>OY728143.1:1610189712-1614989712 GCA_963277665.1 Viscum album
CAAAACTCAGAACTGTCCCAGTTGTTATTATTTCATACATAAATCTTAACATGTAATATCCGCATTGGATGATGCCTTGTTGCTCATGACATTTCTGTTTGAATGAGTGTAAATTCAATATATTATTTTTATGTAATAAATCAAAATGTACAAATTATAAATGGATATTTACCTTCGCATGTACATATTTGATCTTGAAATTCCTTTTCTTTGCGCTTTTTCGAAAGTGGACCCATGCCCTGTTAGAAAATAATACGAATGGGGTAAATTTAAAATTCATTATAATATATAAAACTATTGTGAAATTGAAACTTACGTTTCCAATATATTCTTAAAACTTTCTCGCACATCATCATGGAGAGAGCATATCCAATAAAGTGTTTTCTCCCTAGGGAAAAAAACCCCTAACATCCAATGATCCCTGATAAAAGGAAATTTAACGTTAGTGGTTTTTTATGTTAAAAGATAATTAAATCTTTGAGAGGGATATGTTTTTTATACCTCTCACAAAAAGGCATCATCCAACACTGTGTGATTACATTCTTTTCAAATCTATCAGCAATATAAAGCATTCTTTGTTCCTCATCCAATGCACATGCTTCGGGGGAAATCAATTGTGGGTCCACAAATCCATATAAATCTGTCAGCTCATTCCTCTCACAAATTTTATACAGATACCTAATACAAAGCAGACATAAGTATACATTTTTAATAAATATAACGCAAGGAAAAGGTGTTAAGACTTACATGATAAAAATTTGCACCACGTTGACGCCCAACTTATCTCCAGTGACAAACTCCATGATATCAGTTTTCATAATCCCCACACTTAGTTCACGTCCACAGACAAGAGCTTCCATTGTAAAGTCATAATGATCCGCCAACAAATTTGAATATCTTGACAATGTGTCAAGACTGCTAGTATCTGCATCTGATGTCATAGCTATCTGTCTTTGTTGTTGTCTATACAGTATTTCTTTACCTTTGAAGTATTCCTGTAAAAATAAATTGAAAAATATATTAGTTTTCAAATGATAAAACAATAATAAAAATATAAAATAAAAGATATAACATCCATACCTCTATGGTAATGAGTCGAAGAAGTCTGGATGGCCAAAGTAAAAAATGGCCGATACTATGTCCAACTGTCATCACCTCATCTGTAGGTAATGGTATCCGAGCTGATCTATCTATAATATCCTGTACAGTGACCCTCTGATTCTCTACCTCTAACTGTTGATGATGAACTGTATCTCCTATACAATATACCATCCCATATGCAACTATATGATGTTGAGGATCATCAACATACAACTCACAATAAGTAGGTAGCTGCGGTGGAGGAGGAGGATCAAAAATGGGGTCCGCAGGCTGAGGTGGGGGAGTGGGAGCTACTGGGAGAGGTGGATTGGGAGCTGCACCCTGAAATTGTCTTTGCAAGTCTGCAAACATAAACTGCACCGATGCTCTAATCTTGTCCTCCATTGTCGCATTAATATTATGGACTTCAGCCTCCAAGGATTCTATTTTTTTTTTATAAACTCCCTCAACGTTAGAAGTTGAGGCACGTGACAACACTTTTCTTACCGATACACCTGCCGGATATCCTCTTACACGGCCAGGATGTTCGGGCTTTCCCAATGCCACAGATAAAATATCTTCCCTCCCAGATGGTGTAAATGTCCCCTGTGAACTCTGCTCCTCAAGAGAGTCCTGTAATAATTAATTGAACATTTCTATAATGATTGGAAATATATGATGAAAATAGTAAACTTAAATAAATAAAATAGATATCTTACAATCCTCTCAACTACGAGTCTCGATTCTTCCGAAAGATATTGTCCTTTTTTGCCCTTCCGAGCTCTTTTCCATTTCTCATGTCTAGATGGAGGGGATGGAGGGGCCACCTCTCCAGAGCTTGAAGACTCAGCTCTTAGTTGTTGAAATTTTTCTGCCATCATTTGTTCTTCCAATAATGCATACCCTCCCCGAGATAAATTATGAGGGTATACATTTTTAGATTGGATCTCTTGATGAGCTTTCCTTGTTTGCTGTAAATTAAGAATAAGTAATCATTAAAAAAACAATAATAAGATCATTTATATAAGCAAGCTTATAAAAGTTTACATTGCCCTTACCAAAAATGATTCTTTTCTTCTACTTTCAAAAAATTGTCTCCATGTGTCTTCATCTATAAAAGGATATATACGACATGGATTCTCACGACTCCTATGACCATAAATGAAATCAGATGAGAGGGTTGATTTAAAATCCCTCCATCTCCTAGCAGCCAACGATAATCATTTCTTCCTGACTCCTCTAGTGTCAGGAATATCAAATGTCATCTGATAAAAAAGAGGTTAAAAATATTATATATACTAGAAACATTTAAAGAACAGTCAAACAATAGCAAAAGATCATACCAAAATGGTCTCCCACAGCTGAGAAATTATCGCATTATCCACACTTCTCCAATCATCATAGAGAATGCTTACTTTGCTCTTAGACTGAGTTGCTACAAAACCCTTAAAATCTTTAGCATTTGGACCTCTAGGAAGATCATCATCATCAAACTCCACGACTATCCTCTCCTCCTTCGTACGGGCAAGTGATAATTTTGGTAAACGTGTGCACCCACGCTTACCAACCTTTGAACTCTTTTTCGTAATAGGAGCATGTGAATGTTCCTCCCCAGATGTATGACCAATATGCTCATCTCCAGAATCATGTGGCTGATCAACTGATTGATCTGTCATTTTCCTTCAAATCAAAAAAACAAACATTAGTTCACAAATATACAAATTCAAATATTGTAGTACTACTTAATCAGAAAATAGAAAAGTGTACTAAATTACATAATAGTAAACATTGGTAATATGGTAAGCATGTTAAACAATGATAAACACGGTAAACACAGGCAAAAGGTTGCCAAGGAGTTGGCCCAAGAAAGCTGAAAAGTGGACTCACTGAGTCCACCGGTCCGCCGGTGTGAGCTCACCGGCCAGCCGGAGGACCCAGGCAGTAGACTTGCCCACTGCCTGGTGCCACCGGCCGGCCGCTGGCTCACCACCGGCCGGCCGGTGGACCAGAAATCCTTCCTATCTGGACCACCGGGCGGCCGCTGGATCACCACCGGCCGGTGGACCAGACAGAGCTTTGCTCTGGACCACCGGCCAACCGGTGATCCCCCACCAGCCAGCCGGTGCGCCCAGGACTTCTCCTCTTTACGGTTTTTATTGTTTTATCGTTTTGGTTTGATACATGTTTTAATAAGTAAAAAATTTACAATATCTAACATTATATGAAAAAACTAAATGTAAACAAGAAATAAACATGTGTTACCTGTAATTTTAGGAATGTACAGTTGGATTGTTTTCCCAAATTCCTTCATCGTGATCGTTCCTTATGGCACAAACCATGTCTTCAACATACTCATCATTATGTTCTGTTAATATTTCCATGGAAGTAGGGATCTCACATAAATCAGCATCTTCATCAAATTCATCCTCACCAACATATTGTTTTTTCCCTTGTAAAACAACAGCCCACTGCATATCTGATTGATCTACTACATAGAAAATTTGTTTGGCATGTGTTGCCATTATAAAAGAATCAGCTGTGTCTTCCAATCTATTCAGATTAACAAGTGTCATTCCAAATTCATCGTGTCTGACACTGTTGTTACCGATAAACCATTTACAGTTAAAACATGAACTTTAATTTTAAAGTAATCAGCCTCCCATATGTCTTCAATCACTCCATAATATGCACTTGATGCCGAAATTGGGTTTCTGTCCTTAGCACTCGAAAAATGCATTGCTTCTGCAAACACCAATACACCACTATTCTGAACTGCACTTCTGTTGTCCTGAGCTTTCGTATGAAATGTATAGCCATTAATGTCATAAGCGGACCATGTTATCACATTTAAAGATGGACCACCCACTATCCATTTTAATGTCTCTGATACATCTGATCTACCAAGCAAGGTCTTTTTAAACCATGGCAAAAAAGTTTTGTTGTGCTCATTCAAAATCCACATTTCTTTCTTCTTTGGATGACATTGTTTCAACTCATTAATATGCAATGTGATATTCGGTTGAACATCAGCTATGTTATTCAAGATGTATGATTCTAACTTCTTCATATGTTCAGCTGACAGTGATTTGACTTTCAAGCCACGAATCCCCTTTCCCTCATTATTAACCCGTTCATGGCGAGATGGAGGCAAACCTATGTGTTGCGCCGTAGCCAAGTAGCTCGTACAAAACTCTGCTACCTCCTCAGAAATATACTTTTCAATAATGGAGGCTTCGGGTCGATATGGATTTTTAACATATCCCTTTAATATTTTCATATACCTTTCAAAAGGATACATCCAACGAAGATATACAGGTCCACAAAGCTTTATTTCTCGAACCAGATGAATCATTAAATGCACCATCATATCAAAAAAAGTTGGAGGAAAATACATTTCCAAATGACAAAGTATAAAAATTGCATCCTTTTCCAAAATTTTCAAAGCATTCACATCAATCGCCTTGTTACAAATTTAATTGAAAAAATAACACAACCTCATTATAGTCTTTCTGACACGGATGGGCAATATTCCACACAGTGCAACTGGTAGAATTTGTTGCATCATGACGTGACAATCATGTGATTTCATACCTATCAACATCAAGTCTTTCAATGAGACAAAATTTTTTACATTTGAAGAATAACCTTGAGGCACTTTGATATCATGAAGACACTGACAGAAGCTACTTTTCTCCCTCTTCGATAATGTATGACAAGCCGGGGGAAGAAATGTTCGTCTTCCTTTAGGAGTGAGAGCTAACTCCAAACGTATTCCCATTGATAGTAGGTCTAACCTTGCATTCAACCCATCTTTTGTCTTTCCTTTAATATCTAGCAATGTTCCGATCAAAGAATCACAGATATTCTTCTCCACGTGCATGACATCAATATTATGTTTGACTTCATGATACCTCCAATATGGTAGCTCAAAAAATATTGACCTTTTCTTCCAAATATGTCTCTCATTACCAGATTTCTGTGTCTTTCCCAATGTCACATCAAGGTTTTTCACCCTCTCAAAATACAAATCTGGGGATAAAGGTTTTGGAGCAGTATCAAATTCTTGTGAGCCATTGAATGCCTTTTTTAGTCTTCTATAAGGGTGATCCATAGGCAAAAACTTTCGATGACCCATGTACACTGTTTTCCTCCCATGATGCAATTGACAATATGACGTCTTTTGTTCGAAAATTGGACATGCTTTATGCCCTTTAACATTGTATCCAGACAAATTTCCATATGCTGGGAAGTCATTTATAGTGAATAGAAGCACTGCATGCAGTTGAAAATATTCCATTTTATAAGAATCATACACCCTAATACCATCAGCCCATAACAGTTTCAAATCATCAATCAGCGGTGACAAGTATACATCAATATCATTGCCGGGTTGCTTTGGACCAGAGATCATGATACTCAACATGACATATTTGCGCTTCATACAAACTTTAGGAGAGAGGTTGTAAATTACCAATAAAACAGGCCATGAACTATGTGTGCTACTGAGGGTTCGGTATGGATTCATTCCATCTGTGCACAAGCCTAGTCTCAGATTTCTAATTTCATTTCCAAATGTAGGGTATTGGGCATCAATTTTCTTCCATTGTGGACAATCAGCTGGATGACGTTTTTTCCATCACATACCCGCTCATCAGCATGCCATCTTAACCTTTTTGCATCATGTGAATTAGCAAATAAACGTTTGAAACGAGGAATTATAGAAAGATACCAAAATACCTTTGAAGGGAGATTTGTAATCTCTACATCAGCTTGTGATTTTTCTTTCACCTTATACCGTGATGTCCCACATTTAGGACACTATTTCAGAAATTCATATTCCTTCCTATATATAATGCAGTCATTCGGACAGGCATGTATTTTTCTGTATCCCAATCCCATCAGGCATAATATTTTTTTGGCCTTATAATGTGAATCTGGAAGATCGTTATCTTTTGGAAGAATGTCTTTCATCAATTGTAGCAGCTCTGTAAAACTTCTGTCACTCCATCTATGTTTCGCCTTCAGGTTAATAAATCTTAACACCGCCGACAAAACCGTAAAATCTGTAAAACCAGGATATAATGGTTTTTCGGCATCACCATATAGATGTGCAACTGTCGGTTCTATCTCAATTTGTTCTGCTACAATATCGCGAATCATTTCATCAATTCCATCGGAGTTACCATCTTGCGATTCATTATCATCAGTGACATTCTGTCCAGTTTCGCCATGCCAAATACAAGGGTTGTAACTCGGATTGAAACCATGACAAATCAGATGATCTTTTATCTCTCTACTTTTCAACTTCTTCATATTCAGACATTTCAGGCATGGACAGAAAAAAATGTCACTACTTGGAACATTTCGTTTAGCAAATTCCAAAAAGGCATCAACACCTTCCTCATATTCATTGCTCATTCGATGTGCCGTAATCCAACTTCGACTCATTATTACCTATAACAAATAGCAAAAATATATATATTTTTTAGATAAGACAAATATATGTTTATATGAAAAAAATCATAATTTGAATGTAAACAATTTTGAAATATATAACAAATCGATGTGTATTTAAAAAAATATGATTGAATATTATTTTTTAAACAAAATATAGTAAGATATAACACCCCCCCCCCTAGACACCACCCGACCCCTCTGGACAGCCCCCCGCCCCTCCTGGACACCACCCCCACCCCCTACCCCCTTGGACACCCCCCTGGACATCCCCCAACCCTCTGGAAAGCCCCCCCACCCACCCGGACAACCCCAAATACCCTCTGGAGAGGCCGCCACCCACTTAGACAGCCCCCCACACCCATCCACCCCCTTGGACACCCCCCTGGACACCCCACCGACCCCTCTGGACAGGCCGCCACCCCCTTGGACAGCCCCCCACACCCACCCATCCCCTTGGACACCACCCTGGACACCCCCCGACCCCTCTGGACAGCCCCAGACCCCTCTATAAAGCACCCCCACCCCTCCTGGACACAACCCCCCACCCCCGACCTGCTTGGACACCCCCCTGGACACCCCCAACCCTCTGGACAGCCCCCCCCACCCCTCCTAAACACCACCCCCCACCCCCTACCCCCTTGGACACCCCCTGGACACCCCCCAACACCCACCCACACCCTTGGACATCCCCCCACACCCACCCACCCCCTTGTAAACCCCCCTGGACACCCCCGACCCCTCTGGACAGCCCCCCACCCCTCCTGGACACCACCCCCCACCCCCTACCCCCTTGGACACCCCCCTGGACATCCCCCAACCCTCTGGGCAGCCCCCCCCCACCCACCCGGACAACCCCAAATACCCTCTGGAGAGGCCTCCACCCACTTGGACAGCCCCCCACACCCATCCACCCCCTTGGACACCCCCCTGGACACCCCACCAACCCCTCTGGACAGGCCGCCACCCCCTTGGACAGCCCCCCACACCCACCCATCCCCTTGGACACCACCCTGGACACCCCCCGACCGCTCTGGACAGCCCCCGACCCCTCTAGAAAGCACCCCCACCCCTCCTGGACACAACCCCCACCCCCGACCTTCTTGGACACCCCCCTGGACACCCCCCCAACCCTCTGGACAGCCCCCCCACCCCTCCTAAACACCACCCCCCACCCCCTACCCCTTGGACACCCCCCTGGACACCCCCCAACACCCACCCACACCCTTGGACAGCCCCCCACACCCACCCACCCCCTTGTAAACCCCCCTGGACACCCCCCGACCCCTCTGGACAGCCCCCCACCCCTCCTGGACACCACCCCCCACACCCTACCCCCTTGGACACCCCCCTGGACACCACCCAACCCTCTTGATAGCCCTCCCACCCCCCAACCCTCTTGATAGCCCTCCCACCCCGCCTGGACACCACCCCCCACACCCTACCCCCTTGCAAGTCGAACTAATATATCTAGGGATGATAAATAAGATTATGGTGCCAAAACGAGTTAAAAGGGTTCGCAATCGAAGAATCTTAGCTAGTTTCAACAAAAAAAATCACAACACATATATATATACTATCCGCGAAAAAAAACGAACGAGTGGGAGGATTACCTGAGTGCTGCGAGTTTAGATGATTGATCCGAGGAGGTTAAATATGAGAAACGATGATCGCAAAACAAATCTAAACCAACGAAATGGACGAGCCGATTCGGGTTTACGCGCGAGAGAGACGAGTCGCGACTGTCGAAGGTAAACTCACGAATGACAATCCACGGGTATGGGTAAATTTTTAAATGAGTTATCACGTCGGTTATTCAATAACCGACGTTATAATTTTTTTAAAAACATTTATAACGTCGGTTATTCAATAACCGACGTAAAAACCTTCCTCCGATTCTTTTTGGACGTCGGTTATTTTATAACCGACGTTATAAAGGGCTCAAAATCCGCGTTTTTTTACGTCGGTTATTCCATAACCGACGTCAAAAACATCTGCGGATTCTTTTTTTACGTCGGTTATTTTATAACCGACGTAAAAAGTCCTTCAAAAACCGCGTTTTTTACGTCGGTTATTGAATAACCGACGTAATACCTCATACATATGTCGATTTGTTACGTCGGTTAATGTATAACCGACGTAAAAAACGAAGCCGCGTGATTAATAACGTCGGTTATAAAAATAACCGACGTTAAAGATGTACTATTCACAGGTTTTTACGTCGGTTATTTAATAACCGATGTAAAAAACCTCGTTTTACATATTATGACGTCGGTTTTATATAACCGACGTAAAAAATGGTGACGTAAAAAACGTTTTCTGCACTAGTGAGCCACAGAACCAGAAACCTGTAGGAGAAACTAAACCTGTAACAGGAAAGATATAATAGGCGTGAGCACTGAGATGCTCAGTAGGGATTCCAAGAATAAACCACTGAATCCAACAATTCCCCTTTCCAAAACAGTCCACTGACACAAGTTTGAAATACAGATATGAAAGTAGGGTTTTCACATTTTAAAATATGCAACATGTTATTCTCATTTAAAAACCCAACACAAGCTACACACCATTTCCTAAATAATTTGCAATTTTATAAATTAAATCCAAAATAGAAAAATATCAAAGCTGGGCTAGAGTGAAAAAATTAAAAGTGAAACTGAAAATAAACCAATGCACTGAAAAGAAAACAAGCAATGTAAATATTTAGTAACCATGGGTAATCCTAAACATCCCTAGAAGACCCCTGGATGTACTCGGTTTCAGATCCACCTTCTGTCATATGGTGAAGCTCCTAAGTCTATAACCAACTGGCCGCCCTAGCTGACCAATCCAGTGGAAAATCCCACCTGGCCTAACAAAAAATCCAGGGGGTACCAACCCATCTAATTAGGGTTGATCAGCAACCGTCACTTGATCATCTAAAAGACTCCCAGGAACCCATGGGGGTTATAATAATACTGTGTAAGTAGGAAGGCCCTCTCACGCATGACTCATCTCACCGCACTTGCCTACCCCAAACACGGACGCTTCCTATACGTTCACCCATGGTGGGTTACCCTAGATAGGAGCACCCCTTATACATATACATATGCATACATGTCAAATATTCAAAGTGCCAACTGGGCCGTCACATCATTCGGTTATCAAAATCCACTTTATCAAACACTTGGAGTTGTAAATCGGGCCTCTCGTTTTACATAATCAAATGCCTTTATGAAATCATTGTACGAGCCCTTCTAAAACAACTCTAAACACCACATTCATATTTAAAAAAATCCAAATGGACATATACTCATGGATTTATTTTCAAACCAATTTAAAGAACCGCACAGAGAGGCCCACATCATTTTGAAAAAAAAAACCGCTTATAAAACCAAGGATTTGAGAAAAATTCCAATTTAAAGAGACGCCAAATCCTTTCTACAAAAACACTAAGTTCCATAAGACTAACCAACACAGGACAAACAACTTCCATAAAACGTTTCTTCTAAAAAGCACCACTCAAGAAGTCTAACAGTACCATTTGCAGACATAGGCAGTTAGTTCCAACTAAGGTAGTAAGGTATAAAAAAAGTGCATAAATAATGAAGCATCTGGAAATCCATTTTTGATCAAACCTTTCAACAAGAAAATAGAGTCATAAGTTAACTATAAATAAAGTAGAGGTGTGAAACATAATCTAAGATTTAATTAAGAGAATACAACATTAAATGGATTAAAACTGGGAGCAAGGGCATAGAAACACCTACACATTACTAAGGGACTATTTCAAATATGTTTTTAACACTTTTAACTTCTAAAGAAACACTAAAATAAATAAGCTATCTGGTTTATAAGGGTGAAAATAAAATTTATAAACTAAATGAACCCATGAAAGTGCCTTTTTAAAGCTTCAAAAAGAGGGGAGAGATGGAAACGCCTACTCGAACAATAGTCACACCATTCTTTTTAACTCAAACCACACCCTGCTCATGCGCACACACTTCAACAAAAGCACACGCAGTTGGAAACGATCTCGACTCCCTGCAACAACTTCCGACACCTAGAATGAGTACGGAGAAGAACCTCGCACATCCAATAAAATTACAGGGACTCAGAGAGACATAAACATGACCCAAAAATAAATAAATAAATAAATAAATAAAATGTGTAACAAGACAACGGACGAAGAACATCACCTTAGACGGTGTTGGAAACTTTGAAAACACGCGGCAAGCCGAGATTGCATCCAAAAAACATCACCCGCACTACTAATAAAATGGAAGGAAATTCAAAACACACTAACAATAATAAAATAAACATGCGCGTGATAACCAAACTGTTACCTAGGATTTTGGCGGCGAACCAAAACATGCGGCAAGACCAAACACGCCCTACGAACCATAGTGGATGACCCGAAGCGATTTGAATTGCTTCGCCTTCAGTGGTGGAGGGCGGGATGCGATCTGATATGGCCCGAAACACCCTTCGTGAACCCAGCTAGGGGATTTGCGACCACGTCGGAGCAACACCCTACAACAATTAAACAACACCCAAAAACAATTAATGCAGAAGGACCAAAGGACGACCAAAAAGGTATCCGGGACTCACATAAACCAAAATTAAAACCAAGCGCACATCTAAACCTTCCCAAAGTATCATTTTCATCACACTCACAAATCATAGAATATGCTAAAATAACCAGGCAAGAAAAACAATTTCACCAAACAATAATTATCCATAAAACCACATCATTTCGCCCAAAACAATTATTCTAAAAAAACATACATAACTAATTAATATTCAAGGGATGTGCAAAATGAAATCAACAAATTTATTTCTAAATTTAAATGGGAAACACAAAGGGATTATATGTCAAAACTATGGCGCAGCGTTGACGCACCACCGAAAACTCGTCACGTGGGTTCTAAAACCCCAAATCTTCTGAGAAAACCCCTTAATGAGCTAAACCCCAAACATAAATGAAGGATTAATAGAAGAGGGTGGGGGGATTACTAGACGGGAGAGCTACTGCTAGAAGGGAGGGTTGCGCACCGGCTTGAGAGAAGGGAGGCGAGCTGGGCAGGAGGTTGTGCCAGGGGGTAGCAGGCTGGAAGAAGGGCCGCCGGCAAAGGGTCGGCCGACCATAGATGGGGAGGTGAAGCCACAGGTCGGCCGTAGAGGAGGTAGGGCAAGGTCGCGGGTCAGGGAGCGACATCGAGGGGGTGCGGTGTGGTCGGCCAGCGAGAGCGGAGGGGGAGCCGGTGGGGACTGTGTGGCAGGGGGAGGAAGGGTGCTAGAGCTGGCAGTGCGAGGAGTAGAATGGGGAGGGGGTAGCCCACAATGGGAACAAGGACGATGGGGTGGCCAGGTAGATTAGGGTTTTCCCCCTTTTTTTAATTTTATTATATTAATGATAATATTATTAATAATAATAATTATGATGATGATACTAAATTGATAAAAATGCTAAAAATAATAATACCAACAAACTTAATAATAAAAATAAAAATAATACAAATCATAATAATAAAATTTTTATAACATAATAATTAGAATATTAATATTCAAAATCATTATAATTATAATAACAAACACAATAATAATACTAATAGTATTAAAAAATAATAATATTATTATTACTATTTTTAACCACTTAAAAACAATTCATACAAATTATCTTTCTTTCTTTATTTATTTTTTTATTTTAATTCACTGGACAAAATAATTTATGTACTTATTTCGATCTGACTAACTTCATGATTCGCTTACAATAAGATGTGTGGTTGAGCAAACTGTACCCGAACCGTGCCACCCGGTACCACCTAGTTATAGGGTTAAGCTGTGCGCTTGTCGTACGGCTTTATAAACCACATGCAATTAGCGCGCCATAACTCCGACCCATTCGGGTAACCGCGCGGGCAACACGCAGTTACTTCTTGCGGTACGGACTGACCATGCAACAGATAAAGTTTGACACTTTGATAATAACTATGCTTTTTAATAACTATGTTTTTTTACTAATGTTTTCAATTCCTAATTTTCACAAATAACTATACTATCCTTTGATGACAACTATGGTATCCCACCTTTTTATTACATAATCTATCATTACATTTTACAAACAGATTATCTTTAAACTCTAGTTTCTTAGAAATTAGAAAAATAATACAGGAAAGATTAAAACACTCTTTTAAATCCCCTTTAAAAGCTTCGTTAAATTTTCATCCTATGTAAAATTATTGAATCCCATAACCTGGAGACATACATCAAAGGAAAGGGTGAGCAGAAGGCCCAATAAGGAAAGAAAGTGAAATAATTTACATGTGAACTTGAGCGATATCAATAAGAACATGTAGATAAATAGGAATATAGTAATAATGAAAACTTGGAACATAACTTGAAAATGTGGCTAAAATATTTAATTTAGACATTCATGAACATATCCCCAAGATCCATCCCCAAGGTGTCATAAAAATTACCATGGTTATTCACCAAGGTATCGTAAAACTTGTCATCCCTAGAGATTAAATTCTTTACCCAATGCATTGGAGCAATATCATGGCGCACCCTTAATATGTCCTTATTTTCTTGTGAGACACATATATCATAATCAAACATCTAATAAATAACCCAAATAGAATAAAAGAAATGACATTCTTGACAAAATTGTGGCGTTTAAAATGTTCTTAAAAATAAGATCATTATGTCATTTATAACCCATAGAACGGGAGTGATGGTATATAAGTATTTAAATTAAAGAAGAAAAATATCAATTTTATGTATTTATGAATACCCCTAGAAATAAAATAGGTTTGGGTATTCACATAAATAAAATAGGAGAATTTCTTGAGAAAAAGAGATATATTTTTAGATGAAAATTCTGCAGCGCAACAGTTATGCAACATGTTAAATTTCTCTACGCAATTTCACTATTCATTTTCTATCCACTGTTGTTTTTAATAACTATGTTTTTTTATATTTTAAATGTTAAATTTCTCAAACTTTGATAATTTTTAGGGTTAAATAAAAATTAATTCTGAATTGCAAATGTCAAAATTAATTTTTGGTGATTTTTTAGTATCTTTCTATGAAGTTTCAATTATTCGATTAATAGTATTTCTTGATGAATAGTGTTTTATGAATAGTGTTTTTTATGAATAGTAAAAAATATTTTATTATTAAATAACTTTTTCTATGAAATGATTTTAGAAAAAACAGACATAAACGGTTGCGTTTAGAAATATATTTAGAATCTGATAAGACAAACTTAATTTTTGATGAATTGTAACATACGCTTTTGAATCATAACATACACTTAAAAATATTAATAAATAGTAATGAATATTAAATTTTACAAAAAATAGAAACTTCACCCATGAATGTATAAATGTCAATTTAGATATATTAAAAGTGAAACAATGATCATAGTTTAAGTTTTAGTATTTTGTATGTCATAAATTTTTTATTTACAATTTTATAGTTGATTTAATAATTTAAAATAGAAATTTGTTTTCATAAAATGTAATCATAAATTTTTACTTTATTTTATTATCATTATATGATAATTTTATGAGACCATCATTAATTTTTCAAGGTGTTACAAAACGAGTTATAGTTTTAAAGTTATTTTTTTTTGGAATAAATAATGATTTAATTTAAAAATTAAAAGAAATTTATTTAAGAAATTTATTTCATATAATGTAGTTAATTTTTAAATTTAGAGCATTTATATTAGGTTTGGGTGAATTTATAATATTTTTATAAAATGTTTTTTTTCAGTGAATAGTAAAAATACAATTTTGAGTTTTAGTGCTTTTAATGATGTCATTAATGATGTAATATTGAAGTGATAATTCTGGTCCACTTTTTTATTGTAATATATGTTATGAGGTGTCCCAAGTGGCCAATACCATGGTAAAATACCATTGTAAAGTTTGTGGTTTTGCAAATACCACCGATGAGGTGCCACTTGTAAGTTAATAAAATATTCCCTCACTTCTGCTGTAAATAAAAAACCATTACTTCATTCATTTCTTACCAAATTTCTCCTAAATGAAGCTCTGGTATTTTTTGAGTTCTTATAATACTTTCCAAGGTTCCCTCAAGTCCCCCAATGTCCCAATTTTCATGCTTTTGAAGTTACTCTTTAATGTAAGGAAGCATGTCATCATCCTCTTTTATTCATGACTTCATTTATGTTATGTTTTCTAGTTTCCATTTTATTATTTTGAAGGTATGTTCTTCTATATACTTATTATTTTCGATTTTATGTTCAAATTATGAGATACTCTTTCTGATCTCATCAACTAATTTTCTAAATTTTGAAGTGACATTGTTAGGCTGCAGAATTTTCGTAAAGGAAATCACATCTTCTCTTTTCATTCAAGTTTACTTTTCATGTCATATGTAAATAAAATAGTCAAAACATGTTATTATCTTCATGTTATTCTATCATTATATTTTATTATGACTTTATTATGAATGGGTTTCCTTTTTTCCCTCTTTTTTTAATTTTTTCTAACCACGTTGCATAGCTGTTATGCGGAAGATTTTTCGTCTAAAAATATCTCCCTTTTTCTCAAGAAATTCTCTTATTTTATTTATGTGAATACCCAAACCTATTTTCATTGTAGGGGTATTCATCAAGACATAAAAGTTTTATACTGTTTTCTGGAATTGACATACATATAACCATCAATCACTTTCCATGGGTTATAATTGACATAATGATCTTATTTTTAAGCACTTTTTAAACGTCACAATTTTGACATGAAACCCATTTCTTTTTTTCTATTCGGGTTATTTATGAAATTTTTTATTGAGATTTATGTGGATTGCATGAAAATAAAGATATATTAATGGATATCCTTAAGGGTGCTTCAATGCATTGGGTAAATAATTTTATCTCTAGAGATGACAAATTTTACGATACCTTGGTGAATAACCTTTGTAATTTTTATGACACCTTGGGGAAGGATATTGGTGATATGTTCATTAATGTATAAATTAAATGTTGTAGCCACATTTTCAAGTTATGTTTCAAGTTATTTTTATTATGATATTCCTCTTTATCTATATGTTCTTATTGATATTTCTCAAGATCACATGTAAATTGTTTCATTATCTTTTAGTTCTATGCCTTATGCTCACCCTTTCCTTTGATGTATGTCTCTATGTTATGAGATTCAGTAATTGTACATGGGATGAAATTTTCATGTAGCATTTCAATGGGATTTAAAAGAGTTTTTTAATCTTTAATGTTTTATGTTCCTCATTTCCATGACACTAGACTTTAAATATCATCAGTTTGTAAAATGTAATCAAAAGTTATGTAATAAAAAGGTGGCATGTCGTAGTTGGTATCAAGGGATAGTTTAGTTATTTGTGGACATTATGATTTGAAAACTTTAGAAAGAACTATATATATAATTTTAAATATAGAAAAACATCATGGTATTTTGGTGAAATATTAATATAGTGGTTTCCAAACAAATAAATCCATGTCTCGATATGAACAAGTGGATGTTGGTTTGGCTTAGATGTACCTATGAGTGAAAAGTATGAAAAGGATATTTAGGTTTGACCTAGGGTATCCTGGTGCATGACAACGGGCCTTGATGCACTCCAGGTTTGACACTCCCAGGGGATATGTTTGGTTAATCACAAGCTTTTTATGAATCATTGTGAAGGATTTATAGAAAATGTAATTGTTATTAAATAATAATATTTTTTAAGACACAAAATTACTTTATAATTTTATGTTTCCTAATAGATACAAATTTATAATAAGAGAAAATTATGAGGATGAAATTTCCTTATGGGGGAGAATGCAATGACTTGAAAAAAATGTACTTCTTTTATTTATAGATCTATTTCCACTTAATAACATTTTTTTATGTTTTACAACAGAAGCGCATTGAATTACTTTGGACCCCAATTAGAGTTTTCACAAATGATATAATTATTATATAAAATTAAGGTATATGTAGAAATGATTATTTTAATTAAAAAGTAGGATTAAAATACCACTTTTTAAATTTAAATGATAAAATAAAATTATTTTTTTGTGTAAGAAATTTCTGAATGTAATTTCCCTATTCATTTTCTATATACTATTATTTTTAATAAATATGTATATTTATATTTTAAAAGTTAAATTTCTTATATTTAGAGAATTTTTATAGATAAATAAACATCATTTTTGAATTCCAAATGTCAAAGATAATCTTGGATGAATTTTTAGTAGTTTTATAAGATGTTTTAAATTTTTAATGAATTATATTTCATGATGAAAATTGTTTTTATAAATAGTAAAAAAATTATTTTTAAATAACTTTTTCTGTGAAATGACTTTTGAAAAACGGACATACATGGTTGCGTTCAGTAAGATATTTAGAGTCTGATAAGACAAACTTAATTATTGATGCATTGTAACATAACCTTGTGAATAATAACATAATCTTATGAATAGTAATGAATATTAATGGATAGTAAATTGGCCAAAATAAATAAAACTTCACCCAGGAATGTCTAAATACAATTTAGACATCTTAAAAGTGAAAAAATGATCGTTGTATAAGTTTTTGTATTTTTTTATGTCATAAATATTTTATTTAAAATTTTATAATTACATTAATAATGTAATATGGATATATATTTTCATAAAATATAATCATAAGTTTTTACTTTATTTTCATAGGGTTATATGATAATTTTATTGGACCTTGATTACTTTCTCAAGGTGTTACAAAATGAGTTATATTTTTAAAGTAATTTTTTTTGGAATAAATAATGATTTAATTTAAAAATTAAATGAAAAATAAAGAGAAAATTATTTTCATAAAATGGAATTTATTTTTGAATTCAGAGCATTGATATTAGGTTATAATGAATTTATGATATTTTTATAAAATGTTTTGTTTTTTGGTGAATAGTAAAATTACGTATTTGAGTTTTGGTGTGTTTAATGTCATCATTAATGATGTGATAATGATGTAATAATTATGGTCGACTTTTGTACTGTAATATATGTTATGGGATGTCCCAAGTAGCCAATACCATGGTAAAATACCATGGTCAATCACATGGTATTGCAAATACCACAAATAAGGTGTCCCTTGGAAATTAATAAAATATTCTCTCACTATTGCTAAAAATATGAACCCATTCTTTCATTCCATTCATTAAAAATTCGTCCTCAATGAAGCTATAGTATTATATTACTCCATATGAGTCCTTAAAATGTTTTATCAATCGCCCTAAGGTCCAAACTTTCAATAGTTTGAAGTAACTCTTCATGGTAAGGGAACATTTCAACCTCCTCTTTCAGTCACGACTTCCTTTATGTTATGTCTTCTAGTTTCCATTTAATTATTGTGAGGTTGTGTTATTATATATAATTATTAATTTAAATTTTATTTCTAAATTATGAGAGACCATTTCCTCTCCCATCAACTTATTTTCTGATTTTTAATGTCACGTCTTTATGCTGCCGAATTTTCGTAAAAGAAATCACATATTCTCTTTTCATTCAAGTTTACTTTTCATGTGTTTTGTCATTAAAGTAGCAATAAAATGTTCCTATATCCAAGTTAGTCTATCTTTATATTGTATTATGACTCTATTATAAATGGGTGACCTATGTACCCTCTTGTTTAATGTTTTGTAAAACCATGTTGTGTAGCTGTTATGCTATAGAATTTTCATCTAATAAATTCCTATCTTTTTCTCAAGATATTCTCTTATTTTATTTATGTGAATACCCAAACCAATTTAATTTATTGGGTTATTCATAAAGACATAAAATTGATATATTTCTTTCTATAATTGACATACATATTACCCTCACTCCCTTTCCATGGGTTATCAATAACATAATGATCTTATTTTTAAGCACTTTTTAAACGTCACAATTTTGACAAGAACCCCATTTATTTTATTATCTTTGAGTTATTTATGAAATGTTTAATAATTATTTATGTGGTTCACATGAAAAATAAATACATATTAAGGGGGATTTCTAATAGCACTCTAATGCATTCGGTAAATAATTTAATCTCTGGAGATGACATGTTTTATGATACCTTGGTGAATAACCTTGGTAATTTTTATGACACCTTTGGGATGGATCTTGGTGATATTTTCAAGAATGTATAAATTAAATGTTGTGGAAATATTTTGACGTTATATTTCAAGTTATTATCATTATTATGATATTTCTATTTATCTACATGTTCTTATTGATATCGTTCAAGTTCACATGTAAATTGATTCACTTTCATTCCATAGTGGGATTTTTGCGTACACATTCCTTTGATTTATGTCTCTAGGTTATGAGATGTAGTAGTTGAACATAAGATGAACTTTTCAAGAAGCTTTTCAAAGGTATTTAAAATTGTGTTTTTGTAAAGACCCGAGTCTGGAGCCCCTCCACTGGTGCCCCGTACCCGGTTCGCCACATGACCTCAAGCATGTTTCCCCGAACGCCAGAGGATGCCGACTAGTAGTGAGGGCCCTGGTGAGTCGGTGGAGAAACTATGCCCTCATTCGATAAGGTATACAAGGTAAGAAAATAACAATAAACAGTGGAAGCCGTAAACAAGATGCATAACAACAGAAACCAAACAGTGGAAGTAATGTAGATATATAACTATGATGACAATGATGCAGTAGGTACAAGTATCTAAGGAAAACAGCAAACAAAACAACGTGCTGAAATACAACTAAAACCAAGTGAAAAAGAAAACAAAGTAAGCTCCTCAGCATCGCGATCCATGGCTCAGTCCCATGCTCCCCAGCTGCTGATGCAATCAAGATCCTGAAGTAGTAGGGCGCTTTCCCATATCTATACCTACAGCAACATAGTCTTCTTGGGCCCAAAAGCATGGCCCAAACAAGGTGTGAGATACAATCCCAGTAGGCAATCACCCCAAGATTTATGCCTTACAGTCAAATGAATACATGGAAGTAAATAAAGAAGAGGCAGTAAACAGGAAAGCACAAGCAACTACAATCTACAGTTCTAACAAGTAAATCACACAAGTAAACAGTCAGCAACAAGAAGAAAACAAGTAACCCTCTAGGTAGCTCTCACAGCCTAACCCCTATGGTTCAACCTATAAGTACTAGAAACCCTATATAATTCACAAACAGTCTCACCTTTCTGGTTCAGCTATGTAATTAAGCAGACTCTCTGGGAAAGCACTCACCGTCAATTCCCCCTATAGTCTCGTATGGTGCTAAAGGCTCTCTGAGGAAGAACTCAATGTCAATTCCCCATGTGGCCCACGTCATGGAACTACAGACTCTCTGGGGAAGCACTCAACTTCAATTACCCCTATAGTCTCACATCGTAATTAAAAGACACTCTGGATAATCCCTTCCATCAATTATCCCTTTAGTCTACTACTCTAGGTTCTCATAGTCTTGAGTATAACTAAACATGCTCAGCGCATGTATCATCCAAGTAAACCTCAAGAACTACTTGGCTATCAACTATGGCTCAATAGTATATCAAAAGTATAGTTCCACTATCCTACAACAAGGTATAGTAACTGGGAAAACGCCCAAAATGAAAAACAAGCATGGCAAAGCAACATGAGCACAAAATAAATTAAACAACTCATAAGTAGTAACCTCTACTAAAGCAAACAAGAAAAATAGGAAAACAGCAGGGGAAAAACAGGAAACACGCAATACCCCATTCATGGGTATTGGTGGAATTTGAACATAATATTCATCAACTATCTATAGAAAGGCACAAACCACCTACCTCGATCCGAGGAGATCGATATATGTGAACCTCGATGATAGATTCCTCTTAGAACAATGTTGATCGGATAAAACACACAAAACGTTCATCCCACGATAACTTGGAAATGAGGAGGAAACAAGAAACAAGGCTAAATAAGAAGGAAGAACTCACCGCTGTGATTCCAACACAATCAACAGTGCTCGAATCGGAGAACAGACGGCGAGGTGGGAGCTCGGAGAAGATTCGATCTTACAGTCACTTCTGGGTGGATGAAATCTGGAGAAGAAGATGATTTTGGGGGTTAGGCGTGACCCCGGTCTGTTTAATGAAAAAAAAGAAAGTACACGGCGTGTACTTCTTAAGTACACGGCATGTACTTCAATTTTCCGTACTCTGAATTAACCGGCCTCCACCTCAGCCTTACACACCGTGTGTGTGGCCCGGCACGGCCAGCACATGGCTTCGAGCCGGGAAAAAGTACCTGGCGTGTACTTCGAAAATTTCAAAAAAATTGATTTTTCTCAAAAACTCCATAAAAAGGAAAAACGTACCAGAAAAGAAGATTCGGGTTCTTACAATCTTCTCCCCTTAAAGAAATTCATCCCTGAATTTCCCTAATGAGGCGAAGAAGGAGAAACACTGAACATCTCCAGCCACTATGATCGTACATCGGTCTCCCTCTCCCAGGTCTCATCCTATACTCACCCATGCTGCCATAACACTCGTACCAGAGGAACAGACCGCCCACGGAGAACCTTTGTACTGCAATCAACAATCCGGATAGGATGCTCCTCGAACAATGCATCCACTTCAAGCTTGACTTCCTCAGGCTGAAAGACGTGAGATGGGTATGAAAAGTAACGTCGGAGCTGAAAGACGTGGAAGACATCATGCATGGACCGATACCTCTAAGGTAGCTACAACCGATAGGCGACCGGCCCCACTCTCTCCAAGACCTCAAACGGCCCGACGTACCGCGGTGAAAGCTTACCCTGTCTCTGAATCCTTTTGTGTCCCATCCTCGGTGTGACATGCAGGAAAACCTGATCACCGACCTCGAACTCCAGAGGTCATCTCCACTAATCAGCATAAGGATTCTATCGAGACTGTGTTATAGACATCCTCTTTCGAATCATCTCTATCTGCTCTGAAGTCTCCTAAACAAGACGATGTCCCAGGGAAGATGCCTCTCCTACCTCCGGCCAGTATAAGGGTGATCGGCATGGCCTACCGTACAAAGCCTCATATGGTGCCATTTGAATAGTCGCCTAGAAACTGTTGTTGTAGGAAAACTCCACTAGAGGAATAGACTTCTCCCAAGAACTACCAATGTCTACAATACAAGATCGGAGCATATCCTCAAGCACCTGGATCATGAGCACAGACTGTCCATCAGTCTGGGGATGGTATGTTGTACTCAAAAGTACCTGTGTACCCAAGGCCTTCTGCAGTCTCTGCTAGAACTAAGAGGTAAAGCGCGCATCTCTGTCTGAAACAATAAAGTGCGGAACTCCATGCAGACGAACGATCTCTCTGATGTAAATTTGTCCCAGATCATTGACACTGAAGGTCTCCTTGATTGGAAAGAAGTGAGAAACCTTCATAAGCATGTCGATGACAACCCAAACAACATCATTTCCCCGAGGAAATCTCGGCAACCTAGTCATGAAGTCCATCGCAACATCGTTCCATTTCCACTCTGGAATGGTTAACTGCTGTAAAATCCCCGCTGGTCGCTGATGCTCTTTTTTCACCTGTTGACAAGTAGAACATCTCATGACAAAACCAGCAACATCCTTTTTCATACCTAGCCACCAGTACTGGCGATGAAGATCCTGATACATCTTGCTGACGCAAGGATGAACTGCCCAAACAGAGGAATGGAAATCCCGCATCAGCTCCTCGCGTATGTCTGCTGGCACCCATACGCGTTCCTGAAAACACAAGATCTCATCCTCGCCCACTGTCCATCCAGGAAGTGGGTCCTCTCCTGACACACATTCCTGTAGGACTAAGCCTTCTGAGTCTGATAGATGCCTTATCCGTACCCGATCAAGTAGCGTGGAGGTAACAGCTACAGAAGATAGAAAAGTATGTCCCCGTTTTTCGTGCACCTCTATATGCATCTCAGAGAATAGAGCCATCAGCTGCCACTCACTACTGGCCTCCTGAACTGCCTGAATCTAAGTTCTCCTGCTCAACGCATCTTCCACGACGTTGCCCTTTCCCGGCATATAGGAAAGCTCAATGTCAAAAGACTGAAGATACTCAATCCACCTGTGCTGCCTCAGATTCAGATCACACTAAGTGAAGATATATTTGAGAGTCTTGTGTTCAGTGAAGACCACAAAGTGCTCTCCCAGAAGATAGTGTCTCCAACAGAACAAGGCATGAACAACATTTGCCAACTCCAGATCATGCGTAGGGTAGTTCCTCTCATGTGGCCTCAACTACCGAGACCTGTACGCAATGACTCCATCTCCCTGCATAAGCACAGCTCCTAGCCCGACACCTGAAGCATCACAATAAATAGTGTAGCTCTTGCCTGGCTCTGGTAAGACTAGTATCGATGATGATGTCAACCTCCCTTTCAGCTCCTGAAAGGCTGACTCACAAGAATTTGACCAAAAGAACTTCTCCTCCTTCTTTTTTAAACCTGTCAAGGGTGCTTCTAGATGAGAAAAGTCCTGAATGAAGTGTCTGTAGTATCCAGCCAGCCCTAGGAAGCTCCGTACCTCAAAGATGTTCTTCGACTACTCCCAGGAAACTACAGCTCTCACTTTCTATGGGTCCACTGAAACTCCTGCCTCTGAGATGACGTGGCCCATGAAGTGAATCTGATCCATCCATAAGTGGCACTTACAGAGTTTAGCATAAATCTGATGCTCTCTCAGTGTACTCAGAACGATCTCAAGATGTGTGGCATGGTCATGTCGAGTGTGAGAGTACACCAAGATATCGTCCACGAAGACCACGACGAAGGAATCTAAGTAAGGATGGAACACTCGTTTCCTCAGTGCCATGAAAACTGCAGGTGCATTCGTGAGTCCAAAAGGCATGACTTTATACTCGTAAAGATCGTACTTTCTTCTAAAGGCTTTCAGAGGTATATAGGATGGTCTAACGCACAACTGATGATAATTTTACCTCAAGTCACTCTTCGAGAACACTCGGGCTCCTCGAAGCTGATCGAAAAGGTCGTCAATCCACAGTAAGGTATATTGGTTCTTGACTATCACCTGGTTCAGCTTCCGATAATCCACACAAAGCTGAAAGGGTACCATCTTCCTTCTTCTCAAATAGAATAGGTGAACCCCAAGGAGAAGTACTGGGTCAGATGAAACCCTTAGCCTGTAGCTCCTCAAACTTCTTCTTGATCTTCTGCAACTTAGGTGTGTCCATCCTATAAGGAGGGATGGACACCGGTGCCGCTCCTGGAAGGAGCTCAATAGAGAAGTCTACCACACGCTCCGGAGGAAAAACCAAAAAATCCTCTGGGAAGACATCCCTGAAGTGATCCACCACTAGAGGAAAGTCCAACTATGGAGTCCCCTGATCATCTAGATAAAGACTAGTAATATGGTTCATCACTCCTCCTAGCCCAAGATGCTCGAGTCCCACCCGACTCACCCGAACATCCCATTCGCCTCTATGAAGGAAAGATTCACCCTCTGGTGAAATGAAACTGACTCTGCGGTGATAACAGTCAATGACTGCCTAGAAGGGAATCAACCAGTCCATGCCGAGGATGACATAATAGCCTGTCATCTCTAGGACATAGAGATACCATAAGAAGTGATATCCTACAACCTCGAGAGGGCACTCTCTACACTGGCGTACACTAGATGTCCTCTTTCCCAAAGGTGTTTCTAGTGTCAATGAGTCGGTAGGAGAAAAGATGCAGAGCCCAAGGCTCTCCACGACAGCAACAGAGATAAATCTATGCATACAACCAGTATCGAAAAGGGCTAAAGATAAAACTAAGGCTACTAAAATCGTGCCTCGAACAGTAGAGGGGCCAGGATCCTGCTCATGATAAGTCTGCTCCACGATGAAAGACTGGCCCGTACCGTGGCCCTGCGCCCCTGTCTGACCACTCTGAGATGAACCTCCCTGTTGGTGTAGAGGAACAAGTGGCTGACTACCACGGCCTCGACCCCCATCTCAGCCTGAATGGCTGGAAGAACTCCAGTTTCCTGACTGGTGAGAAACTGGTGGGGCTCCTCCAGAACGTGGAGTCATGGAAGAACCCCGGTCACCAGCTGCTGGTGAGAAAACCTGACAGAAATTCTGAAGTTGACCCATCTTTCCGTAAGATCGGCACTCCACAGGGTCCCTCTAGCACTACAACCTCATGTGCCATGTCCGGTTACACTGGTAGCACTTCACCTGGTTGCCTGATGATGCATCTCGCTCCCTCGAATCACCGTGTGATGGCTCCCTACGGCACTTCTTGCTGTCATCTAGAAGAAAGCTGCTCTGGAAGCAGAACCGCCCTGACTCGAAGCTCCAGAGTCTCTCAGATTGCGCTTTTCAATCAGTGCATGATTGATAATGGAAGTAATGGAAGTCAGCTAGAAGATGTTCACCTATGAGCGGATCTCCCGCCTGAGTCCATCCTCAAACTTCTTCGCCAAGAACACCCCAATACCATCCAGAAGGGGTGTAAAACGATGCAGCTCGGTGAAATGAGAGGAATACTCCATGACATATAGAGTACCCTGCTCTAAGCTCATGAACTCTCGGGCTCGATCGGCCCTTAGGGTCTCTGGGTAGAAGTAGTCGTAGAACATGCGCTGGAACTCCTCCCAAGTCATAGCCTGCTGTTGACCCGCCTGTGAGACCACGTCCCACCACCTCTTGGCGGAGTCTCGGAGCATGTAGGTGGCGAGCTTGACCCGCCTCTCTAGAGGCGTCTCTAGATGCTCGAAGATAGTCATCATGGCTTCCATCCATGACTCTGTAGCCTAGGGTCCTCCCTCCCCCAAGAACGTGGGAGGATGGTGTTGCTGGAATACCCGCATCAAGTCTTCCATAGATGAGGTAGGAGGCGGTGCTTCCTAGAAGGCCTGCATCATCCTCATGAAACCTTCCCTGAACTGCGCATCAACACCCGCAACTGGTACAACAACCGGTGCCAAGGCTGGCTCGACTGGGGGATCGACAGGGATTCCCTGATTAGCCATGTCCGGTATCTGATCACTGCCTGACGACAGACGTACGAACGGAGGACATCTCGGAGGCATAGCTCTAAAAGATCAAAATCACACCTTAGATCAGGGAAACAATGGAAGAGAACACAAGGGTACAAAACGGGAATAGGGGAAGAAAAACATAAAGGATTGCAAAACACAACTACACAGCATGTATAAAAACTACACGGCGTGTCTTTTTAAGCCACTGACATTGGCGTGTACTCCTACCCTACAAGTCGTGTACCCATCAAACTACACAGTGTATTAACCCCAACACATGGCATGTACTTGTAACTATTCCCCTGCCCGAGTTCCTTACACGGCTAACCCACACGGTCCGACTTAACCCGAGACTACACAGTATGTTCGAAACAAACATGGCATGCACAAGACAAGGCTTCAGCGGTCTGTGTTGTTGAGTAGACGGTTGTCTACACGGCTGTACCTTACACGGAGTGCTTCGAGCAAACACGTCATGTATAGGCGAAGGAGACATCGTCCAGTGTTGTTCGTGACACGGCCGGGTACCTGGGCAGGACTACACGGTGTGTGGAAAGGAAGGTAACGCCGACCCGTGTTGTTCGTGACACGGCCGGGTACCTGGACAGGACTACACGGCGTGTTCCCTATGGACACAGCATGTTCTACCCGAGCTTCCCCGACCTGTGTTGTTGGTGACACGACCGGGTACACGGCTTCGAACTCACATGACGTGTAGCTACCGTACACGGCGTGTTCCAAAAGTTACTTTCACGACACTGTGTTCTGCTCACACTATTAGTGAAACGGCCTGAAAACTACACAGCGTGTTCCCAAAAAGTACACGCCGTGTATTCTGGGTTTTTTTGGGCAGCAGCTCAAAATCTTCAAAGAATTCCAGAAACACTAAAAACAAGGCGAAAAGTGTCAAATTCCGATCCGTGAGGGCCTATAACACCTCAAGAACCAAATTTGGCATTCACTTTAAGAAAAGAACGAAACAAAAAATTTTCTAACATAACAACAGAGAATCTATCAAGCAACTATCACAACAGTATGCATAATCTACACAAAGCCTATCACAACACCATGAAATCGCTAATGCACCCTAGATGGCATGGAAAGAATGCATGGCATGTGATTTCTATAAGTGTCTATATGATGCATGAGACGACATACCGTCATCTCATCGGGTTGTGATAGAAATAGAACCACAATATCAAAACAGTAATAGCACAGGCCATGTGAATCACTCTAGGTGAAATCAGATCAACTATAAAATCTCAAAACCAACAACTGCAATTAATGAGGTAGTATGGCTTTTCCCTGTACACGGGTTAGATACTCCCAAGCGCAGCTTAATTCCAAGTACCGAATCCATCTTATCCCTGGTTAAGGTCTCCAAACAGTAAAGCAAGAGAAAAGAACCCCTCTGATACCACTTTGTAACGACCCGAGTCCGGAGCCCCTCCACTGGTTCCCCATACCCGGTTCACCACTTGACCTCAAGCGCGTTTCCCCGTACTCCAGAGGCTGTCGACTAGCAGCGAGGGCCTTGGTGAGTCAGTGGGAAAACTAGGCCCTCATTTGGTAAGGTATAAAAGGTAAGAAAACAACAATAAATAGTAGAAGTTGTAAACAACATGCATAACAACAGAAACCAAACAGCAGAAGCAATGTAGATATATAACTATGATGACAATGATGCAACAGGTACAAGTATCTAAGGAAAACAGAAAACACAACAATGTGCTGAAATAGAACTAAAACCAAGTGCAAAAAGAAAACAAAGTAAGCTCTTCAGCATCACGAGCCTCGGCTCGGTCCCATGCTCCCCAGCTCCTGGTGCAATCAAGATCCTGAAGTAGTAGGGCGCTTGCCCTTGTCTATACCTGTAGCAACATAGTCTTCTTGGGCCCAAAAGCATGGCCTAAATAGGGTGTAAAATGCAATCCCAGTATGCAATCACCCCATGATTTGTGCCTTACAGTCAAATGAATACATGGCAGTAAATAAACAAGAGGTAGTAAATAGGAAAGCACAAGCAGCTACAATCCACAGTTCTAACAAGTAAAGCACACAAGTAAGTAGTCAGCAACAAGAAGAAAATAGGTAACCCTCTGGGTATCTCTCATAGCCTAACCCCTATGGTTCAACTTATAAGTACTATCAACCCTCTAGGAGGCACACACAGTCTGACCTTTCTGGTTCAACTACGTAATTAAGGAGACTCTTTGGGGAAGCACTCACCGTCAATTACCCCTATAGTCTCGTATCATGCTAAAGGCTCTCTAGGGAAGCACTCAACATCAATTCCCCCTGTGACTTGCATCGTGGAACTACAGACTCTCTGTGGAAGCACTCAACATCAATTCCCCCTATAGTCTCGCATCATAATTAAAAGACACTCTGGAGAAGCCCTTCCATCAATTCTCCCTTTGGTCTACTACTCTAGGTTCTCACAGTCCTGAGTATAACTAAACATGCTCAGCATGTGTATTGTCCAAGTAACCCTCAAGAACTACTTGGCTATCAACTAAGGATCAACAGTATATCAAAAGGAAAGTTCCACTATCCTACAACAAGGTATGGCAACTGGAAAAACGCCCTAAAGGCAAAACAATCATGGAAAAGAAACCTGAGCACAAAATAAATTACACTACTCACAAGCAGTAACCTCTACTAAAGCAAAGAAGCAAAACAGTCAAACAGCAGGGGAAAAACAGGAAACACGCAATACCCCATTCATGCGTATTGGTGGAATTTGCACATAATATTCACCAACTTTCTACAGAAAGGCACAAACCACCTACCTCGATCCGAGGAGATCGATATATGTGAACCTCGATGACAGATTCCTCTTATAACAACGTAGATTTGAGAAAACACACAAAAATTTCATCCCATGATAACTTGGAAACGAGGAGGAACCAAGAAACAAGGCTAAAACATAAGGAATAACTCACCGTTGTGATTCCAACGCAATCAATCATGCTCGAATCGGAGAACGGACGGCGAGGCGGGAGCTCGGAGAAGATTTGGTCGTACGGTCGCTTCTAGGCGGACGAAATCTGGAGCAGAAGATGATTTTGGGGGTTAGGCGCGACCCTGGTCCGTTTAATGAAAATAAATAAATTACACAGCATTTACTTCTTGAGTACATGGCGTGTACTTCAATTTTCTGTACTCCGAATTAACTGGCCTCCACCTCAGCCATACACACCGTGTGTGTGGCCTGGCATGGCCAGCACACAGCTTTGATCCAGGAAAAAGTACACGGCGTGTACTAAGAAAGTACATGGTGTGTACTTTGAAAATTTCCAGAAAATTCTTTTTTCTCAAAAACTCTTGAAAAAAGAAAAACGTACCAGAAAATAAGATCCGGGTTCTTACAGTTTTAATATTTCGTGTATTGTGTTCTTGATTTCCAAGACACTAGACTTTAAAGATCCTCTGTTTGTAATATATAATCAAAATTTATATACTAAAAAGGTGGGATTTCATAGTTGGTATGAAAGGATAGCTTAGTTATTTGTGCAAATTAGGATTTTGAAACTTTATGAATAACCCTATATAAAAAATTAAATATAGAAAAACTTCATGGTATTTTGGTGAAAAATTAAGTAAGTATTTTCTGAACAAATAAATCTATGTCTGGATACGAACAAGTGGATGTGGCTTTGGCACAGATGTACCAAGGAATGAAAACTCCGACAATGAGATTCGGGCTTGACCTGGGGTATCCTAGTGCAAGACAATGGGTCTTATTTCACTCCAAGTTTGACACTCCCAGAAGATATGTTTGGTTAATCACAATATTTTTATGAATGATTATGAAGGGTTTATAGAAATTTTAATTGTTATTAATGAATAGTATTTTTTAAGACATGAAATTACCTTATAATTTTATGTTTCATAATAGTAAAAAAAATTTAATAACATAAAATTGTGAGGATGCAATTTCTTTAAGGGGGGAGAATGTAACTACCTGAAAAAATGTACTTCTTTTATTTATAGATCTCTTTCCTCTTAATAACTTTTTATTATGTTTTACAATAGAAGCACATCGAATTACTTCGGACCCAAACTGTAGTTTTCATAAATGATATAATTATTATATTAAATTAAGTTATATGGAAAATTATCATTTTAATTAAAAAGTATGATTTAAACACTGCTTTTTAAATTTAAATGATAAAATAATTTTATTTTATTTTTGTGTAAGAAATTTCACTATTAAATTTCACTATTCATTTTATATCTGCTATTATTTTTAATAACTATGTATTTCTTTAAATTTTAAATGTTAAATTTCTCATAATTAGAAAATTTTTATGGTTAAATAAACAACATTTTTGAGTTCCAAATGTCAAAATTAATCTTGGGTGTATTTTTAGTAGTTTCCTAAGAAGATTCAATTTTTTGAGGAATAATATTTCTTGATGAATAGCATTTAATGAATAGTGTTATTATGGAATAGTAAAAATATATTTTATTATTAGATAACTTTTTCTGCAAAATGATTTTTGAAAAACAGACATACACTGTTGTGTTCGGTAAGATATTTAAAGTCAGATAAGTCAAACTTAATGTTTGATGAATTATAACATACCCTTGTGAATAGTAACACACCCTTATGAATAGTAATGAATAGTGATGAATTAAAATTGGCCAAAAAAAGATAAAATTCATCAATGAATATATAAATACAATTTTGACATCTTAAAAGTGAAAAATGATCATAGTATAAGTTTTGGTATTTTTTGTATGTCATAAATATTTTATTTAAAATTTGATAATAAATTTAGTAATTTAAAATGGAAATTTATTTTCATAAAATGTAATCATAAATTTTTAATTTATTTTGTTACGGTTATATGATAATTTTATGGGACCTTGAATACTTTCTCAAGGCATTACAAAACAAGTTATAGTTTTAAAGTTTTTTTTGGAATAAATAATGATTTTATGAAAACAATAATTGAAAATTATTTTGAAAATTATTTTCATAAAATGAAGTTCATTTTTGAATTCAGATCATTGATATTAGGTTGGGGAAAAGGTATGATATTTTTATAAAATGTTTTGTTTTTCAGTGAATAGTAAAAATACAGTTTTGAGTTTCAGTGTGTTTAATGACATCATTAATGATGTAATAATGATATAATAGTTCTGGTCGACATTTTTATAGTAATATGTGTTATTAGGTGTCCCAAGTGGCCAATACCATGGGAAAATACCCTAGGAAATCCCATAGTTTTGTAAATACCACCGATGAGGTTTACCTTGGAAATTAATTAAATATTCCCTCACTTTTGTTATAAATATAAACGCATTCCTTCATTACTTTCATTTCAAATTCTTCCTCAATGGAGCTCTGGTCCTTTTCCCTCCCTAGGAGTCCTTAAATGGTTCCCAAAATCCCCCCAAGGTCCCAACCTTTGAGCTTTTGATGTTACTCTTCAAGGTAAGGGAACATTTCACCCTCCTCTTTTATTCATGAGTTCCTTTATGTTATGTCTTCTAGTTTCCATTTTATTATTGTGAGGGTATGTTCTTATGTATCCATATTACTATTTATTTTATGTCCAAATGATGAGATACCCTTTCCTCTACCATCAACTGAATTTCTTAATTTTAAAGTGACATCGTTAGGATGCCGAATTTTCGTAAAAAAAATTGCATCTTCTCTTTTTATTCAAGTTTACTTTTCATGTGGTATGTCATTAAAATATCCATAACATGTTATTATATACATGTTATTATGTCCTTATATTGTATTATGACTCTCTTGTGAATGGGTGACCTCTTTCCCCTCTTTTTTTAATGTTTTTTAAAACCATGTGGCATTGTCGTTAGGCTGCACAATTTTTCTCTAAAAATATCTCTCTTTTTCAATAAATTATTTTATTTTATTTATGTGAATGGGAAAACCTATTTCATTTCCAAGGGTATTCATAAATACATAAAATTGATATATTTTTTCTGGAATTGACATACATTTAACCATAACTCCTTTTCTATTGGTTATAAATGACATAATGATCATATTTTTAAGCACTTTTTAAACGTCACAATTTTGACATGAAACCCATTTGTTTTATTATCTTTGGGTTATTTATGAAATGTTTGATTATGATTTATGTGTATCACATTAAAATAAATACATATTAATTTTTTGTCCTGATAGCACTCCAATGCATTGGGTAAAGAATTTAATCTCTAGAGATGACAAGTTTTACAATACCATGGTGAATAGCCTTCATAATTTTTATGACACCTTGGGGATAAATATTTGTGATATATTCATGAATGTATAAATTAAATAGTGTATCCATATTTTAAAGTTATTTTTAATGTTATTATTATTATGATATTCCTCTTTTTCTACATGCTCTTATTGATATCGCTTAAGTTCACGTGTAAATTGTTTCACTTTGTTTCCTTACTGGGCATTCTATTCACCCTTTCCATTGATGTATGTCTCTAGTTATGGGATTAAGTAATTGTACATGGGGTGAACATTTAAAGAAGATTTTAAAAAGGATTTAAAATAGTGTTTTAATTTTTCATGTATTAGGTTCTTGATTTCCCAGACACCATACTTTAAAGATCCTCTATTTGTAAAATGTGATGAAAAGTTATGTAATAAAAAGGCAGGTTTCCATACTCATACTATCATTTTAGAAATGGATACCAGTTTTACATCAAGGTTCTATAATTTTTCATATAGGGATATGGTCACACAAGTTCTTCTGATCACATCTTTTCACACTCAAACCAATGCCCTGTCAGAATGGACTATATGGGTTTTGGAGGAAATACTCTGAGAATGCGTCCTTGATTTCGGTGGATTTTGGGAGAAGAATATCTATCTCATCAATTGTACCTACAATAATAGCTATCAAGTAAAAATTAACATGGATCCTTATGAGGCCCTATATGTTAGGCCATATTATTCACCCTTATGCATGTTAGGGATAGGAGAGGTAGTGCTACTATGTCCTCTTCTCATTTAGGAGGCTTTTGAGTAGTTTTAGCTTTTCAGAAGATAGAAATCTACAACCCCATATATATAGAAATCTTATGTTGATCGTCATCGATGACCACTGGAGTTTGAGTTCAAGGATATTTCTTTCTAACAGGTATCACCCAGACTTGTTTATAGATGGATACGGAGGCAAGGGAAGATATTATCATGTTTTTTCAAAATATTTAAAATCATGGAGAGAGTCGGGCCAGTATCCTATCAATTTCCATTACCTCATATGTACCATTACTTGCATGTAGTCTTCTATAATTCACAGTTTCACCATTACCATGTGGAACTGTCACATGATTTTGATCTTGAGGATGTTGAGTTGGATGATGATTATTCATTTGAGGAGTAAACTTTATGAATCATTTATCAAAGTTCAAAGGTTCTCCATTGATGGAATATCCCTTTATTTTAGATTCTATGGTAGAACTACTGAGTGAAAGACAATACTTGGGAGTGGGATTATGACTTATGTGCTCAGTAGCTAGATTTATTCTCAAATAGCATTTCACTTCCCTTGGAAAATGAACTTGTGGATGAGTTCCATATAGGGGGAAAGACAGTAATAAACAATTATTTGTATGAGGTACATAACCCATTACTCTTTAGTCTAATTATTTTATTTTGACCTAACATTAACACTTAACGAGTACATGATATATTTGTGGGTGTTTGGATCTTATTTAAAGATCAAAACCCCAGCTAGTGTAGAAAGGAATTGGGTGCATTGTAAGTAGAAAATATGGGATCCAGTCAGCATGGTTTCCCCTAACTATGTAGGTCATTTTAGAGGGGAAATAGGGGCACACTATTTTCCCCCACCATGTTTCTAGGGTATCACTCCCATCCAGGTAGCTCTGGAACTTTTATCAGTGTATTATAGCATATTTTTCACATGTTTTGTCAAATCTTGCATATGAAACAATGCAAGGTCCCCCTTAACCCAGTAGGAGACAAATAGTTTCCAAATGGTTTTTCCAGTCATGTGTACAATTGATGTGACCCATATATTTTGGAAAAAAATTATTCATTTTCCCTTAAATTCTTTTAAACCTAACCCATCCTCTCAATTCCTCCTCTAGCAGATAGAGAAGGCCTTCATCCTCCCTTTAAAGCTATTGTGACTCTCTCCTCATAGGTTTGTTGATAAAACCTTGATCCAGACTCCATTTCAAACTTCAATCATCGTTTTTAACATCCATCGATGTGTATTATATTCCTCTTTCACATTTATCTATTTATTTTCTCTCGATTGAGTTATCGAGGCACAAACTCATATGCCCTATTTTCAGGGTGTTCATCTATTTTTCCACTTTTTTCTGATCTATCCCAAACCAAAGGTCGATACTAGATGAGTTCTCTTCTAAAATATTGAGTTAGGTGGTCTAGTATTTATCCCATAAATTATAGACGTTTTATAATATGTTTCATTGCACCACATGCTGTATTTTCTGAGCATTACTGTAAAATACAATCAAATCATCTTTAGTTAAATTTTCTTGAAAAAAATTGTTCTATTGATCCCATATCCATGTTGGGTTAGATAGATTCTATTTACACCCTTTTAGGTGTTCCAATGGATTTTCCTTGATTTTATTAAATTCTTAAATAGACAAACCATCTTAAAAAAGGTTTTCTACGTGACCTCGAAGTGAGAGAATTATAATGAAATGAATTGAATGTGAGTGGCATGACAACATCATAGTATTAAATAGAAAAATTGTTATTCCCTTCTCATTATTAAATTTTAATTAATTATGAATTATCCATTGCATCATATTAAATACAATAATTACATATCACTCCTAAGATATACAGGCATAATGACACTCTTTAATTTTGGTAAATGGGAATGATTACCCTGAAGAATTAGTATATGGGAAAGGAATACCTTTATTTATGATATGGTCATGGATTCCCTTTTTATATGTCATATAGGAATGACATCATTGTTCCATGATACTAGGAATAGCATCACAATAATATTATACTAGGCATATCATCCTTATGCAGTGTTATGGGCATGGTGACCCAATACACTGATAATGGGAAAGGCATCCCTTAATACTATGATACAGGAATGGTTTTCCATCCTACTGTAATACTGGGAATGGAGACCCTTATTCTTGTGATATGGGCATGAAGACCCTATGATTATGATACTGGGTGTGGAGACCCTTACTATAAGGATAATGGGCATGGAATCCCCTGATACTTGTGATACTAATTCTATATCTTATGGATTTCTAAGTTATAACTCGAGTCTAGGATAGTGGTAGTAGCCATATATATGTTTGTAGACATCACTATGTATAAAATCCATATATTATTTATTTGGTTACATGTTCAGTCTATCCAACCAAGCCTCAAGTAGGTATTGTTATCCAAGTTTCCTCATAAAACAAGCGCTTACCCTTTACAGATTTATTTACTTCTTTCCATGATTACCTATACATTGTCATAATATATGCACTGATTGGATATTTGAAGACACTTTAGGTGGTGGATTACTGAGTTAACCTCACACCCAATCTAGGCTAGTGACGGTACCTAGGAAAACTATATACCTACATGTGTAGATGAGGTAAAATATAATCTTATGGATGTGTGACTTCTTGTGTTACCTAGGATGAGATCGTGGCAATAGATGACTAGTATGGAGCTCAGGATTCTTGGATATATTTTTCATTTTTATCCTTTTTTATATCAAGTATTGTATTGGATTCATTCTAGCATTCATAATTGTTTTCTCTGTTTTGTAGAGACATGACATCATCTTATTTTGTATATGATATAGATTACCTCTTTTGATTATTATTTAGTTCATGGATGTTTATACATTGTTCCTATATCTTTTTCATTATTTTTATTTTTTTCTATTCATCTACTGGTTATAATATAGTGATACTCTGTCCTGATTCCATAGTCTCTCTATGGACACACCTTAGGCCCTCACTACTAGTCAGCAGCCTATGGTATATGGGGAGGCACACTTGAGGGCATGTGGGCCCCCAGCTTGGGGCACCATTTAGTGGAATCCAGTTTGGGACATCATAGACATAATTTCTTAGAGTCACTCTCATGAATATTATCTTGAACTATTATGATTAAGAATCAATATTGTGAGTTCCCTAGTAAGATGTTAGGTATTAATACTAAATAACCAAATATAATTATTAAATAAAATTTAATTTGTTTTAAACCATTCATGAGAATCAAAGGATGTTGTTAAAGATTTCTTTCTAAGGTATTTGAATGTTATTTACAATATTTTAGGTTTTTTATATGATTTAGAGGTTATCGGAGGATGTTAGGTGATTTTTAGTTTATGTAAATAATTTCTATGATGGAGATGAAAAAAGGATAATTCCCTGATATTTTTAAAGGTTTTATCAATTTAATAAAAGAAATTTGAGAATTTCATATGACTTTGATATGGGTGTAAACCTTTTGGTCTATAAACAATACTTCAAGAATGTCCTAAATATAGAAATGGAATTATAATTTTGTAACACTTTGGATGATTCCATAAGGCTTCATGAGTTTCTATAAGACTCTTAAATATTTGTAATACTCTTGTGTCTACCGAAAATTAACAATGGAATAAACCAAACTATAATAATTTCATAGTTACATAGTAATACATCATATGAAGTAAGTTACCACCTTGTAAATCATAAAATTCATGTGAATTTTTAAGTCTCATTACATGAGTTTCTTTCTAAAACAATGATAATTTAATATGAGAGGATTATATGAAGTGGAAAACATAAAAATGTTATTCTCGAAATTAAAAATAAAAATTTATAATTTGATCATCCATGTCTTAAACAGAAGAACTATTCTAAAGAGTTTTGATTCTAGATAATAATAAAGAATCAATAAAAGGTTGGTTCTATCTGATCATGTTATATTGAATCATGAGTTAAGGTATCTCACTTTGATGTTTTCTCATAATAAGCTTCATTAAATTGATGAGTTTTTGGAAATATGTTCTGTTTTTTGATATTTTTTATGAAGTAAATATCATAAGTCAGTTGGTAATTTAAATAGAGATTTTTAACCAGGATTAAATGAGTTTAAATGAGATAATAAAATTATAAAATTATATTTACTAGTTCAAATAAGAGAATATTACATTGTCATAATTTATATAGGATTTCCATATTTTAAATATGGAAATATTATTTATGGAAATTTCTAGGAATATAAAAGGTGTAATTAAAGAAGGGTTAACTATTCAATAATTGAGAATATGATATCTAATACTCTTCTACAATGAAGACTTGTTTTATCTAAGAGATAATCTGGAGAACATCAACATGTACTATGTCTATATTTTTTTTTGTTAAGGATAATGGATATGATTATTGTTCATATAAATACTTTTCACTAAGGATAAAGAAAAACAATGTTCATGTGTTTTCACATACTCTCAAACATAGGCTAATCATTCTGATACACTAAGAAGGGAGTATGAATTTTAAGATGAATTATTAATATCCATATGATAGTTGAAGACTTATCCTAATAAAGAAGATAACATCCTCAATGTTGAGAAATTTAGATGTATATAGGAGATCTTTTTTTCAACCAAAAGTAAGGACAAGATCTTAATGACTAGTGGTTAAAGTATAAAAAATTCTACATCATATATGTAAAGTGGATGATACCTTCCCTCAGGAATTTAATGATACCTTCCTAAAATATTGTGTGAAACTTTAAATACACTTATAATCACTATTATATTATATTTATAAAATTAAATCCATGTCTTGGTAAAAAAACTAAACACTGCAAGGATTAGGCTCTCACATTGAGACCAAACATTTTATAGTTTCATGTGATATTTTCATTTACATATTTCCTTAAAAATGGTAAGGTAAAGAAACTAAAGAAGAGTGGATCATGACCTTAATTATCCATGTAGGTTTTTTCTAAGAGAAATTTTAAGAAAGGTACCGCTAATTCTCCCCTCCCCCTTCTCAGTGATACACTATTCACATGGGCACTTAAAAGACCTTGAGTGTGTAACCTTTATTATTGCGATTATTTCCATTGATGGGTAAATAATTTAATGAATTTCATCACATGTCTTATTCATTCTAATGTTTTATTAATCCATGTATGGGATACTATTTTATAACCCTATGCATATGGTGTGCTTTGGTGTCCCCTTTGGCCTAATCACTCTCCAACATGACCCAATAGAATTTATCTTCTCTTGATTTGGTATTTAAGTACGTGGTAAGTTATATATACATTGAGAATAAATATGTTTTTATAGGATCCTCTCTATGAACCTAATATTAAGTGGACTTGTTTGTGTATTTTTAGTGGAAATTCATTCTTATTAGGATGTGAATAGAGGATTCTTTATAAACCAAGAATAATTTAGACTTTTTTTCATAAAATTCAATCCTTATTCTTAGTGTGACATGTTTAGGGATACCCTTATTTGATATTAATTGAAATTTTTCCATAAGATTCCAGATGTTATAAGAGGTATGTATTGATTAAACATAATCTCTTAAAGCATGTTAGATGGATTTTTTATTTGAATACGATATGTCTATGCATTATATTATATCTTTAACATGACTATAATATTTGTGGGATTATTATTATTATTTCACATTTATAGATTTTTTGGATTCTATAGTATATTTAAGTGTTAAAACTTATCTTGTAGGTTCTGGATTGAGGTATGTGTACTACATAAACATGAGGATCTTAACTAATGAAACAAACGAATCTTTTATAATTTAAATTCTCTTTTGAATAAATAAATTCCCTACAAGGTAATATATTTATAGAAAAAACATTCAGTACTTTGGTTATTTTGGAAAATTATTAAATATATCCTATCATGTTTAAAATAATATTAAGAATCTTAAATGTTGACAATATAGTTTTTATATAGTTAACATTAATATTATTATATATTAAGGGTTATGATGAAATTTAACTGACATGGATGGAAGAAGTGATGACCTCAACTAGTAGGATCACGACCTATGAATCTCATTTATCGGAGAATCTAAGGGAAATTTTATAACTAGGATTTTTCCTCGACCAAGCCCAAAATGATATTCAATAACTAAGTCTCAAGAGGAAAAATTTGAAAGAGAATTATAACATTATCAAGATCACGGCTCAAACAGTGTTCTCAAAACCATCCAAATTAATTTATCTAATTGCACACCTTAAAATTAGGGTGTACGCTAGTATAACAAGGGGTTATATATCTAGACCCTATTAGTATGAATTTATATATATTATTTTTAAATAAAATAATGGTTATATTTATCTATTTTTTATTATTACATTATAAATGATTATATAATTATTTTGAAAAAGAATATTCTTTAATATGAAGAAAACAAAATTTAATTTATGGGAAATATATAGTTTCCATTAAGACACTATTTTTTTAAAAATTAGGAATTTTTTTAAATAAAATTTATGTTAGTAAAATAATATTGTTGAATATTATTTATTTAAATATAAATTATAATATAATATAATTAAGTCCAATGTAATTATTAAAGGGTTACAATTTTTTAGTGTCATGAAGATAAGAATTTTTTTGTAAATAAGGATGTTTATATAAAAGTGAAAATGGTCATATTTAAAAAAATATTTTGGTAAAATAAATATTATTTTTGAAATCATCACATTGAAATTATCCAATGGTTTATATTTTATAATTTTTGGATAATGTAGAAATTTTAGGTAAAAATTAAATATTATACAAATAAAGAGTCTTTATTATGACATCATAATATCCTAAAACCTATATTACATTTTAAGGGTTTAAAATCAATAATTTATGAACATGACTCACTACCGCATAATCGATAGTGTTTTTTTAATATTTTTATTTACTAGCCCTGTATAATATTGAAAACTAATCCTATTTGGAAGAATCTATGGGAAGAGCATAGTATCTTTTGGAATTTTATAATATTATTATACAAAGTCCAAAACCTCAGTTTGAAATTTAATAAAGAATTCCCCTATCCTTTTCAATGAACACCAACACAACCTCCCACTAATATTCATTCAAACCTCATTGAGCACTATTTTTCTCTACCTACTCCTCTATAAATCCCTCCCAATTTGTTTCTAGTCTCTTCGCAATCCCTTCCCTAGATTTTATAAATGCCCTATCAAAGTAAGGGATTTTCTCCTCTTCATTTTTATTTAGTACTTTATTCATACTAAGCCTTTTGATATCCATTTTTTCATGTTTTAATGTTTTTTTACACAGCCATTTTCTATAATAATGTTTCATTAATAATGATAGACCACATTTCACTCTCATTAAACCCTTCTATGAACCTTTATGTTCATCTATTTTGTTTCTGAAATTATCCCATGATTTTTCCTGCCAAAAGACTACATTGGGTGTACCCATCCCCATTTCTAATCAAGGTTATTCACCTAGATTTACCTATCCTTAATTTATTAGTTACTTATATGAGTGTAACCCACACTTCTTAATCATGGGATTCAATGTAATGAAATACAATCTTATGTTATATGATCTATGTGTCACAAAAAGGCATGTACATGATATGAATGTGATGGGTGGGCCCAAAATTATATATCCCTCCGATGAATTGGGTAATATTTTATATCTATATTATACCGTTTATAGTTCATGGGAGGATATCCTATGAACACTATGTTTTATGACTTGGTGGTTAGCCTTGACTTATTCTTAGTATGTCAAGATTTATATTTGTGTTTCATTCCTTATGTTTCCTTGATTTTATCATCTTATACCATACTTCAGTTTTCTTGATTATGATTCCCACCATATTATGTCAACATATAATACCTCTTGACTCACATGAACTAATTTACTATATGTTATGGTTTTATTATTCCCTTACTAAGCTTTATTTATCACCCCTTTCTTATATATTTCCTCTAGTTTTCTCATTCAATATTAAAAGACAAATAGATTTTAAGGTCATGTTAAAGAATTTTAAATAATATTTTTATATCCTTGTTTCAATTTATTCAACTATGTACTTAATTTTCCAAAGATAGTAGGCCTATTTTTCTTCTGTTATTGTATTAGTTGTGTATTTTTGTAATAAATCCTGAAATAAATTTTATAAAAGATATGGATTTTCAAAGTCGGTAATAGAGGCATGGTCTAGTTATTTTTGGGTATTATGTATATAAAACCTTTGTAAAATCATTTGGTATAATACTAAACATAAGAAAACCCCCTGAATTTTAGAAAAGTATAGATTTAGTGACATGAAATCAAAAAAATACCAGTCTAGATACTATAAGTTGATGTGGATCTATAGTAGTTATACCTAGGTTTGATAAACTGGAAAAGGGTTAACTTGGTATTAACACAATCATTACATATTTCATGAAATATAGGCCTTACTAAACACGTAGTTTTACTCTCTTAGGGAGACATTCTTTGGTAAATTCATAATATCTTTAAGAACCATAATGATGGGAAAAATATTATCATAAAAGTTTGTGTTAAAAAAATGACCATGGATAACATAGATTGAAACCTAGAAATTCATAGGATAATGAATGTGCTTTAGTTGTGGCATATCCCTTAAATTTTAATATATCCCCTTTTACATGTTTAATATTTTTAAAATTCCCAACCCTATTTTTTCCTTTATTTTATTCAATTGATGGAAATAAAAGGAATTGAGTCAATAAACAATGTGATGGGAAATCTAATGACTAGGAAAATGAGATTTCAAACCTGATGAGAGAAAGTGTTGAGATCATCTTGATAATACTTACTTAGTTAAATCATTTTTTGAAAATAAAAAACTAATTAAGGGGAAAACTCACATCCCCCTAATAAAGTGAAAGCTGAAATTGAGACCTTTATCTATCAAATTCCTCTAGCACTCAATGGATCTTTTGATCCCTTCATCAAAGAACAGTGGATCAACTTCTTTAAAAAAATCTTCTTCATCATTAAATGCTTTGATAAGGTGTTGTCCATGTTTTATGTTTAACATGTGGAGGTATGAGCTTTTAAATCGTGGAAATTGATAAAAATGAAAAACCCAAGGAGGAGATCAAAGATACTATGTGGAAATAATTCTGAAAAATTATTTTTGATAAATTTTTTCCTCACATGATCTGACTAAAAATGGAGAGGTAATTCCTTATAATTAATAAACAAGTTGACGAATCCATCATGGTGTAAGAGGTAAACATTAAAAGACTTTCACAATACACCAATGGATTTTTGATTAACTCCAAGAGTAATGTTGATCCTTTTTTTGGGATAAAGTTAAATATAAAAAATGATTATTGATTCAAGACTTTGATAGCTATGTGGAAATTTTACAATGTGACCTTAAAGTCAAAATGGCCATCAATGAACCATAAGGGTCGTATGGGTAAGGTTATTGGAAGTGGTTAATGGATTTCAATTCTGGTGTGGAAATAGAGAAATCTCATGGTGGAAAGAAATTCCAGCATTCCACTTGTCAAAAGTATAGAAAGAAGCATCCCAGAAATTTCTTATATGGATAAGTAAATTCTTTAGGAATAGGACGTAATGGATCCTAGATATACTGTATTGATGTTATAAATGCACCAATGTGGTGGAGTAATTGAATTATTTAGTCAACCATTTATCCATTTTCTAGTGTTTCAACTATAAGTATTAAGGAAGCTATTTGAACCAATGTACTAATCCAATGGTTTTATTGGATAACTGATGGCAATAACTTCAAAGACCTAGAGATTAATGGTAAGATTATTCCATCACAACTCATTAGTTGGATCGAAATAAGTATGTGGGGATAGGTATTCTAGTAATTCACTCAAGGATATAGGATTTACTATTTAATTTTTGTTATACACATTCTTCCATATCATTCCAATTTATTATATATATTCAAAAACATTCTCAAAATACAAAAATCTAGATATTAGTGAAAATAATAAATAGGGAAATTATCACATCCTAATAATATTACTCTTCCCATATCTATATTTTTGGGATGAACATCCTATAGAAACATTTGATACCCCCTTTAGAATAATTCTATGAAATTATGGTGTGGATTTTCTTTCCTTGTAATAGGCCAACATATATTGTCTGGAGTAGTAAATCACCCATTGTATTAAGAATCACCCTCTAATTATATAAAAGTGGAAGTATAATGAGGAATATCCTTTGGAATTATCATCTCAAGAATGGGTAATATTCCCTTGTGAGAAAGTTTAACTAGTTAAATTTATTGAATTTAAAAAATATCATCCTTGATAACTTTCCCATTATAAGGGAATATGTTGATGTGCTTCCTAAAGAATTCGTTGGTCTTCTTCCAAACAAAAGGGTTGAGTCTTCAATCAAACGTCTATCTAGATATTTTAAAAAATCCAAGAATCCATATATAATGGACATTTATAAACATTATGTGAATAAGAAGAAACTATAATAGAATCTAGAAAAAGGGTTTATACGCCCAAGTGATTCACCATAGGGTTCTCCGGTCTTTTAAGTTAAGAAGATGGATTGGTCAATATGCCCCTCCATCGATTATCCTGATCTTAAAAAGATGAAGATAAAAAACTTCCTCCTCCATAGAATGGTGACTTTTTTGATTAGCTATATGAATCCCAATAATTCTCTATAGAGGATCTTCAGTTGGAATATTATAAAGTGAAGGAGAAGAAGGTGGGTGTACCCATGACTTTTTTAGGAACAAGGTATGATCACTATGAGTTCATAGTGATTCTATTTGGACTCACTAATTCTCAAAATATCTTTATGGAATTAATTAATAGAGTCTTTAACGATTACCTCAAAAAACATTTGGTATTATTTATAGGTGATATTCTTATATACTCAAAAAGAAAGGAGGAACATGATGCTAATTTGGAAATTATACTAACGACCTTGAAAAGGGAATAGTTATATGTAAAGTATAGAAAATGAAGGTTTTGGAAGAATCAATTATCATTCCATGTTCATGTTATCACTATCATATAGATATATATGGATCCATTGGAAATAGAGGTAATTCATGAATGGCCCAGACTGACATCTATGATTGAGATCTTTAGATTCCTTGGATTAACTTGGTACTATCTCGGATTTTTTAGAAATATATCATTGCTTTCAAGACCAATAACCAAGATAACATGGAAGGGAGTGAAGGTTTTCTAGACTAATTAATGTGAGGATATATTTAAAGGATTAATGAAGAGTCTAATTATTGTACATGTGCTCACATTATCCACCAGTATAGAAATATTTGTGATCTAAAATGATGAATCCTAAATGGTCTTACATTGTGTACTCATTAAATATGAAACGGTGATAATATATGCCTCTCACCAATTAAATATCCATGATCATATCTACCCAACCAATGATATGGAATTGGCTGTAGTGATCTTTTCATTCAGGATTTGGTGGAATTATCTCTACTAGGAGAAGTGTGAAATATATATGGATCATAAAATCATCATATATAGTTTCATGAAAAAGAATATCAATATGCACTAAGGAAGGTGGCTAGATCTGGTAATGTATTATTATTGTACAATCCATTACCATCCAAAAAAAGTGAAAAGTGGTGGATTCTCTTAGAAGAAAGGATCCTTTAACCATAACTATGATGAGTATAGAAGCGAATATAATCTTCTTTGAAATACATATTATGGACATGGGAATCATAAAACTAAATTAGTCTTACCTTTCTAAAATAACTTCTCAACTATACATTCTTTATAGGATCAAGGAATATCAAATATATGATAAGGAGCTACAGATAAAGGTTGTTAATATTCTTGAGTTCAAATTTTACTAGGATAGATTCATAATTTTTGGAACCTGAATATGTGTCCCAACAAAACATTAAGTGAAGAGGGGACTTCTGGACAATGTATATAGTTCATCATTCTATATTCATCCATGAAGCAATAATACATGTATGTATATATAAAGGAAAAAATTTGTTGGGATAACATAAAGAGGTAGATTAAAGATTTCTTATCTTGATACTTGGTGTGAAAAAATCCAAGGTTGAATGAAATAAGTATAAGGGTATGATGAAACCATTTCCCATACTAGTATGGAAATGGAAAAATATAACCATATATTTTTTTCATAGGACTCCCTAGGAAAACTAATGAAAATAAATTTATCTAGATTGTAGTTGATTGACTTATATATTCATCATGTTTCATTATTATTAGTGAATATTTATATCTTGACCAACTCACCATGATATATATATACGAGAATCGGTAAGATTCCATAGATTAATACTCACCATTATATATGATTGAGATATGAGGTTTAATTCAATGTTCTTGATAATCCTTCAGCAAGAATTGGATACTAAGATAAGATTCAACACTTTTTATCACCCTCAGACATATTTTTAGTCTGATAGAACCATTCAAAATTTATAGGATATGTTGAGACCTTTCTCAATGGATTTTCTATGAGGATGGGGTCAACACCTTCCCCTTGTGGAGTTCATATATAATTGGATCACTTATTATGGAATTCAAATAGCACCTTATGAGTATGTTTGTGGGAAGAAGTCTCAAAATCTAACATGTTTGGATGAAGTTAGAGAGAGGAATATTATGGGACCATAAATTAAAAAGATACGATAGATAAGTTTTAAACCCTTCAACTTTTTATTAAATCTTCACAAATTCAATAGAAAATATATAGAAAAAATCATCCATGAGACATGGATTTTGAGGTTGGAAATAAGGCGCTCCTTCATATATCTCCTTTTAAAAAATTCATGAGGTTTGGGAACAAGGGAAAGGTTTGTATAATATACATAATCCCTATAGAGATCATTGATTTCATTGAAGATGTGGCCTATTTAATAGCACTACCACCTAACCTATCCTAAGAATATGATGTATTCTATATATCCCTCTTAAAGAAGTACATTCAAGACCCATTACATTTACCAAATCTATATTTTATCCCATTAGTGAATAATATTTCTTATGAGTAGTATCTAGTGAAGATATTATATCCTATATATAATGTTCTTTTAAATAAGGAAACTCGCCTAGTCATTGTATTGTGGTGGAACCACAAGCTTGAGGAGGCGACATTGGAACTAGAAAAAGTAATGAAACAGAAGTACCCTCATCTATTTTAGTATATGAAATGAAATTTTGAGGGATAAATTTATAAAGGGGGGAATAATGTAACAACCTAAGATTTTATAAATTAAATTCCCTTTTTATTGAATAAATTCATTATTGAGTATTATAGTTATAGAAAAAGCATACGCTACTTTGGTTATTTTGGACCATTATAAAATAAGTCCTATTAGATTTAAAAGACCATAAACTATATTAAACATTGATAATATAGTTTTTATAAAGTGTCAATTAAGATTATAATATATTAAGTCTTATGATAAAATCCAACTGACATAGATAGAAGAAGTGATGGCCTTGACCAGTCAGATCATACCCATTGAATCCCTTTTATTATAGATTCTAACGAAGATGTAATCATTGGTATTTTATCTTAACCAAGACCAAGACCATATTCTATAACTAAATCATGATTGAAACCTTATTTGAGAGAAGTTATAGCTTATAGAGACCATGAGCCAAACCATGTTCTCCAAACCACCCCAAGATAGTACCACTATTACACATCATACCCTTAGGGTGTGTGTTGGTGTAATAAGGGGTTTTGTATCTAGACAGTTGTAGTATGAGTTTGTATATTTTGTTTTTTAATAAAATTATGATAATATTTATCCCATTTTTTATTACTTTATAATTTATTATATAAATATTTTGATAAAAAATATTTTTTTATGAAGAAATAAAAAACAAATTTTTGTGAAATGTATAGTTTTCAATAAGAAACTCTTTTTAATAAATTTAGAAATTTTTCTAATAAATTATATTTTAATAAAATTTTATTATTATAATATATTTATTTATAAATAAATAATAATTTAATTTAATGATGTCCAATGTAATTTTTATAGGGGTCAAAAAGAAGTTAGAATCGTAAAAACTGGCATTTTTTGAGCATACAAATTTTTATTTAAAAGTGAAAAATATCGTATTTCTAAAATTATTTTGGTAAAATAAATATAATTTTTTAAATCATCATGTTAAAATTAGACAATGTAGAATTTTTCATAATTTTCTGAGAGTTGGATTTTTGGGTGAAATTGAATAAGGTATAAATATATAGTCTATACTATTACATCATAATTTAATTAAATGATGTAATATATTCAATAAAAGGAATCCATGAAATATTATATATCTACTCATTAAAATATTGTTTTTTTATGTTATTTGATTATATTTTAAAATACTTTAATTAATCCTCTGAATCCTATATTATATTTTATGGTTTTAGAATCATTTCTTTATGAACACGACTCACTTCCACATAACCAATGGTATCATTTAAATATATTTTTGTTTTTTTACATATAAAATATTTAGAACCACTAATCTTTTTTTGAAACCATTGTAAAAAATCATGGGAAGGTTTTTTGTTTTGATTATTTTAATATATAGAGTCTAAAACATATGTTTAGAAATTAATAAAGAATTACCATATCCTTTATTATAGATATACACCTAACCTCCCACTCATATTTACTTATAAACCATTGATCATTATTTACACCTCCCTCTCCCTCTCTAAATACCTCCAATTGTGATCCGAATCTCTTAAGAAGATCCTCTAAATCTTTTAGATTCACACTCTCAATGTAATGGAGTGTCTCCTCTTTATTTTTATTCAAGCTATTTCTTTGTTCTAAGAATGTTAGTTTTGAATTTTTCTTGTTATAATGTGTTTTTTACACATTAATTAACTATATTTATGATTCCAAAGTAATTAGAGACCGACATTCATGCTCATTAAAACCCTCCATGAATATTTATGTACACCCATTTTGCTGCCGATGTGAATTCATGATTTTCTATACCAATTTTTTTTTGTTTTTAATACCCATCACAATTTATACTAAAGGGTATTCAGTAATATATACCTATATTTAATTGATTGGGTACTTATAAGTATATAAACCACCCCCATTAATCACAAAATTGAAGGTAACTAAATACTTTGTTATGTTATATGATCTATATGGATCTCAAATGCATGTACATGATATGAATGTGACTGGTCAGATTGGATTTATATATCTGGAAGAGCACTGTTGTGGGAGCCCTCAAATGATATTCAATTTTAGGTTTCTTAGGTGCAGTACAGTGGCTGACCAAGGTCGTCTCTCAAAGGAGGAAGTGAATTTAATAACTTATTAAAGGTATTTTAAAATTAAAAAAGAATTGAATTAAAAAACTAGTTTAAAGGATGGGGGTTGTTTATAGTTTAAAAATCTAGAAGAAGTTTTCTGGAAGAAGATTGTATTTTTTTGTTTTTAATTTTGAAATATAAGTTGATTAACAAAGCACAACGAGAAATTTTTTTTTAGAAAATATTTTAAAAGGCGTAATCAATCTAACTCTACCTCTTCATTTACTTATTAATCATTATCATTTAAATAAATATTCACTTAATTATGATCCCATAATTTGTTAACCCTCTACCCCTAAGAGAGTTAACTTAACCACAAAGATGAAATTACTTAAACCCTAGGCTAGCTTCGGAACACGCAATCGCAGCACCCTGCATTGATTGTTGTTATAAGGTTAGATTATGGTTAGTGTTTAATTAGATCACATATCCATTCTGGAAATGAGGATGAATTGTGTTTAGGTATTATATTTTAACTCTACAAATTTATCCCTTGTGGTCTTTAATTACCTATTAAGATTGTGCTCTCACAATTTACACAAAATATCAACCTCACATGTTTTCGTGTTAATTGTTCAATTTCTTGATTAGTTTCTTATAATTTAAAAACACAATTCAGGGATAATATTAAGGTAATTACAGTAGATCAAAGATTCAAAATAATTAAATGAGTATGGTATAAGATAGACCGACCACTAAAAAAACTACTCTTCCATGGGTGGTTTGGGCATCGTGGAGACGTTTTGCATGAGCAAAGGATTGAAAGGGTAGAACCCAATCTCAACTCTATTCTTCATTACAAACAAATTAGGAAAATTAATAGAATAATAAAATTAAAAATAAAAGAATAAATGTAAGACAAACTAAGAGTTTATTGAATGAAGAAAAGAATTACAACATGAAGAAGAAGAAGGAGAAGAAGAAGGCTTGATGAGGGGATCCTTGCTTCAAGAGCTACCCCTCTTACAATTGTTGGATAATCGGAGTGAAACCTCTACTCGTCTGCCTTAAACTTTACAATGCACGTCCCAACCCCACCAAATGAGAAAAACACCAATTTATAGAGTAGTGGGGAGGCTAGGTTCAAAGTGGTTTCAAGTGTGAATGGGGAATCTTGGTCAAATATTTTATTCCAACTTGCACCATCCATTTGACCACCATAACGTGTGAATCAACTGTCCTTCCAGAAGGCTGATTCACGTGAAACTGAGTCATGTAGCTCCTCTAAAAATTTGGTCATGAGCCAGTCAAGTATAAAGATGTTATGGCCCAAATACATGACTCATGTCTATTCTTCCGATTCCATCCCACCATTGAATTAATGGCCAATTTAATCCATCCAAATGTACTCTTTAGCTCTAGTGTCCTCAATAAAAGTTTTCTAACATTAAGTTAGGAACAGTTTTACAAAATATAAAGTTCAAATAATAAATATTAAAACATTTATCGTTAAAATGCTACAGTACATTTTAAAAGGGTAAAACTGGAATTTTCATCAAATTTTTAAAGGAATGATCTAATCCCAAATATTTCATAAATGAATATAGTTGGCATAATGTGAGGAAATTATATCATTTATTATAAATAAAATATTCAACAAAATAGGGTTTTATCAACTCCCCCACACTTACCCTTTTGCACTCCTGGGAAAAACCTCGTATCAAGTAAACATCAATATCAAATCAGAATCAATTTTAAAACACATATCCTTGAGATTCAACAATTCCTCACCAAGAAACAAAAGATATAATGCATCATAAAAAACCCTTATTTCAAGTTCTTCATTTATATCATTCAATATATTTCCACTTTATTTATCATCTCATGCACAAAACACTTACCTCGGTTGAATTTTCTCTTATCACGCAAATGTCAATCAATTTTTTTGCAATGTCTTTCGCATAAAAACTCATACAAGGGTCACCATAGGCTTGATAAATTCCTAAATCGCTACCCGATGTGAGTCAAGGATATATGTTTATCATGAGGAATATTTAGGGTTGTTCTGTGGCTTTCGGTTGGTAGGATTTAGATGTGAGAAATTCTGAGGCTGAATGAGGAGGGATTGACTCTTTTTGAAGAAAAATTGCATTAATCTAATTTTCACTTAAATAAGGTTTCCTCCTCAATCGACATAGCATTTATTCATGTTCATCATCATGAAAAATAATGGAATTTTCACACCATTCAACATTTCAGTAGTAAAAATATCAATCTTGTCGAACATTATTTTCTTAATAGCTCCAGATAGGCACAACTTTCTACATCAATTAGAAGCTCCAGAAAATGAACAACTTCACTTATCATGAAAGGTCAGGAAAAGGCACAAATTTCAATAAAATTATTTTCTTCAGCAGAAAACACATCTCTTCAGAAATTAATTTTCCACCCAAAGTATCACAGAATGTGGTAGCAGAACACAAGATAGCTTCCCCCACACTTAAGTTCAACTAGATTATGCAATTTCACTTCAAGATTTGGTTGGATAGGGTATATTGGCTTGTAATGTGGCTAACCTAATAGGTTGTGCATGGATTCTAAGGGATAAAAGGATTAAATGTTCAAGTTAGGCCATTATAAAAAGGATTCTTTAAAATATGGGCTTTAATACCAAACAAATGCCTCAATCATTTAAACATAAGTACCTCAAACCCTCAAGTTTTGACAGGAATAAATCAAGTTCTGGTTAAATAAAGCATGGTTTGGTTCTCTCAAGAAGTGAGGTGAATTAAAAGAATATTAAAATAATGGTTTAGAATCCTCATAGGAATGTGGATTCAAATATAAAGACAGTGAGATGTGGCATGGGATTCAAAATTCAGTGTACTTTTTATGAAATTACTAAATATTTGAACATGAAACAAAGTCATTTAAGCATTCATTTAAGCTTAGTTTCAAGGGATAAATTTTTTCCCTTATTGATATGGATTTAAAAATGGTTGTTCGGAATCATTTCAGATCAAAAGTTTCAAAAACACACAGAAAATTGAAAAATAAACACACAAAATTTGAAAAACACACAATTTTTTGTTTTTTGTTTTTTTAATAGGAAAACAATTGAAATTACTAAAATAAAAGGTTACCTCCCCCACACTTAAAATATTCCATTGTCCTCAATATTAACCCATTAGATGATATATGCACAAGAAATGTGTAATTCTAAATAGGATAAAGAATAAAAAGGTTAAAGGGTTAGGAACAGCCTGATGTGCTCAAGTGATGATGGGGTCATGCAGTGTGATAAAATCCACTACATCAGTAGGAAGTATAAGGCCCCAGCCTTAAACCTTACTTAATCTTGAGTTATTACAAGATTACACATTGAGGATCTTTTCAGGTTTAGAGTTTTAGAGAATTATATCATGAAACTTGCATTATATTCCACATTTAAACAAAGTGGTTACATAAAAGATAGTATCCATTCTTCCCATCAACGGAAACATATTGAAAAAAACATGGATTCTTTCTTAACAAATCCTTGACTCTATCATCTTATCATGTACCTTTCCCTTGACCTGAAAAACATTTCAAAAACATGGGATGAGCATAAAAATCTTAGTAAGGGATATAAAAATATGGAAAGGAAACATGAGTTCATATATACATAAGAATGAAATCATAATTTACCCATAAAACATAGGCACTTTATCCTACCTCATCAAATCATGACTAAATAATAGAAATCATAAGACATAAAGGTAACTTGATGCATTCATACCATTCTTACGTAGGGAGTAACCCTCTTGGTTACGTTTGGAATACCCATCACAGTATATTCCCTAAAATCTCTTCGGAGAAACCTTAACGTTTCACTCCTTCGCGTTACCCAATGCATTGGAGAGCTATATCGGGCTCACCCGCCCTTAGTTATCATGGAACCACCCATTTTCATAACAATGCCCAAGAACCATAACATAAACGTATCACATAAAACATGCATAAAGGAAACAAAACATTTCCACATTTCAATCACAATATAACATTTTAGTATTTTGAAATAATGAATCCAAACAAAAAGAAACCATTTCCAAAACCATTTAAAACATTTAATAAAGAGATTTTTGAATCAAAGTGTCCCATACCACCTTGAAGCTTAAAATTTTAAACCATTAATATCCATATAAATAAATCCTTAAAACCATTTTGAAAACATGGATATTAACAAGAACAAATAATTAAAATATTTAAAACGATATTTTGGTTAAAGGGGTTTTACCAAAATTAGAGACACTTGAATACAATAATTGAGGAGTAACATTTAGTAAGAACTTTATAATATCATTAGAATAAATTTATTCATGATATAATACTCCAAAGGACAGTATATACACCATATAAGAGTGAATTGGTGCATAACAACAATGAACCCTCAATAGAAATGTCAAATGTGATGAAATCCCTTATAAAGAAGGTATCCTTAAATTAAGGACAAATCAATCTCAAAAATATGTGTGAAAAATATAAATACACCCAATATAAGTGGATATTAATTGTAAAACAATAAAATTTCATTCACACATATTCAATGACTACATGTTGAACCCAAGGAAATCGAAATTTGGGTTAAAAAGTTCCCTTGACAGCCTAACGGCATCACATCAAAATGAGTTGATGAGAGATAAAAAGTGTATCTCATCACTTGGAAATAAAATTTACATCAATAAGGACATATGAGAACATATCCCAACATAACAATATGTAAATTAAAAGACCCAACAAAAGAAGTCTTTTAAAAAAGAGGAGGGTGAAAGGTTCCCTTACCGACTTGGGTATCTTTCAAAACATACACCCCATGAAAGAAGGACAATAGATCATTGATGTAAATACTCATAAACGAAAGTATATTACACAAAGAGTAGAATAATGGGCAGTACATACACCACTCAATGGAATTTGTGGCAAATGTACCATAAATCTCACGAGAATAAAAGTGAGATGAAAAATCCCTTACGAAAATTCGGCAGCCTAACGGCGCCACTCAAAACTTCCAAAATGGATTGATGAGAGGAAATAGGGTCTCTCATAATATGAACATAATAAGTACAGTAGGATTAATATAAAATAACATCCCCAATCATAAGAAATATGAGCTTAAAAGGAATGACATAAAAGAGTGTACTTAAAAAGAAAGAGAGGTGTAGGATCCCTTACCTCGGGTCCGACTTGACTCGATCGTTCTTTAACGTCCTGAATAATAAACTTGAGTTAATTTCTACTTCATTAAGAACCTTTTTCAAGTTCATTATTCCTTTTATACCACTTATTACCATGTCATAAACATTATGTAATCATTTAAGTTAATAATATTTGTTTTGCCGATATTTGGTTCTTAAGTCAAAAGTGGACTTCTTACAATTACATGTTGTTCGTGTGGCCAAATGTTTATTATATCCAGAATTGTATTCATGATTTAGATATAATATATGTCATATATATCCAGTACATGCATGCATTTATAACATTACATAATCATTTAGAGGTAAGAAATGAAATGCACCGTTCATGGAGACGGTAAGCCGTACGTACGCATGAACGCTACTTTCATTTCTATTTCGTATTTTATAGAATTGAATAATAATGATATAAAGGTATATTATAATTCCAGTATAATATAATATATAATATCATAGTTCCATCCTTTATACGTCCCATATATGGTATTTAACGAATCAAATCACTTTGAGGGGGCGGTAGTCCGCACTTCCTTAAATGAAGATATCGCGTTTACCCATAATGGAAACCATAAAGGTATGACCAAAATGAAAAAAACAGAAGATTAAGGAAAACATAAACATATTATATATCATATATAAAAATAGTGACATCATAATGGCCACCATTGAAGGTGTTAAATGAGTATTGAACAATCATCGTTTCGGGAGGCAGACTTTCGCCATCCACAGAAACCGTATGTTCTTTAACCATTTGATGTAGTTGTGTGGGAGTGTAGCTCGAATAAATATTATAACAACATCCTAGTATATTTAAGATACTGGTGTTTTTACAAAATAAATAAATAAAAATAGTTTAGGGGGTTGGAGAAGCAAAATAAAACAAATGAACATGAGAGAATGAATTACCTTTAAAAGTGTAACTCCTTTTGTTTTGAGCCTAAAGGCTTCCTTTGAAAGGATTCTGACCAAAGGGAATACTCTAGGATGAGGAGAGGGGTGTGGAGAGAGTAAATGGGCAGGGGTTGGCCGAGCCAAAGTCTTGAGGAGTGTGTGAAATGAGGTAGAGGTGGGGGCCTTTTATAAGAGGAGAGGAGGGGCACTTTTGGAAAGTAAAGAAATATTACTTTATTTGAAAATGTGTTTCGGTTTTAAAAGGTCCCACATTGATATAATTAGTGGATAAGGTTATAAAGGTTCGAAATCCACCCATCCAATAAGTTTTGGACATGTGTAGTTCATATATTTTACATTATCTTTCTATTTTATTTTAATCGTTAAATAATGATGTCATCACTGCATCATTATGATGTCATAAATAATTTAATTTATTTAAGGTCTAAAAATTATAAAAAAATTACTATGATGTAGGAAATATTTTTATCTTTCCAATGACTATTTATAATCAAAACGTGGACTTGTATAACCCCACTTAAAAATTATTTTAGTAAAACAATTTATGTTAGTGTCATTTTCACTTTAACATTAAATAAAAATATATTAATGTCATTTTCCAACTAAAGTGGCTCCATGGGGTCCCCAAGTTGGCCCATGGCTTGTATTGGTCGGCCATGACTCACCCAACAGGTGTAGGACAAGTGTCATGGTGTTTTCACATTCTTATAATATCATTTTTACCTTAAACTACACTAATAACCACTAATCACGATTAAAAACTTAATAAGTTACTATTCACCAAAAAATTATTTTAATCTCATTGAACCACATTTTACTTCTTAATTACAACCATGTATTTCAGATTTTTGAAAATCAAAACACAATTATGGAAAAATTTCATTTAAATGAAAAATCAGTTTTTATAAGTACCACTTAGTGGTTTCACTATTCATCAAAAATTGATGTTTTTCAGAAAATTACCAAAAATTCACCCTAAGCTATATTTGATATTCCGAATTCAAAAATGAAGTCTATTTTACAAAATTCAAAACATATTAGTCACATTAATTAATTTAATAATTAATTCCCGCTGTCAGAGCAAATAGCGTGTTTTTATAAAACAATAAGTATCAAAAGATTGACACTAGTTTAAGTCTGATTTCAAAGTGAAATTAATTCCAATGACCACTATTGGATTTAATGGTAAAAATATTTTCTAATTTCACTTTAAAACCAATTCAAAATATTATCTAATCATATAAATAAATTAGATTAAAAAGAGGTTTTGAATGAAAACACAACATTCTTCACTATTCATTAAAAAATGAACTTTATCGGAAAAATACCAAAAAAATAAACAAAGTAAAATTTGATGTCCCGATTCTTAATAAGAGTTTTATTTGGTCCAAAAGAATGTATAAGAGTGATCAAAACTATATTTAATGACAGTTCTCCATTAAAAGGCGATAAGTGAACCTTTAGTGAAAACTAGGGCATATACACCTAAAAATTGAATTCTTTCCGTATTTTAAGCCTTTATCTTTTATTGTATAAATGTAAAAATAATCATATTTTAGTTATTTCTATCCATTACCGCCATTACAACGGCTACATGTTAAATACCATTTAAAATAATATTATTTTATCATTAGAGTGCAACGTAAGATTCCCAAGAAACTTGTTGTTGCGTGTTGGGTACGCCATCGAGCATAGCGTCCCCTTTAAAGTTATATTAATATTTTATTCACAAATATGGATAAATATGAAAATTTCATATTCATTATTTACCTGGGGTGTTACATCCTTCCCCCCTTTTGGGAATTGCGTCCTCGCAATTTTAAAATTGCGCTTGGAAACATCCTTGAAAGTCCCACATTGGAACAAGAGTCGGTAAAACAATCACTTTAAAATAAAGAAAGATAAGCACATAGGTCACCCGAGTTAACCCATACTAGGACTCCATGTAGGAAAACATGGACATGGAGGAGAAAACATAGGGTCATGTTCTGATGGAGAGTGATAGAAAACATGTTTAGGAGAAAGTTAACAATGAGAAAATCACAAACTTGTGATGGGTTAAACGGTGTTGGGTTCCCCAGTAGGAAAAGTTAATAGACAACATTTTTGTTTTAAGTTACTTTTTATTGAGGAATTTATTCATAAGGAAACATAATCACTTATCATGTTGACTCTCAACTTTTACTATATTCCTTAATCAAACTCATATTTTTTCAAAAAGACGAGTATTTAGGGAGACTTGTTCGCATTAAGAGTACTATAAACAACTTCTAGAGGAGCACCTAAAAAAAGAACTATACATTTCCCATGTCTTCAAACCTTAACCAAAACTAAAACCAAAAAGGTTGCTACAAGATCAGATAATCCAGAAAAGGATAACCCTTTATAAAAAGAAAATCTATTCTTAATCTCAAAATTTGTCCAAAAAAACACAAAGTTCAACGAGGACCATCCGATAAACAATTTTTCCATAAAATTCTTCAAAGTAAACCAATATAATATTGAAACCCAAATATTTGAAGGATTTAGTCACATAGTCTTCCAAGTTAAATCGTAACATTTATCTCCAAACAACATTAGTTTCTCCTAAAGTCTCGTATTGAAAAGTAATTAACCTAATCACATATCCTCCATGATAGGTTAATCATTTTTATAAATAACCCAAAATCAACTTACTCTTAATTCATAAAATCATATAACTAGAAAGAATAGGTCAAACTAACCAGGGACTTCACGTAGTCCATTGGTAGGCGATAAATACCAGTCGCACTTTGGTTGTGGGTTCGATTCCTGCAGCTTTGTCCGACGCGACGGGATGTCACACGGTCTACGTGTTGTCCTTTTTCCAAAACTATATAATTCTCAAAACATTCCCCAAAACAAGATAAAATCTTCAAAAATATTCATAACATATTTTAACCTCAAGTTTATCTCAGGCCTTTCATTTTCCATCATAACATATAATAACCCATAATTACCTCCAAAGTAAGGATCATATAAACCCTAATGGTTACCTTAATAATTATTACCTGAATTTCCACATCGAGTTGGCCATCTCGTACATGATGCATTAGAGAACTCACCAAGGTTGAAGTGGTTGATCATGACTTCTTGATATTTGGTTTAGAACAACCACGAGTTTCCTCATTGAATCCTCCATTTTATCTAGTATCTTAATCAGAGAACCACCACAGTTTCCTTCAAACCTGTTGTCACATTGGTTCCTGCTAGATCCGGCCATTTACTAAAACCAAAAAGGTCAGTGTGAGTATATCAACATTACCATCATGTACTAATGAGTAAGATAAACACTAATATATACTTACTCATTCACTTTATCTAAAACTGGGACTCTTTCTGAAATCCTAACCATTATGGTAATGTCACTTATGCTTAAAGAATACCCTAACCTCTAAAGTTATCTAAACCGACCTCTGATACCAACTATAAGGCCCCAGCCTTTAACCTTACTTAATCTTGAGTTATTACAAGATTACACATTGAGGATCTTTTCAGGTTTAGAGTTTTAGAGAATTAGATCATGAAACTTGCATTACATTCCACATTTAAACAAAGTGGTTACATAAAAGATAGTATCCATTCTTCCCATCAATGGAAACATATTGAAAAAAAACATGGATTCTTTCTTAACACATCCTTGACTCTATCATCTTATCATGTACCTTTCCCTTGACCTGAAAAACATTTCAAAAACTTGGGATGATCATAAAAAGCTCAGTAAGGGATATAAAAATATGGAAAGGAAACATGAGTTCATATATACATAAGAATGAAATCATAATTTACCCATAAAACATAGGCACTTTATCCTACCTCATCAAATCATGACTAAATAATAGAAATCATAAGACATAAAGGTAACTTGAGGCATTCATAACATTCTTACGTAGGGAGTAACCCTCTTGGTTACGTTTGGAATACCCATCACAGTATATTCCCTAAAATCTCTTCGGAGAAACCTTAACGTTTCACTCCTTCGCGTTACCCAATGCATTGGAGAGCTATATCGGGCTCACCCGCCCTTAGTTATCACGGAACCACCCGTTTTCATAACAATGCCCAAGAACCATAACCTAAACGTATCACATAAAACATGCATAAAGGAAACAAAACATTTCCACATTTCAATCACAATATAACATTTTAGTATTTTGAAATAATGAATCCAAACAAAAAGAAACCATTTCCAAAACCATTTAAAACATTTAATAAAGAGATTTTTGAATCAAAGTGTCCCATACCACCTTGAAGCTTAAAATTTTAAACCATTAATATCCATATAAATAAATCATTAAAACCATTTTGAAAACATGGATATTAACAAGAACAAATAATTAAAATATTTAAAACGATATTTTGGTTAAAGGGGTTTTACCAAAATTAGAGACACTTGAATACAATAATTGAGGTGTAACATTTAGTAAGAACTTTATAATATCATGAGAATAAATGGATTAATGATATAATACTCCAAAGGACAGTATATACACCATATAAGAGTGAATTGGTGCATAACAACAATGAACCCTCAATAGAAATGTCAAATGTGATGAAATCCCTTATAAAGAAGGTATCCTTAAATTAAGGACAAATCAATCTCAAAAATATGTGTGACAAATATAAATACACCCAATATAAGTGGATATTAATTGTAAAACAATAAAATGTCATTCACACATATTCAATAGATGACATATTCAATGACTACATGTTGAACCCAAGGAAATCGAAATTTGGGTTAAAAAGTTCCCTTGACAGCCTAACGGCATCACATCAAAATGAGTTGATGAGAGATAAAAAGTGTATCTCATCACTTGGACATAAAATTTACATCAATAAGGATATATGAGAACATATCCCAATATAACAATATGTAAATTAAAAGACCCAACAAAAGAAGTCTTTTAAAAAAGAGGAGGGTGAAAGGTTCCCTTACGGACTTGGGTATCATTCAAAACATACACCCCATGAAAGCAGGACAATAGATCATTGATGTAAATACTCATAAACGAAAGTATATTACACAAATAGTAGAATAATGGGCAGTACATACACCACTCAATGGAATTTGTGGCAAATTTACCATAAATCTCACGAGAATAAAAGTGAGATGAAAAATCCCTTACGAAAATTCGGCAGCCTAACGGCGCCACTCAAAACATCCAAAATGGATTGATGAGAGGAAATAGGGTCTCTCATCATATGAACATAATAATTACAGTAGGATTAATATAAAATAACATCCCCAATCATAAGAAATATGAGCTTAAAAGGAATGACATAAAAGAGTGTACTTAAAAAGAAAGAGAGGTGTAGGATCCCTTACCTCGGGTCCGACTTGACTCGATCGTTCTTTAACGTCCTGAATAATAAACTTGAGTTAATTTATACTTCCTTAAGAACCTTTTTCAAGTTCATTATTCCTTTTATACCACTTATTACCATGTCATAAACATTATGTAATCATTTAAGTTAATAATATTTGTTTTGCCGATATTTGGTTCTTAAGTCGAAAGTGGACTTCTTACAATTACATGTTGTTCGTGTGGCCAAATCTTTATTATATCCAGAATTGTATTCATGATTTAGATATAATATATGTCATATATATCCAGTACATTCATGCATTTATAACATTACATAATCATTTAGAGGTAAGAAATGAAATGCACCGTTCATGGAGACGGTAAGCTGTACGTACGCATGAACGCTACTTTCATTTCTATTTCGTATTTTATAGAATTGAATAATAATGATATAAAGGTATATTATAATTCCAGTATAATATCATATATAATATCATAGTTCCATCCTTTATACATCCCACATATGGTATTTAACGAATCAAATCACTTTGAGGGGGCGGTAGTCCGCACTTCCTTAAATGAAGATATCGCGTTTACCCATAATGGAAACCATAAAGGTATGACCAAAAAGAAAAAAACAGAAGCTTAAGGAAAACATAAACATATTATATATCATATATAAAAATAGTGACATCATAATGGCTACCTTTGAAGGTGTTAAATGAGTATTGAACAATCATCGTTTCGGGAGGCAGACTTTCACCATCCACAGAAACCGTATGTTCTTTAACCATTTGATGTAGTTGTGTGGAAGTTTAGCTAGAATAAATATTATAAAAACATCCTAGTATATTGAAGATACTGGTGTTGTTACAAAAGAAATAAATAAAAAGAGTTTAGGGGGTTGGAGAAGCAAAATAAAACAAATGAACATGAGAGAATGAATTACCTTTAAAAGTGTAACTCCTTTTGTTTTGAGCCTAAAGGCTTCCTTTGAAAGGATTCTGACCAAAGGGAATACTCTAGGATGATTAGAGGGGTGTGGAGAGAGTAAATTGGAAGGGTTTGGACGATCCAAAAGCTTGAGGAGTGTGTGAAATGAGGTAGAGGTGGGGGCCTTTTATAAGAGGAGAGGAGGGGCACTTTTGGAAAGTAAAGAAATATTACTTTATTTGAAAATGTGTTTCGGTTTTAAAAGGTCCCACATTGATATAATTCGTGGATAAGGTTATAAAGGTTCTAAATCCACACATCCAATAAGTTTTGGACATGTGTAGTTCATAGAGTTTACATTATCTTTCCATTTTATTTTAATCGTTAAATAATGATGTCATCACTGCATCATTATGATGTCATAAATAATTTAATTTATTTAATGTCTAAAAATTATAAAAAAATTACTATGAAGTAGTAAATCTTCTTATCTTTCCAATGACTATTTATAATCAAAATTTGGACTTGTATAACCCCACTTAAAAATTATTTTAGTAAAACAATTTATGTTAGTGTCATTTTCACTTTAACATTAAATAAAAATATATTAATGTCATTTTCCAACTAAAGTGGCTCCATGGGGTCCCTAAGTTGGCCCATGGCTTTTCTTGGTCGGCCATGACTCATCCAATAGGTGTAGGACAAGTGTCATGGTGTTTTCATATTCTTATAATATCATTTTTACCTTAAACCACACTAATTACCACTAATCGCGATTAAAAACTTAATAAGTTACTATTCACCAAAAAATTATTTTAATCTCATTGAACCACATTTTACTTCTTAATGACAACCATGTATGTCGGATTTTTGAAAATCAAAACACAATTATGGCAAAATTTCATTTAAATGAAAAATCAGTTTTTATAAGTACCACTTAGTGGTTTCACTATTCATCAAAAATTGAAGTTTTTCAGAAAATTACCAAAAATTCACCCTAAGCTATATTTTATATTCCGAATTCAAAAATGAAGTCTATTTTACAAAATTCAAAACATATTAGTCACATTAATTAATTTAATAATTAATTCCCGCTGTCAGGGCAAATAGCGTGTTTTTATAAAACAATAAGTATCAAAAGATTGACACTAGTTTAAGTCTGATTTCAAAGTGAAATTAATTCCAATGACCACTATTGGATTTAATGGTAAAAATATTTTCTAATTTCACTTTAAAACCAATTCAAAATATTATCTAATCATATAAATAAATTAGATTAAAAAGAGGTTTTGAATTAAAACACAACATTCTCCACTATTCATTAAAAAATGAACTTTATCGGAAAAATACCAAAAAAATACACAAAGTAAAATTTGATGTCCCGATTCTTAATAAGAGTTTTATTTGGTCCAAAAGAATGTATAAGAGTGATCAAAACTATATTTAATGACAGTTCTCCATTAAAAGGCGATAAGTGAACCTTTAGTGAAAACTAGGGCATATACACCTAAAAATTGAATTCTTTCCGTATTTTAAGCCTTTATCTTTTATTGTATAAATGTAAAAATAATCATATTTTAGTTATTTATATCCATTCCCGCCATTACAACGGCTACATGTTAACTACCATTTAAAATAATATTATTTTATCATTAGAGTGCAACGTAAGATTCCCAAGAAACTCGTTGTTGCGTGTTGGGTACGCCATCGAGCATAGCGTCCCCTTTAAAGTCATATTAATATTTTATTCACAAATATGGATAAATATGAAAATTTCATATTCATTATTTACCTGGGGTGTTACAGGAAGTCCCTCAATGTATCTCTTCAAACATTGCCCATTGACTATAAATATCCTTCTTGTGTCCTCTTGTGTGATCTCCACTCCACCATAAGGAAAAACATTAGTCACAACATAAGGACCTAACCATCTGGAACGCAACTTACCAGGCATCAGCTTCAGTCATGAACTATAGAGAAGGACTTTCTCTCCAACATGAAACTCCATTTGTTGGATCATTGGATCATTATCTTCTTTTGATCTTTCCTTTTAGAGCCTTGAGTTCTCATATGAAGACAATATAATCTCCTCATGCTCTTGAATTTGTAGCTTCCATTGGATTCCAGCTTGGGCCAAATCCATGTTGCATTTCTTTATAGCCCAAAAAGTCTGATGCTCCAATTCTACTAGGAGATGACATGCTTTCACAAAAACAATCCGAAATGGGGACATACCAATGGGGGTCTTGTATGCTGTCCTATAAGACCACAATACATCATCCAAGCACTTGCTCCAATCCTTCCTATTTGGCTGCACGATTTTCTCCAAGATTTGGTTCAACTCACGATTTAAAACCTCAGCCTGGCCATTTTTTTAGGGGTGGTATGGTGTTGATGTTTTGTGTGTCACCCCATACTTTTGAAGGAGGGAAGAAAAATTATTTTTGCAAAAGTGTGTCCCTTGGTCACTAATGATGGCATTTGGTACTCCAAACCTGTAGAAAATTTGAGCCTTGACAAAATCCACTACAACATGACAATCGTCAGTCCTAGTGGCCTTGGCCACCACCCATTTACTCACATAATCGACAGAAACAAGGATATAAAAGAAAACAAATGAACTAGGAAAATATCACATTAAATCAATTCCCCAAAAATCAAAAATCTCACAGAATACAATGGGTTTTTGGGGCATCTCATGTCTCCTTGAAATGTTTCCAGTGTGTTGGCAACGAGAGCATGACTTACAAAACACATGGGAATAATGGAATAAGCTAGGCCAATATAATCCAGAGTCTAAGAATTTTCTAGCAGTACGTTGGGGTCCAAATTTTCCACCACAAGAAATTGTATGATAGAAATGAAAAACAGACTCAAAATCATGATCAGGAACACACCTCCTAATGACTTGGTCACTACACATGCACCAGAGGTAAGGATTATCCCACACATAAAACCTAGACTCACTTTTTAATTTATGGACTTGATGATTATTCAAATTTATTGGGATTTCAGATGAAAAAATGTAATTAACTAAATCATTATACCAAGGATGTGTACCTAAGATGGTATAGAGATGCTCATCGGGGAAAGTGTCCCGAAGTGGTACCTGGTCCAAGGTGTCACCCTCTGGTGTGTGAGTAAGCCTACTTGTGTGGTCTACCACCAAATTCTATGACCCCTTCTTTTCCTTTATCTTGATTTCAAACTCTTGATGAAGGAGAATCCAACGGATAAGTCGTGGCTTCACATATGGCTTCTTTAAGAGGTACCTCAAAGCTGCATGGTCAGAAAAAACAACTACTTTAGATCCCAATAAATATGAATAAAATTTATCTATATCAAATATAATAGAAAGAAACTTTTTTTATATTGTGGTGTAGATTGATTCGGCAGAATCCAACGTCCTCGATGTATATGAAATCACATGTGAACGTCCCTCCACCCTCTGAGATAAGACAGCTGCAACCGCGAAGTTGGAGGCGTCACACATAAGCTCAAATGGAAGGTCCCACCATAGGGGATATATAATCGGTGGAGTGGTCAGACACTTCTTTAGATCATAAAATGATACCATGCATGAATCATCAAAATTTAAGTCAATATCTTTTTGAAGCAATCAAGATAAGGGTAGAGCGATCTTACAAAAATATCTGATGATGCGTTGATAAAATCCCGCATGTCCAAGGAATGATCGAACATCACAAACACATGTAGGATATGGTAGTGAAGAAATAAAGTCTACCTTAGATTTATCAACTTCAATGCCATGTTGCGGGACTATATGACCTAAGACAATTCCCTTTTCGACTATGAAATGACATTTTTCAAAATTCAAGACCATAATTTTCTCAATACAATGATGATGCAACACATCACCCAAACTAGAGAGACATTCATCAAATAAGGATCTATAAACTGTAAAATCATCCATAAATACCTCCATGCAGGTCTCAATGAAATTTGAGAAAATACTCACCATGCATATATGGAAGGTACATGGGGCATTGCAAAGTCCAAATGGCATCCTTCGGTAATCAAAGGTACCGAATGGGTAGATTAATTTCATCTTTTCCTGGTCCTCTACTGCAATGGTAACCTGAAAATAGCCAGATAAACCATCCAAGAAGCAATAATGTGTCCTACATGCAAGTCTCTCAAGAATCTGGTCAATGAATGGAAGTGGGAAATGATCCTTATGAGTGGATTGATTTAGTTTTCTATAATCAATACACACTCACCAATTGTTTTGTACTCTCACAGGAACTAACTCATCATTTTCATTATTTCTAACAGTGAAACCAGTTTTCTTTGGTACAACTTGGACAAGGCTAAATCATTGTGAGTCAGAAATTGGGTAAATTATACCTGCCCTGAGCAATTTTTCAACCTCTTTTTTAACAACCTCCATAAGGGTTGGATTGAGTCTCCTTTGTGGTTGCCTCACCGGTATATCCCCATCCACCAAAAGAATCCTATGCATGAAAATAGAGGGGATAATACCTGATATGTCTGCCAATGTCCACCTGATTTCCTTGATGTTCTCCCTCAAAGGATTCAAAAGTTTTTCTTCATGTTCAAAAAAGAGATTGTTAGAAATGATAATAGGTAATTTTTCACCACTTAACAAGTATGAGTATTTGAGATTTGGTGGCAATGTCTTGGGTTCCAGTGTAGGGGGGTGGTGTATGGATGGAGAAATAGAAGGAACTGAAATATGTGCACAAAGAGCATCAGTATCCGAATAGAAATCATCACAATCAGAGAATAAAGCATCAAATCTATCAGCATACTCAGCAGCCATGTCATAATTAGAGTTCACATGATCAAAATCAGAATATGATTCCATTTCAAAATCACATCTTATAGAGTCTTATTCCATAGAAACGGGTGTGTAAGTTCTCTTAGACATCAAATCAGAACCAATACTCATAATCTCACTAAGAATATGACAATAAAATTCCATGGGGTTTTTACTTGGTGGTTCAAAATGGGAGATAACAAATTTAGAATGAACCTCTATGGGGTACTTCATGTAATCCATAAAATTAAATATCACAACTTCATCCCAAAATTCCATGGAAAGTTGACCCTCATTGACATTTAAGATAGTTTTTGTAGTTTTGATGAAGGGTCTACCTAGTATAATGGGGGAATGAGAACATATCTGATCATCCTCCTTGTTAAGCACGTAGAAATCTTCTAGGAAGATCATGTCTCTTACCCAGACAAGTACATCCTCAAGGAATCCCGCTGGATATGTTGTAGCTCTATTTGCCAACTCCACCACTACTCTCATTGGTTTTAGCTCACTAACCAGAAAGGAAGAGAATACAGAGTGAGGAATCACATTTATGGAAGCTCCCAAATCACAAAGTGCATTAGAAAAGGGCAACTCCCCTATGGTTCATGGGATAGTGAATGTCCCTAGATCCTTTCACTTTGTCGGCATTGCTAGAGATGGTGTAATGAGTGCTGAGACATTCCTTCCAAGGTTGATCCTCTCATTTCCCTTGAGCCCTCTTCAATTGGTAAAAAGTTCTTTTAAGAATTTTTCATACCTTGGAATTTTCTTAATGGATTCAAGTAGAGGGATGTTGATCTCTGCATGCTTGAATGTGTCCAAAAACTCCTTTTTCATCTCCTCTTCATCCATCTTCGTGGTTTGAACAACCCTATTTGGAAAGGGAAGAGGTTTAGGAGGAACATCATCAATCTTTTTATTACCTTTATCTTTCTCCTTGGGTTTCTTATTAGTTGGTATGGAATGGGGCTTCTCAGGAGTTGAGGTGAATCCTGGTGGAATGATAGGTGGAGAAGCATCAATTTTTTGCCTCCCGCTTCTCAACGTAATGGCACTGACATTCCCCTTTGGATTGAGAGTAGGTTGGGAAGGAAGATTTCCAGAATTCTTACTTACCAATTCATGGAGGGTAGTGGCAATCTGGTTCATTTTAGTCTTCAACTCCCTCAACTCCAAACCTTGACTCTTCAGCTCATTCTGCTGATTAAGAAAAATTTGTTTCAAAATATCATCAGTATTAGAGTCTAACTTGTGTTGTAGATTCCCTTGTTGCTTACTTGTTTTTGTTTGTGCTTCGAATCTCCTTTGGGTTTGTTGGAATCCCTGTTGGTAAGGTGGAGGCTGCAAGATGTTTGGTTGAAAAGGGGGCCTTTGTTGTTTCCCAGATCCATACCTCATGTCTGATTGATCCTTCCACCCTTGGTTGAATGTTGGTGCAATTGAGTCATACTTCTTTTGGGGATGTGGTTGTTGTTGTTTCTGATATGGTCTCCCAGGGAATATTGCTGCACAATCTTCTGTTTCTTGGAGTTGTGGGAAACAGACAGTTGGGTGGCTTGTCTCAGTGAAAATGCCACAAGGCCTTGAAGGAGGGAGTTGGGATGTCTTTTGAGCCAAAGCAATTTTCCTCACTATAGTGGTCAATTCTTCGAACATGGTATCAATCAAATGACTTTCAAGAGAAGAAATACTTACCTGATATACTCCCCTGATATGTGGTGTACCTCTATCACCAAATTGTTGGGAGTTTTGGGTCATCATGTCTATCAACACACGTGCGGCTACTGGTGTCTTGTCCACCAATTCCCCTCCTGCTGGGACATCCACCATGCTCCTCTCTATAAGTGTGAGTCCTTCATAGAAGTACTGAATGAGGAGTTTCTCACAGATTTGGTGATGTGGAAAGCTTGCACAAAACTTCTTGAATCACTCCCAGTACTCATACACTGACTCCCCTTGTGATTTCTTGATCCCAGAGATCTCTTTACGAATGGAAGTGGTCCTTTATGCTGGAAAAAATCTCTGCAAAAAAAGACGTTTTAAATTATTCCAACAAGTTACGTCTTCGGGTTGTAAATAGTACATCCAATCCTTTGTAGCTCCATCAAGAGAAAATGGGAATGCTCTTAATTTTATTTGATCTTCAGAGACATTTCTAGGTTTTAGGGTTGAGAAAACCACATTAAAAAATTTCAAATTTTTATTGGTATCCTCACCAGAGAGGCCATGAAACTTTGGAAGTAAGTGAATTAACCCAGATTATAGTTCAAAGTCTGATTCGAGATTTGGGTATGCAATACAATTTGGTTGACAATTAATATCAGGTGCAGCCAATTCTTGAATGGTTCTATTTATCTCATTGTTATTAGTTCCAGCCATTGGTTCTTCTTTTATGTCTGAATTTGAATTGCTTCCAATTTTAATGTTTCCAGAAGATAGGAATTCGCCAACTGGTTGAATATTGAAACTTCCTGTAGACTGAGACTATCTGATTCGATCTCGAAGGCTATGTTCAATATCAGGGTCAAGATCTAAGATATCATTGGGAGTAGTTCGTTTCATAAATAAAAAAATGAAAATAGGAAAATTGGACCATAAGAAAAATGAGATGTTTGAGTTGATGGTCCAAAAAGAAAAGAAGACGATGAATAAAAAATGAAAACTTGAGAAAGGGGAAAGATGAAAGAGAGTGGTGAACAAAATAATAAAATGAAAAATAAAATAAATACCTCTAAATGGTTTAATAAATTACTTTCCTCCCTAGCAACGATGCCAATTTTCAAGAGCATTTTCGTGGGTTCCCTCAAATGATATTCGGTTTTAGGTTACTTAGGTGCAGCAGAGTGGCTGACCAAGGTCGTCTCTCAAAGGAGGAAGTGAATTTAACAACTTATTAAATGTATTCTAAAAATAAAATATAATTGAATTAAAACACTAGTTTAAATAATGGGGGTTGTTTATAGTTTATAAATCTATAAGAAGTTTGATAGAAGAAGATTGTGTTTTTTTTGTTTTTAATTTTCAAATGAAGTTGATTAACAAAGCACAACGAGAAGATGTTTTTTTAGAAAATATTTTAAAAGTTTTTATCGATATAACTCTACCTCTTCATTTAATTATTAATAATTATCATTTAAATAAATATTCACTTAATTATGATCCCCTAATTTGTTAACCCTTGAACCCTAAGAGAGTTAACTTAACCACAAAGATGAAATTACTTAAACCCTAGGCTAGCTTCAGAACACGCAATCACAACACCCTGCATTGATTGTTGTTCTAAGGTTAGATTATGGTCAGTTGTTAATTAGAGCACATATCCATTCTGGAAATGAAGATTAATTGTTTTTAGGTATTATATTTTAACTCTTCAAATTTATCCATTGTGGTCTTGAATTACAGATTAAGATCGTGCTGTCACAATTTACACAAAATATCGACCTAGCGTGTTTTTGTGTTAATTTTTCAATTTCTATCTTAGTTTCTTTATAATTTAAAAACACAATTTATGTATCATATTAAGTTAATTACAGTATCTCAATGATTCAAAATAGTTAAATGAAGAGGGTAGAAAATATATTGATCACTAAAAAAACTACTCTTCCATGGGTGGTGTGGTCATCGTGGAGACATTTTGCATGAGCAAAGGATTGAAATGGTAGAACCCAATCTCGTATCCACTCTTAATTCCAACCCAATTAGGAAGATTAATAGAAGAATAAATTTGAAAATAACAGAATAAATGGAAGACAAACTTAGAGTTTATTGAAATTAGAAAAGCATTACAACATGAAGAAGAAGACGGAGAAGAGGAAGGCTTGATGAGGGGATCCTTGCTTCAAGAGCTACCCCTCTTAAAATTGTTGGATAATTGGAGTGAAACCTCTTCTATTATTCCTTAAACTTCCCAATTCACGTCCCAACCCCACCAAATGATAAAAACAACAATTTATAGAGTGGTGGGGAGGCTAGGTTCGAAGTGGTTTCAAGTGTTAATGGGGAATCTCAGCCAAATATTTTATTCCAACTTGCATCGCCCATTTGACCGCAAAAACGCCTGAATCAGCTATCCTTCCAGAAGTATTATCCTTGAGAAAATGGGTCATTTAGCTTCTCTCAAAATTTGGGTTGGATCCAAGCACGGATGAAGACGTTATTGCTCATATATAGAACCCATGTCTATTCTACCGAGTCCCGCCCACTATTGACTTAATGGCCCATTTAATCAATCCAAATGCACTCTTTAGCTCTAGTGTCCTGAATACAATTTGTATAAAATTAAGTTAGAAACACTTTTAAAAAATTTTAAGTTCAAATAATAAATATTAAAACATTTATCTTCAAAATACTACAGTACATTATAAAAGGGTAAAATTGGAATTTTCATCAAATTTTTAAATGAATGATCTAATCTCAAATATTTAACAAATGAATATATTTAGCACAATGTAAGGAAATTATATCATTTATTATCAATAAAATATTCAAAAAAATAGTGTTTTATCATTATCTCTCTAATGCAATGGGTTATGTTTTTTATCTCATGAGATTCACTGTATGGTTCATGGGTGATTATCCTAATCACACTATGTTTTGTTCTTTCGTAGGAAAGCCTTAAGTTATTCTTGTGATGTCATATTTTATGTTTTTTCCACATTTCTTATGTTTATTCGAGGTTATCATCCTATACCATAATTTTATGTTCATGATTATGTTTTTCACATTCATATTTCATCACGTTATGCCTCTTCACTCACATGTTCTACTTTAAATTATTATATGTTTTGACTATTCTCTTAAGAGGAATTATATCTCACCCCTTTCTTATGTACATCGTGAGGTTATATTGTGTATTTTTAGAAGATCAATAGATTTTAAGGGCATGTTATAGATTTTTAAATAAGTCATTGTATCCATGTTTCAAGTTATTATATTGTGTACTTAATTTCTCAAAGACACTTTGCCTCTCGATCTTCAGGGATTTTTTTATGTGTGTCTTTATGTAAGAAATCATGAAATAAAGTGCATAAAAATATGAGTTGTCATAACAAAACATCTATACATTACCTCATATATATAAAGGATTATTAGTGTGTGTGTGTTTTTATATTATATGTCTACATATATAAATTACTTCTTGTGAGAATATGGTTCCTTTTAGGTAAGGATGATGACATACAATAACTCCATAAAAATGAAAAATTGGCCTCCTAGGTTAAAGTGGGAATATATCCCTCTATGGGAGTATGATTACACACACACACACAACCCCCCCCCCCCACCTAGACACACAGTCATAAATATTTTTATATATTTCCTCTTATAGAGGATGGATTCATCCAGCCACCTTTGATGAAGAGGACTCTCATAGTGGAAAGGTACCCTACTTGGATTTCCAGCATGGATTAATGTAGGTTTGTATGATGTGGTTGAGAGTAATTTGAGTTATATTAGAATGAATTTTTTTAATTTTTATTTATTTATATAACACATATACTTGAATACTCGCACTCTATTGATTATCATCCTATATTTTCTTTCGTCTTTGTTTACTCGATATTCCTACATTGTACACTTTTCTTTATAATAGGATGGATAAGGTTGGGTGGGGACTTCAATGTGGTATAGTCAAACCGTATACATGTTACCTTCGGGATACCTGCAACCTCTATTTTACATGACCCAAGTAATGGAAAAGCATCTTCTTATGAGAGCTGATCATGACATAGAATTGGTAGTCACTTCTCATGGTGCATGGAGTCATGTGGACTATTTCGCATATTATTGTGGATATGTGAAGGGGATGCAATGTGGTTTTCCACATCACCTCACATGGAGGATTTTACCTTTTTAATTCCTATTTTAATCTCCTTATGGATCATTTTGGTGACACACTTTGAATATATTTGATTTTTTGATATTTTCCCCAATGTATATACTTTATTTATGTTTTGGGTATATTTTATTTTATATATACATGTTCATGTAGTATTTATACCATGTGTGGAATAGATATGTGTTTTTTTAGGATCCTCTATATAATACTCTGATTTGGGAATTTTTTGGTCTTCAAACCATGATTCATGGTATATTCTATAGTGGACCCCATGTTATCATTTACTTTTTATTTCAACATATAGATATGGGAAATAATATCCCACTACTATTTTCATTATTTCTTGGTGTTTATGAGAACCTCTGGTGATTAAGCGGTGCACATAAAGTCTTATAATAGTATGAATTGAGTATGTTCAGGTACCCCTAGTTGAGTCATTATAAAATTGTATCATAGAAACTTATGAGATCATGGGTATGAGATCAAGATTAGTAGAAAGATGGAGTCACTGGGTCTCAGGAACTGACCCATAAATATTATTGACCACTATATTTAAGGTAGAATCTTGAGCTATCAAGGGTTTTATAAGTTTTACTTTGACCTTTACTTGGGTGAGTAATTTTCTTATAATTCTCATGCATCTTGAGTAGATATATCTAGGTTTGAATAGATATGATAAAATGGAATATCATTTTTTATTTCTATGATTTGTTTCCAAGTTGATGGAATCATTTTTTATGTTTGTAATAATTGAATCCTTTTTAATAAATAAATAATTATTTATTATTTATTTATTATTTACAAGTAAGTCAGTATAAATCCTTTTTTTATTTGATTGATTTCAAAATCACCTTTTATTAAAATTTTCATTCTAAATATAATGTTGGTTTATTCTTTCATTTTAATGTTAGTTATAAAATGATAAACCACTGATAAAAAGATGTATGAGAGAGAATATTTGGATAATGATATGATTGGTTATGTGTAGATGTAAAATATGCGTTTCTATACTATTAAAAAGGGTTTTGATGTGACTCACTTGTTTAATATAGATTTTATCACAGCATCAACCCTTAGCTAATCCACAATAGGGAACTAGGGAGTACAATTTGCGGATGTGGCCCTTTGTCAACTTATAATATTTGAAAGCACTCGATCAAATGTTATATATTTTGGGGTGAGGGTTTCTTCAAAAGGAACCCATAAACATTAAGTTTATTCTAACCTTAAAGGTATGTATTACTCTGTAAGAGATGAAATAATGGATTTAATAGATTTATTTTCTTTATAATCATGTTGTGCTTCCAAATCAACATTGAGAGTGAGATTATATGGTCATTCTTGAGTGGTTTACTTGGTTTTGGTATGATATAATTATAAAATAAGTAAATTATATGTTGTTGAAAGAATATAGAACATTCTTGGCCTAATAACTAAGGATTAGATGAAATAGGTTGAGCTAAGATCCTCTGGGGGAGTCCAAGAGAGGGTACCTTGATTTCCTCTTTCTCATGAAGGCCACATGTGACATGCCTTCAGTGTGGTCACCATGGGAATATAAGACCCAATTATTTATATAGGAAATGAAATTACATCAATTTAGTAGGTATTGTTATATTTTGTGGTTATACAGGACTACACCATCAGAGAGTGTGGGCTAACGACTATAGAGAATCCAAACATCATAGTTTTAGTTTGATGGAAAATCTATGAAAGGAACTCAAATTCCATATTTTAGGTCCAGATATGGTAATAAGAAATTAGGGTAGAGTTGATAGTTAATAGAAACATCACTAATATAGGGATATCCCAAAAAAGGACACCAATATGTCTTAGGAAAGGATTCTTTGGTCGAGTATCTACGACAAATGTTAGGAAGCTTCCCATAATGGCGATAGGTGTCATTATAGAATCTTATTCCATTTTATATCTTTTTTCTATACTAGGGATTCCCTTTAATTTATTTTTAGGATATTAGTATCTCATTTTGGATTGGAAGTGGTATCATCATTGGTTATTAAGAGTATTGAATCCTTGTTGGGTAAATAGTTATAAAGAAGTAAGAGATGCATCAAATGTTCTCTTATGGTATGATCATTCTGAAATATAAGGGACTTCTCCATTCCTGGTATGAAAAATTTTATCTTAATATGGGTAAGGACTATCTTTTTCAATTCAAATCCATTGTCGATTATTATAAGTGGTGAGTGTTATTCTATTATTTTGAAGGGACATAGTATGCTCTTATGGGAGAATGTTAATTATACAGTGAGTAGGGTGAGGTGATATTAGGAACAGTTTGGAACTATTATGACTCATATGGAATGTCTAGTTCTCTGGTTGGTGGTAAAAATAGGCTTAATGTTCCACCTATGGTGGTTGGCCTCTTTCCAGATGGGTTTCTTGAGGAATTTTCTAGGTTTACTCCAAAATTTGTGGTGGTGTTATTGATTGAGATAATGTATAGAACTAATCCAAACATAATTTTTCCATATAGTATAGAACTAATAAAGTTTAGAGAACTAAAATTTCAGCATGATGATCCAGAGTCCAAGGGTTTTATATGACCTCATACTTCTCCTCAGGGTGATCCATTTCTATTCACTATGAATGTTGATAGATTTCTATTGCTTTTCATATATTCCTATAAGTAATACCATGTATCTGATGGGTATTAAAGGATCGAATGACACTATTTAGACATAGTAGTATCAATATAATAAACCCAAACTCAGGAACACCATGCTTGATAAATTAAATTATTCTACTATAAAATGAAGAAATATTATGTCTACCATAAACTATTGATGTTTTTTTGTGATATTTATCTATGTCTTCTTGTTGATGATCAAATAAGTTGTAATTGAATTGAATACCAATTTTGTATGTATCCATGGGTTGTTCTAAATAACTTAAATCTTGATAGGGATACTCTCATCACACAATACACACTAGTGACATGTGAAAGAAAAGGATTAATAGGATTAGAGCTATGTGATTAAGGGATTTTTATCCAAGTATATGAAACAGTATCTCCTACCATAAAATGGGCAATTACTCTTTATATAGAGACTCAAAATATTATCCTTGAGTGAACATAAATTAAATCACATGTTATGAGTTAATTCATGTATTTACATTGGATGTAACCTTTTTCCATTCCAACCCCATTTGTTTCATCAAATGAAATAGTTCATATTTAATGATTGAAAACATGGTAGACCACTTGAACATTAACACTTAGCATTTGTACACCATATCAATCCTATAAATTGGTATGGTATCATATACTATTCCTTGCGATATAGCTATTCATCAAATTTTGACATGAATAAGAAATATGCTAAAAACAATGAAATAAGATATCCCATTATCATACATTACAATGTGCCCAAACACATCCTATATATAATGGATTTAGGAAATATCTTTAATCTCTAACTATCACTAAATCCATATATATTCCATTCAATTTAACATTATACTATAATATATACAATAAATTGTGAAACTATATCCAAAAATCATTTTGGATAACTTTTAAAATAGATTTGGAAAGATATTACAAACATCACCTTTTATTACTTCATATGAAATTCTTTGTTAATACGCCATTTAAAAATATTTTAGATTAAACTCTAACAAAATTTTAGATCATATATTTGAGTAAAATAAAATCCCTATTCAGTCAACCACAAAGTGGGATCCCACTAGCCTTTTTATCATTGAAAACAAATATAAATCACTAGATCAATAAAAGTAAGTAAAGAATGGTCTTTATCAAAGAATCAATTCTACTCAAGTTGCAAAGGAGTCAAAGATGATATATATATATATATGAAATAATTCATTCTCATATGATCCATTTGTCTAGTATATTTAGTGTCCATGAGGAATGGAGTAATTTAATCCCATATATACTACTCATATGTTCCTGATTCTCTGAGTATATACTGACCAGTTTGATGAATACAACACATGTCATTTATCTTTATAGATAATAATATCACATTTCCCTCACTTGAATAGATAATAACATCATATATACAATAAATTTATGTCTACAAAATTCCTTATCCTATTTTAATTTAGGGATCATATGTCATACTCATCATATGAGAGGAAAAAATCCCATCTTGGCTGAGCTCCAAACAACGACATGATCAAAAAAATACCCACCCACCCCCAGAATAGCAAATTTTCAAGGATTTTGTACAAAATGTATCAATGAATAAATTTTATCATTATAGGTACACTACCAACCACATGTAGGTGCGACTACAAATATGATTCATGCATTCCTGTTATAGAAAATGCATATTGTATAACACTATATGTGGTATGATTATTGCATCCTCAAGTTCACAAAACTCATTTTGCACCTCATTCACATATTTTATATCCCAAAACAAGAATCTTACTCATTTGAATCTTAGAATTTCATTAAACCTTTAACAATCAATGAATAATTTCATTTAAGGATAACTCAATATCCTAATTTTAGAGGTCAATTCTCTTTTCACATCATAATTCACATATCAGTATATATTTATATGCAATCAATGTGAAATAATGATAAACTATAAATTGAAATTTTTATAATATGATATATTATATACTTAAAAGTATTTATGAATATTCTATAAAACCATATAGATATTACTATCTAACATATCTTATATGATAGGCTTCCAGATCTTCCTTAAGTTTACTGCACTTTTAGGTATTTTTTAACTCAATAAATCTCTATGTAACTTTTTACACATCTCTATATGTCCATCTAATAAAACATTACCACTAAAATTTTCAGTGAGTAACATATATTAATAGAACTAGTTTTAATAATGGTGATAATTTGGAATCATAATAATAATGTTTCACTCCATGACCTAGTTCAAACTCTTTAACTCCAAAACAACAATTGTTTTGATGTTAATAGTGTTCTTTTAGATTTTGAAATGTTTTAAAGTACATAATATTAATCATAATTTGGAACCAATTCCCTTAAATTTTTCCTTGAAATCCATTTTAAAAATTTATATTATATCCTAAACTTATTTAGGATATAGTGAAATTAAAATTTTTTTCAACTAGATATTGTTTTTGATATTTTTTAACTTCTTTAATTCTAAATATATTACCAATATCCTCTTAGATACTATATTCTATTTAGAATATTATACTGTGATTCAAAAATATTCAATGTTTAAGAAATAACTCATTTTTCCTTTAATAGTAATACATAACAAATAAACTATTATGTCTATATCATTTATGGTATTCATGTGTTTGGATATTTTTTTTAGAAGATAATTCTTTAAAATATTCCACTGATAGTGGATGAATATCAATTCCTAATATTTGATGAAATGTCTTTGATAAACTCATTTATCCTAAATAAAACATTATTATCCTTATATTATTCTCAAAAAATGTTATAAAATCTGAAAATTTATAAACCATGTGTATTGAATCCATCATCTAAAGTTGTCCAAAAAACTGTTTTTTTGTTAACAAATTATTTTATCATATAAGAGAAAAGATATTAAGATGTATATTTTTAACATAGATCTATTTGAGCAAGAAAAAATAATTTAAAATCAAATATTTGATACATAATCTGTTTTCTTAATTACATGAATGAAAAATAAAATCATTACCAAATTTTTCCTTGATTTTGAACTGCTATATACTCATAATATTTATAAATTATACATTCAATATCAAATATCCTTGAAATACAAATAATTGAATTTTATAAAATTGATACCATCCATGGAAATTACAAAGTGATTTAAAAACTCCTTATTGTATTTAGAAATTTTTATCATAAGGAAACATTACTCCTCTTTCGAGATAAATCTATGTTTCAAAGAAACATTGATGGAGTTTCCAATTAAAGTTTCTTATTATAGTTTGAAATTTTACCCATTTATACTATCAATACAGTAGAAAAACCTAGACATCATATGCCTAATTAATATTTTATCATCACTTTTAAAATTCAAGGTAAATTTTTAATTCTTTCATATTATCAGAACATTTCCATATATGAAAATAGAATCAATACCTTAACCCAAATAATCTATAATGAAACCTCTGGTATAACTAAGTAATTAACATACATAATCATATTGAGTAAATTAGTTGATAAAAAATTACTTAGGTTATATAGTATCTAATAACATTGAAACTATTTGAGAATCATTTTATGCTTCTTATCAGCACTTAGATTCCCCACATGTCACACTAACTCAACATTAAAATACATGATAAGTAGTATATAAAAAATATAGAATCATTTTCTCTTACTGAAGAACTTTTATTATGTTATTAGTATTTATAATTTTCTTATATTATGCAACTACCTTGAGGGATTGATCTCAAAGTTAAGTTTTATGTTGATAGTTCCATTAATCTATAAAAAAACTTTTATCTGATGAGTATCATGTTTTAAGAATATTTAACAAGTAATTTTATTAAAAATACTCCCATAATAATGTCCCCTATTGAACTAATCATACACATTAGTGTTCCAATATCTATATTCCAATAAGATATGAGACTTCTTTAGTGTTTACCTCACTACTTAGTTATTTTTAAAGGGAATCATCTCATTCATTTCATATATGTCACTTGGATAGTTTTGAGGATAACTCATTTATAAGTCTATCATATAGATAAAATCAACTCTATTCCTTAGATAACCTAATCATTTAGAGTATCGTAACTAAGTTTAACCCAAATAAAATTGCAATAATGGGAACCTAATCCAATTAACATCATCAATTACTTTATTTCCTTATACACGAAAATCCAGGGGCACCCTGCTTGGGCATGACCTGCTCAGTTCGATGGTTGGGGTTTTGATAAGTGATAATTTTTAAAGAATCTAATGCTTAGTATTTTAAGTAGATATAATCTCATAATTTTATCTCATGTATTAAAATTATGGTTAAATTATTTTAATGATTTATTTTTGAATCATATTACATTCACCCAATCAATATGTTTAAACCATATTGATGTGTAACTCTTTACAAAACTCAAAGCTTGTGTTACAAATCCAAATTTAAAGACAAATATAAGAAAACATATTGGAATACATCATTTGAATAATATATATAAAAACCTTTCATAGAAATAATTTGAATTATATGAAATTATTAATCCCTAAATGAGTAATCCTGGTTCCCTAGATAGTTATCCCACACTTTTCCAGACAACGCATGAGCCTCCAATCCAATGAGTATTCCGAACTAAATTCTCTCTACCCAAGGAAAATTTACCCAATTAAGAACTCAATTCAATCCCAATTCTAAAAAATAATATTTTTATATCATTATTGAATACTTTATTCAATATCATTACTCAACAAAATCTGAAGTCATGGAAAAAGAAAAACTGAATTCATTATCATATCTAGTAGGTAACTCCTTAAATGCATGTATGATAACTTAGAATCAATTTAGTTACTTTAAACTAAATTATACACATATTTATAATATGAACATTTATAACTATGAATTATAGGATATCAAATTGTAAATAAATGGGAAATGTAATTTTTTAAACATGAGATATAATGTTTATGAGAAATTCTTAAAAAAAGCTAATTATGAAAAATATAATTTTAGCTAATCTATTATACATTCCATAATTTTGAATTTAAGAACTTTATATTAATTATGTAATATGAAATCTTTCATAAAATTCATTATATGAAATTTTATTATCAATACAAGATATTATACGACATATTATTATTTTATATTCCAATTTCTATTATATAAAAAATTTCAAAATATAAATATCATATAGTTAGTTTTATTTAAATGTTGATCAAATCAATCATCAATACACATTTTTATGTGGTTTAAATAATTTCATGAAAAAACACAGTTTATTTGAAAAAATAAAATTTATAATTATGAAAAAATCATAATTTAAATATAAACACTTATATTTATCCTAATTTGGGAATTAAAAAACACTTTATATATTTCCCATATAATTTCACTATAAAGTTTTTTTATATATATTATAATTTATTCCATATAATTTAAAAGTTATTTTAATATTAATATTTTATATTATGGAATATTTATTAATAAATTTTTCATTAATAATTAATTAATTAATTAAAACATTTTATAATTAATTGATATATATACACATTTATAGATTAATAAATATCCTAAAATAACTTTCATTATAAGTAATAATTGATTTATAAATTATATAATTCAATTCATAATATAATTTTATGAAATACATTTTTTACCTTCAAATAATATAAAAATATATATAGGGTATGGTGAGATATGATTTAATGTCTTATTTTAAGAGTTATCATACATATTTTATAATTTAGAACACTATTTGAACTTTCGATAAGCAGTTAAGGTAAATTTTACTTTAATGAAAAATGAAAAACCCTTTCATATAATGTAATTTTTTTTCAAATGTAAAGGTTACTTATATGGATAAGGGTAAGAAAATTGATAAAACATAATTGAACCATAAATCAAAACAACCCAAACCAAACCATATTAGTAGTTTTTTTCTTTTAGTTCAGTTAGTATAGTGGAATAAATAAACCCATGTGGTTTATGGTTTGTCTTAGGATCCAAACCAAAATTCACCTATTAAATTAAACAACCCATTTTAAAAAAAATTATTTAACAAATAAAAAAATTATTTTAAAAACCAAAGTGTTAGTTTAATTAAATGCACTCAAATAAATAAAACAATAATTTTTTTAATTCTTATCATCCCATCCTATCATCCCACTCCTTCACTCTCATATCCTTAGCACATCCACCCTGGTTTATTAATTCCCTTCCCATATTCCAATCCATCCACTCCCCTCTTATATGATTCTCTAATGCCTAATAAACCCTTGTCTCTCCCATTTTTCCCATCTTTACCATTATGTTTTGATCTGATCCTCATGTTCTAATTCCACTCATTATTCTGAGATCAGTTTTGAATCCCCTTCTGATTCTCAATCCCATAACCCCCACTAGTATCATCAAATGACTTAACCCTACCTCCCTCTCACATGATTTTTTAAAATAAAATATTAAATTGACATGTGTGGGCATCATCTTCTTAACCGAGTAAGCTCTCTGCTCTAACCCCACAATGGGACCTACTCTCTAATATTGAAATCCCCAATAAGCTCTTCTCTTTGATGTTCAACATATATTCATTTTAATAGAATCATGTTCTATTTTTTCAATTTCAATAAATTACATATTTATGGGTATTCATTTCAACTCTTTATGTTAATTTCTAGCCCATTTTTGGTTTCCCAAAACTTTTTAAATACCATTCTTGTACAGATAAATCTAATTTTTGTATGATTTCTTGTTCATTTATGGAATTTAAATTGTGTTAATAGATTCTTTATTTCTTGATATTGTTTTTACATTAGTGGACAATGTATTGTATGGTTAATGACCTGAACTTTTTATTGGTTCTAAATTATAATTGACATCTAATTTTCTAGGATATATTTCTACTCATGATAAAATGAGATAGAGAAACCATGATAGTTTTTTTTATATTATATAACCATGATAATTTCAAATTATTTATAATTGAAAATCGTCCCTCTTCTATTAAATCGTCTAAACCTTCTATTTATGAATTAACTAAAAAGATAGGGGTCTAAGTTTTGGGACCATTTTACAAATACTATGGTATATTGTAAATTAGGGCCATTTTTTAATTATTGTTCAAATAATTTTTCATTCAAAATTAGATAATGAACCAATTGTTTTTATTCTAATTAGGGTAGGTGTTCCCACTATAAGCTTATATATGGAAATGGATTGATGAAAAAGACACTTCCTAGAATTATTGAAAATAAAGGGGCAACTAGAAGTTTGATAACATGATTTGATCCAGATATTTATAGGATGAGGATTTATAGAATGTTTTTTGTGGGTGAACATCCATTTAATTTTTTCAAACATAATGAGTTTAATTCATTTTTATATGTAGATTAAGCAAAATTTATTCTTCTTTATCATATAACATTGTCATGGGATTGTTTGGAATTCTTTAAATAAGATCAAGATAAATTGAAAATATATTCTTTATCTTATTCTCGTAGGGTTTTCCTAACTAAAAAAACATGTACTTTAAATCAAAATCTAAACTACATGTGTCTATTATGTAAATTTTTTGTTGAATAGTATAATTTTTATAAATTAATTATTAATTTTTTTTCATTTTACAATACATACTATTGAGTTTATTTTTAAAACTATAGAGAAAGGCCTTGTTAGTTAAGGGATTGAAAATATTCTCCCTATCCCTATTGATAATTCATGTTTAAATTATTTGGGAATTCAATATTTTATAAATATATTCCAATCATTGAATAAAATTTCTATGAATGAGGGGTATATTCATATGAAATTTTGTGCTCAAATATTAAACTTAATTATTAAAGAGGGATTAAAATATATAGATTATTCTATATTTAGAATTCAATATACTATTACATATGTGAGATATTACCCTACAATACTAGATAGGTTTAATTATTATGTTGATGAAGGAAGGGATCGGAAAAAAAAGATTTATTTGTTTAGATGTTGAGATGATATTGAGAAATACATATTTAACTCTGAAGACTCTAATTAAATTTTAATAGGATTTTGATCTGTTAGATATTAAAGATGGAAAAATTGAGTCAAGAACATTGTAAGGATAATATTAAAGGAGTTCCCAATGAATACGACTGGGAGTATGCTTGTAAAAGTTTTCCCTTTCAATTTTTTTCTATTATTATTCACTAAATATTTTTGGGACAAATTATGTTACTTGTAATAACATTTTTGATCAGATTTTGATAAATGGATATGGAATCTAGCCAAGACATAATGTAATGACATTTATCTTTATATAATGGTCGGGAGTATGAAGAAAATGCATGATAAATATTCGTATAACCTCAATAATGTGAATGTTTTATTTTTTTTTCTAGTGTCTTAAATCCTTATCATAAATCCGGTTTTGTAGAACGTGTGACTTATAATGTTTATAATGATGAGAGAAGAAACCAATTTAAGGGGAAATTTTAATATGTAATTTATGGTTTGTTTATATATTATATTTCAATTAAAAGGCCCAAAAATAAGTGGTAAAATGAAAATATTGATTTAGTTTCTCAAAGAAGGGGAAATCATTAAATTTTACATCATCCATAATTATTTTATCACAAAAATTTATAGATTAATCCTTGATATATAGATGTAAATTTGGATAAAAATATAGTATAAAAACATGAATATTTCATATAGGGTGATTAATATAATGCAAATGAAGGGTGGAAAAAATTATTTTAGGTGTCTTATTTTTGATTTTATGTAAAAAAAATTATTCATTAAAAAGTATATTCTAGACATAGATATTGAGTTTGTTTACAAGAGTGTGGATACTTTAGGTTTTTAGATGTTATTTTAAAGTAACCAAGGTATGGGATCTTGTTTTTTGGTATATAATGGATAAAATCATGTAATATTTTGAAAAAAAATATGATGGAATTTTTAAAGATAGGAATGATATTTAAATTTTATTCATAATGGAATCCCTTGTTCTATGATGGGGTTCCCGTGACCTTCACTATATCTCCCCCTCCACCAAATGTGGGAAGATCAAATTTTATGCTTTCTAGGTCCCTATTTGGTAAAACCTATTCAGGTACCCCCTTTACCTACATGTTTTCCCATCGATCTCTAAATTTGTAACATAATCAATATAAATCATTTGTTTTAGGTTGTTTCATCTGAGTTTTAAGAATTATTTTCCATCCTTCTATTCTCAATGATATCATGATTTAGACACAAAAAACTCCCTATCTATGCCTTTGATAGATTCATTAATGAATCTTGGGGTCTCTAAACTTATTTTTTGGTAGGAATTCTTGATTCTAAAAACATTCTAATATGGTTTGATGATGAATATTTGTTTATTAATATGTGGTTTAAGGCCCTGTGATTCATCAATTTGATTCATTTTAATTTTTTGAGATGGTCATTTGACTTTCATGTGAAACATTACTCTTTTTAGCATCAATTCATATCATCCCTCTTAGTATATCCCTTTAATTTCAAAACCCATCCATTCTCAAGATGATTAGGGACATGATTGGTTGTTATCTTTATTCAGACCAGATAACTCTAACCTTAAGTCTCCCAATCTCCCTTTGGATTTTTATACACTTATGCATTTAAATACCCTTATAAATGTTGTTTAAATTGAAATAGAAGGCCATCATAGGTATAAAAACGGTTTTTTTATAAATCTTGGAATTAGTTCTATCATTATTATTTATAGTAAGGTCATTTTTTTAGTTTTGGGTATAGTAGATGGGTGTGTTGTGGGTGAAATATTAAAATTTATTTTAATAATTGTTGCCTGAAACCAAGAGCAAGGATCCTGAACGTCAAATTTATAATTAAATTATTTAATATCGGAAGAAATAAATACCTAGGCTTAGGAACTTTATTCATTGATGATTGTTGATCATTTGAGATGGCCCTTCTGGATTGACTTCATTTCACTTATGAGGATCCAAGAGTAGAATTTCTCTAGTGGTGATTCACACATGCTTCAATTGTCTCTGAGTAATGTCATTCATTCTTTGGGTGCTAGTGTGGTGAATTGAATGTCTTGCATTGTTCGTTCTTGACCGCTCTTTCTTTATCCATGAAGAAATTATCTATTGGGTTTCTCATTATTGAGAGGGAGAGAGGAGGAGGAGTTGAGAGATAATTCATTGTGCCCATCAATTATCTATTCCAAACCATGGAATTGGTTTCGAATGAATTACACAATAGACGTAGCTGTCTATTTATAGAGCTAGGATTTCAATTACAAACTTTAATTTTATAACATCCATTAAATATAATTATAACCACTAATGAAATCCAATTCAAGATAATAATAATAACAGTATTATTATTTTTTGGTCCACCAACTTGAGAAAAAATGGATAAATAATATGTATTGACTTGTAAATAATTATTTAACCACTAGCAACAGTCTTGGACTGTTCAAAATATTATACTTATTGAACACTAAAATATGTATTTTATTCTCTTAAATAAATATTTTATTCACAAACTAGTAAATAAAAATTTACTAAATATTCAATAAAATAAATAAATATATTTTATTCACTATCCTATGAATAAATATTTTTTTAATTTATGAAATTAGTATAACTTAAAAATAATTATTCCACGGTCTTGAGATTAATATTTATTCCAATAAATAAATTCAAATAGAATTTAGTCGAGACCACCAAAAACACATAGTATGTGACCCTCTAGGATTTTTTTATTATTGACATTAGGAGAGCTTGCCTAAAGTCCAAGATTATAGTATAGAAATGAGTCTAGGTAACCAAGAGAAAGAACTTAAAGACATAATGATGAAAACCACATATGAATGATCATTATATAATATAATCATTTTTTCACAATATCTCATCAAGAAGGTTTCATGATGGGGTCATCAAACTATATGCTTGATACATCATTTTTTGACTATCTGAAATAAACTCATCATTGTACCATGGAGATGGAATCTAATGTGATGGTTCTATTTAAATAAAATAGTTGTGATATCAACATCCATAAATATGGAAGGGTTAAATACTTTCTTGACTTATCCATTAATGACATGTCATTTGTGACATACCAAACACACCCTACTTCCCACCAAAATATGGTGTGATGGTTTTCGTCAAAAAATCTAAGTGTGTGGGTCGTGAAATGCATTAATGATAATCTTAATGTCTAAGGACCATTACACATACTCACAGATAGAAATATATGATGACACCAAAACAAGCATAATTCCTACAGGAGGTTCTATTCTCATAATCTCCTTTCTTGGAGATTACCAAGTGACAACTTCATCAGAAGAAGTCTCATCTTCTTACGAGTACTTTCACCTGATAGTCTATATACTATGTGTCTCATCATAGTATGTTATCCAACCACATAACTATATTAATAATATTTCCATACCACTTGAAGCTTCTCATCATAGAGGAGAACTATTATGACCTTATCAATGAGAAAAATACACTAGGACATTATTACATTATGGTCATGTAGAAAAATGAACAATATGTAATAATATGTTTAATTTAATATTTAATTCATAAAATATTCTCTTAATCAAAGTAAAAATAGTTGGTTCTAAGACACCAACTATAAAAAATCCCACTTGGACTAGAGCCATTTGCATATGGCTTTCGGTCCGTTAGACCTCACATGATAATCATGTTTTTATTGAGTAAAGGATTTAGTCATGGTTTCCACAACATTTTATTCGACAGAAATACTACCCACTTTAACTTCACCTCTATGATAAAAATACCTCAAGAGATAATACTTTTGAAGTATGTTCTTCATCCACTAATGTGACCTTATCTCTTTTTCAAGATCCACTTCTACAGTATTATCACAATATAGTGTGATGGGATCATTAATTCTAGGTACCAAATCAAGATATTAAACAAAATTGTGCATACATACTACTTCTTTAGCTACCTCATATGGTACAATATACTCAGACTATGCTATATAATCTATGACCACATCCTACTTTGAGCACTTCCAGCTCACAACACCTCAATTCAAAGAGAAGATGTATCCTGTTTGTGGATTCATGTCATCTTGATCAGTTTGGAAACTAGATTCCACATATCTTATGATGAATAGTTCCTCATATCCTTCATAAACCAAGAAAATATCCTTAGAACATCTTAGATACTTAAGGATAGTCTTGACTTCCATCCAATAGTGGTCACCTAGATCGGATTGATATCTTCCTGCCACACATAATGTGTAGGTTATATCTAGCCCAGTATGTAGCATAACATACATGATTGCCCAATCGCTGATGTGTATGGAATCCTTGCAATTCTATTTCTTTCCTCATGGGCCTGAGGACACATTTTCTTGGAAAGATGCTTTCCATGTGTCACTAGCGATAATCACTTCCTAGATTGTTCCCTACTGAATCTCTTTAGTATATTTTCGATTTATGTACTCTATCTTAGGCCAATAAACCTCTATGATCTATCAAGATAAATCTTGATCAAAAAATTATATGCTTCAATGCCCATGTATTTCATGTAAAATCATTTATTCAACCATTCCTTAATTGACTATAAGGCTGGTATTTCATTTCCAATATGTAATATGTCATCAACATATACTATTAAGAAAACAGTTCCACACCTACTAAACTGTTTATAGACACAAGGCTCACATTCATTATTTATAAAACCAAATTCAATTATAGAATCATCAAAATGAATGTTTCATGACTGGGATGCTTTCATTAATCCATAAATGTATTTTTGAAACATTAAAATATTATTGGAATCCTTTGGAGTCACAAACCCTTTAAGTTGTGTCATGTAGATATCTTCATGAAGGTTCTCGTAAAGTAAGGTTGTTTTGACATATATTTTCCAAATGTCATAGTCATGATAAGACTCAATGTAAAGTATAATTCTTATGGATTTTAGGATTGAAACTGATGAAAAGGTTTAATTATAGTTAATGCCTTAAATATTTTTAAACCCTTTTGTAACTAATCTTGCCTTATAGGTACTAACTTGTCCTTCCTTGTACAGTTTCTTCTTGAATACCAAATTGTAACCAATAGGCTTCACATCCACTAGAGGACCTTCCAAAATCCATACATGGTTTTGGTAACTGGAATCCATTTCAGAATTCATGGCTTCTGGCCGCTTGGAAACATTTGTGCCACTTACTATTTCCTTATAGGTTAAAGGGTCAATATTATCCACTAATAATGAATCACCATCCCCAGAAACTATAAAACCTTACCATTCTAATTCTATAACCTCTCTTTTACTCCTACATAGTTCTTGTGTCTCTTTAATAGTTTCTTCTTGCACAGGGATTTGTGTAATTTGAACCTGTACCAACTTCTGTGTGCCTTAAGCCTCAACTTCATCAAAGTTTATCTCACTCCCACTATCCCTTTTAGAGATGAACTCTCTATCAAGAAATATGTAGTGGCTTTCCACAATAATATTTTTTTTCTAAGGGGTCTTATATGTAATATCCCCATGTTTCCATAAGGTATCCTATAAAGTAACACTTTTTGACTTAGGATGCATGTTTGTTACCTGAAGAGTCCTTAACAAACACTTCACTTCAAAACACATGTAAATTAGATAACGAGGTTTTTCTTCCACTCCAAAATTCTTATGGAATACCATTTATCAATTTAGTTAGTACTTGGTTTTCTATGTGTCCCACTATTTGTAATTTATATCCCCAAAATGATAATGGAATACTTTTGTGACTCGTCATTGATCTCACCATGTCTAATAATGTGTGGTTCCTCGTTTAACTTACATCATCACACTAAGGCGTTTAAAGAGAAGTGACTTGGGATAGGATCCCAAACTCCCATAAGTAATCATTTATGTCTTGATTAAGATATTATCCACCTCAGTATAAGAATATTTTATTAATATTTCTACCAATATATTTTTTCATATTCATTATTATATTCGTTGAATTTATAAAAATAATCTGACTTATACTTCATTAAGTAAATATATCCATATCTACTAAAATCATCAATAAAATTTATTATGTATGGGAACTGACCCCTTGATTCAATAGGAAATGGTTTACACACATTGGTATAACCTAATTCAAGAATCTATTTATCCCTTTCCCCTTTCCCACTAAATGGGGATTTGGTCATTTTCTCTTATAAACATGTGCGATATACACCAAGTGGTTTTAGTTCGAAAGAATATAAATATCCATATTGATGTAATTATTTCATTCATTTTTCATTTACATGAACTAGAAAGTGATGCCAAAGTTGGGTGAGGTATGATTGATTTGATGTGACTTCATTATCGATTAACATTACCCGGTTTATGTAATCCAACATGTAAAGACCATTATGTAAATGTGTCATACCATAACAAATTATATCTTTATAAAAGGAACAATATGTATTTCCTATTTTGAAAATTAATCCATATGTATCTAGTATAGATGAATAAATAATGTTTTTTGTTACTAAAGGCACATAATAAAAACCCTTTAAAACCAATATCATTGTGGCTGGAAATTTATTGTGGTATTCCCTGATAGCTACAGTAACAATTTTAACTATGTTGGATTCTCGTAGATCTACCTCCCCAGGGTCAATTTTTTCAATCTACTTGGTTCCTATATTTGAATAAATATATGATAAATACAATAAATATCTAATACCCAATTTATAAAAATTGATAAATTTAACTCGATAACAAACACACCTAAAGATTCCCTTTTTATCTTTAGATGGATGTAGTTTTTATTCTAGTGGCCCTTCTTTCCATATGTGAAATGGACAACATCATGTTCCCTTGATTCCCCTTTGATATTATTCTTCTTGTAATGGCATGAAGAAGCATTGGGATTAAATATCTTTCCTTTCATATTTTTTTTTTCACCATAAGGACAGAAGGTTTTTCATGCTTTATATCTTTATCTACTTGGAGAATGAGGATAGGAAGATCTATAAGAGACTTCTCAGTGTATTTCCCATTAAAATTCACAAAAAATGGATAAGCACTAAGGGAGTGATTTTAGAATGACATCGGTGCCCAGGTCCTTCAGGGAGTGAAAACCCTACAACCTATAGGTGATCAATATAGCCAATAAGCTTGAATACATGAGGCCCATTTGGGGAAAACTCTCTAAGATTAATCTGAAATAGAACCTTGTAAATATCAAAATGTTCCTATCAATATATTTCCTATTAAAGACCATGGAGGTTTTCAAGCATGTTATACGTAACCATGTTTTCATGACACTTCAGGAGTTCACTAGACATAGATGAAAGCATAAAAAATTAAAAATAGATTATGTCATTCATATGTTTTTTGTACACTAGGAACTCTTCATCACTAGCCTCTTGATAAGGTGGATCAAGAATTAAGGATTCTAGCATGTAATATTTCTATTCATGGTTAGAGAATCATGAAGGAATCAAAACCACTCCTGGAAGTTACATCTAGTGAGTAGATTTTCTTTATCCAATACTGATCATAGGGATAGTGTGGATAATGAGGTTTTCATTTTATTCTATAATTAAAAGAGCATATAATTAGTACTTTTATTTAATACAAAATTTGTGATAAATACTAAATTATTTTGTTAAATCAACCAATATTTTATAAAGTCTCAATAGCCCACACCATTGAACATGGAATGTCTAGTTTCTTGGAAATCATAGTAGAAAAGATCCATATTCCCTTTAAGATAACCCCAAAAAAGGGTTTTTTCAAGTTATTTTGAAGGGATTTACATAGGAAATTCTTTACCAACTATGGGATTTTATCTCCTTGATTGACTGAGTCAACTCCCCAATTGATAAATCCTAACTACTATTTTCTCAACCCTTCCCTCCAAATTAGACCATTTCTAGAAAGGGATAGTCCTCTTGATGTAAAATGGTTAAGCCAACCTGAACTATTCTTAATAACCCCCCTTATAAAATTATGTGCCCAACCAAGGGTTGGTCAAACACATAGTTCTATTGAATTTGGTTCCTAATTAAGTTAAAGAAGGCTTAGTCTGACTTAATTTTAGATAGAGGGATTTTATTTTATTATGAATAAATTTTTTATCTTGTTTTATCCTTTACATGTCTTGTTAATATTTAAGTTGATATTTACTTAATTAACTAACCATTTTTGGATAAAACATTTACATATAATCAATTTTATATAAATTCAAAGTTTTCATTTTATTTCATTCTTTTAAATGATTGTGATCTTGTATCGATAAATATAATTTTAATGCATTAGATAGAAAATAAATAAATAATTAAATGACCTGATCCTGATCTTATCTAATTTTTGATTTAATGATCATACATTAAATCAACCTATAATTCAGGGGAAATATATCCTTATGCCAGACTTGACATGAGCTATAGCATTCTATGTTTCCACCTATGTATCACCGAGTTTGTGTAATTATGGTTCTGTCTTGAACCATCTCTATGTACCTTGGGATTCTCCATTAATTACAAATATTAATTAATCACATTCATGTGAGGGGAACCAAAATATTGGGTAATGTTAATTACATAAATATCATTGGACACGTAGGTCCTACATAATAATGTAGGGAGGGATAACTCACAGACCATCTTTTAATTTAATAATAAATAATTGAAAAACAATTCAATAAATTTAATTAAAGAAATTTAAACACATACATTGTTCTTGGTCAAGAACATTAATGGTCACACATTCATAGAAAACAAAAAAGTAAATGAATAACATTCATTTATTTATTGTTTTATTATTTAAGATAAATTTGATTTTATTAATTAATTGATTAATTACCTTTTATATTAATGATAATCCTATATTATTTAGAGATACCCATCATTAATGGAATTTATGGAAAATAAATGCTAAAACCAATAACATAATATTAATTATAATAAAATAATTTATTATTTTAAAATTCTTTAAAACCGTTATTAAATTGTCAAACACACAACGGTTTGTTAATAAATAAAATATGGTTTTAATGTTGCAATTTAAAATTTAATGTAAATATAATTTTTTCCATTAATGGGAGACTACACGACATATACATGCATCTACATTCCATGTACCTCAGTTTTTTTATATCCAAGTCACATGCTTGGGGCTTCAGTGTGTGGACTCAGCCAGACTACATAGTGTGTATGTGCCAATTGTACACCCTATATCTGATTGTCATGTTCCAGGTTAGCCTGATAAATATGCAGTGTGTACTAAAAGAACCACATATAATTAATTACCTGGTGCATCTAGATACATTGCACATAGTTATATATCATGTGCTTCGGCCGCACGCCATGTAACCAAGTTTTACCCACCAATGATTTGGAACATCCTGATGGGATCTCTGATAGTTCTTCATTTGTTCTTTAACATTTAAGAAAATGAAACTATGAATTAACATGATTAATATGTTGATAACATGTTAATTCAAATCAGATTAAATAACGAATAACATGAAATAAAGTCTATCCATAATTGTGCATAGATCAACAATCAAGTAAAAAATTAAAATTTTAAATGTGACAACTTTGATACCACATGTTGGTTATGAGGGTATAAAAAGCATGCGTTGTGGGTGATTTATTAAAATTTATTTTAATAATCATTTTCTGAAACCAAGAGTTAGGATCTTTCATGTCAAATTAATAGTTAATTTATTTAATATCTAAAAAACTAAATACCTATGCTTAGGAAATTTATTTGTTGATAATTGTTGATCATCCGAAAAGGACCTTCCCATTTTCCCTGGTTTCTCTTAAAAGGATCCAAGGGTTGAATACCTCTAGTATTGATCCACAAATTCTTTAATGGTCTCTGAGAAATGCAACCCGTTATTCGTGTGCTAGAATGATGAATCGAATGTCTTGTGTTTTTTTATTAATATCTTATTCTTTAGTCTTGATGAAATTATCTCTTGGGTTCCTTTTTCTTGAGAGGGAGAGAGGAGGAATAGTCGATAGAGAATTTTTTGTGTGAAAAAATTCTCTATTTCCAAACATGGAATTGGTTTCGGATGAATTACACAATAGACATAGCCATCTATTTGTAGAGCTGATATTTCGATTAAAAATATTAATTGTATAAAAACCATTAAATATAATTATAACCATTAATGAAATCACATGACACATAATAATAATAATAACAATAATATAATTTTTTGGTGCTTGAACTTGTGCAAAATTGATAAACAATATTTAACAACTCATAAATAATTATTTTTTCGCCGGACATGGTCATGGACCATTCGAACTCCTATTGTATTTATTGAACACTAAAATAAATATTTTATTTTCTTAAATAAATATTCTATTCACAAATTAGTAAATAAATATTTATTAGATATTCAATAAAATAAATAAATATATTTTATTCACTATCCAGTGAATAAAAATTTGTTTAATTTATACGCTCAATATAACTTAAAAAATTATTCATCGGTATTGAGAAAAATATTTATTTCCTTAATTAAATTCAAATATAATTTAATCTATTCCTCTAGAAACACTTAGTGTGTGACCCTCTAGGATTATTTCTTATTGGTATTAGGCGGGCTTATCTAAATTCCAAGATTACTATCTAGAAATAGGACATGGAATCCAAGAAAATGAACTTAAAATCATAATGATGACAACCACATATGAACACTCACTATTTAATATAATACCTTTGTCGTAATATCTCATAAAACATGTTACATAATGGTTTCATCAATATATATACCTGATACATCATTCCTTAACTATCTGAAATAAATTCGTCGTTACACAATGGCCATGGAATTTAGGGAAACGATTTTATTTCAATCAAAGGGATAAGATATCAACTTCCATAAATATTGAAGGGGAAATAATTTATTGAATTATCCATTAATAACATTTCATTAGAACACAACCAACATGCCCTAATTCTCACCAACATATAGTGTGATGGTTGTCATTATCAAATCTAAGTGTGTGAGTCATGGAATGCATTATTGATAATATTAAAATATAAGGACCATTTCACATGCTCACAGAAAGGAATGCTCTATGACACTTAAAAATGTGGAATCTATAATGGCAGGTATGTTCTCATAATCTCCCTTCTTGGATATTTCAATGTGTGAAATTCATGAGAAGAAATCTCAGATTCTTACAAGTAATCGCATATGATGTTCTATATACTATGTGTCCCATCATGGTATGTTATCCAATCGAAAAACTATATTAAGAATATTTTCATCAAACTTCATGTTTCTCATCATAGTGGGAACTACTATGACCTTATCAATATAAAAAACACTCTTGGACATTATTATATAATAGTCATGCAGAACAATGAACAATATGTAATAATATGTTTAATTTAATATTGAATAAATCAAACATTTTTGTAATAAAATTATAAAAAATTATTTCTAGAACGTAAACTATAACTCTTTTTTATAAAATTTTTAATAAGATCAATAATTTTTCCCATGAATTAATAGTTAAGGACCTTAAAAATACATCCAATAATGGATTGTTAAAGGAATAAATGGGATTGGTGTTAAATCTAAGGTTCTTAATTTGTCTCCCCACAATCTGATATTGAGGAATTTCTCCCCGTGTGGAGGAGACAACAACTCCTTTGAGGGAAGGGGTTCCCATAGGTAGAAGGTGTCTAGTTTCTTATATAGATTTCCTGTTCTCAAGATTGGTCATCCCTCACCCTATCCCAGATCAAACTATCACAGGTTTTGAAGTGATCTCCTATCTTTTCTTCCAAGATAGAAAAAAATTGGAATAGGTTGATTCTTCTTTTTTCTTTCTTAAATAACAATTCCAACTAGGTATCTTATCATTCCAAGGATTTGTGGAAAATTTGGTCTCTACTTCACTCCATTTACAAAACCCCTTTAATATTTTTAATGAAAATGTTTTGGGTAACAATGACTATTATTGTAGGAAAAATTTTATTCTGAAGTGGAAAAGGAAGACAGTCATTAGAATAAAAACCTTGGATTTGCATAAGAATAAAGAAATTTCTATGGAACTTATGCCTAATGATATAGAATAATATATTCTTGAATCGTTAGAATATGATCTAGAAAAATATGTGTAGGTGTTCATTGGACCTTTTTCAAAGAACATGAAGGAAATCATTTTTTGTTTTGAGAATTATCCATTCAATAAAGGGAAAAGGCCCAGATAACAAAAGGATTATTAAAATCAACTGAAAATAATGTCCACTAGATCAGTTGGTAAAGTCCTTGGTCATGTTTCTAAGTATATTGAGATAGAGTAAATCTCTACTTTATTACTTCTATAAGAAATATCAATGTAGAATCATGATAATATTTTGGTTTAATAATCACTCCCCCCCACCCAATTTTAACAAGTTCACTGTGGTTCAGTATAATATAAAAGGGATTGGATGGAGCTTGAGGTTAGAGGTGGAAACCAAGAAGTTTAATATGAAAATATTTTTACCTTCACCTAGAATAGTCTGATCAAATTCAGATCCTTCTATGGATCTCCTCATGAAATACTAGTAGGTTATGATGGAAAAGTAATTTGTTGTTAATGTTTCCTCACAAGAGGACTATAACATAATAATGTTTAATTTTATAAGTTTTTATCAACAAATATCAAAAATAATTTAGGGATTATAATAATCTAATTTTACTTCTTGGATTTAATAAAGGAAATATTAACCCAAATAAGTACTTCAAGACTTGGGATAAAACAACATTTCTTTTCAAGGATATCATTGACAAGGAGCCTAAGTGGTGTAAATTTCTTATTGTTTGGAGTCTTCAAAGGATGTGTGGTCTCAATAACTTATTGATGTATTGGAAGGGTCTTGCATTTCTCATTGAAGTCTAATTTGATTCTTATTTGTGTTATCATCCATCCCGCAGAAATGGATTTTTTAAAATTAATAAAAATATAATTTAGAGGAGGGAAGTGTTTGATATAACTTATTTAGATAGAGAGAGGTATATATTTTTTGAAAAAAACTTCTTGTTTAAATCATGTGTTTCCTGAATATGTTTGTGTATCTTATAGATAAAATTATATATCTTAACTAAAATTTTATATTTGTCATTAATTTTTTTATTTTCAATTCTTAAAAGAATTTTTTAATAATGTAGTTGAAAATACTTCAATAGATCCATCAATTGATACACATAATATTGATGAGTAGGGTAATATAACTATTTTTAGGATTTTGTTTCAATTTTAATATGAATTATCTTTTCTAACATTGTTTGTTATTAATTAACTCTAATTTCATGTGCATATAGTGTTTTTTGACAAGGTTGGTGAAGTATACACCACTGAAATTAAACATTTTTTTCTTAGTTACTATCAATTTTGGTGATTTCATATTCCTTTCATAAAAGATAAAATAGTGCCACTTGATGTTTTTTATTGTCTTCAATATTGGGTTTTAGTATTGGATTCTACTTGATTTTGGGTCTTAGATATTTTTTCTTCAGGTGATGGTTGTAGTTGTGCAGTGTGTCTGTAGAGACCCATAGCTCGATGTACATGGACATTACATTACTTTTTCAGAATAATTAATACATGACAAAAACAGACGCCCGAAGACCATATTAGTTTACTGTCTTTGGAAAATTGAAACGTAATCTTCTAATCATGATGAAAGATCATCAATATCTCCCATAAAGATCTTACCCTTTTGGTTTTCTTACCTAAATCCTTTCTTTATATCCTGGGGAAAAGAAAACATAAAAAGGGTGAGCTCAAATTCTCAGTAAAGGTAAACATATAGAATATAAAACAATCCATAAACATTTGAATGCAAAAACTTGGACATAAAATCTAAACATCAAAATCTTGATCAAAGACATAAATCTTTGAAGTACGTAAGGTGTATATCATAAATGAACATCAATCATGATAAAATAGCATGGGAATAAAACATGTAATTATGTTAAACCATTAAGAACATGATATAATTTCTATAGTAGCCAAGGCATTGCTTCTAAGACCATCTTAGTGGACAAAGTCCCTTTCTGAATCGAGTTCACTCCTCGTTCCAGTCTTGTATCACTGAACTGGATTAACTTACAATTACATCCATGTCTATATCATGAGATATAAATCTTTACCCAATGAATTAGAGGGAGATATATGTCCCACCCATCTCATAATGAAATCATTCTTACTTGTTCCATAACATAAACATAAATCATTCATTATAACCCAAAGAATAAAATGGGTTTCATAAACATCATCCCATCATAACATAATACATATATAACAAATGGATATCATTTCATCATAAGAAAAGTGAAACCATGTAAATAATAGATACATTACACTTTAAACATACACATATGAAGTAATATCATCTTAGATGGAAAATGGTTTTGATAAAACACTTGAAATAAATTCTTGAGGAAAATATCTTTTCTTATTCAAAAGAATTTTATTTTCACAAAATACCATGAAATTTTAAAAGAATAGGATTTTTTTTTAAAATATTCATGAAATTTTGTAGAGGAAACTTCATTTAAATAAGTCTTTTTGAAACTTTAAAAATCCATTCATGCCGTAAAAGTTAAAAATAACATTCTTCTCGTACTTTTGTCAGACAAGTCAAAAAGTACCTCGTATGGTAATCAAAAGAAAGATTCCTTACATACCATGTAGTAAAAGTCAAAAATGGGTATAAAGGACTTTAAACATACATGAAACCATTTTTAGAAAACAGTCACATGGATAATAAATATAACCCCAGTAAATACTTACGAATAAATAATCTCGAATAAAAACAAGATTGGAAAAGTTATCCCTTACCTTATGTCTGATATGCTTAGTATGTATCCGAACATCCTGTATAATGATTTAAATAATTTCATTGACTTATTATAGAATCATATTAATTGTTATGATATCATATATGGTTCACTTATGACTTTATATTACCCGTTCTTTTGTAAATTCCATGTTAAAGCAGCGTTTTGGTAAAATCGTTTCATTTATCGTACGAGTTTTGACTTGTTGTTCTTGATATTATTAATTATATCCTGATTTAGTTAATTCCAGAATGTAAAACATGATTTATATATAATATATATTCATAATATACATATATAATATATCAATAAATGGAAATAAATACACCGTTCATGAAGACGGTAGGTCGTACGTACGCATGAACATTGTTTTTTGTTTACTTATTGAATAGAATGGAATTAAGTAGATGAAATACATATATATATACATAAATCCAGTAGCATTATTATGTCATATATTTCATGATTACTTATTATATATACTTTATAATCATTCTTGAATTGTTAACATGGAAAATGAATCTCATCGCGTCGTGGAGACGGTAATCCGTACGTACGCACGAGCGATGATATCGTTCCCATATTTATTGAATGGTACTGGAGTGGATTATATAATATCATAGAATCAGTATGATTTTATAAAAATTATATATAGTTATTCTTTACACCATTATACCCATCCAAGTAAGGTGGTGGTGGAAAAACTGATTACACCACGGCGTGGAGACGGTATTCTGTTTGTACGCACACGCGGTGATTTCATTTTCCATAGGATGGATAGAAGGTGAAATTGGGTTGTTTAATATTTATAATAACATATAAGTATATAATTCATATTTATATTACTACTTTATAATGAAAAAACTAAAGAATAGGAAGTAGAGGAAGAAAGAAACTTGAAAGAGTTGGTAGAAGAGATTACCTCTTCCTCGACACACCTCCTTTAAACTTCTTCTTAGGGCACTAGAGTTGGTCTTTTGAGAAGACTAGAACCTCTATGATGTAACTAGAGAGGTTTAGAAGAGGAATTGGTAGGTTTTGGCTGAGCTTCAAGGCTCAAAATGGTGTTAAGAGAAAAGGGAAGGGGTGCCCTTTTTATAAGGGAGGAGAGGGGCACCTTTGGAAAAACATAAAATATTATTTTATAATAAAGTCATATTCAGTTTATAATAGCTCCAAATTGATTTATTTCAAAGATAAAGTGGGGATGGGTCGAAATACTCTCAACTAATAGGTTTTAGACAATTTTAGGTTACAATTTTAATCATATATTTTAGATTTAACTCTAAGTTAAATAATTTAACTTTTACCATGTCTTCTTCTTTTCTTACACTATAGGGTTAATAAACTTACTATAACAAGCCAAGAGAACCCCAAGTGGTTAATTATTAATATATATAACATTATCTAAGTAATTTGGAAGCAGAAATTTTTTATGAATATAATAACAATTAGTAATATAATATTTGTTTTAAAAACTATTTTATGTCAATTTTGACACTATTTGGTAATTGATTTTTGTAAAACTCATAACAGCATGATCAGTTCGAAAAAAGTTAATTAAATCAATACTAACATGTCATATTAACCTATGAAATTAGTGAAATTCATAAAAGTATCAAATTACATTTATTTGGTTATTTATAACATCAATTATGTTAATATTTCATTAATAAGGCAATTACTACATCATCATTGTGTCATAAATAAATTAAATTAAATAATGTCTAAAAATTGTAAATAAAATACCATTTCATAGAAAATCTTTTTTATAATTAATATTTATAGTCTAATTTAACTTATGTATAACCTTATATTAAAAATCATTTAGTTATTAAACTTTCATTTTGACTATTTTAACCCTTCTTTAAATAAATTAATAATAAATGTCCTAATCTAATCCAAGTGGACCTAAATGCTCATATTTTATTCCTAAGGTTGTTTTTGGTCAAATTACACGTATCCAATAGAATTAGGACATGTTTTAGTGTAATAATAATATCATTTTTACCCTTAATTACCCTATTTACTTTTAACCATGGTAAATAAAAGTAAAAAAGTTACTATTCACCAAAATTATTTTTATCTTATTGAACCACATTTTACTCCCTGATATTAACCGTGTCTCTCAGATTTTGGAAATTCTATTCACAGAAGCAGTAAAATTAATTTTTATGTAAGTTTGTAAAAAGCTCCTAGGAGGTAGGTAAAAGACGGTGAAAAGTTCAATAAAATTTTTATATATCTAAAATTATTATAAAATGACTCCAATGAATTACATTGAACTTATATAGGTATTATGTATCAATTTTTACCTAAAATAAATAAATAATTATTTAAATAAAAAGTCAGTTTTTAAATAGTAACCCAGTGTTTTCACTATTCATCAAAAATTGAATGTTTTCAGAAAAATACCAAAAATTCACCTGAGGATAATTTCGATATTCTGAATCCAAAAATGGATTCCATTTTGAAAGATAAAATTTATAAAATTTCAAAAATTGGGTATTACTATTCATAACGGCTAGTTCCGAATAATATTATAAAAATATCTCATTTAGTGAAACTCGGTATTGCATACAACACACGCTATCGTGGTAGGTCTCGATTGCGTGTAATGTAAGCCAAGTTAGGGTTGCGTGTAGTGAAAAATTCCTTTGTTGTTGCGTATAATAGAATCCAACCATATTTCATTTATACATTGAATATATATATATATATTTATATATACACACTCAATGTTATGTTGAATAACTTCTATCAAACAAACTTGAAATTGTGTGTAATACAATTGAAGATTAGTGTTGCGTATACTGCAAGCTAATACAGTGTTGCGTATAGCGCAAGATAATATTGGTGTATCATATAATAGAAGATATGAAAGAAATTAAAAAGAATATATCTTATAAAATCTGGGAGTGTTACATTCTACCCCCCTTAAAATGAATTTCGCCCTCGAATTTCGTCAGGGTTATAAATCGTTTACTACATGAAAGTTTCTTTAATAGAAACCCACATCGTAAAAAGGAATACTAAAGCTTAATTTTAATAACTAATGTATGAAACGTAACGGTTACCCAAATTAACTCATCACTGGGTTTCCACATAGAAGAACGTAGGTGAAAATATGGATATGGAAGAGAAACCTAACCATCATGTTCTGATAGAGAGTGGTAGAGAACATGGATATGAAAAATCCAACAATCACAAAGCCATAAATTTTTGATGATTTATGGTACCATCTGATTCATCGGATATAAGGACACTAGGACAACATTTTTGGTTTTCAAGATCATTTCCCTAAAGTCAAAGAATTTGAATTAGAAGAAATACTTACTTTATTTCGGTATAATCTCACCATTGTTCGTGCCTTGAACAATTTCCACTTCATATCTTAAATAAATGAAGTCTAATTTGTCTTCCATAAAGTGTTAGCAGATCATGTGATAGAATGATGGTTCATTCAATCTGTCTCAAACAAAATGTTAGCAAAAGTTATCAAATATACATAAGCCCATCTATAGTGAGGTTATTCATATATTATTCCAAAAATGGACTTATACTTCATCTATCATACCACTTAATATAATAAAACTAGTATCTACTAACCAGGGACATCCTGTAGGCCAGGGGTAGGTGATAAAGGCATGTTACACTTTGGTTGTGGATTCAATTCCCGCAACCTTGTCTGACGCGATAGGTTGTCGCCCATCATGCAGGTTTTCCTTTTTCTAAAACTATACTATTATAACATTCCATGAATAATATAAAAATTTCTAGCCTTAAACAATACTATCTGATGTCTAACTTAATCCATTTCAATATTTAGGCTTATCCAAAATACATTGGTCCAATCTCAAAGTATAAAGAAAAAGATTACTAGAGATGTCATATACCAATCATGTGAATACCATCATTTATCTCACATATATCAAAATTTATTTCTTGTTGGTCATATTCCAAAACATATGAATACCTTAATCATGTATTCTTTTGAAACATGAATTACCATAGAACCTTAGCGAAAACATGAATGCTGTCAAAAGTTAACTCATTCCACATACCAAAATCCCAAAATTTCTATATAATCAAACCATGATATCACTTTGTCCTTATATCAGTCATGATCTCATGAATACTATCAAAATTTCATTTTCTCTTTATACCTTCATTATGCACATATCATCTTCTTTCCATAAATATTTGAATAACCTTTCATGGTTACCAGTACCATTCAACATATACTTTCAAATACTTTATAATAAAACAATAGTGTAACAATCCTTAGATGTTTCATTATTCCATAGTACCATTAAATTACATATAAAACATTACTCTTGATAAACATACAATCATTCCACTACCTTCTTAAACCATTGACCAAGATTCAAAACTTCTTTTATCTCATATATCATTTGTAGTCTCCTCATCATCATCTACATAAATACTACCCATATGACCATGCAGATTCTCTTCATGAGATTTTCCCTTAGGGAATTGGTTTGCATAATTCCCATACATTCCACATTTAAAACATTTAATCATTTTTGATGTCGTAGAAATACCATTATCCTTCTCCATGGTGTTAACTGAACCTTTTCCTTTTCACTTACTGGATTTTTGTCCTTCTTTTCCACACCCAAAGCATCTTCTATTTCCTTTGAAACATTCTCCTTGATGCCTCTTCCCACATGATTTACATGAGAGAAATTGAACTTTCTTTCTTCTATGATCATTATGAAACTCCATCTTTCTCTTATTAGATGACTCGGGAAACATACCAAAGTTGAGATTATTGATCATATTATGAGATTTATGATTAGGCATAATAATGATATGTGGACTTCCAGATCCAATTTCATTTGGTTTCTCATTAAGAATATCATTCCATTGTCCATCATATCCTTCATTATTGTGAATCTTCCAGTTTCCATCCATTTTCTAAAACCGAAAAATAATAGTGTGAGAGGAAAAATTCATGCTAGGCAAAACAATGTAATAAAGCGAGATTACCGTCAATATCTAACATCTTAGATTAAAATCTATGATTTTTACCATAATTCTAGGACTATAACCTGTATGTATACTTATCTGTAGGGACATCCCAAGACATACCTTAGAAATATCTCTAGGGATTTCACTAAAGTTTTCGCATCCTAGTTTCCAAAGGTTAATAAAACCTTCGCTCTGATACCAACTGTAGATACCCATAGCTCGATGTACATGGAAATTACATTGTTTTTGAATAATACTTAATACATGACAAAAACAGATGCCCAAAACCGTATTATTTTAGTGTCTTTGGAAACTCGGAACGTAATCTTCTAATCATGGTGAAATATCTTCAACATCTCCCATAAAGATCTTCCCCTTTTGGTTTTCTTAACTAAAACCTTTCTTTATATCCTGGGGAAAAGAAAACATAAAAAGGGTGAGCTCAAATGCTCAGTAAGGGTAAACATAGAGAACATAAAACAATCCATAAACATTTGAATGCAAAAACTTAAACATTAAATCTAAACATCAAAATCTTGAGCAAAGATATAAATCTTGGAAGTACGTAAGCCGTATATAATAAAAAAACATCAATCAGGATAAAATTGCATGGGAATAAAACATGAAATTGTGGAAAACCATTAAGCACATGATATGATTTCCATAGTATCCAAGGCATTGCTTCCAAGACCATCTTAGTGGACAAAGTCCCTTTCTGAATCGAGTTCACTCCTCATTCCAGTCCTATATCATTGAACCAGATTAACTTACCATTCCATCCATGTCTATCTCATGAGATATAAATCATTACCCAATGCATTGGATGGAGATATAGGTCTCACCCATCTCATAATGAAATCATTCTTACTTGTGCCACAACATAAACATAAATCATTCATCATAACCCAAAGAATAAAATGGGTTTCAAAAACATCATCCCATCATAACATAATCCATATAAAACAAATGTATATCATTTCATCATAAGAAAAGTGAAACCATTTAAATCATATAGACATTATAGTTGAAACATACACATATTAAGTAATATCATCTTAGATGAAAAATGGTTTTGATAAAACACTTGAAATAAATTCTTGAGGAAAATATCATTTCTTATTCAAAATCACTTTCTTTTCACAAAATTCCATGAAATTTTAAAAGAAGAGTATTTTTTGAAAATAGTCATGAAATTTTGTAGAGGAAACTTCCTTGAAATATGTCGTTATGAAACCGTAAAAATCCATTCACACCGTATCAGTTAAAAATAACATTCTTCTTGTACTTTTGTCGAAAAAGTTAAAAAGTACCTTGTATAGTAATCAAAAGAAAGATTCCTTACATACCATGTAGTAAAAGTAAAAAATGGGTAAAAATGACTTTAAACATACATGAAACCATTTTTAGAAAACATGCACATGGATAATAAATATAACCCCAGTAAATACTTACGAATAAACAATCTCGGATAAAAACAAGATTGGAAAAGTTATCCCTTACCTTATGTCTGATATGCTTTGTATGTATCTGAACCTCCTGTATAATGATTTAAATAATGTAATTGACTTATTTCAGAATCATATTAATTGTTATGATATCATATATGGTTCACTTATAACTTTATATTACCCGTTCTTTTTTAAATTCTATGTTAAAGCAGTGTTTTGGTAAAATCGTTTCATTTATCGTATGTGTTTTGACTTGTTGTTCTTGATATTATTACTTATATCCTGATTTAGTTAATTCCAGAATATATAACATGATTTATATATAATATATATTCATAATATGCATATATATAATAGATCGATAAATGGAAATAAATACATCGTTCATGGAGATGGTAGGTCGTACGTACGCATGAACGATGTTTTTTGTTTCCTTATTGAATTGAATGGAATTAAGTAGATGACATACATATATATATACATAAATACAGTAGCATTATTATGTCATATATTTCATGATTACTTATTATATATAATTTATAATCATTCTTGAATTGTTAACATGGAAAATGAATCTCATCACGTCATGGAGACGGTAATCCGTACGTACGCACGAACGATGATATCGTTCCCATATTTATTGAATGGTATTGGAGTGGATGATATAATATAATATAATCAGTATTATGTTATAATAATTATATATAGTTATTCTTTACATCATTATACCCATCCAAGTAAGGTGGTGGTGGAAAAACTGATTACACCACGGCGTGGAGACGGTATTCAGTTCGTACGCACGCGCGGTGATTTCATTTTCCGTAGGATGGATAGAAGGTGAAATAGGGTTAAATTAATATTTATGATAACATATCATTATATAATTAATACTGATGTTATTATTTAATAATTAAACAACTAAAGAAGAGGAAATAGAAGAAGAATGAAACTTGAAAGAGTCGGTAGAAGAGATTACCTCTTCCTCGACGCACCTCCTTTAAACATCTTCTTAAGGAACTAGAGTTGGTCTTTTGAGAAGACCAAAAACTCGATGATGTAACTAGAGAGGTTGAGAAGAGTAATTGGTAGGGGTTGGATGAGCTTCAAGTCTCAAAAGGGTGTTAAGAGAAGACGCAAGGGGTTCCCTTTTTATAAGGGAGGAGAGGGGCACCTTTGGAAAAATTTAAAATATTATTTTATAATAAAGTCATATTCAGTATATAATAGATCCAAATTGATTTATTTCTAAGCTAAAGGGTGGATGGGTAGAAATCATCTCAACAAATAGGTTTTAGACATGTTTAGGTTACTATTTTAACCTTATATTTTAGATTTAACTCTAAGTTAAATAATTTAACTTTTACCGCATCTTCTTTTTTTCTTACACTATATGGTTAATAAACTTACTATAACAGGCCAAACGAAACCCAAGTGGTTAATTATTAATATATATAACCTTATCTAAGTCATTTGGATGAACCTTATATTTTTAGGAATATAATAACAATTAATAATATAATATTTGTTTTAAAAACTATCTTAAGTCAATTTTGACACTATTTGGTAATTGATTTTTTTGAAACTCATAACAGCATGATCAGTTCGAAAAATTTTAATTAAATAAATAAAAACATGTCATATTAACCTATAAAATTAGTTAAATTCATTAAAGTCTCAAATTATATTTATTTGGGTATTTATAACATCAATTATGTTAATATTTCATTAATAAGGTAATTAATGCATCATCATTATGTCATAAATAAATTAAATTATTTAATGGATAAAAATTGTAAATAAAATACAATTATTTAGGAAATATTTCTATCTTTCTAATGAAAATTTATAATTGAATTTATCTTATGTATAACCCTATATTAAAAATGATTTAGTATTAAACATTGATTTTAACTATTTTAACCCTTCTTTAAATAAATTAATAATAAATGTCCTAATCTAATCCAAGTGGACCTAAATGGTCATATTTTATTCCTAAGGTAGTTTTTGTTCGAATTACGCTTTTCCAATAGATTTAAGACATGTTTTAGGGTAATAATAATATCATTTTTACCCTTAATTACCCTATTTACTTTTAAACGTGGTAAATAAAAGTAAAAAGTTTCTACTCACCAAAAATTATTTTTATATTATTGAACCACATTTTACTGCCTGATATTAATTGTGTCTCTCAGATTTTCTAAATTCCACTCATAGAAACGGTAAAATTAAGTATTATGTAACTTTGCAAAAAGCTCCAAGGAGGTAGGTAAAAGACGGTGAAAAGTTCAATAAAATTTTTATATATCTAAAATTATTATAAAATGACTCCAATAAATTAAATTGAACTTATATAGGTATTTTTTATCAATTTTTACCTAAAATAAATAAATAATTATTTAAATAAAAAGTCGGTTTTTAAATAGTAACATAGTGTTTTCACTGTTCATCAAAAATTGAAAGTTTTCAGAAAAATACCAAAAATTCACCCTAGGCTAATTTTGATATTCTGAATCAAAAAATGAAGTCCATTTTGAAAGATAAAATTTAAAATTTTTCAAAAAGTGGGTATTACTATTCATAACGGCTAGTTCATAATAATATTACAATAATATCTCATTTAGTGAAACTCGGTATTGCATACAACACACGTTATCGTGGAAGGTCACGATTACGTGTAATGCGAGTCAAGTCAGGGTTGCGTGTAGTGAAAGATTCCTTTATTTCTGCGTATAATAGAATCCAACCCTATTTCATTTATATATTGACTATATATATATACACTCAATGTTACGTAGAATAACTTCTATCAAACAAACTTGAAATTGTGTGTAACACGATCCAAGATTAGTGTTGCGTATACTGCAAGCTAATACGGTGTTGCGTATAGCGCAAGATAATCTTGGTGTAGCGTATAATAGAAGATATGAAAGAAATTAAAAAGAATATATCTTATAAAATCTGGGGGTGTTACAGTTTCAAATCTAGTTTTCATCATTTATTGGATTCTTGGGTATAACTGGGGGTTGTAGTACCCTCTTATCTGTTTTAATCCTATCTTTTACATATTTTTTTAAGGTTGTAAGTCTTGTGTGAGCACTTTAAGAAGGATTTTTTTGCGAGGTAGTTATAAAAATTTCCTCATGATTGTTGGTTTTTTATGGTGTTTATTTATAGGTCATGTTTATCTTGTTTGATAAAACTCTTTTCTTACTTAATCATTAGGGAAATCCTTCTTCATATTTGACCCCTTTCATGGGTTACCTTATTGTTGGTAATTAATTTTTATTTTGGAATACATTTAAATTATCTATTTAAAAACAAGAAACTTCATTAAGGTATATTTAAAAAAGATAACTTAATAACGCAATGTAATAGTCACAATTATTAATGTACTTAGAATCCTATCTCACTAGTGAGTGTTTTATCTCAAAAATATTCATAAATATACATAAAAAACTCTTTGTTTTCCCACATTTGTATAGTGTTATTTTGATCACAATGATATTTTTTTTATTATATTCTTTTGGTAAGATCATTGATAAAAAAATTGATTGTTTTATATAAATATGCTTCATGTCCAGTGACATGGTAAGGGCCATTAGGTGATCACTATTTTCTAGTTCATTTAGTGTGACCCTCATGAGGGAGTCAGTGGTACAAAAAATTGTAGATAATACTTTCTCTTGATGTAATTATTTATTTCCCAAATTTTTATCCTTAAATCTTTGTTATTAGTTTGTTTCCAAACTTCATGTCATTATTTTTTATTTGGTTTTATTTTGGGGTTATTTTTCTTGGTTCTTGTTACTTTCTTATGGTTGACTATTTTTAATTAATTTCCATGATTATAGAATATTTTTTTTAATTTAAAAACAATTATTATAAAATAACATTAATATGATTGTATAAAAATATAGGTTCATCCACAATATAAACCAAACCAAATAAAAATTAATGGTTGGTAAATGTTTTAATCCAAACCAAACCAACCCATTCCCACCCCTATTATAGAAAAGGAAAAAACCCTATGTATACAAGGCGGTATAAGAATAAACCTTACGTATCAAAAGTTTGAACCTTAAAAATAAATATTATTTTAAAATTTTCATCAATATTGTTAAGGTTATATGATGATATATTTTCTCACAACCAGGATTTTAGTCATAGCATATGATTTAACATATATTATAGATTACATCAAATAAAAACAATGGGTTTTAAAATACCATATCCCATGATTCCTATCAATCATACTATATCACTAAGTAATTGAAATTATGTTATCTTATGTTGTCAAATAGAGTAAATTTAAATTATAGTATATTATATCTTGATTTAATGTTCAAAATTGAGTTTACATTATTAAATCTATAGTTATTAATTTTAAAAATAAAATTTCATGAATGAAGAACATGCTAATCTCTAATACCACTATATGGTTTCGAAGGATCTAATGACATTCACTAAACATGGCAGAAGTTATATAAGAAAGCGAAACCCTGGAACACTATGTTTGATAAATGGAAAAATGGTATTATAAAATTATGAAATAGTATGTGTACCATACATCAATGATGTCCACTAATGTGATATTCATCTTTTTGTGTGTGATGAATCACATGAGAGACATATGAATGGCATCCTTCCTCTAGAGTTATCTAGAGGCTATGATAAATTAGTCAATTCTTGATAATAACCTCTCATCACCCACCGCATGCTTCATACTCATGAAATAAAATGCTTCATGGGAGGAGAGCTATGAGAATAGGTGGGTTTTATCCTTCTATATACAAGAGTATATTATACCATATAATTTTTATTGTATCATTATATTGAAATTTTAAGGTCACTACTCAAGTAAAATTGAATTAACTCATAAGTTATGATTCAATGCATGTAGTTACATCATATTTAACCTTTTTCATTTCAAACCCCATTCATTTAGTTTTATAAAATGGTTCACATTTAATAATTGGAGACATACTTGATCACTCATACATTAAGACTTAATTTTCAACCACTATATAAATCATTGATAGTGTCATGGAATCATATACCATGCCTTATGATATAGGCATTAATACAATAAAAATTGCATGTGGTGTAGCATGAAAACCATGTTTTATGGTATAACCTTATCATACAGTATAATATAGCCAAATACATCATAAGTATAACAGTTTTAGGGAATATCTCCTTCAATAACAATCTAGAATTTATACCTATTACATCAAATTAATGATTTTTTACAAGAAATTGAAATTGTCAAAATGGTTCTCTGATATTTATTTGATATTAGGGTATCACCAACTTCATGTGAGGTGGTATTATAAAAACATATTTTCAATGTTGGTATGGGAGTTTTTAATATCTATTTATTCCTTTGAACTTATATAATGAGACAGTAGTTTTTGTTGTCCTTATAAATAGGATATTTCTTCCTTGCTTAGCCTCATTTGGTCCAGTGTATGTGGATGACATCTAAGTATATTCCATGAACCTTTAATATCATGATAGGTATATTTAGGTTATCCTAGGAATAGTAAGGTAGAATAATATATATATAAATCTTTAAAAAAGTTCATTTAGGATCTATCAGGATAAATTCTTGTGCTCTGAGGTTATGCTATATAGGATTATGGATGATCACAAGTAATAGGATGAGGTGATGTCTTGAGAGGTTCCTAAGAATGTATTTGAGGTTTAGATTATTATTGGTTTTTCTGTGTTTTACCAACATTTTATCCAATATTTCTCTCATATAGTTATTAATATGACCCCACTAATAAACCAAGCAGTGGGGGTTTTTTAGTTAGATTAATGTGAGATCAATTTTCAATAATTGAATAAGAGTCCTACATGAACACAAATATTGATTTTTATAGATTTAGGAAAATAATTGGGAAATATTTTGATATATATTATGCTAGTCATTGGTATTTGTTTATTCCATTAAACCATATGTTAGCATATGTTTTTAGGTAGCTATGACCACATATTTACATAACACCAACAAATTTTAGTTTAAAATAATAATAAGCCACCAAGATTTAAGTGGATTGAGATTTATTATAAAAATATTATCATTCACATGTGACCTAGCTATTGAATAGGGGGTATGAATTTTATTAATGTAATTATGAAATATATTTATAATATTCTTTCCCAATACAAATTTTTTGACTAATTCTCAAGAAATATGCACACAATTTTTAGTGAGGTCATTTTATGATTGAAAAACGGTTTCTATTAATTTTTTTGAGAAAATAATATAATTAATTTAGAATAATTTTATAAAATTTATTTTATAAAATAAAATTTACTTTTTAAAACATCATATCAAAAATATCTTATAGTTATTTTTTGATAATTTTTTGAAATGATTTATTTTTTCGATAGATAGTGAAAACATTTTTTTAAACTAAATTTTATTTTAAAGCATTTAAAAAGATCCATTTTTGATTAAAATGGTTTTAAAATTAAATATAATTCACTTATATTATTAATAATCCAATTATCTTCATTGAATTAATTTTATGTTTTATTTTTGGCTAAAAACGTTTCATAATTCAAAAAACATTTTTTTCTAGAAAAAAAATTTTAGTCGCGTTATAAGGGTTCAATTATAAATTAAATTCTTTCACTTATATAAATTTAATCCTTAAAAATTGATTCCATATTTGGAATTAATAGAATTATTTTTTTAAAATAGGACCCTTTTTTGATATTAGGAATAATAATGTTGTTAAATATTTTTCACTACGTTAAGGGAAAATGAGTAAAATAGGGCTTAAACATTGGGATATGGATTTGAAATTTCCCTAAAACATGCCTTTATATTATTATATGAGTTAATTTATTACAGTTACATAGAGATATTAAACATATGGTCATTTGGAGTAACTTTTATTTAATCATAACATTTATATTATTTTATGAAAAGAATAAATACAAAATGGCACTTGGTTGACTTTAATATCTGTAAAAATTTTAAATAAGGCTTAAAATATTATAAGTTACATTATAAATATTTATTTAAAAAATAATTTAATTTTTTCTCAAATTAATTTATTTTAAATTTTTTGTGATGAAATAATTAACTTAAATTCTTACACAACTCCAAAATTGTGCTTGTGCAAGCAATATAAAAGTTTTTTAAATGATTTTAAGAAATCTAAAAGTAATATTTTAGAGTGAATTATAGTTCCCAAAGAAAATTATATAATAATATAACATATTAGGTATATATACTAAAATTATATCCAAATTAACTTTCTATCTAGATTCTATTAAATTTGAATTAAATTAATAGTGTCAAAAATGACGATAATGATATTTCATGAAAAATAGTATTTTTTTAAAAAAATTTAAAAAAATTAAAATTAAAATAGAAAAATTAGGATGATAAATATCATAATAATTTATAACATGAAAATTTATGTGCTAGTTTTTACCTTATAGTAAAAATTATTACTCGGATCGAAAATTTGTTACTGCGGTTAAGGTTAAAATTTGTTAATAAAGAGGTTAAACAGAAAGATGTGGTTAACAATGACACCAAATACTATAGAAATTTACTTAGATGATGATATTTTGACCGTTCACTATTTCTATCTAAAATCATGGCTATTTTAAATCATTATACTTTATAAATGAATTAATTATATAGAAATATTTATTGTAATTCAAAGTGTATCATTTCCCTCCCATATACAATAATACCCTCTATCTCTTTTCTGTATAATAATTTGTGCAATATATTTGGATGAAAAAATAAAAAATTATGTTATAAACATCCCTATACAAGAATTATAGGTATTTTTATTCTTAAAATACCATTAAAATGGTCCTTACATAGGGATCTAAAGTAGGCCTATTGAATAAGTTGTGGTCGTCTTTACCAACACTTTAAAATTTATTTTTTCTTATACTGCCTCTAAATATGTCGAAAACATCATAAAATAATAACTAAATTCTCATAAATATAATGGTGTATTGGTATGATTATGTTATAACCATTTTTTATCTTTTTTTCATTCTATGAAAAGGGAAAACACCGCTCATGTGTACATACGGTTTGTCGCCTCTACATAATGGTGTAATTAAATCCTTATCTCTATTTTATTTAGATTATTATATATATGGAAATTATGAATATATGTGATATTTAATATATAATTATTTTTTTTAATTAAATTATCAAATATTTATTCTTACCTTACAAACCTTTGGAAAACGATAGTGTCGATCATGTGTACGTGTGGATTGCCACCTCCACGTATCTTTGTGATTTTTTTTCATTCCCACTTTATATGGATGACAATAAGGATATATTAAATATATTCATATTATATACATGATATAATGATTATATTTTTAAAGGTTTATTTTTATTTAAATTTATTTCTTAATATCCTTTGAAAAAAATGCAAATAGTGTCCATGCGTACGTATGGCCTACCTTCTCTATAAATAGTGTAATTCATTTTTCTATTTATATATTTTATGGATGAATATATATATATATATAATTACTTTATATGATATTTATATCATGAATAAAAATTATAAAAAATGTTTAAAAAGATCAATGTACAGGTACAAGCACTACCATACTGGAACTATCTTGAAAAAAAGAAATAGTTATCACTAATAAATGACAATTTTAAAAAAGGGTTTATTAGTAAATTGGTGTTTAAATATTAAAATTGGATCATTCATGATATTATAAGTGTTAAAATAATTTCTTTATTTAATTATAATATTTTAAAATTTATTTTACATGAGTCTAGAGAACTTTATAAGCATTTAGAACTTGAGATAAGGGTTTATTTATATACAAAAAATTACATATTCAGAACTTATTTCCTTTTTGTTGTGTACTTACTTCATATGAATTTATTTTATAATTATTTTAATGAATTTTTTTTAATTAAAGATACATATAATTTTCTTTCTTCAATTAGGTTTTGATTCATAGATAACTAAAGCACTAAGGGTTCTTTATTTCAATATGTTTGCATTGATAAATCATTAATGGTATGCTCATATTTATGTTTATGAGGTGTAAATTCTACCCCTTTTACAAGTTATATCATGATTCCACATATGTTTTGGATATTTAATGTATCATATGTGGTTTTTATTTTATGAATCTTGTGATAAAAAAGTTACCAAAGTGATAAGGTTAATATGTTACAATCTCATTGTTTAGAGTGACTGTTTATGATTAAATTTCCAATGAATAAATTTCATGATACACCTCTCAATGATCTCATGGATTTTTATATACTCTATTTAATCTTGAAAATATATTTTTTTCATTTAATTCTAATCCCTTTAAGGGCTCAAAATCATGAAATAATTTTTTTATATAAAATGTCATTTATTTCTCTCTTCGGTAAAAAAATATTCTTTATTCTATGTTTGTGTTTTCATTAAAATATTTTCATGAATATTTTTAACACTTTCTAATGAATTTTCATATAAATTTTTTCCCATAATTAAATTTTTAAAAAATGGATTAAAAGGAATATTTTTTTTCAAAATGAGGAACTTTTTACTTATTATTGAAAATGTAAAAGGGATATTTATTTTAACATGTACATCATGAATGAAATTTCCTACCATTATGAACATTGAATGATTTGATGATAATTTTAAAATGATTCAAGTTTATTTTCAAAGAAAATTTTTTCTTTTATTTTTGGAATAAATTTAGATTTTAAAAAAAAAATTTATAGTAAAAAGGGTATTTTTCCTCAAGAAACATTCCAAGTGAACTTTTAATGGAATTTTTATCTAGGATGACATCTCAATATTGATTATGATTTAAGGGTGATTGGACCCAATGAAACCATTCTTATTCATTATCATGATGGTTTATTATTATTATTATGAGTTGTTTTTGAAACCCGTTTATTTTATATGGGTTATACTATGATGAAATGTTTAAATGATTATGAAACATATTTACTTTCTGTGGGTTATACTGTGATGAATGTTTTATGATATTTTTTCATACATATTTATTTTTTATATTATGTGATGGGTTGGTCGAGAATTATATATCCAACCAATGAATTGGGAATAAATGGATATCTCATGATATAGTAAGGACTATAATGGGGATGTTAACCTAGTTAAATAAGGTACATTATCCACTATGATAGTTTGGGGAGTGAACATTGACTATGGATATGATGGAATAAGGAGTAAACCCAATCCACTATAATATTCTTGGAATAGATACTTGACTATGTAAGTGATTTCCCTTTCTTATGTGTATTCAACAAACTTATGTCTTATGTTGATGTTATACTCTCATGGCTCATGTTCTTTGATTCCTTTTTTATTCATGTCATATGCACTACCAAGAATTATTCCATGACTCAAGATTTGGATCATAAATATATAAGATTTTGTTATCAATTATTTTTCTCATCTTATCATAATATTAAAATCATATTATGTTTAAGTGATCAATTATACCTCCCTTGTTTACCGTTACTAAGCATATGAGATTACCCTTTCTTATTTTTTCTTTCCATAGGTTATAAGAAATGTTTTTATGTATGATATGTCAAAAAAGGGTCCTATTTGTGAAGAAATTAGTAGGAGATAATGTAGATCTCTTATGAACAAGTTTTTTATGTGTCTATGTTCCCAAGTACACAAACCCTATATGATTCTGGGGTGAATCGAATTTTTTTTAATGTATTTTCATCTAATAAGATATAATATTTATGTATGAAATGTATAGGTTATTTTAGTTGGTATCATAGCATATTACAATTGATTTTTAGATATTAAGATTAAATAAATTTTGTAAAAACCCTAAAGATAAGTATAATTATAGGATAACATCATATAGTTTTGGTAAGGAAGATATTATGTGTTTTTACTAGAAATAAATATCTATCTAGATACTGTAACTAGATGTGGTTTTGTAATAGATACATATATGAGTAATAACTCTAAAAAGGATAGGTTTAGTATATCATGACCATTTTTGTGGTGCGCAGTGATTGTTCCTCTATTATTCACATGTTCTGAAAATCTTGGTGGGTATTTTTGGGTAAATTCAAGTTTTTATTAAGAACCATTTTGAAGTATTTGATTAAAATATGATAACGGATGACATATTTTAAACCTTAGGTGTCAAATATTGAAAATAAGGTGTCATTACTTAGACATCCTATGAACGATTTTCCATTTTTTGGGGTTTACCACTATGATTATTTTTTCTCACACAACTTTTTTAATGGCTAAATACAGAAGGAACTGTGTTAATGATAAATTTTATAGACAATAGAATGATTGTCCCCATGAGATACCAAATGAAATGGGATATTTAATGTGAAACATTTTTATTTTTTCTAAAAATCTATGTTTTTATATGGTTAAAAATATTAATTTGGGTGAGTTACTTGACATCCCAAATAAGATAAAAATGGAATTTTTGGAAGACCATGTAGGGAAGAAGATTCAGATTCCAACTTGTTAAGGATGTGGGAAGAATAAATTAGGAAAACGACTTAGTGTAATGAGAAGATGATTTATGTGTGTGATAGAAGGTCAAAGAAAAATTAATTGTTGAGGAAAAATTAAGAGTTTGATGGAAGTAAAATAAGATCATTCTAACATACCATTAATAGTTCAATGTAAAATGTGTGGGAAATATGGGCATTATCTGAGCCAATTTGTTAATCCAATGGTTAACTACTAAACCAAGAGAGGACCTATGTTGTTCCAATTTTTAAAGTGAAATTATTCATGTTTTTATGTATTGGGATTCAAGAATTTTATTATAGAAGTGTTATATCAATGATATTATTGATATAATAATCATGAAACTTATAAGCAATGTTCCAGTATAGTTTTTATTTAGTGAATTAAAATAATATATTGACTAAAAATTAATATTTTTATATTAAAGATCAATTTTGTGGGAAAATTGGGCACCATCATAAAATTCAAGACAAAAAGAAAATTAAACTTCAAAATAAATCACAAAACTATTCAAGAAAAGTTCAAGAGTAATGTAATCATTGAACCAATATAAGATTCATTGAATTTGGTTAAATATCATATTTGGGTCATACTTGATAAAATCATCAAAGTGGTAAGACATGTTATCTCAAGTCAGAATATAATCATCTATATTTACCTTCCCTTTGTTTAAGCCTTATGTCAAAATATGGTCTATTTATTGATCAAAAAATCCTACTCTTAATTTACAGTAACCTAAATAACTCTCTAGAACATCCTATTGGAATCCTCCTACGAATCTTTGATAAAGATAACCTCCTCCAACATCTTTTCAATAGAGTTCATAATGATCTCCATGGATTTTTCTTTATATACTTCCTTTTTTCTTACATCCATCATCATAACATCATCAGGATATAGTTCTTGTAAGTCGTGATTCTTTTTTACCTTCGATAGTTGTAGTTTTTAAATATTGTTACGCTCTCCCATATACAAGGAACCCACCTCCACCTAGTCTATGACAAAAATTTCATCACCAACCTTTCCTAGTTCTTTAGAATCTTCATACTTATACATTTTGTTTTCAACCTAAGGTAGAATACCCTTCTTATTATCCTCTTTATAACAATTTTTTTCACTATAATTCCTTGTTGGATTACCCTTCTTAGAGGACCTTGTCTCCATACTTTTTGGTAGGTGATATTAGCCTTTACAACAATTATATTTCTTCCCCTTATGAACTATAAAGAACCCCAATCCACATAGTCACTTATTACCATTCTTTTACTATTGGATGTGTAGTCCTATAACTTGTGTTCCAACTTCATATTCTGATGAGGATCAGCTATAGATTTCATCAACTAACTCATCCTCACTAGATCCATGTACTTAATTATTATTCCCCTCTAGTGTGAAATTTTTTTACCTCTGACTACACTTTTCCATTTCCTTTATATTCCACCATAGTTCATTCTATGTGATCATGATCTTGAAATTTTACTTCTAGGCCTTCAAAATGACTACTATAAATTACATTTATAGTTGTCTTATTGGGACATAGAATATTCAAATAATTCACCCATCCCTCTTTCTTTAAAGCTAGGTTATTCTCTATTGAGCATTCATGGGGCTTGGGAATAGATATTCCTTCCTTGTTTTTATCTTTCAGTATTTCATTACAGGGGGTTTCATCACCAACTAACAATTATTTTTTATAAGATATAGGAACTGGGTTGAAAAAACTTTCGTTGAAAGGACTTATTATTCATTCCACCTCATATTATCACTTTTCTTATAAAAATCAATAGACCATATTAAAAGGTATAAATGATAGTTGTTGTAGATTCAAGGAACTCTAGACTAGGCTATAATGAATTCATCCTCTGAATAAAACTGAATTATGATGTTTTGATTATCAAGAAGTAAAAGTATTAAACATTAATTTAATCCCAAATATCAAAAAACAAATATATTTAATGATTTCATTGAAGGAAATTGTTTTCTAAAGAGATCCACCAAAGTTTTATTCAAGAGGGTCGAGGGTTTTGTGAAAACTAGGGTTGAGAGAGGATGTTAGAGAAGCTGTCAAAAAAATATTGAAATTTTGTGATGAGAATAATAATAGGGAAAAAAGGGAGGAAATTAGTTTTAGAGAAAGTAATAATGGAGTGAGATTGAGGCACCATGTAAGAATAATGGAGTCTCTACCCTTCTAGTAAGATAGGGATAAAAATAGTGAACATCACCACCCATGTAAGAAAACCTATATGAGATCACAAACAGTGCTGAGAGGATTCACACATAATTTCTAAAAACACATTATTAAGGAATAGATAACCCTTAACATGTTATTGAGGATAATATAATAATTTTTAGTTATGAGAAATAGGTTATTAACAATGATGAAGTAAAAGGGATAGTATTGATGACCTCTGAATTGGTTACTCATTTGAGAACAAAGGGATTTAGGTCATATTTGGTGAAATTTATTACATTTATAGATTTAAGGAAATAGTCTATGGTATTATTTAATGAATAAGGATTGTGTTATTTTTTTAGGAATATATTTTTTTATGTGGTAATAACTTAAGAGTTATGTATACAATCACGGTTTTATAATATTAAGTTTTTTCATCATTTCAATGGAATAGATACCCCTTTTGATGTTTTAGATGATTATATTTTTGAGGTGAATTGAAACATTAACAATATTTTAAAATTAATGGTCTATTTGGGTTTAAGTAACCTTTTGGGTGAGTATATGATTTTATTTCAAGTTAATTATGGTCTATTTGGTAGTCAAATATAAATAATCTTAAGGGTTGAAAAGTGAATCATTGATATGATGATATATTCATAGATATTTATTAGAAAGCTAAACATTACCTTTCAGGTTAGTATATAAATTTTATTCAATCCAATTTTTTGAATTTCAATACATTATAAGTTTATATAGAGATTTATCTTGGCGATTAATGATATTTTGGGTGATGATTCACTAGGTTGAGGTATTTGTACCCCTTAAGTTTAATGTATGATATAATATAAAATATTATTTTGGGGGAATACAATTAAATTTTTTGGATGTAATTTGAAAGTTATGAGATCACATTAGAGGTCAAAACATTCTTTAATGTTGAGGTTATTGAGGTTAATTGAGATTTATTATTATTTATACGTGGAATTATCTAAGTTGATCCTTTGGTATAATTGTTGAAACATTGATGTAAAATGTGTTGTTTCTTTATATGAAGTTTTATAAATTTTTAATATTATCTTACCTATTGATGAATATTTTAGTTTTGGTTAATAATTAAAGATAATATTAATTGATTTATATCCTTTTATAAACTATGAAGTTGATTTTAGTGATTCAGACCTGAAAAATTCATCTTTAATGCCCATCATTTGGAAAAAAATATGACATTATCATGGAAATTTATTAAGAGGTCAAATTATACATTTCTAGTAATTATATTTCCTTATGTTCTTAGTCTATATGGTAAAACATTTCCTTAAATTCTAGTAAAATATGTCAAAATAAAAAATTGTATCATTTTACCCTCATTTCCAATTAATTGAGGATCATTTCACCATGCACTGATTTATGGTTTTTTTGTTGTTAAATTTTTTGTTGTTCAAATTATGACACTCAAGAGGGGGTTGAATTAAGTTCCTATAAAAATGTCTAACTAATACAATTATTTAAAACTTCCCCGGTTTGGAATGTAAAATAGCATAGTTAACCAATGTAGCATATTTATAATAGTTTTGATCATTTGAATTATTTCTCAAAGATTGATTAGTTCTCAGTTAAAACAATATGGATTATTATTTTTTGCTTTGGAAATAAATCTTCTAAACCAAATTTTAATGTAAACACTATCTAATATTAACTAACAAAGTGAAGTAAGATTTTTTGATTTAAATAAAATAGTGAAAATAGAACTTTAAAAGACACATCAGATTTAAAACTATAGGTTCGGTCTCATGCTGATACTTACTCTTCTTCACTCGGTGATCACCTTCAACCAATAAAATTATATAAAGAAACATGATCCACACACTAGATCGGGGTAAACAATAGCATATAACCTTCCATGTAAACTAGACCTCTTCCAATGTTTTCTGTGGGAGTATAAAAATAGGCAGGCCATGCAGGGGAATCTTCCACTGTTATCTATGGGAGTATAAATTGTAAAAAGGTGAATTTGTAAAGATATCAATGTATATTCAAAATTTGATTAGGATACAATGTGTGATTATAAAACAAAGACACACACACTACTGTAAATGTAGATAATGTACACACATAGAGAAATATAATGATATTAGGGTTTAGAAAGCTCTTTGTGATTTTATATACAGCTTCTGGACTCCTAAGAGATGGTAGAAGTGAATATGGAGTCAACTTTTAGAAATAGACAACAATACAAAGTGTCATTTTTTGCTTTTGTCTTTTATTCATAGTGATTTATATGATTCCTTGAAGTGTTATTTTGTTCTATGTTTATTGAAGTAATGATTCTTTTCCTTTTGGTTCTTAGAAATTATTCCTTGCATGCAAAGCTAGAAGATCATGTTGTTTTTAGGCATGCAGTTTTCATGACCCCCTCTTTTTTTTACTCAGATTCTTGCTTTATACACTACTGGGATGATAAGAAGCATCTTCTTGATCATGTTTTTGTACCTCGTACCTCATATTATGACTTTAATTAAATGATTTTTGAAAAATATAGATATAATTATTAATATATTTTTTTAAGAGGTGATGCCTCAGTCAAAGACCAAGGAATAATTTATTGATCAAAAAAAGAAAGGGAATTACAAAAGTATGAAAGATGGAATCTTATTACAATCCTTAATGAAAAAAGGGAGCGAATCATTAGGAAAATCATCTAACTAGGTAATAACCTGATTGACCCCCTTGTTGGCAAGACTATCAACAACCCTGTTCACTTCGCGGTACACATGTGTGGCAATGTACTTAAGATCCATGAGAATAGCAAGACATTTCATCCATCGAGAGGTAAGCGGCCATGAAAGGTGCACCACCCCCTTCCAAATATCTTGGACAACAATGGTTTAATCACATTCAATCCACGGCTTGTTCCAACCCTTTTTCTTGGAAAAGTCCACTGCATGAATGACTCCCAACATTTCCACTTCCAAGGTCGAGGCCGAACCACATCCACCGAAGAATAAACCAAGGAATCTTCCAAGAAAGTATCTGAAGATGGCACCACAACCTTTCGGGCTCGGGTTTCCTCTAGAGGCACCATTGACATTCACTTTGATCCATCCTGAAAGTGGAGCTTGCCAAAAGACTTCAAAGGTACGTCGAGGTTGCCTATATGATCCTGCAATTCGAAGATGGCGGAGGATCTCACAATCACTAACAGAGTTGTCACAATGATCTTTCTGAAGTGAGGCAGCATCCTTGATGGAAATGAGAATACACGTTTTACCTGCATTGAGACTGAATGAGAAATTATTTTGAATAAAAAAAATTCTATCATACCAGATCACATGCAAGAGCTCTGCCACCACAGTTAGAAAAAGATTATTGATTTGCTTAGAAAAATCCCAATTCACACAATGTTGAAGTTGAGAGATGATAGTAGCAAGAAGTGACTATCTGCAACCAAAAATGTTAGAAATATGATTCCAAAGAGCATCAGTTGTAGCACAAGACAAGAAAAAATGATTAACATCCTCGCGATGTTGGTTGCACAGATGACATCTAGAGTAAAGAGAAATCCCAAAGGATTGAAGGCACACATCAATGGGGACCCTAATATGAGCAACACGCCAAATGAGAGTAAGGCAGAAGGGTTTGATCCATGGTTTGTTAAAATCATTCAACCAAACAAATTTAGAAATAGAATTACTAGAATTGGTTTGGTAGAAAATTTTAGAATCAAGGACTCCATTATAAGAAGGTTACCAAATAATGAAATCATCAGTGTCAGAAAAAGGATAGTTATCAATGATATGGATGATGTGATTTGGAAGGGTGATGTCATGAGAGTTAACAATATCACATATAGTGGAGTTGGTATTCCCATGAGTAGTGGTGGACGATAGCATTGAGATTAAGGGGACACCAGTCCAGTTATCTAGCCAGAAATTCATGGAGGAATTAGCACTAACCATCCATCTCAAGTTGTGCATGATATTAAGGAAATAATGTCTAATGGATGGACAGATGGGTGAAGTGATGTAACCCAAGTTTCCATTTTGAAGCTTGGAAACAAAACGATTTTTAATAAAGGCCAATGAATCAAAGTTGTGAATCAAATTCCAAGTCATTCTAGCTTGAAGAGATTGGTTAAAAAGCTTAATATTCTTAATCCCAAGACCACCCTTATCCAGGGGTTTACAACATGTGACCCATGGTATGGTGAAAAGTATTATTTCAATCATACTACCATTCCAAATGTAATTTTTAATGCAAATGTTGATTTTTTTTAGAATACTGGCAGGCTAATTGTAAACCATCATCGAGTATAACATATTGGAAACAATTGTAGACTTCATAAGAAAAACTCTACCATCCATAGAAAGAGATTTACCTTTCCAAGAAAAAATTTGATTGATAATTTGATCAACAATGCTATGAAAATAGATGGATTTTGGTCTTCCCCAAATGATAGGCACACCCAAGTAAGTAAAAGGGAAAGAGCCTTCTTGGATTCCTAAGAAATCGATGATATGGATTTTTCTGTTGGGGGAAAAATTCTTCCCAATGAAAACAAAGGATTTGTTCCAACTTATTTCTTGACCCGAAATATCTTCATAATGATCCATGAAATTTTTGAGGTTTTGGGTGTACCTTTTGTCACCTTTTAAAAATAAAATTATATCATCAACATATAAAATATGGTTAGGAACATTTAAGTTTCTAGAAGCCTGAATAGCCATAATTTTGTTTTGACTCACAAGGCTCTTGATGAGTCTACTTAAATAATCCTCAATAATAGTGAAAATAATGGAAGATAATGGATCACCTTGCCTAACCCTCTTGGTGCATTTAAAGAAACCTTTAGGGGACCCATTGACCAGCACAGATACCGAAGCCGATTTGAATAAGGTGTGGATTATATCAATAAAAGAATCATTAAACCCAAAGTTTTTGAGAACCTTTAAAATGAAATTCCAATACATGGTGTCAAAATATTTTCTAATGTCAAGTTTAATGGCCACATTGCCTCCTCTAGTGACTTTATTCAGCATATTAGTACATTCTGAGGCAAGGAAGATACAATATTGAATAGTTATTCCTTTGATAAAACCAAATTGGTTCCAAGAAACAATTTTATTGGGGATGGAGGTGAGTCTGTTGGAAAGAAGTTTGGTGATAATTTTATAGAGGTTCTTTATGAGAGAAATTGGTCAGAAAAGGTGAATCTCATCATCATTGTCCTCTTTAGGAATAGGAGTAAGAAATAGATCATTTAACCCATGAGGGAGAACACCATTAGAGAAAAAAGATTTAACCAGTTTACACAAATCCACATGGATGTGATCCCAGTATTGCTGGAAAAAACCATTGTTTAGCCCATCAGGTCCCAGGGCACTATCAGGGTTGAGACTAAAAACAGTGGCCCTGATTTCATTGTCAATAGGAATTCTTAAGAGATGGTCATTATCCTCAACAATGACCATATTAGGAATGATGTCAGGAAGACGATATTTATTGACCTCAGGACCATTAAACAAATTGTGGAAGTAACTAACAACATGATTAGAAATGGTATCCTCTATGTCAAGAAGAGTGTCATCAACTCTAAGAAAGGAAAGGGGCCTACAGATTTTCCTGATTCTGTGGAGAGAATTATAGAATTTAGTATTTATATCACCATCTGAAATCCATTTGTCATTAAAGATCTACTTTTTCATATTATATTTGAGATTTAGAAGAGAGTTATGCTTTAAGGATATAGTAATTTCTGCTTGTGGACCAAGAGAAAAATCAGAGGAAGTATTGGAGCTCTGAATATGAGAGAGTTCATTCTCCAAAGAGGATATTTCTGCATCAAGCTGTTTTGTTTTAGAAAAACACCAACCCTTGAGTTGTTGTTTCAGAAGTTTTAATTTAGAAATGAAAAAAAAAGAATCATTCTGGTGTCACATTCCCTCCCAGAAATCTTTTATCATGTTGGAACATTCTGGGACCTCAGCCCAATCATTGTTAAATTTAAAAGGGAGGGGAGACTTTAAGCCCTTAGAGATGAAACTGAAAAGAATAGGGTGATGATCAGAGTTGATCTTGGGAAAGGTGATACTAGATATAGAATCCCATTTATCAAGGGTAGCATCATTAGTGAAGGCTCTGTCGATAACTTAGTTATCAGTAGCTTATACATAGCGATAATATTGAGAATCTCTTGGTAGGTCAGGCATCAGTGACATATCCATATTGGTGACTTATAATTATCAGTGACTTATAACTATTGGTGAATTATAATCATCCAAATTCTATTGACCTATATTATGATATAAAAACTAAAAAAATATGTTAAGATTAAATTTAAACATGGTTAAACAAAGTGTATCTTAATAAATCATAATTAAGTATAAATTTGGAGCATTATTTGTGAGCATTAAAACTAGAGGAGGCCAACAATCTCCCTATTTTTGATAATCACAAATCATGGAATTATATAGTACAATAGATGATTTATGATGATCAAAGTGAAGTCTGTTTAACATATTATACAGTCATAAAAGATAAATTTTGGGATAAACACAAATTGTAAAGAGATTACTTATTAATTTGTCTTTTTAATCTAATTCTCTTTGTTAATATTATTTTATGCCATACACATAAAAATTCCATATACATCTTATATTATGCCATACACATAAACAAACCATATAAATTTTCCCCCTTTTGGGATTGTCAAAATGAAAACAAATAAATAAAATAAATAATAGATAATGATATGAAAACATATAATATATTTCATTTTTCAAACAGTGTAAGTTGTTAGAAAAATATTACAATATATCCCTATAAAAGATTCATCCAATCAATTCTTCTCCAAATTAGAGTCTATAAACTATTTTCCATTATCATAGGTATTAGTGGTAGGAGAAGGAGTTGTAGAAGTAGTGGTTGGAGTGGTAGTACAGATACTAAGGGATGAAAGAGAAGCTCCAATAAAAACAAAAAAAAAGAGAAAGGCTTGGACAAGAAGACGTAGGAGGTCCTGTAGGATCACGATGAATGAAAAGTATGATTTCGATTATATCTTGAGCATGAGTTATGGATAAAGGTGAAAAGGGTGATGAAGAAAAAGTAAAAGGGTGCATGACATGCCAAAAATGAGAAGCTGTTGGAGCAACCATTGCAGTACTGTCACAATGTAGTTAAGGTTTCAGTAGATTAATGAAGTCCATGATGATTTGACCACCATAATCCATATCCTTTATAAAATGTAACTTATTTTCTATACATTTGTGATTGGTATGAGTGAAATACTTAAGCTTCTTTACTTTACCTTTTATGTCTTGATTAACATGAAGTAGTCTCAAATTCTCAACCAAAAACATGAAATGACTATCAAGTTGATACTTAGTATAAACCCTCCTAAAATTGAAGTCAAATTTATTGGTTATATTATATTGAGAATTATTATCACCCTGAGTATAAAACCACACCGTATCTGCATATGGTCATTGGTCTATTTAATCTTAGAGAGGCTTTCTTTCTCATTTCCACCCATTATAGTTTGAAGTTCCTCTCTAATCACAGTTCTAATCATCTCACCATCAGGATACTGAACAGCAGGTGAAGTCATGGTTGAGGCACCTTGAATTGAAACTTGAACTATAGATCTCAACTAATTTCAATCAGTGGCTGGAGTTGGATGAGTAGTTTAAGTTTAAGAATCATTCACTAGATCATTCATGACTGACCTCAAAATGGATAGATCAAGAGTTGGAGGAGGTGGAGAATCATCCTCAAATGAGGTATCTTTAAGTGTTTTCATAGCCTTGTCCAATGAATCTTATATTCAATTGTTAATATGTTAATGGAAGAGACCATAGAAACCAATTCAATATGCATCTTTTTATTATCTATTAAAATTTCTTCCAATAGAGAGATCAACTAAGGTTTAACTTGAGAAACCACCCTCTATGTGATCATAGCTGTATCACTTTCACTATGCATTGAAACGAGAGAAGGTAGATGTGAAAAAGAATATCTAACCAAAGAAAACAATGCTTCCTTAAGATCATTAAGATCAGCCATAGTTTTATACTCTACAAGCTCAGATATATCTACAAGGGAAGGAGGAGTATATATCATATCATTTGAATTAGGGTACTCCATGTTCAAAGTAAAATACCCTGGTTCCTTTCTCCACATAGGCACAACTAAATCATTAAAAGGAGAAAGTACATCAATATTCACTCTCTTTTCCTATCTCTCCCCATAAAAAGATAATCTCCTTCTAGAATAAACCAACTCTTGCACTGGAGTCGCTGACACTTCTCTTTCAGAATGTACTTCACCTTGAAAATGGAAATCTGGAGATCTTTCCTCAACCAAAGGTGATTCAAAAGATTCATGGGACTTCACAATTGGTTCATATTCCACTATAGGATTATCGTCAGGACATTCATGCTCAGAAGGATCTAATATAAGATCAATAAGTTTAGTATCATGATTGTGATCATTATTAGGATGATCTAATACACTATCAAATTCACCACTTCCTTTTCCTTCCTCATTACTCGCATCATATGCATCTTATTTATCAGATTCCTCATCACCATATTCATTTTATTCCCCATCTATATTAACTTCTTCTTATTAGTCTTATTCACTACCACTTTCTCCTTCATTACCATTTGACTCATCATCACTACTAGATCTGCTATCATACTCAACATTCTTTGACTCCTTAGTCTCCACATCATCATCCGTTGTTTAAAGTAGTTACGTTAAATGTAGAGGCCTATGAGGACTATCAGTTCCATAGGTTATCCCTTTTTGACTTTCAGCTATATCCTGGCCACATATATTATCAATAGGAGATTCCCCTTTTTAACTTGCCTCAGCATTATCCTCCTTATTTAAATACTCACCAACTTTATATGGTCCTAGACTAGGGTCTACCAAGTTCTTCATCCTTACTGGGTGCTCAATGGGATTTAAACACTCATATAGTATGTCATTATCCTCAACCTACATCTTCTTCAAAGGATTATAATTTTTTCTCAATCTTTTATAGATAGATTTATTAGACAATACCAATCACATTTTGTCACTGTTTCTTCACCTTCATTTACTAAACCCTTAACTTCTAATATAAAAGAAATAATCCTTGGATAAAACAATGAATTTTTTGTGGTAGGGTTTTATCATTTCACATAAATGTGCCATTAGATATCTGAAAAGGTTATCCTTATATCCATTTTTCGATAGATAAAAAAAATATACATGTTGGTACTTTAGGGAGGAAAAGTCCCATTTCCTAGGAAAAAACTATTACTCAATAAACATTAGCAATAACATGCTTTCACCATCATGATCTATTACTATAAGCCTTATATGGTCTCCATTTCCAGTAATCTCATCCAAAGCTTCCAAAAAATAGAATATATCACTAGGTGGAGGTGCACTTCCTTGATGATCATCATATACACCCTCATGGGTTACCTTCAATTATTCTTCCCAATTCATGGATGAATAAGATATTATTTTCCATATACTATCAATTTGATCCAAAACGCCTCAAATCCTTCCAAATTAAATTCTTTTTATATATAGAAATCATGCACTAGCCTCGGGTAAAATGGTCTTTCATTGTTGGAGAACCACTCCAACCATCCTTGAGTTTTCAACACATTTAACAACAGGAACTTACTTGTCAACAACCATTCTGAGTTCACTTCCTTCTTAGAAGTGATGATAAGGTTCACGAGTTCTAAATGAATAGGTTTCTAAATTGGTTGAGTAGATTCAACAATTTTATTCTTAGATAGATGTGAATCATCTATTGATTTCAAAAAAAATTAACTCAATCCATTGGAGAGATTTGAGGGTTTTGGGTTCAAAAGATAAGGGTAGTGGTTCAGGAGAGAAAGGTTTGAAGGAAAGAGTCTTAGAGTATGAGTGAGAGAGTAATAAAATGAGTTGGATCGACTATAATTTTATCATTTAGGGATTTAAAATCATAAAATAAGTAATAAATATTAAAATAAATTAAAATAATTATAACAATTATGTTTTAACTTTCTCACAAATAAATGATAAAGTATCGATCGGTGAGACACATTGATGAAACCTATAGATAAGTCTCCATCATTATGTCATCATCAGTGATTATTGTTGATGAGTCATCATCCGTGATTCATGTCAGTGAGTCATCATTTGTAAGTCCTATCGATGAGTAATCATCGATGAGATGTTATTGACGAGACATCATTGGTGAGTCCTCAAAAGTTTATTATTCTTAATTCATGTCTAATGTAACTCATCCTTTCAAAATTATAGGCTTAGTAAAAATATCAATAGGAAGATGATTAGTTCTAATGAATTTTAATGTTATATAACCTTTTTTATAATTGTATTTTAAAAATTTATGTCTTACATAAATATGTTTTGTTATTGAATGAGAAACTGAGTTTTTAAAAAATTTAACAGCACTTGTGTAGTCACATTAATAAGGGACATGTCAAAATTGATATCCATAATCTATTAATGTGTGTTTCATCCACAAAATATGAGAACAAAAATTACTAGCATCTATGTATTTATCTTCGGCATTAGATAATGCAACAAATATTTTCTTTTTACTATACCATGAAACTAGAGGCTTTCCCAAAAAGTTACATATTCCATAGGTTTTTTTCTATCTAACTTGAAACCACCAATTTTAGCAACATAATATCTAACTATGTCAAATGGTTATCCTATAGGGTATAATAGTCCTGTGTTGGTATTATACTTGAGGTATTTGAAAATTATTTTAATAGAAAGTAGATGTGATTCTTTAATATTTTCGTGAAAATAATAACAGATACACACACTAAACATAATATCAGGCCAACTAGCAGTTAAATAAAGAAGACTTCCTACCATACATCTATAATTGTTTTGATCAACTAATTTTCTATTTTCATCAAGATCCGATTTATAGGTGGTACTCATAGGAGTATCACTACTTTTTTTGATATCCAAGACAAAATATTTTAAAAGATATTTTGTGTATTTACTGTGATTGAACATAATACCTTCTTTATTTTGAGTGATTTTAAATCCAAGAAAGAATTGATGTTTACTCATTAAACTCATCTCAAATTCATTTTTCATTATTTTTGAAAAATCAATACAAAAATAATTTTTTGAATATTCAAAAATAATAAAAAAACATATATTTGAAAAAATAACACATCTTTAGAAATAATTTTTATAAAAATATTAGGATCATCAATCCCTTTTGTAAAACCTTTGGAAATAAGAAAAGTGTTGATCCAATCAAACCATTCTCTTAGGGATTGTTTTAAAACCATAAAAATATTTTTTTAATTTTGAAACATGATATGGAAAATGATGATTTGTAAAACCAAGGGGTTGTTTAACAAAAACATCATCAACTATATAACAATTTAGGAATTCATTGTTAACGTCCATCTGATAGAGTTTGAAATTCAAATTTGCTGCATGATCTAGCAATATTTTAATGGATTTAATTTGAGAAAATGGTGCATAGGTTTCTTCACAGTCAATTATTTAATCTTGATTATAATCATGTGAAAATAATTTAGACTTATTCCATAGTATAGTGCCAGCTTCATCAACTTTATTTCTAAACACCCACTTTGTTCCAATTTTCAAGGTGTCTTTGGGTCTATCAATAAGTTTCAAAAAAATTATTTCAAACTGATTTAATTATTATTTCATAGCCATCTACCAAAATTCAATATTGATCGCATAATTTATGTTCTTAGGTTCAAGATGTTACAAAAATTCTTGATGTTCAACCTGGTTCCTTAGGGAAGCACTAGTTCATGTCCCTTTATTTAAATCTCCAAATATATCATATAATGGATGGTTCTTAAGGGTTCTAACAGATCTAGAAAAAGTTGTGCTAGTTATATTGGGTTCATATACAGGTATTAGTTCCCTTTGATCAGAATCTAGAGGGTTTCTAGAACTAGATGATTTAAAAACTTGCTTAATATTAGAGTTAGAAGGTTTATAATTCAGGTCAAGATTTAACAAATCATCCTCAATATTTTCTAAGGAGGTTTTAGGTTCATGTGGATCAATTTAATAAACTTTTACATGTATAGATTCTTCCAAACATTTGTTTCTTTTATTAAAGACTCTGTACGATTTTATAGAGTTTGAATAATATAGTAAAATTTATTCATCACTTTTGGATGAATTTTTTTTAGATTTTATTTCTTATTTAGTATAATGACTTTATAATAAAAAAAATTGAATTAATTAACCTTAGGCTACCAATTGTTCCATAATTCATAGGGTCTCTTATTAAATATATCTATAATTAAAACTATATTAATTATGTAACAAGTTATATTAAAAGCTTCCTCCAAAAACTAAATAGGTAAATAATATTCATTAAGCATAGTCCAGACTATTTCTTTTAGGGTTTTATTTCTTCTTTCTACAAATCCATTTTGATGGGGTGTGTTAGGAGCAGAGAAGTAATTCCTATATAAATTTTTTGAGAAAAAATATTCAAATTCTTGATCTTAAAAATCATGGACATGGTTAGTTATTATGGTTTTGATCCTAAGTACACTAATTTTTTCTCCAGATCTAGCATATTTGGTAAAATAAAATAAAGCTTTGATCTTGTGAGCTAAAAAGGTCTAAGTATATCTAGAAAAGTCATATAGTAGAACATAGAAATAGTGCTTCCCATTTAGACTAGAAAATCTAGATGGTCCAAAAAAATATGTGTAAACCAACTAAAGAGGTTAAGATGTTGAAGCTTCTTTCATTGGTTTGAAAGATACATTGTGTTTTTTTCCTTTTGGACAAGGATTACAGAATTTATCATTTGGAAACTAATGTTTAGGTAGATCCTTCACTAGTACTTTTCTAGTAATCCTTATAAGGGGTGAATGTTAAAATGGCATAGTATCATATTCCAGATCTGAGACTCTTTATTAAAGGCAATCAATCAAGAAACATTTTTTGTAACAAAAGAATATAAATTAACTGCACAAATATTTTAATTTTTAAAGGCAGTAAATACTAAATTATTTTTCGAATTGAAAACCTTGAAAGAATAATTTTAAAATTTAACATGAAATACATCATTTCATAATTGAAATATACTAATCATGTTATACTTCAGACCAACAACAAAAAGAAATTTAGAAATTAAAATTGAATTTGTGTTTGTGATTTTTCCAAGGCCAGTTATTTTCCCTTTTTCATTGTCACTAAAGGTGACATGCCCACCATCAATCATGATAATTTTCATGAATATTTAATAGTCACGTTTCATATTCCTTGAAAACCCACTATCCAAGTACCATAAGCTTTTACAATATCTCTTCAAACATATTTCCTAAAAAATAGATCAAATAAGAAAAGACTTTGGTACCTAGACTTTTAGGTATAGTAATATTAGTAGTTAAATCTTTGGGAACCCATATTGGCTTCATGGGATTCCTATAAGTAGTTTATAAAGTCTAATAAAAAGAAAATCTATTTAATTCAGTGAAACTAAAAGTAGTAAAATCATTTCTAGTGATGGAATTTTTGGCATATTTTTCAAATCTGGGCACAAAACCAAATTTTCCAAATTTTGATACACAATTGTTTTTAATAAAATTTATTGACCTGGTTGATATCGTGTAAGAGTATTGAATTTTGGATAAACTATCATATAATGATTTTGAGTTAGGGTATTTTTACCATTTTTTAATTTCTCTAAATCCTTATTTAATTTCTCATTAGACAGTTTAAGTTCATTATTCTCATTGAGTAACTGAGAGTTATTTTCCTTTTCAATAGTATGTTTATAATTAATTAAAACTGAAATAGAATGTTTCTTTTTGAGTGATTTATATTTACCTTTTAGTTCATTGCATGTATCCTCAAGCATTTTGTAGTATTTAAACATATCTTCATTTGTCATATTTTTAGAATTAGATTCATTTCCAAGATAATAAGAATTCTGTATAAGAGATTCTAGGGTTACCTCATAAATGTTTGTCATGAAACACATATTGGCTTTGTTAGCCATCTTGTCATGTTATAATTCTGAGTCACTAAATATACCCTTATAAGCACTCCATGTGTCCTTCATTTTCTTCTTATATTTTCTATATTTGTCCTCATACTTCTTTTGTACCTCAATTCTGGATAGTAGGCTTTTACATTTCATCTTCTCATGCACTCATAGCCGACTATTTCATTATTTTTTTCATTTATTTTCCAATCCTTTTCCCAGTTACCCTTATTTTCATACTTTCCCTTATAACTGGGATTTGTAAAGAATTTATTCATCACTATCACTTGATGTATCTGCAACCCTGGAAATTTCAGTATGACCTTGAATTTTCTCTTTTTCATTGTGTTTGGAAGTAGTGTTTTTGAAAGCCACTGAATTTCTCTTTTGTTCATCATATTCTTCTCTATTAACATTCAATTATTCCTCGTACATCATTATTTTACCTATAAACTCTTTTACTGGAAGAGTTTTTATGTCATAAGATTCCCTTATTAACATTAAGGTTCCTCTCCATATTTTTGGTAAACATATGAGGATTCGCAGGACTTGTTCCTTAACTAAAATATCCTTTTAATGGAGAGGTCAAAGTATTTTCAATATCATTGAACCTGACATACATATCATAAATGGTTCATCAAACTTCGTTTTGAAGTTATCATATTTAATATTATATGTATTAAGTCTCATTTCATTAACATTAGTAGTTCTTTCATGTGAAATATCTAAAGTATCCCAAATATCATAGGATGTTCTACATATAGAAATCCTATCGAATTATTCATCACCTAAATAATAGTATAAGGAATTAATGGATTTTCAATTATTATTATGAGTATCCTTAGTGTAATCTCCCAATGTATTTCTATCAGTATCTTGAATTTTATATTCATCAACTATAGGATTCCATATTTCAAAACCCATACATTCTAAATGAATTTTCATTATAATTTTCCACTCTGAGTAATTTTTCTCATTAAAGTATGGGGGTATTTTGGTAGTAAAACCATCCTATTTATTATACATTAATAATAGTTTTTAAATATTATAAAGTGAAATAAATTTTGAACTGATAGAAATTTAGAGATCTATAAAACCCAACTAAATTCACAGTTGAAAAGGGTTAAAAACAATAAAAATGTAAAACCATTTTATACCCAATATTTTTTAGAGTAGGACACTAAAGAGTGGATGAATAGTGATCTTATAAAAATTTCTATATAAAAAACTTATTTAAATCTCACAAATTTGAAATTTAAAACATCCCAGTTAACCAAAGTGGCATATTTATAAATTTTTTTGATCTTTTGAAATATTTCTCAAAGATTTATTAGTTCTTTGTTAATAATATATAGATTATTAATTTAACTATTTAAATCAATCTAATAAAAGAAATTATAATATAAACACTATTTATGATTAACTATAAAAGTGAAGCAATGTTTCACTTAAATAAAATAGTAAAAAAAAGAACATTGAAAGACATAAGTGGATTTAAAATAAGAGGTTCAGTCTCAAGATGAGACTTAGTCCTATCTACTTAGTGATCACCTACCACCATGAAATTTATATAAATAAACATTATCCACACCCTATATTGGGTTAAAGAATAGTATAAAATAGTCCAGGTCAACTAGATCTCTTACACACTTTTTGTGGGAGTAAAAAAAATATATTGGACACATAGATACCTCATCCAATATTATCAGTGGGAGTGAAAAGTTTAAAAAGATTAATTTGTGAAGATATAAATGTATGTTCCAGTTTTTCTTATGAGGTAATGTGTGTTTATAAAATAGAGACACACACACTGATCAAAATGTAGATAATGTACACATGTAGAGAAATATAATGAGATTAGGGTTTAGAAATCCTTGTGTGATGTGCAATACCGCTTCTAGAATCCTTAGAGTTGGTAGAAGTGAAGCTAGAGTTGACTTCCATAAACAAAAAGCAAAATAGATTGTTGTTTTTGCTTCTATATTCAATTCTTAGTGAATTAGATGGTTCATTAAAGTGTTCTTCTCTTCTAAGTTTGGTTCTATAAATATTATTTTCCTTTTGGTTATCATTAATTCTTCCTTGTATACATAGCTAGCAGATCAGATTTTTTTCAGTTATGCTATTTTCACGACCCCCTCTTCTTTTTTATTAGGTGCTTGATTTATACACTATAGGGATGGAAAAAAACATGTTCTCAATCCTGTGTTGGTACCTCATAACTCATATTATGACATGAATTAAATGATTTCAACCTAAATACATATAGATTTGTTAATATAATTAATGTTAATGGGTTTCATAATTATCATTATTAGCAATAAGTTTGAATTTTAAAGAAATGTTTCTAAACATGTTGGTGTCTCAATCTATTAGTCTCTCGGTCTGTTGGTGTCTCATTCAATCATTGTCTCAAACTATCGGTAGGTTGTTCTATCAGTAGATCACTTGGTTGGTGTTTCATTCTTTCAGTGTCTCAGACTTGTATCAGTAACTCAGTATTTTTAGTTCGAGTTGTTGGTAGGTGATGCATTGGTGACTCAGCTATCAGTAGCTTATACTTTGAAAAATTCTGAGTTTCGATTAGTTGTTCTTCCGGTAGGTTACCCAATTGGTAATTACTCTATCAGTAGGTACCATGTTAGTAACTCATCTATCTGTAGAATATACATAGTTAAAATTATTATAAGTTTTTAGTTGGTTGGGTATCTATGACTTATCATTATTGGTGACTTATAATTATTGGTGACTTATAACTATCAGTGTCTTATAATTATCCAAAATATTTCAACCTGTATTATGATATATACATGAACAAAAGTGACATTGATTAAATTTAAACATGGTTAAACACATTGTAACATAATAAATCATAATTAAGCATGATTTTGGATCATGATTTTTTTGCATTTAAACTAGAGGAGGCCATCATTTTTCAAGACCAACATTTCTATCACTATCTATTAGTCCTTGGATATTAATTTTATCCTACATGTGTAAAATTTAACTTCCCAAAAATTTTATCATTATCTTGGAACCATATTATGTGTTATTTTACATAACCTTTATGTTTCTCAACTCCACTTTTCAAAGGAAATTTTATTATCACTCTCTATGATGTAGGTTATAAATAAAGGTATTTTGAAATATTAAGCCATTGATTATTGAGATAAAATTAAAAGGGAACAATTTATTTAACATTGGGAGAATTAAAAACCCAAAAAGTTAGTTTAAAATAGTAATAATCTTGATATCATGCTTAACACACAACACCATGATTTAAGAGAACTGAGATATATTATAAAAAACATATTATATAGATGCGAACTAGTTATTTAATTAGTGGGTATGAATATGAGTAAATAAGTTATGAAATTTATGTATTGTATTTTTAATCAATAAAAATTAATTTATTAATTATTATTAAATGAGAAATCAATTTTTTGTGAAGCCATTTTATGCTTTAAAAAATAATTTTCTTCAAAAATGGTTTATATTTTATTTTATGAGAAAATATTATAATTTATTTTTGAAAATTTTATGAAAAAATTTGGAAAAAGGGACTTTATTTTGGAAATCATAAATTCAAAATTATCTCAGAGTTAATTTTTTATAATTTTCTAAATAGATTTATTTTTTCAATAAACAGAGAAAATACAAATTTTTATTAAAAACTACCTTTTCATTTAAAGCATTTACAAAGTTACATTTTGTTTTAATTTTTTTAAAAATTTAAATTAGTTTAGTTGTATTATTAATAATATAATTAATATCATTGGAATAAATTTAATATTGGATTTTGGTATAAAAACGTTTCTTGTTCAGAAAAGAGTTTTTTTTAAGTGCTTTCTGTTATGTTTTGTAGGTTTAATTTTAAATTAAATTATTCCGATTCTATGAATAAAATATTAAAAATTGTATTACATGTTTTAATTGGGATTGTTAATTTTTTTAAATATTTTCCGTTTATTTTTTGGACACTATCAATATTAATCATGTTGTATATTTGTAACCATGATAAGGGTAAAACTTATATAATAGGGTTAAAGATTTGGGACAAAGCTTAAAAATATATCTAACACATACCTTTATCATATAGTATTATTTTACTTCATCCATTTCCATATAATTCTTGAAAATATGGTCACTTGGTTTCACTATTTTTTATTATAACATTTATGTTATTTTATAAAAAGAATAAACAAAAAATTTCATTCTCTTGACATTATTATCTCTAAAATGTTTAGATAAGTATAAAAAGAGGGTAATTTCAGTAATAAATTTTTTATTTTAAATATAAAATAATATTATTTATAATATTAATTAATTTGTAATATTTACTGTTAAAATATTTACCTTAAATTCTTACACAATTCCAATATAGTTCTTTTGTATGTAGTAGAGAAATCATGTAAATATTTTTAAAAACTTAAATATTAATATTGTTTATGTTATTTATAGATACCCTAAAAAATTAAATAGATGAATATAATACATTATATATTTTTTAAATGTTCTTATTTGTGTTAAATTTCTATCTTTATTCATTTAAATTCAAATTAAATGAATAATGTCAAAAATTACATTAAAGATATTTTATAAAAAATATAATTTATTAAATTATTTAACAACCCAAAAAATCATAAAATAGAACAAGTAGGATTAAAATAGTCTAAATTTTAATAAATTGGCCACTTATGAACCAATTTTTAACTTTAAATAAAAATTAAAACCCATAAATTTTGAAAAATATGTTACTGCTATTTAGGTAAAAATTTGTTAATGAATGGGTTAAACCAAAACTTAAGGTTTAAAATGGAACCAAAACCATTATTAATTTCATTGGAAGATGAAATTTCAACCATAAAATCTTTTTATTTTAATTTATGACTATTTATAATCATTACACTTGGGAAATAAATTAATTATATTAAAATCATTTAAGTAATTACTATTATGTCATCTCTCTCCATTATAAAAGGAAACCCTTTATCTCTTTTCATTACACCACTTTGGTCTATATATATCAACAAAACACTATAAAATTCTCTTATCAACATCCTTATATAGTAAATAGAGGTTATTGTCTTCTTATAATATCATTCCAAGGGTCCTTAAAGAGGGATCAAAAGGAAGACTACAGAAGAAGATGTAATCATCTTTACAAACTCTTTCAAATTTATTTCTTCTTCTAATTCCTATAAATTTGATGTACCCATTGAATATTAATAAACATAGTATCTTTAAAATAATAATAATATATTATTATTATTATTATGTTACAACCTTTTTTAATCTCATTTCCATTATATGAAAAGAAACAAACATCGCTCATACGTACGTACGACTTACCATATCCACATAGCAGTGTAATTTATTTTTCATCAACATTTTAATTAGATGTAATAATTATGGAACTAATTAATACAAATTATATTTATGATATAATTATTTTTACATAATTATAATATCATATCTTCCTTTTTAACTTAAATTGAATGGAAACTGTAATTTCCCTTATACGTGCATGTGCACAACCATCTCCACGAAGCGATGTAATTAGTTTTTCATTAACACTTAACATGGAAGATAATAAGGATATAATTAATATATATATATATATTATATATATTATATATATTGTATAATAGTTATTCGATAAACATGAATTATTATTTACCTTTATATCGTTCCATCGGTAGAAAAAATGAAAATATAGTTCATTTGAATGTATGACCCACCTTAACCATTAATGATGTAATTCATTTTTATATTTATATATTTTATGTATTAATATATATATATAATGAATATATATTATATTTATATCATGATTGTTTTTGGGTATTTTGGAATCGTGATCAATGTACAAGGATTGGAATTGCCTAAACTGAAATTATCTTGAAAAATGAAATAGTTAACACCCGAAAATAATTACTTTAATAAGGATTTATTAATAAATAAATTTTAAAATAATGTAATTGTGTTATATATGATATTATAATTATGTAAATTATTGTTTTATATAATTAAAATAAGTTTAAATATATTATAAATTATGATTGATAGGTTTCAAATCAGTTCAAACTTCATGTAAGGGTTTATCATATCAAATCTATTTATGTAAGACAAATTACATATTCACAACTTATTTACTTTATGTGGTGTATTTAATACCCATGAATGTATTTAATGATTATTTTAATGAAAATTATGGGGATTTAAAAATCTGTATAAGTTTATCTTTTTATGAGGTGTTGATTTAGAGATTGCTAAAGTGGTAAGGGTTCTTCAACTCAATACTTTTTTTGAGACAGGTTTGATGTTATGATCCCATTTATGTTTATGAGGAGTATATACTACCACTTGGAAGATTTATATCATTATTTTCCATATTTTTATGATATTTAATTTTTCATTTGAGGTCTTTCATTTATGGGTCTTATGATTCAAAACATACAAAAGTTGTATGGGTTTTATAACAGAATCTCATTGTTTACCATGATTATTTTCGATTAAGTTTCTGATGATATAGTTTCATAATATACCTCTCAATATTTCTTTTATTTTATTCTTCTCTTCTTATTTCTATGAATTTCATGTTTTAATTTAATTTTCCACTATTTATAATATCTAGATACTAAAATAATGTTTTTAAGGAAAACCAACTCAATTTCTCTCTTTGTTCAAAAATAATTTTTCTTTGATATATGTGGTTTATTTAAAATGATTTCAAGAATTTTATTTATTCCAATATATGAATTTTTCAATTAATTTTTTACCAATAATTTAATTTTTAAAAATTGGTTTAAAATTAATATTTTTTTCATTTTCAAAATGATGTAATTTTTTTATTACTGAAAATGTGAAAGAAATATTTGTTTTAATTTATATGGCATGAACTAAATTTCCCTCCATCTTAACCACTCAATGCCATTAAGATTAATTTACAATTTTCCAATTTTATTTTCAAATAAAATATTTTCAATAATATTTGAGATGTTTTTATGATTTCAAATATGTGATTTCAAAGTGAAAATATTATTTTTACACAAGAGACATTCTAAGTGATATTATGAAGGAATTTTCATCTAAGATGACATCCTTTTATGTTACTCATTATTTACTATGGATTTTACCCAATGATTCAATCCTTATTATTTCTCCAGATGGTTTATTATTACTATTACTAATATTATTATTATTATATTTTTATGAAATCTTTTTGTCTTACATGGGTTATACTATGAAGAAATTTTAAAAAAAATTGAAACCTATTTCTTTTCCAATGGTTAGGATATTATTACTGTTTCATGATATTGTGGAACATATATATATGATTTTCATTATGTGATTGGTGGTCTGGGAATTATATATATATATATGGATATATCATGCTATAATAAATATTTTAATGGGGATTGATCCCAATTTTTTAAGGGACTCTGTCCATAATGAAAGTTTTGGGACTAAACCTTGACTAAGGATATGATGGAATGGGTAGTGAACCCAATCCACTAATAGTCTTTGTAGTAATAACTGACTAACGATATGATTATAAATTCTTATGTATATGCATAAAATTTATTTCTTATTCTAATTTTATACTCTCACGGGCCATTTTTTATGATTCCTTTATGATTCAAGTCATATAGACTACAAAACATTATTCCATGAATCAATATTTTGATCTTTGAGATATAGGGTATGGTTTTCCAATGTTATGATCATGGTATGTTTAAGTGGTCATTTATATATCCCTTATTTTTTTCTTATTGAGAATCTAGGATGACCCATTCTTATGGATCTATTACATAGGTCATAGAAAAAGGTTTTTAATTATTATATATTTAAGAAGGGTGCTAGTCATAAAGAACTTAGTGGTAGATAATGTATATATCTTATGAAAAAGTTGTTTGTGTATCCATGTTTCCAAAGAAAATAAACCTATTTTATTCTTCTATGAATATTAATTTAATGTGTTGAAAATTCATCTGATAATATTTAATATTTATATATGAAAAGTAAAGGTCAATTTAGTTTGTATTATTGTAGTTTTTAGTCAATATTTGGAGATTAGGATTCAATGAATTTATTGAAATCCCTAAGGGTAATTCTATCTATATGATAACATCATAATGGTTTGTTAAGGAATATATTGTGTGGTTATACTATAAATACATATATTTCTATATACTATAAGTGTATTTGGTTTTGGAATAGATGCATATAGTGGTGATAACTTTAAAAAGAGTTTCTCAAATACATCATGACCATAATTTTGTTGCACGGTGAGTGTTACCTTATTTCACTCCTAATTTGACACTATTAGGGATATTATTATGTTAATTAGAATTTTCTATATTAACCATTATAAAGGATTTGAATATCTAATGATCATGGATGACCTACGTTAAATATAATGTGTCATAAATTTAAATCAAGGTTTCATGATTTAGACATACTATTAATTACTTTTCATGATTATATGGTTTTCCACCATGATTATTGTTTCTAAGACTATAGTTTTTGGTTTTATTAAATGGTTGGATCCGAAAGGAACCATTTTATAGCTGAATATATTAGACAATGGAATAATTATCCTTATAAGCAAGAAAATTAAATGGGAGCCGGAAGGTAAAACCTTGTGATTATGCCTAATTATCTATCTTATTATATGATTAACAATTTCAACTTATGTGAGTTTCCTGACACACCTAATAATTGAACATTGTAATCTTATGAAGAACATGGAGGGAATAATTTTAAAATTCCAAATTTTTAATTATATGGGAAGAAGCGCTCATGGAATCTTTTCAAAGGAATGATAAGTTTTTTATGTGTGGAATAGAAGGGCATAGAGAAAGTAATTATTGAGGAAAAATTATGATTTTGATAGAAGGAAATGAATTTTATCTTAAGGTACCAATAATAGTCCATTCTATTATGTGAATGGAATATGGACAATTTCTAATCCAATGCTTAACTCTTATCATAATAAAGTACCTATGTTATTTCAATTATTTCAAGTGAAAGGATTGAAGTGTTTATGTAATGGGAATTGAGAATTATGCTTATATAAGTATTATATCAATGATATTATGTATATAATAATCATCAAACATATAATTATTGTTTTATATAATTTTTTCTTTAAATATTACAAAAAATATGTTGAATGGTACCAATAACCATGAAAATTAATTTAATGTTGACGTGGTATTTTTTAAAATAAACATGATTATGGGATATATAATCCAAAACATGTGCTTGATGCTAACATTATAATGTTTAGTAGGGATAAATATGTGATTAAAATTGATGTAGTAAATGGGATAGTATTGGTGAACTTGGAATTTGTTAGAGATTTAATGGAAAATATATTTAGGTTATCTTTGATAAATTTTGTTGTATTTTTAAATTTATTAAAATAGATTATTGTTTCATTTAAGGAAAAATGATTGTGTTAATTTTTGTAGGGAAATATATTTTCATGAAGGGTTAACATTATACATAGGGATAAAATCATGGGTTTATAAGGTTATGTATTATCATAAGTTCAAAGGAATAGATATTCCTTTTGTGGTTTTAAGTAATAGGATTTTGAGGGGATTTGAAACTTTTACTAGGTTTTAATAACAATACTATATTAAGGTTTAAATAAACCATTAGGTTAGTATATGATTTAATGTAAATTTAAATATGGTATATTTGATAGTGAGATATAGATAATATTTATGGTTCAAAATTGATTCATAGAAAAGGTGAAATTTTTAGAAATATTTATTATCAAGATAAGTATTACCTTTCAGGTTAGTATCTAAATTTTATTTATGACATTTTAGTGAATTGAACTAAATTATAAGTTTATATTATGATTTAACATGGTGATTAAATATTTTTTGGGAGATTTTTCAATGGTTTGAGTTATATATAACCTTCTGGTTTAATATGTGGTTTAACTTGAATGATTATTTGGGAAGAATGACATTAAATTTTTGAGAAGTAAGTTGAAAGGTATGAGATCACCATTTGAATTAAAATATTATTTACTTTTTATGTTATTGGGGTTAATTGGGATGTAGGGTTATTTATTTGTGGAATAATTTAAGTTTAACCTTTGGTATTTTTGTGGAAATTTTGATGTAAAATGTATTATTTCTTTATATGAAGGTTTATAAATTTTGGGTATTATCTTACATTTTGGAAACTATTCCAATTTTTGTTAATAATTAAATATATGTGTAATACATTCATATCATTTTTTGTATTATGAATTTTACTTTAGTGATTTATACCTGAAAAATTCATCTTGAATACACATCGTTTTGTAAAAAAGAATCGATTATGGTGGAATTTTATTAAAGAATGAAATTATATTTTTAAAGTAAATATATTACTGTATTCCCTTAGTCTAGATAGTAAATTAATTCCTAAAATCTATAAAAAGTATCTTGAAATAAAAAAACTATCCTTTTACCTTCATTTATAATGAATTGATGATCTTTTCACCCCTTTTTTGATTTATGGTTTTGTGGTCATTAACATTATGGTGACCATGTTCTCTATTACACTATATTAGTCATTTGATTTTAGTTTTATCCTCTTTTTGTATAATTATCCTTCCCACCAATTATCTTATTATCTTGGAACCCAATTATGTGTCATTTCTATAAACCTTTATGTTTTCCACTTCCCCTTTTCAAAGGAAGTTTTATTATCGCTCTATATGATGTGGGTTTTCAATAAATTTATTTTAAAATATTGAATATTTAGTGAATGAGATAAAATTTATAAGGAATAAATTATTTATGGTGGTATAATTAAACACCACATAAATTAAATTTAAAATAATAATAATCTTCATATCCTGGTTAACATGGAACACTGAGATTTAAGTGAATTAAGATGTATTATATAAATATTATTATTCAAATGTGACCTAGATATTGTATTAGAGGGTCTGGATATGAGTGAATAATTTACAAAGTATATGAATATTATTATTACTCGATAAGATTTATTCGTTTATTCTTAATAAATTATCATTCAATTTTCAGTGAAGTCATTTTATGCTTCAAGAATGTATTTTCTCTAAAAACAAAAAAAAATATTTTTGTGAGTAAATAATAAAATCAATTTTTGAAACTTCAAGAAAATTTATTTTATAAAAGGAACATAATTTTTTAAATCATCATGTCAAAATTATCTTATATTTAATTTTGGATAATTTTCTAGAAGGATTGATTTTTTCGATAAATAGTGAAAATTTTTTATTTTTAAGGAAAACTATATTTTTGTTTGAGGAATTTAAAAAACTACATTTAGTTTTAAAATATTTTAAAAGTAAATTTTTTTGATTTATACTATTAATTATCCAATTAATATTATTATAATTTGTTTTATGCTATATTTTGGTATAAAAATGTTTTATACATCCGAAAACATTTTTCTGCAAAAAACTGGTTTTATCCTATTTTGCAGGTTTAATTTAAAATTAATTTATTCCACGTCTATAAATTGAATCTTAAAAAATGGATTATATATTTTTTTAACTATTATTAAATTTTGTAAAAAAAATCTTTTATTTTTGGACATTATGAAGAGTAACCTTGGTAAATATATACTACCTCAGTAATGGTAAAATATGTAAAATATGGTTAAAAAAGTGGGATAAAGCATTAAACTTTATCTAGCATATTCCTTTATCATATTTTATAAATTATTATTGTAAATTTTCATCCAATTAATGAATATATAGTCACTTTGTTTTGTTTTTCTTTGATTATGACCATTGTATTATTTTTAAAAAATATATATATAATGACACTCTATTTTAATATCTCTAAAATTTTTACATGGGGATAAAAAGGGGATAAATTTTATTATAAATATTTATTATAAATATGAATTAATTTTATGTATAATTTAAATTTATTTTAATTTTTTATTTATGAAATAATTACCTTAAATGCTTAAACAACGCCAACACAGTGTTTATGCAAATAGTAAAAAATCATGTAAATGATTTTTAAAACACTTAAAGTAATATTTTTTGAGTGAATTTTAGTTCCCAACAAATTTTATAGAATAATTGGACAAATTAGGGACGTTTTAAATTTCTATATTAGAATTCCATTTATATCATGAATCTTTAAAAGTAAAATTAAATCAACATAGTCAAAATAACATTAATTATTTTTTATGAAAAATAATATCTGAGTAAATTACTTAAAAATCATAAAAATTTAAAAATAAGACAATTATGATTATTTAGGGTATAAAATATAATCCATTTTCCATTTATAATCTAATTTATACCTTATAAGTAAATTTTTAACCCTTATGATCAAAAACTCATTACTACAATTAATGTTAAAATTGATTAATGAATGATTTAACCAAAAGATAATGTTTAAAATAACGCCAAAATCTATCTAAATTTCAATGGATGATAATATTTAGACCATAGAAACTTTTTCTTTGAATTAATTTCTATTTTAAATAACTATACTTTAGAAATACATTAATTATATTAAAACATTTTAAGTAATTCCAAATATTTTGTTTCACTTGTTTATAAAAGGAAACCCCTTTTATTTTTCGATTACACCACATTAAACCATATATATATAAATAAACATATAAAATTATCTTCCCAAATTCCCTATACATGATTTATAGGTTCTTATATTCTTAAATTATTATTCCAAGCATTCTTAAATAGTGATTTAAATGAAGTCTACTAAAGAAAAGGTAATTGTCGTTACTGGTGCTTTAAAATTTATTTCTTCTTCAAATTTCTATAAATATGATTTTACCATACTAATATAAAATTTATAGTATCGTAATTATAATTATATTTTATTATAATTATATTAAAACCATTTTCCTTCTCTTTTCCATTCTACAAAATGTTAAATCGTCGATTGCGCGTATGTACAGCTTACTCTCCCCATATAGTGGTGTAATTCATTTTTCATCGCCATTTTATTTGGATAGTAAAAAATATTGAACTAATAATTATATATGAAATTTATAATATAATTATTATTACTTAATTATAATATCATATCTTTCTTCTTACCTTCCAATCCATTGGAAAATGATAATGTCGCTTGTGTGTATGTGTGGACTACCACCTCCACAAAGCGATGTCATTTGTTTTTTCTTTATGCTTTCCATGAATGGTAATAAGGATATATTAAATGAATATATATAATATATATTATATAATAATTATTATTAAATATTAATTATTATTTAACATTCTTTCTTTCCATCTACTGAAAAAATTAAACAAGCTTTCATATATATGTGCAGTCTACCATATCCATGAATGGTGTAATTCATTTTTCTATTTCTAACTATTATAGATGACTCTAAATATATATATATATATATAATATGTATTATATTTATATCATTATTAACATTATTGAGATTATGTGATGATTATCATTGTACAAGGACCAGAAGATCTGAATATGGATCATCTTGGAAAATGAAACAGTTAACACCCAGAAACAAAGATTTTTATAAGGAATTATTTATAAATGAGTGTTTAAATGTTGTTAGTGGGTCATATTTTATATTATATTCATGTAGATATTTTTTTATATAATTATGATATTTTTAAATGTATTATATATTATTTTTTATCACTTTTGCAGCAATTCATCATTGAGGTAAGGGATTCTCATCTAACTTTTATTTCTGTGATGCATGAGACATATTCACTACTTATTGAATTTTATGGTGAATATACTTTCCATAAATGTTTTTTATAATTATTTAAATGAAAATTTTTGATATTTAAAAATTCATATAAGGTTATCTCTTTTAGGAAGTTTTGATTCGAATATTATTAAAGTGGTAAGGGTTCTTCATCTGGATTTTGTTTTATTGAAACATGTTTGATATTATCCACCAATTTATGTTTATGAGGTTTATATATTTATAATTTGACATTTTATATCATGATTAAACTTTTTTCATGATATTTTAAGTTTTATTTAATACTATTCTTTCATGGGGCTTATGATTCAAAAGTTACTAAAGTGGTAAGGGTTTTATGTTACAATATCAGTTTTTACAGGGATTGTTTATTATTAAGTTTAAAATGAAGAATTTTCCTGATCTACCTATCAATAATTTCATATATATTTTATCCTATGGTTATTTATGTAGATAAAAAATTTTCCCTTTTATTTTACTCTCTTTAAAAACTCAATATACCTAAATAATTCTTTTTACGGAAAATCGACTTTATTTCTCGCTTCGATCGAAAATAATTCTCTTTCATGTCTGTGTTTTCTTTAAAATAATTTCAAGAATTTTTTTAATACCATAAAATTATTTTTTTAATTACTTTTTTACCCATTATTTACTTTTAAAAAAATATAAATAATCTTATTGTAGTTTTTAAAACAAGTTACTTTTGACTTTTTATCGAAAATGTGAATGGAATCTTTGTTTTAACGTATATGGAATGAAGGGAGATTCTCATAGTCATGATCACTCAATGAATTTAATTTTACATAACAATTTTTCAATATTATTTTCAATGAAAATATTTTCATTAATAATTAAGAAATTTTTAGATTTTAAACAAGTTATTACAAAGTAAAAAATTTATTTTCCTCAAGAAACATTCCAAGTGACATTTTAAGGGAATTTATATCTAATATTAAATCCATTTATGTAAATTTTTATTTATTAGGGATTTGTTCCAATACTACCATATTTATTTGTTCCCTGGATGTTTTATGACTATTATGATGAGATTTTTATGAAACCCATTTATTTTCTACATGTTATGTTAGGAAAAAATGTTTAAATGTTTATAAAACCCATTTCTTTTCCATAGGTTATGATATAACGAATGTTTTCTAATATTTTTTCATGCATATATATCATTTTCATTATATGATGAGTGGGCATAGATTTATATGTCCCTCCAATTAATTGTGTAATTATGGATATCTCATGAGATAAAAATGATTCAAATGGGGAGTGAGCCAAAGTAAATAAGTAACTTTATCCACTATGATAGTCTTGGGAGTGAACCTTAACTAATAATATGATGGAATGTAGAGTGAACCCAATATACTATGATATACTATGATGTGATCCTTGACTAAGGAAATGATTTTCCATGTATATGTGTATGAAAAAAATTTATTTCTTATGTCAATGATATGATCTCATGGTGTATATTCTTTGATTACATTATTATTCATGTCATATGAACTTCCAATATTTACACCACGACTCTAGATTGTGATATTCAGTATATAGGGTACGGTTTTAAAATGTTATGCTCATGTTCTCATACCCTTATGCACATTTTATGTGTAAGTAATAATTTTTATCTCCATTTTTTAACCTTACTCAGCATCTAAGATCACCCTTTCTTATGTTTCCTTTCCCCAGGTTATGAAGAATGTTTTTAAGTATGATATATCTTATAGTTGTGCTAGTAATGAATAAAATAGTGGGATATGATGTAGATATAGTATGAACAACTTTTTTATGCACCCATATTTTCAAAGACACTAAGCCTATATGTTTCTATCATGGATCATGATGTCATATATTGAATATTCATCTAATAAGACGTAATATTTATATACAAAAACTATGGTTCATTTTAGTTGCTATCAAAGAAGATTTTAGTTAGTCTTTAGAGATTATTATGAGATAAATTTTGTAAGAAACTTGTGGATAAATCTAAGTAAATAATAACAAAGTAATTTTTTGATAAGAAAAATATTATGTGATTTTCCTTTTAATACACCCATTTCTAGGTACCACAAGTGTATATGTTTTTGGTATAGACTAATTTTAGGGTAATAACCATGAAAAGAGTTAGTTGAGTTTATCTCATCCATTATTCATGTGCATTTTAAGTGTGTCATTAATACTCACCTAGTTTGATGATCTTTGGGGATATGATTAGGATAATTCATATTTTATATATAAACCATTTTAAATTATTTCAAATGGTGATGATCATGTATGAACAAAATGAAAATTATAGTGTAATATATTTAAAATAAAGTTTCATTATTTTTACAACCTATGAATGATTTTTCATGATTATGTGGTTTACCGCTATGATTATTTTTTCCCACGCTATAATTTTTTTATTTAATGGTTGGATCCATAACTAACTATGTTAACACTAAATTTGATGGATAATGGAATGGTTATCCACTTGGTTAACCAAATGAAATGGTTTATGGAAGGAGAACCTTGTGATTATTCCTAATCAGCTATCTCATTGTATTATAAAAAATTTGAACTTGGTTATGTTTATTGATACAACAAATTAGATAAGAATGGTGTTTCTAGAAGACCATGAAGGGAATAAGATTAATCTTCATATAATTCAAGTATTTGGGAATAATCATTAAGGTAAATGTCTATTAGGAATGATAACATGTTTCAGGTGTGGAATAGAAGTTCATGGAGAAATTAATTTCTGATGAAAAATGGAGAGTTTTTTGGAATGGAATTAATTTCATCATAATTTACCAATAATAGTTTAAAATATTATGTGTAGGAAATATGGGAAATATCTAAGACAATTCCCTAATATAATTTTTAACCCTTAGATTGAGGAAGGGCCAATGTTATGCCAATTGTGTATGTGAAATAATTGAAATGATAATGTATTAGGATTCAAAAATTATGTTGTATTAGTGTTATATAAATGATATTATTGATATAAGAATCATGAACCTATAAGTATTGTTCCAAAATAGTTTTACTTTAAGGATTTAAAATCATATGTTTAATAGTACAGATAACCAAGAAAATTTATATAGTGGTAAGGTGATATCATTTTTAAAAACATGACTTGTGGATAGTTTACCATTATTATTTGTTTGATGATGATATAATATTGTTTAGTTGGGATAAATATAGTATTAATATTGATGTAGTAAATTAGATAGTATTGGTGACCATGAATGTGGTTAGCGATTTGATGACAAAGTGATATAGGTCATCATTTGTGAAGTTTATTAAATTTTTTGATTTATGGAAATAGTCTCTAGTTTTATTTGAGGATTAAGGATTGTGTTAATTTTTTTAAGAATTTATGTTTTCCTATGGGGTTAACTAAAGAGTTATGGATACCATCAGGGGTTTATAATTTCAGGATAATTATAATTTCAATGGAATCAATACCCCTTTTGAGGTTTTTAGTGATGTAGTTTTTAGGTGATTTGAAAATTATACTGGGATTTAAGAATAACATATTATTGATCTTTCAATAACCCTTTAGGTTATTATACTATTTTATGTTATGTTAATTATGGTATATGGGATAGTGTGAAATAGATAATCTTGATGGTTAAAAAGTAATTCATTAACAAGGTCATATTTTTGATGATATATATGGTCAAGCTAAGGATTAACTTTTAGTTAAGTATCAAAATTTTATTTGTGATATTTTTTTTAATTTCACTACATTATAAGAATATATTGTGATTTATCAAGGTGATTAATAATATTTTGTGAGATACTTCATTGGGATGAGGTATATGTAACCTTTATATTTAATATATGGTTTAACATGAAATATTATTTTGGATGAATTTAATTAAATTTTTGGGATATAATTTGAAAGTTATGAGATCACCATTGAGGTTAAAACATTATTTAATGTAGAGGTTATTGAGGTTAATTGATATGTTGAGTTATTTATTTGTGGAATAATCTATGTTTAACCATTGGTATTACTTTGGAAATTCTGATGTAAAATGTACTATTTCATTATATGAAGGCTCATATATTTTGGATATTATATAACCTTGTGGTAACCATTTTAGTGTTGGTTAATATTTAAACATAATATAAATAGCTTGATATACTTTTTTGGATTGTGAATGTAACAACCCATGTATTTGAGCCAAGGTAAATTCTTGGGGAATTTGAATTTTTCATTTACTAGACCATCTATTTTTAAAACAGTGATTTAGAACTTAATTTATAAATTTGGAACCATTAAAATTATTGTTTTTAAATTCAGGTGAAGCCTTTAGGGGTCCCCCACAAGTCTTGTTTCATTTTAAAAGCATTGAGGTCTGGAAAACTCATGTTTTGAGGATCTGCACATGGTGTATGGTTTTTATGATATTGTGCAGCCCTCTACAACAAACCATGTGGCCTTATGCAGGTAGACAGAGACTATGCACGTGGTCTACGCAATGTATACCAAACTATGATTCTATCTCTCATTGTTAGTGGAATAAGGTAGTACCTTTTAACTATTCACCACATGGTTGGTTCACGATTATCCAAATTGTTAAGGAATCCCATGCAGGGTGACTCAAGTGCCCAGTAAAGGGCTCATGGTTTTCACTCGGTTAGAAAAACCATGCATCTGAAACCATGTGTCGGTGTACAGTTTTAAAAAATAGTTTAAAATAATTAAAAAAATAAAAAAAAGATAAGCCTGCAGTAATCTTTTATCCCCCTCAACTCGTGACGCACCTCTCCCATTATTATCTAGGTCACATGAGGCACCCCTCTCCATGGCCTTCTCCTACATTCATTATTTCAACAAAATTTCCCCTGATTTCTCTTCCAAATCTCTGAGGTAAGGCCTTATTCTCTCTTCTCCATCCTTGGTTGGTGGTTTTACCTCTCTTTACCTCTCTATTTCAATTTTTCCAAACCCTAGGTTTAGGGATAACTATATTTTTGTTCTTTCTTCTAGGGTTAGGGTGTGTGGTGCATCTCTTGGGACTCATTCATGCGGGTTTAGGTGTTTTCCCCCCAAGGTGATATTTTTTGGATCAATTTAGTTTTCCCCCACAATTCTAGGTAAGGTTTTACTTCTACTGATTTTTTTCACACCTTTCCATTTTAGGCCCTTTGGTGATTCAGGGTCCCTAATAATTATTTATAGTGCTCTTGGTTTTTCCTTGAGATGGTTTTGAGTTTAAAGGGTTAATAATGACTCATCATGTATACATAAGTATGCATATATATATATGTAAATTCCCTCGTTATATGTATGTTCATCCATGGAAGCATTAATATATATATATGGGGCTATATTTACTTATGTATATATATGAAAAATTCATATGTGTGTGGGTGGAAATGGGTATATGCATATAATCTATATGTAAGGATCCCCCTGTACATATAAATGGCCATGAAAATATATACATAGGGTATTGGTGTCCTTATATATATGTAAAGGGGTATATGCTCAGAGGAATGAAGTAGTAGCTTAGAGGGGTTTACGATAAAAGTTTCAAGAGACAAAGTATTTGACTTGGCTCTCATCCCTGCAGGTAGAATCCATTTCCATTTCTCTTTAAATTTAAGAAAGTTTTAATAGCTCTCATTTCACACATTCCTTTATTTTGATTAGTGCTAAATTATTTTTAGAACAAATGTTAAATATACATAAATGATTTTTTTGATAAAACAATGTCATCTTTTATAATAAACCCCCTCTATGGAGGTGTGATGTCTTCTAAACCAAAAAGTAGTTATAGTTATTTATATCATGCTTAGTTATGGTTTCAGTTTGCCATATGCATTCTTATTGGTGCTTGATATATGAAATGTTAGTGCATGTCCCTTTGATGTTATTAAATGGTGTGTCAGTCCTCTATAAATGTTCTTTAATTAAAATCATTTTCTAACTAAATGACTTTCCCACACATATACAAAATTGAAGTTCAACAATTTATCTTGGTGAAGTTCAACTTTTTATCTTGGCATATCAAGAATCATGCTCTTGCTACAGATGAGAACATTAAAAAACTGGGGATATGCATGGCTTCAGGGTGTCACTATTGTAGCAACAGGTAGGAGGAAACCACTAATCAATTATTCTTAGAGGGGGAATGGGCTCATGTAGTATGGATTTTTTTGGGGATTTAATTGCCTTTCCCTCTCGTGATCAGAGTGGAGCTCCTTTATTGGATATATTTTTCCATGGCTTGATGGGAGATGATAAAGAATGGGTGCCTCACACAATAATTTTCAGTTTTGGGTGTTGGTGTATATGGAAACCCCAAAACCAGGTGAGGTTTGAAGGTACTATCCCAACGAAGATGTCCATAATTATGAGGTTTCGTTGTATACTAGTTGATATTGTTTCGTGCTTTAATGATTGGAGGAAGTCTCCTTCTTTCAGATTTTTTCAGGCCATTTCATCCCTACACCAACCCTTCACTAATAATTTGTAGGGTAATTGGATCTATTAGCACCCTCATGGATCAAGGTACAAATTGAACATGGATGGGTCCTACTCCATGGGAGTGATGAGGGGAGGGGTAGTGGTTCAAGATAATGAAGGGAATATTGTTCTAGATTTCACTTCATTTTTTGGAAATGGTACCTCCATCCTAGACGAGAACAAATTCTTTCTCACCGGGCTCTTACTTTGCATTCAGGATAGTCCGGATCTTACTCATGTAGAGATTAGCTCCTTCTACCTTCATGATTATTTTCATGGTAAAGGTTCCACTCGTTATTCCATATCCTATACTATCAGGAAATTTTGATCCCTTCTTCACAATAACATTTAAGTCAACCACACCCTGTAGGAGGGGAATATTGTTGTAGATTACATGGCTTCTTTGGCAGTCCCAAGCTCAAACATCATGTTCCTCCTCTCTATAATTTCCTTAAACTAGAGGGTTTCAATTTGATCATAGGGGATTCCCTTGTTCTTCCCTACTTTAGACCTCCCTAACTCTCGGGTCCCCTTGTTTTCCTATTTTCCTATTTTATCTCATTAAATAAAAAAATATGACTTGGATGGACATTTCCCATGTTGGAATTAACCTAATTATTGAAGGAACCTACTATGTTCCCCTTTACTATTTAAATGAATTTCCTTGTTTTCATAGACTCGATGGAATCTTCCATGTTAAATAGCTTGTTCATAATGGATAGCTTCCAGGATCTAATTGTATTAATGGTTTAAATGAAATGTCTTCCATCAGATGGAATTAAACATGTATATTGAAATTAATAATAGTTATTTCCTTCTAAATTATATTATAAATATAGATAAATGTTTTAATAGGTTATATAAATGAAAACAAAGAGATCTACTACCTCATGGATTGCATTATGAATATGATAACACACTTATATGGATTTGATAAATGCATTGTAGGATAGGTATGTGTCTCATTCCTTATATAATATAAATTATTTCACCTTACATAATTTGAGGAGATAAAGGACCATGGGGAACCTTGTGTAGGAAGATAGTGTGAGATTCTATATTGGGTTCTAAAGGACCGTGATAACCTTTGGGTAGGAAGACCATGATATCTTCCATGTTGATTTACAAGAGACCATGAGAGTTCTTGGATCTAGGATAGGGGTTAGACAATGATAACTTCCCCTAGTGATGGATTTATATGTCTCACATCCCAGTCTATCCAGTACTTTATTTCTAAGATACCATGAGAGCTCTTGGAGTTGGGTTAGGGGTTAGATAGTGATCACTTCCCTTTAGTGATGGATGTTAGTGAGTTACATCATGGTCCATCCAACACTAATATCCCAGGTATATAGCCATTTAGAATTGGTATTCAATTAGTTTATATAGGATGAATCTATATATTACTATACTATATTTATTTATTGATTATTATATATATATAGTTCTAGATTAGACACATATTCTGGATATGAGCCAAACAGGTGTAGTCGTTATGTGTCCCTTAGGAACCTGGATGGGTTGTTGTTTATTTATTTAGTCATGTTTATTATTTCTCTATACCATCAATCTGTTTAATTAATATTTACATACTTTATTAGACTTGACACCATGGTTGATGGCCTACTAAGATTATTATCTCACACCTTGATCGGGCCACCATGACACTGGGGTACCTGAGTAAACCTTATATTTGAAAAACCTAGGTTCATTACTTATGTTGTTTTCAAGAACCTAAGAATTCAGATCATAGGATAGAGCCAGAGTTTAGAATGCTTGGGGAGTTTTCCCTCAAGGTTTTTTATTCTTTTATTTATTTATATAATTCCATGTACTTTTATAATCATCTGTCATTCATGAATTATCGTGATTTTTGTTGGCCAATTTTCTTCAGTTTATATATTCTTTCACTACTCTGTTATTTTTTTATTTTTTTATTCTATTATTTTTTATTATTTTTTATTATTTTTATTTTATTATACCACTCTGAAACTCTGAATATGAATTTATAGTCTCCCCACTAAACCAATTGTATACCCTTGCTTCTAGTCGGCAGCCTCTAGTGTATGGGGAGGCACTCTTGAGGCCATGTGACCCACCGGTCTGGTTACCGGTTTAGTGGTAAGTTGGGTCGAGATGTTACAAAGTGGTATGAGAGCTTATTTTTTCCTTTGTATTAATATTTTGGGATGATTGACAAGAGTCTAGGAATATTTCATCACTTTGGTAAATATTTGTGCTTGGGACTGATCACCCCATGTATGGGAATTGACCAAGTTTCCAAGGCCAGAATATTTGCTCATATTTTCTATTATTATAGTTGATATGACTTCACCTTGAGTGAATGATGTAATTTTTTACTTCTTATTGATTTATAAATTTTTTAATTGTTTCCCTCTTCCTAGTTGGGAAACGATGTAGCATTGAATACATCATATTAGCCACATAGAAATTAACACGTCATGTATATTCCAGGACATGAAGTTTCATTTTGTAGGTTTCCTACTGATTTGATTGTGTTCTTTGAATGAAATATCATGCTAAATATTTATTTTCATTCATATTTATATAAAATTAATGGTATTTTATTTATCATGTTTGTTTATTTCCATGATTAGGTAATTCTTTTTCATGTCTACTTTTATATGTCATGACTCCTGCCAATTTATCCAGTTTTCCGTGTATCATGTTTTTGTGCTTATTAACTTTCTTTTGTATTTAATTCTAGAAATGAAATGCTAGTTTTTTTGTGTATATGAATGGTTTCATGGACTAAATTTATTTGTTTTGATTAAACATTAAATTATTTTCAATTTTAAGGTGTACGTGCACCTTAAAATTGGGAAAGGTAGCCTGTATATTCGAACCATATTTTGATATTTATAAAAGTTTAGAAACTGTTGTTAAAATTTAAAGTCTTCTGAAGGTTGTATTATGAAATGGAATTACTTTTTATTAAATGGGATCTAGGATTTAGTCAATAATTTGTATGGTCACTTTATATATTGGGGTGGTAGTGACCCATGTAATCGAACCATTGTTTATATATGACCATGTTATACTTGAAATGGTTATAAATGTAAGAGTTGTTCAATTTTAATCTGAAATGAAATTGGTTACCTTAAAAAATGTAAAAATAGACCCAAGTAGGTTAGTTGGTACATGTGTTATATGAGATTATATATTTGGTTGTTTGAAATCTTCATGATCGAACAACTGCAATTGGGTTTCTTTCTAATGAACCTATGATGGATTAATTGGACCCTGGTAGGTCACCATATCTGTTAAGATGAATTTATATGATAAATTTCCTAATTTATGATGGTATTTCAATAAATTTTTAATGATTACAAGAAATTTTTATGAGAATATATTATTATTCATTGTCTTTTACCATGTTCTATTGCTTTAAAATAAGTACTTGATGTTCTATTTTAAACCATTTTTAAATGTTTAAATGTTTCATGTGAATCAATTTAATACCTTAAAAAGTATAACCGTAGGTGGTATCCTTTCTTAAAATCATCATGTGAGGGTAGTTTTAACCATTAATCATGTGCCTTAGAAGGGAATTTGTAGCATTTTTCATATGCCTTTGGTTTTATCAATGGATTAAAAGATGTGCTCTTGAACTGATGACTTATGTTTGGCATGACCTAGTATAGGGTCGATGATCGTTCTTCATAAAGGTACATCCCAAGGTATGTAGAACCCTTAGAGTTCTAAAATATTTCAAGATTCATCACCTTTCTGTTGATTAGTATTTTTTGGGTGTTGTTGTATCTTGTAGGACTCGTTGGTTCTAAATGAAATCCTTGTTCTGATGGGTTTTTGTTGGTTTCCATGGAATTGGAATAGGTGTGATCATTGAGGAATGCTCAGTTTTAGTAGGTTTCATATGCCTTGGGCATGTTCATCCACTTTTTAGGTCGCTTGACCCTTTTTTTCTCTATGGGGGAATACATGGCATGTTGTTGTCTAGGTGAAAGGTCATATGGGGAAACATGACTCTGGGATAAATCTCTAGCACATGCCACCTGATAACTGAATGCATAGGGCTAAAAACCTATGTATATTATCTAGGATGTTCTGTTTTCTTGTGAAATCACATGTTATTATGTGTCGATATAAACAGTACCCATCAACTGTTTGATGATGCAACAAACTGGTTGAGTTTAGTATGATTTTTGAGACTTGAACTATTGAGTATGTACTTGGGTAATATCCATAGTATAGTGACCTAGGTATTAAGGAATCAGTTCATCCCCATGATCAGGGGGACTTGGATGTTTTGACATGCCAGTCTGTTTGGTTTTGTTTTCTTTCCAAATTCTGTAATGTTTCGTTTTAAGGTTAATATTACCTAGTTCACTTATGAGTGGTTGTTCTATCTTTTATGTCAATGACTAGGATACTCCTAAGGTGGGGATTTTCATGTCAGTTTGGGTTAAATGTGTCCTTCTATGTAAAAGGAACACAATAATAAAGACCAAGGGAAATTGTTACTTTTTCTTAAAATCCCTTAGGGCTATTGGGTTTTGTAAATGTTGGTACATTCTCAGAAGGATGATATTCTTATGTTTGGTTGTGCATTAAACCTTTAAAATACTATTGGCCTAAGAGGAAATCATTGGTTAAGATTGAATGATCACGGAATTCCTCAAGTGATATAGGCATTGTGGTTTGGTTGGTGAGGTGAATCAGTAGGTGAACATGAGCTTCTTCTTAGAAGTTTACCATTTTGTTCGATCATACTTCCTTATAGTAATTGGAAATTATTGAATAGAGGATTTTTAAATCTTCTTAGTGTATTTTTCTTAGCTATGTGTATGTATTCTATCTTGAAATCATCCTTGATGCACCAATAGAGCATTGATCTTGCACCACACTAAATCTTTAAAAGTATTTGGGATTTTTTGGGTGGTCCTTATTAGTGTTACACATTGGATGCATGGTTCTTATTAAGTTGTGGTTAGTCTTGAGTGATACATGGGTTCCCATGTAGGAATTCCTTGGATGGACTCTTGGAAACCATCTATCTCTTACGACTTGATTGTTAGGAAGATACTATTTTAGGGTCAGTCAATGATCTAACAAAGATGGTGTGGCATTAATTCAAAGTATCACTTGTAATTATGGAGTGTGTACTACCTTGAAATAGTACCTTGGACTCCATTTCTATGAGTCCAAGGTTACTAAAGATTTTTCATTGGGATCAAAGTTGATTATTTAAGGGTAATGTTTTTCGTGGGATATAACTAGACTACACCTTCATTTGTGCTGATGAACAATAGTTTTAAATGGAAAGGTCTTGGTTTTATCTTTAAATGTCATCGAATGTATGATGTGATCTTTGGTGGGAATGTTTTTTGTAAATGAAAAATCCTTAAAGGAAGTAATTGTTGTACTATTGTAATATGTTGGTAGTCTAAGCCTAGCTTTTGGGAATAGTCAGTCAGAGTGGCTTGACTCATTTTCTTTCTATTCAATGTATATGGTCAACGGAAACCATTTTAAATCATGTAGTCTTTTTAAAGAGAATGTATTGTGAAGTAAATCTATGTATTTCATGGAAATAATTTGCAAATGGTTTTGGATGTTCCATCATGGTTCAATTGTTTCTTTCGAAAATGTATTTGTTATGGCCTTGGGAATAATCATGTTCACCCATATAAAGAAAACATGCTATAATCATGTCTAGAATGCTTAAGGGTGTATCCTGTAGTAAATTCCAATGGTGGGAGGTATCGTGGTTTGGGATTTGATTTTTCTAATGTTAAAGCATAAGGTGGGGAGTAACTTCAGTTAAATGTTTAACAAGATGATGACATGATCATGTCTCTGGATAAACATGCTCGGATATGCTTCATATCTATGTCTTATTTAGAAATCAAGCATTTGGTTAGGTTTTAATGGATTATGCTTTGTATGTTAAGTAAGGCTTAAAGTTGTTTTGGGAATTTGGAAATGAAAATGACTATTTTAATGGGACTTCATGACCCTTTTAGGTTGGGTGATTTTTCCATTATTATCATAGGATTCTCTAGGCTAAGAAGTTCTTAGGTTATGAGGTTGTAATGACCCATAAATTTGATCCAAGGTAAGTTATAGGGGATTTTGAGATTTTCCATTTACTAGATGGGATTTTTTTAAAACCAATCATTGGAACATTATTCTAAAAGTTGTAACCCTTCAAAGTATTGTTTTCAAATTTTTGTGAATACCCGAGGGGTCCCTTAGAAGTCTCGTCAAGTTTTCAAAGTTTTGGGGTCCTTAAAAATAAATTTTTATGGGTTTTCATAGGGTTCACAGTTTTTCTGAAACCGTTCATCCCTATACAGCAAACCATGTATCATTTTTTAGGTGAATAGAGACTGTGTGCATGGGTTGTACATGATTTACCAAACCATGCCCCTATCATAAATAGTTTGTAGAAAGAGTCAGTACCGAAGTACTATTTACTGCATGGTTGGCACATAGTTTTCCAAACTATGTGGCCAGCCCATGCGAGGTTCCTTAGGTGCCCAGTAAAGGGTGCACTATTGGTGTACAATTTGAAAAACTGGGTAGCCCAAATTGTGCATCGAGATCTAGTTTTAAAAATTATATTATAATAATTAAAAATAAAAAGAAAAGGAAATAAAAACCAACACTACCATTTCCTACCCTTCCACACGCGATGAACCCCCCCCCCCCCCTCTAGGACACATGATGAACCCCTCTCATGACCTCCACCTCTGTTTGTTGTTTCACCTAGATTTCCCCCAAATTATCATCTGAATATTCAAGGTAATTCCTTACGCTCTCTTCTACATCCTTTTTTAGTAGTTTTACCTCTCTATATCTCCCTATTTTTGTTCCTCGGAACCCTAGGGTTGGGTCTAACTAGGTTTTTATTGTTTCTTCCAATGTTAGGGCATGTGGTGTGTCTCTTGGGGCTCCTTAATTTTTGTTTTAATGTTTATCACAAAAGGTGATGTGTTTTGATTCAATTTTGTTTTTTCCACCATCTGAGGTAAGGTTTTACTCCCACTATTTTGTTTCACACCATTCTTTCTTCGATCATTTGGTGATTCAAGGTCCCTAGCAATTATTTGTTGTGTTCTTGGTTAACCCATGAGTCAGGATCGAGTTTCCAGGTTTAAAGGTGACTCGCTAAATATGCATCAGTAGGCATATATATATATATATAAGTTCCCCAGTTATATGTTTTTCTTCCCATGGTAGCATGAATATATATATGGGGATAGGGGTTATTATGTATATATATGAAACATTCATACATGTGTGAGTGGAAATAGGTATAAGCAAATAATATATATGTAAGGATCACCCTGTACAAATTTGTGGCCATGAAAATATGTACATAGGTTCTAGGTCTCCTTATGAATATGTGAAGTTGCATATGATCGGAGGTGGGAATGAGAAGCTTTTAGTGGTCACTGATGAAATTATCAAGAGCCAAAGTGTTCGGTTTAGTTCTCATCCCTTCAGGTAGGATCCCTTTCCATTGCCCTGTAAATTTAAGAATGTTTTAATATATATCTTTTCACACTTTATAGAGTTTCAATTAATGCTAAATGATTTTCAGAGTAAACGTTAAAGATAAATATATGAATTGTTTGATAAAAAAATTCATGTTTTATAATAAAACCACTCTATGGAGTTGCGCTATCTTCTAAACCAAAATTAGTGATTTTTATTTATATCATGCTTATTTATGGTTTCATTTTTCTATATGACTTATTTTTTGTGTTTTATATATGGAATTTTAGTGCATGAACCTTTGATATTATTAAATGGAGTGTCCCTTTTCAATAAATAGCCTTGAATTAAAATCACTTTCTAATTGAATGACTTGGCCACACCTATACTAAATAGAAAATGGACCAAGAACCTCCTAAGTTCTTGGATAGCTTTATAAATGACATTTACCATGTAGGAATTTACCTAATTTTTTAAGGAACCTCCTAATTTCCCTTTTTATTTGTTAAATGAATTCATTTGTTTTCATATACTCAGTGGCATGTTCCAAGTTAAAAATCTTTTTCATAATGGCTAGCTTCCATGATAGAATTGTATTAAAGGGATTATATGAAATGGTTTCCTTAAGATGGAATTAAACATTGATATTGAAATTCATACGGGGTATTCCATTATGAATTATATTTTAAATGTAAATAATGGTACTAATGGGTTATACATATGAAAAACATGAGATGTTCTGCCTTAGAGATTTCATTATAAATATGATAACACCCTTATATGGTATTGATAAATTCATTTGAATGAGGCATTTATGCCTCATGCCTTAAATATTATAAATCATTGTGCATTACATAGGCTTTGGAATGAAGGTATCATGAGGAACCTTGGCTATGATGAGTATCTGAACTTCTATATTGGGTTATAAAGGTCCCTAAGAGCCTTTGGGTGGGAAGACCATGGGAGATTCCTTGTTGATTTTCAAGAGACTATGAGAGCTCTTTGAGCAGAGTCAGGGGTAAAACTATGAGTGCTTTCCCTGGTGATGGATGACTTTGAGATACATCCTTGTCCATCCAGCACTTTATTTTTAAGAGGCTATGACAGATCTTGGATTTGGGACAGGGTTTATACTGTGAGAACTTACCTTAGCGGTGGATGTCTGTGAGTTACGTCCCCATCCAGCCAACACTAGTATCCCATGTATATGATCATTTTATGTCATTACAGACTTTGTTAATATAGTAGGATACTATATATATTTATATATATATATATTTCCTAATTAGACACTTATTTCAGTTATGGGCTGAAGTAGGTATAGTCATCGTGAGTCCCATAGGAACTCGGACGAGTGGTTGTTTATTTATTCAGTTCTATTTATTATTTCTCTATACCCACACAATGTTTAATTTATATTCATAGATAGGATTGTTCTAGACACTACGGGTTCTATCCTATTGATATTATTATCTCACACCCTTCTTAGGCTGCAATTTCAATGGGGTACTATATTATACCTTATATTTATAGGACCTAGGTTTAATTCTTGTGATTAATGCATGTACCTGGGATTTAAGAGAACATGAAAAAGCTGGATCTCAGGATGCTCATGGAGTTTTTCTTCCATTTTTTTATTTTATTTATTTATGTACCACCTTGAACATGTAGAATCGTCTATCATTCATCCATTATTGTAATTGGTGTTGTCCACTTTTCTTCAATTTATATATTCTTTCATTTCTCTGTTATTTTTTTATTTACTGCTTCTAGTTTTTTCAATTTTTATTCAGTTATACCATTATAAAAATCTGAATATGAGGTTATAGTGTCCCCACTGAACCACATTTACTCCCTCACTCTTATTCAGTGGCCTTTGGAATTTGGGGAAGTGTAATTGAGGCAATTTGACCACCTATTCCAATAACCAGTTTAGTGGTATGTTAGGCCGGGTTGTTACATTGATGACTATTTTAGTGCCTCAGGCATGGAAACATCATCTTGAATACTAACCATTTGGAGAAAAAGATGAGGTTATGGAGGAAATTTATTAAAGAATGATTTTCTACTTTTCAGTTAAGATATTTATTTATGTTCATAGTTTAGATTGTAAAGGAATTCCTCAACTCTAGGAAAAGTATCCTGAAACAAAAAATTGCCCTTTTTTCATTCATTTCCTATAAATTTATAGTCTTCTTATATATATCTAATTTATAGATTGGTGGACTATAACATTCTCATGACCATGTTCGTTTTCACTCTCTATTGGTACTATATTGTTAGTTTTCTCCTCCATTTTTATATTTTAACTTTCCACTTATTTTTTATTCTCTCCTCCAATGGCCCAAAGGCCTTCATTTTTTTATTGATTTTTGATAATCCACCTTTCAAGGGGTGAGGTGGAACCCTTACAAGGCCTGTAGGTTTATGTATTACATGGAATGTAGGCCTTAGAGGAATTCATTGCCCGTAGGCTTCAAACATTACACATAACCTAGACTAGCACTTGGAAATTATCCTCCCCAGCATCTTCATCATGAAATTATCTCTCCACCTTCGCATGGCTATTCGGTAAGGCTTTCCCATGCATGCACAGGCTTGTCCCAATGGTAGGTGTCATACCCTCTCATTCATGAAATCTGTTTAGCTTCTTCTATAGTGAAAGATCCTTGCTCATCCTCCTTCTAGAGCTTGTTCCTTGTAGGTTGTCTAGTTTGCATCTACACTAAAGGTGGCCAGAAGGCCATGAGGTGGCCCGAAGACCTTACTAACCCAAAGGCCTGGGTGGCCCAAAAGCCTTAAAAAATTTAGGGACTAAATCAGTGGCCTGAAGACCCAAACAGGGGAATAGTCTGGGCTGCTACAGTGCCAAACAATACATTCTCTAGTTCCCGCTATAGTTCTGATACAGTATGCTACAGTACCCTCAGAAGTATGCCTCTTCTGGGATTTGATCTTAGGTTTCCTGGATTCACTTAAGGAGTCCCCACCAACCAGGCAGAGGCTCATGTTATTTTTCATTATCAGATAATCTAATTATGTGTTATTTCACATAACCTTTATGTTTCTTGCTTCCCATTTTCAAAGGATGTTTTATTATCCCTATTTACGATGTGAGTTTTAAATAAAGTTAATTTAAAATATTAAACCTTTGTTGACCAAGATAAAATTTTAAGGGGGGAATGTAACACCCAGGAAATTTAGTTTAAAATAATAATAATTTGATAGCTTTCTAAACATAAAACACTCAACTTTTAGCAAATTGAGATTTGTTATAAAAATATTATTTTTTAAATGTATAACCAAATAATGTAATATATGTGTATCAGTCTTATTTAATAAAAAGTTATTGATAAATTCTTAATAAATAGGTACTCAAACTTTAGTGAAGTCGTTTTTTGATTCAAAAATTCATTTTCATCAAAAATGGTTTTTATTCTTTCATGTGAGAAAATAGAATAATTAATTTATACCACTATCAGAAAAAATATTTTATAAAAGGGACTTATTTTTTCTAAATCAGAATTTTGAAATTATATATGGATGACTTATTTATAATTTTTCTGAAAAGATTTAGTTTTTACAAAAAAAGTTTAAAAAGATAATTTTTACTGAAATTGTCGTTCATTTCAAGAATTTATAATGTTAAATAATTTTTTAAATGGTTATAAAAATCACATTATTTAATTTATATTATAAATAATCTTATTATTGTAATTAAAATAAATATTATGCTATATTTTGGTATAAAAACCTTTTATACATTGGAAAACATTTTTTTAGGAAAATTACTTCTTGTCATGTTTTGTGGGTTTAATTTTAAATTAAATTATTAAAATTATGTAAATTGAATATTAAAATATTTATTATATATTTTAAATAATTTGGTTTAAATTTTTTAAACATTTATCTTCTATTTTTTCCAATATGAATATGACCTTGGTAAGTATTTGTGACCTCAGTAAGGGTAAAATGAATAAAACAGGGTTAAAGCATTGAGATAAGGCATTAAAATTTCAATAAAACTTTCCTTTATCTAATTGGATGAGTTTATTTTATCCATTACCATCTACTTCTTCAATATACGGTCACTTGGTTGCAATTTTCGTTTACTATAACCTTTATAATATTTTAAGAAAATAATAAACATAAAATATCAATCTCTTGACTTTAATATCTCTAAATTTTTTATATAATGATAAAAGAGGATAATTTCATATATAAATATTTATTTGTAATGTGAATTAATGTTTTTTTATCATAATAATTTATTTTTAATTTTTAGTGATGAAATAATTACCCTAAATGCTTACATAACACTGACACAATGCTTTAGCAAGAAATAGAAAAATCATGTAAATGATTTTATAAATTCTAGAAGTAATATTTTATTGATTGACTTTGAGTTCTTGATGAATTTTATTGATGAATATAATGTGGTAGTGATATTTGAAAATTTTATATTCTAATTATATTTCTATATTCATGATTTGAAATCCAAATTAAATGAATAGTATCAAAAATTACATTAATGGTATTTTTTGAAAATTAATGTTTTATTAAATTATTTCAATATCATAAAAATATTAAAAAAGGTCAAGTAGGTTTTTATGTGATCTATAATTTCATCCCTCAGCTATTTATTATAAAATTTTTAACTTATAAGTAAAATTATAATCCTTTAATAATAAAAAATGTGTTATCACGATTAAGGATAAAATTTGTTAATGAAGGGGTCAGACCAAAAGATAATGTTTAAAATGACACCAAAATTTGTCTAAATTACATTGGATGGTTATATTTAGTCCATATAATATTTTCTATAAAATTAAACACTATTTATAATCATTATATTTGATAAATATATTAATTATATTAAAATATGTTATGTAATTCCAAGTGTGACCTTTCCCTTTCATATAAAAAGAAACCCCTTATCTCTTTTTACACCACTTTGAGTCATATATATCAGAAAAACCTATAAATGTATCTCCTAAACATACCTAAACATTAATTATAGGTTATATTATTCTTAAAATACCATTGAAATGGTCCTTAAAGAGGGATCTAAAGTAATTTTATCAAAAAAGAGGTAATCCTCTTTGCCGAATCTTCCAAATTTCAGTCGTTTTATACTTCCTATGAATCTATTATAAACATCAAAAAATAATAACTCTTGTATTAGTATTATATTGAGATATTATTATTACTATTATTATTATTATTATTATTATTATGGTAAAACCATTTTATATCTCTTTTACATTCTAAAAAACAAAAATATCCCTCATGTATATGTACGGATAACTGTCTCCACATAGAGATGTAGTTTTTTTTCATCCCCACTTTAATTTTATTGTTATAAATATAGAAATAATGATAATATATTATATTTATGATATAATTATACTTCAATAATTAAAATTTAATATCTTCTTTCTTACCTTCAAATCCGATGGAAAACAGTAATGTCCCTCGTGCGTACATCTAGACTACCACCTCCATAAAGCGATGTGATTATTTTTCTCATTCCCACTTTACATGGATGATGATAAGGATATATTTAATGTATATATGTGATATATATGATATAATAATTTTTCCATAAATGTGAATTATTATTTTTCTTTTCTTCCATTTCAGCCATCAGAAAAATGAAAATAGTATTCATGTTTATGTACAACCTATCGTCTCCTTGAATGGTGTAATTCATTTTTCTATTTCAAAATTTTATAGGTGAATATAAATATATATTATATATATATAAATATATATATTATATATATATTATATTTATATCATGGTTAACATTCAAGAGATTATATAACTATGATCAATGTACAATGACCAAAACTACCGAACTCAAACTATCTGGAAAAATGAAACATTTAACACTCAAACATAATGATTTTAATAAGGGGTTATTAATAAATGGTTGTTTAAATGTTATATGTGGATAAAGAAAGATATTATATTAATTTAAATTATTATATTATATATTATTAATAACTCTAATATTATTATACAATATTTCATAGTGATTTTCAAGCAATTAAAACTTGTGGTAAGGGTTTCTCGTCTCACTTTTATTTCTATGAGGCATATTCCATATTCACCACTTGTTTCCATTGTGTGGTATATATACTAACCATGAATTAATTTATTATTATTTTAGTTAAAATTATTTGTATTAAAGATACTATATAGGTTTCTATACTTCATGGTGTTTTTATTCAAATATTACTAAATCGCTATGGTTTTTTGTCTAAATTTTGTTTCGTTGAGTCATGTTGGATGTTATGCCCCTGTTTATGTTTATGATGTGTATATACTACCACATTGAAATTTTATATGATTATTATCCTTATTTTAATGATATTTAAATTTTCAATTGAGTTTATTCTTTCATGGGACTTATAATTCAATAGTTGCAAAATTGGGTGGCGGTGATGGCCACTTCGGCCGCCCTCTCTTCTCCAGGGAGGGGGCGGACTCCTCATTCCTTTTCTCCCTTTACTAACCCTACATTTCTCCCCAATTTTCTCATCATCCACCTAGGCCCGAAAGTACCCTCGCTTCACCTTAGTTCCCCCTCTCTTCCCCTTTCCCTTCGTGAATTCTCTGAGCCATCGGCCCTCTTTGGCCTCTCCCTGGTTGCTCGTTTCGGTCAGAGACGCCCCCCGCTGGACAGCTTTGATAGATTCATCAACGATGCCTGGTCGTTGAAGGAGTGAGTCACCATTAGGTTATTGTATCCTAGACACATCCTTCTTTGTTTTTATAATGAGGATGACCTCGCTGAGGCTTGGTCTAAGGGCCAGCGGGCATGTGAGGGATCTCACTTCTTTCTATTCAGATGGGGCTAGGAAATTTCACTGGAATCGAGATCCTCTGACCATGGTTCTTTGGATATATTTCCTGATCTTACTCCTCCCCTTTCAAAACCCTTATATCCACTGAATGTTAGGCAATCTCGTCAGATGTTTTACAGCTTTTGATAACTGTTCGCGTTCTCTGTGCCACCCCATTACTCCTTCCATCTGTGTGAAAATTGATGTATCTAATACTCTAGTGGATTCTGTCTGGATTGAGGTGGATGAAGAACTCATAGTTTATCAAGTAGTGGTGTTCAAGGCCTGTTGAAACTAATTCTCATCGTTTTTTCATTTGGGACACTCATCGAATGATTTTCGTTCCTAGAAGAAGGAGTTGTCTCTTCCTGAATCTGAGGTGAATAAGGCCCCGGGTGTTTCTATGGATGTTTGTGGAAAGTACTTGGATATGAAAGGTGATAGGTCTATTGATGGTAGTGAGAGATAAGTTAGATATCCTAGTAAGAATTTTGGAACTGTATGTTTGGGTGAAGTGTTGAATCAAAATCAAGCTAAGGTATTACCTCCCGAGTTAAGTGTAGTTGGGATTTTTAATAGGCTGAGAAGAGACCCATCAAGTCCCTCAGGCATCAACATGATTGAAGGGGAAGATCATCTAAGTGCAATGGAAGTTGTTAATCTAGATATTCTCAAGAAAAAATCACCATCTTTAGTGGATTCAGTCAGATATAAGTTTTTGACTTCTAATGGGGAGGTGATCCCAAGTTCCTGAAACTATGCTATGGTCGTGTGTGCAGGAAGTTGTAACAACCCAAAAAAGGTGATCCATACCTCTGGTAGTGGAAACTCTATGGTTGTTCAGAAGTTGGAGGCACCTATTCTTGGAGTAAGTAGGCAGTTAAGTCCCAAACAGGGACCCTATCAGAGGAATACTCTGGCATGTATCAATTTGAACAACCTCTTTGATTGTTTGCGGTCCAATGGAGGGGTTGATTGCAACTCCTCCTGTCCCCCAAAAGTCGAGTTTGATGGAGAAGGAAAAACATCGGATGACAAGGTTATAGGAGATATAAATAAAGTCATGCACAATCCATGGAGGATGAAGGATAATCAAGAAAACAGGGATCTGGGGGGATGCATTGTCTCCACGAAGCAGAAACCAAAGGGTCGCAAAGACTACTCCTATATCCATAGGCCAATGGAGACACGGTCATCCAAAAAAGGTGGTAAATCTAAAGAACATTAGGTTCAGATAGTTGAAGGTTAGGAGGTCCATCATGTAGAATATGGGTCTCCAGATCATGGCAAGGAGGTTTCAAAGGTAGAGGACAGTGGGGACATTTTGGAGAACCCTCTGGGGGATGCGGAAGAGAGGTTAGAGGTTCAGTTTGGGGAGACACCACTGCATTTTGAGGATACAGTACTAGTGAAGGAGTCTTCATACCCTCTTGGATAGCAGTGTGATGATGAGCTATTGGAACATATTGTCCATTCTGAGGAATAAATTTTGTAGAAATTGATTCCATTCAACGCCTCAAAAGAGGATGGAGATAAGATATCAGAGAGATCACTTCATGTGTCCACCACCCAGGTGCAGATGGAGTGGATCGACAAGAAAGATCATATCTTAGCAAAAGGTTTTAATGTAGGGAAGTTAAACATGGAGAAATTCATACATACATGGGACAAGTTGGCATTTTGGTTTGAGGACCTTATCAAAGACGATATGGATTTTGAGGTAAATAGACTTCTCTAGAAACATTCTTGGAATAATTCATCTAATAGACTTAAACTTGATTTCAATAGTTTTTCTATTTCTTTTATTGTTCAATGCTCTTTATTTTGTACCGAATTGGGTTCTCACTTTCCTTTAAAATTGTTTGAAAATACAAAATTAATTTTCAGGTGTCCAATATTATTTGTGATTAATTTTCTAATGAAGAAATTTCAAAATATACTTCTCCAAAAAATCATGTATTTTATTTTTCTATGTTTATTTTTTTGTATTTAATGTTTTAATTTCATTTTCCTCTAGTTTATAACTCAAGAGACTAAAAATGTGTTTTTAAAGAAAACCAACTTTATTTTTCTCTTTAGTCAAAAATCAATTTTCTTCAACGTCCTTGTTTTCTTTGAAATGATTTCAAGAATGTTTTTAATACTATCCTATGAATGTTTAAAGTCTTTCTTATCCATTATTTACTTTTAAAAAAATAAAATTGAATATTCTTATTATTTTTTGAATAAGGTACTTTTGACTTTTTATCAAAAATTTGAAAACAATCTTTTTTAAATGGATACAACATGGACAAAATTTACCATTGTCATGACTGCTAAATGATTTGGAGATTCCTTTACAACTTTACAAGGTTATTTTAAAATAAAATTTTTTTCATTAATTTTTTGAAAATATTTAGATATTATATAATTTATTTTAATTTGAAAAGGATATTTTCCCCAAGTAAAGTTACAAGTGATATTTTATAAGAATTTTAATCTAAGATGGAATCCATTGACCTTGCTTATGATTTACTAGGGATTTGATCCAATGATACCATCCTTATTATTTATATATATGGTTATTATTATGATGAATATATGCTAATTAAACTCATTTATTTTATATGGGTTATGCTATGATGAAATGTTGCGATTTTTATGAAACCCATTTGTTTTCCACACATTATGATATGATGAATGTTTTATGATATTATGGCACAGATATGTATGATTTTAATTCTGTGATGGGTGGTCCCAAAATTATATATCCCTCTAATAAATTGAGTAAAGATCGATATCTTATGAGATAATATATACTGGATTGGGGTGCGAACTAAGTTCAGTAAGGGAATATAACAACTATGTTAGTCTTGGAAGTGAACATTAATTTAAAATATCATGGAATGGGGAGTGAACCAAATCCACTATGATAGTATTGGAGATAATCCTTGATGAATGAAATAATTTTCTATACTTATGTATTTTCTAAAAACATATATCTTATTCAAATGTATTCTCTCATGTCCCAATTTTCTTTCATTAATTTACAACTCATGTCTTACAAACTTACAATCTTTCTATAGTGACTCAAGATTATGATATTTTATATACATGGTATGTTCAATTGTTATTATCATATTCTCGTACACTTATGATCATGTTTTTTTATTGATCATCATTATCTCCCATGTTTACCCTTACTAGTCATCTAATCTCACCATATCTTATGTTTTATTTCCCTAGGTTATGAAAAAAGTTTTTATATATGCTATGTCTAAAAAGGATGATATTTATAAATAACTTAGTAGAAGATTATGTTGATCTCTTATGAATAATTGTTTCATGTATCCAAATATTCAAATATATGATTCGTGGTATACCCTGGCCATAATATCCTCAATTGTATATTTTCTCAAAAGGATCATAATTTTATCTAATATCGATATATGTATTAACTAAAGTCCTTTAATGTCATGATCCTCTAACCTCTGGATAAGGGAAATGTTATAGTTGATTATTGAAGTAGGAAGTCACAACTTGAGAAGGTTTATGAGGCTACAGATGATGGGAGGATTTTTTCTATGATATATGACCTTCATTTGGATATCTTTAAAGATCAAGGAAAATTGTATGTGTTCCCTATCGATGTTGAATAACAATGGGTGGAAAGGGGTGAAGGATTATTAGATATTTGATCGGGACTATATCATTAGTAAATACATGATTGATACTGAGGAGATACTGAAAGGATTTTCTCAAGATGCATATTCATTCCTTTATAATGATAGAATATTATGGGTTATTATTTAATGTGGGGAGAGATTATAGGAGATTATCATTTCTATCATTGTGTTATGAACCCTGTAATTTTTATAATGTATCGAGATATGTTTAGGAAATTCTAGACCAAAATATGTATTATGGAGACTAATTCCAAACTTTTAGTTGGTTTCCTTCACAAAAATGTTTTTACATCTTGGTATCTATCATATTTCATCTGGAATTCTAGGCATCTCTTTGACCATAGAATGGAAGTTAATCACACATTGGGGGAACAAAACTTCACATCTGATATTCTATCTAGTAAAGGGATCTCTAATGAAAATATAATTTTGTATCAATATGTTGGATATCTTCCACATGATTATAACCTAATTGTTAGTGTTGATTCACTTGGACTTAAATAATTTATACCACCCTGATTTTCAAGAATTTTTTTCAACAGAAAGTTAATTTTGAGGGAGTGAGTGTCGGCAGTTCTAGTGGCTTGGATAAAATATAGAGATAATAGGCTTACTATCTTGATGTAACATATGTCAATCAGTAAATTTGGAACATAAATGGACCATGAGTAAGTTGTATAAAATTATTATACCCATATCAAAAGGGAATAAAATTACTATAGATATTTTTATAGGCTCAACAGAGACCCCGAAGGGAAAAGATGCAGTATTGGTTATTATGGATTACCTAACCAAGACCACTCATTTATTACCTACCTCGGAGGAACATTTAGTCAATAATTTAGGGTAGTTATATATTATAGATATGGTGAAAAAACATGTGGTTTTAGATAGATTTTTATATGGCCTTGTACAATGATTTACATCTCTTTTTGTAAAGGGTTGTATAATTCTTTCAGATCGAATGTGAAGTTGGGTACTGCATGTCACCATTGAATAGAAAATCAGTCTAGAAGGACCATTTGTATTCTAGAATATATTTTAAAATCTAGAATCCTAAACTTTTTTGGCTCTCAGGATATTCATTTATCACTTTTAAACTTTTCCTATAATAATAATTACCAGGTTTCTATTTAGATGGCCCCATCTAAGGCTCTCTATGGATGATTGTGTCATTATCAGTTATGTTAAACAAAGATCTAATATTATTTATTAGTTAGTAATAAAATAGTATAGGTAATATTTAAGTGGGTGAAACTGATCTAGAAATTGTCTTAAATTACATAAGGTATCCTAAAATATTATGTTGATAGGAGGTGCCATCCATTGGAATTTTTTGGTCAGTGATCATGTATTTTCTTGATTCCTCCCTCAATTTGGAGGTAGATGGATGGGAAAAAATGGAAAATAACTCCTTAATTTATTGGTAAATTTTAGGTATTATTGTGTTTCAAGGAATTGGCTTATAAATTTTCCTTAAATTATTGCTATAGTGAAGTGAATAATGTTTTTCATGTCTCAAGGATAGAAAAATATATACCTAATCTAAATAATGTGATTTTATATGATGATATGGTGTTTTTTAGATGAATATTTCAAATAATGACTAGTTTTTATTTTTGAAAAATGTTATAAGATCTTGTGGTAGAATTTCATTAATTTGTTATATATACAATGTTAGCATGGTCAGCATACTAATGAGTCTTGAGAATGGGAAATTGAAGTTTGAGATCAATGGTTGAACATGTTATCTATAGAGAATAACTGGTCCTTTTTTAGGATGAGAAAAAATTGGTGGGGAGATTATAAAGACCCTGACCTTTGTGGTCTAACAATTCCATTTAATTTAGGTATTTTTTATCTCCTTTATGGTGTATTTTTGTGGATTTTAAGTGTGTAAAAGAGGTAGAGGACGGCCATAGTATTTTCTAGAAGAACCATGATCAGGAGGGAGAATATTCCTAACATTATGGTGGGACCCACCAATGCTCTATTTGATCCATAAAAGGATAATTCCTCTAGAACCAGACATTTAGTGGTGTTCCACCAAAATTATAGTGCATTAATACTTTTTTTTTAGTTTCATAATGACAATTTTTTAAATGAACATAAATTTAAATACATAAAACCTTGAAGTTGAGTTTTATTCAATTATTTCATCTTATTTATCTTATTAAGAGATCCCCCTTTACTTCCTCTCATATCCCTTTAAATAATCCTTGGTCATTCAACTAGAATAATAGCCAAGTCATCACAATATCCCTCTATTATTGAATCTAAGGATGGTTCTCCCTTCTCCTTGGGATTTTATATATGATTACTATTGTTTGAAAGATAAAAATTCTATATGACCTTACAAAACCTCACTTTATGGAGTAGGGATGTCAGATATGAAAATTTTATCACCTAATTATAACATCTAGTTGAGGGAACTCAAATCCAAAATCTCACTTGGAATTTCCTTAATTCTATAGAACTTTTATAACAGAAAAAAAGTGAGGAAATAAATTACCCACCCACAACAAAAGAAAAACACAATATATTTACATTGTTTAAAACATAATACTACTCCATGGGAGAAACATCATTACTCTTTATTTCAAATAGGAGAGAAATATTTCAAGATTTAAATTTTATTTTTTATGATACCAAATGACTTTGGAACCTCAATTTAAAGAGTAGTCACATCAAAAGATAAAATGACACTATTTTACAATATATAAAGGGGACCCTCCACCTATTCAATGCGAATTCCATCAACTCGTACACCATATCAATTTTCAAAAAATCATCTCAAGACCTCCTTGTGGTGAACTTTTGATTCTTCCAGAAACATATCAATTCAACCCTAATATTAAATCCTTAAGAACTCACATGTAATATCCCAAATAACTCTTATATAATATTCTTTGGAAAAACTTCTACATTTCCTTTATAACTCTGAACTACCATCTTCCAGAGTCATCTTATGATGTTTCTAGATTCTATTTCTAGACACCTTAGTCATGGTGATCATGTATCTATATGGTACCGAAACATATCCTCCAAAAAAATACCTTTCTAATGATATAGAATTTTATAAAAATATATTCTCATGAAAACCTAACAATATCCCACTTGATAATTTTTTTTCTTGATTTTTCCTAGTAATTGGATCACTTAATCTTTCCTCCCTTCCTATATTAACTATCAAGTAATTTTCATCCTTCCTTATTAATTAATAAAGACCCATTGAGGTGTGTAACTACCTATGACTTTCGCAAACTACAACCTTTTTTACAATATTTTTCAGATTTTAACACCCCTCTATCTTCTATTGTTCGATCACTCCTTCCTCCACAAACTTCCAAATGAAGGGATATTTTATTTTAATGTGATTTTTCCTTGAATGAAACATTAAATTCTTCTTAAGATATATTTTACTCTGACTATCACAGAATGAAACTTTGTTCCCTTCGCTTCTTCCAAGATCCACCATCAAGCCTTTCAAATATACCATCCTCTATTATTTTTTTATGTATCAATATACTTAGATTTTGTGGCCAATATAGTAAGTAATGATTAAAGTATCAACATATCAATTATGTTATTTCCTCCATATATAAAGACAAATCCAGCAGTGCTTCTCCAAATTTTCACATCTCCTCTAAAGTCTACATCAACATACCCTTGTAATAGGACTATTCATTCTGAAAAAAGGCTAGTGCTTTAGAACCTTTGAGATACGGAATAATCCACTTCACTGCTTTCTTGTACTCATTGCCTATATTTTTATGAACCTACTAACTACTACCACTAGTTAATAAATGTTTTTCTAAGTACAATTCATATAATATATCAAAATTCAAACTTCATATATATAATAATCCTTTTCTATATACTTGGCCTCCACTTCCATTTACACTTCCTACTCTTTATATGGTTTTAAATCTTTGGATGATGTGGTAGGGATAGGTTTGGATCTATATGAAATATCCTGAACCTGATTGACACTCAACAGTGCCCTATGACCAGTTGGCCACATGGCCTCAAGAACATATTTCTAAATGCCAGAGGTTACTGAATAATAGCAAGGGACAAGGTGTGTCTTTAGGGAGACTATCCCATCTTCATCATAGTGTAACATAGAATAATAAAAATTACATATAATAATATAAAGTATTATAATAGCGATAAATAAAGTAAACAGTAGAATACTGATAATATAAACAAGCCACAAGTCATCTCACAAAAGTCATCTCAGGTTCAGAACCTGAGCCCATCTTCAGTGTTCATAAGTTGGAATCCAAGTATAATTCCAAGTGTAATATAAAACAATACCCCACAATCATGTCAATAAAAATCTTTAATAACCTAAGTATCACTCTAGGTGTGGTATAATTTCACTGCTACTCAAGTCCAACCTTTCCAGTCTACTACCGAAGCTCGGGTATCACCCATAAAAATATGATCAAATTCCCTTTGAGTCCATCCATGTAATTCTTATATGAATCCATGTGTCACTTGTAATAAAACATTCAAACACCTAAGAGTCCATCCTTTCCAACCAAGTATCACTCGGGAAAAGAAATCAATAGCCCGATGAGTATGTCCCTGACATTCTCATATGGTTCCAAATGTTACCCATGGCTAATAAGCATCTAACCAACTAAAGAAAATAGATCAATTCCATATAACAATATCATTTAACATGTAAAGTTCAAAAATAAGATCACCTTATTTGGAACTCACCTAAAAAGGTGACTAAATTCATTGGGCTAAGATTAGAGGTTGAAAGAGTGTTGTCGCGGGCGCCCTCAAATGATTAGTGGTTTTTGGGTACTTAGGTGCAGCAGAGTGGCTGACCAAGTTCGTTTCTAGAAGGAGGAAGAAAATTAAAATAACTTATTAAAGGTATTAAAAAAATAAAATAAAAGATAATAAAAAACTACTTAAAAGGATGGAGGTTGTTAATAGTTTATAAATCTAGAATAAGTTTGCTGGAAGAAGATTGTATATTTTTTTTAAATGACATTCGATTAAAATGACACAATAAGAAGATGTTTTTTTTAGAAAATACTTAAAAGGATTAATAAATATAACTCTGCCTATTAATTTACTTATTAATCATTATAATTTAAATCAATATCCACTTAATTATAATCCTCTAATTTGTTAACCCTCGAACCCTATGAGAGTTAACTTCACCACAAAGATGATTTACTTAAACCCTAGGCTAGCTTCCGAACACGCAATCGCAGCACCCTGCTTTGATTGTTGTTCTAAGGTTAGCTTATGGTCAGTGATTAATTAGAGAAAATATCCATTTTGTAAATGAGGATAAATTGTGTTTATATATTATATTTTAACTCTACAAATTTATCTCGTGTGGTCTTGAATTACTGATTAAGATCGCGCTCTCAAAATTTACACAAAATATCGACATTGCGTGTTTTTGTGTTAATTGTTAAATTTCTTAATTAGTTTATTATAATTTAAAATCAAAATTAATGAATAATATTAAGTGAATTACAGTAGCTCAATGATTCAAAATAATTAAATGAATAGGGTAGAAGATAGATCGATCACTAAAAAACTACTCTTCCATGGGTGGTGTGGTCATCGTGGAGACGTTTTGCATGAGCAAAGGATTGAAAGGGTAGAACCCAATATCATATCCACTCTTGATTCCACCCCAATTGATAAGATTAATATAAGAATAAAAGGGAAGAACACAGAAGATTAATTAAAGAAAATTTCCAAATAAAAACATGAATGAAAATAATTACAAAGAGGAGGAGGTAGAGGAGAGCCTTTTTGGAAGAGATGTTTGCACAAAGACTTACTTCTTCCAAGAGTTTTTAGGGGATCCCAAGAGACACCCTTTCGGGAAAAACTTCCCAATTCCTTGACCAACCTTCACAAAGAGTGAAAACCCCCTTTAAATTGAGTTTATGAGTGCTAGGGTTACATAACTTTTTTAAGTGTGAAATGAAAACTCGGCCAAATATTTTATTCCAAGTTTTAGCACATTATTGACCTATAAAACGCATGCAGTAGCTGGAATTATACTAGGAATATTTGTGCATAATAATTTCCCCAAGCTTCCCACAAAATTTGGGCTCAATCCATGCCCAGATGAAGAAAATACGTCCCACATGGTGAAGAAATGTCCAATCTGGATGGTTCTGTTCAGCTTTGTCATTATGACCCATTTAATCCCAACAAACGAACGATCCAGCTCCCATGTCCTAAAAAGAATTTATAACCCATTAATTCGGGAACATAGTTACAAAATTTTAAGTCAAAATAGTTTACATAGAAATATTTATTCCCAAAATACTACAGTAAATTTTAAAAGGGTAAAACTGGATTTTTCATCAAATTTGAAAATGAATGATCTAATCCCAAATATTTCATAATTGATCATATTTACCATAATTTGAGGAAATTATATCATTTATTTTAAATAAAATATTCAATAAAATAGTGTTTTATCAACTTCCCCACACTTACCCTTTTTCACTCTTGGGCAAAACCTCATATCAAGTAAACATCAATATCAAATCAAAACCAATTTTAAAACACATATCCTTGAGATCCAACAATTACACGCCAAGAAGAAAAAGATATCATTCCTCATAAAAAACCATTATTTCATGTTCTCCATTTATATCATTCAATATATTTCAACTTTATTTATCCTCCCATGCACAAAACACTTACTTTAATTGAATTTTCTCTTATCACAAAAATGTCAATTTTTAGCAAATGTCTTTCTCATCCAAACTCATACAAGGGTCACCATAGGCTTGATAAATTCCTACATCACCACTCGATGTGAGTCAAGGACATATGCTTATCATGAGAAATTTTCATGGTTGTTTTGTGGATTTCGTTTGGTAGGATTAATATGTGAAAAAAAAATTCTGAGGTTGAATGAGGAGGGCTTGACTCTTTTTGAAGCTAAATTGCATTAATCTAATTTTCACTTAAATATGGTCTCATACTCAATCCCCATAGTATCAATTTGGATCCATCATCATGAAAATTCATGGAAAGTTTACACCATTCATCATTTCAGCATCAAAAATGTCAATCTTTACAAACATGATTCTCTTGAAAGCTTCAGATAGGCACAACTTTATACCTCTATTAAAAGCTCCAGAAAAGGCACAGCTTCACTTATCATGAAAGCTCCAGAAAAGGCACAGAATTCAATATAATGCAAACACATCACTTCAAAATTTATTTTTCCACCCAAAGTATCATAGATTGTGGTAGCACAACACAAGACAGCTTCCCCCACACTTAAGTTCAACTAGATTATGCAATCTCACTTTAAGAGTTGGTTAGATAGGGAAAATTGGTTTGTAATGTGGATATCCTAACAGGATGTTCATGGATTCTAAGGGCTACAAGGATTAAATGTTCAAGGTAGGCCATTATAAAAAATTATTCTTTGAAATAGGGGCTTTAATAAAAAAAATTCCTTAATCATTTAAACATAAGTACCTCAAACCCTCAAGTTTTATAGGAATAAATCAAATTATGGTTAAATCAAGCATGGTTTGGTTCTCTCAAGAAGTGAGGTGAATGTAAAGAATATGAAAATAATGGTTCAGAAGCCTCACAGGAAAGTGATTTCAAATATAAAGACAATGATATGTGTCATGGGATTCAAAATTCAGTGTAATTTTCATGAAATTACTAAATATTTGAACTTGAAAAAAATTCATTTTCATCATTCATTTAAGCTCAGTTTTAAGGGATAAATTGTTTCACTTATTGACATGGATTTAAAAATGGTGATGAGAATCATTTCAGCTCAAAATTTTAAAAAACACACAAAAATTTAAAAAATAAAGACATAAATTTTGAAAAACATAATTATTTTTGTTTTTTTAAAACATTAAAACAATTCATATTATTGTTGACGCTTCTTTACTTCACAGATAATAACGAATGAAAAAGGGGAATAACTTAACCACAAAGAGATTCATCCTTTGATGAAATATCAAATACTGAAAAAGGCATGAACAAGGATTTCTTTAATCATGGGTTGCAAAAGTTTCACTATGGTCGCGCAAGTATACCTGCGCGCCACATATTGGTCATGCAGGTGACTTGTGTGCCCTAATCTTTTTTCTCCCAAGGTCCTCAATGGCCTATAAATTCCCCTTGTGGGCCCCTCATTTTGGGGATGAAAAATCCAAAAGTCAGATTTAAGCTCTCAGCGCCCTAGTCTTTTCTTGAAGTCTTCGGAACACTTCTAAGGTAATTTCTTACCTAGAATAGATGATCTAAATAGGGGGGAACAAGGCCTAAGTGTTAAAATTCATCAACACTTTCATGACTAAGTGTTTAACCCTTAAGAGAAATGGCCACACTCGCACGCCACCTTACCCCTTCAACAGAACTTGTGTTCCAACCTTTTGGAAGCCTTTAGGGATAATATTAAGGGATCAAGCCAAGTCTCGCCCATGTATTACCCTATTGGTTAACCGTCACCCAAGTACACCCATGTCGCACAAGTATACTTGCACGACCAGGACTTCTGCACCCAAACAAGAATTGTGTGTCTACCTTCTTTTGGGTGCCTCTTCTTCCAATTCACTTCCTTTATTTAAATTCACCTCTCCTCTTCAAGATTTATCCTTCAAACCCTTCTTCAAAGCCACTTATGGCATGGTTCCTTTGTTGGCTTCCTTATCTGAAAAGAATTTTCTAGAACATCTCTCAAAACCTTGTGATTTATATAACTTTTTATCACTATGGTTGGAGGTTCCCTTCATCCAATCTCATCCCTTAAGATGAGAGAATCTTTGATCTGGGCATCCTCCTTAGGAGTAATCCCCAATCATAAGTCAAATTCCCCTTAATGGGCATCCTCCTTAGGAGTAAGCCCCAAATTAAGAAACTAAACATCCATAAAGCACAACTACCTTTATGGACCCTATTAATGGGAATCCTCCTTTGGAGTAAGCTCCAAGTCCTCCCTAATTTGGGCCTCTTTCTCAGGAGTAAGTCCCAATCATAATTTCCCTTAATATTGGGCATCTTCCTCAGGAGTAAGCCTCAGTCTTAAATATTTTTGATTTGGGCTTCCTTCTCAGGAATAAAACCCTATCATATGTACCTCTTAATCTAGGATTCCTTTTCAGGATTAAGTCCCAAGTTAACATTCCAAATCTCCATGAGGTACAAATACCTTTATGGACCCTTCTCTTGGTCTTCTTTTCTAAACTAAGTCTTGATCTTCATTTACTCGGGTTGTCACACATACGTAATCCCCACATCATTTCTTATGAATGCATCTTTCATGGCACCATTGTCATGTTTATTGATACCTCTTGTTTCTCACACCGAGCATGACTCATGTGATCTTAGAGTGTGAAAGTAATCATGACAGTTCTTTCTCGGCCATTAACTATGCATAAAACTCATAATTTATCACTCAAACTATTTGGACTTTCATCTCTGCCTTAAAAGTAGAGTACGCAGGAATCCTTTCTAAGGTTCAAGCCCATATTTCATTAATTATTTTCCGTCTCATATGAAGTTAAACTATATCTTAATTCCCAAACAATGTGGGTTCTGATTTCTTTTCTAATAAGGATATTTAGGTGGCCCATCTGCGGGTACGATCCCAACTCTAAAATAATCCATGTCCTTCTGAATGATAATAAACTTCTAGTGCCCCACTGAGTGGCTTTAAAACCAGTATGGTCATCATAATGACAAAGAGATTTATATATAATGTATTGAAGGATACCATTGACTAAGAATATCCAATACATACGGATGATTCTCCATCGATGAAGAACCTCAAATACATATAAAAGATTCTCTAAATCTCATACGTATCAATCATTTATTGAAAATCTAAAGGAAAAAAAATTTAAATGCTTGGTAAATTAATAAGTATTCATGAACATAACTTAAATCTATGAGAGAGTCCCTGAGTAGGAAATAATTCCCCCCAAAAAGGTGTGATGAGCTTGACCTCCCATCCTCTCGACCAATAAAAATTCTTAAGCCTCATCGGTCCACAACTAATGAGCACCTACCTTTGAAAAGTAAATCCAAATGGATATAGAATCATTGGATGTTTTCGGTTCTATGAATAAACCCGTTAGAAACCAATTGAGAAAGTTTGGACCTTAAACTAACAAGGACATTCCCCATTTCTAGAAAGAAACAAAAATGGTGAACCCGTCGTGAATCCTTAACCAAGTAAAATGATGTTTTACTTATTTTTTAGGCCCTTATTTAACTCAATATGAGGGCCAAGAAAACAATCAATAACATATGTGCTCATCCAAAAGATGTAGTGACTGAACTTATCTTGATTATGTATGTTATATAAAATAGGCACTCTTTTCCAAGATCTCTTTGCAATACAGAAAAGGCTTCTCTAAAGTTCACACATGTGAATGCCTCTGCCGCTACTCCTACTGGATCTTCGTCCGCTCTGAGGACGACATCACCTACTCAACATCTGCAACACTGGGTCTCGAATTCACTAGTTATGTAGTGTCGTCAACATGGTACCATTCCAACTCTGGAGGCTGCTTGACAAGCCTTCCAAGTTAACAATTCACCCTCGTTGTCCGGACAGTGATGACCATTGATCAAGAAGCAGGCGGTGCTAACCACCGTTTTGGGTCGTTATCCCCAGAACGCAACAACCAGTCCCTCCTATATTATAGGGAGGTAAATAAAGAGGTCACTCAAGGCCTCATTTCAAGAAGATAGGAGTCCTTCCTGAGGGCTCCCATCAACAATCACCTCCAAACTCGTGCGGCAGTGCGCCCTCAACATGATGACGGTGCCGCCTTTAGGGGTTTGGCTTAGGTTCCTCAGACTCGAGCACGCAAGACGAACCTCCAGAGGCTAAATCTTTCCAACAGGGAGCAGGTTCTTACCTATAACACCTCCAGAGAAGTCCATAAACCTAACTTGATGGTAAAAAATGAGCGGGCACATACACCTATCTGTTCTAATGCCGCTGTCCAGCAGACTCATCTGGCAGCAACCCACCAATCTCATCATGAAATTTCGACAGAGTACAATAGGCAAGAACATACACCTGTTTATAACTCATCATCTAGTTAGCAGGCTCATCTGACTAAAACCAAAGAAGCCCACCAATCCAATATGGTGGCAACTGATAAGCAGGGATATACACCTGTTTACAATCAACAATTCTGTCAGCAGTCTCGTCTGCCAGTATTGAAGGAAAATCATCAACCTTACTTGACAAAGAATACACAGAAGGTACATACACCTTCCAATGTTCATCAAGCCTGCCAACAGTCTCGTTTGGTAGCACCATGAGAAGTCAGTCAGAAAGCTCCGATGACAAAATTTGGAGCAGACTCAACTCTCTGCCCCTATGCATAAGTACTGTCAGAATTCACTGGCCAGAAAAGGAGGACAAGACCAGGCACATACACCTACTCCAGGCATGGAATGGACATATATTCTCATTCTGGTAGCTAAAGTCACCAAGCACATTCTTAAAATGGTGAAAGAGCAGAAGCAAATCCATCCCCATATTTTGGATGCATGTCAGAATATTATAACAACTTCAGCAGCATCACAGGGAAGGAATCATAAATCTATCCTTATCAGTGGAGTGACTCATCAACCTGTCACTCCGAAGAAGATACGCACCTCTGTTCCAGTCCAAGAGGGTCTTGGGTCATACTCCCCCATCTCATATGGACAATCAAGTCAGGCACATACACCCGATTTTAATAGAGGTAATCAGCCTAACCTGACTACTTATACTAAGTAGGCACACACACCTACCCATAATAACCACTTTTGTCAATAAGTGGTTCCCAAAATGAGTTATAAGGCGTCTAAGAAAAATACCCATTCATTACAGTCAATAAATCAAGAGCCGATCTATAATAAGGCCTTTCTCGATGCTAGAGTTCTTGATGCACTCAAATAATTGTCTGTTGCAACTTAAGATTCTACTCTCTCATTTCCCAATAGTGGGAACAATAATTTTGAAGGTCTTCATCAGACACTTCCTCATGAAGGCTTGCTTCATGACAGTCCAGTCGATCTTGAAGTATCATCTTCAGATGAGATCCACAATAACCCTCTATGTGGCCAGAAGATCAAGGAGCAAGAGGTTTCATATTTTTTTGTAACCCACCATGGTGGTCCTCCCCATGATGATGAATTTAGTTGTGAAGGTCCTCTCCATATTAGTAATTCGCATTGCCTGGAAAATGTTTCAATGAACAATGCAGTAATGAGAAATCACTCTTATCTTGAAGAACTTGCAAATGTGAATATGGTCATGTCTGATGCTTTACTACTATGAGGTTATATACTTTCTAAATCAGAAGATATCCCGAGATGTAGGTCATTATCTAAACCACCCCTAGATCATTCATCTTCTAGTTTGATAAATGAACTCTCTAACAATCTTGTTGAATTTGATGAAGCAACAAAGAATCACCAGCTTTGGTCTAATTAGGTAGAATAATCTTCTTTGAATGATAAGGATTAAGTGATGAATATGAGAAAATAATTGGAAAAAGGTAAAGTACCAGTCATGTTTTGGCCTTTGGCTGACTCTCCGTATGATATTCCAGAAATGTTGATGGAAGATTGTATTGACGATATTCGTCTCAAAATTTGGAAGACTCTTTGTCAATTAAAAAAGAAAATATTATCTTATGATGAATATTAAAATCATATCAAGATAATATAAGGGTTACAACGCCAAATTTATTTGGCATCTCTCTAAGTTTCCCAATATTCAAAGGTTGAAAAGCAGCAGAGATCCCTTTAGCATTCATACCTTGGTGCACTAAAAATATTGTGCCAGTTAATTTCCAATGCCCCATATGGTATTCATATCAGGGGATGGGGTGTTCATGGAGGACTTCATTTCACTGTGCTCTCCAGTCAACAAAGCCCACCAAAAGTGGTCTCATGCAATGTTATTTCCCATGGCCGGCCACAGCCAACTGGTTTTGTGTGTAATCAAATGCTTGCTCAGGAAGATGCCTAAATTAGTTATTCCCAAAGTCAGGCATTCAAAGAACAAGTTGTCGAATTACTCTTGCATCAAGAAAATGAGAATATCGAACAGGATTCTTGTTTAGAGAGTGTGCATCAGCAAGTGACAAAAGTGCCAAAAATCATCCGACGGTCATCTGAGCTAGGTGATTTGAGTGGATGTAGGTTGATGCATCCATCCAATTTTTTGGACTAAAGTCTGAAAAATCAAGAGAGTTTTTTAGAAAGTATCAGATGTGGCAGTTCAAGAGTCACCCAAGCTTTCTAGACTGGGTAATATTTTAACCCAACCCTTAGGATCAACAGATAAGATTCGAGGAGTTGAGCAGGAATAGCCCCAGTCCACCAGACTGTGGACTTTTTCAAATCCTCAGTCTCTTCCTCAACGAAAGTCAGTCTTCTCTCAACTAGGGAAGAAGCCACAGGAGGAACGCAGAGCTGAATTTTCAGGGGATTACATCCAAATTACGGTTCATCAAGAAGTTCCTTAGGGATCAACTCAACAAAAGGTAATGTCTCGTAAAGGAAATGGAAGAAAACAATATCACAGAAATGCCGATACAAGGGATGCAATGCATTATGCATCGATAAATGTCATTAATGTCGTTGTTTTTGATCCTCCAGAACATGAGGCTCACTCAGAGGGATCAGATGAAGAAGTTCCTGCTCAAGAATCTGTATGCACAGAAACAAATGAAGAAGGTGTGAGTACCCAAAATCAAAGGCTTACCCAGAATCTAGGTATTCCTTTAAATAACCAATTCCCCACTCTCCGAAAAGAATCAAACAAAGGGAAAAGAAAAAAGTCAGGATACATTCCACCATACCTCTGGAGAAGGCCAATCACTCTCATTAGAGGAAAGGTTCACACAACAAGAGGCGGAAATGAAGGAGTTAAGGAGGTTGAATGCAGAACTACTTCAAGGTAGTTTTCCTCCTAAGCGTGATGAAGTTAGTCGGTCAAGGGAATTCGTTGCAGATACTTGGATGGATCAAGAATATCCTCCTTTACCAGTACACCCTCATAGGTCCAATCCTATGGGTTATATGCAACAACAACTGACAATACTACCATCAGTGGCAGTCCCGGTCGCTACACCCATTCAAACTCCAGTTATTTCACCTGCACAGGTCCAAGCTCAACCAGATGATTCTCAAAAATTAATGACTACCATTGAGTCATTAACATCTCGGTTTGAAGCTATGGAAGGGAAGCATGCACCAGTTGAACCAAAAAACAGAGCTTTACCATGAATGGTTTGATGTAATTCCTCCCCCATCAAATTTTGAAAGTACAACATTCCCAATTTTTAATGGTTCGGGAGATCCAGAACAACACTTAACACATTTTGTTTCTCATTTTGATCCCATGATGGGAACTCCTCAACAACAATAAGCAGTTAAGATAAAGTGTTTTGTACAGTCATTACAAGGACATGCCTTTGTCTGGTATAAAAGCTTGCAGTCCCGGTCAATTACCAGGTGGGAAGATCTTCTCCAACGATTCCTTCTTCAATTCAGCTCAACGTTGCCAAAGAAAAAAGATTTTTATCTTACAAATTGTAATAAAAGGAAGAATGAAAGAGTTTCATATTTCATTGCTCGCTGGAAGGGATTAACATATTCCTTAAGCTTAGCACTCCCTCAAGAAGAATTGTTTCCAATCTGTGTGGAAAATTTGCATGATGAATTACGCACACCGTTGATCCCTGTGAAATACACAGGAGGGTTTCGAGACCTTACTTAAATTGCTCAACAGATTGAAGACTCTCTTATAAAGACTAAGGATAAAACTCGTGTAATTCCATCAGTTCCAGGAAGGATAATAGGGAAAGCAGAGACTATTGGAGTTACACTTAAACAAGCACCTGTACCAGCTTCCACTTCAAGAACTTCATCTTATCGAATGGTTCCACATCCTGAGCGTCAAAAAAAGCGGTCTCCTCATCAAGATGATCAAAGAGATCAAAGGTGGAAACAATTTGAGAAGTTAAAGAACAAGTTTTATTCTTTCTGAAATGAACAAGTTTTTGGTTACTTAATTTTGGATCTGGAAAATAATTTGGTTCAGTTGCCAAGGCCTAAAAGGACGAACAAGGAAGGAGATGAAGACTTCCCCAATTATTTCCCATTTCATAAAATGTTGGGGCATCCCATTTAGGAGTGTTTTGTCTTCAAAGACCTCCTTTAAAAGATGGTGGACTCGGGACAAGTCAAACTAAAGGGTTCTTCAGCCCAGGTAGCATGTGTTACTGCTACCGATCCAGAGGAAGAAGGCAAGTGGCATGAAGTCAAAAACAAAAATGCGTAGAAATATGATGATTATATGTTCAGGAAAATGATCAACCAAACTCATGCCATTTTACGAACATAATTGAAGAAACCAATTGTGTCTTCTCCTATATATTCCATATCAAAAAACCCTTCATCAGAAGGAAAATCCTCAAAGAAGCGGCATAATTCGATGAAAGAAGGACAGTCAGAAGAAGACGAGTTCGTGTCCAAGCCTAAATTGTCTTTGACTCTGGCAGATTTTATGTCACCTACTTCAAAAGCACGGGCACCGCCCCACCAAACAGCACAACCTAAACTGGATAATCGGACAAAATCTTCATCAGATGAAGAGTTGATCTTTGGTTCTGTTAATATGATTCATTTAACAGATCCTTATGTCAGTCGCAGCATCAATCTTGATGAGCCTGAATTACCTGTATCAAACAGAGGAATTAGAGGGAATTACAGAGGTCTGGGATACAGGGGAATATGTAGATATTCTAGAATCCACTATTTCAATCCTACCCCTACTAGGACTGTATATGCAGCAGAAACTCGGGGCAGAGCCCTTCAGCGGGCTCAACAAGAACAAGAAAGTTCTTCCACACATGGAAGATTCATTCTTGGTACAGTTATTTTAGAAGATCAGTTAGAGGTTACACCTTATTCCTCTCAGCAAATAAATAGGCCTAGTCGATCTAATATTCCAAAGCCAGGAGTATTTCCAACTTCTACCCCGATATAAGAAGCATCTACTTCGAAAGCATCAACTTCTAAGGCACCTGCAAAACCACATGTTCCAGTTGGGAAATGCAGACCATTGGACAAAAAGTATGATTTATTGGAACATTTAGCCCAAGTACCAGCCAAGTTATCAATTCTGGATTCCTTGAATATATCAAAGGATCTTCGGGAGGCACTCATTGAGGCTTTTTCAAGTCCTCAGGAATTCGAAACTGAAATTTCTACGGTTTAAGTATACCATGTAGATAATGGCCCTACAGAATGCCATGCTGAGATATCTTTTACAGATGAGGATGAAGATGATGTTTTACATGGACATATCATACCTTTGTATTTATTTTTCAAGGTTAATGATATAGACATCTGGCGAGCTTTCATTGATAATGGTTCAGGAGTCAACCTCATTCCTATTCGTACACTTCGTTGATTGGGCCTCACCGAATCTGATTTATCTCCTTCTAATTTGATGTTGTAAGGATATGATAAAAATGAACAAGAACCTCTGGGTGAGATCCCACTCAGAACTTAGTTTGGAGACCTTGTATCCAATTTATATTTCATGTTTATTTTTCATGACATAGCCTTCAACATTTTTCTTGGAAGACCTTGCCTACATAAACATGTGGTCGTACCTTCGTCATACCATCAGTGTCTCAAATATTATTTCAATGGTCAAATTGGGACATTGTATGGTGATAAAGCCCCTTTAAAAATATGTGAATCTCAATACATTGAGGTATAATTCTATCATATGGAGGGAAAGGATAGATCCACGACAATGGAGGTTACCAAAATTAATGCTCCATATGGTTTGGAAAAGATTCTAGTAAACCCATTCATACATGTGAATACAGATTATGTGTTTCATATCAGTCAAATTGACAAGGTATACCCAAATCCAAATACTCTTATAGAAACTTCCATAAGGTCAATTATGGAAACCAAGCCAAACAGCATGGGAGATATTGGTGATTCATCAAGCAATGATGATAGCTCAAATGGATATGTCTTCATTTCATCCGCTGAAATCCATAAATTTAATACTTCATCAACCAGACCAAAAAAAGTTATAGCAATGTCAGAGGTGAACAATGATGTCAATTCTCAATCAATCATCTCCTCTTTATTACCCAAGGAAGACCCTTCATCATCAATAGGGTCAGAAATGGTAGCCACTTCTTCAAGATGTTCAAATTTTAACATCTCTCTTGATTGTGGAAATTATTCTTCATTATCTACTATACAAGTAGAAACAAAAGAAATAACTCGTGTTGAAGAAGAATAGGAAGATCTCAGAGATGCTCCTTTAGCATTTTAAGAGGGTATCTCTACCACTGTGGATGAACTCAGGAAAATAAATCTGGGTACAAGAGAATATCCATGCCCCACTTTAATTAGTGCGTCCATGACTCTTGAAGAGAAATAAATGTATACTTCATTTCTAAAGAAAAATCGAGATGTATTTTATTGGAATTATACATAAATTCTAGGTCTTGATCCCAATGTTTCCACTCATCATTTGGGTTTTCCAGAAGAACATCAAGGATTCAAGCAATCCGCAAGAAGAATACACCCAACTTATGCTTCCAAAATTGAGATTGAAGTGGATAAACTTATCAAGGCTAACTTTGTCATAGAAATTCAATATCCTAAATGGATGGATAATATTTTCCTTGTGAAAAAGAAGAATGGACAAATTAGAGTTTTCATTGATTTTAGAGATCTTAATCGGCATTGTCCCAAGGATGATTTTCCAATTCCGATTACGGAACTCTTAATTGATGAAAAATCTGGATATGAAGCACTCTCTTTCATGGATGGATATTATGGATATAATCAAATTTGAATGGCTCTAGAGAATTAAGATTCTACAGCTTTCAGGTCCACTTAGGGTGTATTTTGCTATCGGGTAAATCCATTTGGCCAAAAGAATACAGGCGCAAAATATCAACGTGTCATGCAATGTATCTTCAAACCCTTTTTAGGGAAATTTGTTGAATATTATGTGGAAAATTTGGTGGTTAAATCCAGACAATGTTCTAATCACTTGGCTGATTTGGAAATCATATTCCACAAACTTCGACAATGCAATTTGAAGATGAACCCCTTGAAATGTGCTTTTGGGGTAACCTTAGGAAAATGTCTTGGCTTTGTTGTACACCATCTTGGTATTGAATTAGGTCCTAAGAAGAAAAAAATCAATCCTTGGTATGTCACCTCCTCAGAATTTGAAATAATTGAGAGGACTTCAGGGACACTTGGCCTATATTCGGTGTTTCATCGCCAATTTGGCAGGCAAATGTTTCCCTTCACCAAATTGATGAAGAAGGGAGTCACTTACTAGTGGACCAAAGATTGCCAAGAGGCATTTCATATACTCATGAAATATCTCTTGAGTCCACCAGTATTAATGCCACCTGTTGAAGGAAGAACACTTATTCTTTATGTGACGGCTTTAGAGAGATCATTGGGTGCCTTCATTTCCCAAAAGAATGATGTTCGGAATGAAAACAGCCTTTACTATCTCACTCAGACTATGCTTGAAGTAGAAACCTGATATTGAAGTATTGAAAAGTGATTCTTAGCATTAATCTTTAAAGTTCAGAAATTGAGACACTACCTGCAGCATCATGAGGTCCAATTAGTATCTTGAAATAACCTGCTCAAATTTATCCTTAGTCATCCAATGCTTACAGGACGTTTGTCAAGGTGGGTAGTTATTTTGCAGCAATTTGATATCCAGTATGTGTCTCAAAAGGCAATAAAGTGCCAAGATCTAGCTGATTTCCTTGATAAACACCCTTCAGTAGAAGATACATCTTTAGATTCTAAACTTCCTGATGAGGAAGTCTTCTCCATTCACGATAATATTCAAACATGGGAAATGTACATTGATGGTGCTTCTAGAATTCCAACAGGGAAGAAAATGGAATATACTAAATTAAACAAAGTTGGGTTAGTAATTGTACTTATTTCCCTAGAAAAGGATGTATTACCCTATTCCTTCTTATTGTGGGAAGGTGATACAAACAATGAAGCAGACTATCAAGCTCTCATCATAGGATTGGAGTTGGCACTTCAGGCATAAGTGAATCACTTAAAGGTGAAAAATGATTCAGACCTAGTAATCAAACAGTTCAATGGGGATTATGCCATCAGAAAGGAAGAGTTAATCCCTTTGTATGATTACGTCAAAGAGTTAATGGCGGAATTTCCTTCGGAACTAAAATTTTATTATGTCTCGCAATCACAAAATGCCCAAGCTAATGCATTGGCTAATATAGTCATAGCTCTAGCAGATCCAAATCGGGATGAGACAATCATCAATATTTCCCACCGTCATACAGTTTCACCTTATGTTCAAATCAGAATAGTGGAAATCAATTAAAATTGTCCCATTTGTGAACCATATGGTCATACTACAGGATGGATGAAACCTATTAGGGAATACCTTCAAAATGGAATACTCCCACCTGATAGAGTCGGGAATGAACAAGTCTGGACACATGTGGTCAGTTTTACTCTTTATGATAGCCCAGATCGCCTAGAAAAAATTCTCTACAAAAGAGATTTTGATGGAATTCTCTTCATATGCATTGATGGTGAAGAGACAATAGATGTCATGAAAGAAGTACATGCAGGAGTCTGTGGTGCACACCAGTCTGGACATAGACTATCTGATCAAATTCAAAGGCTTGGATACTTTTGGCCTTCAATGATACAAGATTGTGTTGATTTCTCTAAAAAGTGTCATTCCTGGCAAGTATGTGCCAACTTCATTCATCAACCCCCATAGTTACTTCTTATAGCTAAATACTCATGGCCATTTTCCACATGGGGAATGGATGTAGTATGACCTTACCCTTTGGCTACATCCAAGCAGTTTAAGTACATTCTTACTGCTACTGACTTCTTTTCCAAATGGGAAGAGGCAATACCTCTCAAAGAAGTTAGTTATAAATGCATTTTTAGATTCATCAAGTCTAACATGATTACCAAATTTGGTGCCCCTCATACCATATTGATGGAAAATGGAACCAAATTCTGTTCATCTGAGGTAAGGAAGTTGTATCAAGAATTCAACATCAAATCCAACCATTCATCTCGGTATCAGGCAGTGGCCAATGGTCAAATAGAAGACTTCAATAAGACTCTTTCGAATATACTGAAAAAGATGGTGGATAAAGATAAGAAATCATGGCCTGATAAACTTTTTCATGATCTATGGTCTTATCGGACCACCACCCGCACTGCTATGCGGTCAACTCCATATTCATTGGTATATGAAACAGAAGCAGTCTTGCCCATTGAGGTTCAATTACCTTTGCTTAGAGTAGCCATTTGTGATCAGTCATCTACATATGAACAATCTCAAAAGCGATTGGATGGATTGGAATGATTATATGAGAAAAGATTATGCACCCTGCACCACTTAGAATTCTATCAGAATTGAATAGCACAAGCTTTTATCCAAAAAGTTCATCTTCAATCATTTATTCAAGGAGAATTGGTATTGGTCCTCAGATCTCCAATGATACCAGGAAACAAGCCTCCAAAGCTTGAGCGAAAGTGGGAAGGACATTACTCAATACATAAGGTCTACTCCAATGGAGCTTATTCTTTAATCTCAATGGATGGAGAATTCATCACGACTCCAACTAGTGCAAGATTCTTGAAGAAGTATTTTGTGTAACACTAATACTTACATCCTACAGGACGTTAAACTGCATAACCATTCATCCAACATGATGTTAAACTGTGACGTCCTAGTTACATGATGCTAAACTGTGCAACACTGGTCCATGCATATGACCTTAAACTATTTTGGTCCTCATTTCAATACTTTAAACTGCATAGTCCCCATAATACGTCCTACATGATGTAAAAATGTATTGTCCTACATGACATTAAATTGTTCACATGTTCTTCCTATATGACGTAAAACTGAAAAAAAAAATTCCCTTAATACGTCCTACATGATGTTAAACTGTATTTTATCCTATCTACATGACACTAAACTATGCATCACCAATAGTCCTTACTGCATGACATTAAACAGGACAGTCCCTTATTCGTCCAACATGACATTAAACTTTGTCCCCTTTGTTTTGTCATCCAACATGATGTTAAACTGTTTGTCCGAGCCGCAAGACGTTAAACTGCCAAGCACCCCATGTCTGTGACACATTTCATTTAAACTGTTTCATATCCCTTATGTCATATATAACATTAAACTATTCATTTTTAGGGTTGTTTCTACCTCTTGTTTCTCACACCGAGTATGACTCACGTGAGCTTAGATTAAACTTCAACCATAACACCCTCTTTGGGCTGCTAATCACGCGTAAGTCCCAACACCATCTTCGGGTTTTCGTCAAGTAAAAATTGGTCACTAATTCATTCTTAATCGAACTACGTGGACTTTGATCCTTGCCTTCTAGGCTGGGTACGTAGGCAACCTCCCGAGGTTCAAGCCCAAAACATTCTTTTTTCTTCTTTTTCTTTTCTTTTTTCTTGTCCTGTATGATAATGAACTACAACATTCTTTAACACCCTCACCTGAGAGGGAATCATTATTTACATTGATCTCTAATCATTTTATATTTCAAATACTACATGCATACATGACAATGCCCGAACCTTTAATCTTGGGTCAAACCATCATTGCACTAAAGTCCCCTTTCACCCTTCACTTGTGCGAACCAAATCTGTACAAAGGGTATTTCAAGAACTATGTATGGATTGATTTCCATCCTTATGGGATATGTAGGAATGTTCGAGCATCCCTTGAACCCAGACCTAAGTCTTTGGGCCTAACCCAAAATTCCACTTTCAGTCTCATGGCTGAAAAGTCCTTCATTCACATCAGGTTTCAGAAACACACAATGTGTATTCCTCATTATGGTCCGAGCTCTATGACACTAAACTAAGATCTCCTACACTCTCATCCCACATGACGTTAAATTTTATTTCAAGAACTACGTATAGCTTGATTCACATCCTTATAGGATACATAGTGAAATCCATCACCTCAATTCAGGACCCAGTCACAACATGATTATGGTTAGAATTGGTCTGTGTATCTTCTACATGCATTGGACAATGCCAATTTTGATGTATCATACTCCTAACCTTAAATACTTCAAGATTTCCATAAACCTTTTCTTGACTTCTGGTCATGAAATGTCTGATTCCCGGGAATTCTCTTGCCTGACTATGCAGCACGTGCCCCTAGGTGGCCTTGCATAAGTAGTCTATATAACAGACCTATCATCCAAATGATGATATTATTTGACTATGCATTCAATGCCCTTATGTGTCCCTACATAATTCGACCCCCTAACGGGTTTTTCAAATAGTGTTAACTTCATTCTTGGGAGAAAAACCACTTTTTTCCTTGTTGGTCTTCACAAAAATATGTAGGGATCCGAAAAAATAGTTATCCTTAACATATTTGTCCCATATTCTTTTTCATGATCTGAAAATATTCAATTCTCTGGTTTATATTTCCCTTCCCAACGTTTGGATCAAACCTTCGTAGGGGTGACATTCATCCAATTCTTTGGTAGTATTTATTGGGAATATCCTCTCCATATTCAAGTACCTCTCTCCATACAACAAACTCTATGATTTAGAAAATTTGAATCTCCATAAAAATCCACTGGCTTTTAAGTAGTGGAAAAGTAAAATTTCTAAGAGTTCTTTTGCCTAACTATGAAGCACGTTCCCCTAGGTGGCCTTGCATAAGTAGTCTACATAACAGGCATGTCAGCCAAAAGATTCTATTATTTGACTATGCAACCAATTCCCTTAAGAAGCCCTGCATAATTCAACCCCCTAATGAGTTTGTTAAATAATGGTAACTTCACTCTTAGGAAATACTTCTACAAATACCTTTCAGTCCTTTTTCATATCATTCCTCAGATACAAAATTTCCTAAGTCATAGTTTACATGTTTTCCTCAATAATTGAATGTGGTAATATGTTTTTAGAAAAATTATCAAGGAATTGAGTCAATTTTAATCCATTCGGTCACAACTATTTGACCTTAAACATTAGAATTTTTATGTCCGACGTCCATAACTTTAAACTTCCCCCAAAATACAAGGGAACTCTGAACAAAAGTTAAGTCCCAGCTCACTAAACATACATTTCATATGATTTAGGAAATATTGATAAATTAAAATATGTAAAGTTTGTAGGGTTATTTTTATAATCCTAGTAATAATCAAACTATGCTTACTAGGCCCATTGGCTTAGGTAAAAAATGTAAGCAGGTAGCAAAAGAATGTTGGCATAAACGATTGAAGATGAAAGTGTTTTTCATTGATGCACAAGAGTTAGAAGGACATCCATAGATTGGAGTATCTTCTCTTTTTCAATAATTACAAGAGGATTTCAACAAAACTCTTCATTTGATTTATGGAATAACGAGCTTCATCAGCAGCCACCTGAAATTCATTCATTCAATTGGATGCAATAAGAGATGCAGTGATACCAGCTCTTCTTGGAACGATTGTAAAAGAATATTCTTGAGTGTGGTTTGAGAAAATTTTCTACTAATCAAACAGTGACTTTGTTTCTGTCCAAGAGACTTGGAAGATGGATACATGGATTTGAGAATGGAGAATTGAAAGTAAAGATACATTTAGAGAGAGTACTCTTTTCAAATATTGTTCTAATGTCATGATAGTCTTCTCTCCACCAACCGATAGCGAGACATGATATTTCATCATGTACTTGGCCAAATTTGGGAGAGTGATGTTGCAGATATCATAGTAATCATGGCCAATGATGTTCATCATGTCATCAATCCACTTGCTGGCTAGTTCATCAACCGATATAACTTTTTTGGGAGCCATTGAATCTGCACAAATATCAGATAATTAACTTTTATGTAAGTTGGTTTTTCATAAAATTTGTGAAAAAATTCGAAAAAATGTCTAAGGAATTAAGGCACGTAAGTCCCATGATTGGCGCACAAGTCTAATATGGTCGCACAACTATGGGCGTGTAGGTATCACTGCACAAGTCCAAATACCTCTGCAGAAGCATGACACAAAAAAACAATGAATCATGGGCAGCAGCACCTGCGCGAACGAGCGAAATCCAAGCTACTTGCGCTCTGAGAGCTCAGAAGCGTTCAAAGTCGGGTGCTTTGCATGAAGTGGTGCCGCATATTTATAGGCGAGGCTGTACCCCTATGTGTCGGACCCTGCATGCCAGAAGCAGACCTGCCCGCCTAGTACCTACGCGCTGCAATACCTTACTTATCGCTTTCCTCAGAGTCAAATCCTCTTTCCTTTTTCAGATCCAACTCTGAGGGGGGGGGACATTTTTTGACGCTCCATTCCATCATAGAGACTAACGAATGAAAAAGAGGAATACCTTAACCACAAAGAGATTCATCCTTTGACGAAACATAAAAAATTGACAAAGGCATGAACAAGGATTTCTTTAAGCATGGGTCGCACAAGTTTCACTATGGTCGTGCAAGTATACTTGCGCCCCACATATTGGTCATGCAGGTGACTTGCGCGCCCTAGTCTTTTTTTTGCCCAAGGTCCTCAATGGCCTATAAATACCCCTTGTGGGCCCCCCATTTCGGGGACGAAAAATCCAAAAGTCATATTTAAGCTCTCGGCGCCCTAGTCTTTGCTTGAAGTCTTCTGAACACTTCTAAGGTAACTTCTTACCTAGAATGGAAGATCTAAAGAGGGGGAACAAGGCCTAAGTGTTGAAATTCATCAAAAAATGCGCGACTAAGTGTTTAAACCTTAAGGAAAATGTCCACACTTGCGCTCCACCTTACCCCTTCAACAGAACTTGCGTGCCAACCTTTTGGAAGCCTTTAGGGATAATATTAAGGGCTTGAGCCAAGTCTCTCCCAAGTATTACCCTATTGGTTAACCTTTTCCCAAGTACCCCCATGTTGTGCAAGTATACTTGCATGACCAGGACTTGTGCCCCCAAATAAGACTTGTGCGCCTGCCTTTTTTTGGGTTCCCCTTCATCCAATTCACTTCCTTTCTTCAAATTCACCTCTCCTCTTCAAGATTTAGCCTTCAAAACCTTCTTCAAAGCCACTTATGGCATGGTTCCTTTGTTGGATTCCTTATCTGAAAAGAATTCTGTGGAAAATATCTCAAAACCTTGTGATTTATATAACTTTATATCACTACGGTTTGAGGTTCCCTTCATCCAAACCCATCCCTTAAGATGAGAGAATCTTTGATCTGGGCATCCTCCTTAGGAGTAAGCCCCAATCATAAGTCAAATTCCCTTAATGGGCATCCTCCTTATAATTAAGCCCCAAATTAAGAATCTAAATCTCCATAAAGCACAACTACCTTTATGGACCCTATTAATGGGTATACTCGTTAAGAGTAAGCCCCAAGTCCCCCTTAATTTGGGCCTTCTTCTCAAGAGTAAGTCTCAATCATAATTTCCCTTAATATTGGGCATCCTCCTTAGGAGTAAGCCCTAGTATTAAATATTTTTGATTTGGTATTTCTTCTCAGGAATAAAACCCAATCATAAGTCCCTCTTAATCTAGGATTCCTTTTCAAGAGTAAGTCCTATGTTAATATTCCAAATCTCCATAAAGCCCAAATACATTTATGGACCCTAATCCTGGGCTTCTTTTCTAAACTAAGTCCGGATGTTCATTTACTTGGGCTGTCTCACATATGTAAGCCCCGCATCATTTCTTATGAATGCATCTTTCATGGAACCATTTTAAAGTTTACTGATACCTCTTGTTTCTCACACCGAGCATGACTCACGTGAACTTAGAGTGTGAAAGTAATCACGACAGTTCTTTCTGGGCCATTAACTATGCATAAACCTCATACTTCTTTACTCGAACTATGTGGACTTTGATCTCTGCCTTAAAAGTAGAGTATGTAGGAAGCCTTTCTAAGGTTCAAACCCATCTTTCATTAATTCTTTTCTATCCTATATGACGTTAAACTATATCCTAATTCCTGATCTACATGGGTTCTGATTCCTTTTCTAACAAGGATACATAGTTATCCCATCTGCGGGTACGATCCAAAATCTAAAATAATACATGTCCTTCTAAATGAAAATAAACTTCAAGTTCCCCACTGAGTGGATTTAAAACCATTATGGTCATCATAATGACCAAGATATTTCTATATAATGTATTGAAGGATACCATTAACAAAGAATATCCAATACATACGGATGATTCTTCATCGATGAAGAACCTCAGATACATATAAAATATTCTCTTAATATTATACATATCAATCATTAATTGAAAATCTAAAGGAAAACACATTTTAATGTATGGTAAATTAATAAGGATTCACGAACATAACTTAAATATATGATAGAGTCCCGGAGTAGGCAATAATTCCCCCCAAAAAAGTTATGATGAGCCTGACCTCCCATCCTCTCGACCAATGAAAATTCTTAATCCTCATCTTTCCACAAATAATGAGCACCTACCTTGGGAAAGTAGGTCCAAATGGATATAGAATCATTAGATGTTTCCAGGTCTATGAATAAACCCATTAGAAACCGATTGGAAAAGTTTTAACCTTAAACCAATGAGGTCATTCCCCATTTCTAGGAAGAAACAATTATTAAACTAAAAGGTTCCCTCCCCCACACTTAAAATATTGAATCGTCCTCAATGTGAACTCGTGAGATGATATATGCACATGAAATGTATAATTTTATATAGGACAAAGAATAAAAAAGTTAAAGGGTTACGAACAGCCTGATGTTCTCAAGTGATTATGGTGTTATACAGTGTGATGAAATCCACTGCATGAGTAGGAATCCCCTCAATGTATTTCTTCAAACGTTGCCCATTGACTGTAAATATCCTTCCTGTGTCCTCTTGTGTGATCTCCACAGGCATCATCTTTAGTCGTTAACTATAGAGAATGACTTTCTCTCCAACATGAAACTCCCTTTTTTGGATCATTCTATCATGAGTTTCTTTTGATTTTTCCTTGTAGAGCCTTGATTTCTCATATGAAGACAATCGAATCTCCTCAAGCCCTTGAATTTGCAGGTTCCTTTGGATTCCAGATTGGGCCAAATCCATGTTGCATTTCTTTATAGCCCAATAAGCCCGATTCTCAACCTCCATGGTGAGATGACATGCTTTCCCAAAAACAATCCGAAATGGGGACATACCAATTGTTGTCTTGTGTGCTGTCCTATAAGCCCAAAATGTATCATCCAAGAACTTGCTCCAATCTTTCCCATTTGGTTTCATGGTTTTCTCCAAAACTTGTTTCAATTACCTATTTGAAACTTCAGCCTTGCCATTTTTTTGATGGTGGTATGGTGTTGATGTTTTGTGTGTCACCCCATACTTCTGAAGGAGGGAAGCCAAATTATGATTGCATAAGTGTGTCCCTTGGTCAATAATGATGGCCTTCGGTACTCCAAACCTACAAAAAATCTGTGTCTTGACAAATTCCACTACAACCTGAGAATCATCAATCCGGGTGGCCTTAGCCTCCACCCATTTACTCACATAATCAACAGAAACAAAAATATACAAAAACCCAAATGAAATAGGAAAAGGACCCATAAAATCAATTCCCCACACATCAAAATTCTCACAGAATATTATGGGTTGTTGGGGCATCTCATATCTCCAAGAAATGTTCCAAGTGTGTTGGAAATGAGAGAATGACTTAAAAAACACATGGGCATCATGGAATAATCTAGGCCAACATAATATAGAGTCCAAAACATTATTAGCTATCTGTTGGGGTCCAAAGTGTCCCCCACAAGAAAGTGTATGACAAAATTGTAGAACAGACTAAAACTCTGATCAGGAACACACCTCCTAAAAACTTGGTCACTACACATGCCCCAGAGGTATGGATCATCCCAAACATAATACCGAGACACACTTTTTAATTTTTGGATTTGATGTTTCTTTAAATTTACAAGGATTTAAGAGGCAACAAGGTAGTTAACTAAATCTGGATACCAAGGATACATACCTGAGATGGAATAAAGATACTCATCCGGGAAAGTGTCCCAAAGTGGTACCTGGTCTAAGGTTCCATCCTCTAGTGTGTGAGTAAGATTACTCATGCGGTCCACCACAAAGTTTTCTGACCCCTTTTTTCCTTTATCTCAATATCAAATTCCTAAAGAAGGAGAATCCATCAGATTAGTCTGGGATTTGCATCTGGCTTCTTCAAGAGGTACCTCAGAGCTGTATGGTCAGGAAAAACAACTACTTTAGAGCCCAATAAATATGAATGGAATTTATCTAAAGAAAATGTGACAGCAAGAAAATCCTTTTCCATCATTGTGTAGTTTTATTGGGCTAAATCTAGTGTCCTTGATGCATATTCAATCACATGTGAACGTCCCTCCACCCTCTGAGATAAGACATCTCCAATCGCGAAGTTGGATGCATCACACATAAGCTTGAAAGAAATCTCCCACAATGGGGTCTGTATGATAGGTGGAGTGGTAAGACATTGTTTTAGCTCACCAAAGGATTTATACAAGAATCATCAAATATAAAATTAGAATCTTTTTGAAGTAATTGCGACATAAGAAGAGCAATATTACTAAAATCTTTGATGAAGCACCGATAAAATCCTGCATTCCCTAGGAAATATCTAACATCGCGCACACTTTAAGGATAGGGTAAGGATGAAATAATTTCTATCTTAGATTTATCAACCTCTAGCCAATTTTTTGACACTACATTACCTAAGAAAATGCCATGCTCTACCATGAAATGAAACTTCTCAAAGTTCAATACCATATTCTTCTCAATATAACGATTCAACACCTTTCCCAAACAATTTAAACATTCATCAAATGAGGATCCATACACTTTAAAATCATCCATAAATACCTCCATGACGGTCTTAATAAAATCAGAAAAAATGCTCAACATGCATCTCTGGAAGGTACCTGGGGTGTTGCAAAGTCCAAATGGCATCCTTCGGTAGGAAAACGTACCAAATGGACAAGTTAATTTTTTCTTCTCTTAATCCTCTAGAGCAATAGGAACCTAAAAATATCTATAAAATCCATCCAGTAAATAGTATTTTGTTTTCCCAGCTAGTCTCTCAAGCATCTGATCAATAAATGGGAGGGGGAAATGGTCTTTGCGAGTAAATTGATTTAGTTTCCTATAATCAATACACACACGCCAACTATTTTGCACCATCATTGGAACAAACTCATCTTTCTCGTTTTTTAAAATAGTAACACCACTTTTCTTAGGCACAAACTGAATAGGATTTACCCACTGAAAATCTAAAATGGGATAGATTATACCTGTCTCAAGCAATTTTTCAACATGTTTTTTAACAACCTCCAGAAGTGTTGGATTAAGTCTCTTTTGTGGTTTCCTCTCCGGTTTATCCCCATCCTCCAAAAGAATTATATGCATGAAAATGGAGGGTCTAATACCTGATATGTCAGCCAAGGTGCACCCAATTTCCCTGATGTTCTCCCTTAAAATATTCAAAAGTTTTTCTTCATGTTCAAAAGGTATATTGTTAGAAATGATAACATGTAATTTCTCAACACTCAACAAGTATGAGTATTTGAGATTTTGTGGCAATGGATTGAGTTCTAGTATAGGGGGTGGTTTATTGATGAAGACATAGAAGGAACTGAAATATCTACACAAAGAGCAATAGTATTAGAATATACATCATCAAAATCAGAGAATAAAGCATCAAATCCATCAGCATACTAAATAGCCATGTCATAATCAGAGTTCACATGATCAAAATCAGAATATGATTCTATTTCAAAATAAAATCTAATAGAGTCTTTTGCATTATAAATAGGTGTGAAATTACTCTTAGACATCAAACTAGAACCAATAATCATAATCTCCCTAAGCATACAACAATCAAATTCCATGGGTTTTTTATTTGGTGGTTCAAAATGGGAGATAAAAAATGCAGAATGATCCTCTGAGGGGTACTTCATGGAATCCATAACATTAAATATCGCAAATTCATTCCCAAATTCCATGTAAATTGTACCCTCATTGACATTTATGGTAGTTTTTTCAGTTTTGAGGAAGGTTCTACCTAAGATAATGGGAGCATGAGAACTTACCTAGTCGTCCACCATGTTATGCACGTAGAAATCTTCTAGGAAGATCATGTCTCTTACTCAGAAAAGTACATCCTCAAGGACTCCCACTGGATATATTGTAGCTCTATTTGCTAACTACACCACTACTTCACCGGCTTCAGCTCACCAACCTACAAAGAAGAAAATACAGAGTGAGGCATCACATTTATGGAAGCTCCCAAATCACAAAGTGCATTAGAAAAATGCAAATCCCCTATGGTGCAAGGGATGGTGAATGTCCCTGGATCCTTGCACTTTGTCGTCATTTATAGAGTTGGTGTAATGTGTTCTGACACATTCCTTCCAAGATTTATCCTCTCATTTCCCTAGATCCCTCTTTGATTGGTACAAAGATCTTTTAAGAATTTCTCATACCTTGGGATTTTCTTGATGGATTTAAGTAAATGGATGTTGATCTCCACATGCTTGAATGTATCCTAAACTTATTTTTCCATCGCCTCTTTAGCCATCTTCTTGGTTTGTTCAAATATATTTGGAAATAGAAGGGGTTTAGAAGTAAAATCATTATTATTTTTCTTACCTTTATCTTTCTCCTTGGATTTCTCATCAGTTGGTATGGAATGCGGCTTCTCCAGATTTGAGGTGAATCCCAGTGGAATAATAGGTGGAGAAGCATCAGTTGTTTGCATTCCACTTCTCAATGTGATGGAACTGACATTAACATATGGATTTGGAGTAGGTTGGGAATGTAGATTCTATAATTCTTTCTTACCAATTCATGGAGGGTAGTGGCAATCTGGCTCATTTGTGTCTTCAACTCCCTCAGCTCTGAACCTTGACTCTTAATCTCATTCTATTGATTAAGAAAAATTTTATTCAGAAGGTCATCAGTGTTAGAATATACCTCTAGTGTGGGATTCCCTTTTTCTGGCTTGTTTATGTTTGGGCTTCAAATATTCTTTGGGCTGGTTCGAATCCCTACAGTAAGGTGGAGGTTGCTAGAAGTTTTGTTGAAAGGGTGGCCTTTATTATTTTCCAGAGCCATACCTCATTTCCGATTGATCTTTCCACCCTTGGTTGTATGTTGGTGAAAAGGAATCAAGATTATTTTGAGGAAATGGTTGTTTTTTCTGATAAGGTCCCCTGGGAAACACTACTTCACAATCTTTTGTTTCTTTTAGTTAGGGGAAACAGTCAGTTCGGTTGTTTGTCTTAGTGAAAATGCCAAAAGGCCTTGAAAGAGGGGGTTGGGATGTATTTTGAGAGAAAGTAATATGTCTCAACATATTTATTAATTGTTCCAACTTGTTATCAATCAAATGACTTTAAAGAGAATATGGACTTACCTTATGTGCTCCCCTAACATATAGTGTACCCCGATCACCAAATTTTTGGGAGTTTTGGGCCATTTTTTCGATCAAAGCACGTGCAGCTACTAGTGTCTTGTCCACCAACACTCTTCCAGCTGCATAATCCACCATTATTCTCTCCATCAGTTTGAGTCCATTGTAGAAGTACTAGATGAGTAGTTTCTCACTGATTTGGTTATGTGGGAAGCTTGCACACATCTTCTTGAATCGATCCCAGTACGCATACATTGACTCACCTTGGGATTGCTTGATCCCTGAGATCACCTTCTGAATAGATGTGGTCCTTGAATTTGGAAAAAATCCCTTCATGAAAAGACATTTCAAATCATTCCAACAAGTTACATCTTCGGGTTGTAAATAATACATCCAATCTTTCGCAGCTCCATCAAGAGAAAATGGGAATGCTCTTATTTTGATTTGATCTTTAGAAACATTTCTTGGTTTAAGGGTTGAGAAAACCACATTAAATTCTTTCAAATGTTTTTTTGGATCCTCACCAGAGAGGCCATGAAATTTTTGAAGAAGATGAATTAATCCAGATTTCAATTCAAATTCCAATTCAAGATTTGGGTATGCAATACAATTTGGTTGATAGTTAATATCAGGTGCAACCAATTCTCGAATGGTTCTATTAAGTTCATTTCCATTATTTTCAGCCACTAGTTCTTGTTTTATGTTTTAATTAGAAGTGTTTCCAATTTCAATGTTCTTGGAGTGGAGAAATTCTCCAACTGTTTGAATGTTGAAACTTTTCGTAGACTGAGAATATCTGATTCGAGCCCTAAGGCTACGTTCAATCTCAAGATCAAGATCTAAGAGATCTTCAGGATTAGTTTGTGTCATAAATCAAGTAAAAATGAAAATAAATAAAGTGGAACATAGTAAAATAAAAATTATAAGTTTGATTTGATGGTCCAAAAAGAAGTAGAAGAAAAACAATGAAGAAGGAAAAAAATCAGATTGGGTAAACAGGAAGAAAGAAGAGAAAAAGAGAATAAAATGTAAAATAAAATATATACCTCTAATTGGTTGGAGTAATTACTTGCCTCCCTAGAAATAGATCCAATTTGAACAAGCACTGTCAGGGGTTCCCTCCAATGATGAGTGGTTTTTCGGTACTTAGGTGCAGTAGAGTGGCTGACCAAGGTCGTCTCTCAAAGGAGGAAGAAAATTAAAACAAATTCTTAAAGGTATTCAAAAAATAAAATAAAAGAGAATAAAAACACTACTTGAAATAATGGAGGTTATTAATAGTTTATAAATCTAGAGGAAGTTTTCTAGAAGAAGATTGTATTTTTTTTTTAGTTTTGAAATGGCGTTCGATTAAAATGACACAATAAGAAGATGTTTTTTTAGAAAATATTTAAAAGTCGTAATCGATCTAACCCTACCTCTTCATTTACTTATTAATAATTATCATTTAAATCAATATCCATTTAATTATTATCCTCTAATTTGTTAACCCTCTAACCCTACGATAGTTAACTTAACCGCAAATATGATTTACTTAAACCCTAGGCTAGCTTCGGAACACGCAATCGCAGCACCCTAATTTGATTGTTGTTATAAGGTTAGCTTATGGTCAATGGTTTATTATAGCACATATCAATTATGGAAATGAGGATTAATTGTTTTTAGGGATTATATTTGAACTCTACAAATTTATCCTGTGTGGTCTTGAATTACCAATTAAGATCACCCTCCACAATTTACACAAAATATCAACCTCGCGTGTTTTTTGGTTAATTGTTCAATTTCTTGCTTAGTTTATTATAATTTAAAGACACAATTCATGAATCGTATTAAGTTAATTACAGTAGCTCAATGATTCAAATTAATTAAATGAAGAGGGTAGAAGATAGATCGATCACTAAAAAACTACTCTTCTATGGGCGGTGTGGTCATTGTGGAGACGTTTTGCATGAGCAAATGATTGAAAGGGTAGAACCCAATCTCATCTCCACTCTTGATTCCAACCCAATTATGAATATTAAAAGAAGATGAAAATGTAAGAACACAAACTATTAATTAAAGAAAAATTCAAAATACAAACATGAATGAAAAGAATTACAAAGAGGATGAGGGAGAGGAGAGCCTTTTTGGAAGAGATCTTTGCACAAAGTCTTACTTCATACAAGAGTTTTGAGGGGCTCCCAAGAGACACCATTTCGGCCACACCTTCCCAATGCCTCGACCAACCTTCCCAAAGAGTGAAAACCCCCTTTAAATAGTGTTTTTGAGGGCTAGGGTTACATAAATTTTTTAAGTGTGAAATGAAAACTCATCCAAATATTTTATTCCAAGTTACACCACATTTCGGACCTCTAAAACATGTGAATTGGCCAGCCTTCTTGAAGTATTATTTTTCAAAAATCAATTCCCTGGGCTTCCCTCAAATTTGGGCTCAATCGAAGCCCGTATGAAGAAGATACGGCCCAAATGGTGAAGTAATGTCCAATCTGGATGGTTCTATCCAAATTTGTCTTTATGTCCTATTTACTCTGATCAAATTCACTATACAGCTCCCATGTCCTAAATCGAATTTGTATCCCATTAATTTGGGAAAACAGAAACAAAATTTTAAGTCAACATATTTTATATAGATATATTTATGCCTGAAATGCTACAATGAATTTTAAAAGGGTAAAACTGGATTTTTCATCAAATTTGCAAATGAATGATCTAATCCCAAATATTTCATAATTAATCATATTTAGCATAATATGAGGAAATTATATCATTTATTATCCATAAAATATTCAAAAAATAGTGTTTTATCAAAGGTTTACCCTTAATTTACTCACATGGAAAAAATATCATAACAATTTTCTCATGCCTAAAAATCATATCACGTAGCATAGACTCTAATCAAATCACATGAGAATATCAATAAAAGATGAAATTAAATCTTAAATAAGATATTAAAATTCCAATGTTCAAGTCCCATGTTCATTATTCTCTACCCATTAATCAATTTAATTACAATTTATAATACAATCAATTCATCAATTGATTTGTAAATCAATTCATCCATTTAAAACCCATGGAAAGGAAAAGGCACACCTCAAGGGAATCCAAGTTTCATGGATACCCATTGTGGTCCATTTATATAACCAACACACCCAAGGGGTGGTTTCAAATTAATACGCACAACCTATAAACAGTCATTATCAAGCGTATTTAATTAAATAAGTCATGCCTAGATATTTAAGGATCCAATTTCAATTTAAAGGGACACCCAAAAAAATTTCATGTAGTATGAAGGAATATATAAACACCTAGAATATCAATTAAAGGTAGGAGACCATATACCTTAGGTCATTAGTTGATAGTTTGTCAAGTATCAACTTTTGGTTCATCTCATGTCCGGATAAAATCGAAGAACATGTGAAGAACCTAATAATATGGCATATTAGCTTGCATATAAATGGTGTAACTGATATCCATAAGAAAAAATAATGGATAAAAAAGAATTTAGATATTACTATTATAGATCTTATGAGACAAATAGCCTTTAATTTGGTTATCTATCAGAAGAGATATCCTGATTCTAAGAATAAGATCAAAGAGGAGCTTACAAAAGTTGATGCTACTGTGCAGGAGGGAGAGTGAAATTATTTTTAGGTTTAATATTGTTTTAAAGGTAAAATAGTCATTTTTTACAAAATATTTGGGTTTCACGATTTAGGTGAATATTTTTTCAAAACGTGCACAAACTGTGCATGATCTGCTGTAGGGAAGGGGCACCACACGATTTTTCCACATGGTTTGAATAACCATATGCAAACCATACAAAACCCCACTATCAGAAATTGAAAACATGTCTCATATACATGCATCCCAAATCACATCATTTTTCCTAACCATGTGGCCTCCCCCTACTCTCTATCCATGTCTCACGCATTTTATCATATTGTGTTTCCTACCCCACACGGTTTTCACTTACCGTGCGCCATAAATTTTTCACCCCAAAAACTAGGTTCTAGGATTTGAATGAGCCCCAGACACCCCTGTTACCTTTATGACCTCCAAAGGAATTAACATTATTCCATATTCAAACAATTAAACTAATAATTGAATAAAAATAAGGGATTCATACCCTAAAGAATAATTGGATTCTTACACACTTCCCCCTTAAAGAAATTCATCCCTGAATTTCCATTCCAATGTTGGTGAAGAATAATTTGAGAACAACTCAAGCCACTATGTTCGTAAATCTGCTTCCCACTCCCAGGTCTCATCCTATATTCGGTCATATTACCACATCACCTGTACTAGAGGAATTAACCATCCACAGGGAACCATCATGTTACCATCTACAATAAATATAGGATTCTCCTCTAAGGATGCATCTGCCTCTATCTCAACCTCTTCTGAATGAAAGGCATGAGACTGGTCTAAATAATAACATCGTAGCTGATAAACATGGAAGATGTCATGCATGTCTTGGTACCTCTGAGGTAACTACAACTAATATCCTTCTAGCCCGAATCTCAAACGGCCCGACATAATGTGGTGAAAACTTACCTTGTCTCCTTATCTTCCTGTGTCCCAGCCATAGTGAGATATTTAAGAAAACCCGATCCCCAACCTCGAACTCCAGAGGCTATCTACGGTGATCGAAATATTATTTCTGATTATATTTCACAATATCCATCCACTTCTAAAACAACTACACCTACTCAGAGGTCTCTTGAACAAGATGAGGTACAAGCATAGCTTCCTCTCCTGCCTCTTATTGGAATACATCACTTGTCTTTTTTACTAAAATTTCATTTTAAACTGGAAACATACACTTTGACTCATACCGGTAAAATCTTGTATCAGATTGACATAAGACTAATTCCTACATATTAAAAATGACTTTTGAGTCAATTTCTTAAATTATCAAGAAAACCCAAGTGTTTTTTCTCAGTTTTCAGGGAGTGACATTTTTTGTACTAAACTATCAATTTTAAACTAATAATGGAATCATTGAGTCATACCAGGAACATTGTGAACCATATTGATGTTTGGTTTATTCCTTTATGTCACAAATTGCTTATGTGTCATTTACCTAAAGTATAACAACAATATGAATGTGTTTCCTCAGTTTTGTGTAGGTCAGTTGTCCTTTTTACTAAAATTGATGTCAATTTTAAATAAAAAGACACACTTGGAGTCATATAGGTCACATTGGGCATCATATTGAGGTTTTGAAAATTATTACATGTTACAAATGACTAATGGAACATTTTTCGAACATATCATAACTACCTAAATGTGTTTTCTCAGTTTTGAGTAGTTTAGTTGTCCTTTTTACTAAAATTGATGATAATTTTAAGTAAAATATTCCCACATAATCATACCAGGCACACAGTGTGTTGGAATGTGGTGGGGATAATTAATGTATGTCCCAAATGTATTACGGATCATTTTTATAAATTATCAAAACAATCTTAATGTGTTTAATCACTTTTGAGTACATCACTTGTCTTTTCTACTAAAATTTAATTTTAAATGGGTAACATCCACATTGAATCATATTGATAACATTTTGTATCAGTTTGATGTGATACTAATTCCTACATTTCACCAATGACTTATGAATCAATTTCTTAAATTAGAAAGAAAATCCAAGTGTGTTTTATTAGTTTTCAGTGAGCGACATTTTTTGAACTAAACAGTCGATTTTAAAGTAATAACGGACATATTGAGTCATATACGGCACATAATGTATTATATTAAGGTTTTAATGATTAATAAACATAAAAAATGACTTATGAATCATTTCCCAAAAGTATCAAAACAATCATAATTTTTTTCATGGTTTTCAGTAGGTCAAATGTCCTTATAACTAAAATTGATGTTAATTTTAAATAAAAACATGAACTTGGGGTCAAACTGGTCACACCATGCATTATATTGAGTTTCATCTGATTCCAAAACATCAAAAAATGCAAATGGATCTTTTTCCTAAAGTGTAAAAACATTCCAAATGTGTTTTCTCAGTTTTGATTAGTTCAGTTTTTCTTTTTACTAAAATTGATGTAATTTTAAAAAAAAAGACACACTTGAATCATATCAGTCACACTGTGTGTCAGATTGAGGTGAGGATAATTCCCAAACATCCAAAATATTTTATGTGTTGTTTTCATAAATTTTCAAAATAATACAAATTCGTTTACTTGGTTTTGAGTATATCACTTATCATTTTACTAAAATGTCATTTTAAACTGAAAACATGAAATTTGAATTATAACAATAACATAGTTTATCAGTTTTATATGATAATAATTCTTACACATCACCAATTAATTATGAATTAATTTCCTAATTTATCAAGAAAATACAAGTGTGTTTCCTCAGTTTTCACTGAGTGACATGTTTTGAACTAAACTGTCCATTTTAAACGGATAACGGGCACATTGAGTAATACTGGGCACATCATATATTAGATTGAGGTGTGGCTGATTCCTACATATCCAAAATAATTATGTATAATTTTCATAATATATCAAAACAATATGAATGTTTTTTCTCATTTATGGGTAGGTTATTTGTCCTTTTTACTAAAGTTGATGTAAATTTTAAATAAAAAGATGCACTTGGAGTCATAGCGGACACACTGTGTGTTGGATTGAGGTGAGGTTGATTCCTAAACATATCAAATGAATTATGGATCATTTTCCTAAATTATAAAACAATATAATTTTTTTAATTGGTTTTGAGTACGTCGCTTGTTTTTTTACTAAAATGTCATTTTAAACTAGAAACATGTACTTTCACCCATACTGATCACATCATGTATCAGTTAGATGTGAGACCAATTCCTACATGTCACAAATGAATTATGAATTAATTACCAAAATTATTAAGAAAATTCAAGAGAATTTTCTTTATTTTCAGTGAGTGACATTTTTTGAACTAAATTTCCAATTTTAAACTAATAATAGACACATTGAGTTATAGCGATCACAATGTGCATCGAATTGGGGTGAATATGATTCCTACACATCCCAAGTGACTTATGGATCATTTATTTTAAGTATAAAAATAATAATAATATTTTTTCCTCAGTTTGTTTGTATATCATTTGTCCTCTTTACTAAAATTAATGTCAATTTTATATAAAAAGTAGCACTTGGAATCATACCAGCCACACCGTGTTTCGGATTGAGGTGTGGTTGATTCCTACACATCCCAAAGTCTCAAAAAATCATAAATAACAATGTAACTAGGTTTCATATGTATTTTTATATTGAACTATTTTTACTGCATATTGACTCGATATTGATAGCTGAAAAACATTTATCATTCATAAAAGTCAGAAAAGAAAATGATGCTCGTGTTCTCATTATATCATGAGAAGTTTCCACAATGGGAATATGATCTTCCTCTAATCTTATATATTTCAACAATGTGATAGGTTTTTTTTCTAACAACATCAAATAAATATGGTATGTTGTCAATACGATAAAAAAAGATAGTGAAAATAGAGAAGTTGGTTACATTGGTTGAAATACTCATTTTATATCTTATGTGGCTTTTTACAAATAGTTGAAAGAAAAATATGACTTTCAAAAATATTTGTGAAAAAAACTAAATAAGTATTAGAAAAATATGATAATAAAAGTAAGTTACAAATAGTATATAAAATGATGAAAAAATTAATTAAATAATTTGTAAGTAGGAATTCCCCATTTCATTATGTTTGTATGAATTCTTGACACATTTCCTTGTTATCATTGTCTTAGTTATAAGCTCGAAGTCCAATCCCTCATGAGCATGAGCAGCTTTGAACAAACCACCACAACTCAAACAAAAGAATCCACTTGTATAAGAAAAACATTATTATATGAGTAATGATAAAAAGAAATAAATTAAACATAAATATGAAAAATAAATTAATTATATAGATAATGATTTTACAATTCAAACATTATTGACCATAACAATAAGTCGATGGTAAATAAAGAATTGTGATAAAAAAATGAAAATAGATCTCTCTAAGTAGTCAATAAAAGAGTGATGAGGACAAGGAGAAAATAAGATACATTATATTGAAGCCTTGAATCATCTGAGAGAAAGTAAAGATATCCTATTAGGGTTATAAAACATTAATTTTGTACAATAAATAAATACACATAAGATATTCATTATCAAAGGTTAAAGTTATAAATAATAATAATAATAAAAACTCAACATTTGATTATTTTATAGAATTTTAGTATGCTTTAAATAAAATGGGATATTGAATTTAAGAAAATAATTACTTCACTATGGTATCCTCTAAATTCATCAAAAGGTGAAAGTTATAAAAAAAATTCAACCTCATCATCCCATATTCTGAACAGTTATCATTGAATTTTTTTTGTTTATAAATCATCCTATATCTCTTGTGTACATGCACCTATTTTACTTGAAATACTCAAATTAGTATCCATCCATATGATAACTACTGCTCAGAGTTCTACTAGAAAAATAAAAGAGATTGGGGATGATTTCTAAGAAAAAATTTGAATAATAATTGTTCAAGAGATGAAACTGATGAGGATGATAATTGTACTCCATTGTGTTCTCTGAAAGGGTTAATTCCTCCCATTTGTGAGAATTACATGGATTGTAATCATTGAATACTAATGGTGGAACAAAAAGGTAAGGTTAATGAGTGATCTTTTTTTAGATGGATTAAATAAAAACATACATAGTTTTTATTAGATATTTTTTGAAAGAAATGAAGTTATTTTTGTGAATTATTAATGAGTGGTTTATCATTTTCAATATTTATATATTTTTATTAAATCTAATAAATACAATAAAGGTTATTAATGAATAAAATTTCATTAGTGATTAGAAAGTATTTGTGAAAAATCGAAGGAGTATGACTCTACAAAAAAACTTCTTTTTTCCAAAGTAGAAACTAAATCATAAGGAAAGGCTAACAAGGATGATAATTGGATAAAATCTATGAATGAGGAGCTTTATTCGAATAAGAGCAATATTCATGGGAAATTATTCCAAGTATGGAAGAAAAAAATGTTTTCAGAACCAAGTGGGTGTTCAGTAATAAACTCATCGACTATGGAAAAGTGGATCAAAATAAAGAATGGATAGTGTGAAAGGGGAACTCCAATATCAAATATATAAGTCTTTACATAATGAAATAATAATCACTTTCAATGAAATTATCTAAATAAATAACTAATCAGATATAATTATTATAATTTTAATGAAATATAAATTTTATAAGAAAAAATATTTGAATAAAAATTTAACATATGGAAATAAATTACATTCTGAAAAATAAATCATGTTAAAATAAATAAACAATTAATATCTTTTAGATATTATAATTATAAAAGAATATCATCTTTAAAATAAATCCTTAAAAGAAAATTAAATTTCCTTAGTATTAAAATATGAACATTAAAATAAAATGGATAATCTCCCTTACTTGATTGTAGAATATTTCTTCTTCTTCTAGGTAGAAAAATCACTTTCTCTTATTGGTATTTGTGTGAAACATACAAGTAAGATGAAAGTGGGACATACATCACTTAAAACAATGAAGAAGCCCAAGTCAAACTGTTGAGAAAGACTCCAATTTATAGCCTACTGATAAAAAATGGATTATATTTTATTCATTTATTTAGCATAAAGTTTATTGAGAAAGCTATTATTTGGTCCACTTATATGAATTTTTATTTTTCATTGATGTTTAGAAAATAGAAACACAAAATAAAATGACTTAGAGATCAAACTGGATATATATATTGATTTCAAATGTAAATATTTTCTACTTTGTTTTAATATAAACTACATATGCTTATTCAAGAGGATCGAACCTCATTCAGAAGAAAAAATAATGAATGTTGGTTTTTTTACTATTGGATAGTGAAACTATAATTTTTGGTATACATGGATGTGGTATGAGATGGTTTAGTGGATAACCGAGGGAAATTAGAGATATAAAAAAACATGGATTTCGTTCAAGCCTTGGTTTTGTTCCACCCTTGAATCAATCGAGGCTTGGATTTGAGCCTTGGAATAGTTGGAGCCCTGATTCTAGACTAGATTTGATCTTGGATTTGACAACAAGGAGCATCGAAAGCAGTTTGCTTCCACAGAAAGATTTAGATATCATGAACTTGTTCATGATGGTTACGGTTCTTAAAATAGATCGTGGCACTTTTATCAGTGCTTCCAAAAAAGAACTGAAAAAGATATTATTTATCAGTGCTAAGTTCATTACCACTGATTAAATGAATCTTTGTCATCAATTTTTTTAGCATTGATAAAGATTGATTTTATCTGTTCTTTTTAGCATTGATAAATCTATATTTTTATTAGTGCTAAAAAATAATTGATAAATACGAATAATAACTTTATAAAAAATAATACTTTTTAATAAAAGTATAATTATTATTTTTAATTATTATACTTATAATAATAATTTTTATAAAATAATAATTTCAAAATTCTTTGAAAATATAATTATTTATTTATAATTATATATAAAATTTTTCTTAAATAATATTTATATCATTATCTATATTTATATAATTATCTATATATAGTAAATATATTCAATACCTAATAGTGGAGACAATGGAAGATTCTATGATCCCTAAAATTTATTAAATAAAAAGTACGATAAGAGAAATGGAGAGAGTGCAGGGTAAGAGTGGCAAAAAATACCACCAAAAAAATAAATGATCATAGGTTATCCATTGTTCCTACCACCCCTCCCATGAAATCCACCATGACCCCTAGGGCATCATCCTCACATCCACTACTTCAGAGTATTCCATTCACCACCATGCTCTTTAGCATCCATCATATCATCAACCACTACATTTACCAAGCCATTATCAACCTCTTTTACAACTTTAGTAGATTCTTTTTCATCTGTAGAGTCACCAATTAAAAGATACATAGACTGCAGCTCCTTCATCCCCTCTTGTTTAGATAATAGAGATACATTGTCCATATGAATTGATGAAGTTTTTTTACATTTTCACTCACAACATTATTTATAAATCACATAAAATTATGGATAATTGATGGACTCTAGCATCATGAAGAAGTTTTTCTTCCTAGAACCATTGTTATATGAAGTAAAAATTATATCATCATCATTTGAAATCACCATAGCATCTACAGGTATAGATCCAGGGGAATGTGAAAGCTCATTATTCTTATAAGTTCATCCATACACATGTTCACAAGGACAATACTCAACTTCTAGGAGAGAATAATAAGGTAAAACATCTATTATAGCATGCTGAAGAATTGCAGCTTCACATAGAGTGTCATTATGGGGTACACCCATGCCTGTAGAATGTATATTAAAAGTATCTCCATAGGCAGCTGCCTCCCCCAAACATGTAGACACAAGTGCCTGGGTAGACTGCACACACGTCTAAGGTCATGTAGCAAGAAGCTCAAGGGCATTTACTTTCTTCCCAACCGTAGAGCTAGAATAAAGTTTCCATTTCAAAAACTAAAGGTCTTCTAATAAAATTTTAGAGTTTAGATCACTAGCCTAACTACCAACATCACTCCATTTAGAAGAGGTCTCACTTTGAAATAGAGTATATGGTGCACACAAGACCGAAGGAAGCACACCCTCTCCACCATCAACATCACAATGCATATAAACGTGATACTTCCCAGAAAAAATAGAAGAAAAAAGAGGGAGGACCCTAAACATAATAGTTCATATCAGAACGGATCTCTCCAGCAATAATAACAGTAAAAGAGGGTGGGTCCACTTTCATAGATATGATATTATTAATTAGGTTCCCTTTTATGGAAGATTTTGGATCCTTCATACCATCCAAGGTATCCTTCTTCCCCCCCATAGGTGCAACATCACCTATAGATGTTAATTTAAGCTTAAATTTTTCAACAAAATGTCTATACCTTCTATAATGAGAGCATCTTATTCATATATAACATTTGTCCCTAACATTTCCAATGGTTTAAAAAATATTACAGAACATCGGCACATGTTCAAATTCAATGTCAAGTTCAAATTTAAACTCACCTAAAATCAGATAAACAGTCTCAATAAGGGGAAGGTGCCTATAAAATTCAAAAAAAAATCAATCAAAATGTCCATACCTGACAAAGACAGTCTGTTTATCAAGTTCTATTGGAGTTCCAACAACCATTTCAATATCCCAAAGTATACTCAAGTGCCAAAATGTCCAATTTAGGCCCATTACCTTGATCTAGGTCTGAAAAATAGTGTTCCTAGCTTGATGAGGATCAAATAATGGATCCATGTTTTGAAATCTCAAAAATCTAGGCTTGATATTGATGAACCCATAACTTCAATGTTTTAACTTCATTTCATTTGAAGAAAAATTGATGTGGTATAAATTCATACCAAGAGAGATGATGCACCTGTCATTGAAACCCTATATATATAGAAGATGATCTCATAGATCATGTAGCTTCTACAATTTATTCATTGAAATAAGGTGGGAAATGATTGAATGTTTGCAAGTGGTGATTCACTCCTCAAACACTCGAGTGTTCACCCCGACAGCCGCAAGAGGGCCTTTTCTTAAGATCATGTTATGAGAGATAGATTTTCCACTCTTAGATCAAAAGAAGAAATGGTCATCACCTTTTAATGAATCTTCTTTAGAATCCAATTTAGGTCACTCCAAGGGTTTGTGGTCATTCACTGGTGCAATAATCGAGACTTGAATTTTCTTCGAACCAAATCCCTTCCGCTTAGAGGGAGCAATGAAAAACTCCACAGGATCAAAGTACTCAGACACAGATAGATTCATCACTAAAGGAGGAAAACCTAAACATCATCCTTAGAGAGTGAGAGACTCTCTTCCCATAACATCTCTCATTCTCCTCAATATATTCATTATTTAAATAAATTTATTATAATTTTTTAATTATTTATTTATAATTATATAAATACATTTAAAACATTTATTATTTATTATTTATATTTATAAATGTATAAAATATTAAATATACATTTATAAATATTTTTATTTATAAATATTTTTTTAGAGATGTATTTTTTACATTATTAATGAATATTTAATCTTAAGTTCATGCATGTTAAAAATGAGTAAAATTGATTAGTTAAACATTAGTACAATATTAAAATTTTTATAAGTTTGATTAATATAAATCATTTCAAAAATGTATATATATTGAAATAATGGTGTATACATATTGAAAATATTAAAACATAGTAAATAAATATATATTTAATAAACAATTTAAATTCATTAAATTCCCAAAAAAATATTTGTGTTTGTGCGTATGTATATAAAAATGCATTAATTATGTATATTTTAAATCAAAATAATACATTTTATCTATGTTAAATTTAAAAATAAAAGGACATTTAATTATGTCCATTACACAATGCAATTGGTCGGTATTTTTAATTCATATTAATTTGTAATTATAAACCATTATTCAATAAATATATTACTATTTAATTTAAATCATAAATAATATTTTTTATTATATAAATCATATTAATATACATTCATATATATCTATATATTTAATATATATTATTTATTAACATTATCAATAATTATTTAAATAATAAAGTGTTTAATATTTTCCTAAATTTAATTTTTTATTTGTTTAATATTTATTTTAAATATATCTATATATTTAATATATATTATTTATAATTTATATATAGTATAATCAATTTATTCAATTTTATCAATAATTATATAATTAATAAAATTTTAATATTATTTTAATAAAATCTTTTTTATTTTTTATTTATTTAATTATTTCATTTTATTCACACTTTTATTAGTAATAAAAAAGCATTGCTAAATGATTCCTTTATGGTCTCTAAAAATGAAGCATTGATAAAGGGTTTCCTTTGTCATTGCTAAACATAAAGCACTGATAAAGGACACTCTTTATCAGTGCTAAAAAAATTGTTGATAAAGGTTTACTATTTTTAATGAAAAAAATGTGTTGATAAAGGGTTCCTTTTATCATCTCTAGAAAAAAAAAGCATGGATAAATGGTGCCCTTTATTAGTGCTTGTTTTAGCAGTGATAAAGGGTACCTTTATCACCACTTTTTTCAATCACTGATAAAGGATAGTGCTATTAAAGGCATGTTTTGTAGTAGCGTACACCACACTGACCCACCAAGGAATCTACACCCACTGTGCACAATGACTATACCAACGTCCTCATTGAGAATCTCAACATAGATCCACATAATCTTCCACAATAAGGAAATCCATAAAATCACACACTAGAAGGCCTATAATATGTGTGTCTTGCATGGCCAGAATTATGCATGAGACGCTTCTTACCTCTATAGTCCAAGAGTCAAAACCAACTCACAGGCCTCTTACCAATGGTCCAAGAGCCTAAAATCCATCGTAAACCATCAAATCCACACAATAGGTGCATTTCTTGAATATAAAATCATATACAACTATAACATTACAAATCTAGAACATCAATCCCAGCCCCTAATAACCTAGAATTCCTACCATAATAGGTGATCAATACACACCAGTCTGGTATCAACTTCAATCTCTAACATATTCTTATATCTCATGTTTACCAAGTCCCAAATAGTCAAATAATAGGAATGTAAACAACTCTTATTCCACTTTGTAACATCCTAGCCCAGACGCTACTAATACAAATTCCCTGACCTAGTTCTCTATAAGACCTCAAGTACCCCACCTCATATGCTAGATGATGTCAACTAGCAGTGGGGGTCTAATGTGGAACTGTAAGGAGACTATAACCCCATATTAGAGTGCACAACTAGAAGTAAATAACCAAACATCATACACATCAGATAATGTGTAAGAATAAATAAACTGAAACTAAAACATGCGATAATAAAATTAAATATAGTAAATTCCCTAACATCCATGCCATACATACAACCTCAACATCCCTCTGGGATGATCACCAAAAAAATAAACAACTAAAAGATAAATATATTGGGCCCTACTACCAACTCTAGGCCATATCACATACCTAATCTCCAATGCCCTATCAAGCTGATCTAGTTCAACCCATTGAATCCTTACGAGCATCCCACTCAACCATGAAATTCTAAGCCTCAACCATAACCATAATTTATTCATTATCAACCTGAAATCATACATTTTTTTTCAAACACAACAAGGTTTAAGTATAGGGATGAGAAAAAAATCATTGTAGGACACCCCCTATGATGAACCTATAAACTGCTTCCATAAGCACTTTCTCATGTAATATGCTCATCCAAGATGAAAAATAACTAATAATAAATACAAATAAAACCACCATGAATCCTTAGGTCCAATACCTTGATTGAGTATACCTACTTTAGACAATGATGGGGTGTCTCTGAGAATGTCTCCATGACTGTGCGTCTGAAGAAACATGCGGCTCCATATCAATGGTAGCCACAACCAAACCAGACAATTTTAGGGACCCATCATATGATATTCCTATCATCTAGGATGATAATATAATTCATCCTATACTATTTCCTCATTTACCCAAGAATTATCTTATACATGGAACCATGAAAAATGTGTTCCAATAACCGCACAAAAGTACTACCAAGCCTAGTCCTTCGGTCTAACATCTATCTCTCATAATATAATAATAGTGTTTGGAGCATCAGTCTAATACCTAGACCATATATAAAATCCACCCTACAGGGATCATCAGTCCAACAACTAAACCATGGATTCACATAATAAGTTTTCCATCCATCCCATCTGGTATACAGTCAATTAACAGATAATCAGTCTAGCACATAAAAAACATTTTATATTATTTGTTTCTAGAGCCTGAGTCTGACACCTAATCCATATAGAATATTTTACATGCTTGGAGCCTTAATCCAACATCTAACCACATATATGTTATGTCACTTCTAACATACTCAATAATTTAAACAATGTTCATGGAACCTCATCCCAGCACTCAAACCATGAACAAACTATCGGTACTAATACATAATTTCTTGTCAAAACTTCTCAAATATGGATATTTGGGACCATAACTTTGGATAATCTATATAGATCGCTCATAAATAATAGGCCTTACTCACAAACCAAGAACCAAAGTGTGTAGATCAACCATATCATAATATCCTTATAGGAATAATACAAATATCAACGTCTATAACCAAGAGAGTACATAACAACGGTTGGTCAAACACCTATTCTCATTAAAATATCCTCAAAAATTATCAAGGTAACATCAATCATAAGATACCCTATGATGGGTACCTCTATCGCATACAAGTACTTGGGTCAATACCATCCCAAAAAACATCCTCAATATGCCCTTAGTGGCCTCTAACTAATCCTTAATCAATAATGCACCAATAATGGAATCCAAAAGAAAGATCGTGCCACATGGGAATTCTCAACAACTAACTACAGCATCCAATGATCACTTGATCAGAAATTATCACACTAGTGGAATCATAAATATTCCCTTTGAATCAACTTAATACCACAATGGAACCCAACCATAACTTCTATCCCATGATTTCAACCAACCTAAAGGCATCAGCCACACTAATGTTCAAACACAGGATCTAAAAGTCAACGGCTCTAACCTTGATCAACTAGTCCTGATTCATAGAGTAAATCCAAGATCTCCCCAAATATACTAATTTGTTAAACTTGCTTAGACCCATCTAATAAAATTCAAAAAAATCACTATGACATGACCAGGACAGGTCGATCACCGAGATCACAACCCTCACCCGGGCCTCATACCTCACAACCCAACCCAACAAAGGATTCTGAATCTAAACCTCAAAGAAATACTCCTGCGAAACAATATTGGATTGAAACACCATACATAATATCTATAAATGATGAAAGGATCCCCTCATTACAATCTATATATATATAATCTTAGAATGGTGTACTTACAAGCCCAATTCTGCCTCTATGGCACAAAACACCAAAAAAACCCTAAGCCAGAAAAAGTAAACACTATGTACTTCCAAGTAAAAATTTTGTACTCTCAACTTTGCTCTAGACCATGTACTTATAAAAGGCCAGAGTAACATGGGGTATGCTCATGTACCACTACATAGACAATGTGTAAATGGGGTCTTCCTATGTACTAATACATGGTCATGGCATACATGGGGTCTGCTGCTATACCCCTACATGGACATGTACCCATCGCATGGGGGTTATCCCAAGTACATGGCCACATAACCATGTCCAACGACACTGCATGTTCTTACATTGCATACCATGTACTTTCGAGACTTCATTTTCCTATGTACTCTATCACATGGTTAGGTACATAACCATGTACTAATACATGGAATGTAAAATAAGTACATTATGCGTACTTATAAAAAATCAGTCTTCCTCGAATGGGAAGAACACATGGTGTGTGTTATTAAAACCACATTCCATATACTTAGGGTTTCCAAATGGGAAACCCCTCTGAACCTCCTAAAACACCATTTCCCCCCGATTTTTTATAGACCGACCCTCTTGGGGTATTTAGTAGACATAATAAGTCTCTAAAACATGAAAACAACTAATATACAAGGATCAAGGAAAAAACTCAAAAATTGACTTACCTCTTAGTGTAAACATTGATGCTTCGGGCTGAAATCTGCCCTTAAAAGCCACTGCATATCAATGTGGCCTCGTTCTATGTCATTTATTAAGTATGGCGGCATCTCCTAATCCACCTCCTATCCGTCCAAGCATCATTCAAGGGAGACCCCCTGTATCCTATTATGTGTTAGAACCCATGATGGATTAGAAGTGTTTTATTAATTTTCGTTAATTAATTATTAAATCCCCATTTAACATTCGACCCAAGACCCGGAAGCTGAAGCTAGTTTATACCTCCCCGAGAAAAAACTATCTATACTGGGCTCTGCCACATATTCAGAATTTCAATCTAACACTCGGTTCAAAATATATTTCCACCCTCACCCACATGAATAATTAAATATTAAATATTCTACCAAAACTTAAACATCTTGGAATCCCACCAAACGCTTATCATAGGGTAAATTACCAAATTAGAGATAAATAGAGTAGTGAGAAAAATAATTTGAGATCGCATTTTATGATAAATTTACCATTTTACCCCTCATGAAAACATGAAAGAAAAAAATCAAACTTCAACTCAAATTGAGAATCCCAAAAAACATAGGTCTTTACATAGTCCCACTTGTTCTGTAGAAACTTTTTCTAAAAGGATTTTTGAAAAATCCCATGTTAATAAAAAAAATCAATGATTCCATATCCTCCATTTCTAAATTCCTCAATTTTTTATCAGTAACACTTGATTCCCCTTTGGGGTTTTAGGTTCCCCACCTTCAATTAGATGTAGTTAATGTACATAAAACCCATACCTTTGAACTATCCTTCTAACTCTGGAAGAACTCCTCAACTCTTGAGGATCTACTCTGTTTGATATTATATATTATATAACTCTTCCTTGATCTCTCATATAACCTAATATTTCTAGGATATGTTTTTCTAGATGAACCTCTTGAATCCCAAATCTATTTAGAATTTCCCCTTCTATACTACCTAGTTCTTGTAGAACTTGAGTGGTTCCTGAAATAACTAGAATGTCGAGTCTTTCATTCAGTTGAACTTCATCATGTGATGATTATATTTTCTCATCTATATATTATTATTGGTTATGATCCTTCCAATGAATCCCTTAATTGAATTAATCATTACAACTCCTGATGATATTTTATAGATCATTTTCCCAAATATGAAAACCAAAATCATCATTTCCACAACCAATAAATAAACATATTAATGAATTTACTTTTAATTTTACCCTTTTACTATCATAAATATGTAAAAATGGAATGAAAAAATATTCTTTAATTTTGGATACATCAAACTTTCCTCTAGTAAATAACCCTTATAGAAGCTCCTACCCCTAGTAGAGATGAAGGAATTCTATTGATGAGGTATGTTTCACAATACATAGTGTTTGACTAAAAAAATTGTGAATCTTATAATGAATCCTCGTTATACTAGATCTATAAAATAAAATTATATGCACATACATAGACTCTCTATTATGTTATAATGTTCTAGGAATCAACTTCTCAATATCTATTACTTTCTTCTCGAAAAAATGCTAGAACTCTATGCTTTCATACTGCTCGTCATTATCTGATCTCAAACACCTAATACTCAAGCTAGCAACTCTTTCCATAATATTTCTCTATAAAATTATGGTTTTAAATACCTTGAACTTGTAATTTAGAAAAAAATACCCACACCTTATATTTTGAATCATTTATGAAGGTAAGATAATATAATAACTTTCTATGAGATTTAAATGGTGTTGGCATTCATACACACATATATACTAGCATTAAATTCAAAAAAATTGGTTTTATTCCATACATATTGAAATATACCTTTCACCACTACTCAAGCATATACTCCTCATCTATTATTTACTCCACATAGTCCAAATTTAAAATGCCCTCAATAATCAGGACCATCACCCTTTGCTCACCTATCATTCATAAATGGTAATGCCATAACATTAACATTATTGAAGTTGTTTTTATATATAGTGATGTATCTTTTTAACTCCCAATAAGATAAAATATATAATCTTTCACATGTTTAGAAATCACTAAGGAAAAACAAGATATATTCTAGTCCCCTTACACAAAACTCATATAAAAATTTTTATCATCTGACTAACTAAATGAAATTAAATTATATCTTTACTTAAAAATGTGCCACACCACTTGTAACTCCAAAAATTATATTATCTATTTACATACACACACACATCACCTTTTCAAAAAATAACAAGAGTTTTGTCATCTATTGGATGTATCTTGTTGAATCATTCATAAACATAATTTTTCATGATTTCTATTGAAAAATTTTAGTAAAACGAAGCTTCAGAATCTATTATCCATGATTGAAAAAAATATAACACTTAGAAATAAGTTTCTATCTTCCCAAACTATGGTACTTTTAGAATAAATTTCAAATATAAACCTCCCATAACTTGAGTTTTTGTCCCTATAATCCTTCTATAAGTTTCCCTTATTTCCATAATTCAATCATGTGCATTTGGTCTCAACCAATTTCCCTCAAATATTCTCTATTTTCTCATTCCCCTTATTTTAACATTAGTTTTCCCTCCAACCAAAACATCCCTAACCTTTCATGATAAAATTAATTCAGGTAGAAACCTATAATTACTTCTTCTAGATATCTTCATTCAAAACCCAATCTCATATTTCATCAAACATCGTGTATTTATTATCACTAGAGTTACATATGACAGTAACCATCACATACCATGATTCTAAAAGAAATGATAGACGGACTAAAGTCCATGTTACTTTAGTGAAATCCAGCTTATTAATTCATGTTGACTCTAAATCATTTTGAATTCATTGAAGTGATCATTCATTGTCCTTCATTCTAGTATCATCAAGTTAAATATTCATCATAACAAGAACAATTTGTAAAGTGAAGATGTCTTCTAATACACATTCCAAATAATATTTATAAGTTCAATAGTTGTTTTCATATCATAGATGTTGAAGGTCATGTTTCAAGAAAACCTCATTGAGCCACCTCAAGTGAATTACAGTCAAGTATTTTCCACTATGATTTATACATTTCATTCAATTTTATTACATCCAATATAATCTCAATCTACTTATGATATAAATAGTCTTCAATATTCTTTCAATAGAATTTGATATCTAAACCATAAATTTTTTTTAATACAATCCTTTCCTTATTCCATCTTCATTCCATCATTCCAAATAATCTATCACTAAATGGAAAATAATTAAGTCAAAAACCTCTAAATGTATATATCCAAGATTTGATACCACTTGTTATGTTAAAGACCCAAATTCCATGTGACCTTCCAAAACCTCACATTATGATGATGGATGGAAGATCTGGATCTTATAGTACCATAATAAAATGTTTATATGAAGTAACTTATCTCTAACATCTTTTATTTAATCAATTTGATCACATAAAACTACAAAAACATAGAAAAGTGAATAAGTAAATAACCCTACCATAACATGAGAATATCACAAGAGATTTTCATGTTTCAAAACTATATCATTCTCCATGAGGAAACACCCCTACTATTTATTACCATCATGATAGAAAAATTAAAATATCACTATTTTTTTATAAAAAATGACATTGGCCCCACAATTTAAATATCTTCCTCAAAATATGATATGGTTCCCTTATCTTATAATATATGTGTAAGACCCTCCATATGGTCAATAGAAATTACACCAACTCATGAACCATATCAATTTAAAATCACCGGTGTAATCCCTCCTTATGGTGAATAATGTTTGATTCTAAAAACATAATGAGTTAGCCCTTATGGGAAATCCATAAAAACCCTTTGTTAATATCCTAAAGAACCATTATGTAATATTTTTAGAAAAACAATAAATAAGTCTGTTTTTTTCTCCACACATCCATCATCTAGACTCATCTTCCAATATCACCAACTTTCACTTCCAGACACCTTGGTTATGTAACCCATACCTCCATCCAATACAGAAATATAACCTCTTCAAACAATTCCTTATAGAAGATATAACATAATATAAAAAATAATTCTCATATAAATATAACACTTACAGTAGATTCCCTTATCCCTCAACCTAACCTTTTTCTTAGTGTCCAGATTCATGGTTTTTTTCTAATCATATTTCCACAGGATAGTGTCCGGAGGCCTTGGATGATGCACTTGTGGTAAAGTTGTTCATAAATTCATTAAATTGATGGTTTCCAGTTAGTTTAGTGACCTAAATTTCACCTTTGGTCTCTATTTAGGTTTCTAAATCCATCAATTGTATCATATATCTCCTTTTGAGCTTACGTATTCACATATACATTGGCTTTAGTGGGTGATCATTTTCTATTTATCTCATATTATCAAGGTGTGGTTATTGTAGGGTCATGGTATAGATTTAAGAATACTCAATTGATGGTTTTCCAAAAAAATGAATTTAATAAGATGGATTATTTTAATTAAGAAAGGTTGAATTAATTCTCTTATATTGACCCATGAGGCATCATGGTTAAAAATTAACCCCATGAATATGCTCTTAAACTCTAATGATGAGTAAAAAATGACATGAGTTAATTTATTAGCATTTGGGTTTTAATTCCTTTAGTATTAACCTTTCTTATGCTCATGATTACCATTTATGGATAAACTATGGTTAGAATTGCCTCACATGTATTATGTCTTATTTAACCATGTACATGATTCTATTTTCTAACCCCATGTATATAGTGTGGTTGGGGTTCCCTTTGCCCTGGTCACTCACAAACATGACACAATGGAATTGGGTTACCTTCCTTTTGTATTTAAGTATATGGTAGGTTATATATATGTAGATTATGAATAATCTATAATAGGTTGTTCTCTATGTACCTGATGTAAAGTGGACTTTTGTATGGATTTTTAGTGGAAATACACGCCTATTAAGACATGGATATAGGCTTCTCTATAGGCCAAACATAAAGTTGAATTGTTATAGTCTTTAAAGTGAAACTCATACATAGTGTTTCATTAATGTACCTAAGGTGAAAAAAAAATTAAAATAATTTATATTCAATTTAATTAATATATTTTTAGGTTTAAATGTTTTATTTGGGTGTATTTGGACAATATTAAAGTTAACAAGGAAGAAATCATGCTTTAGAGGTATTTTAGAGAAAAATATGCCACCTTTTATTGTTCATGGTTATCACTAAAACTCATAAACCATAGTCCCTAGACAAATAATAAAACAAGTCATGATATAATAGATAGATCTAATATGTATAGTATTAACACATTTATCTAATATGTGTGTCCCCAGACCATAAATAGAATGTAATGTAATTTCAAGAGAGATAAGATTATGCATGGCCTATGCATAGTTTATGGAATAGTACACCTCTCCCTGGGAACCATGTAACTAAATGTAAAGGTGTATCGAACCATTTTCATGGTAATTACATGGTTTAACCTACCATATGCCTTAAATGTTCTATATTGGTCAACTTTCCACCCCCCCCCCCCACCCAACAACCATTTCTCTTAAATTTGGATGAACATTTGAGGGTTATCTCATCTTGGAACACATAGGTGATGCCAAAGGAGACTCATGGGAGGCCATATAATGTTTCTAACCTAACTTTAATCCTATAGAATAATAATAGGATAAATTTTAGGGTGGATTGGAGTTCCTTTAAAGTGAAGATCATCTTGGACCATAGCCCATTGTTGGATCTTAATCAAACATGGGGTCTTGTCCACTATTTTGTTGTTTTGACTACTAAAAACCCTATATCTATGATGTATGGCTTCTTTATTTCATGATTTTTTGTGTATATTTTATGGATTATTTTTTTTTATATAATTTTTATTTCTATATTGACTTATCATTTATAAAATGTGTTTTTAATGTTTTGTGGCTGAAATTTCATTTAATTCTTACTTTCAATTACCAACCAAGGAGATGAGAGTGAGAAAACACTAATAAATAAAGATAAGTGGATACCATGACCATTGTATCTAATTTTACTTTCATTTAGTGCTTTTACATAATGAAATTATAGTTAAATTGAATGTTGGACCAAGTATTTTATTTAACTAGTTTTATCGGGTGAGTTTATGGATAAGGAATCACTAATTTTATTGAATTCTACAGTGACCAATCATACATTGAGTCTATTTGAGTGATTAGGATCCTAAAACACCACTAAAAATTGAGTGATGATTTCAATTCTATCTAAACATAGAAACATGCCATTCATGGAACTAATAGAGGATTGGTTTGTCTTTTTTTCTATTTTTACATTCAAATTTGTGCTTCCTAGGTAATTGGTAAAAGCTAAAGACCCATGGACTACCCTTGTTACATATGGGATTGACCCCTACTTCCACTATATATGTAGTTACTTGGTTAAGGGAACATATTGAATGTCTAATTTGACACATATCATGATTATTGTGAAAGGTATTGTAACTATTTTTGGGGAGAAGTGTTCGACTTGGGACTTTGCTAGACCAATTAATTTAGGGATTTGTGTCTTTTGGTTTTCTTCTTTTCTTGAAAAAAAATATATAAGGTGTATATAATTTCCTAAATAATCATGTATGATCCATTTGGATACATGATACTTTTATATAGGAGGTATGCAAGTGGAGAACACTCCATTATTGGTTATCACACTTGTGGTACGTATACTTCAAATCACCAATATCGGGTAGATTATTCCCTACACCATTATGTTAAACCCCCTTTATTTCATGATTCATTTGATTATTTCTTGAGTTAATCACACTTTTCATGAATTGGGTGTGATGATTTTGGGTAGAGTTATTAAAATTTCATGAACTCATTTCCACCACAATCGCAATTAGAACCTTCGCCTAATTCAAGTGAGAAACAAAATCTTGAAAACTTATTGTCTATTATGGAGGAATTCACTGAGTGATAATTAGGCCAATCTACTTAGTTTAAAGATTTAGTGTTTTGTTTGGGAAAATATCTAAAATAGTGAAGAATATATAAAATCCTAGTTTTAATAGAGAGAAAGTGTGACTAATTTTTTTGGTTTAAGTACATGATTTTACACCCCCACAATGTGATGAAATGGAGGTTTAAATTTTATTTCTTTTTCTAGCAATGGATTTTTTGAAAGTTTTCATTTTCAGAATGGTTGTGAAAATAAATTCAATGTAGACATTGAATCTTGAATTTTTTTTTCAACTAATGGATCATGTGGTGATATAATTAATATACTTTATGAATTCCACTATGATAATGATTTTTTATGTACTAAAATTGAAAATTAAGATGCATTATGTCATTCTTGTGATGAATCTGAACCATAATTTATTTTTGATAACTCAATTAAAATTTAACTTTCTCTGAAAGTTGTTTTAATAATTTTTAGGTTAAAGACATTTGGGATCATGAAAAACCCACGTAGGATCCATATATATTGTACTCGCCACCTATAAATCAAATTTAGGTTACCCCATATATCCTTTAGGAGGTGGATGATATGATAAGAATAAAAGAAATATGGGTCCATTATCGATGACTTTTGTTCATAGAACATGGTTTCAGAAAACCACCACCTAGTCCTCATAGAGATTATTAGATTTAATTAAGGATTATAGGCACTAGAAACATGTTTTTTCTCACTATTAAGAATCCATATCCTCCAAGTGACTATGGATGAGGGTTGCGAAACATGGTCAAGCCAATGACCATATGAAAAGGTGATCATTGGGAGGGAACCCAGTAAATAAAACATGATTTTATTTATATTTTTTAATCTATTTTCACTCCATTTTCATTTTATTCCAATAGAAAAATAAATTTCACACCATTAATACTCACATTTAATCCATAGGATCCTATATTTTTATTAAAATTGTGTATATGATTAATATTTATTAAAAATCACATGAAGGTCATGAATTTTGAATATCATGGATGAATGGTCTTATGTTTTTATGGTTTAATTTTATTTTTCAAGGCCCTCATTGGAGGATAAAATGTACTTAAGGACATTCACTCGTATGGGACTTGGTAAGTGAAATTAGCAACCATGAGGGGGTATTGTTCTCCTATTTGGGTCTTTTATTTTTTTGTGAATTTAATTTAATGTTTTATCACATGTTTTAGCACATGAGTCTCAGCCCAGTTGATGAGAACTCCTTAATTGCATCCAGGAGACCCAGGATCAAATCCAGGGGGAGGCTAATTTACGGTATTGTAGTAGGTACTATAGTGGGTACTGTAGCAGGTACTGTAGCAGGTCCTATTCAGAACTGTAGCAGCAACTGTAGCTGGCACTGTTTGGCACTGTAGCATCCAGGAATATTCCCCCATTTGGGCCTTCGGGCCACCGATTTGGTCCCTGAGTCCTTTAAGGCCTTCGGTCCACCCAGGCCTTCGGGTCAGTAAGGCCTTCGGGCCACCTCAAGGCCTTCGGGCCACCTTAAGTGTAGATGCAAACCAGACAACCTACAAAGGAACAAACTTCAGAAGGAGGAGGATCAAGGAGCTTTCACCATAGCAGATGCTAAACTGATTGCAAGAATGAGAGGGTATGTCACCTACAATCGGGACAAGCCTGTGCATGCACGGGAAACCCTAGTTGAACATCCATGTGAAGGTGGAGAGCTGATTTCACGATGAAGATGTTGGGGAGAAGCAGTTACAAGTAGTTAGTCTGGGTTGTATGTAATGTTTGAAGCATACAGGCAATGAAATCCTCTAAGGCCCACAGGCCATGTAATACTTACACCTACAGTCCTTGTAAGGGTTCCACCTCACCCCTTAAAAGGTGGATTATCAAAAATAAAATAAAAAAATGAAGGCCTTCGGGCCATTGGAGGTTTTATCACATGTTTTATATGAAAGGCTTCTTTGGGATTGGACATTAGAAATAATATTTTGTTTATGTGTGGGGGAGGTTCTCATATATACCACAATTTGAAAAAATCCTATCACATTTCTTATGATGGCATGTTTTTATTAGAATCTGTTTAAGTTTATGTTATAAACATCATACAATTGTATTAGTTAAATGATAAATGATCTTTGGTAAATCATCTTGTGGTTTTGTATATTTTTATATTGATAAAAATTTCTTTAAGAGATTTTCATTAGGAAAACTCAATAAAATTATTTTAAATTTTTACCCCAAAACATTATATTTAAGAGCGATATTTCAATGGATTAGATTGAATTTGGGAAACTTTTTATGTTTAAGTCTTACTTGTGCATTTTTGTGGGAGTTATGCTTTGTATTTTTTTATGTCTCTCATGTGGATATTGTGTAGTATTAATTTCATCAGCAATTGAACTACATTCACAATTCATCAAGGTGAGACATTTAAAAAATATAGTCACAAAAATTTCAATTCAATCATCTCACGTCAATAGAAAATTTCAAGATATAAAATATTATTCCCATTTTGATGATAACCCTACATTGTGATTTAAATTTGTAGTCAATCATATTATACGACCAATAAACATAGTAACCTTCCATTTAATTTTAATGAATTCTTGGTTTTTCTTACCCAGGGGTTTGAGAAGATAGATATGAATTTCGTTACTTTATTTTAACTGATTAAGTCTTATCTCATACTTCAAAAAATGATTTAAGAATAAAAATAAAAAGTTGAACTTAAATCATTGATTCTTACTCACTTTTGAAATTAGAGTGTTATAAAAGGCTAATGTTGAACTATCAATGATTTTTCATTAAAATTCATGTTCAATTAGTTTATATGAATAGTTATTCTTATACCTGTTTCTTGGTTGGTCTCTTTGAAATGATATTTTATTTTTCCTTGAGGTCAAGAAAAGTTCAAGTGTGGGGAATTTTGATGTCCCTAGAGTGTAAACTAATGTTTTTTTGTAAAATGGTTTTGTAACTATCTAGATTTGGTTTTCTCATATTTAAATGTTTCATTTATGTGTATTTAGACTATAATGAAGTTACAAAATAAGAAAACATGCTTTTCAACTATTTTAGAGAAAAAAATGTGCTACTTTTTTATGGTTCATAGTTATTAATAAAAATCACATATCGTGTGCCCCATCCGAAAAAAACATTCAAGTCATGAAATAAAGTGAAAAAAACAATATTCATGGTATATTCATGATCATCCAAACCATTTGGACCCATCCTAGAGACCATTTGGAATATAATTTCAAGAGAAAAAATCATATGCATGGTCTTTTCACGGTTAACAAAACCATGTGACTCTCCTTGGGAACCATGTACCTCAATGTGAATGTGGATAGAACCATGCATATAGTTTGAATAAAATTTCACCAACCATGTGCCTTAACTTTTGACCATTGGTTATCTTTCCACCTACCCCTGACAACAATTTCTATTTCATTTAGATGTGAATTTAAGGGGGGTTTTATCCTGGAACTTAGGGGGTGAGAGAGGGGCCTCAAGGGAGGTCAAATAAGGTTCCCAACCCAAATATAACCCTAGAGGATCATCAGAGGAGGGATTATAAGATGGATTAGTGTTCTATTCAACTAAATATCATCCCATACCATGGAAAATTGTAATATATTCATTGAACATGGGATTTTATTATTTGTTTTGTTTTTTTAACTACCCAAATCCATATATCTATTATGTGTGAATTATTCCTTTCTTGATTTTTTGTGTATATTTTATGGATGATGTTGTTTTTGGATATTCATTTAATTTTTTTATTGATTTTTCATTTATGGGATGTGTTTGGATTTTTTTTATGACTGAAATTTCATTAAATTATTGCTTTCAATTGTCAAACTAAGGAGATAAGAGTGAGAGAAAACCAATACAATCAGGATAAGTGGAACCATTAGAATTAGATCCATTATACCTTTCATTTAGTGTTTTTCCATAATGAAATGCTAGTTACATTGAATGTGAGGACAATGATTTGATTTAACTAGTGTTTTTGTGTGAGTGTTGGAATAAAAAATCACTCATTTCATTGAATCCCATACTATCCAATCATAATTTGAATCCATTTGAATAAATAGGATCCCAACACACCACTAAAATTTGTGGGAATATTGTAATTCAATCCAAACATATAACCATACATCCTATAGCACTAATATAGAATTGGTTTATGTTTGTTTTCAATTTTTTCATTAAAATTTGTGCCTCCTAGATAATTGGTCAAACCCAAACATTCTAGGAATACCCTTGTTATATGTGGGATCAATCCCTACTTCCACTGGCTACATAATTGATTTATTTTTGGAATACATTGAATTTATAATTTGGCACACCTCATGAAGGGAGTTCAAGACATGTGAATGCATGGATCAATTAATATTATTTATAATTTGGAAAAACTAGTTGGTATCATTCATACCAAATATTCACACTCCATCATATTTATGAATATCCCTCATTTAACTTTTGGAAATGTGAATGCATGGGTCACTCAAGAATCCTCGAGTGAAGTGCACACCCACCTCCATTAAGGGAAACCAATAGAAAAATCCTCTACTAAGAGATCACCCTATTGGCCTCACTATGATGAAACTAAATCCATTCATCAGTAAAAACACTTTATATCAAACATGTACCAAGATGACCGAGTAATGGAATAGGAATCAGTGAGTTAGTTGTAGTATAAAATAAAAACAGCACGGGTGAGAAGCATTGTCACCAACCTCTCATCACTACAAACCTCAAAATTCATAGAATTATAAATTGAACTTAAATATGGGAAATCAAGGATTCAAGTAAATCTCATTGCACCTCTCTCCTATAAACCCTTAGTTTAACTCTGTATGATCATTGTGGTGAAGATCATGTTTCGTAAAAAACAATAAAGTGAAAAAATTAATTAATGGAAATAGTGTATTGAAATTGAAAATATAGAAATTAAAGCATAAATGAAGCTATACTAAATAAAATCCAAAAATAAATTCAAATGTTTTAAATAACTTATAAATGGTAAATGTTACTTTTAAAATAGGAATTAGGTTCTCCTCCTTCGTACCAGTGAAAATCGGTATTGTGACCTCCTCTCTTAGATCACTTCCACAAAGACAGCCTAATAACCTTTTTAATTTGGTTTAACATACATGGAGTGTGTGATTACCTACCATGATCGAGAACTGAACATATTCAAGAATAATAAAATACTTATTTTCTTTTTAATGGAATGATTTGTGTCATTGTTGTTTCCCAATTTAGATTATGATCAGGCCTCATAGTGTATGTTGGCCCATAAAGTGATGTCAAGTGATCTAGAGGGGGTGAATATAACATTAAAAATGTTTCAAATTAAAAATATTTAGGTAGTTTAAATCATGAAAGAGTAAAAATTTAACCATACATGGTAGAAATAGAGAAAAAAATCATATTTAGAGATAAAATGCAATAAAAATGAAAAAAAAATGAACACCTAATTTTTATAGTGGTTTGGATCAACATGATCCTACATCTAATATTCATCCTTATCTACTCAATAATAATAATGGGACCCAATAAAATAAAAATATAACCTTTTAATGTAACTGAAATCGTTTTAAAAGACTTTAATTTTTTTTCTCTTGGAGGAACAACCCAATATAATCTATCCATACCTTTCTATAGACCAAGGAACAACCAAGATAAACCTAAATGTTGATGAGAGACACAACTGAAAGGACCTACATTTTAATTTTTTGTATAAATACAACAAAATGAAGCTACTTTTGAAATATAAAATCATAAATATGCCATTTTATAAAAAATAGATAATAGAATAATATAAATATTAAATCCAAAAAAACTAGTAATAGTATATATTTGATATTTATTTATGTATATTGATCAAATTAATAATTAAATAGAATATTTTCACTTCTTGATAGTGATATAACCAACAATGGAATATAAAACATAGTAACTTATGAAAAATTTTAAAACATCAATGATTCGTATCATGAAATATGTCCCCCTCCCATTCCTCTAACAACAAGTTCCTTAAATCATATTTTATAAATTAATCCTCAAAATTTAGCTCCAAAGAGATCCATGGTCATCTCCATGTGGGTTTCCATATTTTAAAAAGTTTTTTGTAGCCTAAAATAGTTTCTAAAACATTCACAAATCCTATGTTATAAAAAACATATTCAAAAAGAAAAATAATAATGTATAATAAATTTTAAAATTATGTAGATAATTAATAATATTAAAACAGTTAAGTAAAATGTTTGTAAACGTGAAATTCTGTAGAGACCCCAAAATTGAAGTACATAGACATTACATTAATTTTGCAGAATACTTAATACATAACAAAAACAGACACCAAAGGACTGTAATAGTTTAGTTTCTTTGGAAACTTGGAACATAATCTTATAATCACGGTGAAAGATCTTCAACATATCCCATAAAGATCTTCCCATTTTGTTTTCTTACCTAAAACCCTTATTTATATCCTGGGGAAAAGAAAACAAAAATAAGGGTGAGCTCAAATTCTCAAAAAGGGTAAACATAGAGAACATAAAACAATCCATAAACATTTGAATGCAAAAACTTGAACATAAAATCTAAACATCAAAATCTTGAGCAAATACATAAATCTTGGATGTACGTAAGGCATATATCATAATGTAACATCAATCATGATAAAATAGAATGGGAAGAAAACATGTAATTGTGGAAAACCATTAAGCACATGATATGATTTTCATAGTAGCCAAAGCATTGCTTCCAAGACCATCTTAGTGGACAAAGTCCTTTTCTGAATCGAGTTCACTCCCCGTTCTAGTCCTGTATCACTGAACCAGATTAACTTACCGTTCCATCAATCTCTATCTCATGCGATATAAATCTTTAACCATTGCATTGGAGGGAGATATAGGTCCCACCCATCTCATAATGAAATCATTCTTACTTGTGCCACAAAATAACATACATCACTCATAATAACCCAATGAATAAAATGGGTTTCATAAACATCATCCCATCATAACATAATACATATGAAACAAATAGATATAATTTCATCATAAGAAAAAAATCACACCATGTAAATAATAGCGACATTATACTTGAAACATAAACATATTAAATACTGTCATTTTATATGGAAAATAGTTTTTATAAAACACTTGTAATTAATTTTTGAGGAAAATATCTTTTCTTCTTCAAAATCATTTTCTTTTCACAAAATTTCATGCAATTTAAAGGAAAATGATTTTGTTGAAAATAATCATGAAATCTTGTAGATTAATCTTCATTAAAATTACGCATTATGAAATTGTAAAAATCCATTCATTCCATATAAGTTAAAAAAACATTCTCCTCATACTTTTAATAAAAAAGTCAAAAAGTTCCTCGTATGGTAAACAAAAGAAAGATTCCTTCCATAACATAATGTAAAAGTAAAAGAAGGGTAAACATGACTTTAAACATAAATGGAAGAATGTTAAACACTTTATGAAAATAATTTTTATGGAAATGGATGAAAAATATAACCCCATTAAATACTTAGTATAAGAAGTCTCGGATAAAAATGAGATTTGCAAAATTATCCCTTACCTTATGTCGGATATGCTTCGTATGTATCTGAACCTCCTCTTCTTCGACACACCTCTTTTAAGCTTTCTATTAAGGCACTAGAGTTGGTCTTTTGAGGCAACCACAACCTCTATAATGTTTATAGGGAAGTTGAGAACGGAAATGGGTAGGGGTTGGCTGAGCTTTAAGGCTCAAAATTGTGTAAAGAGAAGAGGGAGGTGGTGCCCTTTTATAAGGGAGGAGAGGGTCACTTTAGAAAAAACTTAAATTATTATTTTATAATAAAGTCATATTCAATTTATAATGGCTCCAAAGTAACTTATTTCTAATATAAAGTTAGGATGACTCTAAATACTCTTAACTAATAGGTTTTAGACAAGTTTAGGTATCTATTTTAACCTTATCATTTAGATTTAACTCTAAGTTAAATAATTTAACTTTTACCATGTCTTCTTGTTTTCTTACACTATATGGTTAATAAAATTACTATAACAAGCCAAAATAACCCCAAGTGGTTCATTATTAATATATATAACCTTATCTAAGTCATTTGGCCGAACCTTAGATTTTTAGGAATAGAATAACAATTAATAATATAATATTTTTTTTAAAAACTATTTTATGTCAATTTTGACACTATTTGGTAATTAATTTTTGTGAAACTCATAACAGCGTGATTATTTCGAAAAACTTTAATTGAATCAATACTAACATGTCATATTAACCTAAAAATTAGTTTAATTTATAAAAAGTATCAAATTACATTTATTTGGGTATTTATAACATCAATTATGTTAATAGTTTATTAATAAGGTAATTACTGTATCATCATTGTGTCATAAATAAATTAAACTATTTAATGTCTAAAAATTATAAATAAACTATAATTATGTAGGAAATATTTTTATACTTCTAATAAATATTTATAGTCGAATTTATCTTATGTATAACCCTATATTAAAAATTATTTAGTTATTAAACATTGATTTTAACTATTTTAACTCTTCTTTAACAATAATAAATGTCTTAATCTAATCCAAGTGGACCTAAAGGGAAATATTTTATTTATAAGGTTGTTTTTTGTCGAATTAAACTTATCCAATAGAATTAGTACATGTGTTAGGGTAATAATAATATCATTTTTACCCTTAATTACCCTATTTACTTTTAACCGTGGTAAATAAAAGTAAAAAGTTATTATTCACCAAAAATTATTTTTATCTTATTAAACCACATTTTACTCCTTGATATTAACTGTGTATCTCGTATTTTTTAAATTCAACTCACAGAAGCGGTAAAATTAAGTTTTATGTACAATTGTAAATGCTCCTAGGAGGTGGGTAAAAGACGGTGAAAAGTTCAATATATTTTTTATATCTAAAATTAATATAAAATGAATCCAATGAATTTCATTGAACTTATATAGGTATTATGTATCAATTTTTACCTAAAATAAATTTAAATAAAATAAACAATTATTTAAATAAAAAGTCGGTTTTTAAATAGTAACCTAGTGTTTTCACTATTCATCAAAAATTGATAGTTTTTAGAAAAATACCAAAAATTCACCCTAAGATAATTTCGATATTCTGAATCCAAAAATGAAGTCCATTTTGAAAGATAAAATTTATAAAATTTCAAAAAGTGGGTATTACTATTCATAGCGGCTAGTTCATAATAATATTTTAACAATATATCGTTGTTTAGCGAATCCTGGTATTGCGTACTACACACGCTGTCGAGTGTAACGCCCCGACCCCAGCTACCCAGAGCCGGTGCGTTACTTCGTAACATTGGCATGATCACAAAAGATCAAGTCTCAAAAGACCGATTAGTTTAGTAGCCTTGGAAACACTAGATACATTCATAAGTCTTACATTACATCAAAAAGTAAAAAACTAATAACAAAGTCTTCATAGTCCACACTCATATCATCTTCTGACTATCCCTGCAGGTCATTCATAAAATACTTCTTCACATCCTGGAAAAAAATATTAAAACATTGAAAGGGGTGAGCTCAGATGCTCAGTAAGGTTAACAATATTACGGAAGCTTTCATAAATAAACATAAACATTTAAGGCAATGTGTAACTAAAACAAAAGCCTTATTGAACTTGAACTTCAGCATAATATGGAAAAAGTAATATAAAATAATGCCATTACTTACTCACATGGATATTCTACTAGACAAATAATCACATGAAATATCAATAACCACTTTAATAATGATGGAATGCATAATGCCAGACATTCTGAAACATTTTGTCAAGGCCTCGGCCAAGACGTCTAAAATGATTAAGGCCTCGGCCAAAACCATAAATCAAATTGGGAAAAGACCTCGGCCAATTCCACGTCTAGTTGTCTCATGAGACCTACCGATACAATTTTTTTAGAAGATAATTACATTTAAAATTTCTCAAATATACTCCAGTGTTTTTCTGAAAACATTATGCAAGCTTTTGAAAACAAAATAACTAATTATGAGACTACTCGACTAATTGCAGGCCATGATGGGTCCACGTCCAATCCCTTCCTGTCTACCACACTCGAGAGTCGGGTTTTCTGAAAACATTTTTAAGCTTGCTTTAAATACGTATACATTTTCACAGGATTTTCATATATTTGATAGAAATATCTCTCTCTTTTTTTGAAATCATTTATAAAAATGTTGTGGCTTGTAGAGGAAGCCGAAAACTCAAATAATGGTCACGGTGGCGGAGAAGTTGTTGTCGCCACATACGTACAACAAAAAAAACATTCCCTTTTGACGTTTAGTAAAACGCTTCATATAAAAATATTCCTTTTGAATAAACGTATATGTCAAAGGGGTTTATACACCGTATAAAAGAAAGTTGTGTATAAAACAAAATATGTCTCAAAGAAAGGAGATTGAGACGAAGTCCTTACCAAGATCATTTTTTTAAATAAAGTAGGTATATTATGTGTACTCACTATAAGTACACATAAATAAAGTACAAATACAAGATAGGACATAATAATATCATGACATAATTTGAAAGTAGGAGATTAACCCAAAGAATGGAAGTTGGGTTAAGAAGTTCCCTTACCTTGCGCCCTGTCCTGACTCGACCATTCTTTAACCTCCTGAATAATAAACTAGAGTTATTTTATATTTACTTAAGAACCTTTTTCATGTTCATTATCCCGTTTATATCACTTATTACCATGTTATTAACATTATGTAATTATTTAAGTTAATAACAGTTGTTTTGTCGATCTTTGGTAGTTGAGTCAAAAATAAACTTCTTATAATTACAAGTTGTTCATGTGCTGAAATATCCATTATATCCAGAATTATATTAATGATGTAGATATCATATATATCATATATATACAGTATATACATTCATTTATAATATTACGTAACATTTAGAGGTAAGAAATGGAATGCACCGTTCATGGAGACGGTAAGCCGTACGTACGCATGAACGCTACTTTCATTTCTATTTCGTATTTAATGGAATTAAATCATAATGATATAAATGTATAATATAATTCCAGTATAATATCATATATAATATCATTTACTCCATCCTTTATACATCCCACATGTGGCATTAACGATTCACATCACTTTGAGGGGGCGGTAGTCCGCACTTCCTAAAATGAAATTATCACGTTTTACCCATAATGGAAATCATAAAGTATGCCATAAATGAGAAATACAGAAGCATAAGTAAAACATAAACATATTATATATCATATATAAATATAGTGACATCTTAATGGGCACCTTTTAAGGTGTTATATGAGTGTTGAACAATCATCGTTTCGTGAGGCAGAAATTCGCCATCCACAGAAACCGTATGTTCTTTAACCATTAGATGTAGGTGTGTGTAAGTGTAGCTCGAATCCTTCTTATAACAACATCCTAGTATACTGATGATACTGGTGTTGTTACAAAAGAAATTAATAAAAAGATTTTAGGGGGTTGGAGAAGAAAAATAAAACAAAACAACATTAGAGAAGTCATTACCTCAAAATCGGGAAACTCTTTTTGATTTGAGCCAAAGGCTTCCTTGGGAAGAGTTCTGCCCAAAGTGAGGCTTCTAGGAGTAAGAGGGGGAAGTTGGAAGAGTATTTGGGCAGAGGTTGGCCGAGCCAAATAGCTTGAAGGTGTGAATAAGGTGGGAGAGGTGGGGGCCTTTTATAAGAGGAGAGGAGGGGCTCTTTTGGAAAGATTGAAATGTTACATTATTACACAATGCTTTTAGGATTCTAAAGGTCCCAAACTTATATAATTAGTGGATAAGGTGATAGGGGTTCTAAATCTACCCTTCCAATAGTCTTTGGACAAGTGTAAGTCTTGTATTTTACATTATCTTTTCATTTTATTAAAATCGTTAAATAATGAGGTCATCGCTGCATCATAATGATGTCATAAATAATTTAATTTATTTAATGTCTAAAAATTATAAAAAAAAAATAATATTATGTAGTAAATCTTTTTAGCTTTCTAATGAATATTTATAGTCAAAATTTGGACTTGTGTAACCCCACTTAAAAACTATTTTAGTAAAACAACTCATGTTTGTGTCAATTTAATTTTAACATTAAATAAATATATATTAATGTCATTTTCCAACCAAAGTGGCTCCATGGGGTCCCCAAGTTGACCCATGGGTTGTCTTGGTCGTCCATTACTCATCCAATAGGAGTAGGACAAGTGTCAAGCTCATCTCATATTATTAAAACATTGTTTTTATCTTAAATTACACTAATTACCTCTAATCGCGATTAAGAACTTAAAAGTTACTATTCAACAAAAAATTATTTTAATCTTATTGAACCACATTTTACTTCTTAATTACAACCATGTATGTCGGATTTTTGAAAATCAAATCACAGAAGTGGTAATATTTCATTTAAACGAAAAATCAGTTATTTAACTACCACTTAGTGGTTTCACTATTCATCAAAAATTGAAGTTTTTCATAACAATGCCAAAATTTCACCCTAAGATATAATTGATATTTTGAATTCAAAAATTATGTCTATTTTAAAAAACTCCAAACATATAATTTTCATTAATTAATTTTATAATTAATTCCCACTGTCACAACAAATAGCGTGTTTTTAAGAAACAATTTATATCAAAAGATTGGCAATTGTTTATGTCCAATTTCAATGTTAAATTAATTCTAATGACCACAATTGGATAAAATGGTAAAAATATATTCTAATTATACTTTAAAACCACTAAATAGTATAATTTATCACTATAAATTATTTTGATTAAAAAAGTTGTTTTTACGTAATTTTCACTATTCATAAAAAATTAGAAGTTCTCAGAAAAGTACCAAAAATTCAACATAGGCTAATTTCGATATTACGAATACAAAAATGAAGTCCATTTTGAAATATAAAATTTCTATAATTTTAAAAAGTGGTTATTACTATTCATAACGGCTACTTTGATTAGTCGCGGTGTTTTAGAACTCAAATTTGCGTACAATGCAAGCTATTGCATTATTGAATGAGAAGCGTATCTTGGAAGCTCGGGGTGTTACATTCTCCCCTCCTTCAATAAATTGCGTCCTCACAATTTGAAATTTTTCTTTGAAAGTAAAAGGTTGAAAAGAGAAAATACCTTTGAGGAAAACCCACATCGGAAATAAGATTAATAAAATTTAGCCTTAATAAGAGGGAAAGGGAAATGAAAAAGTCACCACCCAATTATGATCTCGATTAGGAGAACATTGGTGGCAATTAGAGACATATAATTGGAGGAAAAACGTAAATATTTGTAGGTACTGATTGAGGTCATCAATCACAATCAACTGTCAAATTGAGGGCCTCAAAGCCTTCAATCTATGTTGATTTAAAATATCATCAGTTCAACAAGACATAAGGTATTAGGATAACACATTTTTTTTGTTTTAATATCCCTTTACTAAAGTTTAAGAATTAATTTATTCTTTGAATAAGAGATAGGTATATATATATTTATGCTTGACAATTAGAGTTTCAACCTTCAACTCATCTTTCACTCAAAAAGATAATAGAACTCAAAAATATTATACTTATCCTAATTGTATAAGGTTCCAAATGTTAACACATACCATTTAGATTAGTAAAATTATTTTGTAATAACTGGGGACTTCCTGTAGGCTAGTGGTAGGAAATAAAGGCCTGTCGCACTATGATTGTGGGTTCGATTCATGCAGCTTTGTCCGACGCGATGGGTTATGCCCCACCCTGCAGGTTGTCCTTTTCCTAAAACTATAGTATTATAATATTCCAAAAATAATCTTCATAAATTTTTTAACCTTAAACAATACAATCCAAAGATCAACTTAATCCACTCCAACCTTTACAGTTATCCAAAATACCTCTGTCCAGACTTTCTCTAAAAGGTCTCTTAATTCCAAAATCAATTTATCGGATTCCCCAAACAAAGTAAAGTTTCTCTTATTGTCACATACTAAAAATATAATTACCTTCATCATATTAAAACCTTACTAAAATCAACAAGTACTGCAGTACAATCCTTCTATATATATCACATTATTCTAATAACCAGAATATAATCCATGAGTCCAAAATCACCAATACATTAATTATTCTGCATCAACTGTAGTAACAGTATAAGATTTTCCTTGATCCCTTGGCCTTTTCTGAGGTAAGTTTCCCTGACGCTTAGGACATTAATTTGCATAATGACCCATTTCTCTACAATTGTAGCATTCAGCTTTGATAGCCTCTTTCTTTCCCTTGCAATCACGCGCCTGGTGACCTTTTTCTCCACATTTATAACAAACTCACATTCCTTTTAGGAAAGTACCAGGGTGATTCTTCCCACAATTATCACATAATGGAAAATCCTTATTTCCCTTTTTCCCTTTATCTGTCTCTCGTTCCACCGTTCTCTTCTTCTCTTGCTTTACTTTGTTGTCATAAGACTTAGAGAATTCCTTTTCTGTCTTGATAGCACATGAGACAATATCTTCATATGTTGAGAAAGATTGTGATACTAAATATCTACATAGAAATGGTTTTAACCCATCAAAGAAACGATCAATATTACCTCTTGGGTTACGTATATAATCTGCAGCATACCTCGCTAAAATTGTAAAGTTGGCCTCATACTTTGCGACATTCTCATCCTCATTTTGTCTCAGACTAAAAAATTTCCTTTCCATATTTGCTCTATGGTCACGAGGAAAGTATTTTTCTAAGAAAATCTCTTTGAACTCCCTCCATTCCATATTTGATACATCATCATCTTCCTTTGTGTTTTGAATCAATGACCACCATTGATCGGCATCTCCAGTGAGGCGGTAAACTGCCATGATAACCTTCTCCCTTTTGCTACTCCCCAATGCGTGGAATATTTTCTCTAAGGAGTTTATCCATTGCTCATCTACTAATGGATTTGTACCCACATTAAATGTTGGTGGTTGTTACCTCATGAAGCGGTCTAATATTGATCCTCCACGTTGCGGATCAGGGTGCTCCATACGAGTAAGGTTATTATTCATAACCTGAGTGAGTTGTCCCAGTATGGTAATAAGTTGATCAGCACCAGTTTTATCTCCAGATCCACAATAATTATCTTGAGCAGGAGGGCAATCCCTACACAGAGTTCGTGCATTGATACGGTTTCCATTCCTTCCACTAGGCATCATTTCTAAACAATGGCATAAACTAGATTAGTTTATGAATCAAAATACATAATTCCATACTTGTAAAACACTTTACATAAATTGAACTATTTATAGATATAATCTGTAATCATAAAAAGAAATGTTTTCTTTGAGGAATTATATACTCATAACCCTTCATAGTGGTTTGTAAATAAAATGAGAATTATCATAAGCATATTCCCCGGGAGTGTCGTAACCAAGAGTGTAGCAAGGCCCGTTGTCGTGCACCAGTTCCCGTTCGAGTCAAACTTAAAGCGGTGTTTTCAGGTTTTACCCCTAGGTACATCTGTGCCAGAGCCGCCTCTACCTGCTCGTATCCAGACAGGGATGTATTTCTTAGAAAATTCACAAAATCTCTACAATAACAAAATTCTAGAAAGTTCTTCTATACTAATCCTCAAAGTCTATCTTTGGGCTATGTGCTCTAATCAGAGTTTATCTAAATCTAGCTTCCAAGGTTAGTACTAAACTACCTTTGATACCAACTGTAACGCCCCAACCCCAGCTACCCAGAGCCGGTGCGTTACTTCGTAACATTGGCATGATCACAAAAGATCAAGTCTCGAAAGACCGATTAGTTTAGTAGCCTTGGAAACACTAGATACATTCATAAGTCTAACATTACATCATAAAGTGAAAAACTAATAACAAAGTCTTCATAGTCCACACTCATATCCTCTTCTGACTATCCCTGCAGGTCATTCATAAAATACTTCTTCACATCCTGGAAAAAAATATTAAAACATTGAAAGGGGTGAGCTCAGATGCTCAGTAAGGTTAACAATATTACGGAAGATTTCATAAATAAACATAAACATTTAAGGCAATGTGTAACTAAAACAAAAGCCTTATTGAACTTGAACTTCAGCATAATATGGAAAAAGTAAAATAAAATAATGCCATTACTTACTCACATGGATATTCTACTAGACGAATAATCACATGAAATATCAATAACCACTTTTATAATGATGGAATGCATAATGCCAGACATTCTGAAACATTTTGTTAAGGCCTCGGCCAAGACGTCTAAAATGATTAAGGCCTCGGCCAAAACCATAAATCAAATTGGGAAAGGGACTCGGCCAATTCCACGTCTAGTTGTCTCATGAGACCTACCAATACAATTTTTTTAGAAGATAATTACATTTAAAATTTCTCAAATATACTCCAGTGTTTTTCTGAAAACATTATGCAAGCTTCTGAAAACAAAATAACTAATTCTGAGACTACTCGACTAATTGCAGGCCATGATGGGTCCACGTCCAATCCCTTCCTGTCTACCACACTCGAGAGTCGGGTTTTCTGAAAACATTTTTAATCTTGCGTTAAATACGTATACATTTTCACTGGATTTTCATTTATTTGATAGAAATATCTCTCTCTTTTTTTGAAATCATTTATAAAAATGTTGTGGCTTGTAGAGGAAGCTGAAAACTCAAATAATGGTCACGGTGGCGGAGAAGTTGTTGACGCCGCATACGTACGACAAAAAAACATTCCCTTTTGTTTTTTAGTAAAACGCTTCATATAAAAATATTCCTTTTGAATAAACGTATATGTCAAAGGGGTTTATACACCGTATAAAAGAAAGTTGTGTATAAAACAAAATATGCCTCAAAGAAAGGATATTGAGACAAAGTCCTTACCAAGATCATTTTTTAAAATAAAGTAGGTATATTATGTGTACTCACTATAAGTACACATAAATAAAGTACAAATACATGATAGGACATAATAATATCATGACATAATTTGAAAGTAGGAGATTAACCCAAAGAATGGAAGTTGGGTTAAGAAGTTCCCTTACCTTGCGCCCTGTCCTGACTCGACCGTTCTTTAACCTCCTGAATAATAAACTAGAGTTAATTTCTATTTACTTAAGAACATTTTTCATGTTAATTATCCCTTTTATATCACTTATTACCATGTTATTAACATTATGTAATTATTTAAGTTAATAACAGTTGTTTTGTCGATCTTTGGTACTTGAGTAAAAAATAAACTTCTTATAATTACAAGTTGTTCATGTGCTGAAATATCCATTATATCCAGAATTATATTAATGATATAGATATCATATATATCATATATATACAGTATATACATTCATTTATAATATTACGTAACATTTAGAGGTAAGAAATGGAATGCACCATTCATGGAGACGGTAAGCCGTACGTACGCATGAACGCTACTTTCATTTATATTTCGTATTTAATGGAATGAAATCATAATTATATAAATGTATAATATAATTCCAGTATAATATCATATATAATATCATTTAATCCATCCTTTATACATCCCACATGTGTCATTAACGATTCACATCACTTTGAGGGGGCGGTAGTCCGCACTTCCTAAAATGAAATTATCACGTTTTACCCATAATGGAAATCATAAAGTATGCCATAAATGAGAAATACAGAATCATAAGTAAAACATAAACATATTATGTATCATATATAGATATAGTGAAATCTTAATGTCCACCTTTTAAGGTGTTATATGAGTGTTGAACAATCATCGTTTCGTGAGGCAGAAATTCGCCATCCACAGAAACCGTATGTTCTTTAACCATTAGATGTAGGTGTGTGTAAGTGTAGCTCGAATCCTTCTTATAAAAACATCCTAGTATACTTAGTATACTTGTGTTTTTACAAAATAAATGAATAAAAAGAGTTTAGGGGGTTGGAGAAGAAAAATAAAACAAAACAACATTAGAGAAGACATTACCTCAAAATCGGGTAACTCTTTTTTATTTGAGCCAAAGGCTTCCTTGGGAAGATTTCTGCCCAAAGTGAGGCTTCTAGGAGTAAGAGGGGGAAGTTGGGAGAGTATTTGGGCAGAGTTTGGCCGAGCCAAATGGCTTGAAGGTGTGAATAAGGTGGGAGAGGTGGGGGCCTTTTATAAGAGGAGAGGAGGGGCTCTTTTGGAAAGATTGAAATGTTACATTATTACACAATTATTTTCGGATTCTAAAGGTCCCAAACTTATATAATTCGTGGATAAGGTGATAATGGTTCGAAATCTACCCATCCAATAGTCTTTGGACAAGTGTAAGCCTTGGAATTTACATTATCTTTTCATTTTGTTAAAATCGTTAAATAATGAGGTCATCGCTGCATCATAATGATGTCATAAATAATTTAATTTATTTAATGTCTAAAAATTATAAAAAAAATACTATGATGTAGGAAATCTTTTTATCTTTCTAATTAATATTTATAGTCAAAATTTGTACTTGTGTAACTCCACTTAAAAACTGTTTTAGTAAAACAACTCATGTTTGTGTCAATTTAATTTTAACATTAAATAAATATATATTAATGTCATTTTCCAACCAAAGTGGCTCCATGGGGTCCCCAAGTTGACCCATGGGTTGTCTTGGTCTGCCATTACTCATCCAATAGGAGTAGGACAAGTGTCAAGCTCATCTCATATTATTAAAACATTGTTTTTACCTTAAACTACACTAATTACCTCTAATCGCGATTAAGATCTTAAAAGTTACTATTCACCAAAAAATTATTTTAATCTTATTGAACCACATTTTACTTCTTAATTACAACCATGTATGTCGGATTTTTGAAAATCAAATCACAGAAGTGGTAATATTTCATTTAAACGAAAAATCAGTTATTTAACTACCACTTAGTGGTTTCACTATTCATCAAAAATTGAAGTTTTTCAGAACAATGCCAAAATTTCACCCTAATATATAATTGATATTCTGAATTAAAAAATGATGTCTATTTTAAAAAACTCCAAACATATAAGTTGCATTAATTAATTTTATAATTAATTCCCGCTGTCACAACAAATAGCGTGTTTTTAAGAAACAATTTATATCAAAAGATTGGCAATTGTTTATGTCCAATTTCAATGTTAAATTAATTCTAATGACCACCATTGGATAAAATGGTAAAAATATATTATAATTATACTTTAAAACCACTAAATAGTATAATTTATGACTATAAATTATTTTGATTAAAAAAGTTGTTTTTACGTAATTTTCACTATTCATAAAAAATTAGAAGTTCTCAGAAAAATACCAAAAATTCAACATAGGCTAATTTCGATATTACGAATACAAAAATGAAGTCCATTTTGAAATATAAAATTTCTATAATTTTAAAAAGTGGTTATTACTATTCATAACGGCTACTTTGATTAGTCGCGGTGTTTTAGAACTCAAAGTTACGTACAATGCAAGCTATTGCATTATTGAATGAGAAGCGTATCTTGGAAGCTCGGGGTGTTACATTCTCCCCTCCTTCAATAAATTGCGTCCTCGCAATTTGAAATTTTTCTTTGAAAGTAAAAGGTTGAAAAGAGAAAATACCTTAGAGGAAAACCCACATCGGAAATAAGATTAATAAAATTTAGCCTTAATAAGAGGGAAAGGGAAATGAAAAATTCACCACCAAATTATGATCTCGATTAGGAGAACATTGGTGGCAATTAGAGACATATAATTGGAGGAAAAACGTAAATATTTGTAGGGAGTGATTGAGGTCATCAATCACAATCAACTGTCAAATTGAGGGCCTCAAAGCCTTCAATCTATGTTGATTTAAAATATCATCAGTTCAACATGACATAAGGTATTAGGATAAACATTTTTTTTTGTTTTAATATCCCTTTACTAAAGTTTAAGAATTAATTTATTTTTTGAATAAGAGATAGGTATATATATATTTATGCTTGACAATTAGAGTTTCAACCTTCAACTCATCTTTCACTCAAAAAGATAATAGAACTCAAAAATATTATACTTATCCTAATTGTATAAGGTTCCAAATGTTAACACATACCATTTAGATTAGTAAAATTATTTTGTAATAACTGGGGACTTCCTGTAGGCTAGTGGTAGGAAATAAAGGCCTGTCGCACTATGATTGTGGGTTTGATTCCTGCAGCTTTGTCCAACGCGACGGGTTATGCCCCACCCTGCAGGTTTTCCTTTTCCTAAAACTATAGTATTATAATATTCCAAAAATAATCTTCATAAATTTTTTAACCTTAAACAATACTATCCAAAGATCAACTTAATCCACTCCAACCTTTACAGTTATCCAAAATACCGCTGTCCAGACTTTCTCTAAAAGGTCTCTTAATTCCAAAATCAATTTATCAGATTCCCCAAACAAAGTAAAGTTTCTCTTATTGTCACATACTAAAAATATAATTACCTTCATCATATTAAAACCTTACTGAAATCAAAAAGTACTGCAGTACAATCCTTCTATATATATCACATTATTCTAATAACCAGAATATAATCCATGAGTCCAAAAGCACCAATACATTAATTATTCTGCATCAACTGTAGTAACAGCATAAGATTTTCCTTGATCCCTTGGCCTTTTCTGAGGTAAGTTTCCCTGACGCTTAGGATATTCATTTGCATAATGACCCATTTCTCTACAATTGTAGCATTCAGCTTTGATAGCCTCTTTCTTTCCCTTGCAATCACGCACCTGGTGACCTTTTTCTCCACATTTATAACAAACTCTCATTCCTTTTAGGAAAGTACCAGGGTGATTCTTCCCACAATTATCACATAATGGAAAATACTTATTTCCCTTTTTCCCTTTATCTGTCTCTTGTTCCACCGTTCTCTTCTTCTCTTGCTTTACTTTGTTGTCATAAGACTTAGAGAATTCCTTTTCTGTCTTGATAGCACATGAGACAATATCTTCATATGTTGAGAAAGATTGTGATATTAAAGCTCTACAGAGAAATGGTTTTAACCCATCAAAGAAACGATCAATCTTACCTCTTGGGTTACGTATATAATCTGCAGTATACCTCGCTAAAATTGTATAGTTGGCCTCATACTTTGCGACATTCTCATCCTCCTTTTGTCTCAGACTCAAAAATTGCCTTTCCATATCTGCTCTATGGTCACGAGGAAAGTATTTTTCTAAGAAAATCTCTTTGAACTCCCTCCGTTCCATATTTGATACATCATCATCTTCATTTGTGTTTTGAATCAATGACCACCATTGATCGGCATCTCCAGTGAGGCGGTAAACTGCCATGATAACCTTCTCCCTTTCGCTACTCCCCAATGCGTGGAATATTTTCTCTAAGGATTTTATCTATTGCTCATCTACTAATGTATTTGTACCCCCATTAAATGTTGGTGGTTGTTTCCACATGAAGCGGTCTAATATTGATCCTCCACGTTGCGGATCAGGGTGCTCCATACGAGTAAGGTTATTATTCATAACCTGAGTGAGTTGTCCCAGTATGGTAATAAGTTGATCAGCACCAGCTGTATCTCCAGATCCACAATAATTATCTTGAGCAGGAGGGCAATCCCTACACGGAGTTCGTGCATTGATACAGTTTCCATTCCTTCCACTAGGCGCCATTTCTAAACAATGGCATAAACTAGATTAGTTTATGAATCAAAATACATAATTCCATACTTGTAAAACACTTTACATAAATTGAACTATTTATGGATATAATCCATAATCATAAAAAGAAATGTTTTCTTTGAGGAAGTATATACTAATAACCCTTCATAGTGGTTTGTAAATAAAATGAGAATTATCCTAAGTATATCCCCCAGGAGTGTCGTAACCAAGAGTGTAGCAAGGCCCGTTGTCGTGCACCAGTTCCCGTTCGAGTCTAACTTAAAGCGGTGTTTTCAGGTTTTACCCCTAGGTACATCTGTTCCAGAGCCGCCTCTACCTGCTCGTATCGAGACAGGGATGTATTTCTCGGAAAATTCACAAAATCTATACAATAACAAAATTCTAGGAAGTTCTTCTATACTAATCCTCAAAGTCTTTCTTTGGGCTATGTGCTCTAATCAGAGTTTATCTAAATCTAGCTTCCAAGGTTAGTACTAAACTACCTTTGATACCAACTGTAACGCCCCAACCCCAGCTACCCAGAGCCGGTGCGTTACTTCGTAACATTGGCATGATCACAAAAGATCAAGTCTCGAAAGACCGATTAGTTTAGTAGCCTTGGAAACACTAGATACATTCATAAGTCTAACATTACATCATAAAGTGAAAAACTAATAACAAAGTCTTCATAGTCCACACTCATATCCTCTTCTAACTATCCCTGCAGGTCATTCATAAAATACTTCTTCACATCCTGGAAAAAAATATTAAAACATTGAAATGGGTGAGCTCAGATGCTCAGTAAGGTTAACAATATTACGGAAGCTTTCATAAATAAACATAAACATTTAAGGCAATGTGTAACTAAAACAAAAGCCTTATTGAACTTGAACTTCAGCATAATATGGAAAAAGTAAAATAAAATAATGTCATTACTTACTCACATGGATATTCTACTAGACGAATAATCACATGAAATATCAATAACCACTTTCATAATGATGGAATGCATAATGCCAGACATTCTGAAACATTTTGTTAAGGCCTCGGCCAAGACGTCTAAAATGATTAAGGCCTCGGCCAAAACCATAAATCAAATTGGGAAAGGGCCTCGGCCAATTCCACGTCTAGTTGTCTCATGAGACCTACCGATACAATTTTTTTAGAAGATAATTACATTTAAAATTTCTCAAATATACTCCAGTGTTTTTCTGAAAACATTATGCAAGCTTCTGAAAACAAAATAACTAATTCTGAGACTACTCGACTAATTGCAGGCCATGATGGGTCCACGTCCAATCCCTTCCTTTCTACCACACTCGAGAGTCGGGTTTTCTGAAAACATTTTTAAGCTTGCGTTAAATATGTATACATTTTCACTAGATTTTCATATATTTGATAGAAATGTCTCTCTCTCTTTTTGAAATCATTTATAAAAATGTTGTGGCTTGTAGAGGAAGCCGAAAACTCAAATAATGGTCACGGTGGCGGAGAAGTTGTCGTCGCCGCATACGTACGACAAAAAAAACATTCCCTTTTGTTGTTTAGTAAAAATCTTCATATAAAAATATTCCTTTTGAATAAACTTATATGTCAAAGGGGTTTATACACCGTATAAAAGAAAGTTGTGTATAAAACAAAATATGCCTCAAAGAAAGGAGATTGAGACAAAGTCCTTACCAAGATCATTTTTTTAAATAAAGTAGGTATATTATGTGTACTCACTATAAGTACACATAAATAAAGTACAAATACAAGATAGGACATAATAATATCATGACATAATTTGAAAGTAGGAGATTAACCCAAAGAATGGAAGTTGGGTTAAGAAGTTCCCTTACCTTGCGCCCTGTCCTGACTCGACCGTTCTTTAACCTCCTGAATAATAAACTAGATTTAATTTCTATTTACTTAAGAACCTTTTTCATGTTCATTATCTCTTTTATATCACTTATTACCATCTTATTAACATTATGTAATTATTTAAGTTAATAACAGTTGTTTTGTCGATCTTTGGTACTTGAGTCAAAAATAAACTACTTATAATTACAAGTTGTTCATGTGCTGAAATATCCATTATATCCAGAATTATATTAATTATGTAGATATCATATATATCATATATACAGTATATACATTCATTTATAATATTACGTAACATTTAGAGGTAAGAAATGGAATGCAACGTTCATGGAGACGGTAAGCCGTACGTACGCATGAACGCTACTTTCATTTCTATTTCGTATTTAATGGAATGAAATCATAATGATATAAATGTATAATATAATTTCAGTATAATATCATATATAATATCATTTACTCCATCCTTTATACATCCCACATGTGGCATTAACGATTCACATCACTTTGAGGGGGCGGTAGTCCGCACTTCCTAAAATGAAATTATCACGTTTTACCCATAATGGAAATCATAAATTATGCCATAAATGAGAAATACAGAAGCATAAGTAAAACATAAACATATTATGTATCATATATAAATATAGTTACATCTTAATGTCCACCTTTTAAGGTGTTATATGAGTGTTGAACAATCATCGTTTCGTGAGGCAGAAATTCGCCATCCACAGAAACCGTATGTTCTTTAACCATTAGATGTAGGTGTGTGTAAGTGTAGCTCGAATACTTATTATAACAACATCATAGTATACTTAGGATACTTGTGTTGTTACAAAAGAAATGAATAAAAAGAGTTTAGGTGGTTGGAGAAGAAAAATAAAACAAAACAACATTAGAGAAGACATTACCTCAAAATCGGGTAACTCTTTTTGATTTGAGCCAAAGGCTTCCTTGGGAAGAGTTCTGCCCAAAGTGAGGCTTCTAGGAGTAAGAGGGGGAAGTTGGGAGAGTATTTGGGCAGAGTTTGGCCGAGCCAAATGGCTTGAAGGTGTGAATAAGGTGGGAGTGGTGGGGGCCTTTTATAAGAGGAGAGGAGGGGCTCTTTTGGAAAGATTGAAATGTTACATTATTACACAATTATTTTCGGATTATAAAGGTCCCAAACTTATATAATTCGTGTCTAAGGTGATAAGGGTTCGAAATCTACCCATCCAATAGTCTTTGGACAAGTGTAAGCCTTGGATTTTACATTATCTGTTCATTTTATTAAAATCGTTAAATAATGAGGTCATCGCTGCATCATAATGATGTCATAAATAATTTAATTTATTTAATGTCTAAAAATTATAAAAAAAATACTATGATGTATTAAATCTTTTTAGCTTTCTAATGAATATTTATAGTCAAAATTTGTACATGTTTAACCCCACTTAAAAACTGTTTTAGTAAAATAACTCATGTTTGTGTCAATTTAATTTTAACATTAAATAAATATATATTAATGTCATTTTCCAACCAAAGTGGCTCCATGGGGTCCCCAAGTTGACCCATGGGTTGTCTTGGTCGGCCATTACTCATCCGATAGGAGTAGGACAAGTGTCAAGCTCATCTCATATTATTAAAACATTTTTTTTACCTTAAACTACACTAATTACCTCTAATCGCGATTAAGAACTTAAAAGTTACTATTCACCAAAAAATTATTTTAATCTTATTGAACCACATTTTACTTCTTAATTACAACCATGTATGTCGGATTTTTGAAAATCAAATCACAGAAGTGGTAATATTTTATTTAAACGAAAAATCAGTTATTTAACTACCACTTAGTGGTTTCACTATTCATCAAAAATTGAAGTTTTTCAGAACAATGCCAAAATTTCACCCTAAGATATAATTGATATTCCGAATTCAAAAATGATGTCTATTTTACAAAACTCCAAACATATAAGTTGCATTAATTAATTTTATAATTAATTCCCGCTTTCACAACAAATAGCGTGTTTTTAAGAAACAATTTATATCAAAAGATTGGCAATTGTTTATGTCCAATTTCAATGTTAAATTAATTCTAATGACCACCATTGGATAAAATGGTAAAAATATATTCTAATTATACTTTAAAACCACTAAATAGTATAATTTATCACTATAAATTATTTTGATTAAAAAAGTTGTTTTTACGTAATTTTCACTATTCATAAAAAATTAGAAGTTCTCAGAAAAATACCAAAAATTCAACATAGGCTAATTTCGATATTACGAATACAAAAATGAAGTCCATTTTGAAATATAAAATTTCTATAATTTTAAAAAGTGGTTATTACTATTCATAACGGCTACTTTGATTAGTCGCGGTGTTTTAGAACTCAAAGTTGCGTACAATGCAAGCTATTGCATTATTGAATGAGAAGCGTATCTTGGAAGCTCGGGGTGTTACAATCTCCCCTCATTCAATAAATTGCGTCCTCGGAATTTGAAATTTTTCTTTGAAAGTAAAAGGTTGAAAAGAGAAAATACCTTTGAAAAAAACCCACATCGGAAATAAGATTAATAAAATTTAGCCTTAATAAGAGGGAAAGGGAAATGAAAAAGTCACCACCCAATTATGATCTCGATTAGGATAACATTGGTGGAAATTAGAGACATATAATTGGAGGAAAAACGTAAATATTTGTAGGGATTGATTGAGGTCATCAATCACAATCAACTGTCAAATTGAGGGCCTCAAAGCCTTCAATCTATGTTGATTTAAAATATCATCAGTTCAACAAGACATAAGGTATTAGGATAACACAATTTTTTTTTTGTTTTAATATCCCTTTACTAAAGTTTAAGAATTAATTTATTCTTTGAATAAGAGATAGGTATATATATATTTATGCTTGACAATTAGAGTTTCAACCTTCAACTCATCTTTCACTCAAAAAGATAATAGAACTCAAAAATATTATAATTATCCTAATTGTATAAGGTTCCAAATGTTAACACATACCATTTAGATTAGTAAAATTATTTTGTAATAACTGGGGACTTCCTGTAGGCTAGTGGTAGGAAATAAAGGCATGTCGCACTATGATTGTGGGTTCGATTCCTGCAGCTTTGTCCGACGCGACGGGTTATGCCCCACCCTGCAGGTTGTCCTTTTCCTAAAACTATAGTATTATAATATTCCAAAAATAATCTTCATAAATTTTTTAACCTTAAACAATATTATCCAAAGATCAACTTAATCCACTCCAACCTTTACAGTTATCCAAAATACCTCTGTCCAAACTTTCTCTAAAAGGTCTCTTAATTCCAAAATCAATTTATCAGATTCCCCAAACAAAGTAAAGTTTCTTTTATTGTCACATACTAAAAATATAATTACCTTCATCATATTAAAACCTTACTGAAATCAACAAGTACTGCAGTACAATCCTTCTATATATATCACATTATTCTAATAACCAGAATATAATCCATGAGTCCAAAAGCACCAATACATTAATTATTCCGCATCAACTGTAGTAACAGCATAAGATTTTCCTTGATCCCTTGGCCTTTTCTGAGGTAAGTTTCCCTGACGCTTAGGACATTAATTTGGATAATGACCCATTTCTCTAAAATTGTAGCATTCAGCTTTGATAGCCTCTTTCTTTCCCTTGCAATCACGCGCCTGGTGACCTTTTTCTCCACATTTATAACAAACTCCCATTCCTTTTAGGCAAGTACCAGGGTGATTCTTCCCACAATTATCACATAATGGAAAATCCGTATTTCCCTTTTTCCCTTTATCTGCCTCTTGTTCCACCGTTCTCTTCTTCTCTTGCTTTACTTTGTTGTCATAAGACTTAGAGAATTCCTTTTCTGTCTTGATAGCACATGAGACAATATCTTCATATGTTGAGAAATATTGCAATACTAAAGCTCTACGGAGAAATGGTTTTAACCCATCAAAGAAACGATCAATCTTACCTCTTGGGTTACGTATATAATCTGCAGCATACCTCGCTAAAATTGCAAAGTTGGCCTCATACTTTGCGACATTCTCATCCTCCTTTTGTCTCAGACTCAAATATTGCCTTTCCATATCTGCTCTATGGTCATGAGGAAAGTATTTTTCTAAGAAAATATCTTTGAACTCCCTCCATTCCATATTTGATACATCATCATCTTCCTTTGTGTTTTGAATCAATGACCACCATTGATCGGCATCTCCAGTGAGGCGGTAAACTGCCATGATAACCTTCTCCCTTTCGCTACTCCCCAATGCGTGGAATATTTTCTCTAAGGAGTTTATCCATTTCTCATATACTAATGGATTTGTACCCCCATTAAATGTTGGTGGTTGTTGCCTCATGAAGCGGTCTAATATTGATCCTCCACGTTGCGGATCAGGGTGCTCCATACGAGTAAGGTTATTATTCATAACCTGAGTGAGTTGTCCCAGTATGGTAATAAGTTGATCAGCACCAGTTGTATCTCCAGATCCACAAAAATTATCTTGAGCAGGAGGGAATCCCTACACGGAGTTCGTGCATTGATACGGTTTCCATTCCTTCCACTAGGCGCCATTTCTAAATAATGGCATAAACTAGATTAGTTTATGAATCAAAATACATAATTCCATACTTGTAAAACACTTTACATAAATTGAACTATTTATGGATATAATCCATAATCATAAAAAGAAATGTTTTCTTTGAGGAAGTATATACTCTTAACCCTTCATAGTGGTTTGTAAATAAAATGAGAATTATCCTAAGCATATCCCCCGGGAGTGTCGTAACCAAGAGTGTAGCAAGGCCCGTTGTCGTGCACCAGTTCCCGTTCGAGTCTAACTTAAAGCGGTGTTTTCAGGTTTTACCCCTAGGTACATCTGTTCCAGAGCCGCCTCTACCTGCTCGTATCCAGACAGGGATGTATTTCTCGGAAAATTCACAAAATCTCTACAATAAAAAAATTCTAGGAAGTTCTTCTATACTAATCCTCAAAGTCTATCTTTGGGCTGTGTGCTCTAATCAGAGTTTATCTAAATCTAGCTTCCAAGGTTAGTACTAAACTACCTTTGATACCAACTGTAACGCCCCAACCCCAGCTACCCAGAGCCGGTGCGTTACTTCGTATCATTGGCATGATCACAAAAGATCAAGTCTCGAAAGACCGATTAGTTTAGTAGCCTTGGAAACACTAGATACATTCATAAGTCTAACATTACATCATAAAGTGAAAAAACTAATAACAAAGTCTTCATAGTCCACACTCATATCCTATTCTGACTATCCCTGCAGGTCATTCATAAAATACTTCTTCACATCCTGGAAAAAAATATTAAAACATTGAAAGGGGTGAGCTCAGATGCTCAGTAAGGTTAACAATATAACGGAAGATTTTATAAATAAACATAAACATTTAAGGCAATGTGTAACTAAAACAAAAGCCTTATTGAACTTGAACTTCAGCATAATATGGAAAAAGTAAAACAAAATAATGCCATTACTTACTCACATGGATATTCTACTAGACGAATAATCACATTAAATATCAATAACCACTTTCATAATGATGGAATGCATAATGCCAGACATTCTGAAACATTTTGTTAAGGCCTCGTCCAAGACGTCTAAAATGATTAAGGCCGCGGCCAAAACCATAAATCAAATTGGGAAAGGGCCTCGGCCAATTCCACGTCTAGTTGTCTCATGAGACCTACCGATACAATTTTTTTAGAAGATAATTACATTTAAAATTTCTCAAATATACTCCAGTGTTTTTCTGAAAACATTATGCAAGCTTCTAAAAACAAAATAACTAATTCTGAGACTACTCGACTAATTGCAGGCCATGATGGGTCCACGTCCAATCCCTTCCTGTCTACCACACTCGAGAGTCGGGTTTTCTGAAAACATTTTTAAGCTTGCGTTAAATACGTATACATTTTCACTGGATTTTCATATATTTGATAGAAATATCTCTCTCTTTTTTTGAAATCATTTATAAAAATGTTGTGGCTTGTAGAGGAAGCCGAAAACTCAAATAATGGTCACGGTGGCGGAGAAGTTGTTGTCGCCGCATACGTACGACAAAAAAAACATTCCCTTTTGTCGTTTAGTAAAACGCTTCATATAAAAATATTCCTTTTGAATAAACGTATATGTCAAAGGGGTTTATACACCGTATAAAAGAAAGTTGTGTATAAAACAAAATATGCCTCAAAGAAAGGATATTGAGACAAAGTCCTTACCCAGATCATTTTTTTAAATAAAGTTGGTATATTATGTGTACTCACTATAAGTACACATAAATAAAGTACATATACAAGATAGGACATAATAATATCATGACATAATTTGAAAGTAGGAGATTAACCCAAAGAATGGAAGTTGGGTTAAGAAGTTCCCTTACCTTGCGCCCTGTCCTGACTCGACCGTTCTTTAACCTCCTGAATAATAAACTAGAGTTAATTTATATTTACTTAAGAACCTTTTTCATGTTCATTATCCCTTTTATATCACTTATTACCATGTTATTAACATTATGTAATTATTTAATTTAATAATAGTTGTTTTGTCGATCTTTGGTACTTGAGTCAAAAATAAACTTCTTATAATTACAAGTTGTTCATGTGCTGAAATATCCATTATATCCAGAATTATATTAATGATGTAGATATCATATATATCATATATATACAGTATATACATTCATTTATAATATTACGTAACATTTAGAGGTAAGAAATGGAATGCACCGTTCATGGAGACGGTAAGTCGTACGTACGCATGAACGCTACTTTCATTTCTATTTCGTGTTTAATGGAATGAAATCATAATGATATAAATGTATAATATAATTCCAGTATAATATCATATATAATATCATTTACTCCATCCTTTATACATCCCACATGTGGCATTAACGATTCACATCACTTTGAGGGGCGGTAGTCCGCACTTCCTAAAATGAAATTATCACGTTTTACCCATAATGGAAATCATAAAGTATGCCATAAATGAGAAATACAGAAGCATAAGTAAAACATAAACATATTATGTATCATATATAAATATAGTTACATCTTAATTTCCACCTTTTAAGGTGTTATATGAGTGTTGAACAATCATCGTTTCGTGAGGCGGAAATTCGCCATCCACAGAAACCGTATGTTCTTTAACCATTAGATGTAGGTGTGTGTAAGTGTAGCTCGAATCCTTCTTATAACAACATACTAGTATACTTAGGATACTTTTTTTGTTACAAAATAAATGAATAAAAAGAGTTTAGGGGGTTGGAGAAGAAAAATAAAACAAAACAACATTAGAGAAGACATTACCTCAAAATCGGGTAACTCTTTTTGATTTGAGCCAAAGGCTTCCTTGGGAAGAGTTCTGCCCAAAGTGAGGCTTCTAGGAGTAAGAGGGTGAAGTTGGGAGAGTATTTGGGCAGAGTTTGGCTGAGCCAAATGGCTTGAAGGTGTGAATAAGGTGGGAGAGGTGGGGGCCTTTTATAAGAGGAGAGGAGGGGCTCTTTTGGAAAGATTGAAATGTTACATTATTACACAATTCTTTTCGGATTATAAAGGTCCCAGACTTATATAATTCGTGTCTAAGGTGATAAGGGTTCGAAATCTACCCATACAATAGTCTTTGGACAAGTTTAGGCCTTGGATTTTACATTATCTTTTCATTTTATTAAAATCGTTAAATAATGAGGTCATCGCTGCATCATAATGATGTCATAAATAATTTAATTTATTTAATGTCTAAAAATTATAAAAAAAATACTATGATTTAGGAAATCTTTTTATCTTTCTAATGAATATTTATAGTAAAAATTCGTACTTGTGTAACCCCACTTAAAAACTGTTTTAGTAAAACAACTCATGTTTGTTTCAATTTAATTTTAACATTAAATAAATATATATTAATGTCATTTTCCAACCAAAGTGGCTCCATGGGGTCCCCAAGTTGACTCATGGGTTGTCTTGGTCGGCCATTACTCATCCAATAGGAGTAGGACAAGTGTCAATCTCATCTCATATTATTAAAACATTGTTTTTACCTTAAACTACACTAATTACCTCTAATCACGATTAAGAACTTAAAAGTTACTATTCACCAAAAAATTATTTTAATCTTATTGAACCACATTTTACTTCTTAATTACAACCATGTATGTCGGATTTTTGAAAATCAAATCACAGAAGTGGTAATATTTCATTTAAACGAAAAATCAGTTATTTAACTACCACTTAGTGGTTTCACTATTCATCAAAAATTGAAGTTTTTCAGAACAATGCCAAAATTTCACCCTAAGCTATAATTGATATTCCGAATTCAAAAATGATGTCTATTTTACAAAACTCCAAAAATATAAGTTGCATTAATTAATTTTATAATTTATTCCTGCTGTCACAACAAATAGCGTGTTTTTAAGAAACAATTTATATCAAAAGATTGGCAATTGTTTATGTCCAATTTCAATGTTAAATTAATTCTAATGACCACCATTGGATAAAATGGTAAAAATATATTCTAATTATACTTTAAACCACTAAATAGTATAATTTATCACTATAAATTATTTTGATTAAAAAAGTTGTTTTTACGTAATTTTCACTATTCATAAAAAATTTGAAGTTCTCAGAAAACTACCAAAAATTCAACATAGGCTAATTTCGATATTACGAATACAAAAATGAAGTCCATTTTGAAATATAAAATTTATATAATTTTAAAAATTGGTTATTACTAGTCATAACGGCTACTTTGATTAGTCGCGGTGTTTTAGAACTCAAAGTTGCGTACAATGCAAGCTATTGCATTATTGAATGAGAAGCGTATCATGGAAGCTCGGGGTGTTACATCGAGGAAGGTCACGATTACGTGTGATGAAAGCCAAGTCAGGGTTGTGTGTAGTGTAATCTCCCTTTGGTGTAGCATACAACACAAGACATCAATGAAATTAAAAGAATATTTTTTTATAAAATCTCAGGGTGTTACATTTTATCCCCCTTAAAATGAATTTCGGCCTCGAAATTCGTCGGGGTTATAAATGGTTTACTACTTGAAAGTTTCTTTAATAGAAACCCACATCATAAAAAGGAATACTAAAACATACTTTTAAAAATGAACGTTAGAAACAAAACGGATACCCAAAGTAACTCATCACTTGGGTTCCCACATAGGAGATCATAGGTGAAAATATAGATATGAAAGAGAAATCTAACTACCATGTTCTGATAAAGAGTGGTAGAGAACATGGCTATGAAAAATCCAACAATCACAAAGCCATAAATTTGTGATGATCTAAGGTACTATCTGATTCATCAGATATGAGAGTACTAGGACAACATTTTTGGTTTTCAAGATCATTTCCCAAATGTTGAAGAATTTTTTAATTAAAAGAAATACTTACTTTATTTTGGTACAATCTCAACGTTGCTCGTGCCTCGAACAATTTCCACTTCATCTCTTAAATAAATGAAGTTGAATTTTTCATTCACGAAGTTTTAGCAGATCATGCGATAGAATGATAGGTCATTCCATCTGTCTCAAACATAAGTTAGCAAAAGTTATATACATAAGTCCATCTATGGTGAGATTAATCAGATATTCCAAAATGGACTTATACTTCATCTATCATCCTGCTTAATAAAATAAAACTAGTTTCTACTAACCAGGGACTGCCTGTAGGCCAGAGGTAGGCAATAAAGGCATGTCTCACTTCGTTTGTGGGTTCGATTCATGCCACCTTGTCCGACGTCATGGGTTGTCGCCCATCCAAAGGGTTGTCCTTTTTTTAAAACTATACTATTATAACATTCCAAAAATAATATCAAAAAGTTATATCCTTAAACAATACTATATGATGTCTAACATAATGTATTCCAATCTTTAGGCTTACCCAAACTCATACTATAAGGAAAAATATTGATATAGAGGTCATCTAACAAGCATGTAAATACCGTCATTTATCCCCATATATCATAAGATATATCTTGTTGGTCACATTCCAAACATTCGAATGCCTTAATCATGTATTCTCTTGAAAAATGAATACCCATTGAACCATAGTGAAAACATAAATTCAGTTAAAAGTTAAATCTTTCCACATACCAAAATCCCAAAAATTCTATATACTCAAACCATGATATCACTTAGTCCTTATATCAATCATGAGCTCATGAACATATTATTTTCTCCTTATCAATTTATTATGCGCATATCATCTACTTTCCAAAAATATTTCAACCACTTTTCATGGTTACCTGCACCATATAATTATCGAAGACCATAATAAACCATTACATAGATATTCCAATGTTCCATAATACTATAAATGATATTCCACAACATTTTTTTGGAATCCCTTTACATGAACAGATAATCATTCCACCACATCGTTGTCATACTCAACATTGCGAATAGTGATCACATGTGACTTACCTTTGTCCTTTTCCTTAAGTGTTTGTTGATGTTGATCATCATTAACCCTTGGATTAGGGCATTGTTTAGCATAATTCCCTATTTCCTTGCAATTGTAGCATTGAAGTGTTGGTGGAGCATTCTCTGTAGTCTTTTCTCTATTCACATCATTAGAAAAAAATTTCCCATTACTCCGGAACTCATCTCCTCGATGTTCTTCTTTTCCACACTTGAAACATTTTCTAGTACCTTTTAGACAATCTCCACCATGCTTCTTTCCACACATTGAGCATAAAGAAACATTCACCTTCTTTTCACCATTGTTCTGAGGTTTTCCTTGAACTCCATCTTTCGTTTCTTGTCAAAACCATGAGATGGATATGTAACACCAACTTCCAGTTCTACCTTGATAACACAATGCACAATTTCTTCATAGCTACTGAAGTCTCTTATCGCTAATTCCCTTCAAAGAATTGGTTTTAAGCCACTGAATAATTGATCAACTTTACTTTCATGTTAGATGATAAACCCAGATGCATACCCTACAAGCCTTGTAAAATTCACTTCATATATACCAACAGATTCATCATCCTTTTGCTTAATCTCAAGGAACTCCTTTTCCATATTTGTTCAAAGAATACGATGGAAGTACTTATTAAAAAGAAAGTTCTTGAACTCCTCCCATTCCATGGATTCAATTTCATATTGGGGCCTTGTATTCTTAATTTGAGTCCACCACTGGTCTGGTTCACCTTCTAACCGGTAAACATCCAAAATGACTTTTTCATGCTCCGTACAACGAAGTATGGAAAATATCTTTTCAGTGGTATTGATCCATTTTTCAGCTACAAGTGGATCAGAAGACTCATTGAAAGAAGGTGGATGTTTCCTCATGAAGGACTCAATAGAATATTGTTCCCTTCTCTGATCATTTGGAAATACAGAATGATTCAAATCTTGTGTAAGTATATCAATAATATTTTTCACTCCATCTCCCATAACATTGGTTTGTTCATGTAAAGACCCGTAAATTTCAAGGAAATTTTTTTCTTAAATTCTTTGGGATTTTAAGAATACAGAGTTTCTCACAGCACCAGATTCTGAGGCCCGGTGTGCCCGGAATCAATTTCCGAAGTTTAGCTCGGGTACGTTCAGTGAACGAATGAGTGGGTTTTTCTAACTTTTGAACCAGTGCTTGGAATCTAAATCTAAGGGCACTGATGAAACCACAGATCCGGTAATTGCTTAAGAAGACCTTTACTGGAGTTGTGTTTTCTTGGATGGAGTTGTAGAAAAATGTGTGGATTAAATGAAGAGTAAAATAAAATTGTGTTACAATTTTATTTCTTTTCAAAGTGGTTTAATAATAGGAGTGAAAGTTGGGGTGGGACCCACTAGATACTAACCACCCTTGAGTGGTTAAAGGTGAGGTGGGGCCCAGAAGATCTCAACCCCTCACATTCCCTAACTCCTCTAAACCCCTCATAAGTTATGTAACTCTCCCACATTAATTCATACCAACTAAACACCAAATTAATTAGACAACTTAAGTTTAATTAATAAGGTGAGTTGTTCTTGAATTTTGAATTTTTAAATTCAATCCATGCTTTAATAAAATAAGGGTGGACTTATTTTATTTGGGGGTTGGATCGTTGTGTTGGGCTTGGGAGGAGAAAGAACTTCATCTTCTTTGTTGAAGAACGCGAACAACGTCGGTGCCAACCTCGGCTTTTTTCTTCTCGACGTTGACGAAGCGACACCGTCATTCCGTGACAATATCAACGAAAGAATCTCCAACCTTCGTCAAGTGATCAACCTTCTTGAATTGAGGTATGGGTTAATTCTTCGTTCAAGTATTATTTAACGATCTTCATTATTAAATGATTGGCCACTTTTTATCGATATAACGGGAGGAGATCGGACCGCACAAACACAGCTGATCCTCCTCCCCTTTTATAGTTGACCTTCATAGTTTCTTGAAATGAGGGCGACGCGGTGCCATTGCACCCCGCAGGGACGATTAAGACCGCGGCCGAAGCGGGCCGTGGCGATGGTGCGCGGCGCCGTTGCACCGTGTCGGTGAGGCCGAAGGAGGCCGCCGCCAAGAACAAGCCGTGGCGGAGAGGCGCGGCGCCGTCGCGGCGTGCCGGAACACAATGGGGCCGCGACCGGAGTGGGTCGCGGCGGAGGGGCGCGACACCGGAATGTCGCATCGGTCTGCGAAGAGCCGCGGCCTTTGGTCGTGGCGGTTCTGTAGGAGGCGGCCGGCCAAGCCGAACGCCAGCGCTCCAGGAGGCGGGACCCCCCGTGGGTCCCGCGTGGTCAACCGGCCGGCCATAATGGTCGACCGTTTCCAGGAATACCGGGGGTTTGAAACCCCCAGACAGCTCACTAGGGCGGACCCCACGGGTCCGCCGTTTCGAGAAAAGGGGCAGCGCCACCTTCGCACCCCGCTCAGCCACGAGCCGAGCGCCCAGCCACGGGCCGGACTGCCCGCGTCGGGCCGGACCGCCAGAGCTGGGCCGGGCCGCGCCGGCTGGGCCGAGCCAGGCCGCGCCAGCTGGGCTAAGCCACGCCCACCTGGGCCGGACCCAGACCTGGGTTGGGTTGACCCGGGGGTATCGGGCCGGGTCGAACCGAGCCCGAACCCCCTATTTTCGGACAGATCTGTTCTAACGCTCATATCTTGGGCTAAAGACTTCCGATTGATGCACCGTCAGTTGCGTTGGGATCCTTGGATCAAGACGGTAATTTCTGTATATTACACTTAAGGTTTTGGAGAACTTTGAGTATAGCCGGGTTGGTTCGAACACGAATCCAACCGGGCCCTCGGAGCGGAAATGCTTATAACTTGAGCTACGGACGTCCGATTGACGTACCATTGACTTCATTGGATTCCTCTTAGTGAGAAGGTTCTTTTGCCTTACTCCACTCAAGGTTTGCACACAGCTGGAGTACAGACAGGTTGGTTTTAGATTAAAAACCAACGGGTCCCCCAGGATGAAAAATCCAATAACTCTCAGACCGGGCGTCTGATTGACGCACCGTCTGTTGCATTGAGTTCCTATTGGTGAGACGGAACTTTGTGATACATAAACTCTGAACTTCTTAACAGTTGATGTATCAACCCCTTGGCTCGTGGAGTGGACCCTCCCAAAATCGAGTGTGCTGTGTGCGGGAACCCTAGAGCTGGCTGCGACCACGATGACGATGACGACTGTACTTGGATCCTACATGGGTTCAATAGCAAGGACGACTGCACTTGGATCCTGCGTGGGTTCGGCTGCGACGGTGACTGTACTTGGATCCTACGTGGGTTCGGTAGTGATGGTTACTGTACTTGATCCTACGTGGGTCCGGCAGCGACGACTTTTGTACTTGGATCGTACATGGGTTTGGCAGGGGAGATGATTCAGAGGATACATCTATCATCTCCACCCCTCTTCCTGAGTAGTATACCTGTGTGAGCTGAGTTTTGACTTTCAATCATTATCTTTGATATGATTGACTTGCTATCCTGTGTGGTTTGGTTTGTGCTTTCCTGTGTGGATTGGGTTGTACCTTCCTGTGTGGACTGGGTTGAACTTGGGCTCGTGAGTTGGAGCAGAACTAGAATTGATGACTTAGGTATATGTATGAGCATATACCTAAGTAGAGTTGGTTGATACTTCATGTTTTTATCCTTCCTTTGTGGTTTATCCTTTGTGGATTCTAGGATACCTTCAGGGGTATCAGGGTCCCTACTGAGTATCATATACTCACCCCTGCACGGTCTATGCCCGCACTAAGTTATGTTGGATGTAGACGACAGACAAAGCTGATAGAGGTGGAGGCTCATGGAGCTGGACGGTGCTTGGAGGTGGATCACTGGATGGAACGTACATGGAGTGGACAGCTGGATCTAAGGAGATGAGGAGACTATCTGTACCCACCCTTTAGGTAGTATTTCCAGTGGACGGCTCGGTGTTGCTGCTTTACTTTCCTGCTATTGTACTTTCTTTTCAGTTGTAATTTACTTTCAGTTGGGTTTGTATTCTTGCCCATTTACTTTCCAGCACTTACTTTTGTACTCAGTTTACTTAGTGTTTACTTCATCTTCCGTACTATGTGGTGTTTTTTTTCTTATATAAAGGCAATGCCTTCACTTTTTTCGGGATTTACGCCTTTGGTGCTAGTTGCCAGCCCCTGGCCTATGGAAAGCGGGCATGGGGTAGTCACAGCACGGGCCCCAAGGACGGGTCGTGACAAATTCGTATCAGAGGAGTCGGTTATACTGCAGAACTTAGGACTCTGATAATTTTTTCTATGTGAAGCAATAGTGTTAAGGGTATTGAGTGTGGTTATCTATCCAGGGAGTCCAGTGTTGGTGCGGCGACCAACGTATCCATACTCCAGACCCGGACTTCTGATTTCTGACTCAGTGCATGAAAACATTGATTGCATGTGTGTTTCAAAAGTTTTATTTATGATTACTTTGTGTCATCTCACCAGGTATACTATATTAACCGTGGAGCACCTATTTCTTTCAGGATGGCCCCACAATGGCAGCCAACTAGGGTTCCGAGTTTTGTGCGAGATGGCATCCCACCGAGTGGCAAGGCCTCGGGGTAGGGCCCCATTAGAGCGGAGGAACTAACGGTACCTCTACCTACCGAGCCACCGAGGCCACTAGCCCCAGCAGCTAAGAGGCATGTCGCCTAAGTTCACTTCACGAGTTTGAGTGTCAGAGACTTCCTAGGTTCCGTGGGGAGACGGACCCGCAGGCAGCCAAGGATTGGCTGGAGGCTATCATTCGAGTCTTCAGGTTGGTAGGGACACCAGCAGACCTCATGGTGATCCTTACGGTGAGTCTCCTACACGCGGCAGCAGGTAGATGGTGGAGCCTAATTCTCTAGGTGCACGACGAGTCATCTCTTCTTTGTACGTACTTATAGAGCCTCTTCTGCTCAGAGTTCGTTCTAGCCACCCTATGTGTGGTGCGCATTCAGGAGCTACTACAGCTGTAGCAGGGCAGCATGATAGTAGCCCAGTACTCGGTGAGATTTACTGATCTCTCGCTCTACTCCACAGGCATGGTATGAGACCCATTATTTTGGGCCCAGACCTTCGAGCAGGGACTGAGGCATGAGATCAGTTCTTCGATGATCTCCCTCAGTATTCTGACATAGGCAGGATTACTGGAGCGAGCCCTTCTTGTGGAGAGCTACCTTACTGAGCCTACACCAGCAGCGAGGCCTACCGCAGGGCGGCACGTAGCGGAGTCTTCTGCAGTCGGCAGTACACAGATGTTGCAGAGGTCCAAACGGACCAGAACATCAGGTGGATGACCTAAGGATACTGGCTCGGAGGTGCAGGTCACACGCAGCTGAGCCAGTCATACGAGAGGTAGGCAGTGCTATGCATACGGTGGGCAGGGCCACATGCCTCGGTACTGCCCAACCCGCCATGCATAGGAGCAGCAGACGGTTGAGGGACCACCCAGGCAGAGGCAGAGGTTCAATCGTGGTGGTCCGCAGGGATCAGGCGGACGAGGTAGCGGAGCTGGCTAAGCAGCAGGTGGTGGAGGACGCTTTGGGGCTCTACCACCACCACCACCAGGAGGTCCACCCCGACCACAGGGAGCTGGAGGATAGAGGCAGGCTCAACTTCAGGTAGTGGAGGCCTACAACCATGGTGCACCTAAGAAGATTCGAGGTACCATCTGTGTCTAATCCACCCTTGCTGCAGTTCTTATAGACATAGGAGTGAGTCATTCTTTCATTGTCGCTGCCCTTGTTCGGAGCTCGGAGATTCTGACGGAGCCTTTGACTCGATCCTTACGACTAGAGACTCCTATGGGAACAGATTCGATGATTATGCACTGGTGCCGGCAGTGTGAGATTACTCTAGGAGGAAAGAGCTTCGGCTAGGATCTTCTTGTAGCGGTGTCAAGGCCTTACGACGTTATCTTGGGCATGGATTGGTTATCTATGGTCCATGCTCAGATAGACTGTATTAGGTGCAAGGTGCGATGTGTCTGCACTGATGGGAGCAGGTTCACCTTCACCAGTGAGAAGGGAGCCTTTGTAGCGCCGGATGGACTCACACAGAGGAGAGGAAAGCCAATCACTCATCAGTTGGCTAGTCTCATCCTAGGAGCAGTTGATGTGCGGAGTCCGAGTTTTCCTATTGTGGTGGATCAATATGCGGACATTTTTCCTGATGACATTCCAGGACTACCTCCCCGCAGATAGGTAGACTTCTATATTGAACTATACCCCGGGATAGCCCCAATATCTACTATAGCATATCGGATGGCTCCCGCTGAGCTTTGAGAGCTACGGGTACAGCTGGAGGACTTTCAGGGCAAGGGATTTATCTGACCCAGTGTTTCACCCTGGGTATCCCCGATTTTGTTCTCCAAGAAGGCGGACGGGAGCTTTTGACTGTGTTTCAACTACCGTCGCCTGAACCAGGTGATCGTGAAGAACAAGTATCCACTTCCGAGGATTGACGACCTCTTCTATCAGCTCAAGGGAGCACGATGGTTCTCGAAGATAGACCTTAGGTCAGGTTATCATCAGCTCAGAGTTTGAGATGAGGATGGGCAGAAGACGGCCTTCAGGTGTCGGTATGGCCACTATGAGTTCTTGGTTATGCCTTTCGGCATAAACAATGCTCCAGCAGTGTTATGGAGTCTCATGAATAGGATCTTCCAGCCTTACCTCGATCGATTTTTCGTAGTCTTCATCGACGACATATTGATTTACTCGACTACTGAGGAGGAGCATGCCTACCACTTACAGGTTTTACTGGACACACTCCAAGAGCACCAGTTTTATGGTATGCTCTTGAAGTGTCAGTTCTAGATTCAAGAGGTCCACTTCTTGGGGCACGTCATCTCTGAGGCAGGAGTTGTGGTAGATCCTACGAAGATCGAGGCAGTTCTAGCTTGGGAGCCACCCAGGAGCGTGACAAAGGTGCAGAGTTTCCTGGGTCTAGCTGGGTACTATCGGAGATTTGTTCCAGACTTCTCTAGAGTTGAAGCACCACTCTCAACTTTGACGAATAAGGGGAAAACCCTTCGTGTGGTCGGATAGATGTCAGCAGATCTTCCAGGAGCTGAGACAGAGATTGACCAGTGCACCCATCTTGAGGCTACCGGAGGAGGGCATAGGGTACGTAGTTTACTGCGACGCATCAGGGACCGGACTCGGGTGTGTCTTGATGCAGGAGTGGGAAGTGATCTCTTACGGATCACGACAGTTGAGGCAGCACTAGCAGAACTACTCTACCCATGACCTGGATTTAGCAGTAGTGGTCTTCGCCTTGAAGATGTGGCGGAACTATCTGATGGTCGAGTGCTTTACAGTCTACTCTGACCACCAGAGTCTCAGGTACATCTTCTCGTAGAAGGACCTGAACTTGAGATAGTGGCGATGGCTCGAGTTCCTCTAGGACTATGACTTTGAGATAGTCTATACTTCTGGGAGGGGGAATGTAGTAGTTGATGCTCTCAGCAGGAGGTCGGGCATTCAGCTACTTGGAGAGGTGACGGAGCAGCTAGCTGCATTGCAGATATCCTTAGTGGATAGAGATGGGGTAGCCTTTCTATATTCTCTCACAGTCACTCCTCCACTACTTCAGTGGGTCAGAGAGGCACAGCGTGGGGACGTTGACTGTGAGACACGACGTGCACAGATATCCTTCGGACATGCACCTGATAGATTTTCTGTAGGAGGAGAGCACGTCATCCTCTTCAGAGGACGTATCATGGTACCAGTTGCATTACAGAAAGAAGTTCTGAGATAGTTTCACACTTCCCCTTTGGCAGTACATCCCAGAGTGGCAAAGATGTACCAGGATCTCAGACGACAGCACTGGTGGCCAGGTATGAAGAAGGTTGTGGAAAATTTCGTTTCACGATGCCTCACCTTCCAGCAGGTGAAGGCAGAGCATCAGGTACCAGCAGGCTTGGTACAGCCCTTGGAGGTCCCAGAGTGGAAGTGGGATGGGATATCTTTGTATTTCATGATAGGGCTTCCATGTTCTTCCAGCGGTCACGACTCTATTTGGGTGATTGTCGACCGACTCACCAAGACGGCCCACTTCTTACCCATCAGAGAGCAGGGCTCAGTATTGAGCTTGGGATGCCTTTATGTTTAGGAGATCGTATGGATTCATGGTGTTCCATCGACTATCATCTCCGATAGAGATTCTCTCTTTACTTCTCGACTTTGGAAGGGGTTGTAGGAGGCATTTGGGATGCAGCTACACCTGAGCACCACCTTTCACACATAGACATATGGTCAGACGGAGAGGACCATTCAGACTCTCAAGGACATGCTCCATGAATGTGTCCTTGACTTTGGTTGCAGCTGGTAGGATCACCTAACGTTGGTGGAGTTTGCGTACAATAACAGCTACCACTCCACCATCGGGATGGCACCATACGAGGCATTGTACGGCCGACCTTGCAGATCGCCTCTGTGCTGGACAGACCCTGGGGAGTCAACACTTGTAGGACCAGAGATGGTCCAGGCCACGATGGAGAAGGTACAAATCATCCAGGAGCGGATTAGGACTGCTCAAAGCCGACAGAAGTCCTATTCTGATAGGAGGGGGGGACCACTAGAGTTAGAGGACGGCGACCACGTATTCTTACGGGTCTCACCTCGACGTGGATTACGAAGATTTGGTCGGGGTGACTAGTTATCTCCGCGCTTCATCGGACCATTCCAGGTTCTCAACTGGATAGGCGAGGTGGCTTATCGCTTGGATCTTCCACCTCAGTTGCACCGGGTGCACGACATCTTCCACATATCTTAGCTGCAAAGATACGTGCATGACCCGACGCATATCATTGATCACGGGGAGCTGGATATCGATGACGGGTCGACTTTTTCGGAGGTCCCAGTGGAGATTGAGGATCGACAGGATTGGGTCCTACGTGGACGGTAGATTCCTCTAGTTCACATCAGGTGGTAGCACAGGAACCTCTAGGAGATCACATGGGAGCGGGAGGCTCAGATGCGTGCACAGTACCCTCATTTGTTCCCCTAGTTTATGATATATCTTCACGGGGATGTAAATCCCTGAGGTGGTAGTAATGTAAAGACCTGTAAATTTCAAGTAAAATTTTTTCTTAAATTCTTTGGGATTTTATGAATACGCAGTTTCTGAAGGCACCTGATTCCAAGGCCCGGTGTGCCCGGAATCAATTTCCGAAGTTTAGCTCGGGTACATTCAGTGAACAAATGAGCAGGTTTTTCTAACTTTTGAACCAGTGCTCGGAATCGAAATCTGAGGGCACCGATGAAACCGCAACGCCGTTAATTTCTTAAGAAGACCTTTTCTGGAGTATTGTTTGCTTGGGTGGAGTTGTAGAAAAATGTGTGGATTAAATGAAGAGTAAAATAAAATTGTGTTACAATTTTATTTCTTTTCAAAGTGGTTTAATCCTAGGAGTGGAAGTTGGGGTCGGACCCACTAGATACTAACCACCCTTGAGTGGTTAAAGGTGAGGTGGGGCCCACATGAGCCCAACCCCTCACATTCCCTAACTCCTCTAAACCCCTCATAAGTTATGTAACTCTCCCACATTAATTCATGCCAACTAAACACCTAATTAATTAGACAACTTAAGTTTAATTAATAAGGTGAGTTGTTCTTGAATTTTGAATTTTTAAATGAAAGCCATGATTTAATAAAATAAGGGTGGACTTATTTTATTTGGGGGTTGGCTCGTTGTGTTGGGCTTGGGAGGAGAAATAACTTCATCTTCTTCGTAGAAGAACGCGAAGAACGTCGGCGCCAACCTCGGCTTCTTTCTTCTCGACATTGACGAAGCGACACCATCATTCTGCGGCAACATCAACGAAAGCATCTCCATCCTTCGTCAAGCGATCAACCTTCTTGAATTGAGGTAGGGGTTAATTCTTCATTCAAGTATTATTTACGATCTTCATTGTTAAATGATTGTCCGCTTATTAACGATATAACAGGAGAAGATCGGACCGCACAAACACGGCCGATCCTCCTCCCCTTTTATATTTGATCTTCATAGTGCCTGGAAATAAAGGCGATGTGGTGCCACTGCACCCAGTAGGTATAATGAAGACCGCGACCAGAGTGGTTCGTGGCAATGGTGCGCGGCGCCGTTGCGTCGCGCTGGTGAGGTCGAAGGAGGTTGCGGCCAAGAACGGGCCGCGACCGGGGCGGGCTGAGGTGGAGGGGCGCAGCGCCGTCGCGCCCCGCCGGTCGGAGATGAGTCACAGCCTTTGGCCGTGGTGGTTCTACAGGAGGCGGCTGGCCAAGCCAGCCGCCGACGCTCCAGGAGACGGGATCGCCCCACAGGTCCCGCATGGGTCAACCGGCCGGCCATAATGGTCGATCGTTTCCAGGAAGACCGGGGGTTTGAAACCCCCAACCAGCTCACTAGGGGAGACCCCACGGGTCCGCCGTTTTGAGACAAGGGGGTAGTGCCCCCTTCACGCCCCGCTCGGCTATGAGCTGAGCGCCCAGCCACGGGCCGGACCACCCGCGTCGGGCCGGACCACCCGCGCCGGGCCGGACCGCCCGCGTCGGGCTGGGCCAGGCCGTACCAGCCGGTCCAGGCCGCGCCAACTGGGCCAGGCTACGCCCAACTGGGCTGGACCCAGACCCTGGTCGGGTCAACCCGGTTCGGGCCGACCCGGGGGTATCGGGCCGGGTTGGACCGGGCCCGAACTCCCTATTTTCTGACAGATCCTTTCTAACGCCCATATCTTGGCCTACGGACCTCTGATCGACGCACCGTCAGTTGCGTTGGGATCCTTGGATCAAGATGGTTATTTAGGTATATTAAAATCAAGGTTTAAGAGAACTTTGAGTATAGCCAGGTTGGTTCGAACACGTAACCAACCGGGCCCTCGGAGAGGAAACGCTTATAACTTGAGTTCTGGACATCCGATTGACATACCATCAAATTCATTGGATTCCTATTAGTGAGACAGTTCTTTTTACTTACTCTGCTCGAGGTTTGGATACAGCTGGAGTACGGACGGGTTAGTTTTAGCTTAAAAATCAACCAGGGCCCCAGGATGAAAAGGCCAATAACTCTCAGACTGGGCGTCCGATTGACGCACCGTCTATTGCGTTGAGTTCCTATTTGCGAGACGAAACTTTGTGATACATCAACTCTGGACTTCGTGACAGTTGATGTATTGACCCCTTGGCTCGTGGAGCGGACCCTCCCGGAATCGATCCTACTGTGTACGGGAACCCTAGAGCTGGCTGCGACCACAACGACTATGACGACTGTACTTGGATCCTACGTGGTTTCGGCAGTGAGGACGATTGTACTTGGATCCTACGTGGGTTCAGAAATTATGGGGACTGTACTTGGATCCTACATGGGTTCGGCAGCGATGGTTACTGTACTTAGATCCTAGGTGGGTCTGGCAGTGATGACTTCTGTACTTGAGTCCTACGTGGGTTCGGCAGGGGAGATGATTCAGAGGCTACATCTATCATCTCCACCCCTCTTCGTGAGTAGTATACCTTTGTGAGCTGAGTCTTGAATTTCAATCATTATCTTCGATATGATTGACTTGCTATCCTGTGTGGATTGGGTTGTGCTTTCCTCTGTGGATTGGGTTATACCTTCCTGTGTGGACTGGGTTGAACTTGGGATCGTGAGTTGGAGCAGAACTAGAATTGATGACTTAGGTATATTTATGGTCATATACCAAAGTAGAGTTGGTTGATACTTAGTGTTTGTATCCTTCCTTTATGGTTTATCCTTTGTGGATTCTGGGAGACCTTTGGGGGTCTCGGGGTCCCTACTGAGTATCGTATACTCACCCCTGCACGGGCTATGCCCACACTACGTTGTGTTGGATGCAGATGACGGATAGCATTGATCGAGGTGGAGGCTCATGGAGCTGGATGATACCTGGAGTTTGATCACTGGATGGAACGTACAAGGAGCATACGGTTGGATCTGAGGAGCTGAGGAGACTATCTATACCCACCCTTCCTTTGGTATTTCCAGTGGATGGCTCGGTGTTGCTGCTTTACTTTCCTGCTGTTGTACTTTCTTTTCATTTGTACTTTACTTTCAGTTGGGTTTGTATTCTGGCCCATTTAATTTCCAGCACTTACTTTTGTACTCAGTTTACTTAGTGTTTATTTCATCTTGCGTACTCTGTGGTGTTTTTTTTTCTTATATAAAGGCAATGCCTTCCCTTTTGTCGGGATTTAGGCCTTTGGTGCTAGTCGCCAGCCCATGTCCTATGGAAGGTGGGCTTGGGGTAGTCACGGCATGGGCCCCAAGGACGGTTCGTGACAGTTCAGGAGGACAATCATTGCATCGTCCATTACATTGATCAACACGGTTCCTTTGGGTTCCATCCATCATCTAAAACCCAAAAAGAATAGTGTGAGAGGCAAAATCATTCTAGTAAAACAACATGATAAAGTGGGAGTACCATCAATATCTAACATATTAGGTTTAATTATAATATCCTTATCGTAATTCTAGGACTATAACCTATACTTATACTTAACCTTAGGGACATCCCAAGACATACCTTAGAAATATCTCTTGGAATTTCACTAAAGTTTTCACATCCTATTTTCCAAAGGTTAACTAAACCTTTCCTCTGATACCAACTATAGAGACCGCAAACTTGACGTATATAGACATTACATTACTTTTTCGGAATACTTAATACATAACAAAAATAGACACCAAAGGACCGTAATAGTTTAGTGTCTTTGGAAACTTGGAACATAATCTTCTAATCATGGTGAAAGATCTTCAACATCTTCTATAAAGATCTTCCCCTTTTGTTTTCTTACCTAAAACCTTTATTTATATCCTGGGTAAAAGAAAACAAAAAAAAGGGTGATCTCAAATGCTCAGTAAGGGTAAACATAGAGAACATAAAACAATCCATAAACATTTGAATGAAAAAACTTGAACATAAAATCTAAACATCAAAATCTTGAGAAAAGACATAAATCTTGGATGTACGTAAGGCATATATCATAATGGAACATCGATCATGATAAAATATCATGGGAAGAAAACATGTAATTGTGGAAAACCATTAAGCACATGATATTATTTCCATAGTAGCCAAGGCATTGCTGCCAAGACCATCTTAGGGGACAAAGTCCCTTTTTGAATCGAGTTCACCCCTCATTCCAGTCTTGTATCACTGAACTGGATTAACTTACCGTTCCATCCATGCCTATCTCATGAGATATAAATCTTTACCCAATGCATTGGAGGGATATATATGTCCCACCCATATCATAATTAAATCCTTCTTACTCGTGCCACAAAATAACATGCATCATTCATAATAACCCAAAGAATAAAATGGGTTTCATAAACATCATCCCATCATAACATAATATATATAAAACAAATGGATATAATTTCATCATAAGAAAAAAATCACACCATGTAAATAATAGCGACATTATACCAGAAACATAAACATATTAAATACTCTCATTTTAGATGGAAAATAGTTTTGATAAAACACTTGAAATGAATTCTTGAGGAAAATATCCTTTCTTCTTCAAAATCATTTTCTTTTCACAAAATGTCATGCAATTTTAAAAGAAAGGTATTTTGTTGAAAATAATCATGAAATCTTGTAGAGGAATCTTCATGAAAATTAGGCATTATGAAACCGTAAAAATTCATCCATTCCGTATAAGTTAAAAAAACATCCTCCTTATACTATTAATGGAAAAGTCAAAAAGTTCCTCGTACGGTAAACAAAAGAAAGATTCCTTCCATAGCACAATGTAAAAGTAAAAGAGGGGTAAACATGACTTTAAACATACATGGAAGAATGTTAAACACTTTATGAAAAACATTTTTATAGACATGGATGAAAAATATAACCTCATTAAATACTTACGTATAAGAAATCTCAGATAAAAATGAGATTTGAAAAATTATCCCTTACCTTATGTCTGATATGCTTTGTATGTATCTGAACATCCTCTTCTTCGACGCACCTCTTTTAAGATTCCTCTTAAGGCACTAGAGTTGGTCTTTTGAGGAGACCAAAACCTCTATAATGTTTATAGGTAATTTTAGAAGGGAAATGGGCAGGTTTTGTCTGAGCTTGAAGGCTCAAAATTGTGTAAAGGGAAGAGGGAGGCGGTGCCCTTTTATAAGGGAGGAGAGGGGCACTTTAGGAAAAACTTAAAATATTATTTTATAATAAAGTCATATTCAGTTTATAATGGCTCTAAAGTGACTTATTTCAAAGATAAGTGAGGATGGCTTGAAATCATCTTAACCAATAGGTTTTATACAAGTTTAGGTTACTATTTTAACCTTATCATTTAGATTTAACTCTAAGTTAAATAAATTAACTTTTATCGTGTCTTCTTGTTTTCTTACACTATATGGCTAATAAACTTACTATAACAAGCCAAACGAACCCCAAGTGTTTCATTATTAATATATATAACCTTATCTAAGTCATTTGGCCAAACCATAGATTTTTAGGAATAGAATAACAATTAATAATATAATATTTGTTTTAAAAACTATTTTATGTCAATTTTGACACTATTTGCTAATTAATTTTTGTGAAAATCATAACAGCATGATTATTTCGAAAAAAGTTAATTTAATCAATACTAACATGTCATATTAACCTAAAAAATTAGTGGAGTTCATAAAAAGTCTCAAATTACATTTATTTTGGTATTTATAACATCAATTATGCTAATATTTTATTAATAAGGTAATTACTGCATCATCATTGTGTCATAAATAAATTTAACTATTTAATGTATAAAAATTATAAATAAACTATAATTATGTAGGAAATATTTTTTGATTTCTAATGAATATTTATAGTCGAATTTATCATTTTTATAACCCTGTATTAAAAATGTTTTAGTTATTAAACATTGATTTTAACTATTTTAACTCTTCTTTAAGAATAATAAATGTCCTAATCTAATTCAAGTGGACCTAAAGGGTAATATTTTATTCCTAAGGTTTTTTTTGGTCAAATTACACTTATCCAATAGAATTAGGACATGTGTTAGGGTAATAATAATATCATTTTTATCCTTAATTACCCTATTTACTTTTAACCGTGGTAAAAAAAAGTAAAAAGTTACTATTTACCAAAAATTATTTTTATCTTATTGAACCACATTTTACTCCTTAATATTTACTGTTTCTCTCGGATTTTTTAAATTAAACTCACAGAAGTGGTAAAATTATGTTTTATGTACAATTGCAAATGCTCCTAAGAGGTGGGTAAAAGACGGTGAAAAGTTCAATAAAATTTTTATATATCTAAAATTATTATAAAATGACTCCAATGAATTACATTGAACTTATATAGGTATTATGTATCAATTTTGACCAAAAATAAATTTAAATAAAATAAATAATTATTTAAATAAAAAGTCGGTTTTTAAATAGTAACCCAGTGTTTTCACTATTCATCAAAAATTGAAAGTTTTCAGAAAAATACCAAAAATTCACCCTAAGCTAATTTCGATATTCTGAATCCAATAATGAAGTCCATTTTGAAAGATAAAATTTAAAAAATTTAAAAAAGTGGTTATTTCTATTCATAATGTCATGTTCATAATAATATTATAACAATATATCATTGTTTATAGAATCTCGGTATTGCGTACTACACACGCTATTGAGGAAGGTCACGATAGTGTGTGATGCAAGCCAAGCCAGGGCTACGTATATTGGAATCTCCCTTTGGTGTAGCGTACAACACAAGAAATCAATGAAATTAAAAGAATATTTTTCATAAAATCTCGGGGGGTTACAAATTCATTATGCATACACATGATTTTGTAGGATCGAAATTACGATGTAGATGCTCAATATACAACAGGGGGGTGAATTGTATAATTTAAAAACTCATTTGGAACCTTTAAAGTTAGTTATGGATAACTATGTTTTCCTTAGACAAGGAAAGTCTAGATTTAACAAAGTTAAACTAAGAAAATTCACAACACCTCTGATTACCAACTGGAGAATTAGAACCAAGGTTTACAATATAATATTCTACCTTAAAGCGTATAGAATCAAAACTAATCGGAGTACAAGTGTAAGGAAATATAAGAAGTTTATACTTTCCTTACAATACAATATGCATCGGAAACAAACAAGTAGTAAAACTACAAGTAACAAACAATAACTCTTTTAACCCAAGGAGAAGGGTGTCCAACAACATTGGATAAAGGTCTCTTGATTTATAATTTCAAGAAAGTCTGTCTTACCCACACCAGGATAAGCCCTCGATACAAAGATCAGAATCTCTGTCTTTCTATCCCCGCAAGCCCTCAACTTCAAGGTAGTTGGAACCTCTGTCTTCCTCAGCAAGGAAGCCCTCAAACTTCAAGGTAGTTAGAACCTCTGTCTTCCTCAGCAAGGAAGCCCTCGAACTTCAAGGTAGTCGGCACCTCTGTCTTCCTATCCCCGGAACTCCTCGAATGTAGTCACCAACATCCAGAATCTCACAAAGCAATCTGAACGAGCAGTTCAGTACGCACAAGGCATGAAAAGCTTCTCTCTCTAGAAATCACCTTAACAGCGTGTGGTTTGTAGATCGATCAACTCATCTATCATTCATTTTTGAGCTATTACAAATGAGCTCCTATTTATAGGAAACTCTCCAACGGTCGTCTCCCTCCACCAATGGTCATATTTTCCATGAAATTCAGAGGGACCTGTACATGTGTAACTCAACCAATGGTTAATTAGAAATAGAATAGACGACATCGTTTTATAACAAACCATGTATAACTGAATTCATGACATCGTTTTGAAATGAAGCATATGTAAGTAAAAGATAATCAATATTTCGAAGTGTAAGCAAGTCAAAAGATCGGAATCTAACCAAAATGAAGTTCGGAGTCTATGTTAAGAAATATTCGGATTCTGTTTTATAGGAATTCAGAGTCTGGTTTCACCAGAGATCGGAATCTGAACTTGCAGAGTTCGGATTTGAACTACTTAAGAGTTCGGAGTCGAACTACTTAAAAGTTCGGAGTCGAACTGCTTAAGAGTTCGGAGTCGAACTGCTTAAGAGTTCGTAGTCGAACTGCTTAAGAGTTCGGAGTCGAACTCCTTAAGAGTTTGGAGTCAAACTCCTTAAAAGTTCGGAGTCGAACTGCTTAAGAGTTTGGAGTCAAACTGTTTAAGAGTTCAGAGTTGAACTTTTTAAGAGTTCTGAGAACTCCTTATGAGTTCGGAGTCGAACTCCTTAAAAGTTCGGAGTCGAACTATTTAAGAGTTTGGAGAACTCCTTAAGAGTTCGGAGTCGAACTCCTTAAAAGTTTGGAGTCGAAATGTTTAAGAGTTTGGAGTGGAACTCCTTAAGAGTTTGGAGTCGAACTACTTAAGAGTTAGGAATCGAACTGTTTAAGATTTCAGAGTCAAAATCCTTAAGAGTTCAGAGTCGAACTACTTAAGAGTTCAGAATCAAACTGCTTAAGAGTTCGGAGTCGAACTGCTTAAGATTTTGGACTCGAACTTCTTAAGAGTTTGGATTCGAACTACTTAAGAGTTCATAATCGAACTGCTTAAGTGTTCGGAGTCGAACTCCTTGAGAGTTCGGAGTCAAACTACTTAAGAGTTCATAATCGAACTGTTTAAGAGTTCAGAGAACTCCTTAAGAGTTCAGAGTCCAAAATTCAGATTAGAACTACATTACAGCTCACATCCAGAATTCGGATCCTAAAAAAAACAGAATGCTCCAAATCTTTTCATTATATGGCTCTGGGATTTTGGGTATGAATTCGGTTTTTGAACTTAAGAAAAATATTGCTAAGTATAAGAAAATTATGGTTAAGGTAAATTCCCTTAAAGAAGTAAATTTTCCTGTTGGGGTTAAAACTTACATTTTCTTAAGTATACGTTGTTTGTGATTTTCAAAACAAGAAGGAATGGAAAAGTCATAAGGAAAACCTTATTGACTCAACAATCTCCCCCTTTTTGGAAATCAAAAACATCCTTTCGAAAAACAAACATATAAGGATTTTGAAAATTTTCATTAGACTTTGAAATTTAAAACTTATCTCCCTTTGTTCATGGATAAAAGGTGAATACAACTAACTCCCCCTTAGGCATTGAAACTATAAGGATTGTATTCTGAGTTTCAAGAGTGGAGTTTTCATTATTATAAGAATGAAAAACTTCTTAGTGGGAAACTCCCCCTTTCCGTAAGGATATTTCTCTTAGAAATTTTTCCTTTTTCCTCCTTAGGAGTAGTTCTTTTTCCTTCTCCCCATTTGTGATTTTCAAAAAGAATTGAAGGGAATGGAAAACAGAGTATGGTACCTGAAACAATAGTATATAACAAGATACAACCAACCAGATAACCATTTCATTAGAGTTGGGAAAAAAATTTACAAGGAAAGACAATTACAACAAAAGATCGGAGTGGGTTCATTTGTCATTCTTTTCCTTTGGAATGAGCTTCTTTAACAAGGTTTTGAGTTTCTTCAAGTCCCTTTGATCTTCCTCACCTTGCTTCTCCAAGGCTTTTACCTTTTCTTCTTGAGCTTTTAAAGCCTCTTCCTGAGCCTCCAAGGCTTCTTTCTGTAACTTTAACAACTCATCTTGCGGAACCACTTTTTTCTCAAGCTCAATCTGGAGATTTCTATCATTTATAAGATTTTGAGCTAGATAATTTTCCTTGTCGTTGAGTTCCTTCACTTGTTGACTCCTAGTACTCTGCTCAATAATCAGCTCATCTTCAAGATTCTTAACCTTTTTATCTTCTGTGTCAAAAGCTTCTTTCATATCATTCTGGAAATTATCATACACTATCAAGTCTTCTTCAACTCTCTTAGACCACTTTTTTAGCTTTCTGCAAGACTTTCTATGTATATCATAATCAATCAAAAAACATTTATGTTCAGCTTCCAACTTCACAAACTTATCCATAACCATGGATAAAGAATCTGATTTCTGATTCATAGTTTTTTGCAGCATCTAACATCTGGAATCGATTGTTAGAAGAATCGGAATTGTGTCGACCAACTTTCTCAGAGACTGAACCACAAAATCATGCCTGTGATATGATGATTCCGAATCAGAAATTTCTCTTTGAGATTGCTCTTCTTTAACTGGCATCAGCTTCCTTATAGAGGTACCACCAACCTCTTTCCTCCTAATGAGATCTTTTATCGGTGTCTCCATGAGAGATTTCTTCCCCTTATCAGATTTCAGAATGGGTTCCACATTAGGAGATACTTCCTCGGATTCAGAAACTTGAACAATCTGGTCTTCATCTGGTTTCTGATTTTCTTGACCTTCCATAAGAAAATTCCTCTCATAGGATTCTTCTTCATCATACAACACATTTTCTTATTCTTCTTCTTGATGTTGCATGCTAGCTTCCTCATCTCCCTTTCCTGGAGTAACTAACATTGTGGATTTAGCCTTATCTTTGTAGTCTTGTACTTGATTGATTAGAGTATCCAAATCTTCACTTTCCGCTTCTTCTTCTTCTTCTTCAACTTATTCCTCTACTACTTCAGCAACATCCTTCTCAGTTTCTTCAACTATTTCTTTACCCTTGTCCTTTTCCAGAGTGACATAATTCTTGGCTGGAGTTTCTGGTAAAGAAGGTTCAACACCAAAAGATTCTGGAACTGGAATCATTTCGGAATCCAATTCTGTATCTTTCAACAAAGATCACACCACTTCAGCTTCAGACATCTTCTTTCTCATTTTCTTTTACTTCGCTTGTCTCTCTAGCTCCTCAGCAGCTTTTTCCTTTAAGGCTTTAGCCTCAGCAGGGTCCAGTCCAAATTTAGGATCCCCTTCCTTCCTATTCTCTTTATCTTCCCTCCACTTGGCTGCTACTTCATCCGTGTATGTTTTCTGCTTCTTCGGCTTGGGAGGTGCAGATTTAGTTTCCTTAGCTTTGGAGATTTCTTCATCAGCAACTACTTCATTAATCTTTCTCTTCTTCCTTTTCTTTTTTGATAGTTCTAGATTATGTGACGCTTTCTAAGCTTCTTCAACCTCTTCCTCACACAGAGGATAAAATTATCCGGATTCAGAGGAAAACCCCATCTTCATCCTCTTGAGAGTATCATCACTCACTAACATTAGTTTTCAATTCTAGATCTTTGATTTGCAGAAAACCTTGAAGGATTATAAGCATCGAACTATCAACTTAGATAATAATGCAGGAAACATGATAATCTGAGCTCTCAAATTTCCTTCTTGGATATTCTTGATCATAACCAAGACATGCCTCATCAAATTTATCTTTCTTAGATTTACCAATCAATCTAAGACATAGATATCACTCTTCTTCAGATTGTCTTTATCACCTCTTCTTGGAACCAGAAAGCCTTTCACCCAAAGCTGAAGAATTCGATTGTTCAGAGTGAGATGAGTAATCTTGATAGTTGAGTCATCCTTGAGCCCAAGACACTTCAGTGCCTTCTCCTTATTGAAACTTCCTTGCACATCAGGATGTTTGTGAGAGAAGAATTCAGCTTCTCCTTAATATGATAAACCAACCAGGCTCGCGGCCTTGGTGTAAGAAATCTTATAAGTCTTCCCATAAGACTTGAAAGAAAACCTCTCTCTGTTGTCTTCTATCTTGAAGGAAACAGACTCATAAAACTCTATCAACAAATCAGTATAAACCGGATCCTGTTTATCTGACTTTCCTATGCAGACATCTTCCCATCCATTCAGTCTAATGTTCTTTGAAATAAGGGAATCAAGCTTATATAAATCCTGATGAACTAATATTTCCCTGAATACTAACCACTTTGAGATCGGTTTCGCAGTTGACATATCATGAGAAGTTGCTTCAACAGACATTCGAAGTGAAGTAATCTGAAAGATTCGGATCGGCTTCACAAAGTTTGGAACTGGCCTTAAGAAGAGCAGCAAGGCTTCAAGACGCAAAAGCTTGGAAAAACCGATGTGGGATGAGTCACGGGGTCCCCTTTATATAGGCAAAGCATTTGACCGTTGGTCTTCCAAAAGCCATCTAACGGTTGAAAAAACTTTGATCTGATCTGACAGTTGAGAACAATCACGCAAGGAAAATTTGACTCCGATCTTTTGAGGTTTTTAAAGAAAACATTTGGATTTGAGGAAAAACTAGAATCTGGACTTTTTTTTAAAAGACAAGGAAAATAGCAGTAAACAAAATTTGATTACAAAACTATAAGTAAGAAAATCATAGCTTACGGATTGATTAGAAATATTGTTCGTAATTGGTAATATTCTTCTTGAAGGAAAAAAACAAAGTTCCAGTACAAAAATCTCGTTACGAAAACTTCAGTTCGAAACTCTCCATTCTGAAACTTACCAGTACGAAAATTCCATTCCAGAAGTTTTCAGTACGAAGATTTCCATTCCGGAATTTCTCATTCTGAGAATTTATTTCCTGAAAGTTTCAGTTCCAGAAATTCCCATTCCAGAAATTTTGGTTTCAGAAACTTCCATTCCAGAAGTTCAGTTCCGAAAAGTTTGCAAAAAAAACTCACCACAAAAAAAAAATTAGTTACACTAACAATCAAATGTACTCCCCCTATAAATAGGAGTTTATTACTGTTAGGAGAATTTGTTCAACAAGAAGTTAATGAAGAATTATTACCTTACAGTTATCATTCCTAACTTTTGTTTAATGTATTCAAATCTATCAGAGGGTAATGATTTTGTGAAAATATCAGCAAGTTGATCTTGCGTTCTGATAAACTGAAGAATGATATCTTCTTTAAGTGTGTGATCCCTAAGAAAGTGATGCCTAATATCTATGTGCTTTGCACGAGAGTGATGTGTAGGGTTCTTACTTAGGGCAATGGCACTTGTGTTATCACACAATATTTGAGTCTTAGTAAAACTCAGGCCATAGTCTGTGAGTGTGTGTTGCATCCACAAAACTTGAGCACAACAACTTCCAGCTACTATATATTCAGCTTCAGCAGTGGAAAGTGCTACAGAATGTTTCTTTTTGCAGGACCAAGAAAATAATGAATCTCCTAAGAAATGACAAGTTCTGGATGTACTTTTTCTATCCATTCTGCATCCACCAAAGTCAGCATCAGAAAATCTTTTTAGAACAAAATCATTTCCAGAAGTATAAAATAATCCTAGATCCATGGTTCCCTTTAGGTAGCGAAAAATTCTTTTCAACGCTTTAAGTGGGATTCTATAGGATTGGATTGATATCTTGCACATAAGCACACTGAAAACATTAAGTCTGGTCAACTAGATATTAATTAAAGTAGACTTCCTATCATACCTCTAAAAGACGTTTGATCTACTGGTTTCCCAGCTTCATCAAGATCTAAAGAGTTTGAGGTACCAATGGGAGTACTTATACTCTTAGTATTGTCATAACCATACTTTTTGAGAAGATCTTTAATATACTTATGTTGAGATATATAGATTCCTTCTGGTTTTTGAGAAATTTGAAAACCAAGGAAAAAAGTTAACTCACCCATCATACTCATTTCAAACTCAGACTTCATTAGACTTGAAAAATAATCAGTTAAAGATTGCTGAGTTGAACCAAATATGATGTCATCAACATAAATTTGTAAAATCAAAACATTTTTCTTATCTTTCTTTATAAAAAGGTTTGGATCTTCATTTCCCTTAACATAGTTATTTTGAAGAAAAAATCCTATGAGTATATCATACCATGCTCGTGGGACTTGTTTAAGACCATACAAATCTTTGGTAAGTCTAAAAACATGATCAGGATGTTTTGTATCTTCAAAACCAGGAGGTTGTTCAACAAAAACTTCCTCTTGAACATAACCGTTAAGAAAAGCACATTTTACATCCATTTGAAAAAGTTTAAAATTGAAGAATGCTGTAAAGGCAAGTAGAATATGAATAGATTCAAGTCTGGCTATTGGAGAATAGATTTCTTCATAGTCTATTCCCTCTTGCTGATTATAGCCTTTAGCAACGAGTCTAGCTTTATTTCTTACAATGACTCCATTTTCATCACATTTATTTCTAAAAACCCATTTTACTCTAATAACAGAAGTTTCCTTAGGTCTTTCAACCAAGGTCCAGACTTTATTCCTCTCAAATTCATTTAGTTCATCTTGCATGGCTTTGATCCAATCATCATCACCTAAAGCTTCGTCAGTGCTTTTTGGTTCTAATTGGGAAACAAATTATAGATGTTCTACTTCATTTCTTAAGGAATTTCTAGTCCTTATAGGTTGATTTACATCACCAATGATGTTATCACTAGGATGATTCTTAAGAAACACCTGATTTGGGTTTTGTAAAACCTATTCATCAACATAGGGTAGAAAGTCTTCTGCGGTAAATATTTCAGAAGTATCTTCTTGAACATTTTCCTTGTCATAAGAATCTTCTATCAAGGGTTGACAGTCAATTTTTGAAAAAACATCTGAGGATGTAGGTTGGTATAGTTTAAAAACAAAAGGATCAGACTCATCAAATTTTACATGCACTGTTTCTTCAACAGTACAAGTATTTTTATTAAAAACTCTATAGGCCTTAGAAGTTGTGGAATAACCTAAGAAAATTCCTTCATTAGATTTTGGTGAGAATTTATGTAGGTTATCTTTAGTATTCAAAATGAATACTTTGCTACCAAAAACCTTGAATTAAGAAAGTCTTGGTTTTCTACCATTCCATAATTCATAAGGAGTTTTATTAAGAAAAGGTCTAATCAAAACTCGATTTATAGTATAACAAGCAGTACTTACAGCTTCATCCCAAAAATGTCTAGCTATAGAATATTCACTCAACAAGGTTCTAGTTATCTCTTGAATAATTATATTTCTTCTTTTAACTACACCATTTTTTTAGGAGTTCTAGGTGCTGAAAAATTGTGAGTAATACCTTTTTTACTACAAAAAGTTTCAAAATCAGAATTTTGAGATTCTCCCCCATGATCACTATGAATAGTTTTCAGTGGAAGATTTTTCTCATTCTTAACTTGGGCTCTAAAACTTTTGAAATAAGAAAAGGCTTCAGATTTTTTTGCTAGAAAATAGACCCAAGTAAATCTGGTGTAATCATCAACTAGAACAAACACATAGTATTTTCCTCCAATACTTCCAGTTTGTGTTGGACCGAAAAGATCCATGTGCACTAACTGTAATGCATCAGTCATTGAGACTTCACCAATTTATTTAAAACTAGATTTATGTTGCTTTCCATAGTGACAGGGATCACAAGCTTTGGAAGAATCAAATCTAAGCTCCGGTAGATCCTTAACTAGTTTCTTCTTAGAGATTTTACATAAGTTTCTAAGGTTACAGTGTCCTAGTCTTCTATGCCATAGCCAGGAATGATCTTCCATTGCACTTAGGCAAGGTAAATCTTGACTCCTTAGGTCTTCTAAGTTCAAAGTGTAAACATTCTCTTGCCTATTGGCTGAGAGAATAAATTATTCCTTGGAATTGTGTACTAAGCACTTATCATTCCTAAAATTCACAAGGTACCCTTCATCACATAACTAACTTATGATAATGAGGTTATGCTTAAGACCCTTAACAAATAAAACATTTGAAATCAAATTCTTACCTAGAAGAACAATATTACCAATACCAACAATTTCTCCATGTGCATTATCTCCGAAAGTTATCTTTCCTCCTTTCGTTTTGATAATATTTTCAAAATAACGTTTGTTACCAGTCATGTGCTGGGAACATCCACTATCCATGTACCATGTATTGTTGTTGGTACTTCCTCTATCTTCCTGAAAACAAGAAAATAATTAGACTTTCGGAATCCAAACTCGCTTGGATCCTGGATTTCCAGACAACAAAATTTTAGGAACCCACACTTTCTTAGAAAAATAGGCTTTATGAAAACCTAGAGATTGGGTTTTATTTAATGAACAATTCTTTTCCCATTGACCACCACATTGACACTTGGTACAAAATGGGGCACTTTTTGGAACAAAGTAGTTATTCCTAAAAATTGGTTTTGCATGGGTATAACCAAATTCGGATTTGTTTCTTAAAGGTCGTATTTGAGAATACATTTTATCAAAATTTTCCTTACCATGGGAAAAGTTTGACAAGCACTTATTTAAGGAAAATATTTTGGACTTGAGTTTTATAACCATGTTTTTATCTTCAAAATCATTAGATTTAGAACTAGATCTAGGCTTGAAAACACTTTTCTTATAAATTACTTTTTCTAACTCATTAGAATGTTTGTTCTTCTCAGAACTTACTTCCTCAAGATTTTTTGAAATACTTATAAAATCATCTTTTTTCTATCAAGATCTTTAGAAAGATCTGATATCTCTTTTGTAAGAATAGAATTCCTATAGTTTGCCTTATCAAGTTTCTTATTGAGTTTAGAGTTCTCAATATCAAGAAGTTCAGCAAACCTAGAAACTTCTTCATAGGTAGGTGAAGTATTTTCTTCATCAGAAGAGGATTCTTCATCTGAGGAGTTATAATACTTACTATCATTAGAGTTTAAAGATACATTGGTCAATGATTCAGCATTTCGTACCTTATCTATAAATCAATGATTTTCAATAGGTATTTTGGCTATAAGACCAAGATTCTTCTTTCTTGAAGATTCATAATCAGAAGATTCATCTGAAGAGTCACCACCACTGGCACTCCAGGTGTAATTTTCTTTCAGAACTTTCTTAGCTTTGGTTTTGTATTACTTCTTCCAGATCCTTTCATAATTCCTTTCTTTCCTTTCTTTCATTTTGAGTAGAGGGCAATCTGGTCTAATATGTCTAGCTCTCTTGCATTCGTAACAAGTAACTTCTCCATCTTTCCTTTCTTTCCTTTCCTTTTTCTTATACTTGGATTAGAAATTTCTATGGCCAGCTATCTTGTTCATCCTTTGAGCAAGATTTTCTCACTCATTTTCTAAGATTTCACATTCACTAGAATCTGATTGAATAACTACCTTCTTAGACTTGGATCTGGTTACTCTCTCAGGAGTCTTGGCTTTCATATGATTTGATATTGTTGTAAAAGAAATAGTACCATTCCCATTCTTCATTTTGATGTTGTCATCATCTCTATTCATTCTGTTTTCATGTTGGAGAAGAGTTCCGAATAACTCATCAAGAGAAATTTGAGTGACCTTCCTGTTCTCATCTATAGTTGTTCTATTTGATTCCCACTCATTGGGCATAATATCAATTTTCTTATCTACAAGGGCTTCATCATCTAACCCTTTTTCCACCATAGACTGTAAGTTGTTGACTATAGTCACAAACCTCTGTTGAACTTTTCATATTGGTTCTCCATACAGAAAATTGAATCCATGGTATTCATCTCTAAGCATAGCTCTCCTAGTTTCAATCACTTTAGAAGTGGCAAAGTGTGTAACTTCTAACTTCTTCCAGATACAATTAGCTGCTTCACAAGAAGAAATTTGGCTATATATATTCCTAGTCATTGAACATAATAAAGTATTGCGTACCTTATAATTGAGTTGATACTCTTTCTTTTCCTGGTTAGTGTAAGTTCTAACTTCCTTATCAGGTATTTTATAATCACCAGTAAGCATAACGAAATTGTCCACTCCAGTGTTGATAACAAAAGTCTTCATTAGATCTCTCTAGTACTCATAGTCATTACCATCAAAGATTGGTGGTCTTGTAGGATTTAGATTTTCAATAGAACCAACATTTACTCCTGCCATTATAAAACAACTTGGGAAACCAAACTAGTTAGTAGAAAAAGTTTGTAACCACAAAGTTCGGAATGACAAAGTTCAGAATGATAAAGTTCGGAATGATAAAGAGCAAGAAAAACTTATACGTGAGTATGAGTATTTCAGAGACCTGCTCTGATACCAATTGTAGGATCAAAATTACGATGTAGATGCTAAATATACAAGAAGGGGGGTGAATTGTATACTTTAAAAATTCCTTTGGAACCTTTAAAGTTAGTTATGGATAACTATGTTTTCCTTAGACAAGGAAAGTCTATATTTAACAAAGTTAAACTAAGAAAATTCACAACACCTCTGATTACCAACTGGATAATTGGAACCAAGGTTTACAATATAATATTCTACCTTAAAGCGTATAGAATCAAAACTAATCGGAGTACAAGTGTAAGGAAATATAAGAAGTTTATACTTTCCTTACAATACAATATGCATCGGAAGCAAACAAGTAGTAAAACTACAAGTAACAAACAATAACTCTTTTAACCCAAGGAGAAGGGTGTCCAACAACATTGGATAAAGGTCTCTTGATTTATAATTTCAAGCAAGTCTGTCTTACCCACACCAGGATAAGCCCTCGATACAAAGATCAGAATCTCTGTCTTTCTATCCCCGCAAGCCCTCAACTTCAAGGTAGTTGGAACCTCTGTCTTCCTCAGCAAGGAAGCCCTCAAACTTCAAGGTAGTTAGAACCTCTGTCTTCCTCAGCAAGGAAGCCCTCGAACTTCAAGGTAGTCGGCACCTCTATCTTTCTATCCCTGAAATTCCTCGAATGTAGTCACCAACATCCGGAATCGCACAAAGTAATCTGAACGAGCAGTTTAGTACGCACAAGGCATGAAAATATTCTCTCTCTAGAAATCACCTTAACAGTGTGTGGTTTCTAGATCGATCAACTCGTCTCTCATTCATTTTTGAGATATTTCAAATGAGTTCCTATTTATAGGAAAAACTCCAATGGTCGGATCCCTCCTCCAACGGTCATATTTTCCATGAAATTCAGAGGGACCTGTACACGTGTAACTCAACCAATGGTTAATTAGAAACAGAATAGATGACATCGTTTTATAAAAAACCATGTATAACTGAATGCATGACATAGTTTTGAAATAAAGCATATGTAAGTAAAAGCTAATCAATATTTCGGAGTGTAAGCAAGTCAAAAGTTCAGAATCTAACCAAAATGAAGTTCGGAGTCTATGTTAAGAAATATTCGGATTCTGTTTTATAGGAATTCGAAGTCTGGTTTCACCAAAGATCGGAATCTGAACTTGCAGAGTTCGGAGTTGAACTACTTAAGAGTTCAGAGTCGAACTACTTAAAAGTTCAGAGTTGAACTGCTTAAGAGTTCGAAGTCGAACTGTTTAAGATTTCGGAGTCGAACTGTTTAAGAGTTCGGAGTCGAACTCCTTAAGAGTTCGGAGTCAAACTCCTTAACAGTTTGGAGTCAAACTGCTTAAGAGTTCGGATTCGAACTGTTTAAGAGTTCGGAGTCGAACTCTTTAAGAGTTCGGAGAACTCCTTAAGAGTTCGGAGTTGAACTCCTTAAAAGTTTGGAGTCAAACTGTTTAAGAGTTTGGAGAACTCATAAAGAGTTTGGAGTCAAACTCCTTAAAAGTTCAGAGTCGAACTGTTTAAGAGTTCAGAGTCGAACTCCTTAAGAGTTCGGAGTCGAACTACTTAAGAGTTCGGAATCGAACTGTTTAAGAGTTTGGAGTCGAACTACTTAAGAGTTCGGAGTGGAACTGCTTAAGAGTTTGGATTCTAACTACTTAAGAGTTCGGATTCAAACTACTTAAGATTTCAGAGTCGAACTCCTTAAGAGTTCGGAATCGAACTGCTTAAGAGTTCGGAGTTGAACTCCTTAAGAGTTCGGAGTCGAACTACTTAAGAGTTCGGAATCGAACTGTTTAAGAGTTCGGATAACTCCTTAAGACTTCGGAGTCCAGAATTCGGATTAGAACTACATTACAACTCACATCCAGAATTCGGATCCTAAAAAAAATAGAATGCTCCAAATCTTTTCATTATATGGCTCCGAGATTTTGGGTATGAATCCAGTTTTTGAACTTAAGAAAAATATTGCTAAGTATAAGAAAATTCAGGTTAAGGTAAATTCCCTTAAAGAAGCAAATTTTCCTGTTGGAGTTAAAACATACATTTGCTTAAGTATAAGGTGTTTGTGATTTTCAAAATAATAAGGAATAGAAAAGTCATAAGGAAAACACTATTGACTCAACATATTTTTCCCCTATGTACATATGAATTTCAATTTATATACACATGAGATTCAATCTTTGTGTACATTATTTTCAATCATCATATACATGATTTTTAATCTATGTACACATGATAAATATCTATGTACACATGAAAAATATTTTCATGTATATGAATTTGAAAATAGTTAACTAGATATTAAAAAACATTATAAAACCATAAAAATGATTTTAATATTGTATATAAAAATGAAAAAACTTACATAATAAATGAATAAAACATATAAAATAATCATAACATAAGTTCAAAATAAACATATAATTATTTAGAAAATAGATAAATTCAATTTTAGTAAGAAAAATACATTCAGTAGATCTTTATAATGTATAAAGCATTTTGTATGACTTTAGAAATAAGTTGTATGAATTTACATCTTATTTTATATGATTTTAAATAAAAATTTATAGGAGATTAAATCATTATATAACTTTAACAAAAAACATATGTCTTTGAAGAAAAATAAGCAATTTCACAAATAGCATCTAAATGATAAAAAAATCCTTTAGAATAAAATTAAATCAATAAAGAAACATCTTCAAAACTAAGATATAAGCTTTGAACATCAAAACAAATAACAATTAACAATTTTCGGAGAAATTATAATTATTATGAGGTATTTTAACATTAAAAACAAACAAATAAATAAACTTCAACACAAACACTAAGAATCTACCCATCATCCACAAACTCAATCCTAACATTATAAATCTTCCCTTTTTTGTAAATTATAAAACTGAACAAGAATTAAAAAATCCTTCTTTTTGAAATATATCAAGAAGTTGAAATAATTATTATTATTCAAAAACTCTCCTTTTCCTTAAGATAAAAACAAGAAATTTTCAAATTAGAAACACCAAAATAGTTGTAACAGAATTATGAACAAAAATTATTGTAATATAAAAACTCTTATTAGAATAGTTGTAAAAATAATTAATCTCCCATTAAAAAAATTTCATTCTTAGTTATAAAAACAAGTAAAAAATATAAGATTAAAAAATAATTATAAATCAAATCAATAAAATTTAACATATGAAATATGATCCTGAAACACAAATTCAATACAGCAAGACAAAAATGGTTTTAAAATAATAACCAGATATGAAAAATTCAATAAATAAAAGTAAATATTCATCATTCTAAGATCAAATTTAATCTTATCAAAATTCTCTACAATCATAGGTTTAGTAAATATATTAGTAAGTTGATCATCAATTAAAATAAACTCTAAACTAATATCTCTTGTAATAACATGATATCTTATTAAATTTAATCTAACATCTATATTCTTATTTATAGAATATTGGAAAGGATTGTTTGAAATTGAAATAGTAGAAGTATTATCATAATAAATAGGTAATTTATCATAATAATAATTAAAATTGTATAAGGTCTATTTTCTCTAAATATTTTGATCATAATAGTTTGAAAAATAAATATACAAACATCATCTTTGGATAAAGAAAGGGATAATTTCTTCTTATAACTCTATAAAATTAAATATTAACAAAAACATTTAAACATATATGATGTACTCTTTCTATCAATTTACATCCACCAAAATCAAAATTGGGGAAATAAATTAAATAAAAAAAATTGTTTTGAATAAAATAAACTGGTATTAAAATTTCCTTTAATATATCTAATTATCATGTTAATGAACATTAAATGTCTCTTTTTAGAGTTATATTAACACCTATCGCTGAATAAAAATTTATTTTTTATTATCGAAACACTTTTAAGGAAAAAAGTGAGAAACCATAAGTATCAAGTAGAGGAATCATCAAAGGAAACCTAATAATTATTGAAAGACAACTTAAGCCTATGGGAACTATTCATCCTAGATAGTTTCTAGGTGAGATTAGCTACCTGTAGATTTGGGTCATCCTTTATAAGGTCTTCAAAGTGATGCACCAACTTGTTCTATGTTTGCATGTAATCTTCTCTATTCATATTCTTTTCATTGAATACACTAATCAATATTAGGTTATTTTTATCAATCCATGCACTCTTATCCTTATTTGTGTCCACAAAAATACATCTCTCTATCATCCTATCATCTTTTTCATGCCTGGCATTAATCACAAGGAAGTCTTCCACAATTTCTTCCATTGAATGAACAATAAACTCTAAGTCCATAGCCCCCTATAAACCTGGAATAAATGGATTTGAGGTCTCCAATGGGTCCCCTACTTCTCCATGAAGATCCCTAATAGAAAGATCCTCCACCACAGGGTCGGCCAGTAACCAGATGGGGTCTGCCTTCACTCCCCCAAAAAGCACATTTTCCTTGGAAACTCCACCTCTTGGTTCATTTGCATTGGAAATGCAGACTTTATCATTCTCCATGGCCCTCAACTTGGATGTAGATGTTGTCTCCATTGGTTTTGGGAGGAGAGAATAATCTTTCTGTCCTTTATATTCCTTCCCTTTATCAAGGATCCAATTCCCTAAGTCTATATCTCCCTTCCTTCCTTTATTCCTACTCGGGGTATGAATTCCTATATGGAGTTTTCCCTCTATACAAGCATAATAAAGATATCCAGACTCTTCATCACTTGACTCAATTTCAAACCAGCCTAGTCCAGCTTCCAAGGATTTAGCAGGCTCACTTTGATCCAAGACCTTCTCACTATCATCTAGCCCAACAAATTGGTTAAACAACTTTAAACTATACTAAAACTTCCTTGAAGTAGACCCTTTGGTAACCTTCTCACAACCATCAGGACCATTTAAATTATTCACCCAACTCTTACACCCTATTGAATCATCCATGACACCTACTTTTCTTACCCCTTTATAGCAATATTCACTGCTAGAGCACACCACCTCCGCATAGGAACCCATAGTCACCACATCCGTTCCCCATATCTGCCTAATAGTCTGATCAAATGGCTTGAAAATGACTCCAGTGATAGCACAAACTGCCTCATTATTTGGGGAAGGAGAGCCAAAGTCGCCTACACCTTCTAACCCCCCGACCCATAAGCGTCCTGAACACCTGGAACACCCAAATCACATTTCAACATGGTGAACACATATACAACCTTAGGGTTCATCTATCTCGAGTGAACCTCTTTCAGGACTGGGACTGTATTTCCCAATTCCAACTGACCAGTTGCTTCCAAAAAAGAAGAGGTTCTTGGTTCAACGCTTATTCCCTCCTTGTTTTCCCTTTGAGAACAGTTACCACACCTACACGTTGCCTCCTAATGACCCAGGCACAAGTACATTGACCAGTAGTCGACCCACTACTCAAAATAAACTAATTTTGTATATATGTGTTCTTCCCCCGTCGATGGCCACACAAACTCAACTGTCTTCTAAGAAACATCAATTTCGACACAGATTCTTGGGTAAATAGAATGACAAACCGACCTAGTTATACTATCCAAACACAAGTACCGACCCACTAAATTCGCTAACATTCGAAGTATTGAGGGGTTTTGAAAAGGAATGGGGGGCTTAGGAAATCTTACCCATATCGCTATCATGGAAGGATCTCGATGAAAATGGAATTTGTGAGACCATCAAAATAAGAAGAATAAAAGACTGTTGCAAGCCCGGGGCATACTGGACCATGCCATAATTAGATCCCCCTCGAAAGAAAACCAAATCATGATATGCTTATTATCCAAGAGGTCGACAGTTTCTCTTTCAAGTAAACCCCAGGAATCGAAGATAAATCTGTCAAATAGATCGAATGACGGGAATCGGTGTTTAAATAGAGAAACAAGGGTCAAGTTAAGAAGAGAAGAGGCATCAGTAAACTCCAAATTTGAGAGCGAGAGCTACGGAAATCCATTAATAAGGTCGGTAACCTTAGATAATAATGAAATTTGGGGGAATTAATGAATAAAATATAGATTCATGAAGGGAACGAAGGAGGAATGTCGAGCCGCCGTGAAGGACGATGATGGTCCCACCCCCTCTACAGGTTTTTCGGATTTATCTAAATCTAATTTAGAATTAATACGCATGAGGGTTTAAAATTTTTTAGTATATTCAGGAAAAACTATTTTTACTATCACTTTATTATATATAAATTTATTAATAAAAATCTCATCTTTTTATTGAAAAAATTAAATTCTAGGAAAAAAATTAATTCTCCCTTTAAATTCATATCCAATTCACCTGTCATCGATATAGAAAACTCTTCATAAGGAAAATAACTTGAAGAACCAAAAAATATCATAAACATATATTTTAATAATTGAAATATAATAAGAAATATTATTAACAAATAGGTATATATCAAATTTAACTTTCTCATAACCATTATTAAATAAAATAAAGATGGAATATCATATAAATATCTAAGAGATTTCTTAATACCATACAAATATTTTAAAAATATAATAACATGATTTGGAAATATTTCATTTTCAAATTAAATTTATTGTTTAACAAAATTATCTTAAGAAATTTTACCATTTAAAAATTCACTCTTAAAATCCATTTGAAACAATTTTGAAACTATGAAGACAAGAAAAATATAAAGAAAATTAATAGCATTAATTTTAGCAATTGGATAAAAATATTCTTCAAAATTTATTCCACCCTCTTGAAAAAAAACCTATAGAAACAACTCTAGATTTATTCTTATCTATCTAACTAGATTCATCAATTTTTTTCTAAAAAATGTCTAGTTATTATAATCTCTTTATCTTTAAAGGTTGTCACTAGATTCTGAATATAATTTCTAGTAAATTTATTCAGTTATTCTTGAATAGAAATAATCCATATAGAATCATTCAAGGCATCATAAATATTTTTAGGAAAAAACCCAAAAACCCAAGTGTAATTAGGAAAAAAATACAAAAAAAATATCTAATTATAATTCCATGTTCAAACATTTTAATCGCCTTGTTGTGTTTCCATTATGGTGAAAATTCTTGGTTGGGGGTGATACTTTATCTATGACCAATCTCACTGTTTCATTATCTTTCAAGGGGGTGATGAAAATTTTTCCTTTACTTATATTGACATTTGATTTATTTTGATCACTTTGGTCTTCTCTCATCCCTTTGGGTCGGGTTTCTTATGAAAATATTTCCAATGTGATTATAATGGATTTCCTCTTTTCCCATTCTTCAAAAGAAGATTTTTTTATAAATAATAGGGGTTATTCCCTTCACTTTTTTAAAAAAAATAATTACTGACCTTGATATCGAGTAGCCCCAAAACATACCTTTGTTTGAACAGTTTTTTATTATCCAAAATTAAAAATTTCCAATCCTTATATGATAAATAACATCATCCATATATAAATTATTAATACACATAACATTATACCTAGTAAGATATGAAAAATTAATTGAAAAATCATATCCCTTTTATTTACATAAAATAAAATAGAATCATCTTTAAAATATAAAAACCTATTATTTTCAAACATAACACTCATACCATCATCATGAGTCTATGATATACTAATTAATTTATTCTCAAGACCTTAAACATATAAAACATTAGAAATTATAATAGATTTAAGAATTCCTACCTCTCCCAGCCCTCAAACCTGACCTTTATAGTTATCTTTAAAAGTTACAAAACCTTCATCACATTGACTTAAAATTATAAAATATGATGGGTCCCCAGTCATATTCCTAGAGCATTATATATCTATATACCTAGGTATTGTAATGGTTTAGGTACTAGTACAAATATAGATACCAGAACCTAAACCCTTTTAGGGAACATGATACAAGAACCTAATCAAAACCCATTTAACAATACCCAAATCTGAACCCGAACTTAAAATCTAATATCGATTTGAATCCAAAATACATTTAAATACCATTTTAATTTTTTTTTTATAATTTTATTATATTTTATGTTTAAAATTAATTTAATGACCCCAAATATTATTTTTTTAGTATTATAAATATCAAAAATACATATAAATAAATATTTTAAATCATGGAGGTAGTTTTTATATTATTATATATAAAATTATAAATTTAATTTTTACATTTATATAATAATTTTTATATGTTTTTTGGTTATGTGTTTTTTATTATATAATGATTTGGATTGATTTGTGCTATATTCATCATGGATGGGGCTCTCATCAAGCATTTATTTAGGATATTTGAAATTTTCAAATAAAAGGGAATGGCATCCTAGGGATGGTTCCTGGTATGTGGTAGCATTATAGGAGTGAGGATATATTGGAAGGTAGAGTGGTGGATAGAGATCATTAATATATAGTAAATGTGTGTGGGGGGAGTGGGGTTAGATACCCTATGAGTGATATCTGAAACCAGGCTGATTAATAATTGAGTATTAAATTTAAAAATCAATCCAAATTTTGAGGTACCTAAACACAATTTAATTAGGTCAGGCAGGCCAGGTACTCAGTTTTTTGGTACCCATTACTATAACAACATGTACCATGTTTACTTGAAAATATAAAGGAACATTTCTTAAGAAAAAATTAAATAGAATTTTTTTTACAAATGATGTCTTAAGTCCAACTGGATTAGAAATAAAAATTTCAGGTTCCATTACAGATTTCAGACATTTATTGTAGGGAAATATGGAAGATAAATTCTTCAAAATAATGAATTCATCTCAACGAGAACCCATTTTCCGAATCACCATTCAAATTAAATTAAATGATGTTTCATTGGAAACATTTCCTTTAAAAAAAAATTAACAGATGAAGTCCTATATAGAATAGGTATTTTATTTTTACATATAAATACAGATTTATCTTTATCGTTTTCATAAATGAAATTATATTATCACACACTTTCTTACCTTGAACAAAAGTATATTAAATTTCTTTCAAACATAAAATTTCATCTTTTAATTTATCATTTTCTTTTTGAAATGATTCCAAAAGATCATAATATTTTTCATTTGAACATGTTTTTTTATTTCTTAGTATTTTATTTTCTTACTTGAGCTTTTACATTCTTTATCAAATTTGTCGTGTCTTCTAAAAATAAATTAAATTCCAATTATTCCTCTTCATTATTACTTGAAATAAAATCATAAACCCGATCATTCTCATATTTAAGTTACACATTTTATATATTTACATTTTGATTTTATTCCTTTAGATTATAATTTTCATATTCAACACATGCATTTTCAATAGAACATGATTTTTTTATGATTCTCATTTTCCTAAGTAAACTTCTTGTATAGTTTACAAAGATTATAATTTTAACTTTTTGATTCCTTATATAATGTCTCCATTCTTATAATATCCTTCTAAAACTAATAATTTTTTTCAGTTAATTCTTTAACATCACATTCAGAATCTGAATCATGACAAGAACTGGAATCAGAACTCATAATTATCTCATTAATATTTGTAGCCATTAAGAATAGGTTTATCGATTTATGGAGACTTCCTTAGTCATAACTACTCAAGTATGACTCATTTTTTCAAATCCATCCTATTAAAAATGTAATATTCTCTTTATTCTTTTATTTATAATCTTTCCATTATTTATTCTATTGTCCTAGTAGATGTTTTATAATGACTCAATAGGGGTTATTTGAGTTTTAAAAGTTTGAATAGCATTAAAATTATGCTCTATAAAAATAACTGTGTATATATCCTTCACTCATTATAAAATATATAGAGTATGGTAAAATGGATGAAAAGGTTATGGGATGGGAAATTTATCACGGTTTAAGAAAAAAATATCCACCAATCCACAACATCAATAATCTCTCCATGAGCTTAGTGATTTTTACTATGTGGGTCCTTTTACAAGGAGTGAAAGAAATAGTGACTTGTTATAAAGGTTCCAAAAGCATTAAATAGTTATATATCTTTACAATAAATATCCTAAACCTTTATCCACACTTATTACATTGATTGGTTACTTAAAATATTAAGAAATAAATGTAGAAAAGATATATTTCTTCACATATAGTTAGAAGAAGAAACTTATAGTTGATGAATAACTTTAGAGAATAAATATATTTTTATAGGTTAGATCTTTAAAGTTATTCAGATGTAGTAGATGATATATGAAGCTTAAAAGTAGTAGTAATTTTACACTTATTCACACCATATGAAAAATCATTAAAAATGGTGTATACTATTTATGTTTTTGAATATGCATAGCAAAAGAAAACTCATTCCCTTTACTCTCTTTTTAAATATTAATTATTTTTATATATTTAAATGGTATAGAGAGAATAAAATAATCTAAAAAGGAATGATATGAAATTATATAGAGACCTTATGCTCCAAAAATAAAAAAACAATAGGTAAGAGTTAAGAAAACCATGTTCTTCCTTAGAACTATATATTTTCATGGTAATATGAGATTTATTTAATTCATCCTTTCTCTCCTTAGAAATTTATAATTTTAATAGACCAAAATCATAAGTATAAATTTCTTGAAATAATATAATATTGATGAGTTCCTCCAAAAAGAAATTAAATATTGTAAATATAATCCATCTTCAAGAGACTTCAACTTTGAGTAATTTTATTCCATATGTCTTTCGATTGAAAGAATTTAGTGATTTTGAAGAGGGTGAATTTTTGTTGAAAAAATAATCTAATGTCATAAAAGACTTGTTTTCATTTGTAATATATTATTTTAGAGAGATATTCTAGTTAATTAGTGATATTCTAACTCCACATACAATAATTCAATCAGTGTATGATAACATGATCTTGAAACATTGTGCACATAAGATAAATATTCAATCACAAGATAAATCAGGCACATGTAAGATAATTTATGTTCACATATGATAAATTATTTTTCTAAATATCCATCACTCTAAATTTATCAAAATGTAGGATAATTAACTTATGAATATCTTATGATAATATAATTTATTTAATTTTTTTGATAAATCTCTTTCATCATAAGATAATTCACTTATTTTGAACTCCCATAAGAGATATACCTCTTCCATAATTTTTATTATAATTTTTATAAAAAAAATTTTCTATCGATGTAAGATAAATTACTTTAGAGAGATTATTCAAACTTTACATTCATGTAAGATAAATTACTTATGAAAATTTCTTCAAACATAAATTAAAAATGAAAAAAATGAAATCATTCAGTAAATATACCCCTTGTGTAAATATATGATTGTACATAAAATCATTTAAAATAAACATATTAGTAAAACAAGAGTATGTTTTGTAAGCATCAAAACATATGAATTATTGAGTTATATTGGAGTAACATAATTATATCCAATAATATTTTCTTTTTTTACGATCATAAAACCCATAAAAAATTAAAATATATGTATATATATTTAGAAAAGTAGAGAAAATCTGATTAAGTTGTGATAGATATTAAAAAAATTTATTTTCCCATAAATTATACTTATTTTGATATCAAAAAAGAATTTAAAAATTAATGGTTAAGAAACATTTTGTTTTCTAACACTAGAATAACATAAATCACTAAAATAAATAGATATTTTTTCTGAACTTATATAAACTGATTAAATATAGAAATATAAGAATATATCAAAAATAGCTGGTGACATCCAAATATAGAGAGAAAAATATGAATTTTCAATAATAATCAATATAAATGATGCATTTAAAATAATAAAAAACTATAATTGTAAGATAACATCAAGGTATTGGCTTTAGGTCTAGCTGGTTTGAGGATTTAGGATCTGTAGGTTTAGATTTAGAGTAGGTTACCTAAAAGAGATAGGTTGACTAGGAGGTAAGTGAGTGGTTGTTAAAGGAGCAGCAATATTGAAGGATCCTAAGAGTGAAGCCCACTAAAAGTTATGGTAGAACTTAATTCTCCTCTAATACCAATGTTATCTCACTTAGACATATTTCATGTACTACACATAAGGTTTTTATGCATTTCTCATGCCTTTCTCTTATCAAACTTTTCTTGTGGTAAAATAATAGATCTTCATAGAGGAACCTAGTGGAGAGTTAGATTTAGTGTGCTCATCATTATTATGATTCTATTGCCGATTAAAGGGATCAGAATCAATGATCATTTTTAATTTCTACCTTTCTATAAGATATCTTTTAATAGTAATAGGTCCTAGAGATCTTCAACCCTAAAGCAAAAATAGTTCATTTATACATATATTCACCCTCTTGATGATTTCTTCTTGTCTAAAATCTAGGGTGGTATAACATATTTTCTATACAATATTACCAAAAACCATTTCACTTGTCATTAAATTAGATTTTATTTTATAACCTAAAATCAGACTCTTCAACACTTCCAACTGTAAAATAGAAATTCCAGAAGAACCAACTAGAGTTGTAGTCACAACTAGAAAATCCTATAGTTTTTTGGTAGAAACAAATTATTTACCCTTAGATTATGGTTACTAAACTTTTTATTTATAAAAAAAATCTCGTAGTAAGATTACTCATAAGAATTGTTATGAATCACATTAATACTTTCCTATAGTTTCATCGATAAATAATTCAATATTTTTATGTTCCAGTAAAGAGGGGTAGTCATGTACTCAAGAACTTTCTTAAATAACTAATTTTAATCAAGATTATTTACAAAGGTCTATTTTAGATAGATAACACACAAATAAAATATTGAATTAATATAAGATAATGAATTATAAATTTCACTATGTCCTCATTAAATATCAGATTTGGATCCTAAACACCAGTAGATAAACTCTTCTAAAACTCTTGAATTGTATCTATAGATACCACATCTGATTTGAGATATTAAAATCTATCACTAATCATGTAAATATTTAAAATAAGATAATCTAACTTCACCTTAAAATCATCATACTCAACTAAACTAGTAGGCGATATATAAGTTTGAGGAGGTTTGATACCTTTGAAAAAATCAAATTCAGACATCACTATCTTCTTTAAATATTTGACATCAGTTAAAATAGTATTAATTACCTATAATATTGAGGAAAAAAATCATATCAGAATATGTTCACATTCTTTTTAATTTCTAATTGAGTTCTCTCCATACCATTTATCTCATTCGACTAAGACTTAGAAATTGAGGTCTTGATTAATTTGATTAACTGGTCCCTCAAGGATACAACTTCTTCTACAATTATAGAAGAACTACTATTGTGGACAAGTTAGATGGTTTTAATAATCTCATTTTACTCATCCGTAATTTAGAGAAATTATACTTGGATACTATGTTTTATGAAAAGTTCCTTTACTCATATCTAGAAATCTTGAGATCAAGTTGAAAACTATCCATTTATTCTTTCATTACATTGAATTCAGAAATAATTTTCTTAATAAATGCCTCAAAATGACTGATCAAATTAGTATTTTCTTCTTCATATTCAAGAATTAGAATGTTTAATCCCCTTTCTTCTTTATCGTGGGTTAGATCAGTTTAAAAACTATTATTTCGATTATCAAAGGAGTAAATTAATTTTCCACTTCATCTAAACCCAAAAAAAAATCATTTCCAACAAAATTATCTTCTTATATTTTAACTGTAGGATCGATATATTTAGTTGAATGAATCCTCACATAGATAGAAGCATCATATAGGCCTATAAGATTCCTCTTCTTTGTTCCTTTAATAGATAAAATCCATCTGAGAGTGTCATTTATAGCTTCTCTAGCCTCAAAATTTTGAATTTATTTAGGTGCAACTACTTCAAGTTCCTAAGGTGTAAAAAAATAAACAACAAGCACTTGAACCAAAAATGGATCTATCAAAACTATCTCTCCTTAAGAAACATATCTTTCTTATTCTCTGATTATAGCTTCATCTCTAATAAAAAGTGAAGGAATCTCTACAAAGAAAATTTTCTTTCTTATTCTCACCCCAAAGAGATTTTTTGTCCATTGAATCCTTTGAACCATTTCTTGCAACAACATTATAAGTTCCAACTACACCAATATACACAACTATATAAAGTTGTGCATTTTCATTTTCATCAAAAATAATAGCAACTTTAGTTACCACTCCTCATACAGTAGGTTCATTAAAAACATCAACATGATTCTACCCTTTAAATTATGTATGAATTTCTTCAAAATATTCTCTATCTCTAATGGCTATGAGATTATTTCATTAATGGATCTAGAAGTACCAAAATCTCTTAAGGAATCCATATCAATTACTTTTCAAACTTTGGTACTTATTTTTTTCATTTCACTTGGTTGATATCAACATTTGCAACCACAAGAGTTTAAATTCATCACAAATCATAGAAACATATGATCCTATTGTTGATACGGTATATATACAACAATATATACCAAGAAGAATTTTATTTCTCTTGAATAAGTAGCAAATATAGGAGATATATATCTTGAAAAAAAATCTCAATATCTCCCATTCATAGAGATATAGTATTGTAAATGAAAATTACTAAAACAATTCACTCAGGTTCAAGATCCTTCACTAGCATCATATCAACTGAAGGAACTCTAGAAATAGATTTCATAATCTCCACAAAAATATCCTCATAGAAATTTACAAGAGATTTTTTAAACATAAAACTCACTTTATTAGAGAAATGAAATACTTTTACTAACTCAATAGATGAAATTGAAAAGCTCTTGTTCTTTACTCTCGAAAAAACTAATTCATCATTTTCACTAAAACTGATCTCATCATTTCCATAGAACTCTAAAACTTATTTCTCTTAAAATAACTTGGTTATTTTCTAATTAAACATCAATTACCATCCTTTCAGGTTCATAAATTTCTTCAGAAATGTACCTATTCAGTCCAACCAACTAAAATAATCTAATTTGTTTCACAAAACATTATGAAATATATTAGCTTTATTCAAAAACCTAAATGTAGTATATTCTACTATTTTTTTCTTTCCCATTCTTGTTACGAAATAATTATAGGTTGAAAGGATTATAAAAATAATGTTTTGGACTCAAAAAAAGAGATATTTTAATGTCTAAAAATTTTCTAGTTTCTCAAACCAAGGATTGATAATTTATCTTATGGATAATATTAAGAGTCACTGATAGTGACAATATAAAAAAATACAAAAAACTAATAATTATACAAGTCAATTTATGACATAAATATTAAATTGAGTAAATGAATAAAAGTTTAATAGTTGAAAATAGAAAATTTCTTATTTTATATAAATAAATACATAAGAAGAAAGTAACAGAAACTAGATTATTTTAGCCAACTTAATGAAATATAATATTAGGATAAAATCATTTAAAATAAAATAAACTCAATTCAATTTGAATAAAAAAATAAATCAGTAAGAAAGGGATTTGTAAATATGTTTTCCATTTTATTTTTATTATAAATGAATGTAAAGGAGATATCACATTTTTTTGCATTATCTCAAAGGAAATGAATCTTTAAATCAATACATTTCATTCTATAATGGATTATTAGAGTTTTGGAAATATTTATTGTATAAGTTTTATCACATTTAATTGGCACATGATCAAAATTCAATCTAAAATCCATCAAGGTTTGTTTCATCAACATGTAGTGCCCCAAACCCATGCTCCTAGTGTCTAGTGCCAATAGACATATTCATTGCAAAATGGTTTTAAAAATACTAAAACAACATAAACATAAACATCCATAATTACAATGTCATTAATAAATATTGGGTCATATTCATTCCAAGTATATTTTAAGATTATAATTTTAGGGAATTGGGACAATTATTTAACTAATAAAACCCATGTTATTTATATCAAATAGACATTTCTTCTACTATACTAGGAAAAACTTGATCCATAATAAGTCTTCAATGTTTCCCACAAATTATCCATACATGCTACACTTTTAGACATATCATACATAATAATTTTCTTTTATAACCTGGGAAAATGGAAACATAAGTAGGGTGAGATCAAAGTATTAGTAAGGGAAAACGTATATCAGAAGGTATAAACATAGAATAAATAATTTTAAAGGAATAAAAGAGAATAAAATGATGATATATGACTGATAAACTAAGATAAAATAAATCCATATATAGCATAACAATATAAATAATCACATTGATAACAATAAATAATTTCATGGTTATAAAATTAATAATGTTGGACATCATAAACATACCATACAGGCCTTATTCCAAGACAACATACATAAATAATTGAGAAATCATACACTAAATACTTGGGATACTTTTTCTCATGATACCAACTTCTGCATCGAGGGGCTATTAGTACTAGGACCGACCCTTCACTAATTAATTTTAGTTCCTTCATCATAAGAAGGAATAAATAAACTATACAATACACAACTAACATTCCTTATTAAAATATATACTTCTATATTAGAAAAATAAGTATACTAATTTTCAATAATTATTTAATATAAAAATGGAATAACTTAATAACATATAGTGGAATGGAGATATGGCCTCATAATGAAATATAGATTGTTCCCATAAGAAAGGTATTGGAATAAAAACCATGATTATAAATATAATGGTTTGGTAAGGAAAAGAAAGTAATCGATCTTACCAAGTTTAATACCTAAATATAAAATAGTATGGTGGGATTTAGAAGGTAATTCATGTCCAATATATACACCATAAAAGGGTAAAAATGTTGAATAAGAAAAATATCTCAGTAAAGAAAAATTGATATGTTAAAACCCCTTACGGGTTGGGTATCATTTGAATCAAAAAAAATTTGGAGAGAGAGAATGAAATTAGACCTAAAATAGCATGAATACAAGATAATTCATGATTAAATATATCTAATAGGTATTATATACTCCATAAAATTAAATTGGATCATAATAAAAAGTATGTCTCAAGAAATAGTAATTAAGACCAAGATAACCCTTACGACCTTAGAAACATTCAAGTTAAAACACCTTGAAGGACACCATTTAAAAAGAAAAATTAAATACCATTAATAATGACTGGTTAATGATAAAAAAAATATTAAATGGGAAGTATATACAATACTCAAAATAAAACATGGTGTATGATAAGAAATATTTCTCAAGGTGTGAAAATTTGAGACAAAAAACCCTTACCTTAATTTCATACTTCCACAAAAGTTCTTGGATATCCAGTAGAATATGAATAACTACCATAATAACATATTTAAAAAACTTATTCATAACTATAACTTTTTCAAACATTAATTTATATTTATTCTCTATATTTATATTAGTTAGTTATTATTTATTTTCTATATCAGTTGTAATTAATCTTGATCATTTTGATATAGTTTCTCAAAAGTGCTATTTTTCTCTATTATTATCCCATGTTTCATCATTAATATATCATAAAAGGTAATATAATTAATTATTTATAATTATTTAGGAATTTTTAAATTCATTACATATGTATTGTAGTAATTATTCATGATGATGAAGTCAGGGATGAGATTATTTTTTAAATTTATAATGACTGAACTGTGTGGTCTAAATTAATGAGTTAAATTATTATATTACCATTAGAGTAAAACATTATTATTTACTTATTATTATCCCATAATAATATTTCGAATCCACACTTTATATAAATTTATAGCATTGTTCATGTGTGTGGTTAAACCGAACAAATAAAAATATTCTCCAAATTATGTGTGAGTATGGTTATAGAAGATATTATTTTTTTATAATATCATTTAGTATAATGAAATTATTTATACTTTATTAAGATTATTAATAATAATTTAGAATATTTATACAAATAAGGTAGATGAAAAATAAGTTAACATTTATAAATAAATCATTTTTCCCCTTGGTACTTTTGTTTTAGGCAGTCAGTTTTACAATGATCGCTTATTTTTAATATTACTTTTAGAATTCCTATTTTAAGTTTATAGAATATTAATAATTACATACATAACAAATATATTCAGTAAACCCTTTCCTATAACCATCCTTGAAATGCGGTGTTGAAAAAATAAAATGTTTTATTATTGAAGACGGTGGTCCGCACGTGCGTTGAGCAATGTTTTCATTTTTTTTGATTGAATGAAAAGGGAATAAATAATTGTTACACCATAAATATAATAAAATTTTAATATATTATTTATTATTATGTTTTAATTTACATATGGTTATAATTTTTTTGTATGAGAGTGGATTAGAAGGATAAATAATGGAAGTTAATGGGTATATAATACTTATGTTGAGAATCCTGATCACCTCTTGAAGTATCCTTTGGAAAATAGGGACTTTAGAAACATTTTTGAGGATATGGGATGACAAAAGTGTATAGGGTATCAATAAGAAGTTAATTGGGTATTTTTTTTCATTGAAATTTCTATCTATAGGGATGGATTGAAGTTGAATAAAGTAATCAAGTTTTATAGGTGAAAAAGAGAGACAAATATTTGAAAAATAATGTTTGGTAAGTGGTAAGAGTTGAATTTTCATGGGTTTTAGGTGATTTAGGTGGGAAAATTTTATTAGGATATGTAAGCGAGACTTTCAAATCTAAAAAATAAATAATTCATATTTTTTAAGATAAATTTGTAAAATTCGAATCCCATTTGATTACTAGTTTTTACACTTAATAACATTCTCTAAAAATTTACCATGGTAATTATTCTATTACAAAAATAATAATATGGACATTATTACCAAATTAAAATGTTAAGAATCTAAATTTTTTCCCTTTTATTATAATTAAATTTATAAATATGAAAAATTAACTTTTAAATAAAAACATACAATGTGTTGAAAACTATTTTTAAAGAAAGATTTTTTTTTAATCATTATGTGTTCCTAATATTATTTATCATTGACTAATAATTAAGTTACTATTAATATATTTTATATATATATATTTAAATATCATATTTGAGTATTAATTTAAAATATATCCACTTAATAAAAAATATTCAATATTTATAAAATTATCACTCTTTGAAAAATAACTAATTTTCTACATTAACTAATATTTACCTTGGTAACTTAATTTTATACCTAAAAATGAAATTAATCCAATTACCTGATTTTGAAATTCAGATTAAAAATATTAAAATCATTTTATAATATTAAATTTATAGAAGTGATAAAAATAAATTTTAATATAAGTGGGCATAACACATTAAAAAACTAAAGAAACTTGTATCTTCTTCAACGTAAAATAAATTTATTACATGTCTAGTAATAACTATTGGATGGATGTTAAATTATTTTATTATATATATTAGAAATAATTTCCATTAAAAACATTATTTATTCAAATATAATAAACTCCATAGTACATTAAAATGTAATATTTTATGAAAAAATATTTTTACGTATAAAATTATTTTATTTTTTATTTATCCATACTAATTGTAAATTGAAATTTATTTTTATTTCTATATATATTTCATAAATTTGTTTACTCTATATTTTCCCTCAAATTAAACAAATAAGGGTTTTCATGACTTGGGAGTTAATTTCTAATGATTTTACATCCTCATTATCTTAGGTACGACTAGTGTACTCATATTTTTTTCATAATAGGCATATCTCAAATATTGTGTTTATTTCTAATGGCCTAAGCTAAGTATCCCTCATGATTAAGTATTAAGACCTATATATTTTGGGTTATTTTTCAAAAGTATATTATTATCAAACTTTTATAAATAGGTTATCATGGGTTGATTTAGAATTTATATGTGATTTTTCTATATTGGAAATTATCATTGTCACTTTGTAGACAAAGAACATCCATAACATATACCACATCAAGTATAATATTATAAACAGAACATTCACATAATCATCTATTAAAAATTATTCTAATAATTGGGATACAATCATCATACCTCTATAAGTTTTTATTTATAATTAAACATCTATGGATTTAGGTGGTGATAAACATTCTAGGTATAAGGAGTAGGTAGAATAATAACCAAACATAAAACTCAGAATTATGGAGTGGGTGATTTGTGCTCCTAACTCCACATCATTTTTTCAACTCCTTTAAGTAGTTTTGGTTCTAAATTATTTCCCTTGTTCCCTTGGTCTTGGAATTTTTTGATGTCTGTCAACCTTTTTAGTCATTATACTGAGGAATTGACTTCAATAATAACCAAATTCCTTAAAATTGAAGTAGTATATTTTTGTATATTCTCTCTTTACCATGAATCTATGAGCATTATGACCTTTATCTTCACAAATACAACATCTTATAGTTCTTTTAAGACATTTCCATTAGTGGTTCTTCCCACATTCTTGATACATATGTTTTTTAATCTAATTTTCTTTATAATCTTCATAAATTAAACTTCCATGAGACTTTGTCCTTATCTTATTTGGTGTATCTAGGAATTAAAATATATTAACTTTGTTATTAATATTTATGATAATTGGTTTTATATAATCACAATGTTTCTCACTCCAACTTCTATCTCATTGGGTTTCCCATTAGGACAAACTATGTATTATCCATGGTACCCATCATTAAATTGTTTCCTTCATGCATTATCCATTACTAAAACCTAAAATTTAAGGATAATAATACTTAAATTAATAAATTTTATGAGGAAAAATATGATTTTAAAAGAAATAACACATAAATTGTCTAGATAACCTAACTTTTGAATAACCAGGACTCAATCTAGTTTATTCATTATCAATTCCCTAATAAGTTCTCTAACAATACCATAAAAATGTTCTCAAATACTTCATAATAAATAATAAATAGATTATGATCCACAAAATCATATCCCCTAGGACTGTCAAACTAGGTGTTAAATTGGTTCTATTTATCATGCAAAATGTGACGATAAATTTAATATTCAAATATCCTTTTCAAGTTTATTACCCCTTAGTGCATCTATGTGAGACCATGCTTCTACTTATTTTTATCTAGACAATGATGTAATTTCTATTTGAACCAAATAATCTCTACTTTACCCAAACATTGAGATTTTATTCCATGATTAGACTTATCTCTATGGATTCCACTAATGTTCTCCAGTCCTGATATTTATTAGTGATCAATATCATTCATACCATATCCTAAGACAAAAAAAATCATTAAAACCTATGCTCTAAGAATATAACTTATCGTTTATCATATACTAATCAATATATACATTAATCATTAATAATCCTATAAGATATTAGTATTCTATAAAATAACCTAAATTTCCTTTAATGATAATCACATATCAGCACTATGGTCTACCGATACCGTGATCATGTATTCTTCTTAAATCCATAATAAACATTTTTTTTAAATAACCTTAATCACCATAAAATATAATCTCATTGGGCCTCAATAATGGAATCTATTCCTTTAAACTTATGATTAACCTAAATTATATAGACCCATGATGTTATCTTCATATTTTAAATTTTTCTCATATGATAACATATTAATCTCTAAAGTTATCTAAACCCTAATATGATTCCAACTATAGTTCCCTGGACCAGTGCTCCTTGAATCTAGCACCAATACACATATTTATAACATTCCAATTTTAAAATAAATAGAAACAACCAATACTTAAACATCCCAAATAACAATTTCACTAATAAATATTGGGTCACATACATTCCAAGGATCTTATAGGTTCATAGTTTTAGATAATTGATAATATTTAACTAATAGAGCCCATGTTCTTTGTATCAAATGGATATTTGTTCCACTGTACTAGGAAAAAATTAATCCATAATAAGTCTTCCACATTTCCTATAAATTCTCCGCACATGACACACATATATAAATATCATCTTTAATACGTTTCTTCATAACTTGGGAAAATTAAAACATAATAAATGTGAGATAAAATTCTCCATAAGAGAAAATGTATATTAGAATTTATTAAGGCATAAACTTGGAATGACTAGTATGAATAGAATAAAGAAGAATTAAATAATGATATATAACTGATCACATTAGGTGAAATAAATACATAGATAACATAACAACATAAATAATTACATGAATAACACTAACTAATTTCACAGTGATGAAATACATAATGTTGGACATCATAAAAATTTCGCCAAGTCCTTGTGCCAAGACAATATACATAAATAATTGGGTAGGAATGTACTAAATAACCATGATAGTTTTTCTCATGAGACTTATTGATACATCAACTGGCTATCTATATTTGTCCCTACTCGTCGCTAATTAAGTATAATGCACTAATCATTTTAAGTAATGGATAAAATATACAATGCATAACCAACATTCCTTATTAAACAATAAACATTCGTATTTTAATAACAAGTATGCGAATTTTCAATATTTATTTAATAAATAAATGGAATATCTTGACACCATATATAGAAATGGTTATAAATTTTGGGTAATAATTTCCCCATTAAATCAATGTATGGAATCAATGTTAACACACATTAATAAAATGAAGTAAATATATAGTTTTCATAGAAGAATGGTATTGGAAAAATTATCATGCTTATAATAGAGGATGATTTGGAAAGGAAAAAAGTAGTAATTGGTCTTCTCAATTTTGATCCCCAAAAATAAAATAGTATAAGGATATTTGTAAAGAAATCCATAGACAATATATACATCAAAAAAATGATACAAGTGTTGAATAAAAATCATATCTCAGGGAAGAAAATTTTATATTCCAAAACACCTTAAGGATTGGGTGTCATTTTAATCAAACTTAGTCATCAAATATCATGAATGAAAGATAATTCATGATTAGATATATCAAAGAGGAATTATATATATAATCAAATTATATTTTTTCAAAATAAGAAGTATGTATAAAAAATATTAATTAAAACCAAAAAACTCTTATAACTTATAAAGTTTTTGAGTAAAACCCCCTTGAAGTATAGGATTTAAAATGAAACATTAAATAAAATTAATAATTAGTGGATCGTGATAAAAAATATTAATGTTTTAGTACAAAAAATATTCCAAATAAAAAATGGTGTATAATAAGTAATATGTCTCAAGGGGTAAAAATTTGAGACAAGAAACCCTTACGTTAATTTACAATGTAGCATCCCCATCCCCAGAGCCACTAGAAGGGTGATTCGAGCCAGGTTGTCCACATAACCTCAAGAAAATCACCCCAAATGCTATAGGTTGTTGACTAGAAGTGAGGTCCTTTTTAACATGCATGTGGGGGAGACTATTCCTTCATAGGTAATAGGTAATATCCAATTGAATAAAAAAAGTTTGTAATGAGTAGCAGAAGCATATAAATAATCAAACTACAACAGAAGAAATTAAATAATCCCAACTAAAAAAAATATTAAGTGTGGAAGCATATAAATAAAACCATATACAAAATGATGTCAGAATATAATGTATGTACTAAAATAAAAGTTCAAAAAAATAAGAGTACAAGCATGCAATCAAACCTGTAAAGACAATGATGAAAAGAAACAACTGCATCTTGAGAAAAAGATCAGTCCTCTTCCCCCAATCCTCATCCTAAGTAGTAATCAATACTCAAACACTGGAAGTAGCACTCTTCCCATTTTCCATACCTATGAGCATAAAGTCTACTTAGGTACCAAATGGCACCTGATTAGGGGGTTAGATAAAATCCCAGTTGGTCGGCACCCACGGTGTTTAAACCTTTCCATTTCATGTTGTGAACAAAAGCAGTGCCCCAATATATTATAAAATTAAGAAATCATATATAAATAATAAAATATCTATATATATATATCTTGTTATGGGTCCTCAATAGCACCCATCCCATATCACCTGCTTCAGCCTAAGACGATAATCTAAATAAGATACCTGTGATAAGCATAATGTATATACCTATAAAAGGATAGAAAGTAAAAGGATGAAAAAAAGAACATACCCCCAAGAATGTGCTTTAGATTGGGGTCTAATTTATGTGTCAACAAAGTGTACTTCAAGGCACTAGAAAGGTATCACAATTCAAAAGGAACTCAAAGTAGTATCATGAATAACCTTACATGTATTTTCATTATTATTATGTTCAAGTTGAGATTTGGAGTCCGAACCTATCCTAAAGGAATCACTATGGTACATCCTTCAATTTATCCAATACCAACAAGTCCACCAAAGGAAATATTTCGAAAGACCAAGTATCTCTCGAGGCATGGTTAACCATGAGTTCATCTTGGTATTGCACCTAAGGGGTCAAGTATCACCCAAGACACGGTGTTTCCACTTTTTCAATGGGTATGTCCTTGATGATCCCATTGGGAACCAGTATCACCCATAAGTATATAGAAACCTAGGGAAAACTCATCTGGAAAAGCCTAATACATCACCTCCCTTGAATAATTTTTAATAAATATGGAACGGAGATTCCACATGTGGTCCATAATATGTAACCCATGTTGTCTCAGTACCTTGAATTTAGTTATATTTCAAGGAAGCGTATATCACAAAGTATGCATTTATAATTGAAACAAAACAATTATGAAACTAAAATCCACATATTTCATGATCATTCAATCCAAATAGTTACACCCAAAGTACTTTATCAGTGAAAGAATAAAAAACATACTTTTATCTTTTATAATAGCATAGCATAATAATAATTTTAACATGAAAAAACCATTAGGCATAAATAACCAATAAAACCCAAGGTTTTTGGTTTATCCTAAATAATTTATTTAATTAAAATTCAACAAAAAAGGGATTAGGAAACAAATGAAATTAAATAATTTAATAATTCAGGGCTAAAGTGAAATAGAAAAATTATTTTGGCACACCCAAAGGGGTATCCAATGATGTTTCAACAATTTAAACAATTTGTTTTATCTCCACTATGGTTGAAATAGTCAAACTGAGCAATTTAGGTAAATTAGAACGGTTAAAATTGAACATCCCTGGTAGGAGTCGATGAGTGGCACAACGTGTGATTTAAAATATGAAACTAAATGAGGGGGAAGATAGTATATGCGCTACCTCATACTCATAGAGAATACTACACTCTGTAGCGATCTTTGATTTGACCTAAAACAGAAGAAATCAGATGATTTTATAAAAACCCCAATTTCAAGTAAAAACCTTCCACATCATACTACATGGAGGATAGTGAATTAGATCCTATTATTCTTGGAGTGTAATGTTATACTTAACGAGATATTTACTATGCACCAGACAATGTTGAAAATGGATGAGAAATAGAGTCGCAACAGGCATCTGAAGGAGGAGAGGAGGAGGAGGAGGCACGCCACAAGGGGGAACTAAAAGGTCGACGCACCAAGGGAGAGGGAGGAATGAAAGGGAGAAAACAATAAATAAAATAGAAAATGAAAATAAAAGGAAAAATAAGAAAATAAGGGAAAATATAAAAAGGAACAAAATAAGAAATAAATAAAATAAAAGGGATGGGAAGAAAAGGAAATAAAAATAATAAAAATTGCTATATCCATATTAATTATTTTTACTTTTCTCATATCCCGATTATTATTTTATTTTAAAATTTCTTTTTAACCCTTTTTAATTTCTTTTCATTTCCTTTGAAATTTCTTTTTATCTCATTTTAATTTCTTTTAATTTTTTTAACCCCAATGTTGTGCTAGGGCATGGTATAATATTTTACCTAAAACCTATGAAATTATTTAAATAATTTTAATAGTTTATAGGGACCCACAACAGGGTGCTTAGGAGTGTGTCTTGGGTCATTTTAAGGATTTTGAATAAAAACTTTAAATGTTTTATACCCTAATTAATGATTGGATGTTAAAACCTCTCCTCTTTAAAACAATTTGTCCCCAAGTTTCTCTTACAAGGGTAGTGGAACATTATCTGAGAAAATCATTGGCCATTGAGCATGCACATTAGTATCCCACTTTGAGGTCTCATCATGAACACGTACATGCTGTCATAGCACCTGAGCCATATGAATTGACCTACCTCTGAGAAACTTCATGATATGGTCAACGATACGGATCAGATGGTCTTTAAAGGATTCATCTGATTCAAGCTCAATATCATTATAATCAAATGAATGAGATGGGTCTATATGATACTGTCAAAGGTGGGATACATGGAACAAATCTTTCACAGAATGGTACCTCTGAGTTAATAGTAACCGATAGGCTACCATCCCATATACCTCAATTATCTTGAATGGTCATAATGAATCTTGGTGATAACTTCCCCTATCTCCTGATCTGTTTGTGACCTAAACTTAGCAAAACATACATAGAGATGCGATGTCCCACCTCAAACTTGAGTGGTCTTTGGTGATGATCAGTATAAGATTTATGTCTAGACTGAGTTGTAGTCCTATGCTTTTGAATTAGCTGAACTTGCTTAGAAGTCTCCTGAACGAGATGAGGACCCAACAGAACTACCCCACCTGCTTTGAGAAAACATAAAGGTGAATGAAATTATCTACCATAGAGGTCCTCATATAGTTCTATTTGAATTTTCACCTAAAATATATTATTATAGTTAAACTCAACAAGTGGGATATTTTTTCTCCCAAGAACCACCAAAATAAAGAATACAGTCCCATAGAATATCCTCTGACACTCATATGGTCTGGTCAAACTGCCCATCAGTCTGAGGGAGATATGAAGTAATCAAGAGCACTAGTAAACCCATCTATTTCTAAAACCCTTTTTAGAACTATTTAGTAAAGATATCATCTCTTTTTGAGATAATAGAACGAGTTACACAATGAAGTCACACTATATCCCGAATATACAACCTTCCCAACTCATCAATATAGAAGGTATACAGGATAGGTAGGAAGTGTATGGATTTGGTCAATATCTCTACAATCACCAATACTACATCAAAGTCTCAAGGATACCTTGGAAAGTTTATAATTAAATCCATGGTAATTACATTACATTTTCACTCAGGAATAGATAGAGGTTGTAGAAGTCCAGTAGGTTGTTGGTGCTCTGCCTTCCCCTACTGACAGGTGGAGTATCGAGTGATGAAACCAACTATTGGATTCTTCATATCCAGCCACCAGTACTGACAACACATGTATCTATACATATTGGTAAGTTCATTATGAACTACCTAAAAAGTGGTATGATATTCCTTTATCATTTCTTCCCATATATCTGAAGGTACCCATACTTGTCCACGGTAGAGTAAGGATTCACTACCAGCAACAACCCACCCAGAAGGAGGGTTCTCACTTGTGATGCTTTCCATCAAATCGATTCCCTTTGGATAAAATAAATTCCACATACAAACTCACTCCATAAGAGAGGTTGTCACTGTAAAGGCTGTTAGAACTTGTTGCCCACATAATTCCTGAACCTCCAGATGCATCTCAGTGAACAAGTCAATTATTTTCCACTCACTAATGGATTCTTGGATGGCTTGTGTCTGATTCTTGTGGCTCAAAGCATCATACATGGAATTACACTTACCAAGGGTATAAGAAATCTCAAAATTGAACAACTATAGGTATTTGACCCACCTGCACTACCTCAAATTCAAGGCTCTCTATGTGGAGAAATATTTCAAGATTTTATGATCTATATAAACAAAAAACCTATCACCCAACAAGTAGTGTATCCAATAATGTAAATCATAAACCACAACTACTAACTCAAGTTCATGTGTAGGATATTTCCTCTTATGTGGTCTCACCTAGCAAGATCTATAAGCCATGAATCAATTTCCCTATATCAAAACTTCACCCAGTCCAATTCCTAAAGTAACATAGTAAACAGTATATATTCTTCCTGTCTTAGGTAGAATCAGGATTGGAATTGAGGTTAGTCTTCCCTTTAACTCAAGAAAATATTTTTCACAAGCTTCTGACCAGATGAACTGTACACACTTCTTAGTTAGGTATTTAAAATGTGATTCTAAGTGGGAGAAATCTTGGATGAAATGCATTTAATATCCTGAAATCCCCAAGAAACTTTGTATATCGAAAACATTATTGGGTTTCTCCCATGAAACTAAAGTGATATCCTTTTTTGGGTCAACTTTTATGCTTGTCTCAGATATTATATGACCCAAGAAGTGAACCTTATCAACCCAAAAGTGTCATTTGCAGAGCTTTGCATATAGCTGGTGCTCTCTCTGTGTACTCAGCATGATCTCAAGATGGGTTGCATGGTCGTGTATGGAATGAAAATACATCAATATTTTCTTAACAAAAACCAACACAAAGGAATCAAGGTTTGGGTGAAAAACCCAATTCATCAGACCCATGAAGACTATCGTCACATTTGTGAGGCCGAAGGGTATAAACAGATACTCGTACAAGTCGTACCTACTCTGAAATTCCATATGTGGTATGTAATATGTCCACACAAACACCTGGTGGTATCTTAAAATTAGATCAATCTTGGATAAAATAGTTTATCCTTGTAGTTGGTCGAATATTTCATCAATAGGAGGCAAACAATATCTATTCTTTACCATAATCTAGTTGAGTCAATGATAATCCATATAAAATCTGAGGGTATTGTTCACATTCTTGGAAAAAAGAACTGGGGAACCCCGTGGTGATGTGCTCGATCTGATAAAACCCTTAGCCTTTAGGTCTTTAAGATTATTTTTGAGTTCTTTTAGCTCTTTTGGTGTCATTCTGTAAGGAGGAATGGACATTGGTGCTGCACCTAGCACTATCTCAATAGTGAACTCAACATCCCTCACGGGAGGTAATCTTGAGAAATCATCAGGGAAGACATCCCTGAAATGATCCACAATGGTAGGGAATTCTATAAACTGTGTTCCCCAATTGCTCTTGAAGAGAATTGCTAATTGAGTTGTCACTTTTCTCAGTCCTTCACATTTAAGTCATACTCGGTCTATATGCATATCCTATTTTCCTTTGTTTAAATATGTGTTTCCCTTATGAGATATGAAGGAAACCCCATGATGATAGTAATCCACTTGATCATGATAACAAGAAAGACAGTTCATACTAAGAATGAATTTGATGCCAGATATATCATGGAAGTAGAAATTCCAAAAGAAATGGCACCCACATATCTCAAGGGGAACTCTTGGAACCGTCATATACCCTCTGTCCTAACCCCAGGTAGAGTTTTGAGAGACATGACGCAAGAAAGGTACTCGATTTTAAAACCAAGGATTTCAACAAATAGAAGCAGATAAAAAGGAGTGTGATTCACCAGTATCAAAAAGGTCTGAAACTAAAGTAGAGGCTACCAAAATAGTACCTCTAACCATATATGGTCTTATACTCTTCTCCTCTAGTGTTATTTTCACTATATATATAATACCTGAACTGTAAGAACCCAAACCTTTGTTTTAGGTATGATTTTCCTTTTTTTTTGGAGTTTTTAAGAAAAGATGAGTTTCTAGAAATTTTTGAAGTACACGCAGTGTACTTCGTTGCCGCTCAAGGTCATGTTCTGTCCATGTCACGGCCAGACACACAACCATGTAGGGGTGACTTGGAGATCACCTAAAGCGGAGTACGGAAAATCCTAGTACACGCCATGTACTTCAATAGTACACGTCGTGTACTTTTTTTCACTAAATGCACCGAGGTCACGTCTTAACCACAGAAATGTCTTCTTCTCCTGTTTCTTCGACCGAGAGCATCCGTACGGCCATGGATCTTAGACGAACCCCTGATACTCCATCCATTCTTCAAATTGACCGTCGTCGATTACGTTGGAACCGTAGCGGTAATCTCTTCCTTCTCCTAGAGCTTTGTTTTCCAATTCCTCCTCTTTTTCAAGTTATCATGGGTTGAACGTTTTATGAGTTTTCATAGATCTACGAAATTATAAAAAGATTCGAGACTCGTGGTTCAAGTATATCAATCTCCAAACGTCGAGGTAGGTGTTTTGTGCCTTTCTGTAGGAAGTCTGAGTATTTTGTGCAAATTCCACCAATACCTTTGAATGGGGTATTGCGTGTTTCATATTTTTCCCTTTTTTTCCTAATTTTCTTATATTCCTTAGTATAGATTATTGTTTGTGAATACGGTAATTTACTGTTCTTTAGATGTTTTTCTCATGCATGTGTTTCTTGTTTATGACCATTTGGTCTAGTTTTTTCTATTAGGCTATTGTCATTTCCATGACTAGTTGTAGGATGGTGTGACTATTTTTCTTCCATGCTGAGATGTTGTAGATTCTCGCCAAGTAGTTCTTGAGGATACTTTGGTCGTTACGCGATGTGATACTTGCTGACTTTACACAGGGCTGTGAGAACCTAGTGTAGTAGACCATAGAGAGAATGGACGTAAGGGCTTCTCCAGAGTGTCTTTATAATATGATGTGAGACCACAGGGGGAATTGACGTTGAGTGCTTCCCCAGAGTGTATGTAGTTCCTAGACATGGGCCACAGGGGGAATGAGACGTTGAGTGCTTCCCCAGAGCGCCTTTAGTATGACACGAGGATATAGGGGGAATTGACGGTGAGTGCTTCCCCGGAGAGTCTATTATTTAGCTGAACCAGAGGGTTGAGACTGTGTGTGCTTCCCAAAGGTTTGCTAGTGCTTGTAGGTTGAACCCTAGGGGTTAGGCTGTGAGAACTACCTAGAGGTTACCTATTTGTTCTAATTGCTTGAGTGACTATTTACTTGTTTGTAATTATGTGCTAGAAGTTGTGGATTGCTTTCTATTTAGTACTTCCCTGTTTACTGCTTTCTGTACTTTTACCTACCATATATTCACTGACTATTAGGCATAGATATTTGGGTGGTTTCCTACTGGGACTTTGTCTCACACCTTGTTTGGACCATTCTTTTGGGCCCAAAAATATTATATTGTTGTAGGTATAGATAAGGGCAAGCGCCCTTCTACTTTAGGTTCTTGATTACACTGGAGATAAAGAGCATGGGACCAAGCCGAGGCTTGTAATGCTGATGAGTTTCTCATCTGTTGTTTTTATTTTTTACTTTGTTTTAGTACTATATTTACCATTGTGAATTGTTTGGATATTTTCCTAGACATATATATATCAGGCATCATTTACATATACTCCTGCTCTAGTTGTTTATTTATCAGTATTCCACTGTTATTGTTGTTGGATATTTGCTGCTTCTATTGTGGTATGTGTTGTTACTTCTGTTGTGTACTCTGCCAATGAGGGAATAGTTTCCCCACTATCACACCCAAGTCTCTCGCTGCTAGTCAGCAGCCTCTGTCATTCGGGGAAATGCGCTTGAGGCCATGGGACCAACCGAGTACGGGGCGCCTCTCGGTGAATTCCAGAACCAGGACGTTAAAAAGTGGTATCAGAGGGTCTCTTATCTCTTGACATACTATTTAGAGACTATATCCATGGATAGGATGGAATAGGTACTTGGTAATGAGCTATGCCTGGGAGTAGCTAACTCATGTACAGGGAAAAGACATACTACCTCGTTTATTTCAATTTTACTGGTTTTCAATTTTACAGTTGATTTGATTTCACCATTGAGTGATTCACATGCTTTGTTATGTTACCGTTATTGTTATTGCGGTTCTATTTCTGTCGCAACCCGATGAGATGAGGGTATGTCATCTCATGCATCATATATACACTTGATAAAAATAGCATGCCATGCATTATTTCCATGCCATCTAGGATGCATTAGCAATTTCATGTTGTTGTGATAGATGTTGTGTAGATTATGCATGTTGTTGTGATAGATGATTTGATTTAATCTATGTTGTTTGATAGAGGATTTTTTTTATAGTACTTTGCTTAAATGGGTGCCAAACCTTGGTTCTTGAGGTGTTATGGGCCCTCATAGACTAGAATTTGGTGGATCATTACCTGATTGACTTGTTATAACTTGTATAAGATTTCAAGCTCTAATTTGTGGGAAGTATGGGCCCTCATAGATCATAATTTGAAACCTTAATGCTTGTTTTTTGTGTTTTTTGGGCTCCGGAGCAGTTTTGAGGCTACTGCCCGGAAAAACCCAGAATACACGGCAAGTACTTTATGAATGCACGTCGTGTAGTCTTTAGCCGTGTCACTGACTATGCAATCAGGGACACGGGGTGGTGAAATCTTGTAGGAACACACCATGTACTGGTTTAGCACACTTTGTAGTATGAAATTGGTACCCCGACCGTGTCACGAACAACACGGGCCATGTTGTCTTTTCACATACACGACCGTGTCTGAATTTTACATGTTGTGTAGTCTAATGTTGGTACCATGGTCGTGTCACGAACAACACGGGTCGGCGTTACCCTTTCTCGTATATGTCATGTCCGTATGGAACATGCCATGTAGTGTTGATCCATGTGTCTGATCATATCGCTAACAACACGGGCCAGGTAAGGCATGTTTAGTACACGTCGTGTCTACCTTGAACATGTCGTGTAGTTTTGTTTTAGAGGAGCCATGTGGCTTAACTGTGTATAAGGACTCGGACAGGGAATAGGATTCAAGTACATGTTGTGTGTTAGGACAACACATCATGTATCTGGGGTGTTACATGACCAGTTTAGGTAGAATTACATGCCCATGTGAATGACATAAGGGAACACACCGTGTGGGGAAACTAAACATCATGTAGTCATGTTTCGCATAACTTGAATGCCTTCTTTTCCCGGTTCCTTCTTGTGCCTTCAGTTTTTTAGTTCTTTGATAATCTTGATTCTACGGTGTACGTTTGACCTTGCAGAGACCTGGCATCGATACGTCCTTCGTTTGTACGCCAGTTTCCATGCGGTGATCAGACACCAGATATGGTCGGTTAGGGATGTCCCTCAGATCCTCCTATTATCCCAGCCTTGGCACCAGTAGTGATACCAGTTTCAAGCACCAGTGAGCAGTTTAGGGAAGGTTTTCTAAGGATGATGCAGACCTTCTAGGGAAATATTCCTCCTACCTTGACTATGGCAGACTTGATGCGGGTTTTCCAACAGTATCATCCTCCCACCTTCTTAGGGGAAGGAGGACCTCAGGCTGTAGAGTCGTGGCTAGAAGTCATGATGATGATCTTCAAGCATCTGAAGATTCCTACAGAGAGGCGGGTCAAGCTCAAAACCTACATGCTATGTGACTCCACCAAGAGATGATGGGACATGATCTCACAGGCAGGTCATCAGCAGGTTAGGGTATGGGAGGAGTATCAGCGCATCTTTTATGACTACTTCTATCCAGAGACCCTGAGGGCCGACCGAGCCCGGGAGTTCATGAGCCTGGAGTAGGGTACTCTTTATGTCATGGAGTACACCTCTCATTTCACTTAACTTCAACATTTCACACCCATCCAGGGTGGATATGGGTTGTTCTTGTCAAGGAAGATTGAGGATGGTATCATATGGGAGATCCACTCACATGTGAATATCTTCAGGTTGACTTCCATCGCCTCCATCATCAACCAAGCACTAATTTCAGATCGCAATCTAATGGATTCCAGAGCTGAGAGCCAGGGTGGTTCCGCTTCCAGAGTTAGTGCTTCTCCAGTTGACAGTAGGAAGCACTGTAGGGGGTCTACTCGTGGTGATCCAAGACAGCGAGACACATCTTCAGGTAGCCAAGTGGTATGATACCAGTGTGGAAGGTCTGTACATACGAGGATGCAGTGCCAGAGAGACCCAGTGGAGTGCCAATCTAGCAGCAAGATGGGTCACCTTCAGCACTTTTGTCAGGTTTTCTCACCAGTAGCTGGTAGAATTGGTTCATCCATGACTCCTCATTCAGGAGCAGCACCACCAGTTTCTCACCATCCTAGGAACTGGAGTTCTTTCGGCCGTTCAGGCCGACGTGGAGGTCGTGGCCAGGGTGGTCAGTCGCCGGTCTATCAGCGATAGTAGGGCAGATCAGCTCAGAGCAGTCAGGCAGGGCCACAGGGCCATGGTATAGGTCATGATTTTGCAGTGGAGTAGACCCAACCGGAGTAGGATCTCGGACCCTCCATAGTTCTAGGTATGATCTAAGTAGCCTCAGTTTTATCTTCACCTCTTTTGGATACCAGTTCTACGCATATCTTTATCTCTATTTCTATTGTGGAGAGCCTTGGGCTCTGCATCTTTTCCTCTGTTGATACCTTGACTCTAGACACACCATTGGGGACTAGACCGGTTAGTGTACGTCAGTGCAGAGAGTGCCCTCTTGAGGTTGTGGGGTGTCACTTCTTATGGGATCTCGATGTCCTAGAGATGACAGGCTATGATGTCATTCTTGGAATGGATTTTCCAGTTCCCTTCCAGGAATTTTTTGACTGTTATCATCGTAGGGTGAGTTTCATATCACCATAGGGTGGATCTTTTCTTCATTGAGGTGAGTGGGGTGTCCGGGTGAGTAGAGCAGGACCCGAGCATCATAGGCTAGGAGGAGTTACAGCTCAGATTGCTAGTCTTTATCTGGACAACCAAGGGACTTCACAGTTAGACTTTCCTCCAGAAGTGGATTGTTTCAGGGATGTCTTTCCAGAGGACTTTTCAGGTTTGCCTCCAGAGTGCAAGGTAGACTTTTCAATTGAGCTCGTTCCAGGAGCAGCACCGATGTCTATTCCTCCTTATAGGATGGCTACACCTGAGTTATAGGAGCTCAAGAAGCAATTGGAAGAGTCATAGGCAAAGGTTTTCATCTGACCTAGTACTTCTCCTTGGAGATCACCTATCCTGTTTTTAAAGAAGGAAGACAATACCCTCAGGCTGTGTGTGTATTATTGGAAGCAGAACCAGTTGACAGTCAAGAAATCATATCCCTTGCCTAGGATTGATGACCACTTTGATCAGCTTCGAGGAGCCCGGGTGTTCTCAAAAATCAATTTGAGGTCCGTTTATCATCAGTTGCGCGTTAGACCATCATATATACCTATTACATCCTTCAGGAGTAGGTATGGTCTATACGAGTATACAGTTATGTTGTTCGGTCTCACGAATGTGCCAGTAGTTTTCATGGCACTGATGAACTGAGTATTCCATCCATACTTGGATTTCTTCATGGTGGTTTTCGTGGATGACATCTTGGTGTACTCTCACACTTTACATGACCATGCTACCCATCTTGAGATCGTTTTGAGTACACTGAGAGAGCATCAGTTATATGCTAAGCTCTCGAAATGCCACTTTTGGATGGATCAGATTCACTTATTGGGTCACGTTATCTCAAAGAAAGGAGTATCAGTAAACCCAAAGAAAGTGAGAGCAGTAGTTTCTTGGGAGCATCCAAAGAATGTCTTTGAGGTGCGTAGTTTTCTAGGGCTAGCTGGAAACTACAGACGTTTCATATAGTACATTTCACGCTTAGCAGCACTGTTGACAGGTCTGACAAAGAAAGGGTAAAAGTTCTTATGGTCATATTCTTGTGAGTCAGCCTCTCAAGAGATGAAAGGGAGGTTGACTTCAGCACTGATGCTAGTCTTTCCAGGTCCGGGCAAGAGCTACACTGTTTACTATGATGCTTCAGGTATCGAGATGGGATATTTACTTATGCAGGGATATGGAGTCATTGCGTACGGGTCCTGGCAGTTGAGGCCACATGAGAGGAACTACCCGACGCACGATATCAAGCTGGCGGCAGTTGTTCATGCCTTACGTTGTTGGAGACATTATCTTCTAGGAGAGCACTTTGTGGTTTTCATTTACCACAAGAGTCTCAAGTACATCTTCACTCAACGTGATCTAAATTTGAGACAGCACAGGTGGGTTGAGTACCTACAATCCTTTGACTTTGAGCTTGCCTATACGCTGGGAAAGGGAAACACAGTGGTTGATGTGTTGAGTAGGAGGACTCAGATACAGGCAGTTTAGGAGGCCAGCAGTGAGTAGCAGCTTATGCCTATGTTCTCTAAGATGCATTTGGAGGTGCACGACAGACAGGGGTAGATTTTCCATCTTCTGTAGTTGTTACATCTACACTTCTTGATTGGGTACGGATGAGGAAACTATCAAACTCAAAAGGACTAGTACTGTAGGAAAGTGTGTCAGGAGAGGACCCTCTTCTTGAATGAATAGTGGGTGAGGATGAGATCTTTCATTTTCAGGGATTCATATGGGTGCCAGCAGATATACGTGAGGAGCTGATACGGGACTTTCATTCCTCATTTTGGGCAGTTCATCCTGGCGTCGCCAAGATGTATCATGATCTAAACTACCAATATTGGTGGATAGGTATGAAGAGATATGTTTTTGGTTTTTTCATGAGGTGTTCCACTTGTCAGTAGGTGAAGGTAGAACATCAATGACCAGCAGGTCTTTTACAGCAATTACACATTCTTGAGTTGAAGTGGAATGACGTTGTGATGGAATTCATGACTGGTTTGTCGAGATCACCTCAAGGGAATGATGCAGTATGGGTTTTCATTGACAGACTCAGGAAGGTTTCTCACTTCTTGCCGATCAAGGAGACCTTCTGTGTTCATGAGATGGGACAATTTTGTATCCGAGCGATTGTACGTCTGCATGGAGTTCCGCACTCCATCATTTCAGACAGGGATAAGTGTTTTACTTCTCAATTCTGGCAGGGGCTTCAGAAGGCTTTGGTTACATAGGTACTTTTGAGTACAGCATTCCATCCCCAGACAGATGTCCAGTCCGAGCGTACAATTCAGGTTCTTGAGGATATGCTCTGATCTTGCATTCTAGACTTTGGAGGTTCTTGGGGGAATCATATACCTCTTATGGAGTTCTCCTATGACAACAATTTTCTGGAGACTATTTAGATGGCACCTTACAAGGCTCAGTACGGTAGGTCATGCCGATCACCTTTATACTGGATGGAGGCGGGAGAGGTAGCTATGCTGGGACCTTGTCTTATTCAGTAGACCTTAGATCAGATAGAGTTGATTCGAAAGAGGATGGATATAGCATAGTCTCGACAGAAGTCTTATGATAATCAGCGGAGGCGACCTCTAGGGTTCGAGGTCAGTGATTAGGTTTTCTTGTATGTCGCACCGAGGTTGGGACACATAAGGATTCATAGGTAGGGTAAGCTTTCACCACGGTACGTCAGGCCATTTGAGGTGTTGTCGAGAGTTGGTCTGGTTGCCTATCGGCTACAGTTACCTCATAGGTACCAAGATATGAATGATTTTTTCCATGTTTCTCAGCTCCAACGTTACTTTTCAGACCCATCTCATGTCCTTCGACCTGATGAGGTTGAGCTCGAAGAGGATTCATCTTTTGAGGAGCATCCTATATATACTGTCAATTGTAGTATTAAGGTTCTTTGTGGCTGGTTTGTTCCTCTAGTATGGGTGTTATGGCAGCATGGGTGAGTACAGGACGAGACTTGGGAGAGGGAGGTTGAAGTACGATCATAGTGGCCGGAGCTGTTCGGGGTTTCTTCTTCCACACCTCACTAGGGAAATTCGGGGATGAATTTCTTTAAGGGGGGAAGTTTTTAAGAACCCATACCTTTTTTTCAGGTATTTTTTTCCTTTTTCTGTAGTTTTTAAGAAAAGAGGAGTTTCTGTAAATTTTTGAAGTACACGATGTGTACTTCGTTGTCGCTCGAGGCTGTGTGATGGTCGTGTCATGGCCACACACACGGCCATATAGGGGTCACTTGGAGGCCGCCTAAAGCGGAGTACGAAAAATCCCAGTACACGCCATGTACTCCAATAGTACACACTGTGTACTTCATTTTTTTTCACTAAACACACCAGGGTCGCGTCTTAACCCCAGTAACGTCTTCTTCTCTAGTTTCTTCGACTGAGAGTGTACGCACGGCCGTGGATCTTTGATGAACCCCCAATCCTCTGTTATTTCTCTGAATCGACCTCTGTCGATTGCGTTGGAACCACAGTGGTAAGCTCTTCCTTCTCCTAGAGCTTTGTTTTCCAATTCCTCCTCTTTTGCAAGTTATCATGGGTTGAACGTTTTATGTATTTTTGTAAATATACGACGTTCTAAGGAGATTCAAGCCTTGTGGTTCGAGTATATTAATCTCTTAATGTCGAGGTAGGTGGTTTGTTCTTTTCTGTAGGAAGTCTTTGAGTATTTTGTGCAAATTCCACCAATACCCTTGAACGGGGTATTGCGTGTTTCCTGTTTTTCCCTTGTTGTATGCCTACTTTGCTTATATGCCTGATTAGAGATTATTTTTTGTGAATATGGTAATTTAATGTGCTTTTGATGTTTTCCCCATGCATGTGTTGCCTGTTTATGACCATTTGGTCTAGTTTTTCCTGTTAGGCTATTTCCAGTTCCATGCCTAGTTGTAGGATGGTGTGAATTTTATTCTTCCATGCTGAGATATTGTAGATGCTAGATAAGTAGTTCTTGAGGATACTTCGTCCATTACATGATGTTATACTTGTTGACTTTACACGGGGCTGTGAGAACCTATTTTAGTAGACCATAGGGAGAATGGATGTAAGGGCTTCTCCAGGGTGTCTTTATAATACGATGTGAGACCATAGGGGAAATTGACATTGAGTGATTCCCCAGGGTGTCTGTAGTTCCTCGACATGGTCCATAGGGGGAATGAGATGTTGAGTGCTTCCCCAGAGATCCATTAGTATGACACGAGACTATAGGTGGAATTGATGGTGAGTGCTTCCCCCGATTCTATTCTTTAGCTGAACTAGAGGGGTGAGACTGTCTGTGCTTCACAGAGGGTTTCTAGTGCTTGTAAGTTGAACCATAGTGGTTAGGCTGTGAGAACTACCCAGAGGTTACCTATTTTTTCTACATGCTTGAGTGACTGTTTACTTGTTTTTAATTATGTGCTAGAAGATGTGGATTACTTGCTATTTAGTAATTCCCTTATTACTAATTTATGTACTTTTACCTGCCATATATTCACTAACTGTTAGGCACAGATCTTTGGGTGGTTGCCTACTAGAAATTTTTCTCACACCATATTTAGGCCATGCTTTTGGGCCCAAAAATATTATATTGGTGCGGGTATAGATAAGGTAAAGCACCCTTCTACTTCAGGTTCTTGATTTCACTAGAGCTGGAGAGCATGGGAACAAGCCGAGGCTTGTGATGCTAAGGAGTTGCTCATTTTTTGTTTTTCTTTTGTACTTTAGTTTAGTACTATATTTAGAATTGTGACTTGTTTGGAAATTTTCCTAGACATATATGAATTATGCATCATTTACATATACTCCTGCTCCAGTGGTTTATTTATCAATCTTCTGCTGTTATTGTTGTTGGATATTTACTGCTTCTGTTGTTGTATGTGTTGTTACTTCTATTGTGTACTCTGCCAATGATGGAATAGTTTCCCCACTATCACACCCAAGGCCCTTGCTGCTATTTGGAAGCATCTGGAGTTCAGGAAAATGCTCTTGAGGCCATGTGACCAATCGGGTACGCGGAACCTCTGGGTGGCTTCTAGAACCGGAACGTTACATGAACCATGGCCCTCAGATGTTTCATGACTTGCCTGAGCAGGTCCGCTCTATTGACACAGATAGTCTAGAATTGGGTTTCCACAACCATGACCTCCACCATTACCTTGGCATGATCGGTCAGTGGAAAATAAAATTCCATACTATTGGGGATTCCTAGATCCCATACCTGATAGAGGTGTTAGTATAAATCCTCTTCCACTAGATGTTGATGAGAAAGAATGGAAGAAACACTGAAGGTGGCCCATATTTCTATAATCTCATCACTCTATCGATTATCTCATGCAAGAAGGCTTCTTATAGAAAACTCTTCCACACTGATGACATGTGACAGAACTATAAAAATGTGATTCTTGGATAGGATTTCCTTCTAGTGCACTTTCAAAATGGTGCTTATTATTTCTTGAATAATCATTACCTTATCTTGTAACTGAACCACCCTAGCTCACAGTTTTATCTTCCCTGACATTTCTTTCTGAAATTAGGGCTTGATTCATGATCTATGTGAAATTTTTCAAACAAAATACATTCAATTACGAGAAGATGGTATATTCGAGTTCATCCTCAAAGAGTCTCACAATTTTCTGTTCATCTCCAGTCAAAGATGAGAAAAAACACTGAATATCTGTGAAATGATTAGAATACTCTAACACTGTCATAGAGCCCTGCTGAAGATTTAATAATTACCTAAAACAATCATATATCATATTCTATGAAAATAAGTTATCATAGAAATTTGTTTAGATGTATCCCCAAACCATGTATCTGGTATACTCCACCAGAGAAATGACATCCCACCAACACATGGCAGAATCACAAACATGTAGACTTCATGTTTGACCCTCCGCTCTGGAAGAGTCTCAAGATGGTCCAAGGTAGACTTCATGGATTTTATCCATGACTCTGCAACATGAGGACCACCACTTCTTGATATGGTGGGAGGGTGATGCTATAGAAAGTCCCATGTGTTCTCTGTCATATATGAGGTAAGTCTTGGAATATTATGGACTACCTGGATAAACCTGAGGAGTCCATCCCTAAACTGATCATCATGGCCCATCAGAAGATTAGCAGGAGGTAGTACCACAGGAGGCACCATAGGTGGTACTACAGGTAGTTATGGAGTGTTCTCATCATTTATTTCCTGAGGTACAGCATGAATACATCATGACAGAATTGGTCTATAATAACCAAACACACCCATATAGATATAATTTCATAACAAAAAAGAAGATAGGTAAAGGTGGAATAAATAGGTAGGTACATAGCCTACCTCTAATCACTACACAACAGATAGCCTACTCTAAGAGCTGGGTCTAGATAAGAAAGAGGAAACTTATAAGGATCACTAAAATGAGACCTACAACCTATTTCCTAGGTAAATTCAAGTTAACATCTAACAACTATCATAACGTTATATTTAACAAAAAGTTAGTTCATATTTTTACAACTAGTCACAATAGAACTCACATTCAAAAAGGCATATGCATGCTGAAAGTAGATATGGCGTGGAAATATAATTGTCATTTTAATACCTATGGTGCCTAATATGATGAATTTAAATGCATTTCCATTGTATCATTGGGACACAATGGTAAAAAACATTATCTCAACAATACCAATATCAATAACAATATGAAACAATTGTGTCACCAAACGGTGAAATAATATCAACAATAATTGGCATTATCAATAACTGTAATCCCAACCCATGAATTTGGGTTTCAGTTGTACATGAGTTAGATATATCCAAGCACAAGGTATGTTCTAAATTCCTATATCGTAGTCTGTTGTATAACCCAAACAGTAATACAAAATGAAAAAAAACACCCTTTGATACCACATTGTAGCATCCCCATCCCGGGAGCCATTAGAAGGGCGCTCCGAGCTGACTTGTCTACATAACCTCAATCGCATCTCCCTGAATGTTAGAGGCTTCCAACTAGAAGTGATGGCCTTTTTAACATGTCTGTGGGGGATAATATTCCCTCATATGTAATAGGTAATATCTAGTGAAAGAAAAAAATATTATAAAAATTAGTGGAAGCATGTAAATAATCAAATTGTAGCAGAAGAAATTAAATAATCCCAACTGAATAAATAATAAGTGTGGGAGATGATAAATAAAACCAGATACAAAATGATTTCCTTATATGATGTATGTACTAAAGTAAAGATTTATAAAAATAGGATTAAAACATGTAATCAAAGATATAAATACAACAATGTAAAGCAGCAACTGTATCTTGAGAAAAAGATCAGTCTTCTGCCCCCAATATCCATTATAAGCAGCAATCAACACTCAAACATTGGAAGCAGCTTTCTTACCATTATCTATACCTATGATAAAAAATTCTACTTGGGTGCCAAATGGTGCCTGAGAAGGGAGTGAGATAAAATACCAGTAGTTCGGCACCCATGGTGTCTAAACCTTTACATTTCGTGATGTAAAAAAATCAGTGTGCCAATATATGATAAAAGTAAGAAATAAAATAAACATAATAAAATAAATATATATATCTTGGTCTAGGTCCTCAATGAAACCCATCCTATATCACCTTCTTCAACCTAATTTGGGAATTTGAATAAGGTACCTATTATAAGAAGAATGTATATACCCATAAAAAGGCTAAAAAGTAGAAAAATGAAAAAAAGAATATACCCCCAAGATTGTGATTTAGATTGGGGTTTAATTTATGTGTCAGAAAAAGTGTGCTCCAAGGAACTAGAATGGAATCACAATTCACACAGAACTTAAAGAATCATCAGAAATAACCTTCCATGCATTTTAATTATTATTATGTTCAAGTTGAGATTTAGAGTCTGATATCGTTCTGAAGGTATCGCTACGGTACATCCTTCAATTTACCCAATACAACTGACCTTGTCCAAGGAAATATTTTAAAAGACTAAGTATCCCTCAAAGCATGGTTTACCATGATTTTGTCTTAGTATGAAAAATAATTATTCGAGTATCACCTGAGGCATAGCCTAGCCATGTTTCCAATGGGTCCATCCTCGATGATCTCTTTGGGAACCGATATCACCCATAAGTACGTAGAAACCTAGGGAAACCCTCTTCTGAAAAATCCAAAGACATCACCTCACTGGCATAATGCATAACCAATCAAGAACTGAGAGATCTCATGTGGTCCTTAATATAGAACAAAAATTTTCTCACCACCTTGAATTTAATTATATTTCACTGAATCAGATGTCATATAGTATGCATTTATAATCGTAACAAAAAAATTAGGCAACTAAACTCCATGTATTTCATGATTATTCAAGCCAAACAGTTACACCCAAAGTACTTTATCAATGAAAGTATAAAAAATACACTTTTCTATTTTATAATAGCATAGCACAATAATAATTTTATCATGGAAAACCCATTATGCATAAATAACGAAAAAAACCAAAAGATTGTGGTTTAAAATTATCCTAAATAATTTATTTAATTAAAATTAAACTAAAAAGGTATCACACATTACATTAAACTAAATAATTTAATTATTCAGGGATAATAGAAACTAGACTAATTATGTCGGCATACTCAAAGGGGTATCCAACAATGTTTCAATAATTTTAATAAGTTGATTTATCTCAACTAGGGTTGCAATAGTCAACCCAATAAATTTAGGTAAATTAGAATAGTTAAAATTGAACATCACTAGAAGGAACCAACAAGTGGCACAATGTGCACTCTAAAAGATTCAATGAAATGAGAGCAAAGAGTAGACATCGTACCTTGTACTCGTAGAGAATCCTACACTCTATGGCAATCATTGATTTGACCTAAAATGGAAGAAATCAAATGATTTTATAAAAAAACCAATTTCAGGTAAAAAACATCCATGTTAGACTACATGGAGGATAGTGAATGAGATCCTATGATTCTTGGTTTGTTACGTTAGCCTTACTGAGATCTTTACTGTGCACCAGACGACATTGAAAATAGGTAATAATTGGAGTCGTAGCAAGCATCCGAAGGAGGAGAGGAGGTGGAGGAGGCAAACAACAGGGGGTCTCTATAGGGGTGACGCACCAAGGGAGAGGTAGGAGAGATAGAGTGAAGAAAAAATAAAGAAATAAAAGAGAAAAATAAAATAAAAGGAAAAAAAGAAAAAAAGGGAAAATAGAAAAAGGGGGAAAAATAAGAAATAAATAAAATAAAATGGATGGGAATAAAATGAAATAAAAATAATAAAAAGGGATAATTTCCATTTTAATTAGTTTTACTTTTCTCATAACCCCCTTCTTATTTAATTTCAAAATTTATTTTTATCCCTTTTTACTTTCTTTTAATTTCCATTAAAATTTATTTTTATCTCTTTCTAATTTATTCTAATTATTTTTAACCCCAAAACTATAATAGGGTGTGGTTTAATATTTTAAATAAAACTTGGTCAATTATTTAAATAATTTTAATAGTTTCCCAGGCCCCGCAATAGGGTGCATAGGCACACGCCCTAGGTTGTTTTAAGGTTTTGGACTAAAAATTTTAAACGGTTTTTACCCTGATAAAAGCCAGGACTTGCACACAACATCCGCTAAAGTACTTGAATATACTATATAACAAGAATAACTATATTAATCACTTATTTAAAAACCTTATTCATAACTATAACCTTTCTTAATCTTCATTTTTAATTATTCTCTACATGTTTATTAGTTAATTTTTATTTATTTTAAATATCATCTCTGAGTAATCTTGATCATTTTGAACAAGTTTTATAATAGTGGTCTTGTTATTTATTATTATCCCAAATTTCATCATTCATAAATCATAAAAGGTAATTTTATTGTTTTTTTATAATTATTAATAAATTTGTAATTTCATTTCACAATTTTTTGTAGTTATTATTCATGACGTGGAATTCGAGTATGAGCATGATTTTATAATTTATAATTAATGAATATTTTTGTATTAATTAATTATTTAAATGATCATATTACCATTACAAAACCAAAAAAAATCATTATTTACCTATTAATATCCAATAATAATTTCTTAAATCCATCCTTGATATAAATTTGTAGCATTTTTCATCTAGGTGGTTAAACAGACTCAAAAAGAACATGCTACAATTTATTTGTTAATATGGCTATAGAAAAGATTATTTTATTATAATATCATTATCATAAAAGAATAATGAAATTATTTAGATTTTATTAAGGTGATTAATTATAAATTATAGGATTTATAATAATATGAAAATTTAATATGAAATTTTTATTTATAAATAAATAAATTTTCCTCTTGGTTTGTTTGTTTTAGGGAGTCAATTTTACAATGATCGCTTGTTTATAATATTATTTATATAATGCCTGATTTATATTTCTATAATATAAATCATGAAAATAAATACATATTAATTTATTTAACCCCTTTCTAGAACAATCCATGAAAGGTGGTGATGAAAAAATGAAACATGTTATTTGTGGAGGTGATAGTCTGCACATGCACATGAACAGCGTTTTCATTTTTTTCAATTGAATTGGAGTGGAATATATAATGTTTATACTATAAATATAATAACATTTAATCATATTATTTATAATTATTTCATTATATACATATGGTTATCATGTGTTTTGAGGAGGTTGGATAAGAAGGATAAATAAAGGAAATTAAAGAGAAAGTAATACTTACATTGAGAATTTTGATCTCCTCTTAAAGTATCCTTTGGAAACGATGGACTTGAGGAACTTTATTGAGGTCAAGGGATTCCAAACATGTATAGTGTCTCTATAAGGATTATATTGGGTATATTTTCCTATTAATTTCAAAATTTAGGTATATCCTGATGTGAGAGGAAGCGAGCGCCTTTTATAGGCGAAAAAGAGGAATGAGTCTTTAGAAAAGAATGTCGGGTAAGGGGTAAGAATGGAATTGTATCAGAGTTAGGTGACATAGGAAAGGAAATTTTTTTGATATGTTTAGTTAGTAATTTAAAACCTAATAAAGTCTTTCTATAAGGTATAAGTGACAAGATAAATTATTAAAATTTGAATCCCATTTGATTACCAATTTTTACCCTTATTAACTTTGACTAAAAATTAATCATTGTAAATATTTTATTATTAAAATATAAGATAGAACTTTATAAAAAAAGTTGAATTTATGAATCCTAATTTATACTCTATTTAATTTTATTTAGTTATTAAATATTTTAAAATTAAAATTTAAATAAAAACATATAATGTGTTAAATAACTATTTTTATAGAAAAACATCATTTTAATCGTTAATTGTTCTTAATTTTATTTATCATTGATTACCAATTAAATTACTGTTATTATATTTTATATATAGTTTTAAAAATCATATTATATTCTTAATTTGAATAATATCCAATTAATATAAAATAGTCAATATTTAGAAATGTTTTATTCTTTGAGAAATAATTATTTTACTACGATAACCAATATTACCCTTGGTAACATAATTTTATGTATAAAAATAAAATTAAAATCTTTAAATAATTTTTAAATTCAAATTAAAAGAATTCAAATCATTTTATATGATTTAATTTATAAAAGTGATAAAAATAAATATTAATATAAGTGTGCAGAATGCATAAAAAAAATTTATGAAAATTGCATCTTATTCAGCAAAAAAATGTATTACATACCTAATAATAACTATTTGATGGATGTTAACTTATTTTATTATATATATTATCAATACTCTCTATTTAATCCATTATTTATTCTAATATAATAAATATCATAGTGCATTAAAAGGAAATTTCTTAAGAAAATATGTTTTTACGCATAAAGTGATTTTATTTTTTTATTTAGACTTAAAAATTGAAAACTAAAATTTATTTTTATTTTTACATATGTTTAATAATTTTGTTACTTATATATTTACCCACCCCTTAAATGGATTCTTTTTAAGATTTATATAATTTTCCTTGGTTAATTTTGGTTCGGTATTTCATGTGATGAAATCTATTGAACGAAATTTAATTTAATGGAAAATATATAATTTAAAATATCAGGGTGTTACATAATACCTATATACAAAAACAATTGTTTGTAATGTACTCAGTGTCAATAGTTGATAATGAAAAAGTTTTTCTTTTTTCTCTACCATGAAACTAAAGATTTTTTAGAAATTGGTGGGTTCTTATGGTACTCTCCTTATCTAATATAAATCTGCCAAGATCATCATTTGAATATGAAATTAAATCGAAAACAAAAGTTTTGGAGAAGAGTTAAGAAAAATGCATTATTCCTTTCAAATACCATAAATTTATTTTAGTAGTAATCAAGTGAGGCTCTTTGGATTTTTCTTGAAATCTAGAACATAAGCATACATAAGAAATAATATTAGGTCTACATTCAATTAGATAAAGTAATTTATGAATTATTCCTCTATACATCTTGTTTTTAACTAGTTTCTTAGATTAATTAAAAAATATTAATATTAAAACTCATAAAAGTTTAATAATTATAACTTCTTTCAAGTTTAAATCTTTTAGGTAAATAAATTATGTATTTTATTTGATTTAAAACATTACCAAAATATTTTTGGTAAAGTTGAAATCCATGAAAGAAATTTAACTCACCTATATTTCTCATTCCAAATTCATTCTACAAGAGTTTTGAAAATTCATTAGATAATTATTTATTTTTGGAGCCAAAAAATACATCATCAACATAAATTTAAACTAAAAAACTATTTTGAAAATGTTTTATTGAAAAGGTAATGGTCTTCAAAATCTAAAGTAAAATCATTTGATTAAATAAAATAACTAACCTTTTATACCAATCCCTTGGTTCTTGTTTTAGACCATGTAGAGCTTAGAAAATTTTAACATATAATTTTTAAATGAGTGTTTTCAAAACCAGGAGGTTGTTTAACATACACTTTCTTCATTAAAAATCCATTTCAAAAATAATATCTAAGATCCATCTACAAAATCTTAAAGCTCCTATAATATTCATAATCTATAAGTATCCTAATGGATTCTTGTCTAGAAATAGTGGAAAAGGTTTACTCGTAATATTTTCCTTATTAAATACCCATTTAGTTATAATAATAGAATAATTAGATGGCCTATCAAAAAATTCTCATACATTGTTCATATTGAACATGTTTAATTCCTCTCTCAAAGAAACTAACAAAATCTCATCACTCAATGCTTTCTATATGGTTTTAGGTTTAGTCTTGTATTAGAATTAATATAAATATGCTATGTTAATAGCATTTCTTCAAGTCCAAAATCCTCTATTTGGGCTTCTGAAGGTAGTCTTTAGAGGATTATTTTTTAGGGTCCTAGGTTTTCTAAGTTCCACACATTTAGGTTACTTAGTCTTAATTATATTAGGAATGGATTTTTTTGGATTATGTTCTACATCATCATCCTTTGTATCATTAAAAATAGGTTCAAGTATCAGTTTTTCCATAAAATCACATATGTCATCAATCTGAAACTTTTTATGATCAAAGGGATTAATTTCATAAAATTTAACATGAGTAAATTCTTTAAAAATATTTGGAATCTCATTGAAAAATCTATAGGATTTATAAATAGTATAATAAACTAATAATATTCTTTTATCGGCCTCTAGATCAATCATATCATGATTATCTTTGGCATTGAAGACATACACTTTACAACCCAAAACATGAAAGTATCCAACCTTTGGTTTTCTATTGTTACATAATACATAGGGTGTTTTCTTAATGATAATCCTTACAAAAACTTTTTTTTAAAATATCATGTTTTACTAATAGCCTCATCCCAAAAATCACTATTAATTCTATATTCACATAACATTGTTCTAGAAATTTAATATAATTTCTTATTCCTCTTTTTAACAATCCCATTTTATTGAGGTGTCATAGGGGAAGTGAAGGTATGTTTAATTCCATGTTTTGGGAAAATTTAATTGAGTTAATATTTCTCTAACTCTTTCATATGTTCAATTATCAAATAAATGATATTAGAATTTTTTTTCAATTTGTAATAAAATAGAAAAAATATTAAATATAGAACAAGATTCACTCTTAAGTCTCAAAATGTAAACCCAAGTAAATCTAGAAAAATCATCAACTAAAACATAAAAAAAGATTTTCCATTGAGTCTAGTTGTTCTTGATAGACCAAATAGATCCATATGAATAATTTCTAAGTATTTATAAGTAAAAACTCTTTAATTGGTTTGAAAGATTATTTGTGTTACTTGCCCATTTAGTATACATCACTAAACAATCGTTTATCATAGGACATTGTCAAAAAAAATATTTATTTTATTAAAACTTATAATTTATTATAGGGATAACCAAGGTCATTTCTCAGGGACCATGTTTGGTTGGTTATTCACTATTAAAAATCACTTATTAAAATTTATTTTATTTTCAATGTTCTGAAATCATCCAGAATTGAATATTTTGGTTTGATTTTTGATTGAATGGAATAGAAAATAAAATATAAATTCATATACATATAGAATGAATATGATAAATGAATATGGTTCTGATTATGAATTTAAATGGGGTTTATCAATATTTACTTTTATTATAAATCTTATAATTAAATGGATAGATTCAATATCATTTATTTATTCACCCTATACTAGTATTTTGTATGGAACTATTAATCTACTCGAGAGATTCTTAAACATTCCATAAATTCTATGTGTTCTCCTTGATAAGTGTGTAAGACCATTCCTTGATCGAGTAAATGAAATTACTCACACACTTGGAAAAAATTATATACCATTCTTCCTTATATATCGTACAAATCCACTAGCAAGAAGTGTGGCCTGAATATAGGGAAATTTTGACTTGAAATAGTTGGAATAGTGTGATCATGTCAATGGAATTTAGAGTGAAAATTACATCCTATAAACCCCACCTCCACTATCACACTATAATTCGAAGGAAGATATAGTGAGAATTAAATGCATGAATTCAATATTTTCACTATTATTCCCCTCAAACCACCCATAATGAGTTAGTTCTTCATGAACATGGAGATTTAGAGCACAAGGTATATCATTGGGGTGAGAAAACACAAATAAATTGACATATAATAGAATCACAAAATGGTGAAAATATAATAGAATGAGAATTACAATCAAAATTCAGATAAATTACAGAGGGTTGGATCTACGATCAATAGATGCTGCATAAATTTCAAAATGGGATGAGGAGAATATTTATAATCTTCACCTTATTCCTCCTCAATTTTAGTGTTGTGGAGAGCTCCCACATAAGCTATATGAGTTACATGTGTCACGGTTTAGGGTCGAAATTGATTTGATGGAGATAAATTTCTTCCCATGATCGAGAACATACATCTTTGAGAAAAATCAGGGTGAAATTCTCATCTGCTTCATGACTCAAATGGAAATCCATTCTATGAATTCTCATGTGATTCATTAAATGTTATGGTTCATTAAAATTGAGTTCTCGAAAATAGGATTTGGTCTTGATGTCATCATGTGGGATTCTAAATGTTGGTCTTGATTGCTAGTTGGACAGAGCTGGTTTAAGCCTACACTTTGTCTTAAACTTGTGAGATCGAGTCAGATGTAGTTCATATTTCATCTTTTTTTGAACTTCAGTTTGAGTTCAATAACAGAACTTGGTTTAGGGGTATCATGGAGTCCTTTCCTTCCACCCATGAACATAATTTCTTAGATTTATTCTCTAATACCTAGTTTCCATCAACTAACTAAAACTAGAATTTTCTTCCTCATCAACTGGATTTGAACATCATTGCAAATCACTAATCAGAATTGGTTCCTCTATATTAGAATCTGCGAAGTGTGGATTTTTATTCACTTGAAATTTTCATTATTCTCTAGATCAACCTGGGTATATGGGGTATGCTTCTCAATTAGTGGATGGTTCATGAGGCTGAGTTCATGCATTGCATCAAATGGTTGGTGTGAGCTCCTCCTTGGCAACATATCCAGTGAGAGCCTCATCATCTTCCTCACCTCCATAGGGAGACAAATAAAAATTAGATTTAATTAATGAATTTAATAGTGAATTTTTTTTATCCACTTTGATGAACACTGGGTATGAAAAAAATTGATTATAGGGTTATTCAATCAGAAATCTCATGGGTACTTCAATGGGGAGTTCAGATTCCATAGGACTGGATCGTCTTTAATATCATAAGCATCATATTCTTGGACTATCATGAGGCTCAACTGGATTTGGAGGGGCATATTCAACAAGTGGCACAGCTCCAATTTTCTTCACCTCCCCACTAGAATTTATCTTGAGTTCAGGATATACAGGAAATGTAGTGATATTTGGGTGCATGTTTAAATGGGTGGCTCATCTTCTTTGGTCAGTTTTTAGGTGGTCTTTTTAATCCTTAGGTTCTTTAGATATCCATCATCAATGGTGCCTAGTTGACTCAATTTTAGCATCTCTATTTAGAAAATATTCAAAGTATTTCTACATTATCTTTAGATTTGTAAGATTAAATCTTGGTTAAAAAACTTCAGTCTTAGTTCACATCATCTCCCTCTTGGAAATCAGCCTTGGTATCAGTTTCTTCATTATCAATGTTGGCTCCCATCCTCAAATATTTTATCATGATCTTTGACAATTAGTGTCTTGGGTTTCTTCATCATCAAGATAATTTCTCATTTGCAGTATCTTCATTTATGTTAAGTTTATTTTTGGTATCTTAAGTGTTAATAGTATAATAGATCCAATGAAGGTGCTTTCTAACAAATAGAATAACAACAAGAAATTGGATTGAAAAAATAAAAAAGAAATAAAATAAGGGAAAATTTAAATATATGTAAGTCAGAATTAAGAACGAGTAAAATATAAAATAAAATTCCATGAAAATAAATATTAACATATATATTTTCAGGGTTCAGACCAATTTGATCCTACTCCATAGAAAGAACACCACCAAAATTTATATTATTTTACAAAATAGTCAAACAACATGAAACAGAGAAAGTAACACTAAGATATAATGCAAACAGACCAGAAAAACAATTATTCCATGAGTTACTTTCCACTCCAGGACTCATAGTGAACATGAGACAAATATTGTATCGTACACCTATAAGAAGGATGAACTCAAACATTAAACCCCAACTCTAAAACTGTTAAATATATAAATAAATAAATACAATGAAGAGTCAACTCATCAAACAAATATAGCCTTAAAAACATAGGACTATACCTAAAATCCAATAAGATCCTACAAGAGAAGATCAACAGATCTATCGAGGCCGGTACTTCCTGAAGATGTCAAGGTTGAAAAAGGATTGAAGGAGGCAATATCTCCACCACATGGGATCACTGGAGTAGAGGTGTGAAAGGCCACAAATGAGGAGAGTCAAAGATCCTCTCTCTAGAGTTATCTCACCAAACGAAGAATTTAGAAGGAAGATAATGAACCACACTCTCTGATAACAAAGGTTCGCGTCCAGTAATAACTTTTCAATATAGATGAGGAAGAGGTGAGGTGATGGGATGATAGGACTGACAAGCAAGCCATACTCATGGATGGTCGAGGGAGCACCGAAGGATCAAGAAAATTAGGTAGGTGCAACAGATCATGCTAAAACCAAGACACATGGAAGGAAGCAACTGGAGTCTAGGCACGAGATGCAGATCACATAGATAACACAAAGGATGCACCTAGGAGTAATCTGATCAAATGGATCTATAGTTAAAAGACCACCTGAAGCATCACAAAAATCAAACCAGAAAAGAATCATCCCAAAGAAATATAAATCCAACATGGTAGAGGAAATACTGCACATGGAGTCCCAAAATAATAGTTCCCAGAAAAAAAACAAATAATTTTCATAATAATAATAAAATGAATTTTACATGGAATATTAAAACTCCATTTAATTTTGAGAACAATATTTAAATAATCTCCGCCTATTTAAAATATAGTGAAAACAAACTTCCAAATGGTGTTCTTACAACCTATCTAACCCTAGCATATCAATAGTATGAATATATTTTCATAAATAGAAAAAACCTAAGTCTATAAACTATTCACCCAGTACAAACACCACTTGGAATGTGCTAGTAGTGACACATTCTCTACCCATAATACCATCTAGTTCTATCAAACTATAATATTCTTAGTAATTACAAGACTAAGGAACAACATTAAAATGAGAGCTTACCACCAATACCTGAGTCTCCATTAAAGGCCTGATACACATATCAATATAAAAAATATGAAAATGACTAAACAAAAAGTTGATCTATGGTTAAAATATAGTGAAAATACCAAAATATCCAAGATAAAATTAACACAATGGTGGAAGTAATAGAAATCCACAGCCACTAGAAAACTGGAAGTTGATAAGAGAATAATCTCCAACTAAGCTAGAATGGATTAAAACATCCCTTACAAACCCTCTATTCCAATCTAGTTCCCCTAAAAAACTATTAAGTCCAATCCTATGATCGTATAATATAAACTAGTAATAATCTATGCCTAATTATAACTAAATGGATGCTTGAAAAAAAATTAAATAACACCTAAAGTGGTAAACCTGTGATATACCACATGAGATTAGACCATAATGTCTTTATTTTTAAAGTCAGGATGGTAGATTTTAATATAGTCACTCTTTCCTCACTCAAAACACTGAAATTTCCTAAACTGGTTCTTATTTTTTTGATCTTCATTATTATATTACAATTATACACTTAACATGAAATAACTGAGGTTCACTCTTAACACCACAAAGTTATCCCTTCAAACCATGACTTTAAAGATCATGATACAACATCATAGATTTAAATTCTTATAAATTTATTGAATCTATTCTATACATCATGGAATACTTTAATGAATTAAATAAATCATCAATTGAGTTTAGAAGAATTAAAGTATAATATTTATCCTTAACATCAATATCTATATTTTCTAAATCTATTACTTTAGTAAAATCATTAACATGAATAATCACAGAACATTCCATGGTCATTTTTAAAGTATATATCCTCATTTTTTATACAAATACCCAAGTGATTTTTTGGTCTTATGTGAATGTTTTAATTTAATAAAAATGGATTTTACAGTTGTTTTAGGGGAAACTGGCGTAAGAATTTGTCTCCTTGGGTTAATAGAAGTGCAAAATGATCCTTTCTAGAATACTAGGGTCGACATAAATGTAATTAGTAGCAGACTATCCATCAGCAGACATAGTCACTATAGGTTTCTTGGGGCCAAAAAACATATATTAACCAACTATAGGCTAACAATGTATGCATCTTAACTCTCCACGTACTAATATCATTCTCAACATCAAATTTTTCAACATCAAACTTAATAGATGACATGGTGAGACTGATTACCGGATCAAATTCCAATTATTAATATTTTAATAGATCTAATTAAGGGGATCTAAAGAAAATAGAAGAATAGAGAGAAATCTATTTAATGATGACAAAAGAAATAAAAGAAGGAAAAAACATAAATAGATATGAGGCGGAAGCTAGAATGAGAGAAAATAAAATAAAATTATAGGAAAGTAAACATTAACATGGATATTTATATGGTTCTGACTAGTTTGGTATGACTCCTTGTCAATAACACCATCACAATGTTTATTATTATGAAAAATAAGCAACAAAACATACACCCAAGAAAGTAAAGTTAAGAGACAATGCATGCGAACCACAAAAAATATCCATTAATGAGGTCATTGACACTCAAGGAATCATAGTAAACCTAAGAAAAATAAGGAATAAAACACCTCTAAGTAGGACGGAATCACACACACAACCCCAACACTCAAACCATAAAAGAAATAAAGAAATAAATACAATTCATAATTGAAACAGAAAACAAATACATCCTTACAAACTCGTACCTACACTAAGAACCCAATAAAAGGTTACCGGAGAAAATCAATAGATATTTTGAGTATTTTACTTCTTAAATTCATCAAGTTCAAACAAGCCTCACAGGAGGTGAGCTCTCCACTAGATGGAATCACCAAATCAGGGGCATGCAAGACCATAGATGATGAGCATTGAAGCTCATCTCTCTAGATATATCTCTCTAAATGATAAATGATTAAGGAATATGAATAAACAAACTATCAGATGAACAAGGGTTAATTCTAGTAATAAAGTAATGTTAGTAATGAACTAGATCGTAGTTGATAGGATAACAGGCCTGATAGGTGAGGTGGATCCATGGATGGACCTGGCAGTACGAAAGGATCAAGAAGATCAGGCAAGCACAACAAATCGTGCTAAAATTATGACACATGGTAGGTACCAAATTGAGTTCAGTCACAAGATAAAGATCACCAAGAAAGTAAAAAGGGCATAAATTGGAGCCTTCTGATCAATTGGATTGATGGCTAGGATACCACCAGGAGAAATGTCAAAGCAAACTAGAAAATAAACTTCCCAGCAAAAGACAATCCCAACAGACCAGAAAAAATACTACACATGGAGGCCCAATAGAACAAATCCTAGAAAAAAAACTAATTTTCATAATAATAAAACAATGAATTTTTCATGGAAAATTAAAAAATGATTATAATTTGAAATCCACATTTAAAATAAAGATGTCATAAAAAGGGTAAGGGTGCGGTTATTTGAATGCAAACTCACAGTCAATTGATTGCATGTAGTCAATCCTGGGAAGTGTTATGGTCAATTGCATAGGGAGAAAATGGGATGTGGTCAATTGTAAAGATGGTATGGTATCTCTCTCCCTTTACCATATTTAATGTAGTGGTGCATTGATCATATGAGAAGGGTCAAAATCAAACATGTGGTCGATCAAAGTGATTTATATTTTTTATATTGCTGGATCGACCGCATGAGGATGGTTGTGCGGTCAATCCAAGACTTGTCAAATTCTGAACTTCATATCACACAGATTTTTTTAGTGTATTATTTTTTATAATTAAATAAATTTTATTTAAAATAATGAAAAATGATTTCCAAAATAAATTTCATTTTATTTTTTAATTAATAAACATAAAGTTAAATTTTAAAGAACTCAATTAATTTTCAATATATCACATTAAAAAATTCCAATTTCTAATTTCCCAATTTAAATAAGAAAATTTAAAAAAAATAAAATTCAATTCTTCAAATTATTCTCGGTATTTCATTTAATTCAAAAAAATGAATAAAATAATTGAAACTCATAATTAAATCCATTTGGGCATTTTAATTCTAGATTTCTAATAAATAAATTTATGGCCTCAAAAATAAAACAATAAAAGATCAAAATTATATCAATTTATCATTTAAATTTCCAAATTAACTTCAAAATTGAATAATTATATTCCAAAAAATTAAATAATGAATTTTTCCTAGTTAATTCAAAATTGAATGATCACTAAAAGTCTATATTTTAAGCTACTTTACAATAAATTAAAAAATCTCAAAATGTATAAAAAATGAATGATTTAAATGGTATTTTAATTTATTTAGGGTAAATTTAAATAAAAAATAGTTAAATTTTTTGAAATTTACATCTCTCATAAATCACATAGTTTCTTTTTAACCGATTTATGTTTTGGAAAATTAAAAATAAAATTTTTATTAGATAATTTCCAAAAAAATTAACATTATATTGTTTAATTCTACAAATAAAAAACCAAGATTCATAGATTTCTGTATTCAAGAAGTTCAAATTCTATTAACACAAATAATTCAGATCTATAGTGTAAAAATTTTCAACTTTTGGTGCTCTAAACATAAGACATTTATCTTTAAAAATATAATAAAAATTTCTAGAAATCTGATTAAAAACCATCATCATAGTGTTAAGAGATACTTATCAAATTTTGATTTAACCCTTGAACATATAAAGCAGTATTTATAAAGAATGGGTCTATATTTCAAACTAATCCAACTCCAATAATATTATCTTTTTCATTGTCACATAAAGTTTTATAGCCTCCATAAATCTTTTACAATGAGTGGAAGTTTACAAAGTCTCCACCTATATACCTTGGACATACATTATTCATGTACCATTTAGTGTTATTTTCCTTGTGGTACATTCCTTATAAAATAAAATTAAACAATAATGGTTTTTGGTACACAAATGATCCTTGATCAAGTAGTATTTGCAAAAATGATTTGGGAACCCAAATATATCTACAAATAGTAGAATTTTCAGCCACAAAATTAGATAAATTATTTTAAATAAAGGAATTTTTTATACCATATAATTGTGGTTTTCTAAGGGAATTAATTTTCATAATTTATATTGACTCCACAGTGAAGAAAAAAGTGGTGGTAGACCCACATTTTTTCTTTAGAACTGGGCATAAAATAATTTATGTGTAGATCAAGTCTTTCACCAATACTTATTATTCCAATTTTATATTTTTTTCTTTGTTCATAACAAGGATTTGATTGAGTAAATTCTCCCACTTATTATAAACACTTGCAACATATTTAATGGATTTTACTTCAACCATTAATTCCTTCATTTTACTATCATGGAAAACACATGTAAAAGTAAATAATCCATATTAGATTTCAATTTTTAATTTTTTTTATAAATCTTATTTTTTATTTTTTAATAGTGTCATATGATGTTTTAAGAGACTTGTTATTTTTCTTGAGATATACACATTAATATTATAACATTGAAAAAATAATCATTTAATTCTTAAAAACTGGAGTTTTTAGTTTCAAATTCATATTTAGAAAAGTGCACATATCATATCTCTTATACTCAAGCCATAAATCATATATTTACTTTTTGATTCAAATGTTCATAATTTGAATTAGTAGATGAGTCATCACTAGAGCCTTTAGAATTAATCTAATTGGATTTCATATCCTTCTTTTATTTATTCTTGTAATAAACTTTCTTGGAGAATGTTTTTTATTTTTTATTATTTTCTTTCTGCTAAGGATAATCAGATTTGATAAGTCTTAGAATTTTAAATTTATATAATATGACCTCTTTGGAGTTTTCATCAGTCTTATTATATTTATTAAATTATTTATTGAATCATATTCTCTTATTATATTACTTTACAGACCAATAAAATTGAGTTGGTTCACTATTAGATGATGAACAGCTTAAATCTTCTTCATTTGATGTATTAGATATTATTCTTTATTTTTATTTTATTTTCATCCTTATAAGTCAAATATTTTAGAGAATCATTTTCCCATATAAATAATATTTTACTTTCAACTTAATGTTTCATCTCTACTTTGTACATTATAAGAGTTCTAATTAGAACCTTTATCATTAGATTTATTTACATGATTTTATTATCTTATTGCAGCTAAAAGTTTACTTTATTTATATGGTAGAATTATGAGAACTTTAAATTCTAGATCTGATTCTAGAATTTGAGTACATAGGGCTACTACAATATTTGTAATCTCTTTTAATCTTCAATTTAGTTGTGTGATGGTTTCACCTTCCACCATTTTGAATGCGTCAATCATTAACTTGGTTTTGTTATATCTAATTTTTTTGAAATTATTAGTACCTTTATATGAAACTGATATTGTTTTCCACATTGTTAGATCAATATAAATGTAAATAATAAACTAGAGTGGGTGAATAATATTTTAAAAAAATATAAAAAATATTCAATCGAAGTATATAATTGAATAATAAATAATGATTCAATTTTTCAGAATATAGTGCGGTAGAAATAAAAATTTGAACACAGTATTTTAATAGTGGTTTAGATCACCAATATCCTTTTATGATCTTAAATCTTCTCTACTCGGAGAGAATATTTGTTGAATGGTCATGTTCGGTCATGCCTCATTGGGTCGGCCATACCCCAGCCCCCAACTAGGACTAGGCTCAACCAGGTCCACAAATAGGACCACATGGTAGGTATTATCCCCTGCCCTTTATGGAATTAATCTCACATCCCTCTCAACACAAACTAAATACCTAATTCATAACACCCAAATGAGGAACATTGAACATACCACCACTATAGGATGTGTCCAGTCCAATGAGGCACAACCAAACAGGGATTGTTTATTGGTACCCATAAATAAAAAATCAGTTTGAGGTGTGATACCCTATTATAGATGCTTCCTTTTACAACACACGGAGGTGCAACCCTAACTTATTCAGGAGTCACAACCTAGCCTGGACTGAATTTATTCAGGAGTCACAACCCAATATGACCTGAATTTTGTTTGGTAGTCACAACCCAATATAACCAGACTTTTTTTGGGATTAACAACCTAGTACATTCCTCTGTATTGGTAAAATAACCAAAATAGACCTGGTATTGATTGGGAAAAGCATAAACTGACACTAGAAATTCCAAACAGATAAAAGAAAAATAATAATAAGGAAATCAAAGAGTAATTAAAACCATCATAAAACATAATTTGTTTAAGATTGTATTTCTCGATGATCTTTGATCACTTCAATGGTAATGAATTAAATGGTTGAATTTTCTTTCTGATAGTAGTAATTGAATATTATTCATAGAATAACTACATCAAGTATCAATAAAATCGTTCTTGTTAATGAGTATCAAAAAAATACTCAAATATTCAAAAAATCAACATTATTTCATCACACCGCATCTCTTGGTCTATATTTATCTACAAATCTCCAATGTTTATATTTTTCTCTTTGCATAGGAGTTTCCCAAACACATAACTTCCATACAATAGTTAGAAATATTTAAAAAAAAGGGAAACATGTCATTACCTCTTAATACATCATGAGTCTTCAAATGTAATATTGAATATATTTAATTCCTACATTAAACTCGCTCAGAAAAATATAATATTATTGTTAGAGTAAATGATAATTATTCAAATAATTAAAATGATTAAAATTGCTGTTATATACTTATAGTAAATCAATAATTCAAAAACTATAGAAATGCAGTATAAAATAAATTTCATGAAAATTATTATTTCTATATAAATTTCTATAATATTTTGTGTGTAGAGGCCTTATATTTTCCTTGTAATAATTCTAAGTATTTCGGAATATTATTTTTAGAGCTAGGTATTGAGACAGCATGTGATTTTGATGCCCGGTGTGACCAGAATTTTTTTTATTAAAATACTAAATATATTTTATATTGCATGGGAATATTTTCTTAAATAAAATTAGATAAATCTTAAACAAGAGCTTGAATCAGAAATATGAGACCATGGTTGAGTCTGGAATGTGATTTTTACCCTAAGTGTGATGTAAACTAGGTTGGCATAGGGAATTCGGATATCTCGGCCATTAGAAGTGCATTCATTTGGTTAACTAATCAATTAATTTAATTTATTTATTAATTTTACCTAACTAAAATATCTATAAAATCACCACTATGGTGAATCCTCTAGGTTTGGTTTTATAAACCTTGGTAGAATCTAGAGTGATCTCCTCCAACTTCCATGGGTGAATTGAATTAGATGATGACAAATCTTTAGATCGAAGCTGATCAAAGCAAAAAAAATGCAAAAAATACTCTAAATCATTGTCAAGAACATTATTTGATGAAGAACTATCCAATATCTAGGTATGACCCTTCAATTTGTGTTTTATTCCATTTTTTGAATAAATTTATTAATAAGCACCATCCCTTTTATGATATATGCCAAATAATTAACTTTTCATGCACCCATGTATTGAATTATATTGATTATTCTTTCATTTCTAACCACAGATATAACCATTCATGGTATTTGGAAAATAATTCTTGGCAACAATTGATAAAAAAAAATTATTGATTCATTTATTCCCAATTTCATCACATTAGTCATCATTGGACAATAGGGTCCTGATTTGACATTTCTGGGTGGGAACTAGCCTGATCAGACCCCCAGATTCCCGATGGTTTCACATACGATGAAAGGATTCGAAATCAAGGAAGGATTTGGGAATGAATCATAGAAATAATATGTGTTGTTTCTCATGGATTTTATATTCAAGGCTGATGTGGGGTGTGCGACAATGGAGGTTTGTGTGGCCTTTGATCAATTCAATGGGTACCAATTTCTGACCACTGGAAAACCAAAAATGTCGAACGAAGGCTAGATCCACCAATTTTGGGAGAATATGAGGCTGAATCTGAAGGCGGGACAAATAGAACCGGATGCTCGAGTATATATCTGAAGTTATATAAAAAAAATGACTATATGTCATGTATCATGATGAAAACACTTCATGTAGCCACAATGCAACGTCGGATATGGTTTTTCTAAATTATAAGGATGACATGACATATATCCCTCCTACATGTCGTTTACCTCTTCGTCGGGTGGACAAGGTGTGTGGTGGAGCACACGGAAAAGAACACGCTATGTTCCAGAGTACACAGACATGGAAACAGACACTGCTGGAACCCCGTGTGGATAGAATCATTATGTACTGAAGTACACAGACAGGGTTTGGATACACTTACACATCCATGGATCATAGGTGGGGATCTCAGGTGGCTCAGACATATAGTGTAGTCTATTTACACATTGTGCATACATACATGGATAGAAATCCTTGTACCATCTCAATCACATCTATTTGGTGGAGCAGAACGACATGTTGTATGGGTCCCCTCATATGTTTTGTACCACTTGGATCCTTTTGAGGTATCTTCAATCTCAAATATCTCCTTCATTTGGATTCTTATTTTTTCCTATGAGTTACATATCATAAGTGTTTTCCCATGTAGAACATGATAGTGTCATCTGTTGTGGCTTTTTTGATACAATATAAGATGTTCTGGATGTAATGCTTATTTAGGGGGCACCCAATAATGGCAGTAATTAGGTAGCGGATCATCATAGGCTTATAGAGTGGATCCCCCCATCTGCTTGGGTGTGGGTCTTCTACCTACCAAGTGAAACCTCCTATAGGATAGGTCATGTGTCCTTAATACACTAGATTGTAACCACCCCCACCCCCAATAGCACCAGGGCGCAGTTCGTTAACCTATAGAGTGGGACCCCCAATTAGTTTGGGAACGGGTTCTCTACCTAACGAGTAGAACACCCTATTGGATTGAGAGCTGTTCCTTATGACACTAGAGTGAACCCCCACCCCCCACCCCCCATCACACTAGGGCATGATTCCTAGACCTATAAAGTTTAACCCCGATAACCTTGGGCATAGGTCCTCTTCCTACTGAGTGGAACCCCCTTATCAGATAAGGCGTAGGTCCTAAACCTATAGAGTGACCCCCCGCCCCCTCGACACATCAGGATTTGGGTCCTCTACTTGTAGATTTTTTCCCCTCTATTGTGTGGCACATTGGATATGTGTGGTCCTCCACGTTGTTACTTCTAGGTAGACGCGTGAGATGTTGGGCATCATTGATGGACTTTTGGAACTATTAGAGACTCTTTTCCTAAGCTGGGTTGTGAGGTAGTGATCCCATTTCACTCTCATTTGGGATTTTTTTAACTATGCATATATATATATATATATCCATGCCTTTATATTTGGTTACTATCTTACCATGGGTTGCAGAGATGCATGGGGTTGTCCACCACCTCATTAGGTTGATCTCTGTATGGTTGGATGAAGTTACTCTCCTGATCTAGGTGAAAAATACTCAATGTGTAGTTTACCTACACACTATGTTGATCCCCTTATATTTGGATGAGATTACTCTCTTGGTTTGGGTTGAGTTTTTCGATGTTTAATATCTAATGCCTTTCCATTCCTATTGTGTCTATTACTACCCCCCCCCCCCTTCATTTTTCGGGCATCCTACTAGGAACATATATAGTCAACCATTAATGGGATTTTCCATCTCGTGTTGTGTCTTATGCAGAAGATTGATAGGTCGGTAGTGACTTTATAGGAGCTTAAGGATAATAGGTTCTTTGGACCACGTATGGTAGTTGTAGCTTTAAAATCAAGAGTTAGTCCCTCTCATCATTTTACTTTCTAGTTTTACCATGTTGGGATGTCATTATGGTTGGGTGTGTATTTTACCCCTTCACTTTTCAATTTTTACTATCGTACTCTTGTACACCCTAGAGGTTTTTCATGCTTGGTTTACTTTATATTTATTTTATATTTTATTATTATTCCTTTATAATTATTCATTGAGATATTTAGTTATGTGCTTAAATGTACTTTAGGCAAATTCCTCCCATTTAGGATATGTCTTTCAATTCTTATCGCCACTTGTTTTCCTATAAAGGTGGGATTCAGGTAATTTTAGCTCAATCCCCAGTTAGGGTCGATTCATGACATTTTACTCAATAGTTTATAGTATAGTATTTATAATATTTATTTATTTTTCAAATCGATAAACTAATTAAAACTGATTAAATAATCTTACAGTTAATTATTTTATAAAAATATCACTAAAATAGAGTATTCTTTAAAACATAACGTTTTTCAAAAAAACATGTGAGCCAAAATCCTTATTTTTAGTATACTTACCATGCCATCACATGTTATCAATATACTGACCATGTGAAAAAAAAATTGTGATCACTTTCAAAATTAAAAATGTTTTCACCCATAAATTTCCACATTCGGTCACTCAAAACACTATTGCACGATCACTTAAAAATACCACCTCACAGTCTGTTGTTATAATGATATATAAGGTCAATTACATCCATCATCATGGAATACAGTTTAATGAAATAAATTATAGTAAACACGCACCATAAAAATTGCTTCTTTCATGGTATGTTGCTTTATACTTTATAGTAACTTGAATTTCTCCTTCAAGGTAGGTTGAAATTACCCACTTAGGGTAGGTTTGATACCCACTCATGGTAGGTTCAAGAATATCACTTGAATTCACTTTGGTTGCTTCATGGTAAGTTTAAAAATAAATTAAGTAACATCAAATTGTACTTCACTATAACTTGATATGAAACCTCATCATAGGTTCACACATTAAGATAAGTTACTGGCTAGTGCTGAGAGTTTTCACTCAACCAGAGAAGCTAATCCAATATTTCATGATGCATGTTTGCATGGATGCACAACTGTCATGAATTATGTCATGATTCTGCTCACATGGTTTCAAACTATAAAATTAACAATGCTAGAAATTCTGAAAAGAAGATACATAGTATACATCCAGCTCACACATACATTGGTTTATGCATGAATCGTAGGGAGAAATGTTCTCATAGGGTGTACATAGGGAAGTTTAAACAATTTAAAGTGTGTGTATGTGTAGCTAGAGATGATGCGCTGCTCTACCTTGGATGAGGTACTATGCATGAAGGTGGTAAGCTAGATGTGAATGAGTTGTTGATCATGCTCAGATAAAGAATCTTGAAGGAGTTCCATGGATCTGTGGTGCTATGGAGATGGAGATGTTGTGGATCTACAGGTGTGTGAACATGGAGAAAATTGTTGATGTTTAAAAATATTTAGTTAACAATGAGTACATGTGTATAAAAAAGTATGACCATTAGTATTCCATGTCATAGGCATTGATGGAAACTAGTGGAAGATCATCTGGTAGAAAATCTGGAAGATTCATAAGAGATGAATAATAATCAATGTCAAAAGGTGAGTCCAGTATTAGACATCCAGTAAATGATGAGTGTTCCTACTATCATGAAAAAAGGAACTTGAAGGATTATTTTCTCAAAATTGGGAAATCAAAGGAAAATGTTGTATAGAGAACCGAGAATGTCCAAGATACTATCCTCTTTTCCTTGATGGCCAACCATTTAGAAGGGTAGATTCTTGATTCAAGTTGTTCAATCCAAATGTGCAGGAATTGATATAGGATTTTAAAATCTCAAGGAGTCAAATGAAGGTGTGGTTCTTATGGGAAATAACTAACCTTTCCACATGAGAGGTATTGGAATGATATGGTTGAAGATGATTGACGGTACAACTCGATGCCTTATAGATGCAAGATATGTACCAGAATTAGAGAAGAACCTTATATCACTTGTAGTTTTGGATAATCTTGGTTACTGGATAACCATTGAAGATGGATTGAAGAATATTATTCATGATTAAATCCTTGTGATGAAAGGTATTTTTTAAAGGTGTTTTGTATTATTTGAATGCTGATACTGTTATAAGCAGAGCAGTGATATCAGATAAGAGTATCACCACTAGTAGAACCTGAAAAACTATATAGATACCTTCGATGTATGAAAATTTAGTTTGATATGTCATTTCTATAGTTTAATATGATGTTCCAAATAGCTATCAAGATGTTTTGGATATCAAATAAATGAACCAATAGAAGCCTGATATGGAAGAAGAAATTAGTTCACTACATCAGAATCATACATGTGATTTTGTTCCTCCTTTGAAGAACAAGAAGTAATCTACAAAGATCAAGTTACAATGTTTTTTGGACATGATCAATATGTTTCATACTTGAGATTCCTATGGGCATCAAGAAGCCAGCAACAGTATAAAGATTTGTTTCAGCATCATGGTGTTTTGATTAAGTTGAAACATGGTGACATTTTTTTCAAGGTGGATATTGTTTAAAGTTGAAAAATATATTCACCACAAAAAAATTGGTGACATGGTTGTTGGATAACAAAAGAAGGTTCCATGGGTTTGGTTCTGTCTGGTAATGAACTTTAGATGGTGCTGTCACCGAAGAAGACTCACAGCAAGAGTTTGTGACCACCTGAAAATTTTGGAAGTGTCCATTTAAATATTCTCCTCAACTCTGGCTATAAATATTTGTGTTCCATTTTGTGGGAATATATGAGAGTTTTATGGGGAATTTTTAATCTATCTGTGTTTTCTTATTTTAATAATATGATTTTTCAACTGCCTTCCCTATAGATTTAGGTCACCTGACCGAAACATGTAACATTATTTTTTCCACTTTTTTCTTTATTTCTCCTATATTTGTGTAGAATTCATAAGAGGATGAGTATTACACACAACAAAAATGATGAATATAAAAAATGGTTAGTAATTGTATTTGTTATCTTGTCCATATATTCCTTAGGGATTTTATAAACCATCTAAAAATTAGATTCATAAGTTTATCTAGTTAAATTAAATATAGATAAATTTGATGTAATTACAACAGATCAAACAATACATCAATTGGACTTCCATATCAAGAGATTTATTCAAAAAACTATGAAAAATATATATAATTTTTAGACCATTAATATAAAAATTTTATCATTCCTTTCAGTTGAATGAAGTATAGATAAATGTCTTAGATTTCCATTTTAGAAAAAATTATGTTATTATGATGTCTATAGATAGATTTATCAATTAAAATTAGAAGATATTGTATTCTGGGAATTATAGACTTACAAAAATATTTTAAAGGATTCAAGAAATTTTTAGAGCACCCAAACAACAATTTCCAACTTCCTCTTAGTTTAATGAAATGTAAATTAATGTATTATCTACCCAAAAAAACAAGTTTCATTAAATATAATCTATATTACTTGGGTTATCAAGAAATAAAAAAGGAAAACTATAAACTGAAATATTTTGTAAAAACCAAAATCACACAGCATGTTGGGAATAAAAGTGAGAAAATTTAGAGACTGATTTAGACAATGGTGTAGTTGAAGAAAATTTAAATAATTTTTCTAAATTTATTATAAAATAAGATTTATAAAATTACAAGTAATATAGACTAAAATGGAAAAAACAATGAACTATTAATTTGAAAAGATAAATGAGTAAATATTATTGAACATTATAAAATAAATGATTTTTAATAATGATTTTTAAATGAAATAATTTGGAATCTATCAAAGCAAATAAAATAAAAAATAAAATTTTCAACACTAACAATCAATCCCTTTTGTAAATTTTAAAACTAAACTTATAAAAACCTAAATTTTCTCCCCCTTCTAAAATTTATCAAAAAGAAAAAAAATCCTGAAAAAAATTAGTCATTTTTATGAAAAAACCCCAAAAATGTAACACTCATTAAAAAAATACATTCAATATATTTAATATTTTTATAAAAAAATATATTTTAACTTGACATAAATAGATTATAGAATATTTATATCACAAATTGATTCATTTATGACTTGACATGAATAAATAAAACATTATATTTCTTACATAAAAATGAAAAAATCAATTTTCCTTAAGAATATTAAAACTAACTCCCCATGAGATAATCATCTAGAAAAATATGATTGAAAACATATCAATAAATTAAATATAATTTTAAATATTTATATAATTAAAACAAATTTAAATAAGTTGGAACAAGTTTAAATAAATGATTCACTCCAGGTATTTTCTCTAAATTTAAATAAAAAATCTCTTTTTATAGATTCAAACAAGTCTCCACATAATTCAACACTATAAAATAGATATATAAGTTCAAACATATTAAAAATAAAGGATAAAATAAACTAAATTGTAATGAATAAAAGGAATTTATAAGTTTATAGAATACTTCCTTGTATTAGAAGTATTTAAAATTGTATTTCAACCACTACAAGGAACAAACTATTTAAAGAAAAATGTGGTTAAGTAATTTAACAATAAAAACATCCCAACACTAAAGTTTAAAATGAAATAGAGTAAACAAAATAAAAAATAATAATTTCTTTTCCAAAATTTACATCTGTTATTGAAAAAAAAATTAAAGTATTAATCAAAACTAAAATTCAAAATATAATAATTATTTAAACTGTAATTTAAAACTCATACTTCAGAATATTATCTAAATTAAAATACCTGGGGTAATTCCCCCTAAATTCATGATTTTATATAGAAAATATTTATATATTAAAATTAGTTTTACATAAAATATAAAAACATAGTCGACATATATGAAGTTAAAATTCCAAACTATGTAAACTAGAACATGTTTTCTTGCTAAAATAATAAACAAATAGAAATTATGGTACATGCCTTAAATCCAGAAGATAACATAATAAATGATATTGAATGTTAGGAATTTTAACATACCATTTTATGAAATAGTATAGAGTATTCATGCTAACCAATATAAATACTTACCTAGAAATGATTAATATCTTAGGTCTAATGGGATTTTAGTAATATCTTTTTGGTACCCATGTTATATTAAATTTAGAAAAATTAATAGTAGAGTGCTTACATGCCCAAATAGATTTAAAAAACCATTTTTTGAGTATTTCATAAAATAAATTCTTAGATAAAATAGTTTTCATATGACCAAAGTATTAAGTGAATCTTAATGAGAATTCATGGGCATAATTTCTTTTCATTCTACATTTAAATCATGTCAAACTAGAAATATTCCCTTTTGATATTTTAATAAAAGTAGTCTTATTTATGCTTGGTGAAAATCTATTATAACCAAAACCATTGTTATTATAGTTTGGTTTCATCATGGACATCATTTTTTCATATTTCTCTTTTTCTTGAACAAAAGTAGATAATTTTCATTTATGACTAGAAATATCCATTTTTAGATTCACATTCTATTTTTGAATATCTTTTAAATCAGTATAGAATTTATCTTTAGAACTAGAATATGTATTATTATATTTATTATTTTCTTTCAGATCTTCTTACAATCATTATAAACATTAGTTAAATCATCCAATATTGAGTTAAACCTCCATTCTTGGTCCTTATTATTTTACTGCTAGAAATTTTTTAATTTGATCATTCTCTTGTTTTAGTTTAAAAATATCATAATCACAATTAATTTTACATTCCACATTCTATGCAACATTGATATTCATATTTTCACATCCCATTTTTATTTTTACATTTTATTTAACAAATTTATTATTTTCACATTTTAATTATATATATATATTTAATCATTTTCATACTATCATTTCTTAATTACTCATTTTTTTAAACATTTTTTTAGCATTCGAATTAAAAAAATTAGAACCAAAAAAATAATTTTAATGAGTTTCTTTTTAATCCTCAATTATTTCAATATTATCGAAATTTTTAGGATTTATTGATTGAGTAAATAATGAGTCAGTTGCCTCACATTGTACACCCATCAGAGTAAGGTTACCAATTTCTATTTCAATTCCTAAGTCACTACTTAAATCACATCTATTTTAATAATCCCATCCTCCAAAGAAATATTTATTTTATTTTCTTATTTTATATTTTAATTCTTCTAATTCTTGAGTTTTGGGAAATCATGATTGATGTGACCTTTTTTCAGCACTTTTAACACGTTATATCTAAAATGTCATTATTCGTGGTAGGATTACCTTCCATGTATTCTTATTCATTATTCATTTTGAAATTATTCTTGAAACAATTATTTTTAATATATTTGAAAATTTTTCTTCTTATTTGAGCCATATCCCTATCACTTTCATGGGACTCAGATTTAGAAGAGTTAGATAATACATTAATTTTTGACTTAAAAGCAATTCTTTTCTTCCTTCTAGACTCATCTTCAACAATGTATCTAAAATCAAGTTCAAACTGCAATAAAGAACCAATTAGTTTATCTAAAGTGTACTCTTTCATATTATTACTTTCATTGATCGCCAATTTCTTTTCATGTTATCTTTTTGTTAATTTTCTTAGTACCATTTCAACTAGAGATGTATTGTCTATTACTTTACTAAGTGCACTAATATCATTTGTAATGATTGTAAACCAACGAAAATTTTGGTTCACAAAATGATCTTATGAAATCTTGAAATTATAATATTCTTCTCGAGGCATTTCTATCTTGGTTCATTTATTCTTGTTCGTACTACAGTGATTGAATTTTAGAATTATCCAAATTCCATGGGTTGTCTTACAAGCTGACACGGGGATATATACAATTCTACTTATAGCATAGTATGTAATATTTTTTACTTTATAATTAAAAAAATTCATTACCATTTCATTGCCTAATAGTGTCTTCAGGTCATATTTAGATAGCTCATATGATTTCTCTATGATTTTCCAATGATATATACTTAACTATTTCATGTATTCTTCCATTCGATCTTGCTAGTACACATAGTCACTTCTATAAAAAATGGGGGCTTTTGAGGAATACATCCATCATTATAATTAATACATGTCATCTTTAAGAAATAATTTTTATTCCTTATACTATTAGTTCTAGGATATTCAGTTTAGCATGGTAGTTAAAAATAAAAAAACCAATATCTCAAAGGATTACCACCTTTGATACCAATTTTTTGGTATTAGATTAAAATAATTAATGGTATTAACTATCCTTTAAGGAAATTTCCTATGATACCAATTATTGGATTGATATATGTGGAAATAATATACTAGAGGGGGTGAATAGTATTTTAAAAACTTGGAGAAAAATAACCAATCATAGTATATAATTGAATAACCAACAGTGAGTTCAGTGTTCAAAATATAGTATAGTGGAAATAAAAATATGAACACATTTTTTATAGTGGTCTAGATCCCCAAGATCCTTTTTCACTCTTAAATATTATCTACTTGGTAAGAATTTCATCACCCACTAAGTAAACCTTCTTTTAAAGGTGTGATAACATGTTTATTGACTTTTCATTTTACAATACTCAGAGGCACAACCCAAAATTTTTACAAGAGTCGCAACCTGGCCTGACTTGACTTTTTTCGAGAGTCCTAACCCAATAAGACCCGAATTTTATTTAGGATTCACAACCCAATACCTTCCTTTTGATTGGGATAGTAACCAAAACTAATTTACTTTTGATTGGGAAAATCATAAACTAATGATAACTATTACAAATAGATTAAATAAAAATAATACAAAGAAAACCAGAAAATAATTAAAACCAAGGGAGATCAAAAGATATTGAAGAGGATGTGGAATGATGATCTTGGATCACTTTAGTAGTAATGAATATAATGGTCTAAGTTTCTTCATGGTCACACCAAAAGTACATTAGTTTTAGAAGAAATTAATTAAGTATTAATAAAATTATTATTATCATCGAATGTTTTAAAATTCAACAATTATTCAAAAAATCATTATTAGTTCTACATAATACATCCCTTGGTCTCTATTTATCGAGCAATCACCAATGTTAATATTTTTTTCTCTTCGTGTAGGAGTTTCTTAAACTCATCACTTTCATATAATGGTTAGAAATATTTAAAAAATGGCAACACATCATTACCTCTTAATGCCTCGCATGTATTCAAAAATAATATTGAATCGCATTAATTCATGTATTAAAACCATTATATTAAATTCTAATATGATTTTTATAGAAAATGATAATTATTCCAATAATTGAAATGATAAAAATAAATATAATAGACTATAAGTAAATCAATAATTCAAAAACAACTAAAACATAGAATAAAATTAATAACATGAAAATTATTATTGCCATAACAATTTTTATTACATTTTTTATTCAATAGTTTATAGAATTCCTTATAATATTTATTTATTTTTAAAATCAATTAATCAATTAAAATAGATTAAATAATCTTTCAATAATTATTTTATAAAAATATCACTAAAACAGAGTATTATGAAAGACATAATTTTTTTCAAAATAAACAAAAAAAGACCTGACCACGTGAAAAAAAATTATTATGGTCGGTATACTTACCATGTCCACTACAAAAAAATAGACTAATAAAGGTATTTTTTATTTAGAGGCTATTTAAACCACTGAAATATGGTTCTGTGATGGTTTCCAAAAACCTCCACAAAAGTTCGTGTTCGAATTCAACTCATGTTGTTTCCATATATTTAGCGGAACTTTAAGGGAACCGCAAAAAAAACTTTTGTTTAGTGGTGGTTTCTCCTCCCAAAAAATGAAGAGGACATAGTGGTGGTTTGAACTTCTGTTATCCGCTCAACATTTTTTGGCAGTTGAAATGGCCACTAAAATTTTTTTTACCATATATAAAGGAAGTTTAAATTTTCGTTAAACAATAATTTGGCATATATAGTTATGGTTTAAACTACCATTATATAACAATTTTCAAAAAAAATATTTAGCTGTAGAATCTGCTTCCCCCGAATAGACAAACAAAAAATAGATATGACAATATACAAAAAAAATAAAAATAGTAAAAATAACATAATTAAAATATATTAAGTTCAATTTATAAAAAACCACAATACAAAAAATCCTTAATATAAAAAATATAATAACCGGTAATTAATTAACAATATTAATTTCATTTTATGTTCCTTTTTAGTTTATTTTTATAGATAGGACACAAATCCATAGTATCCCATTTTTGTGTTTTCATAATACATACACCTGTAGGATCACTCACTATCATAATCTTATATTGAGGTATGGTGCCTTCCCAACATGCACCGCCATAGAATAGCCCTTCAGGATATGGAGTGGACCTCCCTTTGTGAATAAAATTCTCAAAGGCCACAAACCATGCCACCCTACAATCCATAGGGTTGTGGAATTATCCCTCCTTGCAACTGAAATTTTAGCTAAACATCACCCAACCCTTCTCCATTACTCACCTTAGAATCCAAACCATCATTAGATCCTCCTTCCACAACTAAAAGTATCTCCATAAGATGTTCTAATTCTAAACTTACTAGTAAGAATCTTTTATTCATGAAATGATCCCTGATTAAGACCAAAGTTCATACTTTTTTTAAATTCCACCAATCTATTGTATCGTGAGGCCTTACATGGACTAGCCAATTAATATACAATCTATTTTAAAAACCCAGGAACCATTATAAAACATAATATATTCATATAAAAATATAAGTGTGTATTTTCGGTGTGTTATAAATATGCCCAACAGGATTTCACTAAAGTGTCTATAAAAATTTTTTATTAAAAAATTGATAAAATATAATTTGAACATCATTTAAACAATATAGTATTCTAAATGAAATTTATAATTAAAATAAGTATCATACATTTTTATTTTTCATATCTCAAAGGCAAAAAAAATTTTTAGAAACTAATTCATTATTCATCTTGAAACCTAATATTTCAATCCCATGTGAATAAATCAATCATTCCATTGAAACTATTAACAAAATAAAACATGTTTATCAACCAATGGGTGGATCAACCACATTATAAAATTACACTATAAAATAATTAAAAGGTAGACATCTATGTTTATGAAAAGAAAAATCAAACCAATTTTTATCTTTTAAAACAATTCACAAATTCAATTTTCAAAAAAAAATAAACCAATCCATAAAAGAATTAATGTAAATAAAAAAGGAAAAATCATGAAAATAAATCATAATACAAATAAAAAACAACAAATAAGTAGTTCTAAAAGCTAAAATGAGTTCAAGGTGATACAAACATAGTGAAAATGGTAATCCCAAAGATAATATCATCAATAATGAATAGGAGTCATTAAAAACTCATTAAATACTAATATTATACAATATCATACAAATAGTTATGAAATCAACTACCATCCTATTTTTAATTACTTATTTATATCAACACCTGAATTGACCTCATTAGGGGAACTCCCCTAGAAATAGAACAACCTACACTAGGGGAAAAATCTAATTCCTAATCTAATGTAATATATAATAATCTAGATCTGTCACATAGTTATTTATACTTCCATTATATAAACAAAGTTTATCTGAGAAATCAAACAAGCACATGATCGTCATAAAAATCAATAAAAAATATAATAAATAACCTCATCTCAACTGAAACACCGTCTTAATAAATAGACTATTTCAGTTCATAAAAGCATCAAATAATAATTCAACTCAAATTCCATAAAGTAGAAAAGTTCTATATGAAACCTCACACAAGGGGATCTCAACAAGGTTGATCAAATAATTAAGAAAACTAATTTTATATAATTCCATCTAGACCAATGAAATAAACCTATAACTCCCTATTACAAAATCATACATGGAAACCAATTATGAATCAACACTTTTAAAACAATGTATTCCACCATTTTGAGTCTATTTCAAACCAAAACATCTCTTTAAATGAAAGCAACCCCTTATAATGGGTAAAATAATTTGGAAATAAAAAAAGAGAAAAAATACATATTTTATCTTCATATTGATTGAAAAGGGACTCTTTATCTTCCTCACAAATATTTGGAATATACAACATCTAACATCAAAATAAACTCTTGAAATTCATTTAAAATTATGAAGGGAAAGTATGAAATTCATTGAAAATATTTCACAACCCCATCATGGGTTACATACATAGGTATGTCTTAATTAGAAATCATTTTTAAAAGCATAATAATTTCATGAAAAATAAAAAGAAATGATTTTCCCAAAAATACCTACCTCAATCAACCAAAACCCACTCACCCTCAATGTTGTAAGCACTGCCTCCTAAGGAAATGACCTCTACAAGACTTATTCAACCAATTAACTAAAATAAGATCCTTATATACCCTGAATTCGACCATCACTACTATTACGGTTTATAAGGGACAAACAATAAAGAGGGGGGAAGGAGGAAGAATAAAACAAAACCTGAAGAGCCTAAGAATGATTAGAATAAGGTAAAATTCAGAATAAAATAGAGAAAATAAACCAAGAATGTTTATTTTCATACAATGTAAGGGAAATAAAAATAAACCTACCAAAAACTAAAATGTAGTTTCTAAATCACCATTTAGTTTTAGTATGTCATCAGTTTAGTTACAGAATATCACTGAATCTGAATTGAACCCTAATCACTACCCAATAAACTTTGATCGACACCCTATCTGTCTTCATATCCAATCCCTACTACCAAAACCTACATGAAAATTATGTTGAAAATTAAATATTGTTGTCTATTTAAATTTAAACATAAAAAAATATAAAAAAAATTATACTAAATGATTTTGAAGTTTTATAATTTACCTTCTCACTACCATCCATCAATATATTATCACTGAGGATATATCTAATCATATTATGATATAATTTAATCAATGATTTATACAGAGAAATAACCTTCTCATCTTGCATCTTTATATAAATTCCCCATTCCAGAATTATTCTTTGTAAGGAAAAAAACTCCCAATGAGTAAATCAAAATAGGAAGTAACTACAACCAAGAGTAGAAAATATTGTAATCCCTAGTGTCCTACCAAAGACTTCAGATGATAATGGTCCCAAACCCATCCCATGAACTCGACTGGGATGCTCCTTCCCAAGGACTTGACCAACTGGATAATCATAGGAGACCGAAAAGAACTTCATGGGATTATAAAACCATAGTTATTTTATTTTTACCTATAAATGAAATATTATTCATATTTTATGTAATACATATTAACATAGTTACAACTAATAATAAGTTATAACAATGATAAAGGAATTCATACCCCAACTTATTTTGTGGGCTCATTAACATAACTCCTATTAGATTTTTTATGAACATCCAACCAATGTTTTTTTGGGATATTTGGTGCCTTAAATTCTTTGACTATAATGAACAATGATAAATCAAAAATATAATATATGAAAGTGATAATTTTATCTTTTAAATATTTAACCTAATTAAAATATTTTTAGATTCAATCAATTTCTAGAAAAAAAGTTTGACCAAGTAGTGTGGGGAATAATTTTTTTAGTTTGTCTTGATACATTTTTTCTTAAAATATACTGAAATAAATAACATGTAATTTAATAGTAATGTATGAAATTTCATATCCTTTTCATATGAATGTATATATGTAAAGTGATCTTAGAATAATAATATATATTTCAATACCACTTGCTTCTCATGATGATGGCTACCAACAAAAACCTTACATTGCTCTCTAGGTACCCACTTGGGAACCTTATCATACAACTACTGAGTGGTATAATTCATTCCATATTATCCATTTTAAATCCTTTCATTTCTTACCCAATTTTTTAAATGTCCACTTTCCTATTATAAGATCAGCAATGGTAAAGTGGAATAACATTTGTACAAACGTGTTCATTTTTAAAATATTATAATTTAATAATGTAATGAAATTTAATTACACCATAATGTACTAAAATTACCTTTATATGGGAATCAAAGACTTAATTTTTAGAATATTGAGGAACATGCCTTCAATCAGCATTGGTAATTGGAAGGGTAACCAGCTCCATCGCTAGTTGGCCTAGGATTTTGCCAAATAATCCAGTGACATCATCTATTGGGACCCCATAACCGTCAAATGGGATAACTATATTCAATTATTTTAGATTCTAGAAATATGTATTGTTTATATTTCTCTCCATAGTAACATCGTTTAAATCATTTATGAAAAAAAATTAGTAGTATAAAAAAGTTCAATAAATTTATTAAAATTAAAATTTTTACATATAACCATCACCCTTCAATTTCCTCATGAATAAATAGGAGTGAAGACCTATTCCCTCACTACTAAACCTACTGAATGGGTAGGAACTATCTTAGATATTGTTGGGATGGAGAATAAGGGTGTGATAAATGTTGATGGAATGGAGGGTGTCAGAGATATTGAAGGGGGGAAGATGGAGGGTGTCTCATATGCTATAGGGAGGGATACCAATGGATCGTCATCTATTGGATTATTTGAGGGAATGTCAACTGGTAGTTGACTGGGATCTTTGAAACACTTATTCCTTAGAATTATTATCATTTGATCAAATAAAATTAACTTCAAAAAACATATTTCAAAAAATTCATGCAAAACAAAAATTTGAAAAATATAACTGATTCTCAACAGTGAAAAAAAAATATACACATTAATGAAAATTAATTACAATATATATAACATAAGTGGTTGATAAATTAATGTATTATTTCACATATAAAAATTTTTTCCTTCAATATTGTCATTATCTTTCCCCATCATTACTTTATCTACTTCATCCACCCATGCAAGACTAATATTGTCAATATCATGATGGACAAATAAGTTTATTTCTTTCTGTTTATGGGATTTAATGTCAGATGAAAAATCTTCCACTCCATCACCCTTATCAGACAAGTCTATTTTTTTTATGTGAACAACTACACTCTACCCTTCATCCATGAAATATTCCATATAATTTACCATTTTCATTTGTGATGAGAAGATATATGGATCATGTAATTCACAGTCACATAAATCTATCAAGCAAGAGAAGTTCACATAATTGAATTTCAAGGAATCTATTTTAATACCCCTAGTGATATCAACCCACTTTAATTTGAATAAAACAACGGAATAATGCACATGGTTACTTAATTCGATAATATCAGTCAATTTTTCATAGTATCCCATTTCAGAAATTGTAAATATGCAACTATTTTGTGTTTTCAAACCCTCTTCCTAATCGACTATATGAAATTTAAATCCATTAACATTATAAGAATCAAATTTTATAGCCTTTTTTAGTTGTCCTCAAGACAGAAACATAAAATATTCTAACAACTCATCCTAAGTATTGGTATTCATGATCAAAAAAAGTAATATACGTTATTAGATTTAAAAAATATGTGTCTTCCTAATATCCATATTGATTTAAATATTTATGGACTTACAAGATGTATAAACCATTTTACAAGATATTTATTAACATATTATATATATATATATTCATTTCATGTTCTACCTCTCATGCATCACTTTGTTTGTATCCTTAACTATTCAATAAATGGATCTTCGATTTCACTATTCAACAACACATGTTTATGTTCCTGTAATAATTCTATTTCTATTAGTGTTACATCTGAGATCCATCCAACTAACTATCCAATAGTAGAAAATATTATTAATTTACCATATATATGAGATTGATTCGATTTGTTATTAATGCATCTAACTTGATTGAATCTTTTTTCAATATAATCCAAGTATCTAGAACAAAAGGTAATACACTCCTCTGAAAAATATCCTTCTTAAATATAGCCTTCAGGTTGAGCTTTGTTTTTCATATATGATTTCAAATGGCCAAGATATCTATGAAATAAAATAAATAAAAAATAATTTTGTATTTAATTAAGTGAGAATAATTCTTTTGAAAAGTATAAAAACATATAAATAAAGTACCCCTCAATTAGATACATCCATTGATAATGTATGAGGCCTCCTAATTTAGTTTTCTCAACCAAATGCTCAATTAAATGCATAATGAAAGTAAAAAAACAAAGGAGGAAAGATCATCTTCATTGCACAATGTGTCAATAAAAATATATCTTGATGGTTTTCAAGCTCAGCTGGTTGTAGATTTTTCTCACATAGTTGTCTAATTAATGTGAAAAATTGGATTACAAATGCATTAAACTTTTCAGGTAATAATGTATGCAATGCTAACGGTAGTAACTATTATAAAAAAATGTGAATCATGACTTTTTAATCGATGTAAACTATTATTCTTTAAGTCAAATCACATTGAGATGTTACTTAAATACCCATCAAATACCTTCACATTTTTTAAAATTTGATCATAATTTCCATTCTCATCGGGACATAGATAATGCTTTAGTTTCATTATTTTTAAGTACTTCTGAGCATTGAGATGGTCCTTCAATTTTTCAGGCTCATTAATCAATTTCAAGATCAAATTTTCACAAGCATTTTTCTTAATATGCATAACAACAAGATTATTCCACAACAAATTAAATCCCCTATATGTAATCTTGAATAATATAATTTTTTATTCCCACTGTCATTCAAATGATGCACCTTCCTAAATTCAATTTCAACATTTCCAAGTTCTACCATTATTTCATAACCTTTCAACAAATTTGGAGGTGTTATATCATCAATAGAACCATTGAATTTTTATTTTTTCAACCGAAATCTATGAGATGAATCGAGATATATTTGATGACACAATAAGTTCCATTTTTATTATAAGGTAGTCATTCATGCTCAAAATCAAAGTTACAAACAAGACAAGCCAAACCCATGTAAGTGTTATAACCAACTAATTTCCCAAGTCCATGGAAGTCCCTAATGGTGCATATTAGAGAATTATGCATTTTGAACATTGTTCTAGAATATGCATCATATGTCTCAACATTGTTCCTCCATAACTTCTATAATTTTTCAATTAGAGGCAACAAGTATACATAAAAATCATTTCCAAACATTCTTTTTCAATGAATAATCATCAAAATGATAAAATAATTTTTTTTTTCATACACATCCATGGAGGTAGATTGTAAGGGATGAAAACAACCTTCCAAATGCTAAAACTGGTGCTCAAAGTCTCAAATGGGATAAATTCGTTTGTATCCAATCCCAATCGCACATTCCTAGGATCATATGAGAAATATGGATGCAATGAATCAAATGTATTCAATGATTTTTAATCTACTATATGTCATATTAACCCATCATTATTGTTATCTTTATAATTCCACTTCATGTGCTCAGCATTTTTCATGGACATGAATAATATTTACAATCAATTATTTAAATGGAAGTAATGAAAAACCTATTTAGGTGTGTTATTTTTATTCTTCTTTAAATTAGTATGTTGATTTTGATTTACAACATCACCCATTGACTGACTTCTAGAAGAATAAAAAAAAATTCAATCATGTCTGCTTGAATCTTCTCCCCAACAAATCATACAATCATTGGGACAAGCATGTGTTTTTGTATAATTCAGACCAGTCTTGTTAATAAATTTTTTCATATCATAAAAATAATAGGGATTTTATCTTCAGAAAATAAATTTCTTAATAATTTTAATATCATATACATCACCTTATGTGTAATTCTATATAAGAATTTGATATGGTACAACTACAGGTGAAAATAATGTTTTGAGTATTTAAAACAACTATCATAAAGCTCTTTATTTTCATCATCAACTAAATCATGAAACACATTTGTATTCTTAGTGAAGTTCTCACTTACATTATTCTATGAATAATTAATAGGTGGATGCAATGATATGTTATAATCTTGATCTGGTTGTCCAATAGTCCCAAAAACATCAATTTTTATGTTACTATTTGGAACACCCTCAATTGGTTGTTTAGATATGTTTTGATGTTGATGTTTTTGTCCTGAAATGTCAAAAGCATCGTTTATAAGGATTTCCATTTCATTTTCCATTTTCTATGAATATGGGATCTCATTCTGTTGATTGACATCAGTACTAAAACTTTATGTAATGTTTGATTCTCCATACCAAATACAACACTCATATTGAGTTGGGAATTGCTTCAATATCCAATGTTCGTAAACTTCATTTCCCTTTAACCATCTTATAAATTTACATTTAGGATATTTACATCTTATTGTCCCATCAACAGATTGATTGGAAATTGTAAAATCTAAAAACACCTTCAAACCCTTAGCATACTGAGGTGTGTTCCTCAGTAATGTGATCCAGCTTTTATCCATATATATCACAATGTTACTACCCTTTATTAAAAAAATTAAAAAATAAAAGTATTAATATGTAGAAAAAGAGATAAATAGAGGTGGAAAAAAACAACCCAATTAGTAATAATAATATTCATATAAGTACTAAAAAATTCAAAGTAAAATATAGAAAATAATCATGGATAGTATTATATAAAATAGAAGCAAGAGAAAAATCATACAATCATTAATAAAACTGAATTTAAAATATTCTTTGAAAATCATTTATTAAACCTCACATTCAAACCCAATTTATAAATCTAACTCCTTCCATAAAATCACTTTTGAAGGAAAGAACCCCCTCTTTAAAGGAATTCAACTAGTCTTAAGCACCCATTTTTCAAGACCAAACATTCACCATTTAAAAACATTTAAAGACACCATGCGACTAATGGTCTCAAAACCATTTAAAAAATATCAAAGTTTAACTACCTTCAATTCCTAGAACAAGCCTCTAAAACAACACACACACACATTTTAAATACAAAACTGGTGTCAAACAACCCTTTAAGTAATTAACTACCATTTAAAAAGATATCAAGAATTTAACAACCACTTGGCATGTGACCTAGTTCTATGCCAAGTCATAAAACTATTTGAAACCATTAATGAAAAAAATGAGAATTTATGCATGTTATTAGGTTCATGCTAAGTATAAGTTATGGAATAACTAAAAATAATGGAATACTATGAGAAATATAACCAATTTTTCAGGCATGATATAAATGACCACTGAGGCATATTAATTGCAATATAAGCAATGCATATGGAATTGAATAACCAAAATCCAGGATATAATAATAGTAAGATAAGAAAATTAAAATAGGTGAAATATGGGACAATTGGTTTACATGAATAATAATCTAAAAAAATTATAATAGATGACATATGAAGTAACTAATTCAAACTAGTTTTATGAAAAAAAAAAGGATATAACAGATAGAAAATGAGAAAAATTAACATACTAGTAGAAAACTAAACAAAGGATAAGATATCGCATAGGAAATTCCTAATTCATACTAGTAGAATTCCAAATGAATAATAAGATATTGATTAGGAAAAAAACTAGTTCAAACTTATAGGAAACCAAAAAAAGTTTGAGATTTGGTAGAGGCCATTCAAAAGACATACTAATAACATGAAAAATATTGTCTAAGACATAGTATAAAGAATAAAAATACAAGAGGTTGTGATTCCATAAACAAAAACATTTATGTATTCAACTTTATTGACATGGATAATATGTCAAATGGAATGTCTCAAGATAAAATTTGAAATTATGGCATGGAATAAAACTATGAGATCACTTTAGTAATTGATAAACAATAGAAAACATGATTAATATCTATTGTTTCATACTTCACTATAAATAAAAAAGTATTAAACATTCCAAGAAAGTATATGATATAAATAAAGACATGTAATTAAATTTACATAGCATGATTAACATGTAAACCCCATGCAAGAGTGACAAAAAATAATTGTTTAACTATGAATGGGGATACCTACCAATTTAATTATAGTCTATATATATGATTCCTCATAAAGAATATATATTTCACCAAAATTATAGTCTCAACCACCTATTAAGGTATTGGAATTAGATAAACACTATTGTAACTTAAGGAGAATAGATCCATGAAGTAAACCCCACTGTCGACCTTAGATTCACCTAAGTAAAGCCTATGTAACTATTATCATGGAAGGAATCCAAGTGATTAGAAGATTATATCATCCTTGGATTATGATGGGATATGCTTACACCTACTACCATCTAACAAAGAGAAAAAAATAAAAAATTAATAGTAAATAGGCCCTTACTTTTCCAGATAAGATCTTCAACAATCAATCTCACGGTGAAGGCTTATGGGAGAATATGTTGTAGGTGGAGAGGGAGAGGGTGAGGGCAAGAGGGGATCAGGGGAAAATGGAAACCTGGAGATGGTGATGGAGAGGGGGTTAGGAGAAACCCAAGAACTGATGAGGTCGAGGGATAGGGTTTAGGGGGGGCTCAGGGGAAACCAAAATGTGGACTAGGGCTCAGGATTGAGGGTCTCAAGGGAAACTAGAGCACTAGTGAGGGCTTTGGGGCTTGGGAGAAACTGGAGCACTGGAAAGGGGGAAATATGGTGGTGTCTAGGGGGTTCTCAGGGGAGCGACGATGATGGATCTTGCTAGGGGGTTCTTATAGGAGAAGGGGGCTCAAGAGAAAGTGTCTTTTTTATTAAATGAATAAAATTTCATGATGGATTTTGAAAAAATTACACTAAATTCTCATATATTTTTAGTGATAGTTTTTTAAAACCTCACTAAACTATTAATATGGTGTATTAACCATCGCATGTTGTTGATATACAAACCATTTGAACAAAATGTTCATGCAGTCACTTTGAAAATTACTCGTGCATTCACTTGTAAAATACTTCATTTGGCCACTTAAAATGCCGCAACATCAACACTTAAAAATAATACTTCCTGGTAGGTTACTATATAATCCTTGATAAAATAAATTTCTCCTTCATTGTAGGTTCTAATTACCCACTCAGGGTAGGTTTAATACACACTCATGGTAGGTTCAAGAAAATAACTTACGATCACTTTGGTTTCTTCATGATAAGTTTAAAAATAACATATGTTAAATTCAAAATGGACTTCATAGTAACTTGATATAACACCTCACATTAGGTTCACGTATAAAGAAAATTCATTTGCTGGTGTTGGGAGTTATCTCCCTACCAGAGAAGCTAATCCACTATCTCAAGATGCATGTTCACATGGATATATCTCTATCTTGACTAATGATGTGATACTACTCACATGGTTTAAAACTTAGAAACAGTTATAAAAGAGGCAGTAAGGAGACAAATGGTGGTTGTAAGGCACACATATACATTGGAACACACATTATGTAGAGGTACAAATGGTCACATGGGGTTTCTATAGGTTGGAATAAATCATTTACAGTGTGTATGTGTAGTCAGAGAAAACACACCATGCTACCATGGATGAGGTAATGTGGATGAAGATGTTATGATCGATGTGAATGCACTCTTGATCATGCTTGGATGAAGAATCTCAAAGGAGTGATAGGGAACTATGGTGATGTGGAGATGGAGATATTGTGGAGCTATAGGTGCGCACACATTGAGAAAATGAAGAAAACTATAAATAGTGGTTTTCATTGTATTTGGTAGCACGTCAATATAAGCTTCAGTGATTTTTTAAACCATCTAAACAAAATATTCAGAAGTTGGTATTGATAGATTAAATTTATGTAAATTAAAGTAATTCCAAATTTATTAAAAAATACTTCAATTCAACTTCTATATCAAGAGAAATATTTAAAAAACTATAAAAAATATAAACTAAAAAACTATAAAAAAATAATTTCTTGAAGAATTACATAAATTAGATCAATTTTTAAACCATTCAAATATAAATTATATCCTTCATTTCAGTTTAATTAAATATAGATGAATTTATTAGATTTAAATTGCAATAAATAAAGTGTGATTATGACCTTTATATATACAGTTATTAGTTAAAAATAGAAGATATTGTATTTTTGAAATTTTATAATAACTCAAGGAAACTATAAAATAAAATATGTTGTAAAAACCAAAATCATGCGGCATGTTTGGACCAAAAGTGCTAACATTAATAGACTGATTAAAAAACATCATAGTTAAAGAAAATGTACATAATTTTTCAATAATCTATATAAAATAGAATTATAAAATTCTAATTAATATAGATTAAGATATAAAAATATTGTGAACTAGTAATTTAAAACATATAAATGAGTAAATATTACTGGACATTAGAAAATAAATGATTTCCAATAATGATTTTTATAGAAAATAATTTCCAATTTATCCAAATAGATAAAATAAAATAAAATTCCCAACACTAAAAATATCCCCTTATTTATAAATTATAAAACAAAATTTATAAAACAAACATAAATTGTATCCCCCTTTTTGAAATTCACCAAAAAATAAAAAAATAAATCTCTAAAAGGAATCATATATTTTTATGAATAAACCCAAAAAATTTAACACTCATTAAAAAAAATTCATTAAATATGTTCAATATTTTTTCAAAAAAAACATATTTTAACTTGATATGAATAAATTATAGAATATGGCTAGCACAAATTGATTTATTTATAACTTTACATGAACAAATAAAGCATTATCCCTCAGTCTTCACCATTTTAGACCACCTTAGGATCCTTCCCTTTCAGGTGGTCTTCTTTTGTTTCATGCTTTTGTCCCTTCCTTAATAAAAACTAAAATGATGATGATGGTAATCAAACAACTATAAAAAAATAAAATAAAATTTAAAATATTTCATTGAATTAATACATATTTAAACAAGTTGGAAAAAATTTTGACAAATAATTCACTCCCAAGAATTTCTCTTAATTTCAAGAAAAAAACTCCTTTTATAGAGTCACACAATTCTCCACATAATTCAATACTATGAAAAAGATATAGAAATTCAAACATATTTGAAATAAATATTGAAATAAATTAAATTTTAATTCATAAAATACATTTATAAGTTTATAGAATACTTCCATGTATTATAATTGTTAAAAATGGTATTTCAAACACTATAAGAAAGAAATTTTTTAAATCATAAGGTGGTTGAATAATTTAATAATGAAAACATCTCAATAATAAAGTGTAAGATCAAACTGATTTAAAAATAAAAATAACAATATTTCTTTCCCAAAACAAACATCAATTATTGAAAAATATTTTAAACAGATTAATCAAAAATAAAATTCTCTATATAATAACTATTTAAACACTAATTTTAAACTCATATTTAATCATACTAACTAAATTAAAATTCCAATGGTAACTCCCCATAAATTCATGCTTTTCTAAAAGATATATTTATATATTAAAATTCTTTCTATATGAAATATAAACACATAATCAGAAAATATGAATCTAAAATTTTAAACTTGTAAACTTCAACATGTTTTATTATTAAAACGATAAAAAAACAGAAGTTATGCAACATGAATTAAATCCATAAGAACACATGATAAAGAATATTAAATATTATTCATACCAACATAGCATTTTATGAAATGGTATAGAGTATCATGCTGACCAATAGAAAATATATTCTTGGGCATAGTGACCATCATAGGTCTAATATGATTTGAGTAACATCCTTTTGGTATCCATGTTTTCTTAGAATTAGCTTAATTGGTATTAGATCTCTTGGACACCCAAACAGATTCCAAACATCTATTTTTTGGTATTTATGAAAATAAATTATTAGATAAAATAGTTTTAGTATTAAAAAAGGCTTGATTAAATCTCAAAAATCATTCATTGGTATAATACCCTTGCATTCTATATTTAAAGCATGTCACACTAAAAATACTCCCTTTTGAGCTTTTAAAAAAAGTATTCTAATTCATTCTTGGTGAAAATCTATTATATCAAAAACCATTCATGTTATATTTTGGTTGCATCATAGAAACCATTTTAACAATTTATCTTTAATATGAAAAAAAGTAGATAAATTTTATTTAAGATTAGAAACTTCCTTTTTCAAATTCACATTCTCTTTTTCAATAGTTTCTAAATTAGTATAGAATTTCTAATTAGAAAAAAAATTAGTATATTTCATTCTCTTATTTTCTTGTTTTATCTTCTTACATTTATTATCAACTTTAATAAAATCCTCTAAGACTAAGATAATCCTCCTATCCGGGTATTTATTATTTACTTTTAGAAAATATTTAATTTGATAATTTTCTTTATTAATTTTAAAATCCTAGAATAACAATTCATTTTATCTTCCTCATTCTAGGAAACACTGATATTCATATTTTCACATTCCCTTTTCATTTTTTTCTTTTTCTTTAAACAATTTCTTATTTTTACATTTTAATTCTCTATATTTTTCAATAATTTTGATACTATCATTTCTTAATTAATATTTTTATTTAAGAATTTGTTTAAAATTAAAATTCACATAATTAGGATCACAAATATAATAAAAATATTTTCCTTTTTCATCTTCAATTACATCATTATAGTCAACATTTTCATGATTTATTAATTGATTAGATAATGATTCAGTTAACTCACATTGTACACCAATCAGAGTAAGGTTACCTATTTCCTTCTCACTTCTTGAGTCACTACTTAAATTAGAGCTATCCGGGCAATCACACTCCAAATAAATATTGGTTTTTATTTTTTTAATTCTTTGAATTCTTGAGTTTTGGGTAATCAGGCCTAATGTGAGCATTATTCAAATACTCATAACATGTTAGATTTGAAATTCCTTTATTCTTTTTAGGGTTACCACTTTTGTATTATTTTTCATTATTCCTTATAAAATAATTTTTAAAATATTTGTTTACCATATATTTTAAAACCTTTTTTCTTATTTAATACATGACCCTATCACTTTCTTGGGACTTTAATTCAAAAGAGTTAGATAATACATTTATGTTCAACTTAAAAGAGATACATTTCTTCATTATAGACTCCTCTTCAATATTTTTCAATACAAGTTCAAACTACAATAAAGAAATAATTAGTTTACCTAAATAATACTTGAAAAAATATTTATTTATTTGATCTCCACTTTCTTTTCATGCCATATTTTTGGTAATGCTCCTAAAACCCTTTAAACTAGAGATGTATTATTAAGTAATTCACCAAGTTCACTCATACCATTTTTAATACTTATTAATCGGTCAAACATCTGGTTCACATACTCATTATCTAAAATCTTGAAATCCTAGTATTCTTTTTGAATCATTCCCATCTTAGAACTTTTATTCTTGTCTTCCGCATAGTGAGTGACTTGTAGAATTCTCTAGATTTTGTGGGTTGTCCTTTAAGATGACACATGGCTATATAATCTTTTATTTATAACACAGTATAGAATATTCATTACTTTATAATTCAAAACATACTTTATAATTTCGTCTCCAACTAGTGTCTATAGATTAACTTTGGGCAGCTCATATGATTTCTCCATGATTTTCCAATGATCCGTACTTAACATTTTCATGTATTCTTCTATTTGAATTTTCCAGTACATGTAGTCACTTATATTGAAAAATGGGGGTTCTTGAGGCATCAATCCATTATTGGAATTAATACATACCATATTCAAGAACTAATCACCATTCCTTCTACTGTTAGATCTAGGAAATTCAGTTTATCACAGTAATTAAAAATAAACAACAAAACCAATGTCCAGAAGGATTACTACCTCTGATGTTAATTTTTTGGTATAATATTAAAATAATTAGAGAGGCTAACTATACTTCACGGAAACATCCCATGATACCAGTTTTTGTATCGATATAGATGGAAATAATAGACTTGAGGGGGTGACTAGTATTTTAAAAACATTTAGGAAAAATAATCAATCAGATTATATAATTGAATAATCAATAATTAGTGTAGTAATTAGAATATAGTATAGAAGAAATAAAAATATGAATGTAGTAGTTTTATAGTGCTTCAGATCACCGAGAACCTAGTCCACTCTTCAATTTTTTCTACTCAATGAGAAGATTGATACCCACTAATGAAAATCACATTTAAAGTTGTGATAACCTATTTAAATACTTATTCTTATATAATACTCATAGGCATAACCATGAATCTTTAGATGATCCATAACCTAGCTTGACCTGACTTTGTTCGAGATTAATAACCAAATATTAAGTGACTTTATTTCAAGATTCACAACCCAGTACCATCTTTTTTATTAGTATAATAACCAAAATGAAACTGATTTTGATTGGTAAAATCATAAAATGATATTAATGACTACAAAGATATAAAAGAAAAATAATACAAATAAATTTATAAAATAATTAAAATTTACAGGGATCAGAAGATATTGAAGATGATGTATCTTGATTATCTTTTATCACTTCAATGTTAATGAATGGAATGGTTGAAGTTTATTCATGATCATAGTAATAGAACAATGGTTATAGAAGAACATATTCGAGTATCAAGAAAATTATTCTTGTCATTAAGTGTTCAAAAATTCATTAGGTATTCAAAAATTCATCATCAGTTCTTCACAATGCATCACTAGGTCTCTATTTACCATGTAAAAAACAATAGTTATATTTATTTCTCTTCATGCAGGAGTTTCCTAAACTCATCACTACCATATAATGATTAAAAATATTTAAAAAATAGAAACATGTCATTACCATTTAATACCTCAAAAATATTCAAAAATAATATTGACTCACATTAATTACCTTATTAAATCACTCAAATAAATTATAATATGATCATTAGAGTAAATTATATTTATTCAATTGTTTAAAATGATAAAAATTATTTCCTTATACTTGTAGTAAATCAATAATTCAAAGATAATAAAAACATATCATAAAATAAATAACATGAAAATTATTATTTCCATAATAATTTCTATGATATTTTTTATTCAATAGTTTATATAATATTCCTTAAATATTTATTTATTTCTAAAATCAATAAAATAATTAAAACATATTAAATAATATTACAATCACTACAAATGATGAGGTTGTATGCTTTGTCAGTGCAAAAAACATTGACTAACTAAGCACCATTAAAACCATAATGTCATGATCATATTTTCTTAAATTTATTTTTAGAAATTATTTTGGAAAATTTTGAGACCAGAATATGAGATGTCGTGTGATTCCAAGGCCCGGTGTGCCCAAAACAATTCACCGAAAAATGTTAAGTTTTTAATATCACATGAACACAACTTTCCTACAAAAGTAGAATAACTTCTAAATGGTTTCCTAGATTATAAATCTGAGGGCACCGTTGAGCTCAGAGAAAAGGATTTACCCTATAAGTGACTTAACTTTAGTCGGTTTGGGTCTTCTTTGGAAACCTGAAAATGGAATAACCATAAATAAAATAATTAAATAAAATTATTTTATTTTTAAAATACTAATAACTCATAAATTATAACTCAGATTAGAAATTTTAGTCCACCATTGAGTTCGTAAGGGGGTGTTTTCCATAATCAAGTTCTAACCTCAGATGGTATAGTCTAGCTATGAAAGATATTTTTTGGATTTGAATTTATTAAAATATTTTATTTAACATTACATGATGACACAATGGAAATTTCACTTTTTAATAAGCCTTGTTAGAAATCTCAGTTTATCACTACAACCCTAGAACTTCCCTAAGGCATGGATAAGGAGACTCTCTCACTGACAGTTATGGATAGGAAGTCGGGACTCATATCAAGCATCGACGAATCGATGAACGACAATAACATAGATTCACCCTTCATCAACGAATGATTCAAACCTTGGGTAGGGTGTTGTTTCTTTGTAATTATTTCCTTTTTCTTAATTTTCAATGATGAACGTGGACCAACCCACGAAGAGGTTGTTCCACAGTTCGATCATTCTTGTCGGATGTGTAATTATGCAGGTTGAATATCGGGGATGATTTTTGTTTAGTGATTTGATTCATTTCCTCTCGATTATTCAATCCAAACATGAATGAATCAAGGCCGACATGAAAAAGTCCAAGATCTGATCTATGTGTGTTCTTGTGCGTTTATCTCTTTTCCCCAATTTTACTTCATTCATTATTCTTTGTAAAGTATGGATAAGGGATCATTGGGAATTTAATTTGTGGTGCAATGATCTGGGACTGGGGATTCAACACCATGGAGGTGTGACAGCGAAGGTGCGGTGTAATTGGTTGACAAAATGACATACGTCGGTGCAAGGCGATGGCTAGAGCGGTGGGTCCGATCAGCTTAGGCAGCGTGTCGAGGCAAGCCCAGGTGGCACAGTGAGCTGGTCAGCCCAAGCAGGGTGCAAACCAGATGGTAGGTCGTTGGCAGGGTGGCCGGCGGTGGAGGCAGCAGGGGCCCAATGGGAGTCTAGTCCAGTTGAAGCGTGGAGTAGGATGGTCTCCGGTAGGACGTTCAGTAGTAGGGCACAAGGTCATGGGTGGTAATCAGAGACACAACCACCATGTTTCATGTATGTGTTGGCTATCCAGCATGGAGCCTATAGTGGTGGGAGCCACAGGGAGGGGTCTGGGTTGTGGTGTTGTCCACATTGAACGTAGCGGCTGCATTGACTGGGAGTGCACAATCGGGATGCATGGAACGGGTCGGGATAGATGGACCAGGCTTCTCTAGAGGTCTAACTACACATGCTCAACAGGTTAGGCTCAGTGGCCTAATGGGCTGGGCTGGGTTGGCCGGACCGGACCGGGTCAGGTCGATGGGTTAGGCCGAACCGGACCTGGGTCGTAATTTTTTACTAAAATGGCTGTAAAATTCAAATATAAGGTCTGTTTGATGAGGTGTATATGGTATGGGGAGCCTTAAAATGAGGTGGTATTTTTTTATATGGATTTTTGTTTAATGGAATAGTATAGGTGGAGAGTTTCCATTGGTTATTTTCAAGAGTTTTTAGTACGAAATTAATTCCACATCACTAGATAGTAGTCCCCTCTAGAGGTTGAGTCTCGGATAGAGTTGTGTTATCTCTCTAGGTGAATAGAGAGATCCTCTATCACACTTGATAGAGTTTTTTGGTAATTAAAGTGACCTCCAATAATAGGATGTTAGTCCTATATCTAGTAGGATGCATCGGTAGGGTTGTTGGTATTCTATATGAAGGATCCACTACGTTACAAGCCGCATTGGTAGGGTTGTCAGTATTCTCTAAGGAGGATCCACTTGGTTGAGGGATAATAAAGATTGGTTTTTCAGTATTCTCTGTGAAGGATATCCTGTCTGTATATCATTATTTTTGACCGGTATGTTCATTTTGGGTGGGGCCCAAATTAGCGGGACCTCTTTGAAAGAGTCTCCAAGGACATAATGGTTCAAGGAGTGAGATATCCTGAAACAAGCATGCCTCGAGTAGAATCTTGTGGCTGAGATTTGGTTATGACTTACCTCTTTACCATGTAATTGGAAGTGGAAGAGACCTTGAATCTTGGAATCCTTTATGAATATACATAGACATTCTTGGTATATGTGTTATAGACATATACCTATGTAGAGCTGACTGTATCTTATTAGTAATGTTTCCTCTTTGGTATTTTACTTTCTTTTGGGTGTCCTACTGAGTATTGTTTTACTCACCCCTGTATGATCTTTTCCCACACATGTCATGTCTTGTGTAGACCATCGACGCTTTGACAGAGTCTTAAGTAGACCAGGAATAGGTGGTTCTTAGAGAGAGACTAGACAGTTGAGGTGTGATCCTGAGGCTTCAGACAGTTGTTCCTATATCTACCCGTTAGGTAGGGTTTTCTGTGGATGAGCTTTAGGACCATGTGTTATAGGCTCTTTATTTTTGGTGGTCTTGTATTCTATGAAAGTTATACTTTACTGCACTTTACATTACTATTTTAGTCATTTGTTGGTATCTTAGTGTATGAATGCATTGTTTACTTAGTGTTTTTACATTTCATTATTTTGGGCTTGGAGATTTTTGTGTGTACATGTACTTAGTAAAATGCCTCCAATTTGTGGGATATGCCTACTCGATGCTAGTTTCTATCCCCTAGACTATTTTAAGTGGTCTTGGGATAGTCAGGGTATGGTCCCCTATGGGACAGTTTGTGACAGAGTGGTATCAGAGCCAGGTCAACTATCATGACCCATCCTGAAGGGGCATGTGTCGTGACTACCCCATGCCCTCCTCTAATAGGCCAGTGGATGGAGACTAGTACCAAGTAGGCATATATCACAAATTGGACGTATTTTCCTAAGTATCTATACACACACACATATCTCCAAGCCCAGAATACTGAAAAGTAAAATACCACATATAAAACATCACTAAGAAGATACAGTCATCTCTGCACTGGTATATGTTTGTAACACATATACCAAGAATTTACAGGTATACTCATAAGTGATTCCAAGACTCAAGGTCTCATCCACTTCCATATACTTGGTAAATAGGTATTTCATAGCCAAATAACAACCACAATATTCTTCTCGAGGCATGCTCATTCTAGGAGAACTCACTCCTTGAACCATGATGTCATCAGAGACTCTTGTAAAGAGGTCCCTATAATTATTTCCCCACCCAAATTGAACATATTGGTCAAAGATAATTATTTATAGAGAGTGGATCCTTCCCATAGAATACCAATAACCCAATATATATTATCCCACAACATAGGGGATCCACCACAGATAATACCGACAACCCTACTGATGTGGATCATAATGTAGGCGATCCTTCATAGAAAATATCGATAGCCCTTCCAATGCGACCCACTTTATGGAGGAATAATGATCTATTCTAGGAGGACACATCAATTCCCAAAACAATCCCTTAGGGGTGATATAGGATAACTCTAGTCCCAATTAGGGATACCACAACTTTATCTAGGACTCAGCCTCTATAGGGGACTACTATCCAGGGATGTGGATGTAATGTCGTACTAAACCCTCGAAGAAAGAACCAAGGGAAACTCTACATTTATACTATTCCATTATAAAATCCTACCAATCCATCTCAAAGACAACAGCCTCATCTTAAGGGTCCCCATGTCATAGATGGCTCATCAAATGGACCTTCTATTTGAAAGTTACGACCATTTTAGTGAAAAAGTCTAATCGGGTCCGGTCCAGCTGACCTGGCCTAGCTCATTGGGCCACTAGGCCCGGCCCATTGGTCCTACCCTATAGGATCACTGGGTCGTGTTCCACTAGGCTATGGTGAGATAGATATAGCTCTTTGGGCTGTTAGAGCAGCCCTATCCATCTAGCCCGGCCCCATGCATGTGGGCCAAATCCTTCAGCAAGTGGCCCGAATGTGCGCTCCAGATCGACACCACCACCTCCATAGTGTTGAATCCCCAGTCTCTAATCGTTGAGACTTGGATCAAAGGTGAAACGATCCCTCATAAATACTTTTCAAAGAATAAAAAATTCAAGAAAATTGGGAAAAAGAGATAAACACACAAGAATACCCAAATAACAAATCATGGTATTGTTTGTGTTAGTCTCGATATATTCATGTTAGAATTGAGGAATTGAGAGGAAAAAAATTAAATATCTAAATATAAATCATCACTGATATTCAACTTGCATAATTACTCATCCCACAAGAATGATCAAACCATGGATCAACCTGTTCATGGGTTGGTATGTATTCATCATTGAAAATTAAAAACAGGGAAAGAATCACAAAGAAACAACACCCTGCCTGGGGTTTGGATTGGTCATTGATTAAGGGTGAATCTACATTGTTGTTGTTCATCGATTCTTTGATGCTTGATCCCAGTTCTGACGTTGATCTGTCGCCATCGGCGAGAGAGCCTCCTTCTCCTTGACTTAGGGAAACTCCAAGGTTATGGAGATAACCTTGGATTTCTGACAAGAATTATTAAATATGGAAATCACCACTGTGTCATCACGTAATGTTAAATAAAATATATTTATTAAATATTTTAATGACGTTCACATCCAAAAACTCTCTTTCACAGTTGGCCTATGTCGACCGAGCTTAGGCTTCACCCAAGGAAAAAAACCCTTAGAACCTCAACGGTGGTCTTGAATTTCATATCCGAGATTTCATTTATCATTTATTAGGATTTTAAAAATAAAATAATTTTATTTAATAATTTTATTCATTGTTATGACATATTTGGGTTTTTCTATAGAATACTCACGCCGACTAAAGTTAAGTAATACCTATGGTAAAGACATTGCTCTGAGCTCAACGGTGCCCTCATATTTTTGATCCGGACACATGTTTAGAAGTTATTCTATTTTTTTAGGAAAGTCATGTGCACATGCTATTAAAAAATAACATTTTTTGGTGAATTGTTCTAGACACACTGGGCCTTAGAATCGCATTCTGTCTCAGTGCCTAGTCTCGGAATTTTCCCAATTAATTTCTAAAAATAAATTCAGGAAAATATAATTCATTAGACACAAAGAATTTATTTTCACTGTAAAAAGTTTTTCTAATGGAACTGTTATCAGTGATAAAAGAAAACTGATAAAGGGTTCTATTATTAGCGGGTTTTTTAGTGCTAAAAAAGGGGTCCTTTATGACTTCTTTCTTTTTAGCATTAATAAAGGTCATACCAGCTACTACATTATAGCTGTATTTCAGCATCCCTATAAAAACAAACCCAATTAAAATACATAAACAGGAATATAAATATATAGAACACTTGATTTAAATACAAACATCACATTTCACCATCATTTCAATTCAAAATTTATATACAAATATTTTACATTAACATTTTATATACAATTAATCAAAAAAATTTCAACCCATATAAAAAATAAAAATAAGAAAAAAAATTCCAATGATGAACCTCTATAAAAAATATTTTATCTATAGTAAAACCAATGTTTATTTTAGTAACAATAAATAAAAAAACAAAAAAAAACTTTATTTTTAATGTTATATAATACAAATATGGTAAATTATATTGTTGATTACTGTATATATTAATGATATTATCATTTAATCATGCACCAGATTAACATTTGGTCAATTCCTACAAGTTGCAAATGAATTATGGATCATTTTACTCATGTTTGAGAACAATACGAGCTTGTTTTCTCAATTTTGTCTATGTGATGCATTTTAAACTAAAATGAAGTTTTTATATTGAAAAAAAATACTTTGAGTCATACCAACCACATCATGTGTCATATTGAGGTTTGGTCAATTCTTACACATAAAAATGAATTATGGGCTGTTATCCTAAATTTTTAAATCAATATGAGCTCATTTTCTTGGTTTTAGATATGCGATGCAAGTTTTAAACTAAAATGGAAATGTATATTGAAAACATGAAATTTAATTCATGTTCATTAAATCATGTATTGGATTAATTTTCAGTTAATTTATAAATGTCACAAATAAATTATGGATCATTTTTCTAAATTTTAAAAATAATCTGAACTCATTGGTAATTTTTTCTAGTGGTGTATGTTTTAAACTAAAATGATACTTTTATATAGAAAACATTCACTTTGGGTCATACCTACCACATCATATATCAGATTTATATATGCTCTATTATTATATATCACAAATGAAATATAGATAATTTTCATAAACTTTGAAAACAATTTGAGTGACTTTCCTTGGTTTTGGATGTGATGTGCATTTTAAACTAAAACGAAACTTTTATATAGAAATCACGCACTTCAACTCATACCGACCACATAGTGTGTCAGATTGATGTGAGGTCAATTACTACGCATCAAAAATGAATTAGGGATAATTTCACCAAATTTTAAAAATAATCTAATCACATTTTATCATTTTTGTCTAGTGACACATGTTTTAAACTAAAATGAAATTTTTATATTGAAAACACGCACTTTGAGTCATATTGGCCACATCATGTGCCATATTGACTTACAGTGGATTATTACATGTCACAAATGAATTAGGTATCATTTTCCTAAAGTTTAAAAAATAATTGAGCTTATAATCTTGGTTTTGTCTATGTGATGCATGTTTTAAACTAAAATGACACTTTTATATTGAAAACACACACTTTGAGTCATACCAACCACATAGTGTGATGAATTGACATGTGGTCAATTCCTATACATAAAAAATGAATTGTCGATCATCATAAAAAATTTGGAAATCAATCTGGTATTTTTTTCTTAGTTTTGGCTATGCGTTGCAGGTTTTAAACTAAAATAACACTTTTATATTGAAAATGTGAATGTCAAGTCATATCGATCACATCATGTGTCAAATTGATGTGTGGTCAATTCAAAAATTTCACAAATGAATTATGGATCATTTTCCAAAACTTTTAAGTCAATCCAAGATCATTTTAATAGTTTTGGATATGTGATGTGTGTTTTAAACTAAAAGGGAACTTCTATATTGAAAACACGCACTTCAAGTCATACTATGACATTTCTATAAAATTAATGTAAGTTCAATTCCTGCATATCACAAATAAATTATGGATAATTTTCCTAATGTTTAAATGAAATATGAGCTTATTTTAGTATTTTTTACTATGTGATGCTTTTTAAACTAAAATGGCATGTTTATATAGAAAACACATACTTAGATTCATACCAACCACATCATGTGTTAGATTGATGTGAGATCTATTCCTACACATCACAAATGAATTATATATTTTCTTCCAAATGTTTGAAAATAATCCAAGCTTGTTTACTCAATTTTATCTTTATAATGTGAATTTTAAACTTAAATGGAACTTATTTATTGAAAACATGCACTTTGATTCATACAGACCACATCGGGTGTCAAATTGATGTTTGGTTCATTCCTACATGTCACAAATAACTTATGAATCATTTTACTAAGGTATAAAAATTAGATGAATTTTTTTCTTATATTTGATTATGTGACGTGTGTTTTGAACTAAAATGTAAATTTTAAACAAAAAGCACATTTTTTGTGTCATACTAGTTGCACCGTTTATCAGATTGAAGTGCAATTGATTCTTACATGTCAAAAACAACTTATAGATAATTTTCCTCAATTATCAAAAAAATTTGTATGTTTTTTATTAGTTTTGAGTATGTCACATTTAATTTGAACCAAAATGTCAATTTCAAACTAAAAACATACACTTCGAGTTATATCGGGCACACCATGTATCAAATTGAGGTGTGGTTGATTCTTATATGTCACAAATGACTTATGTATAATTGTCCCAAATTGTCAAAACAATATGAATGGGTTAGATTTATTTTGAGTCTGTAATGTGTGTTTTGAACTAAAATATCAATTTTAAACTAAAAACAAACACTTAAAGTCAAAATGGGTACATAGTATATCGATTTGAGGTGGAGATTATTCTTACACATCAAAAATAACTTACAGATTATTTTCATAAAGTATCAAAAAAAATTGAATGTATTTTCTCAGTTTTGAGTATGTGACATGTGTTTTGAACTAAGGAGTCGTTTTTAAACTAAAAATATATACTTTGAGTCATATTAGAAACACAGTTCATAGGATTAAGTTTTATTTGATTCATACACATAACATCATTTATTATTATTCCCAAAATCAGGGGCTCATGAATTGTCTTTCATTCATGGTGATAAGAAACTATTTCCACAAATGTGAGCCAATTTTATAGAAATTTATTTTAATAACAACAAGCCTTAAACCATAACAACATTTCTTGATCATCATTAAGCAATATATATGTGAAAATTAACTAAATAAGTAGTATAATTCACCTTTTAATGGTATTTTTATACATTCTTGACCCATTTACCTATCATCATTATCTCTGTTGTAACCTCAAATTCTAATCTCTCGTGAGCACGAGAAGCTTCAAAAATGATGTTATCTATTCCAAAATCCATAGATCATAACCCCAAAATATAATTTCCCTTGAAAAATAGGTCAAAAATAAAATATAATCATTATAATACTAATTGCTCACATTCTAAATGTACTTATAACATCAGATCCCATACTAGATCACAAACCTAAAATGTAATAAAGAAAATCTGATGTCGGTAAACATCCTAACACTATATACTATGCCTACTCATCTATAAAAAAAATTACTTATTATTTTGAGTATGTATATTTTTATAAATATTGGTATTATTGACAAAATATTGAAAAAAAAAATTAAGAAATATTTTCATTGAAATAGTAATTACCTTCGAAAATTACATGTTCGGAGATGCTCGTCTTTTAATGGTATATAATATCTTTCATTATTTTTCAAATGTAATATCCATATTTTTTGTCTTTATTTTTCTTTAGACACTATAGAAAATTTTATCAAAATAAGTAATTTTTTTTAAAATTGTTTTGATAGTTAAATATTACTATATATACCTTAATCTATTTCCATTTGATGAAATACCTAGTCTTCTTATATTCAATCACCAACAACATACCATAATTTAGCCTAAATTTATAGATTTCACTATCATAAATTAATTCTCATTAAAACACAAACTGAAACATATAGTTCAAATTTTATCAGTAAAATGTTGATTGAAATGAATTAAAAATTCAAAATAGACATCATGTTTGGTCAGTTTGATGAAAATTCATGAATTAGATCTTGAAAATAAACATTTTGGGTATGTAAATTAATTTCGATAAGCATCAAGTGCTTCCTAAAAAAACAAAAATAGAGAAGTAATGAAAAAAATGAAAAATATATTTTATATGATTAAATTGTATAGTTTTTTTTCCAGCATTTTAGGCATCTAGAATAGAATGTCATTTGTTATTTTATTCTCAAAATCGCCTTTTAATGGATCTTTTTTCTTCCCAATTTCTTCTAATTCCCAAGAAAGTTCATGCATAGAAATGATACAGGGATTAATGTGTCCAAATCATGATTCTTAGGGTTTCACATTTATATAGTAGTAATATATATGCCTATAGAAAATATGAATAAATTAACTATAATGAACATTTTAGATCATTTCTTGGATAAACGGATTATGAAAATATACCTCATGTATGTATTCACAACTGAGAATCCCAGCCATTCAAAATTGATAATCTCATTTATACTCTCTAGACCAACAACATCTATAATGACATTTCTAAATATTTCTTCTTCATATTGAATGTAGGAAATATTTCCATATTTCAATGTTTTGTTTGCATGAACTTGTAATATTAATATATACAGTAGTGGAACTAGGTGGGATAAGGTACTCTAGGAAGGTCCTTTTGATTTATTGGTTGATTCACTAGATTAACTTGATCCAACCTCTAATTTCCCCATCACTTTATCTATAAATAATTCTATACCTCATTTAGACCTTTTTTTATCAAATATTTAATGTTTTTCATTTGAAAAAATTAAGGACTTACCTCATGTGTCTTTATAAGATTATACGACTATTCTAAAAAAGTTCCAATAGCATTATCCATTGTAGTAACATCCAAATCATTCAGAATAAGAAACTCATTAATCAAATCATGAGCTACTTTAATCCTAAATCTCACATGATCTTTTGGGATTTGTTTGTTGTGTAGCATCTATCCTAGGATATTATATATCAAACTCCTCACAATAAGGGTATGCATGGGTATTGATAGATATAAATCACATACAACTTCACCCTAAAAAAATTTAGTAATATAATGCTATCAAAAGATTTTTTATTCACATTTAGGAGTAACATTTTTGAAAAAATTAATTAAATCGTGTAGGTTAAGTAGTTGTGGGGAATGTATATCCTTAAATACATTGGGTTCATTTGGCTCTTCATGTACTGATCTTTGTTCCATTTTTAGTTTACTTTGATCCTTTCGCATATATTGGTCCTCCAGACCAGACCAGATAATAACATCTTTCAAATAATATATTTATTTCTATAATCCATTTATAATCTCATATATATCTCCTTGCATGTTTTTATTCTAGAAATATGTTCTAGGTGACCCACCAAAACATACACCTCTAACACAGACATATTATTTTGGACACTTCAAATCTACTAAAAGTAGTTTTTCTTCTACTATAGTCGATGTTGATTCTTGTTTCTAAACCACATAAAAAATATTCGAACATAAATAGATATTTTTATGCAATATAGTTATAAATCATAAAGAATTACTATTATGTCATACTTATATGTTATTCCCAAGCTATTTGTATGTTTTCATCAACTAGTTTACCCTCTTTATTTATGCAGGCCTCCTTTCATAGCACATTATGTGGGATGGAAGTGGATTCATATTTTCATTCATCAATATTCATATATAAAAATGGAACATATGTTGTTCCATATCACATAAAAAATTTATTATAGATTTAAAATACATACCATTATATTTTCAATTGAAGCATACCCCATCCTTGGTTTATGGTAGGGGTACATAGGTTTTATTTTACATTTTTTTTTTTTAGAACTCCATTATTGTTTCATAAATTAACAATTTTAAATAAAAGTGGAAAAAATAAATAATTTCAAATATAATATTATCAACTACATTGCACATAAAATGATATCTCATCATGATGACTAATGAAATATTTCCATGTATCATGTTTTATAATGTGTTCATACATAAAAAGTGGGTGGAGGTTTAGTTTCCCCTCAGTATCCCTAAGATAATTATTTGTAATAAGTGTTAGGAAGCCTTTGTGAGATTTTCCAAATACCATTAATAAACTTCTTATAGAAATAATCTAGGATAAAAGAACTCTATAAGGGATAATGAAAATTAAACCAATGTTTAATTATATATATTTTTGGTAAAATAGAGAAATTATATCATAACATTACCTTAATATCTTACTAAAGGGTTTCATTCAATACCAGAAAGACATGGTGTCATGTAACTTTATTAATTGAAACATGAATTCTTGTTGTGAGCCTAAAATAACTGATGAACATTGACTTTTTAGGGTCAACAGGTTGGATGTGATGATTCCATCCAACCTTAAATTTTATACCCTTTCTTATTACCTTTATAATTTTATTTATCACAGTAATTCTATATAATTACGATTTTTTTCATAAAAATGTTATTGATCCCCTAATAATTATGTGGTTTTAGTATCAAACATTTGTTCTTACTTGGGATTGGTAACATCATCATGTTCATAAGTCATTATCCTCATGAGTAGTCAAACATTTAAATTATATTACATAAATATAGTAGATAACACATAATATTATTATGAAAATCATAGCATATTAAAAAAACTTTAACCTTATAATCGAACACTCTTTTTTTATCCAATTATTCTCTTTTTGGTACCATCTAACAGATAATTAATTTTCTACATTGGTACCACCATGAAATTATTTTGATCTCCCCATGAAAGCATCATCCTCAATTGAATTTGCATCTAATTTTATAGTTTTTTTAGTCACCAACTAGAAAATTGATCAATTCATTTTTTTATATGAGACATAAAATACATTCACTAATAGTGATTACATTATAAACAGCTCATCCTTATACCCTTACATGGTGAAATTCACCTTTAATAATCCCAATTCATCAACTATCATTGCACTCCTATTTTCAATCCATTTACAATAGAAAATCATCAATTAAAATGTTGTATAATACAACTCGTATATCTTTTTGATAATGTTGAAATATGACATATTAACATAAATTGGATCTCTATCCTTGGAACTGGATACATGCATCACTTCCACCATAAGTATAACTCTATTATTTTTCATTGTAATGTGTTCAAGTTGTTTTTTATATAATGTATAACCATTAATTACAAAATCAGTGTAATATATAACATTTACATTTGGTCCCCCGGCTAGCCATTGAATTTATTCAACAATTGAATTCATATTTTCTTATAACACCTTATAAATATGATATCTGAACCATCCTATAAACTATTGATTCTGTGTATTTGATATTAATCCATCATTCCTTGATGAATTTAAATGTCTAAAGATTAATTTTTGGTCTTTAATGTATGGAGAAACCACTATACTATTATGTAAAATTTAAAGGTGATATTTCTCCCGCTCTCTAAAGGTAAATGTAACAACATCTCTTATAGAAATCCTTTTTCCCATAAGGCATACCCTATGATGATACTTTGGTAGACTGATGCTATCAACATCTGATAGGTAATTGGTAAAGAATTCAATATCTTCTTCAACAATATATCATTCTGGAACATAACCTTATGGACAACTTCGATTCTTGATGTACCCTTTCAAAATCTCCATATATCATTCAATGGGGTACACCCATCTATAATTGATAGATACACAAAGTTGAACCTCTTTATCCATGTGAACCATTAAGTGGGTAACTATATCAAATAATGATTGTGAGAAGAACATCTCTAATTCACATAATATGACTGAAATATCCATATTCCTGATTGGAAACTTTGTTGGTTCTATAACTTTACTATATATAGATTTGAAAAGGTAGTAGAGACTAGTTAATGTATGTTGTACATTTTTAGGAAAATTACAATGTAAAGAAATGAGAATCAAATATTTCATCAAAACATGAAAATCATATGATTTTATACCTTGTAACATAAAATTATTAATTGAAATTACATTCTTGATATCTGATGAATACCCCTTTAGAACTTTTACACCAATATGAAAATTAAAAAATTGTAATTTTTCTTGTTTGGATAGAGTGTAAGTTGTAGGAGGAAGAAAATTCATCATTTTACCCTTCATTGGTGCCAACTCTTCCCTTATCCTATGTGATGCCATATTTTTTTCATGAACATTTAGTAACATGATAATAACACTATCAAATACATTTCTTCTTACATGCGTGACATCAAGAAAAATTATGATATACAAACAATTTTAGTATGGTAATTAAATAAATTTGATCACTTTATCCAAACTGATTTTGAATGTATTTTTCAAAAATGTTTACTGAAAATAGTGTCAATGTATTTTACTTTCTCAAATACTTGATCACCTATTAGTGGAGATAGTGTTGTACCTTGTTATATATTCCCATAAAATAATTTTATCTGGGATTGGTATTTATGTCATTAAGGAAAAAAATCAGATGTTTAAAAAACATAGTCTTCAGGGAATGCTTCAACTGAACTGAGTGTGTGAATTATTCAAAAATGTGACACCCCTGTATTCCTTTAATGATATTTCTTGATAATTTTCTATAAGCAGGAAATTAATTTATCATCCCATAAAACATAAATCTCAATGTGAATTCTTCACTTCTATGATCATCATACAATATAGCACTTGTATCCCACATCAATTTCATATCATTGATCAATAGATCCAAATATACATCAATATCATTACCAGGTTGTTTTGGTCCAGATATAAGTAGAGAAATCATAATGTATTTTTTGCTTCATGCATAACCATGGTGGAAATTTATGATTTACCCAAATAAATGGATATGTATTATGAGTATTACTCTATACACAAAAAGGATTTATTACATCTATAGATAATTCAAGGGGGAGGTTTCTTAACTCATTTCCAAATTCAAGATACTCATAATCAATTTTCTTTCACTAAGGAGAGTCTGATGGGTGATGTAGTTTCCCATATTCAATTCTTGTATCATCAATTCATTTCAATTTTATAGTAGTTTCCTAACATCTATATAGTCATCTAAACCCTATAATGATAGGCAAAAACCATATAGTATTTGGAGGACTTTATTCATCTTTCTTGTATTGATTCTCACCACATATACAAGATTTTCTATGTGATTCATGGTCCTTGAGAAAAAATATGAAATCATTAGGAAAATAATGTATTTATTTATAGATCATAACCATTGAAAGTTTCATTTTTTAGTGTCATTCGTTTTGAAAAGGAAGATCATTTTTTTCTGATAGCATATCATTTAAGAGACAAATTAGTTCTTTAAAGCTGGTGTCACTTCATCTACTACCAGCTTTGAAATTATACAACCTCAATACTACTAACAGTGTTTTATATTTAGTACATTTGATATACAATGGGAACTTTTCACATTTATTTAACTTCTCAAACAACATTGAACAATCATTAAAGTCATCTTCAATTTCCATTATCATTTCTTTCATATGATCTCCATCATCATTTACACTGGTATTCATATCAAATGATCCATAAATCATAGTGTCATCTCAATCAGTAAGTATATTTAGTTTCTTCCCATGTTTAGTCCAATATTTATATCTCTAGTCTATTCGATGAAAAATCGAATTTTCTTGTAGATCTTCCAATCTAATATGACTTGAATAACAACATTGTAAACACGAACAATATATTTGAGAAGGTTCATATGCATACTCTTTTTCAAACATGATGAAATTTTTTACTTCATCCACATAATATTTTTTTCATATGATTAGTGCCCATACATTTTCAATTCATATGCACCCAATTAGGTTCATGAAATATTCATTTTGTACAAAAAGAATTAAATCCACATAAGGTATTCATAATCAAATTAGAAAATTATATATAGTTATAATAATGGGCACCCAACATATGAATATTATTGATGGTGATTCTTAACAAGTTATCATTTTACACAAGGGTAACATGAAAAGAAACAATATGGGGTAAACATGTGGTTGTTGATCTAGGTTCTTGATTTGATGTTTCATGGGACAAAAAGGTGGTAATTATAGGATGATTTTAGTATCTTTTCTATGTGGGAATCCATGAAGAGGGGGAGTTGGTGTTTATTCATTTCTTGACTTCATATGTGGTGGTTCAGGTGGTGTTTCATTGATAGGGTGATTAGGAACCATGGTTGGTGATCTTTTATCATAGGATGAAACAATCAACTTCAACATAAGTTGAAAAAGGGTCATAGTGGGATTAGTAGAAATACTTGTATCAAGATAATTATTGGAGTATAAACCCAACTTCCTCCGATCACCTAAAAAAATCAACCTTATGGAACTAAAAGAGAGAATCAACTCTAGAATAATGTCAGAGTGGAAACTGGGAGAGAAGTTTAAATAAGACAACGTTAGATATGGATATCTTGAATAGGTTCAGAAGGGGAAAGAAACTAATATGAGTAAAGATTTATTGGATTGGGTCACTGTGAATGAAATGGTAGGTGAATTGATCTAATTAATAATGATCTGAAACTTTCTATTATGTATGCTCACTTTTTTATCATTCTTACAAGAAGGATTTTTTTAACTGAACATGAGGTTAGTAGTTTGTGTTGCAAAATTCCTATCATAGAAGTTCATGATAATAAAAACATTATAATAATGGGGATCTTTTTCTTATTAATGTAATAAAATGGTTATAATTGTTTTATTTTAATCCATAAGAGAAAGAAGGGTACTTAGAACTTGGCTTATTCTCCATCACATTTGAAGTTCAATCCAATCCCTTACTCCAAAATTACCTCAGGGTAGAAGGAGTGTGAAAGTTAGGATGATTGACACTTTTCAGTGGCCAAACGTCACATAAAATTAATTTTTGGATATCTTATACGATTAGACATACAATATCTAGAAAAGGAAACAAGTAATTGAAATAATATGTGACATTAGGTCACTGGAAAGTATCATTCACCTGAACATGAAATAGAAGGAAAATAATGAGGTTGATAAGGATTGATCATACCAGTAGAAGTTTGAGTTTAGTGGTGAACTAGGTGATAGCCCCACTTGATGAGGATGTTGTTGGGATTTTGGGAAGTAGTGTGTGACGGTGGTTACATATTAGGTATGTACGAGGGAGGTGACATGTGCCAAGGACAGTATCACAAGAATAAAGACACTAATAAATGATAACACATGATATCAAATAAAGATATAAATTTATAAATAAAGTATATACATAAATATATATCAATTTAAATGAAGTAATAAAAAATATAATAACAATATATTCACAAATGGAACTCCCATAAATTAGTAAAAAATTAATCTCCTAATATTTTTTGGCATGGGGAATTTTTAAAAAATGATTTAAATTAGAAAATAATGCCATATACACTTATTATGAAATTAATCAATATTTTTTAAAAATTAATATTCATCCTATTTAAAGGTTAACTCTATATAAATTAGAAAAGTTAAAATTTAAAAAAAATTATAAGACATATTTTAAGCAACCCATACAGTTTTTCAAGAAAAAAATCAACAAACCAGTTTATATGAAATACATTTCAGTTTAACTTCAATGGATAAATTTAGTGAAAATTTAAACACATCAAATTCTTAGATAAAATGATTTATTATCGATTTTAAATTTAAATTCAGAAAAACTAAATTTTAAAAATTATATATATACTCCTCATGAAACTTTAATAGATCAATTGGAAATTTTGAACTAAAAAAATTAACAGATAACAGCACAACCATTTATAAATCTTGAATGTATTTGCACTATTAGAAAATCTTCAAATAATGAAAGGTTTATGCGCATCCTAATGAGATATATAAACGACATGTAAAAAAATGGATTCAAACATAACTTATCCTCATTTCAAAATAACAGTTAATAAATGTGAGGGTGAGGGAGAGGGTGAAGCAATAGTGATTAAGGGCAGGGGAGATTGGGTGGAGAATCAGGGGAGTGGAACGAGGTAAAATCACTCGCGCACTCCATTCTAATCCTTTCAGAAAATTAAAAATACTCAAAGAAGAATTAAAAAAGATAAAACAATTAAAGAGCTTGAACGGCAGATCAAAATTCACATACCATGGTCTTTGAAAGTGTCGATCATTTGAGGAGTTTGAGGGAGAGGGTCAGTGATGTTTTAGTTTTTCTAGAGCTTGAATGGTGCAAGCGGCCAGGTCCTCTATTAGTGTTCTATTTAAAAGATCATAAAAGTTTTATTTTCACTTTTTAAAAAGATATGATAAAGACTCATATTTATCAGTTCTAAAATAGAAAGCACTGAAAAAGTCCATTCTTTATTAGCACTACCTCTTAACACTGATAAAGATAGTTCTCTATCATCGCTTTTTAGCACTAACAAAACCGATCATCATTAGTGCTTTTAAAAAAGTGTTGATAAAAATAGGTTTTGTTGGCGCTTTAATTTTAGCACTAAAAAAACCTATATTTATCATTGTTCTTTGGAAAGCATTAATAAAAAACTATATAAAATATATTAAAAAATATAAAAATAATATATATTAAAAATGACTAAATAATAAAAAAATATAAAAATTATAAGGACCCAGTTGAAGAAATGAACCACTGAGAGGGGGGGTGAATCAGTGGTACCCCTTTTTTCCCTTTTTAAGTTCCCTTAATATTGATTACAACCTTTGTCTCTTATTAAATATGTAATTCCATGGTGAGAAAACAAACAAGCACACATCCAAAAGAACACAGCAATTTACAAGGTTCATTATGCAATAAGAATAGCTACGTCCTTGGTATGGTTGGAAACAATCTAGCACCCTACAATCCACTAAGAAAACAATCCTTGGATTATAATGAGTAGGATATACCCTTACACTCGTGAAGCACTGTAAAACAATCACTCCAGTGCGTGTGCACCCTCTTAGCACAATAGGGAAAAGTCTCATTTCTTATAACAACTTATGTTACCTGCACTTCCTTTCAAATACACAAGTATAAGCAAGTTCAGCACAAATCTTCACTTCCTTACCCAGAAGAAAGGCAAGGACTCCTTGGACTTGAGATACAAAAATTACAGTCTGAACTTATCATTATGAATCTCCACTCTGAATTATTCACTCCGAATTTTCTTCTTTACTCCGATTCTTCAATCCGAGTCTTCCTCAGTCTGAGAAACTCAATACGGTGACAGCCAGTACTGATTCCCTATTCTGAATCTCCACTCTGAATTCTTCACTCCGAATTCTTCACTCCAAACATTCTTCTTCACTCCGATTCTTCAATCTGAGTATTCCTCAGTCTGAGAAACTCAATACGGTGACAGCCAGTACTGATTCCCAATTCTGAATCTCCACTCCGAATTCTTCACTCTGAATTATTCACTCCAAACTTTCTTCTTCACTCCAAATTTTCTCAATCTGTGAAACTCAATACAGTGTCAACCAGTATCAAATTCACATTTCAATTGAGACTGCAATGAAAACTCAGTTGGCCACACACTTCTTTCTCTCTCTTAGATTATCAGATCTTCTCTCACTATTTAATCATCACTCATTTACTTTGTACTCTGATCTCCATTTATAGGTGCTCCAAAGTGTGCTTAGGTGGGAAACCAAAATATTTTCCCGCTCACTTAAATTCACCCAAAACTTAATTTCTCCAGAAATCTCAGAGTAATTAAGACTTTTTCAACGCTTCTTGAATCTTCTAGAATCTTCTTCCACTTCTCTTGATTTAGAACATTGGCCTTTTCTGGATCTGACCTTCTGGCTTCTTAGTATCACATTCTCGGATCCACCCTTCTTGACTCTTTGGCACCACTTTCTCGGATTCACTCTTCTGTATTCTCAGCATCATATTCTCGGATCCACCCTTCCTGATTCTTTGGAATCACTTTCTCAGATCCATCTTTCTTGAGTCTTCGGCATGACACCATTTCAATTCTCGGTATGACACTTTATCACTTCTCAGTATGGATTTTCATTGCTTCCTCGGTATAACAAATTCTTCATTTTCTGTATGACTCCGCTTTATTCATCGATACTGAATATTTTTAATTCTCAGTATGACTCCTCTGGATCTCGGTATGGCTTCACCAGTTCTCGATATGACTTATGGTTCTTGGAACGGCTCTCCCTGATTCTCGGAGTGGATTTTGGTTCTCTATATGACTTCTTCGATTCTTGGTACGACTTCAGGTTGTCAGAACGGATCACCAAATTCTCGATATGACTTCTCGTTCACAGAACGGCTCTTCCTGATTCTCAGAACGGCTTTTGGTTCTCAGTATGACTTCTCATTCCAACTTTTTCTTGCATTGTGAGTACTTTCATATACTCATAATTTTAGAGTTACAAAACAGCAAAGCATTGTCACAATTAGTGCCTTCACATCTCCTATCAGCCAGCTTTCAAGAATTTTCAATTTCCCAGTTCCGAACTTCTCAATTTCCATACTCTGATTTCCAGACTCTGAATTCTTTGAACACCAGGTTCCGAATGTTTAATATTCTTGGTTCCGAATCTTCTAACTTCCAGCTTTCAAATTCTTAGAAATTCAAGGTGTCTTTCCTTTATGAAAACTTCCTCAAGATCAAAAAAAGACAATCCATGCAAACCATCTCTTCCTTCAGCTTGGTCCTAACAATCTCCCCCTTTGGATTTTGTTGTCAACTAAGTTTTCATAAATCACCAAACTTGGAAACCTCAATCAATGGATTACTTATCAATAATTCTAATCCTACGTGAGCTAACTAATTGTAGGGAACAAGAATCATTAACAACAAAACCATGTTGTCCATAGGTATTGAAAATCACATCTTCAGCTTCATACTTCCTGTAAACAACTTCAAGTTCTTTTCTACAACCACTCCAACAAACAGTTAGAATAGTTCACATACATAAGAAATGCTAAGTTCACAGCTTACCCACAACTCTCTCTTTGAATAATAGATTTATGATACAAACAACTTCTCTGCCTTGAAAAAACAATCCAAAGGTAAGAAGAGAGAGGGGACATTACAAAATACCTTATCCTTGAAGAGAAAGAGGTTGGACACCCATGTTCAACCTCAATCTTGAGAATGATTCCTTTGGCAGAGGTTTCGTGAAAATATCAAAAACTTGTTCAGTAGATGAAACATATTCAAGTTTAAGTTCACTATTTTCCACATGCTCTTTCATGAAATGATATTTGATGTTAATATGCTTTGAACGAGAATGTTGGACTGGATTCTTGGTAAGATTAATTGTGATTTGATTATCACAGCCCAAGAGCAAGGGCAACTTCACTTCAACTAACAAATCTTCCAATTGTGTCTTCATCCAGATAAGTTGAGTAGCATCCTGAGTAGCGGCAACATATTCAAATTCAGCCATAGTAAGTGTCACAGAATTTTTCTTCTTCGAGTGCCAGCCAACATAACTTTTTCCCAAAAAGAACACTCCACCAGAAGTGGATCTTCTATCATCAACATTTCCTGCCCAATCTGCATCCGAATAGCCAAACAAATCAATTTTATTTGAACCACTATATTTTATTCCAAATTCTGGTGTTCCTTTTATGTATCTGATAATTCTTTTTCTATCAACAAGATTTGATTCTTTAGGAGAACTCTGTAATCTTGCACATAAGGTAACAGCAAAAACAATATATGGTCTTGATGCAGTCAGGTACAACAAACTTCCAATCAGCTTTTGATATTCTTTCTGATCAACTTATTTTCCTTCATCATCTTTTCTTAGCTTCATTCCCACTGAGATAGGAGTTGATACAAGTTTTGATTTTTCTATGCCAAACTTCTTGAGAAGTTCCTTAGCATACTTTTCTTGGGAGAGAAAAATTAATTCTTTCTGTTGCAAGATTTTTAACCCAAGAAATTATCTCATTTCACCCAACATGGAAATCTCAAAGACATTCTTCATTTCTTCAGCAAACCTTTCACAACTTCTTTCATTATTCCCAGCAAAAATAATTTCGTCAACATAGACAATCACAATGAGAGAAAGATCTTGGATTTCTTTAATTTACAGATTGCTGTCAACTCTCCCTTTCTTGAAGTTCATCTCCTTTAAGAAAGTATCCAGTTTGGAATACCATGCTCTTGGAGCTTGCTTTAGCCCATACAAGGATTTCTTCAACCTGCACACATAAATTTCATTCTTCCCATCAACAAAGCCACATGGTTTCTCAATATAAACTTCTTCTTTAAGATCACCGTTAATAAATGCGGATTTGACATCCATTTGAAAGATTTTGTAGCCTCTTTGTGCAGAAATAGCAAGAAAGATTCGGATATTTTTTAATCTAGCCACTGGAGCAAAAGTTTCTTCAATGTCAATTCCTTCAATCTGCGAGTAGCCTTTGCAAACCAATCTTTCTTTATTTCTAATAACTTTACATTCTTCATTCAACTTGTTCCGGAAGACCCATTTGGTGCCAATAATGTTCTTATTTTTAGGCTTGGGTATGAGTTCCCATGTGTCATTATTTTCAATCTGATCCAATTCTTTATTCATGGATTGAACCCATTCTGGATGCTCAAAGGATTCTTTAACATCATTTGGTTCTACTTTGGAATAAAAGGAAGTATGTGATATAGAATTACTTGTTCTTCTTGTTTGAACCGTGTGACGTTGATCACCAATAATATTCTGAGCTTGCACTTGTTTCATCAGCCTTGGATAAGTTTTTTGTGTGCCTTCATCATCACTTGATATGGCTGAATCCGATTCTTCATCTTGATTAGGATTACAATTCATTGCATCCTTATCAGAATCGTTAACTTCATCTTCTTCATCTTCCTTGTCTGTCTGGACATGCTTATATTTCCCCAGAGTTTCAATGACTTTTACATCAACTGCATCCACCATTCTTCTTGTTTCTTTGTTAAAGCATCTATAACCTCTTCCTTCTGGTGCATAACCAAGAAAAATTCCATCTTCTCCTTTCTACTCGAATTTTCCACTGCTTCCACCTTTCTTCTTTATAATGCATGGGCTCCTAAAAACTTTAGCATGATTCATACTTGGAGTAATTCCATAGAAAATTTCATATGGAGTCTTGTTTGATTGAGTCCAGTAGAAACATAGATTTTGAATATAAATAGTTGTACTTGTAGCTTGCCTCCAAAAGTAATGAGTAAGGCCATGTTCAAGCAACATGGTTCTTCCCATTTTCACCAAGATTCTGTTATTCCTTTCAGCAACCCCATTTTTTTGAGGTGTATATGGAGCACTATATTCATGCTGAATCCCATTATTCTCAATATAGTCTTCAAATTCTTCACTTCTATACTCACCACCATTATCTGTTCTCAACTTCTTTATAGAGTACTCATATTCTTTCTCATCTTTCCTTCTTAAGCTTTTAAACATTTTCAGAGCGTCTGACTTATGCTTCATAAACATAACACACGTAATGCGAGTAAAATCATCAATGAAGGTGATGAAGTAATTGCTTCCATTTGTTGATTGTTTTCTCATCGGCCCACATATATCAGAATGTTTTAGTTCAAGGGGTTGTTTAGAACAAATGTCAACCTTCTTATGTACAACACTTGTAATCTTTCCTTTCTGACAGGTAGTGCAACACCAATCCCTTCTTCTTGGAAAATCTGGAATATCTCAAACACTGTCCCTTTTAGATAACTTGCTCATATTTCTCTGACACATGTGTCCAAGTCTACTATGCCACAACTGATTTTCTTCCACTAAGCTCATGTAACAAGAGTTTTGTGAATTACCAACCTGAAACAGATTCCCTTTGGTTCGTTGGCCTCTTGTAACAATCTTCCCATATTCTTCACTTTTCACAATAAACCCATCCTTTTTGAAGATAACTTTTTTACCTTCATCACACAATTTTGATACACTCAGCAAGTTGTGCTTCAGCCCATCTACATACAGAGTTTTCTTGGACTTCAATTTTTCCTTCCCAATGATGGTTGATCCAACACCTATGATTTTTAAAGATTCATCATTGCCAAATGTCACAGTTCCTTCTTTAAACTTCTTCATATTCTTTATCAACATAAAGTCTCCTGTAATATGTGAAGAACACCCACAATCAAGTATCCAAGGTCATTCTTCCTTTGTAACTTTTAGAGCAGTTTCAACAACAAGAGATTTTTCTTCTTTCACTTCTTTCTTCACCTTCAACTTTTGAGAATTAAAAAATCTTTGTTGAGCCGATAACAGCACAAGACATCCTTTTTCAAGGTGTTGAGGTTGTTCACACCTTTCGCAAATAGTTTCCAGAGGCTGGAACCTATTTTTTGTCTTGACTTCATTCTTCTCAACTTTCTTCAAGAAAACTTTCTCACTCTTCTTTTTTTGAGGAGGTTGACTCCCCCTCAATCTTTGCCTTTCATAACTTGTGGGGTGGTGATAATAATGTTGATTGAACCAACACATATTCATTTTATGCCCGAATCCACCACAATACCAACAGTACCCATAGAAGGAGTACGGTCCTCTAAAGCCTTTGTACTGATACTTCTTTGTTTCTCTTTCTTCAGGCCCACCAACCATTATTTTGATAGCAAGATTTCTCTGCTGGAATTATGCCTTCTTTGCTTTTTCTTGGTTTCTACCAGTGTTAGACTTAGGTTTCTTTGAAACTTCAAAGTTCCCAGTAACATTGGTCTTAGCCACATAAATAACTTTCTCATCTTTCTTCTTCACAGTAACCACTTTATTCTTCTGTTGAATTTTCTCAGAATTTTATTGTTGAGAGATTTCACCTACATCAGTAGTTGAGTTTTGAAAACATATGTTTCTTAATTCAACTTCTGAGATATTCTTTTGAATGATCTCTAATTCTTCCTCTTTTGCTATCAACTTAACTTTCATGTGCTCATTTTGATTTTTCTCATCTTCAAGATAATTCTTCAAGTCTTCAAGATCTTTCTCAAATTCTTCTTTAACATTAGATTGATTTCAAGCTGAGGAACATTCATCTTCCAATTTTTTGTTAAATTTCTCCATCTTTCTGATCTTCCTTAAACATTCCTTCAATTCTTCTTTTAGAAGCATCTCAAGCTGATTTTATTCTTCTTCCGAGCTACTGCTTCCGAAATCTTCATCATTTACTATTGCAATGAAAGTATTATCAACACCATGCTCAACTGATTTTTCTGATTCAGCATCACTTTCTTCATCTTCTTCATTTATGGATAGAAATATTTTTCTCTTGGATTTGAATAACTTATTTTCTTTCCCCGACTTTCCTTTACCACCCTACTTCTTCCATAACTTTATTATATTTCTTTCTTCTTTATCATTGTCTTCTTCATTCTCCCTTTGAGGACAGTTAGCCGCAAAGTGGCCAATGCCTCCTCATTCAAAAAACTTTAAGGGAAGTTTTCCCTTTTATTTCCTTGTGCCTCTTTTAACATTTTTTGAAAACAAGGATAAAATATCATTAAGATTTTTACATACCTCGCTTTCAGAGTCAGAGTCACAACCATCTTCTTCAATAAATATCTTCTTAGATCTCTCATTATTCATGGATTTGAAAGATAATTCTCTGTCAACCTTTTCCTTGGTCTTCATAGCTTTTTCCCTTCTCATTTCATAAGTAATGAGTGTACTATGCAAATCATCAAGAGATAGAGTCTCTGAGTATCTATCTTCTAATGAAGATACTTTCGCATCAAATTTATCAGGAAGAATCCTCAAGATCTTTTCCACCACAGTAGATTCTTTCAGCTCTTCACCAAGACATCTGATGGTACCGAAAATATCGTTCACCCTGGTGAAGAAATCCCCAATAGATTCATGCTCTCCCATATTCAAGTCTTCATACTTCAATCTCCAGATTTGAAGTTTTTCCTTATTGACTTTTGTATTGCCTTCATATATGTTTTTCAGTTTGTCCCATATACCTTTGGGTTTGGCCACTTTTTTCACTCTCAAGAACTCACTTTCATAAAGTGAAGACAATATAGCATTCTTGGCTCTCCATCATTCTCAAGAAACTTCTTGTCAGCAGGTGTAAGTGGAACATTATCATCAATGGGGGAAACCCAAATGTTGCATCTTTAAGAACATCATAACTGATAGACATGAGATATGGTGGCATTCTATCCTTCCAGATGTTATAGTTCTTTCCATCGAATACTGGAATGCCTTTGTTGTTCACATAATTCAGATTCTCCATCAGCAAGAAAAACAAAGGTAACAATGCTCTGATACCACTTGTAAGGACCCAGTTGGAGTAATGAACCACTAAGAGGGGGGTGAATCAGTGGTACCCCTTTTTTTTCCTTTTTAAGTTCCCTTAATATTGAGAACAACCTTTGTCTCTTGTTAAAGATGTAATTCCCTGATGAGAAAAAAACAAGCACACATTCAAAGGAACACAGCAATTTACAAGGTTCACTATTCAATAAGAATAGCTACGTCCTTGGTATGGTTGGAACCAATCCAGCACCATACAATCCTCTAAGAAAAAAATATTTGGATTACAACGAGTAGGGTATACCCTTACACTCGTGAAGCACTATGAAACAATCACTCCATTGCGTGTGCACCCTCTTAGCACAATAGGGAAAAGTCTCATTTCTTGTAACAACTTATGTTACCTTCACTTCCTTTAAAATACACAAGTGTAAGAAAGTTCAGAAAAAATCTTCACTTACTTACCTAGAAGAAAGGAAAGGACTCCTTGGACTTGAGATAGATCAATTACAGTCCAAACATCTCATTCCGAATCTCCACTCTGAATTTTTCACTCTGAATTCTTCACTCGTAATTTTCTTCTTCACTCTGATTCTTCAATCTGAGTCTTCCTCAGTCTGAGAAACTCAATACGATGACAGCCAGTACTAATTCCCCATTCCGAATCTCCACTCTGAATTCTTCACTCTGAATTCTTCACTCCAAACTTTCTTCTTCACTCCGATTCTTCAATCCGAGTCTTCCTCAGTCTGAGAAACTCAATATGGAGACAGCCAGTACTGATTCCCCATTCCGAATCTCCACTCTGAATTCTTCACTCCGAACTTTCTTCTTTACTCCAAATTTTCTCAATCCGTGAAACTCAATACAGTGTAAACCAGTATCAAATTCACGTTTCAATTGAGACTATAATGAAAACTCAGTCGGCCACACACTTCTTTCTCTCTCTTAGATTATCAGATCTTCTCTCACTACTTAATCATCACTCATTTACTTTGTACTCTGATCTCCTTTTATAGGTGCTCCAAAGTGTGCTTAGGCGGGAAACCAAAATATTTTCCCGCTCACTTAAATTCACCCAAATCTTAATTTCTCCTGAAATCTCAGATTAATTAATACTTTGTCAATGCTTCTAGAATCTTTTCGAATATTTTTCCACTTATCTTGATTTAGAACTTTGGCCTTTTCCGGATCTGACCTTCTGGCTTCTCGGTATCACATTCTTGGATCCACCCTTCTTGGGTCTTCGGCATCACTTTATCAGATTCACTCTTCTGTCTTCTCAGCATCATATTCTCGGATCCACCCTTCCTGATTCTTTGGCGTCACTTTCTTGGATCCATCCTTCTTGAGTCTTCGGCATGACACCATTTCAATTCTCGGTATGACTCTTCATCACTTCTCGTTATGGCCTATCATTGATTCCTCGGTATGAAAAATTCTTCATTCTCGGTAAGACTCTGCTTTATTCATCGATACCGAAGATTTTTAATTCTCGGTATGACTCCTATGGATCTCAGTATGGCTTCACCAGTTCTCAGTATGACTTCTGGTTCTCGGAACGGCTCTTCCTAATTCTCGGAACAGCTTTTGGTTCTCGATACGACTTATTTGATTCTCAGTACTACTTCAGGTTGTCGGAACGGCTCACCAGATTCTCGGTATGACTTCTCATTCATAGAACGTCTCTTCCTGATTCTCAGAACGTCTTTTGGTTATCGGTATGACTTCTCGATCCAACTTTTTCTTTCATCGTGAGTACTTACATATACTCACAATTTTAGAGTTACAAAACTGCAAAGCATCGTCACAATTAGTGCCTTCACATCTCCTATCAGCCAACTTTTGAGAATTTACAATTTCCCGATTCCGAACTTCTCAATTTCTAGACTCCGATTTCCAGACTCCGAATTCTTCAAACACCAGGTTCCGAATGTTCAATATTCTTGGTTCTGAATCTTCAAACTTCCAGCTTCCGAATTCTTAGAAATTCAAGGTGTCTTTCCTTTATGAAAACTTCCTCAAGATCAACAAAATACAATCCATGCAAACCATCTCTTCCTTCAGCTTGGTCCTAACAAAAATTAATTAACATTATTAATGAATATATAATATTAAATGCATGAATCTTATAAATCAGTGAAATTTGATAACTAAAAATGAATAGAATTCAAAAATATTAAAAAATGAATGAGTTTTATTAATTATATAAATTATGAAAAAATTAAAAATGAATGTATATTAAAATAAAATGTATACAAGTTAAATATGTGCATTACAACCATATTACAAAACCTTAAATGTTAATGAATAAATATTAAAAAATAATAAATTAAAAAATATATTAAAAGAATAAATATTAAAATTCAATAAATTATAAAGTAAAAAATAAGTAACATTATTTTTGAATAAATATTAATAAATAATATTAAATGAATGAGTGTTAAAAAATAGTAAAATTTAATAATTAAAAATCAGTATATTACAAAAATATTACAAAAACAAAAAAGTGTAATTAATTAAATAGATTAATAAAAAAAGTAAAAATGAATATATGTTAAAATGAAAATGAATACATATTAATTATTTAAATTAAAATCATATAAAAATCATTAAATGATAATGAATAAACATGTATAAATAAATATTAAGAATGGATAAAATTAAACAAAATATTAAACAATGAAAAATTTAAAATGAATAAATTTCAAAAAAATAAAAAGAAAATAAGATTTTTAATGAATAAATAATATTTAAAATGAATAAATTTGAAAAAAAATAAAAAGTAATAAATAGTATATATTGAAAAACTATAAAAAATGAATAAAATTTACCGATTAGAAACACAATATATATTAAATATATTATGGTAATAAATATAATTCTAAAATAAATAATAAAAATTGAATAAATTTCCAAAATATTAAGTGTGTGTGTGTGTTCTATAAAAAAATGCATTAATTACTTATGTGTATGTGTGAAATTAATAGAAAACACATTTGATATATGTTAAGTTGAAAAAAATGATATTTAATTAAACATCCATTACTCGATAAAATTAGTCAAAATTTTAACTTAATATTAATTTTTAATTATAAACCATTTTCACTAAATATATGACTTATTTAATGTAAATATATATATTTTGTAGTATATAAATAATATTTAAGGAAATATTATATATATTGATATATATATATATTAAATATATTAAATATATCTATTAATAATATTTTATAAAAAACATTAAAATTAATAAATTACAAAAAAAATATTAAATAAATAAATATTTAAAATCTATACATTATAAAAAAATTAAAAAATTACTTAACATTATTAATGAATAAATAAAATTAAATAAATGCATGTTAAAAATGAGTTAAATTTAATTAAAACATGAATAGATTGAAAAAAATAAAAAGTGAATAATTGATTAATTGTATAAATTTAAAAAAATGAATATCTGTTTAAATGAAAATGAATATATAATAATTATGTAAATTTCAACTATTTTAAAAACATTAAATGTTAATCGATAAATATAAATGAATACTAAAAATTAAAAAAATTAAAAAAATAATTAAAGACTAAAAAAATGGATAAATAAAAAAAAATATCTAAAAATTTTATTAATGAAATAATTATTAATAAAATTGAATAGATTTAATATATATGTATATTATAAATACTAACAAATAGTATATATTTAAAAAAAATAGAAAATTAATAGAATATAATAATTAAAAATGTATTATATTATATATTAAATATTAATAAATTAAAATATAAAAATGTAATATTAAAAATTTATATTATTTATGTATGTTTGTCTCTATAAAATTGAATTAATTTCATATATGTATATATGTGAAATTATTGTATGACTTATTAAGTGTAACATATTTAATCAATTTTTTAATTAATAATTTAATATTCATTAGTTGATATAGATGTCAAATTGAAAAAACAAATGGTATTGATAAAATAAAATTTCTTAAATAGTAAATATTTTTTAATTAATATTAAATATTTTTAATTAAATTTAAAAATTGTTTTCAACTAAATGTATGACATATAAAATTATATGATTTATAATACATATTTCATATTTCATAAATAATATTTAATAAAATTATATATATATATATATATATATATTATTTTATATGGAATTTTTAACTAAGTATCTTATATATCTTGTGAAAATGTATATTTAGTCATATATAAATTATATTTAATAAAATTTGTTATATTTTTATCAATATAAATGACATTAATATATTAATATATGACTTTTTAATTATATAAGTTTTTTAAGGGAATATACCCTTTATTATTGATATATAAAAGTGATAATAAATAGTGGCCTTTATCAAGGCCAAATAGAAGTGTTGATAAAGGGTGGCCTTTATCATCGCTTCAAAAAATATTGATAAATATTACCCATTAACAGCACTTTTTAAGCATTGATAAAGATTACTCTTTAACATAACCTTTTTTAGGACAAATAATGGGTACCTTTATCATCTCTTTTATCTTTCACTGATAAAGGTCATCACTGTTTATTGTGGTTTTTTTCATGTTAAGTTAATTATCTTATAAAAATATCACTAAAGAGTATTCTGGAAAACATAATTTTTTGCAAAATAAACAAAGAAAACAATTGATCGTGTGAGTAAAAAGTCATGTGGTCAGTATACTTATTATTTCATCACATGTGGTTGGTATACTAACTATGTGAACAAAATGGTCATGTTGTCACTTTAAAAATTACTCATGTGGTGACTTGTAAAATATTCCACTTGTAAAATACTTCATGTTGTCAATTAAAATAATAGTGCATGATCACTTAAAAATACCACTCCACAATAGGTTTCTATATGATTCATGGTAACTTTTTGTTCTTCTATATGGTAGGTAGTAATTACCTACTCACGATAGGTTTAATACCCACTCACAATAGTTTCAAGAATATCAGTTGTGGTCACATTGGTTGCTCCACAATAAGTTTAGAATTAACTTATTGTAACTTCAAATAAGACTTCATTGTAACATGATATAAAGAGTTTTTTAATACGTTTTTTTAATATTTTTTAAAATAAAACTACGATAAAAAAAATTGAAAATTAAAATGAAAAGGTGGCATCATCGATGCTGCCTTTTAGATATGTGGAAAGGGGGAAATATTGATGCCACCTTTTCCCCTCATCAACCTGGATAGATGTTGTGGCATAGCCGACAATGGAGATTCCACCTTTCGCCTAAATTATGTTGAAAGGCGGAGTCTGATATGCCACCTTTCTTGAAAAAAATGTGAAAGGATACATAGGCAATGCCACATTTCCTTGAACCCCCTATAAATAGGGCACCCACCCCTCCCCCTTCTCTTTACTCATTTCACACCCTCTCTCTCTAATTCCGCTCCCTCTCTCTACAATTATCTTGATGCTTCTTTCTTTGTACATGGCAGTTTCAGTGGCCTAAAAGGAGTGTCGAATATGGGAAGCATCATTTAAGGGTATTTTTTCTTATTTATTTTAAAATTGTATTTTTATTTAATTTATTTATTTTTAGTTAGTTCTAAATATGTTATTTACTTAGTATTTTAGTTAATTGGATATATTTTAGTGAAATAATGGTTTACTAATAATTAACTATTAAAGAAGTAATGATTAACTAATTCTAAAGTAATGATAAGTATTGATTAAATAATGAATAACTTAGGATTAAATAATGATTAGATAATGATTATCTAATAATTAACTAATCAATAACATATAATTAACTAATTAGTAAGGCATAGTTAATTAAGGATTAAGTAATGTTTAACTAATGATTACTTTATAAATAACTAATTAATAAAAAATAATTAAATAATGATTAACTAATGATTAAAAATGATTAAATAATGATTAAAATTTATTAAAGAATTATTAACTAATGATTAAATATTTATTAACTAATGATTAAATAATGATTAAATAATGATTAACTAATGATCAAATATTTATTAACTAAGGATTAAAGAATGATTAAAGAATGATTATCTAATGATTATCTAATGATTAAAGACTGATTAACTAATGATTAATGAATGGTTAACTAATTATTAATGAATAATTAACTAATTATTAAATAATGATTAGATAATGATTAAAAATTGATTAAATAATGATTAAAGAATTATTAACTAATAATTAAATAATTGCTAAATAATGATTTAAATGATTAACTAATGATTAAATAGTGATTAATTAATTCTCAACAAATGATTAAATCCTAATTAAGAAAATTATTAAAAAATGGTTACTAATGATTAGAGAATGATTAATTAATAATTAAAGAATGATTAAGTACTAATTAAATAATGATTAACAAATGATTAACTAATGATTAACTAATTCTTAAATAATGATTAAAGAAAGATTAACTAATAAATAAATAATGAATAACTAATGAATAAATAATGATTAACTAATGATTAACTAATGAATAAGTAATTCATCTGTTATTTAATGGGTTTTTTCTTGTCCATTTCAATTTATATGATCATAATTTTCATTTTATCATGCAGAAATAAATTTATTTGATGTTTTCTCTTCTTTTTACCTCACTTTACAAATAATTATTTAGCTTATTTTCTAATAAACTATTAGAAAATGGAGGAAAAATATTTATATATATAAATATATGAAACCATATCTTACAAAACACCCTTTCCAAGGTAAAACCATATCTAAAACTACTTTAGAAATATTATTTTAGAAACATGAAGTCATAGACTTCTCTTTTGGTAAGAAAAATATCATAAAACAATGGGAATAGACATGTTATGTATTAAATTCTTTCATTCATAAAATTCTACCAACCGTAATGCTCTATTTACATTTTATAATTAAGACTTATATAATTTTTTATGTAAAGATGGAGGATACTATGCTACTCACTGAGCATTATAGGCATGTTTCACACAATGTGTTAGTGGTTTGTAAGGTTTAACGGATCATAGTGCATAGAGAACAACATTATCTTCACATTCTGCCTCCAGCTGCTATTATACCATACCTACATTGTGTTGGATTCTATGGAATTTTTTTATCTAATTTTAAATTTTTTAATCATCACCTCCTTGATGTTCTTATCGAGAGATGGAGACCTGAGACACACACATTTTACTTTCCCGAGGGAGAGATGACCATCACCATTCAGGATATGGTGGCTCTACTTGATCTTCCTATCCAAGGGGTTCTATTATAGAACCCACCCATGGAGACTATCTTGAGATTTTATAGTGATTTCTAGGTATCAACATTATAGAGGATGATGATTCTATATGTGGAGGGTTAATATCTATGAGTTGTCCTGAGATACACTTTGCATAGTTACCCACTAACACTAATAAGAAGATTTTCATGCATCGTGCCCAGGAATATATATTGTAGCTCATTGAAGGTACACTATACACTGATCACTCTTTTATGCATGTGAACATGATGTATCTTTGGTTATAGGAGAATTTTGATTAGTTTGGGAGATATAATTGGGGATTTCTGTTCTCATATTACACTTACAGAGCAGTATGCATGGCATGCTGATCAGATCACACAGATCTCAAGGGATGTGTCATCCCAATTCAGATACAGACATGGGAGAGCATCCCTCCTCTCTCTCTTATTGTTTCTAGTTAGAAGATTAATATAGATGTGATGTATGATTCTCTGTGTGGACTCTAGTATGATCACTCATATTTATTTTTTTTTTCTGATTCTACTATGAGTTATTAAATTTAATTTCTTATTATTTATCACTTTCTATATTGTACATTACAAGTGGAGTCAGGAACACCATTTTTCAGTATGTTGAGGCACAACTTGGGAGTATATCACCTCATGTTGGATAGTCCAGTACCCACTAATGTAAGTATATATAGTCTTTCCTCAACTATTCAATATCATAATATTATATTTTTTGGTTTTTAGTAACAATTTCTTTTAAAAAACCTCACATGTCATTTCAGATTGCATGGAAGCCATATTGAGCTCTATTAGACCATATATCTGCATACCACACTGATGGGATTCATGATTCCATGGTTATAGTGCCTCTCATTCACTTTCACATTACTGAGTGGCACCATCCTGATAGATTCATGTGCCATTTTGGATTTTTTCATCATATTCCCTTTCCACTGAGACAGTTAGTAGCGATTCATTATGTGAAGCTGATAGGGAGGTAGGATGTCAACTAGCACTAACGACATACAGAATACTTTGACCTCTGGAACAGATGGGCATCATTTCATATTGAGTGTATGTGTACTATGTGACTACCTCTAGTAGATAATCTTGAGTATAATCCATGGTATAGACTGAATTCAATAATGTATCTTGCTCTATATGGTATAGAGATCCAAGAATTGGTAAGTTAATAAATTTCCATTAATTTTTTATTTTATTTTTTAAATTCATTTTGAATATCTTAATATAATACTTGACTATTGTTTATTATATGCATGTCTGATTCAGAGGAGGAGTATTTTTAGCTAGGAAGCATACCGTGTTGTAGTGAAGGGGATGATGCCAGCGTATCATGTTTTACATGATAGTATCTTTGATCATCCACCCTAGGGAGATGATGTTTCTACTCAGGGAGTAGAGGTTCCTCCTTAGGAACCTCTTCTAGTAGCTGCTGATGTTCAGGATCTACGATGACAGTGATGATGTAGACTGCATCATGATGCATGGGAGTCCTCATTTGTTCCAAGGGCAGAGGTTGTCCCTCTAGAATTATAGCCTTATATGATTGGGGATGAGCATCAGGAGGCATGGAATCCATTTTTGTATTCATAATGTTCATAGTTTTCTCTAGATATAGGTGCTCTAAGCTTCTATTATGGTTTATTTCCCATGTCTCCACCTTTAGTACCTAACCCTTTATAGGTTTTATGTTCCCACATGCGATGATGGTAGGTCCTTCTACTCACATAGTGGGAGAAGGATCAGGTGCACATGAAAACATCCAATTGAAACCTCCTCCTAATGAATCAAAACCATAGCATCATACATTCGAGGTTCCAGCACCTGAGGAAGATCCCTCTCAAGCTTATCATACTCCAACCCAACATAGAGGTTGGTAATCTTGATGTGGGTGTACTATTCACACACCATCATGTTGGATGGGACCTCATCTTATACAATGGTTGTACTCATTTATTTGTATGTTTTCTATTGACTTAAAGGATTTGAAAACAAAAATGTATTTTATCCTCTATATTATTTTCTATCTATTAAATTAATGAAATTATTTTTACTCTAAACTATTTTATCATGCTTAACTAGTGTTTTAATTTTCATTTATATATTACTTATAGTTTAAATTTTATAAACACACAATGTTGACTACTTGAAACATAGAAAAACTTATTAAATTTCAATTAGTTAACTTTAAAAGGTTAAAAAATATAAAATATAAAAAATATATAAATAAAACATAAAACATAGTATAAACATCTAAAAATTTTCATAAAATAAAAATAATTTCATAAATATAATATTTAATTAAAAATAAAAGAAATGTAAAAATTATATATAAAAATGTAATCATTTGAAACAATAATATATTATTCCATGAGAATTAATTTTCATTATTTTTTTTGAATGTTTATTATTTTCAATTATTTTTTATATATTCAATAAGTGTGTAAAATTTATTTTAGATTTTATTTATTCTTTATTATTTATAAAATTTCAAATCCACCAACTTCAAACATTACTATGCTTCATGTAAGTGACTTTAAAAGAATATAACATATAAAATATAAATACAATCTAAACGATATTTGAAAAAACAGACTTGATATATAAAACATAAATGGAAATAAACAAAAATTATAAATATAATAACTAAAAAATAATTTACATGTCAAAAAGTTTATTTCTTAAAAACATAACATTTTAACATTAAAATATTAATTGAAATAATTATGATCAAAATAAAATAAACAAAACACACATATATATATAAACATATATATATGTTTAATTTTTTAGTATTTTTTAAAAAAAAATCAGCAAAGATGAAATTGGCCTTGCTGCCTTGGAGTAAAACTAAAAGGTGGTAAGGCCGATGGAACCTTTCTACATTAAAAATCAAAAAAACATTACCTGGTATTGTTTGAATAAATACTTTTTTAGAAAACATATATAAAAATAAAACTATGATATAAAACATCACAGTAGGATCATGCATAAAGAGAAATTATTGGTTGGTGCTGGGAGTTGATGCCCAACCAGAGAAGCTAATCCGCTATCGCAAGATGCATGTTCATATGGATGCACTGTTGTCATGAATGATGTCCCGCTGCTACTTACATGGTTTCAAAATTCAAAAATGTGCTAGAAATAGTGATAAGTAGATGCATGGTGGACACCAATAACACACAGACCTTGGCATACGCAAGATGCATAGGGAGCAATGGTTGCATGGGTTATATGTAGGGTAGTGAAAACCATTTACAGTGTGTGTATTTGCATTCAGAGGTGAGGCACTATTCTACCATAGATGAGGTGTTTTGAATGAAGGTTCTATGTTGGATGTGAACATGCTACTAATAATTCTCAAATGAAGAATCTCAAAAAAGGATTTTAATGGAGCTATAGTGTTTTAGAGATGGGGAAGTTTCAGAGATGTAGGTGCATAATCATGGATAAAATGAAGAAGGAGATGAATAATGGTTCATCATTGTATGTGTTACATTATCAACATAATACCATCTAAATATAATTTTCATAAGTTGGTCCAATTAATATAAATTTGGATAAATTTTATGGATTTCCAAGGGATCAAACAATACTTCAATCAGACTTCAATATCAAGATATATCTTTAAAAAGCAGTGAAAAATATAAACTGAATACTGTAGAAAAAATCATTGGAATAATTATAGAAGATAGGTCAATTTTTAGACCATTCAAATGGAAATTTTATCTTTCCTTTCTTTTAAAGGAAATGTATAAAAATGTTTTTAAATTTTCATCACAATAAATGGAATTTGATTCTATGGTTTATAGATAAAGTTATTAGTGAAAAACAAAAGATATTGTATTCTAGAAATATAGGATTTTGGTAAATTTTAGAGTACTCAAACAACCATTTTAGACTTCCTATTAATTTAATGAAAAATAAATTAATTTATTTTCTATCCAACAAGACAATTTGCATGAAAATATAAGCTATATAACTCAAGTTATCATAGAATAAAAAAATGAAACTATAAACTAAAAAAAATTAAAAACCCAAAACACGTACCACATTCAAACCAAAAGTGAAAACATTTAGAGACTCATTTAGATAATTTCATAGTTGAAGGAAACTAAAATAATTTTTATTTAATTCATATAAAATATGAATTATAAAATTCTAAGTATTATAGATCAAGATATAAAAAACCATCATCTATTAATTTGAAATAGATAAATGAGTAAACATTATTGAACTTTAGAAAATAAATTATTTTCAATAAATATTTATCAGTGAAATAATTTTCAATTTATCAGAAAAAATGACATAAAAAATATCCAGCTCCAAAAATCTCCCCCTTTTGTAAATTGAAACACTAAAATTATAAAAAACAAAATTTTCTCCTCAAATTTTAAATTTATCAAAAACCAAAAATAAATCCCCAAAAAACAATTCTTTTATCAATAAACCAAAAAAAATACACACATTGGAGAAAAAATAAAGATCATTAAATCTATTTATGATTTTGATAAACAAAAAAAAATTAACATGATATAAAAAGATTACAAAATATTTCTAGAAAAACTAAATTAATTTATAACTTGATGTGAACAAATAAAACATTATATTTCTTATTTAAAAATTGATATATTAATTTCCCTTAAGAATTTAAAAACAAACTCCCCCTGAGCTAAGAGTCTAGAAAAAAATGATCAAAAACATATCAAAAAATAAAATTGAATTTTAAATAGTTTATAAAATTAAAAAAATTGTAATAAGTTTAAATAAATGATTTAATCCTTGCAATTTCTCTTGATTTTAACTAAAAAAAAATTTTGGAGTTACACAAGTCTCCTCATAATTCAACACTATGAACTAGATATAGAATTTAAAAATATTTAAAATAAATATGGAAATAAACTAAATTTTAATTCATAAATGAAATTTAAAAGTTTATAGAATAGTTCAATGCATATGAGTGTTTGAAATTTTATTTCAACCATAATAAGAAACAAATTGTTTAAATCAAAAGGTTGTTAACTAATTTAATAGTAAAAACATCACAAAAATAAAGTGTAAAATCAACCAAATTAAGAAAAATAAATAAAAGATGATTTATTTTCAAAAATATGCATGAGTTATTGAAAAATATTTCAAATGGATTAATCAAAATAGAAATTGTGCATATAATAACTATTTAAACACTGATTTAAATCTCATATTTCAGAATATTACCTAAATTAATAGACTAGGGGTAACTCCTCCTCAATTAATTTTTTCTAAAAGATATATTTATATATTAAAATTATTTTAATATTAAACATAAATTCATAATCTACATATATGAATCTAAAATTTCATACTATGTAAACTACAACATGTTTTCTTGCTAAACTAATAAACAGAAAAAGTTATGGTACATGGGTTAAATATAGATTATAATATGATAAAGGATATTTGATATTAGTCATCCCAACATACCATTTTATAAAATGCTATAGAGTATTCATGTTGACCAGTAGAAAATACTTACCTGAGGATGGATACCATCTTAGGTCCAATGGGATTTGAAAAATATTCTTTTGGTACCAATGTTGTATTAGATTTAACTATATTGATAGTGAGTTCTTGGCTACCAAAACAGATTTCAAATATCTATTTTTTGGTTATTTATGAAAATAAATTCCTAAATAAAATAGTTTTATTAAGACCAAAGTATTGATTAAATATCAAAGATCATTCATTGGCATAATTTCCTTTTAATCTACATTTAAATCATGTTACACTAAAAATACTTCCTATTAAGATTTTTAAAAAAGTAGTCTTATTCATGCTTGGTGAAAAATATTATAACCAAAACCATTATTCTTATTGTTTTTTTTTCATCATATAAATATTTTTTTCATGTTGATTTTCTACTTGAAAAAAAGAAGATAAATTTAATTTAACATTAAAATATTTCTTTTTAAAATTCACATTATCTTTTTGAATAGCTTCTAAATCAATATAGACTTTCTTATTAGAACTATAAGATTTATTTTTTTAGTTTCTTATTTTCTTTATTAATCTTATTACATTTAATCTCAACTTTAGTTAAATTCTCAAAGACTGAGTTAAACCTCCTTTCCTAGTACTTATTAGTTGCTGCCATAAAATGTTTCATTCGATGATTTTTTTCTTTCAGCTTCAAAATATTAGAATCACAAATTTTTTTTATTTCCTATTACAAGAAACATTAATATTCATATTTTCAAATTAAATTTTAAATTTTTCATTTTATTTAACCAATTCCTTATTTTTACCTTCTAATTATATATATTTTTTAATCATTTTGATACTATCATTTCTTAATTTATTTTTTTCTTTAAGCAGTTGTTTAACATTATAATTTAAATAATCATAATCAAAACAGTAATTAAAATCATCTTCTTTTTCATCTTTACTTATTGAATTATGATAAAATTTGATGGGAGTTATTAATTGAGTAAATAATGAGTTAGTAACCTAATATTGTACACCCATCATAGCAATATTACCTATTTCCTTTTCACTCTTGAGTCACTTATTGAATTAGAGTTATCTGGGAAATATCATCCTTCAAAAAAAGATTCATTTTCTTTTCTTCTTATTTTTATTTTAATTATTTTACTACTTGATTTTGGGGAGATTATACCTAATTTCACCTTTATTATTTCACTCATGACATGTTAGATATGAAATTCCATTATTCTTTCTAAAATTACCTTTCTTGTATTATTTTTTATTCTTCCTTCTGAAATTATTCTTAAAACCATTATTTTTTATATATTTTAAAACCTTTCTACTTATTTTATCCACATCCCTATAACTTTATTGGGACCTAAAATTAGAGGAGTTAAATAATAAATATATTTTTTACTTAAAGGTAATATGTTTCTTCCTTGTATACTTCTCCTCGAAAATGTTTTTCAAATCAAGTTCATGCTGTAGAAAAATAAACCTAGGGTATAATCTTTAAAATTATTACTCTCATCAATCACTACTTTCTTTACATGCCATATATTTTGTAATTCTCTTTTTACCCTTTAAACTATAGTTTTATTATTCAGTACTTCACCAAGTGCACTCATACCATTTGTAATACTTGTAAACCAGTTGAACATCTAGTTCACTAAATCATATGCTAATATCTTGAAATCTTGGTATTCTATTTAAAGAATTCCTAGTTGGGTTATTTTAAGTTTGTCTACCCTATAGTGAGTGTATTTTAAAATTATCCAAATTTCATGGTCTGAATTTCAAGTTCACACATGTCTATATAAACTTATACTTATAGCACAATAGATAATATTCATTACTTTATAGTTCAAAACATAATTTATCATTTCATTACCTACTAGTGTATCTATATTATCTTTGGGTATCTCATATGATTTCTCCATGATTTTTCAATGATATACATTTAACTATTTCAGATATTCTCTCATTCAGTCTTTCTAGCACTCATAGTTACTTCCATTGAAAAATTGGGGCTTTTGAGGAATCCATCCATAATTGGAATTAATACCCACCATGTTAAATAATTAATAATTATTCCTTATACTATTATGAATAATATATTTAGGTTATCATAATAGTTAAAAATAAATAACAAAACCAATATCCATAAGGATTAACACCTCTAATACCAATTGATTGGTACCATATTAAATTGATTATAGATGCTAACTATACTTTTAGGAATTATCATCTAGTACCAATTATTTCATCAATATATATAGAAATAATATAATAGAGTGGGTCAATATTCTTTTAAAATATTTTAGAAAAAATAATCAATTAGTGTATATAATTTAATAACCAATAGTGAGTGTAGTTTTCAGAATATATTATAGCATAAATGAAAATATGAACATAGTATTTTAATAGTGATTTGGATCACCGGGATCCTAGTCCACTCTTCAATATTCTCCACTTGAAGAGAATATTGATACCCACTAAATAAACTCACTTTTAAAGGTGTGATAACCTGTTTACATACTCTTCCTTTTATAATACCTGAAGGCACAACCCTAAATTTTTATATAAGTCACAATCTATCCTGGCCTAGCCTTTTTCAGGAGTTATATCCCAATGTGACATGACTTTTATTCAAGAGTAACAACATAGTACCTTCCTTTTGATTGTAAGAATAATCAAAACTAACATAATTTTGATTGGTAAAATCATAACCTGATGTTAATGACTGAAAATATATAAAATAAAAATAATATGAAGTATACCGAAAAATAGTAAAAACAAGTTAAGATTATAAGATGTCAAAGATGATGTAGCTCAATGATATTTGATCTATTTAGTGGTAATTAATGGAATGGTTGAAGTTTCTTTGTGATCACAGAAATAGAATAGTAGTCGTGAAAGAACTTTGTTGAGTATCAAGAAAATCATTCTTTCCATTGAGTGTTCAAAAATTAATCAAGTATTAAAATATTCATTACAATTTCCTCAAATTTCAACCCTTGGTATATATTTATCAAGTAATCACCAATGGTCATATTTTTTTCTCTTTTTATAAGAGTTTCCTAAACTCAGAACTACCATAAAATGGTTAAAAATATTTAAAAAATGTCTACAAATCATTACCTCTTAATACCTCATGCATATTCAAAAAATAATATTGACTCAATTTAATTGTTAAATTAAACTCATTCAAAAAAAATTATAATATGATTTTTAGAGTAAATGATAATAATTCAAATAATTTAAATGATAAAAATTACTTCCATAGAATTTCAGTAAATCAATAATTCAAAAACCATAAAAACATAGTATAAAATAAATAGCATGAAAATTATTATTTTTATAATAATTTCTATGATTTTTTTTCAAAAATTTATAGCATAATCTAAATAACATTTATTTATTTTTCAAACAAATAAAATAACTAAAATAGATTAAATAATATTACAGTTAATTATTTTTTTTAAATATTGCTAAAACACAATATTCTAGACAATATAATTTTTTTAGAAAATAAATAAAGAAAATAACTTACCATGTGACGGAAAAGCATTGTGGTGGTAATAATTATTATGGCATCATATGCGGTCAGTATACTAACCATGTGAACAAAATGGATGTGCGGTCACTTTTAAAATTACTTATGTATTTTCTTACAAAATAATTTATGTGTCCACTTAAAATACTACTTCACGGTCACTTAAAAATACCAATTCAAGTTCGGTTTCTATGTGGTTCTTGGTAACTTTATGTTATCCTTCATGGTAGGTTGGAATTACCCACTTAGGGTTGGTTTAATACTGAATCACAGTAGGTTCAATAATATCACTTGTGGTTACTTTGGATACTTCTTGGAAATTTTAAAATTAAAATATGTTAACTTTAAACTATACATCATGGTAACCTGATATAAAACCTCACAGTAGGTTTACATATAAACAGAAGTCGCTGGCAGGTGCTGGGAGTTGTCACCCAACCAGATAAGTTAATCCACAGTCACAAGATGCATGTTTGCATGGATATCTCACTGCCATGACTATTTTATACTATTTCTTTCATAGTTTCAAACATAGAAATAGTTATAGAAATGAAATCAAGGAGATTAATAATTCACACCAAGAACATGCAGACGTTGGTACACGCATAACGCATAGGGATCAATAGTCACATAGGGTGTATGTAGGGTAGTGAAAACCATTAATGGCATATGGAGATCAATATTTAATAGAGTGGGAGCACCATAGAGCTATATTTTGTGGAGATGGAAATGTTGTGGTGCTTTATGTTCATGAACATGGAGAAAATCAAGAAGATAATGAACAATGATCCTTCATTGTATGCAGTAGCATGTCAACATAAGCTTCAGTAGTTTTTTAGACCATATAAACATCAAATTCAGAAGATGGTATTGTTAACTTAAATATAATTAAATTTGATTTATTTCTAATGGATCAAAAAATACTTGAATTTTACTTCTATATCAAGTGATATATTCAAAAAAATAGATACACATGTAAATTAAAAACTTTATAAAAAATCACATGAATACTTACAGAACTTAGGACGATTTTTAGAACATTAAAATGTAAATTTTATCCTTCCTTACAGTTCAATGAAATATAGATAAATTCCTTATACATACATATCAAAAATTTGAATGTGATTATGAGTTCTATAGATATATTTATCAGTGAAAAAATTAAGATGTTATATTTTGGAAGTTGTAGAATTCCATAAATATTGCAGAGGCTTTGGGAAATTTTTAGAGAACTCAAACAACCGTTTTAGACTTCTTCATAGTTTAATGAAATGTAAATAAATTTATTTATATCCAAAAAAACAAGTTTTGTGAAAATAATAGAAATATAACTCAATTTATCAGATAATAAATAGAGAAAACAATAAACTAGAAAATGTTATAAAAACCAAAAGCATGGAGTATGTTTGGACCAAAAGTGTGAACATTTTGTAACTAATTTAGACAATGTCATAGTTAAAGAAAATGTAAATAATTTTTTTATATTTCATATGAAATAAGAATTATAAAATACTATTAATATAGAGCATGATATAAAAAAACATTGTATTAGTGATTTGAAACAGGTAAATGAGTTAATATTATTAAACATTATAAAATAAATTATTTTCAATAAATATTTTTAAATGAATTAATTTTAAATTTATCAAAAAATAAATAAAATTTTGAACACTAAAATTCTCACCCTTTTTTGTAAATTTCAAAACTAAACTTATAAGAACACAAAATTTCAACCCCCTTTTTAAAATTTATCAAAAATAAAAAAAAAATCTCCAAAAAATCATATTATTTTATGAATAAATCCAAAAAACTAACAATAATTAGGAAAAAAAATAAAGTCCATTAAATGTGTTTAATATTTTTTAAAATAAAAACTGATTTTAACTTGACATGAACATATTAAAAATAATTCTAACAAAAATCAATTCATTTATAACTTAACATGAATAAATAAAACATTATCCTTCTTACATAAAAAATGATAAATCAGTTTTCCTTAAGAATTTAAAAAATATCCCCCTAACTTAAGTGTCTAGAAAACTATGATCAAAAAACATATTAATAAATAAAATATAATTTGAAACATTTTATAGAATTAAAATAAATATAAAAAGGTTATAACATGTTTAAATAAATGATTCACTCCAAGTAATTTCTCTTAATTTAAATAAAAAAAATCAATTTTTATGGAGTCGTGCAAGTCTTCACATAATTAAACACTATGAACCAGATATAGAAGTCCAAAATGTTTTAAAATAAATACAAAAATAAACTAAACTGTAAATTATAAAATATATTTATATGTTTATAGAATACCTCCCTATATTATAAGTGTTTGAAATTATATTTCAACCACTAAAAGAAACAAATTGTTTGAAGAAACAGGTTTTTAACTAATTTAATAAAACAAAAATTCCCAATACTAAAGTGTAAAACTAAATATATTAAAATAGTAAAAAACGCGATTTCCTTCCCAAAATTTAATCAGTTGTGTAAATATATTTTAAACAAATTAATCAAAACTAAAATTCTATATATAATAACTATTTCAACTATAATTTAAAACTAATATTTAAGTATAGTAACTAAATTAAAAAACCAAGGGTAATTCCCCATAAATTTATGCTTTTATAAAAGATACATTTATATATTAAAATTACTTATATATGAAAAATAAGCACTAAAATCAGTATATATGAAGATAAAATTTTAAACTATGCAAACTACAGCATGTTTTCTTGTTAAAACAATAAGAAAACAGAAGTTTTGGAATATGCATAAAATCTAGAAGATAACATGTTAAAGGATATTAAATATTATGCATTCTAGTATACCATTTTATGAAATGGTATATGGTGTGTATATTTACCAATATAAAATACTTACCTGTGAATGGTGAATGTCTTAGGTCCAATAGAATTTGAGTAAAATCATTTTGGTAACCATGTTGTCTTAGATTTAGCTGAATTGATAGTAGAGATATTGGCCACCAAAAGGGATTTCAAACATATATTATTGGGTATTTCTAAAAATAAATTCTTAGAAAAAATATTTTTAGTATTACTAATGAATTGATTGAATCTCAAAGTGAGTTCATTGGAATAATTCCCTTACATTCTATATTTCATGAAATTCACATTAGAAATGCTCCCTTTTGAGATTTTAACAATAGTAGTATTATTCATTATTAGTGAAAATCTATTATAACCAAAATCATTCTTTTTATAGTTTGGTGTCATCATAGACATAATTTTTTCATATTACTCTTTTCTTTGAACAAAAGTACATAAAGTTTCTTTAAGATTAGAAAATTCCTTTTTCAAATTCATATTCTCTTTTATAATAGCTTCTAAATCAGTATAAAATTTCTCATTAGAACCAAAAAAAAATTTTTAGTTTATTATTTTCTTGCTTGAGCTTCTTACATTCAATCTCAACTTTAGTTAAATTCTCCAAGAATGAGTTAAACCTCTTTTATTGATCTTTGTTATTTACTTTCAGAAAATATTTAATTCGATAATTTTATTCTTTAATTTTTAAAATCATAGAATCACAATTTTGTTATATTCATTATTTTGGGAAACACTAATAGTAATATTTTCACATTCCCTTTTTATTTTTTCATTTTCATTAACCAATTGATTATTTTTTACCTTTGAATTCTCTATATTTTTCAACCATTTTGACCCTATCATTTTTTAATTCCTCATTTTCTTTAAGTAATTTTTTAATAATAGAATTCATTGAATCAAAATCATAACTAGAATTAGAATTAGTTTCTTCTTCATCGTCACTTATATAATTGTGATCAACATTTTTTAGAGATATTAATTTAGTAATGAATGAGTCAATTATCTCAAATTTTACAACCATCATAGCAATGTTTCTTGTTTCCTTTTAATTTCCTAAGTCACTACTTGAATTAGAGCTATCTGAACAATCCCATCCTCTAAATAAATCTTTATTTTATTTTATTTTTTTATCTTTGTAATTATTTGAATGCCTGATTTTGGGGAAATCAAGATTGAAGTGACCTTTATTACTATACTCATAACATATTAGATCTGAAATAACATTATTCTTTCCAAGATTACCTTTACTATACTATTTTTTATTCGTCCTTATGAATTTCTACCTGGAACCTTTGTTTTCATATATTTTAAAACCTTTCTTCTTTTTTGAGCCACGTCCCTATCACTTTCTTGGGACTCATATTTCAAAGAGTTAGATAATGCATTTATGTTTAAATTAAAAGCATTGCCTTTCTTCTTTATTTACTCATCATTAGAAATTCTTTTCATATCAAGTTCAAACTATAGTAAATATCTGATTAGTTTATCTTAAATATACTCTTTATAATTATTACTTTTGTTGATTTTCACATTCTTTTCATTCTATCTATTTGGTAATGTTTTCAATACCCTTTTAACTAGAATTATAATTCCTAGTACATCACCAAGTGTACTCATACCTTTTTAATTATTGTAAACTAATGGAATATATAGTTCACTGAATCGTCTTATGACATCTTTAAATCCTAGTATTCTGCTCAGAGAACTCCTAGCTCAGTTCTTTAAAGCTTGGATGTACCATAGTGAGTGACATGTAAAATTCTCTAAATTTTGTAGGCTATATTACAAACTGACACATGGATATATACACTTCTACTTATACCACCGTAGAGAATATTCATTACATTGTAATTCAAAACATACCTTACCATGTCAATACCTACTAGTGTCTCTGGATCAACATTGGGAAGCTTATATAATTTATCTATGATTTTCTAATGATCAATACTAGATTGTTTTTGGTGTGCTTCTATTTAATCTTTCTAGTACACATAGTCACCTCCATAGAAAGATGGAGGCTTTTGAGGAATCCATACATCATTGTCATTAATACCCACCTTTTTCACGAACTAATACCTTTTCCATAGATTGTTAAGTCAAGGATATTCAGCTCAGCATGGTAGTTAAAAATAAACAATAAAACCAATATCTATAAGGACTATAACCTCTAATAAGAATTATTTCGTATTAGATTAAAAAAAATCACTAACAATCATTTAAGGAACCATCCTATGATACCTATTTTGGATAAATATAGATATCAATAATAGACAAGAGGAGGGGAATAGTCTTTTAAAAACTTTTTAAACAAATAATCAATTAGAGTATATAGTTGAATAATAAATAGTGAGTGAATTGTTTAGAATATAGTCTAGCAGAAATAAAAATATTTTAATAGTGTTTTAGATCACCAAAATCCTAGTTTGCTCTTCAATATTCTCTACTCGGAAATAATATCGATACCCACAAAGGAAACTCACTCTGCCTTTTATAATAATCAGAGGCACAACCCTTATAAGAGTCACAACCTAGCCTAGCTTGACTTTGTTCATGATTCAAAACCCAATATATCTTGAGTTTTTCTCAAGAGTCAAAACCAAGTACCTTATTTTTTATTGGTAGAATAACTATAATTGATTTTCTTTTGATTTAGAAAATCATAAACCAACTCTAACAATTTCAAAAAGATGAAATAAAAATATTACAAAGAAAATGAGAAAACAATTAAAATCAGTGGAGCTGAAAATACATTAATGATAATATAGCTTAATTATATTTTATCACTTAAGTAGTAATAAATAGAATGGTTAAAGTTGCTCCGTGGTCACAACAATAGAATAGTAGTTTTGGAGGAACTTTGTTGAATTTTAAGAAAATCGTTCTTATCGGTGAGTATTCAAAAATTCATTAAGTGCTCAAAAATTCATCATTAGTTCTCCACACTGTATTCATTAGCCTCTATTTATTGAGTAATCACCAATGGTCTTGTTTTTCTCACTTCTCATGAGATTTTCTTAAACTCATCTATGCCATACAAAGATTAGAAATATTTAAAAAAATAGAAACATGTCATTATCTCTTCATGCCATGGGAATATTCAAAAATAATATTGATTCAATTTAACTCCTATATTAAACTGATTCAAAAAAAATCTAATATTATTGTTAGAGAAAATGAGATTTATTAAAAAAATTAAAACGATAAAAATTAATTTCATAGGCTTTCAATAAATCAATAATTAAAAAACTATAAAAACATAGCATAAAAAATAACATGAAAATTATTATTTCTAGAAAAAATTATATGATATTTTTTATTTAATAGTTTTTATAATAGTCCTTATAATATTTATTTATTTTTTAAATTATTAAAATAATTAAAATTGATTAAATAATATTACAGTAAATTATTTTATAAAAATATTACTAAAACATAGTATTCCGGAAAACATACTTTTTTTCAAAATAACCAAAGAAAAGAACTAACCATGTAAGTAAAAATTCATGTGGTTAGTATACTTACCATGTTTTCACATGTGATCAGTGAAAAAAATTGTCATGAAATCACTTTGAAAATTACTCATGCGGTCACTTGTAAGATAATTAATGTGGTCCCTAAAAATGCACTTAAAAATTCCACTTCACCATGGGTTTCAATATGCTTCATGGTAACATAGATTTCTCCTTTACCGTAGGATAGAATTGCCAACTGAGGGTAGGTTTAATACCCACTCACGGTAGGTTTGAGAATATCAAAAATAAATTGATATAGGGTGTCTTTTTTTATTTAATTAAATAGGGGTGAGGTAGATTTATTTCGAAAAATGGGTGGGTTAAGCGCCACATGAAGTGGTGCAGTTCGGGAAGATTTTAAATGAAGAGCGCCACTTCATGTGATTATCTTTATTAAATATTAATGTATATTGACACCACTTAAAGTGGCGCCTTCAAATTTTCACCCTATAAAAGGGAAATCCCCCCGCCCCTCCATTCATCCCTTCCCCTCCATTCATCCCACCGCCCTTCTCTACTTTGTGACCCTCCCTCAATTCTCTACATCATGCTCTGAATCCTCAATGGACCTCAATTATAAAACCCCTCCCTACCCCCATTTAGGTGTTTCCCTCAGATATTGAGGTAATTCTATTTATATTTCAATTTACTTAATATTTTAATTAATTTATTTAATTTTTTAGTAAATAGTTAATTTATTATAATTAGATCCTGATAATTTTATAATTCAAATTAGTAGTTAATTTAGTTTTTTTACAACTCTAATTAGTAAAAAATTATATAATTATAATTAGTAATTAATTTAGTATTATTTGATTGTACTTAGTAATTATTTAATGGTAATTATTAAATAAATTAATGTAATTACCAATTAATTATTTGTAATTATTACTTTATTAATTATAATTAGTAATTATTTAGAATTAGTAAGTAAATAACTAAAATTAGTAATTACATAATTGATTTTAGTAATTAATTAAGTATTAATTAATTGTAATTTAGAATTTGTTAAATGTAATTAGTAATTAATTGAATATGTAATTAAGTATAATAGGTATTAAATAACTATAATTAGAAATTAATTTTGTACTACTTAATTATAATTAGAAATTAGTTAATTGTAATTAGTGAAGAAATAAATTTAATTAGAACTTAATTAATTGTAATTAGTACTTAGTTAATTATAATTGGTAATTAATTAATTAATTAATTAATTGTAACTATTAATTAATTAACTATAATTAGTAATTACATAATTTTAATTATAACTTATTTAATTATAATTAGGAATTATCGAATTGTAATTAGTAAATAAATTAATGTAATTAAAAATTAATTTATTTTAATTAGTATTTAGTTAATTTTAATTAGTAATTAATTGTAATTAGTATTTAATTAACTATAATTAGTAATTACATAATTATAATTAGAACTTACTTAATTGTAATTAGAAATTATTTGATTGTAATTAGTAAAAAAATTATTGTAATTAGAAATTACATAATTGTAATTAACTCTTTATTAATTTCAATTTTTAATTAATTAATTATGTAACTAATTTTAATTAATAATTAATTTAGTATTACATAATTGTAATTAAGAATTGGTTAATTGTAATTAGTAAATAAATTAGTTTAATTATAAATTAATTAATTAAAAATGGTACTTTATTATTTTTAATTAGTAATTAATTAATTTAGTAATTAATTATGATAAGTAATTAATTTAGTATTACTTAATTGTAATTAGGAATTAGTTAATTTTAATTTTTAAATAAATTAATGCAATTAACAATTAATTAATTGTAACTAGTACTTTATTTTTTAAACGGTCAATGCTCAATGACCCCTTTATTAATAAAAAATAAGCACAAAGGTGGGACATCAAACCATAAAATTTCTACATATATAAAAAACTGTGAAAACTCATGTAACTCGAGATTGGGTACTCATGTTGTGGTGATAGGAACGTCCACCCCTACAACATGGATGTCAACCTCTTCTCCCAATTTTCACCTGCAGCCATGGTCCACCTCCATTATCCGGGAATCAATTATCCATGACCTCCTTCATTTTTTCCTCTCTAAGTACATGATCAATGCTTATATTGCCTTCCTCACTACTTCTAGATGCAAGAAAATTGGAAGATTTATGCATACAGACCTTTGAAAGTTGTTTTTATTTCACCAGTTGAATATATGAAGGTGTTGTTAAAAAAGTGGAAACTATATTATAGATATCCCTAGCCTTAGCATATTCAGAACCCAAGCCAAATGCTGGATGAATCATTGAAACAATAAGAGTTTGTAAACCAACTAGCCCAAGAGTAGCTCCAACCAATTGCTTGCCTGAGGCCTCCACGGGTCTTTCTTCTTTATCCATATCCCTCCTTGATATGGATTTAATAGAGGAAATATTTTTCAATTCCTTAAACTAATCATACTATAAATCTAAAGAAAACCCTGGTTTGAAATTATAGCTAGTATCCTTGAGGGTATAATCAATCATCTTTTAAAGATTATTATTTCTAAAAATTGTCACCTCAACCCTAACATCATCCTCTTTATGAATAAGATCGGAAATAGAAATGGAAGAGGCTAAATAATCATTGATAATTAGAGTATTACCTATGTAGTTCATAGAGTGATCAAAATTAAGTGAAGGTACGGCCTTCATAATAGGGTATGACACCATTTCATTTACCTTTTTAGGGGTAGATAGACTTTTTTATGAATATGAGAAGTATGAGACATATTGGATTTGGTCCTCTTTGAAGAAGCAGTACCAATCTTCTCTTTTACTTTTAGTTCTTTGAAAAAATCATTATTTTATCATTTTAGAAATTGAGATCAACATCCACCTATGTCTCATCCTCCTTGGCATCCTGACTATCTTCATATTCATTTCCAATAATATCTTCCAAAAGGACCCTAGATAATACATCCCTGAATGATAAATCATCAATAGTTATGTTTTGTTTGTCAGCCATATCAACCCAAGACTGGGGCTTATGATTCACTGGATCAGAAAGAACAAAATCATCTGCCTTTTAAGGAGGAGAATCAAATCTGGGGTTTAAAATTTTAGTACAGACGTCCTTCAATGGATTACAACATCCTGTATTTTTAGGAGGATTCAAACCTCCCAGTGGAAAAAAAATCTCTAGCAGCAGTATCCTAACCATAGTTATCAATAACCTGTAATTAGTAAATAAATTAATTTAATTAGTAATTAATTAATTATAATTAGTACTTAGTTTATAGTAATTAGTAATTAATTAATTAATTAACAGTAATTAGTAATTAAGTAACTCTAATTAGTAATTACATAATTATAATTAGTACTTATGTGTAATTATAAATTGTTTAAATGTAATTAGTAAATAAATTAAGGTAATTATAAATTAATTATTTGTAATTAGTACTATATTAATTGTAATTAGTAATTAATTGGTTAAGTAATTAATTATAATTAGTAATTAAATAACTGTAATTAGTAATTAAATAACTAGAATTATTAAATAATTTAATATTTCTTAATTGTACTTAATAATTAGTTAAGTGTAATTAGTAATTAATTCATTCAAATTGGTAATTATTTATTTATAAATAGTAATGTATTGTTTGTGATTAGTAATTAAGTAATAAATTTTAATTAAAATTAGAAACTATAATTAGTAGTTACATAACTAGATTTATTAATTAAATTAGTATTAATTAATTATAATTAGTAATTAGTTAATTGTTATTAGTAAATAATTTATTCAACTTAGCAATAAATTATATGTAATTAGTACTTTATTAGTTGCAATTAGTAATAAACTAATTAAGTAATTAATTGTAATTAGTAATTAAGAAACTATAATTAGTAATTATATATCTAGAATTAGTAGTTAAATTTCATCTAGAATAGAACCTTGCATTACATTCTAGAATAGATCCTTGCATTACATTCTAGGTATGATAATTAATTTAGTTTTTCATCTACCTTCACCTCAATTTATAATTAAAATTATGAACTTAAATTTACATTTTGAATATATTTTGTGCATATTAAGTGTTAGAGTTGTCATGAATTTAATTCTATCTTGAGTAAAGTCTCCCCAGGTAGATGGACATTGGGTCAAACCACTAACTTTTTCCTATCATATTTCCTTTGCGAGGAAAGTGAATGGGGTTGTCTATCTGTCACTTTGCGCTTACTCATGTGGAGTTTTTCAATCTCATATAACATTATGATTTTATATGATGCATTCTTATACCTCATGCATATGATGCATATGGATATGTATGAATATGTTTGACTTCTATTTTGGTTAAGTAACATGAACTCATGGGTTGTGTAAAAAGTTACAAATCAATATGGTTTGAACATATTGATTTGGTGGAGGGAATAGGATTCCAACCTAAATTAATAAAAACATGCATACATAAAAAAGGAATAACATGAGATACTATGGTGATCTTAAATCCCCCTCAAATAATATGTGTGATATTCCATCAAAATGATGAAATATTTTAAATTCATATTTTCTTTATCTGGTCGTATTTAATTAATAGTGACGGTTTATTTTAGATAAAAAAGATGGATGACTATATTTTTTGCAGCAGTCAAATAATTGAGACTGGGCAAGGATTTAGTTATAGTATATGTCCAGAAGGAGTTATGATGCTTGGAGACTATACAACTTTTGAATATATTCAAATAAAAACTCATCAAAAGTTAAAACTTACAATGAATCAAGTGATAGAGTCCATCATATAATGACATTTTCAATTTAATGGTAGGTTTTGGCATATATCTTATATAGTAAATGATGATGAAGAATGGGAATACATATTTTCAATGGTAAAGGATCAACCTGAGAATCAAATGATAGAGTTGTATGTTACTATATTTGAAATGGAGGTTCCATAAACATTGGAATTTTTTCTATCATAGCTTTGTGATACAATGTCTTATCCTCATGCTATAACACCTTAATAAGTTCCATCAGTAATGTTCATTTTTTGATAATACCCTCAGGCCATTGTTTCATATCCTTAAGTTGTGATGTCTCATAGAGGAAGTGATATTTCCAAAGATATTCCTCCATGTACTTTAGATGTGATGGTTGATAATTTTGAGTATAATGACATTTTAGAACTAGAATATGATGAGGAAGTTGAAGAAGAATATCATGCTGAAGAACAGTATGTGCCCACTCCTTTGAGGTTCAAATGACCTTTCAACCACCCTCCACTATTGTAATCATGGTTAACTGAAGGTCTGAATTTCTTTCCACATTTTTATTGGTTGGTTATTACTCCTAGTTTAGAATTTCCAAGAATTATTAGTGGCACAAATCAAGTGTCTGAGGAAGGAGTTCTATATATTGGAAGAGAGTTTATCAGCAAAGAAGCACTAAAAAATGTCATAACACAATATCACATTGAAAGACATTACAGTTATGTTGTAGAAGAGTTATAGAGATTTTATTATGTGATCTGGTGTGAAAAATAGGATTCAAACTTTCATATGTGTTTTTAAGCTATAATTGATAACACTTTTCACTATTGATGAATCACTAGATTTACTCCACACACATGTGTGAACCAAATCTTGTCATAGTAACACTCATCATCAAATTCTGAGTTTGTTTCAACTATTATTGTTGAAATGATAAGATCATGCCAAGACGTTCATTTTTTTTAGGTGGTGGAGATAATCAAATAGATTTTTAGATATCAAATCTCTTACTGGAAGGCATGGGTGGCATGACAGAAGGTTATTGTGAAATTTTACGGTTAGTGGGATTACTCTTATTGAGTTTTACTACATATAATGGTGCTTTTACACCACAAAAATCAGGTTATATATCAACTATATACTATTGAATATGTTAACCAACAAAACCAAGTTGATCAGTCAATGGTTGTGTTTGATAGATTGTTCTGAACAATTTTACCATGTGTGGCTACTGTTAGACATTTCAAGTAGTTTATACAAATTGATTGAACATTTCTATATATAAATTACATCATAAATTTATTGATTTTCTCCATAAAATATGGTAATAAAGCCCTACTATCTTTGGAATTTTCTATTGTGGATAAGGATAACTTCTCATCATGGATATTATTTCTGGCCTACCTTGGAGAGTTCATTATGGGCATAGAATGGTTTTTTCTTATTTCATATCATCATCAAAAAATCAATGAGGTAGTACAGTCTGGGGTTGTATCTTGGAGACCACCCTATTCCCATCATCAATATTGTATTTGACACATTTCTAGAAATGTGTGTAAGATGTTCAAAGACACGTCCATGAAGAAAGAAATCATACAAATTGGTATCAATATCCTTTTTTATTTAAAAATTTATTTTCATAGTTATTGTCATATGCGTTCCGATTACTTCATTTTTGTTAGCATAAGAGCATCAACAACAAAGGATGGATGAGTGTCTAGAAGATATTCAAATGTCTAATCTGGAAGTTGTATGATTACATGATGCTAATTCCAAATCATAAATGGTCGTTGTCATATGATGATGGGAGGAGATAAGGAAATATTATAACCACCATCATATAATGTATAAATGTAGTTTTCAAGGGATTTTGGAAATTACCCATCATAGGTAATTAATAATATTTGATTATATGTTAATTAGAAGAGATATGGTTATAATATAATATTATTATAATGTTTTAAAGATAAATTATAGGTTTGGTACAAGAGAAATTATATCATAGTGTAAAGTATTTTTTGGAATGAGGAAAGTAGGCTCAAGATGGATTGAATCGAGAGATACGATATAGTCACTATTCACAATGCAAGATAGATAGAGTTCTTTAGGAGTCAGAAACATTTTGAGTCACTTCATTTGATCATACAAAGTAAAGATTTCATGTCACTAATACCTATGATGATATGAGTGGTATCAGTGGTCATATGAAAGTCATTTTACTAGATCAACATTATTGTGATTATGGAAAGTTTCAATCATTATTATATCCTTACAGCCATGTGATCGCAACATGCGCTTCCATACACTTAACTTGGGAGTAGTTTGTTGATCTAGTTTATCAAATAGAGAGTATTAATAAATGTTACAGTTCTCTATGGATTTCTATTGGGGAATATCTGAATTCCCAGATGTCTGATGGAACACCCACACTTCTACCAAACATGACTAGGTTCTGAACAAAAGGGTGGCCAAAGTTGACTTATATTTGGAATGAGATGGATTGGCCTAGAAAAAGGGAACCTGGATGAAGGTGCAGCATATGCATTCAAGAAGGTCACATGAACACATGTTTCCCTAGATGCATAGGGAAATCATCTAATAGTTAAAATTATTCATTTACTCACTTATTTAATGTAAAACATTGAACATGTGATCATTTTTTTATTATCACCACTTGTTGGTCAGAGTAAAATAGTCAAGAGGGGATTGAATTTAGTTTCCAAATAAAAATGTCTATTAAAATAATTGAAAACTAAAACCAGCAATTTATAAATGTTTAATAAACTAAAACTGTAGATTAATATAGTTTGATATTTTAAATATGTTTTAAATGGTTTGATAAAAACTCAGTTATACACAAGTATTAAAACTCTTTCTAAATTTTAAAACCATTTTATAGTCTCATGCCTATGTTTCTTTGTTTTTATCTATAAGAGTATATATCCTTTTATCCACAAAAATGACTTTAAATTAAAAATAAATTCATCTCAAAGTAAAAATTATATCACTTGAAATAACATTCTTCATATTTAAGAAAACCAAAAAATAATCCTAAAATATCTTTTATACCAAATCATAAAAATTGGTATGAGTTAAATAGATATCAAAATTAATGTTCTAATATTCATACATTGAGATGGAGTAGCCTCTTTTATCTACCCATCAGTCACACGTGTCGCGCAATGTGTTGGCATGGGGACCTGTTAGACATAATTTTTTTGGGATAAAACATAATTTTCATTATGATACACCAACAGTAGTCATTTTTTCATACCTCAGATATACTAGATTTTATAGAGTATTCATGTGTGAATTCAAGACCATTGATAACCACTTTATTGTTTCATTGGTTGAGATATGGCATCCAGATATACAAAAATTTCATCTCCCTGAGAGGGAGATGACCATTAACTTAGAGGACGTCACCTACATGCTCAGTCTACCCATCCACGGATAGGAAAGTATGAGTGACACTATAAGTGACCGGTGTGAAATCATACATTGTCTACTAGTCGATGATGTCATCTACATACCACGTGTCCTCCAGAGTTTCTACTTGTGCATGAGGTGGATTTATGAGTATTTAATTATCATTCCTAATGATGGTGATGATGATACCTTATTCAGTACACACATGCATATATTATGTGACTGGTCAGAGGAATGTGGTTCTTGGACTACTCTGCTACCTTGGTATACATGATGTACCTACCATTACTTGAGGATCTTGACCAGACAGGTAGATAAAGTTGGGGGGTCTGATGTATTATCACATTTGTATAGATGTATCTATATCGGTTGTTGAGCTGATGCATAATAGATTATAGGTTATATAGATTTGGTACAGATTTGGGCCTGGGATTATTTTCCACACATCGCTCCTATAGTTGTTGTACCACTTCTACAACACCTATTTCAAGACTTTCCCCAATGACACTGGTACATTTACATCATTACTTTGAGTTATTTAGTAAATTTATTAATTTATTTCATAAAATTACCATATATTAATTATTTTTAAATAGGTATAGTCAAGCTCATCATTATACACATACTCTGAGACATATTCTGCATAGCCTTCAATAGATATTTGATGCTATACAGCCCTTTGATGTAAGTTAAACATTAATTTTTTTAAATAAAAATTAATTTTTTTAATAATTTTTTAAGATATTTTATTTTTATCTTATTAGAATTATCATGATAATTAATTAATTCTTTTTTAAGTTTACATTTCAGGTTTCATAGACCCTGTATACAAGTTTTTTCTATACATTTTTTCCACCATACTGCAAAGCTATGATTGGAGATCGTGGTGTAGTAGTGCCACTTATCCTCTTCCACATTATTGAGTGGGACCAGCCAGACTGAGTCATGAGATAGTTTTTCTATATATAGCATATCCCCATGGCAGTATGATAGTTTGATGGGTTATATTCCTCTAAGATTATAGGTATACAGATGACAGACTGGTTGTAGTATCATACACATTATATTTAGTATTGGGACACGTTTTCCATATACAGTATCTTTCGGTATGGATATCCCATAACACACTATCGGTTAGATGATCATGGGGATTATTCAGATTGGTACTGATGGCACGTGATCAAGTACATTATGCATTAGGGGATATGTGTTCAGTAGTTGGTATGTTTACTAAGATTTATTATATTTGTTTAGCTCATGATTTGTATTAATTTTAATGTTATTTCATTTGCATTCATATGTCCTTGATTGAACTGTACATATCAGAGATCCTCAGGAGGAGGAATTTATTAGGTGGGATATAGTTCACCCATATCTTATGTCTCTCAAAGATACCCTCCATTTCATACGTGAGAGTGTTTATGATGAGGATCCATAGTTATATCCCAATCCACATGATCCGGCTGAGGATCATGGGGATGATAATGTCACTACTATTCCTTCTGAGGATGATGCACCACCACTGCCACCTACAACCAGAGGAAAGATATGAGAACATCAATAAGGGAAGAGGTGGGGACATAGACATCTGAGAGAGTCTCCTGTAGATGTTTCACATCGTAGAGATTTAATCATGTACAACAGATTGAGGATCTTGCATAGATGGGAGTGGTTTATGTTCCACAAATATCACCTCTATCTCATATGACTATAATGGACTAAAACCTAGGTATGGTAACACAACTTGTGGTGGCCCCCACTCCCACAGACGATGACTTCTTTGATATCACACTTCTGTCATATTTAAGAGTTCTGGGACCATATGGCTCCACATATGATGTTGGTAAGTCCGACCCATATGATGTCGGGTAGTCCTCTATATAGTACCATGAGGAAGTACCCACGACACTGCAAGAGGAGGAACCCATGCTTATGGCTAAGACACTAGAGTGACATAGACATCGAACGGAGAGTGGGTGTGAGGTTTATATGTTGGGTTGTGGTACTGAGGGGCATCGACATTGATGTATTCCAATATCGCATTGTATATATTAAAAAACCTATTTATTGAGATAGTTAAATGTTGTTTTGGAAAAATAAAAATAAATTAAAAAATATAGTAAACAAAAACTATTTTGCATGAACTATTAATAAATAACAACAAACTCTGAACAGTTTAAATTTTCACTTAGATTATACTTATAGTTTATATCTTATAAGATTTATTGTGACATAACATTTGTACTTATAAATTATTGTGACATTATTTTCACTAATGGAAATGGGATCTATACCTTCAATGTTGATTTATTTTGTTGTTATAGATCTCATTTCGAGTAGTCAAGGAAATTTCAAAAAAATATGTATAAATGTTATGTTTTGAAATAATGATATTTTGTGCCTTTAAATTTATTTTTCAGGAACTTTTTCTGAAAAATTATTCTCAACTTTCAATAATTTATTATATGTTTACTAAGTATGATAAATTTCATTTAAAATTTATTTATACTTTAAAATTTATGGACTTTTCATAGTCACATACTTGTAACATTATAATGTTTCAGGTATGTGATTTTGAAATCTTATAAATTATAAAGTATAAATACAATCTAAATGAAATTCTTCACACTAACTAAACATATAATAAATCATTGAAAAATGAAAATAAACTCAAAAATATAGTAAAAAAATTAATTTACATGACACAAAATTTATTATATAAAAATATTACATTTAAAGTTTACATAATTTATGGGCATATTTCTTACTATGTATTATATTATTAATTAAATTGTTATAAAATATTATTAATTATGTCAATATTATTGAATAATATTAATTATGATATATATATATATATAATTATATATTTATAATTATAATAAATATACATAATTATTTAAAAAAATTATAATAATAAATAAAAACTTATATATTTACATAATTATAAAATTATAATAAATATATTTATTATATATATTATTATATAGTAATAATTATATCGACAAGTTTTTATTTATAATAATATATATTTATATTTATTTATAATTAAAAATATAAATACATATTTTCAGGTCTTTAAATATAGTTATAATTATATAAATATTGATTAATAATTCTATACATTTGCATTTATTTATTATTATATAAATTTATTTATTGATATTAAATTTTAAATTATAGTAATTATTTTATTATTAAATAATAATTATATTATTAATTATTAATTATGTAAATTAAAATACATTCGTATGTATATATATATATTTTTTAAAATTTATTTGAAAATATTTTTTAATAATTATGTAATTATAAATATATTTACATTTACATAGTTATAAATATTTATATAATAATTTTTATTTATAAATATATTTATTTTTATATTTATTTACATCAGTATATATAAATAATGAATATATTAATAATTATATTATTAAAAATATATTTATAATTATATAATCATAAATTTATCTTTATAAAAAAATTATGATTATATAAATATAAATATATTTATAATTATATAATTATTACAATATATTTATATATACATTGAAAAAATATTTTTAATTATATAATTTAAAATACTCAAAAGTGTGAACCATACGAAAACCCATGGTCCTAGAAAATTTATTAAAAAATATGGAAAGTACACATAATGGAAAGAGGGAGGAAGCAGTGACAAGATGTGACACTAAGGGCCAGCAAAAGAGAAACATCATCATTTTCTTTTTTTTCTACGACCCCTTCCTCTAGAACCACCCAGTCCTCTCATGTGTTTGCCTCTTTACTATTGCTTTGGAGCCTCCCAAGTGCCATTATGTTCATCCAAATCCGGTGATCCTACCTCTATAGAATGGAGCACAAGGTCTTTCCCTCTAGTGAGATCTTTTTTTGGAACCAATGTTGTGTTATCATGAGCATTACCAAACTTTTCACGAAACACTTCCATTCTTTGGGATCTCTTTAAGATACAGTCCAAGGTGAATTTATCCTTCTCAGGACTAGCATCCAACAGAACAAGCTCACTCACCTCATACACCATTGCTTCAAAACTTGTTAAGGTTTAATCTGATGATACATTAGTGATATCCATTGAATTTTCACCAGGATTTACTACAGAAGGATCATTGGGGTCCATATGCACTTTATCATGCACATTAGTCAACATAATCTAGGTATGTTGAACTAAAGGTAGAGAAGTCATGGTTGTCTTAAGAGTTACCAATTAAACACCTAATAATATTAAATTTGATTTTGATATATATATATATATATATATATTAATATATATTTAAAATATGAAATTATTTATAATTCTATTTATAAATATAGTTATAAATATAATTTTAAGTATTTGATTATAAATATAAATCTATTTATATAAATATATAATTATATATATATATATATATATATATAATTATAAATATAAAATAGGAAAGGGGGTGTTAAAAGGGAGCAAAACACAACATGAAGTGGGGTTTTGTAAAATGCTACAAAAGTACCCAGTTAACTGGTGCTTTGGAGGTAACACCCAAAAATGCTAGTTCATCCGGAACTTCATGCCCCCATATCCCTAAATATAAAAACCCTAACCCCATAAAATTGAATAAAAAATAAAAAATAACCTCATCCATGAATTTTTAGGATTATGTCATTTGGTTCACTACAGTTGTTTCACGGTTAGTTTAAAAAGAACATAGGTAACTTCAAAATGGACTTCACAGTAACTTGATAAAAAATTTCATAGTAGGTTCACGCATTAAGAGAATCCACTGGCTGGTGCGGGGTGTTTTCACCCAACCACAGAATCAAATCTGTTGTTGAAAGATGCATTTTTACATGGATGTGCTACTATCATGAATAATTTCGCATTGTTACTCACATGGTTTCAAACATAGAAATAGTGCTATAAATGGTGGAAAGGAGATGTTATACTCAACATAAAAAAACAATTCTCAAGATAGAATTGATTTGGGCCCATACCATTTATTGTAGAGAGATAAAATCTTTAATGGATAGATTTATCTCAACATTAATAGAGGAGTTTCTCCCAACATTAATGGAGAGTTAATTCTCAATATTAATGTATGGAAAAATTAATGTTAACTACATTAATTAGAGATATAGACTTGGGGTCTATATAAATATATGTGGTGACATTTGTTGAGTATGCTTGATGAGTTTAAGATAAGGATTGACCAAGGTGGAGGTGGATCCCCTTCTGGGGAATCCAATCTAGGAACACACAAAGCCAAATGCACCAGATCCAAAGGTGAAGGTTGAGACCCATAAGACAGAAGACCAGAAAGATGGAACCAGAATATACAATGACCAAACAATGTTGGTGGAACATCTTTTAGTGATCTAGGTATAGTTCTAGAAGATGGAAAATTCTTGTAACCTAGATGTTTCTCCTCATTGAATAAAAGTGGGGATGTCGTTCTCCTATGAATATAGGATGAAAATATGAACCATGTAATCATATTGGGCATTATTTTCTACTTTGTGCTTGAATGTGTGTTTTCTTGTCATGTGCTTTTATTTTTTTGTGAATGAAGACCTTGAGAGGATTGGAACCAGATGCAAGGATGACTTGGTGCAGTGGCTTGGGTTTATGTACTTCCCAATTCTGGACACTGAAGTCATGGGGGACCTTCCGAAGTAGTTTTTCATTTGTTTCTTCAAGCTCTGATCTCCAATAGAAGATTCATAGTGGACATTAAGCACATAAATATGTAGGCACACACATGATGCAAAAGGATAAATGGCCTCATAGGGTGTACATAGGACGGTGAAAACCATTTACAGTGTGTGTTTGTGCATCCAGGGCTAATGTGTTGCACTACCTTGAATGAGGTACTATGCATGAAGATGCTATGATGGATGTGAATGTGATACTAATAATTATCTTATAAAGAAGCTTAAAGAACGTGTGATACAGAGTTTTTGTACTGTGGATATGGTGATGTTGTAGATCTACAGGTGCACGCACATGGAGAAAATAAAGAAGAAGATTAACAATGGTTCTTCATAATATACAGTAAATTATCAACATAGTATTTGGTGATTTGTTAGACCCTCTAAACATCATATTCACATGTTTTTCAATTTAACTTTAATTTAGATAAATTTTAGGGATTTTTAATAGATCAAACAATACTTCAATTCAACTTCTATATCAAGATATATCTTCAAAAAATAGTGAAAAATATAAACTGAAAACTACCAAAATAATTGATGGGATACTTGTAAAACTTCAATAAATTTTTAGACCATTCAAAATTAAATTTTAGCCTCTCTTTCAAATGAATTAAATATAGAAAAATGTCTCATATTTCCATCACAACAAACTTTGTGTGATTCTAAAGTTTATAGATAGAGTTATCAATTAAAAATAGAAGATATTATATTCTTGAAATTATAGAATTCACTACCATTGATCGGTGAAAATTCAGAACCTAAATTTATCAGTGCTAAAAAGAAATCATTGATGAAAGGGGAACATTTATCAGTGCTAAAAAAGCATTGATAAAGGTGTACCCTTTATCAGTGCTTCTAAATGTTGATCTTTGGTAGTTGGGGGCTTAATCAAGAGGTAAAGGCTCCCCATAATCTTGCATCAAACCTAGTTTCAAATCCAGGTGGGAGTAAATTTCCATAGGTACTGTTGCAGTATTGTAGTAGATGATGATGCAGGCAACTAGTGATGCAGGCATGATGCATGACACAGGCAGGTGGTGATGCAAACATGACATAGTACTGGTGACGCAGGTAGTATGAAGTAGGCATGATGTTGCATTGGGCCTTGAGGCCAGTTAGTGGGCCATTGTGCCATGTAATGGGTTTCATTCCCACTGGACCTTCAGGTCATGTACTTAATAAATAAGTTTTGATAGGTTGAATAACCATTGGGGGGCTATGGCCTGCCTTTTTGTCCCAAGTGTGTGGTGTGTGTGTGTTTAATGTAAGTGTACCCCCAAGCACCTAATATATATATATATATAAAGGTTGATCTTTATCAGCACTATTTTCAGTACTGATAAATTTTTTAATAAAAAATATTATAATATATAAAAATTATTATATTTATATTCAAAAATAATATTTTTTTATATACATTAATTAAAAAATGCATTTTTTTAATTAATATAAATATGATATATATTAATATATAATTTTTAGTAATTAAATATATATATATATCAATGTATTAAAAAATTATTTATAATATTATAAATATATATATTTATTTAAATAACTATAAAATTATAATAATTTTTTTAAATAATAAATATTTGTGTTGTATTTATAATTATATATATTTATATATTAATATATATATATATATATATATATATATAATTATATATATAATTATATAAATATATATAACTATATAATTATATATATAATTATATAAATATATATAACTATATAATTATATATAATTATATAAATATACTAAAGATAGCTCAGGCATGAATTTTGAAACCAAATCCATGACTCCAAATTTATTACATAAAGAATACAAGAGAGAAATGGTAGTTTCTTCCAAGGGTGAAGACCTAATGGTACAAACGCTTAGTGGAAGATGGTGGATCGGTAACAGAAAGGGCGGTAGTCTGATAGTGCTCTGATGCACTTCTCAGGGATGATGATGTCAGGATGAAGATAGTCGATGGTAGGGGCCACCGATGGTACCCAGGATGATGGTGGGTGACACGATGGCGATAGCTGGTGGATCTGGTAGCGGTGTGGGCGGTGATAATTAACAACTAAAAAAGGCCAATATTCATTGATTATACCTTAATATTCTTGTGTTTCAAAGTCCATAAATATCAGTTTTAGTGCATTATATGAATTGAACTTAATTTCTAATCACAAGTGCAATTCAAGTTTAAATTGAAAATTTGGGACCAATCAATCATCTATTTGTGGATAAAATTATATTCCTTATTCTAATTTGATATTTTGGTATATAATTTATCACTTTTTTGGAACATTTTATCTTTTAGGAATGATGTATGAATCCCAAGGGAAGATAGATGTCACGAACCGAATCTGGACGCCGCCAAAACCGGCACCAAACCCAGACCGTGACAAGTCCCGAAGGGCGTTCCCGATCCCCACGGGCTGGCACAAGTGCCCGGGTATCATAAAATGATAATTGGGAATGATTTACCCGAGTTTATAAACTTAAAACAACAAAAGAATCCAATAAAACGAAACTGGATTTTTCAAACCAAATAATCTATTTCAAAAATTCAGAATTGAATTACACAATTTTAAACAATTTTTAAAGACCATTATAAAGGTACAAACCCAAGAAAATATAGCTCAAGAACCTCCACATGTAAAGAGGCACCGCCCTCAAGCCATCTCCACGAAACTGCATCACGATGGACCACTAAAAACCAGAACCAATGGCATAAAACATGTACCCAAACCTGTGACATAAAATAAGCAAGTCTACTTACACCCAAAAGTGTAATTAGGGTATGATAGAAATCCCAGTAGGATACCACTGCTAATAGATTCCATGTGATAAACATTTCATGACAAAAATCATTACAAGTTTTGTAAATAAGAAATGCTTGTTACAATTTTCTAAAGGATACAATAATAAATGAAAACAGTTTTCATGTGGGCTAATTTTAAAGGACCAACAATTTTAAAATAACTAACAAAGCTACTGAATTTTCAAGCCAACAATACCGTATACTGACGGTAAGTACAAAGGATCTATTGAGTACAAGTAATAGGAAAAAATCCCTAGGCACTAGCTAGCTGTGGGTCCCAGGTACCTCGTATCTCGGTGAGAGTAACCACAAAAACATATATGTTCTCATGCACGAGCCATTAGTAGGGATCATACCCATAACCTAGTGGTCCCCAATCATCATCATCATAGTTTATTTAGAGTTGTAAGCGTCAATCTTGCTAAGTGAAACTGAGGCCAAACCCCACGGATTCACTAGCATAGTAGTACACGTCCACCCACCTAGATACCCGGGTTTTCCCATTGTGCTCAAAAAAGTTCACAATCCAAGAAATATAGTTTTCACATGCAAATATCACTTCCACATCACACATTAACCAAACATCCCCATGTACATCACTAAAGTCACAAATTCCACTTTTCATTCAAATGCATTTTGAAATCAAAATCACTCCAAATTGCCTACAACACTTTTCACATTTCTTTAACACTTACACAAATCCATTAAAAAATTTTATAAAACCATTAAAAGATATTAAACTCACATAACAGCCCACACACATGTCACACAATACCCTTCTCACCTTCACAATTCATTTTATAAATAAACTCACACAAAATATCACACACCCGTGTTTCGCACACAAAACACAATTTAGTAAAACATTTCGACAATTTATAAAAAATTCTAAAATTTTTTAACATCTCAAATCACCACATTGCCATTCAAAAACCCACATTAGGTGAACACACTCACCCAAAAAGTACATATACACTCTTTCCCAACTTTGTTTAACTAAATAAAACATTTTCAATTTTTATGAAACAAACCCAAGAGGTATAACCATTGTTTGCACACTAAACTCATTTCAAAACCCTCATTCAAAACCAAAATCATACCAATACCAATCCAAAACATAATTTTTCAGCCTTAAAACAATTATTAAACCACCCCCAAATGTTATAAAAATACATCAAATAATACCACAAAGATACACATGAAAAACACATGTTTTCATAAATCACCTTCAAAAAGTACAACACGGTTTTACACCTTAAACTCATTCAAAAAATCCTCTTTTCAAGGCCCACATGACAATAACGAATTAACAAAACAGAATTGGCAGCCCCTTTCAAGACTAATAAATCACTTTCATATGTTATAAACTAAACCCAAACATTACCCCAAGAGTCACACATGAAAAGTACCCAATTTCAAGCTAAAATACAACTAAAAATTAAATGTTTAACCAAATTCATCAAAAAAGGTTTTCAAACCACACAAAACAGATTATAAACATACTAAATTAATAAACCAAGCAAGCTAACTCATCATAAAATGGTTACACATGGAATCACCTACCTTTTGAGTCGAAACCCTCAAAACATGGTTCGAAACATTAAGCGTACCACCGCCGCACCACAAGGAAAATAAATCCAGACCTAGAACACAAAAAATTGACCCAAAAGATACCAAATAAGACCTTAGGATCTAACCCCAACATCTGGACATGAGTAAATTCAATAAAGAGGAATAAAAACTAAAAGAGGATGGAAAGAACCAAGAAGGAATTCCCTTACTTGAAATATCTTGAAGAAATCAGCCCCAATGCACCAATATATGAATCTCCAAGTACTCAAAACTGATATGGAGGTCCGAAGGAGTCATATTAGGTCATGTGGGGACTGAAATGGGGGAAAAGGATGAAAATTTAAGGAGTTATGAAAGATTCATTTTACCTCATCAAATCTAGTCGATTTGAGAAATATTGAGAAAGATCGTCCAACTCCTCGGGTTATATGAGCTCTAAAGAGGAAAACGCAATACAGGGGGTGAGGCTGAGGTTTTTGGATTCGAGTGGGAGGTTGAATCACCGAAAAACAGTAAAAAACGAATGAGATATTGAAATTTAAAAAAAATAATTTAAAGCAGGAAATGGGCTTACGGGCAGGCCCATTACCTTAATTAAAAACCCAAATCCATCATGATTTGGGATTTCTATGTGGTTCAAATGGATATGGTGATTTTCATATATTAGAGTATGACAATTGGGAAGTGGAATGAGTATAAAATCGTAAAAATTGAAGGAGTTATAGAAGAATCAAAATTTGTTTTTAAATCTGGATTTGGGCTCACGGTTTGGCCCAAATTTTCAAAACCCACCATTTTCACCAAAATGAGTGGTAAACCCCCAAAACAAATCGGGAATGGAAATTAAATGAGTAATGAATTTAAAAAAAATCATGGGTGTGACAATTCTCCCCACCATAAAACTTTCCGCCCTCGGAAAGCCACATCACGGACAAAGCAAAAACCAAACCCAACTGAAAGGCATAAATGGACTCCTTTGCTAAGCTTCGCCCCCAAAGGCCAAAACACCTCCAGTGATTAATGAAGGAAGGAATAATTCACAACCAAAACATACACCTCATTACTGAAATTATCAATCACATTCAGGATTTATCCTAAAATAAAACTCCTCAAAAACTATCTGAACAAGGCTCAAGCAATTTACCCAAACAAACAAGAACATCGAACAAGGTTAAACTTACCTTGATATAACTAAACCACTGGGAACTCTCCAATCCCAACATTTACCCAAGGAAGATGTATGTGGTTATATAGATCTGAAAGAGACTACCCACATCCAATCCAAGACCAAGTACAAAAGTGAGTTACTGGTACATGGATACACAAATGGGCTCCCCAACCATAAGAGACAACTTAAATTTTTTTCCGAGAAAGAATCAAGACACTAACAGGGGAGCCCCGAACAAACTCCCCAGTACAAGGGGTAGAATCCCATTAGGTATTTTCAAAATAATATACGTGAGACTCATAGTGTTTCTCCCCACCATAAGAACCATCCATCTTAATTGACCAATATGGGCCGGCATAGAAAAACCCCAAAACTTAAAGAGTTGGGACGACAACACGGTTAGCCCGCACAGTTTGGGAAATTGTGTGCTAACCATGTGTATCCTTATACCTACATGGTTTTCTAGGGAATGGTTACTAATAAGTGTTCACTCAACATGTCTAGAAATATCTAAAACCTTTCCCCCGAACCCAAAGGAAACCAAAGGGGAAAAGAAAGTCATTGGGAGATAACATGGGGATGAGGCCCTCCACCTCTTTCCACCGAACGGGAACAAATGAAGAAAGATGACAACACCAAATGTTTAAACTATTCCCATATCTCATACTAAGAACAGTTCTTTGTTCAAGGTTAAAAACTACCCTAGGAATTCCTCTGACAACGTGCCAGCTTCTCTCCGGGACCTATGGCTGGAGCTGGAATGATTGAAGCATCTTCGGCCTCGCAGTTAGGATTTGGAAACCTCCGAATATAATTTCTTCTTCCGATGCTACAAAAAACTACAAGCAATCTGAGATGGGTTCACCCAGACATAACACGCTCCAGAACTCACTTTACCTTAACTTTTAAATTCACTGAAATAAGGGTTTAGAGGATGCACTCACATCACACCTTGCTTCTTCAGGTGAGAAACAAAAGAAATAAAGGACACATATAAACACCTTCCTCTAAAATAGAGGATGTCGAGATCTCCCAAAAGGAAAAATAGTTTTGAAAAAAATAGACTCACATAATATTGTACAACTTCACCTTTACAATCAAATGAGCACATGACATCACATCACGTCACCGAACAAGACCAAAGAGACTGATAGAAATAATACGAGGAGGGGGGCCTTATACAACATCACCAAATATCATAGCATTCCAGAAAGTGTCCATAACAGCCTATCATGGCCAGATTTCCCACACTGGTGGTTTAACATAAACCCCTTCTACGAAGAGACTATTAAAGACTTAGAGGCCCTCTTAGACACTATCCATACTGACAACCCCAGAAAACTTTCACCTTCGACGAATCAGGTATCTTAAGAAACTAAGGTCTCTTTCAACCATCCATGAGCACTCTTACGCAACAAGAGGATCTGAAAAAAAACCAAGAAAGTAAATGGTGTAGACTCATTCTAAAAATATCAAGAAAAGATTCCTTACATTGATCAACTGGAGGATTTTCCAATGGAGAAACAATACACATTGCACTTCAGTTGTGCACTAAATCTTAATGGGGGTGCACCTTATCCAATGAGAGAACCCAAGGACCCAACCAAGCTGGTCCATTGGTAAAAACATGCAACAAAATAGATCCAAAATCATTAATGGAACCATCTTAATGTTTTCCCGAAACATATATCATAGGAGACTACTAACCGGACCTTCTACCCAGCTTTCCGACCAAACACAAACCCAAAAAAAACAGTTCGAACAGGAGGGGTTCTTGGACTCAAAACAACCCACAATATCAACATTTTCAAAAACCCATAATAAAAACCATCCCAAACTATTCATCAAGAAAACATGTTTTTCTTTAAAACCATTTCTGGGAAAAAAACGGTTCAGCGGTGAGCGTATCCACCAATGGTACCCCATGGGCCTCACACATGCATGTTTTTGTGCCACACCAGGCACCCTCCTCATATCCGTCCTGGCACTCATCCAGTCATGCCATCAACCATCTATCATCCCATATAACCCCATGCATGTGGTCACTCATGGAAATACCAAAGGTTAATGCACTGATTCTTTCCACTTTTCAAAACCAAAACGGTCAACCAACACATCATTCTTATCAAAACCGCTAACCAGGAGGTCGAACCCAAATTACCGCATTAAAAAAACTTTTCAGAAAGGCACAATCGTTCCAATGAAAACTCACATTAAAGTTATTTACATCAATTTCAAAACATCTCATCCCATTAAGAAACCTTTTAATAGTTTAGAAAACTCTAATAGGAACACTTTTTCAAAACCAACTTCAATATAGTTTCTGCTTTCAAAAGAGGTGTAAGAACACAATTTTCCATTTCAATATAATTCTGAATATTCAGTTCCACCATTTCATAAATCAAACCATTCCATATTTATTGGAAAATCATTTCACAAAAACATTACACTTCCTAAAACCAAGTAACTTTAAAACCAAAGTTCCAAGATTTCAAAACTAAAGAACACCAGAAAATGCGAGAGGAAACTAGTTTCAGTGGGTGACTTGGACATATGGTTGGCAGCCATATTCCAATCACTTCACTATCACAGAGAGTGTTATAGGGAATATCCCCGGCTCCACATGGCTTGCCAGACCCTGCGAGCTCATTGAGACCATTAACCCAACTCTCTTTTCATTTCCCCTAATCATCATCAAACCAAGAAAACCAAAAGACATAGACAAATCCCAACTTCCCCTGGCGACTTGAATCCTAAAATGAGGTTTGGTGATCAAGCACACTACCCATAACTAGAATTCCATGTCCCAACAATCATAAATCTAGACTATCCTGACTATTTCCCAAATAACATGACTCAAATCGAGCGAACCTGCTCTGATACCATTTTGTCACGAACCGAATCTGGACACCGCCAAAACCGGCACCAAACCCAGACCATGACAAGTCCCGAAGGGCGTTCCCGATCCCCACGGGCTGGCACAAGTGCCCGGGTATCATAAAATGATAATTGGGAATTATTTACTCGAGTTTATAAACTTAAAACAACAAAAAGAATCCAATAAAACGAATCTGGATTTTTCAAACCAAATAATCTATTTGAAAATTTCAGAACTGAATTACACAATTTTAAACAATTTTTAAAGACCATTACAAAGGTACAAACCCAAGAAAAGACAGCCCAAGAACCTCCACATGTAAATAGGCACCTCCATCAATCCATCTCCATGAAACTGCATCACGATGGACCACTAAAAACCAGAACCAATGGCATAAAACATGTACCCAAACCTGTGACATAAAATAAGCAAGTCTACTTACACCCAAAAGTGTAAGTAGGGTGTGAGAGAAATCCCAGTAGGATACCACCTCTAAGATGTTCCATGTGATAAACATTTCATGACAAAAAGCATTGCAAGTTTTGTAAATAAGAAATGCTTGTTACAATTTTCTAAAGGATGCAATAATAAATGAAAACAGTTTTCATGTGGGCTAATTTTAAAGGACCAACAATTTTAAAATAACTAACAAAGCTACTGAATTTTCAAGCCAACAATACCGTATACCGACGGTAAGTAAAAAGGATCTATTGAGCACAAGTAATAGGAAAAAACCTCTAGGCACTAGCTAGCTGTGGGTCCCAGGTACCTCGTATCTCGGTGAGAGTAACCACAAAAAAATATCCATTCTCTTGCACGAGCCACTAGTAGGTATCATACCCATAACCTAGTGGTCCCCAATAATCATCATCATAGTTTAGTTAGAGTTGTAAGCGTCAATCTTGCTAAGTGAAACTGAGGCCAAACCCCACGGATTCACTAGCATACTAGTACACGTCCACCCACCTAGATACCCGGGTTTTCCCATTGTGCTCAAACAAGTTCAAAATCCAAGAAATATAGTTTTCACATGAAAATATCACTTCCACATCACACATTAACCAAACATCCCCATGTATATCACTAAAGTCACAAATTCCACATTTCATTCAAATGCATTTTGAAATCAAACTCACTCCAAATTGCCTACAACACTTTTCACATTTCTTTAACACTTCCACAAATCCATTAAACAATTTTATAAAACCATTAAAAGATATTCAACTCACATAACATCCCACACACATGTCATACAATACCCTTCTCACCTTCACAATTCATTTTATAAATAAACTCACACGAAATATCACACACCTGTGTTTCGCACACAAAACACAATTTAGTAAAACATTTCGACAATTTATAAAAAATTCTAAAAATGTTTAACATATCAAATCACCACATTACCATTAAAAAACCCACATTAGGTGAACACACTCACCCAAACAGTACATATACACCCTTTCCCAACTTTGTTTAACCAAATAAAACATTTGCAATTTTTATAAAACAAACCCAAGAGGTATAACCATTGTTTGCACACTAAACCCATTTCAAAACCCTCATTCAAAACCAAAATAATACCAATACCAATCCAAAACAGAATTTTTCAGCCTTAAAACAATTATTAAACCACCCCCAAATTTTATAAAAATACATCAAATAATACTACAAAGATACACATGAAAAACACATGTTTTCATAAATCACCTTCAAAAAGTACAACATGGTTTTACACCTTAAACTCATTCAAAAAAACCTCTTTTCAAGGCCCACATGACAATAAGGAATTAACAAAACCGAATTGGCAGCCCCTTTCAAGAATAATAAATCACTTTCATATGTTATAAACTAAACCCAAACATTACCCCAAGAGTCACACATGAAAAGTACCCAATTTCAAGCTAAAATACAACTAAAAATTAAATGTTTAACCAAATTCATCAAAAACAGTTTTCAAACCACATAAAACAGATTATAAACATAATAAATTAATAAACCAAGCAAGCTAACTCATCATAAAATGGTTACACATGGAATCACCTACCTTTTGAGTCAAAACCCTCAAAACATGGTGTGAAACATTAAGCGTACCACCGCCGCACCACAAGGAAAATAAATCCAGACCTAGACCACAAAAAATTGACCCAAAAGATACCAAATCAGACCTTAGGATCTAACCCCAACTTTTGGACATGAGGAAATTAAATAAAGAGGAATAAAAACTAAAAGAGGATGGAAAGAACCAAGAAGAAATTCCCTTACTTGAAATATCTTGAAGAAATCAGCCCCAATGCACCAATATATGAATCTCCAAGTACCCAAAACTAATATGGAGGTACGAAGGAGTAATATTAGGTCATGTGGGGACTAAAATTGGGGGAAAAGGATGAAAATTGAAGGAGTTATAAAAGATTCATTTTACCTCATCAAATCTGGTCGATTTGAGAAAGATTGAGAAAGATCATCCAACTCCTCGGGTTATATGAGCTCCAAAGAGGAAAACACGATACAGGGGGTGAGGCTGAGGTTTTTGGCTTCGAGTGGGAGGTTTAATCACCGAAAAATAGTAAAAAACGAATGAGATATTGAAATTTTAAAAAAATAATTTAAAGCAGGAAATGGGCTTACGGGCAGGCCCATTACCTTAATTAAAAACCCAAATCCATCATGATTTGGGATTTCTATGTGGTTCAAAGGGATATGGTGATTTTAATATATTAGGTTATGCCAATTGGGAAGTGGAATGAGTATAAAATAGTAAAAATTGAAGGAGTTATAGAATAATCAAAATTTGTTTTTAAATCTGGATTTGGGATCACGGTTTGGCCCAAATTTTCAAAACCCACCATTTTCACCAAAATGAGTGGTAAACCCCCAAAACAAACCGGGAATGGAAATTAAATGAGTAATGAATTTAAAAAAAGTCATGGTTGTGACAATAGATATTTTTGGGCATGAATGCAACAATTTTATGGACAAAGCATAATGGGCCTTAGGCCCATCAAACAAAAGTGGGGACCATAATTCAATACCAATGAATCTCAAATTTTATGGACAAAGCATAATGGGCCTTAGGCCCATCAAACAAAATTGGGGACCATAATTCAATACCAATTAATCTCAAATTTTAACTATAGATAGATAATTTTATGTGCATCATTTAATTCTACTTTTTTCAGAGCTAATTCTGAATTTTTCATAGATATCCATGGATCCCAATTTGAGGATTAAATTATGGGCTAGATCTGAAGGCCCATAAAATCATCCCACCATTTCAATCATAAAATTCAAATGTATGATCCAATTGTCACAAAAATTTTATATATCATAGAGGATATATTTAATATAACATTTATCTTATACAACCATCAAATATTCATCCATATTCACTATGAAATTGGAGTTCCAAAAAGGGGGATGAATCTGGATGATTTTCTTAGTCAAAGTTGAAAATTCCAATTTCCATTGATTTCTCACCCAAGTTTTGACTGTCCTAATTTATGGGTAAGGAATATATTTATGGATTATCAACCATAGTATCATTATATGACTATATAATTATTTTTTGGTGAAGGTATTGGGATCCATGTTTTATTCTTTCAATTGTATTGTTACGCTGCCATTTTGAATTCACATGATTGTTTTTCACATGTTAGTAATTCAAATCACCAATTTTTATTAATAATAGTTCTTCTTATTCCCTTTTCATCTTATTTTAAATATAATGTTGATAAAATTGAATCATGGTGTGAACTTATTCACACAATCACTTGTGAATTTCTTCACAAAACGGTGGAGTGATCATTATTTCATTATTTTTCTTCTTCAATTCCACCCTCATGAGTCCACTACCCACTTTCATTGATAGAATAGTATCAATAGAGGGATAAACCTAAAATGTGTTGATCCAAGGGACTAAAAATTGGAATTATTTGATGTTATTTCTCATTTTAATAAATTTCAATCAATTATATGTTATGATTTCCATTCAAGGATTTTCTTTCTTCCTCTTCCTTATTGAATTTTATCGCCACACTTTTCATGTGCTAATAAGATCCTTTACCATGAATTTATCATGAAAATAATAATCCAAGTGTATAGGTGAATATAATACATATTTTATGGTGTTAAAACAATAATTTATGAGGTTATATTGATATTATTTAATGAGTTATTCACAAGATAATGAAATTTAAATAATTTAAAAATAAATTCATCCAATCAACCCCATACAATAACCAAGGATCAACTCATTATTTTTAAATTAAATTCACATTAGTATTTCAAACTCATAAATAATATAATATATTTTAACCAAATTTTTCCACTTCATATCCAAATCAACCCCATAGGATGTATGTTTTTTAGGTTTCTTCTTAGGTCTCTAAGGATTCAATAACCCAAGCTCTTCTACACGTGACCTCTTAAACTGTAAAACTTGGGTAAATTTGGGTGCAAACAAATTTTTTGCACATTTACTGAGGACACAATTAATTCACCTTAAAACCTCATTCTATTATCCCCCATTTATCTTTTATCATCCCATTTATCTTATATTTTCCCCGTTATTTTTTGTCTTTTCTTGGCGCATGTCTGTCTACACCCATGACCGTTCAAATTATCTAGTTAGGGTGGATAGTCCTTGGGTAGGGGATTCAAGTTCACCTAGGGGTATCTTTCCATTAGATCCCAATATTCCTAATACTCTATATTCAAACATTGATCCCAATCCAATGGATTTTATTCAAATAAAACAACTCAAAAAACTGGGTGAGAACCAAAATGGTAATCCAAATGAGGTATCCCCAAACATAAGGAATGCAGTCGATCAAACTATGAATGACTACCTAACACCTACATGGGAAAATGTACCCTCTTGACTTATTCATGTTTCCCTAGGATAATCCATCAATGTCTTCAAACCTCATTCCCTAAACCACCTTCCAACCTTTCACGGGATGGAGACTGAAATGTCATACCTTCATGTCAAAGAATTCAACGACATTGTTGAAACCATGTGCCCACCACATCAACTTGAGTCGGCTAAGATGAGCCTCTTTACTTTATCACTGAATAATAGAGAAAATAATTGGTTAAACAACATTATACCATAATCCATTCACTATTGGGAACAAATACAATGAGAATTATAAAAAAAGTATTTCCCCCGTCACAAAACAATTTCACTTAAAAAGATCATCCAAAAAAATTTTGAAAAAGAAGGGGAGTCATTTTATGAAACATCGTAAAGGTTCAAGGACGCATTAAAAATGGTACCACAACATTGTTTCTCTATTCCAGAACAAGTGTTAATTTCATATGAAGGGTTTTTTTTAAACAAACAATTCATTGAAATGATGTGTAATGTAAACTTTAAAAACAATTCCCTAAATGATACATATGAGCATCTAAAAGGACTGTACCAACAAAAAAAATATGGGGAGCATCACCTTGCTATGAAAATCCACCCAAATATGGTGGAATGAACAATATTAGAGAAGAGAAAAAACCTTTTAGAAAAATGTACTTCACTCACTAGGAAGGTCAAGGAGATCAATCTTAGGAATGTCCACAAAATACAAACTATTGAGACTATTTGCACAATTTGTGACAAACATGACCACAAGATCGATAATTGCCCAACCATTCCTTCTATCCATGATGTTCTTTTAGTATGACCACCAGAATAAGTTAATGAAATTAACTTTCAATATCAACATTACTAAAACACCTTAAATACAAGGTATAATGACCATCCTAGCTTCGGTTGTAAGGGAAATCAATAACCAACACAACAACAATGTCTCAACCCATAACCTCGATAAAATTTTCAAACCCATAATATGTTCCAACTTCAAACAGTCCAATATCAATAACATATCCAAAAACCCATTCAATATCTAATCCAACAACCAAAGTATCCTCCTGGGATAAACCAACCCACAAAAGCCACTGCCCAATATGTTCCTCTCCCAATCCATGAAAATTTGTGTAAATAAATTGAGAAAATGAACTCAGAAGTCTCATAACTTAAAAAATAATTACAAAAAATAAAAACTGGAAAGGTACCCATGCCTACTCAGGCTGTTCCATCCCCAACTGTAAGGGGAGAATCAAGTTACACACAAACCTCTCATGAACAACTAAAAGTCATGACTATCTTAAGAAGTGAGAGATCAATTGAAAAACCATAACAAACCATTACAGAACCATTAAAATATTCAAAATCACATGAAATTGTTGAAAAACAACCCTAAGATTCATAAAAATTAAATATTAATGTGAAAGAACCACAAAAACACCAAACAGTCAAACAATTTTCACTCTTCCCCCAATATATGAGAGGAAAATATAAACCTGGACTGAATGATACATTGAGGAAAATCTTCTCTTAGGTTAAGATGAAAATTTCTCTTCTCTATGCAATCCAAAGCATTCCTTCCTAATCAAAGTACCTTAAGGAATTTTTTACTTTTAAAAGGAAATTTTCACATCAAAACCAAGTCTTTTTTAGTGCTAATGTGAGTACTGCCATTCAAGGGACCATTCCTCCTAAGTTGAAAGAGCTAGGATGTCCACACATAAATGTTGAGTTATGAGAGAATAAAGTTGTAAAATACATTTGTGATCTAATATCTAGTGTGAAACTCATTCCATATGCCATGTATTTTCAATTAGGGCTTGAATATCTCTAACCAACATCGGTCACTCTTCAACTTTCATATCGTAGTGTTTCAGTTCCTAAGGGTATCTTAACAGATGTTTTAGAGATGGTTGAAAATTTTATTTACCCTACTGACTTCATTATTCTAGATAATCACTCGAGATTAGGTCCTAGATAGAAAACCCCCTTCATACTTGGTTATGCATTATTATAAACAATCAACTCAGTCATCCATGTTAGGAATGTGAACATGACAATAACCATTGGAAACATGAGCCTCAATCTAAACATCTACATTGAAAACTCTGAAATTAGGGATTATGAAGAGATACATGAGGTTAATTGGATAGGTAGTTTTGATTGTGAACTAGAGGAACATCAAGGAATTGTTGAAGTATTTCTAATTCAAGATGATATTGATTTCCTTTGTTCATATGAGGGAAATTTGAATTCTTGGATTCAATCTATTTCAGAAGACTCCTTTGATTATTTTTCAAGATCATAATAAATGATACCATTGCTGAATTAAATAAAATTGTGTCCATACCCATTCCTAACACTGGTATATCTAATGTGTTGATTGGAAATTCCGTTCAAAAGGAACCCATTCTATCAAGAAATCTGGAAAAAAAACACTGAGTTTAATGCAAAGTCCAATCCTTATTTTGAATGTTTCAACCAATTTGATATTGAATTTAAGGTCCTACCTTCATCACTAAAGTATTCATTCTTAGAGGAAAATCAAACCTTTATTATTGTTATTTATTCCTATCTTGAATCTAATCAAGATAGGATGCTTCTATATGTCCTTGGAAAGCATAAGAAAGCAATTGGACGGACCCTTTCCAATATTCCTAGGATTATCCCACTCATTGAAACTCGTAGGATTGTTCTAGAATCTGAATCCAAATCATTTCATCAATCTTAATGGATAATAAATCTGAATCTTATGGATGTGGTAAGAAAATAACTTCTTAATTTATTTAATGTGGGTATCATCTACCCCATTACTGAGATTCAGTGGGTAATCCCAATTAAAGTTGTTTAAAATAAATCTAGAATCATTGTGATTACCAATGATGATGTTGATCTTCTCCCCACAAGGGTCGGTAGTGGATGGAGAGTGTGTATTGACTATAGTAAGATAAACTCATGCACTAAGAAAGACCATTTCGCTTTTCCCTTCATTGATCAAGTCCTTGAGAGAGTGGTGGGTCATCAGTTCTACTGCTTGATGGATGGATTTTCATGGTATAATAAAATTTAATTCCACTTATAAGATCAATGAAAAACAACTTTCACCTATTTATTCAGCACTTTTTTCTTTAAGTGCACTCCCATTGGGTTGTGTAATTCCCCCGGTACCTTCCAGCGGTGCATGATGTGAATCTTCTAAGAAATAGTGTGGGATTGTTTAGAGTTATTTATGGATGACTTATTCATATTAGGTTATACTTTTTAAGGAATCCTAATAAATGTTGAAAGGTTTTTTCCTAGATGTGAGGATAAGAATCTGTTAGTCCCACTAGGTCAAATACCTTGAGAGGGGGGTGAATCAGGGTATGATAGATTAAAACCACTACCCCTTTGGATCTTGTTTCATTGTTAAACAAAACTCTCTTCTCTCTATTTCCCACTTCAAGGTATAAATGGAAAGTAAGGAATTCATAATACATATCAATTTTACTTGGTTCACCCTCATTGGGATATGTCCAAGGAGAATACAATGACAATGTGATGATGTACCAAATCCAAAAAAAATCATACTATTATTTATAGGTTTTGTAGAGGACTCATTATCCCTCCTTGTTCGCAACCAATTACAATTTGAAAGCACACTTCTCTCTCAACTAAAGTGATCTCACTGCTTCTCCAGAAGATCCACTCATAGTTTATAGACTTTTAGGTCCCTTCATTATCTCAAATGAATGAATCCTCTACTATATGTAGATTCTCTATTGATATCCCACTTTAATCCATTGATGAATACCACTTTACTACAGTATTATTGGGAAACCTCAAATCTTTCATGCAACTCTTACTACACCTTGGGTGCAAGTTTTGTGCTCTGCACGTAAGATTTAACTTTTCTCATGAAACACCTCTTGCGCACAACTTCAATCTTTCATGTAACTCAAATCTTATGCACAACTTCCTTAGATTGCATAAAATGCCAATTATTTTTCAAAACACCCTCTGTGTACAATTATTATGCGATTCAGAGCTCAGATTTCCTCTAAGTGTTGAGCTTCTCAAATGAGGGAGTCACCTCTTATTTATAGGTATCACCAACCCCTACATGCAAGATCCTGACGTAGCGCGCAAGATCCCCTTTGAGTAAAAAAAACCCAATTTGACATTTCATTGGGCACGCAAGTATCTTTCACGCAACTCCATCTTTCGCACACATTTCCAAATATTTCAGGCACTTCATGCCTTTTCCATATTTCGATGTTCTGATCCTAAAACACGTATTGCGCACAAGTTTCCATACCATCTTCAATCTTGCATGTAACTCTTTCATTTTAAAAATTTTGATATTATAATCTTCAATCATGCCTTATGTGTAACATTCCAAACTGAATTTCAACTTGAGTGCAAATTCATTTTCCAAAAACACATCCCTCTATTTTCTGATTTTGAGGCCCAAAAATTTGGCAAACAGTTGGAAACAGCACCACCATGTATACAATTTTTTTGTACCGACTCCAGATCATCCATTCCTTTTTCATTGTTATTTTTCAACATAGTTTGTTAGTAATATCCCTGGAACACCACAACTGACTAAGGAAACCCTCTTTTCCAACAAACACAATCAACCTAAAAATGTTTCATGTTACCTTGAGGGATTATTTCCCAACAGAATCCTATCCTAAACTGGAAAAAATGGTATTTCATGGTTAAAGAATGAACTTTTATGGGACATATAGTCTATGGTAGATGTATTGAAGTTGATAAAGCTAAGTTTGATATCATTCTTTCACCTTCACTCTCTGAAAACTATCAATGATGTGAGGCCTTTCTTAGGACATGTTGGTTTCTATAGAAGGTTCAATAAGAATTTCAACTCATTTTTCTAACCACTTTGTTCTCTTGTGGTGAAATATGATCCATTAATATAGATATAAAGTTTTGAGGAGACATTATTGACACTCAAGACATCTCTTATATCTCAACATATCATGAAATATCTTAATTGGAAACTTATGTTCGAACTCATGTGTGATGCGAGTGACTTCGTTGTAGGAGCTGTATTAGGACAACTTTGTGATAAAACTCCATGTGTTGTTTCTTATTAAAGTTATATCATTAAATGATGCAAAAATCAACAAAACTATCACTGAGAAATAGTTACTTTCTATTTTATTTTCCTTAGATAAATCCAGGTCTTATCTCTTAGGATCCCCCATCACTGTCTTCATTGATCATTTGGTTCTAAAATACCTTTTCCAAAAAAAGATGCCAAGTCTCTATTGATTAGGTGGGTCCTTCTTCTTTAATATTTTGATTTAACCATTAATGATAAAAAGGGTTTTCAAAATGTTTTAGTTGATCACCTCTCTAGGATGGAATTCAAAGACAACGCACATCACCTTTTCGTGTCTGATTCATTTCTCGATGAGCACCTCTATTATGTGAGTGATTGCCTATGGTACACTATCATAGAAAAAAATTTGGTTATGGGTGAAATTCCAAAATTCATCAGGACTCAATATAAGAGGAAATTCGTTTCTGATTTGAAACACTATTTGTTTGATGATTCATGCCTCTACAAGTTCTTTCCTGATAAAGTCATTAGAAGATATGTTCCTGAGTTTGAGCAACAATCCATTCTTATATTATGTCATGAAGATGCATGTGGACGCCACTTTTATATAAAAAAACTAAAAAGGTCCCCCAAAGTGGTTTCTTTTGGCCTAAACTCACTAAGTATTCCTACACATTCTGCCAATGCTTTCCTCGATGTCAACAATTAAGATCCATATAACCAAAAGAATTCAAATGCCCCTTACACCCATTCTAGTTGTTGAAATCTTTGACTGTTGGGGAATTGATTTCATGGGACCCTTCCCAATCTCTAGGGGATATATCTAAATCCTATTAGCTGTTGATTATCTATCTAAATGGGTTAATTCCATTCCAACAAAATCAAATGACCATCATGTTCTGATCTGATTCCTAAAAGAACACATCTTTTCTAGATTTGGAATTCGTAGGGCTATCATTAGTGATCATGGAACCCATTTCTGCAACCATCTTTTCTCATCACTCATGTCTAAATATTGGATTTCTCACAAAGTTTACATTACCTACCATCCTCAAACCAATGGTCAAGATGAGTTGGAAAATAGGGAAATTAATAAAATTCGAGAAAAAACTATCAATCCCTCAAGAAAATATTGGTCCAAGAAACTCTTGGAGGATCTTTGGTCATGTCCTACTACATTCAAATACTTCCTAGGCATTTTAGCATATGGGTTGGTATATGAAAAAACATTCCATTTACCTGTTGAAATTGAAGATAAGGCCTTTTTTCAATCAAAAAAATGAACTTTGACATTTCTTTGGCCAAAATAGATGAAATTAAACATTAACAAACTTGAGGAACTTAGGATGGAGGCTTATGAAAATTCAACAATCAATAAAGATAGAGTTCAATCCTATAAATCTAGGAATCTCAAGTCAAACACTTTGAACCAGGTAAATTTGTTCTCTTATATAGTTCCAAACATCATTTACAGCCAAGAAAGTTGAGGTCAAGATGGTTGGGGCCTTACATAGTGCATCATATGTGCCCCCATGTAGCAGTAGAGATTCAGGACCCCACCGGTGGTCATATCTTCAAAGTCAATGTCCATAGGTTAAAACCATTCATTGAAACTTTCAATAAACAAGAAACATAGGAGGAGCTAACTGAGCCAACCTATGAACTAAAAAAAAGTGTTATATTTATGGTCATTATGGAGCTAATGACATTAAACAAAGAACTTTTCAGGAGGAAACCTAGATTTTACCTATCCATTGACTCAAAGTTTGGAATTTCAAACTAAATAGGTATGTTTTTTCCTTTATTTTTTATTTTTTTGTGTTTAAGGAACCCCCATGAGGTTTCAAATTTGATCTAATGTTTCTTATGAGTGAGATTTAGAAGATGAAGCATTTTCATATTTTCAAATGAAACACGTTCCTTCCAAAATTCAAACCTACTGTCAACCATCCCCAAGGAGTCCACTTGTGACATGAAGACAAAGTGATCAACTACTTTTTCATGGGTTGTCAACTTTAAACCAGCTCATTTTGTTCCATGAATGCATTTCAAATCACATTATCCCCCTCTTTCATCCCAATTTTGAACTCTCTCTTATATTATCTTTTAACATCAATGGAAGTATCATTCTAAGTTGGGGGAGTGAAAATTTGAGATTTTATTAAAAAAATCAATTCATTATGCTTGCGTGTGTTAATGTACATTGGGAATCCTGAAAACTGAATGTAAAATTATTTTGAATTCCTTTATTATGATTTTAATGAATGTTTAAGTTCATGGGAATATTTTTTGAAAAGTGTGGTTGTCCAGTGTGATTTTTCATTGCTTATATTTTCATCTTGTAATCAAAATGTCACAATGCACATCTTTTGTATTTTGGGTGTAATTTTGAGTTCTTGGGTCCCTTTCATCATAGCATGGGTTTTGGGGTCACTTTTAGTTTAATTTGAGTATCTAACAAAAAAATGAAGAAAAAGACCACATAGAGCAATGTTTTTTCCAAATGTGTGGCATTCGTCACTTAGGGATCGTGACTCCATAGTTTTCTTGTCTAGAGTTTGGACTTAAATCTATATTATAGATCATGAAATTGGAAAAATGTGTGGCATCCGACACTTAGGGATCGTGACTCCATAGTTGTCTTACCCGGACTTAGTCCTTTCATATCTATTGTGTTCAAAAAAACAAGATAAAATAAAAAAACAACAACAAAACAAAATAAAAAAATAGATATTAATCTTAAATTTTAATTTGATTCCCACCTAGTGCTTCCATTTGTTTCCCCTTCAACAAGAAAATGGGCCCCATGCCTTTTGAGATACACAACACATCATCATACTTGATTGAAATTGGATGAAATGTGGCAATGAATTTGAAAAAAGGAATGGTATTGTGTTTGGTAAATTCTTGTGAACGTAGCTAGTGTGAAATTATTTTGATAGGTTTCATGATTTTTTGTAATGACTCTTTCGGTGATCATTGTATAATAAAATGTTTTTGAAAAAGGGAATTCAATTTCATATTTTTGAAATAATATTTTCTCGAGACTAGAATAACTCAAGTGGGGTGTGATTAGCCACTGAAAGAGGCTAATATTCATTGATTATATCTTAATATTCATGTGTTTCAAATTCCATAAACATTAGTTTTAGTTCATTATATAAATTAAACTTCATTTCTCATCACAATTTTAATTCATATTTAAAATGAAAATTTGGGTTCAATCAATCATCTATCTATAGAGAACATTATATTTCATTTTTGAATTTGACATTTTGGGATATTATTTATCACTTTTTTTGGAACATTTTATCATTTAGTTTCGATGGATGAATCCCAAGGGAAGATGATATTTTTGGGCCTGAACATAGAAATTGTCTGGACAAATCATAATTGGTCGTCGGAAAATCAAACAAAATTGAGGACCACAATTCAAGACTAATGAAGATCAAATTTTAACTTTAGATATATAATTTTATGTGGATCATTTAATTAAATAGTTTCTAGATCTAATTCTTAATTTTTCATGGAGATCCAGGGAGACCAAGTTGAGGATTAAATTATGGGCTAGATCTGAAGGCCCATAAAATCATCCCACCATTTCAATCATAAAATCCTAATGGATAATCAAATTGTTACGAATGTTTGAAAGATATTATAGGAAACATGGAAGATAATATTTATCTTATACTACCATTAGATATTTCTCCATCTTCAATGCAAAATTGGAATGACGAAAAGGTGGATGAATTTGGATGATGCTCTTAGTCAAAGTTGAAAAGTCCAATTTCCTTTGATTTATTACCCTCCTTTTGACTCTCCTAATTTATGGGGAAGGAATATATTGATGGAATATCGACCATAGTCTCATTATATGCCTATATAAAGAGCTTTTGGTGAAGGTATTGGGATCCATGTTTTATTCTTTCAATTGTATTCTTACGCTTCCATTTTGAATTCACGTGATTATTTTTCACATGTAAGTCATTCGAATCACCAATTTTTATTAATAAAATTCATTCTTATTATCTTTTCATATTATTTTCAATATCACGTTGACATTGTTGAATCAAATTGTGAACTTATTCACACCAGCACTTGTGAATTTCTTCACACAATGGTAGAGTGATTGTTATTTCATTATTTTTCTTCTTCAATTCCACCCTCATGAGTCTACTACCCATTTTCATTGATAGAATAGTATCAATGGAGGGATAACCCTCTAATGGGTTGATCCAAGTGAGTAACAAGGGGAAGTATTGGATGTTATTTCTTATTTTAATAATTTTCAATCAAATATTTGTTTAGATTTCCATTCAATGATTTTCTTTCTTCCTATTCCTTATTGAATTTTATCTCCACACTTTTCATGTTCTAATAAGATCCTTTACCTTGGAGTGCTCATGAAGATGATCCTCCAAGTGTATAGGTGATTAGAAAGTGTATATGGTGGTGTTAAACCAATAAGTGATGAGGTTATATTGATTTCATTGAATGAATTCTTCTTGAGTTGATGAAATTGAAATAATCTAAAAATAAATTCATCCAATCCACCCCATGTGATAACCAAGGAACGAATCAATGTTTTTAAATTGAATTCACATAAGACTGTCAAACTAATTAATAATCCAATCAATTTGGACCCAAGTTGTCCACTTCATAGCCAAATCAAACCCATAGAATGTATGTTTCTTTAGGTTTCTTTTTAGGTCTCTAAGGATTCGATAACCCAAGCTCTTCTATAAGGGACCTCTTAAACCATAAAAAATGGGTAAATTTGGGCGCAATCGAGTGGCCTCTGATGGTACTTCTTAGGGTCGCAGGGGCACCATATGGATGTCGGAATGAGAAAATGATGATGTTTCCCAATATGAGGGTGTGTGTTAGTTCCAAAATGAACCTAGATACCCTGAGATAGGGGTGAATCAGGGTATGAATATTCTTTTTATAAATTCTTCATGCCTTACTAGATCTTGAACTCTTTATTATAAGGGTCCCTTTGTTTTCTCTTTAGTGTTTATATTTATATCATCCTTTCCAACATTATATGATGATGATGCATAGAAAGTAAAGCAGGAAAGTAAACATAAGCACACATAGATTTTTACTTGGGTCACCCTCTCTGGGCTACATCCAAGGAGCATACAACTGTGATGTGATGATGTGCCAAATCCACCAAGGATCACTATTAAAATAAAAGGTTTGGTCTAGATCATTTATATGTCCAAGCTCACTACCTTTACAAGGTTTAGGGTTAGGTCACTACTTTCCCTAGGTCACTCCATGAGTCTCTTTCTCTGGCTAACTGTTGGTGGAAATGATCGTCCTCTTCCTCTTCCTTTACTCAATACTCTTGGAAGGGATTCACCCACAGTTAATGGACATGTAGGTCCCTTAATTATCACTAATGAATGCATCATCAACTGTAGTTAGATTCTCTGTTGAAGTATATCTTTTACACGTACTATTAGATTGCAGAAATTACTTTTGCAAACTATTTTAGTGCCTTTGCAAACTTCCATGAATCCTCCATAAACTGGCATGCTTTCTCCGCGAACGGTCTTGTATCGCATTCCACAAGTGCTTCATGGACAACCTCTCCTTCTATGTATTGACTCTCCTTCTATGGACCACCACTCCATCCATGGATGGTTGATGCCTCGCATACCACCTCTCCTTCTGCAAACTACCTCTTCCTCAGTGGACCATCTCCTCTTCTGTGGACCGACTCATCTTCTGCGAACTGTCTCCTCTTCTGTGGACTTCCTTTGCTTCATGGTCCCTTTTAGTCAAAATGTTTAACAGTTTATTCATATACATTGATTACAATGTGTGTATATAATTAAAATAAATATAATATATTAATACTTTATTTAAACAATTATATAATATATAAATGAATATATTTATTTAGATATATATTTATGTTGGTATTAAATAACTTAAAATATATGTACATGTATAACTGCATGTATGTATGTGTATGTGTGTATATACACATGTGTATATACATGTGTGTGTAAATATGTATGTGTAAATATCGATGTTTGTAATTCACGTAAATGTTACGAATTCATATTTTAATATTTTTATAATTTATTTAATTTAATTTATCCATTTATTATTATACATTCATTAATAATGTTAAAAATATATTTAATCAGTTTTTAATATTTATTTATACATATATTTATTTATTATATACACATATAATATTTTCAATATGTTTGTAATTTATATGAATAATATTTATTCATTTTTATTTATTAATTTTTAACATTTAAAATGTGTTTGAAATTTATATAATTAACCTATTTGAATGATTTTTTTAATAATTTTTTAATGTAAATATTTAATTATACAATTACAAATATATATAATTTTTTTTTAAAAGTGTTTATGAAATTATAAATATATTTATTTATTTAAATAATTATAAATTTATGATAAAATATATTTAAATAATAAATATATTTATTATATTTATAATTATATATATGTATGTATATATATTTGGGGCCGCATAAAGAGCCACGTGGGATGAGGGGTTGAGTGGGCCTTTGATATAATTGTGAGCTTTCGGATATGCATAATTGGGTCGATGGGACTTGAGTAACGGCCTATGGACTCATATAATAAAAGGGCCATGTTGGGTAGGTTATCTAGGGAGACAATGACGTGCATTTGAGGCCTGGATTTGGGGTTTTTTCCTGCTTCTACGCCCTCTTGTTTGTAAGAGGGCATCGGTTTTTGGCTCTGGCGATGTCGGCGGCACTTTTTCAGTAAGGGCGGTGGAGGATATGTTCTCAGGCAAAGTCGATTCGTGAGTTCAGGAGTTCTGGCTTCCAACGACGACGGATCGGGGTTGTGCGGTGGTCGACGGAGGTCGGATTTGGCCATCCAACTGGTGGTAGCATGTTGTGTGGATTGGGGTGTTTCGGTCTGCCAGATGCTCTCGATTGCAGCATCGCCGCCTGTCCCAGGCGATTCTCCGGCTTCTTCGATCGCCATGATCAAATCTGGCGCAAATCAGGTTGCGACTCCATCGCTGTCAGATCTTCTGTTTGGGATGCGGTAGGATTGCCTCCGTCTGGTGAGGCTATGATAGCTGCAGAATCTCATCCGAGCATCATTGCGGTGGGCATATCTCACGCTTTCGGGAGGCGGTGTCCGTGCATGGGTGTGCCGACGACAGCGGGCGTTTCCGGCGTCGGCTTGGGAATGGTGAGGCGGTCTTAGATGGATCCAATGGGACTTCGTCGGGGCGGCCCTCGATGGAGGTCACGACGGTGCGGGGATGCTGTGTGGTGGTCATTGTGATGGACTGGGCTCGGCATGGTGGCTTTCAGGCGCAGACGGCGGCTGTGCCAGGCGTCGGCAGTATGGCTCCACTGTTCTCGGTGTGAGCTTCTTGGCGGACGGCATCTCGTTCTGTGGCGCAGAAGTGTAGGGGTGGGCAGATGTTGGGACTTCGGGTCATCAGATGGGCCTTGGGCATGTAATGGGCCTTTGGCGCTTGGGTCTACAGGTTAATGGGCTTTCAAATCCGCTGATTTTTAAGGCAAGGTGACTCTAGGTTTTCGGGTTTGTAATGAGTTCTCCTTTAATCCAATTCAAAAGTAGTTTATCTTTTTATCTTTTTTAATAAAGAGGTTTGTCCGAAACCTTTTTCTTATATATTGACATAAATATGTATAATTATATAAATATAACAAATCGGTGCAGACCGTGAGGTATAATCATATAAATATATATAATAATATAAATATACTTTTAATTATATTGAAATATTTTTAAATATATTTGTTTATAATTATAATTATATATATATATATATATTTAAATAATTACAAAATAACAATAAATGTATTTATTATGATTTTATAAATATGTATATTTACATATTAATATATATATATATATAATTATATAAATATATAAATATATTTTTAATTATATGAATATATAAATATATTTTTAATTATATGCAAATATTTATAAATATATTTATTCATAATTATAATTGTCAATAAATAAATATTTATTTATTTATTTATTTAAATAATTATAAAATTATAAAAAATATATTTATTATATTTATAATTTTAGAAATATATATTATTATATAATTATATATAGAAATATATAGAAATATTTAAAACTATATTCATTTATAATTATTATTATTATATTTTTCAGTAATAATATGTGAAGAATGCGAGTCGGGGAAGCGCTCTCTCCGGGAAAAAAATGGCGTTTAGGGATTCCCTGTCACGGACCAGGCCGGGTCGCCATCTGACCCGGCGCCGACCCAGTCCGTGACATGGCCCGAAGGGCGTTCCCGGGGTATCGAAATAATACGTGGGAACGATTTACCCGAAACAAGAGACAGAAAAAAAAACAACTAACAAGATAAATAAACTGAGACTGGAAGAGAAAACCAAACATGCCTTTAAACCATAAACCGGTCTAAGTCTACAAATCAATTAAAAACCCCAAAGTGAACAACAGCAAGGATAGAGAACTAAACTCCAATACCAACCTCCAAGCGGTCCGAGAAGCCGCATCTCCAAGCTACCAACACCAACCTGCACGCGAAGACCAACAACATCCAAACCACCATAACTGAGTTCAACGCTTCGACCTGGAATACAAAAGAAACAAAAACTACATACACCCGAAGGTGTATGTAGGGTGTGAGTCAAAAGCCCAATAGGACGTCACCCAATAAAAGGTTCCACGCATAATTATTAAATGACAATACATTTGCAATTTTAATTAAAGAAAGAAGTAAATTCTTGAACAGTTTTAAAGAAAATGAGATTAAGGAAAACAGTTTCAAGTGAAACAACTTAAATTAAAACGCACATACACACACCCTTACTTTTTAAAATAACCAATGTGTAACACTAATGAGCTTAAAGTGACCAATGAGCACCAAAAATGTAACGAACCGAATCCGGAGCCCCTTCACTAGTGTCTCGTACCCGGTTCGCCACATGACCTAAAGCGCGTTTCCCCAAACGCCAAAGGCTGCCGACTAGCAGCGAGGGCCTTGGTGAGTCGGTGGGGAAACTATGCCCTCATTTGGTAAGGTATACAGCGGAAAACCAATAGTCAACAGCAAGAAGTAGTAACAACATGCATAACAACAGAAACCAAACAGTGGAAACAACGAATATATATAGCAATAAGGACAATGATGCAGCAGGTACAAGTATCTATGGAAAGCAGAAAACACAACAACATGCTGGAATACAACTGAAAACAAGTGCAAAAGAAAAACAAAATAAACTCCTCAGCATCGCGAGCCCCGGCTCGGTCCCATGCTCTCCAGATCCAGCGCAATCAAGATCCTGAAGTAGAAGGCGCTTGCCCTTATCTATACCTGCAGCAACATAGTCTGCTTGGGCCCAAAAGCATGACCCAAACAGGGTGTGAGATACAATCCCAGTAGGCAATCACCCAAAGATTTGTTCCTAACAGTCAATGAATACAAGACAAGTAATAAAACAAGAAGCAGTAAATAGAAAAGCACAAGCAGCTACAATACATAGTTCTAACAAATAAAGTACGCAAGTAAGCAACCAGCAACAAGAAGAAAACAGGTAACCCTCTGGGTAGCTCTCACAGCCTAACCCCTATGGTTCAACCTATAAGTACTAGCTACCATCTAGGAGGCACACACGGTCTCACCCCTCTGGTTCAGCTATGAAATTAAGCAGACTCTCTGGGGAAGCACTCACCGTCAATTCCCCCTATAGTCTCGTATCGTGCTAAAGGCTCTCTGGGGAAGCACTCAACGTCTATTCCCCCTGTGGCCCGCGTCGAGGAACTACAGACTCTCTGAAAAAGCACTCAACGTCAATTCCCCCTGTGGTCTCGTATCATAATTAAAAGACACTCTCGAGAAGCCCTTCCATCAATTCTCCCTTTGGTCTACTACTCTAGGTTCTCACAGTCCTGAGTGAAAGGTAATACATGCTCAACGCGCGTGTACATCGTCCAAGTAAATCTCAAGAACTACTTGGCTATCAACTAAGGCTCAGTAGCAAAACAAGGCAACAATCCACAATCCTACAACTAGGCATGGCAACTGGAAAACCGCCAAACAGGTAGAACAAGCATAGCAAACATTCAAGGCACAATAAAGCTACCATAATCACAGGCAAAACATTTACTCTAGCAATCAATCAAAGCAGGCAATACAACAAGGGCAAAACAGGAACACACAATACCCCGTTCAAGGGTATTGGTGGAATTTGCACAAAATATTCATCAACTTTCTACAGAAAGACACAAACCACCTACCTTGATCCTAGGTGATCGATATACATGAACCACGATGACAGATTCCCCTTGGAACGACGTAGATCTAAGAAAACGCACAAAACGCTCAACCTACGATAACTTGGAAACCATGAGGAATCAAGAAACAAGACTCAAGAAGAAGGGAGAGATCACCGCTGCGATTCCAACGCAATTGACCGCGCTCTAATCGGAGAACGGACAAAGAGGCAGGAGCTCGTTGAATATTCGGTCGTACGGTCACTCTCGGGTGGACGAAATCTGGAGAAGAAGATGAAATTGGGGGTTAGGCGCGACCCCGGTCCGTTTAGTGAAAAAAAAGTACACGGCGTGTACTGGGTCCCTTCTGTACTCAGCCAAAATCGGCCTCCACGTCACCCCTACACACCGTGTGTGTGGCCCGGGCACGACCAGCACACGGCTTCGAGCCGGATCAGAGTACACGGTGTGTACTCAGAAAGTACACGACGTGTACTTTGAAAATTTCCAGAAAAATTTTTTTTCTTAAAAACTCCAGAAAAAAGGAAAAACATACCTGAACAAAGATCTGGGTTCTTACAAACTTCCCCCCTTAAATAAATTCGTCCCCGAATTTCCCTAACGGGGCGTAGAAGAAGAATCCCCGAACAGTTTCGGCCACTGTGATCATACATCGACCTCCCTCACCCAGGTCTTGTCCTGTACTCGCCCGTGCTGCCATAACACTCTTACCAGAGGAACAGACCGCCCACGGAGGACCTTCGTACTGCGATTGAAAATCCGGATAGGATGCTCCTCGAACGACGCATCCGCTTCAAGCTCGGCTTCCTCGGGCTGAAAGGCGTGAGACGAGTCTGAAAAGTAACGTCGGAGCTGAGAGACGTGGAAGACGTCGTGCATGGCCCGATACCTCTGAGGTAGATGCAACCGATAGGCGACCGGTCCCACTCTCCCCACGACCTCAAATGGTCCGACGTACTGCGGTGAAAGATTACCCTGTCTCCGAATCCTCTTGTGTCCCAACCTCGGTGCGACGTGCAGGAACACCTGACCCCCAACCTCGAACTCCAGAGGTCATCTCCGCTAATCAGCATAAGACTTCTTTCGAGACTGTTCTGTAGCCATCCTCTTCCGAATCAGCTCTATCTGTTCTGAGGTCTCCTGAACGAGACGAGGTCCCAGCAAAGCTGCCTATCCTGCCTCCAGCCAGCATAAGGGTGATCGGCATGGCCTACCGTACAAAGCCTCGTATGGTGCCATCTGAGTGGTCACCTAGAAACTGTTGTTGTAGGCGAAATCCACCAGAGGGATATGCTTCTCCCAAGAACTGTCAAAGTCTAGGATTCAAGCTCTGAGCATATCCTCAAGCACCTGGATCGTGCGCTCGGATTGGCCATCAGTCTGGGGATGGTATGTTGTAATCAAAAGTACCTATGTACCCAAGGCCTTCTAAAGTCCCTGCCAGAACCGAGAGGTAAAGAGCGCATCCCTGTCTGAAACAATGGAGTGTGGAACTCCATGCATACGAACGATCTCTCGGATGTAAAGTCGTCCTAGATCATCAAAACTGAAGGTTTCCTTAATCGGCAAGAAGTGCGCAACCTTCGTAAGCCTGTCGACGACAACCCAAACAGCATCATTCCCTCAAGGCGACCTCGGAAACCCAGTCACGAAGTCCATCGCGACATCGTTCCACTTCCACTCCGGAATAGGTAACTACTGTAAAGGGCCTACTAGTCGTTGATGCTCTGTATTCACCTGCTGACAAGTAGAACATCTCATGAAGAAACCAACAACATCCTTCTTCATACCTGGCCACCAGTACTGGCGATGAAGATCCTGATACCTCTTAGTGACGCCAGGATGAACTGCCCAAACCGAGGAATGAAAATCCCACATTAGCTCCTCGCGTATGTCTGCTGGCACCCATACGCGCCCCTAGAACTGCAAGATCTCATCCTCGCCCACTGCCCATCTGGGAAGAGGGTCCTCTCCTGACACACTCTCCCGCAGGACTAAGCCTTCAGAGTCTGATAGCTGCCTCATCCGTACTCGATCAAGAAGTGTAGAGGTAACAGCTACAGAAGATAGGAAAGTCTATCCCTGTCTGTCGTGCACCTCCAGATGCATCTCAGAGAACAGAGCCATCAGCTGCCACTCACTACTGGCCTTCTGAACTTCCTGAATCCGAGTTCTCCTGCTCAACGCATCTACCACTGCGTTGCCTTTCCCCAACGTATAGGCAAGCTCGGAATCAAAATACTGAAGGTACTCAACCCACCTACGCTGTCTCAGGTTCAAATCCCGCTGAGTGAAAATATACTTGAGACTCTTGTGGTCAGTGAATACCACAAAGTGCTCTCCCAGCAGATAGTGTCTCCAACAGCGTAAGGCATGAACAACAGCTGCCAACTCCAGATCGTGTGTATGGTAGTTCCTCTCATGTGGCCTCAAATGTCGAGACCCGTATGCAACAACACCATCCCCCTGCATAAGCACAGCTCCCAGCCCGATACCTGAAGCATCACAGTAAACAGTGTAGTTCTTGTCTGGCTCTGGCAAGACTAGTATCGGTGCTGACGTCAACCTCCCTTTCAGCTCCTAAAAGGCTGACTCACAAGAATCTGACCATAAGAACTTCACCCCCTTCTTGGTCAGACCTATCAAAGGTTCTTCTAGACGAGAAAAGTACTGAATGAAGTGTCTGTAGTATCCATCCAGCCCTAGGAAACTCTGTACCTCAAAGACGTTCTTCGGCTGCTCCCAGGAAACTACAGCTCTCACTTTCTCTGGGTCCACTAATACTCCTGCCTCTGAGATGACGTGACCCAAGAAGTGAATCTGATCCATCCAGAAGTGGCACTTTGAGTGTTTAGCATAAAGTCGATACTCTCTCAGTGTACTCAGAAGGATCTCAAGATGTGTGGCATGGTCGTGTCGAGTGTGAGAGTACACCAAGATATCATCCACGAAGACCACGACAAAGGAGTCCAAGTAAGGATGGAACACTCGGTTCATCAATGCCATGAAAACTGCAGGTGTGTTCGTGAGACCAAACGGCATGACTGTATACTTGTATAGACCATACCTGCTCCTGAAGGCTGTCAGAGGTATATCTAATGGTCTAATGTGCAACTGATGATAACCGGACCTCAAGTCGATCTTCGAGAACACTCGGGCTCCTTGAAGCTGATTGAAAAGGTCGTCAATTCTCAGCAAAGGATATAGGTTCTTGACCATCAACTGGTTCAGCTTCTGATAATCCACACAAAGCCAAAGGGTACCGTCTGCCTTCTTTGCAAACAGGACAGGCGAACCCCAAGGAGAAGTACTGGGTCGGATGAAACCCTTAGCCTGTAGCTCCTCCAATTTCTTCTTGAGCTTCTGAAACTCAGGTGTAGCCATCCTATAGGGAGGAATGGACACCAGTGCCACTCCTAGCATGAGCTCAATAGAGAAGTCTACCTCACGCTCTGAAGGAAAACCTGAAAAGTCCTCTATAAAGACGTCCCTGAAGCGATCCAAAACTGGAGGAAAATCCAACTGTGGAGTCCCCTGATCATCCAGATAAAGACTAGCATTCTGGGTCGTCACCCCTCCTAGCCCGAGATGCTCGAGTCCTGCCCGACTCGCCCGAACGTCCCACTCGCCTTTATGAAGAAAAGACTCACCCTCTGGTGAAACGAAACTCACTCTGTGGCGATAGCAGTCGATGATTGCCTGAAAGGGAATCAACCAATCCATGCCAAGGATGACATCATAACCTGTCATCTCTAGGACATAGAGATCCCATAAGAAGTGATACCCTACAACCTCGAGAGGGAACTCTCTACACTGGCGTACACTAGATGTCCTCGTCCCCAAAGGTGTGTCTAGTGTCAATGAGTCGGCAGAAGAAAAGACGAAGAGTCCAAGGATCTCCACAACAGCAACAGAGATAAAGCTATGTGTAGCACTAGTATCGAAAAAAGATGAAGATAAAACTGAGGCTACTAAAATCGTACCTCAAACAGTAGAAGGTCTGGGATCCTGCTCCTGATAAGTCTGCTCCACGGTGAAAGACTGGCCTGTACCGCGGCCCTGCACCCCTGACTGACCACTCTGAGCTGAACCTCCCTACTGGTGCTTAGGAAATGGTGGCTGACCACCACGTCCTCGACCCCCACCTTGGCCCGAACGGCCGTAAGAACTCCAGTTCCCCGACTGGTGAGAAACTGGTGGTGCTGCTCCTGAACGAGGAGTCATGGAAGAACCCCGGTCACCAGCTGCTGGTGAGAAAACCTAGCAGAAACGCTAAAGGTGACCCATCTTTCCACAAGATCGGCACTCCACGGGGTCCCTCTGGCACTGCGGCCTCATGTGCCCTGACCGTCCACACTGGTAGCATGTCACCTGGCTGCCTGACGATGCATCTCGCTTCCTCAGATCACCGTGTGTAGGCTCTCTACGGTGCTTCTTGTTGTCATCTAGAGGAAGACTAGCTCTGGAAGCAGAACTGCCCTGGCTCGTAGTTCCAGAGTCTCTCAGATTGCGCTTTGCAATCAGTGCCTGGTTGACAATGGAAGTAATGGAAGTCAGTTGGAAGATGTTCACCTGTGAGCGAATCTCCCACCTGAGACCATCCTCGAACTTCCTTGCTAAGAACACCCCAATCCCATCCCGGAGGGGCGTGAAGCACTGCATATCGGTGAAACAAGCGGAATGATCCATGACAGAAAGAGTACCTTGCTCTAAGATCATGAACTCCCGAGCTCAGTCGGCCCTCAGGGTCTCCAGTTAGAAGTAGTCATAAAACACACGCTGGAACTCCTCCCAAACCATAGCCTGCTGCTGACCTGCCTGTGAGATCACATCCCACCACCTCTTGGCAGAGTCTCGGAGCATGTAGGTGGCGAGCTTGACCCGCCTATCTGGAGGAGTCTCCAGATGCTCGAAGATAGTCAGCATGGATTCCAGCCATGACTCTGCAGCCTGAGATCCTCCTTCCCCTGAAAAAGTAGGAGGATGTTGATGCTGGAAAACCCGCGTCAAGTCTGCCATAAACGTGGCAGGAGGTGGAGCTCCCTGGAAGGCCTGCATCATCCTCATGAAACCTTCCCTGAACTGTGCATTTGCACCTGCAACTGGTATAACAACCGGTGCCAAGACTGGCCCGACTGGAGGATCGGCAGGAAGTCCCTGATCAGCCCTATCTGGCGTCTGATCACTGCCCGATGACAGACGTATGACCAGAGGATGACTCGGAGGCATAGCTCGGAAAGATCAAAAGCACACCTTAGATCAGGAAAACAAGGACAAAGAACACAAGAGTACAAAACGGAAACAGGGGAAGAAAACACACATGTTTACAAAACTTGACTACATGGTGTGTCTTCTTAACCCACTGACATGGGCATGTACTCCTTCCCTACAAGTCATGTACATTTCAAACTACACGGCGTGCTGCACCCACACACGGAGTGTACTTGAAAACTATTCCCCTGCCCGAGTCTCCTTACATGGCTAACCCACACGGTCCAACTTAACCTGAGACTACATGGCGTGTTCTCAACACACACGGCGTGTACTAAACAAGTCTTAGGCAGCCCATGTTTGTGAAACACACGGCCGTCTACAGGGCTGAACCTTACACGACGTGCTCCGAACAAACACGGCGTGCATAGGCAAGGTGACCCCGTCCCGTGTTGTTCGTGACACGGCCGGGTACCTGGACAAGACTACACGGCGTGTTCCGAACAAACACGGCGTGTGAAAAAGAAGGTAACACTGACCCGTGTTGTTTGTGACATGGTCGGGTTCCTAGATAGGACTACACAACGTGTTCCCTAAGGACACGACGCATTCTACCCGAGCTTCCCCGACCCATGTTGTTAGTGACACGGTCGGGTACACGACTCTGAACTTACACAGCGTGTATCAATCGTACACGGTGTGTTCCAGAAGTTACTCCCATGACACCGTGTTCTGCTCACACGGTCAGTGACATGGCCTGAAAACTACACAGCATGTATCCAAAAAGTGCACGCCATGTATTCCGGGTTTTTCTGGGCAGTAGCTCAGAAACTGCTCAGACTCCCATAACCACTAAAACAAGGGAAAGAGGTGCCAAATTTCGATTCGTGAGGGCCCATACTCCCCGCGAATCAAAGCTCGGCATCTCATGTAGTCACATACAAGGGAAAACAACAGATCTCTAACATAACAGCAGGGATTCTATCAAGCATCTATCACAACAGCATGCATAATCTACAAAAGTCCTATCACAACAGCATGCAATCGCTAATGCACCCTAGATGGCATGGCAAGAATGCATGGCATGTGATTTCTAGAAGTGACTACATGATGCATGAGATTTCATACCCTCATCTCATCGGGTTGTGACAGAAATAGAACCGAAATATCAAAACAATAACTGCACAAGTCATGCGAATCACTCTAGGTGAAAACATATCAACCATAAAACTCAAAACCAGCAAACTGCAATTAACGAGGTAGTATGGTCTTTCCCTGTACACGGGTTAGCTACTCCCGAGCACAGCTTAATCCCAAGTACCGAATTCGTTCTATCCCTGGCTAAAGTCTCCAAACAGTAAAGCAAGAGAAAAGAACCCCTCTGATACCACTTTGTAACGACCCAAATCCGGAGCCCCTCCACTGGTTCCCCGTACCTGGTTCGCCACATGACCTCAAGCGCGTTTCCCCAAACGCCAGAGGCTACTGACTAGCAGCGAGGGACTTGGTGAGTCGGTGGGGAAACTATGCCCTCATTTGGTAAGGTATACAGTGGAAAAACAACAGTAAACAACGGAAGCAGTAACAACATGCATAACAATAGAAACCAAACAGTAGAAGCAACAAATATATATAGCAATGATGACAATGATGCAGCAGGTACAAGTATTTATGGAAAGCAACAAACACAACAATTTGCTGGAATAAAACTGAAAACAAGTGCAAAAGAAAAACAAAATAAACTCTCGGCATCGCGAGCCCTGGCTCGGTCCCATGCTCTCCAGATCCAGCGCAATCAAGATCCTGAAGTAGAAGGGTGCTTTCCCTTATCTATAACTACAGAAACATAGTCTGATTGGGCCCAAAAGCATGGCCCAAATAGGGTGTGAGATACAATCCCAGTAGGCAATCACCCATAGATTTGTGCCTAACAGTCAATGAATACAAAGCAAGTAATAAAACAAGAAGCAGTAAACAGAAAAGCACAAGCAGTTACAATACATATTTCTAACAAATAAAGTTTACAAGTAAGCAACCATCAATAAGAAGAAAACAGGTAACCCTATGGGTATCTCTTAGAGCCTAACCCCTATGGTTCAACCTATAAGTACTAGCTACCATCTAGAAGGCACACACGGTCTCACCCCTCTGGTTCAGCTATGAAATTAAGAAGACTCTCTGGGGAAGCACTCACCGTCAATTCCCCCTATAGTCTTGTATTGTGCTAAAGGATCTCTGGGGAAGTACTCAACGTCTATTCCCCCTATGGCCCGCGTCGAGGAACTAAAGACTCTCTGAGGAAGCACTCAACTTCAATTCCCCTGTGGTCTCATATCGTAATTAAAAGACACTCTGGAGAATCCCTTCCGTTAATTATTCATTTGGTCTACTACTCTAGTTTCTCACAGTCCTGATTGAAAGGTAATACATGCTCAGTGCACATGTACATCATCCAAGTAAACCTCAAGAACTACTTGGCTATCAACTAAGGCTCAGCAACAAAACAAGGCAACGGTCCACAATCCTACAACTAGGCATGACAACTGGAAAACCGCCAAACATGCAGAACAAGCATAAAAACATTCAAGGTACAATAAAGCTACTATAATCACAGGAAAAACATCTACTCTAGCAATCAAGCAAAGCAATCAATACAACAAGGGAAAAACAGGAACACGCAATACCCCGTTTAAGGGTATTGGTGGAATTTGCATAAAATATTCATCAACTTTCTACAGAAAGGCACAAAACACCTACCTCAATCCTAGGTGATCGATATATGTGAATCACGACAATAGATTCCCCTTGGAACGACGTAGATCCGAGAAAACGCACAAAACGCTCAACCTATAATAACTTGGAAACCATGAGGAATCAAGAAACAAGACTCAAGAAGAAGGGAGAGCTCACCACTGCGATTCCAACGCAATTGACCGCGCTCGAATCAGAGAACGGACGAAGAGGCAGGAGCTCATTGAAGATCTGGCCGTACAGTCACTCTCGGGCGGACAAAATCTGGAGAAGAATATGAAATTGGGGGTTAGGCACGACCCTGATACGTTTAGTGAAAAAAGAGAAGTACACGACGTGTACTTTTAGAGTACACGGCGTGTAATGGGTCCCTTCTGTACTCCGCCAAAATAGGCCTCCACGTCAACCCTACACACCGTGTGTGTGGCCCAGGCATGGCCAGCACACGGCTTCGAGTCGGATCAGAATACACGGCGTGTACTCAGAAAGTACATGGCGTGTACTTTGAAAATTTCCAGAAAAAACATTTTTCTTAAAAACTCCAGAAAAAATGAAAAACATACCTAAACGAAGATCCGGGTTCTTATAAAAAATGGGAGAGGCCTTGTGGGTGTTAGCTAGCTTGGGTCTCTAGATCTTCGTGTCTCAATGAAATGTGGCTTAGAAGGACACGACCCTCAGAAAAGAATATGTTTAGTTAGTGTTGCAATCGTTAGTCCTGCCAGTGAAACCGAGTCGAGTCACCTCCAGAACACTATCCCACTAGTCTAGTCCACCCTCCTAGCTACCCGGGCTTCCCGGTTTGTGCTCAAACAAGTTTCAAGTTCATGTCACATGTCACAATAATGCATAAAAGCCAAAAAGGGTACTTACACACATAAAATCACAATTTGCACACCCAAACCCACTTTTAAAACCATACACACACCAAAATCTTTTTAAAACATAATCTGCATAGGTTACATACTCAATTAAACCATTTGCACAATTTAAGACAGTCGTCACTAAAGCAACCACCACTTACACACGTAAACACCATTTTGAAATAAGGCGCACACTAAATAATTTTCAAACATGTTTCACACCATTGTCATAAGTAAGTAAACCATAAAAAATTATAAAGTAATAGTAAAATGGTGTCACATGTTTTTCTACAAACTAAAGTAACCATTTATAAATTCAAACGTACTCACACATCACACACACTCAAATAAAATTTTAAAGTGTGACCTGCACCACCCAAATAGTTTGGTGGAAAAACCTTACACCATATAAGAAACCACAATTGCATAAACCACATAATATAATAAGCTAAAAATAAAATCTTATAAAACAATTTAAAATAAATTGCTTGACGTTGACAACTAAACCCACACAAACCATCTTTTATGACCAAACGCACATGACGCTATGTAAAAAAATGCAGTTCGCACCACTTTCAGAAATTAATAAGTCAATCACACAATTTAAAAATCACCAACATAGTTCTCAGTAGAAAATACATGCATTATATAAACAATCTTCTAAACAGTTTCAATGCAAATAAAACTTTAAAAAGAAACAATTTCACACTACACAAATTAATTAAATAATATGCTAAATTAATCAAACTTTCAAATTAATTAATCAATTAATAATTAATCATGGAACCACCTACCTCAATGTAGGAATAACCTCGCAAATCGATGAAAAACTCCCACCTCACGTCGATTGTACCGCAAGGGATCTATAACGGACCTTAAAACAATGTATTGGGTCAACGATGTCAAAAAGGAACTAACAGAAAGCCGAAACACTAACGATATCACCACCAAAAATCGAATAACAAGTGGTCAAAGGGGGACGCACCTACGAAAAGGGTGCGAGAGGCTGACCAGAGATCGAAGGAGGATATTGGAGCTTGAACAACGCCGAAAAAAGGGGGTTCATCGGATGTTCATCTGAACAAAGGGAGGCACACAGTTCCGTGCAGTGTGAGGCAGCCGAGCAAAACAGTTCGGACGAAGGCAACAACGGCTGGTCTGAAGCTGGTTGGGGGGGGGGGTCGCCAGTAGGGGTCCATGTGGGGGACATTGGGGTTCTCCGAACAGATGAAGGAGGTCAGCCAGGAGGTGGCCGGTTCGGCGGATGGCATGGGTGAGGAAGTTGGTCGGGAGCTGCGGGTCAGGTGTGCAATAGGAGAAATCTGAGGGGATCAGAGGGGGTCCGGTGGGATTTCAAGCGTTAGGGGAACGATGGCGGTACCTCACCAGAATGGAGGCAGGGGAACAAGGCGGTGGTCCGACGTGAAATGGAGCTGCATGACAGAAAGAAGGGGTAAGGGGGTGTGCCGCGATGGGGAGAGGGGTGAAAGGGGGATAGCGCAACCCTAGCCCAAAAAAAGAAATGAAAATAAATAAAAATAAATGAAAATTAATAATAATAATAATAATAATAATAATAAAATTAACAATAACAATAATAACAGTAATAAACTAAGATAGGAATAATAATAATAATAATAATAATAATAATAATAATATCAAATAATGATATTATTATTACCATTAAAACAATTAATTTAATTTTTATCCGACTCTTATTATTTTATTTTATTTTTATTTTATGACTCATTTAATTTTATTTCTTCATTATTAATTCATGTCATTTAATTAATTGGACATCGGCAGGTCACCCGGTGGACCTGGTGATGCTGCACGGTTTCAATATCGTGCCTCGCCCGAGTAGCATGGTCTCAAATTTTCATTGTATTTTCATTTTATTATTCATCGCATATTTTCCATCTGCCTTGAACATCGGGCAGGCCGTGCGGTGAACCGTACGAGGTCGCGCGTGGTGACCCAGGCGAAGTAATGTGATTTTGACCGAGCTCTTCCCGTGCACCGAACATTGTCACGGAAAAAACATGCGTTTAAAAAAAATAAGAACTCAAAATTTTAAGTCAGGCTTAAACCCGGACTACCCGGCGCAAAGAAAATTAATAAAATAATTAATTCAAAGATGGTGGGTGTGACAATTCTCCCCACTATAAAGCTTTCCGTCCCCGGAAAGCCACAACTAGGACTGAACCCCAAATTAGAAAACCACACTCCCTTAAGGTTCAAAGGGGATCCCCACAAACATTAAGCGGAGAGGCAAAAACATCATCCTCAGAGAGAGTGATTCAAAGACAACTTCAAGAAACCTGTAAAAAGACTTTCTGATATGTGTCGCCCACCCCAAAGAGCTAGAACGCCTCTAGTTAACTTATCAAGGAAGGGAACTCTCACACCCATGGAAACCAACTTCACAAATCGAAACACCTCAAGTACCATTGAATGAAAACCAAGTCGTTTGACTAGAATGGACAAACAAGGTCAAGCACGTGCAAGGAACACTCTTATCACTTATCACCAAGCCAACTTTAGAAATATAACCAAAAGGTCAACATGGGGAATCTTGAGGGGCTCCCCACTATTAAGAACCAACCAACGCCCAAGGCGAGACTAGAAGACTGAAACAGGGAGGTCCGAGTGGACTCCTCTCCATTAAAGAAAATTCCAACATTGATTCATTCTAGAGACATTCTTGTGAGACCCAACATGGGTCTCCCCACCATTAGAGTCTACAGAAGATACAAAACCTCGAAAATTTCTCGATGGTGACCAAACACCCCACCACAAGGGGCAGGGAGGGAGGGGACCAATCACTGGGGTATCAAAACCACGACCTAAGACTGACCAGCATCTCCATGTTCCTAGGTGAGCACTATTCAAGTCTGAGACTGATTTACCCAACACACCCCATAAGGACCACTAAAAGTGATTACATTCGATGGGAAGCAACCCCTAGGAACTTAGGTAACAAGACGACCATGCCTCCTCGTATCCATGAGAAACCCCACACACCCAAATGGGTCGTTTGAAATAGAACCACGGGAAACAATTTAAACCTCCTTCATCTTCAGTACCGATGATAGAAAAAAGGTTGGGGTCCCATACTCTCCCAGGGTTCCTGACCACGCGCCAGCTTCACTCTGAGGCCTATGGCTGGAGCCCTGATGTTTGAAGTGTCTCCTGCCTCACAGTCATGTATTGAAGACTCCCGAATAGAGCTTCTCCTTTTGGTGTCACACGCAACCACACTACAATCGAGACAACCCCATCAGATACAACACACTCCGACATCCACCTACTCCCATGCTGCACACCCACCAAAAAAAATAAGGGGGTTTAGATAATGCACATGCATCACCTATTCACCTTAACCAAAAAAATTAATAAGGAAACATGATGAACAATCGCCCTTGAACTGAAAAATTATAACTCCCTAAGAGCAGGACAGGCTCCCATGAAAATAGAGATTCTCGAAGGACTCTATGAAATCCACCTTTTCTCTTCAAAGAGAACTCACACCATAGGACGTCACCAAACATAACCCTCATGGATTATGTAAGCACTAAAAATGTTTCAAGACATCTTTAAACACTGATAATTCTAAACTTCCTTCACCCTTTCCCACTGGAATTCCTTTCACCATTTCTGGGGGGAAACCTTCTGACGCAACGGTGTCAAACTGCATACCCGACGACTAAGCCGACTCAAAGAGACCAAAAATCTCTTTGACTCCCCTCGCATCTGTCACCCCGCTGCGAGAGGATCCACTTAACTTAAAAGGAAATAGTGATAGACTTAGCTCTATCACAAAAAGGGTAGAGTTCTCACTTTAATCAACTGGAGGGTTAGCCAATAACGAGTTACCAGTGGACGCACTTCAATCACATGTTAACACTTTATGGGGAGTGTGAACTAGTCAAGAAAGAAAACCATGGAGCCAACCAAACTGATCCAATGGTCAAGGCATACCACAATCAAACACTAAACGTGTAGGGGGAACCACTGCAAGGGATTCCCAAAGCACTTTTCAAAATAATTCACTAATCACACGCTTGCACACCGACTTAAAATAAAAATTTAAAATCAAGACACAAATCAGTCAAAACGGATTCTCGGCTCGAAACGCCTCACATCCAACACTCCCCAAAACACAAGGACACACCCCACAACCACTGATTATTAAAACACAATTTTTTTTACTTACAAACCATATTTCCATGAATTCAAAACAAAGAGACAAGGAATGATGCAAGAGGAGACCAGTGTCAGCGGGTGACTAGAACATATGGTTGGAAGCCATACGCCAATCATGCCACTGCCACAAAGGGTATTCTGGGAAAGCGTCCCCTGCTCCACATGGCTTTCCAGACCCTGCGAGCTCACTAGGACCACTAACCCAACTCCTTTTTCATTTCCCCTAAACAAGATTAACCACACGGACCAAAGATTTAGACAGACCTTAACATACATTGGTAACTCGAGTCCCACCACGAGGTGTGCTGGCCATGCACCTTGCTCGTAGCTAGAATGTTGAGTTCTGACAAACTTAACTCCAGTCTACCATGACTATATCCCAAAGGGACACAACCCAAGAGATAAAACCTCCCTTTGATACCATTTTTTCATGAACCAGGCCGGGTCTCCATCCAACCCAGTGATGACCCGGTCCGCGACATGGCCCGAAGGGCGTTCCCTATCCCCACGGGTTGGCACAAGTGCCCGGGTATCGAAATAATACATGGGAATGATTTAACCGAAGCAAGAGATAGAAAAAAACAACTTACAAGATAAATAAACTAAGACTGGAACAGACAACCAAACATGCCTTTAAACCATAAACAGGTCTAAGTCTACAAATCAACTAAAAACCCAAGGTGAACAACAACAAAGATAGAGAACTAAACTCCAATACCAACCTCCAAGCGGCACGATAAGCCACATCTCCAAGCTACCAACACCAACCTGCACGTAAAGACCAAAAACATCTGAACTACCATCACTGAGTTCAATGATTCGACCTGGAATACAAAAGAAACAAAAACTACATACACCCAAAGGTGTATGTAGGGTGTGATCCAAAATCCCAATAGGACGTCACCCAATAAAAGGTTCCACGCATAATTATTAAATGAAAATACATTTTCAATTTTAATTAAAGAAGGAAGTAAATTCTTGAACATTTTTAACGAAAACAAGATTAAGGAAAATAGTTTCAAGTGAAACAACTTAAATTAAAACAGACACACACACACTTACTTTTTAAAATAACCAATGTGTCACACTGATGAGCGTAAAGTGACCAATGAGAACCAAAAATGGGACAGGCCTCATGGGTGTTAGATAGATTGGGTCCCAAGATCTTCGTGTCTTAGTGAAACGTGGCTTAGAAGGCCACGACCCTCAGAAAATCATATGTTTAGTTAGTGTTGCAATCGTCAGTCCTGCCAGTGAAATCGAGTCGAGTCACCTCTGTAACACTAGCCCACTAGTCTAGTCTACCCTCCTAACTACTCGGGCTTCCCGTTTTGTGCTCAAACAAGTTACAAGCTCATGTCACATGTCACAATAATGCATAAAATCCAAATGGGGTACTTAAACACGTAAAATCACAATTTGCACACCCAAAACCACTTTTAAAACCATACACACACCAAAATATTTTCAAAACATAATCTGCATAGGTTACATACTCAATTAAACCATTTGCACAATTTAAAAGACACTTGTCACTAAACAAACCACCACTTACACATGTAAACACCGTTTTGAAATAAGGAGCACACTAAATAATTTTTCAAACATGTTTCACACCATTGTCATAATTAAGTAAACCATAAAAAAATTATAAAGTAATAGTAAAAGGGTGTCACATGTTTTTATACAAACTAAAGTAACCATTTCTAAATTCAAACGCATTCACACATCACACGCACTCAAATAAAATTTTAAAGTGTGACCTGCACCACCCAAATAGTTTGGTGGAAAAACCTTACACCATATAAAAAAATACAATTTCATAAACCACATAATTTAATAAGACAAAAATAAAAGCTTATAGAACAATTTAAAATAAATTGCTTGGTGTTAACCACTAAACCCACACAAACCATCTTTTACGACCAAACGCACATGACGCCATGTAAAAAAATATAGTTTTCACTACTTTCAAAAATTAATAAGTCAATAACGCAATTTAAAAATCACCAACAGAGTTCTCAGAAGAAAACACACACATTATATAAAAAATATTCTAAATAGTTTCAATGCAAATAAAACTTTAAAAAGAAACAATTTAACACTACACAAATTAATTAAATAATATGATAAATTAATCAAACTTTCAAATTAATTAATCAAATAATAATTAATCATAGAACCACCTAACTCTATGTAGGAATAACCTCTCAAATTGATGAAAAACTCCCGCCGCACGTCAATTGTACTGCAAGGGATCTATAACAGACCTTAAAACAATGTATTGGGTCAAAGATGTCAAAAATGAACTAACTGAAAGTCGAAACACTAACGACATAACCACCAAAAATTGAATAACAAGCGGTCGAAGGGGGATACACCTATGGAAAGGGTGCGGGAGGCTGAACAAAGATCGAAGGAGGCTATCGAAGCTTATGAAATACTGAAAAAAGGGGGGCCACCATATGTTAATCCGAACAAAGGGAGGCACACAGTTCCGTGCAGTGTGAGGTAGCCGGGCAAAATAGGTTGGACGAGGGCAACAGCGGAAGGACCAAAGATGGCCGAAGGGGTCGCTGGTAGGGGTCCGTGCGGGGGACGTCGGGGTTCACCGGACAGAGGAAGGAGGCTGGCCATGAGACAACTGGTTTGACGGATGGCACGAGCGAGGAAGTCGGTCGGGAGCTGCGGGGTCGGGTATGCGATATGAGAAAGTCAAGGGGATATGGGGGGTCTAGTGGGATATCGAGTAGGAGGGGCATGATGGCAGTACCTCATCGGAAGGGAGGTAGGGGAACAAGGCGGTGGTCCGGCGTGAGATGGGGCAGCGCGGCAGAAAGAAGGGGGTAAGGGGGTGTGCCGCGATGGGGAGAGGGGGGAAAGGGGGTAGTGTAACCCTGTCCCAAAACAAGAAAAAAAGAATTGAAAATAACTAAAAATAAATGAAAATTAATAATAATAATAATAAAATTAACAATAACAATAATAATAGTAATAAACTAATATAGGAATAAAAATAACATTCTCAAATAATAATATTATTATTACCATTAAAACAATTAATTTAATTTTTATCTGAATCTTATTATTTTATTTTATTTTTATTTTACGACTCATTTAATTTTATTTATTCATTATTAATTCATGTCATTTAATTAATTGGACATCAGTAGGTCTCCCGGTGGACTTGTTGAGGCTGTGCAGTTTCAAAATAGTACCACGCCCGAGTCGCGTGGTCTCAAATTTTCATTGTATTTTCATTTTATCATTCGTCACATATTTTCCATCTGCCTTGAACATTGGGCAGGCCGTGTGGTGAACCGGAAGAGGTCTCATGTGGTGGCCTAGGCGAAGTCACGCAGTTTTGACCGTGCCCTTCCCATGCGCTAAACATTTTCACAGCAAAAACATGCGTTTTTAAAAAAATAGAACTCAAAATTTTAAGTCGGGCTTAAACCCGGACTACCTGACGCAAAGAAAATTAATAAAATAATTAATTCAAATACAGTGGGTGTGAAATTCTCCATGGTCATTCCAAACTTTCTTGGCTTAAATTTTTTTTCTAGTGGGAAGGTATTGGCTACTGTGACTTCGAAAAAACTAGATATGCCACCTGTGAATGTGTCTTCGATGGTTGAAATTGAGAGGACCTCTTCGGCCACTGGGAAGTTTCTACAAGCTATTAGGGATTAGAATGGTAAGGAATATTTCCATCGATCAAGAAAATATTCTTTCTTGAATTTGGGATCTCAAGAACGTATCCTTAAAAAATGAAATATGGATCTCATTGGGTGAATAAGCATGTGATTATGGAGATATTTTCTATCTGTACGTTTCCTATCATTAATCATCTTGTGCTGCCAGTGGGTTCAATGCCTTAGATAAAGGGAGATCTAGTGAATTAGATCTCAAAGGTGTGGGGATTTTTCAATTTCAATTGAATTCTGATGGGAATGGGTTTTTTCCACATTATTTTTCCTTCTATTGATTTGAAAATGAAAGCATGGGGGATTGGGTCAATCTACTTGAAGCTTGGGATTATCTGTATTCAAGAGTGGGATTCCAAATTCAATCCCATTGACATCTAGAACACTATAACTCAAGTATGGGTTCATGTATTTGGTTTAAACTGGATCTTTTGGTACCCCACTATTCTCTTTGACATTGCTTCTACAATTGGTGTCCCCATTAAGATTAATAAGGAAACAGATGAGGCCAAATTAGAGCATTATGCCAGGTTTCTTGTTGAAATTGATATTGGATAAACTGTGATTGAAAAAGTTATTCTTTCAAATGATGAAGATGATTTCAATCTAAAAATTGTCTATGAATGTATGCCTCAATTTTTCTCTAAATTTCGGGTCATAGGGCATTCTATTGATCAATATTACAAGGACTATGTCTAATCCACATGATCCTTGAAGGGGAATTTGTCTAAGAAGTGTAGGCGGAGGAAATATAAACTTATTCTTGCAAATAATGGGAAGGCCTCTCCCCTAGTTGTATGATCTTTCCATGTTCAAAATCTTGCCTCAAATGTGCTTCTAGAGCATGAAGTGGATGTCAACACTTCTTTATGGAATGCCTATGGGGAGATGAAATGGGTTAATGAAGCTTGGTCCTTGGAACCAAGTAGTGGAAATGGGAAAACTTCTTTCAAAGAAGTTCTTATTGGATCTTCTAAAGCTAATATTTGTGATGATCATCACATTGATTCTGATCATGTGGCCAGAGTAAAAGCTAATATTGATGTTCATCTTGTACAAGAAGGATATTTTCTTTCTACAGGAGGAACAAAAAGGGAAAAATCATGAGGAAATTACCATTCTGTCAAGAAAAGGAATCATAACGAGAGTTCTTCATGTTGAGAATCCAAAGCAGAGTAACTTGGGCTGAGAATCCCCAGAATGTATTACTACTAGTTCTCACAATCAGTTGTTTGAACCCTCACAAAAGACTGATGATGGATATATGATATCAAGTGATGTTCATGCTTGCTTAGAGGGTGCTACACATGTTCATAATCTAGATTCTATTAAAGGTTCAATACCATATGACTCTAATTATCACACATAAGTGGATCTACAAGGGACCTTGTCTAAAGGTAAGAAAATTGTAGTCGATGATGAGGGATTCCAAATGTTCTTACCTTGAAAGTCTAAAATTCATATGTCTCAACTATAGGATACACATTCTACATCCCCTATAACTCAAATACATATTGAAATAGTCAGGGGTAATGTTGATCGTGGGAGTGTTGAGTGTTCCTATCCATCATTCTTTAATGATCTTATGAAGAATTCATATATTTATTTTGGAAAGGCCTCATATGAGAAATGCATCAGTTCATGGGTAATCAATTCAAATATCATAATTCTGAAAGATCAAGATGCACAAAGACCTTTTGTAAGCCTCAGAGAGAATGTGGCAGAATGGTATTTTTTGAAACTTGACATTATTTTCTCCACGATAGAGCAGAATTTCTTTAGTTTTGATGAATATATAGCAGTGCATAAGTTTCTATATGTAAATCTTGAATATGGTCTCTAATCCAATCCAGAATTGGACTTTAGGGATACATCTTGGAAATTCAGGATCTGTTCTAGCATATAAGTTTCATCTAATTTGTCATCTGATTCATCTTCATATGAAGACTCTAAGGCTCGAAAAAGGGTTAATACTTGGTGAAGTGGACAATCCAAAGGGTAGAGGAAGATTCCCAAGGAATTTGGGATCCATAAGGGCTTGAACGAATATTCATGTGTCCCCTTTTATTTTGATTTGGGATTGATTCCTTGTTTGACTTGCTTCTCTCTCCCTTTATACATTTTTATTTTAATAATAAATTTTTGAGTCATGGGTTTGGTTCCAAACCCATGGCTGAGTTGTTATGAGTATAATTATAAATATAAATAAATAAATAAATATGTATTTATATTTATACTTATATATATATATATTTAATTATTTATAATAATAATTAGAAATATATATATATATATATTATACATATATAATTTTATAGATATATATTATAATATAAATAAATTCTTAATATTACATCTTCATCTGGGATTTTTTAGCGCTGATAATGATACCCATTTATCAGTGTTAGAATTTTAGTGCTGATAAAGACATATTTTATCAGCGTTTTTTAGCACTGATAAAAGGGTATCTTTATCAGTGCTTTTTTTAAATCTCTGATAAAAACCATAGATATTATTATAAAAAGAACCCTAATAGAACCCTTCCACAGCTGTACCTTCAAGATTTCAAAGAACTAGAGCCCTGCCGTCGTAGTCGCCAGACCCTATTGCTGTCACTGATCTATATTCTTGATGAATAAAACTCTCTAAACCTAAGGTATGTGCCTATTTATCTTTTTATCACCTCCAACTGCACTATCTTTTCAGTTGTACCTCGCCTGCGTGCATCTTCACTTCTTCTTGACAAACCGAACAAATATCCCTTTCCTTGTTGTATCTTGTTTGAGTAACAATCTCATGTCCTCTTCCTTCTTCATCTTCTCCTTCTCCTGTCTTCACTGTATCAGTGCCCTAGCTTCCAATATAGTGGAAATGTTATCACTAAAGACACTGTTTTGGGGTCAAAGGCCTTCTATAGTGGTGTGAAGGACTATCTCCACTTCAAATCTAGTTTTGTCATAAATCTAGTCCTGCCCTTTTTTCCATCATTATGGGCTATGGGGTGATGGATGATGGGTGGTCAGCTTCACTTTGGACCATCATGCGATGATAGTATGGGATGCTAGTGTCATGAAGAGATCAAGATAATGTCTTGATTCATTTGGAAGATGATACAACATATCATGCAAGTGTCTTTAGGTGGGTACACCCTATTCCATCATAGTGGAAACGTGTTCTCCGAATTTGGAAAAGGATATAACACTTACACACTTCTAATGACTCATATTCACTTCTCATATGATACACTATTCGTGTATGACCTCCTTTGTGGTGCCAAAATATAGGGTGTAGATAATCAATTTTTCCTTTTTTAATGGTACTAGCATGTGTGATCTACCTTGTATGTTTCTTGGACTCGGTGGGGATAGATTTGTACCTCCCTTAATGAAAGCACTGAGTTGTAAGTAGGTTTGTACCATTCTTATCACTTTAATTTTGAATCTGTTGATTTCTTGGTATTTAAATTCATGTTTTGAACTTCTTATAACAATATTAATTATGTTAGTAGAATTCATAAGATAAAAGAAAGGATTTCTCTCAGTTTCTAATGAATATTAAATGTTTTTATATTAAAAAATATATAATTTTAAAATTGTTTTTCAATTTCCTTGAGCACCATGTGTTTGTTAAATTTCATGAATAACCCTTATAAAGGAAGTGTGTAATTTAAAAAGGTGTCTTGGTCTTAAAAAAGAATTTTCAACTGGTTCTTAATTTTTATTAGAAATTTCAAGCAATACCTGAAATTCAAAGTGTTGATAAAGTGTTTCAATTTTAGTTTTGAATAAAAAATGCATGGTATGAAAACGTCTTTTGACACATTCAAAGTTTTTTAAGTTTATAATTTTATATTTTATAAGATTTTAAATTTATATACTTTTATAAATTTTATAGTATATCGTATTATACTATTATAATTTAATAATACTTTTTTATTAAATATTTACAATTTTATAGTTTTATTTATTTATAAATTTATATACTTTTATAAATTTTATAGTATATCATACTTACATATATAGTTTAAATATAAAATTTTATTAATTATTTATAATTTTATAGTTTTCTAGATTTATAAATTAATATAAAATTATAGTTTTATTTATTATAAATTATTATACTTTTATACTTTCATAAATTTTAATTTTATATATAATAATTTTATAATTTTATAAATTTGTAGAACTATATACTTCTGTAAATTTTGTATACTTCTATAACATATATATACTTTTATAAATTTATATATAGTTATAAATTATGTATATTTCTTTAATATATATTATTTTATAAATTATATATAATTTTATACTTCTATATACATCTAAAATTTTATATACTATTATAAATATATAAATATTTGTAATTTATACTTTTATACATGTATACTATTTTCAATTTATCAATAATTTAATACTTTTATACTTTCATAAATTTTATTTCTATAAATTATACTTTTATATTTTTATAAATTTTTAATATGACTATTATTTTTTCAACAAATTAATTTGGATAAATAATAGTTATTTTATTATATGAAATAATTTATGTTTTAAATCATAATGGATAGAAGTTGGATGTTTTCTTTTAATTGAGTGTTGAATGAGTTGCAAAATTAGATTTTTTTTGGACTTTATGTTCAACAATGTATCTAAGGGGGAACTTATTATATTCCTTTTTATAATTTCATCTCTAGACCATGGATTACTAATAAAGGGTTCTATCTATATTTATATGATCATATTAACTTTCAGAGACCTCCTAGATACACATAATACCACGTCCTACATGATATAGATTGATAATAACACCATGGAAAGGACATGTCACTAAATCTATCCAACCCATAGGATATCCATCATGACCTCACTTCTGCAAAAGGTGAATTAATATTTAACCCCATTAAAACTCTTGAGCATACATTTCATCCAATATCACCTGCATGGTTTAAATTAGGGGAGTCCTCCGCAACTACATCTTCTCTCCGATTTGATGTTAGTTTTTAATGGGATGAGTCTGAGGAAACAAAATGAAATAATAACTATCATCCTCATCAACTTCATGTCCTAAACATTTATTATTGTATTTTGTTTCCTGAGACTCATCCCCCATCTCTTCTAGACATTCACCTATGTTTCTTGAGATACTTTGAGTAGTATTCATCCCATACCAGGTACCGTTGAAAATTGTGGATGAGTTCAGGAGATAACACCTACCACTAGTGGATTAATTCTTTTCTTAAATTCAATTAATCATTTCCTTCAAAGAAAGATAAAATTAGTTGAAACATTCAAAATTTGTTTCCCCCTTATTTGAAAGGCCCATTTTGTGTATTTATTTATTTTGATAAATATTAATATTATAGAATCAAATAGGATGGATATGAATAGAGAATGGATGGATTAAAATCGTATGAAAAAGAGTATGAATACAAGGTGAAAGGGTTCATCAAGTTTGCATAAGATCATGCATATGACCCTTGTGAAATCCTTTTTCCATGTTTATGATGTTGTTATTAAAGACTAATTATTCTAGAAGAGTTATAATAACATTTGATCTGTCATAGAATAGATAGAAGTTATAAATGTTGGAATAAACACGGGGGAAAAGTGAATGTAGCTAGTGGATGAGTTAACACTACGTTTTATAGATCATCTGATATGATTGAAACTATGGAAAATGAAGATTATTGTATTGAGGATGTGATTACAAGTGTGGATTATGATGAAGAATATATTAAGGAAATGACAATGAAAATTGAAGATGAACTTCATGATTGTCCAAAATTGTTTCAGAAGTTAAAGAGTTATGCAAAGATTGCACTTTATATTGGTTGCAATAAACATATAGTAATGTCAGCTATACTGAAGCTGTATAATTTAAAATTGGAAATGGATGGAGTGATTCCGGTTTTACTAAACTACTTTCTCTCTTGAATGATATGCTCCTAGAATATAATGATCTTTCTAACCGAACACATGATATTAAATGAATGATGTGTTTTATGGTTATGATTTCTAAAAGAATAAATGAATATCCAAATGATTGTATACTATATTTTAAAAACCAAAAATCACTTAAAGAATGACCAAAGTGTGGTGCTTCTCAATACAAAAAAGATTAACTAGGTCCTAAGAAAGTTGTATGGTACTTTCCAATCATTCCACGTTTTAGCCACCTATATAGAAGTGAGGAGACTGCAATTCAATTAACATGGAACACATATACAAGAAATATAGATGGGAAACTTTTTCACCTGATAGTCTCTCCTCAATGGAATAGAATTGTGCATGAGTATCCTAAATTTGTAAATGAGCCAACAAACCTTCATCTTGTTCTATCCACATATAGTGTGAATCCTTTTGGTTTTCAAAGAAGCACTCATATTACATGGCTGGTTATGTTGGTAAATAATAAATTTCCACCATGGTTATTCATGAAACAAAAATATATTATTTTATCTACGTGTATATTAGGACCAAAACAACCAGGTAATGATATTGATTTTTATTTGGATCCATTGATCAAAGATTTAAAATTATTATGGGATTCATGTGTTATGTTGTATAATGATTACAGAAATGAATATTTCATGTTGGGAGTCATGTTGTATGGGACAATAAATAACTTTCCTACTTATGTAAAATTTTTAGGATATAACATTAAAGGAACTCAATGGTGTCCCATTTGGGAACAATTTATACATTTAATTAGGATGAAACATTCATCAAAGACTGTGTTTCTAGGATATCGCATATTTCTAACCTAATAATATAAGTACCAATCTTGGATGACATCATTCGATGGGAGTTCAAAAGAACGTACATAACCATCTACACTAATCGGTGATCAAAATTTTGAGAAATTAAAAGATATGAACACTAATTTTGGTAAAAAAATTTCAAAAAATCTTATGAAAAATGGTAGGAAAAAGAAATCAGTTTTTTTAAATTACCATACTAGAATTTTCTGTACGCCATAAATTTTCATGATGTTATGCATGTTAAAAAATGTATGTGATAGTATCATTGAAATGTTACTAAATGAAGCCAGTAAAAATGATGTAATTAAGGTTGGGTTGTACATGATTTACATGGGAATACAAGAAGAGTTGGTGCTAGTGAAGGGTGAAAAACATAAATTTCTTGCTCTAGTTGCTCACAATCTTTCCAGGTAGAACAAATATCAGTTTTTCAACTTATTTAATAATGTAAAGGCTTCAAAGGGGTATTCATAGAATATCAAGAATATTGTGCCAATGATTGATTTAAAGTTAAAGGGTCTTAAATCACACGATTTTCATGTTTTGATGAAATATATAACACTTGTAGCATTAAATTGCATTTTTTCCAAGAATTTATACCATATTTTAACCACGCTCTGTTTATTTTTCAAATCTATATGCAGAAAAGTTATAAACCTATAAAAATTTTCAACTATAAAAAAAGAAAATGTTGTCATATTATGTGAAATGGAAATGTTATTCCCACTAGCATTCTTTGTTATGATGGTTAATTTGATGGTTCAATTGGTGAAAGAGATTTGACTATATGGTCATTTGCATTATATATGGATGTAACCCATTGAATGATGCAAGAATATTTTGAAAGGGTATGTCTAAAATCGAAGTCTTCCTGAGGGTTTTATTGCATAGTGATATATTTTTTTAGGAACCCATTGAATTTTTTACCGACTACTTGTCCAGTGTAGAAAGCATTAGTCTACCAAAATCTTTTCACACTAGGCAGTTTGTGGGTTAAGGAATTTATGGAATAGATATTATCCCAATCAATATTATAGATTGGGAGTAGGATAAATTTTAAATTTCTTATAACAGTTTAGAAGTTTCCTCATATGTTGAAACCCACAAAAAAATTATTAGGAATTTGAATCCATCAGGGGATAAAAGATGGATATCAAATACACATAATTAACAGTTTATAGGATGGTTTTGAGACCGTATTTTTAAGGAGTCATATGAAAATACATATTCAATTTTAGAAAAACTTTTATGGCTATCCAGAGGACCAAATATACATGTATTATCTTATAATGGTTATGTAATTAATATTTATACATTCTATACAAAGAAACATGATGAAGGCAGTACCATGAAAAATAGTGGAGTTACACTTCTGGGTGAAGTGATGCATGTACCTTGTACCAAGGAAATAAATATAATTTATGTGAATATGTAATACTTTGGAATCATAAAAAAATATGGGATTTGGATTATGCAACATTTCAAGGGATTATTTTTCAATGCAAGTTGTTTGATAATAGGAGTGATGTTAAAATAAATGAATTGGGATTCATGAAAGTGTATTTTGGTACTAAAGGGTACTAAGATGAACCATTTATAATGGAATTATAAGAATTACAAGTATTTAATGTTCCAAAACCCATAAACCAAAAGTGTTCAATTGTTTAATTATAGACCAAAACCAATGAAGGGTCAGATGAAAATTCAATTGAGGATAACCCTTTCATTGGGACGTCACAATCATCTTGTAGTAGTCCCAATTTAGAAGAGGTCTTGTATGGAATATGAGACCACAATGAAGATATTTGGATACTCGATATAGGGGTAAAATTGCTTCAACCTTTAAAAAATGAGAGTTCAATAATCGGGTTATATTTTTGTATAATATACATTGTGTTACCTCATGTTATTATCTACTCACTGCTGCATTTTTTTAATCTAAATTAAATATTTAACCACTTCTATTGATAATCAATTAAGCACGTTTTGATGCTCTCAATCCTGAGAAGAAACAAGTTTCCCAACCCATTGCTACTCCCAGTGTAGAGGAACAATGACCTTCTGCACATACCAATGCTACTAATCCATAGGAACAACATATTAATGATGTTGAATCTAAGGAAATGGTAGAGAGAAAAGAACCAATGTTGCTGAAAAAATAATAATGTTGTAGCATGAAGGTGTTAGGAAAAATTATTAAGGTGAAAAGAAAGGAATCAAATTCGAGGTTGGATAGAATGCACATGGCTAGCCTATTAACCCCAATAAGGCCATGTTCAATAGTTTCATTTTTCTCATCACTCAATAGTGCATGTCGATTGATGTAGATTCATGACACCATATTGTGCTCACTCTTAAGACACTGATTTGGGAAGAGTTTGGGGTAACATTATCATATCCTTTATTTATTTTACTAAAAAATAAAATAATGAAACATTGTCTTACTCTTCATTATCCCTTGCAGAGTGAATTTATAGTAGACAACACCCATAAGAAATTTGTATTAATGCTTGCTAAAAAGGCTCGTAGAGGATTTCTCACAATTCCTATAAAATTTTATATCAAAGATATTTAAGGGAAAATAAACCTACACCCACCACATATGTATGCACACTAGATAAGTAAATAAGTTTGGTATGCATTTACTGGCTATCGTGAGGAGATATATTTTTAGGTAAATTGTGGTTGGTGATACATTGTTTGAAAATACGTGTATTAATCACTTTGATTAATAATTTTTTTATTTATGAAATAGAATTTGAGTGATAAAAATAAGTAATGAGAATAAAAACCCATGCACCCCTACCATAAATTAAGGATGGGGTACACATCACTAGAAAAAAAAATTATTACGTATTTTGAATCTACCATAATAATTTTATGTGACATGAAACAAAAACATAATTATGTTCCTCTATTTATATACAGATTGATGAATCTAAATCCAAATACACTTTCATCTTATGTCATGTGCTATGTAATGATGAATGTGTAAATAAATATGGGATACTAATAGATTAAAATATACAAAAAGTGTGGGAAGAATGTGTAAGTATGACATAATAAAAAAATTATTTAAATAGTTATTACGTAAAAATGATTACTTATTTTCCTATATTTTGTATACGACTTGGACATAGGAATCATAAACATTTATAAAAAATGAACGCATCCTATCAGTGGCCTTAAAATAGCCATAACTGTATGGATGCATTAGAGGTGTGGGTTTTGGGGTGACACCTCAAACATATTTTGGGAAAATAAAAAGAACAGGGGGTAAAGATAAACAAATGGAAGAGATACTTGTACAATTAGATTCCCTTGAAGAAAATTTTCATTGGTAGTTTGAGTTACTATAAAATGTTATGGGGGAAGAAAAGAGAAGAAAAAACTCAAGAACAACCACTTTATGAAAATCCCACCCCACCCTCACTATATTTAATGCAAACCATTCTCCTCAAAGAGTTGTATTAGATGAGGTAATCAATATTCTCATAATTGTTTCTATGAAATGTGAATCAGAAACACACTGATACCTTTCTTGTACTGATATTATATATGGTAAAAATGAATGTGATTTATATCTATCAACACCCAACCATAACCATATTGTAAGGGATTATATGTTCAATATCCAAGAAGATGGTCTACACAACAGACCACTTCCAACAGGTCATGTGAGAGTGGGGATTACTATAGATCATGAGCTGAGCATAGAGCTACCTATTACACTTGATCATGCATGTATTTATATGGTTGATCAATATATTTAAAAATTCATATAATGGTCATCATATCTTGTAAAAAAACATGTCAAAAAATAGGTATTCATTTCTAATTTATTTTTCATGATAAACCATTAATAATTCATGAAAAATGTTTGAACCAATGAATATTATTACAAACAGACAAAGGGCATGGAGTGAAATGAAGGGTTGAATCAAAAAAATTTGAAGGATTAACCAATTGATCTAAAATATCTTCATAAATCACCTTTACCCCACCCATTCAATATCCACATTTACTAACATTAAAGGTTCATGTGGATACAAAGTTACAAAGTGGTAGTAATCACATAGTTGATTTTGATGAATAAATGTATGGAGAGGCCATTATAGAATTCATACCTCTTGAGAATGTAAATGAAATCATCAAGTATGAATGGTTAGGAGTCTCATTTTTAAATGTATACCTGAGGTGTGTTTTCATGATTAGTTTTTCCAACAACTGATCTATTATGTTAATTTTGACTAAATATAATTCAGGTTTTTATAGGTGTATATATGAATACTAATTGAAGGGATTACCCCATGAACATAAATATGGAATCATTATTCCACACATAACTTCTACAAACAAACAAAAAAGGATTTAGTTCAAATTGATGAAATAGTGGTAAAACTGTCCAAATCGTTTGAAAACAAACTTACATATGATGGACACTTATTAATTCAAAAAATTCAGGGGTAAAACTATACAATTTAATCATATAAAATATATTTTCATTCCATTAATTAATTATTCCTTTTTTTAGGAAACATTGGATACTCATTGAGGTCAATTTAGATACTCCAAAGATTTATTTTCTGGATTCAACGCACAGATACACAATAAAGCAACCACACTTGATGACGTTTTTCAATTTCTAATACACTAAATCCAATGTTTTAGAACTAAACATCAAGTTATATATTTTATATTATGTTTTAAATATAATTCTATTATGATATGGAAGTGTTTAAATATTGTGAAAATCATCGCATAAGGACAGTCTATGCGCACAAGGAGCATGTCGACTTCTATATGTGGATAAGTATCAATGTGTATATATTAATATTTCACTATAAAAACACATATCAAAACAAATTACTTATGTTTCTCAATGTATCTAAAATGTCCAAAAAAATGTAAAATATTATGGTTATTGTTTTTGTAAATTTATGAGAGATATCATATACCATAAAAAAAACTAGCATCCCCAGAGAGGTATCTTCAAAGATAATTACTATTTTATTTAAAATATTTATTAATCCTTTGTGTATTTATATTTTTCCAGCACTTCTATGATTGTTGTAAATCCTCATATTCATAAGAAGAAATATATTTTTTTAGAAATTAATGGTCATCATACATGATGTCAGAATGTATAAATATATCATGAAGATATGACTTCCTACTTCTTATTTAGTTGATTTTCTTATCATTTTATCTAATTTTTTAGTTAATTTCCATAGGATTTTTGTCTGATACTTATTTTGTTATTTTTTATAGAGATCATAATGAAATGACTTTGTCAATAAGGATAATTCACTCTTGTACTATGAGCATGCACTCAATCCGATGCTCGGTGTACCTAGGATGACTCAAATTGTATTGTTTTAGTTTAAAATTGACATTTTATTAATGTGTTGTTTCATATTTATGTTTAATTTATTTATTCATAGTATTGATAACATAAGAATTTTTTTCTTATATAGGTGTATTCTTTTTCCCGGGTTGGGGTGGTTTGTTCAATGCTGCTTGTGCTCAGTGAGATTGGACTTTGAGGTTGCAATTGAAATAACGACAATAAATAAATGGGTCAAGAATATAAACAACCATAATGAAAAGGTGAATTCCTACTACTTATTTAATTCATTTTTTTCATAATTTTATATACTATTTGGGAGTTTATTTCCTTATTATTTTTATTTAATACTTATTTAGTTTTTTTCACAAATATTTTGGGAATTTATATTTTTCTTCCAACTATTTTCAACATGATAGAAAAGAGAGAACATGTTCCTTTATGATGGAAGAGGAAACCACATGCTACTTGAAATGTAAGTGTTTCAGGGATCATGGGGTTTCTCTTCCATTATAATGGAACTTGTTCTCTATTTTCTGAATTTTTGCAGATATTTGAAAGAAAAACACATATCTCATACTCAATCAGTTGCACCTCAATATGATACACAATGTTCTCTGTATAACTTGAACTATATGTTTTTAGTTTATAATTTATATTTTAATTCAAAACACACATCATATACTCAAGTGTATGTTTTAATTTAAATTTGACATTAATTTCGATAAAAAGAAGAAGTGACATACTGAAAACCAAGTAAATGAATTCGTATTTTTTTGATAATTTAGGAAAATGATCGATAAATCATTGTTTTCATGTGCAAATCAACACCACTTCAATCCAATATACAGTGTGACTAGTATAACTCAAAGTGTGACTTTTTATTTAAAATTGTCATTAATTTTAGTAAAAATAAGAATTGACATACTTAAAACCAAGAAAAAAAATTAATATTATTTTGATTCTTTAGGAAAATGATCCATAAGTCATTTTTGATGGGTAGGAATAAACCGAACCTCAATCCGACACACAGTGTGACTGATATCAACCCAATTGTGTCTTTTTATTTAAAATTGACATTAATTTTTGTAAAAAGTACAAGTGACATAATAAAAACTGATAAAACACATTTGATTATTTTTGATACTTTTGGAAAACAATTCATAAGTCATTTTTGATTTGTAGGAATCTACCACACCTCAATATGATGTATGGGGTTACTAGTATGACTCAAAGTGTACGTTATCAATTTAAAATTGACATTTTTGTTCATAACATGTGTCACTCACTGAAAACCAAGAAAATAAACTTTAATTGACTTGATAATTTTGTAAAATGATTCATAATTCAGTTGGGACGTGTAAGAAGTAGTGTCAGGTAAAACTGATACATGATACAAATGGTATTACTCAAAGATCATGATACCAGTTCAAAATGATATTTTAATAAAAATAAAATTTATGTACTCAAAACTAAGAAAATTCATTCGAATTAATTTGATACTTTAGGATAATTACCCATAAGTCATTTTTGGCGTGTAGGAATCATTCTCACCTCAGTAGGACTCACGGTGTGACCAATATGACTCCAAGTGTGTCTTTTTATTTAAAATTTACAATAATTTTAGTAAAAAGAAAAAGTTATATGCTGAAAACTGACTAAATTCATTTGGATGGTTTTGATACCTTAGTAAAATTATCCATATATAATTTTTATTGTGTAAGAATCAAACCCACCTTAATTTGACAGATGGTGTAACTGGTATAGCTCTAAGTTTGTATTTTTATTTAAAAATGACATTAATTTTAGTAAAAAGAACAAATGACATATTGAAAAACAAGAAAATGAATTCATATTGTTTTTATACTTTAGGAAAATGATCCATAAGTCATTTGTGACATGTAAGAATCAACTGAACCTCAATATGACATATGGTGTGACCGATATGACTCCAAGTGTGTCTTTTTATTTAAAATTGACATTAATTTTAGTAAAAAGAACAAGTGATATACTCAAAACCAAAAAAATGCATTCATATTATTTTGATACTTTAGTAAAATGATCTGTAAGTCATTTTTGATGTGTAAGAATTAACTGAACCTTAATCTAACACATGGTGTGAATGGTATGACTCAAAGTGTATGTTATCAGTTTAAAATTAACATTTTAATTCAAAACTTGTGTCACTCAATGAAAACCAAGAAATCATACTACAATTATCTTGATAATTTAGGAAAATGATTCATAAGTAAGTTGTGACATGTAATAAGTAGTCTCATGTCAAATTGACACATGATGTAACTAGTATGACTCAAAGTGCATGATTCTAATTTTAAATGTCATTTTAGTAAAAAACAAAAGTGACATACTCAAAAATAATAAAATTCATTAATATTGTTTTCATACTTTAGTAAAATGATCCTTAATTTATTTTTTATATGAATTAATTAGCCACACCTCAATCTAACTCATGTTGTGACTGGTGTCACTCGAAGTTTGTCTTTTTATTTAAAATTGACATTAATTTCAGTAAAAAGAACAAGGGACATACTGAAAACCAATAAAATGCATTCCTATTGTTTTGATACTTTAATAAAATGATCTATAAGCCATTTTTGATGTGTATGAATCAACCCTAGATCAATCCAATGAATGGTGTGACTGATACAACTCCAAGTGTGTCATTTTATTTAAAATTGACATTAATTTTAGTAAAAATAACAAGTGACATGCTGAAAACCAATAAAAACATTCATATTGTTTTGATACTTTATTAAAATTATCCATAAGTCATGTTTTACATGTAGGAATAAACCAAACCTCAATATGAAACATGGTGTGACCGATATGCCTCCAAGTGTGTCTTTTTATTTAAAATTGACATTAATTTTAGTAAAATGAAAAAGCAACATACCAAAAAATAAGAAAACACATTTTTTAATAATTTAGTAAAATGATAAATAAGTAATTTTTGACATGTATGAATCAACCTCACCTCAATCTACTGAATGATGTAACTAGTATGACTCAAAGTGTCCATTATCATTTTAAAATTGACCTTTTAGTTAAAAACATGTTTCGCTCACTAAAAACAAAGAAAATGAACTAAAATTATCTTGATGATTCATTAAAAAAACATAATTAATTTTTGACATGTAGGAATAATTTTCATGTCAAACTGGCACATGATTTGACCGGTATGGCTCAAAGTGTGTGTTTTCAGTTTGAAATGACATTTTAGTAAAAACACTAGTGACCGATATGCCTCTAATTTTGGATTGTGACATACTCAAAACTAAGAAAATGCATTTGGATTGTTTTGATACTTTAGGAAAATTATACATAAGTCCTTTCTGACATTTAGAAATGAGTCTTACCTCAATCCAATGCATGGTGTGACCGATATGCCTCTAATTTTTTCTTCTTATTTAAAATTGACATTAATTTTAATAAAAAGAAAAAGTGACATACTGAAAACCAATAAAATTAATTGGGATTGTTTTGATACTTTAGGAAAATGATCCATATGTAATTTTTGATGTGTACGAATCAATCCCACCTTAATATGATGCATGGTGTGACTGGTATAACTCTAAGGGTATCCTTTTATATAAAATTGACATTTTATTAATGTATTATTTCATATTTAGGTTTAATTTATTTATTTATAGTATTACTAACATAATTTTTTTTCTTATATAGTAGAATTATTCTACTCATCTTGGGATAGTTTTTTTAGAAATTGATATCATGGTCGAGCTTTTTTGAGAGGGGTTCATGGTGTTCCAAATGCGATCAGACATTAATCTTTTTAAATGTTTGTGGATAGTAATTGAAAATTTAATTAATCAAAACATTGTTTGAAATGTATGTAGTTTATTTTTCTTGTATTAGTGATGTAAAATTTATTTCAATTAAATTTTATATTTTCATATGGCTATCTTCATTCTTGTTAGAGGTTGTTGTATTTTGTTATTATTTAAACAACACACTTTAGTAGGTGAGCCTTTATCAGTGCTAATGAAAGCGCTGATAAAGGGGGGCCATTATCAGAACAAGACTAGCACAGATAAGGAGAGATTTTATTAGCTTTTTTTAGTTCTGATAAATCCCCCCATTTAATGATATTGAGGACAACAATGCTTTTTACACTATTAAAACCCCTTTTTCACATTGTTAAAGGGATGATCTATAGTAATGATTCTAGAAATATTATAGAGGATTTTGTAAATTTTTAGAGCAATCAAACAACCATTTCATACTTCCTCTTAGTTTAATTAAATGTAAATAAACATATTTTCTATCCAAAAAAATAACATTTTTCCTAAAAATTCAAGAAATATAAATCAAGTTATCATAGAATAACTAAATAAAACTATAAATAGAAAAATATTTTAAACACCAAAAACATGAAACATGTTCAGACCATAATTATAGACATTTAGAGACTGATTTAGAAAACATAGTAGCTAATGAAATGTAAATAATTTTGGTATCTTTCAAATGAAATTTGGATTATAAAACTACAAGTACTATAGATCAAGATATAAAAAACATTTAAATAGTATTTTTCAATAGGTAAATGAGTAAATATTATTAAAAATTAGAAAATAAATGATTTTCAATAAATATTATTAAATGAAATAATGTTATTCTATGTCCCACATAAATATTTCATTCAAATTATTTTTATGATTTCCATGTTTTTTATTTATTATCCATGCCTTCAATCTGTTGTATTGATGATTTTTATTCACTACTTGCATAGATATCTCATGTGCATGGCTATTGTGGTGCTGATATACTATTTCCAAATTACTTTGAATTTATTTTACTAGGTATATTTTTTTTCCTTGCTTGTTAACTAGTTTAATTATGGTTTGTGGATTGATTTGATCCAATGTCATTTATTACTCCCTGGAATGTTTTTTCAGCTCAACCGGGATCTGTGTTTCACCTCTGATGGCCACTCGCCTACTTCCAATTGTCCGCCTAGTTGTGTAGCCTTTCGTTAGGTGAACTATCTCTTTGATCTGATTCATCCATGCGGCCTTCATCTTGAGGCCTCTATCCATGACGTATGATACTTCCATGACACACCATAATGGCACTACGCTACTACATTTCAAAATATTACCTCTCTCGCTTGATTCCTAATTCAACTAGTATGATTCCAAGAGCGTCGAGAGAGTGTTCATCTTGACTCATAGGGAAGAAATTATAGAAGAAAAGGGAAACTGATGTTTCCCAACCTTCTTCACTTCCCTTTTTCTAGTCTTTTTCAATCCCTACAATTGGTTTTTTATTTCGGTGAAGATTTAGAGGAAGAACGACTTTACCCTAGGTCTAGGAAAACTGTGCACCAGGAGTATAAGATCTCGATAGATTTTCATTATAACTAGTTTTCAATGTTGATTCTTGGATATGTAAATGATTTAATTTATTTATATTCATGATTGATATTGTATAATTCTTGATTGTGTGTGTTAGTGAATCTAGGAGTGAACGACATTGTCTTTGTGTGATGGGTTTCATCCTTGTCACCTAGTTCAACAAGGTTGGACTCCTTGGATAGTTTCGCTGGTTGTCTTATTTACATTTGAGTCTATATTTACTTAGTTATTTCTATTTAGTAATAAAACAAAAAATTTAGGGTGGTTTTCTCTCTATGCATGTATGATCATAGTGATATGAAGCACCTTACATCTTTGTATCTTTTACTATTTTCTGTTTTCTTTTCCTTCAGTTCTCGTGAATCCAGAATTTCAATTCCAAGAAAACTAATTAATGTTTCTATTAATAAATAAATCCAATCAATCATATCAATTAGTGACCCAACACTACACATTACTGGATCTATAACTATTCTTTGGGACATCCACAAAAACATTTCCCCCAATAAATAATTCTCAATTTATCAAAACAAATAAAATACAAATAAAATTCCCAACACTAACAATCTCCCCATTTTGTAAATTACAAAACTAAACACATAAAACCCCAAATTTTCCCCCATTCAGAAATATATCAAAAATAAAAAAATAAATCTAAAAAAATAACTTCTTTTTTATGAATAAACCCAAAAAAAAGTTAACACTCATTAGAAAAAAATTAAAGGTCATTTAATTTGTTTAATATTTTGTTAAACCAAAATATATTGTAACTTCACATGAACATATTATAAAATATTTATAGTAAAAATAGAGTCAATTATAACTTTACATAAACAAATAAAACATTTTCCTTATTACATAAAAAATTATAAATCAATTTTTGTTAAGAATTTTAAAAAAACTCCCCTTGAGTTAAGCATTTATAAAAACATGATAAAAAAAGTATCAATAAATAAAATAGAATTTAACATGTTTTATAGAATTAAAATAAATTTAAACAATTTAGAACCAGTTTAAATAAATGATTCACTCTTAGAAATTTCTCTTAATTTCAAGAGAGAGAAAAATCACTTTTTATAGAGTCATATAAGTCTCCAAATAATTCAACATTATGAACTAGATATATAAGTTCAAAAATAATTAAAATAAATACTAAAATAAACTAAATTGTAATGCATAATATTAATTTATAAGTTTAAAGAATACTTACCCATATCAAAAGTGTTCAAAAATTTAATTCAACCACTATAAGAAACAAACTATTTTAAAAAGGTGGTTTACTAATTTAACAATAAAAACTTCCCAACAATAAATTATAAAATCATATAGATTAAAAAATTACCGAAACATGATTTCTTTCCCAAAACATACATCCTTTATTAAAAAATATTTTAAATAGATTAATTAAAACTAAAAAATATCATATAATAACTATTTAAACACTAATTTAAAACTCACATTTCAGTATATCAACTAAATTAAAAGATAAGGGGTAACTTCCCCTCAATTCATGATTTTATAAAAGATATATTTATATATTAAAATTATTTCAATGTGAAATATAAACACATAACTATCATATATGAAGCTAAAATTTTAAAATATGTAAACTACAATATTTTTTATTTCTAAAACAACAAAAAAAGTTATGGTACATGCCTAAAATCTAGAAGATAACATGATAAAGGATATTATATATTATGCATGAAAAAAATACCCATTTATAAAATGATATTGAGAATGCATGCTAACAAATAGAAAGTACTTAACTAGCCATGGTGGCCAGCTTAGGTTCAATAGGATTTGAGTAACATACTTTTGGTACATATGTTGTCTTAGATTAAGCTGAATTGATAGCAGAGCTCTTAGCCACCCAAATAGATTTTAAACATCTATTTTTGGGTATTTATGAAAATAAATTATCTGATAAAATAGTTTTAGTATGACCAAAGGATTTAGTATATCTCAAATAGAATTAATTAGCATAATTCCCCAATGAGCCTGTACCTAAGTGGTATAGGCTCTTGATTGGCATCCAAAATACCCAGGATCAAATTCGGGCAGGGAAAAAATTATGGCACTGTAGCAGCACTGTAGAAGTTGTGGTACTGTAGCAGGCACTATAGCAGCATGGGTACTGTAGCAGTACTATTCACTGAGGGGTCCTTTGGGCCATAAAATGGGCTTTCCAGCCTTGTATTCAGGCCACTTGGCCTTGGGCCTTCAAGCTATGTAATGGGTCTCCCTCTACCCAAACATAAAGAGGTATTTTCTTTAATAATAAATTAAGGGTTCAGCCCTAACCTTTAAATTTTTTTAGCATAATTCCTTTTCATTATACTTTTAAATCATGTCACGCTAGAAATACTCCCTTTTGAGATTTCAAAAAAAATTAGTCTTACGCATGCTTGGTGAAAAGATATTATAAACAAAACCATTCTTGTTATAGTTTGGTCTCGTCATAGATATCATTTCATCATATTTATCTTTTACATAAACAAAATTTGATAGAGTTTCTTTAATATTAGAAACTAACTTTTTAAAATTCACATTCTCTTTTTAAATAGATTCTAAATCAGTATAGACTTTATCATTAAAACTAAAAGCTGAATGTTTTGGTTTCTTATTATCTTTCTTGATATTCTTACATTTACTCATGAATTTGGTTAAATCCTCCAATACTGAGTTAAACATCTTTTCTTGGTCCTTATTATTTATTACCAAAAAATATTTAATTCGATCATTTTCTTCTTTCGATTTCAAAATCTCAAAATCATAATTCTTTTTTTATTACTCATTCTAGGAAATAATGATATTCATATTTTCACATTCCCTTTTTAGTTTTTCATTTTTATTAACCAATTTTTTTTTACCTTTTAATTATCTATATTTTTCAATCATTTTGATACTACAATTTCTTAATTATTATTTTTATTTAAGAAGTTTTTTAATATTATAATTAATAGAATTAGAATAACGACTAAAATCAAAATTAGTTTCTTTTTCATCTTCACTTACAACATTATGATCAACATTTGAAGGGGTTATTAATTGAGTAAATAATGATTCAGTTACCACACACTCTACACTAATAAAAGTAAGGTTATCTATTAACATTTTACTTCCTGAGCTACTGCTTGAATCAGAGCTATTTGAGTAATCACATCCTTTAAACAAAGAATTCTTTTCTTTTCTTCATTTATCTTTGTAATTCATTAAATGCTTGAGTTTTGGGAAATCATGCCTAATTTGACCATTATTCCTACACTCATAATACATTAGATCAAAAACATCATTTTTCTTTCTAGGATTACCTTTATTTTATTATTTTTCATTCCTCTATCTGAACTAATTTTTAAATCATTTTGTTTTCATATATTTAAAAATCATTCTGCTTATTTGAGTGATGTCTCTATCGCTTTCCTAGGACTCAGATTCAAAATATTTTGATAATACATTTATGTTTGACTTAAAATAATTTCCTTTATTCCTTATAGACTCCTCTTTAGTAATGTTTTTTTAACTCAAGTTCAAACTACAACAAAGAACCAATTTGTTCATCTAAAGTATACACTTTAAAATTCTTACTTTTTACAATCTCCAATTTATTTTCATTCCATATTTTTGGCAATGCTCTTAGTATCCTTTCAAATATAGTTTCATTGTACAATTCTTCATAAAGTGCACTCATATCATTTGAAATAATTGTAAACCAATGGAACATATGGTTCACTAATTCATCTTCTAACATCTTGAAATCCAGGTACTCTACTCAGATAATTCCTAGCTTGGTTCTTTTAATTTTGTATGTCCCGTAGTAAGTGACATGTAGAATAATCTAAATGTTGTGGGTTGTCTTACAATATGTCACATGACTATTTACACTTCTATTTATAGAATAATACAAAATATTTGTTACTTTATAATTCAATAAATACTTTACTATGTCATTTCCTACTAGTGTATCTAGATCAGCTTTGGGTTACTCATGTGATTTCTTCATGACTATACACTGATCTACACTTAACTATTACACGTATGCTTCCATTTAGTGTTTCCAGTACCTATAGTCACTTCCATAAAAAATGGGGGATTTTGAGGAGTCCATACATCATTGTCAATAATACCTACCTTATTTAATAACTAATATTTATTTAATAGACTATTAGTTCTAAGATATTCAGGTTATCACAATAGTTAAAAATAAACAAAAAATATATATTCAGAAGTATTACCACCTTTGATATCATTTGTTTGTTATCATATTAAAACAATCATAGATTCTAACTATCATTTAAGTAACCATTATTTGGTACCAATTATGGGATCAATATATATATAAATAATAGACTAGATGGGGTGAATATCCTTTTAAAAACTTTTATAACAAATAATCAATCAGAGCATATAATTGAATAATCAACAGTGAGTGCAGTATTCATAATATAGTGCAGTTGAAACAAAAATATGAACACAAAATATTTTACAGCGTTTCAGATCACCAAGATCCTAATCCACTATTCAATATTCTCTACTCTATGAGAATATTGGTACCCACTAATGAAACACACTTTTAAATGTGTGATAACCAATTTATAGACACTTACTTTTACAACACCTAGAGGCATAACCATGAATTTTTATAGGAGTCACAACATAGCCTAACCTAGAATTTTTTAGGAATCACAACCCAATATGACCTGACTTTTTTTTAAGAGTCACAACCCAATACCTTCCTTTTTATTGGTAGAATGACCAAAACTAACTTTATTTTTATTGTAAAAAACATAAATTGATTCTAATTATTACAAACTGATGAAAGAAAAATATTACTAAGAAAACTAGAAAATAATTAATTCCCATAAAAATTAGAATATGTTGAAGATGATTGAGCTCAATGATCATTGATCACTTCAATGGTAATAAATGGAATGGTTGAAGTTTCTTCATGATTGTAGTAATATTATAGTAGTCATAGAAGAACTTCATTGACTATCATGAAAATTTTTCTTGTCATTGAGTGTTAAAAAATTCATCAATTATTCAAAAATTCATCATCATTTCTTCACACTGTATCCCTTGGTCTCTATTTATCGAGCAATCACCAATTTTCATATTTGTTCCTCTATGTGTGATAGTTTCCTAAACTCTTCATCTCCATAAAATGGTTATAAATATTTAAAAAATTGAAACATGTCATTACATCTTAATACCTCACACGTGTTAAAAAATAATATTGAGTCACATTAATTAATACATTAAACTCATTCAAAAAAATTATAATATAATCATTAGAGTAAATTAGAATTATTTAGATAATTAAAATTATAAAACTTACAACCATATACTTTTATTAAATCAATATTTCAAAAACTATAAAAACATAGCATAAATGAAATAACATTAAAATTATTATTTCCATAAGAACTTATATGATATTTTTTATTCAATATTTTATATCATAGTCATTATAATATTTATTTATTTTTAAAATAAATAAAATAATTAAAATGGATTAAATAATCATACTGTTAATTATTTTATAAAAATATTACTAAAATAAAGTATTCTGGAAGACATTAATTTGTTTAAAATAAACAAAAAAAGGGATTGACCATGTGAGGTATAATCCTTATGGTCGGTATACTTACTATGACATTTCATGCATTTGGTATACTAATCATTTGAACAATATCATTGTGTGTTTACTTTGAAAATTACTCATGCGCTCACTTGTGAAATACATCACACGGTCAATTAAAATACTATTTCATGGTCACCTAAAAATTCCCCTTCATGGTAGGTTGCTATATGATTCATGGAAACTTGAATTTATCCTTCATGGTAGGTTGGAATTACCAACCCAGGGTAAGTATAATACCCAATCACATTACGTTCAAGAATATCACTTGAGGACACTTTGGTTTCTTCAGGGTATGTTTAAAAATAACTTACGGAAACTTCAAACTGGACTTCATGGTAACTTAATATAAAACCCCATATTAGGTTCATGCATTAATATAATCCACTTTATAGTGCTAGGAGTTTTCACCTAACCATATAATATAATTAGATATCGCAAGATACATGTTCACATGGTTGTGTCTTAATCATGACTGATGTCACACTATTTCTCATGCAGTTTCAAACTTACAAGCAATGTTAGAAATGAAGAAAAGGAGATCTATAGTGGATGAAAAGAACACACAAATGTTGGAATATACATTTTTCATAGGGATCAATGGTCACATAGGGTATAAATAGGGCATAAAAAACCATTTACAGTGTGTGTATGGGTAGCTGGAGCTAATGCACGGTGTTGCATTGGATGAGGTATTGTACTTGAAGCTATTATGCTAGATTCAATCAAGATGCTGACCATGATCAGATGAAGAATCTAGAAGAAGGAGTTCTATAGAGATATGGTTATATGTATATGGAGATATTGTGGAGATTCAGGTTCACCCACTTGAAGAAAATGAAGAAGAAGATGGAAAGTGGTTTGTCATTGTATGTTGTAGCATTTCAACATAAGTTTGGTGATTTTTTAGACTATATAAACATCATATTCAAAAGTTGGTCCAGTTAACTTAAATTTATATAAATTATATTTCTTTAAAAAGGATTAAACAATACTTAAATCTGACTTATATAACAATATATATCTTAAAAAAACTATGACTAGTATAAACTAAAAAATTAAACCAAAAAATCACTAGAATACTTACCAAATTTAGTTCAATTTTTATACCATTCAAATAAAAATGGTAGTCTTACTTTCAAGTGAATGAAATATAGATAAATGTATTATCTTTACATCTCAACAAACATCATTCCGTTCTTATGTTAATAGATATATTTATTAGTGACAAATAAAAGATATTGTGTTCTATAAATTATAGATTTATATAAATATTATAGAGGCTTTGGAAAATTTTTAGAGAACTCAAACAATGATTTTATACTTAATCATAGCTGAATAAAATTTAAATAATTGTATATTATATAAAAATATATTTTTTGTGAAAATTTGAGTTATATAACTCATGTTATCATAGAATAACTAAAGAAAACTATAAACTGAAAAATGTTGTAAAAACCAAAAGCATGAAAAATGTTCGGACTAAAAGTATGAACATTTAGAGACTGATTTAGACAATGTCATAGTTTAAAAAAATGTAAATAATTATTATATATTTCATATAAAATAGAAATTATAAAATTTCTAGTGATATAGATCAAGATATAAAAAAACAGTAAACTGGTGATTTACAATAGATAAATGAGTAAATATTATTAAACATTAGAAAATAATTGATTTTCAATAATGATTTCTAAATTAAATAATTTTCAATTTATCAAAAAAAATAAAAATAGAATTCACAACACTAGAACACATCTCATGTTTTGTATTATATTATGACACACAGTTGAAATAATTAGGACCTAATCCACATATAATGGCATTCATTGATTTAGAGTTCATGTTATATTCAGTATTTGTTGTAGTATCCCATGTTTTAGATTTACCTTTAGTAACTCTATAAGTTTTAACAACTTTCAGATAAACTTTTAATCCAAGATTTTTCAAATTGTTAATCATTTTATCTTTCCAACAACTATAAATTTCTCCGTTAAAGTAAGGTGCTCTTACTATAGACATTCCTTGTTTGGAATCAGCCATTTTAGCTACTCAAAAATTGATCATCGGAATTCAATAGGTAAAATTTGAGAACTCTAGATTCACTTGCACTGATATCAATTTTTTCTCATTATATATTGTACAATGACCCAAAAGGGGGGTGAATTGAGTTCTTAAATTTTCACCAATTTTAAAACTAACCTCTATTAAAACAAATATGAATCAATCCTTCACTCTTTATCATATATGTAGTAGATAGTAGAAAATAATGAAGGATTATTACATAGGAAATTTATAGTGGTTTGGGGCACCAAGATCTTCTAGTCCACTCCACGAACACTCTCTCTATAAGATTGGTGGTTTTCACTATATAATTCCTTTTCCTAGGGTAGTTTCTAGTTGAGTAAAAGTAATTAAAACTTTCTATAAATATTCCAAGAGATTTAAATATGTCCCTATCATTAAAATACACACTCATAGACTTCCTCTACACTCAATAAAAGGAGTGGGTACTTATAATAATAATAAGAAGATGAAGAAAAGATATTTGGTTTAACACTCATTTGTAAGAAGAAACAGACAGTTGATGAAGAACTTAGAGAATAGATATATCTTTATAAAGTAGCTCCAAAAAGTTATTTAGATATATTAGATGATATTTGAATCTTAATTGTAGCATTATTTCTACACTTAGTCAAACAGAATGAAAAATCATAAAAAATAGTGTATGAAAAATAGAGTATGCATTTCATGTTCTTGAATATGCACAGTAACAAAAAACTCATTATCTTCACTCTCATTTTTAATTCGAATTATTTTTATATATTATAATTATAGGGAGAGAATAAAGTAATATAAAAATAAAATATATGTCTTCCTATGTTACCTTCTTCTATAAAAATATAAAATCCATAGGTATAAGCTAAGATAGTTATGCTCTTCTTTGGAACTATATATTTTTTTATAAATATAATATTTATTTAATTTTTCCTTCATCCATTTATACATTTCTAATTTTGATGAACTTAAAACATTATTATACTTTTATCATAATTCTACAATGATAATAAGTTCCTTAAAAAAGTAATTAAATATTGGAAATATAATGTAGCTTCAAGTGACATCAACATCAAGTGATTTTATTTTATAAGTTTTTTAATAAAAAAACTTTACGAATTTTCCCAAAAAATTGTTGAACTTTGATACATAATCTAATGTCTCTAAAGATTTTTTTTCCTTTTGTAAGATATTCTTATTTAGATTTATCTTGGTCTGGGAGTTATATTTTAAATCCACATCTGATAATTCCATCGGTGTAGGATAACTCGATTAGGAAACACTATTCTTATAAGATAAATCTTCTTCCATAGGATAAATCAAGTATTCATAGGATAATTTGGGAATGTATATGATTAATGATTTTTCCAAATATCCATCACTATGGCTTTCTTATCATGTATGATAATTTAATTATAAATCTATTCTCCTAAGATGATTTATTTACACTGTAAGATAAATATCCTTCACTGTAAGATAATTCACTTACACCGAACTCCCAAAAGATAAATTCATTTTTCAGAATTTTAATTCTAACATCTATAAGATAATTTAATTTAGGCATGTAGGATAAATTACATTTTAAAGATTTTTATAACTTGACAGTTGCATAAAATAAATTCCTTAGGAAATTTTTTTCAAACTTAAATTAACAAATATTGAATGTGGAAGTTTTTAGTCGAGATTCCAGTTCACTAAATATATGATAGTAACCTAAAATCACTTAAGATAAAAATATTAGTAAAATAAGGGGTATTTTATAAGGATCAAAACATATTAATTATTGATATATGTTAGTAAAACATAAGTATGTACAACATCTTTAACTTTGGATAGTCTGACATAATATGTCCCTTCTTTATACACTCATAGGATGTTAATTCTTATACACTGTTGTATTTGATAGTGTTACCTTTTTAATTCCCTTTTTATCATTCTTTATATGATATTTTCTAGGTCACATCTTTGATCATTTATTTCTTTTCATTGGTATAAAAACTCCTTTAGTGAAGTTTGTTATTTCATCTTTCTCACTTTCCTTCAGCTTAGAATCACAAGATTTAGGTGAAACAATTATGTTAGATTTAAATTTTATACCTTTATTCTTGGATGTTTCATCCTCAGTAATATTATTTAACTCCGAATAATACTAAATGTAACACCCCGAGATTTTATGAAAAATATTCTTTTTAATTTCATTGATGTCTTGTGTTGTACGCTACACCAAAAGGAGCTTGCACTACACGTATCCCTGACTTGGCTTGCATTACACACAATCGCAACCTTCCACGATAGCGTATGTTGTACGCAATACCGAGTTTCACTAAATAACGATATGTTATATAAACTAGCTATTATGAATAGTAATACCCACTTTTTGAAATTTTATTTTTTCAAAATGGACTTCATTTTGGGATTTGTAATAACGAAATTAGCCTAGGGTGAATTTTTGTTATTTTTCTGAAAACTTTCAATTTTTGATGAATAGTGAAAACACTGGGTTACTATTTAAAAACCGACTTTTTATATAAATAATTATTTATTTTATTTAAATTTATTTTAGGTCAAAATTGATACATAATACCTATATAAGTTCAATGTAATTCATTGAAGTCATTTTATAATAATTTTAGACATATAAAAATTTTATTGAACTTTTCACCGTCTTTTTCCCACCTCCTAGGAGAGTTTGAAAATTTACATAAAACTTAATTTTACTGCTTCTGTGAGTGGAATTTCGAAAATCCAAGAGACACAGTTAATATCAAGGAGTAAAATGTGGTTCAATAAGATAAAAATAATTTTGGTGAATAGTAACTTTTTACTTTTATTTACCACGGTTAAAAGTAAATAGGGTAATTAAGGGTAAAAATGATATTATTATTACCCTAACACATGTCCTAATTCTATTGGATAAGTGTAATTCTACCAAAAACAACCTTAGGAATAAAATATTACCCTTTAGGTCCACTTGTATTAGATTAAGACATTTATTATTATTTTATTTAAAAAAGAGTTAAAATAGTTAAAATCAAAGTGTAATAACTAAAAAAATTTATATAGGGTTATACATAAGATAAATTAGACTATAAATATTCATTAGAAATCTAAAAAGATTTTCTACATAATGGTATTTTATTTATAATTTTTAGAGATTAAATAATTTAATTTATTTATGACACAATGATGATGCTGTAATTACCATAGTAATGAAATATTAACATAATTGATGTTATAAATACCCAAATAAATGTAATTTTAGACTTTTTATGAATTCCAATAATTTTATAGGTTAATATGACATGTTAGTATTGATTTAATTAACTTTTTTTTGAACTAATCATGCTGCTATGATTTTCACAAAAATCAAGTACCAAATAGTGTCAGAATTGACATTAAATAGTTTTTTAAAACAAATATTATATTATTAATTGTTATTTTATTCCTAAAAATCTAAGGTTCGGCCAAATGAATTAGATAAGGATATATATATATTAATAATTAACCACTTGGGGTTAGTGTGTCTTGTTATAGTATGTTTATTAACCATATAGTGTAAGAAAACAAAAAGACACGTTAAAAGTTAAATTATTTAACTTAGAGTTAAATCTAAATGATAAGGATAAAATAGTAACCTAAACTTGTCTAAAACCTATTGGTTGAGATTATTTAGACACATCCCCACCTTATCTTTTAAATAAATCAATTTGGAGCTATTAAAAACCGAATATGACTTTATTATAAAATAATATTTTAAGTTTTCCATAGGTGCCCCTCTCCTCCCTAATAAAAAGGGCACCCCTTACCTCTTCTCTTCACACCCTTTTGAGCCTTGAAGCTCGTCCAAACCCTGAAAATTTCCCTTCCCATCTTCCCTAGAAATATTATAGAGGTTCTGGTCTCCTCAAAAGACCAACCCTAGTGCCTTAATAGGAGGTTAAGAAGAGGCGCGTCAAAGAAGAGGTAATACCCTTTACCGATTATTTCCAATTTATTTCTTCTTCTAATTATTCTTCTTTACTTGTTTCATCATAAATTAATAACATAGATATCACTAATATACAGATATCTTATTATAAATATGAAACAATCCAATTTCATCTTCTATTCATCCTACGGAAAACGAAATCACCGCGCGTGCGTACATACGGAATACCGTCTCCACGCCGTGGTGTAATATGTTTTCCACCACCACCTTACTTGGATGGGTATAATGGTGTAAATAAATAACTATATATGATTATTGTAAATTTATATTGATTTTTAAATATTATTCAAACACTTCAATATAATTCCACGATCATGGGAATGATATCATCGCTCGTGCGTACGTACGGACTACCGTCTCCATGAATGCGATGAGATTCATTTTCCATGATTAACCATTCAAGTATGATTATAAAGTATATATAATAAATAATCATGAAAGATATTACATAATAATGATACTGTATTTATGTACATATATGTTTCATTTACTTAATTCCATTTAATTCAATAAGGAAATGAAAACAGCATTCATGCGTACGCACGACCTACCGTCTCCATGAACGATGTATTTCATTCCATTTATTGATCTATCATATATATTTATATACTAAATATATATTATATATAAATCATTTTTTACATTCTGGAATTAAGTAAATAAGAATATAAGTAATAATATCAAGAACAACATGTCGAAACACGTACGATAAATGAAACGATTTTACCCAAAACGCGGCTTTAACATAGAATTTACAAAAGAACGAGAAATATAAAGTTATACGTGAACCATATATGATATCATAACAATGAATATGATTATATAATAAGTCAATGACATTATTTAAATCATTATACATGAGTTTTGGATACGTACGAAGCATATCGAATCTAAGGTAAGGGATAACTATTCCAATCTCATTCTTATCCGAGATTGTTTATTCATAAGTATTTACTGGGGTTATTGTTATCATCCATGTACATGTTTTATAAAAATGTTTTCATGTATGTTTAATGTCCTTTTTACCCATTTTTGACTTTTACCACCTGTTATGGAAGGAATATTTTTTTTCCATATGAGTAACTTTTTGACTCTTCCAGCAAAAGTACGAGGAGAATGTTTTTTTTAACTTATACGGCATAAACGGATTTTTATGGTTTCATAATGCCTAATTATTTTGAATCTTCCTCTACAAGTTTTCAAAGTTATTTTCAATAAGATCCATTTATTTTAAAATTGTGTGGCATTTTTTGAAAATAAAATGATTTTGAAGAAGAAAGGATATTTTCCTCAAGAATTCATTTCAATTGTTTTATCAAAACTATTTTCCATCTAAGATGACATTATTTAGCATGATTATGTTTTAAGTATAATTTCTCTATTATTTACATGGTGTGATTTTTCTTATGATGAAATGATATCTATTTGTTTTATATGGATTATGTGATGATGGGATGATGTTTATGAAACCCATTTTATTCTTTGGGTTATGATGAATGTTTTATGTTTATTTTGTGGCACAAGTAGGAATGATTTCATTATGAGATGGGTGGGACCTATATCTCCATTCAATGCATTGTGTAAAGATTTATATATCATGAGATAGACATGGATGGAATGGTAAGTTAATCTGGTTCAATGTTACAGGACTGAAACGAGGAGTGAACTCGATTCAGAAAGGGACTTTGTCCACTAAGATGGTCTTGGAAGCAATGCCTTGGCTACTATGGAAATCATATCATGTGTTTAATGGTTTTCCACAATTAAATGTTTTATTCCCATGCTAGTTTATCATGATTAATGTTCCTTTATGATCTATTCCTTATGTACTGCAATGTTTTATGTCATTGCTCAAGATTTTGATGTTCAGATTTTGTGCTCATGTTTTTACATTCGAATGTTTATGGATTGTTTTATGTTCTCTATGTTTACCCTTACTAAGCATTTAAGCTCACCCTTTATATGTTTTCTTTTCCCCAGGATATAAAGAAATGTTTTAGGTAAGAAAACAAAAAGGGGAAGATCTTTATGGGAGATGTTGAAGATCTTTCACCAAGATTAAAAGATTATATTCCGAGTTTCCAAAGACACTAAACTATTATGGTCCTTTGGTGTCTGTTTTTGTTATGTATTAGATATTCTACAAAAAGTAATTTAATGTCTATGTACATCAAGCTTTTGGTCTCTACACTAAATTAGTGAACTGATATGTTCATCTAAAGTATACTCTTTAAAAAAATCTCTGGTATATTTTAACCTTTTTCACATGCTGCCTTTTAGGTAGTAACCTCAGCGCCCTTTAAAACAAAACAATATTATACATCACTTCTCCTAGAATTTTCAACCCATTAAATATACTTATGAATCTATAGAATATTTAGTTCATAGATTTATATTATCCCATATTAAATTCCTGATATTATACACACAACATTCCCAGATTTGTCTATTTAAGCTTATGAGTCCCAAAATGTGTTACTTGAATTATCCTCAATATATATTGGGTTGTTTTAAATTTGGAAACATGGATAAAAAAATTGAGACAAATAACATAGAATAATATATTCATTATTTTGTAATTCAAAACATATCTTACCACCTCATTACCTACTAGTGTTTCTAAATTAGCATATGGTAACTTATATGGTTGCAAGATTATTATCCGCTGATAAATAATCTAATGTTTAATATATTCATTAATTTTTTCCAACCAATAACCATAGTCATTTCAATAAAAATATGATGGATTTGTTGGTTTCCATCCTTCCTTCAAATTCATACATGAGATCTCAAAAATGAGTTTTTCCTTAGATGGTTATGTCTAATACATGATAAGCATAATAAAATAAATAGAACATAAATCCAAAAGGAAATATCTTTAATACTAATTTTTGAACCAAAAAAGAGTTTTCAAATAGTTCTAGAGGGGGTGAATAAACTTTTAAAAATATTTTATCAAATTAAATATTCAAGTGTAATTTAAAATATAAAAGTGAAACAATTTAAACATACATAGTAAAAATAAAGAAAAAATGGTATTCCGATAAAAAAATACATAAAATAATAAAACAATGAACCCTAGATTTTTATATTGGTTTAGGTCAACATAATTCAATATCTACTATTCAACCTTCTCTAATTAACAAGAAGAATGAAACCCACTAAAAAAACTCACTTTTGAAAGGAAGTGATAGTCTTTGAAACATCCTTCCTTTTTCACCTCTAGGAACAACCTAATAAAAACTATCCATACCTTTTTACAGACCAAGGAACAACCAAGATAAACCATAATTTGGGTGAGAGTCACAACTTGATAGACCTAACTTATAGTGGTGGTATAAAAAAACAAACTCAACCTAGTTTTGGAAGGTAAAATCATAAAAAATTTATTTAATAATAAATATAGAATAAAAGAACACAATTATTTAAACTAAAACAACTGGGGACAACAAAAATTCAATGTATCTTGATATATCTTGATCACTTTAACAATGCAAGTGAACATTGTAACTTCTTGAAAATTCTCACACCAGTACTGAAAGATAAATTGTAGTGGAGGATGAAATATTTCAACCATTTGATGATTTATATCTTGAAATATGTTCTCCTTATCATTACTCATACAATAGCTTCCTTCAATTATAATTTATAAAAAGATTCTGAATGGATATCTTTAAAGAGATCCTTAATCATCTCAATGCGGGTTTCCATATTTTAAGAAGCCTGTTATAGCTTAAAAAGAGTTTCCAAAACACAGAAAATCTTGTATAGAAAAACAAACATATGCATGAAGAAGAAGAATAAAAAATAATATATTTTAAAATTATTTATAGAATTAACAATCTTAGAATAGTTAAGTAAAATGTGTGTAAGCATGAAAATCCCAATGAGTATACATGATTTTCTAACTACATACACATGATTTTCAATCTACACACACATGATATTAAATATATATACACATGATTTTTAATTTTCATACACATTATTTTCAATCTGTATATACATGAAAAATATCCATGTCCACATGAAAAATATCTATGTACACTTGAATTTGAGAACAATTTACCATATTTTTGAAAACTTTAAAAAACTAGAAAACTGATTTTAATAGAGAATATCAAAATGAAATACCATACATAATAAATGAATAAAACTTATCAAATAATCTTAACAATAGTTCAAAATATTCATATTATTATTTTAAACATAGAAAAAATCCATTTCGGTGAGAAAAATACAATCTATAGAAGTTCATAATGTATAAAAAATTTCATATGAATTTATAAACAAATCATATGAATTTTGATTTCATTTTATATGACTTTAACTCACATTTTATATGAATTTAAATCTCATTTAATATGACTCACCAAAAAAATTATGAATTTGAAGAAAAATGAATAACAAGTTTAACAAAAAACTTCTAAATAATAAAAAAATCATTTAGAATAAAATGAAACCATTAAAGAAACAAATTCAAAACTTATGTTTAAGCATTACATAGTAAAAATAATGACATTTAGTAATGTCCTCATAATGTATAGTTATTAAATATATATCCTATGAGGTATTGTGATATTAAAAACAAACAAACAAACAAACAAACAAACCTCAACACAAACACAAACAATCTCTCCAACTTCAACAAAATCAACCCTAATACTAACAAAATTTTCTTATAATATTGGTTTTAATCTTACATAGGCCTCAAGAATTAGAGTTTAATCTAATTAAAGTTGGTCTATAAATTCACAGATCCCTTTTGAATCTAATCTCACATAAAACTTTTCCTAGGGGAATTAATCTAACACAATGGGCTACCACAGTGGTTTAATCATATATAACCTTCAAGATGAGGATTTCAATATTACATAGCAATTATGAGGCACAGTTATTCTTACTCAATATCTAATGTGGCATGTTTAATTTGACATAGAATAGCTCCAACCAAGTTAATATTGCATGACCTTAGTTTTTTTAATCTCATATAGGGTGAAATTATTCTTATACAGCCTTTAGGATTCTTGGTTTACTCATACATAGCCCACACCCCTCATGTATGATTAACCTATTTTCATTGGAAAGGAAAATAAAATTAATTTTAAATCTCTTTCATTCAACATTAAAATATATAATAATTATTTAAGTAATAAAATCCACAATTTAGGTTGGTTTTACATTAAGCTCATTATTTACTTAATAAAACTAATATGTATTTATTTATAATATTCTATTAATATATTTATATTAATTATAATAAAATATATAATGAAAGATATGGCTGAATCACTTCCCCACACTTAAATTATTCCTTTTCCTCAAGGAATGTATCTCAACAAAAATAATCACTTAGAATCCATTATCAAATTATTGGGAAATTAATATTAATTGTTTAGTAAATATCAATATCAATATACAATCCCACTTTCAATTCCATCTTATTGAAGCTTTTCAACATTATTTAAAATTTCAAAAACACTGATTCAACATTATGCAATTAAATTAGGTAAATTAATTTTCCTCTTTTTCATTCAAGTTTATTATTTACCTTACCTTCCATCTCTCTCCATAACCAAACACTTATTCAAAAACTTTTTATTTAGTCTATTCATGTGAACCACACATATTAATTGAATAGGGATAATTTGGAACTAGTAATTCCAAACATTAGGCATCCCGTGAGGCTATTTGTGATAACCAAGTCATATAATCTAGTTTTGAAAAACCAACTCACAAATCACTATAATACTTTATTAATGGATTTAATTTTTTACACACACACACACACTATGGTTTGTGTTTTTTAGAAACTTTATCTTGAATCCTTTAACAACCCACATCATTAAGGGTTGAGGATTTAGGGAGTAATTTGTTTTTTTCTCTCTTGGGTGGTTTTCAAGGGGAAATGGTAATTTATCCTATCACATGATCTTGAATAATTTTTCTGACTACTCCTTCGGTCCAAATATAGGGTTTTCACCCTAGTGTAGGAGTTTGGTGGAATTTTGAGTCATTTTATTTTCAAAAAGATATAAATATTTAATTAATTAAATATTAATTATCAGTATGTATTCAAAAGTTATATATTTTTAACAAACCATCAGATTGAGGTTTTTACTCTATGATTGAGTTTGGAATGGGGGTTTTTTCCTAGGCAAGACATAAACCCATCATGGGTGTCAAGGCTAGGCCTGTTCCCCTTTTCATTTCTTTTTTTCCTCCTTTCCCCATTGGCCTCTCACACAAACTTAAGGGGATCCTCCCTTCTATTCCTTCATGTGAGAGTTAAATATGTAGAGAAAGGAGGGGATTACATTATAATCTATCACGGAGCTGGATCGGGGTTTGATGGCGGCGTGGCATGAATCTGGGACCAAATCTTCGACATTTTATGTCATAAGGTAGGCTAAATTTATGTTTTTAACTAATCTACCCATATATTTGTCACTTTTTTATTTAAAGTTGTTTATTGGGTTTTTAGAGTTTCATGAGATCCCATGTGGAGAGATTTTGGGGAGAATTGCAGGTTTTTGGTGATTTTGGGAGTTTTATGTTTGGTAAAACCTAATCATGTAGCATATAGTTTAAAAACACTGTTCATGTGTTCTTCTATTGGGGTCAGGGTTAAAGTAGGTGGTTACATGGAGTGTTTGTTCAGGACACACCATGTAAAGACACTCAGGGTGTGGTTAGGGTCATGTCTAGATACCATATGCTGGGGTATATGGACGTGTAGGTTACACAACTAAAGCTCATGTTCACTACATGACTAGAGTTTGTATAGAAGTTTTTTTCATAGGTTATGTGGGGTATATGTATAGGTAACCCATGTGTGTAACACTTCTTGTATGAGATATTTACACTATGTACTTTTGAATGTACATGTTGGATAAGTTGGGATACATAAATAGGGAGGGTTTCTTGAGGTACACGTCATGTACCCTGGGAGTGCACGCTATGTGCTTTTCCTACTTATATTTTTTTTCCTATTTTTCACCCTAGTGTCAAAATTTTACTTGTGAGTAGTCTATTCTAAGAGTTTTTTACATAAATCATGATGGTGTAATCCTTTCACTATTTAGATAGAGTTTTGTATTGGGAATGTTTGGGAGGGAGGATTTCCTTACAGTTTGATCTAGAATCCCCCTATGGGTTGGTATGTAAAATGTGAGTCCTAGGTTAGGGTTGTGATCTTTTGAGTTACCTTAGATTATGGACTTTAAGGAGTTCTTCTTGGGATTATTCGGACGATTCCCAAATGGTAGTATTGAGTAGTACTATGATGAGATCTTTGGATTTTCATTGGGTATTAGGAATGGTTTCCCAAGGTTTTGGAGGGTTTGATCTTTGGATCTAGTTTCTTGAGGTTTAGATCTTACTATTTATAGATTTTATTGGTTTGGTTGGGGCCTTTATACTAAGATAGAATAGTATAGTGTCAGGTATATTTAGGATCCATTGACTAGAGATTGAAAAGGGTTTGAGGGGCTCTTGAGGATTCCCTTATGGGAATGACGTGTTGACGGTCCAAGTGGATTGGATATAGTAAAGCCCTTTGAGAATATAATGACACCATTGGTTGTTTGTAATGGTAAGGTTTCATTGATCTGAGATTTTATGTGGGTTTGAGAGACCATTGTGGATGCACTTGTAAGTGCATTGTTGATCAATGATCAGTGGGAGGATATTGAGGGCTGTTTGGGGATATTTTATAGTGATAGATGGACCCAAGGTTTAGATGTTATAGAGGAACCCTTTGGGATTTATTGTTTATGAAGTAGTCCTAGGGACCATTGAGAATGACCTTTTAGGATTGGATTTTCTTTATGATTCCATTGTGGGTGATTTTTGGTTAGTGACTAGTTGGGGTTCGTTGATGGTAAATTAAGGATTTTTATAATGGGTGTGGCCTAAGATATTGGATATGGTTAAGAATCCACTTATAGGGTATCCTACTTGAGGATGTGGTTGTGGGGACCATGGAAGACTCATTTTATGTTTTACACCTTGTGAGGGTTGGTGAGAGCCTATGGTGGTTGTTTTGAGGTGATTTTGGGGAACAAGGGTGCCCTGATATTTATTGATTGGTAGTTGACTGGGGATAATTTTTTAGTGGGTTGGATGATTGGTTTGGGAGTTTACTAACACATGATTTTATGGAATATAGACAAGGATGTTTTAGGAAGTTTTTGTACATGTATTAGATTGAGGAGGAGAACTTTGTCATATCAATCAACTAGGTGTTTCATGTGAGTTTTATTTGGTGCTTTTATCCATTAGCTATTTGATGTTAGATTAGTCTAGGGAGATAATCCATGCTCTAGAGGAGTGTAGGACCCTTAGGCTACTAGTTGTTTTACCTAGGATAGATCTGGGTTTCCTTAGTCTTGGATGTTTTAGAGGACTTGGGTTGTGGGTTTATCCCTTCCTCAATTTTATATTTTATGTATCGGGTTAGTTCTACAAGACTTTCATGTTTTAGAAAGGTTCCCTTACTATTAGTAAAGTTTATTTTTTCGGTTGAGATCATGCCATTGGATTCCTATAGCTCTATAGAGATGCACATTATCATGTAAAGACTTATGTTTATTCCACGGGGTGAAACATTCATGCATGTCTTACTATTAGAAAACATGGATCTCTTAAGTAGATTTGGTGGATATGCCTGAAGTTTTGTAGATGGGTAAGCCACATGATATAAATCATCTAGAATAGCCCAAAGTGGGGGAATATTTACCTCAGGTGTCACTTTATATCCTAGGGTTCACTTTTTTATTTCTTTTATCCCCTTGTTTTTATTTAATTATTTAATGTCAACTATTATTAATATCTAACTATATTGGGCATATCACGTGTGCAATCACTTTCTAGGAAAATAGATTATAGGTTCACCATTGAGGATGTCCTACTGGTATTTATTTCTCATACCATGTACATGAACCTTGGTGTGTTTGTGTGTAGACCTTATATCTATTTTTAGAGGGAGCATGGGTTTCTCAATGAATCTAGAAAAGGCCATGTGTTGCTTGATCAAGTGGGACTATTTTTGTGGATTCTTAGGATCGGGCTGGTGAAGCTCAACGGTTGTAGAGACCAAGTATATGGTATGTCTTGGTGTTGTAAGTATAGACTATTGAATTTATTTTTAGTTTATTTATTTTTCATATGTGGTTATCCAATGGGTGATCGGTTGTTGTCTATTTTAGTATGATTGTGAGTTTGTACGACTATTTTTTTCTGCAACTCATTTAATATAGCTTGATTTTATGTTAGTTATTTATATATGTGTACTATGATATTGAGGATGTGTATGAGTTTGATTAATTTCCAATTTTATTTAACTCTAACCATAGGGTATATTGTCCCCACTATATCCTTGTGGACCCTCACCGATAGTCGACAGCCTCATCCATACAGGGAGGCATTCTTGAGGCATTATGGTGAATCAGATCAGGTGATGTGTTAGGTTGACTCAAGGCGATTTTTGAAAAAATGGTACCAAAGGGTTATTTCAACTTTTTCTTATTATTTAGGTAGTTGGTTGATCAGTGGTCTATTAAGTTTTTGGAACTTTTGATGGATATCAGATTGACATGTCACAAACACCTTTTTTGATAGGAAGCTCAAGTTATCAGGTTATGGGATTACTATTTGTTTATTTCTATTTTTATGATTTGATAATTTAACCTCATTTGATGCACTTGGGTTTGTGGATTTATGATTTATTGATTTTTCGTTCTTGGCTGGCCCATCATGGATAGAGGCATGTGTATATGCATCATTCTATACACATAGGATCCTAATGAAATATGTATTTCTATGTGTGGTTTTACTAACGATGGAGGTTTGATTTTTTAAAGTGTTAGAAATAATATATATTTTGTTTTCCCTCATTCTAGACTAAACTTCAGAGTTGGAATCTCAATCCAATGCTCCATTCAAAAGATATCACCATTAGAACACACACAAATAATTAATATTTAATTAATTAAATGTTAATATTCTATCATAAATCGAACGGTTTGAAATTCCACCAAACTACTTCCTTTGGGTAAATGCCCTTTACTATGACTAATGGTGTGGTCAAAAAAATTAGCTGGGATCATATGACAATAAAAATTACCATTTCCCCTTGAAAATCATAAAATAGAAAAAAATTAAACTTTCTCCTGATTTCCTTAACTTGTAACAATGTGGGTGGTTATAAGCTCCCCATCGTAAAACTTTTCTCCCAAAATAATCCTTGACATTTAACTAGTAACCATGATCTCACTCTAAGTACTAGAACACTCAATTCTATCTAGACCTTCCAATTATTGGTCTCACGGAACCCACAACTTTCCCAACATGAGAGACATTCATTTGTGACCGATCTGGTACTCACCACCATAATAGTATCATTATCATCTCCACACAACCAAAGCACTAAGATACATGGACCAAACTCCATCCATCACCAAATGAAATGATTGGATATGGTTTAAAAAACTCACACCTGAGCACCAACAAAAAAATAGAAACCTCTAAACATCCTCGGTTTGTTGGGAACGACATCACCATGCTCAACAATCCACTTATAATGAGGGTCATATCTTCCAATATCCAATGGTGAACTCCCCACCATATATATTCCATTACACCACTCTTCAAGTGTTGAACTCAATAGATCCACCTCACATACAACTGGTTCCCCAAAATCTGAACAATACTTGCACATGGCCCAACTTCCACTCTCCTCCTCATGGAAGAGTGACACTCCAAGAACCTCTCTCAGGATCTCACAAACACAACTTTCACATGCTATTGTACAACCTGATCATAAAACCAAACTCATTCCCACATGGGTAGTGCCTCAAAAAACCTAGGTCAACCTGCCTAAACCACCAATCATACTCCTCACGCAGGTCGGTTCGAAAAAACTAGAACACCCTCGACACTCCCCTCAAAACATGGAATCTCACACACCCATGCCAAGGAAAATATCAAGACCAACCATCACCTGATCATTGATCTAAAACCCTGAGTACCAAACCATACTCCCACTATGCCACCAAAAGCACATCCAAAACAAAAAAGTTCATGCATCAACCAAACTTGTCCTTTCAATCAAACCATGAGCAATTTCAATGCCCAACCTCTCAAGACAGGGAATCCTCATGCCTAACCACAAAAGAACCTATTATATAACAATACCTTGGGGATGGAAGACCCCAATAGACCCCACCAATTGGAGGATTGGCCATGCCCACCCAAAATCTTAATAGATAGGAGGTCCTTGGGCCCCCACGGTAATACCCGGTAGATAACACATGGCAAGAAAACACCCTCTCCTACGGGGGTTCTAAACACCACCCCTATAAGATGAGCCTAAAACTTCAAGGGAAATACATAGTTAGAAAATCTACCTCTACAAAAAAATTTGACCCCAACCTAACCACCCCCATGCATCCTATGCCTTTATCAAGCCAACAACAGTGGCAACAACAGGGCATCCAATGCATGTGCCGACCCACATGGGGTCTCAATGAATCCCTTGATAAAGGGATTACATCTCCATCACTGGTGAACATATTTCCACACAAACCATATAGTCTATTATCAGAAGAAATATATATACATATATATATGTGTGTGTGTGTGTGTGTGTGTGTGTGGTTCAGTTGAGTAGAATTTTGCTAAGAAGATATATGGAACAATTCCATATATGTTATTGGTGACCCATTAAACAAATGAACCTCCATCATTGGTAAAACCATACACATATAGGAATATTTCACGAGGATCCTACATGCCTAGAATGATGCATATACATAGGACTCTTTCTACAATGGTCTAAGAGACAAAAACCAAAAAAAATCTATAAATCAAAGTGCATCACACTGGGTGAAATCATCAAACTATAAAAATGGAAACTAATAAATAGTAATCCCATCACCCAATAACTTGGACTTTCTATCGGTAAAGGTATTTATGCCACACCAGTCCAATATCCATCACAAGTTCCAAAACATTCATAGACCATCAATATACCAACTCCCAAAATCATAAGATAAAGAGAAAATACCCTTATGATACCATTTTTTCAGAAACTATCATGGGTAGACCTGATGCATCACCCAATCTAATTTTCAACAAGTCCTCAAGCATGCTTCCCTGTATTCTTGAGCCTGTCGACCAGCGACGATGGTCTACATAGATACAATGGGAAGACTATACTGTCTATTTATAGTACAATAAAATGGAAATAAACCAAACTCATACACATACACAACATCAAATTATTTATAAATAAACAACTAAAATAGGATCATGTTATGATAAATGAGGTGTGTTTACCCTAGGGAATGAGTTTGGTGCAATTACGAGTAGTTTGATTTTTTGTGTAATATTAATATTTAATTAATTAAATATTAATTTTCCACACATGTTATAATGGTTATATCTTTTAAATAGAGCATCATATTGAGATTATGACATCATGGTTGAGTCTGGAATGGAGAATTTTCCCTAGGGGAGGCCTAAAACTATCACAGGTGTAGGGGGAAAAGCTAAACCCTTGTACTTTTCTTTTTTCCATTTTTTCTTTCTTATTTTTTATTTTTTTCATTGTTTACCACTTAAACTATCACGAATACTAGAGGGTCACTTCCCATTATTTACTTTAATCAAGATAGAAAAAGGGAGAGTGAGGAGGGGATCACACCAGGAGATGGCGGGGAGGTGGATCGAAGTTCAGTGGAAGTGTGGCATGGATCTGAGAGTGAAGCCTCAGTGTTTTACACTGTGAGTTAGGTAGTTTTTATTTTCTTCCCCAATATATCTATATATTAATTTAGTTTAATTTTTAAAAAATTTTATTGGTTGTTTTGGGTTCCATGAGAGCCACATGTGGGGGGATTTGGGGGAGAATTGTGGGTTTTGAGTGATTTGGGGGGTTTTCTGTTCGAAAAAAATCCAATCACATGTTGTGTAATTCAAGAACACACATCGTGTGTTCTTCCTTTTGGGGTGAGGTTTGAATATGGTGGTTACATGGTTTGTGTGTGTGTGTGGGTGTGTGTGTGTGTGAGTGAGTGTGTGTGTGTGTGTGTGTGTGTGTGTTCGGACCACACAGTGTAGAGCCACTCGGGGTGTGGTGGTGGCATGGCCAGACACCCCATACTAGGGAACATGGTCATGTCAGTTACATAGCTAGATCCCATGTGTAGTACATAGCCAAATTCCATGTATTATTTTTGGATAGAGGATATGTTGGCTACATGGCCAAGTAACCCATGTGTGGTATGCGTCGTTCATGTGATAGGTATGTCTTGAACTTGGTAAAGTACACACTGGTTCAGTTGGGATACAAGATTGAGGAAAGTTTCTTAAGTTACATGGAATGTATCCTAAGGGTACACATCATGTAATTTTCCTATTTGGATATTTTTTCCTATTTTTTACCTTGGAGTCAAAATTAGACTTGTCAGTAGTCTATTATAACTTTTATTCCACTTAGATCGTGATTTTGTAATATTTTCAGTGTTTAGAGACATTTTGGATGGTTTTTTGGATTATTTGTGGTTTAGTGGGAGGATTTCCTTATAGTTTTGATCTATAATCCTCCTAGGGGTTAGGATGTGAGATGTGATCCACGATTGAGGGTCATGATCTTGTGAGTTTCCTTGGATTTTGAATGTTAAAAATTTTTTCTTGGGATTATTCAAATGATTCTTGGAATATGGGATCGATTAGTATATCAGTAACAACCTGTACCTTCATACCCATTAATTTTTTAGAATTATGGCTATAAAAGTGGTCAGAGGAGATCGCAAGGAATTTGGAGGGTAATATAAGGATATGTGGTTAAGATTTCATCTAGAGGGAGTAATGCAGTGTGGAGCCAAGGGCAACACCGGAGGGGTGTCTGCTGTGGTGAAGGAGGGTAGGATGCAGCGTAGTGGGTGGTTAGAGGTTTTCTTGAAGATAATACCATTTTGGGGGGTGTATATTCCATGGATATTTGGAAACAGTGTATCCCCTTATCATCTGTTGAGGCTACAACATATAAGTGAGGCTATGACATAGAGGTTTGAGCGACTACGACGTCGGGGTTTCACTATGGCATGGAGTCCAGGGTGGTGTTTTTATAGGTTATAACATTTTAAGGGGTACCAAAATCATGTAGAAAAGGTTTAGGCATAAACCTATTTCTATGTTATAGGATCTACAGTGCAAAGATATCCATGGATCTTAGAGGCTGTTTGACCAGAAAGGTTATGGCATGGTCCTTCCCATTGCATTGTGGTCCTCCCTATTTTCAGCCATTCTACAGCATGGTATTAAGGGTTGTGACATGGTCTTATGTTTTTAGGATGGTTGTAAATTCTAAACCCCCCCTCAAAACCTATCATTCTCCCTCTATTTATCTCATTTATTGGATGAACCTAGTGTGTCCCAGGGATCACTTTCACCCCCTTTCAGTTTTTTTACCTTGACCTTGGAGGATTGATCTATTGTGGTTTCGATGAGTTCTCGTTCACCTTCACATTCTTTTTGTTTCTTTGTTTGGGGAGGGAATGATATCTGGGAAATTAGTGGTTTTGGTTTTTTCTCAATGGTATAATTATTTGGTTGTCGTTTTTAGGCTTTTAAGGGTAATATTCTCTGTTATGGTGTTCGATGGTGGCCTTGCTCTTATTCTAACCTTATAAATAAAATAAGAAATCTCTATTTGAGGTATAGTTCCTTTTTTTCTCATATATTTTCATCATTTGATAGGGGTTATACCCTTTTTTATCTAGATGAAGATGGTTTTCACTGGCCTAATAAAGATAATGAAATGGTTAATTGAAATTAAAGGGGAATGGGAATTTTTTTGCATGATTTTACATCATTTTGATATTTTTTACATTGATGTTATTCATACTTTTTGTATGGGCATGATTCCCTCCTAAAAAGTGTGTCTGTTGGGGGATTTTTTGTACTGATTTTACACGTGTTGTGGAACCTTTTTTTGGTGTGTTTGATGACATCACTTTAAATTTAATTGTATAATAACTTATATCCAGTTAATGAAATGGTTTACCTGAGAGATATATGGTTGTGAAAGAATTACCCTAAAATAAATAAGTTTAATTGATGAAATCTCCTCACCCTTTATAAATCCGAAGAAGATCATAGCAACAGTAGCAGTCACCAGAAGTAGAACTAACTGGATTGGAAGAATGAGAGGGTATGACAACCGCCATCGGGCCCAGGCACTGTGCATCTTTGCACGGGGCAATGCTATCCGATCAGCAATGCAAGGTGGGGAGCTAAAGATGATCAATGATGCATAAGTTGGGGAGGGGCAGTTCTAGTGGGCTAGGCCTACGGGTCATGTATGGGCATGGTATGCCTCTGGGCCTTCGGGTCATGTATTACGGGTCATGTCAGGCCTTCTGCCTTGGGCCTACAGGACATGTATGGGTTCCCCTTCAACCCTCAAAAGGGGGATTATCTATAATAAAATAAAAAAGAAGGCCTTCAGACCATTCGAACTAAAATGGATAATGAATGAACTAAAATGAAAACTATGGTTAAATGTAGTTGATGTTTAATATGAAATAAATGGGATAGGAATAGAAAATGAATGGTCTATTTAAATAGAATTGGGTAGAAATATAAAATTTTGAAAATGGATTAATTTGAGAAAGAGGGTGGAATGTGAAATGTGGCTTCTGGCTAGTTGTGTAGTGTTTTTCATTTTAGAGGTGGAAGTGAAAGTGGGGAACATTGTGAGTTGGTTGGGTACCATTGTTATGAAACCATAGGTTGGTATTTCATGTGTATATATATTATTTATAATCCTTGTGATTTTCTATATGATCCACACCCACTTCGACCATAATGTTTCAACACACACATATATATATGGTGGTGTTTTTTCCAATATCTTGATGGTGAGAATGAATGGTTGGATACCCGCTATTTCCCACCCTCTCTTATAAGAAAGTTATGTATACATGAGCTGTGATGGATAGAAGTCAAAAGTGAGATAGTGATGATGTGATGTGATGGACCAAGTGTATGTGGGCAGTATGTGATGTGATGATATGGATTATAATGGGAGTCGTTCATGATAGGAGGTGGGTATGAGGTTGATTTCCTTCATGTTTAGAATACCCTGAAACTCTGTATATGTGGTTGTGATGTGTTTTGATGGCCTAGGTGTCTGTGCGAAAGATGTGATGTGATGTGATAGCCCAAGTGTCTATGGGTGAGATGTGATGTGATGGATCAGGTGTCTACAGGTAAGATGTTGTGTGATGTGATATCCCAAGTGTCTTCAGGTGGGAAGTGATAAAAAATTTCATATGGGGTGCTTATCATGATGTGTTATACAGAAGATATGGGAGTGAAAAGATGCACAACATTGGGGTGTGAGAGTGGAAACCCAGTGGGAAAACAGTGCGGAGTACCCTTATCGATATGATTCTTATTATGTTTCTATAATTGGATGTTTTATTTTTTGGGAATGTCATAGTGAGTATGGACTTAGTTAGTTTACCTATGTATGTATTTTTGGTTATATTATTTTATCACCGGTGCATTAATATGCTCTTTTCACTAGTGCATGAGAGAATTTGGTTACCCTGATGAGTATACTTGTATGATCACCCTATGTGTATAAAAAATACCTGTAGGTTTTTAGGAGGAATTCATGGACTATGATGAACATTTTTAGCTTAGGATTTGGATCTGTTGTTGTGTCACTACCTTAGATTTTATTTGGAGTCTTTTATTCGTATTTTTTTTCATTTATACTTCCATGGTGTGATGATTTTAGTTCCCTTTTTTATGTTATTTCATGGAGTTTCATGTGGTTGATTTATCATATCTCCTGATCCTATTATTATAGAGGTTAATGCTTCCCATTTGTGAGATTTTTATACCCTTGGTTCTAGTCACCAACTTGGTTCCTACTAGTGGTGGGACTTTAGGGTCATTAGCTCTCTTCCTCCATTTCCAACTCAGGAGGGGTACCATCGGAGGAAGGTGGTCATGAAAAATTTCTATTAGAGGTGATGGTTGAGATATAGGATGGAGATTGGAGTTAGGCGCTATGAGGATTGGATGAATTGGTAAGGCAACGACATCAGTTGATCTTGGTGTATGACATAGGCCAGGGAAGACCAACTAGGACATGAGATTTTAGGGTCCTCCATGATCTGACGTTGGGACTCTGAGGATACCAAATGACCAAGTGAGGTGGCATCACTTTTAGGGTAGAGAACTAATAGAGGTACATGCATCATGACTGACTAGTTTTCCTTTTTTAATTAGGTAGTTTTAGGAAAGTTAAAATGAATAAAATGAATATTAATAAAAAAATATTACTATTGGGGTTAAAAAATCTTATTTCCCTTTCAATGGTGGCTCCTGGATTTTTCCAGCATGTGGTTAAAGTAGTGAAGGTTTGGTAGGCTAAATCGGTTGATTCTCATAGGGTTGATTCGGTTGAGGAGGATGATTAGTGGAAAAGTTCTTTGCACATCTTTCAATAGTATGATTTGGTAAAGTATGAGGGGAGAATTTTTTATCTAGAGACATGGATCTAGTCGAAGGAGGTCAAGATCACATTCAGTTTGATCTAGTCCCGGGTAGAGTGCTAGGTCCCATTGGTAGTCCGTCAAATACAAGGAGTTTCACATTAGTGTTGTACATTGTATCTGGGTAAGCAGAAAGAGGTAGATGTTTCATATTTTGAATTTTAGAAAGAGTTCTAGGAAGAGTTCCTTTAATCAACCAGGATAGTGGTGAAAAGGTAAGATCTTATTTATCTTCAGTAGGAGATTTCTTCTATGTGGGATCTTGGGATCAAGTTCAATGATTTGTTTCATTTTTCCCTATACATTTTTCTGGGTTAGGAGTCCTGAGTGCAGTGTCTTGAGGAGGTACTCTATCCTTTTATCCAGTATGAAGTTACTCAATTTACATTGTTGACATATCTGGAGGTTCAGATAAAGGTGGAGGTGATCAAGAATATGCACTCACAAGGATTTTTATCATGTTAGGGGATCCATTAGGTTTAATTAAGGAGTAGATTTTTCACTAGTAGGTCTCAGAATCCAAGACCTTTGAGATTTCTACCCGCTGGGATTCAACCTCAGTAGCTTCATTTTCTTCCTTATAGGGCTAGTTTTTTTAGGGATTTTCTTGAGGACTTTGGGACAGTGTTATTTACTTATGGGGTCCTTGGTCATTGTTAGAATCATTTACCAATGGTTCTTTGATCTTAGTTTGGTGTTGGTGGTTAGGTTTAGCATTAACCTCCGTATCATTTCCCAGTAAGGTCATTTCAACATTAGGGGTAGCAAGATTATGCTCCGATGAAGGTATATGGATCATGTATTGGTTGACCATAGGATGTTCCTTGAGTTAAGGGACCTCGACTTGATCATGGTCATAAATGTGGTTATCAGAAAAGAGGTAGAGTATTTGGGCATGGTCTGTTACAAGAAGTGGATGTGGAGGCTTTTCGTCCACCCTTGTTTATGCCTTGTTTGATTTAGAAGCCTCACACTCCTTTGTTTCACTCACTCTAGTTCATTCTCTATGAATATATGTATAGAGGATTCTCATGCCCTTGGTATTGAATATACTAGTTGAGGGTCATAACATCTTGTTTGATGTGTGTCATGTGTGTAAACTGATTATGGGGCCACATCAGACCCATGGGGATCCTTTATCGCCTCATATGTAGTCGTACAATGTCATTCGTAGCATTGACTAGTTGTACTCCATGTGTGCTATTATCAACTTCTTCTAGAGGAGATTTATGTTATCATATGTAGATGGTCAATGTGTAATTTTCATTAAAGAGTGGAGTTTTTAGGTGAGTAGTAGACATGTGGATCCCCTTACTTCTTTAATGTTTGAGTCTTCTATAAAATCAATGGATTTAAGAATGGTGGGGTTCCTAGGGTTGTTAGGGAGTTTTTGGATGTTTTTCTCAAGGAAGTTACGGTGTTACCCCCTTGACATGATGTTGAGTTAAGGATTGATCTATAGCCCAATTATTCTCCAATTTTGATGGATCCTTATCAGATGCAACCTTCTATGTTGTAGGAGTTAAGGATTTAGATAGATGATCTGATGAAGAAGGGTTTCATTTGGCCCAACATGTCATTATAGGGTGCTCTAGTGTTGTTTATCAAGAAGGTGGATGGTAGTCTTAGGTTGTGTATAGACCACTAGAGGTTGAATGAGGTGAAATTAGAGATTCATTACCCTCTTCTGGGGATAGAATATCTTTTTTACTAGCTGAGAGGGTAAAGATGGTTTTCTAATATTGATATATAGTTTGGTTATCAGTAGTTGAGGGTGAAGGAGGGAAATATCCCAAAGACTACCTTCATATGAAGGTATGGGTACTTCGAGTTTGTGGTCATATTGTTCAGTGTCACAAACGCACTGGCCATATTCATGGGTCTCATGAAATCCATGTTCCATGAATTCCAAGACTAGTTCATAGTCGTTTTTGTTGACAACATATTGACCTAATCAAATATAGAGGAGGAGTATGTTGATCATCTCATAGTTTTTCTACATATTCTTTGACGCCACCAACTCTAAGGAAAGTTATCCATGTGTAATTTTTGTACATGGGAGATGAATTTCCTTATGCACGTGGTGTCTTATAAGGGTGTGTTCATAGACCCATAGAATGTCAATGCATTTGTTTCTTAGGAATCACCCAAGAATTTTTAAGAGTCCTGTAGTTTCCTCAGTTATGTGGGCTATTACCAAAGATTTGTATCTGACTTCTCATGAATCATGGCCCCATTGAAATATTTTACCAGGAAGGACTAGGATTTTATCTCGACTGATTATTGTCTGGAATCAATTGACTATCTGAAGGGGAAATTTATCAGTGCTCTGTCTCTCTAGTTTATAGAGGAAGGAGTGATGTTTGAGGTGTTTGTGACACTTCCCCACTAGGGTTAGGATGTTTCTTGATGAAATATAAGGTAGTGATCTCTTATGGGTCTAGGTAGCTACACTCTTATGCCACCCATGATATGGAGCTATAATTGATTGTGTTTTCATTGGATTAGTGGTGAAATTAGCTCATTGGGGAGCACTTTGTGGTCTTCATCAATCACAAGAGTTTGAGGTATATATTTTCTCAGCATGATCTGAATCTATGGTAGGATATTTGGATGGAGTTTAATTACAACTATGAATTTTAGATCTCCTATACCTCAGTAATGGTAAATTTCATGGTCATCGCTTTGAGCAGGAAGTCATGGAAAGATTTCATTTAAGAATATGGAGATTCTTGGAGGGAGATGGAGGAGTTGGAAGCCCAAAACTTAGATGTGAGGGTGGTTGATGGTAGATATTTCTTGTTTTAGACAACAGCAAAGTCTTATCTAATGTAGTAGGTGGATGATTCTTAGTGGGGAGACTCAAAGGAAGAGGTGATGCATGATCATGTTATCCTTAGTGATGCTTTAGAGGGATGGTTAGAGGATGGTCGAAATTGGATGTTGTTTCAGGGGAGGTTTCTTGTTTCGATAGTGATGCATGAGATATTCCATCATAAGTTTCATAGATAACCTTTGTTAGTATACCCAAGATTTTCTAAGATGTACCATGGACTAAGGATGTAGTTTTGGTGGCCTAGGATGAAATATTTAGTGGTATATTTTGTGGATTGATGTTTAGTTTTCCAATAGAAAAAGGATGAGCATTGTGTTCCTGGTAGTTTTTTGTATCCCTAGGATGTTCCCAAGTAGAAGTAGTATGCCACCTCAATGGACTTCATCACTGGTTTACCCTAATATTAGGGAGGTTGTGATGATATCTAGGTAATCATGGATCAGTTGACAAAATTGGCTCACTTCCTAATGATCAAGGAGTCATGCATCCTGAATATTTTGTCTAAGAGGTTTTTGGATGAGATGTTTCATTTTTATAGAGTTAAAGTTTGGAGACCATGTGTTCTTGAATATTTCTCCTCAATGTGGGTAGCTACGGTTTCACAGGGGGATTAAGTTCCCACACCAGTTTGTTGTGCCTTTCGAGGTGTTGGGACATATTCGTGATGTAGATTATCAGTTGGCTCTTCTTCTATTACTGGACAAGATTCACAATGTCTCACACATATCTAAGCTCTATCAGTATATTTATAATGAATCACATGTCATTAACTAAGGATATTCAGATATCTAGGATGGTTTTATGTTCATGGAGATCTAGGATCATTGGGAGAAGGTGCTGTGAGGATAGACCATTCTTTTGGTTCAGGTGTTGTGGAGGCATGGAGGCATGTAAGAGAGTACTTGGGAGTGAGAGGCATAGATGCATTCTCAATACCTTGATTTTTTTGGAGCCTTCCTTATTTTTCCTTGTTTTTTTACTTGATGATGTAATGTTTGAAATATTATTGGTTTATGAGATGTGATTTCCTTTCTGTGTTGTTTGAATTAAAAATTTAAGCATGCAAAGAGTGGGAAAACCTAATTCCTAATCAAGATGAATTATAATTTGAAATGATAAAAACCATGCGGGAGAGTTTGTTCCACCCAAAGTAGATAATATCTTGACACGAGATATAGAATTCCTTGATTTGTGTGCTTGGGGATTTGTTTTGTGGGGGTTGAGGTAATCATTGGTCTATGATGTTTGGAGGTTGAGATGGTGGTGTGGATAGAAAAGTGTTGTGGTCATGTGGTTTTGAGGGGTATTTTGTGGGAATTTCTAGTTTAGCTTGGTGTGTTAGGTTGGTGGTGGTGTTTTGATTATAAAAAGATCCTAATAGGCATCTCGATGGGTGGTTGTTTGGAACTTTTTTCCCCTTTTCCTTTAGGTTGGTTTTGATTCCCAAGGATGAGAATAGTATGATAGGTATATGATGTAACATTTAGGACCATATAGACCATTACTTTATAGAAATTCTATTAGTGAATGTGTCTGAAGAAGATCCTGAGGAGTTTGTAGGGTAAGAGAATGAGATGGAAAAGAGATTTAAATTGGATGGAGTCCTACAGTGTGGAGTATGGGGCTGCAACATAAAGGTATCTTGTATGGCATAAAAGGGATGGTTGTGGTGTAGTGGGTGGTTAGAGGTGTTTTTAGATATATTTTCAATTTGGGGGTAGCTACATTATGGCGCCTGAGATATAATATAGCTCCATATCAGTAATTGAGGTTGTGACATGTAGGTCAAAGTGGCTACGACATAGGGGTTTCGGCTATGGAATGGAGTCTAGGGTGGTGTTTTTACAGGTTCTTCCATTTGGGGGGGGGGGGGTACCTGCACTATGGAGTAGGGGCTGTGATGTAGCTCCCTTCATGGTTTATAGGATCTACAACACAAAGATAGTCATGGATATCAATGCCAGTTTGAACAAAAAGGTTATGGTGTAGTCCTTCCCACTGCGTCTTGGCCCTCCATCTTTTCATCCATTCTATGGCATGGTCCTAGGGGTCTCTCCATGGTCTTATGTTTTCAATAAAGGTATACATTCTAAAACCCCATTGAAACCTATCATTCTCCCACTATTTATCTCATTTATTGGGAGACCCAAGTGCATTACAAGGATCACTTTTAGACCCTTTTATTGTCTTTCAACCTTGACCTTAGAGGATCGATCTATGGTGGTTTCAGTGAGTTCCCCTCTTTTCCTCACAATTTTTTACTTCTGTTTATTCATTTAGGGAGGGGATAATATCAACAAAATTAGTGGTTTTGGTGTTGTTTTGATGGGATAATGACGTGGTTGTCATGTTCTAGGTTGGTAAAGGTAATATTTTTCCTTGTGGCATTTAGTGGTGGACTTTCTTTTCTTCCAACCTTGCACAGTGAATCAGAAATCTCTGTTTGAAGTAGGGTTATTTCATTTCTCATTTAGTTTCATCATTTGGGAAGGGTTATACTCTTTTTTTTATATTGAAATATTGTTTGAACCTTCCTAATAAAGATAATGAAATGGTTAATTGAAATTGAAGGGGAAGGGGGATTGTTTTTTATGTTTTTATATACTTTTTATCTTGTTGATATTGAGATTTTGCATGCTTATTGTATGGGCTTGATGAACTACTGAAAATTTTGGCCATTGGGAGCTTTGTTTTTTGTAGATTTGATATGTTTTGTAGAACCTTATTTGGTGTGTTTGTTGGCATAACTTTAAATTTAATTTTCTAACCACTTATATATGGTTAATGAAATGGTTTCCCATAGATATTTATGGTTGTGTGAGAATTCCCCTAAAATAAAGAAGTGGAATTGATCAAAATCACCCTGATAAATCTGAAAAATGTTATGTTGATGTGATGTGAAAATCATTGTGATGGAAAAGTGGTTATGATGTGGTTGTGGTAAGGTGAAAGTGGATGTGGATGTGAAATGGTGGTGATGTGGGGATGGTTGTCTTGATGAGGATGATGGTCTGTTTGTTTGTGTTGTGTTGTGTTGTACTAGTTTCCCGGATAGTATTTGATTTAAATGATAATGTTGAAATTAAAATGGAATGGGCTAGTTTAGTTAATGGGACAGAAATGGCTAATGAATGATTTAAAAAGGAAAGTATGGTTAGATATGGTTAATTTTAAATATGAAATAAATAGGCTAGAATTATGAAATGAATGAGATATTTAATTGGAATTGGTTAGAAATATGAAATCTAGAAAATGAATTAATTTGAGAAAGAGGATGAAATGTGAAATGTGTCTTGTGGATTGTTGTGTGCTGTTGTGCATTTATAGGTGGAAGAAAAAGTGAGGAATGTTATGAGTTGGTTGGTACTTTTGTTGTGAACCCATAGGTGGGGATTTTGGGCGGAAATATATATATATATATATCATGTATATAACTTATGATTTTCTATATGCAGCCTACCTACGTCGAGAACCATGTACCGACACCTATATATATTAGGGTGTTTTTCTCAACATCTGGGTGGTGAGGATGGATGGTTGGATACACTCTATCTCCCACTCTCTCTTTTAAGTGAGTTAAGTATACATGAGATGTGATGGCTAGAAGTCAGAAGTGAAATAGTGGTGATGCGATGTGATAGAACAAGTGTCTACGGGTGGGATGTGAAGTGATGTGATGGCTTATAGTGGGGGTCATGTATGGTAGGAGGGGGGAATTAGGTTAATTTCCTTCATGTTCATGATACCCTACAATTATGGATATGTGGTTTTGATGGGATATGATGTCCCAAGTGTCTGTGGGAGAGATGTGATGTGATGGCCCAGGTGTCTACAAGAAAGATATTATGTGATGTGATGGCCCCGATGTCTATATTGTAATGGTGGGTTCCCTAGACCCAACTTGAATGGTATTTCTGATTACCATATTGTGTATACAGTTAGATATACATGATGTGAACTTACCATTATAGTGTAGACATTTCTACATCTACAATTTAAATGGTAATGTTCATAGATTAATTGTCGTATCAAAAGGTTATAGCAAATCCCAAGTTATAATGAGAACCTTGAGATACTATGGCATTAATCTTAAATAATGGTCTTATGGTCTAGATACATCTTACTGTCTAGATACAGTAGACATTTGACCATCAATTTCTGGGGGATCATAGGCATTGAGACTTCTTCTCATGAATTTCCCACTTGGTGATCTATAGTAGTTTAGATCATGAGGACAAACCCTCCAATAGGAACACCACATGTTTCAGGTGTCATTGGTTGTTCTTATATATGAACATGTGTATTGGTCTCCTCACTTGAGATCAGTACCAGTGTGTGTCATTTGATTGTGTATTTTGATGCAAGGAAAAAACCATGATAATGAAATCATGGTGAGGTAGCTTGTGTGGGGTGCATCGTTGGTGGTATGAAATTAGTTGAATGGTCAATATATGATTTTTCGCTTCTGAGTTGAGGAAGTTACATCTTGGGCCTGGTTGATCTCAATGGTAGTGCCTTCATAAGTCCTTTCCCAAGGAAGTCTAGGGTAAATCCATCCAATTTGATCAACAAACAATAGAGCAAGAAAGGATCATGAAACAAGTGTGTGCCCTGCTTTATGAGATATTTAAAGACAAATAAATTATATTACACAGTATGTGTTTGTTGGTTGGTAGTCATTGTTAGGACCATTCTTTATCTCTTTAGGGGTCTTGATGGGTTTCTAGACTCTGCTCGTGATCTTTGAATACTATTTACGCATATCTAGATAAGGTTCTAGAGGGTCACACATAATAGTATATTCAAGAATCTTCCATAATTAGTCAAAGAGGTATATTGGACATAGTGGGACACACCATAGGGTTCGGGTGTCATCCAAGTTATCAATCCAAAATAGATAAGTAAATTCATTATTATTCATGAAAAGAATAATTGGGTTGAATTTATTTATTAAAATTATTTACAAGTTAATTTAATATGAGGGATAATATTAATCAAATGAATATTATTTTAATATTCCAAGTTTGTTTAATATTAATCCGAATTTCTATTTGAGTTAATGACTACATTTTATCACGTAACATATTTAATATATATTAAAGGTATATGATAAAAAATAAAAATAAAATGATGTAGTTTAGTTCATCAAAATTATTTATTTAGTGAACATTAAATAAATGGGGGTCAGGGAACCCTTCTGGGTATTTTTGAGCATCCACTATTTAAAGGAGAGAGAGGATCTTGCTAGAGACTATTCAGGAAGAGTTCATCAGAACCTTCCTCTCCTCTCTCACTTTTTGGAGAGAAAATCTCTTGATCCAAGTGATCGGATTGAGCTCATCTCCTTACATTGAAGGCATTTTGATGCGGTGATCATCAGGACAATGAATGCTTCATCGGATCTCAATGCTCATACCTAGAATTCAATGATCCATGCTCCTATAGATTTTTGAAGTGTGTGTGGACAATTTAGATGGATTCTGCTTTGGATCCTTCAAGTAGTGATCATCAATGACAAGCATATGTCGAGTGTAGATTCAGATCGGAAAAAATTATGTTTTTTATTTTATTTTTGTGCTCTATTTAATTTACATGAGATCCTCAGACTGTAACAGGGCTCAGATTGTGGTATATGACAAGTTTCATCATCGTGACGATAAAAAAAATTAAATCCCCAACCCACCAATTTCTACTGAATGACCTGATACCCTAAATTGGTATCAGAGTGATCACATAAATTATCAGAGCCAATAAAAATTAAGTTTCATTAAAATTAAGTAGAGGGCATTAAATTAGTCTCAACGGATCTGACTATGCTTCGATCCGAGGTTAGATGGCCAAGTTACAACAGTCCAAAAAAATATGGATCTAAATCAGTTGGTGTTTTTGGTATTAAAATTTAAAAAATATATATTATATGTTAATTATACTAGAAGAAGCCTGAATGGTGGTGTTTTTATGTCAATCATCGAATTCTGACAGTGGGAGAGTGGCTAGTATGATGCTTTCCAGGCACCCTTTCATGCCACATAATTTTGTAATGAAAATATAATAATATAATAATTATCATTATCATTATTTTTTTATTATAATATTTATTATTGTTATATTAAATGGATATAACAATATCCCTCAGGAAAAAAATAACATGGCCATAATTTTGACATAAAAAATTTATAAGATGTCCCCGTGTGGGAAAAAAATGGGTGTTGAGAAAAGGTTGAAAAAAAAGTGGGAGTGGGATAGGAAAGCGACCAACATCGTCTCCAATACCCTAAATAACTGGAATATCCATTTTCCCTAAGATGATGCCACGTTTATCAAAAAAATGGCCGTTTGATTGAAATGTAATAAAAAAATGCAACTGTCAAAATTTTTACAAAAAACCATTTTTACCCTCTGTTGTTATTACCGCCATACAGTTGTAATACATCATAAAAACAAATTAAAACATTAAAAAACGTATCAAAAACATAAAAACATATCTAAAAACAAAAAACATTGAATGAGAAAATGATATTTAAAATGCTATAAAAAATCTATAAATTTTAAAAAAAATAATAACATATAAAAACATTGATATAAAAGAACATAAAAAGCGTTGATACAAAATATAAACATATCAAAACCAAAAATTAGACATAAAAAACGTTGATATAAATTACTATTTAAAACATCTCAATTTATAAAAAAAAAATTTAACATTGAAAAATATAAATTTCCTATAAATTGTTATTTTTAAAAATATATCAATTTTGTATTTATTAAATAATATTGTAAACAACTATTAATCTTTGCAAGTTTAAAAAATATTTTTTTATGAAAGAAATTAAAAATATGTACTTAGAAAAATATATCAAAACATTATTACATTTAAAAGTTAAAAAACAATTGTTTGGAAATAATAAAATTTTCTCAAATAAAGAGAAACTCGTTATTTTATAAATGTATAACCATTTTTATGTTGTAAATTTTTAAAGGCATAAAAATAATATATTTTATAATGGAACTAAAAATAAAAATACAAATTTTAAGAAAAAATCATATTTTTATTTAAAGGGAAAAATGTCAATGAAGAATTTCCATTATAAAAAACAAAAAAAAATAATTAAAAATAAAAGGCGAAAATGTAAATTAAATTTTAATGAATGTATTTATATTAAATGAAATTACATATAATATGTATTAAATTTTTTATATACATTTTATAAAAATAATATAATTTACCATTTAAAAATATATATATAATACATGAATAAAAAGGTAAATAAAATGTACATATTTAGGAAGTTCCAGTGGAGGTTCCAGTAGAAGTTCCAGTGAAGGTTCCAGTGGAAGTTCTAGTGGATTTTCCAGTTCTAATGGAGGTTCTAGTGGCGGTTCCAGTAAAGGTTCCAGTGGAGGTTCTAGGTTCCAGTGGAACTCCAGTGGATGGTTCAGTAGACATTCCAGTGGACGTTCCAGTAGACATTCTAGTGGACGTTCCAGTAGACATTCCAATAGAGGTTTCGGTGGAAGTTCCCATGGAGGTTCCAGTGGAAGTTCCAATGGAGGTTCCGATGGAATTTCCAATTGAAGTTCCAATGGATGTTCTACAATACAACAAAAATATATATTTATAAAACTATAGAATATATTAATAAAAATTAAATTTTAATAAATATATTTATATTAAATGCAATTATATATAATATATGTAATATATTTTATTCAACATCTATACTAATAATAATTATAAATATATTAAGAGGAAGTTCCAGTGGAGGTTCCAGTGGAATTTCCAATTGAAGTTTCAATAGATGTTCCACAATACAACAAAAGTATATATGTATAAAACTATAGAATATATTAATAAAAATTAACTTTTAATAAACATATTTATATTAAATGAAATTATATATAATATATGTCATATATTTTATTCAACATCTATACTAATAACAATTATAAATATATTAAGATGAGGTTCCAGTGGAGGTTCCAGTGGAGGTTCCAGTGGAAGTTTCAGTAGAGGATCCAGTTCTAGTGGAGGTTCCAGTGGAGGTTTTGGTGAAGGTTCCAGGTTCTAGTAGAACTTCTAGTGGATGTTCCAGTGGAGGTTCCAGTTAAAGTTCCAGTAAAGGTTCTAGTGGAAGTTCCAGTGGAGGTTTCAGTGGAATTTCCAATTCAAGTTTCAATGGATGTTCCACAATACAACAAAAGTATATATTTATAAAACTATAGAATATATTAATAAAAATTAAATTTTAATAAACATATTTATATTAAATTCAATTATATATAATATATGTAATATATTTTATTCAACATCTATACTAATAACAATTATAAATCTATTAAGAGGAAGTTCTAATGGAGTTTCTAGTGGACATTTCAGCAAAGGTTCCAGTGGACGTTCTAGTGGAGGTTCCAGTGGAGGTTCTAGTGGATGTTCCAGTGGAGGTTCTAGTGGAGGTTCCAGTGGAGGTTCTAGTGGATGTTCCAGTGGAGGTTCCACTGGATGTTCCAGTGGAGGTTCCACGGGTTGTTCCAGTGGAGGTTCTAGGTTTCAGTGGAAGTTCTAGTGAAAGTTCCAATGTAGGTTACAATGGAGGTTTCAGTGGAGGTTCTAGTAGAGGTTCCAGTGGATGTTCCAGTGGAGGTTTTAGTGGACGTTCCAGTAGAGGTTTCAGTGGAGGTTCTAGTGAAGGTTCCAGTGGAATTTCCAAAACTATAGAATATATTAATAAAATTTAAATTTTAACAAATATATTTATATTAAATGAAATTATATAAAATATTTATTACATTTTTTATATAAATTTTACAAAAATAATATATTTTACCATTTAAAAATGTATACAATAATAATTGTATTTATAATACAATAGACTCAATATTTTTTTATGCGTTAAAAAAATGTACGACTTTAAAGATATCAAGGAAAATCTATTAATTTTCCCCTAAATAATTAAAAAATCTATTTTTATCACACATTTATTTTTAATTCTTTTTAAAAGACGTAACACAATTTTTTTTAACAAAATAAAATATTTTCAATTACAAATATAATTGGTTTTAAAATAAAATTAACTCAGTAATATTTAACATGTTTTAAAAAAATGTACGCACTTAAAAATATCAATAAAAATATATTCATTTTACTCAAATAATTAAAAAATTGAAAACATATATTATTTGATCATTTTTTTTAAAAAGCGTCATAATTGTTTTTATATAAGACAAATAAAAATTCATTTTAAAAATATATTTGGTTGTTAAACCTATCACAATTATTATTATTATTTTTAATATATAATATAATATTATAAATTGGAGATGTGAGGTTCATTGATTGGAGAGAGGGATAATTTGCCGCCTATTTTTTGTGCAAGACCAATATACCCCTCACTTCCTTGGTTACCCGATTGCAACGTGTGAAAAAAATAGGTGTCAACATCCTAGAATGTGACCGGATGATCCATTATTTAATGGAATTGGAGACGATAAAAACCGGCTACGGAAGGTCCCCCAATCCCCTCTCTCCCAGCCAGAGCACCATGTGCCCCTCAAGTAGGCTCCGCCAACCTTTTCCTCTTCTATCCCAATGCCACACCATCATTGGTCATCCGCCTTCGACCCAGCAGCACCACTCGCAGCACCTGCACCTACCTCTACCAGTGGCCACCTGCCCGAGGCCTCACCACCACGAGCATTGGCGGTGCCACTCCCATGGAGTGTCAAACCATTGAAACAATGAGAGTACAAAATCCAGTCATCGATGTTGGACCTCGTCCCCGCTATCCAGCCTCCTTTCCATTGTCCAGCTGAGAAACCTATCAAACCACCCTGTCGACACAGCGGTTCCCTCCACTGGTGCAAGATCTAGCCACCACCTAGATCTGGACCAGGAGTCCTAGTTCTCCCTCCCATCAATCATCGGCACCACCACCTCACGGAAGAATTCCTTGTGTCATACCCAACTCAATTGGTTTCTCCTTCATCCATATCCACCGCTGTAGAGGTTGTTGGACCGAGCTAACCAGTCACCTGAATGACCCCTTGCAGAACTACACTGCCATGGGTACCTTCCTAGTTGCCGATAAATGCCATTGTTGTCGCGAAACCCCACTTTTAGTGCCCTCACAGTTCCCCCATGCCGCCTTCGATGCTAGACATCCCCCTACCCAGCTAGATATAGTTAGTCCAATGTTTGGAGGAGTGAGGTACCCCATTCCACTGCTACTGTTAGATTTGAATCACCCATCAATGATTCGGGTGGCTCTGGCCAACCCGAAATGGGTCTGGGTAGGCCCGCCTGGCCTAGAAGAGCCATGTACAGGCTCCACACGGCCTGAAACAGGTCGGCGCGGGTTCAGCATGACCTACATTGGGCCTGCATGGGGTTTTTTGGGGCCCGTATTAATCAAAATTAATTTAATTTTAGAATTAAATTAAATTAATTAAAATTTTAATTTTGTTTAAAAATAATAATTTTAATACCCTAATAAAATTAATTTAATTTAGATATTAAATTGGATTAATTTATTTATTTATTTTTTGGAATTAAAATTAAATTAATTATAGGCCTGAATATAATTAAATGATTTGAATTTAATCAATTTATTTAATTTAATTAAAATATCCTCGTGCTTTAATTTATTACATTTTAGTTTCATCCTGCTTTCAAATCACCCATTGACTGGTCTTGAGCATTGAACTGTGCATGTATGGATTATTTAATTAATTATTTATCTATGTGTAATGATTGTAAATAATTAATATGGTCTACGCATCATTATTTTTTCTATCAATATGTATAATGGTCTGCACGTCCAAGTATATTTTTAAGTACATTATACTCCTGATTTCCCCTCGCCTGTGTGTGAGTACACTTGTACCTTTGATGAAGACAATGTATGATGTGGACCCTGTCAAGATGAGGTAGTGTGCCATGATGAGGATGGCGTAAGACATAGACAAAGCCAAGTTGAGGTGAAATCCTGATGAGTAGTGGACACACTGGATAGGGGACGAGTTGCATTGCGGGTCAAGCTATGAATTAGGTATGATATCCCTAGGTTGTGGTTGATCCATTGAGTTTAAATGGATCAACCAGTTTTAGATGCTCAAGACCAGTTGGTTAGTTTGTTTCCTTTATGTATTTATTTATTATTTTATGCACTTTATGAAAGCGGGAAATACATAAAATAATAAAATAGTAAAACACATAAAGAAGTGATGAATATTTTTCTATTATTGTTCAGTTGTGAGAATAACAAAATAGATTGAACAATATTAATAGAAATGTATTACACTCATTGAGAAAAATATAAAAACCCTCAAAGAAATATTAAGTTGTTAAACACATTTCGTTATTCAAATTTGAACACATCCAGGTGTTTGGGGTGCTCGGTCAGCTATAGTAGAGGGTGCCTCTTACTACTGAGGAGTTCTTATAAGAATGATGGGTTGATTTAACTAAAGTTGGTAGTAAGGATTATCCATAGCTTACTCTCTATCACTTTAGAGTAAAAATGTTCAGGGAATCAAGGTTACGATTTCATGAAGTTGGGACATCACTGAATAGATCAAAGAGTCATGAGTTAATGCGGTTGTCCAGTCAAAATCCTACCTTGAACTCTTCGAGTAGTGACATAACCATAGCTTGTAGACTATGAGGGAAGGTGCAAGGATCCTTTCCACTAGAATACTCAAGCAACATAGTATTTTGATTCTAGTACATAGGATTTCTAGAATTCTATAAAATGTTAGGAGACATTTAATGATTAATTAATCAATAATGTCTAAATCAGTAATCAAGATAAAAGTGCAATCTACTGGTTTTATTTTTATACAAAATGACAACTAATATGAAAAATACATTGCGATAAATATTAAAAAGAGTAAATGTTCATACTACTATAAATTTCCAAGTGTAGTACAGACACTTGTGTACAATACTATGTTATGGGAAATTCAAGGTGTTGGTGTCACTACACCTGTTAAGACACTTCAGAAAGAGAGGGTGTAAAATTGATTATAGGATACTCTTGTATAGATCATATTATGATTATGTCATAATGATATCGTTAATGTCTAATGTGGGTTGTGGATACTACATCAGGACATGGATGATGTTTCATGTAGTCTTGTCTCTGAGAAGCTTGCGGGGAGAAAGTGAAGCAAGATATGAATGAGTGATGATTACACTAGACATGTGTAAATTAAAAGATGAATCACGTTAAATGGATCCATTTTCAATCTCATTTTCACCCATTTACTCCAGTCTCATTTTATGTTACAAAATGAATAGTATTGAGTAAATGCTTCATTTCCTTTTTAGGTAAGGTTCACCACGCAAATAAGAACACTAAAGAAATATTAATATTTAGTTCTTATGGTAAGAAAATTGAAATACAAGGTGGAAAGGCCAATGGTAAGAGTGATGCCAAAGGCACCTTCACAACATCCTTCAAAGAATGAGGTTGGTTATTAATCAGGAGGTTATTTTCTTTTCATGTCATGAAATAAAGCTATGTAATTTTAATCGCAATGAACCGAATTAAAGAAGTAAGTAGTTTCTTCTTCTTCAGTGTATATTCATCAATTGTAACACTAAGTCTTTATGGCTAAATCCATTAGAATTTTACATGTCTTAGTTAATTTCTAAGATCACTTAATTGGCCATTGAATGTCAAGACCACCATTCTTGGAAGACATCTATAGGACACAACCAGAAAGGGATGGTGACGCCATATAATGTTAATAAGGGTTGAATGTTATTAAAATCTATTTTAGGTTAAAATTAAGCAACAAGATCATAGAGCATTCATTTTAAATGAAAATTTTCCATGTGTCTACCATAGGATAGTTGGAGCGCCATTGTTTTCAATTGAAATATGTTTGGTAACATATGAAAAATAGAAATTGGCCTTATAGTTAGCTAAGACCATAATAAAATTAATTCTTCGGTGATTGAATTAAATTAGTAACCTACGTTATAGGGAACAAGATCTACTGAGGTAGATCTAACAGTTGCTCGAACCTAGTCAATCGTACATATGTTGACATGGTATTGAAAAATACAAGTTGGAAAATTTTGAGAGATAATTATTGCTAGTGTCACATGATATAAATCTCTCCAAGTATGCATAAGTGGAGATTAATGTGGTGATTTGAATTCCATATTCGTTTATGATGGGTCAATCACATATTACCTGATATTTACATGAATTGATATCTCCATGATATACTTTATAGTATGAAAATATCATTTATTTCCAGGATAACTGCAAGGGAGCATTCAGAACTATCTAATTGTATTTGGGAAAGTATAAAAGATATGTGCCTTGTATGTGGATGGGAAGGGATACTAGAATTAAGGGGACACAAACTAGTCTTCCTGAGATCAATGTGATCTAATATCATAGTTAGGATAAGGTGATGAGTAAGACAATCTCATAAAGGCTAGTGGTAGTCATACCTACAAATACCAAGTATGTTGCAGCTTCTGAGGTAGCTAAGAAGCAGTTATTAAATTCAATGATTTGTTACAGTTCTTGGGATCTCACCTAGTAAGTATTTTTTTATTATGATAATTCTATTACTGGTACTATCCAAGATGTCAAGTTATGATATTGAACAAAAGGGATGCACTCGAGGTTCATATCTCTTGATAATATTTACTCAATGCGGTGAGGAAGTGTATAGAAACATAGCCACAAGGCATAAATTTGGAAGACCTAGCAACTAAAGTTGTGACTCAGCAAGAAATATGATTTTTATCATGTGATAGATAACAAGGTTGGTTAGCAAGTAGGCTTTAGTGCAAGTGGGAGTTTTGTAATAGTGGGTTCCCTAGACCCAACTTGAACAGTAATTTTGATTACCATATTGTGTATATAGTTAGATATACAAGATTTACACTTACCATTATATTGTATACATTTTTGCATATGCTATTTAAATGGCAATTTCCATAGATTAATTATCATATCAAAAGGTTATAGAATATCCCAGTCTATAATGACAACCTTGAGATACTATGAAAATAATCTTAAACAAAGGTCATATGGTCTAGATATATCTTACTGACATGACATAGTAGATGTTTGACTATCAGTGGCTGGGGGATCATAAGCATTGAGACTTCTTCTCATGAATTTCTCACTTAGTGATCTCTAGTAGTTGAGATCATGAGGACAAAATTGCCAATAGAAACACCACATGTTTCAGGTGTCACATTTTGTTCCTATCTATGAACATGTGTATTGGTCTCCTGACTTGAGATCATTACCATTGTGTGCCATTTGATCACATACTATGATGCAAGGAAAAACCATGATAATGAAATCGTGACGAGGTAGATTGTGTTGGGTACACCATTGGTGGTATAAAATTGGTTGAATGGTCAAGATAGGTTTTTTTTGCTTCCGGGTTTAGGAATTTATATATCAGGCTTGGTTGATCTGGATGGTAGTGCCTTCATAAGTGCTTGGCCAAGGCATTCGAGGGTAAATATGTCCAGTTAGATCAACAAACAATACAATAAGAAAGGATGATGACACAAGTGTGCATCTTTATTTAGGATATATCTAAACACAAAGAGATTATATTACACAGTATATGCTCATAGGTTGGTTTTCATTGCCATGACTATTCCTTATCTCTTTAGGGGCATTAATGGGTTTCTAGACTCTGCTCTTTGTTTTTGAATACTATTCACTACTATCGAGATAAGGTCCTAGAGGGTCACACACAATAGAATATTAAAGAATCTTTCCTATATAGTCTAATAGGTATTTTGGGCATGGTGGGATCACAATGAGGTTTGAGTGTTGTCCAAGTTATCAATCACCGATAAATAAATAAATTCATTATTATTCAAGAAAAGAATAATTGGGTTGAATTTATTTATTAAAATTATTTACAAGTTGAGTAAATACGAGGGATAATATTAATCAAAGGAATATTATTTTAATATTCCAAGTTAATTTAATATTAGTGGGAATTTCAAGTTGAGTCAATGACTCAGTTTTATCACATAATATATTTAAAATATATTACAGGTATGTGATAAAATATAAATAATATTTATGATTCAAATTATTTATTCATAATTACTTATTTAGTGCACATTAAATAAACGGGGGTCGGGGAACCCTTCTGGGTATTTTTGAGCATCCACTATTTAAAGGAGAGAAAGACTCTCGCTAGCAACTATTCATGGAGAGTTCATTAGAGACTCTCTCTCCTATCCCACTTTCTAGAGATAGAATCTCTTGATCCAAGTGATCAGATTGATCTCATCTCATTGCATTGAAGGCATGTCGATGTTTTGATCGTCAGGATGTTAAAGGCTTCTTCAAAAATATGCACTAGAACCCAGAATTTGATGATCAATGCTCCTGCATATTTTTGAAGCATGTGTGGACGATCTAGAGGGATTTTGATTTGGATTATTCAAGCAACAATCACCGGAAAAAAGCAGATGTCGAGAGAGGCTTTAGATCAAAAAAAGATATGTTTTTTATTTTATTTTTGTGCTCTATTTAATTTACATAAGATCCTCAAATAATATTAGGGCTCAAATCACCAGAGAAGATGAGTTTTATCATCCCGACGATGAAATTTTTTAAATCCCCGACCCATAGGATTTTGCTGCGTGCCCCGATACCTTTAGTCTACGGGTGAGATGTGAGGTGATGTAATTGACCAAGCATCTTCAAGTAGAATGTGATGGCCAGTTTCATGTGTGGTGTTTGGCATGATGTGTTATACATAAGATATGGGAGCTCCATGACGTACAATGTTGGGGTGTGAGAGTAGTAACCCAATAGAAAAGTAGTACGGGGTACCCTTATCGATGTGATTATTATTATGTTACTATACTTGGATGTGTTATTTAATGAGTGTCTCATGGTGAGGATTGTCTTGGTTAGTTAACCTGTATATGTGATTTTGGTTTTGCTATTTTCTCACTAGTGCATTAGTATTCTCTTTTCACATGTGCACGAGAGACTTCAGTTACCCAACTGAGTATACTTGTATTCTCACCCTGTGTAAATACAAAATGCTTTCAGGTTTCTCGGGGGACTTCATGGACCATGCTAGAAATTTTTAGCTTGGGATTTAAAGTTATTTCTATTTCATTGCCTTACCTTTTCTTTTGGGTATTTATTTGGAGACTTTTATCTGAATCTATTTCATTGATACAAGCATGGTAGGATGGGTTTGGTTTCCTTTTTATGTTATGTCATGGAGCTTCTTGTAGTTGATTTATCTTATCTACTGATCCTATTTTTATAAAGGGTAATTCATCCCATTTGTGAGATTTTTATACCCACAGTATTAATCCCTAGCCTAGGGCCTACTAAAGGTGGAACTTGGGGGTCATTATCTCTCTTTCTCCAATGGCGGCTCAAGAGGGGTACATTTGGGGGAGGGGTTCATGACAATATATAATGATATATTTTAATGTTCCTTGGGTATTAAGACTGATTTCTCAATGTTTGAGTGGTTTGGACATTTGGATCTAGTTTCTTGAGGTTTAGATCTCATTGTTTGTGGATCAGATCAGTTCTGTTAGAGCCTTTGGGCTGAGATGGAATGATGGATTATTGAGTATGATGTTAATTATATAGTTTGAAGGGTTTGAGGGACTCTTAAGGATTCCCTTTTGGGTGAGATGTGTTTCTAATCCTATTGAATTAGATATGGTATATCCATTTGAGGCTGGAATAACATGGCGGGGTGTCTAGCACAGTAGGGTTGCATTGATATGAGATTGAATGTGGGTTCTAGAGACCCTTATAGATGCCTTTATGGGTGTATTGTTGATTGATGACAATGAGAGGCCATTGAGGGTTGTTTGGAGATATTTCTTGGTCATGGATATACCTGTGATTTAGATGCGATAGAGGAGCCCTATGGGGTGTCCTGTTTAGGAAGCGGTCTAGAGGACTGTTGAGAATTCCCTTGTGGGCATGGATTTTCTTAAGGATGACCTTGTGGGTAGATTTATAGTCAGTGACCAGTCATTAAATGTTGATTAAAAATTAAGGATTTGTTTGTCGGGCATGGCCTGATATATTAAATATGGTTAAGGAGCCCCTTATAGGATTTCCTACTTGAGGATGTGGCTATGGAGTCCGTAGGAGCCTCATGTTATGTTTGGCCCTTTGTGAGGTTTGGTGAGAGCCCACAATGACTATTTTGAGGTGATTTAGGGTACTGGGCAATCCCTAATCATTGTTAACCATGAGTCGATTAGTGTTGATTGTTCAGCGGTTTGGATGGTAAGTTCAAGAGTTAATTGACCCATGATTTTATGGACTATGGATGAAGATGTTTGGGGAATTTTCTGCTTAGGTATTGGATTAAGGATGAGACCTTTGGGATATTAGTAGACATGGAATTGGTCCTAAGTTTTATTTGGTGCTCTCCTCTATTGGTTGGCTGATGTGATATGGTTCTAGGGATCTAATTGATGATCTAGAGGAGTGTAGCCTCCCCTTGTCCAGTGGATGATTTACCTCAACTAGGGCTAGGTGCCATTGGTCCTGGATGTTTTGGAGGACCCAAGTTAAGGGTTTATCCCCTAATAGATTATATATTGTATTGATATGATTAGTTATTTAGGACTATCATGTTATATATAGGTTCTCTCAGTATTAGTAGAGTTCTTATCTCTAGTTTGGATCATGCCATTAGAGTCCTAGATCCTGGTAGAGATGAAAATTGTCGTGTGGATGCCTGTGGTTATGCCCTATGGTCTGGTATTTGTACTCATTGTATTATTAGATGTCTTGGAGCTTCTGTGTAGATCTATATAACACACCTGATGTCATGTGGTTGGGTGATCCACATGCTATAATTCCTCTCACATGGTCCAAAGAAGAGGTATATTCACCTCTGGTGCCACCTTAGATCCTGGGGTTGCTTGTTTTATTTATTTTTGTATCCACCTTTTGTTGTTTATTTATTTTATTCCAATTATTGTTATAATCCAACTAGGATGGGAATATCACGTGTTTTCACATTCTATGAGAACATATTATAGGTTTTTTGTTAAGGGTGTCCTACTAAGATTTATTTATCACCCACTATACATGAACCTCTGTGTGCATACAAACCTTATATATGGATTCATATGGAGCATAGGTTGCATGATGGATCATGCGGAGGCCCGATGTTGCTTGGTAGAGTGGAACTACTAATGTAAAGTCTCAAGATTGGTTTGGTTCAGATTTTCAATTGTGGAAACCAGGTATATGGTATGGCTTGGTGTTGGCAGTAAAGCCTATTCATTTATTTTCAGTTTATTTATTTTGTATATGTGGTCGGCCCAGTGGGCAATCAGCTGTTGTCTATTTTATTATGATTATGAATTAGTATGTCTGTTTTTTTCTACACCTCATTTATTATAGCATGTTATTGTTTTAGTTATTTGTTTATAGTTAATTTTATGTTGTAGATGTGTATTTGTTTGGTTTATTTTCACTGTTATTTAATTCTAACCACGGGGTATAGTCTCCCCATTATATCTTTGTAAACCCTCACTATTATTCATCAACCTCTAGAATATGGGGAGGTGTACTTGGGACCTTGTGGTGAATTGGATCAGGTGATGTGTCAGGTTGACCCGGTTTGATTCATGACATATCTCAACTACTCAAACTACTCTAATTCAAATTAATTTATGCAATTGGTTATTTAGTAATGAAGCCATGAATTTCTAATTTTGTATAAAAAATTTCCCACTTAAATTCAACCTAATTGGTCCAATTTATGCATAATAAATCACGGACCACTTAAATATTTTTCCAATTATGTTTTATTTTCTAATTTTCAAAAAAAGGAAATCCATATTTTTTTAAATGAATAATGTCTCCTAGAGAACCCAAAAATAAGATGAATCCAAGTAGAAGAATTCTTCAAGACCATTTTAATCCAAGGAAAACAAGGAAATAAAGGAAAACACACTGAAAGTACAATAGGTAAATATCCCCCCCCCCCACCACCACCACACATAGAGAGACTTAGAATTCATTATCTTCCTTCTAACTCATATAGACTAAAAAGAATAGGGCAGATTAAACTAATGTTAAGGAGTGATACAACCTGACATATTAGGTTGGGAAAACTTGAGTTAATCACTTATTTGATTCCTTCCACAAACCTATAAATAAAAAAAATAGACATGAGTATATTTATTGAAACAAAAATAAAAATGAAATATGGAAGGGAAGGGAATGCTTGGTTTTGACCCCCAAGTGAGTATGATGTTTTTACTTCCCCTCATTAGGTAGTATCAGTGGAAACCCAAAATCTGATGAAGCATCTGATTTGTGTGATTTGAACCATAGAATCTGCTTCCTTCCAATGTGTTTCACTTTGAACTTCATATGAATAACCCCCTATACAAAACACTTATTTTCCACCTCCTTGTCTTTATCCTTCCGCTAGACTTGTGGGGGTAGGAATAGAATGTAGGGGGTGATCCTCTACCGCCCTATCCTGGGGATTGGTGGCTGCTAGTTATTGAGATTGGATAACATAATGTTTCTTGTATTTTATATTAAATTTAATGCCATGCTCTTAATTTCATAATAACATTGTACAACCTTCCTCATATTCTGCAATGTACCACACTTCAAAGTCCTCTAACTTTTCTTCAAACTTGACCACCTCTCTTGTGGTTTTTTATCAAAATCCATCAAATATTACATGTACGATACTAAATCTATTTTTATAGGACAAGGGATTTCATAATTCAATAAATAATGTGAAAAAAATAGAGAAATTTAAAGAATGATTATCCACATCTATGATATCAAGTTCCATTTCTTCTTCTCTATCCAATGCCTCAAGTAATCTATCTAAAGGGATGGGTAGTGGAAACTCCATTCTTTCCTCAAAAATCATTGCCTCTCTACCATAACCTTTATTAAAGGCATAATCCAATGTTTCTACATTAATATTTTCAAAACAGGGAGACTGTGTCTTCAAATGAATTTCAGAAAATCTAAAAAAAAGTGAATCTAAAGTTCTATTATCTCCGTAAAGTGGTTTAGCTTGTATTTCTTATTGATCATAGAGGAACCTGGGATAATATGACCCAAATAGTGAGTTGTGAACTCTTTCTAGTCCTTCCACCTTCTCATTTGAGTGGATCAAATGTACTAAAGTGGGTTCTTCTTCCATAGTTCTTTATTCTCCTATTCTTGTTAACTCATCAATGCTTAAGGCATGGAGGTGATGTAGTCCACTTGCACCTGCATCTCTTTTTCAAGCTTGGTTGGTTCACTCCAACTTCTTCCCCTACTTCATCCTATACAAAGGGGATCATATGGTGATCAAAATATTGAGGAAGGAGTTGATATACTAAAAAATTTAAGCTCATCCCAAGCATTTCTCTACGCTGGAGACATATCCTTGAAATTCATATTAGAATAGGTGGCTATACTCAAAAAATTGAATATGAATATATGTAGTTATTTACATGGTGAAACAAAAAATATTAATGATTGTCTTGCTGCCTGATAACAGTGTCAATGAAGCAAGGCTATCATGGGGCTCACAAGAAACAATGATTTGTGAACTCCGAGAATTCACCAAGAGAGATTACTAGGGTTTTCTCACAAACAATTGATTGTGTGGTTGTTAGGGGTTGTGGTCAAACATAATTTTTAAAACCTCCTAATGAATCCTAGTGGATGAACAAGGTCATCTCTCAAGGAGTAGTTCTTGGGAGTTCCACCAACGTAATCACTTATGTATTCTTGTTTTGTAATATTTTGAAATAGTAAAGAAACAAGTGGTGGTTATTTTGAGGAATGAAAATAGGAAAAAAATGAAATTGCAAGAATGAATGGATGAAAGAAAGGGAAACACCCTTAGATTCAACTTTTTGATCTTTCCTTCTCTCATAACCTTGACCATTCGATCCTATTCTCTATGTGCTCCAATTGGAAAGGAATAGAATTAATACTTAAATTGTGTGAATGAACATCACACTTGAGGAGAATCTACTAAATGATCATCTCATCAATATCTTAAATGATTCACAGTCGTGATCCCATATTCTATTCAAATAAATGATTCCATCAAAAATCATTAATCCGAACAGAGGGAGAGGAAAAAATGTTCAGTGGTAAAAAAATAAAACTGGAAGGCGGGATGCATGAGGTATGATCATCCTCTCATTCTCTCATTGTCTAAAGATTCTCAAAACAAAATAAAAGGAATCGGGTTGGCTGTGTAGACTCAACATCACAAGTTTTCATCCAACAAATAATCCTTGGGTTATCCTCTCATCATCGATGAGAGCCTTAGAGATCATAGGAATTCATAGTGGGTGAGAAACATGAATAAATGAGGGATAAGATAATAGAATGACAAACATAGAACAAATAAAATTATAATTGGAATTAAAATTATAGAAAAAAATCACAGAGAAAATCCTAGGTTACAATCTGTAGGTTCCAAATATTTTCAAATGGGGGAGAGGGGAAAACATTTATAGTAGCAGCCTTATTCTTTATCACTTTTAGTGTAGTTAGCATTGCTCTCCTTTAGTTGGTATCTACATATCACAACCAACATTTGATATGAATTCGGTTGGAAGAATCTTTGTTACTTTTCCCTAGCCAAAAATTTTTCCCGCGATCATCCTCCATACACCATTGATAATAATCATAGGATGAAATGCCTCGATGTGTCGCGGAGGAGTGGAAATCAAGGCATGCTTGTATGACTACATGATAAATGATTCTAATGTGGCATGTGCTAGAAAGTGGTCCTAATGAATTGGTCCTCACCATCATTTCATTTGAGTTTTGGATTCTTTAGTCTTTTTGAACTTCATTATGGAATTTTGATGAGCACCTCATGTGCATTCTCTGGAAGAATCACAGTCGCAACCATGGGAAAGGATCCACGGATTTTAAATTTTCAAAATACCTACATAAGGAAAACAAATACATTAAACAATTAAAATTTCCATCCCCATTTTGAAATTTAAATAGGGTGGCTTCTTAAGCAAGCTTGGTTAAATTTTCTCCATTTCACATGGGTCACTCGGCCTCTATGGCTTCGGATGGAATCTTCGATCTTTGTTCTGGGAATCGGTAAGCGTGACTCAGCTGGTATTCATCTGGAATAGCATCGAGATAATAGGGGGTAGTGTGGCATGCAATTAAGCTCATAGGTTTCAGAGTTCAATCAGCATGGATCCCTCTCCTCTGGTGGCATGACATCTCCTCTGGTCGTCGTCATCATGACGATGAGCTTTGACACTTCAGATTCATGGCAGTCGACATCAGTGACCATGGGATTTTGCTTGGTTAGTGTGGTGGTGCTCGGTCGAACATGGTGGCATGAATTATTTATGGTGGAGTTGATCGAGAGGCTTTTGTTCTTCAATGATGAGATGTTTTTCTTCTTTAGAGAACCAGTGGTGAACTTCCGATCTTCTTCATCAGACAGCTCCACAGGCATATCTAGATCTCCATCCCGCAGCACGGTAGTGGCGATTCTAGTTTTATTTCATTTACATCAGATAAGGGAGCTTGAGGTTTCATTGATGGTATGTTGGAGATGGAGCTTACGGTCACTTGGAATTAACCGTGAACTCTTCAGTAGCTTTAAGAGAAGGGTGTGTGTGGTAGGTTAAGTGGCTATGAAATCAAGGTCACTTATTTTTTCAAAATTCATGGTAACTTAGAAAGTGAGGTGCATTCACTTGAGAAGAGTGATGTGGTAGTTTGTAGTTGAATGTGCGGTAGGTTCCAGGTGGTTGGGGACTCACGGTTAATTAAAAATATTTTCACGATCACTTAATTCACTATGTTTACTTCATGCGGTCACTCCAAGGCTTTTCCATTTCTTTCAATCTATAATTCATAGAAAGTTCATATTTTAGTGCATAATTGATTCTAAGAAAATGATAAAATGGTAGAAATCACCCTTTCATCCTCTAAATAATTTGATTAAAAAAATCAAAATCATTAAAATCAACCAATACAATTCATGATTTTCAAAACATAGTATTTTTCACTATTTAAAAATCATATTCATTTTTGGATTTGAAAATCAAAACACATAATTCACATTTAAAAACAATTTCATTTTATGGATATTCATTGAATTTAAAATTTTATGAAAGAATTAAAACTAAAAATTAATCCATTTAAGAATTTTAGTTCTAGATTGAATCAAATAATTATATATCCACTCTTTAAAAATCAATTTCAATTTATGTATGGCCTATTAATTTAATTCCAAAATTGTATCTATCAATAAAAAAATCATTAATTGGGATATTTAACAATTAAGTTAAAATTTCAAAAAGTTCACAAAAATCACTGTTTTACCTAGGGTTTGGATTAAATTAGGGATAATTTCAAAGAATAACAGAAGAAAAGTTAAAATTTGTGATCACATCACTCCCCCAAACATAAACTATTGCACTTCTGGGAAATTTTACCAATGAATTTCAAAAATGGGTTTTTTATTCAACTATTTAAGTATTTTCACAATTCAAAAACATATTTTTCAATGAAATTTTAATTTTTTTAAAAAAAATAAATCAATGAAATGAAAAAGGTACGGTCTCAACAAATTTCAAACTATCAAGAGGAAAGTGAGGGAAACTTTTTCAGTTCTTTCCACATAAAATGAAATCATTCTTCATATATGTGTTTAATTTAAAAATCATGAAATTCTCCTATTTACATAAAATAAAACCTTCAAAATTCATCCAAAAAACATTTCTTGACCTACCTCACATGTAGTATAATGTCACTCTTCGCTTAAGAGAATGTATTTATGTGGAGTTGTTCTCATACTTGGAAAGTGATTATTTACCATAGGATTGGGAGAATTATCATCTCTCGACAATGTGAATCATGAAAAATAAAATCAATCATGAGGTATTTGAAAATGTTGTTCAGTGGCTTTGAGTTGGTAGGAGTGTTCATAAACACATCGACAAAAAGAGGAAGGTTTTACTATTTAAATACAGTTCATGATTTATCAAGTAAAGCATGAAAGAATCCCTCACTCGATCCCCTTTTCAAATGTGAGACACACTCCCCAATTTACTCTTCCTTTTACTGGGCATGATTCATAAAATGAATCCAAATAATTTTCCATCCTAATCTCCTTTTTTTCTTTTCTATTTTTTTCTTTTTTGATATGTATGTTTTTTTTATTTTTTAGGGGAAATGACTTGTCACTATCTGCATAATGAATAGTGATCATGTTTGGTTCTTTGATTAGCTTCATGAATCCCTCAGATGATCGTAAGGAATGTTTCAAACTCATCCACATTTTTTATTTTTATTTTTATTTTTATACATGGGTTTTTCAGGAGAAGATGATGATAAGGAAAGCTGAATATAGTGAATGAAAGTAACCCATGCCCATTCTCCTCTTTTAAATACCACAAAATGTAAACTCACACCTCTCACAGACCCCTTAGCAGTAATGCTTCCTAGATAAAAAACACATGGAAGCCTCTTTCCCCCACACTTAGACTCAAATTAACCATGCAATTGTATTTTAGAGCAATGGTAGGTAAGAGATAATTCACTTTGTAATGTTGCTTAAACCTATAAGGTCATTCATGGTTATGCACAAGCTTAACTAGGATCAATGTTCAAGGTAGATCTCAAGGGAAAATATGGGGCTTTCCAATCAAATACCTCGATCATGTTGAAAATACCTCATGAGTTACAAAGATTCAAGAAAGAATAAACACAAGTTCTATTCTATAAAAAAAATCTGAAGATTCTCTTAAGAAGTGAGGGAATCGGAAATATAGTGTCAAAGATGGTCTAAGAACCTCTCAGTATAAATTTGATACAATCTCTAGTGGTTTTAGATTTCGATTTCTAGTAAAAAATCATGCTTTGAAAATCATAGCCTAAGAAAACAAATACATTTCAGCAATCATTTGATCTTTTGAGCTTCAATAATATGATCAAGATCCTCACAATCACATGGAGATCAAAAATGACGTTGAGTTTTCCAATTCAGCTCAAAAAAAGTATGGAAACAAACTAAAAAATAGTATTTATAGTTTTGTATAATCCCTAAAAGAGAAGATTTTTTTAAATAGAAACAAAAAAAAAACAAAAAAAAGGTAAATTATTAAAAGGGAAAAGAAGAGAAAACAAACAAACAAACAGCTAGCAGATTCCTCCCCTCCCCCACACTTCATTTCAGTTATGTCCTCAATGAGTTTTAACAATTATCATACAGTTTTCAAGTAGAAATTAAAATAGGATAGTAGAAGCTAGGTATAATGGAAAGAGTTCACCTGGCTGCAATTATTTCTTGGATGGACTGTGGTTCCCACTCTTATTTTGGCTTCAAATAGTCTTTAAAGAGAACCCAAAGAGCTACTATCCACTTCCATTCCCTGCACATAAAAACAAGCAGTAATTAAAATTTTATTCTGAATTAAGATACGTAACAGAAAATAACTAAAAATCAGATAAAAAGGGAGAAGAATTCTTGGATAAAACCCCCCAAGAGGTGCTGCAATTTATACATTCTATAGTCGAACAGCTATGTGGTCATCCCCAATTTATTGGTGGGTTTAGCTTGTGTGGTAAGAAAAACTAAATGCTCTTTCTTCCATAGATAGATAGTTCTACTTCTTCCTAAAGGCCCTCATTGATATAAAATTGTAGTGTGTCCAGCCCCTTAATAGTGAAAAACAACTTGAAATGTTGGGCTGGAAGGATGATGAATGGGGCCTCATGTACTACCACAGTTAAATCAATGGTTTCTTCATCCATTGGTAGCTCCATTGATGCTTCTTGATCTTGTTCAAATAAGGGTGAGTTAGTAAACAATTCAAATTTTATTAAATCAAAACAGGTTGAGAATAATCGAAGGATTGAATGATTTGGCGAGTCACGAAGTAGTGGAAATTAGGGCGTGCTTATGTGATCACATGAGGAATGATTTTAATTTCGTGGACCTGATGAATTGGGCCTCGCCGTCATTGCATTGGATTTTTGTCTTTGCGCAACCTTGTTGAACTTCACTGTGGCATTTGGATGAGCACCTCATGTGCATTCTCCTGCGGAAACGTAGTCGTAACCATGGGGAAGGATCAATGGGCTCAACGTTTTCAAAATACTACACAGGAAAAACAAATACAGTGAACAATTACAATATTTACCCCCGGTCTGGAATTTAAATAGGGCGGATTCTTTAGCAAGCTTGGTTGAATTTTCTCCACTGCCTGCGGGTCTCTCGGCCTCCATGGCTTCCGATGGAAGATTCAATCTTCATTTTGGGAATCGCCGGGCGTGGCACAGCTGGGATTCATCTGGAACGGCATCGAGATAACAGGGGGCGGCGCGGTCTACAATTAAGCTCGTGGGTTTTGGAGTTCAATCAGCGCGGCTCCCACTCCTCCGGCGGCATGACATCTCCTCTGATTGCCACCCTTGCAGCAACAATTCGGCTCTTCGGCTTCACGGTGGTCGACATCGGCATCCATGGGATCTGGCTCAGTCAGTGCGGTAGTGCTCCGTCGAAGGCGGCGACGTTCATCTTCTTCAGAGAACCTGCAGTGTGCATCTGGTCTTCTTTATCGACCAGTTCCTTGGCATTGGAAGAGGGAGCTTAAGGTTCCATTCGCGGTAAGTTGGAGATGGAGCTTGCGGTCACTTTCTGGTGATTGCGAACTATGTGGTAGCTTTAAGAGAAGGGTGTTAAGTGTTGGGTTAAGTGGTCGTGAAATCACAATCACTTCATTTTTCAAAAGGCACACGGTCTCTTGGCAAGTGAGGTGCGGTCACTTGAGAAGAATAATATGGTAGCTTTCAGTTGAACGTGCGGTAGGTTCTAGGTGGGTGGGACTCATGGTCACTTGAAAATATTCGCACGGTCACTCAAATGATCGTACTTCCTTCATGCGGTCACTTCACGGGTGATTTCACAAAAATCACTATTTTACCCATGTTTTGGATTAAATTAGGGGCGATTTCAAAGAATAATAGAAAAAAAACTATTGAAATTTGTGCTCACATCAACAACCAAGATGATACACTCATTGTATCTTACCCTTATTAATGATTTTATAGTTTTATATGCGTTCAAAGAAAAATAAATACGATGGTGGATGTGCATGATAAAATTCAAGAAGGAAATAAAACATGTAATGCATATTCAACACAGATGTTAGGTAGAAAGGTGACACCCCTAGATTTGTTCTAATGAGTACCTTCACTGTCTCACTCCAGTTGGTCTCATTCATACTCAATATTCACACTTCTTCGTATGCATGAATATCCCTCATTGACCCTTTGGAAATGTTAATGCACCGCTCCCTCAAGAGACCTCAACCTAACTACCCCCTACTTCACGGGAAACCAATGGAGTAACCCTCGATCAATAGATCACCCTACTGGCCTCAGTAGGATGCAATCCCAACCATTAATCACTTAACCACTTTAGCTCCATTTATGCCAAGATGACTGAGAAAAGGAAGGGGAATTTTTTTTGCAAGGCTAAATGGTTTAAAATATTTTCTCTCACTATGTACAGGGGAATATGGTTGAGTCTAAACACCCCACAAAAGAAAACAAAGGGGGCACTTGTTGGCTCTAAAAGCGAGGGCATGTTAGAAGATTTTTTTTTCACAAAACACTACTTTCAAACATTTTTCACATTACATACAGACTACATTCACCTTATTTATAGGCTATTCCCAAAAAATGAAAATACTCCAAAACATGATAGCCACATAGAATTTAATGAAGGAACAAAAAACAATGCTGAAATATAAAATATCTTGCATAGTAAATGAAGTGGACGCATGGGGAATTCCTCCTGCTTTGAAAAACCACATGACATTCATTTTTGGTTTGCATTTCCAACACTCCCCTTCAAACCAAAACAAGCTTCATTCCGATCATTTTTCTTAGTTGTTTGAATGCACCTGTCAGTAATTCCTTTGTGAAAATATCAGCCACCTATTCTGTAATATGGAAATACTCCAATTTTATTGTTTTCTGCTTCACATGATCTCTCGGAAAATGGTATTGGGTATCAATGTGTTTGATTCTTCCATGTTGCACCTGATTGTCGACTTATTATCCATATATATGACTATGGATCTATCCTACGGATGCTTCATCTCCTTTAGCAGATTTCCCAACCAAATTTCTTCACAATTAGAGGACGATGCTGCTACGTATTCTGCTTCACATGTGGATAAGGAAACCACACTATGTTTCCTTGAATTCCACGTGAAAACAGTTGTTCCAAAAAAGAATACATATCCAGTGGTGCTTTCTCTTTCATCATGGTCACCTCCCCAATCACTGTCTGATTATCCATATATCTTTTCTTCATCACCATATAGACATAAAAGACCGAATTCTACTGTTCCTTTGACGTACCTGAGGATTCTTTTTGCAGCTAGCCAATGTGATTCTATTGGTGCCTTAGTGTACTTAGATGCCCAACACTGCAGAAAATATTTGGCCTTGTGATTGTAATGTACCTTAGGCTTCTAATCAAAATCTCAAACAAAGTTGAGTCGACGCTACTTCTTTCTCCATCTTTTTTCAGTTTTAAGCTCATTGCTACATGTGTTTTTAAGGTATTACAATTGGCCATCTTGAACATTTCAAGAATTCTTTGGCATACTTATTCGGAGATATATAGATGCCATGATGATGTTTCTTTACTTCTATGCCTAGAAAAAAGGACCTGAATGTAACATCCAAGGTAAATAAAGAATAAAACATTTTTATATTTATTAATATTTACGAATTAAATATTAATTTTACTTTAAAGGGGTTGCTATGTTCGATAGCGTACCCGATACGCAACAAAGAGTTTCTTTGAAATCTTACGTTGCACACTAGTAATAAAATAATATTATTTTAAATGGCAGTTAACACGTAGCCGTTGTATTGGCGGAAATGAATAGAAATAACTAAAATATGATTATATATGTTTGTTAAATATTTTTACATTTATCCAATAAAGGATAAAGACTTAAAATACGAAAAGAATTCAATTTTAGGCATATATACTCTAATTTTCACTAAAGGTCCACTTATCACCTTTTGATGGAGAATCGTCATTAAATATAGTTTTGGTTACTCTTATACATTCTATTGGACCAAATAAAATTCTTTTTTAGAATCGGGACATCAAAATTTACTTTGTGTAAATTTTTGGTATTTTTCCGATAAAGATCATTTTTTAATGAATAGTGAAAAATGTTGTATTTTAATTCAAAACCACTTTTTAATCTAATTTATTAATATGATTAGATTATCTTTTGAATTGGTTTAAAAGTGAAATTAGAATATATTTTTACCATTTAATACAATAGTGGTCGTTGAAATTAATTTCACTTTGAAACCGGACTTAAACTAGTGTCAATCTTTTGATACATTTTGTTTCATAAAAACATGCTATTTGTTTTGACAGCAGGAATTAATTATTAAATTAATTAATGCAACTTATATGTTTTTAATTTTGTAAAATAGACATCAATTTTGAATTTGGAATATCAAATATAGCTTAGGGTGAATTTTTGGTATTTTTCTAAAAAACTTCAATTTTTGATGAATAGTGAAACCACTAAGTGGTACTTAAAAAACTGATTTTTTCGTTTAAATGAAATTTTATTACCTCTGTGTTTTGAATTTAAAAAATCCGACATACATGGTTGTCATTAAGAAGTAAAATGTGGTTCAATGAGATTAAAATAATTTTTTGGTGAATAATAACTTTTATGTTTTTAATCGCGATTAGAGGTAATTAGTGTACTTTACGGTAAAAATAATGTTTTAATAATATGAAATGACCTTGAAACATGTCATACTCTTATTGGATGTGTCATGGCCGACCAAGAAAATCCATGGGTCAACTTGGGGACCCCATGGAACCACTTTGGTAGGAAAATGACATTAATAACTTTTTATTTAAAGTTAAAATAAAAATGTCACAAACATGAGTTGTTTTACTAAAACAATTTTTAAATGGGGTTATACAAGTCATATTTTAGACTATAAATATTCATTAAAAATATAAAAAGATTTCCTACATCATGATATTTTTTTTATAATTTTTAAAAATTAAATAAATTACATTATTTATGACACTATGATGATGCAACGATTACCTCATTATTTAACGATTTAAATAAAATGAAAAGATAATGTAAACTCTAAGACCTAAACTTGTCAAAAACCTATTGGATGGGTGGATTTTGAACTCTTATCACCTTATACTAGAAATATATAATTTTGGGACCTTTAAAATCCGAAAAGAATTTTATAATAAAGTAAACTTTTATAAATTTCCAAGAGTGCCCCTCCTCTCCTCTTATAAAAGGCCCCCACCTCTACCACCTTACCCACATCTCTCAAGCCTTTGTCTCGGCCAAAACCTGACAATTTTGTCTCTCCACATCCCTATCTTACTCCTAGAAGCCTCACTTTGGGCAGAAGTCTTTCCAAGGAAGCCTTTGAGCTCAAATCAAAAAGAGTTATCCGTTTTGAAGGTAGTGTCTTCTCTTGTGTTCTTATGTTTTATTTTGCTTCTCCAACTCCCTAAACTCTTTTTATTCCTTTATTTTGTAACAACACCAGTATATTAAATATACTAGTATATTTTTATGAGAAGTATTAGAGCTTCACCTACACACACCTTCGTCTAATGGTAAAAGAACATACTGTTTCTGTGGTTAGCGATTTTCTGCCTCACGAAACGATGATTGTTCAATATTCTTTTAACACCTTTCATGGTGGCCATTAAGATGTCACTATATTTATATATGATTTATATTATGTTTATGTTTTCCTTATGCTTCTGTATTTTTCATTTATGGCATACCTTTATGGTTTCCATTATGGGTAAACGCGATAATTTCATTTTAGGAAGTGTGGACTACCGCCCCCTCAAAGTGATTTGATTCGTTAATACCATATGTGGGATATATAAAGGACAGAGTTAATGATATTATATATGATGTTATACTGGAATTATAATATACCTTTATATCATCGTGATTTCACTCCATTAAATATGAAATAGAAATGAAAGTAGCGTTCAAGCGTACGTACGGCTTACCGTCTCTATGAACGATGCATTTCATTTCTTACCACTAAATGTTATATACTATTGTAAATACATGTATATGATGGATATATATGATATATATGATATCCAAATCATGAATATCATTCTGGATATAATGAACCTTTGACCACATGAACAACATGTAATTGTAAGAAGTCCACTTTCGACTTAAGATGCAAATATCGACAAAACAAACATTTTTAACTTAAATGATTACATAATGTTTATAACATGACAATAAGTGATATAAAAGGAATAATAAGCTTGAAAAAGGTTCATAAGCAAGTAGAAATTAACTTTAGTTTATTATTCAGGAGATTAAAGAGCAATCGAGTCACGTCGGACACGAGGTAAGGGACTTCATCTCAATCTCTTTTCATTGAGGCATATTTTGTTCTAATACAAGACTTTCTTTTATACGCTGTATAAAACACCTTCGACCTTTTATTTCATTCAAAGGGAATCTTTTTCTACGAATCATTTTACAAAACGACAAAAAAGAATGTTTCTTTTAACGTACGCAGTGACAACGACCTTTTCCGCCGCCGCAAGTATTATTTGGTCTTTGGCTTCCTTAACAAGATGTAATGTTTTTTAAAATTAAATAAATACCATATACTCTTTTATATATTTTGGTATTGAAAATGGTTTTTATAATGGATTTGTTATGACAATATATTTAAGTGATACATTGTGATCAAAGTGTGGAAATGTTTTCTTTCCATTATATTTGTTTTATGTCTTATGATTTTATAATGGTACTTGGACATTTGACGAGTGGTTATGTGATAAACCATATGACGGGTGGTGCCGTGAATACCAGGATGGGTGGTTACATTATAACCTCCAATGCATTGGGTATGGAAGTCGGCTGTATGGCTATTCCATTAAGTGATATGTGTGGAAGTCGACCGGATGGTTATTCCACTTAAGTATGTTTATGTCCCAAGTTACCTTTATATGTTATGTGTTCTTTATATGGGTTTTATGGTAATCTTTTGGTTACAAAGGGTAAGTAATGATCTTTAATTCAGTAAAGAGTTTTTACTACTTCATAAAGGTGAAAGGTATTACTTTGATAAAGTATACATGGTTTACTTGTTGTTTTGAAAAACTAACAGTTTTCATTCTTTGTGTATCCCTTACTGAGCTTTTTATGATCACCCCAAGTTTTTGAAATGTTTTTCACAGGACTTAATGTGGAATAGGGTCAAGGATGGGATCAAGGAAAATTCATGCTATCTAAAACATGGAACTAGACATGTTTCTTTTTAAGAGTTTTTATTTTATGGAAACTTAGTAGAAGTGTCTACTTTGTAATCTTTTGAGATGTAATAGTTATGTCCTAATTCTCTAAAACTCTAAACCTAAAAATATCCTCATTGTGAATTATTCATTTAATTCAATATTAAGTAAGGTTTAAGTCCGGGTCCTTATATTTGCTTTCAGAGGTCGATTTAGAAAAATTTAGGAGTTAGAAAATTGTTAAATTATAAATTAATTTATGGTATGACTGAAATGATATAGCATTTAAAGATTACCATGTTGCTTCGCCTAAGATATTTCTGTGTTAAGAATAGTTTTTCATAGAGAAAATAGAACATATTTTCTAGGAAGGCATACAGAGTATAATGACCTTTCGAATCAGCAACCAGAGATGGTCGGAATCATAATTTAGTAGTTTACTGCACTGATGGCTCAGTTGAATCAGGTGATAAATGGTTGTTGTGTTTATTGATGATATTTTGGTGTTTTATAAAAGTAAAGAGGAGCATGAAAGTCATTTAATGTTTATCTTGAAAACCTTAAAAGAAAAGAAACTGTATGGAAAATTCAGCAAGTGTGAGTTTTGGTTACAACAAATTTCTTTCCTTGGTCACATTGTATCTAAAGATGGGATAAATGTTGATCCTGCTAAAACAAAAGTTGTTGAAGAATGGTCAAAACCCACAAATGTAACTGAGATTCGTAGCTTCCTTGGTTTGGCAGGCTATTACCGAAGGTTTGTTAGAAATTTTTCACGGTTATCTAGTCCAATGAATAAGCTAACTCGAAAGGGTGTTAAGTTTATCTGGACAAAAGAATGTGATGATTTTTTTCATGAGTTGAAAAGAAGATTGGTGAATGATCCAGTTTTGGCACTTCCTTCTAGGAATGGTGGGTTTGTTATATATAGTGATGCTTTGTTGAAGGGACTTGGCTGTGTCCTTATTCAAAATGATTAGGTAATTGCTTATGCTTCACGTCAGTTGAAAACTCATGAGGTAAATTACCCTACACATGACTTGGAATTAGTTGCTGTTGTTTTTGCTCTAAAAATATGGAGGCATCATTTGTATGGAGTAAAGTGTGAAATATATACTGATCACAAAAGTTTAAAGTATATATTCACTCAGAAATAATTGAACATGAGACAGAGGAGATGGATAGAATTAATCAAGGATTATGATTTTACAATTCATTACCATCCGGGAAAAGAAAATAAAGTGGCTGATGCTTTGAGTCAAAAAAGTAATGCTTTATTAACCATGCTAAATTTGGAATGAGATCCTTTGGTTTTTGATTTGATGAACTTTGGCATAGAATTTTTTGGTGCAGGAAGTTCTTATGTTTTGTTTCATGTGTCATTGAAATCTTCTCTATCAGACAGAATCAAGCAAGCACAGAAGAAAGATAGCGAGTTGCAGAAAAAGGTAGAGCAGGTTCAGAAGGGTAAGTTGCCTGAATTCAACATTGATAATGATTGTGTTTTGAGATTTGGGAAGAGATTGTGTGTGCCTTGTGATTCACAGTTGAAGAGAGAGTTGTTATGTGAAGCTCATAGTTCTCTGTTTTCAGTTCATCCAGGAAGTACTAAGATGTATAGAGATCTTCGGGAGTATTACTGGTGGGACAGAATGAAAAGGGACATTGCTGATTTTACTGTGAATTGTTTGACATGTCAACAGGTTAAAGCAGAGCGGTAGTTACCGAAAGGGATGCTTCAACCTTTACCAGTGACAGAGTGGAAATGGGAAAATATATCCATGGACTTTGTTGTGGGATTACCGAAGACATCTCGAGGTAATAATGCAATCTGGGTTATTGTTGATCGCTTGACTAAATCTGCTCATTTCCTTCCTATTCGAGATACTTTCTCTCTATATCAACTTTCTCGATTGTATCTTAAAGAGATAGTCTGGTTTCATGGAGTTCCCCTATCCCTTGTATCTGATCGTGATCCCAGGTTTACTTCTAACTTTTGGAAAGGCCTTCAGAAGTCATTAGGTACTGAATTAAATTTTAGTACAGCTTTTAATCCTCAATCAGATGGGCAGTCAAAACAAACAATTCAGACTTTTGAGGATATGCTACGTGCTTGCTCGATGGATTATCAGGGAAGCTGGGACCAACATCTTTCTTTGGTTGAATTTTCATATAATAACGGTTTTCATTCCAGTATACAGATGGCTCCGTTTGAGGCATTATATGGGAAGCGGTGTTGAACTCTAGCTTTTTGGGATGAAGTGGGTGAAAGGAAGCTGATGGGACCGAAATTGGTAGAAGATATGGCAGAAAAAGTTCAGTTGATTCAAAAACACATGAGAACAGCTCAGAGCAGGCAGAAGAGTTATGCGGATAACCGGAGGAAGGATCTATCTTTCGAGGTAGGTGATCATGTTTTTCTCAAAGTTTCACCGTGGAAAAGTGTGATGTGATTTGGTAAAAAAGGAAAGCTGAGTCCAAGGTTCATTGGACCATATGAAATTCTGGAGAGAGTTGGATCAATTGCTTACCGAGTGGCTTTACCTCCGAGTTTATCTCAGGTACACAATGTTTTTCATGTTTCGATGTTGAGAAAGTATATGCCAGATCCATCTCATGTTTTGAGCCGAGAGATAGTTCAGTTGGAAGAGAATCTCTCTTATGAAGAACAACCAGTCCAGATTCTTGACCAAAGAGAGCAAGTGTTGCGAAATAAGGAAATTCACCAGGTAAAGGTTTTGTGGAAAAACCATATAGTTGAAGAGGAAATGTGGGAATCTGAAAATTCTATGAGGGATAAATACCCCCACTTATTTTGATAAGTGAATAAAATTGAGAGGACGCAATTCCCAAAAGGGGGGAAGGATGTAACATCCCAGGTAAATAAAGAATAAAACATTTTTATATTTATTAATATTTATGAATTAAATATTAATTTTACTTTAAAGGGGTTTCTCTGTTCGATAGCGTACCCGATACGCAACAAAGATTTTCTTTGAAATCTTATGTTGCACACTAGTAATAAAATAATATTATTTTAAATGGTAGTTAACACGTAGCCGTTGTATTGGAGGGAATGAATAGAAATAACTAAAATATGATTATATATGTTTGTTAAATGTTTTTACATTTATCCAATAAAGGATAAAGGCTTAAAATACGAAAAGAATTCAATTTTAGGCATATATACTCTAATTTTCACTAAAGGTACACTTATCGCCTTTTGATGGAGAACCATCATTAAATATAGTTTTGGTCACTCTTATACATTCTATTGGACCAAATAAAATTCTTCTTTAGAATCGGGACATCAAAATTTACTTTGTGTAAATTTTTGGTATTTTTCCGATAAAGATCATTTTTTAATGAATAGTGAAAAATGTTGTATTTTAATTCAAAACCTCTTTTTAATATAATTTATTAATATGATTAGATTACCTTTTGAATTGGTTTAAAATTGAAATTAGAATATATTTTTACCATTTAATCCAATAGTGGTCATTGCAATTAATTTCACTTTGAAATCGGACTTAAACTAGTGTCAATCTTTTGATACATTTTGTTTCATAAAAATATGCTATTAGTTTTGACAGCGGGAATTAATTATTAAATTAATTAATTCAACTTATATGTTTTGAATTTTGTAAAATAGACATCATTTTTGAATTCTGAATATCAAATATAGCTTAGGGTGAATTTTTGGTATTTTTCTGAAAAACTTCAATTTTTGATGAATAGTGAAACCACTAAGTGGTACTTAAAAAACTGATTTTTTCATTTAAATGAAATTTTACCACCTCTGTGTTTTGAATTTCAAAAATCCAACATACATGGTTGTCATTAAGAAGTAAAATGTGGTTCAATGGGATTAAAATAATTTTTTTGGTGAATAGTAACTTTTATGTTTTTAATCGCGATTAGAGGTAGTTAGTGTAGTTTAAGGTAAAAATAATGTTTTAATAATATTAAATGACCTTGACACATGTCCTAATCTTATTGGATGTGTCATGGCTGACCAAGAAAATCCATGGGTCAACTTGGGGACCCCATTGAACCACTTTGGTAGGAAAATGACATTAATAACTTTTTATTTAAAGTTAAAATAAAAATGTCACAAACATGAGTTGTTTTACTAAAACAATTTTTAAATGGGGTTATACAAGTCATATTTTTGACTATAAATATTCATTAGAAATCTAAAAATATTTCCTACATCATGATATTTTTTTATAATTTTTAAAAATTAAATAAATTAAATTATTTATGACACCATGATGATACAACGATTACCTCATTATTTAACGATTTAAATAAAATGAAAAGATAATGTAAAATCTAAGACCTACACTTGTCAAAAACCTATTGGATGGGTGTATTTAGAACTCTTATCACCTTATACTAGAAATATATAATTTTGGGACCTTTAAAATTCGAAAAGAATTTTATAATAAAGTAAACTTTTATAACTTTCCAAGAGTGCCCCTCTTCTCCTCTTATAAAAGGCCCCCACCTCAACCACATTACCTACACCTATAAAGCCTTTGGCTCGGCCAAACCCTGACCATTTTTTCTATCCACATCCCTATCTTACTCCTAGAAGCCTCACTTTGGGCAGAAGTCTTTCCAAGGAAGCCTTTGAGCTCAAATCAAAAAGAGTTACCCGTTTTGAAGGTAGTCTCTTCTCTTGTGTTCTTATGGTTTATTTTGCTTCTCCAACCCCCTAAACTATTTTTATTCCTTTATTTTGTAACAAAAACAGTATCTTCAATATACTAGTATGTTGTTTTGAGAAGTATTATAGCTACACCTACACACACCTTTGTCTAATGGTTAAAGAACATACTGTTTCTGTGGTTGGTGATTTTCTGCCTCACGAAACGATGATTGTTCAATCTTATTTTAACACCTTTCATGGGGGCCATTAAGATGTCACTCTATTTATATATGATTTATATTATGTTTATGTTTTCCTTATGCTTCTGTATTTTTCATTTATTGAATACCTTTATGGTTTCCATTATGGGTAAACGCGATAATTTCATTTTTGGAAGTGCGGACTACCGCCCCCTCAAAGTGATTTGATTCGTTAATGCCATATGTGGGACGTATAAAGGACTAAGTTAATGATATTATATATGATATTATAGTGGAATTATAATATACCTTTATATCATTATGATTTCAATCCATTAAATATGAAATAGAAATGAAAGTAGCGTTCATGCGTATGTACGGTTTACCGTCTCCATGAATGGTACATTTCATTTCTTACCACTAAATGTTATATACTATTATAAATACATGTATATTCTAGATATATATGATATCCAAATCATGAATATAATTCTGGATATAATGAACCTTTGACCACATGAACAACATGTAATTGTAAGAAGTCCACTTTCGACTTAAGAACCAAATATTGACAAAACAAACATTTTTAACTTAAATGATTACATAATGTTTATAACATGGAAATAAGTGATATAAAAGGAATAATAAGCTTGAAAAATGTTCTTAATAAAGTATAAATTAACTTTAGTTTATTATTCAGGAGATTAAAGAGCAATCGAGTCACGTCGAACACGAGGTAAGGGACTTCGTCTCAATCTCTTTTCATTGAGGCATATTTTGTTCTAATATAAGACTTTCTTTTATACGATGTATAAAACACCTTTGACTTTTCATTTCATCCAAAGGGAATCTTTTTCTACGAAGCATTTTACAAAATGACATAAAGGAATGTTTCTTTTAACGTACGCGGTGACAACGACCTTTTCCGCCGTCGCGAGTATTATTTGGTCTTTGGCTTCCTTAACAAGCCGTAATGTTTTTTAAAGTTAAATAAATACCATATACTCTTTTATGTAATTTGGTATTGAAAATGGTTTTTATAACGGATTTGTTATGACAATATATTTAAGTGATATATTGTGATCAAAGTGTGGAAATTTTTTCTTTCAATTATATTTGTTTTTTGTCTTATGATTTTATAATGGTATTTGGACATTTGACAAGTGGTTACATGATAAACCATATGACGGGTGGTGCCGTGAATACCAGGATGGGTGGTTACATTATAACCTCCAATGCATTGGGTATGGAAGTCGGCCGTATGGCTATTCCATTAAGTGATATGTGTGGAAGTCGACCGGATGGTTATTCCACTTAAGTATGTTTATGTCCCAAGTTACCTTTATATGTTATGTGTTCTTTATATGGGTTTTATGGTAATCTTTTGGTTACAAAAGGGTAAGTAATGATCTTTAATTCAGTGAAGAGTTTTTACTACTTCATAAAGGTGAAAGGTATTACTTTGATAAAGTATACATGGTTTACTTGTTTTTTTGAAAAACTAACAGTTTTCATTCTTTGTGTATCCCTTACTGAGCTTTTTATGCTCACCCCAAGTTTTTGAAATGTTTTTCACAGGACTTAATGTGGAATAGGGTCAAGGATGGGATCAAGGAAAAGTCATGCTATCTAAAACATGGAACTAGACATGTTTCTTTTTAAGAGTTTTTATTTTATGGAAACTTAGTAGAAGTGTCTACTTTGTAATCTTTTGAGATGTAATAGTTATGTTCTAATTCTATAAAACTCTAAACCTGAAAAGATCCTCAATGTGAATTATTCATTTAATTCAATATTAAGTAAGGTTTAAGGTCGGGGCCTTATAGTTGGTATCAGAGGTCGGTTTAGACAACTTTAGGAGTTAGAAAATTGTTAAATTATAAATTAATTTATGGTATGACTGAAATGATATAGCATTTAAATATTACCATGTTGCTTCGCCTAAGATATTTCTGTGTTAAGAATAGTTTTTCGTAGAGAAAATATAACATATTTTCTAGGAAGGCATACAGAGTATAATGACCTTTCGAATCAGCAACCATAGATGGTCGGAATCATAATTTAGCATTTTACTGCACTAATGGCTCAGTTGAATCAGGTGATAAATGGTTGTTGTGTTTATTGATGATATTTTGGTGTTTTCTAAAAGTAAAGAGGAGCATGAAAGTCATTTAATGGTTATCTTGAAAACCTTAAAAGAAAAGAAACTGTATGGAAAATTCAGCAAGTGTGAGTTTCGGTTACAACAAATTTCTTTCCTTGGACACATTGTTTCTAAAGATGGGATAAATTTTGATCCTGCTAAAACAAAAGTTGTTAAAGAATGGCCAAAACCCACAAATGTAACTGAGATTCGTAGATTCCTTGGTTTGGCAGGCTATTACCGAAGGTTTGTTAGAAATTTTTCACGGTTATCTAGTCCAATGACTAAGCTAACTCGGAAGGGTGTTAATTTATCTGGAAAAAAGAATGTGATGATGTTTTTCATGAGTTGAAAAGAAGATTGGTGAATGCTCCAGTTTTGGCACTTCCTTCTAGGAATGGTGAGTTTGTTATATACATTGATGCTTCATTGAAGGGACTTGGCTGTGTCCTTATGTAGAATGATTAGGTAATTGCTTATGCTTCACGTCAGTTGAAAACTCATGAGGTAAATTACCCTACACATGACTTGGAATTAGTTGCTGTTGTTTTTGCTCTAAAAAATTGGAGGCATCATTTGTATGGAGTAAAGTGTGAAATATATACTGATCATAAAAGTTTAAAGTATATATTCACTCAGAAAAAATAGAACATGAGACAGAGGAGATGGATAGAATTAATCAAGGATTATGATTGTACAATTCATTACCATCTGGGAAAATAAAATAAAGTGGATGATGCTTTGAGTCGAAAAAGTAATGCTTCATTAACCATGCTACATTTAGAACGAGATCCTTTTGTTTTTGATTTGATGAATTTTGGCATAGAAGTTTTTGGTGCATGAATTTTTCTGTTTTGTTTCATGTGTCATTGAAATATTCTCTATCAGACAGAATCAAGCAAGCACAGAAGAAAGATAGTGAGTTGTAGAAAAAGGTAGAGCTAGTTCAGAAGGGTAAGTTGCATAAATTCAACATTGATAATGATTGTGTTTTGAGATTTGGGAAGAGATTGTGTGTTCCTTGTGATTCATAGTTGAAGAGAGAGTTGTTATGTGAAGCTCATATTTCTCCGTTTTCAGTTCATCCAGAAAGTACTAAGATGTATAGAGATCTTTGGGAGTATTACTGGTGGGACAGAATGAAAAGGGATATTGCTGATTTTACTATGAAGTGTTTGACATGTCAACAGGTTAAAACAGAGCGGTAGTTACCGAAAGGGATGCTTCAGCCTTTACGAGTGCCATAGTGGAAATGGGAAAATATATCTATGGACTTTGTTGTGGGATTACCAAAGACATCTCGAGGTAATAATGCAATCTTGGTTATTATTGATCGCTTGACTAAATCTGCTCATTTCCTTCCTATTTGAGATACTTTCTCTCTAGATCAACTTTCTCGATTGTATCTTAAAGAGATAGTCAGGTTGCATGGAGTTCCCCTATCCATTGTATCTGATCGTGATCCTAGGTTTACTTTTATCTTTTGGAAAGGCCTTCAGAAGTCGTTGGGTACTAAATTAAATTTTAGTATAGCTTTTCATCCTCAATCAGATGGGTAGTCAGAACGAACAATTCAGACTTTGGAGGATATGCTACGTGCTTGCTCGATGGATTATCAGGGAAGTTGGGACCAACATCTTTCTTTGGTTGAATTTTCATATAATAACGGTTTTCATTCCAGTATACAGATGGCTCCGTTTGAGGCATTATATGGGAAGCAGTGTTGAACTACACCTTTTTGGGATGAAGTGGGTGAAAGGAAGCTGATGCGACCGGAATTGGTAGAAGAGATGGCAGAAAAAGTTCAGTTGATTTAGAAACACATGAGAACATCTTAGAGCAGGCAGAAGAGTTATGTGGATAACCGGAGGAAGGATATATCTTTCAAGGTAGGTGATCATGTTTTTCTCAAAGTTTCACCGTGGAAAAGTGTGATGCGATTTGGTAAGAAAGGAAAGCTGAGTCCAAGGTTCATTGGACCATATGAAATTCTGGAGAGATTTGGATCAGTTGCTTACCGAGTGGCTTTACCTCCGAGTTTATCTTAGGTACACAATGTTTTTTATGTTTCGATGTTGAGAAAGTATATGCCAGATCCATCTCATGTTTTGAGCCCAGAGGTAGTTCAGTTGGAAGAGAATCTCTCTTATGAAGAACAACAAGTCCAGATTCTTGACCGAAGAGAGCAAGTGTTGCGAAATAAGGTAATTCACCAGGTAAAGGTTTTGTGGAAAAACCATACGGTTGAAGAGGCAATGTGGGAATCTGGAAATGCTATGAGGGATAAATACCCCCACTTATTTTGATAAGTGAAGAAAATTATGAGGACGTAATTTCCAAAAGGGGGGAAGGATGTAACTTCCCAGGTAAATAAAGAGTAAAACATTTTCATTTTTAATAATATTTAAGAATTAAATAGTAATTTTACTTTAAAGGGGTTGCTATGTTCGACAGCGTACCCGATATGCAACAAAGAGTTTCTTTGAAATCTTACGTTGCACACTAGTAATAAAATAATATTATTTTAAATGGTAGTTAACACGTAGTTGTTGTATTGGTGGGAATGAATATAAATAACTAAAATATGATTATATATGTTTGTTAAATGTTTTTACATTTATCCAATAAAGTATAAAGGCTTAAAATACGAAAAGAATTCAATTTTAGGCATATATACTCTAATTTTCACTAAAGGTCCACTTATCGCCTTTTGATGGTGAACAATCATTAAATATAGTTTTTGTCACTCTTATAAATTCTATTGGACCAAATAAAATTCTTCTTTAGAATCGGGACATCAAAATTTACTTTGTGTAAATTTTTGGTATTTTTCCGATAAAGATCATTTTTTTAATGAATAGTGAAAAATGTTGTATTTTAATTCAAAATTTCTTTTTAATCTAATTTATTAATATGATTAGATTTTATTTTGAATTGGTTTAAAAGTAAAATTAGAATATATTTTTACCATTTAATCCAATAGTGGTCATTAGAATTAATTTCACTTTGAAATCAGACTTAAACTGGTGTCAATCTTTTGATACATTTTGTTTCATAAAAACACGCTATTTGTTTTGACAGTGGGAATTAATTATTAAATTAATTAATGAAACTTATATGTTTTGAATTTTGTAAAATAGACATAATTTTTGAATTCGGAATATCAAATATAGCTTAGGGTGAATTTTTTGTATTTTTCTGAAAAACTTCGATTTTTGATGAATAGTGAAACCACTAAGTGGTACTTAAAAAACTGATTTTTTCATTTAAATGAAATTTTACCACCTCTGTGTTTGGAATTTCAAAAATCCGACAAACATGGTTGTCATTAAGAAGTAAAATTTGGTTCAATGAGATTAAAATAATTTTTTGGTGAATAATAACTTTTATGTTTTTTAATCGCGATTAGAGGTAATTAGTGTAGTTTAAGATAAAAATAATGTTTTAATAAAATGAAATGACCTTGACACATGTACTAACCTTATTGGATGTGTCATGGCCGACCAAGACATTCCATGGGTCAACTTGGGGACCCCATGGAGCCACTTTGGTAGGAAAATGACATTAATAACTTTTTATTTAAAGTTAAAATAAAAATGTCACAAACATGAGTTGTTTTACTAAAAAAAATTTTAAATGGAGTTATACAAGTCATATTTTTGACTATAAATATTAATTATAAATCTAAAAATATTTCCTACATCATGATATTTTTTTTATAATTTTTAGAAATTAAATAAATTAAATTATTTATGACACCATGATGATGCAACGATTACCTCATTATTTAACGATTTAAATAAAATGAAAAGATAATGTAAAATATAAGAACTAATCTTGTAAAAAACCTATTGTATGGGTGGATTTTGAACTCTTACCACCTTATACTCGAAATATATAATTTTTGGACCTTTAAAATCCGAAAATAATTTTATAATAAAGTAAACTTTTATAACTTTCCAAGAGTGCCCCTCCTCTCCTCTTATAAAAGGCCCCCACCTCTACCACCTTACCCACACCTCTCAAGCCTTTGGCTCGGCCAAACCCTGACCATTTTGTCTCTCCAAATCCCTCTCTTACTCCTAGAATCCTCACTTTGGGCAGAAGTCTTTCCAAGGAAGCCTTTGATCTCAAATCAAAAAGAGTTACCCATTTTGAAGGTAGTGTCTTCTCTTGTGTTCTTATGTTTTATTTTGCTTCTCCAACCACCTAAACTCTTTTTATTCCTTTCTTTTGTAACAAAAAAAGTATCTTAAATATACTAGGATGTTTTTATGAGAATTATTAGAGCTACACCTACACACAAATTCGTCTAATGGTTAAAGAACATACTGTTTCTGTGGTTAGCGATTTTCTGCCTCACGAAACGATGATTGTTCAATCTTATTTTAACACCTTTCATGGTGGAAATTAAGATGTAACTATATTTATATATGATTTATATTATGTTTATGTTTTCCTTATGCTTCTTTATTTTTCATTTATGGCATACCTTCATGGTTTCCATTATGGGTAAACGCGATAATTTCATTTTAGGAAGTGCGGACTACCGCCCCCTCAAAGTGATTTGATTAGTTAATGCCATATGTGGGACGTATAAAGGATGGATTTGATGATATTATATATGATATTATACTGTAATTATAATATACCTTTATATAATTATGATTTCACTCCATTAAATATGAAATAGAAATGAAAGTAGCATTCATGCGTACCTACGGCTTACCGTCTCCATGAACGATGCATTTCATTTCTTACCACTAAATGTTATATACTATTGTAAATACATGTATATGATGGATATATATGATATATATGATATCCAAATCATGAATATCATTCTGGATATAATAAACCTTTTACCACATGAACAACATGTAATTGTAAGAAGTCCACTTTCGACTTAAGAACCAAATATCGACAAAACAAACATTTTTAACTTAAATGATTACATAATGTTTATAACATGGAAATAAGTGATATAAAAGGAATAATACTCTTGAAAAAGGTTCTTAAGCAAGTATAAATTAACTTTAGTTTATTATTCAGGAGATTAAAGAGCAATCGAGTCACGTCGGACACAAGGTAAGGGACTTCATCTCAATCTCTTTTCATTGAGGCATATTTTGTTCTAATACAAGACTTTCTTTTATACGCTGTATAAAACACCTTTGACTTTTCATTTCATTCAAAGGGAATCTTTTTCTACGAAGTGTTTTACAAAACTACAAAAAGGAATGTTTCTTTTAACGTATGCGGTGACAACGACCTTTTCCACCGCCGCGAGTATTATTTGGTCTTTGGCTTCCTCAACAAGCCGTAATGTTTTTTAAAATTAAATAAATACCATATACTCTTTTATGTATTTTGGTATTGAAAATGGTTTTTATAATGGATTTTTTATGACAATATATTTAAGTGATATATTGTGATCAAAGTGTGGAAATGTTTTCTTTCCATTATATTTGTTTTATATCTTATGATTTTATAATGGTACTTGGACATTTGACGGGTGGTTACGTGATAAACCATATGACGAGTAGTACCGTGAATACCAGGACGGGTGGTTACATTATAACCTCCAATGCATTGGGTATGGAAGTCGGCCGTATGGCTATTCCATTAAGTGATATGTGTGGAAGTCGACCGGATGGTTATTCCACTTAAGTATGTTTATGTCCCAAGTTACCTTTATATGTTATGTGTTCTTTATATGGGTTTTATGGTAATATTTTGGTTATAAAAGGGTAAGTAATGATCTTTAATTCAATGAAGAGTTTTTACTACTTCATAAAGGTGAAAGGTATTACTTTGATAAAGTATACATGTTTACTTGTTGTTTTGAAAAACTAACAGTTTTCATTCTTTGTGTATCCCTTACTGAGCTTTTTATGCTCACCCCAAGTTTTTGAAATGTTTTTCACAGGACTTAATGTGGAATAGGGTCAAGGATGGGATCAAGGAAAAGTCATGCTATCTAAAACATGGAACTAGACATGTTTCTTTTTAAGAGTTTTTATTTTATGGAAACTTAGTAGAAGTGTCTACTTTGTAATATTTTGAGATGTAATAGTTATGTCCTAATTCTCTAAAACTCTAAACCTAAAAAGATCCTCAATGTGAATTATTCATTTAATTCAATATTAAGTAAGGTTTAAGGCCAGGGCCTTATACTGAAACCTCCATCGGTCATCTCGAACTCCTTAAACATGGCCTTCTTGAATTCATCGAACATCAGTCGGTTGTTCCCTGTAAACAAAAAGTCATCAACATACAGGCATGCTATAAGAATATCACCAAGAGAATTTTTCTTGATGTAAATTGTATGCTTATATGGACATTGGGAAAATCCATTCTCTTGAAGATAATTATTGATACATGCATTCCAAGCATGTGGAGCTTTCTTAACCCATAGAGAGATTTATTTAGTCGATACACCTGATATTCCTCTCCTTGCATAACAAATCCTTCAGGTTGGCCAACATAGACATATTCTTCTAAAATTCAATTCAAGAATTCATATTTCACATAAAATTGGTATACCATCCAAATTTGATGGAAAACAAGGGAGATAATCATCCTCACAATTTCAGGGCAAGCAACAGGAGTGAAGACTTCTTCATATTCCATCCTATACTTTAGTTTATATCCATTTTCTATGAGCCTTTCCTTATAGAAATTGATATTTATGTCATCATTTCACTTGATATTGTAAACCCATTTGACACCAATGTTTTCTTAGCTATTAGGAATTGTAGTCAGATCCCATGTTTCATTTTTCTCTATGGCTTGAATTTATTCTTTCATATTGATTCTCCAACATTCTTCTCTTATGGAATTCTAAAACATCAAAAGCTCATGATCTGCATACAGGCTGAAAATATTGACCTCTTCGGTTTGTTCATAGATGTCTCTTAAGCTTTTCATTTTTATAGACTACATGGGTGAGGATGAGATGGCTGAATTTTGACTTGATGGAGTGCTTTCAAGAGTGATGTAATGGACTCATGGACTCCTGTATACTGATGATGCATCTGAGAAATGTGTTGTGGGTGTTTTCTTCTAATGATCATGAATTTATTCAAGATATTCTATTTTGACTGGAATATAGTTGTTTGACTCTTCATCATTTCATTTCCAAGCTTCTTCCTCACCAAAGATCACATCTCTACTCACCACTACTTTATTGGTTAGTGTATTGTAGAGCATGTAGGCTTTTAGACACTTCACTCTAAACGATGAAGATGAACTTTTCACCAAGATCACCAAGCTTCCTTCTTCTTGCTTCAGGAACTTGAGAGTAGGTGATGCACTTAAAGATTATTAGGTGCACCACACTTAGTTTGTAGCTGCTCCATGCCTCCGGTGGTGTCAAATTTCTGATGCTCTTGGTTGGACACCGATTGAGTAGGTAGGTAGTACATGCAACTGCCTCTTCCTAGAAGCTCTTTGGCAGGACTTTCCCCTTCAACATGGTCTTTATCATGTTCAGGATAGTGTAGTTTTTTCATTCTGCAATGCCATTTTGATATAACATGTAGGCTATTGGGTATTGTTGCTTGATTCCTTATTTTCTACAAAAATATTTAAATAAATTTGAAGTGTATTCTCCACCTCTATCTTATCTGAGTACTTTGATTTTGTGACTAGTTTCTGCTTCAACACTCCAATGTCACTTTTTTTTCAAACACTTTTAAGGGAAATTTGAGAACCATCACTTATTAACTAGATCAAACACAAAAAGAAACTACAGACTTGTTAAAGAAAAGTTTGAGCCGAATGGATTAAATATCCCTAAACAATTTCCAGGGAAAATAATTTACCTAAGTTTCTGGATCATCCTTTAAGATGTCTTCATAATGATACACCAAATAGTCCCAAAATTACATGTATTCCTCCTTTTTGATCTTCCCCATGTTGAATCCTCTAACCAATTTGTCACCTTGCTTTTCAATCCACTCACATTTTCCCCTAGTAGTGTCTACTCGGAGAAATATTCCCATCCTTTGTTCAACATCTTCCTTTATCACCTTAATCTTCAAAACTTCCTCCAGTATTTCTTCACCCAAGTGCATGAGCAGTTTCATATTATGTTGCAGATCCGTAACATCCTATTATTTAGATCCATCAGGAGTTACTTCCTCTCACTATTTTTTGGGAGTATGTGTATCCTCCTTCTCCAGTCATGCATCCTCTAATTAGATATTCATTTATCCATTCTGATCCTTGGACTTCTCTTTTTCATCCCCTTGAAGAGTCACCAAAATTGCTGAGGTAGCCTCAGCCTGTAAAACCTCCTTTACATTCTATGGGATCTCGGTATCTACTATTTTTTATCATATTTGTCACCTTCCACTATTTGGGTCTCATTTTCCATGGATTTACCACCTTTTTTGGATGAACATGTCTACATTGGTCTAGGTAGATATGATTAGTCCTTTCTTCCCTTTGATTTCTGCTTCTTGGAGACAATGCAGCTCCCTAGGTCCTTATTTTCTTTGTTTCCCATCTTCCTCCTTAGACTGTGAAGACCTTTACCATACCCTCCTACTTATCCATTAGAGTCTAATTATGACGTAAAATTGGTGTTTCATTCCACCCCTCCATCTGCACTCAGGCTATCAAAGTGATTGTTTAGGTTGAGACAGGACAGAGTCCTTCTCGGATTGGACCCTTGTTTGATATTCATCTGACTGTAGGCACCAAGACTTGGCTCCTCCTACTCCTAACCATCCGTAGAAATTCTCTACCTAGTCATTTTAATCACCCATTAAGGGTTGTTACTACTTTATACATGCACATCCATATCATAGGTGCAATATTTTGATATCACATCATCCTTAGAATTTAAAACACTGTCTCTAACTGAACCCACCAGAACTTGTTCATTAGTTGTGGGGCCTCCCAAATCCTGCCTTAGTAAATTAAAAACATATTCCACCTTCGGGTTACCCAATATACTCTATCCCTAAACCATCTCTGCCTTTGATTGCTCCATGGATTCACCCAGATATGATTACTCCATCCAACCTTCACTAGAGCCAGCAACCAGATTTCTTCCAATATATCTAGATCCTGATTCCATCTGCCTCCCATGCCTACAGACTGACATACCATGACCCAATTTATTTCATGATGGACACAAATCAATCCATGAATCAAATATTACAAGTTTCTTCCAACATAATTCCTCCCAAATATTAAACCAAACAAGATCAACTGGGTTTTTAGAGACATATACCTCCACACAAATTCAGGGAGAAACAGGATGATACACAAACCTAGTTCTACTATCAAAACACAAGTATCTTCCTACCATATTTTATATAATTTATAAAATCGAATTATTTTGGAAAAATAATGGGAGTTCAGGGAGACTAACCCAAATTTCCATTGTTGAGGTATCAAACTTCATATGAAAGTTGAAGGACAACCTAAGAAGAGAGACCTAAATCCTTTGTAGGTGCGGGAAGCACTGGACCACACCTTAATTAGGTTGATATACATTTAAATTAGAATCATGATGCGCTTTCTATCCATTAAACCCACTGTTTCATGATCTTGTAAGCCCCAAAAACCAAAAACATATCTATTGAATGTGTCTACCGAAGGGAAACACTAATTAATTGAGAAAAAGTGGAATATTTTTCTTTGATGCAATACACCCAAAGTTTCCTGCTGAAATCATCAATGAGGGTAATAAAGTAATTATTACCTCCAAGTTAGGGTGTTTCATATGGTCCATAAATTTTAGTGTGAACCAACTGGCGTTTTTTTCCTCTTCTGGACACTCCACTTGGGAAGGAATTCCTTTATTGAATACCGAGTGTACACATCTTACACCCATGATTTGGAAATTCAATTTTTGGAAATCCATGCACCATGCATGATGAGGTTAAGAGTTTATGCCCCTTGAAATGGACATTCCCAAAGAAAATATTCCATTTCCACGAGTCATTATTCATGAGTCCAAAGAGATACTTCACCACCTTTGTGTTAATATGTAGTAGAAACATGTGATTATTCACCATTTGGACTTGATAAATAAGTATCCTATGAGAATATCTTATAGACAAATAAGTGTTCTCCATGTCTATGACATACCTATTCTCAAGGAGTTAGTTGATACTGAGAATATTATTTTCATGCTCGGTACTTAATACACATTAGAGATGTAATTCGACTCACTATTATACTAATAGATTTTAATTTTTTTCTTTTCCAATCACAGGTACTTTAGATGATTCACCAAAGATCATGTTTCCATGAACTTTGTCTATGAGTTACTCAAAAAATTCTTTATTACCACTCATATGATTTCTTGCACCCATGTCAAGATACCTCACAACTGGATATTCACATGAATTTTCTTGTGCGAGGAGCAATGTGGTGACTTCTTGTTCTTAATGATATGATTCATCATATTTGGATCATTCATATTGATCAATTTTAATCTAACAATCAGAGGCATAATGGTTGAATTTCTTGCAATCATGGAATTGAACATTCTTTGTTTTTCCATGACCATGCATGAATCGACCTCCACCATTTCCTCTTCCAAAAAATCTGGTAAAATCTTGTTGTTTTTTTGATTTCTTGGATTATATCCAAGCCCACTACCTCTTTTATGATTACTAGTTCTATGAATTCCTTGTTATGTATGGCCATTATTTTGTTCTTACAGAGTCAAATTAGAATTTAATCCATGTTCAAGCGTTGAACCCACATTCTTTTACATTAATTTTCCATGCGCTTACAAAAATACATTAAATTATTCAATGGATAGTTTTTCCAATACCTTTGATACTGGTTTATTGGCTATACAATTCATGGCACATGAGAAGAAAAAATAAATTTTACAAAACCCTTCTTTCAAAAAAATTTCACATTACATATAGACTACATTCACCTTATTTATAGGCTATTCCCAAAAAATGAAAAGGCTCCAAAACATGACAACCACATAGAATTTATTAAAGGAATATAAAACAAAGCTAAAATATTAAATATCTTTTATATAAAATGAAACAAACGCATTGGGAATTCCTCATTATTTGAAAAACCAATATAAATTCTTTTTTGGTTTCCATTTCTAATAGAATAGGATATTTTGTCGAAGAAGAAAATAGTGAAAGGTCGAGAAGCACTGTCACCAATCTCTCATCCATGAAAACCTCTAAATTCTCAGAGTTACAAACCTCCTCTTATTTAACAGTTTCACAAAGATAGCTCACTCAATGGGCATCAATGATTATAGTTGAATCTGACGTGAGGTAGTATAGAAATTTGTGGATCCCTCTTGAAGTTAATTTCACATACCACTTTTCCTAGGGGAATTAATCCGATGTGAGGTGTTGATGTAAGAACCCAAGTTTTTAGAATGGGTCAAAATCCTGACCCTATTTAAATTTTTATTGGTTTCTGAGGAAACAGGAGAAAATGGGAAGTTTTTGTAAATTTTTAGACTACACTCCCTATAATTTTAAGTACGCGGCGTGTATATGTTAAGCAAGTGTCGGTCGTGTGCTCACCGAGTACATGACGTGTGATGACCGTGTAGAAATTTCTTCTTACACGGAGTTTAGTTTTACACACGCCGTGTACCCTCGACCGTGTGGTGGCCATACATGGCGTGTAGGCCTGATGGCAGGGTAGAACCAGGTACACACCGTGTTCCCCTTGGACACGCCGTATAGTCTAGATGTGTATGAGGGATATAAATGGCGTGTGGGTAAGTCAGTGAGGAAGATAAGAGCAACCAAGTACACTCCGTGTACCCACAGGTATACACCATGTACTCATGTCGACAGTTCGGCGGAATCCCAGCCTCAAAATGAACAGTTAAATGATATATACATGGTGTGTAGTCATGAAGTACACACTGTGTACTTTTTTTTGTGTTAAAACGGACAGTAGCCTCATTTTGAGGCAAAAACACATATTGACACCCGGTTTCACGAACCAAGCCGGCCAAATCTCTTTCCTTCTCCCGATCGTCCTTCTGGGACCCGAATCGAACTCTGATTGATGCGTTGGAACCCCCTCGGTAAGGCCTCGATTCCTCTTTGGCCGTTTTGTTTGATTTTCATTCTAGAATGAGTTATAGGCATTTGAACGGTATTTAATATTTTGTAGATTTACCGTGTTTTAGACCGAATTGGCGGTTGTTACCGGAGGAGTATCATCGTACAAGTCTCAGGTAGGTGGTGCATACTTTATTTGGTGTTTTCGTGGTTGTTTGGGTGATGCGGCCTTCAGCTCATTTTCAGTTATTTTGAGCGGGACCCATTTTATCTGCTATTTCATATTGAATTACTTGTTGGACCTATGGGATGCCTTTGGGTATGCCCTATTACCAGTTTGCGTGAGCGGGGCCGGGTGAGGGGTCGTTGCTCATCGGGGAATTTTGTCCAGGGAATGCCAAAATGGTTTTAATTGAAATATTAATGTGTTAAACTGTTGAGTTTAATTTATTAAGCCTGCTATAAGTTGTTAGAGGCATTCAAGACCTCAGTGCTGTTGTTCGATAGCCGTTGGGCTGGGGAAATTCAACTGTTTAAATTGTTTTGCCTGTTATGAGTTCTGTTGAATTTGATATATATGCAATTGCTGAATTGCACATGCTGGACCCTTTGGGTTGTGTTTGGCTTGGCCCGGTTATGCTTGAGCGATGCTGATCATAGGTTGGTCTTGGCTCAGGTTACTTTGGGTGGTTTTGACCACGGGATTGGGCGTCATGGACGTCGTCTTGAGGTAGTACAACTGTCAGGATGGGCATGGCCCAGGTTACTAGGATGGCGATGCCATCAGACTTGAGTGGAATGGTCACAGGGACACGAGGTGTCAGATGTGTTGGTGGCTTATGTGCTATTTGGTGATTACCGCTCACCCAGGACTTTGAGTAGTATGCACATAGAGATACTCCGTGATGAGGTGGTTTTAACCACTCGTGTGGGTAGAGGCCCCCATAGTTGTAGTTAGGTATTTTGGTTAGGGGTTCTTGCCGTAGAAAGCCACGTAGGACGTGAGGAGCCTTCAGAGGATAGCATTGAGACTATTAGGTTGGGGGCTGAGGCTCGCCGTGATTTGAGGGCAGACATCGTTGTTCCTCCGGGTTACTTCTTGGGCGTGCCTTCAGGACGTTGGTACTTGAGGCACGAGGTGTCAGGAGGCATAAGATGCTGGTTTACTATTCTTGGGCATGCCTTCGGAACATCGGTACTTGAGACACTCAGTGTCAGGGGGCACACGGTTCCAGGTTACATGACAGAGATTTCGGCGTTGGCCGAAGCAGGTGACACTCCATGGTGGCTGTTGAGCACCAGTGGAGTTTGTGTTTATTTGTGCATTGTACTGCTTACAGTTTTCCTTACACTTGCATGACTACTTAAACACATATATTTGGTACGCACTGTTGGGTGTTATCCTACTGAGATTTGTCTCACACCCTACACGGGCCCTTCGGGACACGTGTAGACTTTATGGATTTATGTGCAGGAAAGAGGCCAGATTCAAGAGCTGGGCTATGTTAGTTATTGCATGGAGATGGTATGTACCTTGAGGTCATATCTAGCTATGGTTTACTTTGTTTTGTTTTCTTTTCTGTATCGGCATGCTTACTTGTTGAAGCTACTGTTGGTTAGCCATTGGCACCCTTTTTATATTCAATTGTGTATGACCTACTTTGGATGTATGTTTGACTGTTCAGTTGTAGTTACATGTTATCAGCATGCTGTTGTGTTTATTTCCACTGTTGCTTTTATATTTACTGCTTCCTCTGTTTATCTGTATTGGTTATGCTTCCACTCTGTGGGTCTGGTTTGAGTCTGTTGAGTCTTTGATTTTGATGCATCTTTACTGTTATACTCGGACCAGTACCCTTATCATGATCCTCCTAGAGGGTGTAGCCTCCCCACTATACCTAACAGACCCTCGCTACTAGTTGGCAGCCTTTGGCATTCAGGGAGGTGCGCCTGAGGTAGTAACACATGACCCGTTTGGCACTGTTCGGGTGGCTGGCTGAGACCGGGTCGTTACAAAGTGGTATCAGAGGAGGTTCTTGACAAGGATTTAGTAGCAGTGTCTTTCTGGATACTAATGATATTGAGACTTCTCTTTTTATTTCTGCTGGTTTTACTATTTGGTATATGGTAGGCTGAGGATAGGTTGTTGTTATTGGAACTGGGTTTCTAGTTTGTTCTTCGGTTCCTGCAGCCCCAAGTACGAGGGATGGACCGAGTTTCCATGGGTGGGAATTGCTGTTTTGATTTTTCTCAGATTACAGTTTATATGATTTCCACCTCGGCGGCTCACTTGATGTGTGATGTTCTTGATTGTGATATGTGACCCTTGACCCGGTGTGGTAAGGGATAATTGGACCTTGGCCCGGTATGGAAAGTCTAGTTTTCTTGGCTTTTGATAGGCACACTTTAGGGTATTTCAATTTCATAATTGCATGTATTCTTTGTGATGTGATAATACCATGTGAAGGAAATGTCAATTTCCATGCTTAGTATTCTTTTGAAATGAGAATAGGTGAAATTCCTGATAGAATTTCTTGTATATTGAAATGTGTTATACCATGACTTTTATATATTGTAAATTGCATGTGGTAGGGTATTTGGGTCTGGTTCTTGTACGAGCAGACAGGTACTATCGGTTGAGGTGATTTTTATCACCAAGATTGGGTGACTCAGTCGTCGGTTTGAGGCAACGTTGGTTGTCGGGATGGGCATGGCCTGAGGTACTTTTGATACTTGGCTCTGATAAGGGAGGGTAAGGAGGCCATAAGGCCGGGATGCCGTGGGGCATGGGTTGTGGTGAGGGGGGAGTAAGGGTAGTTGTTGTGCACTACCTTTTACTGCCTTTCTTATCTGCATAGAATATATTGTTATATATATATATGGTTTGTCTGACTATTTATGGTATTTAGTGGGTTACTCCTTCATGACTCGATGGAGCGTCAGGCAGGAGATGATACAATGCCACATGATCAGGGTCATAATTCGGTACAGGCATAGCATGAGCCGCAAGTATAGACTCAGGGACATGATCAGGTTCAGGATCCAGTGCAGGCAGTACAGCAGCCGAGTTTAGCAACATTCGGACCATGGCTTGATGAGCAGCTCCGATCTAGCCTGGTACACGTCTTGCAGGGTATTGACAAAGGCGCGTAGGGTACAGAGCCTTCTATGGCGTATTTGATGTGGGAGTTCCAGTCGCAGTACCCGCCGCTTTTTCAAGGTGAGGGTGGTCCGCAGGCGACTGAGAACTGGATAGAAAGTATGTAGATGATCTTCGAGCAGCTCGAGATGCCTCCAGGGTAGAGGGTCAAGTTGGCGATATACATGCTTAGAGGACCGGATAAGTGTTGGTGGGATGTACAGGTACAGGCTTGTAGGCACGAGGGACTGGCTTGGAAGGACTTTGAGGATAGGTTCTTTGAGCACTTCTACCCATAGACACTGAGGGCAGAGAGAGCTCGGGAGTTCTTGAGTCTTCAGTAGGGGGATATGTCTGTCATGGACTACGCAACTACCTTCACATATTTGTCTCACTTTGCACCTGGTATGGTGAGCGATGACGCAGCTAGGGTGAGGCTCTTTGAGGATGGCTTACGACATGCCATTCGGGTCCAGGTGAACATCTTCAGGCTGGGTTCCTTCTCTGAGGTGGTGAATCAGGCACTCATAGTCGAGGGAAACGAGAGAGAAAAGTCTCTCTTGGGTAGGGCGACAGCTTTAGGTGATGGTTCGGACAACAGGAAGTGAGGAAGAGATGATTTCCAGCAGGGCAGTCAGGCCATGGATTCAGCTAGACCACCTCGCGGTAGTTCTTTGGTGATTTTCTTTCAGTGTGGATAGTCGAGACATGTTCGGGCTCAGTACGATAGGCCTCCAAAGGAGTGTCAGGCATGTAGACAAGACAGGAATCTGGAGAGGTTTTGTAGGCAGCCTTCTCAGATAGCCGGCAAGTAGGGACCATGACAAATTGTAGTGTCTGGAGTTGGTTCGAGTTTGGTACTCAGAGAGGGTAGTTGAGGTTTAGCTGTGCATGGAGGTCATGACAGAGACAGTGGGACTCAGCTGAGGGGTCAGTGGCCGGCAATTAGAGCAGCATCGCAGGGAGGTCAGGCATCAGGTAGTCGTGTTTCAGGCCAGGTGTACGCCGTGGAGCTGCCAGAGGCTAAGCAGGCTGGTGAGCCAATGATAGTTAGAGGTACACCATGGTGTGGCCATGATCTCCATGTTTCCTTTTTGTCATGACCTATAGAGGCATGTCTGTTTTGAGTACACGTGGTGCACATGATCTATGCGAACTAACTAGATTCTAGTCAGTGGGATTGGCATCATAACGGGTGTGTGATATATTCTATATATATATGTATGAGATGTGTAGCATTAGGGCATCGAGGATGCGGGTTACTTGAGGTGTTGTGGGCATCGGAGCATCGAGGATGTAGGTTACTTGAGGTGCCTTGGGAATCGGGGCATTGGGGATGCGAGTTACTTGAGGTTATAGGCACTAGGACCTCGTGGAGGTGGACACCGATGCAGTGCGGGTTTCGTTGAGTGTCGGAAGTGACACAGGAGCACCAATGAGGTGCAGGGGTGATGATGCATCACAGAAGGAATAAGCGTCCGGAAAACAGGTTAGTAAACCTTGGTTGCTTTGAGCTTTGTTGGTTGAGGCCAAGTAGACAAATCCTAAGGTGGGGAGCCCCTTGAGGAATTTAGCCAGAACCTTGGGATCGAGGTAGTCCAGGTTGTTTAACCGGGATGGGCGTGTTTGGTGCCATCTCCAGGTTTTGTTTGGTAGCTCGGGGACGAGCTACGTTAAGGTGGGGAGTTTGTAAGAACCCAAGTTTTTAGAATGGGTCAAAATCCAAACCCTGTTTAAATTTTGACTGTTTTCTGAGGAAATGGGAGAAAATGGGAAGTTTCTGGAAATTTCCAGACTACACGCCGTGTACTTTTAAGTACACTCAGTGTATATGTTAAGCAAGTGTCGGTCGTGTGCTCACCGAGTACATGCCGTGTGATGACCGTGTAAAAATTTCTTCCTACACGGTGTGTAGTTTTACACACGCCGTGTACCCCTGACCGTGTGGTGTCCATACATGACATGTAGGCCTGTTGGCCGGGTAGAACCAGGTACACGCTGTGTTCCCCTTGGACATGCCGTGTAGTCTAGCCGTTTATGAGGGATATACATGGAGTGTGGGTAAGTCGGTGAGGAAGAGAAGAGCAACCAAGTACACTCCGTGTACCCACAGGTACACACCGTGTACTCATGTCGGCAGGTCAGTGGAATCCTAGCCGCCAAATGAACAGTTAAATGATATATACATGGTGTGTAGTCATGAAGTAAACACCGTGTACTTTCTCTTTTTTTTTGCGTTAAAACGGGTAGTAGGCTCGTTTTGAGGCAAAACACATATTGACACCTGGTTTCGTGAACCAAGTCGGCCGGATCTATTTCCTTCTCCCGATCATCCGTCCGGGACCCGAATCAAACTCTGATTGATGCGTTGGAACCCCCTCGGTAAGGCCTAGATTCCTCTTTGGCCATTTTGTTTTATTTTCGTTCTAGAATGAGTTATAAGAATTTGAACGATATTGAATATTTTGTAGATTTTCCGCGTTTTAGACCGAATTGGTGGTTGTTACCAGAGGAGTAGCATCGTACGAGTCTCAGGTAGGTGGTGCATACCTTATTTTGTGTTTTTGTGGTTGTTTGGGTGACGCGGCCTTTGGCGCGTTTTTGGGTATTTTGAGCGGGACCCGTTTTATTTGCTGTTTCATATTGAATTTCTTGTTGGACCTATGAGATGCCTTTGGGTATGCCATGTTACTAGTTTGCTTGAGCAGGGCCGGGTGAGGGGCCGTTGCTCATCGGGGAATTTTGGCCGGGTAATTCCAAAATGCTTTTAATTGAAATATTAATGTGTTAAACTATTGTGTTTAATTTATTAATCCTGCTATAAGTTGTTAGAGGTATTCAAGACCTTGGTACTATTGTTCGATAGTTGTTGTGTTAGGGCAATTCAACTGTTTAAATTGTTTTTCCAGTTATGAGTTCTGTTGAATTTGATATATATGCAATTGCTGAATTGCACATGCAGGACCCTTTGGGTTGTGTTGGTCTTGGCCTGATTATGCTTGAGTGATGCTGATCACAGGTTGGGCTTGGCCCGGGTTACTTTGGGTGGTTTTGACCACGGGATTGGGCGTCATGGACATCAGCTTGAGGTAGTATAACTATCAGGATGGGCATGACCCGGGTTACTAGGATGGCGATGCCATCAGACTTGAGCGGCATGGTTGCAGGGACACGAGGTGTTAGATGTGTTGGTGGCTTAGGTGTTATTTGGTGATTACCACTCACCCGAGACTTTGAGTAGTGTGCACACAAAGATACTCTGTGATGGGGTGGTATTGACCTCTCATGTGGGTAGAGGCCCCCGTAGTTGCGGTTAGGTATTTTGGTTGGGGGTGCTTGCCGTAGAAATCCACGTGGGAGGTGTGGAGCCTTCAGGGGATAACATTGAGACTATCAGGTTGGGGGCTGAGGCTCGCCGTGATTTGAGGCCAGACATCGTTTTTCCTTCGGGTTACTTCTTGGGCGTGCCTTCAGGACGTCGGTACTTGAGGCACGAGGTGTCCGGAGGCACAAGGTGTCAGGTTACTATTCTTGGGCGTGCCTTTGGGATTTCGGTACTTGATACACTCGGTGTCAGGGGGAACACGGTGTCCGGTTACATGACAGAGATTCCAACATTGGCTGAAGAAGGTGACACTCCATGGTGGCTGTTGAGCACCAGTGGAGTTTGTGTTTATTTGTGCATTGTACTGCTTACAGTTTTCCTTACACTTGCATGACTGCTTAAACAAATATATTAGGTACGCACCGTTGGGTGGTATCCTACTGATATTTTTCTCACACCCTACACAGGCCCTTCGAAACGCATGCAGACTTTATGGATTTACGTACAGGAAAGAGGCCAGCTTCAGGAGTTGGGCTGCGTTAGTTGTTGCATGGAGATGGTATGGACCTTGAGGTCATATCTAGCTGGGGTTTACTTTTTTTTGTTTTCTTTTCTGTATCAGCATGCTTACTTATTGAAGCTACTGTTGGTTAGACATTGGTGCCCTTTTTATATTCAATTGTGTATGACCTTCCTTGGATGCATGTTTTATTGTTTAGTTATAGTTACATGTTATCAGCATGTTGTTGTGTTTATTTCCACTACTATTGTTTATATTTACTGATTCTGCTGTTTATCTGTATTGGTTATGCTTCCGCTCTGCGGGTCTGGTTCAAGTTTGTTGAGTCTTTGATTCTGTTGTATCTTTACTGTTATACTCAGACCAGTACCCTTATTATGATCCTCCTAGAGGGTATAGCCTCCCCACTATACCTAACAGTCACTCACTTCTAGTTGGTAGCCTTTGTCATTCGGGGAGGTGCGCCTAAGGTAGTAACACCCGACCCGTTTGGCACTGTTCGGGTGGCTGGCCGGGACCGGGTCGTTACAACTGACATGGTGGCTTAATCTTACAGAACCTTTAGGCCAAGGAGTTCAATCTTACATAGCAGCTAGGAGGTGTGGTTATTCTTATGCGAGTTCCAACACATCTTTTTTAATTTGATGTAGCACATCTCTGGCCGAGTTAATCATACATGGCCTCATATTTTTCTATTTAATCTCATGCAGGATGAATTTATTCTTACACAGCCTTTGGGATTTGGGATTTAGACCCATTCATCCCACATCCCTCATATATGATTAACTTTTTTTCAATAGAAGATCAAATAAAATGAATTTTAAATCTCATACATTCAACATTAGTTATTTAAGTAATAAAATCCATAATTTAGGTCATATTTATTTTAAGCTTTTCATTTACATAATAAAACTAATATTTTTTTATTTATAATATTTTATTAATATATTTATATTAATTGCACTAGAATATATACTAAAAAATAATTGAATTGGGTTGTTCACATCACTTCAAATTGAGGTTTTTACCTTGGGACTTCCTATTTTGAGCTCCTAGAGAGCGTTTGAGTGAAACATCTTATATATATTTGAATTTTAAATACCATATAAATAGTTTTACATAGTACAACCCTTTATCAGTGCTTTTCTTAGTTTTTTTAAAGGGACCTCAATTATCAACACTTTTTTAGTAGCGCAGATAAGGGGGTATTTATTAGTATTTTTTTACTAGCACTCACAAAATGTATATTTCAAAAAAAAATATGTTTTATTAAAAAAAATGTTAATACATAAATATTTTTTATTGATATAAATATAATATATATTTTTAAATATGTTTTAGATAAGGTTAAATAGGAATTTACACATAATATATAAGATATTTAGTGGAAATGACTTATAAAATAATTAAAAAATATTTTTAATTAATAATATGTTAATTATTATTGATTAATAGTCATTTAAAAACAATTTGAAGATTAAAAAAATCAATAAATCAATAAATGATCTAAAATGAGTTGAAATGGTAACTTGAACTTCAGATGGCCATAAATTTCGATCCGGATGCCCATTTGGGCTCTACCACATATCAAATCAAATACTGAGATGATATCTACACAATTGTGTTATAGGGGAATCATATGTCATATTTTTCAAGGCAAAAAAGGCCTAGAAGTATTCTAAAACTGTTTTTTTAGTCAGGATACCATAAATTTTTAACATTTGATAGAATTTCAACCTCATTTAAGGGGGAATTTTTTCCCATTTTTAGTGGGGACTAAATTTGTTCACAGGGATTATATTCATATTGATATTATGGTTTTGAAATTTTATTGTTTTTCACAATGTTCTATTATTTACAATCAAATATATAACTATATATACATATTTTTAATATATTCACACACAAAAAATTAATTTTATAAATAATTAATTAAACATATTTACATATAAAATATATTTCTCGATATATAAACTTTATCTAAATAAAAAACAATATCCATTTTATTTAAAATAAAAATTTATGGATATTTATATACATATACAATTAATTTATATATATATTTTTATATGTATATAAATATATTTGTGTGTGTATTGACAAACATATATATATTTATCTACATATTCTAATATATGTGTATATATATATATATATTAATATATAATATAGGAAAATAAATATAAATAAGTACAATTATATTTATATATGTACACATATATATAAATATATATATATATGTTTGTATTTAAGTATTTATAAACACACATACACACACAAAACATATTTTATATATGTATTTAAATATATATATATATATATGGGAAAAAATGTAATGAAATATATATAAATATAAAGATATATCATAAAATAAAGAACAAAACAACATAGGTGAGTGGAAAAGGCATTAGATTATAAGGGGGAGGTCTCAGGTTCAAAACCCACCAAAGGTAGGGGTGCGAGTGGGTGGGTGAGGCAGATGAATAATGCTTTTAAAGGGGGGGGGGGGGTGGTCTTTATAGCACTATTAAGTGGGGGGGGGGGGGTATACAATAATTTTTAGGGGGTGCTGATAAAAGGGGGGTTGGTCCACCCTTCAAATTTTCAGAAAAAAAATTCTTTTTAAAATTTTAATTTTTTGACTTTTATCAGTGTTTTTTTAGCATTGATAAAAGGGTCCTTTATTAGCACTTTTATAGCACTGATAAAAGGGATCCCCCTTTTAATATTTCTTCAATTATCAGCACTTTTTTATCATTTTCAATTCTCTTTTTGTGTGCTTTTAAAAGCCATGTCTGTAGTAGTGTTTCCATAGTTTCACCCATGTATACACTTTATAAAAAAATTTAGTCTATGGTATGATATGTATACATGTTCAAGTAGTTTTTACCAAGTTTTGAATATATATTTTTTGTATGAGGTTCCTCTAACAAATACTCATATTTGGGTATTTTAGGTTCGTTACCCCATGGTTCATGCTAAATTCTCAACTTGACCCCCTATTATCATTTATTTTTAATTCCAACCTGTAAAGAGGGGAAATAATCTCCCATCATATTTCCATTATCCTTTAATGTTTACACTATCCTCTAGTGATCCTATATTATTTTTTCTTGAGTCTATTTGGGTACCCTGGTCCAGGTTAGAAATAAGATGGTGAATGTTCTTCCTAATATCAAACAAATTAATCAAGTAAGTGAAAGATGTGTTTTAAACCAATTTTTTAAAGAAGGAAAATTGGGAAGTTGTTATTTTAAATGAGTTATTCTACATCGTTGTGTGTAGTCCATTGAATTTAAAACCAAATAGACAAAGAAGTAACTTTATAACATTTATTAATGATTATAGCAAGAAAACATAAATATAATTTCTCAAGATGGAGTCAATCATACCTCAAAAAATATAGAATTAAACACTAGTTAATTTCCTCTTACACACCTAAACTCAATGGAGTAACCAAAAAAAGAATCTAACCATCATCAATATGGAAATTTTCATGTTGAAAAATAAAGGTGTGCCTAAGAGTTTTTGGGATGAATAAATTTTTATGTGATGTATCCACTCAATAGATTCCTAAGAAAAAAAACATGAATCAAATACTCCATATGAATCATGAATTACACACAATCTTAGGGTAAGATATCTCATAGTTTTTTGTTATATTTCCTATGTTAAGATCCCAAATAAAAAAAATCCTGATGAAAAAGTAGTTGAGTGTGTCCTTGTGGGATACAGATATTTTTTAAATGGGATATAACTTGTATAATATCATCCCCAAGAAGATTATTTATAGAAGAGATGTCATCTATAAAGAAAAAGAGTCATGGGAATTGGTGTATGGATAGTAACTTTGGGGGAGATATATGAAGGGTAAGTATGGGGAAGTTTTGAGTGCTAATGGGGTGAATTCATCCACCATCTGGCCTATGGTCCTCCCTCATATTGAAGTTCTCCAAAATCATTCACGCTAGATCATGGGAATGGGGATATATCCTTCTGGATTCATAATTGGTCCGGATCCCCCATTGGCTTCCCTGCATGCCCAGTCCCTGGAATTTCTTTCAGATGGTCTAGTAGATACCCAAGCTTCATTGATGCCACCCTTAGCCTGGTCCAACGTCATCTATTTAACTTCATTGAGATCAACTAAGATCAAGACCAATGTGTTTTCATAGCTTCTACTTCAGTGACTTTCTCTACAAAGGACTATCACAAAGTGCCTCATATTGCTGAGAACTCTGATGAATGGGGGGATATTCTGTAGAGAAAGAAGCTTCCTACTAAACTGAATTTATTGGTGTGGAGAATTAAGAACCAGGATTTAGCGTCAGCTGAGAACATCTATCATCTGAGAATCCCTTTGGCCTCTCTATGCTCTTACTGCAAATTATGTAGGGTGGAATCTATTTACCACCTCGTTTTCATAAGCAAGTGGGCATGCACTATCTGGAAGCATTTCAGGGACTTTACTGGCTTCTCCTCCTTGGAGCTTATGGGCCTCAGTTTTTTCGATCAGTGGTATCATGGTGCTGGTGATGTAGGACTAAAAAGGAGGGCATGTTTTGTTGTGCTGATTTTAGGTTTTTGGTGCATCTGTAGGGCTCTCAACTCTTATCTCTTTTAGGTAGATGGTTTCCGGGTTGATACTCTCATCATACACACAAATTATGTTTTAATGGAATTGATATGGATAATTGTGGGGGACACTCCCAAATTTGAGAGCCATATGGGGAGGAGTTTTTATTGGTGGAAACAACTCCTACAGCAGCATTCCTTAGTTGGAAACCAACCCATCTAAACACAGCTAACTTTGTAGATGATCAGTTGGTGGCAGGATATTTTTCATGGGTAGCTGAACTACCCACCAACCCTTGGCCATGGTGGTTTGTTTTAGTCTATTTAATGGGATGTAATACCAAGTTTGTATGTGGTGTAATCTTGGTAGTGTGTATGTGTTGTAATCCTCCGATGAGATTCAGAGAAGAGAGAAATATAGTGACGCCCTCCTGTTTCTCCCATGGACGTAGGCTTCAAAGCTGAACCACACAAATTTGTGTGTTCTTTTGTGTTTCTCTGTTTTTCTCCTCCAATCTGTGTGTTTTTTTACCACACACCTCCACTGCGCCCCAACAAGTGGTATCAGAGGCGAGTCGGAGCGAATAGAGTTGAACCGGCAAGGCGACAATGAATTTTCCAGTGGCCAAAAAATTGAAAGTTGTTGGAAAATTTTTTTAAGGACAGATTTGTGAAGAGGACGGTGAGACGATTCCAACGGTGCAAGCGGTGATAAAAACGGAGTTGAAACGAGCCCAATAGGTTCGGTCAAAGTTTTGTCAAACTCGCGGGTGAACAGTACCCCCGTGCCGGAGAAGACGACATTGTTCACAACACCGGTGACAATTCCGGTGAGATTCTAGCAGGAACTCCGGTGTGCCACGTCCACGCTACATCAACAGGCGATCTGGACTATTGAACGTGTTTTGACCATATCTCGGTCAATTGGTGTCTGATTTCAATGATCCATGAGTCGATTCCAACTATTTAGACCATTCCAGATGCATCAGTATGGTTAGTTTTTCAAAATTATTACTCTATCAGGTGGTTTAAGAAGGGTGCGTCAACGACGGTGGTGATCACGTTTTGCGACAACGACAATGGCTGGTGGCAGAGCGATACCAAGATTTAAGATCGAGAAGTTCGATGGTCCGAATAATTTCGACTTGTGGAAAAGCTCAATGAAAGATATTTTAGTGAATTAGGGCATGATCAGACCGTTGATTAGAGAAAATCCCGAAACAACTAGTGCCAATGATTGGGAAGAGCTCAAGATGTGGGTCGTCAGCACAATTCGGATGTGTCTGGTGAATGAGGTAAAGTACTCAGTGTTGGATGAGACCTCACCAAAGGAGATCTGGAAGATGTTAGAGCAGTGATATATGGTGAATTTTCTCACCAAAAAATTGTTCTTAAAGAATAAACTATACCAGTTGTGCATGGATGAGGGAAGGAATTTGTTGGATCATATCAACAAATTCAACAAAATCCTGACATAGTTATTGGGGCTCGGTGTGAAGGTTGGAGAGTAAGACAAAGAACTTTTGCTTTTGTCATCACTACCAAGCTCATTTGATGGACTTGTGACTGCATTGCTCATGGGGAAGGAGACATTAAAGTTGGACGAGGTGATGGCGTCGCTTCAAGATTTGGAGGCATTCCAAAGACCTACGATGCATTCAGGTGAAAAAATCATGGTGATGCGAGATGCTCAATGTGGGAGGAGCCAACATCGGTATTGAGGAGGTAAATAATGATGACCAAAGTCAAGAGGATGTGACCCGAGTGAAATCACATGTTTCTAGTGCGAGAAGAAGGGTCACTATAAAAGTGATTGTGGAGAGTGCAAACGGTACGTTGCAGGGAAAGAGAAAGTTGAAGAGAGGGATTTAAACATCACAGGTTTATCAACAGATGATGAAATATGCGTGATAATGGGAAGCATGAAATCAGATGAGTGAGTTAAATGGGAATAATTTCAGTGTCATTACTGAAAAAGATATGGTCACATGAAGCAGGAATGTCATTTTCTAACGAGGAAGAACGAGCGGGCTCAAAATCCAAAAGAAGATGGATGGATTATGGATTCAGGGAGCTCGACACACATATGTACGATGAGAGGTACATTTGATACTTTTCAGCAGGTGAGAGACTGAGTGAGACTTGGTGATGGGTCAACATGCGAGGTTCGAGGAGCCGGGATAGTGAAATTAAAGACACTCGATGGAGGAATTCGAAAACTGACTGACGTGAAATCCATTCTAAGGATGAGACAGAACCTGGTATCATTGAGTAGGCTCAATGCGAAATGGTTCAAGATTTCCATAGCAGGTGGAGTGTTGGAAGTCTCATGTGGGGATGCAGCGATGTTTACTGGGAAAGAGTATAAAGGGTTGTATCATTTTATGGAGACCACATTCAGCCTGAGATCGAGTGAAGATGGTGGAAGTGCCACATCATCTGGTGTGAAGAAGCGTGTTCTATTTGCCGATGAAGTTTTCAACACCAGTAAGAAGACTTCATGTCAAGATTCTACCCAAAATTGGTCGTGAGGGGGAGATTTTTGGGGCCACTCCCAAATTTGGGAGTCATCTGGGGAGGAGTTTTTGTTGGCGGCAACAACTCCTGCAACAACATTCCCTGGTTGGAAGCCAACCCAGCCAAACACAGCTGACTTTGTAGATGAGCAGCAGGCGGTGGGAGATTTTTCATGGGTAGATAAACTACCAACTAACCCTTGGCCATGGTGGTTTGTTTTCATCTATTTAATGGGATGTAATCCCATGTTTGTATGTGGTGTAATCTGGGTAGCATGTATGTGTTGTAATCCTCTGACGAGATTTGGAGAAGAGAGAAATATAGTGACGCCCTCCTGTTTCTCCCATAGACGTAATATTCAAAGTCGAACCACACAAATTTGTGTGTTCTTCTGTGTTTCTCTATTTTTCTCCTTTGTTCTATGTGTTTTTTTACCAAAAATATCCGCTGCACCCCAATAATAATAAAGAATTGGGAGTATGCGCCATCTCTCAAGCCCCTTTGTGCTGGTGCTTTGGCTTCTGTCCTCAATCACAACAGTGCGATGGGACATTGGGTTCGCTAGCATCTCCCCCATCTAGGTATCAATCTATACACAGATGGCTCTAGCTGTGTGGGGTTGGCCAACAGAGAAGGTGTGGTCTGGGATTCTGATGGTTCTGTCATCTTTGTGTTTAGTGCTTCCTTTGGACAGGGCCATTCTCTCTAGGCGGAGGCCTCAACTCTCCTCACATGCCTCATTCTCTATCATCAGAAGAATATGATATTGGCAGTGGTCGAAGTGGATTTTCTCATCCTCTATGAGTCTTTTAAAGGCAATGGAAAGATACCCTGTTCAATCTCTTATACTTTCAGGAAGTACTGAAGGCTTATCAGCAGCCAGGTGAGTATCTTCTACACCTGGAGGGAGGGTAATAAGGTTGCGGACTTCTTAGCTTCTCGATTCTCTATGCCTTAAATAATTAATGTGTTTTCTAGTTTATTATCCTTTCCCCATAGAGGGTATGAACATTGTTAGGGGGTGCCCTTGGATTTCATCATTTTAGGCCCCCAGGACATTCTCCCTTCATCATGTTTGGACCTTATGCTTTAATAAAATAATTATTTTTATGGAATAAAAAGAGTCTTGGAAATGGAATCAAGATAAAGATTCAAGAAAGGTACAACTCTATTTATAAGAGGAAGAAAATAATGAAGAAATAACAATGTAGGAATGAGTAGTTGAAGAACCAATGATTTCATCACCACATACTTCAACATTAGAAGTCACTGAGCAAGTGATTTTTGATATACAACCCCAAAATGTTTGATTTCTTGTAAAAATATATAAAATCACAAGTCTAATAGAGAATTATGTGAACCCATGTTGTCTCTTGGAGACTTATAATCTAGTTATCTTTGAGAAATCTTTTTTTGGTGAAAGTTGGAGGAAAGTGATGGATAAAGAAATTCATTCCATCAAGAATAACAATACATGAGATTTAACACATCTCTCAAAAGGGAACAAACCAATTAGAGTAAAGCGGGTCTTCAAAACCAATAAGAATGATAAATGGGAAGTATAATGATATAAAACATGGATCATCACCAAATTCTATATGTATAAGGAAGGCATTGGAAATGGTGAACTCATTGCACCCGTTGCAAGTATAGAAATGATTATATTATAACAACCCAACACAAATGGAAGATCTGTGAAGTCAATATTCATAAATGGTTTTCTGTATGAGGGGATATATATTGACCAACCACCAAGATACATGAAAAAATTAAGATAAGGAAATGTGTCCTAGCTGAATAAGGTTCTCTATGGACTTAAATAAGCACCATGTGTTTAGAACACTAATATTTATTATTACTTTTAATCTGATGGATTTCAAAAGTTTCCAAATGATAACTCACTCTATCTAAATGTGGAGGATGATAAAATCATATCTTTGGATTTCTTATATGTTGATGATATTATTTTCATAGGAAATAATCCAAGAATTTTCTCATCTTTAAAGGAGAGCATTGTCAAAGATTTTGAAATGATTGATATCATAGTGATGGCTAACTTCCTTAGTATAGATGTTTTCAAAGAGATGGATGAATATTTATTTCCCAATGAAATCATGCCATGTAGATTTTTAAGTCAAACATGGAAAATTGTAATCTTGTTACAACCTTGGTTGAAGTAGGATTGGAATCATAGAGAAATGATACTAGAGATTTTGATCCTACCTATTTCAAATGTTTGGTTAGAATCTTGAGATACCTGACATGCACTAGGCCTGATATTATATATGGAGTAGTTCTCATCAGAAGATACATGGAGACTCCTAGTCATACACATTTGAATGTTGTAAAGATAATTTTTAGGTACATTAAATATATTATCAATTAAGGTATGTTCTATACACCTAGTAAATATTTTAAGCTTGTTGGATATTTAAATAGTGACTGGGGAAGAGGTATTAATTAATGGAAGAGTACAATTGGATTTGTGTTCTTTTTGTATGACAAGATATTCACATGGTCATCCAAGAAACAAGTTATTATGATGTTATCATCATGAAAAGCTGAGTATGCTTTGGCCAACTCAATTGTGTTTCATAGCATATGGCTCATAATTTTTTAGGGAATTTGAGTTACAAATAGGAAGAACCTATTGATATTTTCATTTAAAATCATTCAACAATTTGTTTGGTGAAAATTACAATTTTTCATGAAAGAAGTGAGCATTGATAGGATTTAACATTTTATTATAAAGCATGTGAAGAATAGAAAAGTAAAACTTATTGTCAGCAGAACAAATGTATTATTTATTGATATCTTTATAAAACCTCATAATTAGGATATGTTTTATAGGATGAAGAAAAATTTTAGGATGAAATAAAAAATGAGTTTAAGAAGGGATTTTGGAAAATCAACTTGTTTTTTTATTCTCCGTGATAATAAAATTTACTACTATAATAGAGGATAATAGACTTCAATACCAGAAAACTTGATATGTTTGGTGATGAAGGCTTGAACAACAACTCCTTTAAAATATTTGAAGACTTTGATTTTATATTTGTATTATTTTTATTCTATTTATGTATGTTTGTATTCCTATAAATAGGGTGTTCTAGCAAGGATTTTATATCATCAAGGAGAATAAATAAATTATATTTTGGAATAGTAAGTATACTTGTTTGTTCACCTCCAGTGATATTGGGGAATTTTTCTACAAATCCAACTTTAAATCATTCTATTTGATGCATTAAAATTCCCTATTCATTTCACCTTAGATAAATATTTTTTCATGTGATTTCAATGGATTTTTTGGTATGTGATGATTTTAAGTCTTATGTCTTCAACTAGTTGATGGGATTTAGCAATGGGCATGATCCTACTATGCACCCCAGTGGATTCATATTTCAGGACCACTCCTGCCTTTCCAAAATCAGGTGACTCCTAAAGGAATATATGACGGCCTTGGTTAATTTCTCATATTGGATGAGGGGACTCTTCATTTGGTATAGAAATTGATTTTTCTTCACCAATCCTTATCGAATTCATCCATCTGCAAGACATAAAGATCAATTCTAGTAGCCTATCATATTGGAGTCAAGGATTCACTTTTTCAACATATTCCCTTCAAGTCTATGAGGTATTTTATGTGTAGGTATTAAGAAAGTAAAATTCATTTATGACTGGTGTAGAGACTCAAACAATGAAGGCGAATCATCCTCTAGTTACTTCTAACTATCCATAGTGATCCCAAAAATTGACCTGGTGCTGAAGGCTTATGCTGTGAAAAGGGTAAACTGGTTCAGTCTTCTATTTATTTCCCATATATTATTATTGTTTTTAATTTTGATACTCTGATTGGGAAGCCTATATTGTATTATTTTATCAATATCATCTATTCAACACACACAAACACAAATAAACACCTGAAAATTTAAAGGATGGAGCAAGAGCACATAAGCAATCTTTTCTGTAAAAACTGTACAACTTTTCTGGTGTTGTTTGATTTATTTATATACATTATATATATATAACCCATAATATCCACATGTCTCAATAAAAACACATTAATGGAATTAGTGTGGGAATAATGGGGGGGGGTGAATGATGTCAATGATAGAGTTTTCTAACTGTCATGGTATGTGGTTGGTGCACCAACTCCACCCACCATGGTAGGTTGGGATTAGTGGGGGTTGTTGGGGGAGTTGTGTCAAACATGAAACCCACATCATGTCTATTTAAGGAGGTCCATGAGATATTCCTTCATTCATCTATAATATCTGAGTTATAGAGTTCCATTGTATTTGAGAGCTGAGAGAGATCCATGTGAGAGAGAGAGGTGTAGAGAGGAAGATTTTTTAACCTTTATTATTTGTGAAATAAAACTCATTTTTTCCTCCATTATTCTTTCTATATGATTATAGAATCACAAAAAGTGGTATCATAGCCATTTCTGGTGCAACGGTGGTGAGCAGTTGAGTTTTTCCAATGATTGAAAAATTCAAGTTGCTAGAAATCCAATTTTGAAGGAAAATTCTGAAATTTCATGCTGAATAGATTCCAAGGGCGCAAACGACATCACAAATGGAGCTAAAACAAGCTCCCTGGGCCCATTAAAAGTTTGGTCAAACTTCAGGTGCTACAGTACTCACTTGCTGGAGAAGAAGGTATTGTTATGATGCTGGTGACTTTTCCAGCAAGATTTTAGTAGCTACTCTGGCATGCCACATCAGTGCCACATCATTTCCATGTCATTGGTCGATATCGGTTGTTGAAACTCATTTGTTCATATCTTGATCAATTAGTGTCCGTCTTTGGTGATCCAAGAGTCTATTCCACCATTTTCTATAGTTACAGATGCAACGATGAGATCTATTTTTCCATATTCTCTTCCAAGTTTTGAATAATTTAAATTTTATAGAGGGTCCATCCATGGGAGGTGGTTGAGGGGAAAAATGGATTCCAAAGCCATAACATAGTAAGGTCCATAGATGGTAGGAGACCATCATTAAAATTCTAATATTGTGGCATGGACGGACACATGAAGAAGAACTATTAAAGGTTTCTACAAGGAAAGGGTTAAAGTAGAAACCGAAAAAGAAGAAATGAATACGCACACAAGATTTTCTTCAGATAAATCACTATTTTCTCCAATGAATAAGAAAAAACATGTTGTCATAAATCAATCCAAGACACAAAATAGTTGGTCAATACTGCAGAATCATACCATGTCACTTCGCATTATGATTTTTCTTGACTTATCAAGATGGTGACTTTGGTGTAGTCAAGATGGGAAATACCGAATTAGTGAAGATTGGTGGCATTGGTGATATCCAAGTCACGAAAAAAATTAGATACAAAATAACCCTAGAGGATGTTTGGAATGTTCCAAGCCATAGAATAAACCTGTTATCAGGTATAGCCTTTGATCAACAAGGATATGACAACATCTTCAGAAATGGAGCATGGAAGATGATGAGAGGATCCATCATCATCACCTGAGGACACATATATGGTACGTTGTAAAAAAATCATGTGAAGAATGTGAAGACAGCCTCAATATGGTGGAAGGAGAGATGTCATCCAATATGTGGCATAGGATACTCGACCACATGAGTGAAATCAGGTCATCTTCACCAAAGAAGAAGAAATACATTAGTACTAACAAGAATGCATCACTTGATCCTTGTAAATATTACTTGAATGGAAATAATCATAGATTCTCATTCAATACTGGTTCATCAAGGATATCAGAGTTTCTAGATTTAGTGAACTTTGATGTATGTGGACCCATGGAGGTGGATTCATTGGGAGGTAAAAAAATATTTCCTATCGTTTATCAATGATGCATCTATAAGGGTATATATGTTCTTCTTGCGGATGAAGGACCAAGTAATGGACTACTTTAAGATGATCCATGCCATGGTAGAGTACGAAACAAGAAGGAAGATAAAGTTTCTTTGTTCAGAAAACGGAGGAGAGAATACTTCCTGGGAATTTTATTCCTATTGCAGGAGTCAATTCATTCTACATGAGAAGATGATCCACATACCCCACACCATAATGGTGTTTCATAAAGTATGAAAAGAACTATCATGGAGAAGGTCAGAATCATAATGAGTTTGGATAAGCTTCATAATCCATTCTGGGGAGAAGTTGTCCATGTTTCATGCTACCTCATCAATAGATCACCATCAGTCCCTCTAAATTTTGAGATTCCATAGAAAAGATGGTATGGTAAACATCCCTCTTACTCTCATTTATGAGTTTTTGGATGTTTTGAATTTTCACATGTATCCAAGGAGCTTAGTAATAAGCTATATGGTAGATCTACTCGATGAATCCTCATTGGATATGGAGATGAGGATTTTGGATACAAGCTTTTGGACATGAAGGTGAAGAAGGTGATCATAAGAAGATATGTCATGTTCCATGATAACTAAAGGATCAAGGATATTCAAAATCTTAGAATTTATCAAAGATAAATTGGTCATTATCCAACTCATGTACTAGCACCACATATAAATGAAGAGGATGAGGTGAAAGGAGACTCATCGGTAGTAGACCATGAGGCAGTGGAGGAGGATTTTGAGTAGGGGGAGATTCAATCATCTCTATAAGAAGTTGTAAAACCATCACAAGATCTAGGTGATGTTGTTCCTTAAAAACCTAACATTTTACAGGTTTGAAGATCATCAACAGGAAGGATTTCTTCAATAGAATATTCAGAGTCAGAATACCTATTTTTGACTGATGAGGGGGGGTCCATAAGGATACTAGGAAGTAGTGTCTCATCCTAAAAAACTCATGTGGTTGCATGAAATAGAGGATGAGGTGGATTATTTGATGAATAAACAAACATACGATTTTATGGAACTACCCACAGTTAATAAGGCACTAATAAACAAATGGGTGTTCGGGATGAAGAATGATGAAAATAAAAATTATGTCAAGAACAAATCTTGGTTAGTGGTCAAGGGATTCCTTCAGAATAAAGGAGTTGAATTTGATGAGATTTTTTCACCCATGGTGAATATGGCTTCAATCAGAGTCATGTTCAGATTGGTGGCTAGCTTGGACTTAGATCTTGAATAGATGGACATGAAGATAGATTTTCTTCCTGGTGGCCTCTCTAAGGAGATCTATATGAAGTATCCTAAAGGTTTTAGGGTTTCTAGACAAGAAAAACTCGTTTGAAAGTTGCAAAACATATTGTATGGACTAAAACAATATCTCAAACAGTGGTACAAGAAGTTTTAATCCTTCATGGTGAGTCATGACTACATATAGACACAGGCGGACCAGTGTGTTTACATCCAGAGATTTTAGGATGGCAACTTTGTTGCTCTTATACTTTGTATTGATGATATGTTGATCATTAGGAAGGATGCAATGAAGATCATCAAATTGAAGGAGTTATCCAAGTATTTCGATATGAAGGACTTGGGAGAAGATCAACCAATTTTGGGGATGCATATCATTTATGAAAGATAGAGGAGGTTATTATGGATATCTTAGGAAAAGTATGTTGAACGTAATCTAAAACATTTCAACATGGAAAAATCCAGACTAGTGAGAATTCACATTTCTGGTCATTTGAAGTTGATTAAGAGTTCATGCCTATCATCCAAGGAAGAAATCAAGGTGATGGAGATGATAACCTAATCCTCATTATTTGGAATCTTGATGTATGCTATGGTTAGTATGAGAACTGACATTGGCCATGGAGTGGAGACCATGAGCTGATTTCTCTCAAATCCTAGGAAGTAGCACTGGGATGCAGTCAAGTGGATTATGAGGTATCTTAAAGGTACTTCAAAGTTATGTTTATTATATAGGTTATATTAACCTATCTTGAAGGGCAATATAGATGCATATATGGCCATATATCCTAATAGTAGGACATATACATTAGTATACATCTATAATTTTGTAGGAGGAGTTGTATCATGGTAGTCAAGGTTGAAAAAGTGTGTCACTTTATCCATGATAGAAGCAGAGTACGTTTCTACTTTAGAAGATGGAAAAGAGATGTTGTGGACAAAACATTTTCTCCAGGATCTCGAATTCATCTTGAAGGAGTACAAGTTTCATTGCAATATTCAAATTGATTTGGACTTGATCAAGAACTCCATGTACCATTCCCAGACAAATCACATCAACATTCACTGTCATTGGATATATGAAGTGATGGATCAACAACTTCTGTGACTTTTGAAGATCCACAAAAATAATAACCCTATGGATATTTTGACAAATGTGGTTTCTTGGGAGAAGCTAGAACTTTGCATATGCTTCAGTGGATTATAGGTGGAGGGGGATAATTGATAGAGTTTTACAGCAGCCTTGGTAGGTGGATAGTGCACTAAATCCACACATAATGGTAGGTGGGGATTTTTGGGGGTTGGTGGGGGAGTTGAGTCAAACTTGAAACCCCCACCATGGATATTTAAGGAGGGCCATGATAGCTTCCTTCCTTCATTGATTAGATCCAAGACAGAGAGTTCCATTGTATTTGAGAGATGGGAGAGATCCATGTGAGAGAGATAGAGGGTGCAGAGAGGAAGTTTTTGTATCCTTTATTCTTTATGAAATAAACCTCATTATTCTTCTTCCATTCTTCTTTCTCTGTGATCAATGAATCACAACAGTCAAACCTCATTGGAGAAATAATGACAAATAATGAGTGAAATAATGAAAATAAAAAAAAACTAATAGATGTTCTGGAATTATTTAATATTTTCACCTCATAATTTATGTCATGCTCACCATTTTTTGATGACACCAATCTTTGCATGAAACTCCTAGAACTTGGTGTTCCAATGTGACTTCATGAAAATGTTCGTGAGCTACTTCTTTGTGTGAGTGTTCTTGATGATGATATTTACTACATAAATGCACTATTAAATGAAATGAAATTGGGTGTTGTTGTGTTTACTATAGTAATGAAATATGAATTTCTTTATTAAGGTAAGAGTGGAATTTTAATCCACCTTAAACATTGGCATGTTGAGCTATGAGCAGATAAATTCTTCTAGTGGCTAAGCTATCCAGATGCCCTACAACACTACGTTCATCATGAAAATGTACTATGCTTCACTTGAATATAATTCCACCAACTTTTTATTATATGATTTCAAGGTGATGCATTTGTTTCCAAGGAATAAGAACACCTTGGTGGTTCTCTTGAAGTCATCAATGTCACTAGCCATGTCACTATCACTGAATCCTAACAAGATTAACCAAATGTTTACCTTTCTTGTATAGAAGACACCATAGTTGTGTGTCTTATTAATGTAGTGTGACACATTCTTAATTGTGTCCATGGGATCTTTGTGTGGTTCCTCCATGAACTGGCTTACATATCCCACCATGTAGGTAATTTCTGATTGCATATGCACTAGGTACCAGAGGCTATCAATGATGTTTTAGTACTAAGTGGCATCGAACTGCAGGTAAGTACTTGACTTTATCAGCTTCAAATGGGCCTCCAAAAACACTTGATAGGGATTTAACTCAATTATTTCATTCTTCTATAGTATCATGACATATAGGTGGATTGATATTGGGAAATTCTACTTGACCCTTGGATTACTTCGATGTCAAGGTAGTGGGAGATAAATCCCAAGTCGCTCATCTGGAATAGATTCTTCATCCCAGCCTTGAACACAGTGATGTTGGAGATGTTGGTTTTGGTGATGATAGATTCTTCGACGTACACCTTGATGATCAGACAAAACATTCAATTTCCACAAGTGTACATAACATACTCAAAGCTACTCTTTCAACATTCAAATGTTAGAAGGCTAGCATCGAGATTAGCATTCCATGATTTAGGAGCTTGGTGAAGGTCATAGATCACTTTTCAAAGATGAAGCACTATGTTCTTGTGATTTTTGGTGATGAAGTCATGCAGCTTCTTAATGTATACGTCCTCTTGGAGGTTTCCATTAAGGAATTTTAATTTGACATCCATTTTATGGACTCTCATCCTTCTTTAACTTCCACCATGATGAGAAGTCGCACCGATTCCATATGTATGATAGGGGAAAAGGCCTCCTCAAAGTCAATACCCTACCAATGAACATAAAACTTTGAAATTATCCTTTCCATGTGCTTTGGAACTTTTCCATGCTCATCAAACTTCACCTTAAAGACCCACTTGAGCCCAATTGGATGATGGATAATGGGGAAATCAATGATCTCCCACATGCCATTGTCCTTGATAGAATTAATCTCCTCAAGAATCAACTTACTCCAATATGGATATTGTTCTTCTTTTTCAAAGGAGGTTGAATCATTAACCATAGTTATGTGTAGCTTGTCATATTCAAGCTCACATAGTGCAAACCTAAGTGGAATCATCAGTTTGATTATTTTATTGATCATGCAATACCAAAGTAGATCATCATCATGATCGGCATCGAGTGATTATCCCAAGTTGTATGGTGATAAGGAAATCCCCACTGTGACTAACAGTGTGAGCATCAACTCATTCATGCCTAGTGTTGTAGTGTATGCAAAGTAAGTGCTAATCGGTATGAGAGACAATCCATGATCTCTAGAAGTGTTTTCAGTCTCTTCCATCCCAGGTAAAAGTACTACAGTGTACTCTATAGTGAATGGATCCTCACTTCTTAACATACCTTTTAATTCATGATAACTCTAGTCCCACTGCTCCACCTCATCGAATATAAAATCATGTGTTATGTGCACACATTTACTGATGGGATTTTACATGTTGTATGCATTTCATCTAGACTCATACCTGATAAAGATAATTGGCATGATCTGATTATCTAGATATTTTAGTTGAGGTTTAATGTTATTTACATGTGAAGTGTAGCTGAAGGTGTAGAGAAAGTGCATCAGAAGATGCTTGACATGTCAAGCCTCATACGACATCACCCCATTAAGGCTTCATGTCGCTACGTGGTTGAGGATGTAAAAAAAAGTGGAGACAAACTCACCCCAAAACATCCTGGGGAGACCATTTTCCTTCAACATGCTTCTATCCATGGAGACCATGGTTTGGTATCATTTTTCAATGACCCCATTCTACTATGGTGAATAGAGAGTCATGAGTTGTCATTGTATCCTATACTCGGTATAGTTTTATCAAAATTCCACTAATGTGAACTCACTATTGTGATCGATGCGGAGGACCTTCAGCTTACACCCTATCTCCACCTCTAACATGGTATGAAAGTGATTGATTGACTCCAAATATTGTTCCTTACTTGGGGGTAGGCTAAGTCACATGTAGTGTCTCATTTCATCAATGAGTACCAAATAGTAATGGTTCCCACTCATTATTGTTGGCATAATCGGTCCATATAGTTCATCATAGAAATGTCAAGGAATATCTATGTGTGATGATTTTCTTGATTGGGTAAATATACTCATCACTACTTCCCAACAAGTCAATTATCACAGACTTGATCAATATAATCAATCAGCGGCATCCCTCACTCCATATTGCATTTAGTGGGCTTGCATAGAGCTTAAAAATTTTGGTGGTTGTACCTCGCATGTCAATGCCATACCACCTCTAATCCCTTTTATGATTGTTGGGATGTGAAGCCTTGTTTCATATCACCATAATTTCATTTTTTGGAATTTGATCAATATTTTTCAGGCCATTAGAATTTTAGTTGGAAGCATTTTACCTAGCTTTGTGGGTAGATAATGGAAATTATCTTTTCAGAAGAAGCAATCTGATCGGTATTCCATGCTACCGATGACTTCAATGATGGTCTAAAATGATCAATAAACTCTTTATAAGGAATTATCTTAAAGGAAGACTCTAGAAATTTTTACCAATGAAAGTGTTTGAGGTCAATAGTGTTTTTATTGATCAATTATAACATTCTATATGGATCATCTCCACGAATGTGAGATTATGGTTTAATCTAGACAATCGATGGGAATTCCCATCAAAATATTTGAGGACCGACCTTGAATAGTGTATCCTAGTCATGAACAGTGCACATGAAAATTATGCTATAAATTAGAGGATTAAAGTGTGTTGATCATCATGTAATGAATTATTACTAATGGTTTTATCAGTTTCTTATATTGTTTTTACTTATAGTAATACAATAAAGTTGCAGTGTTCCTCCTGTGCATGTAGGAAAACTCATCTGAAGCATGTTAATTTCCACTATATATTGTTTTCTTTATGTACTTATGTTGCTTGTCTTACCATTGATATGAATTTCCATTACATTGTATTCTTATAAGTTTCTTCTAAGGTATATGCAAGGTTAAATTTTTTCAGTGTGTAGGGTACCTTGACTTTATAGTTATGGTACACTTAGTATAATGGGAGTAAGGTTCAAGATATTCGTTCCTCAACTATGCTAGAATTCATAGGAACTTCTGGTGGATCAATCAGCTATAGTTTCAGTGTATTTATGGGTAGATCAGTAGATTAGTGTTTCAAAGGTCCCCAAAAAATGGTATCTGACGTAGTTAGTTCAACATTAAATAATCCTCACACCGATATTAGCTTAGGTATGACATCAGATAAAGAGAATATTCATATCGATTAATTTGATGGAACATATTTTGGCTTCTGGAGAATTTAGATTGAAGGTCATCTAATTTAAATTGACTGGGAAGTTCTATTGTATGGAGTGAAGCTAGTGGTGATAGAGAAATATGAATTTTGTTCCTTTGACAAAAATTCATAAGAATTTGTATGGATTCCTCTGACACAAAATGTTTCTTTCAACATTTGGGCAAAGAATTACATAGTGGGTTTTATAAAGATGTAGGTATATTTGTTTGAAAAACCTACATCTCTTAAAAAAGTTTTCATGTTGCAATCATTATTCAGTTTAAGGTTGTTGGAAGGAAGACTAGTGGTATACCATGTAAGATCTTATCCTTTTCTAGAGTCATCTCAAGCACTTTTTCATGTACTTTTTGAGGGTTTTAAGTACCTTTGTATAGAGTAGTGTCTTGGGGTGCGTTTTGGTGATTTTTTTAAGAAAAACTAAGGGATAGTGGGTTGTGCATGGTTTGCGCACAGTTTGACAAAGCATACGACTAAACTGTACCAACCGTGCAAACCTAGATAGAGAGGTCTGCAAGGTTGGTGCATGGTTTTCCCTAACCATGTGCCTCTACCCATGAAACTGTGCATGTGGGATTAATTATTTGAAAATATATTTGTAAAACCAATCGAAACCCTGAGACTCCAATATTTTTACCTTGTCTTAGGGTTGAAAAATTATAGGTTATCCTAGAGCCTTCTAGAGGGATTCCTAGGTGATTCAAACATCGTTCTTTGAGATCAAATTCTGGGATTGAATATCCTCTCTCTTCCCAGTAAGTGGATTTCATTTCGTTGCTTCTCCCATCCATTCTTCTATATTTACTTGATCTTTTCATTGAATATATCTAATATTTCCATGGATCTAAACCTATGATTTGAGATCTAGATCTAGGATTGTGGATCTTGATCTAGATTTGAAAGATCTTGATGCCTTTTATCTTAATCTTGGTTTAGGGATTTTGATCTAGAGCTTGATCGACAATGTTGTGCTGCTCTAATTTTGGTGATTTCTGTTGGGATAACATCCATCAAAAAACTAAGGTATGTGGTCTAAATCAAACTCCCATAGTCATATATTTGATATGAAAATGTGATTTTATTGATTTTCTAGATTCTCTTGATAAATTATTTCCTAAATTGGAGTAATTAGGAATGTGGAATTGACTTGTGATTGCCTTAGTGATCAATTGATAATTGAATCACGGAACAAACGAAGGAGGGTTTCCCAAATAGATATTTGTTTTGGAGATTTGTTATGGGTTGAGATATCATAATTGAGATATTGAATATATTGTGTTAAGATAATTAATTGGGGGAAATGAATTATGAAATGATGTTTTTCTATGTAAGATAATTAATTGTGGGAATTAATTATGTTCCATGATGTTGATCAAAGATAATTAATTGTGAGAATTAATTATGAAAAGTTGAGATTTTATATGGATAATTAATTATGAAGAATTAATTATGGAATGAGAATTATGTTGATTGATTAATTAATTAATGAATTAATTAATTAGTTATGTGCTTATTTAATTATTGAGTTAACAAATGGCCTTTGAAATGTTTAACTAATTGTTGGATTAGTAATGGAATGATGTGGATAATTATTGTGAATTAAGAATGATTAAATGGATGATATTTTTTGGTGATAGACATGGCGTTTTAGATCGATTAGAAGTTGGGACTTGGACAGGGAGTTCCTACCCAATAGTTATCCAAGATTGAGATTTTGGGGTTCTAGGCATGACGACCTACACTGAATGAGATATGGAGTGTTAGGCATGGATACCTACACTAAATGAGATTTTTGGTGCTTTAAATGATGTTCAAAACCAAATGAATGATAATAATGAATGATGATTCAAATGGAAAACATGAATTGAAACTAGGCTTAATGTGATGAATAAAGATTAAATGACAATGTGATAGCTGTTAATTATGCATTGTATTTATTGATTCATAAAACTGCATACACTATCTATTGACTAGACTTGTTTTAGATGTCATTGGTGGTGGCCTACTAAGTTGTGCTCACACCCCATTCGGGTCGCCTGATAGGAACCCAAGTAGACTTTTTTGTTGCAGGTCAGGATAATGGTAAGGGCTTGGGATAGGTTACTGTTTGGGATTGGAGCATGGGAGAGAGAACTAGATGTGGTTCAGGACCCTCTTGGGAGTTTTTGTGTCTTTAATTTTAGTTACATTTTAGACACTTGACATTCACAATGGTATAGTTTGTTTTACCTTTCAGTTGGGTATTGTATTTTTTTTGTTTTGAATATCATGTGACATGGTATTGTTCTAGTTATTTATATTCTTACTTACATGTTTATTGTTCTTTACTTCTGTTGGTGTTTTATTATAATAAAATATGGTATAGTCTTCCCAAGAATGACTTACCAGACCCTCACTACTAGTCGGCACCCTCTGGCATACGGGGAGGCCTGCTTGAGGGGGCACTATTTAGTGGCACCCAGGACGAGATGTCACAAAGTGGTATCAGAGGAGTTTTATTTTTTTCTTTCTTCTTCTTTTGTATTAATATTTTGGGAAAGTTGGACAGAAGACTGGGAAGATTCAAGGCTTGGTAATGAGTTTGTGCATGTGAGTTTCAAACCCATGTATGAGGGAAAATCAGAGTACTCAAGGTGGGATTTTTGTGATTTTTTATTATTGTTACAGTTGAATATTATTTCACCTTGGGTGATGCACTTGTGGTGTGATGTGATATTTATTTTGACAATTGCTGAATTTTGATTCATGTCCTAAAGAGGCATGATACTTGAGTCTGCATGCATCATTCTGGGCTCTCAGGGTTGTTGTGACATGCATCATTCTAGGAACTCACAGGAAAACGAGTAATGGGTAAGTTATTTAACTTGAAATGTTTTTCCTTGTTGTGAGATTAAAATAATGATGAAAAATGAGAATAAAATGGGTGTCTAATGAGAACCTTGATTGATGGAATAAGTATGATTAATTAATTAATTGTTGAATTAATTAATTTGATATAATGTGACTAATTAATTGTTGAATTAATTACTGAGAATGAATGTACCCTTATTAAACAATACCTAAGAGTAGGATGGTTAAGGGTAGTGATAAATCCTTGGTGTTGACCATGTGGTGAGAAAAGGGGGAAAGGACATGTTGAAACGTGTTGTGTTAGTTCTCCTATTACGTAAATGTTATAAGGTTGCGTTATGGGACCTAAGATCTGTGTTTGGATTTATAGAGATATGCCTCTATGATTCTTGTTGAGGGAGAGACCGAGGGTATGGCCAAGAAAGAACTTACAGATCGGTAACTTGAGGAACCATTTTTGCAAACTTAGGAGGAAGGGGAAAAATTCTGAGAGAACTTTACTCGTTTCATGCTATTAATGGAGAGAGACCCAGGGCGGGTTCTAAAAATCATGTCTGAGTTGATAAGGGAGTTTCAGCTGAAGAACCCTCTTAATTTTACTAGAGAGGGTGGAATTGAGGGAGATGAATTCTAGATTTAATTCATAGAGATGATACTTGACCATTTGGAGACTTCAGCTAGGAGGAGGATCAATTTGGCTGCTTATATGCTACGAGGGTTAGTGAATCACTGGTGGGACATTCAAGTACGATCTAAATAGACTGATGATATGTTATGGAAGGAATTTCTGGAGAAGTTCCTAGATCACTTCAATCCAGAGATGCTGAGACAAGAGAAGGCTTTAGATTTTATGCATATGACCCAAGCAATCATGTCCATAATGGATTATGCTGAACATTTCACAGATTTATAGCGTTTTTCTCCAGCTTTGGTGGCAGATGAGGCTTCTTTGGAAAAATGATTCCAGGATAGAATTAGGTGTGAAATTAATTCCCAGGTAAATATATTTAGGTTGAATAAATTCTCCAAAGTGTTTAATCAGGCTCTCATTTCATAGGGGAACCTAAGGAGGCTTCCAGTACTGGACAGGTAGCCGCCACTAGATGATTAGGGAGTGTGCCTTCCGAGAGCAGGAAGCATCGTTATGAGAACCTTAGTCAAGATAGTGGAAATCAAGGTGGAAAAATAGGAGGAACAGCTGGACCAGATCTTACTCATGTGATTTTTCCCCAGTGCGGTAGGTAGGGACAATATCGTACACATTGTCCTCTACCACCAGTGGAGTGCCGATTTTGTGGAAATATAGGGAACCTATAGAAGTTATTCAGGAAGCAGCAGAAAGCTGGTGCTGAAGGAGAAACTACTTAGAGTCGAGTGTGGGAAGGAGGTCTTCTACACCATATAGGTCTGGTAGCTGGAACACTATGGGTATAGGCGGTAGAGGTAGTGGACATAGTGCTTCAGGGTATGAGTACTCGTATTATCTGAGTGGTTTTACTCAAGGGAGTCAGACGACACCATAGAGAAGAGGGGCAGGAAAGTTACATGCAGTGCATCCTACACTTGTGGAGAGCAAGGCAGGTCCATCGATAGTGATAAGTACTGTTATAGTTGCTTCTACTTTAGTTACTTCCTTGTTTGATATTGGTTCCTCTCATTCCTTTATATCTACAAATCTTGTTAATGGTTTGATCCTATAGGTGGAGTCCGTAAGTGGGGTGATGAATATCAATACACTGTTGGGAACACGGTCTAGGGATATCTGTTTATGCAAGGAATGTTCACTAGAGATCAGAGAGTATTATTTTATTTAGGATATATATATCCTTTATATAACAGGCTTCGACATGATTATGGGTATGGACTGGCTAGTCACATACTGAGCCCACATAGATTATTATCATAGGAGAGTGACCTTTGTATCTCCTAAGGTCAGCCATTATGTTCATCATGGAGAATGGGATATCCATGAAGGCCGATCTTGTCCAATTACTTAGAAACTGGGAGAGATCATAACCCAAGTTTCTAGTATTTTTATAGATGATGGGAGTGGTAGGAAAGACGTACTTCCACTAGTAGTAGCACTGTTTTAGGATGTATTTCCTAAATAATTTTTAGGGTTTCCACCTGAGAGAGATGAGGAATTTATTATTGAGTTCATGTCGGGGGCTGAGCCGGTATCTATTCCACCTTACAGAATGGCACTAACTGAGCATCAAGAGCTCAAAATGAATTTGTAGGAGTTGTAGGATAAAGGGTTTATCCATCCAAGTAATTCACCTTGGGGATCACCTATTTTTTTTCAAAGAAGGCCGATGGGAGTTTACGCTTGTGTGTTGATTACCAAAAGTTGAATAAAATGACCATGAAGAACCAATATCCTCTTCTGTGTATCGATGATCTGTTTGACCAGATGAAGGGGGATTTTGTGTTCTCAAAGATTGATATGAGATTAGGGTATCATCAGGTGGGAGTTCAGACCTCTAATATACCAAGAACTGCTTTCAGAATTAGGTATTACCTTTATGAGTTTTTTGTAATGCCATTTGGGATGAAAAATGCTCCAGTTGTATTTATGGACTTGATGAACAAGATCTTTCATCCGTACTTAGATTATTTTGTGGTGGTGCTTATGGAAGAAATATTGGTGTACTCTAAGATTCATGACGATCATGCCCAACATCTTGACATTATCCTAGGTACACTGAGAGAGCATCAGCTATATGCTAAGATATCTAAATGTCAGTTTTGGATTGACAGGGTACACTTTTTGGGGCATATCATCTCAGAAGAAGCTGTGGCAGTGGACCCAAAAAAAGTGTAGGTAGTGATTTCTTGTGATCATTCCAAGATTTTTTTTGATATCTGAAGCTTTTTGGGATTAGATGGTTATTATAGGAGGTTCATCCAAGAATTTTCCCAATTGGAAGCACCACTTTTAGTTTTGAAAAAGAAAGGGATAAAGTTTGATTGGACAGAAGCATGCGAGAATTATTTCCAAGAGTTGAATAAGAACATGACAATGACACCAATTTTGATATTACCTGAGTCGGGTGATGAGTACACGATGTATTGTGACACTTCTGGGATCGGACTCGGAGTTGTGTTGAAGCAAGGGGATCAAGTCATTGCTTACAGGTCTTAGCAGTTGAGGCCACATGAATGAAATTACCCTACGCATGAAATCAAGTTGACAGGAGTGGTTTATGATCTTAAGTGTTGGAGACACTATAATTTGGGTGAAAGGTTTACAATTTTTACAGATCACAAAAGATTAAAGTATATCTTTTGACAACGCGACTTGAATCTTTAGCAGAAAAGATGGGTAGAGTATATGCAGTCCTTTGATTTTGAATGGACATATACACCCAGAAATGGGAATAGTGTGGTTGTTGACTTGAGCAGGAAAACTTAGACTAAGTTGGTATATGAGTCGAGCGTAGAGTGGAATATTATGACTTTACTAGTGGAAATGCATGTGGTAGTTTAGGAGAGTCAAGAGAGGATGACTCTGGTTTTGGTTGCAGTGGAGTCTACACTCTGATGACGGATCAAGGACATGCATTGTGAGGATCCAAAGTGTTTATCCCTAAGGTAAATCCTTGAATGTGGGGATACACCTTCATACTAGATACTAGATATGGATGAGATCATTTATGCGAAAAATCGGGTTGTTGTGCCTTTGGGTATGCGAGAGGAACTCATGTGAGAATTTCATTCTTCAAAGTGGTCGGTACATCCTGGGGTGACAAAAATGTACCATGACCTACAACGACTATTTTGGTGGCCAGGCATGAAAAAAGAGATAGTAGGGTTTGTAACAAGATGTTTCACATGTCAGTAGGTGAAGGCAGAACATCAACAACCTGGAGGCCTATTTTAGTCATTGCCTATTCTAGAATGGAAGTGGGATGCCATAACTATGGATTTAATGGTAGGAAATCCAAAAAAACTTAGAAAGAATGATGATATTTGGGTCGTTGTAGACCGAATAACAAAGGTAGCACATTTCTTTCCTATTAGGAAAACCTTTACAGTAGAACAGTTGGGAGAACTGTATGTATGAGACATAGTTTGTTTTAATGGGTTTCCATAGACTATAGTTTCAGATCATGATTTTCCCTTTACTTCATGCTTCTATAAAGGCTTAAAGAAGGATTTTGGTACATATGTTTTGTTAAGTATGACCTTCCACCCACAGAAAGATGGGAAGTCAGAGTGTACCATATAGGTGTTAGAGGATATGCTGCAAGCATGTGTGCTTGACTTTGGTGGTTCTTAGGAGAAGCACTTGGATTTAGTGGAGTTAGCCTATAAAAATAGTTATAAGGAAACTATATGGATGGAACCATATGAGTCACTTTATGTTAGACCTTATAAATCACTGCTATGTTGGTTAGAGGCAGGTGATTCAGAGCTATTGGGACCGAGTCTCGTTCAGGAGACATCAAAGCAAGTTCACTTGATTCGAAAATGTATGGCTACGACTCAGAGAAGGTAGAAGTCGTATGATGATAGACAGAGATGAACCCTATAGTTTACAAAGGGAGGTCATGTATTCCTTTGGTTTTCTCCATGATTGGGTCACCACAAGATACAGAGGCAGGGAAAGTTGGTGCCCAGGTTTGTAGGACCGTTTGAGGTGCTATATAGAATCAAGCTAGTGGCATACTGATTATCCCTTCCACAAAAATTTAGCACTATGAATGATGTTTTACATGTGTCAAAACTACTGTGATATCACCCTGAACCTTCTCATGTGATTGATGTGGAATATTTTGACCTCAAGATAGATGTGTCCTTTGAGGAGCATCTGATACGTGTGCTAGGTTGTAGTGAGAAAGTTTTATAGGGATAGACCGTGCTGTTAGTTCATGTGTTATGGAAACATGTAAGTGTTGAAGAGGGAACTTGGGAACATGAAGCAGAAATGAGGGATCAATGGCCCGATATTTTTGCCTCATAATCTTAGAGAAGTTCGAGAGTGCAGCTCAAGGAAGATCTGTTATAAGTTGGGGAGATTGTAAGATCCTGACCTTTTCTGGAGTCATCTCAGGAGCATTTTCAAGTACTTTTGAGGTTTTTAAATACCTTTGTTTTGGAGTAGTGGATTTGGTGTGTGTTTGGGTGATCTGTTTTCTAAGAAACACTAATGGATAGTGGGTTGTGCACGGTTTGCACATGATTTGACAAACCGTGCGACTAAACCATGCCAATCATGCGAACCTGGACAGAGAGGTCCGCACTGTTGGCACATGGTTTTCCCTAACCATGCAGTTTTGCCCAAGAAACTGTGCACGTGGGATTAATTATCCAAAAATCTATTTTTAAAACCACTCGAAGCCCTGAGAATCCCATATTTTGACCTTGGCTCAGGCTTGACAAATTCTAGGTGATCCCAGAGCCTTCTAGAGGTATTCCAAGGTGATTTGAACATCATTATTCAAGATTGAAATCCCAGATTAAAGATATTCCCTATTCCTAGTAAGTGGATTTCATCATGTTGTTTATCTTGTTCATTCATCTATCTTTCCTTGATCTTTTATGGAAGATATCTACCTTTTCCATGGATCTAAACTTATGAGTTGAGATCTAGAACTAGGATTGTGGATCTAGATCTAGATTTTCAAGATCTTGATGCCTTTGATCATAATTTTGGTTTAGGTATTTAGATTCGGATCTTGGTCGACGACGTTGTGCCGCTCGAATTTTGGGGATTTCCATTGGGCTAACATCTGTCAATAAACTGAGGTAGGTGGTCTAAATTGAACTCCCATAGTCATGGATCTGATATGTTAATGTGAGTTTATGGATTTTTTAGCTTCCCTTGATAATTGATTTTCTAAATTGGAGTAATTAGAAATGTGGAATTGACTTGTGATTGCCTTGATGATTAATTGATAATTGAATCACAGAATAAACAAAGGGGGGTTTCCTAAATAGATAATTGTTCTGGAGATTGGTTATGGATTTAGATATCATAATTGAGATATTTAATTGATTGTGTTAAGATAATTAATTTGGGGAAATTAATTAGGAAATAATGTTTGGATATGTAAAATAATTAATTGTGAAAATTAATTATGTGTCCTGATGTTGATCAAATATAATTAATTGTAATAATTAATTATGACAAGTTGAGATTTGTTATGGATAATTAATTGTGAAGAATTCATTATGGAATGAGAATTATGTTGATTTATTAATTAATTGATGAATTAATTAATGGGTTATGTTCTTAGTTAATTGTTGAGTTAACTAATGGCCTTTGAAATTTTTAACTAATCGTTGGATTAGTAATGCAATGATGTGGCTAATTCTTATGAATTAAATAATGATTAAATGGATTTAATTTTTGTGATGATAGACATGGAATTCTAGACTGATTAGAAGTTGGGACTTGGACATGGTGTTCCTCCCTAATAGTTATCCAAGCTTGAGATTTTGGGGTTTTAGGCATGACGACCTACACCGAATGAGATATGGAGTGTTAGGAATGGCGACCTACACTGAATGAGATTTGGGGTGCTTAATATGACGTTGAACACCAAATGAATGATAATAATGAATGATGATTCAAATGGAAAACATGAATTGAAACTGGGCCTAATGTGAGGATTAAAAATTAAATGACAATGTGATAACTATTAATTATTCATTGTATTTATTGCTTTATAAAACTGCATACACTATCTTTTGACTTGAATTATTTTAGATATCGTTGGCGGTGACCTACTGAGTTGTGATCACACCCTATTTGGGCCGCTTGATCAACACTGGAGTAGACTTTTTTATTATAGGTTAGGATAAGGTAACGACCATGGGATAGGTTGTTGTTTGGGATTAGAGCATGGGAAAGGGAACCGTAATGGTTCAGGACCTACTTGGGAGTTTTTGTGTCTTTACTTTTAGTTACATTGTAGACACTTGACCTTCGCATTATCATAGAATATTGATGAAGCTCACATTTTCATATATTTTATACTATAAATAATTGTTTATAATACCACCATAGTGTTATTGTATGGGTAATTATTACATATTTAGGTTTTTGTGTTATTTTGAACCTAAATGCAAAAATGGCCTAATTTTGCAATTTTAACATATTTTTATCACAGGGGTATTTTGGTCATTTATCATTAACTATATTTTCAAATTTTGTGACTCTAACTTTATTATAACCCTTATATTATTTCCTTTAACTTTTTATTCTGAACTAGAGTCTGATTCATGCATTTAGAGGCCTAAACAAATCAATGAAGTTGACGATTTTTCAGGGCGGACTGCGTGGACCTAACCTATGTAACGGAAACACAATTAGGTATACACACCTTAAAATTAGGAGATTATACTTTTATATGAACTAGGACTCAATGGGGAGTTCACAAAATAAATTCCATGGCGTTTTGAATCCATTAATGGGGATATTGAACGACATATTTGTGGAGGAACCTTCCTCGAACCTGCATCCAGAAAAAGAAATTGTAAATAATAAATTCATAACTCATTATTGGCGCGTCCAATGAAGCTGAAATTTTGAGGAGAAACGTAGGGGACACTATGAAACAACATTTATGAAGACATGTATTACAAATGAGATCATTTAATGGCACATCTATGCAGAAACGTTCAGATTAAATGTTTTGAGTGTGAATTCTTCACCTCCTCTCCATATAAATATGTATCATCACCCCTTATCAAAGCATTGGAACATCCATGTGGAAATTTTCTATTGTTTTTTAGTTTCCTTCCATTGTAATATTATTATTAATTTTTAATATATTTTTATTCTTCTAAATCTCATTCTCATTTTTTTATCTTTTGTTTTCCACCCCATCCTTCTCCACTGCGATCTCTTATACTCATGATCATGAGTAACTAATTCGAGGAACTTCTCAGGGGATCAATACAGTGTTAAACCCAAGTCATTGAACATTAAAGTTTATTTTTTCTTATTTTATTAGAGTTATGTCTTGTGGGATCTTAGTTGGTAAGGCGTCTTTGTGTCTCCACTTGCCACCTGAGACATAACTTTTTCTTCTATAACATTTTCCCTTGATCGAGGTGGTGGATGTATGGTCTCTCAGCAATCGTTGAGTGTACTATATATTAAAAACCATATATAGAAGAGTATATTGACACATATTATGGGTTGTGTTTATTAATTAAATTTGAAAATAATAATGAGATGATGAAGGTTCAATCTGCGTGATTCTCCTGGGAATATCTCCTTTCTTTTTAACATCACTTTGTCTTTATTCATTCTTCCTGCATTATGCATTGCATATTTACATTTCATTATCTTAAATTATCATTTATAAAACATAAATTTCATTTAGTTTTATTTCATAAATAAGAAATATATAAAAAAGTGAATTATAAGTAGTGATTGATTGACCGCAAAAGCTCCTCAAGAGAACGACCTAGATCATCCCCTGTACTGCACTTAGTTATAAATATTTTAGAGAGTTCACTTGACAAAGATTCATAAAATTTCAAGATAATGAAATGTAAATATGAAATGCATAATGAATTAAGAATGAATTAAGACAAAATGATGTCAGAAAGAAAGAAGATATTCCCAGGATAATCACGCAGATTGAACCTTCATCGTCTCATTATTAGTTTCAAATTTAATTAATAAACACACTCCATAGTATGTGTTAATATCCTCTTATTTATATGGTTGTGAATATATAGTACACTCAAAGATCACCAAGAGACCTTACATACACCACCTCAATCAAGGGAAAATGTTATAGGAGAAAAAGTTATGTCTCGGGTGGCAAGTGGAGACACAAAGGCGCCTTACCCACTAAGATCCCTCGTGACCTAACTATAATAAAATAATAAAAAATAAAATTTAATGTTTAATTAATTGGGTTAAACACTGTATTGATCCCCTGATAAGTTCCTCGGATTAGTTACTCATGATCACGAGTATAAGAGATCGCAGTGGAGAAGGAAGGGGTGGAAAACAAAAGATAAAAAAATGAGAATGAGATTAAGAAGAAGAAAAATATATTAAAAATGAATAATATTATTATAATGGAAGGAAACTAAAAAAAAATATAAAATGGACACATGGAGTTTCCAATGATCTGATAAGGGGTGATGATACATATTTATAGGGAGAGGAGGTGAAGAATTCACACTCAAAACATTTAATTTGAAATTTTCCGTATGTTTGTGCCATTAAATGACTGAATATGTAATAGGTGTATTCATAAATGTTGTTCCATAGTTTCCCCTCCGTTTGGCCTCAAAATTTCAACTTCATTGGATGCATCAAGAATGATTTATGAATTTATTATTGATAGTTTCTTTTTCTGGACGTAGGTTCTTGGAAGGTTCCTCCACAAATATGTCATTCAATGTCCCTCGTAATGGATTAAAAACGCCATGAAATTTTTTGTGTGAACTTCCAATTGATTCCTAGTTAATATCCATGTTTAATTACTTAATTTGGAGGGGTTTATACCGAATTGGGTTTCCATTATGGAGGTTGGGTCTATGCAGTCTGCCCTAAAAAATTGTCAACTTCATCGATTTGTTTAGGCCTCTAGATGCATGAATCAGACCCTGGTTCAGAATAAAAAGTTAAAGGAAATAATATAAGGGTTATAATAAAATTATAATCACAAAATTCAGAAATATAGTTAACGATAAATGACCAAAATACCCCTGTGATAAAAATCTGTTAAAATTGCAGAATTAATCCATTTTTGCATTTAGGCTCAAACTAACACAAAAAACTAAATATGTAATAGTTACCCATACAATAACACTATGGTGGGATTATAAATAATGATTTACAGTATAAAATATATTAAAATATGAGCTTCATCACTCCCCCACACTTAAACATTTCACTCCTGGGCAATCATCTTATATCCAAATCAAAATCCACACAACAATCAAAAATGAGAAAATATCAATGATCTTATACAAAATAGAATTCCATCATGTATCATATATGAAAAACAAGTCTCTATCATTTTCATTTCAATCATTAAATTTTTTTGAACCTCATAAATCAATCCATGTCCCAATCACAACCTACCTCACATTGAATTTTATGTCACTCATCATTCAAGAGAAATTGAATCTAGAGTAATGCTCATACTTGAAAATCACATGTATCACCATAGGTTTGTGAAAATTATCATTTATCCATAGTGTTAAACGTGAAAATGAATTCAATCATGAGGGATTTAATTAATGGTTCAAATTATTATGTGGCTTAGGGTTGGTGGGAAAATGATTGAAATTTTTTCAGTCCAGAAAGAGGAGGTTGGACTCTTAAGTACAATGAATGATTAATTCAAGTGAAAACATAGGAAATTACTCTCTCAATACTACTTGAAAATGTGAAAAACAACACTACTCCTCACTTATGACATGGTACACAAGACAATCAGTTATTATAATTAATGATATCATATAATTTCTCCCTTTTTTTTCAAAGCTTCATAAAGGCACAACTTTATTTTCTTTTTTTTCTTTTTCTTTTTCATGGAGGATGAGCTGAAAATTGAATACAATGAATGAATGAAAATTCTTTCTATTGATTTTTGATAGGGACATGATTCACAGAACAATGTACAATGAGTAATTCAATATCATCTCCATTTTTTGTCATTTTTTTTGAAGGAGAAATGGATGAAACTAATAAAGCACAATGAAATGATGACACATGCCCAATTCTCTTATTATCCACTACCAAAAATATTGACACACAACTCGCACCACCCATAAATGATACACATTCTAATAAACACACACATAATGCCCTTCCCCCACACTAAAACTTGAAATATCCATGCAAAAATACTAATAGTGTGGGTAGATAAGGAAAAATAAGCTTGTAATGTGGCTTAAACCTATAAGTAAATTCATGTATTCATAGGGATAATGAAGGAAAAATGTAATGGTAGGTCCCAAGTTAATATGTGGCTATCCAAATAGATGCCTCAATCATTTAAAATACATTCCATGAAATCTAAAGATTCGAAAGATAATATTCACAAATTCTGGTTCTCACAGAAAATTCAATTTCCCTTAAGAATGTGTGGGTATTATGAAGAATATGTCAAAGTGGTTTAGAATACCTCACAGGATTGGAAATATATTTTAAGCCAGTGTTTCATGGGCATGGATTTCAAAAATCAGTCAAACTCATAAAAATGCTTGAAAATCCATTTCAAGGAAAAATGATTCACATCAACAATCTTTTAAAATCCATTATTTCAAAAATCATTTCAACTCTATAAAAATCAATTGATGTGTGAAAAGTGATAAGAATATTCACTTAAGCTAAAAAATACTAAAAATATGAAAAACACATAAGAAGAACTAAGCAGGTTGACACCCCCACACTTAAATTTTACTACCCCTCATTTCAACTCAACAAAATATAAATATAAAGGTATAAAAGCTAAGGGATGGAAAGATACAACCTTCCATTATTTTTGAAGTGGATTCCTTGAGTTAAGATCCTAAAATATTCCACTTTAAGACTACAATAAAGTAATTAAAATACATAAGAAAAATAAGTAAAAAGAAAGAGAAAGGGAATAGAAAAGAGATAATGCTTGGTTTAGACCCCCAAGTGGGTGCTAGGTTTTTACTGCCCCTAGTCAGGATATTTGATTGGATTATCCCCAATTAGAAGGTGGGTGTGGTTTCTTTGAGATGAACCACCACATGTGAGTTTTCTCGATGTCCATGATTAAACACTGAATGTGGAGAACCCCAAACAAGATAAGATAGTTTCCAACCATGAAAAAATAATAAAGAGAGAAATTAAGGTCCATAGTAGGAGGGAAAAGAAGATAGGGATTCTCCCTGTTGACTTCTATGGTATCCTCCTCCCTATGGAAAAAAATTGATGTAGAGGAGTTAGTCGCACCACATGCTTCTCTAGATCTTCTTCAATCACCACCACTTGGATAGTTTTTTCTCTAACATCCAAGGTCTGATCTATTTGTGTTGTATCATAAATTTCAGAGAAAAAGAAATCAGAAAACAATTCAGATTGAATAATATTAAAACCTGAATAATTAATAAAGAAATCTTCCCTTTAAAGTAAGCCATCTTGGTGATTGATCTCTTCAGGTAGGACCATTGTAAAATCAATCTCAATAGGTGCATCTTCTTCATTATCTTCCAAATAAATAGAGAGGTAGATAGTGTCTGATGTTTCATTATCAAGGATGGGAAGATAATGTTTCAAGTTATCTTTAACAAAACTATTCCAAGATTATTATAAAACATGTTGATCTCCCATCCGTGCATTAACTGGAATAAGTAACTTTAGTACATCCTTGAGAAATGGCTTAGTGCGGGATGATATGATTAATTCTTATAGAATATCCTTCTCCGTCACCTCAGGTTCTTTAATATAAAAATTGATTGGAGAAATCTATTCCACCACTCATTCTGGTTCAGGTTCGGACTCAAGTTTTGGTTGCTCCTGGGATGTGCGTATATATTCAGCAATTCATTCTATTTGGATCTCTATGCTTTGAAATTTATCACTAATCCTGTAAAACTAATCTTCAAGATCATTGTAAATTTTTTTTGGCACATGAGATTGTTCAGTCCATGAATAATAATTTGAATTGAAAGACATCATGAACATAGTTTTTTTAAAGTTTTTTTAAATTTATGATTTTTTTGTGTTTTTTTAAATTGAAGAAAAATTATTTACAAAGTGTTAATAAAAATAGTTAATTAAAACCACTTGGATCCCCATAAACAGTTCCAATTTGATGAATCATTGTCGTGCACGCTCTCAAAAATATTTATAACTAAGTGCAACACAGGTGCTGACCTAGGTCATTCTCTTGAGAATATTTTGCGGCCAATCAATCACTACTTATAATTCACTTTTTTTATATATTTATTATTTATGAAATAAAACAAAAATAAATTTATGTTTGATAAATGATAATTCAAGATAATTAAATGTAAATTTGTAATGCATAATGCAGGCATAATGAATGAAGACAAAATGATGTTAGAAAAAAAGGAGATATTCCCAGGAGAATCATGTAGATTGAACCTTCATCATCTCATTATTAGTTTCAAATTTAATTAATAAACACACTCCATAATATGTGTGAATATATTCTTCTATATATGGTTATGAATATATAGTACACTCAGCGATCGCCGAGAGACCATACATCCACCTCCTCGATCGAGGTAAAATGTTATAGAAGAAAAAGTTATGTCTTGGGTGGCAAGTGGAGACACAAAGGTGCCTTACCCACTAAGATCCCCCTTGACCTAACTCTAATAAAATAAGAAACAATAAACTTTAATGTGCAATGAATTGGGTTCAACACTAGATTGATCCCCTGATAAGTTCCTCGGATTAGTTACTCATGATCACGAGTATAAGAGATCATAGTGGAGAAGGACGGGGTGGAAAACAAAAGATAAAAAAATGAGAATGAGATAAAGAAAAAGAAAAATATATTAAAAATGAATAATACTATTAAAATGGAAGGAAACTAAAAAACAATATAAAATGTCCACATGGAAGTTCCAATGCTTTGAGAAGGTGTGAGGATACATATTTATAGAAAGAGGAGGTGAAGAATTCACACTCAAAACATTTAATCAAAAAGTTTCAGCATGTATGTGGAATTAAATGACCAAATTTGTAATAGGTGTCTTCATAAATGTTGTTCTATAGTTTCATCTCCGTTTTTACACAAAATTTCATATTCCTTGGACGCTCCTATAATGAGTTATGAATTTATTATTGATGGTTTTTTTTCTAGACACAAGTTCCAGGAAGGTTCCTCCACAAATATGTTGTTCAATGTCCCCTATAATGGATTACAAACGCCATGAAATTTATTTTTTGAAATCTCCATTGATTCATAGTTCATCTACAAGTAGAATCAACTATTTTGGAGGTGTTTAGACCGAATTGGGTTTCTGTTATGGAGGTGGGGTCCACGCAATTTGCCCTGAAAAATCGTCAACTTCATTGATTTTTTAGGCCTCTAGATACATGAATTAGACCCTGTTATAGAAAAAAAGTTAAAGGAAATAATATAAGGGTTATAATAAAATTCTAATCACTAAATTTGAAAATATAGTTAATGATAAATGACCAAAATACCCCTGTGATAAAAATCTATTAAAATTGCAGAATTAGGCCATTTTTTCATTTAGGCTCAAAATAACACAAAAACCTAAATATGTAACAATTACCCATACAATAACACTATGGTGGGATTATAAAAAATTATTTTAAGTATAAAATATATAAAAATGTGAGCTTCATCACATGTTTTACCTTTCAGTTGAGTATTGTATTCTCTTATTTTGAATATCATGTGAGGTGATATTGTTCTAGTTATTTATCGTATTTCATACTTGGTTATTGTTGTTTATGTCTTTTGGTGTTTTATTATGATAAAAGAGGGTATAGTCTCCCCAAGACTGATTTATCATACCATCGCTTCTAGTCAGCACCCTCTGGCATATGAGGAGGCACACTTGAGGTAATGTGGCCAACCGGCTTGGGGAACGATTTAGTGGCACCTAGGATGGGACGTCACATACCATGTGAATAACTTCAACATGATTCATGTGTAGCTCAAATCGGTAGAGGTAAATTTTTTGTGATGTATGGGAATTGTTTCTTTTACCTTTACTTCCAAAGAGTTCGGATATTATGGTAACTATTGTAAGTAAGTCCAGCAGAAAATGGATTTGGTGTTTGATGATATCAGGATTTTGGTACTCAATGAATAACTTTAGTGAATGTAAGTTTAGGTACCAATCAGTGGTGCCCTTAATACAGATAAAAGGGGAATGTCACCCCATCTAAAACAGAAATAGAAACTGATGGAATAAAAGTATCATGAAATAAGTTAGAGTTAGTTGAATGTTCCCGGTCCTACATGACAAAAATGTGGAAGTAAAGGATATATCAAGAAGTATTTCATGAATCTAAAGTATAACACCTAAAAATAATCAACCTATAGTAGTTTAAATTCTGTTAATTGAACATAAAGGAGTAACAATTACATACTTAGTGTGAATAATCCAATGGAAACTTAGGTAATTGATTCTAGATCATCTTTTCATTCAACTGGTGATCAATAATGCATGGTTAATTATGTATCTGGGAAATTTGGGAAAGTCCATCTGGTGAATGGTGAAGACCTAAAAGTTGTTGGAAAATGAGTGGTCAATATCCAAATAAATAACAATGTATTATTCAAGATAACATATGTAAGGAGCATCCCTAGACTTAAGAAAAATCTTATTTCCATTGGAAAATTGGAAAATTGGAAAATGATGACTATGGAACTAGATTTTAAAACGGGGTATGGAAAGTTACTCAGGGGTCCATGGTGATTGAAAAAGGAGTAAAGTGTGAGACTCTTTACTTGATTAGAAATTCAAATGGGAGAGAAGTTCTTGAAATTATAACTTCAAATGATCCAAATGTATGGAACTGTATGTTTGGGCACCTCAGTGAGAAGAATATGAAAGTTATATTGGAAAAAGTTATACTAAAACTTGATCACATGGAGGTTGTAAAGTGTGAAATTTGTATTTTGGGTAAACAAAAAAGTGTGTCTTTCAACATAGATGGTCTGAATCCTAGGAATCAGAAGTTTTATCTTGCATAATCAAATATTTGGGGAGTTTTATTTGTCCATTACTATAGTGGTTCCCTCTACTTTCTTAATTTCATTGATCGTGACACTAGAAAATTATGGATTTACTTTTTAAATCATAATTCTAATGTTTTTCAGGTTTTTACTTAGTGGAAATCTTTGTATGAAGGGGAATACAACCATAATTTGAATTTTATAAAAACTAAAAATAGAGGTGATTACACTAGACACAACTTCCAAAACTTCTTCCAGAAGAAGGGAATAAGGCATATTAAAACAATGTCTGAAACTCCATAGAAAAATAAAGTGGATGAAAGAATGAATCAGACTTTAATAGAGAGAGCTTGAAGCATAAGGTTGTAATCAATAATTCCTAAGTCTATTTGGGCAGAGACACTCAACATAGTGACATATCTCATCAACAGAATCCAAAATGTGTTTTTCCCTTGGTTATGGAGATAAAAATCTTGTACATAATTTGTGGGATGATGAAAGAAAAAAAATCATCATGATTAGAGATTTTATCTTCAATGAAAAGGTTTCGTGGAAGGATTTGAACTTGTAAGATAGTGAAGTTGAGGAAAAATAAATTATTGAAGTTCAGGTAGATCATCTAGAAAGCTCAAGGGGGGGGGGGTAAAGATTTAGTGGGAGCACCAAAATTATGGGCCCCAGAATTCAAAGTACAGGAAGTTCAAATACTAGTAGATAGAGTTGATCCAAATAGTGCAAAGTATCCAATTTAGTTGAGAATATCAACAAGAATCAAGAGATTTATTCAAAGGTATGTGGTTGAAAAAAAATTCTCTACTCACAATAGATGCAGGACAACCGAAAAATATAGGGGAAGAAAAAACACTTAGTGACTCTAAACTGTGGGAGTTGAACATGAATGAGGAGATGACTCCATTAAAGTTAAAAAATCTTGGGATATGGTTGTGATTTCAGAAGGTAAAATGGACCTTGAGAGTAAGTAGGTTTATCATATTAAGGAAGAGGATGAAAATTAGAAAAGGTATACGGGGCATCTGGTTTTAAATGGTTTTTGATAGAAGTAAGGAGTTGATTTCTCATATATCTTCTCACTGGTAGTTAAACACCCAACCATCTATACAGTTCTAAGTATAGTGACATCAGAAAATTTGTATCATGAACAAATAGATATCAAGACAGCTTTCTTTCATGGTGATTTGGAGGAAAACATTTACAAGAAATATCCAATTTTTGTACCTAGTGTTAGGAACTATAATTTGGTATGAAAATTGAAGAAAATATTGTATGGATTAAAGCAATAACTATGACACTAGAATCAATAATTCTATGGATTTATTTTAGAGGAATGTTTTAACTGTTGTAATACTGATTACTATTTTTATCATATATAATGGTATGATAAAACATTCATCATTTTTCTATAGTATATAGATGACATGTTTTTGGTTTCACCAGATGAAAAAAGGATTCAAAAATTAAAATGTAAGTTGTCTATAAGTTTTTGAGATAAAATATCTTGGGAAATCTAAGAGGATTTTGAGGATGAGAATAGAAAGAGATAGTAATATTAGAACATTGGTTCTATCTCAGAAGGAGTATATTCAGAAAATCATTGAAAGGTTTGGAATAGAAGAATGAAAACCAATCATTACTCCTCTTGTTGGAAACTTTAAACTATCCAAGACACAACCACCTGCAATAGAAGATGAGCATTAGTACATAGAGAAAGTGAGATATTCTTTATTTTTTGGAAGTTAAATGTATGAAATGAATTATACTCATCCATATATATAATTTTTAGTGGGATTTGTAAGAATATTTATGTATAATCTATGTAATGAATATTGATAAGATTTTAAGTGGATCCTTTAGTATCTTATTGGAATGAAAGAACATTCTCTTTTTTAAGGAAGATCTGCTACAAGGGTTCATTGATGCTGAATATCAGCATATTAATACAATTGGAAGTGAAAAAAAAGTTTTTGTTTACCTATAGAGTAACAATAATCTATTGGATGTGGAGACTATAGGATATTGTCACATTAAGTACAATATAAGCATAATATATATCAGAAATAGAAGCTAGGAATGAGATGGTTTGGTTGAAATAATTATTTAAGGAATTTGGAAGAATTCAGGATGGAGATATTCTTTCTTGTGATAGCCAAAGTTTGATTCAATTGGCTGAAACTCAGGTTTTCCATGCAATTATAAAACATATATGCCTGAAGTGACTCTTCATCAGATATGTGCTGGGGGGAAGTGTTAGATTTCTATAAGATAGCTGGAATCCAAAATCTAGTGAACATGTTCACCAATAATTAAGATTAAGAAAGTTTGAGGAAACATCATGTATCGATTGGGATTGGGTGAATATAAGTAGAAGAAAAGGAGGAGGAATACTATAAGGAAGGAAGGAAGTATTTTAAAGATTTTCTTTTAGAATTTCCCAAAAATGAGTCTTTAAGAGGGATATTGTTGGGATGTGAAGTCTGTTTTTAGATCATCAGATGTTCATCTGTCAGAATTTTATTCACCGGTTTTCAGGTAGCCATAATTTTAGTTAGTGGTGGATAGTTTGTCTTAGTGTGTAGATATTAGCAGTTCATATTTTCAATGTCAACAAAACCATTAATATTTTAATCTACTGGTGGCTTCAAGGATGATCTAGGATGATCATTGGACTCTCTAGAAGTAATTCTCTAAAAGGAACACTCTAGAAGTGTTTACTAGCATAATTAGTCGAGGTCAACAGTGTTACCAATAATCAATAGTAAAATTCCATGTTGTGTCCATCCATGAATGTGTTATGGTGGTTTTACCTAGTCAACCAGATGGTATTCCTATAAAAATAAGTGGGGAACAACCCTGAATAATGAATCCTGATCATGAATAGCGCATGTGAAAAGTAAACAGTGAATTAGAGGATTACAATGAGTTAATCATTCTGTAATGAATTCTTTCTAACAATTTTTTCATTTTTTGTAATATTTGTACCTATATTAATAAAATAAATTCATCATGTTCCTCCCATGCATGTAGGATAAATTATCTAAATCACATTAATCTCCTTTGTTCATTTTTTTCTTTATGTACTTCTGTTTCTTATATTACCATCGCTTTGAATTTATATTGTATTGCATGTATATAAGTTTATTATAGGGTGTTTTCAATGTTGAATTTCTTCAGTGGGTAGGGTTCCTTGACATTCTACTTATGGTACACTCAGTTGAAGAGGAGTGAAGTTACAAATGTTTGGTTTTCTACTGTACAGATCTGTATAGGAACATCCGGTGGATCAACTAGAGGAAGTTCCAGTGTCATTACAAGTATCTCAGACGATTTTAATTTCATGGATCCCCAACATTGAAAGGCATTCCTATTGTGAAATTTCAAGTCTAAGCATGTACATATGACTGGGTAAGAACTTCACTTTGGCTAATAGGCACCGCTACTGGCTGTGGAACCTCAGGATGCCACTGTCAATTAGTACCTAGGAACCATTTTTGTCAATTTTTATGATGATGATGCTATTTTTGGTGAGCCTAAAGATGTATTACAGTGTAACACACTGAAAATTTATTTTAAAATAATAATAATCTCAAAATCCTTCTTAATACACCACACTGAACTTTAAGCATATTGAGATATATTATAAAAATATTATTATTTAAATGTGATCGTTATAACCTAACTATTGAATTGAAGGGTATTAATATGAGTTAAAAAATTATGAAATATATTTTTAATGTTCATAATAAATACAAATATATTTATTAATTATTAGGAAGTAATCACCGAGTTTTTAGTGAAATTATTTTATGCTTCAAAATTATGTTCTTTTCAAAAATGATTTTTATTTCTTTTTATGAGTGAATATTATAATTATTTTATTCGAGTTTTAGAAATTTTATTTTATAAAATTAACACCACTTCTTAAATTATAATATTAAAATTATATTATGGTGAAATTTTCAGATTTTTCTAAAAATATTGATTTTTAGTCAATACTGAAAAATACCATTTTTTGTAAAACTACCATTTCTTTTCATTGAAAATTACCATGATGATTTTAATTTTATATTAAATTAAGATAATTATAATTTATTTATAAATAATCTAATTAATTACATATTAATCATCTTTATACATTATTTTGGTATAAGTTTATTTTTGGGCTTAAAACCCCATTTTCCTAGAAACTATTTTTCATTGTGTTTTATGCATTTATATTAAAAGTAATTTCTATAACTTATAGTAATTTAATTTTATGAAATGAAATTTATTTTTATATTTAAAAATCTAAATTTATCCTAGTATTATTTTTTGATATTTTTCTAAATAAGTAAATTTTTATTGAATAGTAAAAAAATACAGTTTTTATGAAATACAATATCTTTTGTGATATCAGAAAGACATAAATACGAAATAAAATTTTATTAAAATTATGTAAATAATGATGTATGATAATATACTAAAAATATAATAAAATAATAATTCAAAATATATAAATTATAATTTATTTCATGATAAATATGAACATCATTTTCAGTGAGGATGCAGTACTTTCAAAACACTGAAAAAGTAAAATTCAGTGTCCTGAAGATAATAAATTATAATAAAAATGTCTTTTAATAAATATTTTATTCAACATAATGTATAAATAATAATAATTATTTATATTTTATAACTTTGTAGTTATATTACAAGAGTCTTATCCAAATTCTTGCGCAATGCTTAAGCAAGGCTAGAAAAGAAAAAATAATATATTAGAAAAGATATCATAAAATATATGTGAGTAAATATACATATTGAAAGAATAAAAAATTAAATTTAAAACTTAATTTACTTATTTTTATGATATTAATTTATTTTAAATTTTTAGTCAAATAATAATTATCTTAAATACTTACACAATACCGACACAATATTTATTCAATTAATAGAAAAATAAAAAAAATGATTTTAAAAATATTAAAAGTAAAATATTTTGGGTGAGTTATAGTATCCCATTAATTATTAATATAAATATAAAATATTATATATGTTTAAAATTTTTATATTCTTATTATGTTTCTATCATTTTTTTTCAAAGTTAAATTATGTGAATAGTTCTTAAAATGACATTAATAGTATTTTATGTTAAATATATTTAATTAAATTATTTAAAAATCATAAAATTATTTCAAGAGGAAAATTAGGATAATAAATAGTCTATAATATCATACCTTATCCATTTGTTATCCAATTTTAATCTTATACATAAAATTATAACCCTTAAATATTGAGAAAGTCATTATCACAATTAAGGTTAACATTGGTTAATTAAGGGATTAAACCAAACGATAAGGATTAAAATGATATATAAACCTATAAAAACTTTATTAAATAATTATATTGATACCATATCTTAATTATCTTAAAATTCATGTAATTTTGGAACCATTTTACATGAGTTAGACACATATTATATTATAATATTTCATGTATTCCCAAAAATGACATTAATGATATTTTATAATAAACCAAATTTTATGAAATGATTTAAAATTTATTAAAAACCTATATTCATACAATTGAATGGTATTTGGTTTAAAATATCAACCATGGTCTATTTATGTTTCACTTATCTCTTTATAATAACTTTCTTTACCCCTTAAAAGTAAAAAACATTGATATTACATAATTGTCAAAAGGGTTAATTAGGGGTTAAAATTAATATATAAGGGTGAAAATTAAACCGGGACAATCTGAAATTTTATTTAATGGGTATTTTTTTACTCAAAATCATATTATCATTAATATATATCAATTTGGAACCATTTCAATCTGAAAATTAATTTATATTAATTTAATACTTTAAGTAATTACAAGAGTTTCATTCCCTTCACTTATAAAAGTACACCCCTTATATCTTTTCTTCACACCACTTTTAGCCATTTTTATCAATAAATTACTACCCAAATACCTTACTAATATCCCTCCCCAAATTGTAGAGGTATTTTTGGGAATAATAACAACCTTATAGGGATTAAGGTGTAAAGAAAAATAGATCTTTCAAAGAAGAGGTAATCATCTCTTCAAAATTTCTTTCTTCTTAGACATCCTCTAAATATATTGTAACCATCCATAAATAATAAATCACATATAATCAATATATTGAATTTTTTTTTTGTGATTTTGGGATAACCATTTTCCATCTCTTTTCCATCCTTCATGAAGCGAAAACATCACTCATGCGTACGTACAACTTACCATCTCTGCTTATCGGTATAATTAATTTTTCATCATAATTTTAATTGGATGGTTATAAAGTTGAAAAAAAGAATATATATGATATTTATGATATAATTATGATTTTTTAATTATAATACCATATCTTTCTTTTCAAAAACTAGCCCAAATACTCGGGTACCCTGATAACTGAGCTGGGTTTGACATGGTCCGAAGGCCATTCCCAATCTCCACAAGTTGGCAACTAGCACCTAGAATCATACAAGATAAAATAGGGAAAAAATTCCAAAAAAATGTAGAATATAAAAAAATAAGTCATTATTCTTAACACTCCAAAGGGTGAAAGTACCAAAAAACAAACAGGTATGACAAAACCCAAAATAGTATATCCTCAATGTACTCAACAACTGGTGAGATAAAGATCAAACATCCCAAAGGAAACATCACTCTAAGACCAAAGTATCAAGAACATCCACCACCTCTAAGTGGCGCTTTCCCCTTCATCGGACCTAGCATAAGGAAGTATACAAATACCTGAAGGAAAGGGTAGGGGTGATCTATAAAGCCTATTTGATTATCACTAAGTGTTATATAATAGATTCCATAATAATTAACCAAATAATGCTTTCAATTTTAAATAAAACAGGGCATGGAATAATATATCATTTTCATATTTAAAAAAAATGATTCTTTTAAAATTATGGAAAATATTTCAAACAATGGATTAAATAAACATTTTTATACAAAATAGTTTATATAAATTAGTGGGAAGGAAGAAAACAGTTATATAATCAATGAAATATATAATAAAAACAATCACAACAAGCACCATGGTCATCTTCCCTATAGTACACTAGTTTCCACCACACCCCGATTTTTATTTTTCTATTTTATTTTGGTCTATCATTTTTTCTTTGGCTCTTCACTTTTTTTTGGGTGTTTTGGATTTAATTCTTGAGGTTTGAATAATTTTTCTTCTATTGCATGGTTTGAGTGCATGGTTAAGGGGAAACCGTGTGACCCCTAATGATGGGTACCTTTTTTGTTCATTTTCATCTTGCATGGTTAGTGTTACATGGGAAGAACACGATTTGATGAAAAGCATACAGGTCATAAGAGTAATCATGTATGTCTTGGGTGTCCCTGGTAGGGTCTCACAACTTGAGAATTGTTAGTTCAAACCATCCGAGAGGCATGTTCATGGCTCTGCAATTTTTAACAGAACCAAAACACAAAGTTGGCGCATGGTTTTCCAAATCATGTGGACAAACCATGAGGGTTTCCTATGAGTCTAGTGAAGGACACACAGTTGGTACACAATTTTCTAAACCTTTCATCCTAACTGTACATAGTTCCCAGGTGTAACATTGTGGTAAATCTAGTTTTTGAGTTATTTTGGAGGGAAAAGGTATGTTTTAGAGTATGGATAGCTACTCTCTATTCCCCACTCCCTATTTTAGGAATTTTGGATATGCATGGGTTTTGAAGGCCAAAAGTAAAAAGTGAAAATTTCTACATGTGATGTTATGAGATTTGATGGACCAAATGTCTTTAGGTGAGATGTGATGAGATGGCTTATGGTGGGGGTCGTATATGGTAGGGGGAGGGAATGAGGTTGATTTCCTTCATGTTCACAATACCCTACTAAACTTGTTATGGGATGTGATGTGATGATATGGCCTAGTTGTTTGTGGGTGAGATGTGATGTGATGTGATTACCCAGGTTTCTGCAGGTGGGATGTGATGTGATATACTATTATTTGGAAGAGGTGGGAGTTCCATGATGTATGATGTTGGGGCATGAGAGCAGAAAATTAGTGGGAAAGCGGTGTGGGGTACCCTTCATCGATATGATTTAAAATATGTTATTATACTTAGATGTGTTGTTTAGTGATTGAGTCATATTGAGGATGGGTTTGGTTAGTACACCTGTGTAGGTCCTATTTGGTTCTACTATTTTCTCATGGTTGCATTAGTATTCTCTTTTCACGTGTGCACAGTAGACTTTAGTTTTCTTACTGAGTATACTTATATTCTCACCCTATGTATATAAAACTATTTACAAGTTTCCAAGAAGACTTCATGGTCCATGCTAAAAATTACTAGCTCAGACCTTTAGACATTTGTTGTGTCTCTTCTTTAGTTTTATTTTTGGATATTTACTTTGGATAATTTTACCTGTATCATTTTTATTTATTCATGAATTTTGGGATGATTTTGGTTTCTTTTTATGTTATCTATTAGAATTTTTTGTGGTTGAGTCACCTTATCTCCCAATCTTATTTATATTATTGAGGGTAACACCTCCCATATATGAGAATTTTATACCCTCAGTTCTAGACACCCACTTGGGGCCTACTAGACGCCGGACTTGGGGGGGTCATTTTCTATCTCACCTCATTGTGGTATCTTTAAATGGATGGGGTCATGACACTGGGTCTATTAAAAATGGAATTTTACCATTTTTCGCTTCTCATTTTTAACCCCAAAACACCTTCCTTTCTTCCCATTTGGATCGGGCACCCTAGAGAGCTCCTCCCCTCTTCCTCATGCCTCCAACCTCATTCTAAGTGTGATTCCAAGCGTTTTCTTCAAGTTTGTGGTAGATTTATTAATGTATTTTCTTTATTTCTTCTTCCTCTTCCATTTTCTTACACTCTCTTATTATTTCCCTTTCTCCCATGGTCTCTTGGGTCTAGGGTTTATGTTGATTTGATTTTAATTTATTTTTTTATATTGTTGATGTTCATATTTGTCTTCTTTGTCTCTTTGGACTTTTTTTAAGATGGTTCAGGTTTTATCAACCATGTGATTTCAGTTTAAGGTAGGTTCCCTTTTGCATTGGCCTTTAAATTTAAAGGATCATTGATTGATAGAATTTCACACCATGATTTTTTACTAATTAGTGATTTATGATTCTTATAATAATTTTTTGTTTTCAAATAAAGTGAATTTATCATGGTGTTGAATTTTATGAAATTTTTTTACTAAGCTTCACACACCAAGTGATTAGAAAAATGCCCAGCTGACCATTATAAATGGGTTTTAATTTCTAAATGGATTTTTGGATTACAAGTGGTGTGCTTGGATCATTTTGGAAATGTTTTTTTACCTAAATAATACTTGAGATATGGTTGGAACATTCAAAACATGTTTTTATTTGGAAAACCCCCCTTGGGATGTATCTCTTGCCTTGTTTATTACTAGAGGAAATGCGAGGTCCTTGATAAGGGACTTCCCTTGGGAATTTTTGGTTTAAAGGAAAAGGTAATATCCCTAATGGTGATGCTTTTATATGTTTATTTTTTTTCTATTTGGATCACCCCCATTTTTTATATGAAATGGGAACCTAACATATCTAGTGGAATATTTGAGAACACATGTTACACTGGTTTAAGGTTACACTCTGGATAGAGACCCTTAGTATAGAATCTGTTTTGATTTGGGATGATGTCCCTTGGTTAGGCTAGATAGGGTACAATCAAGCATTAGGGATATTCAATTGAATCAGGCATTTTAAAAGGATGGATCATGTTCGATATGTTCTAGATTTTCCCCTGAGATAATGTGTATTCCAATGTACACCGACACTTGTTTATCTATGGAATATAGACTAGGTGCCTCATCTGATATTGTCACTTGAGTACTGTTTCCCCATTTCCCTCTATGTGGTATTGTCTTTGTTTCTTTCTCTTGGTGATATTTATACCTTGTGAAATTAAATGTTTTTTCCTTAAAAATTTTCATAAAATGTGTTCTTGAAGGATTATCCACACCCCCTTATACTTCCCCTTTATTTTAAAAATATAAAATCTTCTCCTTTATGAAAAAAAATATTCTAAGTAAAGAAGAAAATGGTCCATGATTTTTAAAAAAAGAACTAAACCTATATTTATATATATTTTATTTCAAACTAATAGTAAGTTAATCTTTTATTTAAAGGAAATTAATTGGGTATAGTTTCATTCGAGAATTCCTACTGAGTTGTAATAATCATGAAAATACTTCCATTCTTATTTTTAGCCTTAAAAGTAGGTTTTATCATGGTCTCGATCATCATGGAGCAGTGTTGGGTCTGTGTTCAGTGAGTGACCCATGAGGTTATGTGAAGATCCTTTGGTTGTCAGATTTAATATGTTTTTTTTCTGATTATGTCTTTCCACTCTCATAGGTTGTTTATTTTATATTAGGTTTCTCACTTATATTTTCACAACTTTTTTATGTATATTGGGTGAAATCATTTACACTATTACTCTTTGATGCCCTTGGTGTTTTTTCCACCCCAGGGTGATCAGGGAAATGCCTATAGGATTTCATGGGTCGTATCAGGTGATTGGTTTGAGGTTGAAATAGATTGGTTCATGAACAAATGGTATCAGAACATAGGTTATTTATAGGACCTAGATTTTAGAGAACCCTTTGTTATTTGGGTTTTCAAGGTTGAAGGAGTTGGACTATTGGAACTTGGGGTGTGGGTACCAAGAAGTGTCTAGCCAACACATTTTATGTTGAACCTTGGGTTACCATGGGAATTTGGGTTTTGATTTTTTGTCTTTTTATTTTAATTATCATTTAGGAATGAAACGAGGGTTGGGATAGTTGTTTCCAATGAGCTCGTTGGGCCTAGAAATCCATGTGGAGCCCAGGGTCGTGGTCCTGAATAAATCTCTATGGAAATGGTGCGATTGGAATATGGCCACCTTTTATATGTACAATCCACTCATTGTCACTAGTCTTCTCTAGGAATTTATCTTTTGTCTTCATAATTTCAAAAAAAATGACTTAAAAACCTTATTTTGGATTGTAAAACCATATTTCAAATGGTGATGTTTTGGTTTTTGGAATTGATAAATGGTTTATTCGATTTATTTATAGAAAGACTTGGAAATTGGATTTTAAATAATGTAACTTTTAATAAAATGGGTTTTTAATTAAATTATTTGTGATAAAATGAGGTTTGTTTTAAATTGGGGAAGTGGTTTAAATAGGAAAAGAGTTAGATTTCTTGATGGAATTCAAGGGATTTCTAGAATGAAATGTATTATAGTGTGGATTTTGAAAATAGTTTTTGATGTTTTGTTTAGAAATATTTTTGAAAAGTTTTGGGAAATGTTTTGGTCCAATTTTTTTTGTGTTTGGTATTTAAATGAGATAAGTTATTAATGGTGAGTAGTCTTGATTGAGTTTTTGTTTTCATGTTTCTTAGAGTACACCACCACAACATATTCAATAGATATTCTAGGTGTAGTTAAGGGTGGTCTGCTATTATTGTAACCACTAGTTGATCAACCTAAAGACTTCCTCCTTGAGTTTCAGAAGTTAAACCCTCCTATCTTTTATGGTCAATCCGAACCTTTTGAATTGAAAAAGTGGATTTAGAAAATAGAAATGATATTTGGTTTCCTTGAGTTTCCTGAGTCTCTAAAAGTTTATTTTTTCACATTTATGCTTGAAGGTCTGAGTTGGAAGTGGTGGAAGTCAGTCATTAGGACCATGCTTTGAGAAGATCTCTCATGGGAGTTATTAAAGGCCTTATTCATCTGACAGTACTTCTCTGAGGCTGTGAAGGTGGAAAATGTGATGGAGATGTTCTTACATTGGAAAGTCAATTTGTTGGTGTTGGAATTAATCTATAATTTTTTGGATCTAGTACCCTATCTCCCAGAGTTGTTTGAGGATGATTCTTTGAAATATTTACATTTTGAGAATGGGATTCATCCTGAACTTCAGTTGAGGGTGTCAGAATTCGTTCTAACCTCCATTGCTGATTTCATAAGGAAATTGTTTTGGGTTGAGGTTGTGTTACAGGGGTGATCATGGTAGCCAATCCTCCTTTAGTCTCTGTAAGTGGTGAAGGCAATTCCACTAAATATATGGGAAAGTGTCCTAAAGATGAGTATACTGGTGGTTGAATTAATAGTCCTTCTGATCATTCGTCAGCTTCTTTTGGGAATAGAACCCTAGTGTGTCACCAATATAAGAATAATGATCATACGAATCCTTCATTATCAAGTAATCTAAAAAAATATCATGCTTGTGTTCATCATGGTCATGTCCTAAAGTTCTGTAGGGGTGTTTCTCAAAAGAATATGGAGCTAGATCCAATTCCTTAAAGAAGTGTGTGGCTCAACCATATGAAGTTGGCATTGGTACGAGTTCTATTTAAGGTATTTCCTGTAAATTCATCATCTTTTGTAATGGTTGTGTCTTGTAGTGTTTTATTTTTATTTGAATGAAAGGGGGTGTTGTGTATCTTTTTGAGAAGTTATGTTTAAATTGAAATGTCTTTTGGGAAAATTCAGAATTTTTTCATCCAAAAGTGAAATTGTGTATCATTGTGTGTTTTATATTTGTTTATTTATTTTTGGAATTGAGTGTGGGTGATCCGGTTCAGAAGGTTGGTGTTTGACCAATGTCATTAGCTAGTACCTGGTTAGTTCTAATATGGTGTGGAGTCCTCTTGGACCTCCTGATGTTGTTAAAGAAAATCCTTGTTTCTATCTTGTTCTTTTCCTTGTTTTCCTTTGATGAGTTATTAAGAGGTTATATTAGTCCCCCAAATTCATCTGACTTTTCATCCCCTGGAAAACATTGGGTACTTAAAGAAATCCCAATGGTTGTGGTGATATTAAGGTGTTTGGCTTGTGGCTTAGGGTTTTTGTCATTGTTTTTGAGTCGATTGAGTCCAACGGATTGTTATAGTTTAGATAAGTAATTTTATCTTAGTGATGGTTAGGGTTTTGTTTATTTTGATTATTTTAATCAAGTGATTGTGTAAACATTTGTCTCTATCTTGGTCAACTAGAAGCATTGTGGATTTGTGGGGGAATAAAGTGTTATGGTGGGGAAAATTGTCACACACCAATCTTTATTTTTATCTTTTATTTGGGTCTATCATTTTTTATTTGGATATTATCCTGATTATTGGGTGTTTTGGATTGAATTTTTGAGTTTTGGTTTGTTTTTCTTCTCTTTCGTAGTTTGAGTTCACAGTTAAGGGGAAACCACACAACCCCCTAATTTCGGGTCCCTTTTTAGATCATTTTCCTTTTTCATGGTTAGGGTTGAATGGGTAGCACATGGTTTGATCCAAAACATGAGGCTACCAAGAGTATCTGTGTGGGTATTGGGTGTCCCTAGATGAGGGCATATGACTTGATCATGATTAGTCCAAACTATGTAAGAAGCATGTGCATGGCTCTGCAATATTTAATAGAACAAAACCACTTGGCTGGTGCATGGTTTACCAAACTGTGCGGCCATACCATGCGGGTGTCTTATGAGTCCAATGAGGGATGCATGGTTGGGACACAATTTTCTAAATCATAAAGCCTAACCATACATAGTTCCTAGTTCCATTTAGAATATCTACTAGTGGTGGATTCAAATATGAATTAGGCAATCAAGTCTCCCCTCTAAAGATAAGAAATTTCATATCTTTATCACGAATCATAATTTCCTTTTATTTTCAAAAAACTTTTTCATTATATTTCAAAATCCAGTCCATACCAAGGATTATATAAAAATAAACCATTGTTATGATGATAAAATCAGCTATTAGAGAACATTTATGTGACATAATAGGAACTTCTTGATACATATTTATTGAAACAAGTTTTCCACTATGAGTTTTTATTAACTACTCCCTTGTTATGTGAATTGGAAATATATACTTTTTAAAGAAAATTGGGAAGATTTAAAGGAATGTGATCATATAGAATAAAATAAAACTTTATCTAAATTTTAGGAGATGATTAAAGTACCTACCACCACATCATTAGGAACTTCAACCTCATCTATTGTGATTGAATAATAATGGAATTGTTTTCTTGGCCTTCTTGGGGGGAAGTTTCCTTGAAATCTAGGAAAATAATTTTCATAGTGTCCCAACTCCTTATAGCTGAATCATTTCACATTATCGGATTCTTTCTTACCTCTGAAATCATGAGCATGGTGGATTTTTTCTACACATTTATGATAAACTTCCATTACCAATAGTCATGTTCTAAGATATTTCTTTACATATTTATTAAAAGTGTGAAATTATATCATTATCCTCTTCCATTTTTCTTTATTTCCTTTTCAAGAGTACTCATTACCCCTCTCCTTATATTGATTCCCTTTTAATCCATATGGATTAGAGAATTCTTTCTCCATATTGATGGAACATGATAATATATCCTTGTATGATTAGAATTTTTGGGAGACTAGTTCCTTCATAGAATTGGTTTAAGACCATAAAAAATTGTCAATATTTCTCCTTGGATTACATAGTTAGTCTATGTCATGCCTTGATAACCTTTTAAAGTTGGATTTATACATGAAAATGTTTTCATCATCTTTCCATCTTAGAATCAAGAATTGCCTCTCCAAATCCCTCACTCTCCGTGAGGGAAATATTTTTTAAAAAACTTTCCTTAAAATCTTTCCATTACATATTTGAAATTTCTTAATCCTCCTTTTTATTTTGTATTAATGAACACCATTAATCTATATTTCCCAATATATGATACATTTTTATTATAACCTTCTACATTTCATTACTTCTTAAACTGAGAAATGTCTTCTCTAAGTAACTTATCCATTTCTCAACTACAAATGGGTTTGTAGTCCCATTTAATGATAGAGGTTATTGTCACATAAAGTATTCTAACATTGATACACTGCATAGTGGATCTAGTTGATCCATGCAAGTAAGGTTATTACTCTTAACCTGAGTCAGTTTTCCTAGAATATTTATAAGTTGTTCATCTCCAGTTGTTTCTCCAGCTCAAAAATTATAATCTTTCATAGGAGGGAAATCCCTATATGGGATAAGTGTATTGATATGGTTTCCATTCATTCCACTAATTTTAATTTCTAAATAATGAAATCTACTATATTAGAGCATAACATTATGAAACATAATGTGTAATCTCAAAACTAGTGAATCACATCATCCTGAATTGAAAATTTAGGTATCACTAATCTATAAATCATAATCTTGGTTTCCTTGGGAATATTTCAAAATTTTATCATTGGGTTACATTCTATATCTATTGAGACAAAATTTTCTTTTTGAATTTTCTATTCATTTTGTTTTGGAAATCAAAAACTCTTTCTTAAATATTTTATTACTAACTCTTTTATGTACAAATTTTTTTATTGTTTTAATAGAAAATATATTCTTATACCATAATTAAAAATAGTTATAAAATATTCATGAATATATACTAAATTTATTTATTATGATTATATTAATGAGTATAGAACTTATAACAATCATATTCACCTTATCAGGTCTGTTATGAGACATTATACCTAGTCTTTCATACTGACAAAATCTTCATAATTAGATTTGATACTGGACTTGATAAAAATTGGATTCTCACTCATAGAATTTAGAGTAATTTAATTTTAAGAAAATATATTGGATTAACTAATGTTTAAGTTTTGAATACAGAAAACTATTTTCTATCTTATTGGAATACCTTTTATATAGAAAATGTGTAAATAAAAATGATGTCGGACTTTCAGTTATGATATAACCATTGGAGTTCCAACTATCCAAGTTGTTGTAACAATATCAAAGAAATATGACCATTGGAAGATAAATATGACTATTGGAACTTCAATATGACCATTGGAGATTCACCTATAAATAGAAGTTCATTTGAATAGATTTGAGCTGATTAGTTGATCAATTTCATTTGTAAATTTCTCCTTCATGAGAGCTATAAATATTTCAAGTGTGAAAATATTGTTATTAGTCATTGTAATCACTTAGAGTATTTTTTTTGTAATAATATTATCTGATTATTTGAATATGATCGAGGGATTAGGAGGATAAGAGGATAGAGATCTGATCTGCTTGATCAAGGGCTTGCGAGGATAGTAAGATAGAATATGATCCATCAAATCGAGAGCTGTCAATAATAGGCAGGCAAAGAATCTGGTCATAATATTGAGGGCTCATGGGGATAGCTAGATAGTTTGATCATCATATCGATAGATCACAGGTATAGTGAGATAGAAAAATAATCATATCAAGGGATTTACCAGTAAGGGAAAGACATACTTTATTGTAAGTATAAAACAAGGTAAATTTATCCTAGGTTATTTGATACCATTCTCTTTGGGTTAAAAAAATTTCATTCATTTGTATTAATTTTATTATTACAAGTATTTTATTTACCCTGCATGTAATTGAAAGTGATACTTATATATTCATCATCCCATTTTGTATCTTTTTTATCATAATATCTTTGATTATGATACAAATATTTTACTATGTATTGAGATGTGAATATGACGTTACTCTGATTATGATTCTATATTATTTAATCTTGAATAACTACTTTCATAATGCTATGATTTATCATAACTGTTGTTATTACAATTATTTTTGTGTTTACTCTGATTAATTATTTTTCTACTATGATTACAATTAAGCTCTGATTACGTTACCACTACTTACTGATTATGATTCTATATATTGTTAAGTTATAATATCATTATGAATTATGGATTTACATATTGGAATCTACTTGATTATGATACTTTTTTTATTAGACCCAAGGGCCATGTATGATTACCATTTAAATACTTAATAGGTTTTGTGAATAATATTTGATTAACCTTGTTAAAAAAAGTTTCTTATAAGGTTAAAAATTATTGTTTTTTAAACCTACAATTCACCCCCCTCTTCTATTTATCTATCTTCATATACATTACAATCCTACAATTGGTATTAGAGACAAGTCTTTGTAATACTGATACCAACACTTGGTATCAGAGGAGGTTTCCATTGCCCAAATCCTTGATAATATTTTTATCTTATTTAAAATTTTAAATCTATTTATATTGTGTTAGAAACTTTTTATTTATAAATAATTTTTACACTAACGTGTGTTGTGGAAAATAATTTTTTTCATCGGTTTTAAAATATGTAAGGACTAAATGTCGGATCCATAAATTATCTCAATCCCATTAGACCACCAATTTTTGATGGTGCTGATTATGAATACTGGAGGGATAGAATGAATACTTTTGTGATCAAAACTAGAGTTAACAATTTTTTATGATAATCAGATATTATAAAATTCCTGAAAAAGAATTCATAACTTTTACCAATCAGGAAAAGTAGAAATATTTGTTAAATTACAAGGTAAAGAATACATTATCATGTTCCATGACTAGAAACATATATAGCCATATTTCTTCTTATGAAGAATCCAATATTATTTTAAAGAAGTTATAGATAACTCATTTTAGAGCTTTAAAGGTTTTTGAAACTAGAAGATAAATGATTGGTGCCAACTATCAAGAATTTGAATTCCCATATGGTGAACCTATAGTAAATGTACAATAAAGGCTTGTAAAAATTTTCAATAGTATACAGTCTATGGGAGATAAAGTATTAGAAGATGAAATAATTTTATAAAAGATAATAGATATCATTCCCAATGAATGGAAATCTATGAGAACAGTTATTGATGAATCAAGTAAGATAAAAAGTCTTACTATTGATTACTTATTTGGAACTCTTTTTCAATATGAAGGTCGGTTAAAAATAGATGATGAGAAAGCGAAAAATAATAATGGTGGAGTTTCTTTCAATACTACTACAATTCTTACTAAATATCCAATACTGTAAAATATTATTATGTATTCTATAAATAAAAATGTTATTATCCAATCTAATTCTTGTGATTCTGAGAAATTCAAAAAAATAGTTAGATAATATTTCTTTAAGGATAAAAAAGATATTTAGAAATAAAGACTTTTGGTATCATTATAAGAAAATTAAAAAGTAAAGAAATGAAAATAAAGATTATGAAGTTACTTGTTATGAGTGTAAAAGACCCAGACATATCAAACCAGATTGTCACAAGTTGAAAAGAAAATACTAAAAGAATAGACATTCTGGTAGGTATCAGGAGAATTTTTATAATTCAAAAATAAATAAAGTTACTAAATCTACTAACACATGGAGTTATAGTGTAGGTTATTCTTCTGAAAAATCTTTAGATAATGAAAGTCCAGATAAGAGGAATATTGGTCTTCTTGCAAGAATACCTATTGAAAATCAATGTTTTATGGAAAAGGTACACATAGATGAATCCTTAAGAAATATGTCTTTAAATAATAATTATCCTTATGAGAAGGGTTATATATCTTATAATTAATAAACATCCTCAGAAAAATATAATAATATTCTTTTATATGATGAATTTTCAATATTTTCTAAACTCATTGAAAAAAAAATTGTAAAGTTAGAAATAAAACATGAAAATAAAAATACTAGGATAAATATTTTATCAAAAGTGTCATATCTTTCTAAATATCTTGATAAGAAAATTTTTTAAATAGAAACCATTCCCAAAAACCTTGAAAATTTTATTTCTCAAAAATATAAACTTTCTAAATAATTTGAGAATTTCATTTCTAAGAAAAATGTTTTAGAAAAAAAATTGACTTCTAAAATTAAAAATTGTGAGGATAAGAATTTAGTTATCAAAATAATTTTTGAAATTTATTCCTTAAGGAAACTATTATCAAAATTCACTTTTAAAAAAAAATTGAGAATATGTACTAATAACTTTGTCCTCATGGTACTAGTTCCATAATGGGTTACTCACATTCAAAACCGATTTTTAGTAATAATTATTTTGTTCCAAAAAGTGCACCCTTTTTCACTAAATGTCAAATAGGTTGAAATTGGAATAAAAAATGTTTTATTAATAAAATTAAATCCTTAGTTTTTCAAAAATACAATTTTTCAAAAAAAAATGTGGATTCCTTAAATTCTATTTTCGAATATTTCCAGACCCAAGAGGGTTTGGGTTCTAAAATTCTAATTGTCTTCTTCATAAAACATTAATTTCAAATGTTTTATTTTTTTAAAGGCCTTAAGAACAACCTTATAAGAATATATCATTTATGTTATGAAGGCTTCCTTGTGAATTTTATAAATGATAAGTGTGTAGTTCATAAATCCAAGGATCGATTTATTCTATCTTCCCATCAACATGAGAATGTATATACTCTAAACTTAAAAAACCTTAGGATCTAAGAATTTCCTTGTCTCAGTAAAATGGAAGATCATTCTTAGTTATAGAATAGAATATTAGGACACTGTAACTTTAGAAACATATGTAAGTTGAATAATAAAATACTTGTTAAGGATTTATTAGAGCCTAGATTTGATTATTAAAAAGTTTATGACCCTTTATAATATGGTAATAAACATAAGTCAAGATTTAAATCTTTTAGTATAGTTTCAACTTCTAATGATTCATAGTTAGTGCACATGGATTTATTCAATACTAGACAAAATAGAAGTATTGGTGGAATGTACTATGTATTTATTCTAGTTGATGATTACACTAGATAAAAATGGGTCTATTTTCTAGAAAAGAAATCTTAATCCTTTTGTTATTTCAAAACTTTTGTAGCTAAAGTTAAAATCTATAAAAATAATCCCATGATAACTATTCATAGTGATTATGGTGGAGAATTTTTAAATTCAAGTTTTGAAACTTTTTTTAGTAAAAAAGGCACAACACATAACTTTTCATCTCCTATAACTCCTCAGAAAAATGGTGCTATTGAAATAAGAAATCATATTCCTTAAGAAATAATAAGAACCGTGTTGAGTAAATACTCAATTGATAAAAAAAATTTGTTTTGAAGTGGTTAGTACTAATTTTTATACAATATATCGAGATTAAATTCATCATTTTATTAATAAAACTACTTATGAGTTGCAGAGAGGCTGAAAACCAAAAATTTCTTACTTTAGAGTATTTGGATGAAAAGTATTAATATTGAATACAAAAGATAATTTACAAAAAATCACACCCAAATCTGATGAAGGTATATTTTTGTGTTATTATACTACTCCTAAGGAATATAGAGTTTTTAATAAAACATCTTGTACTATTGAAGAAACAGTAAATGTAAAATTTGATGAAACTAATCCTTTTTATTTTAAACAAACCAAACCAACATCTCCAGATGTGTTTTCCAAAACTGATTCTCAACCTTTGTTGGAATATTCTTCTAATAATGAAAATACTCAAGAAATAGTTTCTAAAGTATTTAATCGGGATTATTTTCTACCTTATGTAGATGAACAGGTTTTACAAAACCCAAGTCAGTTGTTTTTCAGGAATCAACCTAATGGTAGTAATCAACAAGTTGGGACTATAAGTTTCTTAAAAAATAAAGTAAAACATCTTACTTTTCTTTCCCAATTTGAACCTAAAAATCTTGATGAATATTTACGTGATGAGGATTGGATTAAGGTTATGAAAGATGAGATAAATGAATTCAAAAGGAAAAAAGACTGAACCTTGATTGAATGTCCTAAATAAACTTTTGTAATTGGAGTAAAATGAGTCTTTGTAAATAAATATGATGAAAATAGAATAATCATTAGAAATAAAGAAATACTTGTTGATAAAGGTTACAATAAAAAAGAAGAAAATAAAGAAACCTATGCTTCAGTAGCTAGACTTGAATATATTCTTATTATACTAGCCTTTGTAGCATTCTTCAAGTTCAAACATTTTCAAATAGATGTGAAATGTGATTTCCTTATGGGTTATTTACAAGAGGAAGTTTTTGTTAAACAACCTCCTGGTTTTGATGATAAAAAACATCCTAAATACATTTACAAACTTACCAAAGCTTTATATAGACATAAACAATCCCCTAGATCCTGGTATCATAGATTAATAGGATTTTGTTACAAAATAATTATGTTATAGGAACTGTTGATCCAACTCTTTTATAAATAAAGTTAAACAAAACATTATTATTGTTCAAATAAATTTTGATGAAATTATATTCAGATCAAATCAAAAATCTTTAACAAATTCCTTTGTGGATCTTATCAAATTTGAGTTTGAGATGAGTATGATGGGTAAGTTAACATTTTTTCTTGGTTTTCAAATTTCTCAAAAACTATATGGTACTTATATATCACAAGCTAAGTATATAAAATATATTCATAAAAAGTTTAGATATGACAATACAAAAAGTATTAGTACTCCCATCAGTACCTCAAATACACTTGATCTTGATGAAGTTGGAAAATCGGTTGATCATATAATTTTTAGTGGTATGATTGGAAGTCTACTATACTTAACATCTAGTAAACCGGAATTAATGTTTTCTATATGCTTATGTCCAAGATATCAAGCTAATCCAAAGGAATCCCATTTGAAAGTAGTTAAAATAATTCTTTGTTATCTAAAGGGAACCATGGATTTAGTACTTTTTTATTCTTCCGGAAAATATTTTGAATTAAAAATATTTTTCGGATGCTGACTTTGGTGGTTGTAGAATGGATAGGAAAAGTAATTCTAAAACTTGTCATTTAATAGGATATTCCTTAGTTTCTTGGTCTTTTAAGAAACAACACTCATTATCACATTACACTGTTGAATCTGAATATGTAGCATCTAGAAGTTGTTGTGATCAATTATTTTGGATGCAACACACACTCACTGATTATGGAATGAGTTTTACAAAAACTAAAATACTTTGTTATAACATAAGTTCCATAAATTTAAGTAAAAACCCTACACACCACTCTCATGAAAAAAACATAGATATTAGGCATCAATTTCTTAGGAATCACACACTAAAAGGAGATATCATTTTACAATTCATTGGAACGCAAGAGAAACTTGCATATATTTTCACAAAACCATTACCTTCTGATAGATTTGAGTACAGTAAATAGAAGCTATGAAAGATCAACATAAAGTAATCATTCATATCAACTTTTTGTTTAAACCATCTCCTTACATTAAGTTACTCTTCTTTATATGGGGAGTATATATGTTTATAGTTTTTCAAAAAAAATAGTTTTTCAAAATTTTGGTTTTTCTTAAAAAATTTATCATATTTGGTTTTTTGGATTCATATTTTATTTTAATTATTTTCAGAGTATGTATTCCTAAGTGAATCATCTGATTCAAAAAACTTTACAATTTTTTTAGATTCTTATTTTAAAACGTTTAGATTTATAAAAATCATCGTAATGAGTTTATTGAATCAGATTTTGTCTTATTACTAATTTTTTTAAGGTTTCATTCAAAAACTTTTTAATTTAGATTTAATAATAGAACTATTGTATTTGTTTCTTATCGTAATCTAAATAGTTTTCAAAATTCAAGAATAACATTTTTTTAATAGAGATGACACTCCCTAACTCCGAAAGGTATTCTTCTTTTAAATTTTACACTATTACATTATGTTCATTTATTATCATTATTCTTGTTTTATTTGTTTTTAGAATGCATAAAAACTTTGTATTTTTGCAAAAACTTTCAATCATATTTACTCCCAATACGATAATATTTTAAAAAAACCTAAAGGGTTCATTTTATTATTCTTATTATTTGGGTATTCATAACCATCAGATTAAAAGGTTTTAATATGAACTACTAAATTTTAATCATCACTCTCCATCTCCTATATAAAGGGACCCCCCATGTGTCACACATTGGTTATATCAAGTATTTTTCCTTGAAGAGCTTCCTTGTTTAAGTCTCTCATTATGATTTATTCTTCATGTCTGAATCATCACTTTCAAGCCCCAATACAATGGAACCGGTATAGGATTACAACCAATGGTATGTTTTTCAAGAAAGGTTAGTCGAAAATGATTTTTATGAAAATTATGATTCGTTGCTATAGAGCTTAATATATTTCCAAGTACGACATTCGTTATGTGCTGAAAAAAATATAGATTATGATTTGTTTTACTTGTATTTGGTAATTGATTTTTATGAATCTGTAATGTTTTTTAAAGAAGATATAAAAAGAAATTTTTCCACTCCTAATCCATGATAAATGAAACAAGATGTCATATAGGGAATTCAAAGGCTTACTAGGTATTTTAGTAGAAGGATATGATTTTTTTACATCCCATAAATTACCTAATTCCAAGGGTATGTCTAACAAAGAAAGTGATGAAAAATATTTGTTTAAAAAAGTCTTAGATGATGAAGCAAGAAAGGTTACCCATCTCATTCTGGATCATAGAGTAATAGACCTTTGGAAGGGTTTCTCATTCCAAGAAAGGGAGATAGAGATACTTTGAAAGTATTTGATATATTCATTTTGGATTACTTGGTTAACATGAGAAGGATCAATTTGGAAGGATTTGTTCTTTTAACAATCAACAATATTAAATCTCATTCTATCAAGTCTCAGATTATAATGTTTCCAAATTTGATAAGAAAGATGATTGAAGAAAGTATAAAACATTTCAACATAGTAAATAAAACCAAGGTCGTTAGGGAAAATATTATGCTTATTAGTGATGACACATTGAAATGTATGAAGTATGTATTCGATACTGAATCAAAGTTATTTTTGAAGAATAATCAACCTTATGCATCAGAAGAAGAAACATCTTCAAAATCAAAAAAATCCTAGAATATTTAGAAAAAGATAAATGATGAATCTATTCCTCTGAAAGAAGAGAAATAAAATAAAGTATCTGATGAAGTAGTTGTAGACTGGAGAAAGAAAATGACTAAAATAAAATAAGGTGATTCTCAATTCAGATTCAACCTTTATGAAGCTTTAGCTATAAAAATACATGGAGACGAAACTCAATAGAAATAAAACAAAGAAAAGAAACAAAATAAGAAACTTTAATGTGCTAATTTAGTTTATTATTTGATGAGAGGAGTAGATTTCGCTTCTTTAAACATTATTATACCAAATATGAATGCCATATTGTCTTTACAAGAAACATTTTTTATCCATGACGATGTTCCCTTTATCATAGACAAGGGAAAGGTTGTTGTGGTGGATAAAGAATTGGTTCAAGTTGGAAAATCCAATTCAAGATCAATAAAACAACTTCATGATGAATTTCAAAAATAAATAGATAAAGGTGTTGAATAAGATAATGTATACAAAGAAATTTAATAGTATAAAGAAAAATAGGAAGGAAGTGAATACGATAAAGTTGAGTATGATGAGAATAAAGGTGAAGGAAATGAAATTCAAAATGCTGAAGAAGTAGAAGAAGAAGCGGAAGAAAATAAAAATGCTGAAAAAGAAGATCTCCCATCCGATAAGCTTTATTTAAGGACCTCACAGGCTTCCCCAAAATATTTTCTTCCCTAGGAAACTGAAAAAATAAATCCATAAGTATAGAGAAACAAAAGTCTCCATCATTTCAAGAAGTTAAATATTCATCCAAGAAGGATGAACAATATTAGAACTAATAATCATAAGTTAGTAAAGGTATTAATATTTATGTTAATAAAATTGAGGTTTTTGATGGAAAGTAGGGTGATAAAATAATTGAGAAGATAGTATCAATGAAATATAACAATGGAAAAAAGAAAACAAGATGAATCCAAAATAGCTCATCCTATTTTTCCTGAGATTGAAATATCTAATTTAGTGGATATGATCACAGTTCTAGGAGTTAAATATATTTATCAATGTTTACAGATTCTTGAATAAATAATTCCATAATTTCTCAATCTTGAATAAAATATTGATTTAGTGCAAGAAACTCAAATTTTGAAATCAGAGTCAATTAAAGTTTTATCTGACATAGTTATCATGAATGAGGCTAAACTTAAAATTCTTCAGGAAAGTTTTCAAGACCACAATAAAGCATGTAACAAAGTTGTGAAATGGAAACATAATTTTGATGTTAATATCAAGGTGTATATCAATAAATTTAAGAATTAAATAAATACATGTATGAATCTGAAGAACTATTTAATGACTTATTGGAAACAATTACAGAAAGGGTCAAGTTTGTGGAATAATTCAAAAACACAACTGATAATCAGACTAAACATGTTAAATAATTAGAAGTAAATCTGAATTACATGCATTCTTAGATCTAAATAATCAATCCTTATAAAGATAAAGTCATTTCTCTAAAAATCAGAATGAATAATTTGTTTAAAAGCTTTGAACTCAAAATAAAAGGTTACAAAATATGGAAAAGAAAAAATAGTCACACGAAGAGTTTATTACAATGCTAGAAGATGACAGAAAAGAGTCCAATAAATTGAAAACCATCCTGAGATCCTTGATTTTGAAGAAATATTGATTTTTTTCTATAAACTCTTGTTGTAATTACTCTTTATGAAAACGATTACATGAATGAAGAACTTTTTTCATCTTATTATGAATTATTTGAATGTCTCCCAATTCTGATTGGTTGGATGTTCTTTTATTTTTTAGATGATCAATTAATTCATTATATTCTTCTGTATACTTTTTTCTCTAACCCTTTTCTGTTATTCAAATACTTTATCCCCATTCCTTTTTGAAAATTACAGGGGGGGGGGAATTTTAAAGAAAGGGGAGATATTTTTAGAAAGGGGGATAAATTCCTTTAATTAAGAGAATATGATCCTTAGGGGGATTTATTATCCTAAGGGGGAGTTAGTAATATTCAAAAATGCATTTAGAAGAGTTATAAACTTAGAGGGTGATAAGTATTATTGTCTAATACTGAATATGAATTTATTAAAAAATAATGGACTTAAATTTTGCAATGTTTTTGTTGTTGTTTGTGCTTTCCAAGAAGGGGATATTGTTGATTTAAAAGTTTATTTTTGACTTTTCCATTCTTTTTTTGGAAATCATAAACTCTTTCTTAAATATTTTATTACTAACACTTTTATGTCCAAATTTTTTTATTGTTTTTTATAGAAATAATATTCTTATACCAAACATAAAAATAGTTCTAAAGTATTCATGAATATATACTAACATTATTCATTGTGATTATCATAATAAGTATGAAACTGATAATAATAGGAATCACCTCATCAAGTTTCTTATAAGACATTCTACCTAGTATTTCATACTGATAGAATCTTTATAATCAGATTTGATATCAGAACTGATAAAAATCAGATACTCACTCATAGAATTTATCATAATGACATTTTATGAAAATCCATCGGATTGAATAAAGTTTAAGTTCTAAATATAGAAGACTATTTTCTATTGTATTGGAATACATTTTACATATTGAATGTGTAAAAAATGATGTTAGACTTCTAGTTATGATATTACCATTGGTGTTCCAACTATCCAAGTCGTTGCGACAATCTCTGTCACGACCCGTCCCCCGGGGCCCGTGCCGTGACTACCACAAGCCTGCCTTCCATAGGCCAGGGGCTGGAGACTAGCACCAAAGGTGTAATTCCCTAAACCTAGGAAGGCATTGCCTTTGTAACCTGTAAATTCACACAACAGAGCACACAGTTGGATACCAAACATTAAGTAAACTGTATAATAAAAGAGTGCTGAAAAGTAAAAGGGGCCGGAAATACAAGCCCAACTATAAAGTATAAGGAACTGAAAGTACAAGTACAACTGAAGAAAGGAAAAATATTTATTGGGTCATCCTCCAGGATTCCTACCTGAAGGGTAGGTACAAATATCCTCCTCAACACTCCATGTCCATCAGTCTCCTCCATGTACCAACTTGTCGTAAGGTCCACCTCCGGGTACCATCCAGTCTTAATACTCTCAGCCTCAATTAGCACTTTTCATCGTCTACATCCAACACAAAAAGGTGCGGGCATAGCCCATGTAGGGGTGAGTATAACGATACTCAGTAGGGACCCCGAGACCCTCAAGGTCTCAAAAATACACCAAGGATAAACCACAAAGTAATGAATCAATAGATAACCCTACTTAGATATATTCCCATACATATACCTAAGTTATTAAGTAATTTGTCTCAATCATGAGGAAAACACAAAAGTACTGACTCAGCTCAAACCGAGATTTATTCTAGGGGTAGTAACATTCCAAACCCTCGACTACTGGAGAAATCCTCCTCTATCGAGTACAATGGGCCTGGCTCGTCACACAGAGGCACTTCCCACTAACCTTAGACTGCTGAGGTACTCATCCTGTCAAGTATCATGGGTCTACTGCCTCACACAGAGGTGCTCCCCACTATGGGTCTGTCGCCACACCCAGGCGCTCCCCCTCATAGCCCGCATGGTACTCCTCCTCTCACGTACCGTGGGTCGGCCGCGTCACCAAGCACGCTCCTCCACCATGGGTCTGCCACCACAACCAGGTGCTCCCCAATGGGCCAATCGAGTCACTCTGAGTCAAATGGTCAGCAGTCATCATGTCTCTTCTAGATACTAGGTTCCCACACAAAATCTCGTTCATCTCCAAAAGATCCGCTCCAAAATCTACTGTTCAATGCTCCAACTGCCAAAAAGTCTTACGAATAAGTATCCCAAAGGTTCGTCACGTTATAGGGGTCTCAACGCAACAGACAACGCGCCAATCAGACACTCGGTCTGTGAATTTTTAGCCTTTTAGTCCTGGGGGCCCGGTTGGATTCATGCACAATCCAACCTGACCGTATATCAACTATACCAAAAACTCCAGTGGGGTATACTCAAAGGGAATGTCATTCTCCAAGATTACCAGGGCCACTGACGGTTTATCAAATGAACGTTCGGTGCCAATGATATGGCCAAAAGAAAGTAAAGAGTCGTAGTGGGCCCGGGTCCGGTCTGACCCAGCCCGACCTAGTTTGGGCCGACCTGGTTCGTGTCCACCCGGCCTAACCCATTGGGTCTGGATCCGCCCGTTAGGTTCATCCCAGCTCGCTGGGCCCAGCCCAGCAGGCCGCGAGGGGCTGTGGAGGGCCATGAGGGCACGGACCGCTCACGAGGGCATAGACCAGTCGTAGGTCGGTGCGAGGGTGGATCAGTCCAGAGGGAGCCACGTGGGTGACTCAGCCCGGAGGGCACCATGAGGGGTGTGCGGGTTTGGCTTTGCCAAGGCGCCGCGAGGGCCGTAGGAGGCCGGCTCGGCCGGGGCATCGTGAGGGGAATGGGAGGCGGGTTTGGCTGGGGCACTGCGAGGGGCGCAGAAGGCTAGCTCGACTGGGGCACTAGTCAGCCTCTACCTCAGCTCTTGAAAGCTCTGTTGGCATCTCTCCGGCCACACAAAGGGTTTCCCCTTCTTTGTCAAGGCTGATAGTGGTGCTACAACTCTAGAGAAATCTTGTACAAACCTCCGGTAATAACGATCCAAACTCAGGAAACTCCGTACCTCTGTCACACTCCTAGGTGGCTCCCAAGAAAGTACCACCTCAATCTTTGCTGGATCCACTGCAACTCTAGCCTCCAAGATGACTTGTCCCAAAAAGTGAACCTATCGAATCCAGAAATGGCACTTCGAGATCTTACCATAAAGCTGGTGCTCTCAGAGTGTGTCCAGTAATACCTACAAATGATAGGCATGCTCCTCCTCAGTAGTCGAGTAGATCAAAATGTCATCGATGAAGACTACGACAAAGAGATCGAGCTATGGCTGAAAGATCCTATTCATGAGTCCCATGAACACTGTTGGAGCATTGTTTATTCCGAATGACATAACCAAGAACTCATAGTGTCCATACCGACATGTGAAGGCCATATTCTGCACATCCTCATCTCAAACTATGAGATGGTGATAGCCTGATCTGAGGTCTATCTTTGAGAACCACCGTACTCCCTTCAACTGATCAAAGAGGTCATCAATCCTCGGAAGTGGGTATTTGTTCTTCACAGTCACCTGGTTCAGGTGCTGATAGTCAATACAAAGCCTCAAGCTCCCATCCACCTTCTTGGAGAACAGAATCGGGGCTGCCCAGGGAGAAACATTGGGTCGGATAAATCCCTTCCCCTTCAAGTCCTCTAGATGTACCCGCAGCTCGCGAAGCTTTGCGGGATCCATCCGATATACTGGAGTAGATATTGGTTCCATCCTGGTGTACAAGTCAATGTAAAAGTCCACCTCTCTGTGAGGAGGTAGACCTGGGATATTATCAGGGAAAACATCTGCGTACTGGTCCACCACTACAGGATAGCTCGAACTCTCCACATCAACTACTCCGAGGGTAAGGCTAGCCAACTGATGAGTGATCGGCTACACTCTCATCTGAGTAAGTCCATCCTATACTTCAAAGTCTCCCTTCTTGCCGGTGAAGGTAAACTCGGTTCCATCCTTGTAGACACACCTCACTTTGCACCTAATACAGTATATCTGAGCATGGACTATAGATAACCATTCCATTCCCAATATGACGTCGTAAGGCCTCGATGCCGCTACTAGGAGATCCCAGCCGAAGATCTTACCTCTTAGAGTAAGCTTGCACTGCCGACACCAGTGCGTAATCATCGAATATGCTCCTCTATGAGTCTCTAGACGTAAGGTTCGAGCCAACGGCTCCGTCAAAATCTCTGAGATCCGAACGAGGGTAGTGGAAATGAAAGAATAACTGGAACCTGTGTCTATAAGTACTACAACTATGGTGGAGTATACACAAATCATACCTTGAATCATATCTAGAGTTCCATGATCATAAGCCCCAACTGCTTTGAGCTGATCTCTCCCCTATCCACCTTCTCCCTGCAGTCAGGGTGGACCTCCTGGTGGTGGTGGTGGTAACACCTTGAATCATCACCCACCGCCTACTGCACGACCAACTCCTCTGCCACGTCTGCCTACTCCCTACAGGCCACCTCAATCAATTCTATGACTCTGCCTGGGTAGTCCTTCGACCATCTTTTGATCATCTGTACGACGGGTCGGCTAGTCACGAGGCATGTGACCTTGCCCGCCACATGCATAACACTGCCCGCTCCTGGCATATCTGTCTCCGCTTCAGGTGCCCTACACAACTGATCCTAAGTCATGTGGTCATCCACCTATAGGTATGGTTCTCTTGTACCTCTTTGATATCTGTCTACTTCCATCTGCAGAAGACTCCGCTACGTGTCGACTGGTGGTGTATCTCGTTGCTGGAGACTGCTCAGTAATAAAACTCTCCACTATGAGGGATCTCTCCAACACCCCTGCCTACATCAGGATGCTGAGTGAGATCATTAGAACACTGATCTCCTACCTGAGTCCCTGCTCGAAGATCTGGGTCCGAATGAATGGGTCCCACACCATATCGGTGGAGTATTGTGAGAGGTCTATGAACCTCCCTGAGTGCTGAGCTACAGTCATGCTGACCTGCTGTAGATGAAGTAGCTCTTGTATGCGCACTATGCGAAGATCCGCTGGGACAAAATCCACCTGAAACAGGCTCTCGAAGTCTGCCCAGAGAAGTGTCACCTCGTCATGAACCTAGAGAATCAAGCTCCACCATCTGCTCATTGTTTCTTGTAGAAGGCTGGTAGCAAGTATCACCATGAAGTCGGCTGGTGTCCCTACCAGTCAGAAGACTCTCACCGCATCCTCTAGCCAATCCTCAGCCACCTGTGGGTCTATCTCTCCCCTGAACCTGGGTGTCCTCTGGCACCAGAACTCATGAAACATCCTCAAGTGGCATGTAACATCTACTGCTAGGGCTGGTGGCATCGATGGCCCAATGGGGAGTGGTACCACTGGTGCCTCCCCTGCTGCCTCTACTGAAAGAGGGACCTGCACCGAGGCCTCATCGCTCGGTGGGATATCAGTGCGTACAACTCTCGAAACTCTAGAGGGTTGTCTACGTGGAGGCATCCTGAAAAGAAACAGGTGCACTATGGTTAAAATTTATACCTGGTGAGATGACCTGGTTGAGCTGACTTAAAGAATAATTTTGAAAACACACACGCAATCAGTGTTTACATGCACTGAGTTGAAAATCAGAAGTCAGGGTCCTGGTGTATGAATACGTCGGCCGCTACAACAACACTGGACTCCCTGAACTGAAAACCACACTCACTACACTTAACACTATTGCTTCATAGAAAAGAAAGATTAGATTCCTAAGTTATGCGGTAGAACCGACTCCCGTGATACCAATTTGTCAAGACCCGTCCCCTGGGGCCCATGCCGTGACTACCCCAAATCCACCTTCCATAGGCCAGGGGATGGCGACTAGAACCAAATGCATAATTCCATAAAACTGGGAAGACATTTCCTTTATAACCTGTAAATGCACACAGCAGATCACACAGCTAGATACAAAACACTAAGTAAACTGTATAACAAAAGAGTGCTGAAAAGTGAAAAGGGCTGGAAATACAAGCCCAACTGTAAAGTACAAGGAACTGGAAGTACAAGTACAACTGAAGAAAGGAAAAACAAATGCTAGGTCATACTCCGGGATTCCTACCTTAAAGGTAAATACAGATAGCCTCCTCATCACTCCACGTCCGTCAGTCTCCTCCGTGTACTGACTTGTCATAAGGTCCACCTCTGGGTACCGTCCAGTCCTAATACTCTCAACCTTGATCATCGATGTCTATCATCTGCATCCAACACAACAAGGTGTGGTCATAGCCCATGTAGGGGTGAGTATAACGATACTCACTAGGGACCCCGAGACCCTCAAAGTCGCACAAATCCACCAAGGATAAACCACAAAGTAAGGAATCAAAAAATAACCCTACTTAGGTATATTCTCATACATATACCTAAGTTATTAAGTAATCCGTATCAATCATGAGAAAAATACAAAAGTACTGAATCATCTCAAACCAGGATTAATTCTAGGGGTAGTAACATTCTGAACCCTCTGCTGCTGAAGAACTCCTCCTATATCGAGTACAGTGGGCATGCCACATCAAACAGAGGCACTTTCCACTAACCTTGGACTGATGAGGTACTCCTTCTGTCGAGTATCATGGGTTTGATGCGTCACACAGAGGCCGCTCCCCACTGTGGGTCTACCGCCACACCTAGGCGCTCCCACTCATAGCCTACAGAGGTACTCCTCCTGTCGAGTACCGTGGGTCTACCGCATCACCAAGCACACTCCTCCACTATGGGTCTGTCGCCACAACTAGGTGCTCCCCACTAGGTCAGTCGAGTCACTCTGAGTCAAATGGTCATCAGTCATCAAGTCTCAGCCAGCTACAAGGTTCCCGCACAAAAGCTCGCTCGTCTCTAGAAGATCCTCTCCACAAGCTACCGGTCGATGCTCCAACTGCCATGAAGTCCCATGATGAAGTATCCCAAAGTTCTTCCACGTCATAGGGGTCTCAACGCAACAGACAACACGTCAATCGGACGCCCAGTCTGTGAGTTATTAGCCTTTTAGTCCCGGGGGCCCGGTTGGATTCGTGCACAATCCAACCTGACCATATCTCAACTATACTCCAAAATTCAGTGGGGTATACTCAAAGGTACCGTCATGATCCAAGATTACCAGGGTCGTTGACGGTTTGTCAAATGGATGTCTGCTGCCAATGATATGACCAAAAGAAAGTAAAGGGTCATAGTGGGCCCGGGTCCAGTCTGACCCGGCCCGACCCAGTCTGGGCTAACCCGGTTCGGGTCGACCCGACCTGACCCGTTGGGTCTGGCCTGGCCCGTTCGGCGGGCCAGCCAGTTAGGTTTGGTCCGGCTCGCTGGGCCCATCCCAGCAGGCTGTGAGGGGCCGCGGAGGTCCGTGGGGGTGTGGACCAGTTATGAGTGCACGAACCGGCCATGGGTCGGTGTGAGGGTAGCTTGGCCCAGAGGGTGCCGCATGGATTACTCGGCCCGGAGGGCACCGCAAGGGCACGGGCGGGTTTGGTCGGAGTGCCGTGAGGGGCATGAGGGGCCGACTCAGCCGGAGCGCCACAAGGGGCGCGGGGGGCCGGCTCAGCCGGGGCGCCGCGAGGGGCGCAAGAGGCCAGTTCGGCCGGGGCACCACGAGGGGCGTGGAAGGACGACTCGGCCGAGGTGCCGTGAGGGGCCTGAGAGACCAGGATCCGGTGGGCTGGCGCGACTGGTGGGGCTCGAGAAGGCGTCGCGAGGCCGGGAGCCGGTTCGGCAGAGAGGCCGGGGTGGCCGGGGCCAGTTCGGCTAGCAGACGGCGCGGCCAGGGCGACACGGCCCGGCCCGGGGTGGATCGAATCGAAGGGAGGAGACCGCGGGGGTGGTTCGGTCAGGGCGCCTTGAGAAGATGCGGCCAGTTCGGCCGGCGACAGGGCGGAACGCCGCGGGGGCGGTGCGAGTCGCGGAGGCAGCGGGTGGCGCGGTCATTGCCTTCATCACCTTTGTCGCCATTGTCGCCTTCCTCCGTCTCAAAGAATCCCACAAAAGAGAATGGTGGAGGGGTCAGGCCATGTTGTTTTGGTCCACACCCTCCATGTTTAGGGTGGTAGCATTTATCTCTCAAGAACGTAGCAGAACAAACCCTCCCACAATGATTAATCCCAAAACCCACAAAAAGAAAACATATGTGGATCAAATATTTAGAAGTTGATCCACATTCTTTGTTTTAGATAGAAAGAATCACGGGAATATGAAAATCAATCACAAAAATACCCTACTTGTTCATTGTTCATCGACGTTGGAACAAGAAGGTGGATGTCGATTCATTGTAGACGAACACGTCCTACGTTGAAGGAGGTTCCGAGGAAGAAATTCGAAGTCGAGGTCGTTCTTCATCGGTGGAGCGTTCTTCATCGGGAGAGCGTTCTTCATTGGGATATGAAGTTATTTGTTGGAGAACATTATTTCTCCCAAGCTCTCTCCTCTCCCAATAATTATCCCTAGTTCCAGCAAAATTAAATAATAGCCTCCAAATAATAGATTAAGTCGTTGGAATAATATTCAAAATAGTTGAATTTATTAAGGGAGAGTTGGCACAATCAATTGGTGCATTGGAAGAATTAATGTGGAGGAAGCTCTAGAGGATCCTCCACATTAATGAGGGAGTTGAGAGGTTTTCCTCTACCCCCCATTAATAGGGGGTGGGGTGGTCCCTGCTCCCAAATTCAAATTGGGAGGTTTTGAGAACTCGGGTGGTCGCCACCACAATTAAACATGAAGTAGAGGTTTAGGCCTCGGGTGGTCCCCACCACCATAACCTCTCATGGGAAGTTAAGTTGTGGTGTTCCCTACCTCCAACTTCCACATGGGTGGTTATAATAGATTAAATAAAATAAAACTTGTGTTTATTTTATTTTATTATTTCCACGAAAATCCCAAAAACTGACTTTCACCCTCGACCAACTGCAGTCGAGGTGAAAGTCTTCTTGAGTGAATACCAGCACTACGAGTTCAACGGTGCCCTCAGATTTCAATTCTGAGCACCGGTTCAAAATTTAGAAAAACCCACTCATGCTTTTACTATTCATACCTAAAAAAACTTCAAAAATTGATTCCGGGCACACCGGGCCTCAGAATCATACGCCATCAATTTTCAAAAACTTGTAAAATTCCCATATATTTTAAAAATAATTACATGGAAATTCCGGGTCTTTAAATTCTCCCCACCTCAGGGATTTACATCCCCGTAAGCTACAACTCAAACTAAGGGAACAAGTGTGGGTATTGAGCACGTATCTGAGCCTCCCGCTCCCATGTGCTCTCCTGGAGGTTCCCGTGTTGCCAACGAACGCGCACCAGAGGTATCGACCATCCATGAAAGGCCCAATCCTATCGATCCTCAATCTCTATTGGAACCTCCATAAAAGTTGCCCCATCGTCGATGTACAACTCGTCATGGTCGATGGTGTGAGAAGGGTCGTGCACGTATCTCCTTAGTTGGGATATGTGGAAGAAGTCGTGCACCCGGTGCAACTGAGGTGGAAGAGCTAAGCAGTAAGCCACCTCACCAACTCTACTGAGGACCTGAAAAGGTCTGATGAATCTCAGAGATAACTTTCCACCTCGTCCAAATCTTTGTAGATCTCATAGTGGTGAGACCCATCGAAAGACGTGGTTGCCATCCTCGAACTCCAGAGATCTCCATCTCTTGTCAGCATACGACTTCTACCTACTCTGTGTAGTATTCATCCACTCCTAGATGATCTACACCTTCTCTGTGGTAGCCTGTACCATCTCTGGTCCCACTAGTGCTGACTCCCCTAAGTCAGTCTAGCACAATGGTGATCTACAAGGTTTCCCGTATAATGACTCAAGAGGTGTCATCCCAATGGTGGAGTGATAGCTATTGTTGTGTGCAAACTCCACCAAAGGTAAGTGATCCTCCCAGCTGCGACTGAAGTCTAGGACATAAAACAAAACATATCCTTGAGAGTATGAATAGTCCACTCAGTCTGGCCATCCATCTATGGATGGAAGGTGGTGCTCAAAAGAAGTTATGTTTTGAAAGCCTCCTGCAACCCCTTCCATAGTCGGGAAGTAAAATGTGTATCACAATCAGAGACGATCTTCATGGTTACTCCATGTATACACACAATCTTCTGCACATAGAGGCATCCCAAGCTCTCTACTGAACCCTACTCTCTGATTGGTAGGAAGTGGGTTGACTTGGTGAGTCAGTCAATGATCACCCAAATCGAGTCATGTCCCCTAGATGTACGTGGAAGTCCTACCACGCAGTCCATATATATCTTATCCCACTTCCACTATGTTAACTCTAAAGGCTAAACCAAGCCTAATGGTACCTGGTGCTCCGCCTTCACTTTCTGACAAGTGAGGTATCGAGAGACAAACTCTGCAAATACCTTCTTCATTCTCGGACACCAGTGCTGTCATCAGAGATCCTGGTATATCTTCTCCACTTCTGGATGTACCGCTAGAGGGGATGCGTGGAACTCCCTCAACACTTTTTCTTGAAGTGACATTGGTACCATGGTATGTCTTCTTAAGAGAATGATGTGCTCCCCACCTTCAGAAAATCCATCAGGTGCATGTCCTATTGATATCTAAGCACGTCGTATCTCGCAGTCAGCATCCCCATGTTGTGCCTCCCGGGCTCGCTGAATAAGTGGGGGAGTGACTGTAAGAGGCTGAAGGACGGCTGCTCCATCTCTATCCACAAAGGATATCTGTAAACCAGCCAGCTGCTCTGTCACCTCACCTAGCAGCTGTATACCGGATCTCTTGTTGAGTGCATCTGCAATAACATTCCCCTTCCTAGAAGTATAGAATATCTTGAAGTCATAGTCCTAGAGGAACTCAATCCAACATTGTTGTCTCAGGTTCAGGTCCTTCTGAGAGAAGATATACCTGAGACTCTTATGATCAGAGTACACAGTAAAATGATCGCCCATAAAATAGTGCTGCTACATCTTCAAGGCGAAGACCACTGTTGCTAACTACAGGTCATGGGTAGCATAGTTCTGCTCATTTTGTATCAGATATCGATAAACATATGCAATCACTACTCGCTCCTGTAGCAGGACACGTCTGATTTCGGTCCCTGATGCATCATAGTAAAATACATACCCTACGACTTCCTCTGGAAGCCTCAAGATGGGGGCACTAGTCAGCCTCTACCTCAGCTCTTGAAAGCTCTAATGGCATCTCTCCGGCCACACAAAGGGTTTCCCCTTCTTTGTCAAGGCTGATAGTGGTGCTACAACTCTAGAGAAATCTTGTACAAACCTCCGGTAATAACGAGCCAAACTCAGGAAAATCCGTACCTCCGTCACACTCCTAGGTGGATCCCAAGAAAGTAACACCTCAATCTTTGCTGGATCCACTGAAACTCTAGCCTCCGAGATGACATGTCCCAAAAAGTGATCATCTCGAATCCAGAACTGGCACTTTGAGAGATTACCATAAAGCTGGTGCTCTCAGAGTGTGTCCAGTAATACCTACAAATGATAGGCATGCTCCTCCTCATTAGTCGAGTAGATCAAAATGGAATCGATGAAGACTACGAAAAAGCGATCGAGCTATGGTTGAAAGATCCTATTCATGAGTCCCATGAACACTACTGGAGAATTGGTTATTCCAAATGGAATAACGAAGAACTCATAGTGGCCATACCGACATCTGAAGGCCATCTTCTGCACATCCTCGTCTCAAACTCTGAGCTGGTGATAGCCTGATCTGAGGTCTATCTTTGAGAACCACCGTGCTCCCTTCAACTTATCAAAGAGGTCTTAAATCCTCGGAAGTGGGTATTTTTTCTTCACAGTCACCTGGTTCAGGCACTGATAGTCAACACAAATCCCCAAGCTCCCATCCACCTTCTTGGAGAATAGAATTGGGGCTGCCTAGGGAGAAACATTGGGTCGGTTAAATCCCTTCCCCTTCAAGTCCTCTAGATGTACCCGCAGCTCGTGAAGCTTTGCGGGATCCATCCTATATGATGGAGTAGATATCGGTGCCATCCTGGTGTACAAGTCAATGTAAAAGTCCACCTATCTGTGAGGAGGTAAACCTGGGATATTATCCGGGAAAACATCCGCGTACTGGTCCACCACTATAGGATAGCTCGAACTCTCCACATCAGCTACTCCGAGGGTAAGGCTAGCCAACTGATGAGTGATCGGCTGCACTCTCCTCCAAGTAAGTCCATCCTATGCTGCAAAGGCCCCTTTCTTGCTGGTAAAGATAAACCTGGTTCCATCTTTGCAGACACGCCGCACTTTTCACCTAATACAGTATATCTGAGCATGGACTATAGATAACCATTCCATACCCAATATGACGTCATAAGGCCTCGAAGCCGCTACTAGGAGATCCCAGCTAAAGCTCTCACCTCTTAGAGTAAGCTCGCACTGCCGACACCAGTGCGTAATCATTAAATCTGATCCTGTATGAGTCTCTAGACGTAAGGTTCGAGCCAACGGCTCCGTCGAAATCTCCGAGCTCCGAACGAGGGTAGTGGAAATAAAATAATGACTGGAACCTGTGTCTATAAGTACTACAAATATGGTGGAGTAGACAAAGATCGTACCTCGAATCATATCTAGAGTTCCATGATCATAAGCCCCAGCTTCTTGGAGCTGAGGTCTCCCCTATCCACCTTCTCCCTGCAGTCAGGGTGGACCTCCTGGTGGTGGTGGTGGTAACACCTCGAATCGTCGCCCACCGCCTACTACATGAACAACTCCTCTGCCACGTCTACCTGCTCCCTACGGACCACCTCGATCGAATATCTGCCTCATCCTAGGCAGTCCTTCAACCATCTGTTGATCATTTGTATGATGGGTCGGCTAGTCACGAGGCATGTGACCCTACCCGCCGCATGCATAACACTGCCCGCTCCTGGCATGTCTGTCTCCGCTTCAGGTGCCCCGCACAACCGATCCTAAGTCATGTGGCCATCCACCTATAGGTCTGGTTCTCTTGTACCTCTATGATATCTGTCTACTTTCAACTACAGAAGACTCCACTACGTGTTGACTGGTGGTGTTTCTCATTGCTGGAGACTGCTCAGTAATAAAACTCTTCACTATGAGGGCTCTCTCCAACACCCCTGCCTGCATCAGGATGCTGAGTGAGATCATCGAAGCACTAATCTCCTGCCTGAGTCCCTACTCGAAGGTCTGGGCATGAAATAATGGGTCCCACACCATATTGGTAGAGTATCTTGAGAGGTATTTGAACCTCACTGAGTGTTGAGCTACAGTCATGCTGACCTGCTGCAGATGAAGTAGCTCTTGTATGGGCATTGCGCGAAGATTCGCTGGGACAAAATCCACCTGAAACAGGCTCTCAAAGTCTGCCCAGAGAAGTGTCACGTCATCATGAACCTAGAGCATCGAGCTCCAACATCTGCTCATTGTTTCCTGTAGAAGGATGGTAGAAAGTATCACCATGAAGTCGGCTGGTGTCCCCACCAGTCAGAAGACTCTCACCACAGCCTCTAGACAATCCTCAGCCACCTGTGGGTCTATCTCTCCCCTGAACCGGGGTGGCCTCTAGCGCCAGAACTCATGCAACGTCCTCAAGCAGCATGCAACGTCTGTTGCTAAAGCTGGTGGCATCGATGGCCCAACGGGGAGTGGTACCGCTGGTGCCTCCACTGGTGCCTCTACTGGAAGAGGGCCCTACACCGAGGCCTCATCGCTCGGTGGGCTATCAGTTCTTACAACTCTCGAAACTCTAGCGGGATGTCTACGTGGAGGCATCCTGAAAAGAAACAGGTTTACTATGGTTAAAATTTATACCTAGTGATATGGACTAGTTGAGCTGACTTAAAGAAAAAAATTTAAAACACACACACAATCAGTGTTTCCATGCACTGAGTCGAAAATTAGAAGTCAGGGTGTATGGATACGTCGGCCGCTACACCAACACTGGACTCCCTGAACTGAAAACCACACTCATTACACTTAACACTATTGCTTCATAGAAATGAAAGATCAGATTCCAAAGTTATGCGGTAGAACTGACTCCTGTGATACCAATTTTTCATGACCCGTCCCCCGGGGCCCATGTCGTGACTACCCCAAGTCCACCTTCCATAGGCCAGGGGATGAAGACTAGAACCAAAGTCATAATTCCCTAAAACTGGGAAGGCATTGCCTTTATAACCTATAAATACACACAACAGATCACACAGCTGGATACAAAACACTAAGTAAACTTTATAACAAAAGAGTGCTGAAAGGTAAAAAGGGCTGGAAATACAAGCCCAACTGTAAAGTACAAGGAACTGGAAGTACAAGTACAACTGAAGAAAGGAAAAACAGATGCTAGGTCATCCTCCAGGATTCCTACCTTAAAGGTAAATACATATAGCCTCCTCATCACTCCACGTCCGTCAGTCTCCTCCGTGTACCGACTCGTTATAAGGTCCACCTCTGGGTACCGTCCAGTCCTAATACTCTCAACCTTGATCAGCGATGTCTGTCATCTGCATCCAACACAATAAGGTGTGGTCATAGCCCGTGTAGGGGTGAGTATAAAGATAATCACTAGGGACCCTAAGACCCTCAAGGTCTCACAAATCCACCAAGGATAAACCACAAAGTAAGGAATCAAAATATAACCCTACTTAGGTATATTCCCATACATATACCTAAGTTATTAAGTAATCTGTCTCAATCATGAGGAAAATAAAAAAGTACTGACTTAGATCAAACCAGGATTAATTCTAGGGGTAGTAACATTCTAAACCCTCAGCTGCTGAAGAAATCCTCCTATATCGAGTACAGTGGGCCTGCCACGTCACATAGAGGCTCTTCCCACTAACCTTGGACTACTAAGGTACTCCTTCTATTGAGTATCATGGGTCTGCTGCGTCACACAGAGGTTGTTCCCCACTGTGGGTCTACTGCCACACCTAGGTGCTCCCCCTCATAGCCTATAGAGGTACTCCTCCTGTCGAGTACCATGGGTCTGCCGCATCACCAAGCGCACTCCTCCACTGTGGGTCTGCCACCACAACTAGGCGCTCCCCACTAGGTCAGTCAAGTCACTCTGAGTCAAATGGTCATCAGTCATCAAGTCTCAGCCAGCTACTAGGTTCCCGCACAAAAGTTCGCTCATCTCTGCAAGATCCGCTCCACAAACTACCGGTAGATGCTCCAACTGCCATGAAGTCCCATGATGAAGTATCCCAAAGGTCTGCCATGTCATAGGGGTCTCAACGCAACAGACGACATGTCAATCGGACGCCCAGTCTGTGAGTTATTAGCCTTTTAGTCTTGGGGGCCCAGTTGGATTCGTGCACAATCCAACCTGACCATATCTCAACTATACCCCAAAATTTGGTGGGGTATACTCAAAGGTACAGTCATGATCCAAGATTACCAGGCTCGTTGACGGTTCTTCAAATGGATGTCTGCTGCCAATGATATGGCCAAAAGAAACTAAAGGGTCATAGTGGGCCCAGGTCCAGTCCAACCCGGCCCGACCCAGTCTGGGCCGACCCGGTTCAGGTCGACCCGACCTGACCCATTGGGTCTATCCTGGCCCGTTGGGTGGGCCAGCCAGTGAGGTTTGGCACGGCTCGCTGGGCCCAGCCCAGCAGGCTGCGAGGTGCCGCGGAGGTTTGTGAGGGTGTGGACCAGTTGCGAGGGCACGGACCGGTCGTGGGTCAGTGCGAGGGTAGCTCGGCTCGGAGGGTGCCGCATGGGTGACTCGGCCCAGAGGTCACTGCGAGGGAATGAGCCGGTTTGGTCGGGGTGCTGTGAGGGGCGTGAGGGGCCGGCTCAGCTGGGGTGCCATAAGGGGCGCGGGGGGTCAGCTCAGCCGGGGCGTCGCGAGGGGCTCAAGAGGCCAGTTCGGCCGGGGCACCACGAGGGGCTTGGAAGGCCGGCTCGTCCAAGGTGCCGCAAGGGGCCTGGGAGAACAGGATCCGGTGGGCTGGTGCGACTAGTGGGGCACGAGAAGGCACCACGAGGCCGGGAGCCGGTTCGGCAGGGAGGCCGGGGTGGCCGAGGCCGGTTCGGCTAGCGGATGGCGCGGTCAGGGCGACATGGCCCGGCCCAGGGTGGATCGACCGGAAGGGTAGAGACCGTGGGGAGGTTCGGCTGGGGCGCCTTGAGGGGATGCGGCCGGTTCGGCCGATGACAGGGCGGAATGCCGCGGGGGTGGTGCAAGTCGTGGTGGCTGCGAGTGGCGCGGTCATTGCCTTCATCACCTTCATCGCCATTGTCGCCTTCCTCCATCTCAAAGAATACCGCAAAAGAGAATGGTGGAGGGGTCGGGCCATGTTGTTTTGGTCCGCACCCTCCATGTTTAGGGTTGTAGCATTTAGCTCTCAAAAACGTAGCACAACAAACCCTCCCGCAATGATTAATCCCAAAACCCACAAAAAGAAAACATATGTGGATAAAATATTTAGAATTTGATCCTCGTTCTTTGTTTTAGACAAAAATAATCATGGGAATATGAAAATCAATAACAAAAATCCCCTACTTGTTCATTGTTCATCGACGTTGGCGCGAGAAGGCGGACGTCAATTCGTTGTAGACGAACACGTCCAACGTCGAAGGAGGTTCCGAGGAAGAAAGTCGAAGTCGAGGTCGTTCTTCATCGGTGGAGCATTCTTCATCGGGAGAACATTCTTCGTTGGGAGATAAAGTTCTTCATTAGAGAACATTATTTCTCCCAAGCTCTCTCCTCTCCTAATAATTCTCCCTAGTTCCACCAAAATGAAATAATAGCCTCCAAATAATAGATTAAGTCATTTGAATAATATTCAAAATGGTTGAATTGATTAAGGGAGAGTTGGCACAATCAATTGGTGCATTGGCAGAATTAATGTGGAGGAAGCTCAAGAGGATCCTCCACATTAATGAGGGAGTTGAGAGGTTTTCCTCTCCCCCCCCCCCATTAATAGGGGGTCGGGTGGTCCCTGCTCCCAAATTCAAATTGGGAGGTTTTGAGAACTCGGGTGGTCCCCACCACAATTAAACATGAAGTGGAGGTTTAGGTCTCAGGTGGTCCCCACCACCATAACCTCTCATGGGAAGTTAAGGTGTGGTGTTCTTCACCTCCAACTTCCACATGGGTGGTTATAATAGATAAAATAAAATAAAACTTGTGTTTATTTTATTTTATTATTTCCATGAAAATCCAAAAAACTAACTTTCACCCTTGACCAACTGTAGTCGAGGTGAAAGTCTTATTAAGCGAATACTAGAACTGCAAGTTCAACGGTGCCCTCAGATTTCAATTCTGAGCACCGTTTCAAAATTTAGAAAAACCCGCTCGTACATTTACTGAACATACCTAAACAAAACTTCAGAAATTGATTCCGGGAACACCGGGCCTCTGAATCATCACCTTCAATTTTCAAAAACTCGTAAAATTACTATATATTTTAAAAATAATTACATGGAAATTATGGGTCTTTACATTCTCCCCACCTCAGGGATTTATGTCCTCGTAAGATACAACTCAAACTAAGGGAACAAGTGGGGGTATTGAACACGTATCTGAGACTCCCGATCCCATGTGGTCTCCTGGAGGTTCCCGTGCTGCCAACGAACACGCACCAGAGGTATCGACCATCCATGAAAGCCCCAATCCTATCGATCCTCAATCTCTATTGGAACCTCCATAAAAGTCGCCCCATCGCCGATGTACAGCTTGTCATGGTCGATGATGTGAGAAGGGTCGTGCACGTATCTTCTCAGTTGGGATATGTGGAAGACGTCGTGCACCCGGTGCAACTGAGGTGGAAGAGCTAAGCGGTAAGCCACCTCACCAACTCTAATGAGGACCTGAAAAGGTCTAATGAATCTCAGAGATAACTTTCCGCCTCGGCCAAATCTCTGTAGATCTCATTGGGGTGAGACCCATCGAAAGACGTGGTTTCCATCCTAGAACTCCAGAGATATCCATCTCTTGTCAGCATACGACTTCTACCTGCTTTGTGTAGTATTCATCCACTCCTATATGATCTACACCTTCTCTGTGGTAGCCTGTACCATCTATGGTCCCACTAGTGCTGACTCCCCTAGGTCAGTCCATCACAATGGTGATCTACAAGGTTTCCCGTATAATGCCTCAAAAGGTGACATCCTAATGGTGGAGTTATAGCTATTGTTGTGTGAAAACTCCACCAAAGGTAAGTGATCCTCCCAGCTGTGACCGAAGTCTAGGACATAAGAACACAACATATCCTTGAGAGTCTGAATAGTCTGCTCAGTCTGGCCATCCATCTACAGATGGAAGGTGGTGCTCAAATGAAGCTATGTTCTGAAAGCCCCCTGCAACCCCTTCCATAGTCGGGAAGTAAAATGTGTATCAAAATCAGAGACAATCTTCATGGTTACTCCATGTATCCGCACAATCTTTTGCACATAGAGGCATCCCAAGCTCTCTACTGAACACTTCTCTCTGGTCGGTAGGAAGTGTGCTGACTTGGTGAGTCGGTCAATGATCACCCAAATCGAGTCATGTACCCTTGATGTACGTGGAAGTCCTACCACGAAGTCCATGGATATCCTATCCCACTTCCACTATGGTAAATCTAAAGTCTAAACCAAGCCTAATGGTACCTGGTGCTCTGCCTTCACTTTCTGACAAGTGAGGTATTGAGAGACAAACTCTGCAACTACCTTCTTCATTCTCGGCCACCAGTGCTGTCATCGGAGATCCTGGTACATATTATCCACTTCTGGATGTACCGCTAGAGGGGATGCGTAGAACTCCCTCAACAATTTTTCCTGAAGTGACATTGGTACCATGGTATGTCCTCTGAAGAGAATGACGTGCTCCCCACCTTCAGAAAATCCATCAGGTGCATGTCCTGTTGATATCTGAGCACGTCATGTCTCGCAGTCAACATCCCCATGTTGTGCCTCCCGGACTCACTGAATAAGTGGGGGAGTGACTGTAAGAGACTGAAGGAAGGGTTCTCCATCTCTATCCACAAAGGATATCTGTAAACCAGCCAGCTGCTCCGTCACCTCACCTAGAAGCTGTATACCGAATATCTTCTTGAGTGCATCTGCAATAACATTCCCCTTCCCAGAAGTAATGAATATCTTGAAGTCATAGTCCTGGAGGAACTCAAGCCAACATCGTTGTCTCAGGTTCAGGTCCTTCTGAGAGAAGATATACCTAAGACTCTTATGATCAGAGTACACAGTAAAATGCTCGCCCATCAGATAGTGCCGCTACATCTTCAAGGCGAAGACCACTGTTTCTAACTCCAGGTCATGGGTAGCATAGTTCTGCTCATGTTGTCTCAGCTATCGATAAACATATGTGATCACTGCTCGCTCCTGCATTAGGACACATTTGAGTCTGGTCCCTGATGTGTCATAGTAAACTACGTACCCTACGGCTTCCAATGGAAGCCTCAAGATGGGGGCACTAGTCAGCCTCTAGCCTAGCTCTTGAAAGCTCTACTGGCATCTCTCCGGCCACATAAAGGGTTTCCCCTTCTTGGTCAAGGCTGATAGTGGTGCTACAACTCTAGAGAAATCTTTTACAAACCTCTAGTAATAACGAGCCAAACTCAGGAAACTCCGTACCTCCGTCACACTCCTAGGTGGCTCCCAAGAAATTACCAGCTCAATCTTTGCTGGATCCACTGCAACTCTAGCCTCTGAGATGACATGTCCCAAAAAGTGAACCTCTTGAATCTAGAACTGGCACTTCGAGAGCTTACCATAAAGCTGGTGCTCTTAGAGTGTGTCCAGTAATACCTACAAATGATAGGCATGCTCCTCCTTAGTAGTCGAGTAGATCAAAATGTCATCGATGAAGACTATGACAAAGCGATCGAGCTATGGATTGAAAATCCTATTCATGAGTCCCATGAATACTGCTGCAACATTGGTAATTCCGAATGGAATAACCAAGAACTCGTAGTGTCCATACCGACATCTGAAGGCCATATTCTGCACATCCTCGTCTCAAACTCTGAGCTGGTGATAACCTGATCTGAGGTCTATCTTTGAGAACCAATGTTCTCCCTTCAACTGATCAAAGAGGTCGTCAATCCTCGGAAGTGGGTATTTGTTCTTCACAGTCACCTGGTTCAGGCATTGATAGTCAACACAAAGCCTCAAGCTCCCATCCACATTCTTGGAGAACAGAATCGGGGCTTCCCAGGGAGAAACATTGGGTCGAATAAATCCCTTCCCCTTCAAGACCTCTAGATGTACCCACAGCTCGCGAAGCGTTTCGGGAGCCATCTGATATGCTGGAGTAGATATCGGTGCCCTCCTGGTGTACAATTCAATGTAAAAGTCCACCTCTCTGTGAGGAGGTTGACCTGGGATATTATCAGGCAAAACATCCGCATACTGGTCCACCACTACAGGATATCTAGAACTCTCCACATCAACTACTCCGAGGGTAAGGCTAGCCAACTGATGAGTGATCGGCTACACTATCCTCCGATTAAGTCTATCCTATGCTGCAAAGGCTCCCTTCTTGGTGGTGAAGGTAAACCTGGTTCCATCCTTGCATACACACCGCACTTTGCACCTAATACAGTATATCTGAGCATGGACTATAGATAACCATTCTATACCCAATATGACGTCGTAAGGCCTCGACGCTGCTACTAGGAGATCCCAGCCGAAGCTCTCACCTCCTAGAGTAAGCTCGCACTGCCGACACCAATGCGTAATCATCGAATATTCTCCTGTATGAGTCTCTAGAAATATGGTTCGAGCCAACGACTCTGTTGAAATCTCCGAGCTTCGAACGAGGGTAGTGGAAATGAAAGAATGACTGGAACCTGTGTCTATAAGTACTACAACTATGGTGGAGTAGACACATATCATACCTCAAATCATATCTGGAGTTCCATGATCATAAGCCACAGCTGCTTGGAGCTGAGCTCTCCCCTATCCACCTTCTCCCTACAGTCAGGGTGGACCTCCTGGTGGTGGTGGTGGGAACACCTCGAATCGTCGCCCAGTGCGTACTGCATGACCAGCTCCTCTGCCACATTTTCCTGCTCCCAACAGACCACCTCGATCGAATCTCTGCCTCTTCCTGGGCAGTCCTTTGAAAATATTTTGATCATCTGTACGACGGGTTGGCTAGTCACGAGGCATGTGACCCTGCCCGCTACATGCATAACACTGCATGCTCCTGGCATGTCTGTCTCCGCTTCAGGTGCCCTCGCACAGCTGATCCTAAGTCATGTGGTCATCCACCTGTAGGTCTGGTTCTCTGGTACCTCTATGATATCTGTCTACTGCCAGCTGCAGAAGACCCCGCTACATGTCAACTGGTAGTGTATCTCGTTGTGGAAGACTACTCAGTAATAAAACTCTCCACAATGAGGGCTCTCTCCAACACCCCTGCCTGCATCGGGATGCTGAGTGAGATCATCAGAGCACTGATCTCCTGCCTGATTCCCTGCTCGAAGGTCTGGGCCCGAAAGAATGGATCCCACACCATATTGGTAGAGTATCATGAGAGGTCTGTGAACCTCGCTGAGTGCTAAGCTACAGTCATGCTGACCTACTGCAGATGAAGTAGCTCTTGTATGCGCACTGCACGAAGATTCGCTGGGACAAAATCCACCTGAAACAGACTCTCAAAGTCTAACCAGAGAAGTGTCACCTCGTCATGAACCTATAGCATCAAGCTCTACCATCTTCTCACTGTTTCCTGTAGAAGTCTGGTAGCAAGTATCACCATGAAGTCGGCTGGTGTCCCTACCAGTCAGAAGACTCTCACCATAGCCTCTAGCCAATCCTCAGCCACCTGTGGGTCTGTCTCTCCCTTGAACCTGGGTGGCCTCTGGCGCCAGAACTCATGCAACGTCCTCAGGCGGCATGCAACGTCTGCTGCTAGGGCTGGTGGCATCGATGGCTCAACAGGGAGTGGTACCGCTGGTGCCTCCACCGGTGCCTCTACTAGAAGAGGGCCCTGTACCGAGGCCTCATCGCTTGGTGGGATATCAGTGTGTACAACTCTTGAAACTCTAGCGGTCTGTCTATGTAGAGGCATCCTGAAAAGAAATAGGTGAACTATGGTTAAAATTTATACCTGGTGAGATGACCTGGTTGAGCTGACTTAAAGAAATTTTTTGAAAACACACACGTAATCAGTGTTTCCATGCACTGAGTCGAAAATCAGAAGTCAGGGTCCTGGTGTATGGATACGTCGGCCGCTACACCAACACTGGACTCTCTGAACTGAAAACCACACTCACTACACTTAACATTATTTCTTCATAGAAAAGAAAGATCAGATTCCTTTGTTATGCGGTAGAACTGACTCCTGTGATACCAATTTGTCATGACCCGTCCCCCAGGGCCCATGTCGTGACTACCCCAAGTCCACCTTCCATAGGCCAGGGGATGACGACTAGAACCAAAGGCATAATTCCCTAAAACTGGGCAGGCATTGCCTTTATAACCTGTAAATGCACACAGCAGATCACACTGTTGGATACAAAACACTAAGTAAACTGTATAACAAAAGAGTGCTGAAAAGTAAAAAGGGCTAGAAATACAAGCCCAACTGTAAAGTACAAGGAACTGGAAGTACAAGTACAACTGAAGAAAGGAAAAACAGATGCTAGGTCATCCTCTGGGATTCCTACCTTAAAGGTAAATACAGATAGCCTCCTCAGCACTCCACATCTATCAGTCTCCTCCATGTACCGACTCATCATAAGGTCCACCTATGGGTACCGTCCAGTCCTAATACTCTCAACCTTGATCAACGATGTCTGTCGTCTGCATCCAACACAACAAGTTGTGGTCATAGCCCGTGTAGGTGTGAATATAACAATACTCACTAGGGTCCCCGAGACCCTCAAGGTATCACAAATCCACCAAGGATAAACCAGAAAGTAAGGAATCAAAAGATTACCCTACTTAGGTATATTCCCATACATATACCTAAGTTATTAAGTAATCCGTCTCAATCATGAGGAAAATAAAAAAGTACTGACTCAGCTCAAACCAGGATTAATTCTAGGGGTAGTAACATTCTGAACCCTCAGATGCTGAAGAGCTCCTCCTATATCGAGTACAGTGAGCCCGCCATGTCACACAGAGGAGCTTCCCACTAACCTTGGACTACTGAGGTACTTCTTCTGTCGAGTATCATGGGTCTGCTGCGTCACACAGAGGTCGCTCCCCACTGTGGGTCTACCGCCACACCTAGGCGCTCCCCCTCTTAGCCTACAGAGGTACTCCTTCTGTCGAGTACCATGGGTCTGCCGTATCACCAAGCGCGCTCCTCCACTGTGGGTCTACCACCACAACTAGGCGCTCCCCACTAGGTTAGTCAAGTCACTCTGAGTCAAATGGTCATCAGTCATCAAGTCTCAGCCATCTACTAGGTTCCCACACAAAATCTCACTCGTCTCTGGAAGATCCGCTCCACAAGCTACCGTTCGATGCTCCAACTGCCATGAAGTCCCATGACGAAGTATCCCAAAGGTCTGCCACGTCATAAGGGTCTCAACGCAACAGACGGCACGTCAATCGGACGCCCAGTTTGTGAGTTATTAGCTTTTTAGTCCCGGGGGCCCGGTTGGATTCGTGCACAATCCAACCTGACCATATCTCAACTATACCCCAAAATTTAGTGGGGTATACTCCAAGGTACCATCATGATCCAAGATTACCAGGGTTGTTGACGGTTCGTCAAATGGATGTCTGCTGCCAATGATATGGCCAAAAGAAAGTAAAGGGTCATAGTGGACCTGGGTCCAGTCCGACCCGGCCCGACCCAGTCTAGAACGACCCGGTTTAGGTTGACCCAACCCGACCCGTTGGGTCTGGCCTGGTCCGTTGGGCGGGCCAGCCAGTTAGGTTTGGCCCGGCTCGCTGGGCCCAACCCAGCAGGCTGCGAGGGGCCACGGAGGTCCGTGAGGGTGTGGACCAGTTGCGAGGGCACGGACCGGTCGTGGGTCGGTGCGAGGGTAGCTCGGCCCGGAGGGTTCCGCATGGGTGACTCGGCCCAGAGGGCGGTGCGAGGGCACGGGCCGGTTTGGTCTGGGCGCCGTGAGGGGCGCGAGGGACCGGCTCAACCGGGGCGCCACAAGGGGCGCGGGGGGCCGGCTCAGCCGGGGCGCCGCGAGGGGCGCAAGGGGCCAGTTCGGCCGGGGCACCACAAGGGGCGTGGAAGGATGACTCGGCCGAGGTGCCGCGAGGGGCCTGGGGGACCAGGATCTGGTGGGCTGGCGCGACTTGTGGGGCTCGAGAAGGCGCCGCGAGGCTGGGAGCCGGTTCGGCAGGGAGGCTGGGGTGGTCGGGGCCAGTTCGGCTAGTGGACGGCGCGGCCAGGGCGACACGGCCCGGTCCAGGGTGGATCGACCGGAAGGGCGGAGACCGCAGGGGCGGTTCGACCAGGGCGCCTTGAGGGGATGCAGCCAGTTCGGCTGGCGATGGGGTGGAATGCCGTGGGGGCGGTGCAAGTCGCGGAGGCTGCGGTTGGCGCGGTCATTTCCTTCATCACCTTCGTCGCCATTGTTTCCTTCCTCCGTCTCAAAGAATACCGCAAAAGATAATGGTGGAGGGGTCGGGCCATGTTGTTTTTGTCCGCACCCTCCATGTTTAGGGTGGTAGCATTTATCTCTCAAGAACGTAGCACAAAAAACCCTCCCGCAATGATTAATCCCAAAACCCACAAAAGGAAAACATATGTGGATCAAATAGTTAGAATTTTATCCACATTCTTTGTTTTAGATAGAAAGAATCACAGGAATATGAAAATCAATCACAAAAATCCCCTACTTGTTCATTATTCATCGATGTTGGCGCGATAAGGAGAACATCGATTCGTTGTAGATGAACACTTCCTACATCGAAGGAGGTTCAGAGGAAGAAAGTCAAAGTCGAGGTCGTTCTTCTTCAGTGGAGCGTTCTTATTCGGGAGATGAAGTTCTTCATTGGATAACATTATTTATCCCAAGCTCTCTCCTCTCCCAATAATTCTCCCTAGTTCCTCCAAAATGAAATAATATCCTCCAAATAATAGATTAAGGTGTTGGAATAATATTCAAAATGGTTGAATTGATTAAGGGAGGGTTAGCACAATAAATTGGTGCGTTGGCAGAATTAATGTGGAGGAAGCTCAAGAGGATTCTCCGCATTAATGAGGGAGTTGAGAGGTTTTCCTCTCCCCCCCCCCCCCATTAATAGGGGGTCGGGTGGTCCCTACTCCCAAATTCATATTGGGAGGTTTTGAGAACTCGGGTGGTCCCCACCACAATTAAACATGAAGTGGAGGTTTAGGCCTCAGGTGGTCCCCACCACCATAACCTCTCATGGGAAGTTAAGGTGTGGTATTCCCCACCTCCAACTTCCACATGGGTGGTTATAATAGATAAAATAAAATAAAACTTGTTTTTATTTTATTTTATTATTTCCATAAAAAACCCAAAAACTAACTTTCACCCTCGACCAATTACTGTCGAGGTGAAAGTCTTCTTAAGCAAATACCAGTGCTACGAGTTCAGCGGTTCCCTTAGATTTCAATTCTGAGCACCGATTAAAAAGTTAGAAAAACCCACTCATACATTTACTAAATGTACCCAAACAAAACTTCATAAGTTGATTCCGGGCACACCGGGCCTCAGAATCACGCGCCGTCAATTTTTGTGGACTCATAAAATTCACATATATTTAAAAAAAATTACATGGAAATTATGGGCCTTTACAATCTCGAAGAAATATTACTGTTGGAAGATAAATATGACCATTGGAGCTTCAAGATGACTATTGGAGCTTCACCTATAAATAACAGTTCATTTTAGAAGATTAGAGATGGTGATTTGATCGATTTCACTTGAAAATTTCTCTTTCACGAGAGCTCTGAAGATTGAAAGTGTGGACATCTTGTTCTTATTAATTGTAATCAATTAAAGTATTTTGTTTTGTAATTTTTGTATCTGATTATGTGAATATGATCAAGGGATTTTGAGGCTAGGAATATAGAGATCCAATATACTTGATTGAGGTCTTATGGGGATAGCAAGATAGAATCTGATCTATCATATTGAGGGCTATCGAGGATAGTTAGATAAAGAAGTTGATCATTGTATCAAGGGATTGTGGGTTCAGCGAGATAGACTGATAATCATATCAAGGGCTCTCAAGGATATCTAGATAGATCGATCATCATATCAAGGGCTTTCCCTGGTAAGGTAAAGATATACATTCTTGTAAGTATAAAATAAGGGACCTTTATCCTAGGTTATTGGATACCCTTCTCTTTGGGTTAAAATAATTTCATTAATTTGTAATACTTGTTTTATTACAAGTATTTTATTTCAACTACATGTAATATAAAGTGATACTTTTATATTCATCTTTCTATTTTAAATCTTTTTTTCATAAGAGCTTTGATTACGATACAACTATTTTACTCTGTATTATTTTTTAAATTTGATATTACTCTGATTATGATTCTATACTCTTTAAGATAGAATTACTAATTTTCTAATTCTTTAATTAATTATAACCATTATAATTACGATTCTTTTTGTGCTTACTCATATTAATTCATTTTCTACTATGATTAAAATTAAACTCTGATTACGTTACCACTACTTACTGATTACGATTCTATACACTGTTAAGATAGAATCTCATTAAGACATGTGGATTTACATATAATAATCTACTGGATTATGATACTTTGTTTATCCGATCCAAGGGCCAAGTACGATTACCATTTAAATACTTAAGAGGTTTTGTGAGTACAATTTATTTAACCTTGTTAAAAAGGTTTCTTATAATGTTAAAAAAGAATGTTTTTTAAACCTAAAATTCACCCCCTCTTGTATTTATCCATCTTCATATATATTATGATTCTATAATATTATATATTTTTCTAAATCTAGTTTCAAAATTTTCTACTAAACTTTCTTCAATACCATCTATAAAGACCCCGAACCCAATAGCATGGATCCAGTGCCTTATTTTATCACATTGGTGTTGTGAACAAGTAATTTTATCCCAAAGGACCAAATCATTTAGTAGATTTGGAAAACCAGATACAAGCATAATTGTTACAGTAAAACTTGAAAGGAAAAAAAATATAGAAACTATAATGTAAACACTAATATAATCCTAGATTATCCCTGAAATTCATTCAAAAAATACATTTTTTCATCTTGGGGAAAAAATAAAACATAAAAAAGGGGTGAGATCAGATTCCCAGTAAGGGTAAGCAATATAGATGAAGCTATCATAAAAAAATTATAAGGAAAGTTCAATAACTAAAACACATTCCATTAAAATATAATCTTGAGCACAATATGGAAATAGTAAAAGATGAATAAATAATTCTATATAAATAATCACATGATAATGAAAATTCACCATGGATATTATACTAGTCGAATAATCACATGGATTATCAATTACCAATATCATAATGATGGAATTCATAATTCCAGACATCATAAACATACTTTCAATGTTTCAGTAAAGACACCATATATAAATGGGTAAAAACCTGGTCTAGTTTGTCTCATGAGACCTATCAATGCATAGTGGGGCCATAGTAGGCCTCACCTATCTCTTACTAAGTCTAATGCATTTCTCATATGAAAGGGGTGGAAAATAATAAACATATACCTTCATATTGAAACTATCATATTAAATATTAATAACTTTCCCCAAATAATAAACATAATCATAAACCATCCAGAGTAATATGAAGAATGGTATCAAGATAGTACGTCCTCAAAATTAATCACAAACTATTCAAATATGGTAGATGGTAACAAAAGACATCAATCTCAATAAATCATAGTATTCAACAAAGGATGTTAAAATAAATGAAAATATTCTAATAAAATCATTAAGGAATTCTTGAGAGAAATACCCTTTTTTACTTTGGAAAGAAAAGTTATTTTGGAAAATAATTTGTATTTGTCATAAAATCTGGTTATAAATAGATATATCTCATAAATGATATCCAAATTAAATGAAAATATGTAAAAATAAATTTAAATAAATTTTATAAATGGGCCACTTTAGTGCGGTTTGAGGGAAAATATAAAAGAGACTTTAAAGAGGAAAAAGGCATAAATGCTTGCATAAAATAATAAATGAACTAAGTTATTTTTTCATGATAAAAATATTGATTTCATAAAAATAATGGTTTCTTAAAACATATTATGAAGTGTACTTGAAAATGGGTGATAAATTGGTAAGTTCCCTTTAATTGGGTTTTCTTATCGGGAGGAATTGAGAAGGGAACCTTATAAAATATGTGTTTCCACATAAAAGAAATAAGATTTGAGCTTGGTACATATGTTTGGAACATACATAGAGAATTTAGGAGGATTAAATAAGAGTAATTAATAATTACATTGGGGTAAAGAAAGAGAAAGCGTAACCCAAATGAAAAATGGAGGTTCAAGGAGAATCCCTTACCTTATGTCGGAAAGTGTTATGCACTTGTACTTAATAACCTACATAATGAAATTAGATTCATTGATAATTTAATTCATAACCAATTAAATATTTATTTTATTTATTATCATTTTATTATGTTCATTTGTGGCTTTTTTGATGAGTTATAAGATTCAATTCTGTCATTCAAGATTGTTCATTTCTTCGGTTTTCATGATTGATTCACTTGTATACATGTACGAAAGGTCATGTAAAATGAGAATACTTATCCATAATTAAAGTTATATGTTATTAATAAACATAAAAGAGATTTAATAGTATTATATAACATTGTTTCTACATATGAGGGTGATTTATTAGATAAAAATATTAATGATAACCATTTATATTATTCTGGCATTTTTTATCACCACGAATTAATTTTGATGTATTAATTAATATTTTGTATATATACTAGTTACAAAACACTAAATAAGATTTAATATACATATTATATTTGTTTTAACCATAAAAATGTTTTTATTACCATCATTTCAGGTAGTATTAGAAAAAAAATCATCATCCACGAAGGTGGTGAATTGACACCTCACAGACGATATTTTCATTTTTTTAGAACAAAAGGGGAAGAGAATAGAATTGATGGGGGATATCCCATTAACATAATAACATTAAATAATATATAATATACTGGAGTTATCATTCATTTTTGGAAAAAGTAGGTAAGGAAAGTATAATAAAAGAAAATAAATTAAATGATAATTAAAATAATGAATGGGGGTTTTATCTCTTGAATTTTTCTCCTTGAGAACCTCTTTAAGGAGCTTTAAAATGGCCTTTTGGGTGAGACCAGAAAGACCAGAACGTGGGGTAGAGGTTTGAGAGAGGTATTGGGTAGAAATTGTACAAGATTGAAGTCTTTGGAGGTGTGAGGAGAAGAGGTGGTGAGGGTGATATTTATAGTGGAGGAGATGGGTGGTTTTTGATTATTTTATTCATTAATTTATTATTTTAGCTCAAGAAAATGAATAGTTTTAATTCCCATGAATAAATTTATTAAATAGAGAAGGATAATTCTATATTATTTTTCTTAAATCATAAATGACTTAAGAAATTTTGTATTTAACTTATAATGTTTATATACTGTAAATTATCATATTTCACTATTCAATAAAATTTCAACTATTTTAGAAAAATTCAAAAATATTATCCTAACCATTATTCAATGTTTATAATTCAAAAATGGACTCCATTTTTGGAAAATAATTTTATAAACATTATAAATTTAATTTTTAATTAAAATCATCATTTATTCAAAAAATATCAATTTTAAAATTATAACATATTTTATGGCACTTTGAAAAATTAATTAAGGTCTCATAAAGTTATTTTATAGTAATAAGACAAAAAAATATTAATTTATGAATATATTTTATGAAAATAAATTTTCTTTTAAATCATTATATTTATTACAAAATTTTAAATAAAGATTTTTGTTTTACAAAAATACCAACACTTAATTTATCATTTTTAAAACATTTATTTACATATTCCATGATATAAATATATCATGTTTTCATTTATAAGATGCCCAAATTTTATTTACACTTTCATAGGCGAATTAACTATTCTATTGATCATATTACTATTTATAATGGTCACAATTCTATTCCAATGGTAATATTTAATAGTATATTACGATTTTAAACTCAGTGTTGTGTGAAGCATAAACTATCAAAGATATTAAATTTTAAAAGAGGCATACCATAAAAACTTGGGGTGTTACAAGTAAATTCATCCAAATAGTAATAATAAACAATCCAAAATTAGTTTCATATACAAAACAATGAGTATGTCATGTAACTATACATAAGGTAGGCATACATGGCAGCAAGAACACATAAAATACATAAATGAAAAAGAAAAAAAGAAAAAAAAGGTGATCACCAATTGCATCACAAGCCAAGGATTGGTCCTATTATCCCAATATCCCATGATATAAGCCATACCAACATTCATGACTAGACACTTTCCCTTGTCCCTAACTGCATCCAAGAAGTTTTTCTAGGTACCAATCAATGGCCCGAATAGGGTGTGAGATATACTCAGCAGGCTACCGCCAATGGTGTCTATAATAAGTCTAGCCTATGTATGAAAACTATAATAGTGTGTAGTTATAACGGGTAAAGATATATAATGAATGAAATATATAAATAAACCATGAATAGGGTTGTAACTATGAGTAGATATGCATGATGAATATCAATACAGAAATGTAAAGTGTGTAAGTAACATCCTACTCTAGAATACACCACATATGTAAAAAGTATCAGACCACATGGGCCAAGTATCAAGGCTATTGACCAAGGATCCCTCCTCAAGTTCAAGTAACTTAGAATAGTATCGGACCTACATTGGATAGGAACCCATGTCGAAAGTTTGAGGCTTCCTAATATCTAATGATATATGTGTATACAGAGGTCGTAGGTGTCATACCTCGATCCCCCTCATCGGTGCCATACCGTAATAATGATTGGTGTTATGCCATAAATAAACATAATTGACATACCACATTAGTCAAAATTGATAACAGTTACAAAACTCAAGGCTATGTTTGTATCCATTCCAAATAACAATTATCTATTTCATCATAATCAACCATTTGTTAACCCATTAAATTTACTTATGCCTTCCACAATTGGGTGAAAAGATCACACACCCTAAGGGGTGGTTCTTAAATTAGGTAGATGGATGAACCTACCCCAAAGGTGGTTCGGGTTGAGGTTGAAAACCGCTAACCATGTCAAGGTGCTATGAAGCATCACATTTAATTTCAAAATAATTAAATAGATACATTGATTAATTTTAGGATCAATTCCTGGAAAGTCTAGCGTGCGGAATAATGACGATAATTATTAAATGAAAAAAAATTAGTAAAAATATATAGACCACCTACCTTATAGTGGTACAAGATCACATGTCTAGTATCATTTCTTGGTTAGGCCTAAATTGGATGAAAATAGAAGAATAGAAAAATGCCCTAAAAATAGGGCATATTAGTTTTCACCAAAATAGCACAGTAGATGATGAGATAAACTGAGATAAGAAGTTAATGGATCAAACATTTGATTGATAGGAACCCAATTAGATGACCAATTTTTTATTCTGAGATCAAGCGGAAGAGGAATACAAAATCCTAGATTAGGTGTAGAGGAGGATCTTTCACATGGTAGGGGATACTACACATGAGAAGGAGGGGAAATAGCAGGAAATTTGATTTAAGTAAGGAGGATAAAAACATCAATTCACCATTTTTAAGATGTTGTAGGTTTTTGATCTATGGTTGGAAAAACCTTGCACCAACCATGTAACAACACTATCCCAAGGCACCCCTTACATGGGCTAGCCGCAGGTTAGACTAACCATGCACAGTCCATGAAAAACCCCTCTAAAACATGACCTATATAACTCGAATGGTCATGCGTTCTTGGATACTTGGTTAAAAAAGCCGTGTAGCACCCTGCTATGCACTAGATCACCCCACACGATTTAAAAAAACCATGTAGACTGGGCAACATAGTTTATACTATATGTGAGGCCCACCTGTTTCCTCCAAAAATTGGGGCTTCAGGCTCCATACAAGCCTCAAATATCCTCGAATCCTCTATAATATCATTATAAATTCATATTATGTCAAAACAACAGATTTAAAATTTAATTAAAAGGTTTCATACCTCATAGAAATTTTTTAATCTTACTGTCTTACCCCATTAAATAATTTTATACCTTAGTTTCCCTTCCAAGGGTGGTAAAACTTAATCTGAGAATAACTCCAACCACTAAGCACATACGTGGGATTATCTCTCCCAAGTCTCATCCTGTACAAAGTCTTTCTTCCATAGAACCTATATTATTGGGAAAGAACTTCCTCAAAGAGCCTTTGTACTCTGATCCATGATATGAATAAGGTACTACTCAAAAGAAGCATCGACCTCCCATTCAACATCCACATGATCAAAAGTATGAGATAGGTCGGAATGATATCGATGAAGTTATGATATATGGAAGACATCATACATGGATTAGTACCTATGAGAAAGAGATATATGATAGGCTACCATACTAACACTTTCCAATATCACTAATGGTACAATGAACCTAATAGTTATGTTCCCTTGACTTTGTATCTGCCTATGTCCCAGTCTTAGAGAAACACAAAAGAAAACATGATCCCTAACCTTGAACTCTAGAGGTCATCAATGGTGATGAGCATAAGATTTTTATCTATAATGATTAGTAATTATACACTTCATGATAATTTGTACCTACTCTGATGTATATTGGACATGATAAGGCCCTAGTAGCACTACCTCTCTTACCTCTATCCGACACAGAGGTGATTGACATGGTATACCATATAAGTCCTTATAAAGAACCATTTGTGTCATCACCTGAAATTTATTATTGTAAGAAAATTTGGCTAGAGGTATATGTTTCTCCCATTAACCTTTTAAATCAAGGACACAAACTTGAATCATGTCCTTTATAACTTTTATTGCATGTTTTGTTTGGTCGTTAGTCTATGGGTGGTAAGATCTACTCAAAAGTACTTGTGTACCCAGTTCTTTCTACAACACCAGCTATAACCTCGATGTAAAATGAGATTCCCTATCAGAAACTATAATATAAGGGACCCCATGTAGGAATACAATCTGAAAAACATATAATCACACCATCTCATCCACTAAGAATGTATCCTAGATATGAAATAAGTGAGCTACATTTATCAACCTATCCACAACTACCAAAACTACATCATTACCTTGAGGCGATCTTAGTATTCCAGTCACAAAATACAACGTGACAATCCAATTTCCATTCTAAGACCAGTAACGATTATAATAATTTAGCAGGATACTGGTTCTCTACCTTCACCTTCTGATAGGTGGAACACCTAGTGATAAAGCCTATAATCTAATGCTTCATCCCAGGCCACCAATACCGGTGGCGCATATCATGATAAATCATGGAAATTCCTGGGTGTACCACCCAAGTAGAAGTATGAGACTCTCCCATTAGTTACTCATAGATGTATGTGAGAACCCAGATGCCTCCATTGATGTAGAAGACATCATCTTTGTCAACAATCCAACCAGGCAGCATGTCCTCACCTAAAACACTATACCTTAAGACTATACCCTCAGGATTCGATAACTATCTCATCTTCACTCTCTCTAGGAGTAAATAGGTCACTACCAAAGCTGTAAGGGTAAGATTTAAATGATGGTCCCATGCCTCTAAATGAAACTTAGATAACATATCCATAATATTCCACTCACTACCGGCCTCCTGCACTACCTGTGTTTGAGTCCTCCGGCTCAAAGAATCCACTACAACATTTCCCTTCCTGAGAATATAAGAAAGATCAAAATCAAATGACTGTAGGTATTCAACCCACATTATCTACATGATATTAAATTCACACTATGTAAAGATATACTTGAGGTTTTCTTGGTCTGTATACACCAAAAAACTCTCTCAAAGAAAATAATGCCTCCAGAAACATAAGGCATGGGAAACTACTTCTAACTCGAGGTCATGTGTTGGGTAATTACACTCATGGGTCCTTAACTGTAGAGACCTGTACAAAACAACTTGAACCTATTGCATAATAACTACTCCTAGATCAATTCCTAATGTATCACAAACACAGTATAGTCTCTACCAGGATCTGTCAGAATCAAGATCGACACAGAATTCAATTTCCCTTTTAGCTCCTGAAAGGCTGTCTCATAAGAATCTGACCATAAAATTTTATTCCCTTATTCATAAAGCCTGTGAATGGTGCTAAAAGAATCAATAAATTATGAATGAAGTTCCTATAATATCCATATATCCACAATAAACTACAGATGTCAAATACATTCTTGGTTTGTTTCTAGGAAACCATGGAACTCACCTTCTTTAGTTCAACATACACTCTTGACTCTGAGATAATATGACCCATGAGGTTAACCTTGTCAATCAAAAAGTGGAATTTTCTAATATTAGCATACATATGATGCTATCTTATTGTATTCAATATTATCTCAAGATGTTTGACATGGTTATATCAAGTATGTGAATACACTAAGATATCTTCGATGAAGACTACCATAAATGAATCTAGATATGGGTGAAAAACCTGATTCATCAAATCCATCAAAACAGTGGCCACATTTTTCAAACTGAATGGTAGAAAAAGGTACTTATAAAGACCATACCTTTTATGGGAATATATACAATGTATTTATAGTGGTCTAACACACACCTAGTGATAGCATGAACTCAAATCGTTCTTTGAGAAAACTATCTATTCCTGAAGTTGATCAAAGAGGTCATCTATGAGAGGAAAAGGATATTAGTTTTTCATAGTAAGTTAATTTAATTTCTAGTAATCCACATAGATCATGAGGGTTCCATTCATATTCATGGGGGAAATCATAATTTAACCCCAATGTGAGCTATTGGGTCAAATAAAACCCTTATATTCCATGTACTTTAGCTATATATTAATCTCTTAAAACTCAGTGGTAGCTATATTGTAAGTAGGAATGGACACTAGTTCACCTCCTGTAACTTGTTCAATAGAGAACTCAACCTCTTTATGTCAGGAGGTAATATTGAAAATTCCTTAAATAATACATCATTTAAATGATCTATTACAAGATTAAAAACTTCCAGTCAAACCCTCCAGTCATCCAATTAAAGACTAGCGATCTGGGATATCAATCTACCCAACCCACATTTCTTCAGTCCAGTTATGCTTGAATGGACATCTCATTTACACTTTTGAATATAGTTTCCACCCTTAGGGGATGTAAATGATACCCTTCAATAGTATCAGTCCACATAAGTATGGTAAGGGGCTAACCAATCTGGTAGCACCCCGACCCGGTTTGCCACATTATATGTGCTCCGGACTAGTTGGCCACTATGCCTTAAGCATGTCTCCTCGTACGCTAAAGGTTGTCGACTAGTAGTGAGGGTTTGATTAGGTGATAGTGGGGAGACTATACCCTCTGTTGATGATAATTATAATGGTCCATGGATATATATATATATATATCATAATAGAAAAAAGACCATAATAGTGGAAGCAATAGAATAAACACAATGGAATTATATACAACAACGATAGTAATAATAAGCCCAAAATAAAAACACCATATGAGGATAAACACACAACAAGTCATAGAATAAAAAATAGATAAGAAAGGTTTCCCATGGCTGACTACATAGGTCCATAAATATAAAAACCCAAAAGAAAGTACAACTCGATGTAGAGGAACCACCTAGTCCACTGTCATCCATCCCATGAAAATGTGATACATATCTGTCACTAAGGTCCACATCTTATGCCTAAATCCTTACCTGATCTAAAAACCATAAAGTCTAGACATTCCCTAAGAGGCCCATGTAGGGTGTGAGTATGAACTTAGTAGGCCACCACTAACGTACACCTTTATTTCATCTATGATTATATAGTTTATGAAAAATACAATTAAAAAGGAAATACACACACATTTAATAATTAACCCACTCCATTTGCGTTCAATAGCCATAAGTGAGTGTTTACCTGCTTCATCCAAAGTTGTTATATCTGTGAATATGTTCCCCTAAATATATATTTTTCAATTAATACATGTCTAAAATCTATATTTTCAGTGGAAATGACCCATGGCTTAGTACACAGGTGTCCCCTAAAGAATTTCATACCCGGAGATCCCTCTGGCACATCCCAAAAATATTTCACCATCACTTCGTGCCATCCGACACCTCAAGTGAAACAAATCAAGTATCTGGTGTCCTAATGACACACCCATCAATAATTCATAGGTCCCTAAAACATTCATTTATGAAAACACCACCAGCTAAACATCCTAATGTCCTGAGGCATAACGATGTCCATCCTCTAATAAATATTAAATGACCATAATCTCAAAAACCCTATGTCCCGAGGCATGGAGATATCGATACTCTAAAAATCCCATCCCACTAGTCTTAAATACAATGGAGAGCCTCCTTCCCCAATTAATGGTCTCAACACTATCACCCTATAGTCCATCATCATTAACCATAGATTTCTACAGTGAACACCTCCTCCATAACTGATGGTCATCACCATCCCCCTAAGTCTCAATATCTACAGAGGCCTCCACCCATAATGAGTGGTAAACACCACCTTAACTAAGTCATATCTATGTGCACAAGACCCCAATGGTGCGTCATCCAACAACAATGAGTGGAAATCACCAACATACCAAATCCACCTCATCCAACACCTCATTCCCCAATAACTATGTCACACAAATCTGATGGTCAACACCATCCTAAGTCTCGCAGTCCATTCCCTCATCCTAAAAATCTCATCAGCTCAAACCTAGAAAACCATGTCACCTTAACTTGGTGATCATCATCACCCTGTGTATCTTAGTCCAAGCCTAACATGATGAACTATGATACCTCAGTCCCAGTGATCAATATCACCCTAATACCTCGGGTCATGACCATAACATTCCCAAGGAACCAATACAATCATATAAAATTAAATTAATTTAATATAATTAACCAGACTACCCTGACTAGTTGGTCAAAATCCCCTTACCCAGCTTATGACATTTAAATAGACCAGGGTATAACCAACGACATCTCATAACATCAATTAGTCAATTAAAATAAAATAATTAATTTATTTAGGATCTCACTCAGATAACCCACTCGTGAATATTTATCATTCACCCCATAACACCTATGAAATTAAGGATAAATATAGGAAAAACCTACCTTATATTTTTAGGTTCCCGCTTATTAGATACTGGCCTCCAACTCAAGCCAAAAAGAGAGAAAATAGAGTTTTAGACAAACATATTGAAAATAGGGAAAAATAGCTCTCATTGATTTAGCATTATGTATGGAGAGATAAACAGGGAAAGGAAGAAATATGGTTGAAGGCCTTATCTCTACACTTCCAACTCACCCAAAGGATCTTGAATCAGAGTCTTATTAGAGGAGGAGGCTCACAACCTAGGAAGAGGGAGCTCCATGGCTACTACAGGAGAGCTCACACAAGGGAGGAAGAAAAAAAGGAAGATAAAATTAAAAGGAAGGAGGGTTGTTTGACAATTTTCCAATTTTTAAAGAGGATCATAGTTAATTCACACAATTTTGGTAATCGAGCACTGACTATGCACCCTCACTATCCAAAGGGTCACCCCCTTAAAATAGGTTTCATATTTTGGTTGCACGGTTTGGACAGACCATGCACCAATTGTGTGCACCTACTATCTAAGTGTCACTAAGTGTGTGGTCAAGGCCACATAGTTAACAAAACTATCGGTATCCCATGCACACCCTATGAGAATACCTGCAAACACCTTTCATAGTTTCCCCTTAAGGCCACATGGTTAAATATAACTATGCACCTCTGTCTTCACCTTACAAAAAATGAACATCTGGGGGGCCGACGCACCCAAAACTCATCTGAACCCCCAAGGCATTCACCGAGCATTAGAAACCATCTAAAACAATGAATTAGGGCATTAAAACTCCCAAAATTATTTTACTAATTCTATAATTCAATTTGGTATTACCACCAATAGAAAAAATTCAAAAATGTTGAGGAAATTCTATCCCACTCAAAAACCTGGGACGTTATAGTCTCCCCACCTTATAATAGCTAGTCCTTGAGTTATTAGGATTTACATATATATGGTACCAAACATACCCATGTTATTTAAATTAACTCTCACTACCTTAGTTATTAATCATGGTCAATTTCCTTTATGGAACTCCCCACCTTAGGAGTTACCTACCTGGTCGCTTCCCGACCCAAAAACAAACAATGTGATGGTTTTTTCATCCATCCCCAAAAATACAAGTCCTCCCATAAAATACTATCATTATTTCACCTTATATTGTGCTCAATTCATACCCATTTCATACATGACACCCATCAAATCCCTTATATCATAAAATTCTCATTAGTACTTATGTCATACATGACACCCATAAGTCCCACATCTCATCAAATGCCCAAAGATCAAATATCACACCTGATTCTCAAAAGTAATCTCACATCATATGTATATATATATATATATATATATTCTCATCATATTCCTAATGTATATGCACCTAATACATAAAACATGTCACATATAATACCCACATATTAATAGCTCCTAGTTTGTATAAATACAACACGTAGACCTCATGCCCCAAAATTGTACAAAGGATGGGAATAAAATTTCATGCCACGATTAAGGTGTACCTCTGACCATTGTTAGCTCCCAGGCCTACTGCACACCTATCAACTCCACTACGTGCACCTAGCCTGAAGCCCAACTACCCAAGGCCTGACCTCCCTATAGATTTGTACCAGCTATCAGTCACTAACCCCACTATTGGGTCTCTCTATCCCTGTCATGAACTACATGTGTAGAAAAATCCTGGCTACCAACTCTTAGTACCACTCTCAATCCTACCTCATATCCCCAATTCTGACCCAGTCCCTATATATTTTCTATCTAAGAAGGATTCCTACAGAATCTCTTTAGATACCCCATCTGACCACATGCTTGGAACTCCTTTGGAGCATACTCACACTGAGTTCAAACATCCCCCAAGTTCCAACACTAGAAGCACACTATCAAAGGACCATTCCTCGGTGGCCTTCCTAAGTCTCTGACCTAAATACCCTTCTAATACTCCTCACAGTCTCACTTCTAGATACCTATAACATCATTTATAAGGTCACCTGATGCCATCACCCAGCTCTAATATGATTGGTCCATCAAGTTTCCCTTAGTTATAAATTTCTAATTCACTTCCTCATAGTAAGTATTTTTTCTGAAAATATTTACCTAAACCCTGATGGAATGTTTCAATCCATCCTCAAATCGCCACACTCGAGTGATGTCATCGCCCACTATAGTAGGTGAAAATCGGGATAGTTCCATGAAATTGGCTTCATAATCCATAATGAATGAATATCCCTATTATAAATTCATGAACTCACGGGCTATATATCCCCTCAATGTCTCTGATAATAAATGATCAAAGAAAATGGAATAAAAATCCCTCCAATACAATCCATAATGTCTATCATCCTCCACCTATACATCCCACCAGTGCTTTTCTGGTCCTTTGAACATTTACGTAGCCAGATTCACCCTCCTACTTGGGGTATCTCTAGCTAATCAAGAGTTTTCTACACTGAATCAATCTATTTATCTACTACTTGTGGTCCTACCTCTCCCTGAAATAATGTTGGGTGCTGATATTGGAACTCCCACATTAGATACAACATAGATGTATCGGCTCCCTTAGCACCCCTATCAATACCCTGTAAGACTCGTACCAAGATCTCCCTAATATGATCATCTAACCATGGCCCAAATTCTGTTATCTGTTGTGGATTTTCTGCCTGTATCAAATCCTATACCTATGTATAATCATCATCCAGACCCTCAGGGGCCTTATCTCGACCCTCAGGGGCCTCATCTCATGCATGCCCATACGACACCACATCTCCACCCTTCTAAAGCTCCACTGGAATACGTCTTGGTGGCATCACACTTAAGATAAAACATCATGCTCAAAACACCATAACAATCATATATATATCACAAATAGGGAAATCTATAATAGGCATCACATCTCACCACCCTTATACTCCCCTACCACACCCATGTCATATGACATCCAACCTCGTGGCCCCTTACCTACCCATATCAGAGTCTAGTATCACATATCAGCTAGCCTCATGTCCTCTTTCCTACCCATAATAGATTTAGGAATCACACATCACGTATATATAATATCATAGATCTGGGGTAGCTAAGTAGAATTCCACCAAAAGGCTATACAAGAAAATGTTGTTTAGATTTTTTTGACACTTTAAAGAACTCACCACATTTCATTACTCATGTATACCCTTAATAGAGTCAGGCCCATACATACTATATACATATAGAATCCCATATGATCTCATCAGGAACCACATACCTAGGGCTCGTTTAGTAGAATGCTACATAAAAGGATAAGTAGGAAAACATAGTTTAGCTTCTTTTTTTCCACTTTAAATATCCCAACCCCTCATAGAAAATTCTAGGTTTCCAATGAAAATCACAAGTATAACACACATCATATGATCCTAAGTACCTACTATGGTGCATAAATACTCTTCCCTTACCATACCAGGCTAAGGGTCAAAATCTCATAATATAATAACATTACACCAAATTTATCCTATCGAATTGGAAATCAATCAATTGTAAAAGTGCAAAGCATAACATCAATTTCCCACCCCTAGAAACTTGTTCTGTCCTCCATGCATGGGGCTGTAGGCACCCAAACATGATCTCTTTACCCATTTTCAACCACATCCTAGTCCAAGGTCTATCGTATCCCAAATAGAAACACCAAAAAAAGAAAATAAACACCTTTGATACCATTTTTATCACCCTTGACCCGGTTTTACACTTTATCTATGATCTGAGATGGTTGGCCATTATGCCTTAGGTGTGCCTACCCATATACCATATGCTTCCAACTAGCAATGAGGTTCTGATTAGGTGTTAGTGGGGAGACTATGCCCTTTTGTGATTATGATAATAATGGTCCATATATATATAGCATAGTGGAAGAAGGACCATAATAGTGGAAGTAATAGAATAAACACAACAGAATCATATAAATAAAAATTAGTAATAATAAGCCCAAAGGCATAACACCATATGCAGATAAATACACAACAAGTCGGGTCATAAAAAATAGATAATGAAGGTCTATCATGGTTGAACACATAGGTTCACAAATATAAAATCCAAAAAGAAGGTCCAACTCGATGCAGAGGAACCACCAGCTCCACTGCCATCCATCCTATGTAAAAGGGGTACATCCCGAACACTAAGTTCCAGCTCCCAGGCATGAATCCTTACCTGATCTCAAAAACCATAAAGTATACACGCATCTCAAGGGGCCCATGTAGAGAGTGAGTATGAACTCAATAGGACACCACCAAAATGTGTCTTCCTTTCATCAATAATTATAAAATGTATGAAAAATATAATTAAAAAGTCCACACACACACATTTAATAATTAACCCACTCCACTTGGGATCAACAGCCACAAGTGAGCGTTTACCTTCTTTGGCCCAATCCGGTATATCTATGAATACATGCCCCTAAATATATATTTAGCATATAATAAATATCTAAAAATATATATTTTCAGTGGAGAGGACCCACAAATTAGTTTCTAGGCATCCCCTAAAGAATGTTATATATAGAGAGCCCTTGGGCACAACCCATAAATATATCACCAACACCTCATGCCATCTAACACCTCACGTGCCACCAATGAAGTATTTGGCTTCCTAACGACACACCCATAAATAAGCCCCAATTCCCTCAGACCCACATTTATAAAAACACCATCAAATCAATATCCAAACGGCTCAATGCATGATGATTTTCGTCCTACAATAAATATTAAATAACTTTCGGCTCAACATCCCAACATCCTAAGGAATAGTGATATTCGTCCTCTAATAATCCTAGCCCACTGTCCTCAAATACAATGGAGAGACTTATCCCCCAACCAATGGCCTCAATTCTATCACCCAATAGCCCATCACTATCAATTGTGGATTTATAAAACTATCATCTCCTACATAACTAAAGGTCAACACCATTCCCTAATTCAAAATATCTACATAGGTCTCCACCCACATTGAGTGGTCAACACCACCTCAATAGAGTAATGTCTGTGTGCACATGACTCCAACGGTGTGTCATCTTATAATGGTGAGTGGAAGTTGCCAACATACCTAATCCACCTCATTCATAACCTCATGACCCCATGACCGCATCGCCCAAATCTAATGTTCAATACTATCTGAAGTCCCACATGCCATACCCTCATCCTATTGACCTCTTCACCTCAAAATTGACAAACCATGTCACCTCAACCTGGTGGCCATCATCACTACATGTATCTCGGGCCAATCGCAACATAACAAACCATTTCAACTAAGTATCTGTGATTAACATCACCCCAATGACTTAGTCCATACCCATCACATTCCCAAGGAACCAATATAATCATATAACATTTAATTAATTTAATATAAAAATTAGCCTACCCTACCCAATTATTTAAAATCCCCTTACCTGAATTAGCACATTTAAATAGACCATTCCATAACCAACAACATCCCATAACATCAATTAATCAATTAAAATATAGAAATTAATTTATTTAGGTTCTCACTTAGATAACCCGCATGTTCATATTTATCACTCTCCCCGTAACACCCGTAAAATAAAGTAGAAAGATAGGAACTACTTACATATACTCATAGGCACTCACTTGTTTGATATCCAAATCTAAATCGATCTGAAATTAGAGAAAATGTTGTTTTAGATAGACACTCAGAAAATAGGGAAAAAGGGACTACACGGATTTAGAATTTCTTAAGGTGAGATAAATAAGGAAAGGAAGTAAGAGGATTGAAGGCCATACCACTACACTTACAACGCACTTGAAAGATCTTGAATCAGAGTCTGATTAGAGGAGGAGGCTCAAAGAATAGGAAGAGGGAATAAGGGGCACCATGGTTTCTTGAGGAGAGCTCATTCATGGGAGGAAGAAAAAATAGGAGGAGAAATGTAGAAAGAAAGAGGGGTAGTTTGTTAATTTTTCAAATTTTAAAGAGGTTCATAGTTAAGTCGTATGGTTTGGCTAACCGTACACTAAACGTTCTCACCTAATACCTAAGTGGAACTAGGCATGCGAGATAGGATGTATGGTTTGACAAACTATGCACAACCTCTATGCACCGTCTGAGAATACCTGTATACACCCCCCACAGTTTCCCCTTAAGGTCGCATGGTTAAATCTAATTGTTCGCCTCTATATATAAATTCTAAAAATTGATCTTTAAAGGCCTAAACGCATCATAAAATCATCCAAACCCTCAATACATTCACTGTTCCTTAATACTTATCTAAAACCAACACCTCGGGGTGTTCAAACTCTTTGAATTAGGTTTCGAAGTCTAGAATTCAAGTTAGTACGAGCACCAATAGAAGAAATTAAAAATGGTTGAGGAAATTAAAACCCAATCAAAAACTCATGATGTTACAAGTCAATTCTGAGAATGACATCAAATCATGTCATTTCTAGGATGAAGAAGTTCCATAAGAAACAATACATTCCTATCTCAAGGGGGATTCCTTACACTTGTGTAAACTCTTTGATCGTATACCCAATGGAGTATTGAGTTTCATCACTCCATAGAAATACTAAATCTCAAGACCAAGGATTTACAGGATAGAATCAAAACATAAAAGAGTGGGAAGTACATATATCAAATAAAACAGATGCCAAGGTAGATTCTGCTAAAATTATACGTCAAACTATAGAAGGCATGAGACTCTGCTCCCCTAGTATAGGATGCACTACATAAATATGGACCAATATGTAGCCCTAAGATATAACCTAACTAGACTGAGAAAGGCCACTCTTCTGGTGTTATACCACTGAATTTTGGATACCATGGCTATAAGTACCCCCCTCATCTTGATTCATCGGTAGCACTCTAGCTCCCTACCAGACATGGAGCTTCTAATCCCACTCCAGTAACCGGATCTAGTGAATATTCTATATCACTAGCTATTGGAGGAAATTTTATGGAAAACTATTATAGATGGTCCATCCTTCTGCAAGATCAGCACTCAACTAGGGCTCTATCAATTTGAGGTTTCATAAGTCCTTGCTTTCCTAACTAGTGACATACCCAAAACTACCAGTATGTGTACCCTGATTGGTACTACCCTCATGAGAGGTCTCAAAGTGACACTTCCTACCAATAGATACTGTAATAATGGGTTGAGAAGCTAGTCCACTCCTATCTAAACCTCCATCTTCCCTCATGTTACATTTGGTAATTAGAGTCTAGTTTACTATTTTATAAATACTAGCCAACTGAAAGACATTCACCTGAGATTGAATAGGATGACTGACCCCATCCTCAAAGCATCTTTCCCTAGATATCTCATCAGTGGTATTAATAGGCAAAAATCACTAAATCTCTATAAAGTTAGCTAAATAGTCCATTAAAGACATAAATCCCTACTCCATGTGCATAAACTCCATAGATAAATCATCCCTCAAAGTCTTGGGGTAAAATTAGTTATACAATCTAGATTGGAATTCCCTCTATAACATTTCATAGTGTTGATCTTATTGGTTCTGATATCCCACCAACATTTAGTGTATCCACAAAGAATATAAATTTTGAGTTTTACCCTCCTCTCTAGAGGTGTCTCTAAATGCTTGAAGATAGATTAGACTGTCTCAAACCATAACTCGATAGCTTAGTGGCCACCATCCCCTGAGAAAGTAGGTGGATACTACTATTGAAACTCCCACATCAACTCTTATAAAGAAGAGGAAGGTCAGGGATCTCCATACATAGTTTTCATAATACACATAAACCCTTCTTGAAACTGGGAATCATCTCCCATGTCAGGAATAGTAGGAAGTTCCATAGGTGGCACTACTTGAGGTAACACCGATGGATCAGGGCCCACCACCCCCAGAGCATGGTCATCACCACCCTCCTAGAACACAACTCAATGACTTCATGGTAGAATAGATCTATAATTTTTAAGTGCACACCTCATATAGGATTTGATAGTGAAATACCATAGATATAAAGGTTTTTTAGGTACAAGCCTTCCTATAAGTAAGTCACGCCCCACTGCTTTCTCCTAAAGCTGAGTCTGAGAGATGTATTAGACCATAAGAAATCAAAAGAGACACTTCCCACTAACCACTTCTAAGGTTGGGTCTGGGCCAAGTTCACTATTTTATGCAGGGGTCCTGATATATGAAGTGTCAATTTAATGTTATAGAGGAAAAAAACCTTTAAGTTGTAATTGAATTTATCATTTAATGGTGAAAATGTTAGAATTCAAACTTTATCAATTCTTACATTCATATTATATACCAGTTAAATTAAGTACCACTTCCAATTTATACAAGTACTTTCTTTATAAATTACAATTGATAGTTCATTTACCTATATACAAACCTTTACATTCAATATTAGAATATAAAATGAAATATAAGATGATTTGACTAAATGGATTTTCATTCCCAATTTATAGAGGTACATGCACTCTTTAGATTAAAAATGACATTCATGTATTCAAAATCAAATAACGTTTTAGTCAATGTAACCTTAGTTACATAAATCAAACATGTTATAATTATCTAGTTAAGGTTCCATAATCAAACTATATGGTAAAACACCATTTATGTTTATCCATACACATTAATAACCAATTATTCAATCCCCATATTCCTACAGAAATGTTGGTTTCATAACACCATACCTCATGTGTGTCACCCAATGGTGAAATCAGTGAAATTGTAATAGGTATAATCCAGAATATCAAATCCCATCCCAGAACATTTGGATTTTTCTCCATATGTGGGTTAGATACTCTCAGGAACATTCTCATTATCAAATTACAACACATCCTAGTCTCCTATATACCAACCCCAAACAATAATATAAAAGAAAATAAACCCTCTAATACCACTTTGTAATGTTCCATACTCGGTTCACTCATAAGCAACTAAACTCGGTTGGTCACATGTCCTCAAGAACACCTCCCCATATTCCATCGGATGATGACTAGTAACAAGGTTCTAAGAAGGTATAACAGGGATACTATAACCTCATGGTTAGAGTAGCACAATGGTGATAATAAATGAATAAATATAGAAAGCATAATAAGAAAAAATAGAGTAGTAGAAGTAAAATCATCCAAACAGTGATAATAAAATAGTAAAAGGTGGTGTTATATACAAAATGATGAGTATATATTGTAACTATACCAAAGGTAGGAATATATAGTATTAGGAACACAAAAAATACATAAATCAAGAATTATAAAAACCAAAAAGGCTATCTCCAATAGAATCATGATCCAAGGCTCGGTCTTATACTCCCAAGATCCCATTATAAAAGATGATCATAAATCCATAACTGGGCACCTTCACTTATCCCTACATGCATCCAAGAATTCTATCTAGGTACCAATTGGTAGCCCAAATAGGGTCTAAGATATACTAAGTAGGCCATCACCAATGGTGTCTATATCAAGTCCAACATGTATATGAAAACTATAATCGTGTGCAGGTATAACAAGTAAAGATATATAATGAATGAAAAATATAATTAACCATGAAAAGTTCTATAACTATGATCAGATATAAATTAAGAATATTAGTATAGAAATTTAAAGTGTGCAAGTAACAATCAGCTCTGGCATATGCCATATATGTAAAAAGTATCAGACCACATAGGCCAGGTCCCAAGGCTGTAAACCAAGATGACATCCTCAAGTCCAAGGAACTAAAAATACTATTTGGCCTATATGGTACATGAACCCAAGGAAAAAGGACGAGGCATCCTAATATCTGATGATAAATGTGTATACAAAGGTCTTAGGTGCCATACAAAAATCTCCATCATCGGTTCCATACCATAATAATGATCGATGTCATACTATAAATAAACATTAGTGTCTTACCACATTAATGAAAATCACCAAGATTTATAAAATACAAGACTATGTTAGTGTCCATACCCAATAATAATTACCCATTTCATTACAATCAACCATTTATTAACCCATTAGATTTATTTAAGTCTTCCACAACTGGGTGGAAAGCCTACACACCCTAAGGGGTGTTTTTTATCTTAGGCATATGGATGAACCTACCTCAGAGGTGGTTCGAGTTGAGTTTGACAACCTCCATCCATGTCAAGGTGCTATAGAAGAATCACATTTAAGGTCCAAATAATTAAATTTAGACATTGATTAATTTTAGAAGAAATTCCTAGAAATTATATCATATAGCACAATGGTAATAATTTAATAAATGAAAAAACCTTATGGAAAATCTATAGACCACCTACCTTATGGTCGTATAAGATAATTCATCTAGTATCGGTCCATAGTCTGACCTAAATCATAATAAAATAGAAGAATAAAGAAATACCATGAAAATAGGGCATATTAGCTTGCACCAAAATAGAACAGAAGATGGAGAGATAAAATAAGAGAAGATGGTAAAGAATCGAAGCTCTCATTGAGAGGAATCTAATGAGATGAATGTTGGTTAATTCTGAGATCAGATAGAAGAGTAATACCAAATCCAAGATTAGTCTTGCAAGATGAGATTTTATGTGGGAGGGGAAGGAGGAAAAATTTTATTTAAGGAAGGAGGGGGAAATGTTAATTCACCCTTTTTAAGAGGTATCATTATTTGGCCACACAGTTGGCCAAACCGTGTGCCAGCCATGCGAAAACATTGTCCCAAGGAACCCCTTGCATGGGCTAGGCACACAATTAGACTAATTTTATATAGATTGTACAAAGAACCTTGATAACAAGACCTATAGAACTTTCATGGGCATGAAACCTGGGCTGCAAGGTTAAGAAAAAATGTGTAGCCCCCTGCTATGCACTGGAGTACCCTGCATAGTTTAAACAAACCGTGAAGACTAGGCAACATGGATTATACTAACCATGGGACCCACCTATTTTATCAAAAACATGGGGCTCCAGACTCCATAAAATCCCCCAAAAACCCTAAAATCCTCTATAACATCATTTGGAATTCATATTAGATCAGAAAAATATTTCAACGTGAATTAAAAGGTTCTATACCTCATATAATATTTGGAATATTACGACATATATGATGTGATACCATCAGGTGTTGGGATCTTATAATAATTGGAACTTCTTCTCAAAAAGTTTTCACATGGTGATCATGAGTAGATGAGATCATGAGGACTATCCCACCAATAGGAACATAACCTATTTTAGGTGTCTTTGGTTGTTCTTATCATCAAACACATGTAATGATCACCTGATTGAGATTATTATTAGTGCATACTACTTGATTTTGTACTTTGATGTAAGATTAAAATTAAGGAATTGATGTCGTAGTGTGGTAGCTTGAATTGGGTGCATCATAGGTGGTATGTCTAATGAACTGACCTCAATACCCCCTCTAACTGGTACCCAACCTGATATGCCACATACCTAAAGGGAATTCCCGATCCCTATAGGTTAGTGGCTAGCACCTAGGAATCAAACAACAAATAGAGGGAAAAATTTATCCCAACCTGAAGAAACAACATGGAATATATATATATATATATATAGAAAATAACATAATGAAAATATATTCCATAACTAGAAATAGACAACAGAAACTGAAGCAAAACAAAAGTAGAATAATCGCTAAGTATAATTCCAACCACAAAGGAATAAAAAAACTGGAAAACCAACTACTCCATGTGATATTGTGGTAAAATACACACAATCTCACCATACAGCTACCCAGAATTAGTTGACCAAAAGCTTTCCGCCTCACTGTGGTGCCTTTCCTTTCCATGCATCGAAAGACATACAAAGGTCTGTTCACCAATGAATAAGTGTGCAGGGTGTGAGCTAATAAGATCAGTAGGGTCCCACCCAGGTGTTCTATAACAATTCTGTGTATAAAAAAATCAAGTATTCTCATTTAAAATAAAACATGGCATGATAAGCAATAAATCATTTTTATCAAAATCATAATAAACATTTTCCCTTTTCCAACAATTCAAAAACAAAGGTAGTTATATCAATTTCAAAGTCAAATCATGCATCTCAAAAACACAAAACTATGAAAATCCAAAGCATAGGTAAATCACTCCAAGGAACATTAACAGGTTAGGATAGTAGACTACTCATATCATAAAAAATGACTAGTGCACAACAAGTCCCTAGAACATAGGCCTAAGGAGAAGATAAATACCCCATGAGTAAACCTTCTAATGATTTCAAACAAGTCCCTAGAACACCAGGCCTAGGGAGAAAAGAAAATCCCCATGAGAAAATCCCATGAAGTTAACATAGAAAATTTCCTTAATCTAAACCTTCCACCTATGTACCCAAGGCTTCCCATATGTTTCATTTTATAAATCATTTTTATGCTTTGAAAATACCATTTTTTTCATTTACCAAAATCTAGGGAAAACTACCTTTTATCATAAATCCATTTTCACACACAAATCAATCATGCCAATTTATTTATAAATCAATTTATAAAAAGAGTAATAAAATTCATCCAACACAAGCTATAGATGGAACCACCTACCTCAAAAATTGGGGTCACACACACCCACAAAGTATCCACCAATAAGAATAATGCAACAAAAAATGTGGAGACCTTAGAACAAAACTACACAACATAGAATTGGTCCAATTAAACAAAAGGGTTGGAAGATAAGATTAAACCATACATACCTTAAGAATAAACACCCCTCATGCCATATCCAACAAAGGAAACGACCCCTGGAACAATATTTCACCACGAACATAGAAGAGAAACAAAAGGAATTAAAATTATTGATCAAAAAATCTGATAATTCAATGCCACGGTGCTACCATGTCCAAATAAAAAAAGAATTAGAAATCCCTTCTCACCCGAATAGATGGAACTCAACTACTACGGTGATCCAATGTTGAATGGATCAATCTGGAATGAACGGAGACTCCCAAAATTATCGGATAAGCCTTTTAGGTTGAGATCCAAAGGATCTATGGAAGAATTAAATGAAATTTCATTCATAAAGCACACTAAAATACCTGCTCGGACATTTACATGGCATGTAATACATTAACATATCGTTTAATCCATGATTATTAATTACTTCGAAAAGTTCATCACCTTTTTAACTAAAACATATATTTTATCATTAGATGTTGTGTAACCATTACATGGAGTGTAATCCTTTCAAGTTGTGTAAAAATATCACAAATTTTTTCTAGAGACCAAGTACACATTGTGTAACCCCTTTACATGTCATGTAATAGTCTAGCTTAGAGAAAAAAACTCCAAAACCTACTCATTCATCCTCCAAACTTGTAGAGAACCCCACAAAACCATTAACATATTTATACCTAGATTTCATTAATTCACACCAACATCCATCCCTGAAATTTAAGTCATTTTCCCAATAAAATGCTCTTCATCCTGAGGAGTCCCAAGACATGCCCAATTAAGGGAATTACCTGAAAGCGGGTAATAGGATGTTATAAACTCCCCTCCATAATACTTTTCATCCCCATGAAGTCATGTGGAAGAATGAAGTCCGGTAAATAGGTGAGGCCATTTCTACCTCATCAACAACACACACTACCATGTATCATGAGAATATGATTCATTAATCCATAACACTTTAACCAATGGAATTGAATTTCCATGCAATAAATTAACTTGAGAGTCAACAATCTCAACTAGCTGCTCAAAAATAGAAACATTAGCTCTAACTCAATCTCCTCCTAACTCAGAACATGAGAGGGATCAGGATAATATTTCTTGAGTTGTGATACATGGAAAATGTCATGAACTCATTCCAACTAATCCAAAAATGAAAAATGATAAGTAATATTCCCAACCCACTCAATGACCTTGAACAATCCCATATATCTCAAAGCCAACATTCCCTATTTTCCAAGACAACGATGACCCAACCGATGAGAAAATTTCAAGAAAACCCTATCACCTACTGAAAACTCCAAAGGACAATGTCATTGATCTTCATAAGAATTGTGATGACTCTATATAGAAACCAGACACCAACGTATATCCTAAATCCTCATAGATGTCTCTTAAACCAAAATCGGTCCCACTAAAGAAGTTTCACCCACCTCTTCCTAACAAAGAGGTGACATGCACGAGCGACCATACAAATCCTCAAAAGAATTCATTTTGATTGATGACTGATAATTGTTGTTATAGTCAAATGCAACTAGACCCATATGGCTATCCCAAGATCCACCCAATCTAAGACACATGCATCAAGCATATCCTCTAAAATCTAAGTAACATGCTCTGTATGACCATTTGTCTATGGATGATAAGTTGTACTCAATCTGACCTGAGTCCGCATTGACTCTTGGAGAATTTTCTAGAATCTAAAAGTAAACATATTATCCCATTTTGAAACAATAGCAGAAGGAAACCCATGTAACCTCGCAACTTATTTCACTTAAATCTTACCCAGATCATCAACATTAGTGGTGTCCTTGATCAGAATGAAATGAGATGACTTTTTCAACTGATCAATAAACACCCAGATAGCATTCCACCCTCAGGGAGTCTACGGTAATCTAACAATGAAGTCCATGGATACCTCATCCTAATTATAAATAGACATTGGTAGAGACTGAAGCAAACCAGAAGGTTTCAAATTCTCTAAATTTATTTGTTGGTATGTGTAATAGTAAAAAAACATAATCAAAAATGTCATGCTTCATAACCAACCACCAAAATTACTGACTCATATCATAATACATATTTGTAGCACTCTAATGAATGAACCAAGAAGAACTATGGTAATTAGAAAAAACTGATCTCCTCACAGATGTTGGGAAGACAAATAGATCCCCAAAACTAAGAATACCACTTGAAGAGAGAGAACAACACAAAATGGTCTCCCTGCCATATATGGTTTCTTGAATTCCTCTAAAATCATTATCCTACTACTAATTCTGTAGAATAGACTCAAGGAGAGATGATGATAACTGAACACTAGTCATAACCACACCAGAAACATCCTTTTGAGCATCCAGATGTAACTGAGAAAAATCCCCCATAAGGTTCCACTCTTCCTTTGATTCCAAAATAGATTTTGATGGAACTTTCCGACTGAGAGAATCTAAAATGACACCCCCCTTCCCCAGGGTATAGACGATATCAAACTCAAATGTCTGAAGGTATTCCACCCACCACCTCTTTCTAAGATTCATGTATCACTACGAGAAATGTGGGCTATACCCACGACCCTATACCAACGGTTTGGCCTAACCATTGGGATAGGGTATTTTAGTGAAGGATATCCCAATGGTTTTTAAAAAAATCATTAGGATATATTATCAATGCAAATAGTTTTTTAAAACCTTTTCATAGGTCTTCCCCAAAATTGCAACACGGGAATCCCTCACCTCCTCCCATCTAGATCAAATATCTAGTGCTCCTCTCCTCCCATCCCAAGCCCTAGCAGCACTCCCATCCAATGCCCTAGTAGCACTCCTATCTGAATCTTATCCCGAGCTTAATTTAGAGTTAACCCATCCCCTCCTCCAATACAAATATAATCTCAATCCCCATCAGTAGTGGCATTCAACTTTCTTCCCAACCAGCCAAGATATTATCTCTCTTCTTGATTTCATTTCATTATTCTTCAATATTAAATCAATGGGTCACAAATCATTGAGGTGTTCTATAAACCATCCATTTTATTTTTATTTTTGGTCTAAAACACAACTAGAAATTGTTATTTTTTGTGAATTTAATTTATTTTGATCTTGTGGTTTGATTTAGGGTTTCTTATATATGGTTCATGTCTATTTAGGTTAGTTCAGACTAGTTTGGTTCAGTTTGGGTTAGTTCTATTAAATTTTGGATTGGTTCATTATTTTTTGTTATGCTTCATTTTGGTTCCAGTTAGTTTAGTCAAATCTCTATATTTCTATTTTAAATTCATATAGCTATAGAATTATTTGGTATGGAACATCCCCTTACAATATGAAATCATAAAAAATTACTATAAAAATGTTTAATTTTTTACTAGTTATGGATTATGATTCATCATTTGGATTTATCCCAACAATTATCCCTATGAGCATTTCCATATTCTTCCCCAACTACGGCGACCCATCCTCATGCTTCTCTTTTTATCCAATTTTTATTCAACATCAAATTAGTGAGTTCTTGATCCATCATTTAGTATTACCCTTCTGCAGTTTAACTAGATTTATTTGTGGTTTCTATAAAAAAAATAGCTCACTATGTGTAGAGTGGTGATGAAAAAATATTTGTCAATTATTTCTTATGAAAGGGTTTTAATCCCACTTTCGTACTAAGGATTTAGATTAATAGAGTCTAATATATGTTTTGTTAATGAGATTATATGAGTAGAGTTTGGGTGTGTGTGGTAGAAGTGACATATTTTTTTTGTTTGAATGTTGGGTCCTATCTGACTTCCCATTTTGTGATTTGATTAAGGAATTCAATTTTTTTCATTATTTGGTTTTTTTCTTCTTTAACGGATATTTTTTGTCATTATTGTAGTGAAATTTATATTTTTAATCATCATACCACCTTGATGAACCCTTTATATAATCCAACTTTAACTCAACTTCTTAAATATTATTCTAAAGGAATGAATCTATCTTATCCCAAACATACACATCAAGACCCCATCACACTATTGGTGCCCTAGAAATAAACCAAATATAAAGATAATTCCATACTAGAATGACCTCTCAATGTATGTTTCAATTTTTATCTTTCAATTGAACAATATAACAACAATAATTTTTCCAGATAAAGATAATTCCATACTAGAATTATATTTTTTACGCATTGTATTCAACTATTTAATCAGCTGGATATCGTAATGTAACTTTTTCTTCTTATACTTCCCTTCGAAAAACAAAGGCTATCATTCTCATACTATAAACCATATTTTCAATTATAAACCTCTTATTCTTCTTATTTTTTATAATGTAAAACATGTAACAGTGAATTATTTTCCTTCTTGGATCACCTTTATTCTTCTTCTCTAAAAATAAGATATGGTAGTGAATCACAAATTCTCTCTTAAAATTATATTTTCAATTTTGTTCTACTCTCTCTTTATTTCCAGAACTGTTATGTGCATTTTTAAAAACATTCTCTAAGACTCTAACCCCTAATCCAATAGTTGGGATCAATCTTATTTCCACTAATACTTAAATGTTAAGCCATGTGTCCCAGATAGTTAAAGTGGTCAAAACATACCACTCCAAGTTGATTAAATTCCCTGGATCTTGACAAAAATATTATCCTTTTTGAATGTAAATGAAATTTTCAAGTTATTCTAAAAATAGCTAGATCATGGAATTATATGTATCATTATGGAATGAGCATCCTCAACTTCACCTGGATTGAGGTGTGATGTCCTTATTCAAGGTGTGATGCTCAGTTAAACTTTATATCCAAAAAATTAGGTAGAATATCATAATAAAATGCCTTGAAGATCAGGGTGTAGTATTCTTGTATCTCCTTAAATATTCATGCATATATTACACTCCATAAAAATGAGACATAAACCCTCGAGTATACTTATATTATAAATATCTACCACCTCCAAATAATTTTTTTCATAAAATCCACTTTAAGGATAAAGTGGGAACCACACAGATCAAATTACATCGATACCATTCAAAATTCAAATCACAAAAACCAAATACAAATTCAAAAGGCTGCCGTGGGAACAGACGCGTCAACACAGACCGCAAATCACACACCCACCCATGAATCCTGCATCGAGTACTGCGTCAAACATTGAAAAAAGTTGCAAAAGAGTCACTGCACCTTCCAGGACGTCTCTGCCATCATCACACCACCGCCATCACTTCGAACCACTGAACGAAGGTCTAGCCTTCTGGAACACCATTCGCCACTCGAACAATAGATCCCAAAGCTTCATTGATATCCGCCACCCCAGACCAACCTAGAGAGGAGAGACGAACCACAAAGCCAGGGTAGAGTTGAAAGAGCTAAACTCCTCCACAGAGAATCACGACCTTCGCAAGAACGATCCCAGCAAAACATTGACCAAAACCAAAACAAAATAAACTAGAAACCATCAATTGACTAAACGCCGAGAAGTGCTGATAAGAACAACAGCATCACCGTGAAAGAAAACCAAGGGGCAAGCTAGGATCTCGAACCCTTCCTCGAAACCACCTTCTTGAGCGACATAACCACCATCACCGGTGAAAAAGACAACACAAACCAGAACAGCAACCGAAAGGGGAAAACCCGAAACTGAAGGGAGGACCATCCAAAGAGGATTACGCAAAAAAGTACAAGGGAGAAATAGAGATCCAGAAGCCATCACCAATAATCCGGCCACGCTAACAGGACGTCGGAGGAAACTTCACCACAATGAATTGAGCCAAACCCATCACCACCATCGCTCGAAGAGACTGTAGATCCAACCAAAGCACACAAACGACACGTATCTCCACCCTCGGACCACATCAGGCCAGATCTCGACCACATCGAGCCGCCATGGAGAAGCCGAGACAATCGAAGGTCGCGGGCGTTCGACGCCACCGAAGCCCGATGGTAGCTACGGCCCACGACACCGCCAGAGCACCCACGAACCCTCGGAAAAGGACCTCGCACCTCGACGGCGTGGAAAAATAGAGAGCCTGGATGTTGACACAGCAAGAGGGGCAAACCCGAAGTCGCCGATAGCCGAGGACAAAGCCGCAGCCAACCGAGTTGAGAAGGCGGCGACAGGAAACCCTAGCGATGTGGAGGAGCCCCTTACGGGCGCATCCAGTTGTAGTGTATCTACCACATTTTTACTAATCATAAACAAACAAAACTAACCAAATTGAATAGAACCATGTTGTACCAAGTTTAACCAAACCATATCAAATAGTACCAAACCAAACCAAATATAATTGGTTTAAACCAAAGTAAATAAAAACAATTTAAATTAAACTAACCCACTTTGAATCAAACTATTCCAAATTGAAAAAAATGAAATTGAATAAAACCATATGCATTTGAACTAAAGATACACAACCCCAATCGAATGAAACTAGACCAAATCAATAAAAACTTAACAAACCTAACCCAAATAAAACCAAATTTAAATGAAGCTAATTAAATTAAATTAACCAAACAAAACTAAATAAAATCAAATGAACCTGAACCAGACCGAATTAAAGGGGATAGTCACTAAAGAACCTATCTGAATGTCCTTTATACCTCATCAATTTATTCACTCAATTACATATCATTTAAATAACACCCCTACGTATTTATATTTCATAAGAAACATTTTTACAATTAAATACTTTAACCTAGATGGATTTGGCACATTAGTACTCATTGATATAATATAATTAAATATCATGATTTTATATTTATAGTATTTTATTATATATATAGTCTTTTGTTGTCTTTTATATTATTATTCTCATAGACTAGTGTGTGAGTTATGGTTTCATATAAAATGAACAATTATAATTTCCTTAAATATATTTTTTATTTAACTTAAAAATCTTATTTCATTTATTTTACAAAATGACATATAGCATTTTTCTATAAAATGGATAGAAGTTGGATGTATGAAACTGATCAGATCTCAAACGATTTTCAAAATAAGTTAGAGAATTTTTTATATTTTTCATTTAATAATGATTCAAATAGTGGTCACATACACTTACAATGTTATAATTGTGTTGTAAAACCTTGGTTGAATCATAAAGAAGTTGGATACCATATAATCAAATAGGTTTCTCAAAAAAAAACTACTATGTATGGTATCATAATGGGGAGAAAATTCAATCTGAAAATGTTCATGATCCGAATGAGAGGACTGGATTAGAGAATTTATTAGATAACTGAAATTCATTTATTCTTCATCATGATAAGGAAGGGATATTGATTTAAGAAGACATCTATGCAAGAAAACATGATTCATGTAATGAAAATTATGACATTTAAAGGGTGAAAAAATTGAATGATGCTGCCACGACTCCAGTATATCGGTAATGTGGTAAATTGAAGAAGTTGGAATTTTTAATCTGACTATTTCATAGGGAAAAGTGTTTGAGATTTATAATACTTCCATTGATTAAATCATTACCTTTTTGAAGGAATTTCTTCCGGATGATGTGGATTTTACCTTAAACCATTATATGGCATGGAAGTTAGTTGAGGGACTTGTATTTTCAAAAAAAATCATGATTACCTGAAAGATTTAAGCTTATTTAGGGATGAAACTTTTGAACAAAATGATTGTATAAAACATGGAACATCCTGATGGAAGATAAAAGCTAATAGAATACCATCCTATGTTCTACATAAAGTAATGTGGAACATTCCATTGATCCCCCAACTCTAGAATCTTTTTATGTCTGATGAAATATGGATAAAAATGTAATGTCATGATACCAAGAGAAAGAATAATAATGATGAGTTGGTTTAGCCTGCATATGGATTTTTATGGAAAAAATTTTATTCTCGATATCCTAATTTCATAGATGAAATGTGTAATGTGAGGTTGGGTCTTTCATGTGATGGTTTTAATCCATTTTGGAAGATTCTTAATTTGCAAAACATATGGAGAGTTTTATTACACATTTATAACCTTCCTCTATGGATGTGTATGAAAAAATCTTTCACTTTCATGAGTATACTCATATATAGACCTTCTGGTCCCAACAATGATATAGATGTATACATGAAACCTTTAATAAAATAGTTGAAATATCTTTGGAATGTGGGTGTTAACACATATAATATATGTTTAAAAGACATATTTCAGATGCATGATGTTCTTATGTAGATGATCAATTATTTTCACACTTTTGTAATGATGTGTGGATAGAGCATGAAGGGAAAACTATCATGTCCAATTTTTATGATAATTTATGATCCATAAGACTAAAATATCATTGTAGTTTCAATTTTATGGTACATAAATGATTCTTGCCAATAGACCTTCCATATAGGAATAATCATCTAATATTTGAAAATACCATAGAGACCAAAAATCCACCTCAATGTATGTCTAGAAATGATGTGCTTAAAAAATTTCAAGATTTTATTTTTTCATTTAGGAAGAGTCAGATGAAATCTAGAAAGAGAAATAATGTTTCCACTAAAAACTGTTAAAATTGGAAGAAGATAATTATCTTCTTTGAGATGTCTTACCAGTCAACTAATTTGTTACGTCATTTCTTATAAGTAATAGACATTGAAAAGAATATATGTGAAATTTTTCTTTAAATTATTCTAAATTTCAAGGGAAATACAAAAGAGGATTTATGATCTTGGCGTGACTTGGTGGATTCGGGAATCATACCAGAATTTCATCCTGCATGTATTACTGAAAATAAATGGAAAGTTCTGTGTGCTTTTTATGTGATAAAACCTCTAGAAAAAAATCGATTTATAGAAGTACTAGAGACTATTAACATTCCTAATGGTTATTCAAGCAACATATCAAAACAAGTCAATAAAAGATATTTGAATCTGAAATATTTCAAGACTCATGATTATCACATCCTTCTGTATGAGTTGATTCCAATAGCAATTTTTCATCTTTTTTCCAATAATGTAAGGGTTTCAATTATTTAGTTTTTCCATTTATTTAGAGATATTTTCAGTAATAAGTTTTTGAAGTCTTTCTTGAAAAAAATGTTGGAATAGGCACCATTAATTTTGTGTGAGTTAGAGAAAATATTTCCTCCATCATTTTTCATATGAATGTTGCATCTAACTATCCATATTCCATCTAAAATACTTCTCGGAGGACTTTTTTTCATTAGATGTGTCCAAATGAAAGAAACATGTTCAAATTGAAGTCTTATGTCTAAAACAAAAATCAACCTGAAGGTTCTATCATGAATGGTTACTTGGCTTAAGAATGTATGGATTTCTTTTTAGTGTACTTTTATGATCCTACTATGAGATGGAATAGACCAATGAGAAATGAATAAGAATAGTATGAGAAAATTGAACCTAGTTTTCCATCACTTACCCAAATAGGGGGAATTCCTAGATTATATACAATGACCACATTAACACTTAAAGAATAGAAGATGGCACATCACACAATTTTTTTTAACTATGATTTTCTTGATGACTATATAAAGTATATAAATTGAACATATATATCTTATTTAATTTCATGTAATTTTTCATATCTGTTAAATTATTTCTATTTTTTTGGAAGGAAACATAAACAAATGATAAATATAAATCATCATTCTTTATCTTTGAGGAGGAGAGATACTTTTCTTAGAAAATAGTTTTCTGATTGGTTGAAAATGAAGGTAGAAATATTACTACAATGAATTAATAAAATCAATATTTAATTGAGTTTAATATTCATTTATATTTCAAGTATTGAGTTTTCCTATTGACTTTGTCTCTAAGGAAATGAGATATCTGGATTTTGTTCCTAATTTTATGGTTTGTGAGTGAAAATAAATTGTGAACAATGGGTATAGATTTATTATCACTGAATGATCAAAGAATATGAGAACACAACATGATGGTGCTATGGTAATTGTCACAACTGACTATTATGCCGGTGAATCAGATAGTAGACCTAGAATAAAATATGTATCTTATTATGGAGTCATTGAGAAAATACTAATATTGGATTATTACTCTCATGGTCGAGTCACTATAATGAATTTCTAGTGGTTTGATTCAATGATGAGTCATGGAACATTTATTGATGATTCTGGATTTTAAGTTATTGACATGAATCCCACTCTTGGTACCAATGAACCATATGTATTAGAATCAATATAAAAACAAGTTTTTATGGGAAATATCATCTTTCGATTTAATTTGGTATCATTATTGAAGTAATCACTAGACATATTTTTTATAATGGTGATGATGGAATTGACACCATCCATGCTCCCATTGGCCCTGATACATTTATTACTTATGATGACTCCAATACTTCAATTGTTAGAGATGATTGTGTACATGAAGTTATGGTGTAAAATATATAGAATCATCCATCTGTGTTCTCAGTTATTTTAGTTTAGCTCGACTTGGGTTGTTGAGGTTGGTGCAATACAAATTGATTTACTATTGATTAAAAATATTTTATATCCAAATTGACCTTAATGTGAATTTTCAATATTTATTGGTTACAATTTTTTTTCAGTTGCATTTTATAATATTCAATTGAACTGAATTCAAAACTACCAAACAAAAAAACTGCAAAAAATTAATTTGTAACAAAAAACAATGTGAATTGAATTTGAGATATTAAATTAATTTATATGAAAATCAAAACCAATGAAAATAATGACATACAAAAATGAAAAAATGACCTAACCTAAAATATGAACCAAATGACCTAAGACAAATAAAAATGTATAAATGAACTAATCAATTGAAAAAATGAACTAAATGACCTAAGACAAATAAAAATGAACAAATGACCTAATCAATTGACTAGAATGAACCAAATGACCTAACCAAAATTGAATTGGATCAAATTAAAAATATAAAAAAACTATATCATATCCATTCTTAACAAGATAATTTGAACGTGTTGTTTTTTATGACATGTATTATGTTTTGATATTCTTCCCATTAGATATAACATGTTTTTATTATATCACTATGTATCCTATATTTGGTTTGACAAGTGGTGTTCCTTAATTAATTCATATCTCAACTTATTTTTGTTTGGGTTACACATTAGTTATGGATTTAAAATTAATTCCATTTTTTCAAATTTAGGAAATGAAAAACATTGATGAGATATGAAGAAAAAGGATGACATATAAGAATCGCTGAATGAGTGAGATGGTTTCCCCTACTTTTGTGGTTGTTATGATTATTTTATTTCAAAAATATATGTCAATAATATATAATTCCATGTAATTAATTGTGTTTTTAACTTTTAATCAGGATCCACCACCTAGGCGCTAGTTTCTCCTACCATCCTAGTGGTTCCAGTGCTCAGGCTAACGATACGATGGGGTGGTACTAGAGTTAGGTGCTCCAGTCGGCATACCCGATCACACCTCTCCCCCCTAACATACCATCTACCACACCTTCTGATCCCACAGTGTCATTAAAGATACCAAAGATATTTAGGCCATCCATGTTTTTAACACTATTTTCATCTGAGCCTCATCTCCTATATTTCCCTTATCTGATAATGATTCCTAATCCTTATCCATATTATGTATTTGCACAACCATCTATACTATCTTTTATTCCTTCTACTTCCTTCTCCATGATCTTCTTCATTCCTGCTTCTTTAACTTCTACTCTCACACATTCTGATGCCACAAAGCTTAAACTGGGACCCACTCCATCTATACAGGTTGATTTTCTTTCAGTTCCTAGGTATCTAGTGATGACCACTGGTCACACTACCTCAGTAATATTTATAGAACCCTAGTAAAAACATTTACAATAATTTATTTTCATTATAATATGTTTTGATATAATATTTGTTTTTATTATTTAATAGCTAGATACTCTGATAGGTGGTATGGTCATACACGCATGCATGTTATGTGGAACTGCCACACGTGGTTGCTGGTTGAGTACAATAAAGACTACCAATTTATTGAAAAATTATGATGGGAATGTATGAGTTTTTTGGAAACACTTTCTAAATACTCTGACAATATTCCCATCAGTCCACTCTCCTGGAGACACCTTCCAAATGATGTAAAGGATAACTCTTGGGCACAAATATGGATTAAAAAAATCATTTGATTTAATGTTATATTATTATTGTATTTATATGAATTAATATTTTGGTTCCATCTTTGTTTTAATTTTCCTGATGGTGAAGTTGCGAAGCCAAAATGGCTCATGGAATTAGTTGAGTTGTGGAGAGGCTATAAGCATATGTTGTATAGTGGCTGGAGTTATAGATTTGGCAAGAATTTAGAGTCCACACTTATCATGGATGATTTTTTAGTGGAATATTATCGAGAAATGATTTCTCATTGGACGGGTACTGATTTCAAGGTATTTATAAAATTTGATATTTTTAAATGAAAATTACCATGATTTGAATTAATAATTTATTTTTTATTATTGAAAATTATTTTTTAGTAATCATCAGGAAGAAATAAAAAAACAATAATGCTAGGAAATTCCTCCACACTTTGGGTAGGACTACGATGTCAGGCCATGAGAGGAAGTAGGTACTACACTCATTTATAATTTTTCTTTAATACTTGCACTTTATTTTATTTCCTCCATATTTCATTCCATTTCTAATTGGGATAGATAATTGATCATGTATTCTTTAGTTTATTATTGAAAGTATTTAGTGTGTATTGATATTTTAGGATTAGTATTTTTATATTTGTGATCATGTCATGAACCTATACAACCACTAATAATTTTATTAAATGTCCAATCTTTTAATAAGAATGGGAACTGCAATACTGGGGCCACTTCCCTTTAAAATTTTTTGGGATGGAATCATTAATACCTTATGGTATGAAACAAAATCCATGAAAATATACTAACATATTATATTAATATTAATGTAAAAAAAATTAAATTATAGAATAGAAAGAGACTTTGTAATGAAAATTTATAATACCTTATATAGTGATATATTAAATCAATCAAATTTCTTTTACAACAACCATTAGGTTTATGAGAAACATTATAATTAATAAACATAAAAAAAAATAATCAAGTGAAGATTTAGAACTAAAATATCTATCCAGCTTAACCGGTTCCAATCACACCATGTTATCTCATTACGTTGAAACCATTATATATGTGGTGTGGACCGATTGGAACATATAATTGGTCATATGTCATTATAAAGAACCAAATTTCACACTTGAATATATGATAATTTAATAAATATATACTTAAAACACTATATATTCTACAGATATAATTACAACCTATACATAAATCACTTACCATGGAGATAATTCTAGATACACAATATCCATGGTAGAGGAACACTCATCCCACACACAAATAATCATTGAAAGATTCTATAAAGTAAATAAATATTCTATATAGCCCACCCCTTGAAAACATTATACATATCTTATTGAGATCATTATTATAAAGTACTTATTTAGCTTTTCATAATTATTTGTTTAATGAGGAACCCTATATTAACTCTCCATTAGATATTTAGAATGAAATAATTAGAAAAAAACCATGAAAATCATTCTTAGTCATGATTTGGATCACAGTAATAGAATGAGGGGTTCCAAAGAACACTTGGACCTCATGTGATGGAGAAAAAAAATTCACTTGTATCATTAAATCAAAGCAACTAATGTAATACATTTAAAATCTCAAAATGATCATTTAGGTAATGCAATTTATATTATTAAATCATACCAAAACATAATTACTTTATGTTATAGTCATGATTAGAGTGTTGATAACCCATTCAAGCATATTCCTTTATATTATAATAGTACATTTTCATCTTATCATTAATTTTGGTGATTTCATAGACACCTTATTAATGATTACTGTGATGACTTATTCACTTATATATATGTTACATCTATTGATAACCCATTCATTGATACTCAATTATAATTCATCTACCATATGTTTTTCTTTTAAAATTCATTTATAATTAATATCCATTTGATTTTAGTTATGAAATTAATTATTAGTAACCTATTTAAAATTATGGTTTTCTACATTCAATGTCATTATAGAGGGTGGTTTTTAATATTGAAGGACATGTGCATCAATTAATTTTTTTTTCTCAAATAGAAAGAAAAAAATATGGAATCTTAGTAAACGAACCGACACAATAGAAGATTGTAAGTTTTAATTATTTTGATTTCAAATTTTAATATCTATTTTTTAACTTAATAGTCTATTTATATTTGTAACATTGTGCTTTGGGGACCCTTGATTCCTAGGAGGCTGAAAACTTTGGGCCAAACAATCACTTACATCAATTTTTGGGAGATGAGAACCATGGTAGAGTATGCTGTCAATCAGGGAAGCATATTTTCTTGATGAGGTATTGGCCCACTTTAGGTACCAGTTCTAGTAGAACTGAGTTGGAAAAAGATAGTGCATAGGTAGAATAGGCTAAGGCTAAGGTAGAAAAGGATGAAAAAATGGTCATATAGGAGCATGAATAGAATCAAATGGCAAGCACTGAATTTATGAAACTTATAGAAGTTTTATTTCCATCAATTCCATTAGATATTGGCATAGCTTGTGATGCATATATGTCGATGATGAATATGTTATATAGTGCATCGGGTAGTAGTCCTAGTTATGGTCAGGATGATGATGTTCCTAGATATGGTGATGGAAAGGATGGAGGTGAGGAAGAGGGCGAGGATGATTGAGAGGAAGAGGGAGAGGATTAGGATGAGGCCGAGGATGACAGTGATGATAGTGATGGTGATGAGGGACATATTGATACTTTAAATGTTTTACTGATATTTATGAAATTTTATGTTTTATATTTTTTTCTGAATTAATATATGTGATTTTTTGTATGTTTTTTATCATTAGTTAAATGCATAAATTGATTTCCTATGTTATCATTATTTTTGTATTGGTTTTTATCTCTTTGATGATTCTCTTTTAGTTGCATTGTAGGTTTTTTGAGGTTATGTTTTCATTGTTTTCAGGTTTTATTTTCTAAGGATGTTTTATTAGTTTCATTATAGGTTTTGTTTGTTTAGAGGTTCTAGTTTCATTGGTTTTTGGCTCATTGAGGATGCTTTGTTAGTTGCATTGCAGGTTTTGTTTTTTTGGAGGTTATGTTTTCATTGTTTGCATGTTCTGTTTATTGAGGATGTTTTTTTGGTTTCATTATAGGTTCTATTTTTTTGGAGGTTATTTTTTCATTGGTTTGTGGCTCTTTGATTTCCTATTGGTTGCATTGAAGTTTCTATTTCATGTGTTATTAATTGATTGCAGGCTATGGGTAGGGTGGCACTACTCCTGGCTTGGGAATTGAGGAGGTGGTCTATGCCAACAGTTTTATAGCCATTGGTATATCCTTAAACCAATGGTTCATAGTGAACCATAGGTTAATATGAAATTCATATTACCCTATAACAACAGTTCACTAAGAATAATTGGTATAGGCCTTTCCTGATATCACTCTAGCCAACGGTTTGGAGGACCTTTGGTATAGGCTATACCAACGGTTCTTCAGCCTATACCAATGGTTTTAAATTGTTGGTATAGCCTTAAATTCTAGTAGTGTCTTTTTGATGGAAGATATAGCTTAAAATTTTATGGTCATAAAATATTGTGAACCTTTCCCCAAAGAGATAGTGTCACCAACACTTAAGCACCTAAATAACTATGATAATATCTAAATAATTAGTGGGGTAATTCTTCTAAAGTGGTCTAAGATGAAAAGATTTGTAAGCCACCACATGATCATCCTACATGAGAACACAGCCCAAACCAGTTCCAGAAACATCATAGAAAACCAGATACTCATTACCAGGCTTAGGTAAGATCAAAATAGGAGCTGATTTCAAAAGGCCTTTTAGCTCATTGAAAGAAGAATGGAACTTTTAATACCATGTGAATTTCACCCCTTTCTCGGTAAGAGTAGTCAAAGGTGATTACAACTTTGATAAATCCTTGAAAAACCATCAGTAATATCCAGTAAGTCCAAAGAATCTTTGAATTTTAAAGACATTTCATAGATCTTCCCATGATAAAACATACTTTACCTTCTTGGGATCAATTGATAAGCCATGATCAAAAATCACATGCCCCAATAATTTCACTTATTGAATCTATAAGTTTCATTTTGAAATATTTCCATACAAATGGTGACTTCTCAATATTTCAAAAACCAAACTCAGATGGTGCTCATGATCACGCTCAGATCTTGAGTAAACTAGAATTTCATCTACGAACACTACCACAAAAGTGTCGAGATACTTCTGGATTATCTGATTTATCAAAGCCATGAAAACTATAAGAGTGTTAGTATAACCAAATATGATTAATAGATATTTATAATGGTCATACTTACTCCTAAAATATGTCTTCAGTATATCACACTCACAAACTCTGAGTTGATGATAGCCCGACCAAAGATCAATCTTCAAAAACCAATTTTACCCCTTAAACAAAACAAATAAATCATCCACATGAGGAAAATGATACTTGTTCTTAATCATTACCTAGTACAACTTCCTATAGTCCATAAACAACTAGAGTGAACCATCTACCTTCTTGGAAAAGAGCATTGGGGATGACCAAGGTGAAACACTGGGGTGAATAAAACCCTTTTTCACCAGGTCATCCAAATGAATTTTGATCTCTTTTAACTCTATTGGTGTTATATGATAAGAAGGTATCAATATCGATTATTCCCATGGAAAAATTTCAATCGTAAACTATACCTCCTTCTCTAGAGGAAGCCTGAATAAATCATCTGGTAAAATTTTAGGAAAACCCTGAACAATGATGGGTAGTTCAAAAATAAAAGAAACATCATCAAGATCAACTATAATAGCAGACATAAAACTCCTAATCTCTGTGTGGGGAGGTCATGCATGTTCAAACCTCGGATCCCATTCTCCTTGAAACAATTGTGAGCTCCCATTGGCCTCAAGAAATAAGACACACTTATGATAACAATCAACCTCAAATTGATGAGAAACAATCCAATTCATCCTGACGATGACATAGAACAAATATAGATCAAGAAAAATAAAATCCCAGACTAGATCTATATCAGTGATAGATAACACATAAGAAAGACACTGAAACCGATACTCTTTCCTCTTCCAAATAGGTATCACTAATACCATAACAAACGGCATGAGTTCTATTGGAAATTTAATCATATCAACAAAACATCCAGATATAAAAAAGTTGAAAACACTAGTATCAAATAAAGCAATCTCTACTGAGGATGAAATAAATATGGTACCTCTCATTATTGTTGGACCCATGTCTACCTCCAATGGAAAATCATCTAATGTACAGGGGTGCTTCAATCCTGATGCTTGTGGCTAGAGCCATGTAGTCTTTCAAGCATCTGACTACGCCATAATAGCAATTGGAGATGATGATCCCTAACCATAACAAGGAGTAGACATATCCTAAAAATTTTTGTAGATGTCCATAACGCCAAAAACTATTACAAATATTTGTAGGATAATGACAAGAATTTCGTTTGTGTATGGACATGGAATATTTATAGCAAGTCAGAGTCACACCACAAGTTTTAACTGGAGGTGATAAAGAGTCCTGCTATTGAGAACCACCTCCACCGCTCCTGCGATGATCCTGCCACTTCCTATTTTTCCATGGTGCACCACTGAAGATTCCACTAGGTAGAAGAGAAGGGGTTGAATATCAAACCTTTACTTCCATATTCATCTCATCCATCATTTTTATATCCATTTTCTCCATGTAGTTTGAAATATTTAGCATAAATACCTATGATCTGATATCTGGTTGCAAACCCTATAGGTACATTTGAGCCTTTAGCTAGTCATTCCTCACTACCTCTATTGGAAAATGAACCATCTCAATAAACTGATTGGTATGTGCTGATATTTCATATTATCCTTTCTATAAAGATAGTAAATCCAAGTATTTTTCCATCATCAGTGACTATGAAAAAAACTGATAGAAGAAGAGAGACTTGAAACCCTTTCAGTCCAAACCCACATGCTTATCTAGTTGTACCATAGAATCCCACCAATGCTTTATTGGACTCCCATGTCTGAACACTACACACTTCACCTTAATATTATTTGGTGTCTCTAGGAATTCAAATATCCGATCAATCATTTCAATCCATTCCTCCTTATTTTTAGGTTCATTCATACCTTTAAAGGATGGTCTCTTCTCATGCAAGAATTCATGTGATAGATCCCTTTCTCCTCCATCTCCTGGATGTACATCAACAACTATGTTTTGAACTTATGGAACATTCTAATCAATAGCACAAACTTCTCGCACAATTTCCTCAATGAAATTCTGATCCATTAGAGGATTAATTTGAGGAGCATCTACTGCACTGTAAGAACCCAGTTTTTGGCTGTAAAAGAGTTTGGAATATTCTTGATATTATTCTAGAGCAACACCTTCAGACGACGTGCAATTCCGAGCCCCGGAGTGGCCAGAATTAAATTTTCAGTGCGTTCACACTGGACACACCAAATAAATGGGATAGCTCCTAAACGGAGCTTCGGATCGGAGATCTGAGTGCACGGATGAGTCCGGAACAGGGTGTTTACCCTAGGAACGACATAAAACCTGTCAGTACGGGAAGTTTGGACCCCTCGCTCGCTTTCAGAATGTGAAACGGATAAATTAAATAAGTAATTTATCTGTTTAATGATTAAAATCAGTATCTCTGAAACGGTGGCTTAGATTGGAAAACTGAGGGAACCTTTGAGTCCGTAATGTGTCGTTTACCCTAGGAGGGGTGTAATTTTTTCGGGCGCGGCCCGTCTGTGAAAAATGGCCCCAAGGGCGTTTTCATAATTTGAAAGCTTTGGGCATTCAGTTTTATAAATTTTGAACGGGTCCTCGGATTAAAATTACGAGACCACCGTTGCATTCAGATCATGGTTTTTAGCCTAGGGGAGGCTTAATCCCAAACCCGTTGGGAGTTCGGGTTCGGGCCGACGGGCGGGTGGTTAAGTGTTTTCTATTTAAACACTTAACCCACCCCCCTCCCTCGGCTTCTTCTTTTTCTTCGCCTGGACAGCAGCAGGCGGTAGCCCCTCTCTCTCCTCCTCCACTCTGGCGAGGCAGCTTCGACGAGGCGTGACACAGTGTCGGACTCTTCGTGAAGCTCCGGGCAACGCCCAAGAGGTAGGATTGTTACGGTTTCAATTTTTTATTCCCACTCCTGAGAGTCTGACGTCCATTTTGAGCGCCGTCAGCGGCGTTGGGACCCCGGCGCTGCGGTGAAACTTTCCAGGGTGGTTTCGGGCATTAAATATGGAGTTGAGGCGTGGGACCCACGACCCTAATTTTGAGCTATGAGCAATGTTTAGTGACTTTCTCATCGGGCGTCCGTTCGGGGCGTACGAGCAGTCGATTCTGGATTTTTTTCTGAGGGGATTACAATGGTGCAATCTGCCTACTCTAATTCGGCACGATGGTGCGGGCCCCCGAGGGCCATTTGGGCGTTGACGATGATTTTCCATCTCTATCACCGGGCAACCGTTTTGGACAAGTGATTAGTTGAACTAGTGTACTTTTTTGAGAGTATCACAACGACGTGATCCGTTCTTTGTGTTTTGGGACCGGGATGCGGGTCCCACGAAGCACCGCTCGTGTGCGGTGCGCCAGAATACATCTTCTTCTCCAGATATCCATTCCTCTCAAGTTAGCAGTCCTTTTGACATGTTTTCCCAAGGGGATCACAATGGTGCAATGTGCCCGACTGTTTTCGGGGCCGATGCTCGAGATCACGGGACGTCGTTCGAGCATAAGGCGGTGTTGGCGACTTTTCCGTCGGATATCCGTTGGGGATGAGTAAGTAGTAGATCTCGCCTATTTTTCAGTGAGGATTACAATGGTGTAATCTATTCTGGCGAGCGGAGCCTCATATGCAATCTTATTAAATATGGAAAGATAAAGGTGCCCCGGTGGCGGTTCTTCTACCGTGTTTGTAGCGGACCCTTGGCGTGTGATCGCGTGCACTCCTGTGTGAGTGACGTAAATTCTTAAAGAGATGTGGTTGGTTGTGCCTCATCCATTGAGGTGTAAAGTTAGAGTTGTTACGTTCACGTCTTCATGTTGACGTTTGGTGTCGGGTGCATGTTAGCCTTTAGGCTGGAGATGTGGTATACTCTGGGAGTATACGAGAACACTGGGAGGTACATGTGGTTGTTTGTACCTGAGAACTTTTGTGCGCTTGGTTGGAGTTGTATTGGGGCCACACTTCATGTGGGCCCCATGTGCGTGTCGTGTTCTACTTTACGTACTTTTGACCTCTCGCGACGTAGAGGGTTCCTTGGTTCTCGTCTGTTGACCAGCAGGGTTGAGTTTTCCCAAGGATCTGTTCTCGTTTGGTTGACCAGCCGGGTTGAGTTTCACCTTGGTACTGTTCATGATGATTTAGACCTGTAGGGTTGAGTGGTTTCCCCTAGTTTTGTTCTGGGGTTGGGTGGTTGCGCGATACCCACTCCGAGTTCTGTTGGCCAGTGTTGTACCATCTAGTAGAAATGGCCAGAGCAGATCCGGGTTTACCCTCCAGCGGGGCTGGGTAGTGGGTTACTCATCGGCTTCTTCAAGTCTACCCTCCAGCGAAGCTGGGCAGTGGGTTTCTCATTTACTTCTCGGGGTTTACCCTCCAGCAGAGACTGGGCAGTGGGTCACCTGACGACTCTTGAGGGTCTACCCTCCAGCATGGCTGGGCAGTGGGTCGCCTGTCGTCTTGTTCCAGGTCTACCCTCCAGTAGAGCTGGGCAGTGGGTCGCCGGTCGACTTCTTCTAGGTCTACCCTCTAGAAGGGCTGGGCAGTGGGTCACCTGATGATGTATTAGGGTTTACCCTCTAGCGGGGCTGGGCAGTGGGTCGCCTGATGATGTATTAGGGTTTACCCTCCAGCAGGGCTTGGTAGTGGGTCACCCGATATCTTGTTAGGGTTTACCATCCAGCAGGGTTGGGCAGTGGGTTACCCGATATATTATTATGAATTACCCTCCAGCAGGGATGGGCAGTGGGTCACCCGTTGGTATTTTAGACTCCGTCCTTTTTACTAGGCTAGTATGTGGTTTTACTCCGTGACTAATGGAGCTGGACCCTCATTTGTATGGGTCAATGATGTGACAACTTTGACCTTGAACAGACCTCTCGACTGCGGGGTAGTGACGTGGTGTGGTTTGACATTCCCCTAGAACTCTCAAGTTCGAGGGGCACTTTCCCCACCGAGACGCGTCCTTGCGACATGGCCTAAAACTGTGTGGGCGAGTCAGTGCCACCCAAAGTGGATAGTTTTGAGGTGTAGTGATTTGAGCCCTTGACTTGCAGTTCCGTGCAGACGTGCGGGATGCTGGGCATCGATGGTGTTTATTTATAGGACTTTTGGCTACTCACTTTTCTTGGGCTGAGCTACAGGATGGAGATCCCTTTACGATCTTGTTTGGGATGCTTTATTGAGCATATGGATGTGTATATACCTTGTTCCAGTACCCAATCCTTGGGTTTTGGTTACTCTCCTTCCAGGAGAGGTGAAGACGCGCGTGGTATGCCACGTGCTTTCCGTGTCTAGCTTCTCGTGGTTGGACGAGTCTACTCTTCTACTATAGGTAACAAAGACTCGACGAGAATTTCATCTTCTCACCATTTCTAGCTCCTTGTGTCTGGATGAGTCTACCCTCTTTTCTCTTGTTGGGTTGAGCTGGACTCTTTACTGCACTCTTGGTTGTACTCCTCTACTTTCCAGGTTCGATCTACTTCTCACCCTTCGGTACCTCATTTGTTTCTCCCTCGAGCCTTTGGGGTATCCTAATGAGTATTTTTATACTCACCCCTTCTCGGGCTTTGCCCGCACTTGGTGTGCCCTTACAGACGACAGACAGGTTGGTCGTGACTTCAATAGAGCTTAGGAGATTAGGAGCATGGACCGCGTGTGGTGGTCGGAGTCGGGTTCCAGGTGGGGGACCCTTCCAGTTGTTTACTTTTTGTTCACCTGTTGTTGGGTTGTGGAACTTTTCTGGTTGGGCACGTGTTTTTCCCCTTTTCTTTTCAGTTTATTTTCAGCACCCACTTTGTACTTCTAGAGGTCGATGTACTTTTGGTGGTTTATATATAGCAGTTGCACTTTACTCTGCTTGTATTTTCTTTTAGTCTGTAGTTTTACATTGAGTGTGCTGCGTGTGTGTGTATAGGTACTTAGTCAAAGGCCTCCCCGAGTTGTTTAGTCTTCAGCGTTTGTCGCCAGCCCCTGGCCTATGGAGGCGGGCTTGGGGTAGTCGCGACTCGAGCCCAGGTAGGGTCGGGTCATGAAAAAGTGGTATCAAAGGTGGTTCGTTCCTTGGGATGCTGTTCGGACGTCCCTAAAATAAAAGGAATTGGTTGGGATTTAGGGCAATAGTGTTAAAGTGTCTCAAGAGTGGCTCTCAGGCCAGGGAGTCCAGTGATGGTGCGGCGGCCAACGTATCCATTCACTAGGACCCTGATAACCCGCTTGTCGACTCGGCATGCTAAGACACTTGTTGCAGGGAAAAATTTGGTTTGTTCATCACATAGGATTTAGTCTTTGACTGTCCTTCTTGAGTCATCTCCCCATTGTTGTTATTGTTATATACATATATGCTCATCTGACTACAACAATCCTTGATAATATTCAGGATGTCTCCGCAAGACAGCCAGCCAGGATACCAACTTTGGTTCGTGATGACGACCCTGTGTGCTACGAGGCCTCAGTCTAGGAACCATCATGCGAGCCCCTTTCTCTGGGTGGGCCGAGAGTAGCACCCCCACCTGTTGAGCAGCAAACAGCTTCAGTAGAGCAGGCTGAGCTTTAGCGCAGGTTGAGCGCGCTCTGCGAGTTCCAGCGGCAGATACCGATGAGGTTTGGTGGTGAGTCAGACTCTCAGGCAGTAGAGGTTTGGTTGGAGATAGTGGTTTTCCTTTTCAGGCTTGTGCAGACGTCGATAGATCAGAGAGTGGCCTTGGCCGCCACCCTTTTCCACGGGGCAGCTTTGCGTTGGTGGAGTCTGGGGACTCAGTTTCTTGACGGGTCGTCGCTTTCATGGGGAGACTTTCAGTTTTTGTTTCGTGATGAGTTTCTCCCCTCCTGCTTGCACTCCGTTCGGATTTAGGAGCTCCTGCAGTTTCAGCAGGGAGGGATAATGGTGGTCGAGTATGTGGCTAGTTTCGCAGACCATGCACGCTTTTACCCGGACTTGGTCCATGACGACAACATCCGAGCATGGAAGTTTGAGCAGGGTCTCTGCCGAGAGATTCATGCTGACATAGTACCCTTGAGAATTTCCACATATGTTGGGGTGCTAGAGAAGGCGCTGGTGATAGAGAGCTACCTGTCGCGTTCTACAGTTGGTGGTGGCAGCAGGCTCGTTGGAGCCGGGACGTTTTCCGCAACTAGCGGGCGTCGGCAAGCAGAACCTCCACGCAGGTGGCTTTCTGACAACCGGACTCAAGGGCATGGTCATACACCATAGTGGCACCGGAGGGTACCAGGTCAACCCAAAGATATTTGGTGCTATGCTTGCGATGGGCGAGGTCACCTAGCATGGGACTGCCCGACTAGGCATGCGGAGAGCTTCGGGCAGGCATCAGGTGCACCACCACGATGGAGGTAGCGCTGTGATCGTAGTATTACCTAGAGAGGTGGTGCTAGCAGAGGAGCAGGAGGAGCTGGTAGTGGGGGATGACCTTACGAGGTCTTCCCATCACCACTAGGCGGTCCACGTCAGGCTCCGGGAGATGACACTTGGGACCGCGGACAACCAAAAGCTTTGGATGTCTACGATCCTATAGAGCATGAGGTGGTAAGAGGTACGCTCTACAGCTCTTCTACTTTTTGAAGTAGAATTGTTAGACTCTGGGTGTGGAATGCTTTTTTCCCTGCTCCTTTCTTGGGTTGTTACTAGGGTGACACGGGGTGTCGGTGTAACCCTGTGTTGGTAGAGTAGAAGGTGTGTAACCTTCTTCTTTAGTCGATGGCGTCGACTCCATCACTCTCTGAGCATGTTAGAGAGTCTTGGTTGAGATACATTGACTGTGAAACCTTGCGTGACCAGATATCCTTGGGTGTTCCACCATATGGATATTCTGAAGGAGGGAATCACCAGGCCTTGTTCCAGGTGCCGGTGGTGATTCCAGTCGCGGCTTGCGACGTAAGGGTTCGGTCGGGGAGGTGAGCTACCCCTGAGAGCCTTCGGGCCGTTTGAGACCGTGCAAAGGGATGACGAGGTTTCCTACCACCTTGCCCTAACCCGAAAGGCTGGTTTGGGTGCACGACATCTCCCACGTGACTCACCTGAGGAGATGTGTGCATGATCCTATGCACGTCATCAGAAAGGGCCGACCTCGCATGAACAGATTAAATCCTTTGGTCTGTGTGCAATGACGCGGGACTATGCAAGAGTTCATCTGGGTACGGGAGAGCCAGGTTTGGGCTTAGTACCCTGAGTTGTTCCCTGGTTTTTCTTTTCGGGGATGAAAATATTGAAGGAGGGAATGATGTAAGAACCCATTTTTTGGCTGTAAAAGACTTTGGAATATTCTTGATATTATTCCAGAGTAGCACCTTCAGACGGCGTGTGATTCTGAGCCCCGGAGTGGCCGAAATTAAATTTTCAGTGCGTTCACACTGGACATGCCAAATAAATGGGATAACCCCTAAAAGGATCTTCAGATCGGAAATCTGAGTGCATGGATGGGTCTGTAATGGGGTGTTTACCCTAGGAACAACATAAAACATGTCGGCACGGGATGTTTGGACCCCTCGCTCACTTTCAGAATGTGAAACGAATAAATTAAATAATTAATTTATCCGTTTAATGGTTAAACTCAGTATCTATTAAACGGTGGCTCGGATTGGAAAACTGAGGGCACCTTTGAGTCCAGAATGTGCCGTTTACCCTAGGAGGGGTGTAAGTTTTGCGGTCGCGTCCCGTCTGCGAAAAATGGCCTCAGGGGAGTTTTCGTAATTTGGTTGCTTTAGGCGTTCAGTTTTATAACTTTTGAATGGGGCCTCAGATTAAACTTTAGAGACCGCAGTTGTGTTCATATCGTGGTTATTAGCCTAGGGGAGGCTTAATCCCAACTTCTTCGGGAGTTCGGGTTCGGGCCGACGGGTGGGTGGTGAAGTGTTTTCTATTTAAACACTTAACCCACCCCTCCCTCAGCTTCTTCTTCTTCTTCGCCTGGAAAGTAGCAGGCGACAACCCCTCCCTCTCCTCCTCTACTTCGGCGAGACAGCTCTGGAGAGGCGAGGCGCGGCGTGGTGGCAGACTCTTCGTGAAGCTCCGGGCAACTCCCAAGAGGTAGGATCGTTGCAGTTTCAATTTTTATTCTCGCACCTACTTTGAGTTCGATTTTATGCATCAATTTTTGTTTGATCATAGAAAAAATCCCATAATCGTGTATTATAATTTATGAGCTTTCCAACGCATCTTTTGGTTTCGAATTTGGAGTCCCGAGGCCTCCGTAATCGCCCACTGAAGTTTGCGGGTTTTCGGTTTCCGGTGGGTTCGAGCGGTGGCGTGGCGTCCCTAGGAGGTGGCGGCGGGGCTCTCGGGCGGCGGCGCTGCTAAGGCGCAGGGCGGCGGCCTTCAGCGGACGGCGAGGCGGTGCGGCGTAGGCGGCTTCAGGTGATGGCAAGCCTGCGGAGGTGCTGGGTGAGGGCCATCAGCCGCTGGGGGTGCGGAGCGGGAGCACCGGCTGGCTGTGCCGGCCGGTTGACGCGGCAGCCGGGGTCGCGGCGCGCGACCCCGCTCGGGAGACAGAGACACGCCAGCGGAGGGTCTCCGCGTGGAAAACAGCCGACCAACACTGGCCAGTCGGTGGCCCCTTTAAAAATAATAACAATAATAATAATAATAATAATAATAATAATAATAATAATAATAATGTTATAATAATAATAAGGTAATAATAATAATAATAATAATAATATATTATTATTATTATTATAAAATGATTTATATTTTAATAAATCATAAACCGGGAGTCGGTTTCGCAATCCGTCTACGGCGGCGTGTGCCTCGGAATGAGAGGAATATTTTGAGATGGTTTCAGTAATTTTTAATTCCCAAAATGAGGGGCCTTGGAGGCGCAATGCGTCTTTAAGCGAATTGACGTTTTTCCGGGGGATCTTGTTTTGGACGGCGCAGATGCGTCTAACGTTCGTTTTGAGCGCCGTCAGCGGCATTGGGACCCTGACGCCAGAGTGAAAATTTCAAGGGTGGTTTTGGGTGTTAAATCTGGAGACGAGACGTGGGCCCCACGACCCGTCTTTTAAGCTGCGAGCAGCGTTTAGCGACTTTTTCATCGGGCGTCCGTTCGGGGCGTGTGAGCAGTCAATTCTGGATGTTTTTTTGAGGGGATTGCAACAGTGCAATCTACCCGCTCTAATTTGGCATGATGGTGTGGGCCCGACGAGGGTCGTTTGGGCGTTGACAGTGATTTTCCATCTCTATCACCGGACGACCATTTTGGACAAGTGATTAGTCGAACTTGTGTACTTTTTCGAGAGCATCACAACGACGCGATCCGTTCTTTGTGTTTTGGGACCGGGATGCGGGTCCCACGAAGCACCGCTCATGTACGGTGTGCCAGAATGCATCTTTTTATCCCAATATCCATTCCGCTCTAGTGAGCAATCCTTTTGACGTGTTTTCCTAAGGGGGTCGCAATGGTGCGGTGTGCCTGACTGTTTTCGGGGCCGAGGCTCAGGATCACGGGACGTCGTTCGAGCGTAAGGCGGTGTTGGCGACTTTTCCGTCGGATATCCATTGGGGGCGAGTAAGTAGTCGATCTCGCGTGTTTTTTCGTAAGGATTACAATGGTGTAATCTATTCATGTGAGCGGAGCCTCATACGCGATCTTATTAAATGTGGAAAGATAAAGGTTCCCCGATGGCGGTTCTTCTACCGTGTTTGTAGGGGACCCTTGGCGTGTGATCACGTGCACTCCTGTGTGAGTAACGTAAATGCTTGAAGAGATGTGGTTGGTTGTGCCTCAGCCATTGAGGTGGCAAGTTGGAGTTGTTATGTTCACGCCTTCGCATTGACGTTGGGTGTCAGGTGGATGTTAGCCTTTGGGATGGAGACGTGGTATACTCTGGAAGTATACGGGAATGCTGGGAGGTACATGTGGTTGTTTGTACCTGAGAATGTTTGTTTTCTTGGTTGGAGTTGGCTTGGGGCCACACGTTGTGTGGGCCCCATGTGCGTTCTGTGTTCTGCTTTACGTACTTTTAACCTCTCGTGACGTAGAGGGTTCCTTGGTTCTCGTATGTTGACCAGTAGGGTTGAGTTTTCCCTTGGATCTGTTCACGTTTGGTTGACCAGCCGGGTTGAGTTTCCCCCTGGTCCTGTTCATGATGATTTAGACCTGCAGGGTTGAGTGGTTTCCCCTGGTTTTGTTCTGGGTTTGAGTGGTTGCGCGATACCCACTCTGAGTTCTGTTGGCTAGTGTTGTACTATCCAGTAGAAATGGCCAGAGCAGATCCGGGTTTACCCTCCAGTGGGGCTGGGTAGTGGGTTACTCATTGGATTCTTCAGGTCTACCCTCCAGTGAAGCTGGACAGTGGTTTGCTCATTTACTTCTTAGGGTTTACCCTCCAGCATAGACTGGGCAGTGGGTCACCCAACGACTCTTGAGGGTCTACCCTCCAGTAGGGCTGGGCAGTGAGTCGCCTGTCGTCTTGTTCCAGGTCTACCCTCCAGCAGGGCTGGGCAGTGGGTCGCCTGTCGACTTCTTCCAGGTCTACCCTCCAGCAGGTCTGGCCAGTGGGTTGCCTGATGATGTATTAGGGTTTACCCTCCAGCAGGGCTGGGCAGTGGGTCGCCTGATGATGTATTAGGGTTTACCCTCCAGCAGGGCTAGGCAGTGGGTCACCTGATATCTTGTTAGGGTTTACCCTCCTGCAGGGTTGGGCAGTGGGTCACCCGATATCTTATTATGAATTACCCTCCAGCAGGGCTGGGCAGTGGGTCACCCGTTGGTATTTCAGACTCCGTCCTTTTTACTAGGCTAGTCTGTGGTTTTACTCCATGATTACCAGAGCGGGACCCTCAGTTGTACGGGTCAATGATGTGATGGCTTTGACCTTGAACAGACCTCTCGACTGTGGGGCAGTGACGTGGTGTGGTTTGACATTCCCCTAGAACTCTCAAGTTCGAGGGGCACTTTCCCCACTGAGACGTGTCCTTGCGACACGACCTAAAACCGTGTGGGCGAGTCAGTGCCACCCAAAGAGGATAGTTTCGAGGTGCAGTGATTTGATCCCTTGACTTGCAGTTCGGTGCAGACGTGCGGGATGCTGGGCATCAATGGTGTTTATTTCTAGGACTGTTGGCTACTCACTTTTCTTGGGATGAGCTACGGGATGGATATCCCCTTACGATCTTGTTTAGGCTTCTTGATTGAGCATATGGATGTGTATATACCTTGTTCCAGGACCTACTCCTTGGGTTTTGGTTACCCTCCTTCCAGGAGAGGTGAAGACGCGCGGGGTATGCCACGTGCTTTCCGTGTCTAGCTTCTCGTGGTTGGATGAGTCTACTCTCCTGCTATAGGTAGCGAAGAATCGACGAGAAGTTCATCTTCTCACCGTTTCCAACTCCTTGTGTTTAGATGAGTCTACCCTCTTTTCTCTTGTTGGGTTGAGCTGGACACTTTACTGCACTCTCGGTTGTACTCCTCTACTTTCCATGTTCGATCTACTGCTCACCCTTCGGTACCTCCTTTTTTGCTCCCTCGAGCCTTCAGGATATCCTACTGAGTATTTTTATACTCACCCCTCCTTGGGCTTTGCCCGCACTTGGTGTGACCTTGCAGACGATGGACAGGTTGGTCGTGACTTTAGTGGAGCTTAGGAGATCAGGAGCGTGGACTGCGTGCGGTGGTCGGTGTCGGGTTCCAGGTGGGGGACCCTTCCAGCTGTTTACTTTTTGTTCACCTTTTGTTGGGTTGTGGCACTTTTCTGGTTGGGCGCGTGTTTTTCCCCTTTTCTTTTCAGTTTATTTTCATCACTCGCTTTGTACTTCTAAAGGTCCATGCACTTTTGGTGGTTTATATATAGAAGTTTCACTTTACTCTGCATGTCTTTTCTTTAAATCTGCACTTTTGAATTGATTGTGATGCGTGTGTGTGTACAGGTACTTAGGCAAAGGCCTCCCCGAGTTGTTTAGCCTTTGACACTTGTCGCCAGCCCCTGGCCTATGGAGGAGGTCTTGGGGTAGTCGCGACTCGAGCCCGGGTAGGGCTGGGTCCTGACATGCACCTTCCTGAGAAACTCACAAAACACGTCTTAGAGGCATACTGTTGCACACCGAAACAAAAGAAACAATCAGACAATATAATAATCTCATCTCAAACTCGAAAAACCAACATCCCATGGTAAATTGAGTCTCATCACGTTAAGAGCTGGACAAACACTTATGACAACATACCTCTCAAGTCACAACATTACTATCTCTAGTCTACCAAACATCCCAAGGAAAGTAATCTTGAGGAAAGACCACCTTAGATACCAAACTGTAACAAACTGACTTGAATACCCTCTCAAAATGGTACCCAACCTGATACGCCACATACCCAAAGGTCATTCTCGATCCCCACGAGATAACGACTAGCACCCAGGCATCAAACAACAAATAGAGGGAATGATTTTTTCCAACCTGAAGCAACAATATGGAATATATATAGATAAAGATACAATAGAGGAATGAAAATATATGCCATAATTGAAAATCGATAGCGAAAATCGAAGAAAAACAAGAGTAAAACAATCTCCAAGTACAAGTCCAACCATAAAGGACTAACAAAACAGGAAAAACAACTACACCATGTGGTAACATGGTCAAAGCCATACTATATCACTATCTTGTCACCCAGACTCACAATACACCAAACTGAGCATTTAGAAACAGTTTAGTAAACTGCCTCTATTTTAAAAAATAATAATTTCATGGCGGTTTTTTATAAACAACCACTAAACAATAAAATTTTTTCATAAGCCTAACACTTCCCCCTCCCCCAACACCCCTGACCCCCCACCCCTCCAACTCCATGAAGCCCTAGCCTCGTTGATTCTTATCACTGCTCATCACCACCCATTACCATCACTCACCGTTCCTCACCTCACCGCACCTCGCCTCACCAGCCCTCACCTATGATTTCTCCTGATAGTGAGCCCTAGGTTTGCTTCTATCTTATTCCCCATCCGTATCGACCCATCCTTAAGTATCTATTTTCATCAAATTTTTCTTCTATATCAAATCGGTGAGTTATAGACCCATCATTTAGTATTCCCCTTCTACAATTTCACCATATTTGTTTTTAGTTTCTAAAAATATATATCTGTGTGTAGATTGGTGGTGACAAAATATTTTTCCAAGATTTGTTGCGAAAGGGTCTTAATCCCCCTTACATAATAAGGGATTATATTGATATAGTAGAATATATGTTTTTTTGTGAAATTAATTATCCTTTTAAAGTTTATTTTTAAGTGTTATTATATACTCACAACCTCGCATTTATGTGTAAACTGCACTATCTTAAGGAACACTCTTTATATAATCTACTAAATATTATAAATTGTACATAATATTTCTTATTATTTATAATATGAAACTTAAAAATACCTTTATATATCAAATATTCATTCCATATTCATTCATTTTTATCTTATATGCTATAGTTTTAATAAGCTACTTGAATATGTGTAGTATACAACATTATAATGAAATTTATATTTTATAACCATCCGTTTACACTTCAAGTGGAGTATCCTATGAATTAATATTACATTTTTGATATGTATTGACATGTAAATTATTTATGATTCTATTTTAAGATATACTAATGACACATCATAAAGAGTAAATTCATGCTTTACTACATATTGATAAGGGCTTTCAGACTAATGGATTCTCATATCACCTTAAAATATGGACATACTATAGTGTGGTCCTCTAATTTTATTTTTTACTTGTATTTTAGATTCCTTTCAATTTTCAATTGATTCTTACAATTTTTCATCCTCATAACATAACTATATTTTTAAAATGTGACCATTTTTTAATCTTCTCTATGTATCACATAACTGTTGAGTGGCATTCTAAATGTGGAGTGATCCAATCCACCATCACATTCCAAAACCCCACAAATTTATCATGGGATATTCACTGCAACAAAATGTAAAATCACTTATAAAATCATTCTTGAACCAACATCTCAATCAAAAAAACAAAAATTACTTAACATTTATCATACCCTTGGTATATTAGAATTTTTTATATAAGTATTAACTATACCCAAGCATAAGGTTTTTTCTAATCTATAAAAGCACATCCTACCTCCAACTAACAAACCCAAATAGCAAATTAACCAGAACAATGTTTTTATACCATTTTATAATGTCCATTACTGAATCATTCAAATGACACCCAATTAGGGGATGACAAAAGACCTCAGGCATGTCACCCTATATTCCTAATGATTCCAGCTAGGAGTGAGAGTTTAAAAAAACATAGATAAACTATACTCTTGGCACCATGACACACAATTAGAGGTAAATAACAATAATATCATTTAGCATTATATTAAGTGCAAGGAACTACAGTTAAGATCCAACCATCAGAAAATGATAAACAATAACATGGTATAAAAAATGATACTTCTTCTTAACATACAATCATACATCATGGGTCACTTACTAGGATTATAAATATAAAATAAATATCAAAAAATAGGGGAGACTCATCTATAAAACTCAAGTCCCTTATCATACCAGTTTCCCGACATCTATCCGGATACTCTAGTTGAATTCTCTATAAAACCTATCACCAAAAAATGAAACATAAAGTTTGTATATGCACTGGGATTTCCATGTGGGGTATGAGAATAAAACTTGGTAAGGTCTCACCAAGTTTCCCTTATATACACCATTATATATAGTGTATTCATGTATGATAAAATAAAATGGTAAGTGATATAAAATATATAAGAAACCATGTTGGGTCATTAGGTTCTAACCAGGTTACCCCAACACTTAACCTCACCTATTTCAATCAATTCTAGTGATATATATATTGTAGCCACAAGTCATTAGATTTCAATCAGGTAATGGAATTTCAATATCTAGTACTAATCATAAAAAAATCATAAGGGAAGGTCATCAAAATATCCAGTTCTAATCATATAGAAAATATATCACATATAACATGATATTTAAGGATATAATCTCAATATCCAAACTCCCTCACAAGTTGAATCCTTCCCTCTAGGTAGGATCCCATGGACACATCTCGTATCCACAATTCAACATTGGAAGTAGTCTGAAGAGGGTATCTCAATTTCTAACCTCCCACACAAGCCAAAACATATCAGTATAAGGTAAGTCCCAAGGATAGTTACATACAGATCGAGCATTATTAGAAGTAGTGTGAGGATCAAATCTTAATATTTGACCTACCGTATGATCTAAACCACACTAACATGAGGTATATACCATAGATAAACACATATATATAACTCAAGAAAAGATGAGAACCTGGGAGATATAACTCTACACTCTAATCCTTATGTCTCCAATCCTCAGTCTCATATCAAAAATAAACATCTACTACATAGAATCCATAATGATCTCATGACCTTATACTGCACTTACATCAAAACTTGACCCTATGATCATACCACTCATTATGACCATCATGGGTTTTTCACTATCCTAATATCACTGTATTCTTGTTCCCCTTCCCATCACTTACCAAGAACCATGTCCATATATGAACTAACCAAAATACACTCAGTTCCTCCAAGGTGTATCCCTTTCAATGCTATATAAGTCTTACATGACCTTTCACTAGGAATTATTACTTATATAATGATTTATCATCACTCCCTCTGGATCCCCACACTCAAGAGAGACTATTTTCCCAATTACAGTCAACTAGTTGCACTAAACACACCCAAATAGAGTGAATATTCTCTTCTATGATCCACCAACAAAGATACCCCAAGACCAATGACTTATCATGGTCCATTTGACCCATTCCCACATCCCATTCTTCTTTCTCAAGGAGTTTCAATATTCTACGTCTATTTCGATATCTTATCCTATATAATTCCTATGTACCTACACTAATTAGTATATTTCTCAAGGATAACCCCTTATAATCCCTTCATCTTATTTACTATGGTTTATACCATTTCCAAAACAACTCATTCCACAATACAAGACAACTTTGGTGTCCTTCTAAGCAATTATAAATATCACTTCCCTTGGTGTAATAGCCATTGAGAAACTCTCAAATACCCCACCCAAGCATGAAACACACACACCACTACATATACACTATATAGCCTAGCTGATTGTTAGGACTTCAAAGTTCTTCACATCATGGGAATAGTCCTTTTGGATTTAACCATTTTTATATGATACTCCACCTATCAACCATTTCATCATTTACCATGGGTGTCATGTCTTTTTTTAGTCTTTTTCAACTATATATGAACATGTTGGACACAACCTTCTTTGATGCTTCATTTTAGATCTAGAAAAAATTTTATATCATTTCTGAATATTTTATAAATACAACAAATATTTGGATGACATCCTCAAGAGAAGTATATATAATCGGTTATAGTAAGAAGGCAATAAAAACTCTTATTTAAAATGATTCATTATTTATCATTGTTATGTATATTTTGTTTGTTAATATTGTGAATCTATTATCATTTATATTTTTTATGAATATTTTTTTTGAAATATATGTTATGAATTTAATTTAATTTGATTAAATGGTAGGAATGGAAATGATTAAGCATTATACAATTCCATCGACCACACTGACAGATGATGATCCATCTGTATTCCTCCCTACAACATCAGAGAAACCATTTATTTTCCCCCCTACACCATATCTCACACCCTCTGTGAGCATCCCATCAACAACTCAGTTGACGTCTTCCCATTCAGTAGCCTTAGCTATAAGGCACCAACCTTAAACATTACATAATCTTGAGTTTTTATCAATAATTTACATTCTTTCACATTGAGGATATTTTAAGGTCTAGAGTTTTAGATAATTATGCCATAACTATTAAATAATAGACCCAGACATTACATGTGGATAATTACACTCATTATCCACTTTTTTCACCAAAGGAAACCCTTTAAAAAAAACACAATTTCTTTTTCTTGATAAAAATATTCTTGGATTCTTCCTTTCTCTTATCCATCCTAATACCCTATGGAAAACATTTCAAAAACTTAGGATGAGAATAAAAATATAAGGGACATAAAAAAGAAAGAAACATGTTAGTCTAGTTAAAACATGGTAACTCATTTAATGATCTTTTAAAGAATTAAAAAAAACATTTTCACATGAATAACACTCATACTTTTTGCTCAAATAAAAACATTAAACTAATAGAAAGAAATTAAAACTCATTTAGGTGACTTAGAGCATCATATACTTAAAAACCTTTGAAATCCCATTCAATTGGAATGACCATACGGTAGACTTCCAAATTGAAGATCTTTAATGGGGATTACCCTTCGTATAAGCTATATCGAGCTCGCTTGTGAGCTATAATGGGGCTCATCCCTTCATATAAGCTATTACAGGCTCACCTGTGAGTTATATTGGGGATCAAACCTTTGTATAAGCTGTGTTGGGATCACCTGTGAGCTATAATGGGGCTCAACCCTTTGTATAAGCTATATCAGGCTCACCTGTTTCATATAATGCTCAAGTACCATTTTAAAAACATGTTCATCACAAAACCCTTTTGAAAAAAATCATCTAATCCCATATAAAAAACCTTTCCGTATAAAAATATCATTTTCATTTAAGATCCCATTTTCAATACCAAGATACCCAAATAAAATAATATGGGATTTATTTAAAATGCATTAAGGCTTATAGAGGAATCCAAATATCAAATAACGGTTATGGTGGAAGATAATTTTTTATCACTGTATACATTAAAACAAAAAACATTCCTTTTGTTGTTTTGTTAAGAAAGTAAAATACTTCATATTAAAATATCCCTTTTGAAATTTTTTAATGAAATTATATATAGACATAAAATTTCCTTTATAATACTTTTATATCTATATAAATAAATATGTAAATTAATATCATGAAAACAACGATTTGATAATTAAATATTTAAACGTTCAAGGTGTCCCATACAACTTTGAACATTTAAATCTTAATCTACATGAATTAATAAAAAACATTATTATATAGAAAATATGTATATGAAATTTCATAGTGTCTGTATATACACCTTATAAAATAATAGAGGTGTATATTATCAATAAATGCCTCGATGAAGGGTGATTGAGACGAAGTCCCTTAACTTGACTCCAAATTGGCACGTATGTTACTTGTTCTTCCTGAATAATAAACTTTAGTTAATTTATACTTGATTCATAACATTTTTCAAGTTTATTATTCATTTTATATTACTTATTATCATGTTATAAAAATTACATAATTATTTAAGTTAATATTGGTCGTTTTGTCGATATTTAGTACTTAAGTCGAAAATGAACATGTTTTGATATAAATTGTCCATTTAGTCAAAATTAAATCATCTCTAGAATTATATTAATGATTTAAATATCATATATATCCGGTATATATGTATTTATAATAGTCCATAACATTTGGATATAATAAATGAAATGCACCATTCATGGAGACGGTTGGTTGTACGTACGCATGAATGCTACTTTTATTTCTTTTTCATATTAAAAGAATAATAATAATAATAATAATAAAATGATGTAAATGTATATTATAATAAAATTATTATATTTATTTCATTTATGTATCATATGTTTAATAAAACCATCCTTTATATGTTCCATGTATAGCATGAACAATTCATATCACTTTGAGGGGGCGGTAGTCCATACTTCCTCAAATGAAATTATCGTATTTACACATCATGCAAAGCATAATGGGATGTTGTAAATTAAAATTATAGAATCATAGAGACAATATAAATATAATATATATCATATATAAATACATTCCCAACATAATTTCCACCATTATAGGTGGTAGGAGAAAATTTAACAATCATCATTTCGTGAGGCAGTAGTTCTCCGCACACAGTAAGAGTATGTTCTATCCATTAGATGGAGGTGTATGTAAGTGTAGTGTGAATAATTAACATAAAAAAATACTAGTATATTTATAATAATTTATTTATTATGTAATAATATAATAATAAGATCATAGGGAGTGGAGAAGGAAAATAAAAGAAAAGAACTTGAGAGAAGACGTTGCCTCTAAATCGGGTAACTTCTTTTGATTTGAGCCAAAAGGTTTTATTGATTTTATTTTGAACCAATGTAAGGCTTATATAAGTAAGTGAGGGATTATAGAAAGATTATTGGAAAAAAAATTCCAAACTAAAAGATTTTTCAAGTGTGAGATAAAGAGAAGAAGAAGTGCCCTTTTATAAAATAGGTGACGGGAACTATAGGAAAGTCTGGAAATATTAATTTATTATAAATTAAATTTCAATTAAAAATGGTCCAAAACTCATTTAATTCTAATATAATATGGTTTTGGTTCGAATAATCATAATCCAATGATTTTTAGACAAGTCTTAAATATTTTTTTATACTTATCTTTTTTGTTTAACCCTTATTTTACCCTTTTTAATCTTACAGTGATATCATGTTTTTTACACATTGTGGGTTAATGTAATTACCATACCATGTCAAACGACCCAAAAAAATTAATTTATGATATATTTAGACTTATATTAACCATTTTTATAAATCTTATATTTTTATGAATTTAATATCATTTAATAAAGTATTTTATATTTTAAGTTATGAATTATGTCAATTTTGGACACTATTCATATGTTACTTTTTTACAAATTCATAACAAATTGATTCCTTCAAACAAAAAAACATTTAATAAATAACAACATTTAACATTCACCTAGATAATTTTTTGATGAAATTAATTATGTCAAATCATATTTAATTTAATATTTATAATATCATTTATTTGAATCCTTTATTAATGAAGAAATCACTACATCATCATTGTTTCATAAATAAAATTATTTATTTAATGTCTAAAAATTATAAATATAATAACATGATTTAGGAAATATTTTTATATTTATAATTACTATTTACAGTCAAATATATTAGTTATATAACAATATATTAAAAAAATAGTAAAAGATATAAGTTTATGTTATATTTCTTTTTACTTTAAATTAATTCTTATAACAAGTCATTATCACACCCAAGTGGATCTATGGGGTACCAAAATTGAAGGATTCCCATGGTAGAAAATATCTCATCCAATAGGATTATTACACATGTTAAAGTATTTTAATATTATTATAATATTATTTTTTACTCTTATTTACCAGATTTACCCTTTAACCATGGTAAATAAAATAATTACTGAAGTTATTATTCCTAATGTACAAAAACAAAAGGTACCTATTTACACAATTTGGAAATTATGATTTAAAATATGAAATCCATTTTTTCAAATTTAAAACACAGAATTGGCATAAATTAATTTAAAATTAATTCCCGTTGTCAAAACCAAAAACCGGATTTTGAAGAAGTAATAATTATCAAAAGATTGATATGTGTTTATGTCCAATTTCAATGGTAAATTAATTACAATGACCAGTATTCTATTAAATTATAAAAAAATTAATCTAATTAAACCTTAAAACCAATTAAAAGAAAAATCTATATATATGAATAAATTAGATGAAAATGAAGTTTTGAATTAAAATGCAATATTTTTCACTATTCATTAAAATATGAATTTCATCAGAAAAATACCAAAATATAAACCAAAGTAAATTTTGATATCCCTATTCTAAATAAGAAGTTTATTTTGTCAAATAAAACATATAAAAGTGACAAAAACTATATTTAAAAAGGGTTCTTCATCAAAAGGAGGTAAAACTACTTTTTTAGAAAAATACTTCTTTTATTCAAAAAATTGAATTTGTTCTTATATCATATCTAGAAAACATATAATATTAATTTAAAACATTACATTGAGTATATAACATATATTTTCATTGAATAAAAATATATAAATGGTGATATGATTTTATGAATACTATTATTCTCTTTTTAAAAATAGGTTATCATAAAAATACATCCTTTATATTCAATTGGTTTTTATTTCCATTTCTAATAAATTTTGTAACCAATGAATCATTATTTAAACATGTTTAAACCATATGTTCATAATTTAGTTGATACTATTCATTCCCTCCAATCCAATGGCTAGGAATTAACTACCATTTAAAATAATAATAATATTATTATATTATATTTTGGTATAACACAAAGTTGTGTAAGATTTCAGAAAAACTCATTGTTGCTTGTCGAGTACGCTATCAGAAAAAGTGTCCTCTTTAACGTAAAATTAATATCTTATTTATAAATATTAATAGATATGAAAATGTATTATTCTATAAATACCTGGGTCGTTACATCAGTAGTGAGGGAGCAGGGTGCCGCTCTTAGTTCTTCGTAGGGATATTGGAGGGTTACTGTTATAGGTACATATTTTAAAATGAATAAATTTATTAAATTTTTTATACTAACTGTTTGTTCATAAAATATGTAAATAATGAAACTATGGGGAAAAATATAAAAATTTAAGATGTATGGAATCTAACCAAACTAAAGATATTTGTCTCATTTGATTTCTATGGGGTTCCTATGGATGACACTGCAGGATTACTTGGCCAAATTCTAGGTCAGCTAGTCATGGATCCAGTTTTCCTTCAAATTACGTATGATGATTGGAGTCATATGCCTTCATATTGGAAAAATTAATTTTTTGATTCAAAAATAAAAGGCAATTTTAATACATTATGGTGTAATTGAATGTTAGTACGTTATTAAATTCTAATATTTTCAAAATGAATTTTTGTGTATAGATGTTTTTTCACTTTACAATTGCTGATGTGCTAGCACGAAAGTGGACATTGAAAAATCTAGGCAAGAAATTGAAAGACTTTAAATAGATATTATGGGGATATGTCAATGATACTTCCTTGAGTGCCCAATAAATGTATGACAAGGTTCCAAATGGGGTACCTAGAGATTAATGAAAAGTTTTTATTAACATACATCATGATGAGAAGCACGTGGTATTTAAATATATATTATTATATTAATCTCGTTTTATATTTATACATTTATATGAAAAGGATATGACATTTCATACATTACTATTAAATTACATTTTATTTATTTCAGGATCTTTCAAGGAATAATTCATCGAGCCAGGCTAAGAAAATCATCCCTCACACTACGGGGTCAAAGAGTTTTTCTAGAATCTGATCGAATCTGGTAATATTTTCATTAGTTTAAATATTTATAAGACAATATTATCTATTTAATATATTAAATTATTTATTTATCTTTGTTTAATGTATTCACAGAGTTTATGGCACCAATCATCCCAAACAGAAGTGTGGTTGGATGGTTATAAAAAATCTGATGGGAGTTTTGTTAATGATAATGCCAAAGAAGTTGGGGTATGAATTCATTTTTCATTATAATAACTTGTTATAATTTGTCAACATGTTAATATATATTTCTTATAATATGATTAATATTTTATTTATAGGTAAAAATTAAAGAACTATGGGACGCCAATCCCACTCAGTCCTACTCAATATCCCAAGATGACCCAGTTGGTAAAGTGCTTGGGAAGGAGCATATTGGTTGAGTGTGTGGGATGGGTTTGGGACCCTTACCATCTGAGTTATTTATTAGGCCATTGGGGATTGAATCTGTTTCCAATACTGGTTGTAGTCGAGATGCTCAGGTATATTATAATTCTATGAAAAACACAATTTAGGAACAGGGGGCTTAGATATCTGCTTTTCAGAAAGCGTTGGTTGGTTTATATCATAAGACGACCGGATCTGTCCCTAGTGATATTGCATTGATGACAAGTGGTGAGAATGTAAATCACACAACTTCAAAATCATTTAGTTTGTAAAGATTTATTGGTTTTAAGTTTAAATATAAATATACAACATGATTTAATTTTCAATATAATTGTCTTACAGGTGCTGGTAGTAAGAAGTAGAGATGGAGGTGGAGAGGGTGACAAGCAGTGTTCATCATCAGACTATGATTAGTGGTATTATTGATATGTTGGACAAATATAAAAACAGAGGGTTTTTTCATGTATCATTTATCATGTATCATGTGTGTCACAGAGTAGTCACCTAACATTTTCATGACCTATCATTTTCATGATTTACCATGTTTGATAAAGGAATTAGAATTTGATATGTCTTGATGATTTAGTAAGGAAGTGAGTCTAGAATTGATGGAGTATGAAGTTGGTGGAGTATGAAGTAATCTATGTTCCATATGGAAGATGGAGATATTTAATAGTTTCATTTGAGTTACGTTAGGATGTGTATATTAGTATTTTGGACTAACTATTATGTTGTTTATTTGATACATTTTATTTATATTAGAGACACAATCCCCACAGTTGTGTCATTCAAAGATGGGGACCACAAATGTTGGGTTGACCATTGACCACATTCGAAACATGGGAATGATCACTTATCACAAGAGATCCTTTGAGGTGTGTGCCCTAGATGGTGGGTGAGCCTATTTTGGCCATGCGACATCACAATAGGGGAGAATAATACCTGTAGGATGATGGGGATCCAAATTGAGGGAGACCTAAAGTGTAGAGGTGAACATTAGGTAATTTTTGGGAAGATTTAAACACTTTGGGAGTTATTCCACTATGTGATTGAGCACATTGAGTGGGCCTATATATATGAGATATTCAACCTCATTATCAAGGGGAAGGCACTGAGGTTGGTCATTGTTTAGGATGGGACTAAGATATGATATTTTGGCATCTCTTTGTATCCCATAGAACTTAGAGTCCAGCCATATGTAGTTTTAAAAATCAGTATGGTAGATGACCATCATTAGAATAGAAAGTCCTATCAGGAAAGGGCTAGAATATCATGTTCATTAAATACTGGTCCAAAATGGTCAATGTTAGGATAAGTAGTTTAAAATATTATAAATCATAAGTTCATGCTATGTAGTTTGAAGGATTATAGCTTAGACATTGGTTCTATACAGTTTAAAGTCTTAGATTTAGATCTACGAAACACTGTTAAATTATTGAGATGTTATGGTTTAGATTATTCTATTATATTTTCTCTATACATAATTTTTTTATGAAACATTGTTAGATTGTTGGATACTGAACTTTGTTATATGTTTTAGATTATTCTGTTGTATGTTCTCTATACATGGTTTTAATAGGGTACTGGTACTAGGTCTATAGAATCTGCTGCATTTTTTTATTTGTAAATCTACATTTAGAGATAGTTTAAACCATCACTAACGAAATGGACCATATTTATTGATGGTTAAGTTGCTGCTATAGGTCGATTTTTCCTTATTGGTAGTGGTTAAAACCGTTTCTAAATAAATGCGCATTATTGTTTAGTGGTGGTTATGGTGGTTTTAGAGGTGGTTTTAATGTGAAAAATGGGAAATTAGTAGGGCGGTTTTAACCTCCGCTAAATACGATAATTTTTTTCACATGAAATTACTGCCAAAACCACCAAAACTGCCGCTAAATATGTTTACTACGAAACTTTCTATAAACTGCCGCTAAATTGATGAAACCATCATGTGTTGGATACTGACACCCAATTTAGTGGTGGTTTTATGAAACCATCACAGATTCATATAGCGGAATTTTAAACCGCCACTATATAATTATTTTATTATAGTTTCAACTAACTAAAACCTTTCTTCTTCACTATAGAACCTTTATTTTCCCTGCATCGAAATACATACAAAGGTCTACACACCACTGAAGAAGTTCCTAGGGTGTAAGCTAACAGGATTAGTAGGGTCCCACCCAAGTGGTCCATAACAAGTCTTTGTCCAAAAAATTCAAGTATACTCATTTCAAATAAAACTTGGCATGATAAAAAATAAATAAGTTTTATCAAGATCTTGGTAAACATTTTCCCTTTTCCAAAAATTCCAAAATAAAGGTAGTTATATCAATTTCAATGTTAAATCATGCATATGAAAAACCAAAATAGTACAAAGAAAAATCATAGGTAAATCACACCAAGGAACTCAAGAGGTCCAGATATCAGAATACTCATACCACAAAAAATGGTTAGTGCACAACAAGTTCCTAGAACGGAGGCCTAAGGAGCAGAGAAACACCCCAGGAGTGAACCTCCCAATGATTTCAAACAATTTCTTAGAACAATAGGCCTAGAGAGTAGAGAAAATTCCCATGATAAAATCCACCAATGGTAATATGGATGATGTACCTAAGACAAACCTTCCACCTATGTACCCAATTCTTCCCATGTTCTATATTTCATAAATCATTTCAATGCTTTGAAAATTACTTTTTTTCATTTACCAAAAACCAGGGAAAACCCAACTTATATCATAAGCACATTTACACACACAAAACAATCAGGGAAATTTATTTATAAATCAATTTATAAAAAAAATCAATATAATTCATCCAAAACAGGATAGAGATAGAACCACCTACCTCAAAACTTGGGGTCACAAACACCCACGAAGGATCCACTAACAAAGAAAATTCCACAACAACAACAGAGGTCCTATAACCAAACTACACAACTTATAATTATTCTAATTAAAAAAACTATTAGAAGAGAATAGGAAACTATACATAAATCAAGAAAACACACCCACCGCACCACAACCAACAAAGGAAATAGCTCTCGGAATAAGATCACACCACAAATCTAGAAGAGAAACAAAATGAATTAGTATTATGGATCAATGTATTTGATAACACAATGCCACATCACTACCATGACGAAAGAAACAAAAAACCAGAAAGACCTACTCACCCAAAGAGACAGAACCCATTTGATATGGTGATACAATATTGAACAGATCAATTTGGAATGAATGGAGAATCCCAAAATCACTGGATAATCCTTCTAGGTCAGGATCCAAAGGAGCTGCAGAAGAATGAAATGAAATTTCATTTGTACAGCACCCTAAAATACCTTCTCATACATTTACATGGCATGTAATACATTTACACATCGTTTAATATACGGCGATTAAGTACACTAAAAAATCCATCTTTTTTTAATTAAATCCTATCTTTTAGCATTACACATCATGTAACTATTACATGACATGTAATCCTTTAATGAAATGTACACATCTCACAAATTATGTCTAAAGACCAAGTACACATCATTTAACCCCTTTACATGTCTTTTAATACCCCATCATATAGCAGAAAAATATAGAACCAACTCAAGAATCCTCCAAATTGAGGGATAACCCCACAAAACCATTAACACATTTATTCTCGAATTCCATTAATTCATACCAACATCCATACCTAAAAATTAATTCATTTTCCCCATGAAATTATCTTCATCCTCAGATTCCTAAGATGCACTTAATTAAAGATCAAAACAAGAAAAGATAAGGGAATTATATAAAAGCGTAAAATAGGATGTTACGGTATAGCATTGATTGAATAATCAAGATAGAATTTGTCACTTCTCAAAGGAAGTGATATCTCATTCCTAGTTGATTAAGATAGTAGTACATTCATTAAATCTATGACCATGCTAGAAGAAGGTAATTTTTTCTAGTCAGTTCAACGAATAATAAAGTGATAAAGGATGATGACATCAAGTACGCATAGTTCTTTATGAGATATCATATGAAAAAGAGATTATATTACACCATGTGTGTTCATAGGAAAGGTTTTCATTGCTATTACTTTTCTTTATCTCCTTAAGGGACTTGATGGGTTGATAAAATTTTCTCATGGTATATGAATAGTTTTCACTACTATCGATATAAGTTCATATAGGGTAACAAACTTAACATATTCAAAAGTCTTCCCTGTTCTAATGAATAGGTGTACAAGACCTGTTGGGCCCCACCACAAGGTTTGATACATGCATGAGAATAAACTATCACAAAAAAAAAAATAAATTCATTATTATTTGATTATAGAATAATTAGAGTTAAATTTATTTATTAAAAGTATCCACAAGGTATTAAGTGAATACATGCAAAATATTATATGAACAAATATTATTTTTATATTCCTTTTTTGTTAATATTTACAGGAATAACATGTCAAGTTAATGGCTTAATTTTATCATGTAATATAATTATTATACATTATAATTAAGTGATAAAAATATAAATGATGTTATGACATAGTTAGTTTTTCATAATGTGACATTTATGGACTATTTAGTGGACGTTATCTATATGAGGGTTGAAGAACCCTTTTTGGGTGTTTATTTCCAACTATATAAGAAATAGGGAGCTTATTTTTTAGGGAATATCCATCAAATAAAATTTGAGAGTTTCTCTTTCCTTATTTACACATTCTAGAGAGAAAAGATACGGTTCCAATCATTCAATCTTTGTTATCCTTCATGCATCGAAGGAACAAGATAGTGGTGATTGTTGGGATGTTGAAATCTTTGTCAAAACTCTATGCTAGCACCCTAATTTTGATGATTTTCATTTTTTTGGACTTTAAATATAACAACCCTGCTCTTTATTACACAATTAAACATGATTTATTATATAAAATATTCACTTGATACAACATAGAATATTGAGAGGTCTTGTATCTTTGGGTCTTAGGAACATTACATAATGACTTAAAACATGAAACACAACATCTTTATTGAAAACATCCTTTACATGACCACTACATTCCCTCGTACTTAGCATTGCATGGGATAACCTCAGAACATGCATAAGAAAATGGTGAGATATAAAGCCCAGTAAAGGAGTAAACAAGGCATAACATGAAGATTACAATTCTTGTTAGGAAATAGTCATATCAATGGATCACAATAGAAACACGAACATAAAGGCATGATATAGCATGATTATCATAACATGAAAATGTGGCAACAACACTTAACATGGTATTAGCATGAGCCAAGGCTCATTGCACATAGAGAATGAGTAAACCATCATTTCACTTGAATTATAATGATTAAACCCTCATTACACTTGATGTATCATGATACTAATCTTTACCCAATGCATTGGAGCACTATCACGACGCACCCTTCTTAAACATTTCATTTCATGCATAAGTGTGGCACATGGATCATACAACATGGATTCATTAAACATCATAATTTATTCCACAATAAAGGAATGTGGAATTAATAAACGAAACTATATAATAAATAAGTAAAATTTCATAAATGTGAATACCCTTAATAGAGAAATGGGCACGGTATTCACTACACAATGACTTTGGCTTGAGAAAAATTGCAGTGCAATTTCAGTAGCATAACGACGTGACATAAGAATTCATAAAAATAGTTGATGAGAGATAAAGGGGTGTCTCATCATATTTACATGAAATGGACAGTAAGGGGGTCATATAGATACATGTCCCAACAAATTTAATGGAATTTAGATTCATAATACAAAACAATTGCTTGAATATGAATGAGAAGAGAGAAATTCCTTACGGAATTTCGGCATGGTAACAGGTTTACACAGAAGGAATTAATGAGAGAGAAATAGGTATCTCATCAGTTCAAACATAGGTATGGGAATATAAGGGAGGTATGAAATTATATCCCAACATTTTTAATTTAAATAAAAAGGGTATTACAACATAAAGAAACTTAGATAAAAATAAGAAAGGTAGAAATCCCTTACTTGGAAGTGTGATCCCAAAGGCTTGGGAGAGGCTTGAGGGAGGCTTCTTGGGAGCTTGGGGTGCCTTTTGAGGATTGTAGATAGAGTAGGGTAGAGTTTGGAAGAAATCAAAAGGCTTTTAGTGAAAAGGAAATGGGAGCTTGGGTGGGTTTATATAGGAAAATAGAGGGAATTCTTTATTATTTAGGTTTGGGACACCACACATTAAACTAATCAAAACCACAAACCAGCCCATGGTTTTTACCCATTTTTTTCCAAAGGGTAGTGGGAAATAATATTTTATAAGTCCAATGGCTGAACTTTTTAAAATAATAGATTTGATTATGTGGAGGTGAGTCACACTCTCAAGGAAATCAATTCTAAAAAAAACTAAAATGTTTTATAACTCTTGGAGGGTTCACTAAGGATTTGTAAAATAAATAAAACAAACCTAAAATAACATTATTTTAATGTTAAACCATATATTTTCTGAACATGATGTTTATAGTAATTTATTACATCACTATTGGGTCATTATGATTTCATAAAATGCATTATATATTTAAATGATATTTAATTTTTCCCCAAAAATTCTATTGTCAGGGAAATTTATGAAAAAATAACCATTGGATAATTTCGACATCCTAATTACAAAAATAATATTCATTTTATCTAAATAATTTTCTAAATATGTTAATTTTTACTTTTAAAATAAAAACCGTCATTTATAAAAAATTCATGGGTTTTGACAAAAAAAGCTTTCAAACCCTATTAAAAATCACATTTGTATTCATAATAATTATAAGGTCATTTATATTTAACAATAATTAATTTATTAATAATATTTAATTAAAATATTATTTAATTCAAAAATCCATTAATTCATCAAAATATATTTCTTAATTAACTAAAAATGCAATTTTAAAAAAAACTATTTACAAAGTAACTATAATAAAATGAATGTATATTCTCTATAAAAAATAATTTACATAATCATAGTAATAGGATATCATTACATAATCCCTTATAACACTCGCATACGACCGAAGGGTAAGGTGTGCGATGGTGAGAGACTCTTGGGGTGGCTCGGATAACATTTCTTGGGTGGTAATCTCTATCAACTTCTACTACTCTCATAGGTAGTTCTGTTCGAGCTTAACGTGTTGAAGCTCAACTTGGGCTTGGTCAAGAACAAAGCCCAATGATGCCACCTCCTTTTCTAGATCCAAAAAATGGGCTTCATAAGGATAAATTCTACTGGATGAGGCCATCGCTTTCTTTATCTGAGTAAATTAGATTTGTTAAAGCCCTATATTTATACTAATCACGTGATCACTATTCAATGGATATATTAGCAATGGTCACAATTCTTAATGGTATTTAAAAAAAACAAAATCATAAAACCAAATAAGTTCATATGTTATATAAACATTTTACATAATAAGATATTTAATTAGATCAAGAGGAATTTTCATTGATAAAAGTTTGGGTTGTTACAATCTTCCCCCCTTAAGAAATTTTGCCCTCAAAATTTTTTTCCCACACTAAAACAGATGTGGGTAACTCTGGTTCATCACTTCCTCTAATTACCACGTTTCTTATTCAAACCTGTGGTTTCTCCACAACACCTTGATGAGGGGAATTGTATTATTTCGTAGAACTTTTTCCCTAAGATCTAAGATCTTCATCGGCTTCTCTTCATAGGAGAGGTCATTCTCCAATAGTACCACCTCCAGATTGAGTATATGTGATGGGTCATGTATTTACTTCCTCAAGAGTGATACATGGAACACATCATGTACTTGAGATAGGTTTGGTGTGAGTTCTAGTCGATAGGCCACTACTCCAATGCAATCAAGGATCTCAAAAGGGTCGATGTACCTTGGAATCACTACTACAATTTTGGGCTTTGAAGCCCCCTGAAACGAGTGATAGCCTATGGTGGTCGCTGATCTTTGCCAAAAAGGGGGCTTCGATGCCCCCCCTGACTCCTCCTCAACCTATCCCCCCCATCGCCGCCCTCCCCGCGCGCCCTCCCCCATCGCCGCGCGCCCTCGCCACCCTCCACTACTTGCTACCCTCTCCACTCGCCGCCCTTGTATCCCTCCTCATCGGCCTCCACCCTCTGCGTGCCCTCCGCCCTCCATCCATCCTCTGCCCTGACCTTCGTCCCCTCCGGTGTCCCTCTTCCCTCTGGCCTCCGCCCTCCGGCCTCCGACCTCCGCCCTCCAGCCTCTGACCTCCGCCCCCTCCGGTCACCGACCCCTCTGCCCTTCAGCCTCCGCCATCGGCCCTCCGCCCCCTTGGACCTCCCCCCCCCACTCCGGACAGCCCCCCCCCCCACACACCACGGACATGCCCCACCGTACCCCGGACCCCCCCCCCCCCCCCCGTACCCCGGACAACCCTCCCCCCTACACCCCGGACAGCCCCCCTGCACCCCAGACTGCCCCCCCTGCACCCCAGACACCCCCCACCCTAGACAGCCCCCCCGCACCCTGGACAACCCCCCCCCCCCCCACACCACAGACAGGCCCCCCCTCACCCCGTACAACCCTCCCCGCTCCCCGGACAGTCCCCCCACCCCAAACATCCCCCCCCCCCGTTGGCTGTCCCCCGTCCCCTCATCGCCTCCTCTCCTCTGACTCCCTTTTGACGCCACCACCCATCCCCTCCCTCACCACACCGCCTCTAGCTCCGGCTCCCCTTCACTACCTCTCCTCTCCCTCGTAGCATCGCCTTCGGCTCCCCTCCATTCTAGGTTTGTAGCACAATCAGGTATGACATGGGCTATCACTTAAATTATTATTTTATCAATGGTTCACAAACAATTTATTAGTATTTATTTTAAATATAGTTGATTTGAAAAATGAAAATGTAATAAGCATTGTGTAAATGTTTTTTATACAAATATTATTATGGATAAGAGTTGTATTGATCTTCCAAATCGAACGTCTAGAGAATATTTCAATGGCATTATGCAGTTTATCACTACTGGAAATTCATGCTATAGCCACTATTTTAAACCGTGGATATAGGTCCTCAAACCGTGGCTATAGGTATACATCCATGGTTCAAACCGTGGTAATATCACTATAGCCACAGTTTAGAACTGTGTCTATACAAGAGGACAGACACACTTTATTTCTATGGTTTTAAACCGTGGAATTAGACCTATATCCATGGTTAAAAACCGTGGCAATTAACCAATAGCCATAGTTTAAAACCGTGGATATAGGGTCTGAAAATCCATAAAAAAATACCCCCCAACCCCACTACACAGCCCCCCACCCCCACTCCCCTTACAGCCCCTCCCCCCTATAGCCCCCCTCCCCCTACAAAGCCCCCCTAGGACAGCCCCCTCCCCCCTATAAATCCCTTCCTGGACAGCCCCCCCCTTTCTGGATAGCCCCCCCCCCCAAAAAAAATAGCCCCCACCCTCTCCCCTACACAGCCCCCTCCCCCCTGCAAATCCTCCCTTGGACAACACCCCTCCCCCCCTGCAAAGCCTCCCCTGGACAGCCCTCCCCCCTGCAAATCCTCCCCTGAACAGTCCCCCCTCCTCCCCCTGAAAATCCCCCTCTGGACACCCCCCTAATTTAATAATAGTTTAATCATCTTATGCCAACATGGGATATTTATGAGTGGTTTTATAAAGTTCAAGTCAGAATGATATTTAAGTTACAGTGGAGAAGAATAGAACTATGGTTCCAAAAAAAATTATGTGTTGATTGATGTTGAATGAATAGATATATGATGTCATTACAACAATCAATATGTGTAATTAAGAAGTTATTCTGAATGGAATGAAGAAATCATCTAATGTGGTAGCCCACCCCCTACAGCACCCCCCCCCCCCTCCTGGACTCCTCTCCTCCCTGGACACCCCCCTTCCTGGACATCACCCCCCTCCCTCCCTTCTGGACACCTCTCCCCCCTGCCTGGACAGCACCCCCCTGCTGGACACCCCTCCCCCCTGCCTGGACAGCACCTCCCTCCCTCTTGGGCACCTCTCCCCCTGCCTGGACAGCACCCCCCCCATGCTGGACACCCCTTCCCCCTGCCTGGACAACACCCCCTCCCTCCCTCCTGGACACCTCTCCCCCTGCCTGGAGAGCACCCCCCCTACTGGACACCCCTCCACCCTACCTGGACAGCACCCCCTCCCTCCTGGACACCTCTCCCCCTGCCTGGACAGCACCCCCCCTACTGGACACCCCCCTGCCTGGACAGCACCCCCCTCCCTCCATCCTGGACACCTCTTCCCCCTGCTTAGACAACACCACCCCTACTGGACACCCCCCTGCCTGGACAACACCCCCTGCCTATACAGACCCCCTCCCTCCAGGACACCTCTCCCCCCTGCTTGGACACCACCCCCCTCCCTCCCTCCTAGACACTTCTCCCCCTGCCTGGACTGCACCCCCCTCCCTCTTGGACACCCCTCCCCCCTGCCTGGACAACACCACCCCTGTTGAACACCCCTCCTCCCTGCCTGGACAGCACCACCCCTACTGGACACCCCCTGCCTAAACAACCCCCCTCCCCCACCTGAGAGAGGGACCCTACCTCAAAGGAGCCAAGCCACACTCGGCGGATGACATAAAATATCAGCCCTCCTGCACACAACCCTCCTGCACCAGCCCCCTATACGTTTAGCTGGTATACAAGTTTCAATTCATAATCTCCTCTACCATTTCCTACAATACCCACATATATAATATACAATAATACCACTACTCTATATGTCTAATCATGAAATAACAATCATTAATATTGTATGGTATACTATAATCATGGAATAAATAGAAATAAAAATATGTGACAACATGTAACATGATATAATAACCCAAGAAGGTCCATGGAATGGGTTAAGATACCCATTCACATCAAATTTATTAAAAATAAAGTGGAGATACAATAAATAGAATTTAGAGATATGTGTAGACATCACCCTTTACATTAGAGTGATAAATGTGAATAAATTCATCATTGAGATAAAAAACCAAAATAAAGTCCCATTCTCGAAAAAATTATTAGATAGTGCATAGAACACTATATTATCCTCCCTACATATGTGAGATTCCATGAAGTGTATCTTCTATCAATAACAATAATAATCCATCTATTCCTTGTAGAGATGCAGTGGGAACAATGTAGATTTACACCTGAGTATGTTGACCACCAATAAGAAGTCAATTTCAATCCATAACTTATTCCATTCATAATGCTTACATATTTAACTGCATGAATTACCACTCAAATTTCAACTTAAAGAGTAATAAAGCTGCCAACCAATTGTTAGAATCATCCCTTGATTAAGCCTCTACTGGTTTTGAAAATTCCACCACAACTTGAGGGACTAGGTTCTCTAATCTTGCCTATAACATTGATTGGAAATTTTCAATCACTATCAGACTAACCCACTGCCCATGATCATAGGCAATACATTGAATCCAAGTGGCATGTGTGTGCAATTCTGAGAATGGGAGAAGAATCAATTAAAAGAAAAAGAAAGTAGAAACCTCTTAATGATTATGAAATTAAAAAACAACCAAAGACGTAAGCAGGAGGGTTAAGCATTAACGAGTACAATTAAACAAGGAGGATGGGTGGATTATATTTAGTGTGACCACAAATGGACTAATGTGCCATAATCAGAGTATTACAGTAGAATTAAATAAAAGATGGTAGAGAAAACAGCAAAATCATGATTGATCCAGTCTTGGAAGCACCCCCCACCTCTATTGAAAAGTGGTCCCACTTATAGAAATACTCAAGGTTTTTCAATCCTCCATTATCTTCCACAATATTAGCATGAACATTAACTTCAATGAACCTAGAAATTCTGAATTATTCCTCAAATTCCAAGCCTGACTCCCTTTCTTCAAATTGACACCTCATGCACAGCTTGATGGTTGAGATTTCTTCATGAGAGAGCATCATTCGAATTGTACTTGTTAAATCATTCCCCTCCCATGATCGAGATATGTACTCTTTCATGAAGTATTAGAGGGTCAAATGCTTTGATGCATCGTGGCTATGGTGGAAGTCTTACTCTGCTCAGTGTGCTTGCGTGATGAGGAGACTTACTGATTCACATGATGCTGGTATTCAGACTTGGTTCTGGACAACTTGGGACTCTTGGGCCTGAGAAGTTGGTCCATGGGATTCAATATTGGGCATGTAAATACTTCTAGTATTCATCAAGCTAGCTTCTTCACACTTGTGCAGATCTTGACATGGTCACCTTCATTTTCAACCGAACACTTAATTTGTGGAAGCTCTTCAACCTGGGTCTAGGCTTTAATAGGAAGGTGTGGCTCAGCAGGCTGGAACTTCATTTGAGAATTTTTTTCTTGCACCTGCATGGGTTGGCGTTTCTCCTAATTTTTTAATGTTAAAGCAACTGGTGTTTCAAGCCGTGAAGTCAACTAAGCTCACTGAGGCAATTTTTCAAACACCTTCTGTGCATTCTCTTCTAGAACAATTTCATATTCTTCAATGACTTCGCCTTCAATGGGAACTTCATTGGAGCATTCAAGTAAGCACCTGTCGTTCAGGTTCCTTCAAAACTGAAACTGCAATGGTAAAGAGGGAATAGGTCCCCACCATATTCATTTTTGATTTCAGACAAAATCAACTAACGACGTGTCTTTAATGAGCAAGCTTGATCAGGTTCACACGTAACAGTTCATCTGAGATACAGACTCAATCAGTTGATTTTGGAATTTCCTCAACCAGTGCAATGAATTCTCAGCTCTCTTCAACCACTACAAAAAAACCCTGGTTTAGCGGCGGTTTTGTGGCGGCGGTTCACAAAACCGCCGCTAAACGTTATCCGGGAAAGGTTTCGCGGCGATTTATTAAAAACCGCCACTAAACCCATTTTTTTAGAAAACTCGCGACGCTTTCCCCCTCGTGTTGTCTCCCCTCTTCCCAGATCCACCTCACAAACCCTCTCCTCACAAACCCTCTCCGATCCCCGGCGACACCTTCTCCCTCCGGCGACACCGGCTCCCTCCGGTGACAGCCACACCCTCCGGCGACCCCCGGGCCGCCGGCGAACCCCGCACCCCCCCGGCGCCCCCTTCGACCGCCGGCGACCCCCACGCCCCCCGCGCCCCCCACGCCCTCCGACGACCACCACGCCCCCCGCGGCCTCTGGCGACCCCCACACCCCCCCCCGGCAACCACCGCGCCCCCCGCGGCCTTCGATTTTGGTAATTAGAGGTTCAATTTTCAGATAATCATCTTCATCGACTGTAATATTTTATACCAAATCCCCTCATTCTATCATATATGTGTATGTTGTGAAATATTTGAATATTTTTATGGATCTCAAACACTATGTAATTGGTATTTCTGCTCCTACAAGAAAAATAAGAGACAAGGATTTGTTATTACCTATCTATACTTTATTTATTTCATATTTAAATCTTGTATGATATTTATTGATTATGTATATGAAATCTCTACATGTCATTGTTATAATGGATTGGTTGATTTCCCATAATGGTCTTATTAATTATTACATTCATTTGATTTCCATTGCTAGAACTAATGGGTTTTTATGTATTTCAAGTAGAATGGAACCATATGTTGATTTGTGTTAGATATTCTCTTCTATAGTTACATAGGATGATATACATGATTACAATTTTTCCTGAAAAGTGATCATCGTGTAGTGATCTTCCTCCCATATGTTTTGAGTTTCCAATGTGTTTTATTATAATATTTTGGTTTACATATATTGAGAAGGGGTGGAGTTTTATAATAACATGATTTGTAAAATGTATCCTATTTTTTCACTTTTATCAAATCACACCATCTAAAATGAAGGATTTTAAAACATAGTTTGATGGTTTTTTTCTAAAGGTTTTATCCAACCCATTTAATATGTTCTTGTAGGTTAAATAAGGTACTCTATTGGTTATATAATCTATTTGATCATGATATTAAAATATTTAATTTTTTTAATCTTTTTGAATTTATGAAAAAAAGTATAAAGTAACCTCTACCCTGCCTCTTCCCTGCCTCTACCCTGCCTCCGCCCTGCCTCCGCCCTGCCTCCGCCCTGCCTCCGCGCTGCCGCCGGTGCCTCCGGTGCCTCCTCCTCCACCGCGGCCTCCTCCTCCTCCGCCGATGCCTCCTCCTCATCCGCCGGTGACACCAGTGCCTCCACGTCTCCTCCTCTGCGGTCACGCCACGGTCACACCGCGGTCACGCTGCGGTCACGCTGCGGCCACGCCGCGGTCACGCCGCGGTCACGTCGGTGCCTCTGCGGCCGCCGCCTCCTCCTCCGCCGCCGCAGCCGCCGCCTCCTCCTCTGCTCCTGCTCCTCCTCCTCCTCCTCCACCGGCCTCATCCTCCTCCTCCTCCGCTGCCTCCGCTGCCTCCGCTGCCTCCGCCCTGCCTCCGCCCTGCCTCTGCGCTGCCGCCGGTGCCTCCTCCTCCACCGCGGCCTCCTCCTCCTCCACCGATGCCTCCTCCTCCTCCACCGGTGCCGCCGGTGCCTCCGCGGCCGCCTCCTCCTCCGCGGTCACGCCACGGTCACGCCGTGGTCACGCCGCGGTCACGCCGCGGTCACGCCGGTGCCTCCGCGGCCGCCACCTCCTCCTCCTCCGCCTCGACCGCCGCCTCCTCCTCTGCTCCTGCTCCTCCTCCTCCTCCACCGGCCTCATCCTCCTCCTCCTCCGCTACCTCCGCCCTGCCTCCGCCCTGCCTCTGCCCTGCCTCTGCGCTGCCGTCGGTGCCTCCTCCTCCACCGCGGCCTCCTCCTCCTCCACCGCGGCCTCCTCCTCCTCCTCCGCTGCCTCCGCTGCCTCCTCCTCCTCCGCCGCAGCCGCCGGCTCCTCCTCTGCTCCTGCTCCTCCTCCCCTCCACCGGCCTCATCCTCCTCCTCCGCTGCCTTCGCTGCCTCCGCCCTGCCTCCGCCCTGCCTTCGCGCTGCCGCCGGTGCCTTCGGTGCCTCCTCCTCCACCGCGGCCTCCTCCTCCTACGTTGATGCCTCCTCCTCCTCCGCCGGTGCCACCAGTGCCTCCACGTCTCCTCCTCCTCCGTGGTCACACCACGGTCATGCTGCGGTCACGCTGCAGTCACGTCGCGGTCACGCCGCGGTCACGCCGCGATCACGCCGCGGTCACGCCGCGGTCACGCCGGTGCCTCTGCGGCCGCCGCCTCCTCCTCCGCCGCTGCGGCCGTCGCCTCCTCCTCTGCTTCTGCTCCTCCTCCTCCTCCTCCACCGGCCTCATCCTCCTCCTCCTCCGCTGCCTCCGCTGCCTCCACTGCCTCCACTGCCTCCGCCCTGCCTCCGCCCTGCCTCTGCGCTGCCGTCGGTGCCTCCTCCTCCACCGCGGCCTCCTCCTCCTCTGCCGATGCCTCCTCCTCCTTCGCCGGTGCTGCCGGTGCCTCCGTGGCCACCTCCTCCTCCGCGGTCACGCCGCAGTCACGCCGCGGTCACGCCGCGGTCACGCCGGTGCCTCTGCGGCCGCCGCCTCCTCCTCCTCCGCCGCGGCCTCCTCCTCCTCCTATGCTCCTGCTCCTCCTCCTCCTCCTCCACCGGCCTCATCCTCCTCCTCCTCCGCTGCCTCCGCTGCCTCCGCTGCCTCCGCCCTGCCTCCGCCCTGCCTCTGCGCTGCCGCCGATGCCTCATCCTCCACCGCGGCCTCCTCCTCCTCCACCGCGGCCTCCTCCTCCTCCTCCGCTGCCTCCGCTGCCTCTTCCTCCTCCGCCGCGGCCGCCGCCTCCTCCTCTGCTCCTGCTCCTCCTCCTATATCGGGTTTGGATGCGGAAGGTTGGGTATATATGTTCTCAAACCTAATTGAGTTATTCCCACACATGTCATGTATATATAGATAATGTAAAAATTAGTTGTGTATTATGTTGGGAAAAGTGATAATTGGGTTAATTTGACCTCACATGGTGGTCGGTGATTATAGATCAATAGTCGATCTCTCTATAATTCATTCGTTTTATATTATTGTCAGGATATGTAATATTTCCCTATTAGGTGTATATTTTTTCCATTTGTTTTCATAATACCTATTGTACTATTTTTTATTCTCTAAAGTAAATAATATGATAGAATGTAAATATTTAGTTTATTTTCTCTTATTTTTATTATTATGAACATATTCATATATATGGTTGGGTGCATGCCTACATGTACATTATGAAGAGGCCTACCATTATAATTATTCATTCTCATCACTTATCTTTAAAAAATGGCCTATGGTGGAAAGAATTGGGTTTTGGTGGCCTAGTCTTCCACCGTGAGGAGGTCATTACTGCGTCGAGTCTCAAAAAACCATAATGGGAAATAAAAACACATGGGTCATAAAAATAATTAAATATCTAAAAAATTATTTCAATTATGACAAATATACATGCCACCTTATCAACAACTACATGACTTAAATATTTCAAAATACCAACATATATTCCTATGATGTAGACATTGTTTTTGGGAGAGGCAGATAGATAGAGAAGGGGAAGGGGAATAAATTATATGGTTAGGAAGAAGTATATGTAACCAACACATCAAAAAGGTGATGCTAATGTCAAATAGGACATCATTTGATTATAAACTACTTGCATCAACCTTGGATAAATTCCTCTACAACATCATTCATGGCCATGGTTTGGGTCAAACATGTAGTATTATTTCCATTATGTATGACTACATTTGATGTTACCTTTACATTGTTCTTCATTTATTTTTGGATTTTTTGGTTAGATTTTGGAGATTATTTACACTGGATCATTGTATAAATCATCTGATCTGATAATTATTTTTCTCAAAACTGATATGAGATGTCCCAACATTATTATCTCATGCTGTAACATGTCATTGGGTTAGAGGTACATCACCATTTATAATTTTTAAATAGTTTTAATTAAAATTAGATTAAGTTAAGTTAATTTGTTGATTGACTTGGTTAAACTTCATAGGTAATTTTTTTGGGATAAAGGTTGGAGTTCACCACAAACAATACATAAGTGGTTGGTTATTATATAGGTGTGATGAGGTGGGCTGGTGATTTTTAGGCAATTATTCCTTGTTGGTTTTAATTGAAATAAATTATAATTTTTATAATAAAATTATATAATTAACTATAAATTGTATATAATTATGTATTTGGTGTTGTGCCTTGAGATAGGTACTAAAGATATGATTTCAGATTTAAAAAATCATAGACAAGAGTTATAGGGTTGTTCTTAAAAAGTGAAAAAAATAGAATTTATGTGAGTAGTCCTTCTGCATTTCCCATGTGTTTATGAATTTGATGTATGTATGTGTTTTACATTATCACCACTATAGTGATCAAACCCTTTTAAAAAATTAATTTTTTTTATTAAAATAAAATTCTTATAAATGAGATTAATAATGTTTCAATGTCTAAGACAACCCTTGAATAAAAAACTGGTTCTTTATATGTCGATGGTTGAAGACATGATTATAAATGCCTGACTTGTAATACTCAAACCTAGAGAGGTGACACTTCGATGAATAAAGTGAACATAGTGGCCCTCTTTATAGTTGGTTGTGTATGAAACCATTGAGAAACATCATTCCTCTTGGAGGACATCTAAGGTCAAGCCTAAACAATCACATAATGTCTCAGGTTTAAAATGCATTATGATTAGTTTCGATCACACATCAATGGGGTGTTGTTTGAGGCAACATAAATGTGTGATCGATAGTGTTATGATAAGTGTGTATCCCGATATTCGTATTGCTCCTCAATGAGGTGTTGACGCTGTCTCCTATGGACCAGAATTGTTCTGTTGGTCTGAAGTGGTAAATGTGATCAATGAATCATCTTTATTATATTATGCATACTTTATGATCAATGGTTCATCTTTATTATATTATGTTTCTGTAATCTTACACTATCGTATATTTTTGTGTAGGCACATTGTGATATACATGGATAAAAGCTGGATCACATTACCGAGGAACACACCTCAATATGTTAAGGGTTTGAATGAGTTTTTAGATTTTTCAATTTCTAATCGATCCGTTGAAGGGAGAATAAGATGTCCATGTCCTAAATGTAAATTTAGAACATGGTTGAAGAGGGATGAAGTTTATGAACATTTAATACTGAAGCAATTCCCTGATCAATATTTGTGTTGGATTTGGCATGGAGAATCAAACAATACAGAAAGATTGAGGACTGATGTTAATCCACAGAATGAGGTCCCAGGTTTGTCGCCAATGGAAAATGAAATGCAAAACCTCATAAATGATGCATTCGGCACTGCAAGACACCACTATGAGCATAAAAACATATCAGAACAACCAGAAGATGATGCTACAAATTGCAACGTGACAAGTGATGTTTTTGAGACTATAACACAAGCAGATCAAGATTGTAACATATCATTGGATCCTCCTCTTGATTCTGTGGAGCCAAATGTAAGGGAAAACTTCAGTGAGAAAAATGAGTTTCATGATTTAGTTGATGATGGAAATCACGAGTTGTATAGTGGGTGTTTGAAATATTCAAAGCTTTCATTTCTGCTGAAGTTGTACCATATCAAATGTCTTTGTGGAATTACAAATAAGGCAATGTCTATGTTATTGGAATTGATTCGTGATGCATTTCCTGAAGCAAAAATCCCAGAATCGTTTTATGAGATGAAAAAAGTTGTAAACAAGCTTGGTCTGGATTATACAAAAATACATGCGTGTCCCAATGATTGTATGCTTTACTGGGGAGAGGATTCAAGTAGACAGAATTGTAAGAAATGTTCTTCTTCTAGATGGAAGTCAAAGGGTAATGTTGGAAGTATGACTAAACATAATTTCATGGAGAAGAAGAAAAGGAACACACCTGCAAAAGTTTTGCGTTACTTTCCTTTGAAGCCTCGATTGCAAAGATTATTCATGTCATCAAAAACCGCCGAACACATGAAGTGGCATGCTGTAGATAATAACAATGATGGGTTAATGAGACATCCACGAGATTCCCAATCGTGGAAGACATTTGATTCATTACATCCAGATTTCTCAGCTGATCCTAGGAATGTTCGATTGGGATTGGCTGCCGATGGATTCAACCCATTTGGGACTTTGAGTACGAGTTATAGCATTTGGCCAGTTGTTTTGATCCCTTATAATCTGCCTCCGTGGATGTGTATGCAACAAACATCTTTTTATCATTTCGATGATTATTCCTGGAAAATAAATGCCTGGAAATGATATTGATGTATACCTGCAGCCTTTGATTGAAGAATTGCAGGAGTTATGGAGCAACGGTGTTGAGACATTTGATGTTTCTTCTAAAACAATGTTCAAAATGCATGCTGCTTTAATGTGGACCATTAGTGACTTCTCTGGGCTTGGGAATTTATCTGGTTGGAACGCTTATACGGGTTTGTCTTGTCCCGTTTGTAACTTTGATTTCGAGCCCAAATGGCTACCTCACAGTAGAAAATGGTGCTTCTTGTGCCATCGAAGATTTCTTGATGCATCTCATAGATTTCGGCTGAACAAATCAAAATTTAATGGTTCCATTGATCGTAGACCACCTCCAAAGTTGTTAACCGGTTCTAAAATATTGACACAGCTTGAAAATGTTAAAACAGAATTTGGGAAGGTTCAGCAATTGAATGATAGCGGAAAATGAGTGCGAAGTGCATCGTCAAGTGAAATCAGAACGCAACAATGGAATAAAAAAAGTATATTCTTCAAACTTCTGTATTGGGAATTTAATTCTTTGCACCACAATCTTGATGTGATGAATATTGAGAAGAATGTATGTGATAATTTGATTTTCACATTACTTAATGAGCATGGAAAGTCGAAGGATCATCTCAATGCTCGCAAAGACTTACAAGTAATGAACATAAAACGTGATCTCTGGCCAGATGAGAATGAAAAGTATGCTCCGGCCATTTTTTCAATGAAAAATAGGGATAAAGATACGTTCCTTCAAATTTTAAAGAATGTTAAGGTATCTGATGGGTATTCGAGTAACATATCGAGGTGTGTTGACTTGAAGAATCGTAAGTTATATGGATTGAAAAGTCATGATTCACATATTTTGTTACAACAGTTACTACCATTGGCATTGCGTACATTATTACCTGAAAAAGTTACTGCTGTTGTACTCCAATTCTGCACATTTTTCAGGCAATTATGTGAGAAATCTCTACATCCATTTCAGCTTGACAACCTACAGGAGAGGTTTGTATTGACCCTTTGTGCAATGGAGATGATCTTTCCTCCATCGTTTTTTACTGTCATGATGCATTTAACTGTGCATTTGGTTGACGAAGCTAAATTAGGAGGCCCCGTTCATTATCGATGGATGTATCCAATTGAGAGGTATTTTATTTATATGTTTCCAGTTAAGTAAACAATTTTTGGCATTTAAATAAATGCATAATATTATTTTTTTTCACAGATATCTTGGGCATTTGAAAGCATACGTGAGAAATAAAGCTCAACCAGAAGGCTCTATTGCTGAAGGCTATTTGGCCGAGGAGTGTCTCACCTTTTATTCCAGATATTTGGATGATATTGAGACAAGATTTAATCGAGTTGGACGTGTTGATGACACATCAACTCATTCTCAAATGCATCAGAAATCAAAAATATTTCCTGCTATTGGCCGATCAGTTGGGAGGACCTCATACGCGACACTAATAGAATTAGAATTATTACAGGCACATAGATATGTGCTGCTGAATAGTGAAATTGCAGATCCATTTATTGAAGAGTTGAGGATACAAACAAAGAGACGAATGAGAGGCCGAACACGAAATGAAAAAGATATAATGAAAGCTGTGAATAAAGAGCTGGTAGAATGGTTTGCACGACGTGTAAGTTTATAAATATTGAAATAAATACGAATATTAATTTGACACATACAATTTGAAAATCTATTAATTTTTTTTTTCAGATCATGAATACTGATACTTGAGCAGACTTGTCAGAAGATTTGAAGTTTCTTGCTATAGGTCCTATAAAACAAGTTAGAAATTTTGGCGCTTATAATGTGAATGGTTTTAGATTTCGTACAGTCGATCGAGAAGTGGGTTTGAAAACACAGAATAGTGGTATATTTACATTTGCTGAAGTGGAATACTATGGAAAGCTGCATGATATTATTGAATTAAACTACCACGGGAATTTTTCTGTTGTTTTATTCAAATGCAAATGGGTCGATATTATCAGAGGTGTTAAAAGAGATTCCTTGCAATTTACTTCTGTAAACTTCTCTCGCTTGATGGATGTTGGTGATCGTGAACTGCATGATCCATATATCTTAGCATCGCAGGAAAAAATGGTATATTATTTATCCATCATGATATTGAAAATATTATTCTAGTAAGGATGAATGAAGTGGATGAAGCAATGGAGCAGGAAACCAACATGATTTAAGGGGAAAATGATTGTATGTACAATTATTTATTCATTCAGCAACCACTTGTTTCATTTCTGTAGTCATTCATTATCATTGTTATATATATTTTGTTTGTTAGTACTGGGCATCTATTATCATTTTTAATTTTTTTTTCTGCATAAATTTTTTGAAATATATATTCTGAACTTAATTTTATTTGATTAAATGACAGGAATGCCAAGGAAGAAGCGGTACACCATTCCTTCTACTTCTGCGACAGATGACGATACGTCTGTCCCCACGACATCTGAGGCAGCAGCTGCCTACATCCCTGCATCATCTCCCCCTGCACCATCTCTGACACCATCAGTGGATGCCTCATTAGAGGATGAGTCATCGCCTCCCCCTACAGGAGCCTCAGCAGTGGGGCAGCGACACGCCCCTTCCAGTTCATCACGGACATTCTGGAGGGTCACAGTCATAGGTACAAATTTTAATTAAATAAATTTATTGCATTTTGTTTATAGTAATTGTTTGCTCATTGCAGATGAAAACAATGCAACCGTGGAAAAACACATAAAAAGTTCTGATGTTTGGAACATTCATGGCGAGAACATAGTGGTGCCATTTGATTCTTATGGGGTCCCGACGGATGACGCCGCAGGTTTACTTGGTCAGATTATAGGTCAACTGGCAGCGGAGCCCATTTCCCTACCTATTTCATATGATGATTGGAGGCATATGCCTCCAAACTGGAAAAATGAAGTTTATGATTCTCAGATAAAGGTAATTTTATTACTTTATGGTTTAATTGAATGTCATGTTACTAATATATTCAAAATAAATTTCTGTATACAGATGTTCTTCCACTTTACCGTTGCTGATGTGATAGCACGGAAGTGGACATTGAAAAATCTTGGAAAAAATGGAAAGATTTCAAATGGAGGTTGTGGTGTGATGTCAACGATACTTCGTTGACCTTGCAGCAGATGTATGAGAAGCTACCCAGTGGGGTACCGAAAGAACAGTGGAAGGTTTTTGTCGATAGACATCGTGATGAGAAGCGGATGGTATTGAAATATATATTATTATATTATCATCATTTTACATTTATACATGTACATGAAGAGGAGATAGACATTTAATACAATACTGTTAAATTGAATTTTATTTATTTCAGGATCTCTCAAGACAGAATGCTTCAAACCGGGCAAAGCAGGTCATCCCGCACACTACGAGTTCAAAAAGCTTTTCAAGAAGCCGAATGTCATTGGTAATCTTTTAATTAGTTTAAATATTTATAAGATAATATTATCTATTTAACATATTTAATTGTTGATTTATCTTTGTTTAATGCAGTCACAGAGTTTAGGGAATGACGCATCCCGAACAGAACTGTGGCTGGATGTTCATAAAAAAACAGATGGAAGTTTTGTTAATGAACCTGCCAGAGAAGTTGGGGTATGAAGTCAATTATTTATTATAATAACTTATTATCAGTTTTTACTGTGTTAATATATATTGATATTTGATTTATAGGTAAAAATTAAAGAAATATGGGATGTCAATCCTGGGAAATCCTACTTAGTCTCCCAGGATGACCCGGTTGGTAAAGTCCTTGGGAAGGAGCATCCTGGTAGAGTGCGCGGGATGGATTTGAGACTTGTACCATCTGAGGTCTTTCGCATGCCATCAGAGATTTCAGCTACATCTACTCCTGCTTATAGTCATTTCATATCTGAAGATGCTCATAGGGAGATGTCTTCTCTACGAAACACAGTTCACCAGCAGGGGGATCAAATATCTGGTTTGCAGAAAGAGTTTCTTGAAATACGTCAGTATATGAGCAGATATGCCTCCGGTGGTAGTGCATCGGGTAGTGGTGAGCAGGTAAATCACAAAAAAATCAAAATCATTTAGTTTGAAAACTTTTATTGGTTTTAAGTTTTATTATAAATATGCAACAATATTTAATTTTCAATATTATGTTCTTACAGGTGGCAGCAGGTGGTGGAGATGAAGTTGGAGAGGGTGACGATGCAGCATCAGATGATGAGTAGTAGTATTATTGATGTGTTGAACAAGTATGATAACGGTTGGTTTGTATATGTAACATTTATGGCACATAGTTTATGATCTTATTTTATCCCAAACTTATCGTCGGACTCAAAGGTGATGTTTAAAGGGTAATGATTATAGTGGGATGGATCTAGGTTCCACCCTTGTTCATGCTGGGGAACAATGTATTAAATGGTTAGGTGATGGAATGACTAAGAAATTTCATTGAAAGTCAGGTATGGGCTTATGTGAATGTGCTTGTGGTAAACACGGGATTTCATAGAGGAAGGAATCGTGGTTCAGGTTGTGATATGTGAGTCATCTAAGCTGAGTATCTTGGGAATGATTAGCTGAAAGTGGATTGAATTATTATACTTCTTCTTAGATGTATATAGGTGAAAGTATCCATTTAAATCATGTCACTAGGCTAATGTGGGTGTCATGAAAGGGTCGAAAATGTCTTCTGAGAAAGATTGCATGACCAGTTTCAGTTAGGCTGATTGGCATTTGACTGTTTCTTTATAGTAAGGTCCCTATTATGGCCTCAGAAGTATTTAGGATTTCCCAATTAGAGGAAAAATTCCAATATTATCATTGGAAATCTTTGGATATTCTTTATAGGAAATTACAATGGTGGAGAATACTATGGTTCATAATTTTCTGTTAATGTTAAAACCTATGGTGGGGAGCACGATCGGTTGGATGCTTAAAGGGATGACGATGTGATCATTTATCTATATTCTGGTTTGATTTATTTTTCAGGGAAGTGGTGTAGTACAACCAAAATTATTTTTTTTCCAGTTCAGCATTTAGCGGCGGTTTTAACCGCCGCTAAATGCCTTGATGGGCAGCATTTAGCGGCGGTTAAAACCGCCGCTAGATATATTACGTTTATATTTAGCGGCGGTTTTTACCGCCGCAAAATAGGCGCATCAAACGGCATAATTTTGCGGCGGTTAAAACCGTCGCGCATAAAAAGGTGTGGCATACCCATAAAACCGCCGCTAAATGGAGAGAAACCGCTGGGAAATGAGGCATCTACGACACATATTTTAAACCGCCGCGAAATAGAAAAAACCGCCGCTAAAAGATTGCCGAAGCCAAGTTTACCGGCGGTTTAAACCGCCGCTAAATGTAAAAAAACCGCCGCTAAGGGCTGCTTTTGTTGTAGTGAACTCTGGTCGTGGGATCACCACACCTAACCCTATCATCTTCATCGATTCAAACATCTGACATGCTAGTATGAAGCTCAAACAAATCTTGATTGAAGATCTTTTGTTGCCTCATTTGTCTGAATTAAAACTTCAATTTGGTTTCATATGCGCCACTCTGAAACCAAAACAGTCAACGACGCTTCAATTGAACCAACATCATGATGTGTACAGTGGTCTTCAATCCCGTATAGCTGGTTCGTCATCATCCTCCCGATCCAACTTACTTCGGTCGAATTCAACTGAAGTCGCAGACTCACGCGGTGTACAACTCGATGACTCGGCTTCATAGATCTCTAAGATCGAGATTTCCATGCTACAAATTCCATCATCACCTCGAAATCTGTCCAACTCGTCGTTAGTTCTTCTACACCTTGGGTCGAATTTTTCCTTCAAACGTGGAAAACGCTGGGACTCAGTTTCATCGACATTTGTTTGTTCTCCCCTTTAGGTCAGAGTTTCAATTTAGTTTTGTCTCAGGTGGAATTTCTCCGTGACATTTCAAGGCAGGAATCAAAATCAAGACTCATGGAATACTATCACAGCGAACTGCCACGGGGTGTCGTCCTGGAGCAGGGCCAAATCATGGCGTGACCGCGGAGTGAACGCGGCATGTTGGCCCTATCCAACGACATCCGCGGGGCAAAATCTTCCGGTCAGGAGCGAAGGGAGCGAGAGGAGGTGGGGAAACATTTCAGTCATCACCCCGCCGACAGAAATTGTGATTAGTCAGTCTCAACGTTGATCACAAGACTCATGGAATAATATCACTGCGAACTGCCACAGGGTGTCGTCCTGGAGCAGGGACAAATCATGGCGTGACCACGGCGTGACCGCGGGGTGACCGCGGCGTGAACGTGACGTGACCACGACATGACCGCGGCGTGTTGGCCCGGTCCAAAGACATCTGCGGGGCAGCATCATCCGGCCATGAGCGAAGGGAGCGAGATGAGGCGGGGCAACATTCCGACCGTCGCCCCGCCGGAAGAAATTGTGATTAGTCAGTCTCAACATTAATCACAATACTCATGGAATACTATCACTGCGAACCGCCGCGGGGTGTCACCCTAGAGCTGGGCCAAATCCCGGCATTACCACGGCGTGATTGCGGTGTTACCGCGGCGTAACCACATCATGACCGCAGCGTGACTGCGGCGTGTTAGCCTGATCCAGCGACATCCGCGGTGCAGCATCTTCCAACCAAGAGTGAAGGGAGCGGGAGGAGGCTGGAATGCTGGTGGAAGGGGGCTGGTTGCAAGTGTTGGGGGGATGGTACGGGCTGATTCGAAGGTGGTAGGGGGGGTTGTTGTGGGCTGTAATGTTGGTGGCAGCGGGCTGAAATGAAGGTGGAAGGGGGCTGGTGTGGGATGGATGTGGCCGGAGCAGGGCCAAATCACGGCATTACCGCGACGTGACCACGACATGACCGCGGCGTGACCGCGGTGTGACCGCGGCGTGACCGTGGCGTGACCACAGCGTGACTGTGGCGTGACCACGATGTGTTGGCTCGGTCCAACGACATCTGCGGGGTAGCATCTTCCGGAGAGGAGCGAAGGGAGCGAGAGGAGGCTAGAATGCTGGTGGAAGGGGGCTGGTTGCAAGTGTTGGGGGGATGGTGCGGGCTGATTCGAAGGTGGAAGGGGGGCTGTTGCGGAATGGAATGCTAGTGGCAGCGGGCTGAAATGAAGGTGGAAGGGGGCTGGTGTGGGCTGGATGTGGCTGGAGCACGGCCAAATCACGGCATTACCATGGCGTGACCGCGGTGTGACCGCGGCGTGACCCCGGCGTGACCGCGACATGTTGGAGCTTTCTAACTAAAAGTTGTTGCTCACCCACTTTCTATATGCACCTTCACACATTAAATGTATTTTACAGAAACATTCAAATTAAATGGGTAATGTCTCACATACAATTTAAAGAAGAAGGTGGAAAACATAAAACCATTGAAAACAAAGTAGAAACACGAACCTGGATGTTTTTTTATGCTTCCAACAATTATATGATTCGATCTTCAACAGGTGAATGAGGTGTTGTCCAGCTTTTTTGTGCCCAGAAAACACAACAAAAATGTTATTAAATAGTAAAATAAGTAAAGTAAATAAAAGAAAAGAAAAGGGAAAAGAATTTTTAGGTTTCAAACCCCGAACAGGGGTTGTTGTTAACCTGTCCACAGTCGCACCCCTTCCCCCTATCCCCTGCCCCCTGCCCCCCTGCACCCCTCCACCCTGCACCCTGCCCCCTGCCCCCTGCCCCCTCCACCCAGCCCCCTATCATGCACATCCCCCCTACCCCCTGCCCCCCTCCACCCTCCCCCCTGCCCCCCTCCACCCTGCCCCCTGCCCCCTGCCCCCCTCCACCCAGCCCCCTAGCCTGCACAGCCCCCTGCCCCCTTCCACCCAGCCCCCTCTAGCAATGTGTAAGAATACCTAGAGGAATGCCCCATGGGATCAGGAAAATCACAGGTTACATAACATGTAATCTGACATTACTGGTACTATAGGACACCTAGGATATGTAACTAGGCTTTTTGGTTGGATTTAAATATCACATGCCATGTGACATAGTCACACAACATGGGACCCATCATAAAAGTCTAACGACACTTAAAGAGTGTCTTGGTTCAAATAACCATTTTAATAAAAAGAGGGAAACCCCCTACAGGGATATAAAAAGGATCAAGTACGATGTGTGATTTATGATTGACAACAACATCAAGTATAAGAAAAACATCAATTTAATAATATTAATCAAGGTATACCACTGTGATTTTTCACAGACAGCGCACCTCCGTTGGAGGGGTTTTATTACAAAACCATGACTTATTTATCAAATGAAACAATTATATTAACTAACTCTTATTCAAGAATTGCAAGTTAATATAAAAATTTAGAATTAAGAAGACAACTAAATGCAATTTAAAACATTCTTGAATTAAATAGGCTAGTAGAGGGACCCTACCTAAACCTCAAGGCATGTTTTCTTTTGACGACGATAACTCGAATCTTAATTTTTTCCGCTTGAAAGCATATGAAACTTAACATATATATAATGACACCTAGCCCCTATGTATATATTTTCATGTCTAAATATGCACAAGGGGTCCTTAGATATATTTTTATACTTGAATATACCCTTTTACACTTAAACATGTATGCATTTTTCATATCTATATATAAGCACACCTAGCCCCAATATATATATTCATACTGCCGTGAGTGAATATATATAAAGGGGAAACTTATATATGCATATGCCTACCTATGAATACACATGTAATCCTTCATCAACGGCAACTCGAATCCACCTCAACAAAATCCAAAACACACAACAAAAATATAAGGAACCCAAAAATCAAAAAAGCCCTAATTAAAATTGGGCCAAAGAATAAAAACAGAATAAACCTTACCCAAATCTTGAACTCATTGTCTTAGATGGTGGTGGATAGAACCGGTCTTATCATAAGAAACCACCTATAAGAAAATAGTGGGAAAATAAATGAGATATAACAACTTCTTATATATATGTGATCAGTGTGTCAACTGTACATGATAAATGATACACGAATCCATAACCAAAAATGAACAAATAATATTCAAATTGGTATGTACATTCCAATACTAAATAACATGATCATTAATAAAGATCTTTATTTTTCAAACATCACCTTCAATTTCCTATTCAAAAATCAAAAATCACCAAAATATGAGAATAAAGTAAACCGCAATCATCACTTAAAAGCGAGAAATAGGTATTAGGCATTGTTCTTAGCTAGGAAGATGATGTTGAAGAATAAGACAATTTGATTAATGATCAAATCCTCTTAATTGAAATTAAAAATCTGGTCCTAAACACTGTTAGGCTATCCACTGAGCAGGAAAAAGCCTACACTAAAGTAGACATGATAAAGAACATGGAACCTGTCCTACATAACAATACACCTTCAGTTCTAGTACCCAAACATATGCAGATTTTTAAAGACCCCCAGGAGAAGAAGCAGAGTCATCTGAACTCTGTCAAACAGTAGTCTACTTTGGATCCACCTATCCCAGGTACGCCTACTCCTCCCACTATTGCTGGTGGAGATTATTCTATGATGTTTTAAAATCTGCTCTATGGTCAAAACATCAGCAATTTAATGCTTAGTTCCAAGTGTTCCACAGAATCATGCACTAATGTTTTCTCTGATGATTCTGCTTCATTACACTTATGTGATCTGAAAACCACTGACCCAACCCTTAATGCTGAAAAAAACACTAGAAACAGGGACCCGGTTTTAACTCCAAGTGCAACCACTATCAAAAACAGGAATGAAACCAAAACGCATGATTTTTCAACTCCTTCTACTCACATTGTCTCTCTCAACAGGGCTGTTCAACCCGAGACACAGACCCTATGTACTGATTTTACTGCATATGTTAACATTCCATTAGAACCTGTTCTACATGATAGTCTACCTGTTGTGCTGGAACTGATCCATATACAGGAAAATAAGAACTCCCCGGAACATAAACAAAGACTCTCATCTAACTTTGTCAAGCCGCTATCGACAGTGGATACAAAGGCTCAAGGTAATTCTAATCCCCTTACTTTATTAAATGCAGACTGTGCTGCAATGTCTGAAATCCTGGTATCTCAAAGTATCAATGACTTGTCACCAGGCTCAAAGGATACCACAAATTCAGATATGACTACACAAATAAAAGAACCCACAAATAAGAACAATGTCATTTCTCACAAAGAAAAACAAAAGACCACTAATACTCAAGAGGTTAGAAGGTATACTAGAAATAAAGGATCTGGAAAAAAGAAAAAATGGAGTTAACTCCAAAAATAGGTTTAAATGAAGATCATTTTTTGGAATTTTCAGGGTATTTCCAACTCTAAAACCTTCAATGTTTTGAAAAGAATGGTTAACATGCATCACCCTATTCTTTTTGCTATTGCGGAACCAAAAATCTATTTCTCCTCTAAATATTCTCACTTGTGTCAACACAATTATATATTTTCTGGTGCAATCAATAATAATCTAAATGCTGATTCTTTATTGATTTTTGTGCATTCATCTTTATAGGATTTTAATGTTTTTAGTATCTCTAATCAGATTCTCACTTGCACCTTTACTATTGATGGTACTAGTATTTACTACTCCTTTGTTTATGCTAAGAATAAATACCAAGAATGAATAATTATTTGGAATGACCTCTCTTATTTAGGAGCTAACACGAATGCCCCCTAGTTTCTTATGGGAGACTTTAATGTTATTCTTAATTCAAGTGAAAAAATTGGCCCATCTCACACCTCTATCTCCACAAGAGAATGTAAAACCTCGATTGAGGGAAACAATCTTATTGAAATTAATCTCAATGGTGCGAAATACACCTAGTATATAAGACATTACAATAAAGTGGTTGCTTCCAAATTGGACAGAGCCTTTACGAATGTCCCGATTCTAGATAAATAGGACACTATCTCTAGCATCACTCTTCACAGACTGAACTCTGATCATCATCCTATCCTGGTAAACATTTCCTCCAAAGACATGAAACATAGGTTACCATTTCTATTCAATAATGTGAATCTCTCTGATGAAGAATGAAATCATGTCATCCAAAACTTGTAGTCCTCAATATCTCATACCAATAATTCCTTTACTTGTAACCTCAAACTAAAACACCTCAAACAGACTCTCAAATCTTGGTGTAACACCAAATCCAAACAAGTTAACAATGAAATTACTCTTCTTGAGAAAGAACTCGATGATATCCAAAACAGAAACACCAACTCTGACCTCCACACTGATCCCACGCAAGAAATAAACATTGCAGTAAATATCAATTACTTGCTCACTTTTAAGGACAACATGAGAAAGAAAGCTTATAAAGTTAAATGGTTAACTGATGGTGAAAGAAATACCAAATTCTATAACTCCCTACAAAGAATCAGGAAGGCCTGCACACCCCCTGCCCCCTTCCCCAGCACCACCCCCTGCACATCCCCAGCCCCCCTGCACATCCCCAGCCCCCCCTGCACCACCCACCCTGCACCACCCACCCTGTACCAGTACCCCCTACCCCTGCACCAGCACCCCCCCTACCCCACCCCCTCCCCCTTTCACCCCCACCTACCTAAAAATATCTTTCTTAAAAATCCCCACATTTTAAAAAGAAGTATGATAACTCATTTCAAAAAGAAAAGAACATTGAAAAGAATCTCACTTCCTTAAAAAAAATACAAAATCCATTTCATAGGGTAAAATTACAACTTCCCAAGTATAGAATTTTAAAAAATACTAACACCAGATTTGATAATAATGAAATTATTTAAAATAAAATGTCACTAAAACTTCATAAATTTCTCCTCTATTTTCAAAACACCTCATGAATTTCATCATAAGGCCAAAAAATTTCCTAAAATCCAATTTCGTTTTAAATCATTTCCCAAATTATATAATGTAATCAAAAACTTTCAAAGAATCGTGTGAAAGTCAAAAAAAATCATAAAACCTGTTTTTTTTAATCCAAAACATCTGTGAGTCACATTTTTAAATTAATCACGGAAAAGGTTTTAAATTAAAATACTTCATGAAATGTATTTTCATTTTAAATTATTTCCCAGTTTATTTTTAAACCTTACTACTCTTGAAAAAATTATACATTATATTCAAAATACTTTACAAATAAGCCCCCAAAACCGGTTTTGGAATAAAAAAATTTCAATAAATGTACTTCTGTACAGAAAAATTGAAGCACCAAACAAAAGCAAACCATAATTTGGCACAACATACAAAATCCATTACAATAACTCCAAAAAATCACTAAAACTTCCTTTGATCTATCTCCTAGGGTTTAAATTTCCTTAGGATCCATTGGAAATCAAAATAGGTTTACAAAATAGATCCAAAATTGATGAAAAGATGTGCATGACTTGGCCACATGGTTTAGCTGACCATACACCAATCATACAATAGCATCTAAAAAATTTCTGAGACCACACACATAGGCTCTATATATTTTTTCAGACCAAGTGAGATGATGATGATACTTTGGTTCCTTCCTACTTTCATCCCAAATCTTACAGAAATCCCCCAAAGTATATGATATAACTCGATGGGGATCTAATAATCATTATCAAATTAATTAAAACTAGAATCCAAATCAAAGATTGAAATAACAACTACCCATGGAAACTAAAGTTTTGTTATGAAAAAGTGGTGATCAATAAACTACTCGTGACCTACCTATTGAGTCCCGATGATGATCATATCTTCTTTATACTAATACACACTCCAAATAATAAGAGAATCCTCTAATACCATTTTGTAATGAACTGGCCCAGATCAACCTGACATGTCACCCAACCCGGATCTCCACAAGGCCCAAATAATGTCTCTGATTGTTTTTGGATGGTGACAAGTGTCAAGGAATCAAAGTATAACCATTGGTAATGGTTTCACCCTATAAATATGAATAACCACATCAAGGACTCCACCCATAAATCCAACATCACTCATCTATACATCGGTCACTCATGCACAAAATAAATAGTTTCAATATAAACGAAACAATCAAACATAGTATAATATTTTAGAAATAATAAAAGGTAAATCACATCATTACATAATAAAGTAATAAGAAGAATCCCAAGTATATAATAAACTAAAAGAAATATCTGGGCCAACAAGGATTATATATAAACATCCAAAAATATGACCAAACCTGGATCACTACTAACTACCTCCTTATGACCCAAAATCCCCCACACCATCCTATACCATCTATCATCAGACCAACTCGAACATTAACCAAGGTAAAAGAACATAATCTGGGCTCTTGAAAGTAAACATGAAATTTTCATACACCCATTGGTGTATGCACGATGTGAACCAAACTGTGCCTAGTTGTATTTCATTAAGGAGTTTGTGTAATTCCTTTGAAAAGATGTTTTATTAATGATAATTTAAAATATAAGTAGTGAATAGGTTTTTCAAAAGATGGTGTAAAGAAAAATTGTAACATGCCATAACTTCTTTTATAAAACAACTTCCATTTTCATTTTAAAAGGAAATTCTTTCAAACTAAGGAAAAAAGGAGTTTCAAATCCATTAAAAGAGAACTAATCCTTTTCCCTTTTTTCCAAATCCATATCTCAAAACCACACCTTTAAATCAAACACTATTTTCTTTAATAATATACTTCCAAAACTATTTTTTAATTTAGTTTGAATATAAACCAAAACCATAACTAAAATGGAATATAGAAACATAACATGCACCAAGATATAAATAGAAAATTGATAATAAGAAATAATTGAAGTAATAGTGGGGATACAAATAAGGCTTGGGATGAGATCCTCTAATCAATATTCAAGGAATTATAGACATTATGGGAAACTCATTAGGCTCTATAATGGGTGAAACTAGACCTAGTTCATCATATTACTCATTGGAACCCTATGTGAAATTAGATCAACCCATTCAGCTTCCCCTTTTAGATCTCTCCACATATAAAATAGTCCCATGGTAGGGTGCTAATCTCCTAGGGCACTATCTAGCTAACATACACTAAGCTAGCATCACATGCCGCTAGACCTTCCATTATTTACCTAAGTTCCCATGATAAATCAATCTAGTAGAGGTAGAAAATCAAAAGAATCACAAGAATCTCTAAAAAAAATATTTTAAATAAATATCATCTCACCTCAAACATCAACTCCCTCACAAGAAATAACTCCTTTCACTTCATCCATATCAAAAATAAAATACAACATCCCTCCTAGAGAGCCACAATTCAAATCAGGCATAATAAAAACAATGGGAATAATCGATGGTCTGATACTCATTATAAAAATATCTTATATATATAAAGTGAAAATATGCCTTTTCAGAAACCAACTAGGAATGACAAGTCATTTCAACCATTTAAAAACCAACTTTATCACCTTATTTATAACTATTATATGTAAAACCACACTTAAAATCATTTTTAAAACCAACTACCTTTTCATTCAAGTCATTTTAAAATCCATTAAACCAATTTTATTTCAAAAAATCCATGAAAATCATACCAATACCCAAATGGGTTCAAATACCTTTTGTTATATAAATGGTTTTGAAACAAGCCCTATAGGAATTCCCACAAATTCTTTTCATTTAAACAAATTAATTAAAATTTATAAAACCATTATAAAACATTTATTCCAAGAGATAAAAACATTTATAACACTTTTCAAACCCACAATATCTATTAAATATTTATTTACTTTGATAAAAAAAGTTTTAGAAAACACCAAGCACAAAATGACATGCTAATTAAAGTAAATACACAAAAATACCTACCTCAATCCAATAATAACTAGTTCAGAAAGAGATATTAAAGGTATAATTTCATGAAATGTCAAAAAAATTGTATAGATTTGATACAACATAGCTATGAATAACTGATAACAAAATAATGAACCCATAATTGTTCATAACAAGGAGGAGGAGGATCACCGGGAGTGGGTTGGCCACATCGGAGGAGGTGGGGAGGCCACCAAGGAGTAGTGTCGGTGAGGAGAGTTGAGGTGTCCTGCATTTGGTGGCAGCGTCTGGGGAGGATAATTAGAGATGAGAGATCCTGGTGGGGTTGCCTCGTTCGGTGGCAGCAAGGGGCACTGTTGTGAGGGTCGTCGTCATGAGGGGCACCGTCGGTGGAGGAGGATCAGGGAGAGGAGAAGTCTCTATGGGCACCGTCGGGGAAGGAGGGTCGCACGCAGAGGGTATCAGGGAGGAGGGTGCCGCCGTAAAGGTCGAGGGTTTGGAGGGTCGTGCGTAGAGGGTATCAGGGAGGAGGGTGACACCATGAAGATCCGAGAGTATTGGGAAAGAGGGTGTTGGAGGATATCCAAGGTTCGCGCGTAGAATGTATCAGAGAGGGGAGGGAGGAGGACCCCGATGAATTTTAGAGAAAAAAAAGAGATGGCACATTTTATCCATGTGGGTTCACTCAATCATGGATATAGAGAAGCTATAGCCACGGACCTATAAAATTGTGGCTATAGGTCTGTGGCTATAGCTTAAATTTCTAGTATTGTATTAACTTCACCAGAGGATTTGAAAGTGACTATATTAGTTGTACATGTAGAAAATGTGCTAACAAATATCAATTCACAAGAGATACTGTGAGGGATCACCTATTCTTTAATGGATTTCTGAAAAATTATAAGATTTGGACTCGTCATGGAGAAGAAAATGTTCTTTGTCAAAATATATATGCAGTTCAGATGGATGTTGATGCAAGGATGAATGATCCAATGCATAAAATGCTTACTGAAATGGTACGTGGGTTGGATCCTGAAGGCATTGACATCCAGAATCTTGAGACCAGTGAGATAAATCTTCACTCTGGTGCAGATCGTGATTCGAGGAGGTTTTATGAAGCAATTGATGATTCAAAAACATAATTATATCCTGTATGTAATTCTTACAATAAACTATCGTTTATCGTGGAGTTGTTTCATTTGAAGACTTTGAATAATTGGTCAGACACATCATTCAACATGCTTTTGGTGTTATTGAAAAAGGTTCTTCCTGTCGACGCTAAGATTCCCGATTCGTATTACCATGCTCATAAGTTGAAAGAGAACATAGGTTTTACATATGAGACCATAGATTCATGTGCAAACAATTGTATGTTGTTTATAAAGGAAACTGCCCATTTGGATATTTGTATGGTTTATGGTGCTTCCAGGTGGAAAGAGAATAGGGGAAATTAGACTCATCAAAGTCATATTGCAATACAGGGGAAACCGATTGCCGTAAAGAAAATTCATTACTTTCCCCTTAAACCGAGGTTGAAAAGATTTTTTATGTCATCTAAAGTTTCTAATTTAATGAGATGGCATGAAGAAAGAGTTCATGAAAGTGATATGTTAACCCACCTGGCAGACTCTCATGCATGGAAGGATTTTGATAAGAGACATCCCGACTTTTCTAAGGATGTTTGTAATGTCCGATTTGGATTGGTAGCAGATGGTTTCAATCCATTCAAGTCTATGGTTGGTGCAACTCATAGCAAATGGACCGTGGTGTTGGTTCCGTATAATCTTCCTCTGTGGCTTTGTATGAAGAAACAATTTATATTACTTTCCACTCTTATTGATGGACCGAAAATTCTGGGGGATAAGATTGATTTTACCTTCAGCCATTGATTGATGAGTTGAATGAATTTTGGGTTGATGGTGTGATGACTTATGACTGTGAAACGAATGAAATGTTCAATCTGCAGGCTGATTTATTGTGGACAATCAATGACTACCCAGCTTATGAAAATTTATCAGGCTGGAGTACAAAATGGGAATTTTCTTGCCCTTGTTGCAATAAATGTAAAAAATCTGTATGGCTTAAACATTCCAAAAAATGGGCATACATGGTTCACATACGTTTTCTCCCCCCTCAGCATAGGTTCAAAAAGGACAAAGTGGAATTTGATGGTTCTAGAGAGTTCATCCCAACACTAAAGATCATGACAGGAGTTGAAATGTTATCGCAAATTGAGGAAGAAAACATCCACACGGTATATGAAATTCAGGATTTGGTGGCTCCTACAGTATTTAATATTTGTGCTATGAGTAGGCAGCACAGTCACAATTGGAAAAAGAAAAGTATTTTTTATAGTCTTCCGTATTGGAAAACTAAAATGCTGAGGCATAATTTGGATGTCATGCACATTGAAAAAAATGTTTGTGATAACATATTGTGGACCATTTTAGGTGTTAGTGGAAAATCAAAGGACCATGTTAATGCACGCCGTGATTTGGAAAAAATGGGTTTAAGGAAACAGTTTCATTAACCGTTAGCTGAGGGAAATAAGGCATATATGCCTACTGCACAGTATACGATGACTACAAAGGAGAAAGAGACATTTCTTTCCATTTTGAAGATGCTCAAGGTTCCTGATGGTTACTCTTCTAATATTTCAAAGTGTGTGAATCTGACAAGCAAGACATTACAAGGGTTGAAAAGTCATGATAATCACATACTACTTTAGCAGTTGATTCCAATCACAATTTGTGATTGTTTATCCCCCAATGTTGTTCATCCATTGATTGAGATGAGTAATTTTTTTAGACATATTTGTTTAAGAAATCAATGAATGAGTGATTTAAAAATTTTACAGTACCGAATTGTACTTACGCTTTGTCACTTTGAGAAACTTCCCCCCCCCCCTCATTTTTTGATGTTATGGTCCACTTTAAAGTGAAACTAACTGATGAAGTAATGGATGATGGTCTAGTGCAATTCAGGTGGATGCATCCTATTGAGCGGTATTTGAGTACATTGAAACGATTTGTATGCAACAGAACTCATCCGGAGGCATCAATAGCCAATGGTTATTTGATGGATGAGTGTACTACTTTTTGTGCAGAATATCTTACGGATATTGAAACAAAATTAGATAAGCCCTCTCGGATTCATGATGGCCCAGTTGGAGAAGGAACCACATTTGATATGGACAACATCGAGTGGATACAATAACATCGATATATCTTGTTCAATACTCCATCAGTTGCACCATTAATGCAATAAGTACCTTATCACTTTTATTGTTGAACTTTTTCATGTTTTGTTTGCATAAGTTGATCATTTAAACATCGCGTTATCATTTGCAGTAAACACATTAATGAGATAAAAGAAGGGATGTATCATAATGCCATGAAATCATACAACAACAACCATGGTGTGAATTTTGAAATGGTCGGGCAGACGACACATCAATCAGAGGTGTCGTTTGACCGCGGTGACCGGAAACGCGTTTCCACAGTCATAAAAGACAAAAACAGCGTGTCACGGTCTAATTCAGAGAAAACATGCTCCAAATGACCTGAAACCACATTAAAATGATAGGAATATTATTCGTGACATGCAGGAGGAGACGACACGTCCATCAGATGTGCGGTGCGCGCGGTACGACCAAATGTGTCATTTTCAGCAGTTCGACGTGCTCTAAAAGGGTGCGTTGGGTGGTCAAAACCATCCGAACGACCTCGGAATTCCATTAAATCATACTAAAATAACCAAGGTATGAATTTTAAAATGGTCGGGCAGACGGCATGTCAATCAGAGGTGTTTTTTGACCACAGTGACCGGAAACGCGTTTCCGGAGTCATAAAACACCAAAATGGCGTGTCACGGTTGAATTCAATGAAAACATGCACCAAATGACCTGAAACCACATGAAAACGATTTTAATATTTTTTGTGACATACAGGTGGAGACAGTACGTCCATCGGACGTGCAGCGCGCGTGGTACGATCGAATGTGTCATTTTCAGCAGTTCGGCGCGCTCTAAAAAGGAGCATTGGGTGGCCAAAACCACTTGAACAACCTTGGAATGCCATGAAATCATACAACAACAACTGCGGTGTGAATTGTGAAATGGCTGGGTAGACGACATGTCAATCGGAAGTTCCATTTGACCGCGGTGACCGGAAACGCGTTTCCAGAGTCATAAAACACCAAAACGGCGTGTCACGGTCGAATTCAGAGAAAACGTGCTCTGAATGACCTGAAACCACACGAAAATGATAGGAATATTATTTGTAACATGCAGGAAGAGACATCACATCCATCGGATGTGCGGCACGCATGGTACGACTGAATGTGTCATTTTCAGCAGTTCGGCGCGCTCTAAAAGGGCGCGTTGGGTGGTCAAAACCACCCGAACGACCTCAGAATGCCATGTAATCATACAAAAACAACTGTGGTGTGAATTTTGAAATGTTCAGGTAGACGACACATCAATCGGAGGTCCCGTTTGACCATGGTGACCGCAAACGCATTTTTGGAGTCATAAAAGACCCAAATGGCGTGTCACGGTCGAATTCAGATAAAACATGCTTTGAATGACCTAAAATCACACGAAAGTAATAGGAATATTATATGTCACATGCAGGAGGAGACGACACATCCATCGGACATGAGGCGTGCGCGGTACGACTGAATGTGTCGTTTTCAGCAGTTCAACGCGCTCTAAAAGGGCGCGTTGGGTGGTCAAAACCACCCGAACGACCTCAGAATGCCATGAAATCATAAGAAAACAATCGAGGTGTGAATTGTGAAATGGTCGGGCAGACGGCATGTCAATCAGAGGTTTCGTTTGACTGCGGTGACCGAAAATGAGTTTCCGGAGTCATAAAACACCAAAACGGCGTGTCACGGTCGAATTCAAGGAAAACGTGCTCCTAATGACCTAAAACCACATGAAAATTATATTAATATTATTCATGACATGTAGGTGTAGAGGGTACGTCCATCAGACATGTGGCGCGCGCGGTACGACCGAATGTGTCATTTTCAGCAGTTCGGCGCGCTCTAAAAGGGAGCGTTGGGTGGTCAAAACCACCCGAACAACCTCGAAATGCCATGAAATCATAAGAAAACAATTTTGGTGTGAATTGTGAAATGGTCGGGCAGATGACATGTCAATCAGAGGTTCCGTTTGATCATGGTGACCGGAAACGTGTTTCCAGAGTCATAAAACACCAAAACAGCGTGTCACGGTCGAATTCGGAGAAAACGTGCTCTGAATGACCTAAAACCACACGAAAATGATATGAATATTATTCGTGACATGTAGGAGGAGACAGAACATCCATCGAATGTGCAGCGCGCGCGGTACGACCAAATGTGTCGTTTTCAGCAGTTCGACGCACTCTAAAATGACATGTTGGGTGGTCAAAACCACTCAAACAACCTCAGAATGCCATGAAATCATACGACAACAAACACAGTGTGAATTTTGAAATGAAAGGGTAGACAAAACGTTAATCAGAGGTTTCTTCTAACCATGGTGACCAGAAACACATTTCTGGAGTCATAAAACACCAAAACGGAGTGTCGTGGTCGAATTCAGAGCAAACATTCTCTGAATGACTTGAAACCACACGAAAACGATAGGAATATTATTCATGACATGAAGGAGGAGACGACACATCCATCGGACATGTGGCGCATGTGGTACGACTGAATGTGTCATTTTCAGCAGTTCGGTGCACTCTAAAAGGGCGCATTGGGTGTTCAAAACAACCCGAACGACCTCAGAATGCAATGAAATCCTACAAAAACAACCGTGGTGTGAATTTTAAAATGTTCAGGTAGACGGCACGTCAATCAGTGGAGTCATTTAAACGTGGTGACCGGAAACACGTTTCCGGAGTCATAAAAGACCAAAACGGCGTGTCACCATCGAATTCAGAGAAAATGTTCTCTGAATGAAGTGAAACCACACAAAAATGATAGGAATATTATTTTTGATATGAAGAAGGAGACGAAATGTCCATCGGATGTGCGGCACACGCGGTACGACCGAATGTGTCGTTTTCAGCATTTCGATGTGCTCTAAAAGGGCGTGTTGGGTGGTCAAAACCACCCGAATGACCTCAGAATGCCATGAAATCATACGAAAGCAACCGCAGTATGAATTGTGAAATTTTCAGGTAGACGGAAGGTCAATTAAAGGTGTTGTTTGACCGTGGTGACCGGAAACGCGTTTACGGAGTCATAAAACACCAAAACGGTGTGTCACGGTCAAATTCAGAGCAAATGTGCTTTGAATGAACTGAAACCACCCGAAAACGATGGAGAAATATTATTCGTGACATGCAGGAGGAGACGTCACATCCATCGGACGTGCGGCGCGCGCGGTACGACCGAATGTGTTGTTTTAAGCAGTTCAGCGCACTCTAAAAGGGAGCATTGGGTGGTCAAAACCACCCGAACGACCTCAGAATTCCATTAAATCATATGACAATAGCCACGGTGTGAATTTTAAAATGGTTAGGCATAAGGCACGTCAATTAGAGGTACCATTTGACTATAGTGACCGGAAACGTGTTTTCAGTGTCATAAAACACCAAAATGGCGTGTCACGGTCAAATTCAAAGCAAACGTGCTCTGAATGACCTAAAACCATACAAAAATGATAGTAATATTATTATTGACTTGCAGGAGGAGATGACACGTCTATCGGACGTGCGGCGCGTGCGGTACGACTGAATGTGTTGTTTTCAGCAGTTCGGTGCACTCTAAAAGGGTGCGTTGGGTGGTCAAAACCACCTGAACGACCTTGGAATTCCATGAAATCATACAACAACAACCACAATATGAATTGTGAAATGGTCGGGTAGACTTCACGTCAATCGGAGATGCTGCTTGACCACAGTGACCGGAAACGCATTTCTGGAGTCATAAAAGACCAAAATGGCATGTCACGGTAGAATTCAGAGAAAACATGTTCCGAATGACCTTAAACCACATGAAAATGATAGTAATATTATTTGTGACATGCAGGAGGAGACGACACATCCATTGGACGTGCGACGCGCATGGTACGATCGAATGTTTCGTTTTCAGTAGTTTGGCGCGCTCTAAAAGGACGTGTTGGGTGGTTAAAACCACCCGAATGACCTCGAAATTCCATGAAATCATACGACAACAACCGCGGTGTAAATTGTGAAATGATCGGGTAGACGGCACGTCAATTGGAGGTGTCGTTTGACCGCGGTAACCAGAAACACGTTTCCAGAGTCATAAAACACCAAAACGGTGTGTCATGGTCGAATTCAAATAAAACGTGATCCGAATGATCTAAAACCACACAAAAACCATAGTAATATTATTCGTGACATGCAGTAGGAGACGGCACGTCCATCAGACATGCAGTGAGTGCGGTACGACCGAATGTGTTGTTTTCAGCAGTTCGGCGCGCTCTAAAAGGGCGCATTGGGTGGTCAAAATCACCAGAATGACCTCAGAATGCCATGAAATCATATGAAAACAACCGTGGTGTGAATTGTGAAATGTTCAGGCAGACAGGACGTCAATCAGAGGAGTCGTTTGACCACGGTGACCGCAAAACGCGTTTTCGGAGTCATAAAACACAAAAACTGCATGTCACGGTCGAATTCAGAGCAAATGTGCTCCGAATGACATGAAACCACACGAAAATGATAGGAATAATATTCGTGACATGAAAAAGGAGACAACACATCCATCGGACGTGCGGTGCACATGGTACGACCGAATGTGTCATTTTCAGCAGTTTGGCGCGCTCTAAAAGGGCGCGTTGGGAGGTCAAAACCACCCGAACGACCTTAGAATGCCATGAAATCATACAACAACAACCGCGATGTGAATTGTGAAATGGTAGGGTATACGACATGTCAATCATAGGTGCCGTTTGACCACGGTGATCGGAAACTCGTTTTCGGAGTCATAAAACACCAAAACGGCGTGTCACGATCGAATTCAGAGTAAATGTGCTCCGAATGACCTAAAACCACATAATAACTATAGTAATATTATTAGTGACCTGTAGGAGGATACGTCACATCCATTGAACGTGCGGTGTGCGCGGTACGACCAAATGTGTCGTTTTCAGCAGTTCGGCGCGCTCTAAAAGGGCGTGTTGGGTGGTCAAAACCACCCGAACGACCTCAGAATTCCATAAAATCATACAAAAACAACCAAGATGTGAATTGTGAAATTTTTGGGTAGACGGAACATCAATCAAAGGTGCCGTTTGACCGTGGTGACCGGAAAAGCATTTCTGGAGTCAGAAAAGACCAAAACGGCGTGTCACGGTTGAATTCCGAGAAAATGTGCTCCGAATTACTTGAAACCACACAAAAATGATAGGAATATTATTTGTGACATGCATGAGGAGACGGTGCATCTATCAGACATGCGGCGCGCGTGGTACGACCGAATGTGTCATTTTCAGCAGTTCAGCGCACTATAAAAGGGCGTGTTGGGTGGTCAAAACCACCCAAACGACCTCAGAATGCCATGAAATCATATGAAAACAACTGCGGTGTGAATTTTGAAATGTTCGTTCAGACAGCACATCAATCAGAGGTGTTGTTTGACCACGGTGACCGGAAACGTGTTTCTGGAGTCACAAAACACCAAAACGGCATGTCATGGTCGAATTCAGAGAAAACATGCTCTAAATGACTTGAAACCACATGAAAATGATAGGAATATTATTCGTGACATGCAGAAAAAGATGGCACGTCCACCGGACGTGCGGTGCGTGCAATACGATCGAATGTGTCGTTTTCAGCAGTTCGGCGCGCTCTAAAAGGGTGCATTGGGTGGTCAAAATCACCTGAACAACCTCAGAATGCCATGAAATCATACGACAACAACTGCAGTGTGAATTTTGAAATGGTTGGGTAGACATTATGTCAATTGGAGGTTCCGTTTGACCGCGGTGACCGGAAACGTGTTTCTGGAGTCATAAAACACCAAAACGGCATGTCACGGTCGAATTCAGAGCAAATGTGCTCCGAATGACCTGAAGCCACACAAAAATGATAGTAATATTATTTGTGACATGAAGGAGGAGACGACACGTCCATCGGACGTGCAGCACGTGCGGTACGACCGAATGTGTCGTTTTCAGCAGTTTGGCGTGCTCTAAAAGGGCGCGCGTTGGGTGGTCAAAACCACCCAAACAACCTTAGAATTCCATGAAATCATACAACAACAACCATGGTGTGAATTTTGAAATTTTCGGGTAAACGTCACATCAATCGAAGGTGCCGTTTGACTGCGGTGACCGGAAACGCGTTTCCAGAGTCATAAAAGACCAAAACGGCGTGTCACAGTTGAATTTAGAGCAAACATGCTCTGAATGACCTGAAACCACACAAAAACAATAGGAATATTATTCTTAACATGCAGGAAGAGTCTACATGTCCATCAGACGTGCGGCACACGTGGTACGACCGAATGTGTCGTTTTCAGCAGTTCAGCGTGCTCTAAAAGGGCGCGTTGGGTGGTCAAAACCACCCGAACGACCTCGTAATGCCATTAAATCTTACGACAACAACCGCAGTGTGAATTGTGAAATGTTCAGGCAGACGGAATTTCAATCGGAGGTGCCGTTTGGCCACAGTGACCGGAAACGCATTTCTGGAGTCATAAAACACCAAAACGGCGTGTCACGGTCGAATTCCAAGAAAACGTTCTCCGAATGACCTGAAACCACACAAAAACGATAGTAATATTATTCGTGACATGAAGTAGAAGACATCATATCCATCAGACGGGTGGCGTGCACGGTATGACCGAATGTTTCGTTTTCAGCAGTTCAGTGCGCTCTAAAAGGGCGCGTTGGGTGGTCAAAACCACCCGAACGACCTCGGAATGCCATGAAATCATAGAAAAACAACCGCGGTGTGAATTGTGAAATTTTCGGGCATACGGAATGTCAATCGAAGGTGCCTTTTGACCACGGTGATCAGAAATGCGTTTCTGGAGTCATAAAACACCAAAACGGCGTGTCACGGTCGAATTCAGAGGAAATGTGCTCCGAATGACCTGAAACCACACGAAAATGGTAGGAATATTATTTATGACATGTAGGAGGAGATGTCATGTCCATTGTACATGCGTCGCGCGCGGTACGACCGAATGTGTCGTTTTCAGCAGTTCGGTGCGCTCTAAATGGGCGCGTTGGGTGGTCAAAACCATCAGAACGACCTCAGAATGCCATGAAAACATATGAAAACAACAGCAGTGTGAATTGTGAAATGGTCGGGTAGATGGAACATCAATCAGAGGTTCTATTTGACTGTGGTGACCGGAAACGCGTTTTCAGAGTCATAAAACTCCAAAACAGCGTGTCACGATTGAATCCAGAGAAAACATGCTCTGAATGATCTAAAACCACACGAAAACAATAGAAATATTATTCGAGACATGAAGGAGGAGATGAAACATCCATCGAACATGCGGCGTGCACGGAAAACATTCCTTTTAGACAATAGAACACTTTCAAAAACTAAAGCAAAGACTCCAAAACAAGAAAAAAAATTCAAAGATGATAACATTTCTTTAATTGGGGGTTTTAAATTATTATAGCACCCAAGAGATGTTAGATTTTATTTTATTATATGTATATAATAACTTAATAAATATGTCAAATTTACGTTTGTTTTGTTTAGTTGTTTTCTTTGTATCTTATTGTAGGTTTCTAAAGCAGATGGTTGTGGATCGTTGAAGCACATCTATCATTTATTGTTTATGATGATCTTGATGTTTATGGTGTTTGGATTTTTTTCCATTTTTTATGATTTATATGTTGTTTTTTTTATTCTGTACCATGAAATTTTTAAAAAAAAATATTTCCAGTTCAGTGACCGCCATTGGTGGTCGCTGTAGGCCAGTATGTCGGCCGGCTTCAGCGACTGCCAATGGCGGTTGCTGTAGGCCAGCTTCTCGGCCGGCTTCAGTGACCACCACTGGCGGTCATTGTAGGCCGACATTCATCCAGCTTCAGCGACCTCCATTGTCGGTTGCTATGTAGTCTCTATAACCCTATAGCGACCGCCAATGGGGGTCGCTATTGGCTGAATTTTTAGTTGTGACTAAGCTTTCCCTTCTTCCAAAATCTCATAAATCTGTTCCACAACGATATACGGAAGAATACCATGTCTCTGAAATCAAACTCTAGGTCTCATTGGAAATTATCAACATATCTCTTTTGTCAATTCTAAACAGCTTTAATGTGATGTTGGATGGTCTTAACCTTCTCCGCCATTTCTTCGACCATTTCTGGACCTAGGAGTTTTCGCTCCCCAACTTCATCCCAACATGTCGGTGTTCTGCACCTCATCCCATACGGGGATTCATAAGGATCCATTTGGATGCTTGAGTGGAAACTATTGTTGTAAGAGAACTCAAATATAGGAAGATGTTGATCCCATCCTTCTTTGAAGTCCATTGAGCATGCTCTCAATGTGTCCTCACGTGTTTGGATAGTCCGCTCAGATTGGCCATCAGTTTGAGGATGATAAGTCGTACTGAAGTTCAACTCAGTATCCATAGATGTTAATGACTCTTCCAAAACTTAGAGATGAACCTTGGATCTCAATTAGATACAATTGATAGTGTTAATCCATGCATCCTTACCACGTCTCTAATGTATATCTGTTCTAGTTGATCCAGTGATAAATCCTCCCGAATTGCAATGAAGTGTGCAGTATTAGTAAGATGATCCACAATAAACTAGATGGAATTGTTTCCTTTGGATGTCTTCAGAAGTCTGGTGACAAATTCCATGGTGATTTTCTCCCATTTCCATGTTGGTATGGGTAATGGTTGTATAATCCAATTATACTTTTTCCTATTAGACTTCACTTGCTGACATACTAGTCACTTTGATGTATACTCAGCAATATCTTTATTTATGTTATCCCACCAATAATGCTCTCGGAGATCTCAATACATCTTTGTATTTCCTGGGTGAATAGAGAAATTTGAACTATGTGCATCATCCAAATGTTCCTTCTTCAGCTTCAGACTTGATGGAACACATAATCTTTTCCCAAATCTCACAATTCCTTCTTCATTGACGTTGAACTCCAAGGATTTTTCTTTTCTGATAGTTTCCACCTTCTTATAAATTCCCACATCATCCCTTTAAGAATCCTTTAACCTTTCCAAAAGAGACGGTTGAGAATTAAATTGTAAAAGGATTGATGATGTTCCCTTATTTACAATTCCCATGTCCATCTTCATCAAATCTAAGAAGATAGGATCCTTTTCAAATCTCATTAATGATATAATTGTTGGATCCTTTCAACTTAGAGCATCCACCACCTTGTTCGCTTTCCTAGGGTGGTAATGGATTGATCAGTAATAGTCTTTGATCAGATATAGCCTTCTTCATTGGCGTATTTTCAACTCTTTTTATGTGAATATGTACTTGAGGATTTTGTGATCTGTATATATTTCGCACTTCTCCCAAAAGAGATAATTCTGATTAATTTTTAATGAAAAGATCACTTCCTCCAACTCCAGATCATGCATGGGACTTCCTTGAGGCATAGGCAATGAATTTTTCCTTTTTTTCTCAAATTATATATAAGGGAACCTTATAAAATTTTCATGAAGAACATTCCCACAAACTTCAATATGTGGTATAACACTTATAGAAGTTTTTTCCATAATGATTTAATATCATTTCTACTAGGGACTCAATGTTCTTATAAAACATAAAATATATACTAGTAGGACATGAATTAAAATACATTACATCATACACTACTTTGAATTAGTTGTTAAATGTAATTTATTCATCATTATCCATCTTAGTATAGGACTTCTTGTTCTCCCTTGATCAAGGAGATTATTGATGCTCATCATGCTTCTCCACACTTGCAATAGAGAATCGTCTTGGATAATGCCTGACTTCTCCACATTTATGAAATAGAACCGTGTAAGATGCCTTATATGGAGATTTGTTTCCATCCATCACATTATCTATTATTTCATTAATATTGGATACTTTGTGCCCTTTATTTCCATAATTAAAGCATCTTCTAGTCCCTTTGTGACATTTCCCTTGGTGCCACTTTCCATATTTGCTGCATGAAGGAAATTGGGTCTTCTTTCCCTTATCACCTTTATCATATGGACTTTCATGAGATGTCATCTTCCTCTTCCTTGATGTCCTTGGGCATTCAAAAAATTACCAATTGTTAATCGTGATTTTGATAACTGGTTTGGAATAATCATGATATGTCCTACTTGATCTCCCATTTGATTGGTAATCTCATTGGGAAATTCATCACATTTCCCTTCACATCAGTTTTTAGCCATATTCCTCATATTGTCGGCCATTGTCTAGAATAAAAGGATATTTAGGGGTAACACATAAAGGGCAATCCAAAGACAAAAATGGATGACATATAAATAACTTTTATTTCCTTAACTTATGAATCTGTAGGCTTCAATATATGTTATCTATGATCTACTTCCCAAAATATATTCTTAGGTTTATTTTTTTTATTCCCTTAACAATGTTTTTTACTAAGATTGTGAATTTACCAAAGCATATACCCTGGGAGTGTCGTAACCAAGAGTGCAGTAAGGCCCGTTGTCATGTACCAGGATACCCCAGGTCAAGCCCGAAACTCCTTGTTAGAGTTTTCACTCCTAGGTACATATGTGCCAGAGCCACCTCCACCTGCTCGTATCCAGACAGGGATGTATTTTCTTGATAAACCACTTAATCAATACTCAACAAAACATAGGGATGTTTTTATTATACTTATTTTTATCCCTAAATCTTTCACTAGGGTTTTTTATTCCTAATACCAAAAATAACTAAACATATCCTCTGATACCAACTATAATAACCCTGCTCTTTATTACACACTTAAACATGATTTATTATATAAAATATTCACTTGATATAACATAGAATATCGAGAGGTATAGTGTATTTGGGGATTTGGAATATTACATAACGACTTAAAACATGAAACACGGAGTCTTTATTAAAAACTTCCTTTACATGACCACTACATTCCCTTGTACTTAGCATTGCATGGGATAACCTGAGGACATGCATAAGAAAAGGGTGATCTATAAATCTCAGTAAGGGATTAAAAAAGGCATAACATGAAGATTAAAATAAATTTTAGTCAATAGGAATATCAATGGAGTACAAGAGAAACATGAACATAAAGGTATGATATAGCATGATTATCATAACATGGAAATGTGGTAACAACACTTAACATGATATTAGCATGAGCCAAGGATCATTGCATGATTATCCACTAAATGAGGCTAATATTAATTGTTAATATATATAATATTAATATGATTTATTATTCATAAACACCATTTTAGTGCATTTTACACTTTGAACATCATTTTACATTATGATTGTAATTCCTTCTTAAAATGCACTATTATGTGGTACATTTTTTAACATCATTTAAAGTACCCAATGATTCATCTGATTTTAAGGAATGTATTTATCCATATTTTAATTTGATATTTTGGTAAATTGATCTACACTTTAATATGAAAATGTTTCATTCAGGGATCAATGTATAATTCATGGAAGAAGATGAGGATATTTTGTGATGAAAGGAAACAATTCTGGAGAAGTCAGATTGGACACCAGCCCACTGATGAGAATTTGGGGCCCAACATACAGGACCAATGAAGTCAAAATTTCATGGGATTATAGAGGATATGTATATGAACAAATTATTCTGCAAGATCCAGTGCTAATTCGGCCTCCATGGTGGTAAATAAGGAAGCCCAATTTGTAGATAAAATTCAGGGCCAGATTCTGCGGCCCAGAAAAAATCCTACCAATATAATCATATATCTGAATCCACAAATCCAAATGGGCCCAAATGTTACAGGAGGTTAGGATACATCTGGAGATCCATTTTCTTCTTCTATGGACCACTATAATTCGGCCATATAGAAGGTTTTCCAAGCGCGTCTGTTTGGTGGATGAAATCTGGATGCCACCTCAGGTCAAGGGTGGAAAAATCAACTCTCCCTCAACTTTCCACCCACATATGGCCTACCACAATTAATTGAGATGATTTTTACTATTGTAGGCTCGAACCAAGGCTCCCAAAATACCTATTTAAGGTAGTGTTGGTGGAGTATTTGATCATCTTTTGAGCTTTCTTTCATTGTAATGTTATGCTGTGATTTTGTTGTCTCAAGTTTTCTTTTCACATGTAAGTTGTTCAATTCACTTTATTTTATTAATAAAAGTTCTTATTATCCTCATATTATGTTGTTATTAATATCACTTTGATACCATTAGTTAAAGGTTTGAATTTATTCACACCAAACCTTGTGAAATTATCACACAACGGTGGAGTGATTGTTATTTTATTGTGTTTTTTTTTACTTCTCCATTTCCTCCCTCATGAGTCTACTTTCCGCTTCCATTGAAACCATAGAATCAAGGGAGGGCTAACCAAATTATGGGTTGATACAAGGGAGTATCAAGGGGTTTAATTGGATGTTATTTATCACCCCATTAATTTCTAATCACTTATTTAATTGAGATTTTTATATGATGATTTTTAAACTCCATCGTCCTTGTTAAATTTAAGGCCACACACTTCAAGTGCTAATACGAAACTTTACCTTGAAGTGCTCAAAACTTTGATCCTTCAAGTGTATAGGTGATTAGTATTATGGTTTTTTGGTATAAAATCAGTAAGTGATGAAGTTTTTTGATCTCCTTAAATGAAATCAACTCAAATATAAGAAATTTAAATAATTGAAAAAGGAATACGTCCAATCCACCCCAAGTGATAACCTAGGATCAACTCATTATTTTAAATTGAATTCACTTAAGTATATTAGAGTTCATTTAAAACCATCTTAAATAAACCCAATTTTTCCACTTTATAGCCAAAAACAATCCATATAATGTACGTGTCTGTAGGTACTTCTTAGATCTCTGAGGATTCGACAACCCAAGCTAGACTACAAGGACCGTCTTACCTTCTTCTTTTGGCTAAATTTGAGCGTGAATAAAATTTTGGCACCATTTCTGGGGACCCAAGTAATTAATCTAAACACTAATTATATTCTACCCCATTTCTTATTTTCTCATCCAAATTCTCTTATCTTTTCCCTTTCTTGTTTTTCTTTTCTTTTGGCGCATGTCCGCGTACACTCGCGATCAATCAAACTGTCTAGTTAGGGTGGATAGTCCTGGAGTTGGGGTGTCAAGTACACCAAGGGAACTCTTTCCATTAGATACTAGTCTTCCTAACACCCCCAAGTCAAAAAATGATCCCATTTCAATGTAAGTTCTTCAAATAATTCAACTCATAAATCCGGATGGGAACCAAAATGGAAACCCAAATGAGGCAGCCCCAAACTTGGGGAATGCGGTCGATCAAACCATGAATGAATACCTCACACCTACCTAGACCAATTCCCCCTCATGCATTATACATAATTCCCTAGGATATTACAACTAAAAATTTAAACCCCATGTCCTAAACCATCTTCCCACATTCCATGGAATGGAGTCTGAGATGCCCTACCTTCACATTAAGGAGTTCAATGACATTGTGGAAACCATGTGTCCCCCACATCAACTAGAATCAGCTAAGATGAGGCTATTTACTTTTTATTTAAAGGATCAAGCTAAAAATTGGCTAAAAAATTTGAGACCATAATCCATCAACTCTTGGGACCAACTAAAAAGATAATTCTACAAAAAATACTTTCCCCACCACAAAACAATTGCACTTAAAAAGAGTATCCAAAACTTTTTTGAAAAAGAGGGAGATTCATTCTATGAAACATGGAAGAGGTTCAAAGACACTCTAAACATGGTTCCACACCATGGTTTTTATATTCCTGAACAAGTGATAATTTTATATGAAGGGTTGGGTCTGGGGAACAAACAATTCATTGACATGATGTGTAATGGAACTTTTAAAAACAAAACCCCAAATGATGCTTATGAGTATCTTAAAGCCTTTCTGAACAAAACCAAACATGGGGAACATCACTGTATTCTGAAAAGCCACAAAGAACTACTAGAATTCATATACTTAGAGAAGAGTAAATCCTTAGGGCTAAACTCGTAGCACTCTCTAGGAAGGTTGAAGAGATAGACCTTAGGAAAGTCCATGAAATCCAAACTATATACCTTGTTTGCAAAATTTGTGACAAACATGACCACAAGACAGAAAACTTCCCAATAATTCCATACATTAAGGATTTTCTTTTAGGAGGACCCCCAACAGAAGTAAATGCCTTGAACTTTCAAAAGCCTCAATACCAAAACAACTTCAACCCAAGGTATAATGACCACCCATGCTTCTGCTGGAAAGATAACCAACAACCTATCCAACCACAGGGACAAAATCCTTACCACCATCAGAACTACCAAAACCATAACCAGTTCTAAACCCAACCTATCCAATACCAATAGCCACCGGTCCATTTTCAACAAACCATCCCACCTCCAAAAAATCCCTCTGGGATAAACCAATCTTCTCAAGCACCAACCCAAATTGTTCCACAAAGCCTACTAGAACAACTATACAAATAAATGGAGAGGATGAACTCAGAAGTCTCTTCCCTAAAAAAAGAACTTAAAACCATCAAAACTAGAAAGGCACTCATTCTTACTTAGGTGGTACCATCCTCAACTTCAAGGGGAGAGTCAAGTTGCACTCAAACAAATCATGAACAACTAAAGGTTGTGACTATTTTAAGAAGTGGGAAATCAATTGAGAAACCTGAACAACTAATTCATAACCCACATGAAGATCTAAAATTGGATGAAAATTCAAATGAACCACCAGATCAAACTGAGGAAACTGATAACAATGTGAAAGAAACAACTCTTCAACAAACAACCCCACAACCTGCACCATTTCCTCAACGCATGAGGGGGAAAACGAAGCCTGAATTGAGTGAAAAATTGAGAGAAATCTTCTCACAAGTCAAGATGAACATTCCCCTTCTCGATGCCATCCAAACCATACCTGCCTAATCAAAGTACCTTAAGGACTTGTGAACTTTTAAAATAAAATTTTCACATAAAAACCAAGTCCTTTTGGATGCTAATGTGAGTACCACCATTCAAGGGACCATTCCTCCTAAGTTGAAAGACACGGGTTTCCCTTATATCAATGTTGAACTAGGAGAGAGAAAAGTTTTCAAGGCCTTGTGTGACCTAGGTGCTAGTGTCAATCTCATCCCATATGTTGTGTACTGCCAGTTAGGCCTAGAAGAGCTCCAACCCACATCTGTCACACTTCAACTTGCTGATTGTAGCATTAGAGTTCCAAAGTGGATTTTAAAGGAAGTTCTAGTAAAGGTTGAAAACTTCATCTACCCTGCTGACTTCATTATCCTTGAAAACCATCCAAACTTAGGAAATAAGGAACAAACCCCAATCATCCTTGGTCATCCTTTCCTTGCAACAATCAACTCTGTTATCGGAGTTCGAAACGGGAACATGACAATCAACTTTGGAAACATGATTCTAGACTTGAACATCTATAATACAAGCTCACAAATAGGGGATGATGAGGACATTCATGAAGTAAACATGATAGGAAGCATTGATAATGAATCCATAGAACATCAAGGAATATTTGATGGATGTTTAAGTCAGGATGAGATTGATTTCCTTTATTCACATGAAGGAATTTTATCTCCTTGGATTGAATCATTTTAAAATTACTCTTATGATGAAGTCTTAGGTCCAACAATCAGTTAAACCTTCTAGGAAACCACATTCATGGAGACCAATCAAACTTTCTTCCCTAAATCTGATCAAACCAATCTTGTACCTGAAACTTCTATATGTGGGGAATCAATCCTATCTGAAACTCTAAAAAATAAATTGATATTGATTCAATGTCTCAATCTTATGCTGAAATTCTGAACCAACCTGATCTTGAATTGAAGGAACTTACCGCTTCACTCAAGTATACCTTCTTATGGGACAATCAAACACATACTATTGTCATTTCTTCTTCTCTTGAAGCCAATCATGAGAGGATGATTCTAGATATCCTTAGGAAACATAAGAAATCCATTGGTTGGACCCTATCTGATATTCCTGGGATTAGAACACTTATTGGGACTCATAGGATTGTTCTGGAATCTGATTCAAATCCATGTCGTCAGCCTCAACGGTGACTCAATCCTAATATCATGAAGGTAGTAAGGTAGTAACTTTTGAAATTGTTAAAAGTTGGTATCATATATCCCATAACTAAGAGTGAGTGGATCATCCCAATCCAAGTGGTTCCCAAGAAGGTAGGAATCACAGTGATAACCAATAAGGATGGAGAGATTCTTCCAACTAGGTTGATTAGTGGATGGAGGGTCAGCATTGACTATAGGAAGCTAAAATCATTCACCAAGAAGGACTATTTCCCCTTACCATTCATTGACCAAGTCCTTAAGAGAGTGGAAGGTCATGCCTTCTACAGTTTCTTAGATGGGTACTCAGGGTATAATCAAATTAAGGTCTCCCTATAGGATCAATGGAAGACTACATTCACTTGTCCATTTGACACCTTTTCCTTCAAACACATGCCCTTCAGTTTATGTAATGCCCTTGGAACCTTCCAGTAGTGCATGATGGGAAAATTCTCAGACATGGTAGGGGATTTTCTTGAGGTCTTCATGGATGACTTCTCTGTGTTTGGGGATATATTTTAGGGATGTCTGAGGAATGTGGAGAGAGTCTTGTCAAGATGTGAAGAAAAGAATCTGGTCCTAAACTGGAAAAAATTTCATTTCATGGTTAAGGAGGGACTAGTTCTAGGACATATAGTCTCAGGTAGGGGGATTGAAGTTGATAAAGTAAAGGTTGACATCATTCGTCACCTTCCATCACCCAAAAATATTAAGGAAGTGAGGTACTTCTTAGGACATGTAGGTTTCTATAGAAGATTCATCAAGGACATTAGATCAATATCCCGTCCTATTTGTGCTCTACTAGTAAAGGATGCTCCATTTGTTTGGATAGAAAGCTATGAGGGTTCATTCTCAACCCTCAAATCCTCTATCACCACTCCTCCCATTATGAAATCTCCAAATTGGAACCTTCCTTTCGAACTTATGTGTGATGCAAGTGACTTTTCTGTAGAAGATGTGTTAGGACAACATTGTGATAAAACTCCTTATGTCATTGCTTATGCAAGAAAATCCTTAAATGATGCCCAAATCCACTACACCACCACTGAAAAGGAGTTACTTGCTACTATGTTTTCCTTAGAGAAGTTTAGATCCTACCTCTTAGGATCCCCCATCACTATGTTCACTGACCATTCTGCACTAAAATACCTCTTCCAAAAACAAGATGTCAAGGGTATACTAATTAGGTGGGTCTTTATCTTACAAGAATTTGAACTCACAATCACAGATAAAAAGGGTGTTGAAAATGTTGAAGTTGATCATCTCTCTAGGGTGGAATTAAAAGACAAATCAAATCACCTTTCTGTGTCTGATTCATTCCTTGATGAACACCTATACTCTGTGAGTGACTGCCCTTGGTATGCCAAAATAGCCAACTTATTAGTTACAGGAGTAATTCCAAAATTCTCAGGGACTCAAGCTCAAAGGAAATTCCTTTATGATGTTAGAAACTATGTGTTTGATGATCTATACCTCTATAAGTTCTGCCCTGACCAAGTCATTAGGAGGTGTGTCCTAGAATCTGAACAAGAGTCCATCCTTAAATTCTATCATAGTGAGGCATGTGGAGGTCAATTTTCCTCTAAGAAAACTTCTGCTAAGATTCTTTAGTGTGGTCTCTTCTGGCCCACCCTCTTAAGGTACTCCTACACATTTTTTCAAAGATGTCCTAAGTGTCAACAAGTAGGGTCAATCACAAAAAGGAATCAAATTCCACTCACTCTCATCTTAGTGATTGAAATCTTTGATTGTTGGGGAATTGATTTCATGGGTCCCTTCCCAAACTCTAGGGGATATCTTTACATTCATTTATATTTTGATTATGTCTCCAAATGGGTTGAGGCCATTCCTACAAAATCCAATGATCATCAAACTATGATTATATTTCTCAAGGAAAACATATTCTCTAGATTTGGAATTCCTAGGGCTATCATTAGTGATCATGGAACTCATTTTTGAAATCTTCCATTCTCATCAATCATGTAAAAATATGGAATTTCTCACAAATTTTCCACTTATTACCACCCACAGACCAATGTTCAAGCTGAGTCAGCAAATAGGGAGATTAAGAATATTCTTGAAAAAATTGTCAATCCTTCTAGGAAAGATTGGTATGAGAAACTCTTAGATGCCCTTTGGTCATATCATATAGCATACAAAACCATCCTAGGAATATCACCATATATGTTGGTTTATGGAAAAGCAAGCCATTTACCTATTGAAATTGAGCATAAGGCTTTTTGGGCAATTATGAAAATAAATTATGACCTCTCATTGGCTGGAACAAAAAGGAAATTAGATCTTAATGAACTTGAGGAACTAAGGATGGAGGCTTATGAAAATTCAAGGATCAATAAAGCTAGAGTTCAAGCCTACCAATCTAGGAATATCAAAGTCAAAAATTTTGAACCGAGAAAATTTGTGCTCTTGTATAGTTCAAAACTTCATTTACACCCGGGAAAATTAAGATCTAGATGGTCAGGTCCTTTCATAGTGCAGCATGTGTACCCCCATGGGGCAGTAGAGATTCAAGATCCCACAAGTGGTTACATTTTCAAGGTCAATGGTCAAAGTTTAAAACCATTAATTGAATCATTTAATAAACATGAAATAGAGGTTGAGTAAACTAATCCAACCTATGAACCAGGAAAAAATTGATAGATTTAGGATCCATGTGAGGCTAACGACATTAAACAAAAGTGTTTCACGGGAGGAGACCCATGGTTTTCATGTCATATTTATTTTTCAAATAGGATTAATTAATCATTTTGATATTTAAAAAAAATAAATTGTTGACATGTTCTTCTATTATGAGTATGGATGGGTATGAAAGGGGAGCACCATATTCATCTGTGTCACGTGGTGTGATCCTTGAGTAATACCTTACCCAAAAATTTAAAAAGAAGACAAGGTATCATCTGTTTGTTTTATTTTTATGTGTTTGTATGTTAAAATAAAAATACAAAAAAAATAAGAATATAATAATAATTAAAAAAAGGGCCACATCATAGGTCGTGGGGCAAACCCCGTCACAACCGGTGAAGCCGTGGGGACTCGAACCCAGGACCGAAGGGAGACAGGGGCGCGTGCTTACCACTGACCTACGGATTTTTGTGCTTCCTTATTCTATAATTTTATTATATATACTAATATTTTACTTTCTTTATTATATAAATATATATATATAGTTTTTTCCACTAGGGAATTCTCATAGTGACATCGAGATCAAGGGACTAAATTTGAGCAGCAAGAATTTCAACTTCAACCACAAGGTAGCTTCATTCCATGATCCTCGTTTTCAATTTCTTTTTTGAACTCTCATTCTATAACTCTACCCCTTATAAAGTTTCTTTTATTTAAACACTGGGGATAGTGTTATTTTAAGTTGGGGGGAGATAAAATAAAAAATGCTTTTGTGTCAAAAAAATGAATGATTTGAAAAAAAAAATTGTGTGTAAATGGAAGGAAAAAATGCTTTAACTTTGAACATACTAATACAAATTTCCCACTTTGAAACTGAATATAAAATAATTTAGCATGCCCTGATTCTGATTTTAGTCCTTTTATAATTTCATGATCATTGATTTTGGAAAGTGTGGTTGTCCAATGTGATATTTCATTGTTTATATTTTCATCCAAAAAAAAGATCACAATGCACGTCCTTTGGATAGTGAGGTATTAGTTTAAGTTCATGGGGTCCCCCAAATAAATAGCATAGTTTTTGTGATCATTTTAGTTTTAATATGAGTATTCAATAAAAAAAATTAAAAAAAACAATAAATTTGTGCGTAGAACAATGAAATGGCCTAATGCGTGGCTTTCGGAACTTGGGGATCATGACTACATAGTTTCCTAGCCTAGAATTAGTAATTTTATCTCTATTTTTGGTAATTTGAATTTTTTTTTGAATGAGTTAACTCGAGATGATGCCTGGGTATGTGGGCTTCACTTGGTGTCCTAAGGTCTTTGAGCCTGAGAGTCATCGACAAAGTCTCGCTACAGGGGTTGACTCTTTTGAGTGTAATTTCAATTACCATGGAAAAATTGAAAAAACAAAAAATAATAATAAAAAAAATGAATACTCATCTTAATATTGAAATTTGATTCCAACTTGAAATTCTGTCATTTCCTTCTTGAATAAAGATGAACCCCCATGTCTAATGCGATGCACAACACATCATCACTCTTAATTGATATTGGATGAAATATGGCGATGAATTTGAATAAAGGAATGGGCTTGGGATTGGGATATGCTTATGAAACTATCATGTATTAAAATATTTTGATGGGTTTCATGATTTTTTTCTATAAGGGTTTTTGGTAATCATTGTGTATTAAAATGTTTTTGGAAAATGGAATTCGAATTTCATATTGTTGAGATATATATTGCTCGGGACTAGCAAAACTCAAGTTGGGGGTGTGATTAGCCACTAAATGAGGATAATATTCCTTGTTAATATATATAATATTAATGTGATTTATTATTCATAAACAACATTTTAGTGCATTTTACACTTTGAACATCATTTCACATTATGATTGTAATTCCTTCTTAAAATGCACTATTATGTGGTACATTTTTTAACATCATTTAAAGTACCCAATGATTCATATGATTTTAAGGAATGTATTTATCCATATTTTAATTTGATATTTTTTGAAATTGATCTAAAATTCATTATTAACATGTTTCATTCAGGGATCAATGGAGAATTCATGGAAGAAGATGAGGATATTTTGTGATGAAACGAAACAATTTTGGAGAGAAGTCATATTGGACACCAGCCCACTGATGAGAATGTGGGGCCAAACATACTAGCCCAATGAAGTCCAAATTTCGTGGAATTATAGAATACATGTATATGAACAAATAATTATTCAAGATCCGGTGATAATTTGGCCTCCATGGTGGTCATTAAGGTGGCCCAATTGGGAGATAAAATTCTAGACCAGATTCTGCGGCCCAGAACAAATCCTACCAATATAATAATATCTCGGCATAAACAACTCCAAATGGGTCCAAATTTTACAGGCTGTTAGGAGAAATCTGGGGATCCATTTTCTTTTTATATGTCCCACTATAATTAGGCCATCTAGAAGGCCTTAGAAGTGCATCTGTTTGGTGGATGAAATCTGGCTGCCACCTTGGGTCAAGGGTGGAAAAATCAACTCTCCCTCAACTTTACACCCACCTATGGCCTACCAAAATTAATTGATATGCTTTGTACTATTGTAGGATCAACCCAAGGATCCAAAAATTCCTATTTAAGTCATTGGTGGAGGAGGAGTTGATCATCTTTTGATCTTTCTTTCATTGTAATGTTATGCAATGATTTTGTTGTCTCAAGTTTGCCTTTCACATGTAAGTTGTTGAATTCACTTTATTTTCTTAATAAAAGTTCTTCTCCTCATATTATTATGTTTTTATTCATATCACTTTGATACTGTTGGTTCAAGATGTGAATTTATTCATGCCAAACCTTGTGAAATTATCACACAACGGTGGAGTGATCGTTATTTTATTGTGTTTTTTTACTTCTCCATTTCCTCCCTCATGAGTCTACTTTCTGCTTCCATTGAAACCACAGAATCAATGGAGGGCTAACCCACTTATGGGTTGATCCAAGGTAGTATCAAGGGTCTTTATTGGATGTTATTTATAACCCCATTAATTTCTAATCACTTCTTTAATTGAGATCTTTATTTGATTATTTTTAAACTCCATCGTCCTTGTTGAATTTAAGGCCACACACTTCAAGTGCTAATACGAACCTTTACCTTGAATTGCTAAAAAATTTGATCCTTCAAGTGTATAGGTGATTAGTATTATGGTGTGTTTTTATAAAATTAGTAAGTGATGAAGTTTTTTTATCTCCTTAAATGAACTCAACTCAAATATAATAAATTGAAATAATTGAAAAGGGAATACGTCTAATCCACCCCAAATGATAACCTAGGATCAAATCATTATTTTAAATTGAATTCACTTAAGTCTCTTAGAGTTAATTTAAAACCATCTTAAATCAACCCAATTTTACCACTTAATATCCAAAAACAATCCATATAATGTACGTGTCTGTAGGTACTTCTTAGGTCTCTGAGGATTCGACAACACAAGCTAGACTACAAAGACCGTCCTACCTTCTTCTTTTGGGTAAATTTGAGTGTGAATCATTTCACATGGAGCATGAGTAAATCCTAATTTTACTTTAATTATCATTATTAAACCCTCATTATACTTGATGTATCATGATACTAATCTTTACCCAAAGCATTGGAGTGCTATCAGGGCACACCCTTCTTAAACATTTCATCTCATGCATAAGTGTGCCACATGGATCATACAACATGGTTTCATTAAACATCATCATTTATTAAACGATAAAGGAATGTGGAATTAATACATGAAACTCTATAATCAATAATTAAAAGTGTTAAAAGTGGGTTCCCTAGACCCAACTTGTATTGTACTTTGATTACCACTAAATGTATGCAGTTTGTTATAATACATGTGTTTATCTTTCCATAATAGTGTATATACTTCTTCATACACTTTTTTTATGGAAATTTCCTTAGATTACATGTCATATCAAGGGTTATAGCAGATCCCAGACTATAATGAGAACCCCAAGATACCATGACAGTAATGTTAAACTAATTCCATATGGTCTAGTTACATCATTATGAAAGGACACAGATGATGTGTTACCATCAGGTGTTGGGGGCTCATAAGCATTGAGACTTCTTCTCATGAAGTTCACACTTGACGACATATAGTAGTTGAGATCATGAGTACATACCCGCATAATAGGAATACCACATGTTTTAGGTGTCATTGGTCATTTCTATCTACGAACATGTGTAATGGTCTCCAGAATTGAGATCATTATCAATGAATGTTATTTAATTACGTACATTTGATGCAAGGTGAAATCCATAGAGATAAAGTCATGGAGAGGTAGTTTGTATCGGGTATGTCATCAATGAAATAGAATTGATTGAATGATTGATAAAGGATTTTTCTCTTCTGAGTTAAGGAAGAGATATCTTAGGCGTGGTTGATTAGGATGGTTTCACCTTCATTATATCCATGGCCATGGTAGTGTAAGGTAAGTCCATTAGGACAAATCAACAAATAAAATAAAATAAGACAAAGGATGATAAAAATAATGTGCATTCTACTTTATTGAGATATCGATGGCAAAGAGATTATATTATATAGACTGTGTTCGTAGGAAGGTGTTCGTTGCTTCGACTTTACCTTGTCTCTATAGGGGCCTCGATGGGTTGCTAGACCCCACTATTGGTCAGTGGATATTATTTACTACTATTGAGGTAAGGTCCTAGATGGTCACACACAATAGCGCTTTGAGAATCTACCCTATTCTGAGAATAGGAATATAGAACTTGGTGGGACCCTCCAAAGGGTCCGAGTACTATCCAATTTTTAGATCACCAAGTGATAAATAAATTCCTTAATTATTAAATATTGAAATAATATGTTGAATTTATTTATAACATGTATTTATAAGTGATCGGTAAATACAAAAATAAAATATTATTCAAATGGATTTAAACATCCAGGGTTCATTTAAGGTTTTCAGGAGAAGTGACTCAAGTTATAAGACTCAAGTTTATCATGCAATATAAATTAATATATATTTCAGTTAGTGATAAAATTATAAATATTATTTATGGAATAATTTTATTTGTAATAAATAAATATTTATTGTACTTATAAGAGGATATTTACTACACGGGGGCCGGGAACCCATACCGAGTATTTTAGATATCCCTTATATAAGTAAGAGAGAGTCTCTCCTCTTAAAAAGATTCATGTATAATTTTTGAGAGACTCTCTCTACTCCTGGGTTCTAGAGAGATCCTCTCAAGAAAGGGATAACTTCAAGATATTTCTTCATGGATCTAAGTTCCTTGCCTTGCGATGATCATCGCTGCGTCGAGGAGATCATTGGTGTGTCGCGCTAGCACCCAGATTCCAACGAATGACGCACATGAAGATTTGAAAGGCATGTGTGGATGATCTAGAGGACTTTGAAATTGGAGTCTTCGAGCGAAGATCACTGAAAACCTATGATTCACTTTCTCACATCAGATCCAAACAAGGTACTTTTTCGTTTTATATTTTTTTCTTAGTCAAATCAGCGTGTGGTCCTCGAATCATACTGGGGATAACTCACCAGGTTCGATGTCCTAACATCGCCCCAGTGATGAGAAAATTTTTAAATTTCCCAGCCCATCGGCTTCCACTGGCCATCCCGATACCTTACAAAAATTTCATAAAGTTTAATACTCTTCATAGAAAAATGGGCATGGTATTCATTACACAATGACTTTGGTTTGAGAAAAATCGTGGTGCAATTTCGGCAGCATAACGATGTGACATAAGAATTCATAAAAATGGTTGATGAGAGAGAAAGGGGTGTCTCTTCATATGTAAATGAAATGGACAGTAAGGGGGTCATATAGATACATGTTGAAAAAATGTTATGGAATTTAGATTCATAATACAAAACAATCACTTGAATGTGAATGAGAAGAGAGAAATTCCTTAAGGAATTTCAGCATGGTAACAGGTGTACACAGAAGGAATTAATGAGAGATAAAGAGGTCTCACATCATTTTAAACATATAGAGGGGAATATAAGGGAGGTTAGAAATAATACCCCAACATTTTTTAATTGAAAGAAAGAGGGTATTATAACATAAAGAAACTTGGATAAAAATAAGAAAGGTAGGAATCCCTTACTTGGAAGTGTGATCCCAAAGGCTTGGGAGAGGCTTGAGAGAGGCTTCTTGGGAGATTGGGGCTCCTTAGGAGGATTCTAGATATATGAGGTTAGAGGTTGGATTAACTCAAAATTCTTTGAGTGAAAAGTAAATGGAATCTTGGGTGGGTTTATATAGGAAATGAGAGGGAATTTTTTATTATTTAGTTTTGGGACACCACACATTAAACTAATCAAAACCACAAAACAAACCATGGTTTTTTCCAAAGGGGAGTGGAAAAAAATATTTTATAAGTCCAATGTCCTAACTTATTAAAATAATAGGGTTTCTTATGTAGAGGTGAGTCACACTCTCAATGAAATCAATTTAAAAAAAACTAAAATGTTTTATTAGTTTTGGAAAGTCCACTAAGGATTTTTAAAATAAATAAAACAAACCTAAAATCAAATTATTTTAATTTTAAAAAATATATTGTCCAAACATAATGTTTATAGTATCTTATTACATCACTATTGGGTCATTATGATTTCATAAAACACATTATATATTTAAATGATATTTAATTTTAACCCAAAAATTCGACTGTCTCAAAAAATTATGAAAAATTCACCATTGGATAATTTCTTTTGATTCCAAAAATAATATTTATTTTATCTAAATGATTTTCTAAATGTGTGAATTTTTACTTTTAAAATAAAAACTCTTATTTATCAAAAATTCATAGGTTTTGACAAAAATAGCTTTCAAACCCTAATAAAAATCACAATTGTATTCATAATAATTATACGGTCATTCATATTAACAAAAACTAATTTAGAAATAATATTTAATTAAAATATTATTTAATTAAAAAATCTATTAATTCTTCAAAATAGATTTCTTAATTAACTAAAAATGCTAATTTTTCTTTAAAAACTATTTACAAAGTAATAATAATAAAATGAATGTATATTATCTATGAAAAAATAATGTACATAATAATAGTACTAGGATCTCATTACAAAACCCCTTATAACACCTGCATATGACCGAAGGGTAAGGTGTGTGATTGTGACAGACTCTTGGGGTGGCTTAGATAACATCACTCGAGTGGTAATCTCTATCAACTTCCACTTATCCCATAGGCGGTTCCATTCAAGTATAATGTGTTGAAGCTCAGATTGGGATTGGTCAAGATCGAAGCCCAATGATGCCACCTCTTTTTCAAACTCTGACAAATGGGCTTTGTACGGAGCAATTCTACTAGATGAGGCCATCGTTTCATTTGTCTGAGTAAATTAAATTTTTTAAAGTCCTATATTTATAGTAATCATGTGATCAATGTTCAACGGATATATTATCAATGGTCACAATTCTTAATGGTATTTTAAAAAAAATCATAAAACTAAATAAGTTCATGTGTTATATAGCCATTTTTCATAATAAGACATTTAATTAGATCAAGAGAAATTTTCATTGATAAAATTTTGGGTTGTTACATTTAAGTATGTGTGGATGATATAGATGGATTTGAACTTGAATCCTTTGAGTAATAATTATAGGTTATGAGATGTTATCAAATGCATAATAAATTTGAAAAAGGTAATCATTCGGTATAATTTTTATGCTTAAATAAATTCACATGAGATCATCATTCCTTACCGGGACTTGGATTGTTCAAATTGATGAAGTTATGTCAATCCAATGATGAAAATTTTAAATCTTCAACCCAACTTCTTTTTTTGCACACACCAATACCAAAAATTTGTATCGGATAGATCACATGAATTTTTTAAACTAGAAAAATTTAAATTTTCTTTAAATTTAAGTTAAAGGATTTGTTTTTGTCCCAACAGAAAATATCTCACATCAATTCAATTTTAGAAATCCAAGTTACGACCATCTAAAAATTTAATTCAGATCAAAACAATGGTATAAAATTTAAGAACATATATATATATACACATCAATTTTTAGGTGTTTTTTCTAGTGATCCAGTTCCATCTAGGTTCTGGTCGAATTTTGATGGCCAGAACTGCTTGGTCTGATGGGTGTAATACCATGGATGAAATATTTTTCAAAATCCTGAAAGACTTGGCTTTTAGAAAATAATTTTATAAACAAATTAAATTAATTTAAAAGTTTTTAAGGGGTGGGTAACTATGTCAATATGAAGATAAGTTAACAAAATCAAAGGACAAAAAAGTTTTAAAATTAAAAAAATGAAGGGATAAGGGGTCGGTGGTCCAGGGTTCATCCAAAAAAAACTAAAAATTAAAGGGTGGGGAAGCTTCCCATGGAAGATTTTCCAACTCCACTTCCACCTATTGTGGCACTGCCACCTCTGACCACCCCCCCTACCTTCCATCTCTTCCCAGTCGACCTGCCTCCCTACTCCTCATGTTTCCCACAACTTACCCAGTGCTTGACACTGATTCCTACACTATCTCTTGGCCAATCACAATCATTTTCGTCATTGTCGTTGTAGTTGGCCTCCCTAATCGCTTCCACTGCCACCTGCAGTCAACCTTCCATGGTGTGTGGTGCCCTAGTGGCCCCTACTATGGTCCCCTTGTGTGGCCTCCTATGAAATGTACAACCCACAGTATAACCGGTTCAACCCAACCCAATATGGGGAAATTCAAGTCCTTCCCAACCCAAAACAGACTTGGGCAGGTCCTTCCTAACCCAAAATGGTCTGTAGCGGGTTATGCCTGACCCGCCCAGTCCTATGCAAGCCCAAAAAATCTTGTAAACCCTTTTAAGGGTTTTATGGGACACTCAAGGGCCCATGAACAATTTAATATTTCTATAAAGTTAATTTAAATGTTAAGATTTTAAAAAAAATTAATATTTTAAAATAAATTTAATTTTTGGAATAAAAATAAATTAATTGTGAGACCGAATGAAATAAATTACTTAAAATAAATAATTAATTTAATTTCCCTCTACTTGAATTTATCATATTTTAATTTTTATCGAGCATTTAATTTACCTTTTGACTGGTCTTTATAATTTACTGAACAATGTTTGTCTGGGATATTAATTTATTTAATTAATTATTACAACTCCATGTGATGAATGTAATAGTTAATTTATTTTGAAGTTATGTGTAGCATCTTTATTTTCTTAATATGTATAAGGTTCTGTGCGTCCATCAAAATAATTCTATATATATATTTCACTTCTCGATACCCCATAACTTGTGTGTGAGTATTTATGTATTATGATGATAATGCTACAAGATTTGAACCACACTAAGATTAAGCAGTATCCCAGATGAGATGAGGAAACATTAAACTAGGGTGCGATCTATGATAAAAGTCATATTCGACTGAGGAATTTTACCCCAAGGGTTATGGATGATTCATTAAGGATAAATGGATCAACCAACACTAAATGCTCACAATTAGACAGGTAGTTTATTTAATTTATGCATTATTTATTATTTTATGAATATACATGTTTGTGGGATCACACAAAATAATAAACATATGATGGATGGATTAAAACAAATAAAGACACGGTGAATGTTTTTATGTTAATGCATTGATCAGTTGTGAGAACGATCACATAGTACAAGCATATTAAATATAAAATTAATTCATTTTTCTAGTAACAATAAAAATCCTTGAAGTAATATTAAGTTGTATGACTTAAGTCACCTACATTTGAATAAAACCAGGTGTATGAGGTGCTTGTTAGCCCTAGTTTAGGGTGTCTCCTACTACTGGAGAGTTTTTATGAATATTATGGTTTGACTTAACTAAAGATGGTAAAAAACAATTTTCCATAGCTAGCTTGTTATCACTTTATATTCAAAGCATTGATATAATCAAGGTTATGATTTTGAGAAGTTAGGACTTCACTCAATAGTTCAAGGAGTTGTGAGTTAATGTGGTTGGATAGTCTAGAGCCTACCTTGAAACTATATGAGTAGTGCCTTAGCCTTAGCTTGGAATATAAGTAAATGTTTCAAGGATCCTTTCCACTTGAATACTCAAGTGACCAGGTATTCTTATTGTAATAGCGAGGGATAATAGGGTTAGATAAAATAGTGGTATATATTTAATGATTCAATTAGTAATGTATAATTTATAATCAAGATAAAGTACTAACTTCTAAATTTATTTTTTATAGATAACATAGAAATCACCACCACCAATTCATTATCATTGTGATCAATTCTAGATAAATAAAATATACTAACTGGCTATAAATTTCATGAGTGGTATAGGTACTTTCACATAGTACTATTCTAAGAGAGAAATATTTATATGTTTAAGTACTCACTTCCTATTGAGCCCCATCAGGAATCAAGCAAGGTAGATAAGGAAAAACATACGAAGCTTATAGATGATGAACTTGATGTATAGTGTATCATATTTTCATTTATTTACAATTAACTACTAAAAATGCATAAATATGAAGATGCCTACAAGATGTTAACTCATCTCCAACTGTATAGGTGCAAGCTAGCATAAGGGAATCAAGAAGGACCTCATGTACTCAACATTATTAGGTACATCGAGAGACTTAAATCCCTTGGGTTAAAACTAAATCAGGAACTGGTGACTTATCTCATTATTTCATCTTTACCACTAATCTTCTCATATTTTATTATTAATTACAACATGAATAACATGAAAAAGTCACTACCAGACCTATTGGATTTAGTTCTCCAAGCAGATATGGATATTAAGAATACTGATTCCTCAGCCCTTATAGTGAACAAGAGGGGGAAGGGAAAGGATAAGGGGTCTAAGTCTAAACCTAATATGAATACACTAATGTACCATCCTTCCAAAAGGCTAAATATATAGAGAGAGGGAAATGAGTGGGAGGTGTTTTTTTCATGTGGTAAGAAATGACACTAGAATAAGAATTTCAAGGATAATAAAAAAAGGTTATCCTTATTCCTATGGTATTTTTTCATTGAATTAAATCTTTATATATCTACAATTTGGGTATTAGATGTAGCATGTGGCTCAAAAATTTCTATTCATATACTGGAACCAAGTAGATTATTGAAGTCTGAAAAGGGAGAGGTAGATCTATGAGCTACAAGTGGTGTGAGACTAGCAGTCTTGGTAGTGAGAGATTATCATCTGAATTTTCCTAGTGGTTTAGTTCTTTTATTAAATAATTTTAATTATATTCCTTTAGTTACCAAAAACATAATCTTAGTTTCAAGTTTAGACACCATGGGATTTTATTTCAAGTTTGTAAATAATTGTTGTCTCTTTTATAAGGATAATATATGTTATGGTATGGTGCATCTTAATAATGGATTGTATATAACTCAAATCAAAAAACCTATAATGGAAATCAATTACAAAACTATTTAAAATGACTCGTACAACACCCGCATGTGGAACTTTAGGCTTGTTCATTTAAATGAGATTTTTTTATAAAAATTACATTAATTAGGTTTTTTAAACTCAATCAAGTTAAAACCCCTGGATGTATGTCATGCTTGCTTACAAGGGAAAATGACCAAAGAACCCTTCATTGGGAAGGAGTAAGAGCCACTAAATTACTAGAATTGATTCATACTAATGTATGTGGTCTATTTACAGTAGAGGCAAGTGGAAGGCTTTCAAACTTCATTACTTTAACTAATGACTATAGTAGTTATGGATACATCTACTTAATGAGATATATGTCAGATTCCTTTAAAATGTTTACAGAATACTAGCATGAAGTAGAAAACCATCTTTGTAATAAGATTAAGACACTCCACTCAAACTAAAGTGAAAATTATCTTAACCAATCTTTCATTGATCACTTAAAAGAGTGTGGGATAATATCCCAACTCACTCCTCTTTATACACCTCAGTGGAATAGTGTTAGTGAAAGGAGGGATCAGACCTTACTTGACATGTTCAAATAAATGATGAGTATGTCATCTCTTCTATTATCATTTTGGGGATACGCATTATAGATAGTGGCATATAACCTTAACTGAGTACCAACTAAAGCAAGAAATGGTATTCCATAAGAGTTGTGGTGTGGAAATAAACTCAGTCTATCACACATATATGTATGGGTATGTGAGTATTTTTTTAATACTATACCTAGTGACAAACTAGCATCTCGAAGCATGAAGTGCATCTTTATATGTTATCCTAAAGAAACTAAAGTATTTTACCTATATAAACCTTCATATAGAAAAGTGATTGTAGAAATACATTCCATATTTCTAGAAAGGAAACACATTTCCAATGTAAATAATGAGATAAATATTGAATTTTATGAAGTTGATGCTATAGATGCATGGGATTTTGTATGGGAAAATCTCTACAAGAGAGAGTGGGAGATGAAGATTCTCCTAAGACACGAGTACTATATAGTTTAATTCAAGAGGTTAAAAAACCAAAGCGATGTGTTTTTCTTTTCACTGAGTCAGGTGACACATTACTCTTAGATAATAATGAACCACTAACCTACAAGGAAGTAGTAAAAGGCAAAGATATTTCTAAATGGAAAAATTTCATGCATCTTGAGATGGATTAAATTTACAAAAACCAAGTTTGGATTTTGATAGACCCTCCAAATAAGGCAAAACCCCTTGGGTGAAAATGAGTATTCAAGAGAAAGTTGTGCATGGATAGTAAAGTAAATACCTATAAGGAACGACTGGTAGTGAAGGGTTTTAGGAAACATAAAGGCATATAATATGAAAAAACCTTCTCACCAGTAGTGATGCTAAGATCCATCAGAATATTACTCACAACATTATTCGTCCTTGATCATGTAATTTCGAAAATGGATGTTAGAACTGATTTTCTAAATGGTAAGTTTGTTGAAGATATCTATATGAATCAACCTGAAGGGTTCATTAAGTTAAAGAGTACCAATAAAGTATGAAAACTATAGAGATCCATTTATGGGCTGAAGAAGGAATTACGATCATGGAATATTAATTTTGATGATTCTATAAGAGAATTTGATTTCATAAAGAATGAAAGAAAATAATTTGTATATAAGAAGGGTAGTGGGAATTCCATCATTTTCCTAGTGTTGTATGTTTATGACATATTAATTATGGGAAACAAAGTCAAAGAATTACAGTTATTTAATACTTGGTTAGATGAATGCTTCTCCATGAAAGACTTGGGTTAAGTAGCCTACATCCCAGGGATCAAGATCTATCAAGATAGATTCATATGATTATTTGGCTAAGTCAAAGTATATATATTAACAAGGTATTAAAAAGGTAAAATATGGAAATTTTTAATATAGGGTTATTTCCAATGTCACTTGGTATCAATTTTTCCAAGAAAATGTGTCTACAAACACAAAAAAAGATTAAAATAATGATTAGAATCCATTATGATTTAGTAGTGGGATCTATCATGTTTTTCATGCTATATACAAGGTTTGACGTTGTCTTTTATTTAAGCTTGGTGATAATATATCAAGCTAATCCTGGAGATCTGCATTGGGTGGATGTAAAAAAAATCCTAAAGTGATTGATACGTGAAGAGGATATGTTCTTGATTTATAGAGGAGATGAGAAACTAGTAGTGATAGGTTATGATGATCTGAAATCACGGTTAGTCTATTCATTTTACCTGAATGGTGGTGTAGTGATCTATATAAGTTTAAATAAACATGTGGTCACTGACACTATAATAGAATCCAAGTATATCACATTTTATGATGAAGTAAAGTAGGTAGTTTTGATAATAAACTTTGTCTCATGCATTGGTTTTTTTCCTAACAGTGTATACATTATTCTAGTTTATTGTGATAATATTGCAGTAGTGGTTCCTTCCAAGGATCCCAAGTTACACCATATGATAAATAATATACTTCAAAATTTTCATCCCTTGAGTGATTTTACTCATAGAGATTAAGTATTAGTTAGAAGAGTAGTCTTAGAGGATAACATGGTAGACCCCCTGACTAAGACCATATCTTAGTAGAATAATAATTCTCTTGTGAGAGATAGTGGGTTGAGACTTGTTAGAAGTTGGCTCTAGTTCAAGTGGGAGTGTTTTAAGTGTGTTTCCTAGACCCAACTCATGTATATAATTTTATTACCACTACATGTATATATATATTATATATATATGTGTGTGTTTACCTTTCCATAATAGTGTTGATACTCCTACATCCACTGTATTTATGGTAGTTTTATTATATTACATGCCATATCAAAAGGTTATGGTACTTACTAGGATATAATGAGAACCTAGAGATACCATGACAGTAATCTTAAAGTTATGTCCAATAGTCCATATACATCATGCTGACAGGACACATATGATGTGTGACCATCATGTGTTGTGGGATCATAAGTATTGAAGCTTCTTATCATGAAGTTCCTTGTTGGTGATCTTGAGTATATGAGATCATGAGGATTGGGATGATAATAGGAACACCATATGTTTTAGGTTTCATTGGTTGTTCTTATCCATGAACATGTGTAATGGTTTCCTGACTAGATATTATTATTAGTGAATACTATTTGATTACATGTGTTGATGCAAGACAAAAATTATGGAATTGATGTCATATAAATATAACTTGTATTAGGTGAATCATTAGTGGTGTGGAACTAATTTAATAATCAAGATATAATGTGTCACATTCAAAAGGAAGTGGTATCTCAGGCCTAGTTGATCAGGATTGTAGTACCTTCATTAAATCCATGGACGTGGTAAAAGAAGGTAAGTCTGTCTAGTCAGGTCAAAATAATAATAAATTGAGAAAGGATTATGACATTAAGTATTCGACCTGCTTTATGAGATATCATACAAAAAAGAGATTATACTATGTGGCATTATTTTTAGGAAAGGTTTTCATTGCTGTGATTTTTTCTTATCTTCTTGGGGGCCTTTATAGGTTTCTAGACTCTACTCCTAGTTTGTGAATTGTATTAACTACTATCGAGATAACGGCCTAGAGGGTCACACACTTAACACTTTAAAAATTCTCCCATATTCTAATGAATAGGTTTATAGGATATATTAGTTCTAGCACAGGATCTGAGACATGCCTGAGAATAAATGATCACCAATGAATAAATAAATTCATTATTATTCGATTATAGAATAATTGGAATTGAATTTATTTATTAAAATTATTCACATGGTATTAAGTGGATATGAAAAAAATATTATATGAATAAATATTAACTTTATATGAAAGGTTTACTAATATTTTTTGGAATAAAAATTCAAGTTAATAGCTCTCTTTTATCATATAATATATTTTTTATATATTATAATTGATAAATATTTAAATGTCGTTATGACACAATTATTTGTTCATAACATGTAATTTATGGCTTATTTAGTGGAAGTTATTTACACAATGTTCAGGGAACCCTTTTGGGTGTATAATTCCCAATATATAAGAAAGAGGAGGATCATTTTCAAGGGACTATTCACCCACTCAAATTTGAGATCTCATCTCTCCTCCTCCCCGCATCCTAGAGAGAGAAGAGTCCGTTATAAGAATTCAATCTTTGATATCCTTAGTGGATCGAATAGATGGGATATTAGTGATCATAGAGATGTTAAAATCATTTCATAACTCTTCACTACAACCCAAATTCGGATAATTAGTGTTCCTACAAACTCTTGAAGCGTATGTGGATAATGTAGAGGGATTCGACCTTGAATCCTTCAAAAAATAGTCACCAACAATCAGTTATTGTAAAATGTACCATCAAATCAAACAAGGTAATTTTTTTGTTTAATTTTTGTACTTAAATAAATATATGTGAGACTCCAAGGCCTTTATTAGGGCTCAAATCACCAGAGACGATGAATTTACGTTGATCTGGTGATGAAAGTTTTAAATCTTTATCCCACCTTATTCCATTGAACACCCTGGTACCAACCTATAAATATTTAAATAATTAATATATATGATATTTATGATATAACTATTCTTATGGGATTATAATATAATATATTCCTTCTTACCATTCAATCCATTGGAAAATGATAATGTCGCTTGTGCGTACATGTGGACTGCCACCTCGACAAAGTGACATGATTCTTTTTTGTTTCTGATTTAAATTGATGGTAGTAAGTATAGATTTAATGAATTTATATGATATATATGATATAATAATGATTATTTAAAAGTTAAATTATTATTTAAATTTCATTTATTTCATCCAAAAAAAGTAAAAAAAATGTTCATGTGTATGTACGACATACCATCTCTATGAATGGTGTAATTCATTTTTCTATCTACACCATTCATGGATGATTTTAAATATGTATATAATTAATATATATGATATTTATATTCTAATAATAATTATAGATATGATGTAACCATGAGAAAGGAAAAAGTATTAAATATACCGAACTGAAAATTACATGAAAAATGAGACAATTGACACTTAGAAACAATTATTTTAATAAATAATTATTATTAAAAATATGTTAAAATGTTATTAGTAGATAATATATGATAGTATAAATATGAATATAGTTGTTTTATATATTAATAAAAGTTTTAAAATTATTATACAAGATGTTAAATCATGTTCAATAAAGTGAAAGCATAAGGTAATGTATTTTATCTCAATTTCCTTTCATTGAGGCATATATTAATGTTATTCACCTAATTTATTTTATATAGTGTGTATACTTCCCTTTTTACATGATATATCATGAATCCATCATACTTTATGGAATTTGAATTTTCAATTCAAATTATTTCATCCAATTGGATTTAACTTTGAAGTTACCAAGTGGTAAGAGACTTCTTAACTCAATTTCCAATCATTGGGTTATTGATAGAACAAATAGTTTAAATTAATTTTTTCTTATTTTAAATTTTTTTAATCCAATTTTTTTTTTATTTTAATTGAAATTGTCACATTTTATAGTTTTTTAAGTATTTTGAACTTAATTTCAAAAATGGCATATTTTGGAATTTTAACAGTTTAATTTATTTCAATGTTTCGGCCATAAATTGTTCTCCACTGATAAAAATTTCAAAATTACTCTTTTATAGGTTCCCATGGTATATTTTATTAATTTTATCCTTCTATAACTAAAGATAAATCCACCATTTTAGGGCCCAAATCCATATCACAAACCAGGCCTCAAAAACTGTGTACAAATGTGGACATGTATGAAGATGAGATTATATCTTGAATTGGGAAGGCCCAAAAGATCTGAAATTTGGTATGGTGCTGCAAAAGGAATTAATTAAAAACATTTATAAATAAATAAACTCCATAATATTCCGGATTAAAGGTCATAATGGAATGGTAAGTTGAAGTTTTGGAATATGAAGAGTTTGTCTGGTAGAATTAAATATCCGGAGTAATTTGGTTATATCTATCTCTCGATGTAGCAAATGAAGCCAAAATATTGTGGGTAGACATAGGAGAGATATTGAAACAACTTTCAAGAATAAATATTTCCAAAATTATATTATTAAATTGGTATACCATATGCATACTTTCGGAGTAAGATTTTTGGATCCAATTTTTCATTCCCTTTGCCTATAAAAATGTACTCTATATTCATTCCAAAGGGTTGGAAACTTAGGGATAGACCTTGTTGGAAATTTTTATATAGTTTTTATGTTTTATTTATATTGTAATAGTATTATATATTTTTATTATATGTTATTTTTCTTATTTATCTCATTATCTCATATTTTTATCTTTTATATTTTCACGTTGATCTTCTTCACTGTGATCTATTATACTCACGATCATGAGTAACTAACCTGAAGAAGTTCCCACGGGATCTATTCGGTGTTGAACCCAAGTAATTTAAAATTCATTCATATTATTTCTTATTTTCTTAGAGTTAGGATGAGGGGGATATTAGTGGTTAAGGCACCTTTGTGTCTCCATTTTCCAACCAAGGCTTAGCTTTCACTTCTGTCATATTCTCCCTCAATCGAGGATGTGGATGTGCGGTATCTCAGTGATCGTTGAGTATACTATATATTCAAAATCATAGTCATAATGGGATGTTAATTCATATTATGGACTATGTTTATTAAGTATATGTGAAACTAATAAAGATACGATTAAGTTTCACTCTGGAGAATATCCTTGGAGGATCTCCTTTCTTTCTAACATCATTTTGTCCACATTCATTTTTTTTGCATTACATATGCATATTTAATTTTAGTATTTCATTATCATTTATAAAATCTACATTTCTGGTCATTTTATTTCATATATATATATAATGAATTAGAAATAGTTATTTATTGATTGTAAATACTCCTCAAGAGAACGACCTAGGTCAGCCACTGTGTTGTACTTAGTTATAAATATTTTTGAGAGCACACACAACAACGCTTCATCAGTTATACTTATAATTTATTGACTATATTATGTCATGATTATTTTTTAAATTAAATACAATTATATTGTGTTATATTTCTATTTTTTTGTATTTACATTTTTCACACATAATCAATTCATTGATTAATTTTCACTTTAATGATATGATCTTTATTATGGTTTATTACACAATCTCATCCTTATTTGAGATTGTTTATGTTTAAGTTTATATTGAGAGAATTTATATGATATTTCTATATTAATCCCAATCTATTTTCTTATCCTATATTAATTTATAGATATTAATATTTTTCCTTTGATTTTCCTTTTTTGAAGTACACAAGAAACCGAAATAATGTTTTTAAGGAAAATCGACTTTGTTTTCTATTCGATCTAGAATATTTTTCTTCCATATCCATATTCTCATTAAAAAAATTCTAGAATGTTTTTTATGTTATACTATTGTTTTTTAAATTTATTTTTACCCATTCTTTAATTTCTATAAAAAAAATTCAAAGGAATATTTTTGTTATTTTTTAAATGATGTACTTTTTTAATTTCTACATAAAATGTGAAAGAAATATTTGTTTTTATGTACATGATATGAACTAAATTTCCTTATTTAATGACTTATCAATGGTTTGAATATTACTTTAAAATCTTTCAAGATTATTTTCAAAGAAAATGTTTTCCCTTATATTTTGGAAATTTTGAATATTTTAAATAATTGATTTTAAAATGAAAAGGGTATTTTCTTCAAGAAATATTTCTATGATATTTTTAATATAATTACTTCTATGTGAACATTATTTTGTGAATATTATGATTTACTAGGGATATAATATTTTTATTCCATCCTCCATATTACTTCATATGTCTTCTGATTATGTTATATTTATTTATTGGGGGAAATATTAACATTTTGTATGCAAGTTTTTCAATACAAATGTTTATGTTAATTATGAATTGCATTATTATTTGCCACTTTTATATGATGAATACATTAACTAGTATAAAACTCATTTTATTAGACACAATATTCATGTCAGTAATTTATAACTGAAATGAAAAATTATTTTTCAAGATGGTTGTTTAATAAACATTGTGAAAAAATATATCTTTTTTACAATAGTTATTTGATAACCAACATGGAAAACCAGTCTTGTATGTTAGTTATTAAATAACCAATGTAAAAAACCTTTAAATTTTTAATGAACTGTCAGGATTGGTCATTTTGGTTTCATTCTCTCATTTTTCATCCTTTTTTTTCTATCACATGAAAAAACCCTAACCCTTCTATATTTGATCTGGAGGCCTCCAATGTCTTCATTCTTAAATCTGGTGGCCTTGAATATCTTTTTGTTGGAATCCACCACCATCATCTACCATTTCCCATCATTAGCCACTAATTTTTCTCTGTCAGTGCCTTCTTCCCATCAGTGTCATATTTTAAAGAATCCCCCTTATAATATCAATATATGGTTTGTGTTTATTGTTTTGGTTTTCTATGTATCCAAGGAATTTTCATTTGTATTTACAATTACAATTTTTTGTTGATGTTTCTTTCTCTTTACTATTTGTATTTTTTTTACGATTATTCACACATATAAGGTATTTTTTAATTGATGAATCTTTTTTATTAAGGTTTGATTAAATCACTATTTGATGAATTTTTGTTATAAATAATGTTTGTTTACTGATAAATGTGTGTCTAAGGTATGTTTTTAGTCTGCATCTTGAATGGGTGTTTTGAAGGTATAGTGGATTATGGAGTTTGAATACAGTGTATTGATAATGTATATTTAGATGATCATGATGATTGTACCATACTTTCTGATTTTTTTATGAAAGAATGATAATTAAATATGTTCAAATTTATACTTTTTTATCAAATATATTGCCTTTATTTTATTTGTAAAATTTCTTGTGGTGTTTTTTACTATTATTTATAAAATTAAATTTGAAATTAAATTTTAAAATATAATAACTTATTTTCAATTCATTATATTTTTTATAGATAATAATGAATCAAAGTTGGATTATTGAACTATGAATAATTGATGAATATGTTAAAGGTGTTGATGATTTTTTAATTTTCTAAATGATATGTTCCAAACAACTTATTTTTCTATACATGTTTGAAATGTTTAAATATAAAGAAATTGAAAAGTAAATAAATCAAAGATCATTTAATTTTTCATGGTTTTAATCTGAGTTACGGTCTTTAGATTTGGTAGGGTGAAATTGGGAAGAATTTATGTTCTATTGATGATGATGGTTTTCAATATAGTAAGACTGATAAAATTGAAGAAATTATTTTTGATATTTAATAATAGGTAATTGGGAAAGAATTTAAAATTAAGAGTCTATATGGTGCTGCTAAAAAACTTTTGTATCTGGGTTTTATGGAATTTAAGATTTTATCAATGGTGTTAAGATTTATTAACTTGAAGGCGAAAAATGGATGGAGTGATAATAGTTTTACACAGTTACTATATATGTTGAAATATGTACTTCCTAAAGGAAAAAAATCTTTTAGATTTACATTATACTGCGAAGAAAATATTATGGTCGATGGGTTTGGGTTACAAGAAGATGCGTTCCTTCTCGAATGAATGTGTTCTATATAGTAAGGAATATGAATGTCTTTAAAAGTGTCCTAAATGTGGGATATCATCATAAAAGTTGGAATAAAAATCACAATCTAATTTACCAGTTACATAGACTCCTTAAAAGGAAATTTTCTATCTTCCTATAATTCCTCTTTTTAAATGTTTATTTAAAAAAATGATTCAAAAAGGTTAAGATGGCATGTAGATGAGTGGATATGTTATGAAAAATTACTTCATACATCTGATTCTCCACAGTGGAAGAAAATTGATCTAGATTTTTCTAAATTTGGAAATGAATTTTGAAATATTAGACTTGGAATTTGAATTGATGGAATGTATCCATATCTAAGTCTTAGTATAAAAAGTAGTTTATGGCATATTTTATTGGTAATTTATAACTTATCTACTGAATTTTGTATGAAGTAGAAATATATCATGTTGAGTTTAATGATTTCTAGACCAAAACAGACTGAAAATCATATTGATGTTTTCTTATCACCATTAATTGATGATTTTAAGATTTTATGAGATGAAGGTATTAGAGTGTATGATTCTTATAAAATGGAACATTTTCAATTTCATGAAATGATTATGTTCACTATAAATTACTTTCCAACATATGGAAACCTATCTAGATATAGTGTTAATGGGAATAATTCTTGTCCAATTTGTGAGCAACATACTTCATATTATTAACTGAAAAATGGTAGAAAACTATATACATGGGCCATTTAAGGTTTTTTTTCTATGGATCACTCTTATCAAAGATTAAAAAATAAATTTAATGGCTCATGATAATTTGATATTTCTCCAAAACCTTTGCCTATTGATCATTATTTTTATAGGGTAAAAAATATTGATGTCACATTCAGAAATACAAAAAAGTCTAGAAATTATAGAAATATTTAGAAGAAACGATCAATATTTTTTGAACTACCAGATTGGATATATCATGAGGTCAAACATATTATTGATTTCATGCATGTAGAGAATAATATTTATAATAGATTGATTGGAACATTCTTACATATTAAAGGAAAGACTAAAGATGGGTTGAATGTAAGATTGTTCTTAATCTCAATGGGAATATTTTTGGAGTTATCTCCCACTCCTGATGGAAGCTATTCATACATTATCCTAGAGGTTGAAAATTAGTTTTTTTTAGTGCATCCATGGTATCAAAGTTCTATATGGTTATTCTGTAAATGTAAAAAAATTGTATCACTAAAATATTTGAAGTTTATAGGAATGAAATCTCATGATTGACACACCATGATGCAAAAGATCATAATAGTTATATTTCACGTAATATTTCCCATCCATTTTAGAAGGACTATCATGAAGGTGTGTTATTTTTACAATTCAATTTTTAACAAAGTGATTGATCTGAATTCATTTAATTATTTGGAGAACGATGTGGTTTCTATATTTTTTCAATTGTAAATGTATTTTCCTCCAAATTTTTTTGATATCATGGTGCATTTAATAGTTCATTTAGTGTGAGAAATAAATCTTTGAGGGCCTATATATCTATGTTGGATGTATCCTTTTGAAATTTATATGAAGATATTTAAGGGATATGTTAAGAATTCATATCGATATAAAGCCTCATTGTTGAGAAGTATATTTATGTAGAGGTTTTAGAGTTTTGTACAAGTTATTTGTCTATAGTAAGGCACATTGGTTTTCCTAAATTTCACCATGAACAAGTAAATTATGGGGTAAAGGTGATATGTGGATTAAAAGTAAAATCATTGAGAGGTGAATATATAAAGAAGTTACATTTATTCATTTTCAATAACATAGATGACACTCATCCATATATAACATTTCATATTAATGTGTTAAATAAATGCTATTCAAATAAGAAAGATATGAATATTTTGAATGAGCATAACAAAACTTTTTTTACATGGTTTAAAAAGAATGTTCATGGTAGATCAGATGCATCAAAAACATTGAGATTGTTAGTGGGCGGGCCAAGTTTAATTTTGATAACATGTACCGACTATGACAATAATGGATATAAATTTCATATGAAAGATCATGACTGAATAAGTACAATTCATAATAGTAGTGTATTAGTGTTTATAGAAGTAATACATTTTTTGAGTGCTAAAGGCAAAAATCCAATCTCCGTATCAAGTGCATATTTCAGAGTTATTAAAGAAATATGGTAGGATCTTTATAATTTAATGTTTCATAAACATTTTCCATATTTTTTTTATCATTTTAACTACTGATAAATAAGATAAAGAATATTATCGAGTATTCTTTTTAACATTGTTGTCAACTACTCTAACGAATATGGTAAAAAAGTGTTTTGTTTAGTATTGTTTTATTTTGTTTTGTTTCTATAATTTTAAAAAAATTATTCAAATTTTAAAGTATCATTTGTATTTTTTTAATTTTTTATGTCATTTCATCTATATTTAACATTGTTAGAATTTTTTTAAGAACTCGAGTTTTTGTATGAGGTATGGATCCTTTTTTTGTTTAAATGATTAATTATGGCCTAATGTGAATTCCCTTAGAGTTCATGGAGGCATCGGTAGTCTCTGAGGCTTGTTCAGATCTTGAAACCTAGATTTTGGGGAGAAATAGGCCTATTGCATGGTTAGTAGAAACCTTGCAGGGTAGGATGCATGGTTTGAAAAATCGTGTGAGGCTTGGGAAAATAGGAGGAGGCACCCACACAATTTGGAAAACCATGTGATTTGAGGCACGCACACACCCATGCGACAGCTCCTCATTCTTTGATAGTGAACTGAGACATGGTTTGTGCATGTTTTTTCAAACCATGCACACTAACTATGTGGGGTTCCCCTTCCTACAGAAAATCGTTCAAAATTAGTGCACATTTTGACCAACCATGCGGCCAAGTCGTGTGGCCCTTTATTTTGGGGTGAAATTACAAAATCACCCTTAAAATGTTTATATTTTTAACCCTAATTATATTTCTCCTCCATTGATATCCATGATATCTTGAGAGATCCTCCTTGAATCCAAAAGGAAATTTTTGATCCTATTCCTCTTTTCAATCTCGAAATCGAGTGCCCTCAGTCTCGTTGGATCCACATCAGTCGGTACTGAATTTTTTTTGTGCCTTTCATCATTTAACTTTAGATCAACAAAGTTATTTAGGTGCAAGATAATATTCTTTATTTTCAGGTTAATCTTTTGTTCTTCATTTTTCTTTTGACCGAATTCAAATCAAGAGCCAATAATGGAATATCACTCTACTACCGACCTATGGTAGGTGGTCTATACTTTTCCCATTTGTTTTGGTACTTTATAAAGCTATCTTCCATTTTCCACCTTCCAAAATTTCCATTGTATCTTTGAATTTGAATTTAAGAATTGAATTAAGTGTAATGGAACATGTTTGGGATTCCCAATAGTTTCCACTAGACTCATTGGAGGTTGTTTCCCCAACCAAGGCCACACATGGGGTGTGATCTTGATTTTTCATTCTATTAAACCACTCATGGAGTGATTTGGTTCTTTCCTAGTTAAGAGGAAGACTGTTAATAATTGAATTGAACATAGTTTCTTAGTTAGGAGATGGTTTCTTCCCTTTCCATGTGACAACATGATATGCCTTGTTGAATTAATCGAATGGTTTATATGGTTTTTTTAAATGAGTGGATTTACTCATTGTTTGGTTATGTTTGAATTTAAATGGTTAAATGGTTAGGTATAATCATTGATTATATATGGATGTGAATGGTTATATGATTAGGTAAACTCATATGGTATGAAATGTTAAATGGATTGAATGGTGAATGATTCCATTAGATTCCATAGACGTTTCTCCTATGGGTTTTGAACGTGGTAGTGGATTAATTGGATTGAGATTTATCCTTAGGTATTAATTTTAAGGGATGAATTGGGTCTAGATACCCCTTGTATCCAGATTGTCTTGGGCTTGCAATGAACATGGTCAATGGACATGCTCCTTGGACCCCAACTCAAGCCTAACCAAGTTTCCATCAATATGCTCTTGGGACTCAACGAGGATGCCTTGGTCTTCTACATCATGGATTCAGCCCTTTATGGTATAACACTTTGATTATACACCACGGTCATGGTAATTGTGATATTCTTGGTTATACAGAGAAATAGTGGTTGACTTACCACTTTTGGATATATGGGAATTCCATGTTTGAAATGAAATGTATGGATGTATGGAGAGTCCATGTTAGTTATTTATGCATTGATTGTAACAGCCTTGTTACAGGATCTTGAGCCTTATTTTGTAGGGATCCTTGTATGGCTATTCAGTATTACTTGACTAGTTACATGGGTACTTCACTATTTACTACTACTTACCTGTTTACTTTGCAAACTACATAGATTATATTGCACATCCTGGATTGTTATATACCTTTGGTGGTTACCTACTGGGATTGTATCTCACACCCTGTTTGGGCCATTATTTGGTACCCTGATAGAGTATTTGGATGTAGTTAGGGACCGGGGAATGCTCCCATAGTTAAATGTTTGATTTTGTTTTCCATGCTTATGAGTATGGGAGCACAGGACTAAGCTGAGGCTCATAATGCTATCGAGGGATAGTGTTTTTTGGTATTTTTTTATTTTGACATATTTATTGTATTGTAATGCCATGTATATCTATTTTGGATAATTTTTATAAAAATGATATGTATCATCATCTATTGTATATGAGATCCCTTTTGAGAATTAGTATATATTCTTGTCTTGGTTATTTATCCATTGTTTGATAGTTACATTGTTTTCGTTATTGAATATTATTTTTATTCCATTGTGTTACACTCTAGTGATGAGGGAATAGTCTCCCCATGAGAACACATTAGGCCCTCGCTGCTATTTAGAAGCATCTGGTTTTTGGAGAGATGTGCTTGAGGCCATGCAGCCAACCGGACTTGGGGCACTATTAAGCGACATCCGGGTCTGGTATGTTACAAAGTGGTATCAGATCATTTTTCTAGTTTGATTTACTATTTCAAGATAATAGATAGGGATATTAAGGTATAGGAATTTGTTAATGAGATGTGCATGGGTGTATCCAACCCACATATAGGGAAAAACCAAATTACCTCGAATGGAAATTGATTTTTTCTAGATTTTTACTATTATAGTTGATTTGATTCCACCTTTGGGTGACACACTTGGTCTGTAATATTATTATTGTTATGATTGTGTGTTTTCTTGTGTTGAAACCTAATGATATGAGGGAATTCCATCTCATGCATCATTTTAGGAACTCTATAGGAATCGCATGACATGCACTATACCATGATGTATAGAGTTTATTGATTATTTTCATGATTTTGTGATAGGTTTCATGATAGATATACCTACTATTGTGATAGAATTCTGTGTAGGAATTGAGAAAAATGGTTGGTTCGTAGAGTTCCTGCCATAACCTAAGTATTGTTTTCCTGATTAGGCTACAACATACGCCCTAAGATTCCAATTGTGGCACATTGAGTCATGAACCATGATTTGTATGGACTAGAATGTGTTATGTTGTGGATTAGGTGGATTCCATATTTTGGTTCATAAGGAGTATGGGACCTTATGGATTGTAAAGTGATGTACCATTTGGTTCAAAAATTTAAATAAGAAATATGAGATGGTTATTAAATTCAAATGTAAATTTAAATGAGAAATAGAGAACTCGACCTAGACCCAACTTTTGAGTGGGAAAAAGACAGTGTCTCTAGTGATGTTTGTGACTATTCCTTTTTACCAATTCTGGATTTAGGAGTTGGTTGTGTCGCATGACCTACTAATAGGAAGGTTTTGACATGTCCTATGTATTTGAACTATGAATTTTGATATGCATTCTTTTCTAAGGTGTCTATTTGTCATTATAGAGTCATTCCACCATGACGACCTCCAGTTGTATGACATGAGGGTGGAGATGACCATGCTTCAAAGGCTACGGTCCATGGGATATTGGTGGATCCTCCTATAGTGTCGGCTATGGAACTAGCTATTTTTCCAAACACAGGTGTTGATTCATAGTTTCGTGAGGGGTTTTATCACTTTATATATACTTTTTAGGGATCACCGTAGCCTTCCTTATCTATATATGAGCTAATGTGTGTGTTCTATTAGCATCATCCTCCCACATTTTTGGAGGATGGTGGACCATAGGCTATTGATGTGTGGATTGAAACTATGCTATCAATATTTGAGCATCTAAAGAAACCTCCTAAGATAAGAGTGAAGCTCATGACTTACATACTTCGTAGAGTGAAAAAGTGCTAGTGGTATATTCTAAACTAGAATGACTGGCTATGAGATATGGTTTGGGCTAATTCCCAAACTAGGTTCAATGACTAATTTTACCCATAATCTAAGGTAAGAGTGGAATAGTGAGTTTATGTGTTTGGAATAGGGTGTTATGATGGTTATGGAGTACTCGTCATGCTTTATAGAGTTGCAGCGTTTTGTGTCGATGTATCTTAATGATGAGTTATCAATGGAAATACGCTTCAAGGAAGGTCTATAATATGTCATTCAATATCAGGTCAGCCTATTCAGGTTGACCTCTATTACTAAAATTATAAATCAGGAGCTGATTACATTGCGTAACCTAAGAAAAGGTGGGGGCATAGAGCATATCAGTGCAGTCTCTTGACCCAGTGCTTTAGCCTCTTTAGGAAGTAAGCAATGTTTTAAGACTTCCCATGAGATGAGTTCCAGTTAGGCAGTGAGTACTGGAATCTCAGTGTTCTATCATCAGTGTGGAAGATTAGTTCACATGAAAAATTGATGTGATCATGATCCATTTGAGTGCCGATATTGAGGTAGTATGGGGCACGTACAACTTTTCTAAAGGACCTTCCCTCCAGCGGTGAGTGGTAGGGGGTCATCTCTGATACCAGGTTTAGGAGAAATTTTCGCAGCTCTAAGAAGGGGGCTATAGTGGTACTGGTCAATCAGGCCAGGGAGGTGGTGGTCATGGACAAGGCATCCATACACCAGTTACATTGAGAGAGTAGAGTGGGCCTACTCCAGGAAGTGAGGTTATGTTGTAGGGTTACAGTTCATGCCAGATTTATTGTATACAGCCTACCTACAAGGAGCATGGTGCTCGGTCATCTATGATGATAGCTACAATCTTATTAGCCTCAACTCTAGTATTTTCTCTTTTTGACATAAGTGAATCGAATAATTTCATATTTGTGCATTTTGTGGAGATCCTCATGCTTTTGATTAAGTTTTATAGGGGCATTATGATGTTAAAAAATCTTTTGGGGATTATAATGGAGGATGGGCATTAGTATAGGGAGTGCCTTTTTATTTTGGTGGGTTTCACTTCATCTAGAATCCTTTTTTCCTCAAGATGATTGTGTTTGACGTCATACTCAGGATGGACTGGCTAGTGGATTATCAAGCCTACAATGATTTTCATCACTGGAGGGTGACTTTCACATCACCAGAGGGTACTAGGTACATAGGTTCTTCTGATCATATCATATCACCCTCAGACTGATAGCCAATCAGAGCATATGATACATGTGCTTGAGGACATGTTGTGGGCATGTGTATTAGATTTTATGGGATCTTGGTAAAGGCACATACCCCTACTTTAGTTTCCCTATAATAATAGCTATCAAACTACTATATATATGGAACCTTATGAGGAATTATTCGGTAGGATATTTCAATCACCCTTGTACTGGTTAAAGGTAGGTGAGACAGCTTTACCAAGACCGCGTCTTATACAGGAAACTTCTGAACATGTCCAGTTGATTAGGAAGTGGCTGGATACTACACATTCTTAGATAAAATCCTACTTCGATCACTATAGATGACCTATATAGTTCAAGGTCATGTATTGGGTCTTTTTATGTGTTTCACTAAGGCTAGGACATAGACATATCAGAAGATATGGTAAGCTTTCTCCATGATATGTCAGTCTATTCGAGATTCTGGAGAGATTTATGCTGGTAGTATATCGATTGTAGTTGCCTCAGAGGTACCAATCTATTCATGATGTCTTCAACATATCTCAACTAAATTGTTATCACTTGGACCCATCTCAAGCTTTTCAGCCCAAGGAGGTTGAGTTACAGGTTGATGCATCCTTTTAGAATCATTTTATTCGTATCCTTGAAAAGAGCATGAAGGTTCTCTAAGATCACTCAGTCCCTCTAGTATGGGTGTTATTTAAGTACAACCGTTTATAAGATGAGAATTGGGATAAGGAGTTTGATGTATGTGCTCATTTGGAAGAGTTGTTCTAAGATGAATATTTACCACCCTTGAGAGGGAAATTCAATGATGAATTTCTTTAAGGGGGATATTATAAGAACCCAAGTTTTCATATGTGGTAAAGATCCTTTTTTTTGTTTAAATGTTTAATTAGGGTCTAATGTGAATTCCATTTGAGTTCATAGAGGTATCGAGGGTGTTTGAGGCTTGTTCAGAGCCCGAAACCCAACTTTTGGGGAGGAATAGGCCTATCACATGGTTAGTAGAAATCATGTGTGGTAGGGAACACGGTCTGAAAAACCATGCGAGACCTGGGAAGAGAGAAGGAGGAGCCCACATAGTTTGGAAAACTGTGAGATTTGAGGTTCACACCTATGTGAAAGCTCTATATTTTATTAAAGTGAGATAAGACATGTTTTTCACATAGTTTGTCAAATCGTGCACTCTCACCATGTGGGGTGGCCCTTCCTACATAAAATTATGCACGGTTGGCACATGGTTTGGCCAACCATGCGACCAAACCATGAAACCCCAAATTTTGGGGTGAAATTAAAAAATTATCCTAAAATTTTTTATATTTTCAACCCTAATTCTTTTTCTTCTCCATTGATAGCCATGAGATATTGAGAGCTCCTCCTTAAAGAAAAAAGCTAGATTTTGATCTTATTCTTCCATCTAATCTCAGAATCAAGTGTTTTCAGTCTTATTGGATCTACATCAATTATTACTAAATTCATTTTGTATCATTATTAATTTAAATTTGGATTGAAAATTTTATTTAGGTGCAATATAATATGCCCTATTTTCATTTTCTTTGTCTAATCTTCATTTTTATTCTGATCTGAGTCAAATCAGGAGCTGATATAGGACAAGAACTCTACTATTGACCTATGGTAGGTGGTCTATACTTTTCCCATTTGGTTTGGTGCTTTATAGAGATATATTTTATTGTTCCACCTTCCAAAATTTCCGGTGAGACCCCAAATTTGAATTGAATAATTGAATTAAGTGTAATGGAACATGTTTGGGATGCCCATTAGTTTCCATGAGACTCTTTGGAGTTTATTCCCCCAACCAAGTCCACCCATGGGGTGTGATCATGATTTTTCCTACTATTAAGTGACCCATGGGGTGAGTTGGTGCTTTTCTAGTTAAAAGGAATCTTGTTAATAATTTAATTGAACTGAATTTCTTAGTTAGGATATGGTTTCCTCCCTTTCCATTTGATAAAATTATATGCCTTGTTGAATTGATTGAATGGTTTATATGGTTTTGTTTAAATGAGTGGATATACTCATTAGTTGGTTATGTTTGAATGTAAATGGTTAAATGGGTAGGTATACTCATTGATTGTGTATGGATGTGAATGGTTATATGAGTGGGTAAAATCATATGGTATAAAATGTAAAATGGATCAAATGATGAATGATTCCATTAGACACCATAGATATTTCTCTTATGGGTCTTGAATGTGGTAGTGGATGCCTTGGATTGATATTTCTCCTTGGGTCTTGATTTCGTGGGATTCCTTGGGCCTTGCTACACCTTGGATCTGATTTTTCTTGGACTTGTAATGGACATGGTCAGTAAACATGCTCCTTGGACCCCAAATCAAGCCTAACTGAGTTTCCATCAAGACACTCCTAATACTCTATGAGGATGCCTTAATCTTATACACATTGGATCTAGCCCTTCGTGGTCTGAAACTTTGATTATATAGAACGACCATGGTAATTGTGATATGCTTGGTTGTATGGCATGGTCTTGGTTGACTTGACACTTTTGTATATATAGAAAGGTCGTGTTTGACATGATATGTATGGATGTACAGTGAGTCCACGTTATTTATCTCTTTATTGTTTGTAGTTGACTTATTACGGGAGATTGACCTTTGTTTTTCAGGGAACCTTGTACGGCTATTCAGTATCACTTGACTAGTACCATGGGCACTTCACTATTTACTAGTACATACCTGTTTACTTTTCACACTGGTTAGCTTATATTTCACAACCTAGATTGTTATAGACCTTTGGGTGGCTACCTATTAGGATTATATCTCACACCCTATTCAGGTCATTGTTGGGTACCCGGATAGACTATTTGAATGCAGGTATGGACCGGGAAAACACCCATAGTTCGATGATTTTTTTGTTCTATTATTAGGGGCATGGGAGTCTGGGACTGAGATGAGGTTGGTGATGCTATTGGGAGATAGTGATTTTTGGTCTTTTTGTATTTTGACACATGTATTGTATTATAATGACATGTATACCTATTTTGGATGTTTTTTAGAAACATGAAATGTATCATCATCTGTTGTATATGAGATCCCTTTTGAGTATTAGTATATATTCCCATCTTGGTTATTTATCTGATGTCTAATTGTTACACTGTTTTTTCTATTGACTGTTACTACTATTCTGTTGTGTTACACTCTAGTGATAAGAGAATAGTCTCCCCACAGACACTCCCTATGCCCTATCTACTAGTCTATAGCCTCTGGAATTTGGGGATATGCACTTGAGTCCATGTGGTCAACCGGGCTTGGGGAACTTTTCAGTGGCATCCAAGTCTGGGACGTTACAAAGTGGTATTATAGTGTTCTTTTCTGGTTTGATTTACTATTTGGAGATAATATATTGGGATAAAAAGTTATTTTAAATTGGTAATGAGAAGTTCTTGGGCGTAGTTAACCCACGTACAAGAAAAATCCAAATTTCTTCAAATTAAAATTACTATTTTTTTGAATTTTGACTATTACAGATGATTTGATTCCACTATAGGGTGACACGCTTGGTTTGTGATATTATTATTGATTTGATTGTGGGTTATATTGTGTTGCAACCTAATGATATGAGGTTATTCCATCTCATTTATCATTTTAGTAACTTTTTAGGAATCACATTTCATGAATTATGCCATTCTATAAAGGGTTCATTGATTATTTTAATGATGTTTTGATAGGTGTCTTGATAGATTTTCCTACTATTATGATAGAATTCTGTGCAGGAATTGAGAAACATGGTTGGAAATCAAAGTGCCTACCATAACCTATGTAGTGATTTCCTGATTAGGTTATAGCAGACACCTGAAATAGCCAATCATGGCATGTTGATTCATGGACCATGAGTTGCATGGACTAGAACATGTTATGGTGTTGATTAGTTGGATTCCATATTTTGGTTCATAAGAAGTATGGGACCCTATTAATTGGAAATTGAGGTTCCATTTGGTTCAACCATTTAAATGAGATATGTGAAATGAATATGAAATTCAAATGGAAATTAAATTGAGAAATAGAGAGCTCGATCTAGACCTGACTTTTGATTGGGCAAGAGGAAGTTTCTCTAGTGACGTTTGTGACCATTCCTTTTTACTAGTGATGGATTTAGGAGTAGGCTGTGTGGCATGACCGAGTTATTGGAAGTTTTTGACATGTCCTATTCTTTTGATCTATGAACTTTGATATCATTATTTTTTGAGGCATGTGTTTGGTATTATAGAGGCATGCTACCATGATGACCTCCATTCATATGCCAGGAGGGCAGTGGTGACCACACTCTGGAGGTGGTAGTCCATGGGCTACTGCTGAATCCTCCTTTAGTGACAGTTATATAACTATTTTTTTCTAGACATAGGTTTTGCCACAATTCTTCGAGGGGTTTATCACTTTATACAGACTTTTTAGGGAGCACCACAACCTTCCTTGTCTATGGTTGTGCTGACACATGTGTTCAAGCAACATCATCCTTCCACATTTTTGGGGGATGGAAGTACACAAACTACTAAGTTGTGGATTTAAACTAAACTATCAATATTTGAGAATCTAAAGACACCTAATGAGAGGTGAGTGAATCTCATGACTTACATGCTTTATGGAGAAAAAAATCACTGGTGGGATATTCTGAACCAGGCCAATAGGCTTTGAGATATGGTTTGGGATAATTTCAAAACTAGGTCTTATGACTAATTTTACCCTAAGACTCTAAGGGCAGAGTGAAATAGTGATTTCATGCATCTGGAATAGGGCGCTATGATGGTTATGGGGTACTTATCATGCTTTATAGAGTTGCATCATTTTATGCCAGTTTACCTTGCTGATGAGTTGTTGAGGGATAGATGCTTTGAGTAAGGTCTTCAAAATTTCATTTGATCTCAAGTCAATGTGTTCAAGTTGAACTCTACTACTTAAATTTTAAATCATGCATTGATTATAGAGAGGAACCTGAGGGAATATGGGGGTGTATAAGAGTGAAGTGAAGTCTCTCGACTCTGTGATTAAGCATCTTCAGGAAGGAAGCACCACTTTAAGAATTATTGTGAGATGAGTACAAATAAGGTATTGAGAACTAGTATCTTGGTGTTCTTTCATTAGTGTGGAAGACAGGGTTGCATGAATAATCAGTGTGATCATGACCCAATCTAGTATCGAGCTTGTGGAAGGATGGTCCATGTACATCATTTCTAAATGACCTTCCCTCCAGTAGTGAGTAGTAAGGGGTCATCTTTGACACCAAGTTTAGGAGAAGGTTTCTCATCTCAGCATCTAATAGGAATATGGAGTGGTAATAGTTGATCAAAATGTGCTGGTGGTGGTCATGGTCGAGGTATCCAGACACAAGTTACACTGAGACAGTAGATTTTTCCTACTCTGGGTAGTGAGGTTGTGTCACAGGGCCATGGTACAGGCTATATTTATTCTATACAGCCTACGCCTAAAGAGAAGGGAATCATACTATATATGATGATAGGTATGATCCTAGTAACCTCAACTCTTTTATTTTTCACTTTTTGACATGAGTACATCACATAGTTTCATATTTGTGTCTTTTATGGAGATCATAATTATCATAATTAAATTTAATGATTTAATTATTATGTTATACACTCTGTTGGGGATTATAATTAAGGATGAATGTAAGTAAAGGGAGTGCCCCTTGAGGTTGGTGGGTGTCACTTATTATGGAGTCCTTTTTTCCTTGAGATGATCGGGTTTGAGGTCATACTTGGGATGGACTATCTAGTGTCTTATTGAGCATATGTTTATTTATATCATTGGAGGGTGAATTTCACTTCACCAGAGGTCACTAGGTACACAGTTTCTTCTAATCACAGCATATCACCCTCAGACTAATAGACAGTTAGAGCATATGCTTAAGGAAATGTTGCGAGCATGCGTCCTGAATTTTTTGGGATCTTGGGAAAGGCACATACCCCTAGTTTAGTTTTCCTATAATAATATCTATCAAGAGACTATAAAGATGAAACCTCATGAGGCTTTATATGGTATGTTATGTTGATTTCCCCTGTTTTGGTTAGAGGTGGGTGAGGCATCTTTAATGGTATTGCGTCTTATATATAAAACTTTTGAGCAGGTCCATTTGATCATTGGATACTAAACAATATCAATAGAAATATTTTTTTGATCTCCATAGATGACCTCTAGAGTTAGAGTTCAAGGATTAGTTATTTTTACATGTTTCACTAAGGATGAGACATAGACAGATTAGGAGATACGGTAATACTTCACCATGATATATCAGGCCATTCTAGATTCTAGAGAGAGTCAGACCGGAAGACTTTTGGTTGTAGTTTCCTCAAAGGTACTGAGCCATGAACATTTTCTTCCATGTATCTCAGTTGTTCCACTATCACTTAGACCCATCTCATGATTTTTAGTCCAAAGAGGTTGAGTTATAGGTAGATGATTCCTTTGAGGAGCATCTGATTCTTATTATTGATAGGAGCATGAAGGTTCTATAAGTCCAGTTAGTTCCTCTAGTAAAGGTGTTATAGAAGCACAACCATTTATAATAAGAGACTTGGGAGTGATAGGTCAACGTACGTGCTCAGTGGCTAGAGTTATTCTCTACAAAATCTTGACCACCCTTGAGAGGTAAATTCAGGGATGAATTTCTTTAAAGGGAAATATTGTAAGAACCCAGGTTTTCATATGAGGTATTGATCCTTTTTTTGGTTTAAATGCATAATTTTGGCCTAATGTGAATTCCCTTTGAGTTTATTAAGGTATAGAGGGTGTCTGGGGCTTGTTCATGGCTTGGAACCCATATTTGGGGAGAAATAGGCCTATCACACAGTTAGTAGAAATCATGCGGGGAAGGCTGCACAGTCTAATAAACCATGCGAGAGCTAGGAAGAGAGAAGGAGAAGCCTGCACAGTTTTGAAAACCCTTATATTTGTGGCACATGCTCGGGTGACAAATCTGTAGTTTTTATATTGATCTATGACATGGTTTTTTCATGGTTTCTCAAATAGTGCACACTAACCATGTGGGTTGCCCCTTCCTATAGAAAAAGTGTTCATGGTTGGAGAACGGTTTGTCCAACCATGCAGCCAAACTATGAAACCCTATATTTTAGGGTGAAATTACAAAAACATCCTTAAAATGTTTGTATTTTCAATCCTAATTCTATTTCTCCCTCATTGACAACCATGAGCTCTCAAGAGCTCCTCCTTTAAGACAAAAGGTAGGTTTTGATCATATTCCTCCATCTAATCTTAGAATTGAGCATCATCGATCTCATTGGATCCACATCGGTGAGTAAATAATTCCTTTTGTGTCGTTCATCATTTAACTTTGAATTGATGAAGTTATTTAGGTGAAAGCTAATATGCCTTGTTTTTAGGTTCTTTATTCATTCTTCATTTTTATTTTTATATTAGTCAAAGAAGGAGTTGATACTAGATGAGAACTCTACTATCGACCTATGGTATGTGGTCTATACTTTTCCCATTTTGTTTGGTGCTTTATAGAACTAATTGTATTTTCACTTCCATTCAGAATTTTGCAGCCCCAAATTTGAATTGAAAAATTAAATTAAGTGTAATGGAACATGTTTGAGATTCCCATTAGTTTCCATGAGACTCTTTTGAGGTTGTTTCCCTGACCAAGGCCACCCATGGGATGTGATCATGCTTTTGACTACTATTAAAACACCCATGGGGTGAGTTAGTGCTTTCTAAGTTAAGAGGAAGCCTATTGATAATTGAATTGAAATGAATTTCTTAGTTAGGAGATGATTGAATCCCTTACCATGTGATAACATGATATGACTTGTTTAATTGATCAAATAGTTTATATGGTTTTGTTTAAATGAGTGGGTATACTCATTGGTTGGTTATGTTTGAATGTAAATGGTTAAATGAGAAGGTATATTCATTGATTTTGTATGGATGTGAATGGTTATATGAGTGTGTAAACTAATATGGTATTAAATGTTTAATGGATAAAATGATGAATGATTCCATTAGATTACATATACATTTCTTCTATGGGTCTTGAATGTGATAGTGGATTACTTGGATTGATATTTCTCCTTGGGTATTGATTTTGTGGGATGCCTTGGACCTTGATACCCCTTGGATCTATTTTGTATTAGGCTCACAATGGATATAGTTGGTAGACATGCTCCTTGGACCCCAACTCAAGACTAACCGAGTTTCCATCGAGATGATCCTATGACTCGATGAGGATTCCTTTTTCTTCTACAACTTGGATTCGGTTCTTCGTGGTCTGAAAATTTGATTATATGGAACAATTGTAGTAATTGTGATATTCCCAATTATACAGCATGTCCATGGTTGACTTTACACTTCTTGATATACAACAAGGTCATGGTTGGCATGATATATATGGACATACGGTGAGGTCGAGTTAGTTATTTCTACATTTTTTTGCAGCTTCCTTGTTATAGGATCTTGACCCTTGTTTTTTAGGGAGCCTTATACAGCTATTCAGTATCACTTGACTAGTTTTATGGGTACTAACCTATTTACTATTGCTTATCTATTTACTTTTCACACTGCTTATCTTATATTGCATCGCATGGATTTTTATAGATATTTGGGTGGTTACCTACTAGGATTATATCTCACATCCTTTTTGGGTTTTCTTTGGGTACCTGGATAGACTATTTGGATGCAGGTATGGACCGAAGAAAGATCCCACAGTTCGATGCTTGATTTTTTTCGAGCTTAGGAGAAGGGGAGCACGGGACTGAGTTGTGGCTCGTAATGCTTTCGAGAGATAGTTCTTTTTTTTTATTTTTGGTATTTTTACCTATGTATTGTTTTTTAGTTCTATGTATACCTATTTTGGATTTTTTTTAGAAACATTACATGTATAATCATCTATTTTATATGAGATCCCTTTTTCCCATTAGTATATATTCTTTCCCTATTTATTTGTTTTTTGTCTGATTGTTACATTATTTCCACTATTGATTGTTATTGTTATTTCAATGTGTTACACTCTAGTGATAAGGGCATAGTCTCCCCAAATACACACCCTATTCCCTTGTTACTAGTAAGAAGCCAGTAGAATTCAAGGAGATTCCCTTAAGCCATGTGGCCAACCATGCTCAGGGAAATATTAAGTGTAATTCAGGTTTGGGACGTTTCAATTTTAGCTAACTATTTTAACAAATATGAGTAAAAATGTGTTTGGTTTAGTTTTTTTTGGATCCTTTGTCATTATTTATTTAATTTTATATTTAATAGTTGGATTTCTATATTTTTTACTAATTGTTTGTTACTTTGATTTATAGGATAATGTCAAATCAAACATCGAACTCACCTAGAGATGGGGAATACCATAAACATACTTATATTGAGGAGCCACCCCATCCTTATACACAAGATCCATATACATCCACAGGGGTAGAGAATAATTCCAAGGATGGTAAAAGTAGAAATGTACATTTACCAAAATTACTAGTTTCCCATATCAAAGACTGGTTGATACTAGTTTATTTTAATGATAATGATATTCCTAGGGGCCCAAATTTAAATAAATTAAGACTTTTATTATAGTGAAATATAAATAAAAAATTAGTATTTTAATTTGTGATTGGAGAAGTTTCAATAAAGAGACATTATCTCAATTATGGGAGACAATTTTGTTTATCTCATTTTTTATTATATTACTTATTATTATTATTTTTAATAGTATAGGTTTTTTCTCTTTACAGTAGATGACATAAAATACCTGACACTGTAGGAGTCAAGAAGAGATTTTTAACTTTAGATGTTATGAGATAGAGGGATTTTAAATCAACCCTCACATCAGATTTCATTTTTGGGTAAATAAAATATGAAAATCCATCTAATATATATCCTTTTTTGGATGAAGATACATTTAAGCGGTTTGTTGAGAGTAAACAACAAGAATCATTTTTCATAAGTGAAATGTTTTCTTTTAGATGTTTTTAATATATTGATGATTTATTTATTCTTAATTTATAGAAAATGAGGATATCTCATCAGGATACCCAATCCAAAAACATATACCCTCACACTTTATCTCATGTAGGATATATTTTATTTTAAGAACAAATTATGGATGAAAATTTTCAAAAAATGAGAGCTGGTTCTTCAGGATATGAAGAGGTTGAACCTCCTTCCCCTCCAACTAAACGTGAAAAATGTAAAAGGGACCAAATGAGAAAAAAGGGGAAATATATTAAGGAAGAGTCAAGGGATATAGTTGATATAATTTTAAGAAGTTATTTAATTTATCTATGTTATTTAAGTTAATTCAACTCTTTATATATTGCGATTTTCTAAGGAATTTTTTAAATATTTTGTATAATAATCCCTTAAAGATAAGAGCACATAAGGAACCTTTATACTTGAGGGTGAGAGGGATATTTTAGAAACTGCATTGGGAAATCCCAAATACTTGGGTCGCGTATGAGGATACACAGTGTGTGTATCAATAAAAAGAGTGGTTGGTCATTCTGAAGCTTCATCAAGTGAGGATGTATATAAAAGGAAAATAGAATCTTTAGAAACTAAATTCCAGGAGATGGGTGAGACAATGGAGGTTAAGGATTATAGTACTAATATAGTCGATGTTTTTAGATATGTAAATATAGTTTCATGCTCTAGATCTCACTCATCCACCTCTTCTTGCAGATCCCACTCCATCTATACTTGTTGATCCCACCCCTCCACCTCCTCCTACTTATCCAACTCATACACCTCCTCCTCTACAACTTCCCTTATATTGTGAATTATATATTAAGGATACCCAACAACATACTATTTCATATAAGATTATATATTATATTAGGGATATTTTTCATCATCAATAGATAGAAACATAGCATCCTAGGGTCACTATATATGATATTAGACATAGATCGAGAAGAGTATCATTGCCTAAAAATGAGGTCACTATAGTTGGAAAAGGTATCGAACATTTTTTAGTTTGGCCATCTAGACTTTTCTAACAAATTACCATTTAGGTATATATATATAATATCATTTATTTCATATTTATGTTAAATTTGTTATAACATTTTAAAATTTATATTTTTATCTATTTTTTACATGAATACTTTAAAGGTAAAGACATAATGTATAGAAAACATTAAGTACAAGAATTTGTGACTTTAAATACTACTTATTCTAAACTTGATAGATTATCGAGATATTCATCTTTGTTGTTGGAATTTCATGAGATTCCAATGGATACTGATATTTTTTTGTGTGAATTGAAAGTGATGATTTAAAAGATAGATATCATGGACCTTATAAGTATATATTTTTTGGGAATCAAAATAATGCAAGTATTTTCCATGTAAGTTTATTATTATACATCTTTAAGTTATTTTAATTTATTAAAACTTAATAGTTATGTTTTTTTTCTATTAGGTATCTTCATACACTTTGTATTAAGTATGATGTGACATTGTTGTATGGATTTTTCAAACCATGATGTATTTCACCAATAGATATGATAATGAAAGATGATGAAAGAAAAATATATATTGCTAAAGGATTTCAAAATAATGTAATTAATTGTTGTCTTCTACCTTATATTTAAGGGTATATAACATATATTTCTTTAAGTGTTATTTACCTAAAAAAAATAACTAATAAAATTATATTTTTTGTATATTAGTGGTCATTGGATGTTGTGTGTTTTTTATCCAAGTGAAAGGAAATCTTATTGGTTATGCTCTATATATGGTGAAGTGTGAGAAAATTTTAGAAGCCTATTGAAAAAGTAATTTTGATTATTTGAATACTTGTATATTAAAATGAAATTTAATTTTATTTCATACACATCATTTTTAAATAGGGCATGAGTTTATTTTAGAGAGACAATAGAAAATAGGAGTTAAAAGATCAAATATGTAAAATAAAATGTGACTTCTTATTTATAATTACTACATTTTGGATTCAAGTACTTAAAATGTTATTTTGGGTTGAATAATTCTTTTGAAAAAGAACTGTCACTTTCATCTAAGAATAAAGGAATGTGAATATTATGTTTTAAGATTTATGTTTGAAATTATTTTGATCAGGATAGTTACACAATTATACAAGGTTATATTTTCTTATAATCTTTACTTTAATATATCTTATAATTATATTGAGTATAAATTTTAAATTCTTTGTTTTTAATTTGTTACTTTTTGATAACTCTCTCTCTCTTATACTGAACAAGATCTAAATCACTTAAAAAGAGAATGGGAGGATTATTTCATAGGTTTGACTATATTTTAGTTTATTTTTAATATATATTGTAAGTTTGAAACTCAAATTGTAATGTTAAAATGATTTGAATATGTGATTCTATTTTTTTTCTTCTGTTCTGCTACTAAGTTATGTTGTTTTGACTACTTGCGCTACTATTTTTTTGTTTCTATTGTTACTATTGTACTGATGGAAATATGTATTGTAATTACATTAAAAAATAATTTTTCATGTTGGTTATTTTATAACCATTGTGAAAAAAATTATATATTTCTTTATCACATCGGTTATATAAAAACTGATGTGATAAATCAACCCATATTTGTGATTCTACTACAATTTCTACAAAAATTTTAAAATGACTAGCACTAAAAATACTATATCAAATTGGTTAAAAATAACCAATGTGAAAAACCTATTTTTAATGTCTCTTTTAATAACATTCCAAAGTAACCAACATTAAAAACCCAAAAACTGATATGAAAAAAAAACCTTTTTGCACTAGTGATTGGACCTAGCAAGTGATGGGTGGGACTATTATAGCTCCTCGATGCATCGATAGGTCTCATGAGACAAACTAGTTTGGTTATGTGGTGTATGTATTACCAGTTTGCATATTTTGTCTTGGCGCAAGGTCTTGAGGGTAATATTACAATGTCTAACATTATGAATTCTACCATTATGAAACTAGTTAATGTTATCCATTTGATCATTTATGTTGTTATGTTATCCATGGATATAGTCCCCTTTATGGAATTATTTATATGAAATTATTTTATCATCATTTATTCCTTCCATATTATTCTACATGATCAATTTATTAATTAAATGAAATTTGTTTTCAGTAGTTTATCTTGTCATATTGATTATGCCTTATTTACTCAAGATATCTTCTATTGTATATAACCCTTACTAAGTGTTTGTTCTCACCCTTATTTTGTTATACTTTCCCCATGATATGAAGAATGAATATTTGAGTGAGTTCAAGGATGAGGAATATTTACCTTCACTATATTTTATATTTTATTTCCAATGTAAAAATAGGAATCATATATGCGTCTATTTTTTCAAGACTACTAAATTATTTGATTCTTTGGGATTTGATCACTTGAATATTATACAAAAAGTAATAAAGTAACCACTGGATATTTTTTATTGGGGTTGGGGTATTTACATAAACCCCCATGAGAATGTGTTTCTCACTGATCTTACAAGAGAATAGGATCATCCCACACCCCTTGATGCTGATGAAAGAACCATCACTAAATTTGACACTCTCACAGATCCCAGAGTATATCTCAGAGAAGAAAACACAAGATCTAGTCATGTGGTTTGTGGAACTGATGCCAAGTTATCATAGGTCATCATCATGCACCTCCTCCCAATCCAATTGTGTAAAGTCCTTCGCCTAGAACAACAAGGGATGGCTGCAGCAGGGTGGTGGGGACTTGGGAGTGTCAAATTGCAATGATGGGGAATTAGGAACAATGGTGGATTATATCACTATAAAGAAAACATTTATTAGTGGATGTTTATTAGCAGATATTCTAGTAATCACCATGAATTAAATCATATTAAAAATAATTTATAATATAATGACAGTTTAATATAATTTCTAGTAAGTTTTTTTTTATTTTTTTAATAGCGGTTTTATTTAAACTACCACTAAATATTTAAAAAACATAATTTTGACCCCCCTCCCCTCCAATTTCCTTGTCCCCAACCCACCCACCCCCCTCCTGCTCCCCTGAGCGACCCCCAAACCCAACCCCCCTGCTCCCGATGGTGACCACCATGACCCTGACCCCCCTACTCTTGACGAAGACCATCCTGACCCCCAATGACCTCGACCCCCCTACTCTTAATGATGGTTATCCCTCCCCCTCTGATCACCATGACCCTGCTCCCCCTACACCCCAATGAGTACCTCGCAGCAACCCCCCCCCCCAACTCATTGAAGACAACCCCCAAAGGCCTTTATTCACCTTTTTTAGTGACTGTGACCCCAAAAATCATTGAATATACGATTGATTAATTTTTCTAGGGGTTTTAATTAAATTATATAAATATCTATGTAATTGAGTGTTTTGGGGGGATTTTTTCAAGGATGGTTATTGGGTTACATTACAAACCTTCCATCGGCATTTGGTCATGGTTTTGGAGATTGGATTCACCTCAATGTTCTTTTATAATATTATTCCTATTTTTAAAATTTTTAGTAATTATTTATTTATTTCATGTTGCATGATACAGGTGCCAAGGGTGTTTTAGGTGTGTGGGGTAAGACTTTAAACATTTACATTTTTATCAATAGGTAGGTTAATATTTTGGTTTTTGTGTCACTTACCCATTTAATAATAATTTAAATGTTTTTAAAATGATAATTTCCTATTGAGGTTCACATTAATAGACATTATGGGTTATCTTGGGTAGAATAGTGGTTTTAGATGTTTTGGAGTGGGGATTTCATTCGAAAAAACCCGATCATTTAGCCTATGGTTTAAGATCACAAGCCACATGTAATATACCACTATTTTTTAAAATGATATCATAAAGATAATATATTAAATAACAAATACTCTAAATCATGAGTACAATGCATAATTCTTACTATAAGTAATGAATCTTCATATTACATAAAGCTTTCTATATGTGCTACTCTCTTCAAGTTGAGTACTATTTTTTAAATCGATTCTAAAAATATTGTAAAACCATAATTTCATGCAATGCTATTACATATATGGAAACACATACATCAGATATCACAATTCCAAGTTCTTTCTTTGAGATACAAAAAATATTGATTTTCATAATCATAGAATAAAAATATATCTATAGAGACAATCATGTTTCTACGATATAAAATAAAAATTTATAATATGAAAAGAAGAAAATTTAGAGATCTTTTAATAGAAGAACTATGTTTAGGTATTATTGTGGACTAATAATTGTATGATCAATGTCATAGAAACCTCTCTCCTCAGCTCAGTGAACTTATTCCATGACATCTGACAATATTATTGTGAGGGTTAATATTTATTCATTTATGTTGTTTATGTTTTTAATGTTGGACTGAATCATTTTTATGTTGAATTTGTGTTATGTATAATCAATACCCTACCATGATCAATGATGAAGTTGGGGATGTTTAATTTTGATTGTACTTGTTTGATTAAACAATTATATCTTTATATCTGAATGTACAGGGAGAAGAGTGACAATATGATACCTATGGATAAAATTTGGATTAATTTTCCTCAAAACACGCCTCAGTATTCCAAGGTTTTGGAATAATTTTTAGATTATGAAATTGAAAACCGATCAGTGGATGGTAGAATAAAATTTCTTTGTCCTGAATGTAAATTCAAGCGATGATTTAAAAAAATAAGTATATGAGCATTTTATTTTTAAATAGTTTTCATATAGATATGTATTTTTGATTTTATATGGTGAATTTAATGTTATAGAAAGTTAAAACAATGACAATACTATCAAAAAAAATACAAAGTGACCCATCAGAGAAGAATTCGGTTTGAAATTCGATAAATGATGCATTTGGATTTGCAAGATACAGTGTCCAATATTTTAATAGATCAATAGAACCTTCAGTTAATCTTGAGTGGGTGAATATTTCTTCTAAATTTAGTGATCAAAAAATGAATTTTAATAATTAGTTGAAGATGAAAAACAAGAGTTGTATGAACGGTGTGCCAAGTTTTCGAAGTTGTCTTTTATACATAAGTTGTTTCACATCAAGTGTCTTTGTGGAATTACTGAAAATGAAATGTCTATGATTTTAGAGTTGATTTATGATTCATTTAGTAAATCTAAGATCCCTAAATCATTCTATGATATGAAAAAAGTCATCAACAAACTTGGACATGATTATACAAAGATACATGCATGCCCTGATGATTTAATTCTTTACTGGGGAGAAGAGTCAAATAAAGAATAATGCATAAGATGTCATAAAATAATATGGAATTCAATGAAAAAAATTAGAGTATAAATCAATGAAACCCCTGGAAGAAATAGTAGAGGAAAACTCTGGAAAAGGTATGACACTACTTTCCTATGAGACCATGATTACAATGATTATTCATGTCTTCTAAGACTGCATACGACATGATGTAGCATGCTCGGGATAATAAAAATGTCTTGATGAGACATACAAAAGATTAAACATCATGGAATATGTTTTATTCATTATATCTAGATTTTTCTTTGGATCCTAGGAATATACATTTGGGATTATCTTCTGATGGTTTTACCCATTTTGGTACTTTAAGTACTAATTATAGCATTTGACCAGTTGTTTTGATCCCCTATAATATACCTCCATGGATGTGTATGAAGAAGACTTATTTTATTATTTCAATGGTTATTCATGGAAAGAAAATTCCTTGAAATAACATTGATGTATACCTTCAACCTATAATAAAAATTTGAGAGAATTATAGGATGATGGTGTGGAAACATATGATGCTTCAATGAAAAAACTATTCAAAATGCATTTTTCTTTAATGTGGACAATTAGTGATTTTATTATTCTAGGAAAACTACTATGTTGGAACACTCATACTGGTTTGGATTTTCCAATTTGTAATTTTGATTATGAACTTCAACGATTACCTCATAGTATAAAATGGTGTTTTATGTGTCATCATTGATTTCTTAATGCTTATCATAAATTCAAGTTTAAAAAGACACAATTCAATGGAGATATTGAATTGATAAAGCCACAAAAGGTGTTATCTGATTAAAAAATCTTGAGATAATTAATGAATTCCACTGAAGAATTTGGAAAATTTAATCTGTTTAAAGAAGGGGGGAAGGGTATGAGGAACGGTATCCAAAGTAGCTGGAACACAATAATAGAAGAAAACAGGAATATTTTTCAAACTTTCTTATTTAGAGTTTAATATGATACATCATCATATTGATGTAATTCATATTGATAAGAACATCTATGATAATTTAATTTTTACATTACTTAATTAGCAAGGTAAATCAAATGATCACCTTAATGATCATAAGGATTTGGAGTCAATGAATATAAATCATGGTTTGTGGAGATTGGAAAGTATCGTTTGGCTATTTTTATAATGAAAAATCCTGAAAAAGATGAATTACTTAAAACTTTAAAGAATATATTAGTGACAGATGGATATTCAAGTAACATATCAAGGTGTGTTGACTTAAAACATCGAAAGTTACATGGATTGAAAATCCATGACTCGCATATTCTAATGGATCAATTGTTTCCATTAGCATTGCATAATAGGTTACCTAAAAAAGTAATTATGGTTAAGTTGATTTTTGTAGCTTTTTCAAATATCTTTATATAAAAACTATAAATCCAAATGATCTTGATAAAAATAGAGAAATATTTTTTTTACACCTTTTCATTTGGAGGTGTTATTTCCCCCTTCATTCTTAACAGTCGTGATTCATTTGAATGTTCATTTTTTTAAAGAGGCTAAAATTGATGGACTGGTACACTATCAATGGATGTATCTAATTGAGAGGTATGTTGATATTATTTTTATTTTCATTATTGAATTCAATTTTACCAAATCAGTGCGTAATTTTTTTTAATATGTTTCTTATTTTTTTCATCAGGTACTTAGGTCATTTAAAATCTTATGTGAGGAATAAATCTAAACTAGAAGGCTCTATTAGTGAATTTTACATAGTTTAAGAGTTCTTGAACTTATATTCTAGGTATTTATATTGGATTGAGACTATATTCAATCATGTTGGACATGTTAATGACATCTCCACTAATTCTCATTCTGAAAACTAGTCATCGTTATTTCTAACTATTGGATGACCAATTGGAAAGGGGTAAAATTTTACACTGACTGTACTGGAGTTTTTATAAGAATATAAATATATGCTACTTAATAGTCTTATTGTAGATCCATTTATTGACAAATTGTGATTAAAAACAAAGAGGTGAATAAGGAGTCAAGCTCGAAATGAGATGTAATTAACAAAATTTGTTAATAAAGAGATTGTCAAATGGTTCACCCATCATGTAGTTATATACTCATATTCATATTATTGAAGTTTATTTATTTTGTCTATGTTAAAAGTATGACCGTATATCTTCTAATCTAGATAATTAATGTTGAGAATAAATATGAAATATCAAATGATTTGAATTTTTGGCTTGAGGTCCTCTAAGGCAACCTAAGATATTTTATGCCTACAATATTCATGGCTTCAGGTTTCATACAATTTATCATGAACAAGACTTGAAAACTCAAAATAGTGGTGTATTTACACTTGAAGAGGTGGAATACTATGTAAATATGAATGATATGATTGAATTAAACTATCATGGTCAATTTTTAGTTGTCTTATTCAAATTCAAGTGGGTGGAAATTGATAGGGGTATAATGAAAGATTTGTTACATTTTAATTTTGTAAACTTTTCTCGCTTGATCCATACCAGTGATCATATAGAGAATGATCCATTTATCTTGGATTCACAAGAGAATATGGTTTATTATGTGGATGATGAAATACATGAAGGTTGGAGTGTTGTTGTACACTTAAAGCAACAAGACTTATATGATATGGGTGATGGAGATCAATTGGTACTTTATGACAGTGAATTGCATCAACGAAAAAACATTGAACAATTTTTTCCTGAAAATATGAAAACAATAAAACTTGCAAGAGAGGGTGATAATGAAGCACTCATCATGATGGAGGTTGATAATAATTAATAAAATAAATATGAATATAATTGAATGTATAAATTGGTAATGAAAATAAATTATAATTTTTCATTGATAATTGTTTCATACATATATACATTGTTCAATTTTTTATTTTATTTTTGAAAAAATAATTTATTTTTTCATTTTTTTTATACATGTAATATATCTGAACCATTTGAATTGCAGGAATGTTGAGGACAAAAAAAATCAAGATCTTAACTGATCAGCATCTCATAGCACGCCACAACTATAGGCAGCTTCAATGGATCTGTGTGATTCCATTATACCTGATACTTCTAGAGAAGAAATAATTTCCCTAGATGTTCTTGGTATACCACCATTTTATTAATGGGAAAACCAACATTAAGTTATTTCTAATGTGCACATGAAGACAACACATCAATCCGACATACAATATGGTAGGAATAACTCGGTAAATAGTTTTTAAAATTACCAAAGCCTTTAAAAACATTTGTCAGGGGGTCAAAACTAGGAAAATGATGTTTTATTTCCATTAAATAATAGTAGAAAAACCTTATATTTATTTTGGAAATGTAGGAATTTATTACATGTCATTCTGAGTTACGGTTTTCCCAGGATGCCCGTAAATGTGTTTTTAGTGTTTTAAAACACTAAAAGGTGCATGTAATAGTAAAACCCATATAAAAAACCTCATATTGACTTTAATTAAGGGTACAACAACCACTGAGTTGTTTTTTATGTGTAGGCATAGACATCACGTCAATCTTATCTGTGGTGTAGTCAGAATGACTAGGTAAACAGTTTTAAAGGTATCGTTGCCTTTAACAACATTTTTTGGTGGGTAAAAACCAGGAAAAATATGTTATATTAACATGTAATTAGTGTAAAAATATCATAGATTTATTTTTTAAAATGTATAAACTGAAGGCACTATTTTCGACGCTTTCGTCGGGGTGCGCGTGTCCGTCTGATTCGAGGACGACAAGCATGGTTTTGTTTCCCCACATTCCCACTTTCCAAAGGTGGGCGGCATCTGTTCCTTGTTCAGGGATGTTTTCTCCTTGATCAAAACGGGATGATGGGATGTCCGTTCTTCCTTCTGTGGATTCCTCCTCGAAACTCGTCACCTAGTCTGGGTCTCCCTTATAGATTTAATACGTTGTTCGTGAAACTCTTCCCCACACTATATCTTCATGGATGCCAGTTAATTACACTGCTTCTGTCGGGACATTCCAATGGGTCTGGCTAGGTCATAAACCTTCTGTTGTGGGAGTAGTCATGTTGAGATATCACTAGTGTGTCTGGATGCTGGAACATTGGCGCATCTGAGTTTATTCCTCTTATTATAGGGATTCTCGAGGGATTGGAATCCCGAGGCATCCCACATTGAATGTGGGGAATTATATGTCATAGGCATGTATCTGAGGTTTTTCTCAACTTCCTATGTTTAACACAGGGTATGCCACGAGTTTAGAATCTAGCAGAGATGGTTCGGATTGATCAGAACACTGACTAGAGTGTATTATATGGGTGTGACCCCTACAAGGAACACTGATGTCGAGGCTAACATGTGTTTAGTTACCCAGTTACCTCTAGGAGTGGTGGAGAGGTGGATTGGAGTGATCTCACCAGAATGTGGAGGCCCAGGTAAGAATCGGGATGGATGGTGGGTGGATGGTTGAGTGAAGTGGAGGTAGAGTGAGATGGAACTGGCGTGAGGACGATGGTTATGTTGAGATTGAGCCTCGAAGAGACTTCCTACGCATCCCCGTGGCAGGGAATCAAAGTTCACATAGTTCGGTGGGACGATGGGACACCTGAGGATAAGGCCTATGATAATGGATGCATGGATGGGATCTGGAGGAAATAGAACCTCCGGGATAGGGCATGATTTTCCTGGAACACATGGGATTGAGGGATAGATCAGGATGAGACATGAGTGACGATCTTGAACCTTGGGGAGGATTCCTACGTATCCCCATGGTAGGGAATCGAAGTCCACATATTACATTTGAAAAAGTATTAGCGTTGATTGGGGAACTTCAATGGCTTACCGTCGAATGGGGTTGACAACGGCTTACCGCTGAATGGGGTTGAACCTCGAGGAGGCTTCCTACGTACCTTTCCTTGGAAAGGATCAAAGTCTACATAGTTCAGGATTTGGGGGTGTGGTGGTGAACCGACGTGAAGGTGGTCGGAATGACCAAGTGTTGGGCTTGAACCTCAGGGAGGTTTTCGACATACCTTACCTTAGCAAGGATCAAAGTCCACGTAGTTCCACATGGGGCTCAGTACACTGATGTGAAGATGGTCGGGACCAATGGTTTATTGGGATTGAACCTCTGGGAGGCTTCCTATGTACCATGCCTTAGCAAGGTTAAAAGTCCACATAGTTCAGGATGGTATGTGAGTGGACCAACGTGAAGATGGTTGGAATGACCGAGTGTTGGGCTTGAACCTCATAGAGACTTCCTACGTACCTTGCCTTAGAAAGGATCAAAGTCCACATAGTTCAGAAGTAGGAGTCAGCGAACCGACGTGAATGAGGACCTGGGGTCCATATGGATGGTGGTCTTGAACCTCATGGAGGATTCCTACGTACCTTGCCTTAGAAAAGATCAAAGTCCCTGTAGTTCAGAAGGTGTGTGGGTCCTACACTCTAGGCTGCCCAAGATCGGTCTGATGTCACTAGGATGGACCAAGTATGTTGATCCCAACAAGGGGGATGACAACGGATTACCGCTGGGTGAAGTTCACAATTAGCTTGCCATTTGGTAGGGGATCACAATGGCTTACCACTGGATGGGGGACAAAAGGGGCATACAGTTTAACGTCATGCAGGATGGGGGTGAACCGACGTGAAGGGGGTCAGAATGACTGGGTATTGGTCTTGAACCTCGGGGAGGCTTCCTACGTACCATACCTTAGCATAGATCAAAGTCCACATATTTCGGAATGGTATGTGGATATTACACTCTAGGATGCCTGGGGAGGATGTCATGGTCGATTTTTACTCTAAGCCCACATGAGTCATGCTCGGTGTGAGAAACAATAGGCAGAAAAACCTGACGATCACGTCACGGAAGGTGCATCTGTGGGAAGTGGAACGGGGCTTACACATGGTTAGCATCCCAAAAAGGAAATAGGGGCTTACGCGTGGTTCACAACCTAAGAATATAGATATTGGGACTTACTCTAGGAGGGAGTCTCGGGTAGTGACAAATCCCAAAGGGAGATGGATTTGTCACCAAATAAAGGAGGGCTCTGGTGCCCATCCCCCCCCCCCCCATGAACCTTGGGGCCGAAGAAGAAAGGAGGAGCGGGTATGCTACCTCCTGCGAGAATGGTCAGGGGCTTACACTAAGGTGGTTTCCCTACCCCATGGATAGGCACTGCTCCAATAAGGAGGATGTAATTCCTTGTGAGGAATGGTCACACTCCTGTGGAGACGAGTGGGAATAGAGAATGTCTAATCTAGGGCACCCCGCATAGGATGCATGGGGGGAAGGTCACAGTTTAATGTCATGTGTTGAGGACGATGGATCTTGGTAGTTTAACATCCTATAGCCCGGATGAGGTGGGTTCACTCCGCACCCCTAGGACTTACATGATTGGTACCTCCCACCCCTTGGGGAAGGGAAGGCATCAGCAATGTCATGGTGAGGGGTGTTATGGAGTGATCTGTTGGGGGTCCATGTTAGCATGGCTATGCAAAGAAGCAATAGTCGTTAGTGTTCCTATGAGAAGAAGCATGAGGCGAAGTAACACAATGGGAATTAGTGTCCAAGGGAATTTGAAATTGCTTCGTGCAAACTTGGAGGGTCGCATGGGAAAAAGAATTGTAGAGTAGAGGGGTTCATAGGAAGGGGACTTGTGAAGCTCTATTTCTCCATGTAGTGGAGGATCTTTGTGAAGGGGTATGCATTGTGAAGTGTAGTGTACCAACCTAAACATAGGTTATAGGTGTATATGGTAGCTGCTTTGCGAAATGGAAAGGCATTCGCGGAGAAATTCCTCGCAAAGCAAGGGTGTCTCGTGAATCATAACATTGTGAAGCAATGTGCTTCACGAATTATAGTGATCGTGCCATAGCATGTGGGTCACATGTGTATGAAGGTTTTTTCACAAAGCATAAACGCTTCACGATGACCTGAGTCCCCTTGGGGATCTCCTTCCTTGAAAAAGGCCCATGGGCTTCATGAAAGGTATCCCACTCGAAATAGGGTTTGAAATTAAGCCAAGGGGGAGGAACTTCGCAATGAAAAAGTACCTTGAGAAGCTCATGGTTCCCAGAGCAAGAATTGCTTCGCGATTCAGGAGCTAGGAAGTTGAAAGTTTAGATGATCCATCCTTTAGGCTCGAGGGGATCCCTGTATTTATAGGCAAGAGGCGCCGCGAAGCATAGCCCACACGGCGTAAAGATTGAGTTTGCTCTACAGTGGGCCCGCGAACATCAAATTCGTTCACGGATCATCCCGCCTCCTTGCCCCATGGCGGGCTCGCGAACGTCAACTTCGTTCGTGGAGCATCCCACCTCCTTGATCCATGGTGGACTCACGAACGTCAAATTTCTTCACAGAGCCTCCCACCTCCTTGCTTCGTGGAAATCTCATGAACATCAACTTCATTCATAGATCATCTCACATCTTAGATCTGTGGCGGCCACGGGGCCATGGGAGCTCCGCGAATGGGCTTCGCAAGGCCACCCTGGAGGCTTTCATGTGTTCTTCTATATCCCCAATTTTGGAGCCAAAAAATGCCCCCCCCCCCTTATACTTGAATCCAAGGGGAAATGAAGGGTCAAAGTCTGAGGGTCAATCACCAAAATCCCTCAGCCATTCGTGATGTTGTCTCACGAAGAGGGCTCGCGAGGCAGATAGGTGACGTGCAGGCTGAGCTCTCCATGAAGCTTGGTGCGATATGGACGTGTCGCGAAGCTCCGAAGGTCATCGCCTATAAATAGGGGGATGGCCTCTATTTTTTCTTTTCTTCTCTCTATGAATTTGTCTTTTAGCACTCTCGATTCCCGAAGCTCTCGCGTACTTCATGATTTCTCTCCGCGAATCGGGTCTTCTGCTTCACAGCGCATAGCGAGTCTTTGACTTTGCATTGGAGAGCTTTGCATCTTGTCGTTAGTAGGTTAGGGCAGGCAAACAGTCTTCACGAACGTGCTCTGTGAACGTGCTCTGTGAAAAATCTTCGTGAACCAAACCCAAAAATAACCCAAACTCAAAACTAAATGGATTATCAAGTGGCTTCCAGGGGGGTCCTTGTGGACGCTGCCCGATAGGAGGAGATGGCGAATAGCTTGGGTCTGTGGGAGTTAATACAGAGCCATTCTGACCACGATTCGTTGGTAGAGCTGCTATCAAAGATCCAGAGGAACTATCCACTATGAAAGAGGCTTCCTTTGTATGGATTCGGGATGAGGGATGACGTCTTCATTCCTGAAGCAAGTAGGGATGATCCAGATTACTGGTTCAGGAGTACACCGTGTCAGCGCCAATGGTTCAAGGTTTCTGACGGTCATGCCCAAGAGGACTTCACGCCTGTCAATGTTGAATGCCTGTATAACCACCTGAACAACATGGATGGGAAGGCACTGTAGTCAGATACATCCCCTCCTCTATACCAGACAATCTTGAAGGCAACCTTGAGGAACCCAAGGAAGGTATGTTCTGAGGAGTGGGACCTGCGTCAGGGTGGAAACTTTACAGACAATTGGGTCTGGCCCTACTGGGTAGGTTTCTTATATGAGGAGTTCAGGGCGAAGCTGAGAAGAGTGGGTCTATATGAGGCGGCTTGGGCCTCCCAATTCAACATCTACCAACCAAAGCATCTAATTATAGAGCTACTGAGCAGGTGGTCTTCAAGGACTAATATGTTTCATCTACACCATGGGGAGGTCGGCATAAATTTGTGGGATGTGCACTAGATCTCAGGGTTCCCAATATTTGGGGAAATGTATGATGAATTCCTCCCCGTTATGGGTGTTTGGGAGGATCCAAAGCAGATGTCACCGCTGGCGATAGCGTTGATGAGGCTGGTGCCCGGAGAGGACAAGGAATCAGTAAGGGATGTCCACTTCAGACGGTGGTTCAAGCAGTTTCTGAACTTCCAGGTAGACATACAGTTTCCGGTGAGGCCTCAGACTTTCCCAAATGGGGATCAATGAGTCAATGAGCACTCGTACTGGTGGCTCTTGGAGGATAGCTAGTGGAAAACCTAGGGGTTTGGCGTCATCACTAAGCAGCAGCCGATTTTCAGGTTGGCGGCATTCATCACGGCTCTCATCTATGGTTGGATCTTACCGGTGAGGGATACAAACATGGGTGTACGACCAAGCACATTCATTATGGAATCCATGTTGGCGACCAGAGGGTGATTCAACCTTGGTATCCTGATGCTCTCCAAGTTATACAAGATATTGTGGCACATCAGCGAGGGGAAGAGGCTACAGAGGATATGCGGGCCATTACACCTCTTGTATGGGTGGATAGCGGTGCATGTTAGGGAGGTTTATGAATACCCAAACCCCATATCGCCTCTGAGATCGAACTTCCACCCATCAATTCTGAATGCCAAAGGAAGCTTTCTAGCCAAGATGACCACATGGTTAGTACTGAACCAGGTTTGGAAGGTGGAGGAATTCAACTTTCACCCATTTCCATTTCCAACGGGTGCTTTTACTGATGACGGACAAGTAATGGAAGAGCATCGATCCTATCTCCTAGACTTTTGAGTTGGAGTGCTAGTGGCGAGGGTGGACTGTGATCCCCTCTACGAGCCGTACACACTTCACCAATTTGCAAGGAAATTCCATTGCATGCAGCGACTGAACTCACGGGTCTATTTGGAGGTGTTCCATGAAGAACACCCACATGTGATGAGGAAAATGTGGATCATGTTCACACAGGAAGATGGAAAGATATGGAACGAATAGCCTCCACCCACCATTGTGTTCGGGATGGTGAAGGAGTACACCATAAGCAGGGAGTCAGCTTATCCAGGGGAGATGATGAACCAGCCAACCGTTTGGGTTGGTGGTGGTGAGCCTTCCCAATCTACAGGCTTGGGCCAAAAGGATGCAAGGACATCCGTGGTGGCGGGGCTGCCGTGGCAGCGAGACCCGCACCGGTCAAGGGTGAGGTAGCAGCGGCAGATCCTATAATGGAAACGAACTTGGTGGTCCTAGAATAACAGATTCATCTTGAGGGTAGTCCACTGAGAGGATTCCATAGAATATCCACTCAGGCTCTGGAGAAATGGCTATACCACATTGACGTGCCATAGAACACTGTCTTCCCAGAGGTCTGGGACATCTGGGAGGTCAATAGGCAATTACTCAGCCCGTCTGAGATGTGGAAACATTTGAACCATCTTGGGATGGAATTCCTAGGAATATGCCCTATCAGGTCCAGCTTTGTGGTGTCCTAGGAAGAGGTGGAGCAATACCTGGAGAAGTTGGAAGACTTTTTTCATTCCTGGGGTGCTCCTCGTCTAATGACAGATCATGTCAAGGTGTTGCTGGATCATACAGTCCCACTGCAGTTGTCAACTGCTGATTTGAGAGAGCGATTCCCTCTGTTGGAAGAATTGGACGAGTCCTCTTGGGGGGACAAGGCCGGTAGAGGGAGCCCATTGGAAGAGGGCGAGGTCAGTAATAAAGCCTTGGACTTTGAAGAGTTTGTAGAGGCCCTCAAGGTAAAATCCTGAGCCCATTCCTCAGGGTCTACTTCCAGGCCTTCTGGACTCCTTACTAATATTTGAACTGTGCAGGAGAACCTCATACACAGAACCTGCTCTCGTCCCTCGATGAATACTGATGCGGGGCCTTCAGGATCTACACCTATAGCTGCATCAGTTGCTATGTACAGCGGTACCAGGACACCTAAGGTGACCTTTCTAAAGCTTTCATATCTCCAGATAATATACGAGGGACCATGCCTTGGGGTCCCGACAACATCTACCCAAGAACGAGACCAGGAATTTGATCTCTGTAAGTCTCCTCTACCAAATTTATGATGTCTCACATTGACCATGTTATTTGATGTTCACGCCCCCCTTTTTAGTACGCGCAGTTATTCAAATGGCGTGGGCCGCCTTGGAGAGGTTGGTCGGGACTTTTGGAAGCATCCTTCCCAGGGGAATTCCAGTGATCGTGGAGACGGAGGTCCAAACCGACCAAGTGGTGGCACTCCCAATCACCAGTGGCACCATCAGCGGGGCTATGCTTGAGATTATTGAGGTGGGATCCGATGATGAGGATCGATTAGACCACCCAGGTCCTGCCACGCCTAATCAAACACCAGATGTGGACCCTTCTGACAAGTTCCTGGGGGAGTTCCTCGTATATGAGCCTGCCAACTGTGCTGAATGGGACAAGACAACCTCTGATGAAGAAAAAAGCAAAATAGTTTGTCACCGATCATGGAAAGTGATCAAGCGCTTCATTGATGACACCCCCCAGGCACTATGGCTGGATGATATGGATAGACTTCGCTCATGACTGTGTGAATTGTGTGTTGGGGGAGTTGATGCCCAGCGTCTACACATGCTCGTCTGAGATCTCATGGAAGAGAAGATTTGGGAATATGATTGTAGCCTCGGTTTGGGCTAGTAGCAGAGTAAATCAGTGAACATCAAGAGACTCCAGGAGGCTGAAATCAAGGTTCAATGGCTGCAATCCTTGGTGGATGAGCACTTTTCCTCCCTCAATGCACAATCAAAGCTAATATTGTGATTGAAGGCCTAGCTGGTAGAGGCCGAAGAGCGTATGAAGCAAGCCTTCGAAGAGATGGACATCATTCGGACTAACATAGAGCGGTCCCATATTGTGGCTGATGAATTGCACCCCATCGCTGCCGAGGAGGAGCGAAAGCTGAACAGGTGGAAGAAAATTCTGGAAACCACAAGGAAAAGGGTGGTGGAGCTGCAACATTCTTTTGATTAGGTAAACCCATCCATGGGAGGGATCAACCCTCGGGTGCTATAGTGCACGTGACTTTTGAACGTACTATCACACTTTTATTATTTTATGCTAGCTATGTGTATAAGTTTCATTATTGGTGTTGGTTTTACATGCATCTATTATATTCATGAAATTCCCAGTGATCAATCCCTAAGCTCACGTGGGTCGAGCCCATTGTGAGAAACAAGGGATGATTGTCGTGTTATTTCATCTGAACATAAGAGTGACGAACAAGATTCGGGCATCCGGGGTTTGGACAATCGATCCATATTTTTGGGAAAAAATGGGAGAGGCCTGATTAGAGGACAAAGACCTTAGAACAATCAACGCGTTATCCTACCAATGTGCTCTAGTGCACATGTGGGGTAACGCTAGGGGTGATGGAATTAATCCGAACATGGGGGAGTGGAATGTGTGAGTCTCGATACCCAAAATTTGGAACACTGTAGGGATGGAGTGACAATGTAGCATAACTATTGACCGTGTTTGAAACACAGTATCCTTATTGTGCCAGCCTAGAGTGGGGATAACAAATGAGGGCTGATCGTTGACCATATTTGAAACATGGGGCCTAACTCGAAATTTCATCCATTAGTCTTCCATAATGTTAGCCCGGGATAGTAGGCGAGCCATAGGCTAAGCATCCATACTGTTAGGGGGTTCCTTTAGACGTGAAAGAGGATGAGGGTCTGAATAAGGGGCACGCAAATCATGGAAGGTGGAGTGGTGGTTTGCTCGAATAGAATCCAACACTCTTGGTGTTACCGCACCTTCGTGAAAACACATTAGGCGAGCTCATCAGTCTGATCAGGGATCAAACTCATTCTTGAATAAGACCTCTCTGGTAAGGACATGGAATGATCTGTAGTTTTACGTCATACCAAGGAAGTTGATAGACATGTAGTTTAACATCGTAAATTAAAAATGGTGCACATGGTTTAAAGGTCATACTACCTGGACTGAGATTGGGGCCGAGGGGCCAGAAGGGTTAATGGCCCTGGGGCTGGGCCCAAGGTGGAATGTCTGGGCGTCGCTACGTATCCCATGAGGATGGGAATCAAGCCACACATAGTTCTTGAAGAACAGCGTGGTTAGAGACCAATTCTAGTAGGGGGAATCCTCTCTAGCGAGGAAGCTAGCGCATCCCATAATTATCATGGGGAATCCTGAACTTGTTCAAGGTAGGGGCCATAGTTTAAATTCATGCGTTGAGGACATAAATACCTAGAAATGAAATATGTGTTGTGGTACATTACCTGATGTGAATGAGGACCATAATAGTCCACACCACATATGCTCTCAGGGTAATCCTTAGGTCGAGGGACCAAAGGTAAAAACTCGGTTGGGCCTAAGACGGGTTGTCTAGGCATTCCTACATATCCCCTGAGGATGGGAATAAAGCCACACATAGTTCTGAGAGCACAGTTTAATGTCATGCAGGATGATGAATCGCATGTATGGAATGGTTGTGCCAATACACATCCTACCAAAACTACTAAGCCCACGTGAGTCATGCTCGATGTGGGAAACAACAAGTAATGGTGGGACTTTCCTAACAAAGGAAGGATCATGTTAGGGTCAAGGGGACACTCGGTGTAAGTTGTCCCAATGATGCTAACCCGTCCATGTAACGCACCTAGATGTGCGAAGAAGTAAAGCTGAATATGTCAGAATTCCACTTGAACATAAGGAAGTGGAAACATGTGAATCATGATGCTCAAGATCGGGACCACAATGATGGTGGCATGATGATAGGGGACAACTGTTGACAGTCTTCAAAACACAGTATCTATATCGCGTTAGCCTAGTATGGGGAAATACAGAAGAGGGTCGACCACTGACCATGTTTGAAACAGGGGACCTGTCGCAAATGTCATCTGGGGTCTTCAGGGATGTTGGACCAAGATGGTAGGTAAGCCAATGTGGCATGAGACCAGACCATAAAAGGGGTCCCTTTAGATGTGGAAGAGGATGAGGATCCAAATAACGGGCTCACGAAGCTTGGACATGGAATGAGGGGATGTCCCCATGAAATTTACACACTTCGGTCTCTTTGTCAAAATGCATCTGAGTACGACTATAAGACATATCAGATAGATGGAGTCGAGTCCCTTCCCAAGGACAAGGGTCTTGGGGCCACACACTTCCAGCTTAATGTAACAGCCCAAAATTTTGAATAAATTTTGTTTACTAACTTTTTGTATTATTTTATTTTATACTCAAAAAAACTATTTCGTTTAATAAAATGAGTATAATTAAAATAAGATTATTGGGTTTCAACTGTTATATGATCGTTGGTCAATAATACAGTGAGAAACTGAAGAGGATAGAGGCAAGGATCATGTGGATGCTTCAGATTCCAGTGATTCCTCATTTGAGGAGGATGATAAACCTGGAAAAATTGAGGAGTCCTATTTTAAATCTATGTACAGAAAAGGAAAAAATCCTATGGTGGATGCAGATGGATTTATAACTCCAAACCCGAAGAAACCAAGAAGACGTAGTGATTACTCTCATACTGAAAGAAATTTTGTAACTCAATCACTTGATGCTTCTAGGAAGGAATATACTGAACCAGTTCATGAAAAACCTTTGATTTATGACTCGAACCTTGTTTTATATTACTTCTCATAGAAATTCACAGAGCAATAGATCAAAGATTCTAACACTCATATGGAAAGGCAACAGGAAATTTCCCCTAAAAAACTTCAACAGGGTGTTATTTCTGCTGAAAAAAATCTCAACACAAAATGCTTCATTTTCAACCAAAGGTTGAAGATTTCTATTCAGTCTCCTTGATCTACTGGACCCCTTATTGTGCACTTTCAGTCTTTCTTTTCCATGCTTCTCTCACGATGACTATTGAATTCTGTTTCATTTGTTTTGTGACTTTTCTCTTTCTCTAACTCATTAGCTTCTTCGGTGCATGGTGTTGATGGCTTATAATGTGGAGTTTCTGGATGTTGATTCATCTTAATAAGGTTCTTAGCCTTTTCTGTCAATTGATGGTGTTTCTTTACATTTTCTGTTTGATATTTACTACTACTCCTTGAATCTGCTTCTAAGAGGTGTTGTTGAGATCTGTTTGGTTTGACTTATGAGATGATTCTTTGGCTTCATTAAGGCTTTGGCTACTATTGGTTGGGTTCTCTCCCTATTGTTTTCTATGTTGTGTGGCTCTTAATGAAATAGAGTTATTTTCTCTATGCTTCTTATTTGTTCTTGTGCCCCATAGACTTATATTCGGTATTCTATTGTATTGGATAGCCGCTGTCTTTGATGTGAGACTATGGGATGCAGAGAGATTCTGCCCATGTTTGGTTCAATCACTGAAAGTTGAAGATTAATATTTGAGATGGCTGGAATTGGAAGATCATCAGGCACTGATATATGTTGGCGATCTCATGTGGACTTGTTCCCTCTTTGATATTGGTATGCTTAAAGCTTTATCTTGTCATCTTTAATTCCCTGCTGGTGTAAGAGCATTACACCTCGTGCTTGTATTGTAACCTTTTATTTTTAATAAATTCCCTAGGGGCATGGATTGGGAAACCAATTCATGTCATCACCTTCCTTTCTAAAAATACAAGTGATCTTGATTAATTAATATAGAAAGAAGATTTGATGGCCCCCTCCAGTAGTCTCGGGCCGATCGAATCCCATCTGACAGAACTCAGGAAATAGGTAGCACCTTTAGGCTTTGCTCTGGACCAAACTCAAGCCGAACTTCATCGTGTGAAGCTAGAACGGAATCACCTTCGTGAGAAGTTCAAGATGATAGAAATCACTACTCGGGATATGTTGGCCGAGCCACCCCAAGATTCTATCACCCTATCACACCTCACTCTTAGGTCCTATGCTGGTGTTATAAGGGGTTATTTAACAAGACGTAACAACCTTAGGTAATCCTTTGATTTAAATAAAAATTCTTATATCTTCTTATGGTGAAGTTTGTGAATTTTCAAATGTCTGGATAAATATAGTATGCATATTATTGATGAATTATAGAAAAAAAATATATTTTAAAATATTTATGTAAACCTTAAATAATTAATAATGTGTAATGATTTTCAAAAAATGGTCCTCTACAGCTGTGTTCAATGTGAAATTTAGAGTTTAATAAGATCAACTTAATTTTTGGTGAATAGTAAATTATGAACAGTTATTTTTTGCTTATGATTAGTAATGTGACCAAATGGATTAAGTAACTTCACTTAAGAAAGTATTAATATAATTTATGCACCTTTATTAAGTAATGTGATTCAATAAATTAGGTAAATAACTGTTTCAGAAATTATTGGTTAAGTATTAGTTTTTTCAGGTGAATAGTGTTTTTTATTTAAAAATTAAATTAAAAATGTTTAGAAAATTATTTTCATAAAATGGTGTTCATTTTTGAAATCAGAGCATCGATATTTGGTTAAGGTGAATTTTTGGGATTTTTCTGAAATAGTTGAATTTTTAGTGAATAGTGTTTTTATATAAAAATTAAATTAAAAATATTTAGAAAATTATTTTCATAAAATGGAGTTCATTTTTGAAATCAGATCATTGATATTTGGTTAAAGTGAAATCTTGGGATTTTTCTGAGAAAGTTGAATTTTCGGTGAATAGTGAAAATACAGCTTTTGAGTTTCAGGTGTTTAATGACATCATTAAGGATATAATAATTATGAAATAATTCTGGTCTACTTATTAATAGTAATATATGGTATGAGGTTTCCCAAGTGGCCAATACCATGGGAAAATACCATGGGCAAGCCCATGGTTTTGCCAATACCACCAATGAAGTGTCCCTTGGCCATTAATGCTTTGTCCCCTCACTTCTCCTATAAATACCAAGTCTTTACCTCATTCGTTTCATTTCCAAATCCTCCCCAATGAAGTTCTAGTCTCTTTACCTCCCAAGTATCCCTCATAAGGTTCCCTCAAGCCTCCCAAGGTCCTGACCTTCAAGCATTCAAAGTTACTATTCAAGGTAAGGGATCCTTTCACCCTCCTCTTTTAAGTCATGACTTCTTTTATGTTGTGTCTTATATTTTCCATCTATTTATGTTGAGGGTATGTTCTTATACATTCTTATTACTATACATTTCCTTTCCAAATGATTATAGACCCTTTCTTCTCTCATCAATTTGTTTTCAGAATTTTTATGTGACGTCGTTAGGCTGCCGAATTTCTCGTAAAAGAAATTGCATCTTCTCTTTTCTTTCATGTTTCCTTTTCATGTGGTATGTCATTAAAATATCCATACCAGGATCTTATTCAGTACCCATAATGTATTATGAATTATTTATTAGTGGGTGACCCTTTTACCATCTCTTTTCAATGTTTTCTAAAACCATGTTATATAGTCGTTATGCTGTAGAAATTTCGTCTCAAAATTTTTGTCTCTTTCTCTCAAGAAATTACATTGTTTATTTATGTGAATACCCAGACCTATTTCGTTTATATAGGTGTTCATAAATATATAAATATGATATATTTTATTCTGGAATAGACATACATATAACCCTCACTCCCTTTCAATGGGTTATAAATGATATAATGATCTTATTTTAAAGAGCTTTTAAAACGTCACGATTTTGAAATGAAACCCATTTCTTTTATTCTCTATGGGTTATTTATAAAATGTTTGAATATGATCTATGTGTCTCACATGTAATTAAAGACATATTAACGGTGTGCCCTGATAGCATTCCAATGCATTGGGTAAAGATTTAATCTCTAGAGATGACAAGTTTCACGATACCTTAGTGAATAACCGTGGTAATTTTTATGACACCTTGGGGATGGACCTTGGTGATATTTTCATGAATGTATAAATGAAATGTTTTAGCCACATATTCAAGTTATGTTCTAAGTTATTTTCATTATTATATGTCTATTCTTCCATTGCTCATGTATTTATGTTTTTATTCAATTCTTATTGATATCACAAGTACATTGACTCCCTTATTTACCCTTACCGGGCCTTCTATTCACCCTTTCCTTTGATGTCTATCACCAGGAAATGAGATGAAGTAAATGTACATAGGATGAAACTATAATGAATCCTTACAAGTGGTTTAGAAGAATGTTTTATATTTTTCTCATGTTTTATGTTCCTGATTTCCAAGACACTAGACTTTAAAGATCATCTGTTTGTAAAATGTAATGAAAAGTTATGTAATAAAAAGGTGGGATACTATAGTTGGTATTAAAGGATAGTTTAGTTATTTATGGAAATTAAGATATGAAAAATTTAGGTTGAACCCTATAGAAAAGTTTAGATATATGAAATCTTCCTGGTATTTTTGTGAGTATTGAGTAAGTGGTTTATCAATAAAATACATCCATGTCTAGATACAAGCAGGTAGAGGTGGCTCTGGCACAGATGTACGTAGAGGTAAAACCCAAAAACACCGCTTTGAGCTTAACTCGAACGGGAACTGATACATGACAACGGGACTTGCTGCACTCTTAGTTACAATACTCCTAGGGGATATTTTTGGTTAATCACAAGCTTTTTATGAATCATTATGAAAGAATTATAGAAAAATGTAATTTGTATAAGAATTAAGTTTTAAGACATAAAAAAAATAAGTTAAAAAATTCATAAATGAAATAAGTTTCTCACGAAGGATTTATTCTTTTAGAAAATGTCCCCATTGTCTAGGAATATGTTGACGTATTTCCTGAGGAGTTACCCATACCTCCCCCAGAAAGAGAGGTAGAGTTCTCCATTGAACTCGTAGCTGGGTCTCATATGATGTCAAAGACCCCCTATAGAATAGAAAATGTGGAGCTAGAGGAATTAATAAAACAACTCTGAGATATTTTGGATAATGGGTTTATTTAACCAAGTGTGTCTCCTTGGGGAGCACCAATTCTCTTTATGAAGAAGAAGGATGGATCGATACAACTATGCATTGATTATAGAGAACTGAATGAGATCACAGTGAAGAACAAATACTCTCTTCCAAGAATTAATGACTTATTTGACCAATTTTGTGGGACTCAATTCTTCTCTAATATTGATCTTCATTCTGGTTATCATCAATTGAGGGTGAAAAATTATAATATTTCAAAAAACTACCTTCCAATCAAGATATGGGCATTATGAGTTTGTTGTTATGCCCTTCGGACTGACTAATGCACCTGCTATTTTTATGGATCAAGAATAAGTTGATTTTTGAAACTTATGTTTTTTCAAATGGATATCCTTTATATAGGAAAATGATTTTGTGATTAAATGATAAAGGTTATTTTGGACGATGTTTTCTATTTTTGAGTACTATATACCTAAGGGAAATAAAATACTACAAGATTTAAATTGAGGAGGAATGGTTGAATTTTTTTTGTAAGAATTTATGTATTTATTGTGGATATATGGTGATTTGGGTTATTTCTGGAAAATGATGAACCTGACATAGAGAATATGTGAATAGGTTAATTACACATTAGTATGAGACTTTAATAGTAGTTGATGTTATTTTTAGATAAATGTTAAGATTTATTGGGGAAGACTATGTGATTAAATCCTTATGAGTTTTGGGTTCCAATATTAGTTTGGATTATTCTGAAGAATTTTAAGGATGGTTGTGTATTGAATGGTCTTTCTGGAACTTTGGGTACTTTTGTTGAATTTTAGAGATTAATATTCATATTTCTTTTTATAAAGGATTATCCTTTTTGGGGATTATATGATCTCGTACTAACTATTTTAGTTTTAGTTGATGACTAAAGATAAGGGGAAAATATAGTTATTCTTTTGTGGATTATGTGATTCTCTAGAAGATGATTCTTGTGATTTTGATGAGACCAAGTCTTTTTGAATGCTCATTTTTTGGAGCAAAGACTATTCTAGGTGGAAACTTATTAAGGGATGAAACTCTACTTGAAGGTAAGTATATTTTCTTATGTTTTTATTCTATTTAGTAAATTAATTTCACAAAATTATGAAAAGGAACGTAAAACAAAAATGTTGTTGGTTTACGTTTCCTACTGGGTAATCAAAGACTGTTTAACACATTAATTTTGTGATATTCTTGTGGTTAATTTTCTCCTAATCATGTTTTCTATCACTCTCCATTAGAACTTGACCCTTTGTTTTCTCTTCCATATCCATGTTTTCCTACATGGAATCCTAGTATGGGTTAACTCGGGTGACCTTTGTACTTCCCTTTCTTTCTTTTAAAGTAATAAGTTTTACTGAATCTTTTCTGATGTGGGACTTTCAACAACATTTCCAAGCCTAATTTTAAAATTGCAAGGACACAATTTCTTAAGGGGGGAAATTGTAACGACCTGAAATTTTGAATAAATTTTTTTTCCTAACTTTGTGTGTTATTTTATTTTATACTCAACAAAACTATTTCATTTAATAAAATGAGTATAATTAAAATAAGACCATTGGGTTTCGACTGTTATATGAACATTGGTCAATAAGACCGTGGGAAACTAAATGTTATGATTATTGTCTATAAATACAAGTGATCTTGATTAATTAATATAGAAAGAAGATTAGATGGCCCCATCCAGTAGTCTCGGGCCGATTGAAGCCCATCTGACGGAACTCAGAAAGGAGGTAGCACCTTTGGTCTTTGCTCTGGACCAAACCCAAGCTGAACTTCATCATGTGAATCTTGAACAGAATCGCCTTCGCGAGAAGTTCAAGATGATAGAAATCACTACTCGGGCAATGTTGGTCGAGCCACCCCAATATTCTATCACCCTAGCACACCTTACTCTTAGGTCCTATGCTGGTGTTATAAGGGGTAATGTAACAAGACTGTAACTTCCTTAGGTAATCCTTTGATTTAAATAAAAATTGTGATGTCTTCTTATGGTGAAGTTTTTGAATTTTCAAATGTCCGGATAAATATAGTATGCATATTATTAATGAATTATAGAAAAAAAGATATTTTAAAATATTTATGTAAACTTTAAATAATTAATAATGTGTGATGATTTTCAAAAAATGGTCTTCTACAGCTGTGTTCAGTATGAAATTTAGAGTCTAATAAGATCAACCTAATTTTTGGTGAATAGTAAATTATGAATAGTTATTCTTTTTCTTATGATTAGTAATGTGGCCAAATGGATTAAGTAACTTCACTTAAGAAAGTATTAATATAATTTAGGCACCTTGATTAAGTAATGTGATTCAACAAAATAGGTAAATAACTGTTTCAGAAATTATTGGTTAAGTATTAGTTTTTCAGGTGAATAGTTTTTTTTATTTAAAAATTAAATTAAAAATATTTAGAAAATTATTTTCATAAAATGGTGTTCATTTTTGAAATCAGAGCATCGATATTTGGTTAAGGTGAATTTTTGGAATTTTTTTGAAACATTTGAATTTTCAATGAATAGTGTTTTTATTTAAAAATTAAACTAAAAATATTTAGAAAATTATTTTCATAAAATGGATTTCATTTTTGAAATCAGAGCATCGATATTTGGTTAAGGTGAAATTTTGGGATTTTTCTGAGAAAGTTGAATTTTCGGTGAATAGTGAAAATACAGTTTTTGAGTTTTGGGTGTTTAATGACATCATTAAGGATGTAATAATTATGTAATAATTCTGGTCAACTTATGAATAGTAATATAAGGTATTAGGTGTCCCAAGTGGCCAATACCATGGGAAAATACCATGGGCAAGCCCATGGTTTTGCCAATACCACTGATGAGGTGTCCCTTAGCCATTAATTCTTTGTCCCCTCACTTCTCCTATAAATACCAAGATTTTCCCTCATTCATTTCATTTTCAAATCCTCCCCAATGAATTTATGGTCTCTTTACCTCCCAAGGAGTCCTCCCAAGGTTCCCTCAAGCCTCCCAAGGTCCTGACCTTCAAACTTTCGAAGTTACTCTTCAAGGTAAGGGATCCTTTTACCCTTCTCTTTTAAGTCATGACTTCCTTTATGTTGTGTCTTATATTTTCCATCTCTTAATGTTTAGGGTATGTTCTTATACATTATTATTACTGTCCATTTCATGTCCAAATTATTAGAGACCCTTTATTTTCACATCAATTTGTTTTCTGAATTTTTATGTGATGTCGTTAGGCTGTCGAATTTCTCGTAAAAGAAATCGCTTCTTCTCTTTTCTTTCATGTTTCCTTTTCATGTGTTATGTCATTAAAATATCCATACCATGATATTATTCAGTACCCATACTGTGTTATTAATTATTTATGAGTTTGTGACCCTTTTCCCGTCTCTTTTCAATGTTTTCTAAAACCATGTTATATAGTCGTTATGCTGTAGAAATTTCATCTCAAAATTTCTGTCTCTTTCTCTGAAGAAATTAACTTGTTTATTTATGTGAATACCTAGACCTATTTCGTTTATATGGGTGTTCATAAATATATAAATATGATATATTTTATTCTGTAATTGAGATACATATAACCCTCACTCCCTTTCCATGGGTTATAAATGATATAATGATCTTATTTTTAAGAGCTTTTAAAACGTCAAGATTTTGAAATGAAACCCATTTCTTTTATTCTCTATGGGTTATTTATGAAATGTTTGAATATGATCTATGTGGATCACATGTAATTAAATACATATTAAAGGTGTTCCCTGATAGCGATCCAATTCATTGGATAAAGATTTAATCTCTAGAGATGACAAGTTTCATGATACCTTGGTGAATAACCTTGGTAATTTTTATGACACCTTGGGAATGGACCTTGGTGATATGTTCATGAATTTATAAATGAAATTTTGTAGCCACATATTCAAGTTATCTTCCAAGTTCTTTTCATTATGATATGTCTATTCTTCCATTTCTCATGTATTTATGTTTTTATTCAAGTTCTTATTGATATCACAAGTACATTGACTCCCTTGTTTACCCTTACTGGGCCTTCTACTCACCTTTTACTTTGAATTATGTCTCCAAGAAATGAGATGCAGTAAATGTACATAGGATGAACCTATGATGAAGCCTTACAAGTGGTTTAGAATAATTTTTTATGTTGTTCTCATGTTTTATGTTCCTGATTTCCAAGACACTAGACTTTAAAGATCCTCTGTTTGTAAAATGTAATGAAAAGATATATAACAAAAAGTTGGGATACTATACTTAAGGTCTTGAGGTGGACCATTAAGGGGTGGATTGACTTGATGGACTGTGTTCAGGGTGGTGGAATAGCCGAATGTGACACGCAGTCTCCATAGGGAGATCTTATTTTTGGGTCATAGAACTCGGACCACGTTGGGAAAGGATATGGGGAGCACATGGTATGACTATTGAAAAACCCGACGTGAATGAGGAACTAAGAGGTACTCACCACACCGCATATTCCTAAATAAGTTCAAGCCAAGGGACCGAAAAATAAGGGACAAGATTTTAGGTTCCTGGGGCAGGACCTGGAGACAATATGTCTGGGCGTTCCTATGTATCCCATGAGGATGAGAATCAATCCAAACGTAGTTCTTGAAGGATGTCATGTAGTTTAACATCTTGCGTCAAGGAAATGGAGTGGTATTAGTTTATGTTCATAGAGCTTGGACCATGGGTGGTAGGAAATGTGGGAGACACATGGTGGGGTAATTATAAAACCCGATGCGAATGGTAACCCAGGGTTCTGACCACCATGTGTTCCTTGGGGAGGTCTTAGGTCAAGGGACCAAAAATTAAAGTTAAGTTGTGCCCAAGGCAAAGTGTACAATCATTCCTACGTATCCCATGAAGATGGTAATCAAGACATACATAGTTCTAAGTGTCACAGTTTAGGGTCATGTGATGGGACCAACAGTTTAAAGTCATGTGGGACTAAGCATCATAGTTTAAAGTCATATGGATAAGACGTATACAAGAGATATGATGTTTCAGAGGGAATGAGCATGGCGTGATAAAGCATACCTGACATGAATGAGTACATGATCCACACCATACCATGTGCAATTCTGAGGAGGAAACCTCGGGCCGAGGGGCCAGGAAAGATTAGAGGATAAGGTGCAGGAGAAACTAACTCCCAATTGAGCTAGACCAGAAGACGAGATGCCTAGGTGTTCCTACGTATCCCATGAAAATGGGAATCAAGCCGCACGTAGTTCTTGAAGGTGTACTTTAACATCGTACGGGACAACATACAGTTTAATGTCATGTGGGATAAGAAGTAGGGGGAATAACTCCAAGAAAGGGGCATATGTGGTGCGACTAATGAAAACCCACCGTGAATGAGGACATAATCCCATACCACACCACACAGTACTGTAAGAGTTAAAGCTCGAAGGAAGAATAGAAGATATAAATTAAAGAAACTTGAGCTAGACCCAAATACAATATGTCTAGGAATTCCTACATATCTCATGGGAATGGGAATCAAGCTATACATAGTTCTAAAAAATAAGATCTTAGTTTATGGTCTTAGATCTCAGACCATAGAGGAGCAGAATCCTTCCAAGTAAGTGTGAACCTCAACCCAATCCCTAATCCCACGTGAGTCAAACTCAGTGTGGGAAACAAGGGCAGAAGAGTTTTTCTGTAATACCTAGAACGCACACCAGAGGGAAATCAGTGTGGAGACCTAATGATGCCTTTACCGCGGCTTTGTCCTCCTACGTGCAAATGTGCACTGAGGGATAGTACCAAGAGTGTCGAAATTCCACTTTAGACATGATGAGGTGGAAAATGATGTGAATCATGTGACTGATATTTTGGGCTTAATGGGGTTAGTGTGATGATGGAGGATAACTATTGACCATGGCGGAAACACAGTATCCACATCGTGTGACCTAAAATGGGAACAACAAATGAGTATCAACCGATGACCGTATTCGCAACACGGGACTTGTATCAATTTGTTGTTTGAAACCCTCAAAGACGTTGGCCTGTAATTGTAGGAGGTCCCTTGGGCCGAGCATCTATTCCATTCGGGGGTCCCTTCAGATGTGAAAGGTGATGAAAGCCCTAATAAAGGGGAACACGAAGCCTGGAAGGTGGGTGAAAACATGTCTAGGTAGAATCTGACGCTCTAGGTTCTAGACTAGAGTACTCATGGGCCAATTGGTGAATCACTGTAGAGGGTTGAGTGGCTCAAATTGAGAGCAGCCATTTTTTGAAGATGAGTATAGAACGAAGATATGGAGAACTCTCAAGACAAAGAGGTATATGGTGTGGTTGTTACAAACTCGACATGAATGAGGACATAAGCCCGTACCACACCATATATCCCTCTCATGGAAGAATACAGGACAAGGGGCCTCGATAACAGGTGAATATATAAGATATGGGGCTGGACCCAAAGTCTAGATGTTCAGGTGGTCCTATGTATCACATTAGGATGGGAATCAAGCCACACGTAGTTCGTGGCGATGTCATGCAGTTTAACATCTTGCAGCCAGGATGTGGAGCAAGGGAAAGATACCCCAACGAGGGATGTGTACGGAACAATGAGTAACCTAACGTGAATGAGGACATAATCCCATATCAAACCGTATAATCCTAAGTGAGAACCTAGGCCGGGGGACCAGAAAGGTCAAGGGACCTGAGTCTAGGCTGCAGACAGAAGGTCACAACCAGCTTTCAGTTTAATGTCTTATAGGGAGGATGATAGTGATCTTAGTTTAAGGTCATAGAGCTTAGACCATGGATGCCTAGTTTAATGTCATATTCTTGGGACAGGTAAATGAAAAGGGTGAATCATCGTGTTTATGGAAGACCACAAAGCGGCAACGATGATATAGGACAATTGTCGACCAGGTTCGCAACACAGTATCCCCCCCCCCTTGCATGACCGAGGCAAACAATTGGGTGTCGACCATTTACTATATTCGCAACATGGGACTTGTACCAATTCGTCTCTCAGAATCCTTGGGGACGTTGGCCCGAGATGGTAGGAGAGCCCTTAGTCTAAGTATCCATGTTGTTCGGGGGTCCTTTTGGATCTAAAGGATGATGGAAACCCAGATGATGGGGCTCGTAGAGCATGATCGGGCCTATACTTGTGGAAAGGATGATATATGAAGGAGGGATGTATCAAGAGGATATGTGTGGCATGGAACAATAGCCCGACGTGAATGAGAGAGGAAGCCAGCGCCACACCATATGTTCTGACTTGAGGGGAGATCCTGGAGTTTTGGGCTGGGCCAACAGATAAAATGTCTGGGCAGTCCTACGTATCCCATGAGGATGGGAATCAAGCCACACGTAGTTATGAAAGGCCATGCAGCTTAGCATTGTGCAGTGAGGACATGGGGGAATGGAAGAATGAGGAGGGAGCACATGGTGCAACCGTCATACTCCTGGTATGCGTGGAGCCAAGGAAGTTTGTGCTACACCATGGTCCTCCAAGAGGACTACACCCATGGGGAATAGTCGAAGAAGAGAGTTTAGGGGCTGGACTCAAGACGTATCTGAGCATTCCTACGTATCCCATGCAGGTGGTAATCAAGCCATACGTAGTTCTAAGGGTGTAGTTTAATGTCTTGTGGGACAATGTGCAGTTTAACGTCATGTAGGACCAGAAGTTTTGGGGTCATGTAGGACCATATAGTTTAAGGTCATGTGGGACCAGTAGTTTAAGGTCATGTTGGACCGTAGCAGACTTAAGAAAAATATTGCTTAAGGAACTTGGCATTGGTGGGAGGAGTTATATGCTCACTATCCACATTTATTAGGGAGTATGCTCCATTGGGGTAAACCTTGTGAACAATTTAAGGTCATTCCCATTTGGTCTCTAACTTGGGTGGTTTCCTGCCAGGTATCATTGGTGTCCTGAGAGCCTGTACCAAGTTTCCTTGTAAGAAGGAGCAGAGGCGAACTTTCTTATTGAAGCCTCTAGCCATTTTTTTATGGTGCCTTTCTAGATTGTTCAAGGCACAAAGCCTGTTCTCATCAAGTGCTTCCAGATCAGCTATATGGATTTCAGCTACTTTATCTGGTGCTTACTGGTCTTAGACAACTATGCACAATGAGGGAAACTGAATCTCAATGGGCAGGACGGCCTCTGTTCCATACACCGGGGAATATGGGGTCACTTGTGTGGAATTACGAGTCATTGTCTAATAAGCTCGGAGGGCGTTGGGGAGCTTTTCTGGCCAAATCTTCTTGTTCTGACCAACCATTTTCTAAAAAATGTTAGAGAGGGTCTTATTTAATGCCTTGATCTATCCATTTTCTTATGCGTGGTAGTGGGAGGTATGGTTAAAATGGATATTGTACTTGGCTTACAATTTATTTAGCTCAGATGCCCGGAAGTTGGTGTCGTTATCGGTGAGGACGGCGTGAGGGACTCCAAACTGGTAGATGATATTGGAGCTCATGAAGTCAACTAAAGAACGGGCCTTGACCTCCTTAAGGAGAACTGCCTCTGCCCACTTGGAAAAGAAATTTGTAGCGGTCAAGATGAACCGACATTGGCGAGTTGTCGCTGGCGGATATGGTCCCACGATATCCAGTCCCCAGACTGTTAAGGGCCAAGAGTACTTAGTAGTGTGGAGAGGCTCTGGTGGTCAATGCACAAAATTGGCATGAACTTGACACTCATGACACCTTTTGGAGAACTCGATGCAGTCATGGATCATGGAGGGCCAAAATTACCCTAGTCTTCGGATCTGATGGGACATCTTTAGCCCAATCTGGCGGGCACCATTGGAACCTGCATGAACCTCCTGCGTGACCTGAGAAATCTCGACTCCTTGGATGCAATGGAGGAGAACACCATCAAACCTGCACTTGTAGAGGATCTTCTCAAGCCTGGGACCACTCTGGAGGGTAAACAATAGTGCGCGGCATCAAATTCACTCGTGCTCAGCCCAATCTGCCAGGAGATTACCGTTCTGGAGGATTACCACCCACCGAGCTAGACATCCTATCAACATGGGGTGGTTCAAGATGTACTTTAGCGGATCTACTCGGGACACCAGCTATACCTCATGGTGCTATAGGTAATGTCGCAAATTTTTTACTATGAATACCAGCATGAGGCAACTCTTCTTGACAATGGAGTATCTAGTCTCTGTATTGGGGAGCATGCGGATGATGTTGTAAAGGTTGTTCTTCATCCCCTCATTCTTTTGGGTGAGAAGGGTACCAAGAGATCATTTCAGGGCAGTCACATAAAGGAACATCGACTTTACAGAGACAGGTGGCATTAAGACCAGAGGATGGAGAAGATATTGTGTGATTTCCTCAAATGCATTCTGGCATTCTTCATCCCACTCGTAGAGTGTTCCTTTCTTCATGAGCCTAGAAAAGGGATTACACTTGCTAGTCATATTCACAATGAATCAGCTATGTAGGCTAAGTGGACTTGGAAACCTCAAAGCTCTCAGATATTGATCAGGGGAGGCATCTATTTGATGGCCTTGATCTTCTCCGGGTCGATCTCGATGCCCCAGTGTCTGACAACGAAGCCGAGAAACTTTCTGGAGGTGACTCTAAAAGAAAACTTCAGCGAGTTCATCTTCAGGTGGCGAGAATGGAAGAAGCCAAACACTTTCTCAAGATCTTTGAGATGGTCCTGGCACTGGAGGGATTTTACCACCAGATCGTCCACATAACATTCCACCAATGTCCTGAGGATTGGCTTAAATATGTGATGCATGGCCCACTGATAGGTGGCACCTGTATTCTTTAAACCCAAGGGCATAACTTGGTAATAGAAAGTACCTTTTGGTGCCCTGAAGGCTTTATATTCCTCATCCTCAGGGGCCATGCGGATCTGGTTATACCCTAAGTACCCATCCATGAAGGAGAGGGCTTGGAACCCGGTTGTAGCATCAATCAACAATTCTGTCACAAGAAGGGTAAAATCATCCTTCAGACAATAACGGTTGAGATCCTAGAAGTCGATGCAGACTCTGATTTTTCCGTTCTTATTCCTGACTAATACTATGTTAGCCAGCCATTTGGGGTACTAGACCTCCTTAAAGAAATTGTCCTGGATGATCTTGTCAACTTCGGCCTCGACCATGGCATCGTGAGAAGGGTGCATCTTCCTGGGAGGCTTCTTGAACCCACGATGATTTGCTGGGAGACCGAGGCGGTGGATGGATACCTGAGGATCTAGTCCTGTAATCTCGTCGTAACTCTAGAAAAACACATAACGGTTCTATTTAATAAAGTCTATGTACCGTTGTTGTTCCTTGGGGGGCATGGCGGCACTGATCAACATGGGTCTCGGGTCTGCCTCTCTTCCGAGGTTCACATGTACCAATTCATCGACTGTGGAGGAGACGCCCTCTTCAAAGGTAAGGGGAGCATCGTATAAATCCTATTATTCACTTATGGAGGAGAGGTCCTCAGTGGGAGGAGTTTCTTCTAAGCCGATAGGCCCCGATGGGAGGCTGGTACCAGCCTGAGCGACAATGGATACTATATCGGAGGACTCTTGTGTTTCTGAAACCATAGCGATGAAGGCTGTCAACCCGATCCCATCTGGACTTCATCCCAAGGGGCCACATTTGATGATGTCAAAGCAATAATGGTGCATCGTCTTGAGCTAGTTTATCCCAGCATAGAGAAATAAGAAATTATGACATATTTTCGTTGCCATAGGGCGGACATCCCGATATCTGATGGGAGTAGGAGGCTCCAGGATCACCTGACCCTGATTTGTATAGAAGTAGGAGGTGATTTTCCACTGTCGCTTAGAATTGGGAAGGTGTTTCCCCCTCGTTCCAGACACAACGAAGCATTTTCCCATATCTGGGGTTGTAGCCTCCAATTGGTGGATTGGAAAGATGTAGGCATCATCCAAATCTATCCATGGGTTGGTTGCAACTGTGGCATGCATGGCCTTGTTGGTCTAAATCTTCTTTTCCTTGATCTTGTAGTAGTCAACATCCATATAGAGGGCTTCACAAGAGGCAAAGGGAGATGCTCGCCTTGAAGCACACCCACTCAACCATTGAGGGAGTACTTGAGGAACTGATGATATGATGAGGGAACCACTACATGTAGGTGGAGCCATGGCCTTCCCATCAATGCATTGTAGGCGGTGTCTTGGGAGACAACCATAAACTCGGTGTTGGGAACTAGGCCACCGAACTGGGTCTTCAAGAGGATCTTACCGACCGGTGTTTGTTCCATCCTGTCATAACCTTGTATTCTTAGGTCAGAGGGGCTCAGATCATCTTTAGAAAATCCCAATTTTTGTATTGTCCGAGTCAGGATTAGGTTGATCCCAAAGCCCGTGTCAACAAGACAATGGTGGACCTCCATGCCATTGAACTGGCTGGTGATGTACAGTGGGAGAATGTACCCCTGTATGGAAGATCCTTCATCTTCTCTAGAGAATGAGATAATGGCCTGGAATTCATCATTCTTTATTGCCTCGGCATGGAAGGCTTCTACAGCTGCTACTTCCATATCAAACTGGAGGGGTCTTCTTAAAGCCTCGGTGAGGACCTCACGCATGTCTGACGACGGGTGAAGATACTCGAGGATAGAGAGCCTTGCTGGGATGTTGGCAAGGTGTTTGAGGGAATCATACTTCTGTTCCAAGCATGAACTTATGCTTACAGGAGGTCTCTCTATGATAGGAGGTATGGTGGGCCCTACCGACCGAACCGACGGCTGACTGGTGCTGGGAATTTCCCAATGCTCATTATTTAAAGTATTCGAAGCACCTGCCATACTGGAGATAGATGACTGGGACCGGTTTGGGGTGGGACGTGGCTGATCACGGTGAGGCCTAGGTGTCTCTTCTTGGTCCAGTAGCACAAACAGCAGTGGAGGTGGTCCTAATGACACCAAATGAGGAGGCTGCGCATGCTGAGCTCTGCGATGGGCCTACTATCTGGTCTTGGTAGCATGAACAGACTAGCTATAAGTATTGACCGAATCACTCTGAAGACCCATATATCCATGACTTCTTCGACACTAATGATGACTAGGGTCGTTGGGAGGGCCTTCCTAGCACTCTTCATTGTCAGGAATCATGTAGGGGTTTACCAGCTCTACGGTTTTAACGAGGCATACCCTTGACTATCACTTGAAGAGTCATCCTCTACTGGGTGGATTCTGGGAGTAATCGCCATCTCTAGGAGCATGAATTCACTGAGAGTATTGGATGATGTTGGCATCGGTAGGGGACTTTGTTTTCCCTTGCATCGTCGATGCTTGCTCTTCTAGGAAGAGGACGGCTGAGAAGATGATGCAAGAGTGTTGGTTGCAGTCTCTGAAGTCTTTGACTGATTTAGGCACGCACGAATGACTCCATGGGCATGGGCAATTGTTATTCAAGCCATCCAATCGTCATACTTCTGGGATCCGTGACTGGAAACCTGATGCCACTCACCCTCGTTTTCACTGCTGTTGTCTGGTCTCACGAAGACACATGCCACCTGTGATGGGGCTGGGCCTAACCAGATTATTGTTATCTACTTGGTCTTGGATCTAGTCCTTGAACACATAGCACTGTTTGAGAGTGTGCCCCAGGATCCGGTGACAAGGGCAGTAGTTAGGGTGATCAGTTAGGTTTGCCTCTTCTGGCCTTCTACACTCAGGCAAATGTACAATTCCCTGCTCTAAGGAATTACGGAAGTAACCAGGGACATGGGCCTCGTTGAATGAGTAGATCTGGTTTCTCCTGTCCAAAAAGGGGGGCCTTGGGGCTGGACCCTGATGAGGAACTAGAGGATCCTGTCGAGGAGGTGGTGCCTGGTTATCTCGCCTGGGTGGTGGCGGCGCATTATGCGGGGGAACCTGCCGATTCTAAGGTGGGAACTGCTGGGCTGGAGGCTCTGACTAAGGTGGAGGGCCTTTGCGAGGCTGAGGATGTGGCTCCATTGGTAATAATTTCTGCTTCCTGGGGTCCTCTATTTGGGCCACTACATCAGGCTCAGCTCTGGTGGTCCTCCTTGCAGGAATTACGGGAGGCAACGGATGTGCCTGGCTAGCCTGTTGCAGTGCTTCTTCTAAGCACTGGTCCTTATTAGAGAAGTCCCAGAATCCCTCGGGATAGTTCTAGGTGATCAGAGAAGGAACCAGTTCCATCTTGACATTTCCCACACACATCGTTAGTAATTTCTCCTGAGTCAGTGGCATGTCAAGGGAGTATGTGAGCCCTTTCCACAGGGCGATAAAGTCTATAACACACTCATCAGGCCTCTGTTTTCACTTGAAGAGGTCTGTGATACTTGTCTTCTAGGTGGTGGAACTAAACTGGTAGAGGAATTACCTATGTAGATCTTCCTAGCTGGCTACTAATCCGATGGGGAGCTGGCTGTACCAGACGAATATCGGTCCTTCCAACGTTTGCACAAAACACCGGATTTTGGCGGCTTCCTACTGCCTGGGGTCCCCAAAATGGTCCCACACCTTGAGATGAAGTGGGCCAAGTGTTGCAGCAGGTCCCCTATCCTGTTGAAGGTGGAAAAGGTGGGATTTCTGAAATTTGGGGGTGCTGGCATATCATCCACCCATGCTGGATATGGCTTGCCATAAGGTGGGAGTGCCACTTGTCATGTCTTCAATGCCTCGAGGTGGGAAATGAGTGCCGCCATTGGATCATCTTGGTGGGGGTACCTATCTTGATGAGGTTCCCTGACCACCAGTGCATTTTCGGGTTCTTAAACATGGTAAGAAGGCCCAACGGCTCATGGAGCAGCTGGCGGAATGACCTGCAGGGAAACTAGGGGAACCTGAGATGGGCCCTAGGGATTTTTATGCCATTCAGGAGGATTTGGCGAGACATAACATGCCCTCTTTTCATAGGCTTCGGGCTCAACTCTGTCTACATGGGCAGGATGATCAGGGTCTCCTGGGGGTAGTTCACCAAGGGGAAGTTGTGCCTGCCCCTACTGTCCTGGCTGAGGATCACCATAGTCTGGCCGTCACTCTACAACACGTTTATCCAGGAGTTCATCAACCATATTTTTCTGTTCAGTAAGTTTCTGGTGAAACATGACCTTTTCGGGGTCTTCCTCTACCTTCTAGATTGATCCGGATGGATCCAAGGATTTGGCAACTCCAAGGTGCTCTTTGCCCTTACCATGATTCCAGCTAACAACTAATGCCTTGGTGGGAACAGGGAGACCCAATATATTTCTCTGTTAGTGGGTAACCCTTTCTGATAGATCCAATAGTGGCGGCATGCCCTCAGGGGGGGAGGTCCCATCAAGGAGCTCTAGCTCATTCTCCTTTTCCACTAGGTTGTCCATGTTGATCGTGACTCTACCTAGGGAAATGTCCTCGATATCACATGGTAGGTCAGATTTCTTACAGATAGGACTGAAGAGGAGGGTAGCATACTACCCCAAACCACGGATCTACACATGGTGGGAATCCTCCTTGATAATATTGTGGAGTACCTTGAAACTCTAGATGCATCTTTGCTGGAGGTCCTTATGGTGACCTAGTGACTCAGGGCGCTGGGCCATGGGGAGTGTGGCTAGATCAACCAGATTTCATTGTTCATTGATGTCCTCAAAGTGCGCTTGGATCTTAGGGTACACCACTCACTGATGTAAAGTTATAAGTGTGTCTCTCAGAGGGTTTCACGGAAACACTCAACTTCTTCTGGGGTGAGAGATTCTGGTGCACAAAAATTTGGTGTTGCGACCGGCCAAAACTTCTCAAGGAAGTGATTTTCCACAAGGATGTTCCATAAGCTCCTTGTATCGGATTCAGGGTCTGTCCCTTCATTGACCCACTCATCAACTGGAGGCAGATGAGGAAATGGCAATGGTACTGAGGCAGACCACTGGATCGGTAGGCTGGCCGGTGGAGAATACGGCGAACGGGCTAACAGGCCGCCGAAACTTGGACTATCCTCTGAAGAGTCTAGTGACCTGGCTGTTACTTCATGATAAGACGGGCTAACGGCCGCAGTTTTTGTTGCAGGGAATAGGGCTACTGACTATGGACCCCGCTATTTCACGTCCACCATTGGTCCCCAGAATAGCTCTTCGTGATCTCTATTCGAGGTAGAGAGTGCTTCTGGTGATGATGGTGGTGATTGAATGACTGTAACCTGTGGGATTTCTAATATTACTTCCTCCAAGATATACCTATAGAGGGAGGTGGGAATCCAGTGGACTTCACTTTCCGGGAGTACGAGGCTGATTCACCTCATTCCTTCCCCGACCCTTGACATAGAGGATCGAGGGGAGGGTTCCATCGCTGAGTCATAATCTGCTTTGGAATCAGAGAAGTAGACTGTTTTGATCTCAGTCTGAATCTTCTCAGTGCTCCTTTTATGGAGGCGATGACCTGCCCTCCTTCCCCAGGATGGTTCTTCTAGACAGGGTACATTCTGGGCACGAGGAGGACCTTCGGTTGTACTAGTGCTGGGGTGGAGAGTCTTTCTGCCTGAGTAAGCTGGGGTGTGAGGAGTACCAGGACAAATATCGAAGGGGACATGGGGAGGACCTCCGTGGTAAGTGTTGGAGTGAGTAGGACCTTTTCTAGAGCTGATGGGAGCACAGGTAGGATCTCCATGCTTGTTTCCCCTGGTGACGTCAGTGTGAGGAAAGTCCCCATACTGGTCGAGCCGAACACGGGTAGGACCTCTATGTCGGGCACTGGTGAAGTGAAGCTGACCTCCACCCCTCTGGTTGCTAGTGCGAGGAGGACTTTCTCCAGCTTCTACGTGAACATGAGGAGGGACCCCACGTTGGAGAGTGACCAGATGTGAAACGTCCTGACCATGGAGATCTGTGGCAGGAGGGGTAACTCTGTAGTCGGTGTAGTTACTGTGGGAGAGACTCTTGTATTGAGTGTTTCTGTCATGGGGAAGACCCTTGTTTGGGTTGAAGGTGGAATGATGTGGACCTCCGTGCCAATCTTGGAAGTGGGGAGGGCCCGCACTTTCCATGGTGGCGGTATGGGGAGGACCTCCGTACTGGGTGTCGTTGTTGCAGATTGGTCCGTGGCAGCCACTGCCTATGTCGGTGACCAAGAGAGTCGACCCATCCTACCCATGGGGCGGTTGGGGTCTCGATACGGGTCGGGCGTATAAATTCTTCTTCTCATCATATGCAGGGATCTGGTGATATACTTCAGTGGTGGTTGGGGCCACAGTAGTCACTAACGTTGATGCCCCTTGGCGGGCATCCTCTTTAGCTTGTGCTCGACGCTGGCGTCGGGTCAGACGGACCAGGTCCAGTGGTGCAGGTATATAGATTACATGCTCTTCAGCTCGGGGGACCAGGTGGTGGCGCTAGCACGGCCTGGTGGGGGCCCTTCTTAGGGGCCCCTGAAACGAGATCCCAGCTAGGCTGGCCCAGGAATCCCCTGCCTCATTGGCGTAGGGGAGGGATTCATCAAGATGTTCCAGGGAGAGGCTCCCAAAACGTTTGTACGTAGGCATGGGGAGTAGTGGATCCCTGTGCGGCTCTTGGGGACAGTGGTGGCAACGAGGCACAAACGCCTCCAGGTCCTAGTGGGCCATACCCCTAGTTGGGATAATTCCATCCTGATCGTATCGGCGTACGAGGTCATTGATCACCCTCTGTTGAATGACTTCAAAGGGGAGATGGTCATGGGCTCCCAACATCCATGGTGGTGGAAGTCATCGTAGAAGTGGCGAATCCACGTGGGATTGCTGTATTGGCCTTTCCCCTACCCCTGCGTCGGTGGGCGGGTGGAGATTGAGCTCCTGGTGTGACAACTTGGTTCCTGAGAAGCAGGGAGATTGAACCATTAGTGCTGAAACAAATAAATCAACGTCCAATGCCCCAATTCCATTATGTCTTCCATGGCTGGTAAGAGGGATCCACACTAACAATGTCGCTAACCGAGATTCCCAACGTTTTGACTGCCCCAACTTCTTGTAAGTTTCACGCCAGGCCTGCTATTTTCTTGGAAGGACCCAGCACCGGATAACTGGATCTGGTGACATGCTAGTCTATTGATGCCTCAAACACTACTAATCTTCACATTGAGGATAATACCTTCACATTGGGTTCACCATTTTTGTTTCTGACACTTTCACTGGGATGCGTGCATCCGTCTGATTCAGGGACAACAGGCATAGTTTTGTTGCCCTGTATTCCTACTTTCCAAAGGCGGGTGACATTCGTTCCTTGTTCAGGTACATTTGATCCTTGATCTAAATGGGATGATTGGATGTCGGTTCTTTCTTCTGTGGATTCCTCCTCAAAACTCGTCACCTAGTCTGAGTCTCCCTTATAGATTTAATACGTTGTTCGTGAAACTCTTCCCAACACCATATCTTCATGGATGCTGGTTAATTACACTACATCTTTCAGGACATTCCAAGGGGTCCGGCTAGGGCAGCAACCTTCGGTTGGGGGAGTAGTCACATTGAGACATCACTAGCGTGTCTGGATTCTAGAGCACCAGCGCGTCTGGGTTTCTTCCCTTTATTATAGGGCTTCTCAAGGGCATGGAATCCTGATGAATCCCATGTCAAATATAGGGAATTATATTCCATAGGCATGTATCTAAGGTTTTCCTCAGCTTCCTATGTTTAACACAGGGTATTCAATGAGTTTATCATCTAGCAGAGATAGATCATACTGATTAGAACGCTGACTAGAGTGGATCATATAGGTGTGAACCCTGGAGGGAACACTGATGTTGGGGATAACACATGGTTAGTTACCCGGTTACTGCTATGAGTGTTGGAGAGGTGGATTTCCATGATCTCACCAAGATGTGGAGGCCCAAGTAAGAATTAGGATGGATTATGGGTGGATGATTGAGTGAATTGGAGGGAGAGTGAGATGAAAATGATGTGAGGATGAAGATGATGTTGGGCTTTAGCCTCGAAGAGACTTCCTACGTATCCCTGTGGTAGGGAATCAAATTCTGCATGGTTCAGTGGGATGATGGGACACCTGAGGAGGCAGCCTGTGAGAATAGATGCATGGATGGTATCCATAGGAAATAGAACCTCCAGGATGGGGCATGATCTTCTCGGAACACATGGGATTGAGGGATAGATCAAGATGATACATGAGTGACGGGCTTGAACCTCAAGGAGGATTCCTACATATCCCCATGGAAGGGAATCAAAGTCCACATAGTTAATCTAACAACGGATTACCATTGATTAGGGAACTTCAACATCTTACAGTCGAATGGGGTTGACAACGGCTTACCACTAAATGGGGTTGAACCTCAGGGAGGCTTCCTACGTACCTTGCCTTGGTAAGGATCAAAGTCCACATAGTTTAGGATTTGGGGGTATGGTGGTGAACCGACATTAAGGTGGTCAGAACGACCGAGTGTTGGGCTTGAACCTCAAGGAGGCTTCCTACGTACCTTACCTTGTCAAGGATCAAATTCCACGTAGTTCCACATGGGGCTTGGTACACCGACATGAAGATGGTCAGGACCAATGGTTTGTTGGGCTTGAACCTCAGGGAGGATTCCTACGTACCATGCCTTAGCAAGGATCAAAGTCCACATAGTTCAGGATGGAATGTGGGTAGATTGACATGAAGATGGTCGGAACGACTGGGTGTTGGTCTTGAACCTTAGGGATTCTTCCTACGTACCTTTCCTTGGAAAGGATCAAAGTCCATATAGCTCAGAAATAGGAGTCAGTGAACCGACATGAATGAGGACCTGGGGTCCTGATGGATGGTGGGATTGAACCTCATGGAGGCTTCCTATGTACCTTGCCTTGGCAAAGATCAAATTCCATGTAGTTAAGAAGGTGTGTGGGGCCTACACTCTAGGCTTCCCAAGATCAGTCTGACTCCACTAGGACATGCCAATTATGCTGATTCCAACAAGGGGGGTGACAATGGCTTACCACTGGGTGAAGTTCACAATTGGCTTTCCATTTGGTAGGGGATCACAACAGCTTACCATTGGATGGGGGAAAAAAGGAGCATACAGTTTAATGTCATGCAAAACGGGGGTGAACCAACATGAAGGGGGTTATAACAACCGAGTATTGGGATTGAACCTCGGGGAAGCTTCCTACGTACCATGCCTTGGCATGGATCAAAGTCCACGTAGTTCGGAATGGTATGTGGGGCTTACACTCTAGGCTTCCCGGGGAGGATGTCATGGTTGATGTTTACTCTAATCCCATGTGAGTCATGCACGGTGTGAGAAACAAGAGGCATCAAAGACCTGATGATTACTTCGTGGAAGGTACGTCTGTGGGAAGTGAAATGGGGCTTACACATGGTTAGTGGCCCAAAAAGGAAACAGGGGCTTACGCGTGGTTCGCATCCCAGGAAGATAGAGATTGGGACTTACTCCAGGAGGGAGGCCTGGGTGGTGAAAAAGCCCAAAAAGAGAGGGATATGGCACTGAACAAAGGAGGGATCAGGTGCCCACCCCCTCCCCCCTCTATGACCCTTGGGACCGAAGAAGAAAGGAGGAGCGGGTATGATACCTCCTGTGAGAAAGGTCAAGGGCTTACACCAAGGTGGTTACCCTACCCCATGGACAGGCGCTGCTCCAATAAGGAGGATTTCATTCCTTGTGAAGAATGGTCACACTCCCGTGGAGATGAGTGGGCATAGAGAATGTCTGAGTCGGGGCACCCCGCGTAGGATGCATGGGGAGAAGGTCACAGTTTAACGTCATGTGTTGAGGACGATGGCGCTTGGCAGTTTAACGTCCTTCAGCTCGGAAGAGACGGGTTCACTCCACATCCCTAGGACTTATATGAATCTTACCTCCCGCCCCTTGGGGAAGGTAAGGCATCAGCAATGCCATGGTGAGGGGGTGTTATAGAGTGATCTGTTGGGGGGTCCATGTTAGCGTGACTATGCGAAGAAGCAATAGTCGTTAGCGTGCCTATGTGAAGAAACATGAGGCGAAGCAACTCAATGGGAATTAGTGTCCAAGGGACTTTGAAATTACTTTGTACAAACCTGGAGGGTCGCACAAGAAAAGGAATTGCAGAGCAGAGGGGTTCATAGGTAGGGGCCTTGTGAAGCTCTGGTGCTCCATGTAGTGGAGAAGCATTATGAAGGGGTATGCTTTGCGAAGTGTTGTGTCCCAGCCTAAACATAGGTCATAGGTGCATATGGTATGTTCTTCACGAAGTGTAAAGGAATTCATGGAGAAATAACTCATGAAGCAAGGGTGCCTCACGAATCATAACATTGTGAAGCAATGTGTTTCACGAAGTATAGTGATTGCGCCTTAGCATGCGTGTCACATGTGTATGAAGGGTGTTTCACAAAGCATAAATGCTTCGCAAAGACTCGAGTCCCCTTGGGGATCTCCTTCCTTTGAGAAGGCTTGTGGGCTTCATGAAAGGCATCCCGTTCGGAAGAGGGGTTGAAATTAAGCCAAGGGGGAGGCCCTTTGCAATGCAAAAGTACCTTGAGAAGCTCATGGTTCGCAGAGCAAGAAGTGCTTCACGATTCGAGAGATAGGAAGTTGAAAGGTCGGATGATCCATCCTTTAGAATTGAGGGTATCCCTGTATTTATAGGCAAGAGGTTCCATGAAGTAGAGCCCACGTGGTGCGAAGACGGAGTTTGCTCTGTGGCAGGGCCGCGAATGTCAAATTCATTCACGGAGTATCCCACCTCCTTGCACCATAGTGGTCTCGTGAATGTCAACTTCATTCGTGAAGAATCCCACCTTCTTTCTCTACAGTGGGCTCGTGAACATCAAATTTCCTTGTGGGGCCTCCCACCTCCTTGCTCTGCGGTGGGCTCGCGAATGTCAAATTTCCTCATGAAGCATCCCGCCTTCATGCTCTACGGTGGCCGCGGGGCCATGGGAGCTCTACGAATGGGCTTCGTGAGGCTGCCCTAGAGGATTTCGTATGTTCTTATCTGTCCCGAATTTTGGCGCCAATAGGCACATCATTCCAAGTTATGGTTTTCTTGGTATTCTCGTAAACGTGTTTTTAGTGTTTTGAAAACACTAAAATGTGCATATAATTATCAAAACCATAGAAAATGGCCTCATATTGACATGAGATCATGGTAAAATTACTGTTGAGTTATTCTTATGTGTACACATAAACAAAACATAAATCCAACATGTTGTGTGGTCTAAATGACTCGGTAAATATTTTTTAAACATGTTGAAGCCTTTAAAAACGTGTGTTGGGGGGTCAAAACCCAGAAAAAAAACACTGTATTTCCATGAAATCAGAGTAAAATGACCATAGATTAATTTTTAAAATGTAGAAACCAATGGCACGTCATTCTGAGTTACAATTTTCTTAGGATACCTATAAACACATTTTTAGTGTTTTAAAACACTAAAACGTGCATGTAATAGTCAAAACCATAGAAAAAGACCTCAGATTGACATGAAATCATGGAATAACCACCTTTGAGTTATTTTTTATGTTTATTCATAGAAAAAACGTCAATATGATGGGTGGTGTAGTCAGAATGAATCAATAAATAGTTGTTAAAGGTACCAAAGCCTTTAAAAACATGTGTCAAGGGGTCAAAACCAGGAAAATGATTTTGGATTTCCATAAAATGAGAGTAAAAAAATCATAGATTGATTGTTAAAATTTAGTAATCGATAGAACGTCATTATGCACATGAGCCTTAGCCCAGTTGGTGAGGACTCTCTAGGTGCATCTAAGAGACTTGAGATCAAATCTAGGTGGAGGCATATTTCTGGTACTGTAGCAGTACTGTAGCAGGCACTGTTCGGTACTGTAGCAGCTAGAACTATTCATCCATCTAGGCCTTTGGGCCACCGGTTTGGTCCTCAAGTCCTGAAAGGCTTTCGGGCCACCCAAGGCCTTCGGGACAGTTGATTCTCAAGGCCTTCGGGCCACCTTAAGGACTTAGGGCCACCCCAAGGCCTTCAGGCCACATGAATGCAAGCCCCAGACACACTACAAAAAAGGAGCAGCCCCAGAAGAGGATTCAGAGAAGGTGCACTCACCAAAGCAGAGCCAAATGGATTGTTAGAATGAGAGGGTATGGCTATGCCATCAGTACCAGCCTATTCTTGCACAGGAATCCTAGCCAGACGGTCATGCAAAGGTGGAGAGCTACTATCAGGATGTAGATGCTAGGGAGGGGTAGTTCCTTGTAGATAGTCTAGTTGAATTCCCTAAGACCTTCGGGTCATGTAATCTCCTAGCCTACAAGCCATGTAATATCTGAGCCTAGGGGCCTTGTAAGGGTTGACCCTCATCCCTTGAAATGGGGGTTATCAAAAATCAATAAAAATTAAGGCCTTTGGGCCATTCAGGAGGATAAAACGTCATTATGAGTTTTGGTTTTCCCTAGATTCCTACAAACATGTTTTTAGTGTTTTAAAACACTAAAACGTGCATGTAATGGTCAATATCCTAGAGAATGACCTCAGATTGATGTGAAATGATGGTATAACCATGATTGTATTATTTTTTATGTGTACTCATAGAAAAAACATCTATCTGACTTGTAGTGTGGTCAAAATGACTCGATAAACAGTTTTTAAAGGTACCAAAGCCTTTAAAAATGTGTGTCAAGGGGTAAAAATAGGAAAACAACATCGGATTACCATGGAATCATAGGACAATGACCATAGAGTGATTATTTAAATGTATGAACTGAAGACACGTCATTCTGAGTTATGATTTTCTCGGGATGCATGTAAACACATTTTTAGTGTCTTAAAACACTAAAACATGCGTGCAGCAGTCAAAACCATATAAAACATCCTAATATTGATGTAAAATCATAGGAAAACTAACTTTGAGTTATTTTTTATATATAGGAAATTATTTCATATCAAAGTCTTTAAATTTTTTTTATTAAGTAAATTTAAAGAACATCGCACATCGATTTAAAAATTACTTAGATTGTTATATACTTATCCCTTTTTAATTTAAAGCATTGAATCATATATTAAATAGGAAATATTATGCTTTCAAAGTGTTTTTCATGATATATTTTTTGTTTTATGTTAAAATATATTATTTTTCATTACTAAAATAACAAATTTTATATGAAATATTATGAATATATTTTGTATATTTTATCTTTCTCATTTCTTTTCTTAAATGATCTGGTTTTATTATAGGTGACAGATGTCAGCAGTAGATAGGAAGTTGAACATTCTGATTCATGAAATTCTTCAGAATGAATTCATGGTGGTTCTTAGTTTTTATAGTATTTTTAAATTGTATCAATGATTCTATTATAATTCTGATTTATTATGATCAATTTTAATTTATGTCTTCTTTTTTTTTACAGTTGATAAGATGATGTGGTCGATTCCGGTTGATGAGATGATGTGGAGAAAGATAGATACATTAGAGTTCGTGGGGTAGATGTATATTGGCCATGGGTTGTTGTTTGATATATTTTATACGTATATATTAATGATTGATTTATGGGTTGACTGAGGTTATCAGTTGACTAAGGTTATGGTGACTCAGGTTATGGTGACTATGGATGTTTTTATATATGATTTTAGATGTATGATGTATGATGTATGTATGATGGTTTTACTATGAATTTATGTTTTAGTTTATTGTATTTGATAGTTTTTTAATTTATATTTTTTTTTAAATATTTTAAAAAATTAAATTTTAAGATAAATATTTAGTAGTGGTTTTTATAAACCGTAGTTAAATAAATTTATTAAAATATTATTTTTTGGTGGTAAATATTAACCAATGATACATATATTAGTGGCAGTTAGGTTCATTTTATCTATTTTATTTTTGGGTTAATTTTTTTTAAAACCTGTCGCTAAGTAAAATCGAAACCACCACTAAATGCTCTAAAAACAAAACATACAAAAACCGCCGCTAAAAGAAAATAAGGGTTGCTAAATGATTTAGAAACAGTTTAAACTACCACTAATGCCTCATTTTTTTATGTAGTGTCTTTCTATAAGGAGTTTGGAATTATCGTCATCACCTTAAATTAGATGAGGCCTAACCTTTTTTAGCCTGTTATGAAAATATTTGGTCCAATGGTCCATTTTGTCATAGTAGTAACATTTTCCCTCAAGACATCACTATTTTCGTCAGATCTTGTGCCATTCCTTGCATTCATGTTGCCGCTATCATCAGTCTTTGTTCATGGTTGTCTACAACACTAGTTTCCAAACTTGGATTCATTGGGAGATCCCTCTGTAACGACCCAAAGTTTTTCAATAGAAATTCCCTTCTTATAATTATGTCATAAAATAACATGAAAATGAAACATAATGAACTACTAAGTGATAAGTGACCTTTAAACATAATTTTGTCACTTCTGTGTTTGGAATTTTAAAAATCTAACATACACAGTTGTGTTCAAGATGATTTTTGGAGTCTAATAAAACAAAAATAATTTTTGGTGAATAGTAACCTACCCTTATGAATAGTAACATACCCTTATGAATAGTAATATGACCCTTATGAATATTAAATCATCCAACATAAGAGTAACCTTACCCATTAATCATTAAATCAAATTTAGACATCTTAGAAAGTGACAATTTGACCTTAGTAAACGTTTTGGTATTTTGTAAGTTATAAATAATTAATTATAATTAATTAATTAATTTAAAAGAAAAATTATTTTCTTAAAATGTGTTCATAAATTAACAAATCAATGTGTTATAGTTTTTAGATAATTTTATAAGAACCTACGTAATTTTTGAAAGCACTATAAAATCAGTTTTAATATTAAAAAACTATTTTCTTAAGTAAATTGTGATTTTAATTAAATATTAAATTAATAATATTTAGAAAATTATTTTAAAAAAATGGAATTAATTTTTGGATTCTACACGTCGAAAAATGGTTGGGGTAAATTTTTGGGATTTTTCTGAAATACTTGAATTTTGTATGAATAGTGAAATACCGTAATTTACAAAAATAAGCTAAATAAGCTAATTATAGAGTCATGTGTGATGTTATTCTGATGTAAGAACTCTTGGTTCGGAATCACATGATAAAATTACTATTATTGGTCATTCAATACTCTCTATTACTTGTCTTAGGGTAAATTAATAAACTAATGAATTTTATATTAAGGAAACCCCTCTCCCCTCCACTATAAAAACCACCCTTCACACCCTCATTTCCTCACACCTCTCAAGCTCCAATACTTCTCTAAACTCTACCCAAACATCCTCCCTAGCCCCTCTCCCACGTTCAAGAGCTTCTGGTCTCATCAAAAGACCAAGCCTAGCTTCCTTAAGGAGGATCTCAAGAGGAAGATTTAAGAGGACATTAAAGAGAAGGAAGCATTCGAATACAAGGTAATGGGAAATTCTCGAACCCAACTTTCATTCTTCGGGTTCTCCCTCTTTCACTCCATTTTTTTGATATGGTTACTCCAAAAAAATCATTTTTTCATCATTGTCTTTCATTTTCTGGGATATACATGTTTACCACTATTGTTTGTGTCAAACAAAATGTTTTCCAAAAGAACTCTTCTTTTAAGAACTCGCCTTTTACTTCTCATTCAAGGTTGATGGTTCTTGTATCAAGTATGTTATTCCCTCTTTGTTTTGGGAACCCAAAGTTTATGAATGTGTTCTTATGAAACCCATTCCTTCAATGGGTTAGTTATGTTCATTATTGATATATGTTCTATGTGGCATGCATGATAATGATAATATTATGAGGTGATGGGTGCGCCCGGAATTATATAGCGCAATATGAATGTTTGAATGTGACGGGTGTGCCCAGAATTATACAAAACTCCAATTAATTGGGTAAAGTTATGAATCTCATGATTAAATGTGAAATTATGTGTGAACAAGATTCTAGCTTGGTTCACAAGTATGTGTGGTATTTAACCACTAAGACATGATGTTTCATTTTTTATGCATTGCCACATTTGAAGTCTTATATTTATGCTTCCTCTCATGTTCATGATATTTTTCCCATATTATGATTATACTCACCCATGCTATATTTTTCTTATATATCCTCTTAATGAGCTTCTAGATCACCCATTTTTATGTATATCCTTAGGTGGCTACATGTACTAACGAGAGGATAAGTGCCAATAAGAAGCTGGAGAAGAAGAAATTAAATAAATGTTTATGCTCAATGTTGTAATTGTTATGTATGGTCCTAGTTTTCCCAAGACAATAAACCTTTGGATCCTCTATGTGTAATACTATTATGTTGTTTATCTTTAAAATGATGTAATAGTAATGTAATAAAAGGTTGGGTCGTTATACCCTCCCCTAGATTCTGATGCTTTATTCACACAACTTGCTCCTCCTTAGTGAGGAGCAACTTCCCTTCAACATTGGTGGTGGGTGTCAGCTTAAAATGATCCTTATCAAATTAGAATCTTCGTGCTTCCTCCTATAAAGAGAGTGTCAAGTGGTTGAGAATTTTCTCAATTGAAAGAGAAATTGGGGAGAAATTATATGGGATAATGTGCAAGTACTTATCAATGACCTTGTCTGAAGTCTTCAGATTGCCAAGGATTGTGAGCTAGTTGACCATCCCGGTGAGACATATAGTGAAGTCATCCACCAATTCACCATAATGCCTTTTTAATCCTTTTATATCTTCTTTTCATTATCCCTAATCACTCGACCAATGTTGATGTGCATGGTCTTGACAATGTCGCATTCCCCCTTGATGATTTCCTTGATAGCGAGTATAGAGATTGTCTTTGGTCGGATAACACACATGATGACTTCCAATGCCATCCTATATTTTTGGAGTTCAACACCACTAGTGTAGATGATATCCCAGATTCTATACGCTTGAAGCATAACTTTCATTATCAAGTCCCAATCAGCATAGTTCATCTTCATGAGGGTTGGAAATGGCATCGATCCCCTAACCCCCTTCACAACGCAATGAATCATCAAAGGGAAATTTTTATATCAACATGGGTTTAGAGAAATTAAGATGATTAATGAGAGCATTGAGGAAATGCAATCTCAGATCATGGCATATTAGATCAAAATAATCTTGGTTTGATACCAAATGTTAGCAATGACATCCAATAAACACACACAAACACATACCAACACCTAAAAAATTGAAGGATAGAGAAAGAACACATGAGTGATCTTTTCTGTAAAAAAAATTCACCTTTTATAGAGTTATTTACTTTCTTTTTATACAAAAAAACTATATAAAAATAATGAGACCCATGTGATTCACTTAAACCACAATACAAAAAATAATGGGAGAATAACAAAAAGGGAAAAAACATGTTGTAATTATTCAATATAGGATGATGAATAGAGTAGTAGATTAAAGGGTACTTAGATTGACATTGTGGAGCACACTACTACTCTAAAACAACCTTCTCCTAGTCCAATCGTCCTATGGTGGTCACTCTGTTCAGTAGAAAAACACCCTTTTATTTTTTCTCTATAGCCCTGATGCGGCTACACCTGAACTTTTTTTAAATGGGTTTATTTTTTTAAGGGATGGGGTTTTTTATATTTAAAAAAATGGTCTGTAGAAGCATTAACCATGTCACATTTATCTTTCTACTATTAAAGAAGCATGAACCTCATTCACACTTCTTCAGTGTGGTGGAGGATGTATGAACCCTATTCACACTTCCTTCAAAAAAATTACGAAGGAGGTGTGAATGGGGTTCACGCCTCCTACCGTTCAAAATATATAAATTGAGTGCCTCCCGGATTTATTTCTCAACATATATTTGTTCCATTTAAGAAGGTAAAATTTCTATTTAAAATTTTAATTGTCTAATTTTTTTATTTATTTTGTTTGTATGGTTTATTTATTTAATATGTATGGATGTATGGATGTATGGATGTATGGTTGTATAAATTATTATCCTTTGTATGATTTGATTTTTGAATGAGTTATTGTTTTTTATATAATTTAATTTAAATTAAATGATTTAGGAAATTTAAATTTGGTGTTTATATAATTTAAATTTCGTGTATAAAATATAAATTATATTTAGGGAAATAATATTGTTTTGAAAAATGTATATATTTGTAATTTAAATAGTGAGTAATTATATTTGAATAGATTTATATGTGTATAATATATATTATATTTAAAGTAACATAAATTTACATTATAATATTCCATACACAATGGTAAATAAAGTGAATCTTGCTAAATATTTTATAAAAATTATATTATTAAAAAATACTAGTTATATTAAGTATCATATTTAATTTTTTTTCAAATATATATATAATATTATTTTTGTTAACGGTATAATTTTTTTACTATAAATAATAATATTAAATTAAATTAAGTATAAATAATTATTATTCCAAGTAATAATGTATAAAATATAATTACTTAAATTTTGGAATGTATAAATATTACAAATATTTTATATATACAAATGTAATTTTATAAAATTGAAAATAACATAAGTTTTCAATATTTTAATGGTTATTATGTAAGTGTAAATTATATTAGTTTTATTGATAAAATTTATTGTTAATAATATTTTCAATATTTATGTATAAATTAATAATACTTATATTTAGAAAACTATATTTGTTTATAAAAGTATATGTAATTATATTTTAAAATATTAATAAATAAAGTTGAATATATTTAAATTTGTATATATTTATGTTATATTATTTAAATATATTTATATGTATATATTATTGTATATTATATCTAAATTAAAATAAATTTAAATTATAATATTTGATGCACATAGGTAAATAAAGTGAATCAATCTAAATATATATATACACACACATTGAAAAGTTTAAATTTTGGAAAGTAGGTAATATAAATATATGGATACATATCTAGATATTTATTATATATTAGATATAGATATAGGAAAATTTGTATAATATGTAGAACATAATTAGTATCCCAAAAAAGATTTTAAGAGTATTGTGTGATGACTGGTCTTGAGATGACTGACCAATGCATAATTGAAGTTGTATGTAACACCCTAGGTAAATAATGAATATGAAATTTTCATATTTATCCATATTTGTGAATAAAATATTAATATGACTTTAAAGGGGACGCTATGCTCGATGGCGTACCCCACACGCAACAACGAGTTTCTTGGGAATCTTACGTTGCACTCTAATGATAAAATAATATTATTTTAAATGGTAGTTAACATGTAGCCGTTGTAATGGAGGGAATGGATAGAAATAACTAAAATATGATTATTTTTACATTTATACAATAAAAGATAAAGGCTTAAAATACGGAAAGAATTCAATTTTTAGGTGTATATGCCCTAGTTTTCACTAAAGGTTCACTTATCGCCTTTTAATGGAGAACTATCATTAAATATAGTTTTGATCACTCTTATACATTCTTTTGGACCAAATAAAACTCTTATTAAGAATCGGGACATCAAATTTTACTTTGTGTATTTTTTTGGTATTTTTCCGATAAAGTTCATTTTTTAATGAATAGTGAAGAATGTTGTGTTTTAATTCAAAACCTCTTTTTAATCTAATTTATTTATATGATTAGATAATATTTTGAATTTGTTTTAAAGTGAAATTAGAAAATATTTTTACCATTAAATCCAATAGTGGTCATTGGAATTAATTTCACTTTGAAATCAGACTTAAACTAGTGTCAATCTTTTGATACTTATTGTTTTATAAAAACACGCTATTTGCTCTGACAGCGGGAATTAATTATTAAATTAATTAATGTGACTAATATGTTTTTAATTTTGTAAAATAGACTTCATTTTTGAATTTGGAATATCAAATATAGCTTAGGGTGAATTTTTGGTAATTTTCTGAAAAACTTCAATTTTTGATGAATAGTGAAACCACTAAGTGGTACTTATAAAAACTGATTTTTCATTTAAATGAAATTTTGCCATAATTGTGTTTTGATTTTCAAAAATCTGACATACATGGTTGTCATTAAGAAGTAAAATGTGGTTCAATGAGATTAAAATAATTTTTTGGTGAATAGTAACTTATTAAGTTTTTAATCGCGATTAGTGGTAATTAGTGTAGTTTAAGGTAAAAATGATATTATAAGAATGTGAAAAAACCATGAAACTTGTCCTACACCTATTGGGTGAGTCATGGCCGACCAAGACAAGCCATGGGCCAACTTGGGGACCCCATGGAGCCACTTTAGTTGGAAAATGACATTAATATATTTTTATTTAATGTTAAAGTGAAAATGACACTAACATAAATTGTTTTACTAAAATAATTTTTAAGTGGGGTTATACAAGTCCAAATTTTGATTATAAATAGTCATTGGAAAGATAAAAAGATTTACTACATCATAGTAATTTTTTTATAATTTTTAGACATTAAATAAATTAAATTATTTATGACATCATAATGATGCAGTGATGACATCATTATTTAACGATTAAAATAAAATGGAAAGATAATGTAAAATCTATGAACTACACATGTCCAAAACTTATTGGATGGGTGGATTTCGAACCTTTATAACCTTATCCACGAATTATAGCAATGTGGGACCTTTTAAAACCGAAACACATTTTCAAATAAAGTAATATTTCTTTACTTTCCAAAAGTGCCCCTCCTCTCCTCTTATAAAAGGCCCCCACCTCTACCTCATTTCACACACTCCTCAAGCCTTTGGCTTGGCCAACCCCTGCCCATTTACTCTCTCCACACCCCTCTCCTCATCCTAGAGTATTCCCTTTGGTCAGAATCCTTTCAAAGGAAGCCTTTAGGCTCAAAACAAAAGGAGTTACACTTTTAAAGGTAATTCATTCTCTCATGTTCATTTGTTTTATTTTGCTTCTCCAACCCCCTAAACTCTTTTTATTTATTTCTTTTGTAACAACACCAGTATCTTCAATATACTATGATGTTGTTATAATATTTATTCGAGCTACACTACCACACAACTACATCAAATGGTTAAAGAACATACGGTTTCTGTGGATGGTGAAAGTCTGCCTCCCGAAACGATGATTGTTCAATACTCATTTAACACCTTCAAAGGTGGCCATTATGATGTCACTATTTTTATATATGATATATAATATGTTTATGTTTTCCTTAAGCTTCTGTTTTTTTCATTTTGGTCATACCTTTATGGTTTCCATTATGGGTAAACGCGATATCTTCATTTAAGGAAGTGCGGACTACCGCCCCCTCAAAGTGATTTGATTCGTTAAATACCATATGTGGGACGTATAAAGGATGGAACTATGATATTATATATGATATTATACTGGAATTATAATATACCTTTATATCATTATTATTCAATTCTATAAAATACGAAATAGAAATGAAAGTAGCGTTCATGCGTACGTACGGCTTACCATCTCCATGAACGGTGCATTTCATTTCTTACCTCTAAATGATTATGTAATGTTATAAATGAATGCATGTACTGGATATATATGACATATATTATATCTAAATCATGAATACAATTCTGGATATAATAAACATTTGGCCACACGAACAACATGTAATTGTAAGAAGTCCACTTTCGACTTAAGAACCAAATATCGGCAAAACAAATATTATTAACTTAAATGATTACATAATGTTTATGAAATGGTAATAAGTGGTATAAAAGGAATAATGAACTTGAAAAAGGTTCTTAAGGAAGTAGAAATTAACTCAAGTTTATTATTCAGGACGTTAAAGAACGATCGAGTCAAGTCGGACCCGAGGTAAGGGATCCTACACCTCTCTTTCTTTTTAAGTACACTCTTTTATGTCATTCCTTTTAAGCTCATATTTCTTATGATTGGGGATGTTCTTTTATATTAATCCTACTGTACTTATTATGTTCATATGATGAGAGACCCTATTTCCTCTCATCAATCCATTTTGGAAGTTTTGAGTGGCGTCGTTAGGCTGCCGAATTTTCGTAAGGGATTTTTCATCTCACTTTTATTCTCGTGAGATTTATGGTACATTTGCCACAAATTCCATTGAGTGGTGTATGTACTGACCATTATTCTACTCTTTGTGTAATATAATTTCGTTTATGAGTATTTATATCAATGATCTATTGTCCTTATTTCATGGGGTGTATGTTTTGAAAGATACCCAAGTCGGTAAGGGAACCTTTCACCCTCCTCTTTTTTAAAAGACTTCTTTTGTTGGGTCTTTTAATTTACATATTGTTATGTTGGGATATGTTCTCATATATCCTTATTGATGTAAATTTTATGTCCAAGTGATGAGATACACTTTTTATCTCTCATCAACTCATTTTGATGTGATGCCGTTAGGCTGTCAAGGGAACTTTTTAACCCAAATTTCGATTTCTTTGGGTTCAACATGTAGTCATTGAATATGTCATCTATTGAATATGTGTGAATGACATTTTATTGTTTTACACTTAATATCCACTTATATTGGGTGTATTTATATTTTTCACACATATTTTTGAGATTGATTTGTCCTTAATTTAAGGATACCTTCTTTATAAGGGATTTCATCACATTTGACATTTCTATTGAGGGTTCATTGTTGTTATGCACCAATTCACTCTTATATGGTGTATATACTGTCCTTTGGAGTATTATATCATGAATCCATTTATTCTCATGATATTATAAAGTTCTTACTAAATGTTACTCCTCAATTATTGTATTCAAGTGTCTCTAATTTTGGTAAAACCCCTTTAACCAAAATATCGTTTTAAATATTTTAATTATTTGTTCTTGTTAATATCCATGTTTTCAAAATGGTTTTAAGGATTTATTTATATGGATATTAATGGTTTAAAATTTTAAGCTTCAAGGTGGTATGGGACACTTTGATTCAAAAATCTCTTTATTAAATGTTTTAAATGGTTTTGGAAATGGTTTCTTTTTGTTTGGATTCATTATTTCAAAATACTAAAATGTTATATTGTGATTGAAATGTGGAAATGTTTTGTTTCATTTATTCATGTTTTATGTGATACGTTTATGTTATGGTTCTTGGGCATTGTTATGAAAACGGTTGGTTTCGTGATAACTAAGGGCGGGTGAGCCCGATATAGCTCTCCAATGCATTGGGTAACGCGAAGGAGTGAAACGTTAAGGTTTCTCCGAAGAGATTTTAGGGAATATACTGTGATGGGTATTCCAAACGTAACCAAGAGGGTTACTCCCTACGTAAGAATGTTATGAATGCCTCAAGTTACCTTTATGTCTTATGATTTCTATTATTTAGTCATGATTTGATGAGGTAGGATAAAGTGCCTATGTTTTATGGGTAAATTATGATTTCATTCTTATGTATATATGAACTCATGTTTCCTTTCCATATTTTTATATCCCTTACTGAGCTTTTTATGCTCATCCCAAGTTTTTGAAATGTTTTTCAGGTCAAGGGAAAGGTACATGATAAGATGATAGAGTCAAGGATGTGTTAAGAAAGAATCCATGTTTTTTTTTCAATATGTTTCCGTTGATGGGAAGAATGGATACTATCTTTTATGTAACCACTTTGTTTAAATGTGGAATGTAATGCAAGTTTCATGATCTAATTCTCTAAAACTCTAAACCTGAAAAGATCCTCAATGTGTAATCTTGTAATAACTCAAGATTAAGTAAGGTTTAAGGTTGGGGCCTTATATTGTATGTATTTTTTTTGTATGTCATTATATAATTTATAATAATTTCATTTTATATTCATCATTGATGACCTGTGAGTCATACCTCTCTCTAAGTATGTAAGGAACTGCATGTCTATATAAAAAATGTGGTGTATCTCAAAACATAGACCCCCTCACTTGAATGTTAGTAACATTGTAATAAAAATGTGTCTGATAAGAGGTGTTTGTCAAGCGGAATTTGACAAGAGTCATAATTGTTTGAAAGTAGATAGATGGTTGCTAAAATCTATAATAATATATTCTCTAGGAGTGCACCCCTAGGTTTTGATTGGTTTATCAAATAATGATAAACTAATCCATAGAAAAAGTATCAATATCAAGTCATAGTTATTTATTCATCACTAATTAAAATATGTTAAACATTTGATAATGTGGTTTAAATATATATAACGTTCTATTAAATTTTATTTGGTAATCACATCACTGTCAATATACTTCAATGGTGAGGTTATTTATATCGATCAAGGTTTTAGTTATAATTTTCCACCAACAAGAGTGACAAATTTTCATAAAAGTCTGAATATAAATAGATATTTATATATTATTTATTAAATATAGTTATAGGTAAAGTTACAAGATTTAGAATATAATAAATATCCCAAAAAACATGTTAGCAGTCTTTTATGATGATTAATCTTGAGATGACTGTCTAATGTATGATTGAAATTGAATGTTGTATTTTTTTATCTGGTTATTTAATTTGTAATAATTGAATGATCTTGAGATGACCAACCAATGTATGATTGAAATTGCATGTCATGTTTTTCGGTTATATATTTTGTAATAATTTAATTTTCATTTCCTCATTGACGACCTACGTATTATCCCTCTCTCTATGTATGTAAGGACCTGTATATCCACATAAAAAATTTTATGTATCTCAAACCCCTATACCCCCTCACTTACATATGAGTAACATTATAATAAAATGGTATTTGACCAGAAGTGTTGTTGTTTGAAGCATGATTTTTATACCATGCCTGAAAGGAGAATGATGGTTGCTAAAATTTGAGATAATAAAGGGGTTACTGAAATATGAGATAATAGAGGCACTAGGAGTCCCCCCTAGGTTTTGGTTGGTTTATCAAATAATGATAAACCAATCCATAGAAAAATTATCAATATCAAGTCACAATTATTTAATCATAACCAATTTAAAAAAATTAATCATTTTATGATGTAGTATATAAAATTTTATTAATTATTATTTTCAAGGAAACCATTTTTGCGCAAATATATTGCGACAGTGAGGTAATTTATACCGATCAGGGTTTTAGCTATAGTTTTCCACCTACAAGAGTGGAAAATCTTCTTGATTGTGTGATATTGGATGGAGTATGTGGGAAAATTCATAGTCAGTTAAAACTGAGGGATGATCAATCAATTACTTTAATTACATATTAACATCCTCAATATCATGAAAATATATGGAACATTGAGTATCCTATGGTTGATGATGATTATTGTATGGATGTATCATTCTTGTTCAGTCAACAGTGTAGTAATGGTCTAATGGGATTATATGTGTTGATTTATAATATTGATTAGTTGAAACCCAGTTCTAAAAAATCATGTTATGTGAGCTCTATAGAAGTTGTTCCTTCACAAAACTCTCATTCATTGATTGCTCATTTGACACCAGTAATAGAAAAAAATAATGAATAAGATGATAAAGATTTGGAAGGAACTATAGGGTAAATCCCTGTGTGTACTCATGATTTATTGAATGACACTTTATCTAATGAGGAGGTATCTAGAGATGTATCAAGAGTTTATGTGGATGAAGGTGATGTAGGGAATGAACCTTTTGAGGTTCCTTTAATAGATGCACAACCACTAGTTAGTGGTAATCATTCTATATTATTGACTTTCTTAATTGAAGGAATGTCACATGCACAACACTTTGATTGGGATTTCATTACTTGGCTACTAAATTTCTTGGAATATAGGTAATAGGTCTGCATCGACTGATAACACCATTTATGTTGGGAAGGAGTGTGAAAGTAAAACTGCCTTAAAATGTGATAAAAAAATACCACATAGAGTGACATTTTTTATTTATGGTTGATGAGTCGAAGAAGGAAAAATATCTCATTTGATGTGGTAAATACAGTCTAAAATATAAATTCTAAATGAGGGAAATATATGATAAATTTTTTCATGTTAGAAAATGACCAAATTAGAAGGCCCACACACTTGTTTACATATGGGATTATTGCAGGATAACTCTTCATTTTATGTAGAGTTTATATCAGTTGTTATTTTAGAGATAATACGAACATGTCCGGACACTCATGTGTCCCTTATTGAGGAATAAATACAACAGTTGTTTAAATATGAGATATCCTACGTCAAAGATTGGAATTAAAAACAAAAGGAAATTGTAAAATTTTATGGTGATAGGGATGAATAATATGAAATGTTTCCATAGTTTATGGGATTATTTTCTCTCAACAATAAGATTATTTGTCATTTGGAAACTATTGAATATGTCTCCCCGGATAACTGAGTTGATCAAACAAAGGTGAAATTCCATAGGCTGTTTTGGGCATTCAGGCCATGTATCACTAATTTCTTGTATTGTAAAAATTTCATTCAATTCAATGGAACTTTTATTTATAGAAATTATATAGTTGTTCCACTTATTTTTTCCACATAGGATGGTAATTGGTCTCCTCTGCCACTTTCATTTTCCATTATTGAAAAGGAGAATTTTGAATCCTAGAGTTGGTTTTTTTTCATGTATATGCATTCATGTCACACAAATCCAGGGAGTGTCTGATATCTGATCACCATCGAGCAATTATATATGAAGAGAACCAAATTTTTATCATCGATATTAAAATAGACATATTTCTAGTAATTTTCATAAGAACTTAAAAGATGAGGAAATAAATAAGGCAGTCATCAAGTTGGGTATGTTTTTTTAACTCATATTTTTAGAAAAAAATTAATATCCTTTAAATACATTATTCTCTTATGTTTTAGAATACGATCCACACAAAGGAAAGTTCAATAAATGTCTTGAAGAAATTTTAAGGGCTAATCAAGATGTATATGATTATATGATGTGAATTTCAAATGATAAATGATCATTAGTATATGATGGTGGAAGAAGATATGGACATATGACCACTAATATAGTGGAGTGCATAAATCTAGTATTCAAGGGTGTGTGAAAATTGGTGATCACAGGGTTAGTTTAAGATACATTATATAGATATGTTAATTACTTTGTCGAATGGTCCCAACAGGACTATCAGAGGATGCAAAATGGAATGAGGTTCGGTTAGTATTTCCAAAGTTTTATTGATTAGATACTACATAATGCATCATCATTGTGGGTTCTAACCTTTGAATAGGTACAAATCCACTTTTAGGTAATAGAGTTCCATGACCCGCTCACAGACAACAGTGTTCGAGTGCTGGTGTTCATATTGGAAAACCAGTATTGTGATTGTAGTAACTTGTAGGAATTGATATATCCTTGTGAACATGTCATTGCATCTTGTGCATTGGTGAACATATCATGGGATCCCTATGTTTTCCTAGTGTATCATGTGAGCACTTTGGTTAAATTTTATAGTTCACCTTGGATGTCTATTTGTGAATTTCATTCTATTACCTTTTCTACTGATCAGCTGACTATCATCCCTGATATTTCCATGTTTCGTATTATGGATTTTTCATTTATGAATTTTTTTATTTTGGATTTTTTAAATTAATTACTTGTTGCATTTATGGTTTGAATTAGATTTTTTTTTGATATTTCATACCTTTACCTTTCCCACTGATTATCCGACTATGCTTCCTGATATTACCATGTTGCACCATTAGGTATGACCAAAGTTTTCTCATATCAAAAATGAGATGGAATGACATAAAAAATGGGTAGGGGTATGATGATGCAGTATTTATCATGCAGAAGGGAATACTCATAAGAAATTTCCCCAATTAGTAGTACAGATCTCCGCTTACCATCATCCTTTATCAAGTCTTTGTATTTTATCATGAATTTTTGCATTTTTTCATATGTAGACTTTTCATTAATGGATCATTTTATTTATAAATTTATTAATTTCTAGCATGTTTCATCTATGGTTTGTTTCATTTATGTATTCCATTAGAAATAATTTCATGATACTTCAACTATTAAAAAAATAAACATACAACAGATATGAATAAAAGGAGTTTTAGCCTCTAAATAAATTGTCTTCAAATATTTCCCTCAAATCACACAGTCAATTGAATATATCATGTAGACACATGTTATATGAAGGATTTTCTTCATGAATAATATACATAGAAATATTTAAAAATAAATTAAACATGGTTGGAGATCATTAAAATAATAAATTTATAGACTGATTCAACAACATTAGTCACATTTATTTTTTTACCTCATTTTTCATCATAATGATAAATTATGAATGCTAATTATCAACCTCATTTTGCCTCTAATAGTTTTTTAAAAAATAGTTTATAAAGTTTATTGAATTAACTATAAAAAAGTAACAATGATATCAACTATAGAGATGGTTGGTCCTCCAATTATCACATTCTAGGATAGGAATGTTTTGTGAATGGTTTTAGAGGGACGTCCAGTGACTACTTTGAGTGTATAGATATCTCATCATTTCCATCAAGTTGTACCACCTCCTACCATCATCCATCATCTTCATCATGTTGGGTTATATGGTGTAGCGATGTGTGACTTCGCATTTTTTGATCATCAACTCATTGTTGTATTCATAGAGATATGGAGGCTAGAGACACATATATTCCATAGGTGGAGATGACTATTACACTTGAGTATGTGTCCATTATGTTAGGACTTCCCATCGATGGTGCAGTTATGACGGACCGAGTGGGTGCCGATTGGTTTGATCTAGTTAATGGATTACTGGGAATTGAGGTCCACGATGATGGTATGTCCATATTTGTAAGTATATTACACATTCCATGGATATAAGATCACTTTGATCATCTAGATGATGATGTTGAAGAGATCATCGTGCTTCTATTTGCACAAAAATGCATTTTGAGGCTTATTGATGGAAAAAATTGCATTGATCATTCGACTACATTTTTAAATTTGATGTATTTACCGTTATTTGAGGAATTGGACCAAAAAGGGAGGTATAGTTGAGGGTATGCATGTATTTCATGTTCATATAGGGAACTATACAGCGCATGTTGCATCGATAAGATACAGATCACGAGATGTGTTATTCTGATATAGATGTGTACATTAGAGCACATACCTTGCTTAGCTCCACGTGCATGTGCGCTATTGCCTGTCAATATTTTAGCAAAGTATCCATGTGGACAATTTTATGTTATTTCTTATAATGTGAAAATAAAATGCATAACTTTCTATTATGAAATATAAATATAAAAATTTTATCTATAGATGGAGTCAGGCGCATTGATATTCAAATACAGCCAAACATGATGTCCATGCTTACAGACTTATGTTGAATAGTCTTTGACTGGGTGACATACATTATTATTAATTATATAGTTAAATTATTATTGTGTACACTACATGTCATGAACTAACCCAAGTCAACCATGAACCAGTCACCCGAGCCAGCCCATGATAAGGTTTGAGAGGTGTTCCTGATCCTCCCGAGCTAGCGACTAGTGTCGGGCATCAAAGTTATCACATTGGGAATGATTTATCCCAATAATCAACCATGATCAAATAAACCAAACAGAGCATGCAACACAACTAATAAAAACTGAACATCAATAAATACATCAACAAAATACAGATACAACCACAACTAAACATAACAAAATCTATAAACTAAACTAAAACCAACAAACCAGACTGACAAGATCTTTGCATGACCACGTTTTCACCACCATCCACATACCATCCTACTCTAAATGAACAACAGAACCAGAAACCTAAACCTACAAAACAGCTCAGGTATACTAACACTGATTGTAATAAGTAGGGTGTGAGCATAAATATATTAGTAGGAAATCACCAAAAATTCCATGAATTTCCTTTCCCAAGATATTCTATAAACACTAGTTTGAAAAAAATTAGAAAATAAGATTTTTTTTATCACTTTAAATAAGAAAACACAACTTTCCAAAAATTCCATTTTTAAAACAATGCTCACACAAATTTCCTTTTTTAAAATAGTTATCTATTCCAAAACTCGTTTTGTAAACCAAAATTCAATTGAGAACCCATTCCAAGAAACCAAGAGCTATACTGAAAATGAAGAAAGTGGAATAAGCAAGCATAAACCAGTAGTACTAATAACCAAAATGCAATAGAAGTAAAGCAGGCACATATAAATATTTAATCATGGTCATTTCTTAAACATCTCTAGAAGTAATACCTAGACGTACTCAGTTCGAAATCACCTACCAAACACCGAAACCACCTATGTGATGACCCTCTCCACTGAGGGTCCACCATAGAGGTTCCTATCTCACAATGATCCATTCATAAAGTGCCAATCAGGTGTACACGTCACATGAGTTTTCAAACCACTTTCCATAATGCTATAAAATACCAATCAGTACTTTTCCATTTCACAGTTCCAAAAAAAAATTCCTAATTCATTTTCAAAACCAAGATAAAAACACACAACATGTACAAAAGGTTCCAAATGAGCCTTTATGACATTTAGAAACCAAACCACATCTTAAATTACCAAAACGTCCATGTTTCGAACACAAAATTTAGAACCAAATTTGAGTCATTTGAAACCAAGGTACCATTATAAAAACACTAAGGGTTTGAAGGAACCACTTAAGTATAAGAGGGTTTAATAAGAAATGAGGGAGGGGGATAGGTGTTTTAAAATTCGAGGGTTAAGTTGAGAATGTTTATCAAAGACCATCTTCATTTGTGTACCCATCCATATGTGAACCCCATGCACATATGGATGTTACAATGTCCAATGGAACATCAATGGTAAACCATGAAAATACCCAAAATCAAAACAAATAGTCACCACTAGATTTACCACTAACCACAACATCCATATGTGGGCACTAAATCATAAAAGACGCCAAAATTTCAACTCAAAACTTAATTCACAAACAAACCAAGACACCACAAAATAACCAAAGGTCAAAAAAGATCAATCACACTCTCAAAATAGAAAATTATATTTCAAAAGACCAATTTACATTTTATCAAACACCTTTCATGCATATATATATATATATATATATATTTGTGTGTGTGTGTGTCTAACTAAGGAAAACCATTTGAAAAAACCATATTCATCAAAATCCCATCATTGGAACACCAAAACCATTTGTGCTAACACACCACAAGAAAGAACATCACATTTATAAAATAATTAGAAAATCTCAATCCTCTATGGAATGTACTGGAAAGGAAAATAATGGAAACACCTACCTCAAGTGGAAGAATCATGTCACCTTTGATGAAATCCAATAGAATTACACTCCTACTATGGATAAAATCCCTAAGAAAACAAAACCCCCATTTTTTCACCACCCTAGGAATGTAAATCATCCAAGCATGGACCTATGGTTAGAGGAGAAAGTGGAAGTGGAACAAAACCAAAGGAGAAAGAGAGGCGAGCCCTAACCTTTCAATCCAAGTAAAGAATCACTAAGAAACCACCTTGAAATCCATTTGGAGGAGCTTGGAGGAGCCAAAAATCTCCATGGTAGGAATCAAAGTCAGGGGAAATCGATTGGGGTGTCCAAGGGAAGAAACCCCACTTAAAATAAGGTAAAGAGACAAAAATACCCCTCTTCGGGTGGATTGCACAGTTAGCTCGCACGGTTAAACAAACCGTGTGCAAACCATGCAATTTCCCACTATCAATAGTTTCATGTGTTGCACACTTAGTTTAACCATGATCAAAACGTGAAACCCCCTTATGTCTAGTTTTCACACTTTGTGTAACTATGCTCAAACCATGAACAGGCCCAGAAACCTTCAAAAGAACACCAGAAACTCAAAAAAATCATCGAGAACTCGACCTGAACCTCAAGAAAAAGAACTAAAATCAATAAAAGAATAAAATAAAAGAAAAAACAAGGTTGGGGTGTGACAATTATCCCCACCACAAAACCTTTATACCCCCAAAAAGTTACCCTTTCGAACAAGGAACAAAACCAGAACCCAAAACTACATGAGGCCAAATGAAACCACGAACCTCAGTGTGAACTTTTAACTCCACAAGTCACACCCGACCATCTCTAGAGAGAATCACAACAATATGAACCATAAGTAAAATAGGATGGTTCTCCCCACTATAAGAACCTTACTAGAATGGACAACATTAATACTCCCAGTATGGGCCAACTCGAGAACTACCAACAAGAACCAAAGCAGGAACCCCCAATATGGAACAACCACCACCACAAGGGAGGGCAATAAAAGAAACCCCAAACCAAGTATCGAACCCAACCAAAATTCATCATCTCCACAAGATGAAAGTATATCCAAAATTATCATAGCCCATAGCTAAAACCAATCCACAAAGATACCATCATTTAAGGGTTCAAATACATAAGGCATAATCACAACTACATAGGTTTACAAGGACACAAGGCCACCAAGCCTTTCACAACCAAAGGGGAACTTTCAATAACTAGGAAAACTATGACATAGGAACTTTCAAAACAAATAAGACTACAATAATTAAATGAGGCCTCTACACATTTTACAACAAAAGGGACCTTCAAAAATAAAGAAATATACAACAAAGAAACTTAAACCATCCCCATTCTAGCACTAGAGACAAAATCTAGACCAAGGTCCTCCACACCCCTACAATTCTTGACTACATGCAAGCTTCACTCTAGGGCCTTTGGTTGGAGCCCTAATATCTTGAAGCATAAACTACCTCATAGACATGAGATGACAATATTCAACTAAAACTTATTCTTTCAGTAGTTAAACTTATAAAAGCCCTTCAAAAGACCCAAGTGACCACGCTGAATAAAACATCTTTTCGTAAGCCACTAAAAATGATCCATTCTTCTATTTTTTAGATAATTAAGGTGGTATGTAAACCAAGAAGACTCAGGTGTGGTCCAAAGTCAAGAATGGATTCATCTCTACCACTCAATTCAGATTCTGGGTAGAGTATCCAATGGGAATACTCATAGAAACACTTATTCAAAATTTCCTCAAAAACCCTAACCACCTCAGTTTTGGAAAGTTCAAACCACTAAACGATGACCAACATTGATTCCCAAAACTTACCTTCACCTAAACATGGAGGAAGGCATCTTAGAGTCCGACCATCCACTCCTTACTGGGACTTTACTGGGGAATACTCAAAAATAAGAAGCATGAAGGTGATTCAAAATTCATAAAAAGAGGATTCCAAACATTAAAATAAAAAACTAAACAATTTCACACTCACTTTTCAAAACATTGAAATACCCCTTTTTTAAATCTATTTTTTAGAAAACAAAAAAACTTAAATTCCCACCATTGGTATTCCATGAAGTCTCACATATATACATCCTTGTGTTATCTCAATTATACACCCACACATACCACCAATTAAAACATTTCACATTCGTACATCCATAAGTATGATCATTCATAGAAATACCAAGGGTCAATTCAAAACATTTCTCATTTCCAAAAAAATCATTCAACCTAAATCCTAAATTCCCAACCAATTTTAAGTCACCCCTTATCATTAAAGAAACAAATTTCCAAGTTCCCACGAAACTTTCATTTAACATTCCAAAAAATTGTTTCCAAAATCCCAAAATTATTTCCAAAACACCTTCTATTTTTCCCTCTAAAACCACAAATTACATTCAAAGAAAACCATTTATAGAAATAATTTTCATTTTAAAAACCCATTTTTTCACTCCAAATACCATTTTCTTTTGAAAACCCACTCACGCCAACAAAAGAACCAAAAACACCACTTGCACTAAAGCAACTAGATGAGTAACTAGTGGTCATGTCTAACCTGACTATATGGTTTAGAAAACCATGCCCCAAGAAAGCACCAACCACTAGAAGTGTATTGAATAGTACACTTGAGCTCCACATGGGTCGCTACACCATTTAGGCCTGTCATGCAGCACTAGATCACTCCCTTAGTAATCCCCCATCCACACAAAAAAAAAGACTCAAATCTTAGACTACCCCTGGAAACTCAAGGGTCAGAAATGAGCAAGAGTTCACAATTCTCTTCACGTACCTACCTCTTGAGTACTAATAGTCTTATCTCTGATCTACCTAACACACTAAATAATAAGGGCATACTCTAATACCATTTTTCATGAACCAACCTAAGTTAACCCCAAATCGGTCACCCGAGCCGGCCCATGACAAGGCCCGAGATGCATTATTGATCCTCTTGGGTTGGCGACTAGCGATAGGTATCAAAGTTATCACAGTGGGAATGATTTATCCCAATAATCAACCATGATCAAATAAACAAAACAGAGCACACAACACAACTAATAAAAACCGAATGCCAATAAATACATCAAAGAATCCAGGTATAACCCCAACTGAATGAAATAGAAACTACAAACAAAACTAAAACCAACCAACTAGGCCAATAAGATCTCCATTTGACCACTTGGTCACAGCCATCCACAAACCATCCCACTCCAAAGTCACAAACAAACCAAAAATTTGAACCTATAAAATAGCTCGGGTCTACCGACATTGAGTGGCACAAGTAGGGTGAGAGCATAAACAGATCCCAGTATGTAATCACCATAGATTCTATGCATTTCCTTTCCTGAGATAGTCCAAAAACACTAGTTTTAAAAACATTTAGAAAATATGATTTTTTTATCACTTTAAAGAACCAAACATGGATTTAAAAAATTACCTTTTTAAAAAAATGCGCACACAACTTCCCTTTTTTAAATAGTTCTATATTCCAAAACTCATTTTTAAAACCAAAACTCAAGAGAGAACCCACACCAAGCAACCAAGATCTATGCTAAAAATGAAGAAAGTAGAACAAGCATCCATAAATCAGTAGAACTAATAACCAAAATGCAACATAAGTAAAGCAGGGGCATACAAATATTAAATCATGGGAATTTTCTAAACATCTCTAGAAGAAATTCCTAGATATACTCAGTTCAAACTCACATACTGGTGTATGGTGAAACTCCACAGTCAATAACAAACTGACCACTCTAAACTAGCCAATCCAGTGGCACGTCCCACCTAGCCTCTCAGTAAATCCATGGGGTACCAACCCATCTAATCAATATCAATAAGTAACTATCACTAGACCCTCTATATGACACTCAAGAATACCATGATAATAGTACATGGTGAATGGGGAGGTCCCCACACGTGTAGCTCAAACTAAAACCCACATTCACTATGGTAGCCTATCCCAGACACCAACACCACCTATGCAATGACCCTCTCCATGGAGGGTCTACCATAGAGGTTCTCATCTCACAAAAATCCATTCATAATGTGATAATAGGGCCTACACATCACATGAGTTTTCAAATAACTCTCCATAATGTTATAAAACACCAACCAGGCCTTTTCCATTACAAAATTTATTTCCAAAACAAAGAAAAAGACACACAACATGTACAAAAGGTTCCAAATGGGTCTTTGGGACATTTAGAAACCAAACCACATTTCAAATTTCCAAATGGGCCATGTTTTCAAACACATAATTTGGAACCACATTTTATTCATTTGAAACCAAGGTACCTTTATAAAAACACTAAGGGTGTGAAGTAACCACTTGAGGAAAATAGGGTTGAAGAAGAAAGGAGGGAGGGGGTAAGAGTTTTAAAATTCAGGTTTTAGGTTGAGAATGTTTATCAAAGGTCATCTTCATTTGTTCACCCATCCATATATGCACCTTGTGCATGTATAGATGTTTCAAAATCTAATAGAACATCAATGGTAAACCATAAAAATACCCAAAACCAAAAAAAATAGTCACCACTAGCTTTACCACTAATCAAAATATCCACATGTGGGAACTAAATCATAAAAGTCACCAAAATTTCCACTCAAAACATAATTCACAAACAAACCAAGACACCATAACATAAAAAAAGGTCAAATAAGTTCAATCACACTATAAAAATACCAAATTCTATTTCAAAATACCGATTGAAATTTTATCAAACACTTTTCATGCATATACATATATATAACTAAGGAAGGCCATTTGAAAAAACCATTTTCATCAAAATCCCATCATTGAAACACAAAAACCATTTGTACTAACACACCACAAGCAAGAACATCACATTTAGAAAATAATTAGAAAATATCAATCCTCTATGGAATGTTCCAAAAAGGAAAATAATGGAAACACTTGCCTCAAGTGGAAGAATCATGTTGCCTTTGATGAAATCCATAAGAAAGACACTCTAATTATGGATCACAACACTAAGAAAGAAAAATACCCCAATTTTGCACCACCCTTGGAATGGGAGTTTTCTAAGCATGGCCCTTGGGGTTAGAGGAGAAATGGAAAATGGAAGAAAACCAAAGGATAAAGATATGGGAGCCCTAACCTTTCAATCGAGGTGAAGAATCACCAAGAAACCATCTTGAAATCCACATAGAGGAGCTTGGAGGAGCCAAAAAGCTCCATGGGAGGCATCCAAGTCGAGATAAATTGATTGGGGTTTCCAAGGGAAGAAACCCGACTTAAAAAGAAGGCAAAGAGACAAGAATACCCCTCTTTGGGTGGGTTGCACAGTTAGCTCGCATAGTTAAAAAATTGTGCCTAAACTGTGCAATTCCCCATTGTCAAGAGTTTCACGGGCTGCACACTTAGGCTACACACTTATCTTAACTATGCTAAAACTGTACAACCCCCTTCTGTCTAGGTTGCACACTTTGTCTAACTGTTCTCAAACCATGCACATGCCCAGAAACCATCAAAAGAACGTTGGAAACTCAAAAAATCACCAAGAACTCAACCCGAACCTCACCAAAAGAACCAACATCAAGAAAAGAATAATAGAAAAGAAAAACCAAGGTCGGTTTTGACACTAAATGTCTTCATTTATTATTTATTTATTTATTTATTTATTTTATTTTTCAGATTTCATGGATGCCATATACTGAGTCCATCATCCAGAGTCTCCCACCATACTATATGGTGATGCTTGTTGTCGGATCAAGAATCATTCCTATGATTTATTTTCATATTATTGAGTGTCATCATACTGATAGAGTTATGAGGTAGTTAGGCTTCTATCATCCCATTCTTGCACCACCCAATTAGTTACCTTCACTTCATTTCCTGAAGATGTAAAGGAAGTGAAGCTTTAACTAGAGAAGATATCATGAACAATATATTGAGATGTGGGACAGATGGAATGATTCCCAATTACAAGGGGTCGGTATAGTGTATATGGATTTATCAAATTAGTTGGATTATGCACCCTAGTACCGTATGTCACCGGTGATATTTCTTACATGATACAAACAGGGATATCATGACTTGGTGATAATTCTTCCTTCCGCTGTTGAACAACTTTTTTATTAACATTAGTTAATTGCATACTTTATTTTCATAGGATTATCATATCACTCATCTTCTTCTCATCTCTGATCCTATAGAGGGAGGCACCTTTGACCAGACTTATTTTCATAGAGCTATAACAGAGCTACTTCCTCCTATGGATGAGATTCATCATGAGATTTTCTTTGATGTATCGGGAAATATTGAGGGTGCATATCCTGGTATAGATGTGTTAGGGGTGACGACCCTATTATGGATACAGATGTTGCACATGAAGAGGGTGTTGATCATGATTATCCATATGCTCATCCAGCTCCTATTGTATATGATCCATAGCCACAGCTAGAGGCACAGACACAAATAAGGTTTTTACAATGTCAGGTTTTTTTACAAAGATAGATGCTAACTGGTATGTGTTGCATTCCTTATTAGCCTCTGATCTACAAATATTCGATACACAACATCCATATTCTTTACATGTTGGGGAGAGTTCCAGCCAATAGCCACTATCCTTGGAGGTAGGACATGGTACAGGCGGTGAGACTATAGATCTACCATCTATCATATAGGATGATGTGAAGGTGGGTTATAGGTATAAATCACAAGAGCGGTGTATGCCAGAGCATAGACATAGACAAACACAGCGTAAACGCATTATATATATATTTGGTTATGGAATGAAGGAGCATTCAAGACACTAATATAGATTAGATTGATACATGTTATATGTTTTTTAAATCATAATTTATACGTTATTTAAAAACATACCAGCATATTATATTTTGTTTCATAAATCAATAAATTGATATAATTAGAAATTCATAAAAATATTTTTGAACGATTAAGAAACATTGATATTAATAACTACATTTGTAATAATAATAATTACTATTTATTATTTATATTAATTCTTAGTATTATTATCCATATTGTGTATAATAAATAATCATCTTAAATTCGTTATTAAATATTAATAATATTGTTATTTCTAATTCTATAAATATTGTTCATATTAATAATAAATATTATATTATTTCTTATATAAGTAATTAATCAATAATACAACATAATATATTAAGAATAATATAATTATTAACTAGTAAATATTTTTCTAAATATAAATTGTTTTATTTACATTATTATACAATAAATATTAGATACAATGCTATTAATTATATTAATAATATAATTATATATTATTAATTAATAATAAATAATACAATTTATAATTAATTAATATTTTATGTATTAATAAACTACTAATAATTATAACAACAAAACATTTAACAAAGATTTATAATTAAAATATTATAAATATTAGTTGTTATATTATTGATTAATTAATAACATAATAACATAATATTAATTAATAATGAATAATATGATTGATTATTAATAAATATATTAGTCATTAATAAATTGGTAATATTTTATATCAACAAAAAAATCACGAATATTTATAAATAATATTTCAATAAATATTATTAATATTAGTAATAAATATTAAATTATTAATTACATAAATAAGTAATTGATAATACACACACACACATATATATATATATAAAAGAGGCACGAATAGGGTTCACACCTCTTTGGTTGTGGCTAAGAAGCATGAACCCCGTTCACGCTTCTCAGTTAAATGGAGAAGCGTGAACGGCGTTCACACCTCCCTAGACCCATTTTTAAAATAATTATAAACCAATCCAATTATAGATTTTTTAAAATTTTAAAACCTATTAAAAAAACTCTACACGTGACTTCTCATCTCTCATAATGCTTCAACTAGCCAGACCAACTCTCTCCCCTAACACTAGTGTTGCCGCCCAATCTCCCCTATCCAAAGTTGGCCCGACATCCCTTCTCCTCGAACAACATCATGTCTCCTTGGGATTAATTTCCATGAGACCATTCATTCCCTCGACGCTCGTCACTACGGTGTCCACTTCTTTGGCGATGCCTTCACCCCCGACCATCCTCTCTATTATTGTCACTGATGTCACTTATTGCCATTGTCTACTACTTGTCAGGAAACCCAATGGTTTAAAATCTTATGTATTTTTTTCTTTCAATTCCTGAACTAAATTTGAACTAATTATATGTGAAATTATGTTTTCAAATATTAAAATGTTAATTCAGTTTTTCCATGAAAAATTAGAATTGTTTTTCCTTTTATATTTATTAAGCATTTGTGTTGATGTTCGTTAGGCTTCTGGACTGTGGGCTGTCTATTGTCGTTGGTCTGCTTGATTATGCGGGCTTCCTGTTTTCTTGGACCACTTGGTTACTGCATTTCCACTGTGGTGATCTTGTTGCTCTGCTTCACCTTGGTCATTGATGCTTTGTGATTCGATGGTATTGATTTGCTGATTTGTGTTTCTTCGGGGATCCGATGCTCACCGCCCTTTTTCCCTCAGCATGTCGCGTATTCCCGTTTTTTCCGCTGCCCATTGTACCTGCCTGGACTTCGAGATTGTTCCGCACATCTGATGTGCGTCGTGTGGTCCTCGTTTGTTATGCCTATCAGGGGCATCACTTCGGTTCTGCTCGCCTTTACTTTATTCGGTCATTTAGTTTTCAATGAGCATGGTTCTTCATCTTTGGGGAGAGATCTGTGAAGAGGTGAACCTCTGCTGGTTCTGTGACCCGTCGCCTATACGCCTCCATCTCAACGATGTTCCGGTGATTCCCAGTGGAGAACTCGGCTCTTACGAGTTCTATGGAGATTACTTTGGAGATCAGAACCTCAACCTCAGCGGAGATCCATGGCCTTCGGTGCTTCTTTGTTGTGAGCCCACTCTTTTTTTTGAGATCTATGCGTTGTATGTTCTGGTTTCTTTTGTTGGTCTTGTTCTTGAGTCAGGGTTGCGTGCATGAGTCCATCCAATTCGTAAGAGAATTGCGCTAGCTTCGAGCCAAATTACACCACTGGCTCTTGGGGTGCAGAGGTCTTCATTCTCGGATAGTTTTCATGTTCCACGTGCGTGGTCTGTTTTCTTTACTGCTTCTCTGATTGTATGCTCTATTTTTGTTTCGTTTTTCATATTAATAAAGGATCTGTGGTGGTGTTCTTGCCGTGGAGTAGGACCAAGTGGTCCGAACCATGTAAATCTCATTCTCTATTTTACTTTCCTGCAAGTTTATTGTCTGTTCTTGCGACTTTGCAAATAAAAACATCTTAGTTCCATTTTTGTTTTGTTCATTTATAATTTTTTAAACGAATTGGTTCCACAACAAGTGGTATCAGAGGTTGCTATTCATTTTGTTTACAATGTATGTTAAATTTGAGATTGATAAATTTAACAGAGAAAATGACTTTAGTTTGTGGAGAGTTAAAATGCATGATTTACTTGTTCATAATAGTCTTGTTGATGCTTTATACGGTAATAAGAAACTTGTTGTGACTGTTGCTACTGACGGTCAGTCCACCACTGCCTATGTAGATGTTGACCCTACTGTATTAGAAAAGGCTCACTACACTCTCTTATTAACCCTAGGTGATAAGGTCTTACGTGAAGTTGCACATGAAACCATTGCTAAATCGATATGGGTTAAACTTGAACATCTGTACATGATGAAGTCTCTGTTAGGGTGTCTGTATAAAAAAATGCACTTGTATAATTTTAAAATGTCTCCTAGTACTTCTGTGCTTGTTCACATAGATGAATTTAATAAAATTTTGTTAGACTTAGCAGACATTGACATTGAAGTTAAGGATGAGGATCAGGCTTTGATTTTGTTAACCTCTCTTGATAATTCTTTTAACTCATTAATAGATTCTATGATGTATGGTCGGGATTCCATTATGTTAGAGGAGGTTAAGTCAGTTGTCCTGTCTCGTGATCTTCAAACGCATGGTTTAAAAGAAGAGTCTATTTCTGTTAAGAGTGAACCCCAATTATTGTATACTAAGGGTCCGATGCAAAACAAGGGTAGGAAAGATAAAAACTGGTTTAAAGGATTTCGGTGTTTTGAGTGTGGTAATACCAGCCACATAAAACATTATTGTCCTAATTTGCAGAATAAGGATAGTATGGCCCAGACAAATGTGGTATGTCCCAGTTTTGACACTGCAGAAGTCCTTTAGTTTTCTAGCAGCCCCTTCGTTAGAACTAGACATAGGTTCTTTGTAGTTTTTTCTTGTATTCCTAGGACTGGCTCCACTTGTCTTTGTGGAGGAATCATGGTTAAGAAAACGTTTTTGTGTGGGCTGGTCTAAGCTGTTCGGGCTTAGGTGGAGAGTTTGTTTTCCTGTCTGCTTCCTGTTTGTGGTTGCTATGTATTGTATTCTACTGCTTTAATTACTATTGAATTCTATTGAGTTTTGTTTGTTTTATTATTCACTATTCTTTACCCCTGGGAAAGGTTGTTTATATTACAGGTCTGCTTGCATTGCAGGAGTCTGTTTATGGATAAAACAATGTATTGGGTAAACTCTGTTAATTTCATTTTTCTTAGTCTGTTTTTTTTTAATTCTTCTAAGCATGTTAGTAATTTGATTAGCAGTAGAATAGTAGTGTGGGTAGAACATGTGCCACTACCGGCACATGCTAAGTAATGTTCATGCTGGGTGAACATTTGTAGACTTAGGTTTTTCTATTATAGAGAATATTCCCACACTAGTGATAGGTTGTATCAGTAGTTAGTCGTTCGCAAGAACACCATCTGTTTTTTTTTAATATTGAAAAGGTAGAGATTTGTGAAATTATGTTTTCAAATATTAAAATCTTAATTCGGTTTTGCCATGAAAAATTAGAATTGTTTTTCTTTCTATTATTATTATGCATTTGGGCTGCTTGTTCGCTGGTCTTCTGGACCGTGGGTTGTCTGTTGTCGTTGGTCTACTTGATTATGCGGGCTTCCTGTTTGCTTGGACCACTTGGTTACTGCGTTTCCACCGTGGCGATCCTGTTGCTCCGCTTCACCTTGGTCGTTGATGCTTTGTGATTCGGCGGTCTTGATTTGCTGATTTGTGTTTCTTCAGGGATCCGATGTTCACCGCCCTTTTTCCCTCAGCATGCCGTGTGTTCCCGTTTTTTCCACTACCCATTGTACCTGCCTGGCCTTCGAGATTGTTCCGCTCATCCGATGCAGGCCGCGTGGTCCTCATCTGTTACACCTGTCTGGGGCGTCGCTTCAGTTCTGCTCGCCTTTACTTCATTCGGTCGTTTGGTTTTCGATGAGCACGGTTCTTCATCTTTGGGCAGAGCTCTATGAGGAGGTGAACCTCTGCTAGTTCTGTGACCCGTCGTCTGTACCCCGCCATCTCGACGTTGTTCCAGTGATTCCCGGTGGAGATCTCGACTCTTGTGAGTTATGTGGAGATTACTTTGGAGATCAGAACCTCAAGCTCGACAGAGATCCGTGGCCTTCGGTGTTTCTTTATTGTGAGCATGTTCTTTTTTTTGAGATCTATGTGTTGTATGTTCTGGTTTCTTTTGTTGGTCTTGTTCTTGAGTCAGGGTTGCATGCGTGAGTCTGTCCAGTTCGGAAGAGAACTGTGCTAGCTCCGAGCCAGATTTCACCACTGGCTCTTGGGGTGTAGAGGTCTTCGTTCTCAGATAATTTTCATGGTCCGCATGCGTGGTCTGTTTTCTTTACTGCTTCTCTGATTGTATGTTCTGTTTTTTGTTTCGTTTTGCATAATAATAAAGGATCTGTGGTGGTGTTCTTGTCGTGGAGTAGGACCAAGTGGTATGAACCACATAAATATCGCTGTCTATTTTACTTTCCTGCAAGTTTATTTTCTGTTCTTGCGACTCTGCAAATCAAAACGTCTTAGTTCCATTTCTGTTTTGTTCGTTTATAATTTGTTAAACGAACTGGTTCCATAACATTATAGAACCTGGATTTCTTTGTTTGGGTTTCCCAATTATCATATTTTCTAATTTTCGTATTGTTCAAATTTCTTTGTGTTTGTCTACAGATCATTTTATTTTAATTAATATGAATAAATGCTTTTATAGGAATGATAGGAAAATTTATTTCATTGGATTTTAGCATTCTTTCTAACATATAAAATCATTTTCGTACTAGGTTAGGTTTTTAATCAGGTATTGATTAAGGTATTTAATGAATAATGGTTTCTAGGCATCAATTCATGTTTTTCAATCATGTATCAATTACTCAATCATATCTCCTCTATCTTTTCTCTTAACAATAACAACAATTATTTTATTTTTATTACGGAAGGGAACCTAGTCCAGCAACCCGAAACTAGGAGGAGGTCCAAAACGTTGTGGGGCCTGTAGTAATGCATCCTGAGAACATTGTCGATTACAATGTTAACTCCCACTTGGGGAGAGGACCCCAAGATGGAGAATCAAAAGAAGATATCATCCAAAGGATCCTTCTCTCGCTAGGTATGGGTGATATCAATGCCTCCATTGATCAGATTCTAGCACTTATGGATATGATATGGTATTCTCCAGGGGGTGGGGTTGCGCCCATGCAATGAGTTGAAAATCACCAGAGATTCTGTCTCAAACGTAGTGAGCCTAATATTTTCCATGTTTCATAGATCAAAACCAGCAACCACCTCATTTTCTTCGGCCTGGAGAGAGTCTCCATTCCCAAAGAATGCCATGAAATAGATAACCGCAGAGCCTTTATTGTTGTTCACATGACCTCCACCCTGCATTTCTCCCTAGTTACATGACCCGTCGGTACTTAACTTCAGCCATGTTCTGTGTGGGGTCCAACGAATCCATCATCCAGCATGGGGGCTGGGGAAATATGTGTTGGGCGTCCTTGTGACCTTTAGTGCCCTAAGAGAGGGAGAAGCTTCCCAGTCCTTGATATGCCTGACCAAATTGATCAGCAAGATCTTAGTTCTAAATGCAGTGGCCATCCTCGAACTCAGAATTCCCTCAAACCAGGCTTTGTTCCTCACCTCCATAAACACCAACAGCCAAGGGCAAGGATAGTGGATCATGCTTTGCTCTCAAGGACACCCCTTGAAACCAAAGTTTGAGGAAATCAGAACCTGTGTGGGTATTCGAAGACACCAATGGAACTACCCATGCCAAGCCACACCCATCTAGCCCATTGCCTCTCAAAGAATAGATGCTGCAAATTTTCAATGTGTGGCTCATTATAATACTTTTTTAATTCATTTGTTCTATATTTGGACCTAAAGGACTAGTAAGTTTTTTATTCTTGATTACTTAGTTCAATTCAAATTATTGATACTTATCTACAATATGTGTCTTTGTTTTCAGTTTAGCAGCAAATACACTTATTGAAATTGGCTCTGAAAATGTTACTCAGATGTTTTTTTTAAACATTAGATAGTTTGTCTAGATGGTGCATGGCCAACAAGCCCGTACCCGAGTGGTAAGGGCTCCTGCTTGGCATCCAAGAGACCCGGGTTCAAAACCGGGTGGAGGCGAATTTCCGGGGGTACTGTAGCAGTATTGTAACAGTCATTGTTCGATACTGTAGCAGTCGGAACTATTCACCCGATTTGGGCCTTCGGGCCACCGGTTTGGGCCTACGGGTCTCTAGGGCCTTCGGGTCATCAAAGGCCTTCGGGCCACGGGGCCTTTGGGTCACGTAGACCATGGAGTAGCCCGATTCACATAGAACAGGCCCCGGAAGAGGATCCGAGCAACAGGAGTAGCAGCCACCAGATGCAGAGCTAACCGGATTGGAAGAATGAGAGGGTATGGCAGACGCCATCGGGGCCAGGCACCATGCATCTTTGTACGAGGCAATGCTAGCCGATCAGCAATGCAAGGTGGGAGCTAGGTGATCAATGACATAGAAAGCTGGGGAGGGGTAGTTCAAGTGGGCTAGTCCTACGGGTCATGTATTGGGCATGGTATGTATCTGGGCCTTCGGGTCATGTATTGCGGGTTTTTCGGGCCTTGTTCCTTGGGCCTACGGGTCATGTATGGGTTCCCCTTCAACCCTTAAAAGAGGGATTATCTATAATAAAATAAAAAAAGGGCCATTTGGGTTCTAGATGTTGCATGCACTTTTGGTCTTTTGGGAGAATATGTTTTGTAATATCAACTAATGGACATTTTTGCCAGTGCATTGAATTTAGCATGTTTGTTCTAGTATATTGGATTTAGATTTTTCTATTCAAATCAATTATACACTTCTTCCCATTTAATGGTAGGTGATAGGAATGGGGGTTGGGGTGCTGCTGTGAAGCGGCTTGGGTGGTGCGAATGGAGCTGTAGAGAGTAAAGGGGGCTGCAGGTGTAGGTGGTAAGGTTAGAAGTCATTAATGATGGCCAAGGGTAGAATTGTACTTTTGGTATCCAGTAGTTAGGATGATTGGTCATACGGTCGATAGAGCTATTGTGACTGTCACTCAATCATACGATCGATTAAACTACCATGCTCTTAAGCCGTAGTGGCTAAATTGTTAATGGTGGCACTGGTCAGGTGGGCGCCATATGAAGTGGTGCATACCCCTCCCAAAAAAATTAATTTATATATATATATATATAATTATATATTTATAATTATAAATAAATATATGTGTATTTATTTAAATATATTTATATATATAACAAAATTAAATTTAAAATCATTACCTCATTATTAATTCGAGTGGGTTTGGGAAATATTTTTAAAACCTGAACCATGTCTGAATCCGATTATGGGATTCCTAAACTCGAAACATATTTACAAATATTTATTTATCAAAATATTTGTAAATAAACATTTATAAATAAATATTTTTATATTTATATAAAAATATATTTATAAATGTATATTTTCTATATTTATAAATATATTTATAAAAATATTTATTTATATATTTATAATTATAAAAGTAAAACTAAATTTTTAAATATAAATATATTTTAAAAATATTTATAAATATATTTTAATAATTATATAATTATGAATATATTTATATAAAGAAATTTATATTTAGAATTATATATTTAGAATTATATTTATAAATACATATTTACAATTCTTTCAATATATTTATAATTATAAATATATTTATATTTATATAGTTATAAATTTTTATTTATAAATATATATTTATTATTATATAATTATAAATATTAGAAATTGTTAATAATAACATTATTAATATTAATTGTATTTTCTATATTACTAATTTAATTAATATTTATTTTTAATTATATTATTAACTACTTTATTAGTATTATTTACATTATTATTCATATTTATTAATTTAATTATTGTAAATATTTAATAATATAATTAATATCTATTAATAATGTAATTAATAACATTCAATAATAATAAAATAATTAATAATACTTCGTAATAATGTAATTAATAATATAATACTTGATAAGAAATACGCTCATACATTTTTTAATTGTAAATTTAATGTTTTTAAATAATAAATTTTATGTCGTATAAATTATCTTTTGTTTGTTATATTTATAGAATTTTTTTTTATTTCCAATAATTTATTATATGTTTAATTAGTGTGTTAAATTTTATTTAGATTGTATTTATAATTTATAATTTATACACTTTCAAAGTCACTTGCATGAAACATAATAATGTTTCATATATTTGACTTTGAAAGGTTATAAATTATAAAGTATAAATAAAATCTAAATGAAATTTGAAACATTGACTAAACATATAAAAAATAATTGAAAATAAAAAAATCATAGAAACAATTAATGAAAATTAATTTTAATGGCACAAAGTATTTTTGTTTCAAAACATAACATTTGTATATATAAATTTTTTTGACATTCATTTCACTGCTGAAAATGAGATCTATGCCAACAGAATAAACCAATGTCAATGCCCCTTAGTACCACAACCTAATGTATGAACCTCATGCTCACTCTGAGTCTGACGTCTATGCTGCTCTGGTGTCCTAGATATAGGTGTGGGTTCCTCCTCATGTTGTGCCTCTACCTCAACAGAGGGCATTGATGATCATGGTGTCGATGTTGTTGTGTACTGCTATGTTGGTGTTGACAACTCAATATGTGATGTTGTGGGTGTCTCTTCATGTTGTTGTGTAGAGGACTATCCAACATCATATGTGGAACCATATGACCCAGATTGTAGTGGCATGAAAGGAGCTCCTAAAGATGCTGAAAATGTCATATCAAATAAGTCATGGTCGGCACAAGTGTTGCCTAAGGCATCCAGAAGTTGTGATACCATAGCCAGGTCCCACTCCATCGAATCTATTTAAGATGAAGATGATATATCAGATGTATAAGTATATGTATATGGCACATAAACCTCTCTCAACTATGCAAGATCCTTTGCCTATTGTGTGGGATCCTCTCTCTATGGTGAAGTAACATCTATAGGAGCCTCTCTCAGGTGTTGCTCTCTCTTTCCTCACCTCTTCCATCGCTTATGTCCTCATCTCTATCCTCTGGCTAGAAACAGTGGTGGTGGTGCATCATCCTAAGTGGGAACAACAAGCACATCATCATTCTTAAGTGTCTCATCCAGAGCATGTGGATTAGGATATAACTGTGGCTCCTCATCATAGACACTCTCATGTATGACATGGATAGAATATCTGAGAGCCACTAGATCTAGTTGAATTATATCTCATCTCATAAATTTCTACACCTAAGGATCTGTGATATGTATAAGTCGATCAACTGTGTCTGAACGCAAATGAAATACCATTCAAATTAATACTAAACATGACCTAAAAAATATAATAAATGTTAGTAAGAATATCAACTTTTAAATGTCTATCCAATGGTGTGTAAGATACATGATAGTGTTTCATTTATACTAATATGCATAATCTCTCTGATCAGCTAACTAGAAGCATGTTGTGGGATATTTGTGCTAAAAGATACTATATTGGGAACGTGTGTCCCAATTCTCAATGTAATGGGAATGATAGTGTGTCCAATCCACCGTATATCTACCTATAATCATAATAGAATGTAATTTATCAACCTTCTGTGGTGCAATAAGGATATGTTGTATATATCCAAACTATCGCATAACTAAGTCTAGTTGGTGCCACTCAAATATGTAGAAGTGGATGAGTGGCACCACTGCACCATGATCTCCAACCATAGTTGTGTAGTACAGTGGAAGAAGCTCATAGAAAAATCCTATATATGAGGTCTATGAAACTTGAGATTCCAACTCAAATAAGAATTCATAAATTATCACAACAATGTTACTCAGTTAACATTGCAATATCTTATAAAATTAATAAGAAAATTAATTTTTCTACAAAAAAATATAATGTTTAACTTACATCAACGGGTTGTATAACATAAAAAATATATCGAAAGCTATGTATATGCCTTGAGGTGTGTACATAATTCTAAAACCAACTCCACCTAGTTAAAAAAGAAATATAATGTAAGTTTATAAATGATATTAATAAATTGACAAAATAACTCAAATTAATGACGTAAACATAGTAGTGTCTCTGAGGATAGTGCTGAAATAAGTGTTGTTTAAGTAGTGTGATAACTCTAGGATTGATGTATGGAAAATGATCTCTGGATCACTTCTGTAGCATAGTCATACACCCTAAAATATGATGTGCATTTTCTCACTAACCTATACAGAGACATCTATACATATGTGATAATATAGCAGACCCCCAACTGTATCTACATATTTTCTCTAGATCCTTGAGTAATGGTAGGTACATAATGTGTAACAAGGTGGTGAAGTGGTATACACACAACATGTCTCTGATCAGTCTCATAATGTATCCATGTGTGTGTCGAATAAGTATCTCTTTGTCAGTATCATCAAGAATGGTGGAGAAATGCTCACCAAGCCACCACATGTGTGGTTAGGAATCCTAGAAGGCACATGGTATGATGATGATGTTAATGCCCAGTAGATAATGTATGACCACACACCAGTCGCCAATAGTGGAACCCATAACCATCTGTATGTGGATGGGTAGACTAAGCATATAGGTTACGTCCTCTAAAGTAACAATCATCTTTCCCTCATGGAGATGAAATGTGTATGTATTTGGTCATCATATCTCAATTAGTGCAACAATCAAAATGATGACCAATTGTCTTGAAGTCACACATTATGGCTCTATAAAAGTCATTACATCTGAGGTATAGAACAATGACTACTCGAGGTGCATCATGGTGAAAATGACATGTTCTTAGAATAACAGGATGTCTAACAGGTCGTCGTGTCAACACATCGCGTGACACATGCGACTGTTGTATAGATTACAGAGGCTCATCCATCTAAATGTGTGAATAGTAAGACATTAATGGTGAAAACTATTTAAAAGATACCTAGTTTTATGATTTGGTATAAAAGATTTTTTAATTTTCCAATTAGTTTTTTCATAAAAACTAAGTTTGTTATTTATGATATGGACTTGTTTTTATGTTTCTTTTATGCATTAAAATTAGAAAACCATATTTCATTCTAGTGTATTGGTCAAACTATATAGGAATGTTTACTTCATCACATTTAATGATTATAATTAAAAGAATAATTTCATGTAAAAACTTTACATTAATCGATAGAGTACATCAATCATTTTAACTGTTAGATGACTTCCCTATACATCTAGGGTAATGTGTCTGCGTGTGACCTTCCTGGCTACATGAGATGCACCTCCGTGCATGTGTCCATTCATTGGGCCAGTCCATATCATTTTGAATATGAGTCTAATTTTTCCTCCCTCTTGGTCACAATATAGTTATGTTTGATACAAGCGCGTGCACGTTAACAGATAAACTGAAATTATGATATTCCCCCACAAGCATCCACGGAGAACTGTGTCAGTCCTTAATACTCTATAGTCTACAAAATAGATCAATGAACTTATCACAAGATAAATGTACATAATCCCATTTTGTGATCGCATATGCACAAGGACACCATAATTCTTGAAAGTTACCACAATCATAGTAATGATGCTGTAGTAAAATGACAGGCACACAACCACTACTACCAGTCATAGGATCATGGGGCTCAGTGACCTCGAATCTACACTCTGCATGGTCAAATTAATGGGCATGAAATATTGAATCCTCCTAAAGATCTTTATTAATCTCACACTAGAAATAGTGACCATATCGCATCCCTCCATTCAGACCCTCTTCTGTATACTTTCAACATTCCATAAAATACTTTACAGTGCGATAAAAGGTATATTGTACTAAGCCAGTAATTTAAATTTAAAAAATTATACTAATATTATATAATAATTGTGGATCTTATAATTAACATATAATTTAATATTCTTAATTTATTTTAATGTGTAGTTTTCAAACTCCCTTGAAAACTTCATTTACACATTCTACGATGTTGGTCGTCATATGTCCACATCACCTACCATCTTCATATGTCAGCGACCATTTATGCTTTGGAATTTACATCATATAATCATAAACTTATTGATTAGATCTGTGAATATCTTCAAGATGCTCCTTCGTCATTTATTTTTGAAGCTTGTATGATAAAAAATAAGAATTAATCAGAACACATATGACAATAACTATGACAATGATTTTTCAAAAAAAATAATATCCATAAAATTTTTTATGATTGTTTTCTTCATGGACGCATCCTTGAACTTCTTTCATACATTTCTTGCAATGTTTTAGATACAAAATTGATGATAGACATGGGTTGGTATCAATGACAGACCCTCATATTGTACTACCTCCTTGATTACTCAATGATGATATGAAATAAGACAAGACCCTTCTGTATCCATCACAAACTCTCAAAGGCAAGCTAGGAACTAGATATAAGATGGGAAGTTCTTCTTCTTGACAATAGAAAATGCTAAAGGTACAGGGTCTCTATTACCATCTTGTGTGGTGAAAATAAATAAATTCCTAGTATAATTTCCATATAGAAATGTGACAATGTCTAAAAGTAGTGATATATGGTAAAAATGTCCAAAACAATCTATCAAACACTACCTTCGACTGATAAACTTGGTCGTGTTGGTTAACATATTCAATAATATGTAGCTGATATATAACTTGATTGTTGCGGCATAAAATCTCCATAAGTTGAGTCATATCAATCACCATAAACTTTCATAATAGCCTTGTGTTGTGCAGCCCATGCCTTCCAGTAAGAGATTTGATACCTGAAAAGCTATTTGATTCTCTCCACCACCAAAATGACAAGAACTTTTTGATTTGGTTTTATCATTTCAACAATAATATTTGAAACAAATTCAGCATCCAATGACGAGTGATCTCATGATAGGCTGGGTTCACACATGTGTGTGAAGTAAATCTAGTAATGCACCAATAGTGAAAACTGTTATCAATTATAACTTGAAGATGCTTCTGACAATATGAATCATAAAGAGACCTCTTTGACTCTTCTACAAAATAAATATAATTTATTTCAGTGTGATTTTGTTTTATTATAGTTTTCATTGCTTCTTTATTGTCAAACTATCTTCTAATATACAGATCACCTTCAACCGACACTTGGTTCATGCCACTAATAATTCTTGGAAATCCTATACTAGGGATAATAATTGATCAATAAAACTGTGGTAAGTGTGTCATGCCTTCGGTCAACCATGCTGCCAATGGTGGAGGATGATTCAAAGGTCATTGGAACCTCACAAGGGTGGGCTCAGAATGTTCTTCATCATCATGTTGTTGTTCAACTTCCACATCGTCTTCTTATTCTAATTCTTTATCATCCTCAAAATTTTCCACCATAAAATCTAAATTATGTGGAGGGATATCCATGAAAACCACATTTTCTCTATGAGACGTCGCAACTTGAGGATATGAAAGTGTATCTTGAGGATGTGATGGAAAACTACCATTTCTTATGTAACTTTTTGAGATGTTACACCTTGAGTATATGACATTGTATCGTGAAGTTGTGACGGACCAACTTTCAATGTCGATGGAAATTCTATAGTAGGTATGGTGACATACAACTCCATCATTTGATTTTCAGTTTGATTCTTAACCAATTAAAATATGTGTACCCAGTCATCGTCATCAGTTACTGGATAGGCTATATGCCACAATCCATATTTAAATTGTAGATGTCTTTATATGATGAGCTCTATCACTTTATTAGTCATCATTTTTAACCTTCAATGAATTTTTCTTTGAAGATATTCCAAAGTTATACACTCTCCAAGCATTGCAACTCTTTCTAGTTGTATACTATAACTACATACTTTTAGTTCCAATTACTTGATAGTTATAATAAATATAGGCATCCATATTTTTCATCTATAATAAAACTTCATTATTAATTAAATTTGATCAAAGAAGCATAATATGAATTTCAAATATTTCAACATTTCATTCTTTTTTATTTTTACAGTCATCCACGAAGAAAAAAATGTATGTTTCATGATCCTAATTTCCATAAGTAATTATTGTTCATAAAGAGCATGTGAATTATCCAAAACATATCCCCCGGGAGTGTCAAACCATGTGTGTAGTTAAACCTCCTTGTCATGCATCAAGTCACGGTTGAGTTAATACCCAAGACACTCACTTTGAGGTTATTACCCTTAGGTTCAATTGTGTTAGAGTCTGCATACACTAATAGTATCCAGAAAAAGATGTTGCTACTCAAAAAAACACATATTATTTTATCAGTTTTGGCTATTTTTAGAATTATGGTAAAGAGAATGTTAATGATTCAAAGCATATATCCCAGGAGTGTCAAACTAGGTGTGTAGTTAGACCTCTTTATTGTGCACTAGTTCACGGTTGAGTTAGTACCCAACATGCCCTCTTCAGGGTTATTACCCTTAGGTACAACTATGTTAGAGCTTGCATCCAGTTGTAGTATCTAGACAGAGATGTTGTTGCTCAGAAAACCACATATTCTTTTACTAGTTTTGACTATTTTTAGAATTATGGTAAAAAAACACGTAAATTGCCTAAAGCATATCCCCCGTGAGTGTCAAAATAGGTGTGCAGTTAGACCTCTTTGTCATGCATCAAGTCATGGTTGAGTTAATACCCAACACACCCTCTTCAAGGTTATTTCCCTTAGATACAACTATGTCAGAGCCTGTATCCACTTGTAGTATCCAAACAGTGATGTCGTTGCTCGAAAAACCAGTCTCTACATTAAAATTTTATCTATAACGTTTAATTAGTAATTATAATTATTTAGCGATTATTAATTAGTAATTATAATTAATTAGTTAATTAGCAATTACATTTATTTATTTATTTATTAATTAGTAATTATAATTAATTGGTAATTACTAATTAGTAATTAAAATTATTCATTAATTATTAATTAGTAATTATAATTTATCAGTAATTATCAATCAATAATTATTAATTATTAATTATTATTTAGTAATTATAATTAATTAGTAATTATAATTAAAGTATTTTTTTAAGTTGGGGTCGAAGCCTCTTTTTTATTGAAACAAATGATCACTTTTTTTGGGTAGAGGAGACCCATTACATGACCCATAGGCTCAGGGGGCATTAAATCCAATTAGAGTATGACCCATAGGTCCAGACCTGTTGGTCCATTTTCTCAAGGCCCAAAGCCCATTCATCATGGCTCAAAGGCCTTGGAGCTTAGAAACCCTAATTTTAGGCCTGAAGACCCATTTTTTGTCACAAAGGTCCCTCTAGTGAATAATACTGATACAATACTTGAGCTGCTACAGTATCGCCACCACTGCAGTACCACCGGTGATACAGTTCCATCGTTGCTATGGTAACCTGCACCCAATGAGTTTTGAACCGCATCCTTGGATGTAGTATTATAAATAAATAATTGTTAATTACAAATAATTATTAATTATGATTAGTTAGTAATTATTAATTAATCATGTTAATTATTATTCATATTGGTAATCATATGAATGGCTAATCATATTATTTATTTATTTATTATTTATTTATTCACTAATTAATCATATTAAGTTAATTGTTAATCCTATTTTTATTTTGTATTCATTTTTATTAATTATTTAATCATATTTATTAATTTTTATTCTTATTTGATTATATTTATTTATCATATTTAGTAATTTTTAATCATATTTATTATTCTTTTTATCAAATTAATAATATTATTATATTTATTAATCATATTTATTAATTGCATGTGAATTTAATCACATGTTTTAATTATATTAAATGATAATTTATCCTAATAAATAGTAATTACTATTTAATTACTAATGATAATTCAATAAATAATAATTATTTATTCATTGTTTTTTATTACTGACAAAATAAATTTATTTAATTAAACAATTAAACTAAATAAACTACAAATTAAACAACTACCTAAATAAACAAACTTAAAATAACATAAACGACTAACTAAATAAACTTTAAAAACATTAAACCAAATTATAAACTATAAATTAAAATAAATTGGACATGCAAACTAAAAAACAACCAATATAATGATGGACATGCAAATTAAACAACTATCTAAACAAATTAAACATGCAAATTAAACGATTATCTAAATATACAAAATTTAAATAAATTTGACATCCAACCTTTACTATTTCTAATAAAAAACATTATAAAAAATTATACTACTGAATTATATAAATAATTGGATGTGCATATTAATATTAAATTAAACAAAATACCAAACAATTAAATAAAAAATTAAAATATTAAAAAAACTCTTATATAAAAAAATATCACAAAATTTAGAAAACCGTAAAATTTGAATAAATCGATCTTAAGCTTCTAACTGAGAGATTGATGGAGTGTGTGATTTGTGTGAGGGGAGGGGGTGCTTGTCGATTTGAGGAAAGAGGGATAGATGAAGCTCTCCCGCGCCACTTAATATGGTGCTCAGCACACCCTCTTCCCCCAATTAAAAAAACCCTCATTGTAAATAATTTTGAAAAAGAGAGTAAAAAACGGATTTGATAGAATTTGGCGGATTTAAATCGTCTCAAGTACCCCACATGAACCTGACCCTCAGGTTGCATTTTTGGACAAAATTGCCCCTATTTCTTTTACGTTGTAGCGCTGGATTAGGGTTTATTTATATATATATTGTAATATTTACTATATATATTTAAAATAAATAAACACATATTTAGTATGATATTTATTATATAGATTTATTATCTGATATTTATTATTAATAAAAATATAAATAATGATATAAAATGACTATTCAAATTATTATACATTTTTTAAATTTTATTATAATGTAATTAGTATATATTGTTTATTATTTATGGAAAATCATTATATATAGATATATATATATATGTATATATATATAATTTTTATTACATATATACATATATAATATTTATTATGATATTTATTATATATAATATTTATTATGATATTTATTATATATAATATTGATTATATATATTTGTAATATGACATTTATTGATTAAATTACAAACTCCATAGGGAAATTTTCAAATTTCCACTGGAAATTTCAAGTGAAAATTTCCACTGCAAATTTACAATTCTAATTTTCACTTAAAATTTCATTGAGAATATATTAATACATAAATAAAAAATGCAATTTTATACTAGAAATTTACATTCAAATTTTCAACCACTTGAAATTTATGGTAACATAACTATATAACTAAATACATTCACAAATTTATATTGGGAATTTCTAGTGAAAATTTACATTGCGAATTTTCCGTGCAAATTTTCAACGATAATTTCCACCGTAAATTTATACTGAAATCTTTGAGTGAAAAAAATTCCAATGTATCTTTACTACACAACACGAACCATAGAAATTTGCACTGAAAATCACACATGCGTGTATACACTGATATCGATATACATCATAATATCACATTGTTCATTTTAAGCACATACATATTGGAAATTTATGGTGCAAATTTACATAAAAATTTTCAAGTGAATGTTTCTAGAGTATATTTGAATGAATATTGAAAAAAACATATATTTATATGTATAAATTTAAATTTACAATGAAATTTTCCAGTATAAGTTTAGACTGGAAATTTTTAGTGCATACATACATATAGATAAATTTGTATTGAAAATTTATATTACAAATTTTCAGTGTAATTAGTATATATTGTTAATTATTTATGGAAAATCATTATATAGATATATATAATTTTTATTACACACACACATATATATATTATTTATTATTATATTTATTGTATATAATATTGATTGTATATATTTGTAATATGACATTTATTAATTAAATTACATACTCCCTAGGGAAATTTGTAGTGGAAATTCACACTGGAAATTTCTAGTGCAAATTTCCACTGCAAATTTCCCTATGGAATTTTTCAAATTTCCACTCGAAATTTCAATTAAAATTTTCCACTAGAAATTTACAATTCTAATTTTCACTTAAAATTTCATTGAAAATATATTAATACATCGATAAAAATGCAATTTTTTACTGGGAATTTATATTGAAAATTTCCACCACTTAAAATTTATGGTAACCTAACTATATAACTAAATACTTTCACAAATTTATATTGGGAATTTCCTATGAAAATTTACATTGAGAATTTTCCATGCAAATTTTCAATGAGAATTTCCACCATAAATTTATACTGAATTTTTTGAGTGAAAAAAATTTCAATGTATCTTTACTACACAACATGAACCATAGAAATGTTCACTGAAAATCACACATGCGCATATACATTGACATCGATATACAACATAATATCACATTATACATTTCCAGTACATACATATTGGAAATTTACAGTGCAAATTTACATAAAAAAATTCAAGTGAATGTTTCTAGAGTATATTTGAATGAATCTTGGAAAAAAACATATATGTATATGTATAAATTTAAATTTACAATGAAATTTTCCATTATAAGTTCAAACTAGAATTTTTTAGTGCATACATACGCACAAATAAATTTGTAGTGAAAATTTTCATTAGAATTTTTCAATGTAATTAGTGTATATTGTTTATTATTTATGGAAAATCATTATATATATATATATAATTGTTATTACATATATATATAGTATTTATTATGATATTTATTATATATAATATTGATTTTATATATTTGTAATATGACATTTATTAATTAAATTACATACTTCATAGGGAAATTTGCAGTGGAAATTTACTTCCAGTGTAAATTTCCAGTGCAAATTTCCCTATGGAATTTTCCAAATTTCCACTGGAAATTTCCAGTGCAAATTTCGACTGGAAATTTACAATTCTAATTTTCACTTAAAATTTCATTGAAAATATATTAATACATAAATAAAAAATGCAATTTTTTACTGGGAATTTACATTGAAAATTTTTATCACTTAAAATTTATGGTAACATAACTATATAACTAAATACATTCACAAATTTATATTGGGGAATTTCCGGTGAAAATTTACATTGAGAATTTTTCATGCAAATTTTCAATGGGAATTGCAACCGTAAATTTATACTGAAATTTTTGAGTGAAAAAATTCCAATGTATCTTTACTACACAACATGAACCATAGAAATTTACACTGAAAATCACACATGCGTGCATGCACTGATATCGATAAATATACAATTTTTTTCAGTGAGAATTTATAATAAAAATTTTCAGTGTATATGCATACATGATATATTAATATAAATACAAAACAATGTAAATTTTCCCCGCAAATTTGCACTAACAAATTTCACTGCATATTTCTACTAGAAAAGCATAGTTCAAATTTTCACATGAATTTCTAGATCAAAATTTCAATACATGTCCCAACACATCATATGTTTTCTAATATAAATATATGATGTATTTTATTGAATGAAAATCTATAGTGAAAATTTTCAATAAATAAAAAAATTATTGAAAATTTGATTGTCGAAAAAGCAAATTTCCAATATAAATATCAAGTGAAAATTTGCATAGGTGTAATTTTGCACTGAAAATTTGAACTATAAATTTCATATAGAAATTTCAAGTGCAAACTTCCACCAGAAATTTGCAGTGCAAACTCCCATTGGAAATTTGCGGTGCAAACTTTCACTAAAAATTTTCAGTGTAGACTTCCACTGAAAATTTCCAACTCAAATATTCCCTTAAAATTACAATGTTGATATATTAATACATAATTACAAAATGTAGATTTTTATTAAAATTTTACATTGAAAATTTGTAGTGTAAACTTTTAGTGTAAATTTCTACTGGAAATTTTTAGTGCAAAGTTCCATTCAAATTTCAAGCGCAAATTTTCAATTCATATATTGCAGTAATCATTTTCATTTAATATTCATAGTGAAAATTTACATCGACAATTTCCATTCAAATTTCAATTATATTTTTATCTATCTATTTTATTAACACATTAAAAATATATTTATTATTAACATTTAATAAAAACCGTTATTAAAATTTTTTTAATAAAAAATGTTATTAAATATAAAATATTTAATTAATAAATATAGATTAGATTAAAATTACATGTTACATAAAATTATTTTGAAACATTTAAAAACATCCTAACATAAACTAACGTAACATATTTTTTATTTATCTTTATCATTACTATTTTATAATAATAACAATTATTAAATATTTTATATTTATCTTATTACTAATTTATAATAACATTTTTAATTAAACATTTTATAGTTACAGTTTTAAAATCGTTACAGAATAGAAATGATATTATGGTCCAACCGTTTCAAATTAATTAATTTGTTTTTTAAAAATCGTTGCACCAAAAAAGTAGACCGGACACCAAGTTTTTATTTACTATTATTATATATTTATTATTGTTTTATATTTCCAATTATATTTATTATTAATGAATTATTATTATATATTTTGTTTTAATTTAATGTTTTTGAGTTTGCGTTTTTTTTTGTAATTGCATTCAGCAGTATTGAAAGGTCCAACGCATTCAAATAAATCAATTTGTTTTTTAAAAATTAATCTGGTTTAAAAATTTAATCTTCCACCACATCTTTTTTTTTTTTGACACGCGGGACCCATTCCGGGCGATGCCCGTGACCCTCATGTCCAAATGCCCGAATTGAGACATAATTTTCCGAATTTGGCAGCCGCGGTCACGGCAGATCCAGCTACCTTGAGCCCCACGGTCAGTTGACACTTCTAATTTTATTATTTCATGTTTTAAAACACTGTTTAATCAGAATCACCTCTCGAAACTTGAACCCTCTTCGATTTCGAACTCTCCACACTCGATTTCTCTCCACAAATCGAACCCTAGCCTTCTGAAACTCAAATCTCAAGATGGTCAACACAACGCGAGCTCTTGGGCTCTCTTTTCCTACAATTTCGCCTCCTGCGAAGAAGCACAAAGCGAGTTCCAGTGAATCGATGGAGCCTCTTAAGCCGCATCTTCTTTCTCGACAAGTGATTCCAGAAAAGGAATTTGATGTGGAGTGGTTAAGATCAAGTAGATCTTTGGTATGGAAGGTTGTGGAACAGCAGGGCTGGACAGCATGGGTCAGTGAGAACCGCAGTTCATTCTACCCAAGGTTGGTGAACGAATTTTATGTTAATATGAAGTTTGAAGCTGGTGAGCATAGAGATCACGTAAGGACATCTGTTGATGGACAGAAATTGGTATTTTCTTCAAAGACATGGGCAAAAAGTCTCAAAGTACCTCATAAAGGAGAATATGGGGATCGTCAAAGCTACTACTCTGTCAACCATCCCCATTTCGAATTTGAAAGAGCCTTGGAAGAGCTAACCGGCAACAGAAGTTCTCGAAGGCCAAATGGTGTTGAATTTAATGGTGAGTGCAGATTGCTACTCAAATTTATTCAGCATGTTATATGTCCTAGGAAAGGGGATTTTAGCATTGTGAGACGCCAAGACCTGTTCTTCTTATACCTAATGGTGAATGGGGTGCAAATAAACTTGTCTAGATATCTTATGAGGCATATGGAGGAGCTAAGTAAGACATCTTCTAGATTTAATTCCTTACCATATCCAAAATTCATATCAACCTTGTTAGAGTACAAGGGGATTGTTTCTCAGGGGGAGGAAAAATCTACAGCTTTCAATGGTATTTGTTTGAATCAAACCATTTGCAAAAGAATGAAAGTTGGTTGGAATCCTTGGAAGAAGACATGGGTTGAGGATGATGGCAAACTATATGAGGAGTATAACCCTGTAAAAAATTCTTTGAGACCCAAAGTTGAAGTGGATCCAGGTTTGGAACCTGATGAGCTTGTAGAATACTCCTCTGAAGAAGTTGAAGAAAATGAGGCTGTTGATTTAGATGAAGAAGCTAGGAGAACTTATGAAGAAGATTCTCAGGGTGCTAAAGAGCGTCAAGATTCTTCTCCACTTCCATCTGTGAAATCTAATTCTAGTAACTCTTCTCCCGACACAACTTTATCTAATTGGAGTCCAGTCATAGGAAGTACTCCAAGGATCAAGGAAATTGAATCGCCTACTAAGGTGAAGAATCTACCTGGTTCATTTCTTTTTGGACCCAACCTCACCAATTCAAACAGTGATCATGATGGAGGCAGCCCACCTGGACATGGACTTTCCATCTCTATTACTCCAAGAAATCCTGAAGGATCTTCAATTGCTCAAATTTATCTAGAAGGAAAAATTGAGTCGATCTCATCCCCTCCAGTGTTACCTACAAATCCAATTGTTCAGAAATCTTTGGATGGTCTTTTTGGATCCTCACCTGCAAAGGATGTTGAGACACTTGTTACCAGTGATTCAATTGAGTCCAGAGGATCAGATGAGAGAATGAGAACTAAGATACAATCCCATGAAGCAAATCCCGTGTTGATTGAAGATGAGATGGAAGAAAGGGAACCTATTCTTGAGCAGACCGCCATTCCACAAACTTCTCCTTTGCCTTCTATTACAAGGGAAGACTTAACCTCTTTCAAAAATGTCTTGCTTGAAGTATTGAAAGAAGTATTTCTGAATCCTGGACAGTCCAGTGAGTATGGTAGACAGCAAGACATTGCTTTTACTGTTGCTAGTATTATTGCTCACATCCAACCCAAATTGTTCTTGAAAATTGACCACATGAATCATGAGATTGAAGGTCTTAGAGGCCAGGTTGGAGCTTTACATGCTGACTTAAGAGATATGATGTTGAAGATGGATCAGGGGTATCTTAATGCTATAGTTCAGGTCTCTACATCCACTGTACCTCCTCCTGTTCCATCTTCTGCTCCTTTTAATGAAGACCTTATCCGACCGATCATCAGAGATGAAATAAGGGTGGTGCTAGATGAATACCAGAAGACTAGAGAAATTGTGCTTGATGGATTTCAAACACATACATCAACGACATTGAAATTAGTAAGAATTGGCGTCAAGCAAGCAGGCCAAGATAGAGAAACAATAAAAAGGGCTATTGTTTATCTGAGTAAAATTTTCTCCAAATCAGATTTGAGGGCAATTTTCAGAACTCTGGTCAGTGATCTCAAAATGCCTGCACTCGCTCAGGCCTTTAAAACTCATGTAGAAATGTTGAGGACTATAAATCCTATTTTGAAATCCTTTCTGGAGAATAAAGAGGAGTATTTTCAGGTTATGGAGCATGACACTCGGGGTGTGCAGGATTTTACTGAACTTTTAAGCCCTTACTTTTATACCTCCAATACTGCTATCTTGGCACCTCCAGCTTTGCCCATGATCACTGTTCCAACCTCATCTACTGCTTCTTTTCCAAACCCTTCTGGCCTTACTCCACTTCAGGCTGTTCAGCATCTTAGACCTATCTCTACCTGTGTGGCAATTCGAGAAGCTTCACCCATATCTCAACCTCGGCCTGCACCTTCTGTTACTTCCTCCAAAGACAAAGGAAAAGCTTCTCTTGATCCTTTTGAAATCAAAGATCCTGTAACCTCCGATTCTGATTAGAATATCTGATAGGGGTCTTGTATTACTGTATTTATTACTTTGTTTGAGCTTAATGAAATCACTTTTCTTCATTTTTATTTTTCCTATCTCAATGCTTATTATCTGGTTAAGCTTGTTTTCAGACTTCTCTTACATAACCATCATCTAATATCTTTTTTATGTTTACTTTATCCTCTAACATACCCTTTTGCTTACTTTTTGATAATCCCAAAAGGGGTGATCATCGAAAAAGGGGAGATTGTTAGCTCAGACCAATAATTCTTTATTTTAATGATCTCAAATCACGATTATTATGTTTATGATGATTTTTATGTTTCATGTTAATAAACTGTTTTTCCGGGATGAATGTGAAATTTTGTCAAGTCGTGATCGACTGCATGAAGATATGTGGGGGGGTGTTGTCTGAGTCTAATTAGATTCAGGTGAGCGACTATATTTACTTAAAGCCATGTCAATATGGCTGTTGTGTGATATATTTGCAGTATATGCATGTTGGTTTTCTTTTTCTACTACTTGTTGCATGACTACTTATATATACGAGTGATATTCATGCTATAATTATGTTTGAGATGATTATTCCTTGTTTCTATTAGAGGATTGGTGCTGCTGCTTTGTTGTTTTGTTCTGAATGTGATAGTGAGCGGTTTGGAGAATACCTTAATGGCACGGTCTCAATGAAAGACTCATGTATACGATTCTAAGGTTCTGGTTATGCATTATGTTTAGGATTGTATTTAATTCCAAGCATGTTATTGTTAGCATTAGAAGAATAATTGTATTCATGAAGGTATGTATCACTTTTATTCATACTAGGGACATATTAGTCCATTGTATGTATGAATAAGACTATTTATTGTCGTACTTGGATTTGTTTAGTCTGTTATACGTGACTGTTAAGTCAATATGCAGGTTGTGTGGGGACATCATGAGTGTTGGGTTCCGAATTTATTTTGCAAGTTGGTGAATTTGTGAAATTATATTTCAGTGAATTGCGAATTAAATTGCATTTTCAGCTGCATTTATATTTACTGAATTATTCCATGAAAATTTTGATTTTATGTATTTGAAATTTCCATGCAAATATGTTTTTTTTTTATATTTGATTTTATAAAAATATGTTTGGGGTTGAGCTGCTTATTTAATTTGATTGGGCTGTTTAAATTCAGTTGGGGTTACATTTTTAGTTGGGATACTTTATGCTAGTTGGGCAGTTTCCTTTGTTATGTTTGGGCCTTGGATTTAGCCTCTGTTTCCGTCTGCTTACTTGAGATCCATTATTTTACAATGCTCTAATCTGATTTATTGATAAGGTTGACCTTATGACTATACATTCTCTATTGTGTGATTTCTCAGTGTGGTTATTGTATTTTTCACAGATTCGTGTATTCCCTTGATGCCCTATCATCTCTCATCACGTGTGTTGCTCAGATTCCCCTTGTTACCTATTTTGTATGCATCTGATGGCCCACAGTAACTACTTCTGTTACACCTGTCTCCTTCGTTACATCCACATGAACTCCTCAGATCCCATGGCGATTCATTCCTAGTATGGCTGGTTCGATTCTCCAGCAGAGAGAGTTATTGGATTGGTGTTGCCCGATCTGGTTGGGCCGAATGCTTGTGGCCTGCAACTGTCGCGGGTCGAGCTCCGCAGTGAGCTCGTTGGGGGTTGCAGGGGGCAACGCGCCCCTGCTTCGGGGGTCTGGGGGCCAAAGGTCCCTGACCCAATTTTTCGGCACTGTAGCATCTCTGACTACTGTAGCGGAGCTGACCGACCAACACCGACAGACACTGTAGCAGTGCGGATTTCGGGGTCAACTGGATTGTAGCACTTTTGACTTCCAGCCGGCAGCCACTGTAGCACTTTTGACAAAGCTGGCCGCCGTTCACTGTAGCGATGCGGACTCACTTTTCGAACAGTGATCGTCTTCTCCATTGTTTTATAGCCCATTTTCGGGCTAGGGTTACCAAAAAAACCTTTGTAATTTGTGCTCTCGATATAGTGAAATTCTGCCTCTCCTGTGGACGTAGGGATTATTCCCGAACCACGTAAATCGCCGTGTCCTTGTTGCTTTCTTTCTTTCGTTTTGTCGTTTTTGTCATTGCGTCTCCCGATGATTCCGCAACAAGAGTTTTCCACAGAGGGGTAGTTACTTTGATCTATCGATTCTGCTTTATTAGATGAGAGATTTTAAATTAGAGAGTTGTTTGAAAAGACTAAGAGGGAGGAGTTGTCGAAGCTATGGTTCTTTTTGCCTGGATCATGTGACAGAGTTCCTTAGAGTGGTCATCGCATATGTTATCAATCTTCTTGGCTCATAGATTGTGAATCGGAGTATTGATGGTCATTCAAACTATGGGTTTGATCTTTGGGATTCTAGTTTCAATTGACCCATTTGAAGTGTAACCGAGTTCTTGGAGAGAGAAGCTAGGCTATGTAAGCACATTTCGACTCTCTATTTTTTATTCTATTATATAGCTCCTGTATATATCATTCAAGGTCGTTTGTGTAAGTGATTCCATCTAACTTTGGGAGTAGATGTTGCTTTCCTTGGGTTCAGCTTGACTATGAACTCCTGGAGTGTCAAGAACTCTGTACATGGATGGCTTGCTTAGTCCTTTGCTGCCTGTCGTCTCTATTATACTTCTATTTTATTTTTTATAGTGAAATCTCGTGATACTCCTACCCCATGCATGTAGATCTAATTTGTATCAAAGCACATAAATCTCAGTGTTTATTTCCTGCTTTCATTACCGCTTTAATGAATTCATATACTAATTAAACGGTTATGTTTTTGATTCTGTCATATGTCTTGCACTTTTTCTTGATTAGTTTGAGTTTTGGTGAATCAAATCGGCATCTGTTATGTGCATTGAGAGCTTACTGTAATATTGATTCTTTATAAAATGTATGAACGGATTGTTTTCCATCTGTGTATTTGAATCTGGTTTAAGTATTCTTCTATAATCTTTTATCTGTGAACTGGATCTAGATATATTTCTTGTAATAATTATTCCATTTAGAATTGTTGTAGATTTTGTTGTCTCTGTTTGATCAATTCTGTTTCTCTTGATCATTGTTAATAGATTTCGATATTCTATATTTTTTTTAGAATATTTGCAAGTTGCTGTTATAACATGTAATAATGTTACTGTTGTGAGTCTAGAATTGATATTCACTATTTAATCATTTTAATGTTCCTGGTGTTGGGACTGTTTATTGAATCTTGGTTTATTGGTTGTTTATTAGTTTAAATGAATGATTTGGACATTTCAAATTTTGTGATTTATCAAACTATTTCTATAATCATTGCCCCCTAGTTGTTGATTGAGAATGCCACCAAAGTCACCGACAATACAAATCTACTATAAAAATACTAAAGTATTAAAGGACATCGGTGTTATATTTACTAGTGTCCACCATATTTGATTGGACCCCTCTATCCTTTGATCTACTCCTAAAAGGCTGTGACCTGGTTTACCACATCTATAACATTTTAAATTCTAAAAAAAACTAACTTTAGTTCTTATTACTATCACTACTTTTTTCACTCATACCTTTAATCTGTTCTACTAAGGCCCTCCATCAACCCTCACCTTATTCCTAGACTTGAAGTCCCTATGAAACAAGTGTAGGGTATTTGTGGGGGCAACCCTTGTCCAATCACAGTGAAAACATATCAATAAACACTCATTTTCTATAAGATTCAATCATTCATTTGAATTGAATAATATATAAATGAAGAGTGGACCTGAACTTTATCGAATCAGGCTCGTTCTCCTTGTTCATATTGGTTGATGAGGATCGGTAAGAAGTTGTAAAAGGACTCCCTCCTACGGTGTCCATGGGTTTCTATGAATCTGCACCGAGGAATGATTATGTCATTCTTATAGATATCTAGAACCTTAATTAAAGTGAAAGATAAAATGCGAGCTTTAATTCAAGGCGTTTTCATGAATCTAAGTGTTGCACATTCATTCATGGTTTTGGCATCCTTATACAACCATTAAGGATATTCCTTGAAGGCTCCACCATAATGTCAAATGCTTCACAAATGCCCCACATATAAACTGTTTCATTATTCCAAAAGTTTCTCAAACTAAAACATGAAATGTTTTGTCATGTTTGGACAAACCAAGAGTCTAAACATTTAACATTTAACATTTAAATGCTTTATAAACTTCTTTAACCATTATACAATGATGTTTACAATTGATATTGATATCTTTTAGTAAAAGATGATCTATAAATTGACATGACCTTCCATGCACAAAATCATGGTGCGGTGACCTTCACTACAGTTTTTTCTAATGTTTTCCTTCGTAGTCCTATTCGATTAGGTTTCTTGGGGCATACATGTGGAAATTAGAAGCATGAGAGGTTGAGATGTCCCATAAAGAGACTTGTTGTCTTCTTATAAATTGTTTTATATTCGTAAAATCATTTCCAGTAAGAATATCATTTACCCTTTGATTAAAGCGATTGATTGACACAAATGCATTTAGAAGAGTAATGCATAAAGGAATTATGTTGTCTTTCATTTAATCCAAGTTATTGTTTACTTTATAGTTTAAATCCATATACTAAGGCACTCTGGAATTTAATGTTATCCAAAAGGCATATGGGATGAAAGGAGGTGGACGGTGTTATGATAATGGGATTGGGCCTATAATATGGGATTTTTACATCTCTATGGAGTGGGTCAAAACCCACATAGTTAGGTGTTATGTAACACGACATGTCGTATCTTTTAAGGCCATGTTACAAGGACCAATGGTGTGCTTTTTAAGGTTATGCAATCAAGGCCAGTGTTGTGCCTTTTAAGATTGTGTGTCCAAGACTGTTGTGTCTTAATGGACCATTTGGCGATAGATGCCTAAAAAAGGTTTGCTGTGAGACTTATGCCTGGGTTTCCCTTTGTTGTTTACTTTGACTGATGAGCCAAGTGAAGGTATGGAGGGACTTAAAACAAGAATGGTAGCCCATCTATACCTTTGGCTCATTGATTGAACATATGGGATGTGTGTATCAATGAGGAACAACCAAGATGGGTAAATGCCATCAATTTCCTTAATATGTGGAGTCATTATCTAAGATGGGTAGCTTGTGCCATGAGAGATGCCACCAATTTCCTTAATATGTGGAGTCATTATTATCAAAGGAGTACATGATTTATGGGACTTAAGGATCCATGATAGGAGGAACATTAGGGGAGATCAGTTTATGATTCTAGATTTCCATTATCAAAGGAATATATGATCGTACATGCCATAGGAATGTAGAAAATGACTCAATCATGTATAATAGGTGGGGAAGGTGTATGATTGGGCAAAGTAAGCTTTTTTGTGGGATAAACCAAGGCAAAAGGACGCTAATAAGGTTTTGGAAGCTACCAGGGCAAAATAAAGTTGATTCACCTAGGTAGGTGACTTGGGCGAGTGGGGTGCCCATGTTAGCCCTTGAGGGCCTGGTGTGGTAGGTCTAGACTAGAGGGATCTGAGTGCCATGATGATTTTTCCTTCTTGGATGGAGATCTTCATAAAAGGGGCCTATTGACCTAGTATATGTAATGACTTGGGCAAAGTGATCTTTCATGAAGGTGTTGTGTGTAAAACCCTTACATGACTCATTTACCCTTGTTTTCCATCTCTTTTCTTTATGTTTTGATTTAGAAATCACTTGCAGGGGTATATGAAATATTTGGGCGCTCAAACTAGGGCTCTGGTTCTTGAGGTCTCATTCTCCTCTATCCGTTGGAGGTTGGGGGTCCTTTTATAGAAAAGGTAGCCCTGGGTACCTAGGGTTTTAGTAACTGTTTTGGGTGCCTAGCCTTGACCTAGGGCACATGCAGTGGATTGGGTGCAGTCAGTGCTTGTGCATGGTGATTGTCATAAGGTCACTAGTGCGTGGGCACACAAACACTGATTGAAAGGAGGGTACACACATTGGTTCTCGCTAGGGTTCCTAGCCTTCTTTATGTTAAAAAATTCTTGAATTTTCTTCTTCAACTTTATATAAATGTATTCAATAATTCTTGGGCACTAACAATGCCCCCCTCAAAATTGGATTTGTTCAAGATAAAAAGGATCAAATCCTGAGGAAATCAAGGCTTGGGCACTGTTGCTAGCTTGAAGAAGGGCGTGCGCTCTGCTTGAACGTGGGAGCGTGCTTTGCTCAGTTCCATGCACTGATGTGGGATATGAAGTGTTGCACTCCTCTTATAAATAAGGGGGCCACCTCAGTAGGGCGCACATATCTGGCTGATTCCTATAGATTTTTTCACTCTCTTTTCACTTAAGTTGACTATCACAAGAGCTCCTCTCACATAAGTCAAATCAAAACACAACTCTGCTGAGGGCACACAATTTTGAGCACAGAGCTGGGCACTTATATTTGAGCACACATATTTGGGAATGCCAGGCTAGGCATGGTGTGTTGGGTGAAAGGAATTGGGTGAAATTTTGTACTTTGTTAAAATTTATCCCTCTTTCATCCATTCCCCATTTCATGTGTTTTGTCTTTGTTGAACCCTATTTTATTATTCTGGGTATTTCTGAGTCCCACATCGGAATACCCCTTTATATATTCCGTATTTTCAATCTATAAAAGAAGGCTTCCGCCTCACCTTGAGGTATGGAGATTACCTCTTCAACATGGTATCAGAGGGAATATAATCCCGAGCCCTCCCTCTAGATTTCCCCCCCTCTCTCGGGTCTGCCCTACGTGGCCACCCCCTCTCCTCCGTCTCTGCCCTACGCGGCACCTCCCATCTCGGTGGCTCCCTTCCTCGTCGGCTCCCTTCCTCGGCGGTTCCCATCCCCGACGTTTCCCCCAACCCGCCTCCTTCCTCCGGCGACTCCTTCTCATCTCGACGGATCCCTCGTGTGCAACAACCCTCCTGCATCACTCAGCGCGCCGACCCCATCCTGGTGGATCCCTGCTGCCTGCCGGCTCTCGCTCTCGCCTCGTCCAGGCGCGCTCAGACGCGGCTCCTTTCTCCCGTGGATCCTCTTCCCCGACGACCTGCCCTACGCGGCTCCCTGTGCGCGGCTCTCCGACGCTCTCCCGAGATCCCGAGGACCGGCCGAATCCCTCCAGACCCTCCGCATCCGACGCAGCACCGTCCCCTCCAGCGTGACGACCCTCCTACAAGCGCCCTCCATCTCGACGGCCCCGACCTCCATAGCGACCCAGCGCGACAGCCCCGCCCTCCTTCACGACCCTGTGCGACGGCCCCATTGCGACGCCTCCTTGCGCCGCTTCCCCGCCGACGGCCCATCCCAGCGCAAACCTCCCAACAATTTTTTTTCTCTTTCCGGCGAACCGGTTCCCTCCAGGCGAACCGGTCCAGGCGGTCCGGTCCAGGAGAACCAGTCCCGGCAAACCGACTCCCTCCAGGCGAACCAGCTCCCTCCAGGTGAACCGGCATCCCCGCGGCTCTTCCTGCGACCGACTTGCACCGACTCCCGCCGCCCATCCCGCTGTCTTCTGCATCTCGCGGCTCCACACACTGACCGCCATTCCGGTTTCCCAGCTTCCACCGGCCCCGCCTTCTACCGGCCGCGCCTCGTAGCATCCTGCTACTTCTAACCTGTTCAGTGGTTATCCCACGCCTCCATGGCAGCCTCTTCAGCTCTGCCCCAGATGATCACTGCCTCCACCCGCCTCGTCGGTTGTGGAGGTGGCCGCTCAGGCACTCGTGGTCGTGGTCGTATGGAGGGTCGTCCACGTCCCCTCTGTCAACACTGTGGCAAGCTCGACCACCTGATTGATCGATGTTGGGTACTTCATGGGCGCCCATCTCAGCACCTGCGGCAGGGTCAGACAACAGTTCAGGAGGTTTCCTCCTCAGTCGCCACTCTCCCACCATCTCTGGCCCTGTCTATGGCGGACATCCGGCTGAGTCATGATCCTCGGACCCCGGTCGGACCTGGTCCATCTTCGGATTCTCTAGCCCATTCCGTTGCTTCTGCCGCCTTTGTTGGTCGTCGCTCCCCTGCCTGGATGCTCAACTCAGGTGCCTCTGACCACCTCATCGGTAATGCTAGTATGTTGACCTCCTACTATCCTTATACCGGTCCATCGACCATCACCGTCGCCAATGGCTCCACTATCCCCATTGCGGGTTTCGGTGCATGCTCCCTGATGTCATCACTTCACTTGCCCTCTGTGGCACATGTTCCCCACAACCCCTTTAATCTTCTTTCCATCAGTATGCTCACAAAAGATTTTAACTGTGCTGTCATATTTACCTCCTCTGTTGTTGTTTTTCAGGAGATAACTACAAATCGGGGACTTGGTAGAGACAAGCTTCAGGGCGGGGTCTATATGTTTGATGGAATGACACCCGTCGCATGCATATCTATCTCTGATCGTGCCTTGGATCTTCATTCCCGATTGGGACACCCCCCGCCTCCACCATTCATCAGCTTTATCCAGATTTCAGACCACATATTTCTTTTCATTGTGAGTCTTGTACTTTTGTGAAACATCATCGCACTTTATACATTCCTCGGGTGGATACAAGGGCTTCCTAACCTTTTGATTTGGTTCATTCAGACGTTTGGGGTCCTTGTATCATCTCGAGTCATTTGGGGTATAAATATTATATATCCTTCATTGATGATTTTTCGCGAATGACTTGGTTATACCTCCTTCGAGAACGCTCCGAAATGTTTTCCACATTTCAGACATTTTACAATGAAATTCCTAACCAATTTTCCACTTCTGTTAAATGTCTCCGCTCGGTCAATGGGCATGAGTACCTCTCTACTCCTTTTCAGCACTTTCTCCAAGAGAAAGATATCATTCATCAGACCTCCTGTCCTGATACACCCCAGCAGAATGGAGTGGCTGAGTGGAAACATCGCCATATTTTGGAGACTGCTTGTGCCCTCCTCTTCCACCGACAGGTGCCTCTGCATTTTTGGGGAGATGCGATACTCACTACTACCTACCTTATAAACCGCCTTCCTTCTTCTATTCTTCAGGTGAAGACTCCTTTTCAGGCTCTGTTCTCTTCTCTCCCTCCTCACTCTCTTCCGCTTCGAGTGTTTGGATGCCTATGTTATGTTTGAGACACACGTCCTGGACTCTCCAAACTCTGTCCCAAATCCCTTCGGTGCATCTTCCTTGGCTATTCCCGCACTCAGCGCGGATATCGTTGCTACTCACCGGACCTCCGGAGGTATGTCATCTCTGTTGATGTCTCATTTGTTGAGAACTCTCTATTCTCCCTTCCATCTCCTCATCCTGACCCAGCCATTGATGATTGCCTTCCTCTCCTCATCCACCCTCCTCTGGTGTCTCCCCCTACTGCTGACACCCATTTTGGTAGGGTCTACTCCCGTCGTCCATCACCTGTATCCCCCGTCTCGACCAATGACATCATCATTCCCGCTTCGTCCGATACTCCTGCCCCGACACCAGAGGACTTGCCCATTGCTCTCCGGAAAGGTACTCGCTCTTTTCAGAGTACTTCTCTATTTGTATCTTCCTACAGGGGTCTGTCAGCTCTGGAGACAGTTTCTATTCCTCGCACTGTGGGTGATGCAAAATCTCACCCGGGATGGCTAGCCGCAATGTGGGATGAATTGCAGGCCTTGGAAGAAAACCATACTTGGGATATTGTCCCCCTTCCAGCAGGCAAACATGCGGTTGACTGCAAATGGATTTACATAGTCAGGCTGAATCTCGATGACACTCTCCATCGACTCAAAGCCCGCCTTGTGGCCAAGGGCTTCGCCCAGACTTACGGTATTGACTATTTTGACACCTTCTCTCCAGTTTCCAAGATGGCCTCCATCCAGTTATTCATCTCTCTGGCAGCTCATCATCATTGGCCTCTTCATCAACTGGATGTCAAAAATGCATTCCTCCATGGATTTCTTGAGGAAGAGGTTTATCTGTCTCAGGCCCCCGGTTTTTGTGCCTCCGACACCGAGTCTAAAGTCTGTCGACTCCGCCGCTCTCTTTACGGCCTCAAGCAGTCTTCTCGTGCCTGGTTCGACCACTTCAGCACTGTCGTCGTCGACTTTGGGCTCTCTCGCAGCATGAAAGACCACATTGTGTTCTACAGGACGACCTCCGCTGGTTGCATCATGTTAGTCGTTTATGTGGATGATATCATCATCACCGGCAGCGACAGTGACAGCATCACCCGCCTCAAGGGGCATCTTCACCAGCACTTCCACACTAAGGATCTCGGTCCTCTCACATACTTCCTAGGCATCGAGGTATCCTATTCTTTGGACACCATTTCCCTATGCCAACGAAAATATGCATTGGATATTCTACAGGATGTTGGGCTAACACTGGCCACTGCTGTCGACACTCCTCTAGAGCTTGGGGAACGATCTCTTTATGACTCCTCTGAACCGTATTCACACCCAGAGCGATACCGTCGACTCGTGGGAAAACTCAATTATCTTACCATGACTCGTCCCGACATTGCCTGCGCTGTCGGCAAAGTGAGCCAATTTATGGAGCATCCGACCACCTCTCATTGGGATGTTGTCCTCCACATCGCCAAATACATCAAGCGAGATCCTGCTCGTGGTCTTCGCTACTCTCATCATGCTCATATCAACATTGAGGCCTTTTGTGATGCAGATTATGCTGGTTGCCTTACTACTCGGAGATCAACTTCTGGGTTTGCCGTATTCTTGGCAGGAAACCTCATCTCCTGGCGCAGCAAGAAACAGACGGTCGTCTCTCGTGTCACGACCCGTCCTCGGGGCCCGTGCCGTGACTACCCCAAGTCCGCCTTCCATAGGGCAGGGGCTGACGACTAGCACCAAAGGCGTAAATCCCGATAAAAGGGAAGACATTGCCTTTATATAAGAAAACAAACACCACAGAGTACACAAACCCAACTGAAAGTACAGTACAACTGAGAAAAGAAAGTACAACAGTTGAAAAGTAGAGCAACAACCACCAAGACGTCCCCCGGAACTCCCACCTGAAGGGTGAGTACAGATAGTCTCGTCGGCTCCTCGAGTCCGGCCGTCCACTCCGTGTACGTCCCGCCTGATAGTCCACCTCCGGGTACTATCCTACTCCACAAGCCTCAACCACGATCAGCGCTGTCCGTCGTCTGCAACCAACACAACGTAGTGCGGGCATAGCCCGTGCAGGGGTGAGTATACGATACTCAGTAGGGACCCCGAGACTCTTGAAGGTCTCCCAGAATCCACGAAGGATAAACCACAAAGGAAAGATACAATCACGAAGTACCAACCAACTCTACTTAGGTATATGCCCATACATATACCTAAGTCATCAGTTCCAGTTCTGCTCCAACTCACGAGCCCAAGTTCAACTTAGTCCACACAGGAAAGTACAACCCAATCCACACAGAAAATCACAACCCAATCCACACAGGATATCAAGTCAATCATATCGAAGATATTGATTGAAAGTCAAGACTCAGCTCACACAGGTATACTACTCACGAAGAGGGGTGGAGATGATTGATGTAGCCTCTGAATCATTTCCTCTGCCGAACCCACGTAGGATCCAAGTACAGATGTCATCGTTGCCGGACCCACGTAGGATCCAAGTACAGTGACCATCGCTGCCGAACCCACGTAGGATCTAAGTACAATCGTCCTTGTTGCCGAACTCACGTAGGATCCAAGTACAGTCGTCCTCGCTGCCGAACCCACGTAGGATCCAAGTACAGTCGTCATCCTCGTCGTAGTCGCAGCCAGCTCTAGGGTTCCCGCACACAACATGCTCGATTCCGGGAGGGTCTGCTCCACGAGCCAAGGGGTCGATACATCAAGTGTCACGAAATCCAGAGTTGATGTATCACAAAGTTCCGCCTTGTCAATAGGAACTCAACGCGACAGACGGTGCGTCAATCGGACGCCCGGTCTGAGAGTTATTGGCTTTTTCGTCCCAGGGGCCCGGTTGGTTTTTAAGTTAAAACCAACCCGACCGTACTCCAACTGTGTCCAAACCTCGAGCAGAGTAATCCAAAAGAACCGTCTCACTAAGAGAAGATCAACGTGACCGACGACACGTCATTCGGACGTCCGGTCGTTAAGTTATAGGCATTTCCGTTCCAAGGGCTCAGTTGGTTTCGGGTTCGAACCAACCTGGCCATACCCAAACTTTACCGAAAGCTTGAGTGTAATATACCGAAACGACCATCTCGATCCAAGGATCCCAACGCAACTGACGGTGCGTCAATCGGAGGTCCGTAGCCCAAGTTATGGGCATTTGAACGAATCTGTCCGAAAGTAGGGGGTTCGGGCCCGGTTCGACCCGGCCCGATACCCCCTGGGTCGACCCGACCCGGGTCCGGGTCCGGCCCAGTTGGGCGCGGCCGGCTCCGGCCCAGTTGGGCGCGGCCGGCTCCGGCCGCGAGGTGCGAAGGGGGGGGGGGCTTTGTTTTTGAAACGACGACCCCCCTTCTGCTTTGTTTTTGAAACGACGACCCCCCTTCTGGTGGGGTCCACCCTAGGCAAGACCGGGGGTTACGACCCCCGGTTTCTTCAGAAACGGTCGGCCGTATGGCCGGCCTTGAGAGCTGCCGCGGGACCCGCGAAGGGTCCCGCCTCCTGGTGTTCCGGCGGCCGGCCAAGCCCGACCGCCTCCCGCTGAACCGCCGCGGCTCTTCCTCGGCCGGCGCGGCGCGACGACGCCGCGCCCCTCCGCCGCGGCCCGCCCCGACTGCGCCCCCCTTGATGATCCGGCGCGGCGCGACGACACCCCTCTGCCGCGGCCTGCTCCGGCCGCGGTCCTCCTCATTCTCACGCGATGCAACGACACCGCGCCGCCTTCACCGCAATGATCCACGGAGATCAAGAAGAAAAGGGGAGGAGGATCGGCCGTGTTTGTACGGTCCGATCTCCTCCCGTTTTACGATAACAAGCAGTAATATTTTAATTCACGATGATTGATGAATAAAACTTGATCGAAGAAAAACCCCTACCTCAATAAAATGATGACGAAAGTTGGCGTCGCAGTTGACGGCGTCACATGGTGTGGTTTCGTAGACGTCGACGGAGAGCGTCCGAGGAGGAAGCGGCGTCTCCTATTTTAATCACGGTGAGAACAAAGCGTGACTTCGTTGGCGAATTTCTGCGTCATTGATTCCTTCCTTGCCGCGGAGGAGGAAAAGGAAGAAGAATCTGAGGTCGCCGAGTCGATGATCCTTGACGAAGTGTTGTCGTTCTTCGTTGAGGATGAAGTTCTTCAAGAGAATAGAGCTCTCCCAAATTCTCACCCAACAAGCCAACCCAATAAAATAAGACTCCTCTTATTTTATTATTTCAAGCCATGCATTTCAATTTACAAAAATTCAAAATTGAATTCACTTAATTAATTAAACCATGAGTTGTCTAATTAATTAAGTGATATGTTGGCATTATTAACGTGGAAGAGGAAGAGCCACATAATTAAATACAAGGGAGGTTTAAAGGGAGATTAAGGGGTTATGGGGAATGTGAAAAGATGGGGGCTCGTGTGGGCTCCACCTCACCTTTATCCTCTCAAGAGTAGTTAGTAACTAGTTGGTCCCACCCCAACCCCCATACTTAGGATATAACTACTTAGTAAAAGAAATAAAATTGTAACACAATTTTATTTTTACTTTTCATTTAATCCACGTTTTTTATAACTCCTCCCAAGCAAACACGCCTTTGGTAAATGTCCTCTTAAGCAATTACCGTCGTTGCGGTTTCATCGATGCCCTCAGATTTCGATTCCGAGCACCAGTTCAAAAGATAGAAAAACCCGCTCATTCGTTCACTGAACGTACCTGGGCTAAACTTCAGAAATTGATTTCGGGCACACCGGGCCTCAGAATCAAGTGCCGTCAGAAACTGCGTACTCGTAAAATCCCAAAGAATTTAAGAAAAAATTTTCCTTGAAATTTACGAGTCTTTACATCCCGCTCTAGTGTGGATTCTGAGTACTGCGCCCTGGCCACAGTCACTACAGAGATCATTTGGCTTTGACATCTCCTCCAGGATCTTGGCTTTCCTCCGCAGACATCTGCTCACATCTGGTGTGACAATTAGGCAGCCACCAAGATTGCTTTGAATCCCATTTTCCATGAATGCACGAAGCATATTGAGGTGGACTGTCACTTTCTTGCCACCACATGGAGCACGATCATGTCAGCTTTAGCCACATCCCGACGGCGGACCAACTTGCCGACATCTTCACCAAAGGCCTCCCAGGAGTTCGTCTCGTCTCGCTCAGTTCGAAGCTGGACATCCACAGCATCTATGACCCAACTTGAGGGGGAGTGTGTCTAGTCTTTCCTTGATATTATCTTTCTTTTGTAGGACTCGTGATCCAAGCTGGGCATGCCCAAAGCTTGAGAGGGAGTGTTGAACCCTGTTTTATTATTTTGGGTATTTCTGAGTCCCACATTGGAATACCCCTTTATGTATTCCGTATTTTCAATCTATAAAAGAAGGCCTCCGCCTCACCTTGAGGTATGAAGATTACCTCTTCAACAGTCTTCAAGTTATTTTGCCACATTTTGACTAACACCATGTTAGATTCTTAGTAAGAAATGGATTAATCGGCGAACTTGATTTCTACTAAACCTGTCACGACACACCTTCAAGCAATGATTGATGATATTGACCCCAAGAAAGTTTGTCAGTGCATATCATAAATGTATGCCCTTGGGTAAATTTTTCTAGAGAATCTTCAAAACCTTCTACTGTCAAATTTCGTGCCTTTATACAACCGTGGATTATTGACCGACACACTGATCTTGCGACCATACCACAACCTACCTACATCATTGTTTACCCATGCTTCACAGTTGGGAAGGGTGGATATTTCAATGTTGGACATATATACATTAAAGTTCTTACAGAGGTGACCTTCATTATGCAGTACATGACTGCCACTCCAGATGATCATAAACACGCTCTAGAGCCTTAGAAGCACAATTATACATTTATTTATCACATATATATTGTTGGCTAATTCAATGGGTGGAATATAAGCTACGATTTACACCCCAGGGGTAGATTTAAGATCGGATGGATGTGGGCTTAGTTGGTTAGGTAGACGTGTGCATAATTTAAGAATTAGATCAAAGGGGTCGGCATATATGAAGTCATCTAGATTTCCCAAACATATGTGTACAAGGCTGTAGACTTCATCCCTGATCTACTGAGCTGTTGGATCCCTCAGACATACTTGTTCCATTTTTTATATAGAGAAGTGAGAACTGTTCAATGGGATGCATACAAAATTAATGGAGCTCCACTCCTTGGGGAGATGTACAATGCATTTCTCCCTCCAATGATTGTTTGGGGAGACTACTTTTTATCGATGAGGATTGATTGTGACATAATTTGTAGAATTTATATTCCATATCGCTTTACTTATTAGTTTAGTGCTTACAAAGGAAAACACCAGCACCATACGTAGAAGTAAGGATGGAACATCATCCTATGGTGGCTCGATAGTTGTGGTCAACGATGATCTGGGAGGATACTCAAATTGAAATCACACCATCCTCAATAGATGTTGACATTGTACTATGACTTGACTGTGCTGAAGCCTTGATCTTATCTCACCCTGCATCTGTGGTGAAAGAGTAGGTGGCTCAGGTCAGCGTCACTTCATCCATGGAAAAATGGAAGCGGGTCTCATGAAATCCATGAAAAGAAAGCACTATAACTATAGAATCAATTTTTCTGAGCCATCAATGCTCTCAATTATCTCGATAGCTTAGAATTGAAGATCCAACATGAAATGTGTTTGAGCTGAGATGATCTAGCCAAAGTATGGTGAACCCCTGATTGAGAGTGAAAGGTTGGACAAGCACCTGAAGTAGAAAGAGCCAACTGCTCTTTTTAGACCAGAAGAGTCATACCCATGTGTACCTCTGGAATCCTCATATCCTCTGGCTTGTCACCAATGGGATAAATGGGTGGCTGTTAATGCTATTGAGTATGTGTGTGCTTGTCTCTAATTGAGCATTTAACTTCCATTTATATGGATTTTTAGGCACTTTCTAGCATAAATTTTGAAAGCAATCTTGTTGGAGCTTGTGTTTATATTAAAGAATCAGGGGTGTTTGTCCATACGATTGATGGCAAGGCTCTTTTCTCTAGGCAGGTGCAACACATAATGAAGATAGGTAACACCAGAGATGGGCTGATTATGTTAACCCTGCAGATGTATGGAAAGAACCTTTAAAGTATCCCATTATGTACTTTGAAATGTAATTGACATACTTGCATTTTCTCTTTGTGCAGATGACGAAGGCTGTGAGGACACCCGTGGTATCTCCCCGTACACTGTAACAAGTATTCCAATTAGAGGTGAAGGAGAATTGGGGTATCTGATGGAGGACAACCTATCACGAGAGTGTACAACAATGTTAGAAGCAATGGTGCAAGACCCAATAGGAACTTATCCTATACTAGGTATGTCTAGCCATGAAACATAATAAGAAACTCTGCCACATTAACATAAACTTCGAAAGCAGGCTAATAGATTGGCAACACACATTCACATGGGCATAAAGAGTTAGTCCTTGAATTCAATTCTTATACCTCATCCAAATATTTACACCATATCTTTTTATGATTACAATGTACATTTTCTCGAAGTGGGTATCCCCCTATGTAGTGGATGAGGAGGTGGATCCTCTCAACACTTCAATCTAACCTGACACCAAAGTAGGGGCTCCAAGCATTGAAGTAAACATCTTAGTGTATAGAGTGGAAAACACTACTACTACTGACAAATATTTGGTATCCCGGGTTAAATGTTCTGTTGTTACCAATGATGCTTCTATATCTAGGGTTGATATCACAGTTGTCGAGGAAGAGTTTTCAATAGTTGAAGAGGAAATCCCCAGGATATATGTGATATCTCCCCAATATGAGGAAGTACTCGAGGCTTGTGTGGAATATTTGATCACAACAGAGAGGATATCACCAATGGCTACAATTGATGCCCCTATTGGCCAAGATGAAAATATTCCATGTGTGTTGTTAAGTGTAGTGATAAAATTCTATGATGATCTTGATCATCCTTTCATGATAAGTTCTATGAAACATGTAGAGCTGGAGAAGGGGGTGAAGGAGATATTAACAGAAACTATAGAAAATTATCCATTATCACCCATCGCAAAGTTTCATGACTTTGTTACAGAGTTGGAATGACACAATCCTTCTCTTTCTATTTTATATCTTCACATCACGCGTCGACTCAGATTCCAAACTTATCAAATCTATAGAAAATATTGACAGAGTTATCAATGAATGGGAAATCATGTCTTTTGTACCTCTTCAAATGGTCTTCCCAGCCGATCAGGAGCTAGTGTCAAGGGAAAAATTTCTAGCTTCACCAAAGACAATCTCAAAAGATCCTAAAAGGGCCCACCTCAGTAAAATATCCCAATCATGCTAACCGATGAAACAACAGTGGTGGAAGAAGTTAATGCTTCAAAAAGAAAAGTTGACTACCCATATTTCTCTTCATTAACTTTCATATTTGATTCTTAACATACCCTTTTGGCATTGATTGTAGTAGTGCCACCATAGAAAACAAAGAGTCATGTAGTTGAAGTTACCACTCTAGTGTCCCAATCATTAGAAGCAATTAGGGAAATAATTGCTCAAGCATTAGATTGCTTAGGGAATGCTGAGAATGTGCATTCTTTTAGCGAGTTAGTTCCAAAATATATCCCAACTCTTTCAATGGATTCTGATTTAGACTTGGAGTTTATTGTGTTTTAGAGGATGTTATGATAACGAGAATAATGAAATATCTAGAGACTAATCACCGAGACCCCTCAGGCCTTAACAACGAGATCGTGCATGGGAGTAGCTAACCCATGCGCGGGGGGAAACCCAAGTTCTCAGGGTGAGATTATTGTTCTTGGTGTTCGCTTTTTACATTTGGATGTTATTTCACTTTGGGTGATACACTTTTTGTGTGACGTTATTGTTTTTTGGGATTTTAATCGTGGGCCGGTATGGTACAAGGTTGTGTATGCATGCATCATTTTAGGCACTCAGAGATTTATGCGACATGCATCATGATATGCACACACAGAAGAGCATACAAGTTATAGGAAATAAAAAGATTTTCTGTTTCTTTTGTGATTTGAAAGAAGTAGTGCCTAATAAAGAATGTGAAATTATTTAAACTGAAAATATGTTAAAACGAAATGGTTAAAATATTGCCTAATTGGAAAGTTACAACTGTTTAGAAAATTTAAGGATATTGAAATGGTGTTTAAAGTAAAGTTTGAAATTTGGAATTTTGGTTTACCCTGCGTTAGCCATGCCCCCTGATAGGGATGCTTGAGGGTAGTAAAAGTATTCCATTTGTGACCGTTAAGATGACGTGTAAGAGGTGGGGTTTTATTGGCTAGTTGTGAACCCTCTTTTGTATAATTGTGAAATGACTTGTTATGTGCCTCGAAACATGCGTTTGACATTGTAGAAAGATGCCACTGCGATGATGTTTACTGGTAGGGCGACAGGAGGGCATTGCCAAGAATGCACTTCCAGTAGAGGGATAATAACCCCCGTTGGTTCCGAGTAATAGGGGGAAGAGCTGTTCTGTGATAACTTCACTCGTTTTATGCAGTTTATGAAGAGAGGCCTAGAGTGGACAACTTCGAGTATGTTTGAACTGGTAAGGGATTTTAGTTGCAGCACTCTCCGACGTTCACCGGAGAGGGTGGACCTGAGGAAAAAGAGTTATTGATTGAGTCTATTTAGACGACATTGGAACACTTAGAGACCCCTCCAGAGAAAAGGTTCAAACTGGCAATATATATGTTGCGAGGACCAGCGAAGCGCTGGTAGGATATTCAAGTCTAGGTTGAGCAGACATAGAGTATGGCTTGGAAGGACTTCCAAGAGAAGTTCTTGGAGCATTTCTATCTTGAGACCCTGAGGTAGGAAAGGGTTGCAGAGTTCATGCGTTTGACCCAGGGGAATATGTCGGTGATGGATTATGTTGGCCGCTTCATTGACCTGCAACGTTTTGTCCTGATACTGCCATGAAATGAGGCGACAAGGGAAAACATTTTCAGGATGGGCTCAAGTGAGAGATTAAGTCACAAGTGAATATCTTTCGGCTACAGAAGTTCACTGAGGTGGTAGATTAGGTTCTCATTTCTGAGGGGAATCCAAAGGAGGCTTCAAGTGGTGTACAAGTGGGTTCAGCTAGGCGATCAGGTGGTATGTCTTCTGATGGTAGTAAGTGTTGTTATGAGAACTTACATAATGGTGGTGGCAGGAAGGGCAACCAAGGGAGTGGACCGACCTCTCAGGGTAGCAGTCATGTGGTCTACTATCAATATGACAAGCCAGGTCACATGTGTGGTCGGTTTTCTTAACCACCAGTGGAGTGTCGAGATTGCGGCGAGATGAGTCATGTACAAAGGTTCTGTAGGAACCCTCAACAGACAGGTAGCAATGGAGGACCTAGGCAGATGTAGAGCATCGACAAGGGATCTGCTACCCTGTACCATTCAGGCACTTAGAGTTCCATTGGCCGTATCAATCGAGGTGGGGGATGTGGTACTTTAGGGTAAGAGTGTCCATATCAACAGAGCAATGTAGTGCACGAGACTCAGAATGGAGCCCATGGAAGAGGGACAGGTCAGCTGCATGTCATTCAGCCTGTACCCATCGATAGCAAGGTTGGACCGTCAATTGTCCAAGGTATTATCTTGTAGCTTCTAAGCTTTTTAGTACCTTATTTTATACATTATATTGACATTCCTTTATATCCACTTGGTTTGTGAATGGTTTGGGTCTGACGGTGGAGTTTATGTATGGGGTGATGTTGACCGATACGTTGTTGGAGGTGTGATTAGAGGGTATTTGTTGTTGTACGAAGTGTGTCCTCTAGGTTGGTGGGTACCGTTTCCTTTAGGACTTGTTCGTGCTTGAGATGTTAGGTTTTGACCTGATATTGGGAATGAGCTAGTTGGTATTGTAGCAAGCTCATATTGATTGCTACCGTCGAAGGGAAACATTCACATCTCACAAGGGTGACATTTATGTTCACCATGGAGAGTGGGATATTTAGGCGGGTCGGGCATGACCATTTTGTCACTGGTTGGGTGAGCTCACAACCTAGGTTGTGAGTTTGATGCTCGATGATGGGGGAGCGGAGCATGATGTCTTCCCTTCTGTAGTGGATTGATTGCAGGATGTGTTTCCTGGGGAGTTTTCAGGGTTTCCACCCAAGAGAGATGTTGAGTTTATGATTGAATTGATGTTAGAGCTGAGCTAGTTTCTATTACACCTTATAGAAAGGTACCAGTAGAGCTACGAGATCTTAAGACTCGGATGGAGGAGTTGGAGGATAAAGGGTTCATTCGTTCCAGTATGTCACCTTGGAGATCTCCTATTTTATTTTCCAAGAAGGCTGACAGATCCTTGTGTTTGTGTGTTGGTTACCAGAAGTTGAATCAGACGATGATTAAAAACCGGTGTCCTCTTCCACGTATCAATGCTCTTTTTTACTAGCTGAGGGGTGCCTGTGTGTTCTCTAAGATGGATTTGAGATCAGGGTATTATCAGTTGAGGGAAAGACTTTCTGATATACCACCGATTGCTTTCAGAGATAGGGATGGCTTGTATGAGTTTATGGTGGTGTTGTTTGGGCTAACGAACACTCCTTCCGTGTTCATGGATTTTAGGAACCAAATCTTTCACCCGTATCTGGATCAGTTTGTGGTCATCTTCATTGATGACATCTTGGTGTATTCCCATACCCAAGATGATCATGCCAAACATCTTGGCATCATCCTGAGTACACTGAGCGAGCATCGACTATACGCCAAGCTATCTACGTATCATTTCTGGATCGACAAGGTACATTTCTTGGGTCACATCATCTTGAAGGAAGGTGTCTCAGTGGACCTTGAGAAGATTCAAGTGGTTGTTTCTTAAGAGCATTCCAAGAATGTTTTTGATATCTAAAGCTTTTTGGGCTTAGCAAGAGTGGTCTGGAGCACGTGATAATGTTTTTTAGGAGCTAAAGAGGCGTTTGACCAAATCACTAATTCTGATCTTACCCGACTTGACTGGAGAGTATACTCTATTTGTGATGCATCCAACATCGGGCTTGGGGCAATGTTGATGCAGGGTGATCGAGTCATAGTGTATGAGTCACGTTAGTTGATTCCATATGAAGGAAACTATCCTGCGCATGATCTCAAGTTGGCTGCAATGGTTTATGATTTAAAATGTTTGTAAAATTATCTCCTCAGTGAGAAGTTCATGGTGCATACCGACCAAAAGGGCCTGGAATATTTCTTTTCTCAACGAGATTTAAATCTCCGACAGTGAATATGGGTTAAGTATATGCAATATTTTTATTTTGAGATAGCTTATACGCCTGGAAAAGGAAACAATGTTGTGGATGCATTGAGTCAGAAGACACAGACTCATGTATTCCAAGAGTCTAGTTTTGAGTGGAAGGTGATGACTTTGTTTGCTGAGATGCACATAGGTGCTTAGGAGGAGCAGGAGAAGATGAACAATGTGTCTTTATCGGTTGAGCCCTCTCTTCTGAGTTAGATTAAGGAAAGATAGTATGAGGATACAGAGTGTCTAGCGTTGATTTACAACTTTGATGGTGGGGATCTACCTCCTGATTGGAACATTGATAACGATGAGATCATCCATGTTTATGGTCGTGTTATTGTGCCTACTTGTATGTGTGAGAAGCTGATGCGTGAGTTTCATGCCTCGAAGTGGATAGTGTACCTTGGCTTGACCAAAATATACCGTGACCTTTATAGACAGTATTGGTGGTCATGAATGAAGAAGGAGATCGCAGGTTTCGTGACGTGATGCTACACCTGTTAGTAGGTGAAGTTGAGCATCAACGACCTGCTGGTCTATTACAGTCATTGTCCATTCCATAACGGAAGTGAGATGATGTTACGATGGATCTTGTGGTGGGATTACCAAGGACTCCTATGAAGAATGATGTGATATGGGTGATTATGGACCAGTTAACAAAGGTAGCACATTTATTACCTATCAGGGAGACTTTTACCATTGATTAGTTGGGAAAATTGTATGTTGGGGAGACAATGTGTTTTCATGGGGTGCCTTAGAGTATTATTTTAGATAGGCCCCTGTTTTACTTCGCACTTCTGGAAAGGCCTGAAGAAGGTGTTGGGTACCCAGATGTTTGAGTACAACTTTTCACCCACAGACGAACGGACAATCAAAAAATACTATCCGGGTGTTAGAGGACATGTTGAGAGAATACATCCTAAATTTTGGTGGAACTTGGGAGAAGCACCTAATGCTTGTTGATTTCACCTATAACAATAGTTATAAGGAAACTATTCAGATGACACCATATGAGACGCTCTATGGTAGGCCATGTAGATCACCATTGTGTTGGATGGAAGTAAGAGAATCAAGGTTATTGGGACCAAGTCTCATACAAGAGATGACAGAACAGGTTCAGTTGATTCAGAAAGGTATGGCTATGGTACAAAGTAGACAAAAGTCATATATCAATTGACATCGTCGACCTCTTGAGTTTATAGTGGGTGATCGCCTATTTCTCCAGGTGTCGTCGAGGTTGGGTCATTATCAGATTTGGAAACAGGGAAAGTTGGTGTTGGAGTTGGTTCCCTAGAAACCAACTTCTTTGTACTTTATGATAAACTTATATTCATTGGATGAATATTAATAAACTACTTATCACATCATGATTGTTCTTCTACGTGACATAGTATGTGATAATGTTCTAAGAATAGTTGTCGCATTAAAATGTCATAGCAGATCCATGCTATGATGAGAACCCGGAAGTGCCATGACACTATTCTTGAATATATGTTATATGTCTAGATGATATCATTTGAAGGGACACAAATTATACAGGCTATCAAGGGTGGGGACTCATTAAACTTTGATGCACCTTCTCATGGTGTGCGCCCTTGGTAATATCCCAGAGGATATTATGAGAACAAGACCCGCAAGTAGGAAATCTACATTCATAAGTGTTATTGGATGTTCCTATCTTTGGATGTGTGTATTGGTTCTTATACTTTAAGATTATTATTAATGAGTATTATGACTCGCGCACTTAGATGTATTGAAAAAAACCGTGACGACAGATGTTTGCGGTGAGATAAGATATGTTGGGTGCATCACGAGTAATACTGCATTAATGAATAATGTGAGAAATGATTTTTCACTTCTACAGAAGTAGATATCTCAGGCCTTTTGATGAAAAAGATATAGCCTAACTAAATCTATGGTCATGGTGTTCTCTAGGTAAGTTCAATTCCAGGAAGTCAAAGAATGAGAAATTGAGCACATGGGTTGATGAAACTTACATGCAACCTACTTGATTGGAGATATCAGGACAAAGGGATTATATTACATGGTAAGCGTTCATATGAGGTGGCATGTCGTTGCGACATCAACTTCTTTCTCTTGGATGCCTTGACCCGTTGCTAGATAGTAATCTTGAACTTTAGGCAAGCCCGCCTAATGCCAACGAGAAAGAGGCCTAGAGGGTCACACACTAAGTGTAACAAGTATCTCAGTTAAATAATTTATTTATTTAACAAGTTTAATAAATATTATTCCTGATTGTGATTTAATAATTATTCAAGTATATATGATCACATTTATTTCGTCGCTAGTTATTTGAGAAAATATATTGCAAACAGAATATTTATTTATCGGCGAATAATGCAGTTATATGTATTTAATAAATAAATAGTCATTATTCAAGGCCTGATAAATATTAAGGAGGATTGACGGATCGAGTTATGCGTCCAGTGAGAAATAATATTAAATATTATTTGGTTAAATAATATTTAAATATAACGTGCAAGTTAAGCACATGTCATGGAAATAATAGCATTGCTATTATTATTTGACATGAGGTTTCACATGGAATAATAAATTAAGTAATGAAACCTGTGCTCATTATTTATTATTACCCGATGAATTAAATTCCTCGTTATGTTATTATTCTCTCTATTATCCAAGGAGTCATTCGACCGGCTAACCAATCGTTGTGTGCACAACATCATTGGAGAAAAGCTCTCGAGCCTAAAGAACTCTTCCCTCTCCAAGAATGCTCTCAAGAACGAGAGAGACCCTCCTCCACCAGATCTAGGAGAACGATTTGAAAGCGATTCTCAAGGCGATCAAAGGCAGACATCACAAGCGTAGGGATCTTCCGCGCTAGCACCCGGAGACTCCTTCAATGACGTTTGGAGATACGTGGAGCACATGTGGATCACCGTTAGAGGATTCTTATCCTTGGATTCTACATCACAACGAAGCTGCACCTCACACCCATGGTCGAACGCATCAACGAAGAAAGAATCACCTTAGAGGTAATTATATAATTAAATTAAATTAATTATAAACAAAATATGTTGATCCTCTCTTATCGGTTCTGGGTTCTCTTCTTTGTATTTTATCTTTGATTCATTTTTGTAGACATTGGCGCTTATCATCGTATTGATCCTAGATTAATCATCGATCATGGAAATTTGCAAAGTTGGGTACATGCCCATCCTGCACTTCTGTTGCGCCCGAAACCTACAGTTGACACCCAAGTATGTGGGGTCATTTGAGATCATGGAGAGGATCAGTCCGATAGTGTATCGATTGGATCTTCCGTAATAGTATAGTGTAATGCACAATGTTTTTCATGTGTTACAACTTCGGAAGTATCACATCGACCTTTCTCATGTGATTGATGTTGATGACATTTAGCTTGAGATTGATGCGTCCTTTGAGGAGCATCTGATTCGTGTTGTGGACCGTTGTGAGAAAATTCTTTGGGGAAAGATCATGTAGTTGGTCCGAGTGTTCAGGATGAAACTTGGGAGTAGGAAGCTGATATGTGGGCCCAGTGGCCCATCTTTTTTAACATGGAGGCTTAGTGATGTTGGGGACACTACTAAAAATTTGGCCATTAGCGGTCGCTAATGGCCTATAGAGACTGCCAATGGCAGTCGCTTTAGTCCCGTCGTCGTAGGCCTACAGAGACCGCCAAAGGCGGTCACTGAAGGAGGTCGAAAATCCGGCCTACAGTGACCGTCAGGCAGTCGCTGACCTATTGCTCGGCCGAGCAATAGCGACCGCCAGTGGCGGTCGCTGCCTGATCCTCGACCGAGCTACAATGACCGTTAGTGGCGGCCACAGCTCTGATGCTCGACCAAGCTATAGTGACCGCCATCGGTAGTCGCTATCCTGTTTAGTAGGCGACCTATAGTGACCTCTAATGGTGGTAGCTATCCTGGGGAAATTTTTTTTAAAAAAATTTCACGGTTCCCAATCAACAAAAACAGGGTAAAAATCATAAAAAAAAGAAAACAATTCCAAACAACATAAACATCAAGATCATCATAAAAATAAATGACATATGTGCTTCAACGATCCAAACAGGTCCAATCCATTTCAATCTTCTGCTTCACTTTAAGATACAAAAAAAAAACAACTAAACAAAACAAACGTAAATTAGACATTTATTCAGTTAGTATATATATATAATAAAATTAAATCTGACATCAAATTATGGGTGCTATAATAATTTTAAACCCCCAATTTAAGAAATGTTATCATTTTAGGATTTTTTTCTTGTTTTGGAGTCTTTGGTTTAGCTTGTGAAAGTGTTTTGTGGTCTAAAAGGAATGCTCTCCGCACACACCGCGTAAAACTGTTAAAAAAAAATTTGGTCGTACCGCACACACCGCACGTCCGATTGACGTGTCATCTTCTCCTACATGTCACGAATAATATTTCTATTGTTTTTGTGTGATTTCAAATCATTCTGAGGGCGTTTGCTGTGAATTCGACCGTTACATGTCGTTTTGGTGTTTTATGACTTCGAAAATGCGTTTCTGGTCACTGCGGTCAAACGACACCTCCGATTGATGTGTCATCTGCCCAACCATTTCACAATTCACACCACGGTTGTTGTCTTATGATTTCATGGCATTCTGAGGTCGTTCGACTGGTTTTGACCACCCAACGTGCCCTTTTAGAGCGCACTGAACCGTTAAAAAAATATTTGGTCGTACCGCGCACACCGCATGTCTAATTGATGTGTCGTCTCCTCCTACATGTTACGAATAATATTACTATTGTTTTCATGTGATTTCAAGTCATTCTGAGGATGTTTGCTGTGAATTCGACCGTTACACGTTGTTTTGGTGTTTTATGACTCTGGAAATGCGTTTTTGGTCACCGCGGTCAAACGACACCTCCGATTGACGTTCCATCTGCCCGACCATTTCACAATTCACACCACGGTTATTGTTGTATGATTTCATGGCATTCCGAGGTCGTTCGGCTGGTTTTGACCACCCAACACGCCCTTTTAGAGCACGCCGAACTGTTAAAAATAACATATTCGGCCGTACAGCGGACACCGCATTCCCGATTGACGTTTCATCTCCTCCTACATGTCACAAATAGTATTCCTATTATTTTCATGTGATTTCAAGTCATTCTGAGCACGTTTTCTCTGAATTCGACCGTTACACGTCGTTTTGGCATTTTATGACTCCGGAAATGCGTTTCCAGTCACCACGGTCAAACGACACATCTGATTGACGTGCCATCTGTCCGAACACTTCACAATTTACACCGCGGTTGTTGTTGTATGATTTCATGGCATTCTGAGGTTGTTCGACTGGTTTTGACCACCCAACGCGCCCTTTTAGAGCGCGCCGAACTGTTAAAAACAACATATTCGATCGTACCACGCACACTGTACATCCGTTTGATGTGTCGTCTCCTTCTACATGTCACGAATAGTATTCCTATTGTTTTTATATGATTTCAAGTCATTCTAAGCACGTTTTCTTTGAATTCGACCGTTACACGCCGTTTTGGCGTTTTATGACTCTGGAAATGTGTTTCCGATCACCGCTGTCAAAGGAAACCTCCGATTGACGCATCATCTGCCCGACCATTTCATAATTCACACCACAGTTTTTTTCGTATGATTTCATGGAATTCCGAGGTCATTTGGCTGGTTTTGACCACCCAACGAGCCCTTTTAGAGTGCGTCGAACTGTTCAAAACAACACATTCGGTCGTACCGTGCACACCGCACATCCAATTGACGTGTCATATCCTCTTACATGTCATTAATAATATTCCTATTGTTTTCGTGCGATTTCAAGTCATTCTAAGCACGCTTGCTCTGAATTCGATCATTACACGTCGTTTTGGTGTTTTATGACTCTGGAATTGCGTTTCTAGTCACCGCGGTCAAAACGACACCTCCGATTGACGCGCCGTTTACCTGACTATTTCAAAATCACAACACGGTTTTTGTCGTATGATTTAATGGCATTCCAAGGTCATTAGGCTGGTTTTGACCACCCAACGCGCCTTTTAGAGCACGCTGAACTGTTCAAAACAACATATTTGGTCGTACCGTGCACACCGCAATGTCCGATTGACGTGTCGTCTTCTCCTACATGTCACGAATAATATTCCTATTATTTTCATGTGATTTCAAGTCATTCTGAGCACGTTTTCTCTGAATTCGACCGTTACACATCGTTTTGGCGTTTTATGACTCCGGAAATGCGTTTCCGGTCACCGCGGTCAAACGACACCTCCGATTGACGTGCCATCTACCCGACCATTTCAAAATTCACACCACAGTTGTTTTCGTATGATTTTATGGCATTCTGAGGTTGTTCGGATGGTTTTGACCACGCCAACACGCCCTTTTAGAGCGCACCGAACTGTTCAAAACAACATATTCGGTCATACCGCGCACACCGTACATTCGATTGACGTGTCTTCTCCTCCTACATGTCATGAGTAATATTCCTATTGTTTTTGTGTGATTTCAAGTCATTCTGAGCACGTTTGCTCTGATTTCGACCGTTACATGTCGTTTTGGCATTTTATGACTCCAGAAATACGTTTCCAGTCACCACGGTCAAACGACACCTCCCATTGACGTGCCATCTACCCGACCATTTCAAAATTCACACCACGGTTGTTGTTATATGATTTCATGTCATTCCGAGGTTTTTCGACTGGTTTTGACCACCCAACGCGCCCCTTTTAGAGCACGTCGAACTGTTAAAAACAACATATTCGATCGTACCATGCACACCGCACGTCCGATTGACGTGTCACCTCCTCCTACATGTCACGAATAATATTCCTATTATTTTCGTGTGATTTCAAGTCATTCTGATCACATTTGCTCTGAATTCGACCGTTATATGTCGTTTTGGCGTTTTATGACTCCAGAAATGCGTTTCCGGTCACCGCAGTCAAACAACACCTCCGATTGACATTCCGTCTACCCGACTACTTCAAAATTCACACCATGGTTGTTGTCGTATGATTTCAAGGCATTCCGAGGTCGTTCGGCTGGTTTTGACCACCCAACGCGCCCTTTTAGAGCGCGCCAAACTGTTCAAAATAATATATTCGGTCGTACCGTGCACACCGCACGTCGATTGACGTACCGTCTCCTCCTACATGTCACAAATAATATTCCTATTGTTTTCGTGCGATTTCAAGTCATTCTGAGCACGTTTTCTCTGAATTCGACCGTTACACGTCGTTTTGGCGCGTTTGAAAAGTGTGTGTGGGGTGATCAAAACCGGCCGAACAACCTCAGAATGCCTTGAAATCGGACGACAACAAAGTGTGGGTGAATTGTAAAATGGTTGGGCAGACGACATGTCAATCAGAGGTGTCGTGTGACCATGGTGACTGAAAGCACACGCCGCGTGTCGTAAATGGAGAAAACTTGCGTTTAAAGGTCAAATGCATACTGAACGACATTGGCATGACTTGAAAACACAGGAAAACACCCTAAATATTATTCGTCAGGTGTATAAGGAGACGACACATCATTCGGCCGCGTGGTTTGTGCGGAACAACTGAAAGGGCGTGTTGGGGGTGGGGGGCGCTGTTTGGGGGTGGGGGGGGGGCTGTCCGGTGGGGGGGGGGGGGGGGCATAACGACTAATTGGCCTAATGGCCAATTGGCCTAACGACGTAACGATCAATTATCATAATGGTCTAAAGGTCAATTTTCCTAATGAACCAATGTCAAATTGTCCCATTTACCAATTCACCTAATGCTCTAATGCCCTAATGCCCTAATGCCCTAATGGCATAGTGGCCTAACAAACAGTTGGAATATTGACCTATTGTCTAGTTGTACAATTGGAATAATGGTATAATGGCCTAATAGCCATTTGGCCTACATCCAATTGGACAATTGACCAACTGGGCAATTTCTCTAATGGCCTAACAACCTAATGAACAATTTACCTAATGAACTAATGGTCAATTTTCCTAATGAATTTCGGGGTGCGAGGGGGGGGGGGGGGGGGCTGTCCGGGGTATGGGGGGTTGTCCGGGGGTGGGGGGGGCTGTCTGGGGTGGGGGGGCTGTCCGGGGTTGCAGGGGGGCTATCCGGGGTGGGCTAGGGCCTATAAATAGTGAACCTGAGCTCAGTCACAAAAAACAAGTTCCATGGTTTCTATTAGGAATCACATGGTTTTTTCAAAACTATTCACAGAACATGCAATTGAAAACATTAAAGAATAAAATGAACTAAAAATATACAAATCATTAATTAGTTTCATGGTTACTTCTCAATTCATGCACACAAACATTGCATAAGGCCAAAGCACACATGATACCCCCAAATCTCAAAAAATCTCACTAGGAACCCAACCTAAACATCAATAACAACCCCACCAATAAAAAAAGAAACACACCTTGTGAATATGATGCATCATGCGTGGTCATGACTGCTACCTCCATTCGGTGGGCTAGGGGCCTACAAAAAATAAAAATTATGAAGATTTTCATAACAAAAATAATAGAAATTAAATAAATAAATACAGTATAAACATGCGTTGTATGATCCCCTACACCATCACCTGGATGCACATATTCCCACAGTGCTATAAACTCAGCGATCAATTGCGCATTTACCTCCTCGGAAGTGCGCAACCGTGCCTCGAAATTTGACAACTGATGTTTTATCTAAGCAAAAACAGGACCGACAACCGCAACGCATGATACTACAGAATGAGGAATCCCTATTCCATAGCTCAAACTATATCCATGCCCGTCCCGACCAATAATGCGATGGAAGATCTCGTCCCTTCGCATGGGAAGTTGTCGCTGGTCCTCTGGCAGCTGTTCTAACTCAGCTTCAAATTGAGCCTGTGAAATATTTAAATACACACACACACACACACACACAGATATATATATATATATATATTAATATACTTATTTATGTAAGTATTGGTAATGAGTACAAGTACTTACTATCATTGCTACAGCCTCTGGATCATTTCGATCACGAGTCCTCATCCACACCGACATTTTATCAGTCGGTGCACCTTGCTCCCGTAACTGTATATGAATAAAATATAAACACAAAACCATATTAATTAATAAATTAAAAAATGAATAATAAATACCTCATGTCGGATTTGAGACACGTGACGAGTCCCGAGCCTGTGAGGTGGTCCCTGCAACGCTCGATTCTCAGAATGGCGTGTTGACACCTCCTACATTCAATTAATTCCAATTTCAAACAAATCACACATTCTTGAAAATATATATACCAAAATAAATATACAAACCGAAACACCCTCAGTAGACCAATATGCAACTAATTCACGCCACTGAGCCATGAGGATACCTCTCGGGACTTTTTCCAGAATGTCTGGGGCACCCACATTTGGCACCCAGTGGCCCCTCTTGACTTTGCCTTTATAATCTTTCCATATCTTACGACATTTTATCATACACATGGGCCGAAACTCATCAGGGCATACTTTCAAATTTTGATATTATTGAAAAAAAATCACATATGTTAGTATTGTTTATACATAGGGAAGAAAGTAAAATGGTCTTCTTACCTAAACCTCCCTCCAAAGACGATCTAATATGTCCTAAGGGATAGAAGCCCAGTCATGTGTGGTCAATGAAAATCAATGTGGGTCACGTATGATATGACCCAGCTGACGAATAAATGCAGGGGCATTCAATCCCACAGGATGAAATAGCACATCAAAGGAAACATCAAACATCATGTCAGAATTCCATGATAAAATGCCATGACCAGGGCCTCTCTTGCGAGAGGAAGAAGCAGTCGAGTCTGATCCTGTTGAAAACAATTTTATATATAATTTGACAGATGTTATATATATATATATGTTTATCAATTACATAAAAAATAAACATAATGACATTCAAACATACCTCGACCCTGAGACGTAGATGGCTCAGATGGATGATGTGGATCTACTACCTCTTCCCCAGACATGCCTACAGTCATAGAAAACATTAGTAAGGGGACTATCCAAAGTGTCCAAAAGATAAATTGGATTGTTTAAAAAAAATCAAACTTGTATATTTGTTAATCAAACAAAAGGGATTGAATAATTAGTTGTGAATGGATTTTAAAAAATCATAAAGTTAACAAAACAGATATACAAATTATGTACAAAACCAATCAATGCATAGCCAAATTTTAGATTGAATTAATAAGAATTCAAGCAGCACATGAACCAAATGAATAATACCTCAATGGGAAGATACACCGACAATAACATGAAGATACCAAAAGAGAAATCACCCTAAATATTTATAAATGAATAAACTTCCAAAAGTGAGGATTAAAACATAAAAGGATTTATAAAATGGTTAGATAATTTATGATATCCTAGGACATTCAATATTGAATAGAGGGAAAACAATTATACCTTTCATTAAGCATGAAAATCGACCGTTTCTTCTTCAACGATGCTTTGACCCAATAAATATCTTCTTTACGTTGAACTATGGTATATTGATCAAGCTGTTGGGAAAAAAACGAAACATTCTCGGGTTCATCTTGTTCAAATAAAAACACTCCTCACCGGGACATTTTCACAACAACTTGCCAACTTGGATTCGAAGTCAAAGTAACGAAGAATACTTTTTCTGCTTGTGATGTCAAAATAAAAGGTTCATTATCAACTCATTCATTTCTGTATAACATATAGTTAAAATTCACCAATGAAAATTGATATTGATCGACTTTATAACCACACACTGGATCAACCCAATTACACTTTAACAATATGTACTTCAACCCGTGTGTGTATACAACTTCAATGATGTCTATCAATTGACCATAGTAATAACCAGAATCGACGAATGGACAACTGATGCCACTATCTTGTGTTGCTCGTTTTTCATCAACATCTTTAATGTGAAATCGAAAACCATTAGCATCTATAGCTTTATAACGACGAGCCGTTATAGATGGACCCTCAGCCAGTTGGATAAATTCTTCAGTCAGCGTGGGGTCCCCTAACTCCCTCAGCTTATGAACCTACATAATTCATAGAATTCAATAATGATTTATGCAGAAAGAAATTAGTATAATACTTCACTCATAATGAAAATCAATTTATACATACATAATCCTTGAACCAATCATGAAATGACGCATAATGAGATTGTTGAATTTGATACTCAGTCACACGATACATCTCTTCTTTCATCTCATTAATGTGTTTCCTGCAAATGATAATGCGATGTTTAAATGATCAACTTATGCAAACAAAACATGTAAAAGTTAAACAATAAAAGTGATAAGACACTTACTACATTAATGGTTCAATTGATGAAGTATTGAACAAGATATATCGATGCACTTGTATCTACTCGATGTTGTCCATATCAAATATGGTTCCTTCTCCAATTGGACCATCATGAATTCTAGAGGGCTTATCTAATTTTTTTTCAACATCTGTAAGATATTCTACACAAAAAGTAGTACACTCATCCATAAAATAACCATTGGTTATTGATGCCTTCAGACAATCTCTATTGCATACAAATCATTTCAATGTACTCAAATACTTCTCAATAGGATACATCCACCTGAATTTCACTGGAACAGCATCCATTACTTCATTAGTTAGGTGCACTGTTAAGTGGACCATAACATCAAAAAATGAGGGGGAAATAGTTTCTCAAAGTGACAAAGTGTAAGTACAATTCGGTCCTGCAAACTTTTTAAATAACTTATTCGTTGATTTCTTAAACAAAGCTGCCTAAAAAAATTACTCATCTCAATCAATGGCTGAAAAACATTGGGGGATAAACAATCACAAATTGCGATTGGAATCAACTGCTAAAGTAGTATGTGATTGTCATGACTTTTCCACCCTTGTAATGTCATACTCGTCAGAGTCACACACTTTGAAATATTAGAAGAGTAACCATCAGGCACCTTAAGCATCTTCAAAATGGAAAGAAATGTCTCTTTCTCTTTTGTAGTAATCGTATACTATGCAGCAGACATATATGCCTTGTTTCCCTCAGCTAACTATAAATGCAACTGTTTCCTTAAACCCATTTCTTCCAAATCATGATGTGCATTAACATGGTCCTTTGATTTTCCACCGACACCTAAAATGGTCCACAATATGTTATCACAAACATTTTTTTCAATGTGCATAACATCCAAATTATGCCTTAGCATGTTAGTTTTCCAATACGGAAGACTATAAAAAATACTTTTCTTTTTCCAATTGTGACTGCGCTGCCTACCCGCAACACGAATATTACGTAATGGATGAGCCACCAAATCCTGAATTTCATGTACCTTGCGGATGTTTTCTTCCTCAATTTACGATAACATTTCGACTCCTATCATGATATTTGGTGCTGGGATGAACTCTCTAGAACCATCAAATGCCAAACTGTCCTTTCTGAACCTGTGCTGAGGGGGGAGAAAATGTTTGTGACCCATGTATGCCCATTTTTTGGAATGTTTAATCCATACAGATTTTTTTACTTTTATTGTAACATGGGAAAGAAAATTCCCCTTTCATACTCCGGCCTGATAAATTTTCATAAGCCGGGAAGTCATTGATTGTCCACAATAAAGCATCTTGCAGTTTGAACATTTCATTCGTTTCACAGTCATAAGTCATCACACCATCACCCCAAAATTCATTCAACTCATCAATCAATGGCTGAAGGTAAACATCAATCTTATCCCCCGGACTTCTAGGTTCATCAATAAGAGTGGAAAGTAATATAAATTGTTGTTTCATACAAAGCCATGAAGGAAGATTATACGAAACCAACACCATGGGCCATGTGCTATGAGTTTCACCAACCATAGAATTGAATGGATTGAAACCATCTGCTGCCAACCCCAATCGGACATTATGAACATCTTTAGCCAATTCGGGATGTCTCTTATCAAAATCCTTCCATGCATGAGAGTTTTCCAGGTGGGTTAACATATCACTTTCATGAATTCTTTCTACATGACATCTCATTAAATTAGAAACTTTATATGACATAAAAAATCTTTTCAACCTCGGTTTAAGGGGAAAGTAACGCATTTTCTTTACGGTGATCGGTTTCCCCTGTATCACAATATGACTTTGATGAGTCTGATTTCCCCTGTTCTCTTTCCACTTGGAAGCGCCACAAACCATACAAATATCCAAATGGGTAGTTTCCTTTCTAAACAACATACAGTTGTTTTCACATGCATCTATGGTCTCATATGTAAATCCTAAGTTCTCTATCAACTTACGAGCATGGTAATACAACTCGGGAATCCTAGCATCGACAGGAAGAACCTTTTTCAATAACACCAACAGCATGTCGAATGATGTGTCTGACCACTGATTCAAAGTCTTAAAATGAAACAACTCCATGATAAACGACAATTTATTTTAATAAGTACATCTAAGATATAATTTTGTTTTTGCATCATCAAGTGATTCATAAAACCTCCTCGAATCACGATCTACACCAGAGCGAAGATTTATCTCACCGGTCTCAAGATTCTGGATGTCAATGCCTTTAGGATCCAACCCAAGTACCATTTCAGTAAGCATTTCATGCATTGGATCATTCATCCTTGCATCAACATCCATCTGATCTGCATCCGTATTTTGACAACGAACATATTCTTCTACATGATGAGTCCAACTCGTATAATTTTTCAGAAATCCGTTAAATAATAGGTGCTCCCTCACAGTATCTCGTTTTAATTTATATTTGTTAGCACATTTTCTACATCTACAACTAATATAGTCACTTTCAAATCCTCTGGTGAAGTCAATAAACTGCATAATGCCATTGAAATATTCTCTAGACATTTGATTTGGAAGATCAATCCAACTCTTATCCATAATAATATCTTTATAAAAAACATTTTCACAAGACTTATTACATGCATTTTTCATATCAAATATATTGAAAATAAATACTAACCAATTTCTTGTGGACCATTGATAAAATAATCAAATTATATCTCTGAATAATAAACAATAAAATAGATAATGTAATGTAAGTTAAAGCCCATGTCATACATGATTGCACTAAAAACTTGGAAGGGAGGGGAGACGAAGGTGATGCTGCGGGGGAGAGGATAGACAATGGAGGGGAGCCGGAGCTGGAGACGGTGCAGAGAGGGAGGGGATGGGCGGCGGCGGTAGCGATGAGCCAGAGGAGAGGAGACGGTGAGGTGGCGATGGTGCAGTGAGGGTGGGACAACGAGGGAGGGGACAGAGGACAGCGGGGTGCGGGGGGGGGGGGGGGGGTGGGGGGGCTATCCAGGGTGTGTGGGGGCTATCCGGGGTGGGGGAGGGGGGTTGTCCAGGGTGCAGGGGGGGCTGTCTGGGGTGCGGGGGGGGGGGGGGGTGTCCGGTGGTGGGGGGGGGTATTCGGAGGGTCGAGGGGGCAGAGGGCAGAGGGTGGTGGCCGGAGGGAAGAGGGGGTGGAGGGCGAAGGGGGCGGAGGGCGAAGGCCGGAGGGCGGAGGGTGGAGGCCGGAGGGCGGAGGGTGGAGGCCGGAGGGTGGAGGCCGGAGGGCGGAGGGGGCGAAGGGCGGAGAGCGGAGGGTGGCGAGGGGACGGGCAGCAAGGGGTGGAGGGCAGCAAGGGGACTGGAGGCAAGGGCGGAGGGCGACGGGGGATAGGCGGCGGTGATCGAGGGGAGGGGACGAGGTAGGGTTTCACGAGGGGAGGGGGGGGGTACCAAAGAATTTTTTTAAGCCCAGCTACCGCCCAAGGAGGTCGCTTATGTTAGGGGGCTTCAAAGCCCATTTCTCTAGTAGTGGGAGTGCAACTCAAGGATGAGGTATTATAAGGTGGAGAGTTTGTAAGATCCAAACTTTTTATGAGGTATGTTTTCATTTTAGTTTTAGTTGAATCCATTTTTAAATGGTTAATGAAATGCTTCTCAAGAGTAGGGAAGGTCTCAGGAGTGTCCTAGGAGTTTGGGACATGAAAAGGGAGAAAAAGGGGTCATCCAGTGCATGGCGTACGGTTGACGTATGGTTAGTACTAACTGTGCGCCAAAACCACACGCCCTAGAGAAGGGGGTGCATAGTTTGTAAATAGTGAAGAGGGAACCTAGAAAACGTGTGGACTTTGAAAAAACCAACTTTATGTCCTCCACATAGTTTGGAAAACCATGCGGTATCCTTATAAAACCATGCTACCCATGCCCCTCTTGGATAGAGGAGGCCGCACGGTTGACACACAGTTTAGAAAACCATGCGGTCAAGCCACATGCCTCATTAAAAGTGAGAAAATGATTGTTTTTCATGTGTTCGAATCCTAGAAAGCCCCTTGGAGATTTATAATACAGGCATGACGCAGGCAGGAAGTGAAGCAGGTATGATGTGGGCATGTGATGATATAGGTATGATGCAAGCCTGATGTTGCAGGCAGGATGATGCATGCATGACACTGCACCGGGCCTTCAGGCCATGTTCTTGGGCCACTTGGTCTTGGGCCTTCAGACTGTGTAATGGGTCTCCCTCTATCCAGATTTAAAATATGTCTTTTATTTCATAATAAAAAGAGGCTTCAACCCCAACTTTTAAAAAAAACAAGGGGTGCTAACCTGGAGCTCCCTCCCTCTCCAAGGACCATTCCCCTTCAATTATTAGGCGTTTTAAGTGTCTTTTAGTGAGAATCGAAGCCTCATGTGAGTATACAAGTCCTCTTTCTTCAATTTTCTATGAGAATCATTAGTGGTTTATTTTATCTTCTTCTGAAGCTCCTAAACCCTGCTTTTTCCAGAGAATTCTTAGGTTTGCTGTTAGTGCTTGTTTTAGCTCGAATTAAGGGCCAAGGTTGGGTGAGTGCATGTCTACGAGCTTGTGGTAAGTGGTATAACGCCCTATCACATAGTATTGATGTTATTTCATGTGTAAGTGATGTGTGTTAATGTGCCAACATGTCACACATTTGGTTTTTGGCTATGAATGATAAATTGGGGCTTAGAGTGTTGTGTGAGACCCTTCACAGATCCCGTTAGGTCCATTGGAAATTACAAGACCGGGTTTAATGGCCACCCAAGTGGCATTCCAATCCATTGCATATGGTAAATGTGAAATATGAAAAGGGGAAATAGAGGGTTTATGGGATTAAACCAATTTCTAGGTTACATAGTAGGATAATGGGACCTAAGGGATTGTTTGGAAGGACTTGAATTAAAATGTGAAATTCCATGAGAAAGGGGAGTGATGGAAAATGATGAGAGGGTCTTATGTGTGAATTGTTAAATGATTTTAATGTATGATTCATTATTGTGAAGGGTGAATAAAATATTGAAATGGTCTAATTTGATAATTGGTTAAATGTGGTTGAATATGGTAAACCATGTGATTAATAGACATTTGAGATTAATGGACTTCCTTGTTGCCATCATGTTTTAAAAGGTCGAGTATGTTGAACCTTGGAAAATGGTTATTGATCAATGGTTGAGATGTGGGGCATGATTCTCCTGACCCATGGGTAAGGAGGTTGGACATGGTGTTCCTTTTCCTTGGTTAAGGAGGTTGGACATGGTGTTCCTTCTCCTTGGTTTAGGATGGTTAGACATGGTGATCCATATCTGTGGCATATGGTGATGAACATGGAACCTCATGCTCTCGATTTGGGTGCCAAAATGATGATTCATGCACAAATGGTTTGATATGACGTGGGAACTTGAATGGAACTCTTTCTTTTTATGAAAAGTGTTGACCCCTAGAATACATGGCCTAGTCTTCTGAAGCCCAAATCCTATAAGGTTAATTGGAAATTGGTTAAATTAAAACATGTTTTCTTTCATGTCTCGTCACTATTATTCTATCGCACCTTTACATACACCTATGTTCTGATTGGATATTTCTTTAGACACTGTTGGTGATGGCCCACTGAGTTGTACTCACACCCTACCTGGGCCGCCGATGGTGCTTGTGTGGACTTCATGGTTGTGAGTTCTAATAAGGGAAAGGGTCCAATGATAGATGGTTGACTTGTGATGGAGCTTGGATGAGGGGACTGGACTTGATTTCGAGTCTCGATGTGGAAGATTGTCAATGTGTCCTTATTTTGAGTTCTATTTTTTCACTTTAGTCTATCATGACATGGAAAGTTTACTGTATCAGTTTGTTGGTACTTCCCCAGTTTGGGAATGTGGTATGTGATGTATGGTTATTGATTATTATTGTTTTGGTTATTGTTTATTCTAATTTCCACTGTTGTGTTACTCTGGTAAAGAGGGTATAGTCTCCTTATGTGCCTTATTAGAGTCTCGCTGATAGGTGGAAACCTCTAGCATACGGGGAGGCATGCCTGAGGTCACGTGACACATCGGCTGGGGCACCAGTTTAGTGACAACCGGGTCAGGATGTTCCAGGTTGTACCTTGATGGGTTTCATATGATCATTAGCAATGGGAAGCAACCCAAACACAAGAGATATATCTTCAAGAAATCAAAAGTGTAAGAATATCGAAAAATAGAGCACCTAGAAATTGTGAGTTGTAGTATCTTCTATGTTTAATCTCAATAGAATACGTTTGATATAAATCATAAGAAGTAGTGATCAGAAGCATCCTACCTATAAGGTGATACACTGACCAATGGATCCTTGAATGCTTCGTGAGGACTCCCGAACACTCGAAGGGGTGCTAAAACCTTCTCCAAGTTATGAACATGCTTCAAGAATGAAAGAAAGCCTCAAAAACAGTTCAGTAGTCTCACACACCCAACATGAAAGGATCATATCCTCTTATATAGCCTTCATTAACGCTCTTCATTTAATTACGAGCATCAACCATATTGAAACAACTCAGGTTCCTTCTCATGGAACCCAAGTGTTACACCTGTTGGAGTTTATTCATTGAAATCCGTCAAGGAATGACCATGCCATAATGAATCAAACAATTTAATTCATAAGTCATAAAACCATTCAAGAGAGGCATTATATCACATGCAACTGTATATACATCTCATGCATATATAATATAATATATATCACATATATATATATATATATATTATTCATAAATCACATGTATGATGATATATATATATATATACAACATATGAATATATTAAATGTGGACTATATGTATAATATCATATATTATATAAGTATACTTCATGCATCATATGCATGTATTTTAGTGCACATCCAACAATCTTCCACTTGCACTAAAATCTCATAAAGACTTTTTGCAAAACTTCACAACACTTTGTGGATCCATCAAAACTCTTTTAGATACAGTTTCATAAAAAATCTTAATTTTGGAACAAACACTTTGTCCAAAACTTTATCCTTATCCAATGGACTAACTGGCAGTTTTGGAAACAACTACGAAATCCCTATTTCATGGAAACAAAGAGCGACCTCTAGCAAAGTGTCAGTGCTACTCAAGATTCTAGGGAGTCTGGTGTGTTATCCATAAAACATACTCACATCTCTATATGAACATGTTCAGCACAAGATGTATCATACACATCATATGCATACCTATATAATCCCATTGTCCATGACATAGAGTGACCAATAAACATGGAACATTTCAATCTAGTATAGGTATCTCATCATTTCTTTATTCTCCAAAAAATATTGAATGATTCGATGAATACATCACATGTCATTCATATTTTAGATGTGACCATCACATGTTCCCCATCCAAGTAGTTGAAAACATCATATGTGAATCAACTAAGCATGACCATGAATTTCCTTTGTCCAATTAAATCAAGGTTCAGATGCTTTTCTTTTCATGTAAGTGGATAAAATCCATCTTGGTTGTGCTCCAACCGATGAAATTTTCATCAATATACCCAACCACCCCTTGATTAGCTAAGTTCATATAATGAATCGTATAAGTAGGGTATCAAAGTATGAAGGTTATCATGCTAGGTATGTCACTAACCTTAGGTAATAATGATTAAAAACAAGTATACACCCTAAGTATATTGATGACTATATGACATTCCATGAGATATAGAAAATTAGATCAAGTAATAAGTCCCTACTCATTACCCCATGAATCTAACCTTCCTACCTCAAACACAACCACTTGTATTGAGTTCAAGATTTTATTCATGTTAATATTTACATTTCTTCACAACCCATAATACTCTGTGATGATCATCGATTAGGGAAAACTCAAAATTGTAATTTGAGTAAATTGAAACACACATGAATAAATGATAAATGGAGTTTGCCTTTATTATAATAACATGTAAAATTTACAACTGTTACATCAATCTATCAAGTATCATATACCAAGAGATTTAATATGACCCTCATGCTTCTGTTATGATAACAATTTCATCAATGGATCCACTACATTCTCCTTAGTATCCACCCAATTGATATTTAGATCGCCCCTCTCAACAATCTCCTATATGAGATGGTATTTGCAAAGGATGTGTTTCATCTTTTGTTGAGATTGGGATTCCTTATCCTGAGCAACAACTCCATTATTGTCACAATATAACTCGATTACTCCATCGATGTTAGGAACTGCTCCAAGTTCAGTAATGAACTTCTTGATCCAAACAACTTCCTTCAAAGCATCTGATGCAGTGATGTACTCAACCTCTGTTGTCGTGTTCGCTATGGAGAATTGTTTGGAACTCCACAACTTATAGATCCACTGTTCTGATAAAACACAAACCCATATTGATATTTCATGTCATCTTTGTCATATTAGAAACTAGCATCTGTATAACCCTTTACACAGATCTCATCCTCTCCTTCAAAGACCAAGAACATATCCATAGTCATTCTTATGTACTTAAAAATATCCTTCTAGTAATCCAGTGACTCTCACCAGGACTGGATTAGTATTTACTTATTATTCTCAAAACATAAGATACATCAGGATGAGTACACAACATGACATACATGATGGATCTTATAGTGGACGCATAAGGAATCCTATCCATCCTTTCCAACTCTAGAAAAGGATCCCAAATCTTCTTAAGATTCTTGTCATGAAATAATATTAAAAACCCTCTCTTAGAGTTCTTCATGCCAAACCACTTTATCAATTTACCAATATATGTGTTCTGACTCAGTCCAATAAACCTCCTAGATCTATCTCTATAGGACTTCATACTAGGCATGTAGGTATCTTCATCCATGTATTTCATTGAGAAATATTTACCCAGCCACACCTTCATATAATGAAGTGTTAGGATGTCATTTCTGATAAGAAATGTGCCATATACATACAATATCAGAAATACCACTATGATCCCACTAACCCTCTAATATATAGTGGAATTGTCCATGTTCTTTATGAAACCAAACTCTTTGATTTCTTCATCAAACTGGATATTCCAACACTGAGAAGCTTTCTTTAATCCATAAATGGGTCTTTTCAACTTGCATAGATTAGCAGACTCATTTGGAACTTTAAAACCCTTGGGTTGTATCATATACACATCCTTAGATAAATTCTAAATGGGCTTTATCATCACAATAGGTGAAAATTTCTCTTCATAATTAATACCATGAATTTATTTGTAACCCTTTTCTATCAGGCGTGATTTATAGGTAGACACTCTACCATCCATGTCAGTTTTCTTGTGGAAAACCCACTTGCACCCTATGGGTCTTACCGCTTCAGGTGCATCCACTAAGTTCCAAACTCAAATAGTGTGCTTGGATTCTATCTCAGATTCCACAACTACACATATCTTAGAATCAGAACTCTCAATGGATTCCCAATAGGTAGTAGGTTCACCACTTATGAACATTACCTCATCATCATCCACCACGTGAAATCCATATCCCACTAACTCTTGATGAATTCTAACAGACCTTCGAGATTATTGTATAACTTGAGTTAGTTCTTGATGTGAAACCCATCGCAGGACCTCCAATAAACAAATATGTGAACCCAAATTAAATATAGTAGTAGTGGACTCGGGTTGTCTCCGGGAGGGAAGTGCCTTGATCTTGTTTTCCTCTTTTTTGTGCCAGTATCATGGCACACAAAAGAATTCATTGGGTTAGGGATTTAAATTTTTTCACCATTTAAGTGATGAAACTTCATCATCACTGATGATCTGAGCCCTGATAGAGGTCTAAGGATCTCAAATGAATTATCAAATCACAAAAAATTAAATTGAATGTCTACCTCGTTCGAATTGAAGTGCACTCGATAGTAGCTCATTTCCAACAACTGTTTCTTGAAGGATTTGAGTTTAAACCCCTCTAGATCATCCACACACACTTCAAGAATCCACGTGTATGTCGATTGTCAAATTTTGGGTGCTAGTGTGGAGCTCTGACGATTCCTTTGACATCACGATGATTACCTCAATCTCATCCCTTCGATCCATGAAGGCATTCTTGGATCAATCACTTGAACGATGAATTTTCTTCTCTAGGATGCGAGAGGAGAGAGAGTCTCTCAATTCCATTGGAATGAATAGTTATGGAATGAGAGTCTCTCTTCTGCTTATATAGTGGGAGGATCAAATACCTGTAAAGGGTTCCTCGACCCCCAAAAATAAAACGCCCACTAAATAAGAAGTAAATGACACGTTATGATGAACTAGCTATGTCATAATGTTATTTAAATTTTTATCACATAATTGTAATATATATATATATAATAAATATATTATGTGATAAACCTAAGTCATTAACTTGACTCATAATTCCCATAACTATTAAACGAACCTTGAATATTAAAATAATATTCATTAAAATAATATTTTCCATGTATTCACTTAATACCTTATGAATAATTTTCATAAATAAATTCAATCCAATTATTCTACACTTGAATAATAATGAATTTATTTTTTCATTGGTGATCGTTAAAACTTGGACAACTCTCAAACCCCTTGGTGGGGCCCACCATGTCCTATTCACATATTTACTAGAATAGGGGAGACTCTTGAATACACTATTATGTGTGACCCTCTAGGACCTTATCTCGATAGCAGTGAATATTATTCATAGACCAAGAACAGAGTCTAACAACCCATTAAGGCCCCGAAGGAGATAAGAAAAAGACATAGAAACGACAACCTTTCCTACGAACACGCACTGTGTAATATAATCTTTTTGTCTTGAGATATCTCATAAAGAAGGATTCACAACTTGTGTCATCATCCATTCTTGATTTATTATTTATTGATCTAACTATACAGACTTACCTTCTACTACCTTGGCCAGGGATTTATGAATGTAATACCATTATGATCAACTAGGCCTGATATATCACTTCCTCAACTCAGAAACAACAAATTATATCTTGACCATTCCCCTGTTTGGGCCTTCGGGCCACCAATTTGGTCCCCGATACCTTTAAGGCCTTCAAGCCACCCAGGCATTTGGGTCATTAAGGCCTTCGGGCCACCTCAAGGCCTTCAAGCCACCTTAAGTGCAGATTCAAACCAGACAACCTACAAGGAAAAAGATTCAAAAGGAGGATGAGCAAGGATCTTTCACCATAGCAGAAGCTAAACATATTGCAAGATTGAGAGGGTATGACACCTACCATCGGGACAAGCCTGTGCATGCATGGGGAAGCCCAGCCGAACAACCATGTAAAGGTGGAGAGCTGATTTCATGATAAAGATGCTGGGAAGGAGCAGTTCCAAGTAGTTAGTCTGGGTTGTATGTAATGTTTGAAACCTACAGGAAATAAATTCCTCTAAGGCCTATGGTTCATGTAATACTTATTCCTATGGGCCTTGTAAGGGTTCCACCCCACCCCTTGAAAGGTGGATTATAAAAAAAAACCAATAAAAAATGAAGGCCTCCAGGCCATTGGATGGATAATGATCTTAAGTCAAGAGACCAATACACATGTTCGTAGATAGGAACAACCAATAACACCTAAAACATGTGGTGTTATTATTGGAAGGTATGTTCTCATGATCTCACATACTAGAGATCACCAAGTGTGAACTTCATGAGAAGAAGTCTCAATACTTATGAGCCCCCATCACTTGATAGTCAAACATCAATTGTGTCTAGTTAGTATGATGTATCTAGAACATAGAACATATATTTAAGATTAATGTCATAGTATCTCAAGGTTCTCATTATAGCTTCAGAATTGTTATAACTTAATATGAAAAATAATATATGGATATTACCATTTAAATAGTAAATGTAGAAATATCAACATTATTATGGTAAGAATAAATCATGTATAACTCACTATATATATGGTATGGTAATCTAAAAATATTTTTCAAGTTGGGTTTAGGGAACCCACTATTAAAATACTCCTACTTGTACTAGAGCCAAATTTCTAACTAACCTTATTAGCACTCACATGATAAGATCATGCTTCTACAGAGTTTATGGATTTAGTCATGGGCCCGCTACATCTCTGTTGTGTGGTTATTCTTCTATATGTGACTTCTCCTCCTTGAGTAAAACTCCTCAAGAGATGATGTCCCTAATTTTATCCCCTTTATCCACTGTCAAAACTTATCATCTTGTCTAGTACTAGTAGTAAAATTATCATAATTTGTATTATGATAAAAATTTACTTACTAGGTGTGATTCCAAGAACTGGAACAAATCATTGCGTATTATACACTGATTTTTTATCTTCTTGAGAATTTGCACCACACTTAGTATTTGTAGACATGGATGCCACTGGCTTAAATGAGCTTCTCCTACTCATTACATTATTTTGACTGCGATATTAGATCATATCGATCTAAAGGAAGAATAGTTTATGTCCCCTTATAACTAGTATCTTTTCCTCTCCACATACCTATATATACCTTATACTTCCTCAAGTATAAATGGATAGCTCTGACTGCTTCTCGTGTAGTTCTCATAGATATAACTGATATTTTCCTACCATAAAGTTTATATTTGAAATATCATTTCTTGTACATATCATGGAATATGTGATTGATCAATCACATAAGCATATGGAATAAAAATCACCACATTAATCTCATTTTATGTCTCATACATGTCTACTTGGAGAGATTTATTCCATGTCACATTGGTAACAATTCTCTATCAAATTGTTCTAACTTCTATTTTATCAATACCATGTTAGTATATGTACTTTGACTTGGTCTAAGAAACCGTTAGATCTACCTCTATAGATCTCATTCCCTATAACTTTGGTTGCTACTATAAGTCAATATCTAAAGAGATTCTTTTATTATGGTCTTGACTAACTATAAGACCAATAGTTGTTGTTCATATGTTACTAAACATATTTTACTTGGAAAGCATTGTCACTCCCACTAACCTCTTGCAGACACATGAAAAAAATTCATTCCAATTGAATATTCTATGATCTTGTAGCTTACATTAATGGATTTTAGAAACTTTCACCCCTTATTGGTATTCTATGGCATCACCAACCCTTTATGGTTGTGTCATATAGACACCTTCCATGATTGGTGGTCTTGACATCCAATGCTCAATAAAATGATCATATAAAGTATCTATGACTAGTAAAATTCTAATGGATTTAGGCATACTGACTCGGTGTTATCAATCGAGCCTTATTGGTACCACACTAGTACCATATATGTATAGTTTCACTTGAATACCCACTGCAATGTTCAAAACAATAATCCCATGTTCTTTGATATATGGAATCCATTATTGAATTTTAATTGAACTTGTCAATCTTAGCTTATTTCCATTTACTGCTTACTTGTAGGATTCATTATTCTCAATGAATAATGTATCAATAGCCACAGTGAATACAAAACCATTACAATGGTTTTATTCTTCCTACGCAGTACATGTCTCTATAACATTCATTTTCCACACATACTTGTGGAACTTGTTCCTATGTCAACTATTCATGTATCCCTAACATTGAATGAACCCAATTTAATTTTTATCCCACTATATCAAATAGATATGAACACCCTTTTATATAAATATAGTCTATAAATTTTCTATAAATTTTCTATCTTAGGAATTTATGTAATATCCTTAGAACTTTAGGATATTAACTAAAATTCAATTTGTGTTTTGCTTGATGCAAGTTTGTTTATATGCATAACATATTCTTTGCATCCAAACACATGTTATTATGACATAATGGATTTCTATCATACTACAAATCATATGATATCCATTTTTCATGATGGTTAGCATGATATTATAGGATATTGCTATTATATATGAAGCATCTCTCGAAAAACAATGGAAGTTTCTGTAATGATTATTAGTCTCAACATTGATACTCCTTTTACTTACATCATGGATCTGATGTGTATAAGGAAATGTGTGTTTAGGAATTAATCCACACTACATTTTATTGATCAATTTTATCATGCAAGACTCATCACTAATCCCTTTCCTAACACCATAACTTTGATGTGTATAAGGAAATGTGCATTTAGGAATTACTCCATGCTAAATTATAATGATCAATGAATGTTTGGTCAAGATATTCTTCAGCACATGGGCCTGAAGCTTCTCATATCCTCAGACCATTTATATTATGTACTTCAATTTTACATTCCTTAAAACACTTAAAGGAATCTTATGAAGTATAGTTACCACTAGCTTACCCTTGGAATAGTTCTCACTCTCTAGCTGAACTAATTCCAAAAGCTTTATGACTTACCTTTATTTTTAAAGGTTTCTTTGTAAAAAACTAAGTACATAAGTGCGTCAATAATACCTAAGGTTTTTAAATCCAAAGAATCTAAAAACTATACTAGGTATATCCTTGAAAACTACTTGTTTTTTCTAGACAAATTATTTTCTTTTCACAACTAGGTACTAGAGTCTTACATTTTTATATTCATCATGTATTGCCAATGATTCATGTAATACTGAACTCTTAGTTGAGTATTAGTCACCATAAGAAACATTCATTTCAAAACTGGGATAATGTCTCCTTTTGTCCAATGGACACGTGAGATTAATGTTTTGATAATACTTAAAAAAATTTCAACTATAATCAATAAACTTGGAAATATAGAAGTTGTGTACTCCACACCGTTGACTTTGGAACCACCCTTTCTCAGCCGCTTGGAGAACACATCTTACTTCTTGTAACATTTCTATACTTAAATTTTTACTGTATTTCAATACACATATGTAATAGGAATATTGTATTTAATACCCAAGAAGTATGACTGAAACATCACATACAATTGATGAATATACATGAAGAAGAAGTGACTACATGCTTATTCTATTCAGTTTTTTCATTTAAACTTCCATAGATTTATCTTATGATATGCGAACTAAATAACATACTGTATAATTCCTTTACACTTTTCCTTTAAGGATTCTATGAAGGTGCCTTTGGCATCACACTTTCTATTGGACTCTTTTCCTAGTCTTTCAACTTGTTTATGTCACACCCCGACCTGACACAACCCTATTATTTTATTTATTTTGGATTATTCTGGGACTCCCTGAGTTTTATTGAGAATTTTTGGAGAAATGGTGGTTTTCAGGTGGGGAAGAGGGTGGTGCATGGTTGGTGTGTGGTTAGTAGAAACCGTGCACCATCCCTTTTCAAACTGTGTGGCCTAGACAATGGTTCTGTCAAGGCTGCACGGCTAGGCACATAGTCATGTGCCATCTCCCTTCCAACCACGCGACCTAGAAAGAAGCGATGTCTAGCTTGCATGGTTATCTGAAAGACCATGCGACTTATTTTAGTGAATCGTGCGGCTCCTTCCTCCTTTGGTCAGAGGCACCCGCACATTTGGCGCACAATCTGGAAAACCACATGACCAAACCGTACAATCTTCCAAGTCACTTAAAAAATGGTATTTTACCAATTTTCCATTCTCAATTTTTAACCCTAATCCCCCATATTCCACTCCCATTCAATCCCTAGTGGATCCCCTCCCACACCTCTCCCTTGGATTCTTCTCCTCCTCCTTGGTGAAATCTTGGGATCTCTTCAAGATTTGAGGTGGTTCATCAAAGGTAATCCCTTCTTGATCCTCTTACTGCCTTCTTCCATTTTCTTCTTGTTCTTCTTCTCCCCTTGGAATCCTATGACCTAGGTTTCGTGTTCCCTTGATTTTAAATTGGTTTTTTTGATATTTTAGGGTTCTTTTGGTTCTTTTTTCTCCCTCAGACTTCTTATAAGTGATTTTGAGTTTCCACCGCTATCCGAACCTATACTTGAGGTAGATCTCCCTATTTCCAAGATTTTAATTTTAATTTCATGGTTTCTTGGGGTTTTCAATGCGTGATTTATTGTCATATGAAATGTATATGCTATGTAAATTTTGTGAGCCTTGGAATTGGGTTCTCATTTTCTTTCTAAACTTGTCCTCTAGCCTTTATCATTGATTGTATTGATTTTAAACATGCTTTCAAGCATGTTTTGAATGAAAATACATATTAATTATTAAATTGGTTTTCCCAGTGGTTTTGGACTTAAAATTATTAGGCATTAGTGTTTTCTAAATTGAAAGTATCTTCTTAAAATGACGAGGCATGATTTGCAGTTTGAAAATGTTTTATGGAAGTTGAAAATCCCGCTTGAGGAATTCCCCTTGGTTTGGAAATGTGGTGTGTGTGAAAAATGTGTGATTTTTGTTATGTACCTAGTGAAGATGCTTGTGCTTGGATTGTGTGTGTGACATAGAAAGGGGTTTTAGTTAAGATGGGAGTTCGGAGGTGAGAAGGTGGATGGGATTTTGTGTAAAGAAGGCGATGTATATGTATATGATAGCTTGAAAAGACTCACCTCCATTTATTTTCATAGAAAGTCATGGGTAGTTAAGTGGGATCCTAGGTACACTTGTTGCACTAGTTGAGATTACGCACTGGATAGTGGCCCCGAGTAGATAACCTGACTTCCCATAGGATGTTCCCCTCAGTCGAGCCGGGGAGGGTGTCACCGAGTGTTTGGGAAGTGTTTATGGATAACTGGTACCAATATAGAATGATTATGAGATATTAGTTATAGCTTTTTCCTAGGTCGTCTTGACCAACACCTGAGATCCCATGACACCTGGTTTGCATGCATGATACTTTCCTCTATTTTTTAGTTTCTTTATAAAGTAACATTTTTATTTTGTTCATTCTTTTGAGACACCACTTTTTAGCACTGGTTCCCTTTTGCAAGGAATTTTTTTGACACATTTTTCATGCCTTGAAAACGGTTTTTTAAAATATAATAGAAAGTAGTTTTTATTAAAATTAAATCTTGTTACCTTATTTTTTTTAAAATGTAGAAAGCCTCATTTTTATATGTATTACTTTCAAACTTGTATGATTGGATTTCACTTTAAAGGTAAGTCTTAGGGTGTTGTTATCCTTAGCATCCCTACCAAGCATCTCGGTGCTCACGCATACTCCATTATTTTTCAACTTCAGGTTCTCTCAGCCCTGGATCGCTCATGGAGCAAACATGGTTCATTGGTCGATGGTGACCCATGGGGTCACATGGAGGTACGTATATATTATTTCTTATTTGCTGTTAGTTACAGTTTTATTTGTTTTTATTTATTTATTTATCTGTTTTTATGGGATAAATCATTCTCAATTGAGTTGTGATGGATGCCCGACACTAGTTTCCTGCCCAGGAGAATTGGGAATGCCTCTCGGGCCTTGTTGCGGGCCAGCTCAGGTGACTAGTTTGGGATCAATGTGGGTTGGTTTGTGTCATTTCACCATAATAACTAAAGATTATACTTTATTTAAGTTATTATTTACTTAGAAAACCTTTACCTAAATGGTAATGAAGTGTTTTGTCCACACTGTTCGTTTTGTAAACTGAAATGAAACTAGAGTAAATTGGTGAAAAAGATGTAAGAAAGGGATGTTTTGAAAGATCACGATCCACCTTTCAATTTACACATAGCCAGTGTAATCATCACTCATTCATATTTCGCTTCACTTTCTCCTTGTAATATTCTCAGAGATGAGACAACATGTGAAATCATCCATGTCCTAATGTTATATCCACAACTCACATCGGACATTGATGATAGCATTATGAAATAACCATCACATGTGTCATACATGAGTCTCCTGTCAGATTTTTTCTCACCCTCACTTCCTGAGGTGGCTTTATTGGTATTGGGGACTCCAACACAATGAATTTCCTATATTGTAGTACTTTGTTCAAGCACCGATACTACTCTTGGAAACTCGTGTTAGTTTCGACATTTTCTTTATCCAATAGTTATTATAGTATAATTGTGGTATTACTTTCCATTTTCTACAAAAAAAAAATATAGGGGAAACCGTAGAAACTGGACCCATCCAAAGCTATAATAAAGGGGGCTCCCATTAGTAGTATGCGTGGGGTCCGGTGGAGGAGTCGGTGTATGCGGGTTAGCCTGGTCATGACGACATCGACGAGCGGGATGAGATCCGGTCGGAGTGGGTCATGCATCGCAACGGCGGTGACATGTTGTGTGATCGATGAGGCAGCGTCTGTGGGTGGCCAACACGGTGAAAAGAAACGACGTCAGTGAGGGTGTTTGGCCGGGAGGCAGTCACGGCCATGCGGCGCAGTAGAGGGCGATGATAGCAGAGGGGCTGCGCTGGCTGGATCTAGAGGGGATGGCGATGACGGGGTTTGAGGGTGTGGCTACCAGCAAGGTGTGGGTCGACGAGATCTAGTTAGAAGGTGGCTATCGGAGGGGTCTTGAGTGGGGTCGGACACCTTCCGGCTGGAGGCAATGGTGAAGGGAAACTCAGTTGGCACAATGTCGGTTTCTTCACCTTGAAGCCTACATATTTTTTCCCTTTGGCATGTCTCTATTTTTTTTTCAAATCCTAGAGTAAGGAGTTTTTTTTTCTTGCTTTTTCTAGTCATGTTGGCTAACATTTTTTAATTAGTTTTTGCTTTTACCTCACAGCCCAACAGCCACTTGTCCCCATTTTCTCAAAGGCTATTGAGATATCCTTTTAATAAAATAATAATACTAATTATCATACATAAAATTCCAAATTATTAGTGGAATAAGGAATTTACTCAGAAAATGCTACTCTGGACGGACACCATGACCATCGTTGGAAAAATATTTCCGACCAACTCACCTTGAATGGAGATGTTCGAGATTCTCTTTGTGTTAAATTTAAACACACACATAAACATGCACACACATGCCCCCCACACATACATATATATTTTTTTTGAAAATAACTCCATAAACGTGACTTGAATACTTACTAAAAACTTCATATGGCCTCATTTTGGCCATTTGATATCGGATCGAAGTGCGGCCAGAGCCATTGAGACTGAATTAAAACCCTCTACTTAAATTCTATGTAGTTTTAATTTTCATAGCTCAAAAAATTCACATTATCGCTTTGATACCAATTATTGGTATCAAGGTGTGCAACAAAAGCCGATGGGTTGGGGATTTAAAAATTTTCACCATCGGAGCGGTGAAACTTCATTGTCTCCAACAATCCGAGACTCAGTAGTGAAATGAGGATCTCCGGTAAATTATCAAAGCACACAAATTTAAAATGAATGGTTACCGTGTTCGAATCGAAGCGCACTCAACAGCAACTCGTCCCCGGAAACCGTTGATTGAAGGATATGAGGCTGAACCCCTCTAGATCATCCACACACATTTCAAGAATCTTCACATGCACCGATTGTTGAATTCTGGGTGCTAGCACAGAGCTTCGATGATTCCTTCAACGCCGTGACAATTAGATTGATCCTTTCCCTCTGATCCATGAAGGCATTCTTGGATCGATCGCTTAGACTGTAACGACCCGAATCCGGAGCCCCTCCGCTAGTGCCTTGTACCCGGTTCGCCACATGACCTCAAGCGCATTTTCCCAAACGCCAGAGGCTGCCGATTAGTAGCGAGGACCTTGGTAAGTTATTGGGGAAACTATGCCCTCATTCGGTAAGGTATAAAAGGTAAGGAAAACATCAATAAACAACAGAAGTAGTAAGCAATACGCAACAACTGAAACCAAACAGCGGAAGCAATGAATATATAACAATGATGATCATGATGCAGTAAGTACAAGTATCTAAGGAAAGCAGCAAACAAAACAATGTGCTGAAATATAACTGAACACAAGTACTAAAGAAAAAGAAAAAGAAAAATAGAAGAGCAACTCCTCAGCATCGCAAGCCTTGGCTCGGTCCCATGCTCTCCAGCTCTAGTGCAATCAAGAACCTGAAGCAGAAGGGCGCTTGCCCTTATCTATACCTGCAACAACATAGTCTGCTTGAGCCCAAATGCATGGCCTAAACAGGGTGTGATACAAAGTCCCAATAGGCAACCACCCAAAGATCTGTGCCTAACAGTCAATGAATACATGACAAGTAAAAGTGCTGGAAGCAGTAAACAGAAAAGCACACAACAGCTATAATCCACAGTTCTAGCATATAAAGTACACAAGTAAACAACCAATAACAAGTAGGAAAATAGGTAACCCTATGGGTAGCTCTCACAGCCTAACCCCTTATGGTTCAACCTACAAGTACTAGTAACCCTCTAGGAGGCACACACAGTCTCACCCCTCTGGTTCAGCTAAGAGTAGACTCTCTAAGGAAGCACTCACCGTCAATTCCCCCTATTTTCTCGTATCGAGCTAAAGGCTCTATGGGGAATCACTCAATGTCTCATTCCCCCTGTGGCCTGCATCTAGGAATTACAGACTCACTGAGGAAGCACTCATCATCAATTCCCCCCGCGGTCTCGCATCATATTAAAAGACACTCTGGAGAAGCCCTTACGTCTATTCTCCCTATGGTCTACTACACTAGGTTTTCACAGTCCTATGTGAAAAAAATAAACATGCTCAAAGAGCGTGTATCATCCAAGTAAACCTCAAGAACTACTTGACTATCATTCTAAGGCTCAATAGTATAACAAAGCAACAGTTCCACTATCCTACAACTAGGCATGACAACTGGAAAAATGCCAAACAGGCAGAACAACCATAGAAAACATCCAGAGTACAATAAAAACTACCATAATCATAGGCAAGACATCTACTCTAGCAATCAAGCAAAGCAAGAAATACAACAAGGAAAAAATAGGAACACGCAATACCCCGTTCAAGGGTATTGGTGGAATTTTCACAAAATACGCATCGAATTTCTACATAAAGGCACAAACCACCTACCTCGATCCTAGGAGATCGATATACTTGAACCACGACGACTGATTATCCCTAGAACGTCGTAGATCTGGGAAAACACACAAAACGTTCAACCTTAGATAACTTGAGAAGGGGAAAGAATTGAAAAACAAGGCTCAAGAAGAAGGGATAATTCACCGCTGTGCTTCCAACGCAGTCAACAACGATCGAATCGGAGAACGGACGGAGAGGCGGGATCTTGTCGAAGATTCATGGATCCTTGGAGCTCTCAGACAAACGGGACCTAGAAGAAGATGCTTCTGTACATCAAGCGTGACCCCGTTTTTTTTAATGAAAAAAAGAAAAGTACACGGCGTGTACTTTTAGATTACATAGCGTGTACTAGGTTTTTCCGTACTCCACCAAAATCAGCCTCTATGTCACTCCTACACACCGTGTCTATGGCCCGGACACGGCCAACACAAGGCTTCGAGCCGGAGAAGAGTACATGACATGTACTTCAAAATTTTCCAGAAACTTCATTTTTCTTAAAAACTCCAGAAAAAGGAAAGGTGTACGTGAAACGAAGATCTGAGTTCTTACAAACTTCCCCCCTTAAAGAAATTCGTCCCCAAATTTCCCTAGCGAGGTGTAGAAGAAGAAACCCCGAACAGCTCTGGCCACTACGATCGTACATCGACCTCCCTCTCCTATGCTACCATAACACCCGTACAAGAGGAATAGACCGCCCACGGAGAACCTTCGTACTGCGATTGACAATCCGGATGTGATGCTCCTCAAACGATGCATCCACTTCGAGATCAACCTCCCTGCTGGTGCTGAGGGACTGGTGGCTGACCGCCACGGCCTCGACCTCCACCTTGGCCCGAACGGTCGGAAGAACTCCAGTTCCCCGATAGGTGAGAAACTGGTGGCGCTGCTCCTGAACGAGGAGTCATAGAAGAACCCCGGTCACCAGCTGCTGGTGAGAAAACCTGACAGAAATGCTGAAGGTGACCCATCTTGCCACAAGATCGACACTCCACGGGGTCTCTCTGGCACTGCAGCCTTGTGTTCCCAGACCGGCCACACTGGTATCATACCACCTGGATGCCTGACGATGCATCTCGCTTCCTCGGATCACCGCGCGTAGACTCCCTACGGTGCTTTTTGCTGTCATATGGAGGGAAACTAGCTCTGGAAGCAGAATCGCCCTGGATCACAGCTCCGGAGTCTCTCAGATTGCACTCCGCAATCAGTGCTTGATTGACGATGGAAGTGATGGAAGTCAGCTGAAAGATATTCACCTGCGAGCAGATCTCCCACCTGAGGCCATCCTCAAACTTCCTTGCTAAGAACACCCTACTCCCATACTAGAGGGGTGTGAAACCCTGCAGCTTGGTGAAATGAGAGGAATACTCCATGACAGAAAGAGTACCTTGCTCTAGACTCATGAACTCCCGGGCTCGGTCAGCCCTCAGGGTCTTTGGGTAGAAGTAGTCGTAGAACACGCGCTGGAACTCCTCCCAAGCCATAACTTGCTGATGACCTGCCTGTGAGATCACGTACTACCACCTCTTGGAGGAGTCTCGGAGCATGTAGCTAGCGAGCTTGACCCGCCTCTCTGGAGGTGTCTCCAGATGCTCGAAGATAGACAACATGGCTTCCATCCATGACTCTACAGCCTGAGGTCCTCCTTCCCCTGAGAAAGTAGGAGGATGCTGCTGCTGGAAAACCCGCGTCAAGTCTTCCATAGTCATGGCAGGAGGCGGTGCTCCCTGAAAGGTCTGCATCATCCTCATAAAACTTTCCCTGAACTACGCATCAGCGCCTGCAACTAGTATGATAGTCGGTGCCAAGACTGGCCCGACTGGAGGGTCGGAAGGAAGTCTCTGATCAGCCATATCTGGCGTCTGATCAAAGCTTGATGACAGGCATACAACTGGAGGATGTCTCTGAGGCATAGATCTGAAAGATCAAAAGAACACCTTAGATTATAAAATGAGGATAGGAAACACAAGAGTACAAAATTGGAACAGGGGAAAGAAAACACACAAGTGTACAAAACACGACTACACGACGTGTATAAAAACTACACAATGTGTCTTCTTAAGACACTGACATGGACGTGTACCCCTGCCCTACTGGTCGTGTAACACCTCAAACTACACGGCGTGTTGAACCAACACACGGCGTGTACTAGAAAACTATTCCTCTGCCCGAGTCTCTTTACACGGCTAACCCACACGGTCCGACTTAACCTAAAACTACATGACGTGTTCTGAACAAACACGACATGTACTAGACAAGGCTTCATCAGCCCATGTTGTTAATTACACGGCCGTTTACACGGTTGGACCTTACATGGCGTGTTCCGAACAAACATGGAATGTATAGGTGAAGGTGACACCGTCCCGTGTTGTTCGTGACACGGCCGGGTACCTGAACAAGACTACACGGCGTGTTTCGAAAACCACACGGTGTGTCTAAGAGAAGGTGACGCCGACCCATGTTGTTCGTGACACGGCCGGGTACCTGGATGGGACTACACGACATGTTCTACTCGAGCTTCCCCGACCCATGTTGTTAGTGACACGGCTGGGTATACGACTTCAAACTACACGGCGTGTACCAACCGTACACGGCGTGTTCCTGAAGTTACTTCCACAACAGCGTGTCCCTGCTCACACTGTCAGTGACATGGCCTAAAAACTACACGGCGTGTAGTCAAAAGTACACGCCGTGTATTCTGGGTTTTTCTGGGCAGTAGCTCAGAAACTGCACAGAACCCAGAAAACATAAAAAAACAAGGCAGAGAGGTGCCAAATTCTGATTCGTGAGGGCCCATACTCCCCGCAAATCAAAACTTGGCGTTCATTTAAGCAAATTAGAATAAAAAAAATCATCTAACAAGGCATAATAGATTCTATCAAACATCTATCACAACAACATGCAAGGTCTATAAAAATTCTATCACAACAGCATGAAATCGCTAATGCACCCTAGATGGCATGGCAAGAATGCCTGGCATGTGATTTATACAAGTGCATATATGATGCATTAGATGGAATAACCTCATCTCATTGGGTTGCGATAGAAATAGAACCGTAATAGTCAAGACAATAATAACACAAGGCATGTGAATCACTCTAGGTGAAATCATATCAACCGTAAAATCTCAAAACCAGCAAACTACAATTAACGAGGTAGTATGACTTTTACCTGTACACGAGTTATCTAATCCTGAGCACAACTTAATACCAAGTACCAAATCTGTCCTACCCTTGGCCTAAGGCTCTAAACAGTAAATCAAGAGAAAAGAAACTCCTCTGATACCACTTTGTAATGACCCCAATCCGAAGCCCCTCCACTGGTGCCCCATACCCGATTCGACACATGACCTCAAGCACATTTCCCCAAACGCCAGAGACTGTCGACTAGTAGTGAGGGCCTTGATAAGTTATTGGGGAAACCGTTCCCTCATTCGGTAAGGTATACAAGGTAAGGAAAACATCAATAAACAGCGGAATCAGTAAACAATACACAACAACTAAAACCAAACAACGGAAGCAATGAATATATAGCAATGATGATCATGATTCAGCAAGTACAAGTATCTAAGGAAAGCAGCAAACAAAACAACATTCCAAAATATAACTGAACAAAAGTACTAAAGTAACAAAAAAAAGAAAAACAGAAGAGAAACTGCTCAGCATCGCAAGCCTCGACTCGGTCCCATGCTCTCAAGCTCCAGTGCAATCAAGAACCTGAAGTAGAAGGGAACTTGCCCTTATCTATACCTGCAACAACATAGTATGCTTGGGCCCAAAAGCATGGCCCAAAAAGGGTGAGAGACAAAGTCCCAATAGGCAACCACCCAAAGATCTGTGCCTAATAGTCAATGAATACATGACAAGTAAAAGTGCAGGAAGCAGTAAATAGAAAAGGACACAATATCTACAATCCACAGTTCTAGCATATAAAGTACACAAGTAAACAACCAACAACAATTAGGAAAACAGGTAACCCTCTGGGTAGCTCTCACATCCTAACCCCTTATGGTTCAACCTACAAGTACTAGAAACCCTCTAGGAGGCACACACAATCTCACCCCTCTGGTTCATCTAAGAGTAGACTCTCTAAGGAAGCACTCACCATCAATTCCCCCTATAGTCTTGTATTGTGCTAAAGGCTCTCTGGGGAAGCACTCAACATCTCATTCCCCCTGTGGCCCACATCGAGGAACTACAGACTCTCTGAGGAAGCACTCATCGTCAATTCCACCTGTGGTCTTGCATCATATTAAAAGACACTCTGGAGAAGCCCTTACGTCCATTCTCCCTATGTTCTACTACACTAGGTTCTCACACTCCTATGTGACAAAAAATAAACATGCTCAGCGCACATGTATCATCCAAGTAAACCTCAAGAACTACTTGGATATCATTCTAAGGCTCAACAACATAACAAATCAACAGTTCCACTATCCTACAACTAGGCATGACAACTGGAAAAATTCCAAACAGGAAGAACAAGCATAGAAAACATCCAGAGTAGAGTAAAAACTACCATAATCATAGGTAAGACATCTACTCTAGAAATCAAGAAAAGCAGGCAATACAACAAGGTAAAAACAGGAACACGCAATACCCCGTTCAAGGGTATTGGTGGAATTTGCACAAAATACTCATCGACTTTCTACATAAAGGCACAAACCACCTACCTCGATCCAAGGAGATCGATATACTTGAACCACGATGACTGATTCTCCCTAGAATGCCGTAGATCTGAGAAAATGCACAAAACATTCAACCTTAGATAACTTGAGAAGGGGAAATAATTGAAAAACAAGGCTCAAGAAGAAGGGAGAACTCACCGCTGTGCTTCCAATGCAATCGACATAGCTCGAATCAGAGAACAAACGAAGAGGCGGGAGCTCGTTGAAGATTCGTGGATCCTCGACGCTCTCGGATGAACGAGACCTAGAAGAAGACGCTTCTGTGCGTCAGGCGCGACCCCGGTCCATTTAATGAAAAAAAGAAAATCACACGGCGTGTACTTTTAGAGTACACGACATGTACTAGGTTTTTCCGTACTCCACCAAAATCGGCCTCCACGTCACCCCTACACACCGTGTGTGTGGCCCGGACACGGCTAGCACATGGATTCGAGCCGGAGAAGAGTACACGACGTGTACTTCAAAATTTTCCAAAAACTTCATTTTTCTTAAAAACTCTAGAAAAAGGCAAGGCATACCTAAAACGAAGATCCGAGTTCTTATATAGACGGTGAATTTTTCTCTTTAGGATGTGGGAGGAGAAAGAGTCTCTCAATTTCATTGGAATGAATAGTCATGGAATGAGAATTTCTCTTCTTTTTATATAGTGGGTGGATCAAATACCCTGAAACGGTTCCTCGACCCCCAAAAATAAAATTCCCACTAAATAAGTAGTAAATGACATGTTATAATGAACTAACTGTGTCATAATGTCATTTATATTTTTATTACATACTTTCAATATATATATAATAAATATATTACATGATAAAACCGAGTCATTAACTCGACTCATAATTCCCACAAATATTAAGTGAACCTTGAATATTAAAATAATATCCATTCATATAATATTTTTCATGTATTCACTTAATACCTTGTGAATACTTTTTATAAATAAATTCAATCCAATTATTCTATACTCAAATAATATTGAATTTATTTATTCCTTGGTGATTGTTAAAGCTTGGAAAACTCGTGAACTCTATGGTGGGGTTCACTATGTCATATACACTTATTCACTATAATAGGGAAGACTCTTGAATATTCTATTGTGTGTGACTCCATAGGCCCTTATCTCAATAGAAGTAAATACTATTCATTGATCAAGGCCGAAGTTTAGAAACTCATAAAATCCCTTAAGGAGATAAGGAAAATTCATAACAATGACAACCTTTCCTACGAACACACGCTATTTAATATAATCTCTCTATCTTGTGATATCTCATAAACTGGATGCACAACTTGTGTCATAATCCATTCTTAGTTCATTATTTATCAATCTAATTAGATAAACTTACCTTCAACTACATTGAACAAGGATTTATGAAGGTATTATCATCCCGATCAACTTTGATCGATATATCACTTTCTCAACTCAAAAGAAAAAAATTCTATTAACCAATGTCATACCACCAAAGACGCACCCAACAAAAGCTACCACACCGCGACTTCAATGTCATGGTTTTTTCCTTGCATCAAAGTACACAATCAAATGGTACACATTGACAATGATCTTAAGTCAGGATACCAATACACATGTTCATAGATAGAATCAACCATTGACACCTAAAACATGCAGTGTTCCTATTACCAAATTTTTCCTCATGATCTCACCTACTAGAGATCACCAAGTGAGAACTTCATGAGAAGAATTATAAATGTTTATATACCCCCAACACCTGATAGTAAAAAATCATCAGTGACCAGTCAGTATGATGTATCTAGACCATAATACATATGTTTAATATTAATTCCATAGTATCTCAAGGTTTTCATTATAGCCTAGGAAGTGTTATAACCTTTTGATACGAAAAAATATTTTATAGACATTACCATTTAAATAGTGAATGTGTAAATATCAACACTATTATGGTAAGAGTACATCATACATAAATCACTATATATATGGTATGGTAATCTAAATGTATTGTCAATATGGGTTTTGGGCACCCACTATTACAACATTTTGATGGGTTCATTGTATAATGAAAGCACTAGTAAATTGGACTGGTTTAAAATCAATTTTGGAAATAGTGGCCTAACATCGAATATCCCCTCTCTTGTTAAATCATGATTCTATATTTTTACTCTCCTATTTTCTATCTAACCAAGTGAAGCCTCACTTGATTATCCTCACCTGTAAGTTTTTTTTTCTAATCATAGGGATGCAATAATCACTGCGACCTCTAATCTCACATAACCTAGTGACTGGAGATCTCCAATCACCCTTAAGTCAACACACTACTCATGATCACAAATAATGGAGAGAACCTAAGTGGCCTATGTGTGCATTCCAATGAAGAGGGATAAGAATTAAAAATTCATAGAAATAATAAAATATCCTAATGTCTAATGGTACTTCCTAAAGGCATCGTTAATTCTATCGAGGATACTGAATTTAAAAATTTATAAAGAAAATGAATGGAAACTCAAAAAATCTAAAATTAAGTAGTATAGGATATTGTAAGTCTGAGGTTGATACCATGAGGATAGGTTAAAAAATTAAAATTAATTTAATAATAAATACTTAAATCTATTTACTATTGCAGGAAATAAATCTAAACTACTGAAAATGGAGATTTTTTAAAAAGTGGGAGGAGAAAATAAAAATAAAGTTCACCAAGTATGGAAGATCCAAGTTTATGTGATTAATAAAATAGAAAACCCATGAAATTAAAGAAATAAACCCTAATTCTATCCATGATAGGGTGATAAAATAAAGAAAATAAAAATGATAAATGAAATGGTGGAGTAGGACTCATGGAGGAATCTACAAAACATAACACCTTGCCCCAGGCTCCAATCTCCAATGATTATGCAGCTCCTCCCTTTTCTTGTATTTATAGTCAAAAAGGAACCCCTAAATGTCATAAATTATATAAAATCATTCAATGAATTTTTCCAAGTCAGCCTTAGGGGTTACCTAGCAATTAGATTTGGGACCCAACCAAAATTCATTGAAAATTAGAGGCTAGAATTTCCATCAGCAAGTTTCACGGTGTATGTGACACGTCCTAATTTTTCATGGCCCACCTTTGGACTCCATTTAATCATGTATTTTCTAATTCCTTGTATTCCCGAAGCATTTCATGCCATGAATAGGTGTTTCATAATATGAATAGTGATTTTCCAGTGTCTAGATCCTTTTCCACTTGAATCTTCAATTATGAGCCTCAAACTCAATCCTTAACTTATCCCACATCCAGAAGAATCCTTTTTGTCATTAATTTCACATCCTTTAGTTGTTTTCTTTCAAATTTTATTCAAAAATATCTTTCCATAATATGAATAGAACATTAAATATTTGGACAAGATTTATCAATTTAATTACAAAAATTGATGAATTTTATATTTAAATATGTATGCATGAAATGTAGCTATCAAATCCCCTCAGTTAAACTCATGTTTATCCTCAAGAATTAAATATCAACAAATTACAAAGGATTATCACTCTACAATGATTTAAATATAATGTAAAAATAATCCACTGATTGAATTAAGAGTTAAATATATAAGAATCGCATTAGAAAATTTCATCAACTCCTCATTTTTCAAAGAAATCCCATCAACAATGTATTTTAATTATTCTATTTTGACTTAAACAAGACTCTCCTTCCTTCTATTCATATTTTTAAATTCATTTTCAATGTGAATGCCACTTTCAATTTACCTCACTTTAATTTTGTTACACTCATCATCAAGGTAACAAATGTAAATAGAGTTTTGATCATACCTTGAATCATGTTCCTTACCATAGGATTGAAATCAATCTACATTCTCTACCTCATAGAGAAAAAATAACAATTAATCATGAGGGATTCATTGTTAGGTTTAAATGACTCTGAGGTTTAAGGGTATGTGGGAAATGATATGAAAATAAGTAAAGCTCAAAAAAGAGGTTAATCTCTAAGACACTTTGCATGATAATAAAAAACGGCATAATGAAAAATTCTCCCTTACAAGATGACATCCCCCCTTTTCCCAAAACTCAAAACAAGGTCACAAATCAATGAAAACAATGAAAAATTCACCCTCTTGATTTTTCTCTTTTTCATTTTTTTCTTTTTTCATTTTTTTGAAAGTTAATTTTGGAAAATTCTTGCATCCACCATCCAACCACAAATGATAAAAACCATTGGTAAAGTAAATAGTAATTTTTGACCCTCTAAAACTCAAACCATATTTTATTTTCTTGTACATACATACATACATACATACATACATACATACATACATACATACATACATACATACATACATACATACATACATACATACATACATACATACATACATACATACATACATACATACATACATACATACATACATACATACATACATACATACATACATACATACATACATACATACATACATACATACATACATACATACATACATACATACATACATACATACATACATACATACATACATACATACATACATACATACATACATACATACATACATACATACATACATACATACATACATACATACATACATACATACATACATACATACATACATACATACATACATACATACATACATACATACATACATACATACATACATACATACATACATACATACATACATACATACATACATACATACATACATACATACATACATACATACATACATACATACATACATACATACATACATACATACATACATACATACATACATACATACATACATACATACATACATACATACATACATACATACATACATACATACATACATACATACATACATACATACATACATACATACATACATACATACATACATACATACATACATACATACATACATACATACATACATACATACATACATACATACATACATACATACATACATACATACATACATACATACATACATACATACATACATACATACATACATACATACATACATACATACATACATACATACATACATACATACATACATACATACATACATACATACATACATACATACATACATACATACATACATACATACATACATACATACATACATACATACATACATACATACATACATACATACATACATACATACATACATACATACATACATACATACATACATACATACATACATACATACATACATACATACATACATACATACATACATACATACATACATACATACATACATACATACATACATACATACATACATACATACATACATACATACATACATACATACATACATACATACATACATACATACATACATACATACATACATACATACATACATACATACATACATACATACATACATACATACATACATACATACATACATACATACATACATACATACATACATACATACATACATACATACATACATACATACATACATACATACATACATACATACATACATACATACATACATACATACATACATACATACATACATACATACATACATACATACATACATACATACATACATACATACATACATACATACATACATACATACATACATACATACATACATACATCCATACATCCATACATCCATCCATACATCCATCCATACATACATACATACATACATACATACATACATACATACATACATACATACATACATACGTTCATGATTATCCATTTATTTTACTTTACTACACACCCACACTTATCTGTTTCAAAATATACATCCCTTCCACCATGGAACTGTCTCCCCCACACTCATTTTTTTATAATCATGCAAAATATATCGAGTATGGTAGGAAATAATAAAGTAGTCTTATAATGTGGCTCTTCACTAACAAGACCATTCATGGATTCTATGAGAAAATTAAGGATTAATGTAAAAGTGGGTATCAGGATAAGGGATTATTCAAAATGAACCCCAATCATATTAAAAGTGATTTTGTAAAATCACAGCTTCAATAAGATGAAAAAAAAGTTCTAGAATAAATCAATCCCAAGTCTCACTTAAGAATTTTTCTCAAGAAAATAATGCGATAAATTAGGCTTAGAAAAATTCTTAGAAATAAGACATGTAATTGGGACAATCACTCATGGAAATGCACACTAAAAACAAAATCAGTCCATAAAAATTTCAGATTTTCAAAGTATATAAAATCTCATAAAAAATTTATTTACAAAAATCAACCAATTATACAAAAAACACAATTCATCAAATAAAAATATCCATGTTTATCTTTACTAATTAATTCCCCCATTTATCTCATTCAAATTTATTGGAAAAGAAATTTAAAATATGGCATGATGGTTATACTAAGAAGTGTTTGTGTTGATCAGAAAATCAAGCAAAAAAAAACTATGGGGTATGCATTTTCCAATTTAAATATTTTTAAGAATAAATGTATGGGGGTAACAGAAAATTATTAAAATTAAAACTCATAATCCCATTTTTCATGGTGTGCTTCAGCTTGTGACCGTCAAATTTCCTTTTTCTACTTTTGTTATTTTTTCTTTCTTTGTGCCTTCATTTTGGACCTAAAAAATTAAAAAAACTCATTAAAGAATAAGGCATTTTCCGTAAAGCTCAAAAAGATAAGGGGAGTTAAAAACTTAAATTCAAAATATAAAATTAATTTCTAGGAAAGAAATAAAACCAAATTCCTAGAAAGTAATAAAAACTCAGGTTGCCTATCGAAACATTCTCTTTTTTATTATGCTCATTTAGCTATACCTTACCTATGTTTTTTTATCAGAGTGTGATATAAATCTAACCTTCTTAAATTAACCCAATTTTGACTTTTAAGTTCATCTGGCTCATCTCTCCTCCTTTTCATTAAAGTCAGCTTTAAATTCTAAGGAGGTGACCAAAATCTAGAAAGTTTTTATATGAAGAAGTAAGAATATTTTCAGATTTATTAAAACTCTTGTTCTTCAATATTGGCTATGTTTTTTGAAATTCTATAATGGAAACTTTGAGTTTTTTAACAAGCTCCTCTTTTTATTCTTCTACATAGTTGGTACAAAGTACAACCAGTTCTTCTTTTTCTTCTTTTTCCTCCGACTAAGTAGACGTGTGGGAATCTTCTATGAAAATATCAGTGATGGAATCATCTTTAGAAAAAGGAAAAATTACCTTAGAGTTAGCTTTAACATAATATTCTTCTTTGGCCTCCTCATTGGACTCCTCTTTGGGATCCTTTACCTCTCTTTCCATGTTCTCCAGAATTCTTGGCCCTTCTTAGAACATTTCTTCCATGCCTTCAAGGATCATCTTTTCTGTACTCGAGTTTGGTTTCATTTTCCATGTTTATAATTGTTTCTCACATTTGTAGCTTGTTTGAACCTTCTTCTTTAGTGTTTTAATTTGTTGAGAAAGGTTATACATTTGTATCACCATTCAAATATGGGGACTCATTTTTTTCTCTACACACATATCCAAAAACACCCAAGCGTGTAAAATGAATAAAAGAAAAACATGCACTAAAATCAGAAAAGGAAAAAAGAGGAGAAAATAATTTTCTTAAATTATTAAATTAAATTAATCTCTACACCTGTATTCAATAATGGTGCCAAATATTGGTACCGTCCGAAGGCATTGTTAATTCTATTGGGAATAATGAATTTAAAAATTTATAAAGAACATGAAAATAAACTCACTAAATCTACAATTAAGTAGTATAGGATATTTCAAGTCCGAGATCGATCCCACAAGGAATGGTTGGAGAATTAAAATTAATTTAATAATAAAGACTTAAATATATGTATGATTGAAAGAAATAAATATAAACTACCGAACATGGAGTTTTTTGAGAAAGTGGGAGGAGAAAATTAAGTGCACCAAGTATGGAAGATCCAGGTTCATGTAATTAATAAAATAGAAAGTCCATGATTCCTCTAAATTTTCATTGGAATTGAGTTTAAGTAGGACCCTTGGTCTGGTGGATGCTCTCTCTCTCATTAATCATCTTTTCTGCCAATGATCATGATACTTCAGTTAATTAATAAAAGAGGTAAACCAAAACTATTTTTAAATATAGAATTCAGCAAACTCAATGGTCAAGGAGAAAAGCTAGTTCTATCTATCACTTTTAAATTATCTCCCCCTCAATTCTGTATATAATGGTCATGCATTACAAAAGTGAAAGAATAGAATTAAAAGAATTAATGAAAAAGGAAAACACAATTTAAAATAACCATAAAAAACATTTTCTTAAATATAATCCTCATTCATATTACATACTTGGCATGAAAGAAATAACCTCCTCATGCTATCCATGAGAGGGTGAGAAAATAAATAAAATAAAAATGCTAAAATAAATAGTGGAGTAGGCCTGATGAAGGACTCTATAGAGCATAACACCTTACCCCAGGCTCTAATATCAAATAATTCTACAAATCCTCCCTATCCTTGTATTTATAGGTTAAAAAGCACCCCCAAACATCATAAATTCCATAAAATTATTCAATGAATTTTTCTAAATCAACCATGGAGGTTACCATCCAATTAGATGTGGGGCTCAATCAAAATTTATTGAAAATTGGAAGTTGGAATTTTTGTGAGAAAGTTTCACAGATTGGCACTATGTGGCATGCTGTGATTTTTTGTGGTCCAACTCTGGAATTCATTTTCTCAAGGATTACCTCACATATTTTATTCCTAAATCATTTCACATTATGAATAGGTGTTTCAAAATTTTAATAGTAGTTTTCAATTCCAATCCTCATACTCATTCCTTGGCTTATCTCATTATAAGGACCCCACCTTAAAACATTACATAATCTTTGAATTAAATGAATAATTCAAATTGAAGATCTTTTCAAGTTTAGAGTTTTAGAGAATTAGGCCATAACTATTACATCTAAAAAATTTACAAAGTAGACACTTCTAATCAGTTTCCATTTTTTTCACAAAATAAAAAATCTTGAAAAAAAGAGTCATGTTTAGTTCCATGTTTTAGACAACATGAATTTTCCTTGATCTCATCCTTGACCCTTATTCATCTTTAAGTCCTATGGAAATAATTTCAAAAACTTAGGATGATCATAAAAAGCTCAGTAAGGGATACACAAAGAAGGATAATAGTTAGTTTTTCAAAAAAAAAATGTAAACCATGAATGCTTTATCATAAGTAATACTTTTCACCTTTATGAAGTAGTAAATACTCTTCACTGATTAAAAGATCATTACTTACCATTTTTTAACCAAAAGATTACCATAAAACCCATATAAATAACACATAACATATAAAGGTAACTTTGAAAATAAACATACTTAAATGGAATAACCATACGGTCAACTTCCACACATATCACTAAATGGAATAGCCGTACGACCGACTTCCATACCCAATGCATTGGAGGTTATAATGTAACCACCCGTCCTGATTTATCATGACACCAACCGTCATTTGATTTATCACGTAACCACCCGTCAAATGTCCAAGCACTATTATAAAATCATAGCACATAAAATATTGCAAATATAAACATTTCACTATTAACATTTCATTTGCAATCACAATATATCATTTCAAGATATCGACAATATCAATGCTTTATCAAACCATTTTCAAAACCATTTAAAACATTTAATAAAGAGATTTTTGAATCAAAGTATCTCATACCACTTTGAAGATTTTAAAGGAATTAAAATTTTAAGACATTAATTTCCATATAAATCCTTAAAATTTTTTTTTTAAAACATGGACATTAATGATCAAGATTTAGAAGAATAAATCTTTAAAACATTTAAGACAATATTTTAGTTAAAATGTTTTTAACAAAATGAGAGATGCTTGAATACAAATAATTGAGGAATAAAATTTAATAAAAACTTTATAATATCATTAGAATAAATGTATTCATGATATAATATGTAAAAGGACAGTATATACACCATATAAGAGTGAATTAGTTCATAACAACAATGAAGTCTCAATGGAATGAAAATTGAGGCAAAATCCCTTATAAAGACGGTATCCTTGGATTAAGGATAAATCAATGACATAATTATGTTTGGACAATATAAATACACTCAATATCATTGGATATTCAGTGTAAATCAGTCAGAGAACATTCACACATATTTTTGTAAAAACAACACCAATGATTAAATGTTTAACTCAATGAATGGGAATTGAGTTAAAATTACTCTTATCAAGTTCATATCGATGACTTGAGAATTTATCAATGGAGTGATTATGTGTATCAAAAGTATATCCACACAAAGGGGAGTGGAAATTAGAACATAAAAAAATAAACAGCGATTCCACACATAATCATAGCATGAAAAAAATTAAGAATTAGAAGATTAACCCAAGGAATGGAAATTGGGTTAAAAAGTTCCCTTACCGATTTGGTAACTTACGAAAAATAAACCACATGAAAGAAGGATCATAAAATGAAGATGTAAATACCCATTAATTAAATTATATTACACAAATAATATAATCATGGGCAGTACATACACCACACAAAAGGAAATAGTGACAAACATGGCATGAATCTCACGAGAATAAAAAGTGAGACGAAAACCCATTACCACGTAGCAATCAATCGAGTCGTATGAAAAAAAGTTAATAACCAAAAAATTAATAAAAGAATACCATGAATTTAAAGATAATCATGATAATATATATCAAAATTCAGTACACAATACACCACATGCAATAAATAAGTGGCAAACAATGGAAATCTCACAGAATTAAAATTGAGATAAGAAATCCCTTACCTCGTGTCTGACTTGACCCGTTCGTTCTTTAATCTCCTGAATAATAAACTAAAGTTAATTTATACTTGATTAATTTTTTTTTTCAAGTTTATTATTCCTTTTATATCACTTATTACCATGTTATAAACATTATGCAATCATTTAAGTTAATAACGGTCATTTTGTCGATATTTGGTACTTGAGTCAAAAATGGACTTCTTATAATTACAAGTTGTTGATGTGGTCAAAAGTTAATTTTATCATGAATTATATTCACGATTTATATATCATATATATCATATATATCCATTATATACATGTATTTATAACAGTACATATCATTTGGAGGTAAGAAATGAAATGCACTGTTCATGGAGACGGTAAGCCATACGTACGCATGAACGCTACTTTCATTTATATTTCATATTTAATGGAATGAAAAAATAATGAAACATAGGTATATTATAATTCCAGTATAATATCATATATATAATCTCAGTAGTTCCATCCTTTATATTCCCTACGTATGGTATGAACGAGTCATATCACTTTGAGGGGGCGGTAGTCCACACTTCCTCAAATGAAATTATCGCGTTTACCCATAATGGAAACCATAAAGGTATGCTATAAATGAAAAATAAAAAAGTATAAATAAAACATAAACATAATAAATATATTATATATAAATATAGTTCCATAATAATGGCCACCATGAGAGGCGGTTATAGATATTTGAACAATCATCATTTCGTGAGGCAGTAGTTCGCCGTCCATAGAAACAATATGTTCTTTACCCATTAGATGGAGGTGTGTGTAAGTATAGTTTGAATATTTCTCATAAAAACATACTTGTATATTATATATAATTGTGTTATTATAAAATAAAAAAATAAAAAAATTTTAGGGGTTGTAGAAGTAAAATAAAATAAAATAATTTAAGAGAAATTGTTACCTTTAATTCAGGTAACTCCCTTTGGTTTGAATCAAAAGGATTTCATGAAGTGCCTTCTGCTTAAGGTAAGGATTCTAAAAGGAATAGAGGGATCTTGAGAGCTTATTTGGGCAGGGTTTGGACAATCCAAGGGGCTTGAGAGGTGTAAGGAATTGGTTAGAAATGAGGGCTTTTTATAAGGGGGAGGAGGGGCTCTTTATGAAATTTTGAAAATATTATTTTATTATATAATGATTTTAAGTTTCTAAATGTCCAAAATTCATTAAAGTCAAAGATAAGATGAATCTTAATCGAAATAAAATCATTCAATAAGAATTTAATAGGTTTTGGATATTATTTTAATCTTTATAATCTTATTTATTTAAATCATTTATTAATGAGGTAAACACTGCATCATTATTGTGTCATATATAATTTAATCTATTTGATGTCTAAAAATTATAAAAAATTACCATGATATAGAAAATACTTTTATATTTATAATGAATATTTATAGTCAAATATATCAATTACATAACCCCACATTAAAATTTATTTAGCAAAACAATACATGTTTATGATATTTTTATTTTTACTTTAAATAAAAAGTTATTAATATCATTATCTTAACCAAGTGGATTTCAAAGGCCAAAAGTATCACCCAAGGATTGTCTTGGTCTGCCATTACTCACTCAATAAGTTTATGACAAGTGTTAAGGTAATTTTATATTAATTTAATATTATTTTTACCTTGAATTACCTTATTTACCTTTAGCTGCAGTAAATAAAAGTCAAAAGTTTCTATTCACCAATTTTTTTTTCATCTTATTGAACCACATTTTAATTACTAATAACAACCATGTAGGTCGGATTTTCAAAATTAAATTCACATAGGTGGTAAAATTTCATTTAAATGAAAAAGTCATCTTTTTAACTACTACTTAGTGTTTTCACTATTCATCAAAAATTGAAGTTTTTCAGAAAAATACCAAAAATTCAGCCTAAGATATATTTGATATTCTGAATTCAAAAATGATATCTATTTTACAAAATAAAAAACATAGAATTTGGATTAATTAATATAAAATTAATTCTTGTTGTCAAAACAAAAAGCATGTTTTTAAGAAATAGTAACTATCAAAAGATTGACACTTGTTTATGTCCAATTTCAAAGTGAAATTACTTACAATGACCAATATTGGATTAAATGGTAAAAATATAATCTAATTAAACTTTAAAACCATTTAAAAAGATAATCTAACCGTATAAATAAATTATATTAAAAGATAGTTTTGAATTAAAATACAATATTTTCACTATTCATTAAAAAATAAATTTTATAAAAAAAAATACAAAAATCATACCCAAAGTAAATTTTGATGTCCTTTTTATAAAAAAGAATTTTATTTTGTCAAATATAACTTATAAAAGTGACCCAAACTAGATTTAAAGAGAGTTCGCCATCAAAAGGCGGTAAATCGACCCTTTAATGAAATTAGAGTATTTATGCTTAAAATTGGATTCATTCACATTTTAAGCCTCTAAATTTTATTGGACAAATGTAAAAAAATTTAACAAACATGTATAATCATATTGTAGTTAGTTCTATTCACTCCCGCCAATACAACGGTTAGGCGTTAACTACCATTTAAAATAATAATATTATATTATTAGTGTGCAACATAAGATTTCAAAGAAACTCATTGTTGCGTATCGGGTAATCCCTCGAACATAGAATCCCTTTTAAAGTAAAATTAATATTTAATTAAAAAATATTAATAAATATGAAAATGTTATATTCTTTATTTAACTAGGATGTTACACCCATGTCTTGGATCATCCTTTTCCTTGTGAATTCCATCTCTTTTTTTTTGTTTTATTTAAAATTAAATTAAAAAATCTGCTTCCACAATATGAATAAATCATTAAATATACGAGAAAAAATCATCAGTTTAATAAAAATCGATAAATTTTATATTTAAATATGCCTGCATGAAATGAAGCTTTCATTTAAACTATTCGAACAATTCCATAGAGAATAACAAAAGAGATACTCATTTAAAATGTGGAATTCATTAATAAGGAAAAGGTAAGTCTCCTCATCTCAAGCACTAATTTCTCAATGTTCCATCACTGTAGTTATTACAAAAATTTAAAAGCAAGGTGAACAACACCAACAACTCAAGTTGATCACTCGTAGAAAATGGAACCTTTCTTCTGTGAACAGTTCACCATTTATAGAAGAATTCACTATGATATTTTGGCCATGTTTCTATTTTTACCACATGATAAACACAGTCTTATTACACTTCCTTATGTGACTCCATAACTTCTAGAATATTCTTCAATGTTAATTTTGATCTTCAATGGACTTTCCTTCCTTCAGATGATGAACACATATTTAACTTAGAAGGTCAAGATGGATTTAAACAGTTAATTCAGAAATTCTCCCATGATCAAGATCTGTATTACCTAAAAAATATATTATACCTCATAGTACATGGGAAATTCAGTGTCAGTTTTAGGTTGACACACTCATGTGAGAAAGAGGGATTCATGTGCTACCCGATTGGGTCTTATAAAGGCAGGCTTCGATATTAGGCCCGTTCCTAGCCCTGGTCATTGAAATGTTGTCTCGCCCACACTTAAACTGTTTCACTCTCATAAAAAACAGTAAATTAAATTTATTTTAAAAGATTTAATTATCTATACTCAAGTACATAAACTAGAGATAGTGATAGAAACTCATAAATTCCTCAATTGTTTGATTTATCCAACCTCCTTTATGAATTTAATTCACAGTCTCACTTAAATTCACACATAAGTTCCAGTTTTGGGTTATAAATGGAATTGATCCAAGTGGGACTAATATTTTAATGAGTGATAACTTTTCTAAATCTCTCTACACAAAGATTCGTTTCCAAATTTCATTTTTTCACTTCCTTGATACATCCTAAATGAAATTCAGTTAGATCATCTTCCCTTCTTCATACAAGTTCAGAATTAACCAATCCTATCCACCCCCATTTTCAATTAGCACTCATTGAACTTTTCCCAACCATATTTGTGAAAATTAATTATTGAATGAGTGCAGATAAACCCAAAACTAAACTATCCCAAGACATAAAGTATCCTCCAGACTAATTGTAACAGTCAAGGCATAGAAATAATTCTTAGGAAACCAGCTCTTAATCCACTCTAACTCTTATTGAATGGTTAACACACACACATGTGCTTATGTTGACTTAGTAATACTTCTAGATCAGTTCCCATCTTCTTGTTTTACTCCAGTTTATATGAGTTATCTGACTATCTTTTAAGGAGACCCCCCTGAGGTGCTACTCATTCACTGTGGTTTGGTTACTTATGTGTGATTTCAGTAGTCTAGTTCCCCCAAGTTATTATTTTGGTGCCACTATGTTATTTTAATTTACAACTATATTCTTATCTCCTAAGTTAAGTCTTCCATGAAATCAATGGTAAGTCCACTTAATAATCATTTTAATCTTAAAATTTTAGAACCAATAAATCACCTCTATTCTATCATGGTATTTAAACTAGGTAGTAAATCATGAAAGAACAAGTTTGTTTCTTCTTCTTCTTCTTCATATTCATGTTCTTTTTCTTTTTTTACACTCCAAAAATCTAAAAAATAGAAACATGAAAATGCTATGTATAGATCCTAAAAACCTATTTATAATCTTTTTTGGTTTATTTTGTTTAATACTAAAAGCACTTAAAAGTATAAATAAGAATATAGAAAAGGTATTTACATCCTAATCTACTTTTCCCCTCTCTCCCACACTTATCTTAGAAACCATTCTAATTAATTCCAATATTAATTTTTCAGGAAATACATACTAAGAATAAAAATAATCTAAACCGGTGTGATAGAAAGAGACAACTTAGGGTTCCTTGTTCAATAATAACAGGAGGAGTTTGGACTCCTCTATTATCTCTTTCCAAAAGACCTCATGGAAATGATTCAATTTTTTTTTCTATTCACTTTTATGGGGTGATTTTAATATTATTCTTTGATCTCAACTACACCAAATAGAAAAGTGTTGGTCACTATATAATGTCTATCCCATTTTGAATGAATTTTACCAGGGAATAGATTCTTCCTTGAAGAAAAAAACGATGCATTATCTCCAATATTAAAGATTCTTTTCTAGATGATATGTTTATAGACGGATTTAGAATTATCCTTGTATAATAGTGAGTTCTCATAGGATTCCATTCTCAGTTATTCAAGTTCCATTATCTATAGCTTCCTTTGTTCCTCAACCTTACCAAACTCCAACTTCACTCTCATGACATCTTAATAGGTTTTATGCTACAACTCAATAGGCAAGTGATAGTTATTCCCATAAATAATCATGTATGGGGATATACCTATGTGGGTTTTGTAGGTGGTCATGTATGCCCATTGTGCATCTTCAAGATTCTTACTCTAATATTTATTGTTGGGTTATATTTTTCTTTTTGAGAATCCTTTTTATCTCTCCATTGGACACCATGATCATACCATTTGTTTATGGGTGGTATGCAGCTTAATTATTAGGGTGTAATCCATATCTCTTCATTGGAGATTCTAGATTCTTATATAAAAATAGGTTTCCTTGGTCAGTGATTATTTCTCAAGGCACACCAAACCTACATAAAATTTTTAATTTCATAAATTCACTAACAACCTTGGAATCATTAGTTATGGTGGTTTTTTCTTCAATACACTTTAAAATATAGTTCAATACTAATAAGATATAGAAAAATATAAATCAAACAGGAAATGGGACCATGAAATCTAAAACCCAGACATCAAATATTTCACAAAAAATAAAGGGTTTTTGAGGAATTTTATGTCTTTTGTAAATTCCACTAGTAAACTGGCAATTTGGGATTTTTTTTTCAAAATTAAAGTGAATACTTGAAAATAGAGGGATAAATAAACCATATTTTAAAATTTTATTGGTTGTTATTTAAGGTAAAAAATGGTCTCCACATGTAATTTTGTGAAAAAATATAAGCACAAATTTAATTTTCTCTTCAGGGATATATCTTATAATGACTTGATCATTACAAATTTCCATAAATAAAGATATTCCAAAACATAAAATTTTGATTCATATTTTAATTTAGATGTATGATGTTTAAAAAATAAGGGGATTCCTTTTTGTGACTATAAAATTGACCAGATCAGCATACCAGGGTACTTGGGAGACTTTGTATAGTTGTTCACCTAGGAAGGTGTCATCCAAGTTTTTTTTTCAGATGGTGATTCTACCTTGGTAGTGTGAGGAAATCTGCTCATGTGGTCTGTAACTATATTCTCAAAACCTTTATTTTCCTTGATCTCTAGGTTGAATGCTTGCACCAGTAATATCCATCCTACTAATCTCAACTTCACATCATATTTTTTTAATTAAGTACCCTAGGTATGCATGATTATAATAAATATTTACTTTAATTACTAACAGATAAGATAATTTTTTTCCAAATCAACAATAATAGAAAAAAACCCTTCTCTATTGTTATATAATTGATATAAAATATATCAAGGGTCTGTGAAGTATAGTCTATCACTTTTGGGTGTCCATCAATCTTCAAGGAAAGTAAGGATCCTATATCTCTCTTGGAAGCACCACATAGCATTTCAAAGGGATAATCTTAGTTTAGTGAATGGATTATGGGGTATGTGGTCAAGATTTCATTAATCTTATCAAAATATATCCTACAAAAATAATCAAACACAAACTCATATTATTTCTTGATTAGGTTAGCCAGGGTAAATCAATTTTGCTAAAGTCCCTAATAAATATTATGTAAAATCTAACATTCCCTAAAAATGACCGAATGTGTGAAACAATGGTGGGGTAAGGCAGTGTAGAGATAACATAAGTTATGTCCTTATCCACCTCAATTACATCTTTAGAAATTATGCGTTCCAAAACATTTCATTTTTTACCATCAAATGACATTTTTCAAAATTTAATACCAAGTTTTTCCCAATGCATCTCTTTAAATATTTTTCTAAAATTTCAAGAAATATTTGAAAATAGGTTATATAGATAGTAAAATAATTAAGAAATAGCTCCATGAATCTCTCATTTAGGTCTGATAAGATACATACCATGCAACATTGAATGGCACCTAAGGAATTTCAAAGACCGAAAGGCATCCTCCAGTAAGCAAACGTACTGAAGGAACATGTGGAGGTGGTGTTATATTGGTCCTCTAGAGAAATTGGAACATAAAAGTACCCAAAAATCCCATCAAGGAAACAATAGTGACTCTTCCTAGCTAGAATCTCTATCATTTGGTCAACAAAAAGAATGAGGAAGTGGTCTTTGTGAGTAACATGGTTTAATTTTATATAATCAATGTAAACTCTCCAACTATACTAAATTCCAGTGGGCACCAATTCATTATTCTCATTTTGTATAATTGTGTATATAGCCTTATTAGGAATTATTTGAATGGAACTCACCCATTGGGAGTCTAAGATGGGGTAAATTATTCAATCTCTTAATAGTCTTTCTAATTCCTTTTTTATAACTTCCAGTAGGATTGGGTTGAGTCTTATTTGAGGTTGTCTCGCTGTTTTGGACTCATTTTCAAGAAAAATATAATGGATACAAGTGGTATAGATAGTCCATATAATATATCTTAGTTTCCACCTTAAGGACATGGAATTTTGTTTCAAAATTTCTATAATTTGATAAACTTTTTAGGTTTTAAATTATTAGAAATTATGACTGGCAGTTTTTCATTTTCTCTTAAATAAGAATTTTTTAAATTTGATAGAAGTAGTTTCAATTCTAGTATAGGGGGAGTTTCTAGTGATCTTTATAGCTCAATTTTATCCATGATGGAAACATTCACATGTAAGGTGAAAGTATCAGTGGTAATTTTGAGTAAATATTCAAAATAACTTTCATCAAAATTGATTTCATTATCACACATCATAGTTTCCAGATTTAGCTCATTTTCAAAAATATATTCATCTGAAAAATCATGTGATTACATAGCTTCCCTTAATAATATTATTTCATCAAAAATTTCAATTTATTCCTCAGATAAACAAGGAAATTATAAATGGTTTAAAGTAAAAATAGACTGCTCTTCATGGGGGTATTTCATTAAATCAAGTATATTAAAATTCATTGTTTGTTCACTAAAATCAGTTGAAAGAGTTACTTAATTAACATTGATAATTATTTTTAAAGTATTGATAAATGGACTACCCAATATGATAGGGGAGTTATCTTTACCTTTAACCTTCATGTTTAGAATATATAATTCAGCAGGGGCATAAATCCTTGCACACTTACTATGTAATGTTATGTTGCTTTCTTACAGGTATTTGTTGATCCCTATTTTTATCATGATTTTGTTGGGTCTTCTTTGAGGTTGTTTTGAGAGTTTTCAAAAAAAAAGGAATCCCTTGGGGATATGCACCGTTGGTGCATGGTTAGGGAAGACTATGTGGTTTGGCCCAAGTAATCGTGCGACCAAGCATGGTTTACTCGAAGGGGGTGCATGGTTTTTAAAAATAGTGCATACACCCCTCCAAACCATGCACCCTTAGGAAGAGGGTTTATGCACAGTTGACACATGGTTAAGGTAACCGTGCATCCAAAGTGTGAAACCCAAATAGAAACTCTATCTTGGGCACATGGTTACCCCTAACCGTGTGGCCTCTCTAGTAAATCATGTGCACTTGTTTTAATGCTCTGAATTTTTAATTAAAAATACTTGGGACCCAAGTTTAACCTCTATTGAACCACTAACCTCATATCGGATCAACCTAATCTTTTCAAAGCACTCAAGAGGCATATTAATTTGGATTCTTAATAGATTTCCTTCATTCTTGATGGATCAACTCATGGTATATTATGTTGTTTATTTGGTTTTTCTTTTTCTTCTTAGATACTCATTGGATCTATTCTCATCTTGTCATGTGGACCTGGAGGGGTTTTTTATGCTGAATATAGGGGTTTTGACATAGGATTTATTTTCTTATTATGGATCTAGAATGACGAGGAATCGATCTACTCTTCCTTGGTCTCCGTTTTTTGAAGGTGATTAGTTCTACCTCCATTCTTGAGGTAAGTGTCTCTATAAAAAGGAATAATTCTATGAATTTATTATTTTTCTTATAAATTCATTTTTTTTATTAATTTAATTGAATTAATTTGTGATTTTAATGGATTTTTTGGAAATAAATCATGTTTTTTAATGGGTTTTAATTTAAAAATGGTTTGTTCACACCAAGTGTTTGCTAAAATGCTTGAATAGTGATTTTGGTTTAAAAATGGTGTTTCAAGCACAAAAGTGGATTGTATTTGCTTTTAATTGTTTTTATAAATTGTGCAAATGGATTTTAAATGGTTTTTTTACAAACATAGCACATTGGGTAACCTTGGGTGCACTAGTAATAGACATTTCATTCATAGTGTGTGTAATTACACTTGAGGTTATCTTTAAATTTAGTGGGTGTAATTCCCAAAGTGGTTATACTAATCAGATCTACCATAATATTATATTGGGGATTTATTTTTATGTCTAGTATGTATACCCATAGTTTAGAGCCCAAATGGTGTACTTTTTCACTTTGATTGGATTATCACATGATGTATTGTTCATAGTTATATTCTCACATTCTATCACATGATGGATTGGTCATGGTTATTAGATCACATGCTTTCACATGATGGATTATGTCAAGGTTATTTTTCTTATATGTATAACTTATGGAAAATTCATTTATTTTATTGATTATGATCTCATGTTTTTTCACTTATATTAGTCATGTTACTTGTTTTGAGAATATGAAATAATTTTATGAAAAACCAATGGATGATTTACAAATGGTTTTTATTTATAAAAATTATTTGTAAAACTGTATTTATTTTAAATCTATAACTACAAAATTCTTGATATTGGATTTTTTATAAATTTTGTGGCAAAATCCCACTGGGCTTAGTGATCACACCCTAATTTTTTCTTTGGGTGGATGTAGACGTTGTTTTTCCAAAACCGGCTAAAGGTAAGGACATCTTGTAGCATGTCAACTTATCTTTTTGTCATTGACTTCATAGTGGGATGGTTTTGAGGTGACAGTTGGTCACATAGAGACTTATTGGTCTAGTCTTTTAATAATTTTTATTTTGTCCAATTTTTCTTAGATTTTATGGATCTTGTATGTATCTTTTTATTCTGCATTATACTCTGCTTGTTTGTCTTGTTTTATTATATACAAGACTTGTTTCTATTATCTTGTCACACCTAACCACCATAGTGGGCTGACTTAGGTGGCTTGTCTAGTTGACCAGAGTTGGTTCATTAAAAAATGGTACTAGAGGGATTCTCATCCTGAAGTGTGTTAACAATTCCTAAGTTTGGTTATGTGTCTTAGGTATAAAAAAGATAGAACTATTGGAATTTAGGTAATAAGTGCAGGAGGGTGTCTGGCCAGATCACTTATGTATCTAAATTTGAGTTACCATGGGTGGTCAGAAAATTTGTACCAAGTTTAGGACTTGGAGTTTGAGGTCATTTGAATGAACTATATGGGGATTTTATTTAAATATAATTATTCATTTTTAAAGTGTGAGTTTCATCAGTAGAATTCATATTGCTTTAAATTATCTTTGTTTTAAGGCATTGACATGAATTATTGAAGTTGGTCTGATGATTTTGGAATTTTTTCTCAAAATGTTGATTGGTTATCATCTTGTGTTTATTAGGTGATGCCTCCTATAAGAGATCTTACGAATCTGGGTGATGAATCTATGAGGAAAGTTCCACATAAAATCCACTGGTGGGATCTTCTTTGGTAGAAGCTGTAATCTTCACTATTCAGACTCTGGGTTAATTGGGTGTTAGTAACTGGGGACGTGTATGGGATCATGGATCAAAATTCACTAAGCAACATCCACCCATATTTCATGGTGATAAAGGACATTAGGAATATTAGGAGTGTCTTTCAAATATTTAGAGGATATTCAACTTATTTAATAATTTTGAGGACTCTAAGGTGGGTTTTTTCATGTACATTCTCAAGGGACCAGGAAGGAGATGGTGGGAATCCATTGCGAAAGCTAAGTTTCATGAGAATATTACTTGGAATTATTTCAAGAAAATATTCAATAAAATTTTTTACCCTAAGATGATATGTGTAACAAAGACTTGGGAGTTTCTAACCTTGTATTAAGGAGAGTGTACTGTTCTAGAGTATTCCACCCATTTTGCTGTGTTGGTGCATTTGGCACCAAAGCTAGCCACCAATGAGTACCTAAAGGCTTGGATGTTTGATATGGGACTAAGGCCTGATATTATGGTTTGGTTGGAGCTTCAGTTGGGGTATTTTTTATCCAGGGTGTGTCTTTTTTCTAGAAAAGTAATCACAAGGGTGGTCAATTTTCTTTAGGACCAATTTTAGGGGATTCATCAGGACAACATCAATTTGTCTACTACCAATGTGGAAGGCATGGTCATACTAATACTAACTATATGAAGACTCATAAGACTCATCACCATTGTAAACTATTGATCCATATGAGGCATTTTTGTGAAAGAATATCCTAGGGAAGTAAGGCTGGATCCATTCTCACCAAGGATTTGTAGGTTAATACTGACACATACAAGGGTGGTGTGCCTAATCCTATGGCTAGGGGTATGTTCATGTGTCTAATACGATATGGTTTTATGTGGAGGAGTGTGTACTAGAGTAATTTGAAGTAGGTCCAACTACTATTAGAGGTATGGTGTTTATTCTGTCTTCTATGGTGCTGGATTTGTTTGAAACAAATGATACTCATTATTTTATATCATAAAAATTAGTTTACATGTTGGTATTAAGTTTGGAAATTATATCATTATTTTTTGGATCTTTCCACACCTTTCAGAAAGAGGTATGAACAAGGTTTCAAGTGTCCCACATGTCGGGTGATGATAGTTGACTTTGAGGTGGTGTGGGACTTTTTATTTCTTGACATTAATATCTTAAACCTATACTTGGCATGGATTGGATGATTAAAATTAGGTCCCAAATAGAATATTATCATCATTGGGTTCAATTTTTATCTTCATATTATGACACTCATGTTTTTCATGGTGAGTGAGAATCTATATTGGGATGGGTGGGGCACATTGTTCCTTAGGTCAGGGTAATCTTATTCCAGTTTTCATAAATTTTTCTTGATGTTTTTGACCTTTTTTTGGGATTTATTCTGCCTGCAGTGGTGTGTGTGTTCCCTGAGGACTTTACAGATGATTTTTCTAATTTAACACTATAGAGAGAGGCCGAGTTTACTATTGACATGCTCCCTGGTACAATTCCCATTTCTATTCTATCTTATCGAATGAAACCTATTGAGTTTGTGGAACTTAAAGTCCATCTTGTGGACCTAGAGGCTAAGGGACTTATTCATCCTAGTGTGTCACCATGGGATTTACCTTTCCTCTTTTCTAATAAGTCATATGAGAGTCTCAGACTTCACATGGATTATCGAAAGTTGAATCGAGTGACCATTAAGAATAAATATCCTTTACCCAGGATCGATGATCTCTTTGACTAGCTTAAAGGGGAACGTTGGTTTTCAAAGATTGGCCTTCGGTCAGGGTACCACAAGTTGAGATTCCGATAAGAGGACATAACTAATAAAATATTTAGGATCTAGTATGGTCATTTTGAGTTTCTGGTTATTCCATTTAGTATCACTAACAATCCTATGGTATTTATGGCATTGATGAACTAAATATTTGATCAGTTCTTAGAATATTTTGTTTTTATGTCATTGGAGGATATTTTGATGTACTTGAAGTCAAAGTAAGAGAATACAGACCATTTGGATACCATTCTTAAAACCTTTAAGGAACATAATCTATATGGTAAACTTTCCAAATGTGAGTTCTGGATTCGGGAAGTGAAATTTCTAGGGATTTTCATATCTGAGAGGGGAGTCTCAGTGGATCTTGAGAAAATACAGGTTGTTATGAATTGGGATCACCCCAGAAATGTTTTTGAGATCTGAAGATTATTAGGTTTGGCTAGTTACTATAGATGGTTTATTTAGGATTTCTCCAAGATTGCATCTTCAATGAAAGATTTAATCCATAATGGTGTAAAGTTTGAATGGAATAAAAAATGTAGAAGATATTTTGAAGAGCTAAAGGTTAGGTTTACTTCTGTAACAACCCCAACCTCAGTATTCAAAAGTCAGTGGTTGTTTTATTACAATTTCATAGATACAAGAGATCAAATCACCAAGGATCGATCAGTTTATTAGTCTTGAAGAAACTAGATACATAAACGGTTCCTTGTTACATTGGTAATTAAACATAGTATATAACAATAGAAGATAAACAGCTTCTTGTCACTTATTCAAAGATTTAATCTTCAAAACCTAGGGAAGGAATAAAATAAAAGGGTAAGATAAAATGCATAGTAAGGGTTATATTAAAAAATAATAAGTGAAGTAAATTCAATAAGGCATGTACACTATGGAAAGTTAAATAATCTAAAATATATTTTCCATCAATAAACTGAGAATGAAAATGCATCTATACATTTTTTAATAGTGAAAATATCATGGAAATAAATAACTAAATACTGAATAAAGAAGATTCTTATTTATTTTAAATCATGTATCTAGCACATGAACCATTATATTGTCAATACAATTTAAGTATGTGGCTAAAAATCTGTCTGATTCTTCTTGGAAACAAACACAAAGGGTTTATTTCCAATTGTTTTGTCTCATGAGACCTGTCGATGCATCGAAGGGCTATAAAGTCAGGGTCCACCCATCACTACAAGTCAAAATCATTCTTCATATATATATTTTGTTCAAGAACCATATTCCTTAACAAAATATCCATATTGAGTAGGAAATACCGATTTATCAATATTTCAACATTCAAAGTATACACCATATGTAAAAATGGTATACAGATTAGACAATAATCATATCCACAATATAAGAAAATATGGATATTTAAGAGGAATATAATTTCAAACGAAAAATTATCTCAAAGGTGTAGTAGATAAACCATATAAAAATGATTAGGTTGACAACACCATGTAAGTCTCAATGGAATTGAAATTGAGATGAAGTCCCTTGCCTTATGTCTGAATGTGTTCTCCACTTGATCTTAATGTCATGGATAATAAGATTAAATCCATTAATTAATTAATTTAGAACATTTTATACATGTATTTTATTTATTATAATTTTATTAAGTTCATTTATGGTCTTTTTGATGAGTTATATGATACGATTTTATCATTCGAGGACGTTCATTTCCTTGGTTTTCATGATCAGTTTACTTATATATGTGTATGGAAAATCATGTAAAATAAGTATAGTTATCCAGAATTAAAATTATATGTTATTAATGAACTTATATAATATTAAATGGTTATATATTTCATTTTTTTATATGGTTTTAGTATGAATCAATAGATAAAATTTTGGTGATAATCGTTTAGATTATTTTAGCATTTTTTTGACCATTATGAAATAGTTTTGTTTTATAAATTAATATTATGTAAATATATTGTTTATAGAACTTCAAATAAGTTGAAATACATATATTATAATATGGTTTATCCATTTAAATGGTTTTATGACCATAATTAAAGGCGGAAATTAAAAATGAAAACGCATCATCCATGATGGCGGGAAATCGACACATCACGAACGATGTTTTCATTTTTAGAATAAAAGGGAGAGGAGAAAAGGTTTGATGATGGATATTACATTAAAATAATAACATTAAATTATATAAAATATATTTCAGTTATAATTTTACTTTGTATAGGGGGTGTGAGGGAAGGATTAGAAAATAAAATAAATTAAAAATAAAATGAAAGGGATGGATTAAGGGTTTTACCTCTTGAATTCTTCTCCTTGAGGACCTCCTTAAGGGACTTGAGTTTGGTCTTTTATTGAGACAAAAGGATCCTGGATGTGGGGGAGAGAATTAGGAATAGAATTGGTCAGAAATTGGATATGCTTCAAGGCTTTGGTGGTGTGATTAGAAGATGTGGTATTTATAGTGGAAGAGAGGGGTGTTTTTTATTATTCTAATCATTATTTTATTATTTTGGTTCAAGAAAATAAATAGTGATGATTCTGGTGACTAAATAAAGTAACTAGTGCATGTATGATTTAACCAATGGTTCTTACATCAGCTATACATCATTTATGATTCAATAATTCATGTATTTATCTTATACCATAAATTATTATATTTCACTATTCACCAAAAAATCAACTATTTTAGAAAATCCCAAAAAATCACCTTAACCATTTTCCAACACGTAAAATTTAAAAATAAAATCCATTTTATAAAAATTATTTTCTAAATATGAGAAATTTAATTTTTAATTAAAATCATCATTTACTCAAAAAATACCAATTTTAAAATTATAACTGATTGTATAACACTTTGAAAAAATAACTAAGGTCTCATAAAATTATCTTATAATAATAAGACAAAAAATATTAATTTATGATTCTATTTTATTCAAATAAAATTTCTTTTAAATCATTATATTAATTATAAAATTATAAATAAACATTTATGTTTTATAAAATTACCAACACTAAATTTATCATTTTCAAAATATTTATTTACTTATACTATGATATAATTATATCATACTTTCATTTATAAGATTCATAAATTTTATTTATACTTTCATATGTGAGGTTACAATTCTATTGGACAAATTACTATTCCTAAAGGTTACAATACTATTCCAAAGGTCAAGTTACTATTTCATTGGTATATGTTCCTTAATTTCTAGAAAAAGACTCTTATTTCATTCATTATTAATTTATAGAGTTTTTTTTGTGTTATCTAGGTGATTTTATATGATTCATATGATATGAAATAATTTTTTGTGCAATTTAAGACATCGAATGAATTGAATTTATTTAAGAGGAAACATCATAAAATCCTGGGGCGCTATAACTTTAGTACCAATTTTGATTCTTCCAAAACTGGGTTTGGGTTATGATGTTTTATGTGATTATTTTGGTACAGGTTTGGGATGTGTCTTGATACAGGGGAAATATGTGGTGGCCTATGACTCTCACCAATTACTCCCTCATGAGAAGAACTACCTTACCAAAGATCTTGAGTTAACAAAAATTATGCATGCACTCAAAACGTGGTGTCACTATCTATTTGGGTAGAGGTTTACTATGTATTATGAACATAAGAGCTTGAAATATATTTTTACTCAGAGGGATCAAAACTTGTGATAGAAGCACTAGGTGGAGTATATTAAGACTTTTGATTTTGATATTTTATACACTCTTGGGAAAGGGAATGTGGTTGCTGATGCATTAAGAAGAAAATTATTGACACAATCCATGAAGGAATCAGTTGAGGAGTGGTCTATGATGAGTTTATTTTCCAAGATGATATTGGGAGTGTAAGAGGCTGGTGGATATGTGTTCTTGGTATCAATGAAAGATGACTCGACTTTTGATGAGTGAGTTCGGCTAGAGCTGGTGGTAGAAACTAAGTTCCAATGATTAAGTAAAAGTTTTTTTTGGTGGGGAGACCTTAGGTGGGTGGTCTCGATCTCCCAAGGGAGCTTTGTGCTTCTATATAAAGTTGGTTAATTTGATTTCTCTGAGTAAATAGTTTATGGATAGTAGAAACCAGTCATGTTGGTCCATACACCCTAGGGATACCAAGATGTATCATGACTTGAGATGTCAGTATTGGTGGATAGGGATGATACTGTCGATTTCATATTTAGTATCACCACATCTCACTTTTCATAAAATTAAGGTGGAACACCATAGACCTACTGGTTTGTTGCAACCTTTAACCATTCTGGTATGGAAGTGGGATGATATTTCTGTGGACTTTATCATTGGTTTTCCATAGAATTATAGTGGGAATGATGTGATTTGGGTGATCATTGATAAACTTATGAAATTAGGGTGATTATCTTCTTGTTGAAGCCAAGGCTATTATTGAAGGGCTCAAGGTTTGCAACTCTCTTAATATCCCACTGTCTGCTATTGAAATAGATTCTTTAGTTCTTATCAACTCTTTCAAGAATAAGATCAACACTCCATGGATGATTGTTTATTATATTCTAAAGATAAAGGGGTACATTAACCAAGCCTTCATAACACACCCTTAGCATGAATGAAATAAATTTATGGATTTGTTAGATTCAAAGTGTAATCAGGATAATTATAGAATTATTTTTTCTAGATTGTGATCCCTTCCCCTGAGTGTGTTAATCTTGTTTGTGAAGATGCTCTCAATCTGCATTACTTTAGACCCCCCTGAACCTATTTTCCTTTGGTCCTATTTAATAATATTTTTTATATTGGATAGATGGAAGTAGATGAAAAAAGTAGAACATATTAGATACTTGTACATTTGAGAGATTATGAGACTTCATGGGGTTCCCTATGTGATTGTTTCTAACAAGGACCTGAGGTTCACATCCAGATTATGGAAAGGTTTACAGAAGGTGATGGGTTTCCAATTGAAATTAAATATGGATTATCATCCATAGATGGATGGACAGACAAAGAGAGCTATCCGAGTTCTTGAGGATATGATTTGGGCCTACGTGCTTGATTTTAGTGGATCTTGGGAAAAACATTTTCCTATAGTTGAATTTTACGATAAAAATAGTTATCAAGCTTCGATAAATATGGTTCGCTTTGAAGCATTGTATGGGTGGACATGCAGATCTCCCTTGTGTTAGGAAGAGTTGGTAGAATGTTCCCTATTTGGGTCAAGTCTCATTTAGGAGACAAGGAAAAAGGTGCAGTTGATCTGGAAGAGGTTGATCATAGCACAGAGCCATCAGAAATATTATGTGGACCATCATCATCGAACTCTATATTTTGAGGTTGCTGATTAGTTTTTTCTCATAGTTTCACCTTACTTGGGACATCATCAGTTGGATAAGTAGGTTAATTTGGGATCGAGGTTAATTTTCCACTTTGAGATCATAGAGAGACTTGTAAAGGTGAAATATCGGTTGGACTTACCATCTCACTTGACTTCGATTCACAATGTGTTTCATGTTTTCCAACCAAGGAGATATCGAACGGATCCTCACCATGTGATTTAATGGTAGGATGTTGATCTTGAGCCTGATACCACCATTGTTGAGCTACCAGTTCATATTATAGGTCGCCAAGATAAGGTACTATGTGGTAAAATGATTTCCTTGGTTTAGGTACTATGGTAGTGCGGATGGGATAGCCACAAGATGTGGGAGTGGGAATTTTTGATGAGGCAACAATGGTCTTCTCTTTTTGCGAGTCCATAATCTTAATCACTTTCTAGGGATAGAAAGCCTTTATGGTGGGGGTATTGTAGTGTTCTGTTACATTCTTATAAGTAATTCTTGACCCTTGTTTTGACCATTCTTTGGTTGGGTCTTACTTTGGGGTCATTTTGGGAGTTTTTTGAAAAATTTAGGATCCCTTGGGGCTGTGTATGGTTGGCACATGGTTAGGTAAAATCATACGGTTTGGCCTAAAAAACTATGCATCCAAGCATAGTCTACTGGAAGGGGGTGCATGGGTTTTCCAAACCATGTTTCCACCCCTCAAAGCCATGGACCCCTTGGTAGAGGATTTATGCATTTTTGGAACATGGTTAAGGTAACTGTGCAGCCAAACCATTCACCCCAAATATAATCTCTGTATAGGGAACACAGTTAAGGCACACAATTACTTCTAACCATGTGGCATCTCCAAAAAACCATGCAAGTAGGTTTTTAATGCTCCTTATTTTTAATTAAAAATAATTGGGACACCGGTTTAACCTCTAATTACCCACTAACCTCATATTGGATCAACCTAATCTTTTCTAAGTTCTCAAGAGGCATATTTCTTTGGATTCTTGGAAGATTTCCTTCATTCATGACAGATCAAATCAAGGTATGTTGCATTTTTATCAATTTTTTACTTTTCTTCTTAGATCTTCATTGGATCTATTCTCTTATCTTCTTATGGAACCCTAAGGATCTATGTATGGTGGATATAAGGGGTTTGAAATATAATTTATGTGTTTCTTATAGATCTAGGATCAGGAGGACCTGATCTACTCTTCCCCGGTCTCTGTTTTTTAAGGCGATTAGTTCTACCTCTATTCTTGAGGTAGGTGTCTCTATACAAAAGGAAAATTCTATGAATTTATTTTTTTTATTTTAAATTACTCTAATTTATTCATTTAATTGAATTGATTTGTGATTATGATGGATTTTTTCAAAAATAAATGATGTTTTTAAAGGGGGTTTACTTTAAAAATGATTTTTTCACACAAAGTGTTTGATAAAATGATTGAATGGTGGTTTTGGATTAAAAATGGGTTTTCAAGAACTGAAGAGTATTTTCTTTGATTTGAAAATGTTTTATAAACTATGAGCATGTATTTTTAAATGGTTTTTTACAAACATAAAACATTGGGTAACCATGGGTGCATTAGGAAAAGACATGTCACTCATAGTGTGTGTAATGCCACTTAAGGTTTTCTTTCACTTTAGTGGGTGTAATGCCACTAGAAGTTATACTGGTATGATCCACAATAGGCCTAGATTTGGGATTTATTTTTTATTTCTATTAAGTATACCCATGGGTTGGATTTCAAATGGCATGATTTGTCACTTTGATTGGATTATCACATGATATATTGGTCATGGGTATTTTCTCACATATTTCACATGATATATTTTATCATGGTTATATTTCTTAAATGTTTACCTCATGGAATATTCATGAATTGTATTGATTATTCTCTCATGATTTATCATTAATAATTTTAATGTTCTTTGTTTTGAGAATGTGAAAGGATTTTATAAAAGACCAAGGGATGATTTACAAGTGGTTTTGATTTATGAAAATGATTTGTAAAAATGTATTTGTTTTACAGATTGAACTATATCATTATTAATATTAGAATTTGTATAGATTTTGTGGTAGAATAATATTGGAATTATTTCTCACACCCTAATTTTTCCTTTAAGCATTTGTGGAATTTTTTTTGTAGGACCCATGTAAACGGAAGGGCATTAGTAGCATATTAGCTTATATTTTCATCATTTCCTTTATAGCGATATGGTTTGGAGGTTATAGTTGGTCACATGGATAATTTTTGGTCTAGTATTTTCATACCTTCTAGTTTGGATTGGTTTGTATGGATCTTGGATGTATATTTTTCTTTTGAGTTGTACACTAGTTTTTTGTCTTGTTTTCTTATACACAATAATTTTTTATGTTGTCTTGTCTCACCTAACAACCATGGTGGGCCAACTCAGGTGGATTATCTAGATGACCTAGGTTAGTTCGTTATAGAATGGTGTCAAAGGGATTCTCATCCTAAAGTGTGTTAACACTGCTTAAGTTTGTTTTTTTGTCTTGGGTAGATAGGAGTTAGGACCACTGGAATTTGGGTAGTAAGTGTGGGAGGGTGCCCGACCATCTCACTTCCATGTATGAATTTGAATTACCATGGGTGGTCATAAATTTTTTACCATGTTTGAGACTTTTAGTTTGAGGTAATTTGAATGAAATGGATGGGGAGTTTATTTAAATGGACCTATTCCTTTTTAAAGTGTGAGTTTCATTGGTATAATTCACATTTCTTTAAATTCTTCTTGTTTTAAGGCATTGACATGAATTCTTGAAGTTGGTCTGATGATTTTGTATTTTTTTTTTCAAAAAGTTGATTGGTTATTGTCTAGTTTTTATTAGATTATTCCTGCTAGAAGAGATCTTCTGAATCTGGGTGAGGATGCTATGAGACAAATTCTGTATGAAAATCCATCTGTGGACCCTTCTTTGGTAGAAGCTGTAATCCGAACTATTCATACTTTGGGTTATGTGGGAGTTGGGAACCCAATACATGTAGTGGATCATGTCTCAAAATTCACTAAGCAACATCTACCCATCTTCTGTGGTGACAAAGGACCCCAAGAATCTGAGGATTGTCTTGATAGGATTGTTTCACACCTGGATTTCCAATTCCATGCTTTGGTTCAAATCCTCTCTTGGTTCTTAGCTTTCTCTTGGTTTCCAGGTACTCTGGGTTTGAAATTTTGGTTTCTCCTATGTTCTTGATCTATGAACTTGTTCTTGGGGGTTTTTTATGATACTTGGCCTCCTCTTTTTTTTCAAAAGGATGGTATTAGGTTTTGGTGTGTCATAGTTGGTTTTGTGACACTCCTAGTGGAACCACTTGTGGGGTAAGTTGTTGAGGTGGTTTGTACCCTTGAGTTGGATGAGTTTTGGGGTGAAAAGGATGGATTATTTTGGGACATTTTCTCCCCTATACTTGTACTATCTTTCCCCCTTGGTTTCCCACTTGGTCCCCCCTAAAATTGAAGGTAAAACATTACATTTTGGGTGGCTATAACATGCCACACAATTTATTAAACCATATAGGGGTGTCCAGGTCATTAAAAACATTTTGAATTTCCAACTTTCCCCTTCTATAATAAACCCAAATCTGCCCCATTCTTCCCCATTTCATGCCCTACCTCCATGGAAAACCTCCAAGCTCTCCCTCCCTCCCTTGGAACTCAATTTTGGAGGGAGATTTGATGGGGGAAACATCAAAATCATGCAAGTAAGTTCTTCTCTCTTTGATTTCTTCCCTTTCCTTAGGGTTTCTTTCACCCTTTCATGAGTTCTAAAATTTCAAGAAGTTTGGGTTCGTACCTAGAGTTTAAATTCATGTATTTTGGGTGAAATATTGGGGTTTTAGGTTTATTTTATCTTCATTGTGGTGCGGTAGTGGTGCAGTTGAAGTTTCGCACCAAGATTTGAGGGTTTCGACACAAAAGGTAGGTGATTCCATATGTATACATTCCTTAATGAGTTATAATGCTTGATTTAGTTATTTTTCATGTTCTTCATATGTTTTTTGTGGTTTAAAAACTATTTTTTATGGATTTGGTTAATCGTTTAATTTTATAGTTGCATTTTAGCTTGAAATTGGGTGATTTTCATGTGAGACTTTTGGGGTAATATTTGGGTGTACTTTATAACATATGAAAGTGATTTATTAGTGCTAAAAGGGGATTCCAATTCTGATTTGTTAATTCTTTGTTGTCACATGGGACTAAAACGGGGGTTTTGGAATGGGTATTATGTGTAAAACCTTGTCCCGCTCCTTGAAGGTGTTTTATGAAAATGTGTGTTTTTCATGGGTATATTTTGTGGTATTATTTGAGGTAATATTATAAGAATTGAGAATGGTTTAATAAATGTTGCAAGGGATTCCCATTTCTGCTTTGGTAGGGTCTTGGGGTGATTTTGGCCTTGAAAGAGGGTTTTGAAATGGGTTGTATTCAAACCATGGTTATACCCCTTGGGTTGGTTTTATGAAAATTGTAAATGATTTAATGAGTTACACAAAGTGTGAAAAGGATGTTTATGTACTGTTTCGGTGGGTGTATATTATAAAAATATTTTTTAAAGATAAAGTGGTCAGTTGTGATGTTAAACTCTTTAAGAATGTTTTTTAATTTGTCGAGGTGATTTATGAAATTGTGATGTGGGTGCGAAACATGTTAGTGGGATGTTTTATGTGAGTGTAGTGTGAAAAATGGATTTTGTTTATGAAATAAGTATTATGTGATATGTTTTTGGGCTATTATGTGGATCGAACTATCTTTTAAAGGTTTTATAAAAAAATTTAAAGGATTTTTTGAAGTGTTAAAGAGATGTGAAAAGTGTTGTGGGCTATTTTGGTGTGAGTATGATTTAAAAATGTATTTGAATGAAAAAGGGGATTATCTTACTTGTGTGATATAAATGTGGGATGTTTGGTGAGATTGTGATGTGTAAGTGGTATTTTCATGTGAAAATTATATTTCATGGCGTTTTGAACTTGTTTGAGTACAAGAGGGAAACCTAGGTATCTTGGTGGGTGGACGTGTACTAGTATGATAGTGATCCCGTGGGGTTTGGCCTTAGTTTCACATAGAAATATTGACACTGAAAACACTAAATAAACTATGATGATTATGATGATTGGGGACCACTAGGTTTTGGGTATGTTCCCTACTAGTGGCTCGTGTATGAGAACAAATACTGTGATGGTTACCTTCACCGAGATATGAGGTACCTGAGACCCACAACGAGCTAGTGCCTAGGGGTTATTTTCCCATTGATTGTGCTCATTATTTACTTTGTGATTACCATCGGCATATGGTATTGTTGGCTAGAAAATTCAGTAGTATTGGATTTTTTTTAAAAGTGTCGATTCTTTAAAATAGCCCACTTGAAAACTGTTTTTATTTAAAGTTGCATCTTTTAGAAATTGTTACTAGCATTCCATGTTTATGAAAACTTGCAAGTTTTTCGTCTTTGAATGTATATCATAAGAAATATCTTAGTGGAGGTATTATACTGGGCTTTGTCTCACACCCTACTTACACCTTTGGGTGTAAGTAGACTTGGTTATTTTTTTTGCAGGTTTGGGTACAACATTTTGTGCCAATGGTTTGGGTTTTTAGCTGTCCTTTGTGAGGTAGTGTTGTGTAGATGGATTTATGGAGGTGCCTCTTTACATGGGGAGGTTCTTGGGATGTATTTTTAGGTTTTATTCCAGTGTAATGGTCTTTAAACATTTTTTTAAATTATGTAATTCAGTTCTGAAGTTTTGTAAAAGATGGTTTTGTTTGAAAAATCCAGAATTGTTTTATTGGATTTGTTTGTCATTTTATATTTATAAACTTGGGTAAATCATTCCAAATTTTTATTTTATGATACGCGGGAACTTGTGACAGCCCATGGGGATTAGGAATGACCTTCGGTACTTGTCACAGGCCAGGTCGGGTGCTGATTTTGACGGCGACCAGATTCGGTTCGTGGAAAAATGGTATCAAAGGAGGTTCTCTCTCTTTGGTTTATGTTATTTGGGGAGCAGTCGGGATAGACCAGAGTTAGGATTTTCAGGACTTGATATTCTAGTTATGGGTAGTGTTCATTTCTAGCACACCTCATGATGGAATTCGAGTCACTATGGGAACTTGGGATTCATTTGAGTCCTTTGGTTTTCTTGGTTTGATGATGATTAGGGGAATTGAAAAGAGAGTTGGGTTAATGGTCTCAGTGAGCTCGTAGGGCCTAGAAAGACATGTGGAGATGGGGATATTTCCCTAGAACACTCTCTATGATAGTGAAGTGATTGGTGTATGGACTCCACCCATATGTCCAAGTCACCCACTGAAGCTAGTTTTTCCTGGCATTTTCTTGTGTCCTTTAGTTTTGAAATCTTGGAAGTTTGGTTTTAAAGAAAAAATGACATGGTTTTGAGAAGCATAAAGTTTTTTTGAAATGATTTTGTAATAAAGAGGTAATGGTTTGATTTGTGAAATGGTGGAACTGAATTTTCATAATTGTTTTGAAATGGAAAATGGTGTGTTTACACCTCTTTTGAAAGCAGGAACTGTGTTAAAGTTGGTTTTGAAATAAATGTTTCTAATAGAGTTTTCTAAACTATTGAAAGGTGTTTTAATGGGATGAATTTTTTTGAAAATGATGTGAATAGATTGAAAGTGAGTTTTCATTTAAATTATTTTTCCTTTTTGAAAATTTTTATAAGCTGTAATTTGGGTTTGATTTCGTGGTTAGCAGTTTTGAGAAAAAGGAAGTATTGGTTGACTGTTTTGGTTTCGAAAAGTGGAAAGAATTTTTGTTTTATCCTTTGGTTTTTCTGTGAGAAACCACATGCATGGGGTTATATGAGATGATGGATGGTTAATGTCATGACTGGATGAGTGTTGCGATGGATATGAGGAGGGTTCCCAGTGTGGCACAGAAACATGCATGTGTGAGGCCCATGGGGTACCATTAGTGGGTACGCTAACCGCTAAACCATTTATTTTAAAAGGGATGATTTTAAAGGAAAACTTGATGTCTTGATGACTAGTTTGGGATGGTGTGTATTATGAATTTTGAAAATATTGATGTTTTAGGATGTTTTGAGTCCAAGAACCCCTCCTATTTGAATCAGGTTTTGGGTTTGTGTTTGGTCGGTAAGCTGGGTTAAAGGACTGGTTAGCGATCTCTTCTGAAAATGTTTCGGGATGCCTTTACAGTGATTCCATTCATGTGTTTGGATCTAGTTTGTGGCATTTTTTGACCAATGGACCATCTTGGTTGGGTCCTTGGGTTCTCTCGTTGGATAAGGTATTCCCCACCCCCATTAAGGGTTAGTGCATGACTAAAGTGCAACCCGGATTGTTTCTTCATTGGAAGAACCTCCAGTTGATCAATATAAGGAATATTTTTCTCAATATTTGGAGATTTATCTTACACCATTTCCTTTCTTGGTTTTGTGGATCCTCTTGTAACGAGAGGGTGCTCATGGAAGGTTTGAAGAGACCTTAGTTTCTTAAGTTACCTGATTCGTCGAGGGTGGAAGTGGTCTGGGGTTATCAGTGTGGATGGTGTATAAGAGGGCCTCTAGTTCCTTCGTAGTCTCTTCGAATAAGGGGTTTATGTTAAACCACCAGTGGGGAAAATCTGGTAATGAGAGGCTGTTATAGCCACTTTCTGGAATTTTGTGATGTTAGGGGGTGTTGTATAAGTTCCCCCTCCATGTATTGTTTCTATCAGTCACTTTGGTCATGTTTAGTTATGCCTTGTGATGTCATGTGCTTGTTTGACTATAAAGGTGAAGGCTGTACAATCCTATGGGAGCCTCTATTATTTTGGGAGTATGTATCCCTTGGAAAAACTTTAAAATCCTATATTTTAGACGAAGGTGTTTATATGTGTCCTTTCATTCTATTGTTTCTCACCTGAAGAAACAAGGTATGATGTGTGTGAATCTTCTAAGCCCTTGTTTCTAGGAAATGTCAGGTTTTGGTAAAGTGAGTTTGGAGTGTGTTATGTCTTGTGGAACCCATATGGGATCAAGGTATAGTTTTCATGGCATTGAATGGGAAAGTTCTATTTAGGGGGTTTCTAAATCCTAATTCTGAGTTCAAATATGCTTCAATCATTTGAGCTAAAACCATAGGTATCCGAGTGAAGCTGGTGTGTAGTCAAAGGAAATCCTAGGGTCGTTTAAACCCTTGTACAAAGTCATATCCTTAGTATGAATGATGGGGAATAGTGTAAACCATGGGTGTCATCATCTTGATTTTTTTCCCCTTCAATGGAAAGAGGTGGGAGGATCTCGTGTCCATGTTATCACCCAATTTCATTCCCTCACCCTTTGGCTTCCATTGAGTTTTTGGAGAAGGGTTTGAAATTTGGATAGACAAGTTGAGCACACAGTTTTTTCACAATTAGTAGTGACCGTGTTCTAGGAATCCATGCAGACAGAATGATCCCCATGGTTAGCACACTATTTACTAAACTGTGCGGACTAACCATGCGGTCGTCCCAACTTTTTAAATTTGGGGTTCGTTTTGTGTCATCCCATGCTGGTCGGTTAAGATGGTTGGTTTTTATGGTGGGGAGACCCACTATGGTTCTTATATAATTTCTTTTGAAATAGTCTAATGGAAGTCTACCCCTTTCACTAGGGAGTCCATTCGGGCCTCCCCCGTTTAGTATCCCAATTCTGTATCGGGAAAATTTAAGTTGTATCTTATGGTGGGGAACCCATTTTTGTCTCCCCATACTAGTAACTCAGATTTTTTCTTGGTCTTGTCTTGACATTAGGTAGTCTCGTTCGGAGCTATCTAACTACCAACATATTCCTAGTGTAAATGTTGGGATTGGAGAGTTCCCAATAGTTTAGTTAGGTCAAGGTAAGTTTAACCTTGTTCATTGTTGTTGTTCATCTGGGTAGATTGCTAAAATATTATTCAGATAGTTTTTGAGGAGTTTTCTTTTGGGATAAGATCTAAATGTGCTTGATCATTTCAGGGAAGTGATGTAAGTTTTGGTTTGTGAGAGCATTCCTTAATTGATCACTCGAGGTGTTTTCGCCTTTGGGGGTGAATCTTGGAAAAAAGTACATATTGGTTTCCCAATTGGGTTTGGTTTTTTATTTGTCCTTTTTGTGGATTTACGGGGGTATTAATATTTGTGGTGGGTATAATTTTTACACCTAGATTTTTCAATTCCATGCTTTGGTTCAAATCCTCTCTTGGTTCTTAGATTTCTCTTGGTTTTCGGGTGTTCCAGGTTTGAAATTTTGGTGTCTCCTGTGTTCTTCATCTATGAACTTGGTTTTGGGGATATTTTATGATACTTGGACTACTATTTTTTTCAAAAGAATGGTATTAGGTTGTGGTGCATTGGAGTTGGTTTTATGACACTCCTAGTGGAACCACTTGTGGGGTAAGTTGTTGAGGTGGTTTGTACCCTTGAGTTGGATGAGTTTTGGGGTGAAAATGATGGTTTATTTTGGGAATTTTTCTCCTTTATCCTTGGCCTATATTTCCCCCTTGGTTTCCCCATTGGACCCCCCTGAAATTGGAGACAAAAAATCACATTTTGGGTGGCCATAACAGGCCACACGGTTTGGCCGTACAGTTTACTAAACCATGCAGGGGTGTCTAGGTCATTAAAAACATTTTGAATTTCCAATATTGCCCTTCCGGAATAAACCCAAATCCACCACATTATTTTCCATTTCATGCCCTACCTCCATGGAAATCCTCCAAGCTCTCTCTCCCTTCCTTGGAACTCAATTTTGGAGGGATATTTGATGGGGGAAAAATCAAAATCATGAATTTAAGTCCTTGTCTCTTTGATTTCTTCCATTTCCTTAGGGTTTATTTCACCCTTTCGGGAGTTCTAAAATGTACAGAAGTTAGGGTTCGTACCTAGGGTTTAACTTCTTTTCTTTTGGGTGAAATCTTGGGTTTTTAGGTTGGTTTTATCTTCCTTGTGATGCGGTTGAAGTTTCGCACCAAGATTTAATGGTTTCAACAGAAAAGGTAGGTGATTCCATATATATACATTTCTTGATGAGTTATCATGATTTATTTACTTATTTTTCATGTTCCTAATATGTTTTTTGTGGTGTGAAAACTTTTTTTGATGGATTTGGTTAAGCTTTTAATTTTATAGTTGTATTTTAGCTTGAAATTCGGTGCTTTTCATGTGTGACTCTTGGGGTAATATTTGGGTGTATTTTATAACATATGAAAGTAATTTATTAGTTTTGAAAAGGGAATTCCAATTCTGGTTTTTTAATTATTAGGTGTCATGTGGGCCTAAAAAGGGGTTTTTTTAATGGGTTTTATGTGTAAAACCTTGTCCCTCTCCTTGAAGGTGTTTTATGAAAATGTGTGTTTTTCATGGGTATATTTTGTGGTATTATTTGAGGTAATTTTATAGAAGTTGAGAATAGTTTAATAAATGTTTCAAGGGCTGCCCATTTCTTATTTGGTAGGGTCTTGGGGTGATTTTGGCCTTGAAAGAGGGTTTTGAAATGGGTTGTATGCAAAACATGGTTATACCCCTTGGGTTGGTTTTATGAAAATTGTAAATGATTTAATGAGTTACAAAAAGTGTGAAAAGGATTTTTATGTAATATTTAGGTGGTTTTATATTCTAAAAATGTGTTTTCGAAATATAAAGTGGTTATTTGTGATGCCAAATGATTTAAGAATGTTTTGTAATTTGTTGAGGTGATTTATGAAATTTTGATGTGGGTGCGAAACATGTTTGTGGGCTGTTTTCTGTGAGTGTGGTGTGAAAAATGGATTTTGTTTATGAAATAAGTATTATGTGATATGTGTTTGGGCTATTATGTGAATTGAACTATCTTGTAAAGGTTTTATAAAAATTTTTAAAGGATTTGTTTAAGTGTTAAAGATATGTAAAAAGTGTTGTGAGCTATTTTGGTGTGAGTATGATTTCAAAATGTATTTGAATGAAAAAGGGGATTGTGTGACTTGTGTGATATACATTTGGGATGTTTAGTGAATGTGTGATGTGGAATTAGTATTTTCATGTGAAAATTATATTTCATGGCTTGTTTAAGTTGTTTGAGTACAAGAGGGAAACCCGGGTATCAAGGTGGGTGGACGTGTACTAGTATGCTAGTGATCCCGTCAGGTTTGACCTCAGTTTCACATAGCAAGTTTGATGCTAAAAAAATAAATAAACTATGATGATGATGATGATCGGGGACCACTAGGTTATGGGTATGTTCCCTACTAGTGTATCATGCATGAGAACAAATATTATGATCGTTACTTTCACCGAGATATGAGGTACCTGGGACCCACAATGAGCTAGTACCTAGGGGTTATTTTCCTGTTGCTTGTGCTAATTAGTTACTTTGTTCTTACCATTGGAATATGGTATGGTTTTCTAGAAAATTTAGTAGCATTGACATTATTTTTTTAAAATTCTTGATTCTTTAAAATATCCCACTTGAAAACTATTTTTATTTAAAGTTGAATCTTTTAGAAATTGTTACAAGCATTCCATGTTTATGAAAAATTGCAAGATTTTCATATTTGAATGTTTATCACATGGAATCTCTTAGTGGTGGTATCCTATTGGGCTTTTTCTCACACCCTACTTACACCTTTGGGTGTAAGTAGACTTTGTTATTTTTTTTCAGGTTTGGGTACAACATTTTGTGCCAATGGTTTGGGTTTTTAGCAGCCCTTCGTGAGGCAGTGTTGTGGAGATGGATTGAGGGCGGTGCCTCTTGACATGGGTAGGTTCTTGGGATGTAATTTTTGGTTTTATTTCTTTGTAATGGTCTTTAAAAATTGTTTTAAATTTTGTAATTCAGTTCTAAGATTTTTTAAAAGATGTTTTTGTTTGAAAAATCCAGAATTGTTTTATTAGATTTTTTTATTGTTGTATGTTTATAAACACAGGTAAATCATTCCCAATTCTCATTTTATAATTCCTAAGCACTTGTTCTAGCCCATGGGGATTAGGAACACCCTTCAGGTCTTGTCACGAGTCATGTCGGGTGCGGGTTTTGATAGCGACCAGATTCAGTTCGTGATAGATTGAGAGGATCTTCAAATTCTTGAAGACTCATAAGGACTCTAAGGTGGGTTTTTCCACATACACGCTTGAGGGACTGGGAGGGAGATGGTGGTACTCCATTGTGAAAGCTAAGTTGCATGAGGATATTACCTAAACTTCTTTCAAGAAAATATTCTATTAGTAGTTTTACCCTGAGGCATTATATACAACAAAGACCTAAGAGTTTATGACCTTGGAGAAAGAAGAGTGTATTGTTCTAGAGTATTCCACCCATTTTTCTGAGTTGGTTCATTTGGAGACAAAGATAGTCACCAGTGAATACCTAAAGTCTCAGGGGTTTGAGTTGGGACTAAGGCTCGATATTCGATCGTTGTTGATTCTCATGTGCCTTATGAACTTCATGGAGGTATTCAACAAAGAAACTTTTGTGAAGGCTGACATAGCTGGAAGGACTGGTTTGGGTGGAGCTTTAGTCGACGTAGTTGTTATCGAGGGTGTGTCTTTTGGCTAGAAAAGGAAGTGCAAGGGTGATCAGTTTTCTTCAGGTCTAGTTTTATGGGTTAGGGTAATAGTAGTTTTTATAATACTAATGTAGAAGGCATGGTCATACCAAGCCTAACTGTACATAGAATCCTAAGACTTTTCATCATTGTGGACTATCAAGCCATCTAAGGAATTTTTGTGAAAGGATATCCTAGGAAGTAAGGATGGATCCACTCTCACCAAGGGTTCACAGGTTCATAATGATGCTTCTGAGGGTGGAGGGTATAATCCTTAGGCCAAGGGGGATGTTCATGTGGCTAAGACCAGACAACTTTATATGGTAGAGTGTGCACCATATGAATCTGAAATAGGCCAGCTATTGTTAGAAGTATAGTGTTTATTTTGTCTTCTATAGTGCTAGCTTTGTTTGATACAGGTGATTCTCATTCTTTTATATCCTAAAATTTAGTTGATGTGTTGGGATTATGTTCAAAACTTATTCCATTATTTTTGGATCTTTCCATGCTTTTGGGAAATAGGTATGAACAAGGTTTCAAATGTCTCTTTTTTCGGGTGATGATAGTTTACTTCAAGGTGGTTTGAGTCTTTTTAGTTATTGATAGTGACATCTTAGACTTGATATTTGGTATATATTGTATGATCAACATTAGGGCCAAAATAGAATATTATCATCATGGGGTTTAGTTTTTATCTACCGATGGGGTCACTCATGTTTTTCAAGGTGAGTGAGACTCTAGATCGGGAAGGGCGAGGCCTATTGTTCCTTAGGATGGGGTAATATCATTCTAGTTGTTAGAGATGTTTCTTGAGGCTGTTGATCCTTGTTTAGAATTTCTACTTTCTGTAGTGGTATTTTTGTACCTTGAGGTATTTCCAAATAATTTTTCTAGTTTACCAATAGAGAGAGGGGTTAAATTTACTATTTACATGCTCCCTGGTACGATTACCATTTCTATGCCTTCTTATCTAAAAGAAACTACTGAGTTGGTGGAACTTAAAGAATAGATTGAGTACCTAGAGGCTAAGGAATCTATTCATCCTAGAATGTCACCATGGGCTTCACCTGTCCTCTTTACTAAGACGGAAGATGGGAGTCTCAAAATTTATGTGGATTATTGAAAGTTGAATCAAGTGACTCTTAAGAACAAATATCATTTTTCTAGGATTGATGATCTCTTTGACCAGCTTATAAGGGAACATTGGTTTTCAAAGATTTTTCTTTGGTCAGGGTACCACCAGTTGAGATTCTGAGAAGAGGATATACCTAAGATAGAATTTAGGAGCCTATATGAAAATTTTGAGTTTCTAGTTATACCATTTAGTCTCACTAACACTCCTGTAGTATTTATGGCTTTGATGAACCAAATCTTTCATCATGTCATATCTGATAGGGGCGTCTCAGTAGATCCTAGGAAAACACATGCTATTATATCCTGGGAGCATACAAAAAATGTGTTTGAGATTCGAAGATTCTTGGGTTTGGCTGGTTACTATAGACGGTTTGTTCAAGATTTCTCTAAGCTCGCATCTTCAATGACAGATTTAACCCATAAGGGTGTAAAGTTTGAATGGAATGAGAAATTTTAGATATCTTTTGAGGATATAAAGGTGAGGTTTACTTCAGTTCCATTTTTTGATTCTTTTAAAACCAGGTTTGGGTTATGATATTTTCTGTGATGCTTCTAGTATGGTTTTGGGATGTGTCTTGATGTAGGAAAAATAGATGGTGGCCTATGGATCTCACTAGATACACCCTCATGATAAGAACTACCCTACCCAAAATCTTGATTTAGAAGTAGTTATGCATGCACTCAAAATGTGGTGTCACTTTCTTTTTGTGGAACAATTTACAGTGTATTCTAAACATAAGATCCTGAAATATATTTTTCCTCAGAGGTATCTGAACTTGTGATAGAGATGTTGGGTGCGGTATCTTCAATCTTTTGATTTTGATATTAGATACACTCTTGGGAAGTGAATGTGTCTATCTATGAATTGAGCAGAAATTTTTTGACACAATCCCTGAAAGAATCAATTTATGTGTGGTCTTTGATGATTTTTTTTTCTAGATGAGCTTGGGAGTGGAAAAAGTTGGTGGATAGGCGTTATTGATATCGATGAAATCTAAATTGTATTTTAATGAGCGTGTTTGGCTCAAGATGGTTATAGACAATGAATTACAAATCTTAGGTAAAAGTTTTTATGGTGGGGAGACCTCAAGTGAGTGGTCTCGGTCTCCCAATGGAGCTTTGTGCTTCCGTAGAAGGTTGGTTGTTCCAATTTCTCTGAGGTAGGAGTTGATGGATAGTAGACACCAGTCATGTTGGTCCATACACCATGGGATATGAATATATATCATTACTTGAGGCATTGGTATTGATGGATAGGGATGACATGGTCTATTTCAGATTTAGTATCATAGTGTCTCACATGTCAGAGGATTAAGGCAGAACACCAGAGACCTACTGGTTTGTTACAACCTTTACCCATTCCGGTATGGAAGTGGGATGATATTTTTATGGACTTCATCATTATTTTTCCATGAACTCCTAATGGGTAGGATGTGATTTGGGTGATCATTGATTAAATTATGAAATTGGATCATTTCTTACCAATCAAAGAGATAAAGAAATTATAACAACTCAGAGACTTGTACATCTAAGAGATTATGAGACTTAATGGGGTTTCTTGTGTGATTATTTATGATAGGGACTTGAGGTTCACATCCATGTTTTGGAAATGTTTTTAAGAGGAGGTGAATTCCCAGTTGAAATTGAGCATGGATTATCATCTTTAGATGGATAAAAAGACAGAAAGATCTATCTAGGTTCTTGAGGATATGTTTTGGGCTTGCATGCTTGATTTTGGTGGATATTAGTATTTTTTTCCTATGGTTGAATTTTCCTATAAAAATAGTTATTAGTATTAGATAAATATGGATCCCTTTAAAGTATTGTATGGGTAGCCATATAGATCTCCCTTGTGCTAGGCAGAGTTGGGAGAGTGGTCCTTGTTTGGATTGAGTCTAATTCAGGAGATGAAAAAAGGTTTTTTTGATCCAAAAGAGGTTGATCACAACATAGAGCCATCATAAATCTTATATAGACCATCGCTGGTGGCCTCTAGAGTTTGAGGCTGGTGATTGGGTTTTTCTCGAAGTTTCACCTTGCTTGGGACATCGTCAATTGGGTAATCCGGGTAAGTTGGCTTTGAGGTTTTTTGGCCCCTTTGAGATCATGAAGTGACTTGGAAAGGTGGAATATCAGTTGGACTTACTGTCTCACTTGGATTCGAATCACATTATGTTTCATGTTTCCCATATGATGAGATATCGACCAGATCCTTCCCATGTGATTGAATGGGAGGATGTTGACCTTGAGCTCAACACCACCGTTTTTGATCTACCAATTTAGATTATGGATCGCTAGGATAAGATACTATGCAGTAAAATTATTCTCTTAGTTTGGGTACTATGGTAGTTCATATGGGACATCTAGACGATGTGGGAGTAGGAATCACTGATAAGGCAACATTGGCCTTCTCTTTTTGCAAGTCTGGAATCTTGAGAAATTTATATGGACAAAAATATTTTATGATGGGGAGATTGTAACATTATGTTACTTTATTAAATATACTTATTGACCCTTGTTTTGGTTTTTCTTTGGTTGGGTCTTGTTTTGGGGTCATTTTTTGAGTTTTTAGAAAATTTTGGCAGCCCATGGGGCCTTTCACGGTTGGTGTATGGTTAGGAAAAACAATGTGTTTTGTTCTAGGAAACTATGCAACCAAGCATGGTCTACTGTAAGGGGCGCACGATTTGTCCAAATGGTGTGGTCTCCCCTCCAAACTGTGCACCCCTTGGTAGAGGGGTTATGCATGGTTGGCGCATAGTTAAGGTTACCATGTGGAAAAACCATGCATCCCAAACAGAATCTCTCTACATGGAATATGGTTAAGGTGCATGGTTAATCCTAACCGTGAGTCCTCTCTATCAAACCATGTTTGTGGGTTTTTAATGCTCCAAATTTTTAATTAAAAATCCTTAAGACCCCGGTTTAACCTCTAATGACCCCTTAACCTCATATTGGCTCAACCTAATCTTTTCTTAGCAATCAAGAGGAATATTCCTTTGGATTCTAGGTGGATTTCATTTGTTCTAGATAGATCAACTCAAGGTATGTTGCATTTTTTATTTGTTTTTTCCTTTTCTTCTTAGATCATCATTTGATCTATTCTCCTCTCATCTTGTGGAAAGGGGATATGTATTCTGGATCTAAAGGGGTTTTATAGAGAATTTATGTGTTTCTTATGGATCTAGTATTGTGAGGATGTGATCTACTCTTCCCAGGTCTCTATTTTCAAAGGTGATTAGTTCTACCTAAATTCTTGATGTTGGTGTCTCTATAAAAAGGTATAATTCTATGAATTTCTTATTTTTCTTGTAAATTTATTTGTATTATTTATTGAATTTAATTGATTTGTGATTACAATGGATTTTTTGGAAATAAATCACATTTTAAAGGGTTTTTTCTTTACAAATGAGTTGTTCACACCAAGTGTTTCATAAAATGATTGAATGGTGGTTTTGGTTTAAAAATGGGTTTTCAAGAATGGAAGATGATTTTATTTTCTTTTAAAATGTTTTATAAATTATGAGCATGGATTTTTAAGTGGTTTTGGAAAAAATTAGCACATTGGGTAACCTTCGGTGTGTTGGGAATATACATGTCACTCATAGTGTGTGTAATGCCACTTGAGGTTTTCTTTCACTTTAGTGGGTGTAATTCCACTAGAGGTTATATCAGTTGGATCAACAGTGGGCCTAGATTGGGTATTTATTTTTTATGTTTATTACATATACCCATATGTTAGATCCCAAATTGTGTGCTTTGTCACTTTGATTGGATTATCACATGATGGATTGGTCATGGTTATTTTATCAAATGTTATCACATGATGGATTGGTTATGGTTATTTTCTCACATGATTTCAAATGATTGATTATGTCATGGTTATATTTCATACATGTTTTCCTTATGGTGTATTCATGGATTGTATTGATTATGATCTCATGCTTTATCACTTACACTTTTCATGTTCCTTGTTTTGAGAACATGAAAGGATTTTATGAAAAACCAAGGGATGATTTAAAAATGGATTTGATCTATAAAAATGATTTGTAAAACTATATTTTTTTAAATCTAGAAATGTAGTATTCCTGATATTAGACTTTTTATAGATCTGTGGTGGAATCCTATTGGGCTTAGTGCTCATACCAAATTTTTTTCTTTGGGTAGTTGTAGACATTGTTTTGCAGGACCCTGGTAAAGGGAAGGTAATCTTATAGTATTTCATATTCTCTTTTCATTATTACCTTCATAGAAGTATGGTTTAGAGGTGATGGTTGGTTACATGGAGATTTATTGTTTAATTCATTTCATACTTTCTGTTTTGGCCATCTTGTCTTGAATTGTATGAATCTTGGATGTATCTTTTTCTTCAACATTGTAATCTAGTTTTCTATCTTGTTTTCTTATATACGAGACTTTTTTCTATTATCTTATTGCACCTAACCATCATGGCAGGATGAATTGTGTGGATTGTCTAGTTGACCCATGTCGGTTCATTAAAAAATGGTATCATAGGGATGCTTAGCTTGAAGTATGTTAACACTCCAAGTTTTGTTTAATGTCTTGGGTTGACAGAAGTTAGGACTTTCAGAATTCATGTAGTAAGTGTGAGATGGTTCTTGGCCATCTCACTTATGTGTCTGAACTTGAGTTATGATGGGTAGTAAGAAAAATTTTACCAATTTTGAGACTTAGAGTTTGAGGTCAGTTGAATTAACTATATGGGGAGTTTATTCAGATGGACCTATTCCTTTTTAATGTGTGAGTTTCATCAATAGAATTCATATTACTTTAAATTCTTATTTTTTAAGGTATTGAAATGAATTCTTGAAGTTGGTCCAATGATTTTGTAATTTTTCTCAAAAATCCAATTGGTTATTGTATTATGTTTATTAGATTATTCATCCTAGAAGAGATCTTCTGAATTTGGGTGAGGACCTTGCGAGACAAGTTCCATAGGCAAATCCTCCAGTGGAACCTTCTTTGGTAGAATCTTTAATCTGAACTATTCAGACTTTGGGTCAAGTGGTTGTCAAAAAACTGAGACGTGTGGTGGATCATGACTCAGAATTCACCAAGAAGCATCCACCCATCTTCCATGGTGACAAAGGACCCCAAAAATATGAGGAGTGTATTGAGCGGATTGAGAGGATCTTCAACTTCTTGGAGAATCCTAAAGACTCTAAGGTGGGTTTTTTTATGTACATTCTTAAGGGACTAGTAAGGAGATGGTGGGACTCCATTATGTAATCTATGTTGCATGAGGATCTTACCTTGAATTATTTCAAGAAAATATTCAATAATCAGTTTTACCATGAGACATTACGTGCAGCAAATATCTGGTAGTTTCTAACCTTGGAGCAAAGAGAGCTTGCTAATATAAAGTATTCCTCCCATCTTGTCGACTTAGTGAATTTGGAACCAGAGCTAGCCACCAATGAGTACCTAAATGCTCAGAGTTTTGAGTTGGGACTAAGGATTGATATTCATTCAAGGTTGATTCTCATGTGCCATATGGACTTTATGGTTGTAGCCAACAAAGAAACTTTGGAAGAGGATAACATAGCTGGAAACAATGGTTTGGGTGGTGCTTTGGTTGGTGAAGTTGTTATCCAGGGTGTGTCTTCTAGCCAGAAAAGGAAGCACAAAGGTGTTCAGTTTTCTTTAGGACCAATTTTAGGGCATTTTCCAGGACAATGGTAGTTTTTATGCTACCAATGTTGAAGTCATGTTCATAACCAAGCCTAAATTTATGGAAAATCCTAAGACTTTTCATCATTGTGTATTATCGGGTCATCTGATGCATTTATGTGAAAGGATATTTTCAGGAAGTAAGTTTGGATCCACTCTCACCAAGGGTTCGTAGGTTTGTACTAATGCTTCAATGGGTGGTGGGTCTAATCCTTAGTCCAAGGGGTATGTTCATGTGGCTAAGACCATATGGATTTATGCAGTAGAGTTTTCTCTAGAGGAATCTAAAGTAGGGCCAACTAGTGTTAGAGGTACGGTGTTTATTTCATCTTCTATGGTGATAGATTTGTTTGATATAGGTTCTACTCATTCTATTATATCATTAAATTTAGTTGAAATGTTGTGATTACATTTTAAACTTATTTCATTCTTGATGAATCATTCCATGCCTTTATGAAAGAGGTCTGAATAAGGTTTCAAGTGTCCCACATTTCGGGTGATGATAGCTGACTTTGAGGTGGTGTGAGACTTTTTAGTTCATGATATTGACATCTTCAACTTGATACTTATCATGGGTTGGATGATCAGCATTAGGGTCCAAACAAACTTTTATCATCATTGAGTTTAGTTTTTATCTTCTTATGGGTTCACTCATGTTTTTTTGGGTGAGTGGAACTCTAGATCGGGAAGGGTGGGGGTTGCTGTTCCTTATGCTAGGGTAATCTCATGATAGTTGTCAAAGATGTTTCTTGATGTCATTGACCATTTTTTTTGGGTTGTCTTATTCCTGCAGTGGTGTGTGCATACCCTGATATCTTTCCAGATGATTGTTCTGGTTTACCACTATATAGAGAGGTTGAGTTTACTATTAACCTGCTTCCTAGTAGGATTCCCATTTCTATGCCATCTTATTGAACGACACCTTCTAAGTTGGTGGAACATAAATTTCAGCTTGAGGGCCTAGAGGCTAAGTGATTTATTCATCCTAGTGTGTCATCATGGGATTTACCTATCCTCTTATCTAATAAGAAAGACAGGAGTCTAAGAATTTTTATGGATTATCGAAAGTTGAACTAGGTGTCTGTTAAGAACAAATACCCTTTTCCTAGGATTGATTATATCTTTGGATATATTAGATGGTAACATCGGTTCTCAAAGATTGACCTTCAGTTGGGGTACCACTGATTGAGATTCTAAGAAGAGGATATACCTAAGATGGTGTTTAGGAGCCGGTATGGGAATTTCAAGTTTTTGGTTATGTCATTCGGTCACACTAACACTCTTGTGATATTTATGGCCTTGATGAACCAAAATTTTTATCGATTCTTAGACTATTTTGTTGTTGTGTTTGTGGATGATATTTTGGTGTACTCTAAGTCAGAGGATGAGCATACAAACTATTTGGATATCATCATTCAAACCTTGAAGGAACATCATCTATATGGTAAAATTTACAAATGTGATTTTTAGATTTAGGAAGTTAAATTTCTAGGGCATGCCATATTTTAGAGGGGTATATTAGTGGATCCTAAGAAAATATCAGTTGTTATGTACTAGGAGCAGCCCAACAATATGTTTGAGATCTAGAGATTCTTGGGCTTGGCTGGTTACTATAGACATTTTGTTCGGGATTTCTCGAAGGTCACATCTTTAATGATAGCTTTAACCCATAAGGGTGTGAATTTTAAATGGAATGAAAAATTTTAGAGATCTTTTGAAGAGATAAAGGTGAGGTTGAATTCATCACCAGTTTTGATTCTTTCAGAGCTGGGTTGTGTTGCGATATTTTCTGTGATGCTTCTAGTATGAGTTTGGGATGTGTCTTGATGCAAGGGAAACAGGTGGTGGCCTATGGATCTCTCTAGTTACACCCTCGTGAGAAGAACTACCCTACCCACAATCTTGAGTTGGAAGAAGTTTTTTATGCACTTAAAACATGGCATCACACTCTTTGGGAAGTGGTTTATTGTGTATTCTTATCATAAGATCCTGAAATATATTTTTATTCAGAGGGATATGAACTTGTGATATAGATGCTAGGCGAAGTATCTTCAGACTTTTGATTTTAATATTACATACACTTCTTGGAAAGGGAATGTGGTTATCGATGCATTAAGAATAAAATTATTGACACAAGCTGTGAAGGAATCGGTTGAGGAGTTGTCTCTGATGAGTTTGTTTATCAAGATAGCTTGAGAGTGGAAGAGGTTGGTGGATAGGTGTTCTTGGTAATAATGAAAGTTGAATTGTCTTTCGATGAGCGAGTTCTACTTTAGAAGGTGAAATACATCGAGTGCCAATGCTTAGGTAAAAGTTTTTATGGTGGGGAGACCCCAGGTGAGTGGTCTCGGTCTACCAATGGTAGGTTGGTTGTTTTGATTTCTTTGAGGCAGGAGGTGATGGATAGTGGACACCAGTCATGTTGGTCCATACACCCTGTGGCTACCAAGGTGTATCATGACTTGATACATCGGTATTGGTGTCTAGGGATGAGACAGGTGATTGCAAATTTAGTATCACGGTGTCTCACTAGTCATAAAATTAATGCAGAACACCAGAGACCTTCTGGTTTGCTACAACATTTATCCATTTCGGTATGTAAGTGGGGTGAGATTTCCACATACTTCTTAATTGGTTTACCATGGGCTCATAGTGGTAAGGATGTGATTTGGGTGATCATTGATTAACTTATGAAATTGGATCATTTCTTACCAATCAAGGAGATGATGAAAGTTGAACAACTTAGAGACTTTTATATCTAAGAGATTATGAGACTTCATGGGGTTCCCTATGTGATTGTTTTTAATAGGGACCTGAGGTTCACATCTAGTTTCTAGAAAGGTTTTCAGGAGGTGATGGGTTCTTCATGAAATTGAGCATGGATTATCATCCATAGACAGAGGGAAAGACAAAGAGAGCTATCCAAGTTCTTGAGGATATGCTTCAGGCTTGCATGCTTGATTTTAGTGGATCTTGGGAAAAGAATTTTCCTATGGTTGAATTTACCTATAAAAATAGTTACCAAGATTCGATAAAGATGGCTCCCTTTGAAGAATTGAATAGGTGGTCATATAGATCTCTCTTATGATGGATGTAATTAGGAGAGAGGTCCTTGTTTGGGTCGAGTCTCATTTAGGAGATGATGGTGCAGTGGATCCAGGAGAGGTTGATCATAGAATAAAGCCATTATAAATCTTATACAGACTGTCATCATTGACCACTAAAGTTTGATATTGGTGATCAGGTTTTTCTCAAAGTTTCAACTCTCTTGGGACATCTTCATTTGGGTAAGTAGGGTAAGTTGACACCGAGGTTTGTTGGTCCCTTTGAGATCGTGAAGTGAATTGAAAAGATGACATATCAATTAGACTTACCATTTCACTTGAATTAGATTAACAATGTGTTTCATGTTTCCCAATTGAAGAGATATCGACCAGATCATTCCCATGTGATTGAATGGAAGGATGTTGATCTTGATCCTAATACCACTGTTGTTGAGCTACCAGTTCAGATTATGGATCTCCAGGATAAGGTATTGTGAAGTAAAATGATTCCCTTGATCTAGTTACTGTGGAAGTGAAAACTGGATAGTCACGATATGTAAAAGAAAGAATCGTTGATAAGGTATCAATGGTCTTCTCTTTCTTTAAGTCTAGAATCTTGAGAACTTTTTGATAACATAAAACATTTATGGTAGGGAGATTATAACACTCCATTACTTTCTTGCAGGTACTTCTTGACCCTTGTTTTGACCGTTCTTTGGTTGTGTCTTACTTTGGGGCCATTTCTGGAGTTTTTAGAAAATTTTGGGATTCTTTGGGGTTGTTCATGATTGGTGCATAAATAAGGAAAACCGTGTGGTTTGGCTCAAGAAACCATGCGACCAAGCATGGTCTACTAGAAGGGGGTGCATGGTATGTCCAAACCATGTGTCCACCCCTCCAAATAATGCACCCCTAAGTGGAGGGGTTATGTAGGGTTGGCGCAAAATTAAGGTAACTATGTGCCAAAACCATGATCCCCAAACAAAAACTTTGTATAGGACACACGATTAAGTTTCATGGTTACTCTAAACCACGCATCCTCTCCAGAAAATTATGTGCACAGGTTTTTAAAGCTCCAAATTTTTAATTAAAAAACCCTAGGACATTGGTTTAACCTCTAATGATCCCCTAACCTCATATTGGATCACCCTAGTCTTTTCTTAGTGCTCAAGAGTCATCTTCCTTCAGATTCTAGGCAATTTTCCTTTGTTCTTAACAGATCAACTCAAGGTATGTTGCATTTATTATCTGGTTTTGACTTTTCTTCTTAGACCCTCATTAGATCACTTCTCCTATCATATTGTGGAACCCAATGGAGTTGTTTATGCCAGATCTAAGGGGTTTGATAGAGTATTGATGTGTTTATTATGGATCTAGTATTGTGAGGACCTAATATACTCTTCCCCAATATCTATTTTCAAAGGTGATTTGTTATTCCTCTATTATTGAGGTAGGTGTCTCTGTAAAAAGGGATAATTCTATGAATTTCTTATTGTTCTTGTAAATTCCTTTAGGTTATTCATTGAATTGAATTTATTTTTGATTGCAATGGAATTTTTGGAAAGAAATCATGTTTTAAAGGGGTTTTTTATAAAAAATGTTTGTGCACGCCAGGTGTTTGATAAAATGATTGAATTGTGGTTTTTGTTTAAAAATAGGTTTTCAAGCACCGAAGCAGATTGACTTTGCTTTGAAAATTCTTTATAAATTGTGAGCATGGATTTTTAAATGGTTTTGGAAAAACTTAGCACATTGGGTAACCTTGGGTGCATCGAGAATAGACATATCACTCATAGTGTGTGTAATGCCACATGAGGTTTTATTTCACTTTAGTGGGTGTAATTCCACTAGAGGTTATACCGATTGGATCCACCATAGGCCTGGATTGGGGATTTCTTTTTTATGTCTAGTACATATACCCATAGGTTAGATCTCAAGTGGTGTTCTTTTTCACTTTTATTGGATTATCACATGTTGGATTAGTCATGGTTATTTGCTCACATTCTATCACATTATAGATTGTTCATGGTTATTTCCTCACATACTGCTTTCACATGATGGATCATGTCATGGTTATATTGCTTACAAGTTTAACTTATTGTGTATTCATGGATTTTATTGATTATTCTCTCATGCTTTATCACTTATACTTGTCATGTTCCTTTTTTTTGAGAATATAAAAGTATTTTATGAAAAAATAAGGGATGATTTACAAATGGTCTTGATTTATGAATTTTTTTTGTAAAAATTTATTTGTTTTAAAGATATAACTGAAACATTCTTGATATTATAATTTTTATAGATTATGTGGTGGAATCCTACTAGACTTAGTGCTCTGACCCTAATTTTTCCTTTAGGTGGTTGTAGATGTTTTTTTTAGGACTAGGAATTAGGTAAAGGGAAGGGAATCTTATAAAATGTCAGCTTATCTTTTCATCATTTCCTTCATAACGGGATCATTTGGGGGTGACAGTTGGTCACATGGAGACTTGGTGGTCAAGTTTTGTCATATTTTCTAGGTCAGCCGGTTTGGATTGGATTGTATGGATCTTTTATGTATCTTTTTATTTCACATTGTACTCTAGTTGTTTGCCTTGTTTTCTTATATATGAGACTTATATACATTATCTTGTCATGCCCAACCACCATGCTGGGCCAACTTGGGTGTCTTGTCTAGTTGACATGAGTTGGTTTGTTACATACCAGAACATCTTCTAGAACACCTACTAGGTAGGCAGTGGCTCATTTGGAAAGCTTCACAACTACTTGGGTGATATTGAGTAATTAAATCTATAGAGATGAATAAACTGAATAAGGTACTAAATTTATTTATTCTCTTAAATCACACAGTGCATTAGAAAAAGTAAGTTCTCCTATAGTACAAGGGATAATGAAAGTACTTGGATCTTGGCAATTCTTTGGTATTTTTGGGGTTGCAAGTTTGAAAAAAAATTACCTAAACTTACCTATTCATTACCTTGAAATCCTCTCCTCCCAATTCACATGTATTTGATGAGTTTTACATACCTTGGAATTTAGATAATGGATTATAAAAAAGGAATGTTAATCTCCACCTTATTGAATACCTCTAGAATCTCCTATTGCAATGTGTTTATACTTGTTCTCTTGGGTGGTTTTTATCTATATGGGAAGAGAGGTTGCAAAATATTTGGATCCTCCATATTAGTTTTTCCCTTGTTCTTCTTCATTGGTAATGTATCCACAAGTTCTTCAGATTCTTTATCTGGGGTTGATTCTTCAAGTACATGTGGAAGTTCGCTTCCAAATCCTTCTCTAGATGGTTATTCTTCACTACTTCTCATCTCCTTTACAGTTCTTAATGAAATGGAACTAACATTCCATTTGAGGTTAGGAATTGACAGAGCAAGAAGTTTACCCAAATCTTGATTTTCAAGTCATTGATGACATACATGACATGGGTTTATTATCCTTGTAGCTCATTCATTACAAATCTGTGAGCGTTGAGGGTGGTTTTCTAAGTGGTGTGAGACACCACACATTGTTTCAGTAAGTCCGACATGGATGGATCTTGAACTTTCCCTTGTTGGTAGCTTCTAGAGGGACGATAGATACCTTTTTAGAAGGGTGGAGGCTAGAAGGAAGATTAAAAAACAAGATAGAAAGGTTCTCTTCATTGTTATTTATTCCCATATCATAACTATGTATTGGAATACTTCATGTATCTTTGATTGTTTGTTGGTTGCTGCTGATAGTATCTCTAGAAAATGTCACACAACTTTCAGTCTCCTGAACTTGAGGGAATCTATTGGTGTAGTGGTAGTGAGAGTAGCAAAGCTCGTAGACTCAAGAGGGTGGGGTGGGTGATGTCACCTACACCTTGTTCACAGCTAGATGTCTCACAAGTGAGGTTAGTTCATCCATTCATTTTTTCCATAAAGGAGATTTGGAACTATTTACCTCATGTACTCCTCCTTTTGGGGTTCTTATACGAAATTGTTGATAATTTTAGGAGATCCTATCAATTGACTCTCTAGATTCAATAGGTGATTTTTCTATTAATACCCCCTTAGAGGAAGAATTTAGAAAATTTTAGTCACTGTCCATCAACCTTTGGTAAAAAATAATAGGAAATGGTGATCTTCAAAACGATGATGTGGTCATGTGGTTTTCAATTTATTGAATCTCTCTTAGAACTCATAGAGAGTTTCTACACTTGCTTACTATATCTCATATATTTCTTTCCTTATCTGAGTGCTCCTTGAGGAAAGGAAGTACTTCTAGAGGAACTCGTTCTATAGCCCATCCCATGTTGTGACTTACCCAAGCTAGAGGTTATAGAGTCATTCCTTGGTTTCTACTTTAAGAGAGAAAGGGAAACCTTCCAGTTGAATTGATCTTCATATGCACCTATAGGATTGAAATTGCTAAAAACCTTAGTAGATTATCTTAAGTTTCAGTTAGTGTCCTCTCCTTCTAAGACATGAAACTTTAGCATGAGTTGGATCATCCAAGTTCTTAATTCAAAATATTGTTTATTATTATGTGGTTGAATATGATTATCATTATTGAAATTGTATGTATAAATTTATCTCAATGTTTTATTCAATTGATCTAAAATTTCATCCATGTTTTCACTTCTTATAGAGACCTTAGTGGGATAAGTGAATGAGGGAGAATTTTGTCAATATAACAATGAAAAACTATATTTACTCTTGTTTAGTGATTTTTAGGATTATGAGCCTTTCTAGCATAGTTCATTCAACCTAGGGATCAAAACCAGTGATGTGAGATGAACTAGATCTGATCATGTGTTGAATTCGTTTAAAAAAAAAAGTAAAAACTAAAAAATAGTCTCCCTAACAACAAATCCATCTTGATGCATGACTTATCATAGGGCCTCCATAAAAAAAATATTTGAACCCAAATTAAATATAATTATAGTGGACTCAGGTTTCCTTTGGGGAGGGAAGATCCTTGAGTGTGTTTTCCTCTTTTTTGGTGGGTTCTATGTATAGTGAAAATAGTGATAAATTGGACTAGTTTAAAATTAGTTTTGGAAATAGTGGCCTAACCTTGGACATCCCCTCTCCCCCTATTAAATCATGATTCCATACTTTTACTCTCTTGTTTTCTCTCTAAGTGAAACCTCAATTGATTATCCTTACTTGTAAGTTTTTGGTATAATCAAAGGGATTCAGTAATCACCGCAACCTCTAATCTCACTAAGCCTAGTGACTGGAAATATATAATCACCCTTAATTCAACCCACTACTCACGACCATAATCAATGTATAGAACCTAAGTGGACTATGTGTGGAGTCCAGTGAGGAAGGAGAATAATTCAAAATGAATATAAATAAGGAAATCTACTAATGTATAAACAATTCAAACAATTCTAGAGATATGAACAAAAGATATACTTGGTTAAAATACGGAATTCATTAATATGTGAAATGGAAGTCTCCTCAACTCTTCCACCAATAGATTAGTGTTCCATCACTGGAGTTATTAAAAAAATTAAAATAAAGGAGAACAGTAGTAGAATCTCCAGTCGATCACTCATGTAAAATAACCTCTTTCTCCAATGAACAGTTCTCTATTTATAGAAGAATGCTCCAGGATCTTTGGGTTGCACTTCTCTTTTTACCACGTGAGAAGAACATAATTCTTCCACTTCCTTTGGTAATTCTAGAACATCCATAATATTCATCAATATCAATGTTGATATTCAATGGACTTTCCTTCCCTCAGATGATCAGCTCGTGTTCAACTTAGAAGGTCAAGATGGGTTCATATAGTTACTTCAGATGTTATCCCATGATCAATCTTTGTACGCCATTGAAAAAATCCACCGCCTCACAATATAGAGGAAATTAGGTATCAAGTTCATCTCAGAACACTTGCATGAGAAAGAGGGACTCATGTGTTTCCTAGTTGGGGATTCAAAAGGTGGGCTTCGATACTAGGCTAGTTCCTAGACTTCATCGTTGAAATATTACCTATTGTGGGTGTGATATGTGGATCGAGATATGGTCAGCTGAGATCCCTTTTCACATGGCTTCTCATCCACAGATTCTCAATTTTTTTGCAAAGTGATTTTCTCTTACAAGTCAGATTATCTTATTGGCCAAAATAAATTATCTTACAAAATTTAAATTTATCTTATGCAGATCAGAATTATCTTATGGGGATACCTGATGTGAATGACTTATCTTATGCGATTTCCTAAATCTGAATTTCAGAAAAGTAAATTATCTTATGGCCAATACAATATAGATGAATTAGCTTACACAATTCAGAATTTATCTTACGTTTCTGACAAAATTATCTTATGTGATATCCAGACTTTGCCAAATTTATTATTTCGAGCTCAAAAACATATTTTCAAAGAATTCACCAAAATTTCATAAAAAGCATGGATTGATTAAATTAATACAAGTATAAATAAAACAATTAAAAATGATGAATAAATTCATTTAAAAATTAAAGTTGATATTTATCAAAGTAATAAAAATCACTAATTTACCTAAGTTTTATCAAGATTAGGGGGTTAATTATCAATAAAAAGCAGGGAAATTTTTGGGAAAATTCCATTCTCATCATTTCTTCTCCCATAACTCTTTGTGGAACCAGCTCAACTTCAATCTTAGGAACACTTCCTATTTATTGGTCTTGAAAATTTTCAAGTTAATTTTTCCTCCTACTGACACCTCGATTGATAAATTCCTTCTCAAGGAATGTAGCAAATTAGGCCAAAAATACATTGTTCTTAGTAGGATGGTAGAAATAATCAATTTTTTTTCTTGGGATAACCAAAAAATAAGAATTTTTTAGACTTAGGGTCAAGTTTATCAGATTCCAAACGTCATATGTATGCTTCATAACCCCAAATACTCATAAAATACATATTGGGACTCTTCCCAGTCCACATATCATATATAATATTTATAAATTCTTTAAATGGAATATAGTTTAGTAAGAATATAACAGTTTTCAGAGCATAACCCCGAAATAAAATAACAAGGTCACATAGACTTCAATCAAACCATGTCTAAAAAGGTATGATTCCTCCACTTAGACACACAATTCCATTGTGGTGTTCTAGGAGGAGTGAGCTGTGAAACAATTATACAATCTCTAATATGAGTTATGAGTTCCTAGCTCAAGTATTCACCACCCAGATCCATTAGAGAATCTTAATTCTCTTTCCTAGTTGATTTTGTGCTTCGTTCTGAAACTATTTGAACTTTTACAAAGTTTCATACTTGTGTTTCACCAACACATATCCATACTGACTAAAATAATTAGTAAAAGTAATGAAGTACCTAAATCCACCATTTTCTTATGTACTCATTCATCCACATATATCACTATGTATAAGATCCAATAGTCTACTAGACCTATCACCTTTTCTTCCAAAAGGTGACTATCATTTTTTCAATAAACAAGATTTTATATTCTCAAATGATTCATAATCAAATGAGTCCAAAAATCCATCTCTATGGGGTCTTTTAATGTGTTTATCATTTATATGTCTGAGACGATAATGCCAAAGGTAGGTGAGATTATAATCAACCCTGACCTTTTTATTCTGAAGTTTATATACAATATTATCCATATCAAGAATGTATAAAGCATTTATTATATTCCCAACACCATAAAACATTTTATCCTTATATATAGAACAACTCTTTCTCTTAATAAAGAATGAAAATATCATCTTGTTCAAACAAGATATAAAAACCAAATTATTGTTTATAGTGGGAACATAATAATAGTTTTTTAATTCTAGGATTAATCCACTTGGTAAAGTTAGTTCACAGGTGTCAACCTTTAATGCATCAACTTTTGATCCATTACTGGCCTAAGGATCTACTTCATCCTTCATCAATTTATTCCATATCTAAGTCTATGTTTATCAGAAAAAAAGTGTGATGCATGCCCCGTATCTAATACCAATGACTTTGAGTTAGTGTAATTGATATCTATAACATTAAAATTTAGATATGCTTAACGTTTCTCCTTGAAAACACTTATCAATACTAGATACAAATCTTTGAATGTTTTATTGGTCATACCTATTAGTGATTTCAATATGATTATCATTAAGTCTTCCATAATATGCAACAAACACACATTAGAGGGTGTGTGTCATGTATTATATATTTTTCATTAAGGAATTTAAATGAAAATGTTCCCATAAAAAATGATGACCGCAAACATCATATCTATTTAGTGGGACAAGATCCATATTTCACTAAGTAGTGAGTCCTCTTTAGCATTCTTCTCACCACTTAGTTATTTACATAGAGAATCATCCCGAACATAACTATTATGATTATTGGATAGTTTAATGAAGAACCATTTATCCTAATACATCCAATGTATTCAATCAACTCTATTCCTCTGGTATCATTCCCCAGGGTTTCCCAGCTAAGTGTAACCATAAGAAAACACAAAGAATAGGAAAACAAAGAAAAATCTAGGAGCACCTTTATTTAGAAAAACCTACTTAAGGATGATCCAATGTTACTTATCACTTGCGTTCCCTACACCAGATAATTCAGAGGTACCCTAATTTGGTAGAATCTACCTGATTGAATGATTGAGGTCTTAACAAGTGTCTTTCTGAAAGGAATCTCACACTTAGTATCTTAGGATTTTTCATATCTCTCCAATTTAATATACATAATATGCATATCAAATGAATAATTATTACATATTATTTAATCATTATCAAATCATGATTTTTTCCTTTTATGTATGCATGTTTCTAATGATTTAGTTTTGAAATATCTATTCCAGCCACTAAATTAATGGGTTCACACTACATCAATGTGAAACTCTTTACACAAACCACAAGTTTGCATTACTCACCCAAAAATAGAACCCAATTATAATCATACACATCCAAATGCATTATATGAATAAGGTATATTGAAACTTCATATAAAGGCATAGAGTTATATGAGACTGACAATCTCCACATGAGGAAGGCTAAATCAACAGATAGCCAACCTCATTCACTTTCCTAGCCAAGTTATAGGTCTTTAGGAAAGTAGGTAGTATAACCCCAAAGTCCCTCTATGCAGGGATATCTCACCCAAGATAGAATTAAATTCATGATAATTATATCACCTAATATGAATAAACTATATTCAATAATCATTCTCAATCTCATATCTTCAAAAAAAATTGAGGCCAAGGTAGATGGAAACTAAATTTTAAGGAGACATACCTAACATGTAAAGCGGGGCTCTAATTATTAGAAGTGGTTTAATAGTTAAACTAAATCATACAAAAAATACAAATATTTCATAAAAAATTTACTAAACATGAATATCAAATAAATTTAACAAAAAAACAAACCTTTTTTTTATTCTCTAAAACATGAGTCATTTATGAACTATTTATAAATAAACACTAATTATAAACATTTTATAAATTAACAAGAATATAAACAATTTTCATTAAAAAATAATATGAACTCAATCATATTATCATTACATGACATTTCAAAATATTATTTAAACCTTTAATCATATTTAACATCAAATTTTTTTGATGTGGTCTAAAAAACATCTCTAAATAAGGGTTGCCTTTTAATTTGAACAATTTAAAATTAATTGACTAATTATGAACCATTAATAATTATAAATATAAACACCTTTATATGTGTCTTATTTTATATTTTATAACCATATATAAATTATTTCATACGATTTTCAAAAAATATTTTATTTTCTAATCATAAGGTATGCCGTATAATTAACAAAAGGTATTTTAAATATTAACTTTTAATATTTGGGAATAAAATGTTTTATAATTTTTTTTAAATTAATTATAAAGAGTTTATAAAGAATTTATTTATTTATAAAATACTTATAAATTATAATATATCCCAAAATACCTTTTAACATGATTTATAAACCATTAAAATCATTTTAAAATGTTAAAAATAATTTTTAACAATCTTTTGTTTACCTACATGTAAAACCCCCTACCTATGTGTAGGTAACCATGTTATTACCTTCACACGACCCGTTATATGAAGGTAACATAGCGGTTACCTTCACATATCCTTGTTGTGTGAAGGTAACTCAACAATTACCTTTACATAGCCCTGGTACATGAAGGTAACACATGTGTTATCTTTACATAGACCTGTTGCATGCTGGTAACTCAGTGGTCACCCTCACGTAGCCCTGCTACATGAAGGTAACACTGATGTTACATTTACATAGCTTCGAAGCTACAGAAAGGTAACTATAACAATGTTCTTTATTTCCAGATATGGTTTTTCTCAAAAACCAGCAACCAAAACATGTTTAAATCCTGAAGAAACTTGAAATGATACCAGTGATGGGTTTCATATGATCATTGATAGTAGAAACAACCCAAACACAGGAGATATATCTTTAAGAATCAAATGTGTAAGAATATAAAAAATAGATCAATTAGAAATCATGAGTTTCAGCATCTTCTATCTTCAATCTCAATAAAATATGTTTGATATAGATAACAAGAAGCAATGAACAAAAGCACCCTGCCTCTGAGGTGATACACTGAACAATGGATCCATGAACGCTTCATGAGGACTCATGGACTCTCTAAGGGGTGTGATAGAACCTTTTCCAAGTGATGTTCATGCTTTTGGGTATGAAAGAAATCTTTGGAAATAGTTTGGAAGTTTTTGGATTGGTGTAGCCCGATCCTCTTAGATGGTGTTAGGTTGAATGCTTGTGGCCCATACTGCGCACCAAGCTGCAACTCCATGGGTCGAGCTCCGCTGTGAGGTCATTGGGGGTTGCAGGGGGAAACACGCCCTTAATTCAGTGGTCCGAGGGTCGAAGGTCAATGGGCCAATTTTTTGGGGGCACCATAGCAATTCTGACTGATTGTAGTAGAATTGACCGAACAACACCAATAGGTCACTGTAGCAGTGTGAACCTTGGCACAACTACTATAGCAGCTCAAACTTTGGAGACAACAGTACTGTAGCTCTGTGAACTTCCAACCACTGACCACTATAGCAGCTTGGACTTGGGTGGCCATGACACTATAGCGTGCAGATTTACAGTCGTCATTAACTATAGCAATGCAGACTTTCTATGCAGTTGGTGGCACAACACTTCATCTTATTTATTAACCCATTTCGGGATAGGGTTTCTTGTGCTTGAAACTCTAAGATACTCTCTGTAATTTGTGCTCTCGATTTAGTGATATTTCTATCTCTCCGTGCACGTAGAGATCATTTCCCTAACCGCGTAAATCTATGTGTCATGTGTGATTCTTTCTTCTATATTTTCTTCATATGCAAACCTATTCTTTCATTGCAACTCACGGAGTTTTTGTAACAACTAGTATCAAAGGGTGAGTTCATATTTCTCAAATCAAAAGATGGTTATGGAAGAAGGAAAGGTGAAGATTGACCACTTCGATGGAACTGACTTCAACTACAGGAGGATGCAGATCGAAGACTATCTTCACTAGAAGAAAATGTATTTTCTGCTTCTGGGTTTAAAGGCAAAGGACATGGAGCAGTCGAAGTTAGAGCTACTAGATCGACAGGTTTTGGGAGTTTTTTGCCTTACGTTGGCAAAAAAAGTAGCGTTCAACATCAGAGAGGAGAAGATGATGATTTGGCGGATGAAATCTCTTGCGAATATGTATGAGAAGCCTTTAACTTCAAACAAAGTGCACTTTATGCGACGATTGTTCAATCTAAAAATGATTTAAGGGAGAATCGTTGTAGATCACATCAATGAATTCAACACCATCATAAGTTAGTTGACATCAATGGAAATTGCGCTTGATGATGAGGTATGTGTACTAAATTTACCGTCTTCATTACATGATAGTTGAGAATTGATTGTAACAGTTGTGAGCAGTTCTTTGGGGAATACCAAGCTAGTTCTGAAGGATGTATGAGACCTAATCCTCATTGAGGATATCTAAAGAAGAGAATCAAACAAATTATATGGTTCTACTCTGAACGTTAAATGAAAAGGAATATATGCATAGTTAGATAATCACAAAGGATGATCAAAGTCAAGAGAAAAGAGCTGAGACAAGGCAAATAGGGCTAATCCTACCTAATGTATTTTTAGGAAGAAATGACATGCCAATGAGTGTAGAGATAAATAGAATACACCTAAAACCAACACAGCAAACACGACGGTTGAAGGAACTGATGGTGTATTATTGTTGAGCGTGCATAGCCCTACTCAGTCTTGGATTTTAGACTCAAGGGCATCTATTCATTCCACGTCAGAGAAGTTTTTCTTGAAAAATTATGTTTCTGGAAATTTTGGAAAGGTATATCTTGCTGATGATTAACCCTTGTAGATCCTGGGGAAGGGTGATGCATAGATCAAGACCAAAAGTGGGAGTTTGCTGGTTCTAGAAAATCTGAGGTATATCCTTGGTTTAAGAAGAAATATTATTTCTATTGGGCATCTTGATGATGTAGGCTTCAGTACCATGTTTATTGGTGATGCATGAAAGGTTACCAAGGGAGTTATGGTGATAGATCGGGGAGCAAGGAATGGTACCTTATACAACATGACAGAGACTAGCATGGACATGCTTGCATTAATAAACTCTAGCGGGGATTCACAATTATTACACAACAAGCTAGGCCACATGAGTGAGAAGAGGATAAATGTACTGGCAATAAAAGGGTTACTACTAGAGCTATATTTGATGGAAGTTGGTATATGTGAATTTTCATCCTTGGAAATCAGAAGAAGGTATCATTTGCAAAAGGAGGCAGAACACTGAAGGCTAAGAAGCTGGACTTGGTGCACACTGATGTTTGGAAACCTACACTAGTACATTCCCTTAAAAGGGTCACAATATTATGTGACATTTATTGACGACTCAACAAGGAAGATATGAGTTTACTTTCTAAAAATAAAATCTGATATGTTTAAGATGTTTCAGAAGTGGAAGGCTATGGTGGATAATGAGTCAAAATCAAAGCTAAAATGCATGAGGTCTGAAGATGGTGGAGAGTATGGCCGTCAAAAGTTTAGAGAATTATGTTTCAATAATGAAATTTGGTGGGAGAAGACTATCCTAGGAACACCACAGCAGAATGGTGCAGCTGAAAGGATGAATATGACACTAAATGAACATGTCAAGAGCATGAGGTTACACTCGGAGTTACCCAAGACCTTCTGGGCTGATGCAGTGAACATGGAAACATATCTCATTAACAAGAGTCCATCTATACCAATGAGATAATGTATACCCGAGGAGCTCCGGTCTGGTAAGAAAGTAAGACTCACATTTATGAGTCTTTGAAAATTTGACATATGTATATATTGATGTTAATGCAAGGGTACAATCCTAATGCTAAGTCCAAGCCATGTTTCTTTATTAGATATGGTTCTAAAGAGTTCAGTTATCGCTTTTGGGAAGATCTCAACAAGATGGTCATCAAGAGCCAGAATGTGGTATTTAATGAAAGAATCGCGAACAAGGATCGCCATGCAACTGAAAATGAAAATGGGAACAAGGAATCAGAGTGCAAAGAGAAAGTAGATCTTGAAGGTGTACCGGGGCATGAGATACCGGAAACAATAGAGTATATTACTCAAGTGGGGTTGGGGAGATCAATAAGGGTGAGAAGACCCATGCACAGGTATTCACCATCCTTATATTATTTTTAATTGAATGGCGTTGGAAAACCAGAATGCTTTAAAGAGATAATGTAGTTGAATGAGTCGAGCAAGTGGGAGTTGGCCATGAAGGAATAAATTTCTTCACTACATGACAACAATACTTTGGAGTTGACACATATGCGACAAGGAAAGAAAGTATTACAGAACAAATGGGTGTACCGACTTAAAGAATAACCTAATGGAAAAAGGTGGTTCAAGGAAAAGATGGTGATGAAAGAATTTCAACATAATAAGGGAGTAGATTTCACTGAAATTTTCTCACCAGTAGTGAAAATTACCACCATCCGGGTGGTTCTTGATATTGTAGCATCAGAAGGCCTGTATCTTGAGCACCTTGATGTGAATACAGTTTTCCTTCATGGAGATCTGGAGGAGGAAATTTATATGTAGCAGCCAAAGGGATATGTTATCTGTAAAGTAAGGCTCAGTGTGAATACTTCAGAAGAGCTTATATGGGTTGAAGTATTCACCCATATAGTGGAACAAAATGTTTGATGCATTCGTGACTAAAAATGCATACAAACAGCGTTACATGGATCAATGTTGCTACAAAAAGTCTTTTTGTGATTGATATATTATACCGCTTTTATACGTGGATGAAATGATTATTGCGAGATCATGTATGTAGAGAGTTGATGAGTTGAAAGGACAGCTGGCTAATAAGTTTGAAATTAAAGATCTTGGAGAAGCTGACCAGATTTTGGGGATGAAGATCAAGAGAGAACCCACAACTTGAACCTTGATGTTATCATAGGATGACTACATTAGAAAGGTTCTGATAAGATTCAGTATGTTGGAAGCAAAGAAAGTCTTTATTCTCCTGATGATCCATTTCAAACTATCAAAGGAGTAATCACCAAAGATGACAGAAGAGGTTGAGTACATGACAAAAGGTTCCATACAAATCAGTTGTTGGAAGCCTGATGTATGTCATGGTCTGTACTCAATTCTACATTTCTCATGTAGTGGGAGTTGTGAACAGGTATATAGCTAACCCAGAAAAGAAACATCGAGAAGCTGTGAAGTAGATGCTGAGGAATTTGAAGGGCAGTAAGGAAGTATCTCTGTGCTTTGGGAAAGGAAATTCATTACAGGGGTATGTCGATGCGAACCTTAAAGGTTACATTGACAGAAGGAAGAGTACCACAGGTTATGTATTTACTTGTGAAGGAACTACAGTAAGTTAGATATCACAATTACAGATGGTGGTGACTTTATCCACCATAGAGGCAAAATACATTATTGTAATAAAAGTTGGAAAAGACTTGGTTTTGGTGAAGAACTTCTTGGATGAGCCGAGTAGAAAGCCAGAGGAAAATGTATTGCACTGTGACAATCAGAGTGTTATACATCTCGTAAAGAACTCAGTGTTTCATGCACGAACGAAGCACATTCAGCTAAAGTGTCATTTTTTCAGAGGCTTGATACATGATGGGTTACTGACATTGCAGAAGATTTGTGGAACAAACAATCCATCATATATGTTGACAAAACTGATGGTAATACAAAAGTTGAGATACTGTTGTGTCTTTTTTGATCTCAACTAATGAATGAAGGATGAGAGGCAGAATATGGAAGGACACCATTGGAGCACAAAATGAAAATAATTGGTATTTCATGAATCGTCAGCTTGAAATTGAAGTTATCAATGGAAATCACACCATTGGTGAGTGAACAATAAGAGGAACTCAAATTATGTAAGTTGTCTAAGTCAGTGGTATCGAAGCAGGTCAGCGTAGTTGATCAAGCTCCAAGTGGGAGATTGTTGGATTGGTGTAGGTCTACCCTCTTGGATGATGTAAGCCTGAATGTTTGCATCTCATATTGTGCACCAGGACGCAACTCTGCGGCTCAAGCTCCACGGTTAGCTTGTTTGGGGTTGTAGGTGGCAACGCGCCCCTACTCCAAGGGTCCAGAGGCTGAAGAATCCCAAACCAAATTTTGGGGCACTATAACAGCTATGGCCAACTGTAATAGAGCTGACCAGCTGACACTGACATGACACTATAGCAGTGCAGACTTTGGCACAACTACTGTAGAAACTTGGACTTTTGAGACAATGTTATTGTAACTCCGCGGACTTCTTGTCACCGACCATTATAGCAGTTTGAACTTGGATGACCGAAACACTATAGCAATGCGGACTTCCAGCCACCTTTCACTGTGGCACATCAGAATTTCTGTGCAGTTGGTGGAACAGTGCTTCGCCCTCCTTATTAGCTCATTGTCAGGCTAGGGTATCTGGGTTTTAAAAATTCTGTGATCTCTATATATTTATGCTCTCGAATTATATTGATATTTCTGTCTCTCCATTGTTGTAGGAATTATTCCTAAACCACGTAAATCTATGTGTCAAGATCTTCTTCTCATTCTTTTTTTCCTTTTACTCTTCTGTGAATTGTTTATCGTTTCATTGCTTCTGACATTTTCCGCAACAGGGTTGTGATTGAAGAAGATGGAATCGATCCCTCTAACTTAACTTTCTACAATATGGATTGTCCTGCTCTAAAGATCAAACGCATCTCCTTTGATATCCACTAGACTGCTACTTGGGGTTCAAGAGGCGAGGATCAATGCATCAGACTCATAAGGAACAATAACAGGATCTCGAATAAATCAATTTTTTTTTTCAGTTTTCCCTCTAGGAAACTCTCTTATCAAATCAGACTCTCTGGAATTCTTTCTTAACAAATCTCTCACACAAAAATGAAACCCCAATAAAATTTCTCCTTCATACAATGGGAAGAGTAATGATTACGGGAAGACAAAACAACAGAATGTCGTGCAACGATACGAGTGTGGATTCATGGACAACCCAGATCAAACAAGTAATTCAATTTCACCAACGAGGTCAAAACTGCGTGGACATGCGACCACAACTGATAAGGCGTAAAGCCTTAAAACACATATTCAGTAGATCTGTGAGAGGGAACAGACACATGGAGGCATGGACATAGTCGTTTGATCAAAATGATCTACAACTATGAGGGACCCTGTGAATATCAAACATGGATCCAGTAATAAATAGGATGCAAACTCAAAAGCCCAGAAGAAAATGCGAGCCCACCTCAACAGGGAGAATCAAATTAACAAAGGCGAATCAAATAATATTTCATGGGAAAAAGAGTTACATGATAGAGAAAAATACAATACATAAGATCAACAATTTTAATTGCAAGCACCAATAGCATATGTCACAGATTCATGTTGGGTTTTACCCCACGGAACACACTAAACCAAGAAAGAAACAAGGATTTAAACACTCGATCAATGTTTTTTTATCTAAACATTGATGATTCTTCCACTTTCATCGTAATTCATTTATGTTCTCATGTTACATCATTAAATAACACTCCACATTTTCCAAAACTAACATTAAAGTTTCTCACTTTTATTAAGAAAAGTTTCTATCACTTTAAAAAATGTACCTGCAACCAACAACCTTGGTTACCATAGATACATCAACATATCTTGTATGTGTGAAAAATATGAGAGGCATGTCATTTTAAAAAACATATATTTTTGTCCCATCAACTTACAAGCACAAAACCTCAACCAATAACCTTGGTTACCATGGATACATCAACACAGCTTGTCTATGTGAAAAATATGAGAGGCATGTCATTTTAAAAAACATATATTTTGTTCTCAGTTTCCAAATATGTACTAGAAACCACGTTAGAAAGCATTCTGAAAATTGTAATTGGTTCAGGTTGCAAGACAGGTTTACTCCATTGATGAATGGCTAGTAATTCAAATGGGTGGAATCGCCATCAGGCACCTGCATGACTACTGAAGTAGTCCGAGGAGGCGCTAACATTTCTTTCATGAAAATGGAGACATGCCAATGAAGAAGGGATAACCACTGCAAGGAACTAACTTAACCATCCATTAACCACCACCACCCCAAGACATATTTCCAGAATGCAGGGTCATCCAGGCAAGGGTTTTGGGAATGAAATGGTTAGACTGTCTTTGGTGCCGCTGAACCAAATTTGGCTTTGGGAATGATTAAAGACTTTGAGGTTTGTGGTAACCAATTGGATCCACAAATCAAATTGGAGTTTTATTGGAATGGAAAAAAAGTAAAACATATTCACTCCACGAAATATCCCAATGGACAAGGTAGCTAGTCACCAGCTAAAGAGGGACTCTTAAACGCAAATAATGTAAGAAATATAAAACATTTGGCAAGAATAATACCTCCAGCTGGTGCCCTAGCAACTTCTAGATCAAGTGGTGTGAGGGTGAAATAAGAGTGAAATTTCTCAGAGTAAATTAGGCGATGAAAGAATAAATTCAACTTTTGACATAATTCAAATGACTAAGCAAGATTTATCCAAGGTACACTAGCAAATGAAAAATTCTAACACTTTATGGAAAAACACTACTATTGAAAATTGATCATGGAATATAGCAAAAGCCTAATAAATGCTGTCTGGAAAAATGCCAGTAGCAGCTGAACAGACAAAAATAATCCATCCTTATGCATAATGGTGAAACCTGCGGTCAGCATTGAAAATTTAGAGAGACAAAAGCAGTCAATCACAAAGAAATGTGACTAGCAAAAAAAGTATATTTCAAAGGTTGGCCCAGCCCTCCTCTTAATTAAACTAATCTTGCAGTGCCCAAGAGAGATCATGGACCCATAAATGATCATTATGAATTCAGCAGTACCATGAAAACAAATTAGAAAACAGCGTGATAATAGAACCAATTTTATTTTCAACTGATAATCTCTAAATTTGCTGGGAAAGCGGAAAAGGAGAAACATTATTTTTGCAGAGACCAACCGGCTCCATAAAAAACATTAAGGCTGCTAGAGACCAAAAGTGCCAGCTCCCTCCATTCACCCACAGTGGAAGAAATCTCTGGAACTCCAGGTCCTTTGCTCCAATCCCATTTCACTAATCTTCTGGGAATTCCAGTCCAGGATTATGTAGAAGAAAAATGAGAAGATCTTTAATCATCCTCCAGATCTCATTTTCACAAATAATTGCTGCACCCATAAAAAATGTATAAAAGGTTTATCGATAAGTGATAGGAAAAATGAAAAGTGAAAAAGAGCATACCCATACTAAAATAAACGAATGGGTCAATGTAACAAATTAATTTTAGTGAACAACTTTAAGTTTAATTTTTTTTTAAAAAAACGCCTAGTTTTTTGAATAACTAGTATTCACTCGCACGTACGCACGACATATTGGATTAATGGTTTTTATTTAATAAGAAAATTCTATTTTTAAAAGTTACTTTGAAATAGAAATGTTAAATATTTTTTTAAACACAAAGTATTGCTGCATAAAAATGGAATAGAAGTTGATAACATATGGACACACCATTAAAATAATTCAAAAAAGAAAGGATATATAAAATGGAAGCTCTAATTTTCAAGGGAGATTGTAAATAAATTTCAACTGCATTCAAATAATGCATGTTGGCCATAGTGGATCATCACCTACACTCTACTTCACTACATGCCATCACAAGCTTCAGCCAACCATCAATGTGACATTCAAGTAATGCATGTTGGCCATAGTGGATCAAAACCTGCACTCCAACTCTATACAATTAAGGTAGAAATATATTATAATACCATATGTGTAAATTAATTCAATTATATGACCCATTCTTTAGGAGAGAGGATAACTATCAACAGAATTGGGAAAATAATATAAGAAAAAAAAACTGCCTAGAGCCACAGAATTGTAAAATCTCGATGAGTCAGAAAACCAATAAATGGGTTTAGAGATAAGAAAACACAAGAAGTTAAAATGGGTTTTCTTTGCATGAAGATCTTGGAATGGTTGAATGAGTTCAACAGAAAGAAGTTGTGGGACAAAATAAGAGATATGTTTTTGGCTTTTTAATATCTGGACAAAGAGAATAGATATGGGAATCGAAGTTCATTAAACAATTCAAGTCAACTTGTAGTTTTTCTTAAATGGGAATTGAAAATCACATATGGGTTAAAAAAGGGAACAAGAAGAAGGAAATGAGGAATAAAATTTGCTAGCTGGGAGGAATATCAATAAATAAAGGAGAAGAAATTCAAAATATAAAATTAGAAATTGTCCCATTACCTTGGATTGGGGCTGTTGTTGACCATCTTCTTCCCGTACTTCCTCCAGTTGAAACCGTCGTCTATGATCTCTAAATATGATTTTGTGTGAAACGCAACTGTAAACCCACCATCCACCTTGCAGTTTCTCTTAATCCCGTATCTGAAAAGTACAAAAACACAGAGATGAGTAGCAAATATTCCGATGATGATGAATCAGTCTTATTCATACAAAATTAAACATATGGTTTCTATGTATTTAAAATAAGATGGTGACTTACATGTGGGTGGGGGTTATAGAGGTGCTGGCGGCGGAGTGGTGGTTGACCACTCGAATGTTGTTAATCAAACACATTTGCAGATCTTCTTCATGTATTCACATGCACTGATAAAATAAATAGGAAAGATATACCAACTACAAGTTTCCATGTAAGGCCAGTATTAAAATCCATTGACCACATCTTGAACTGCAGGAGAAAACATCAAATCATCACATTAGAAATCCATAAAAATAGATTTATTTAATAAAAACCACAGAGGAGATTTTGGTGATGTAGAGAAATTTCTAAATTTTGTTTCATCAACGTGTTCCAAGATGGTGGAAAAGGGATTAGAGGACTTCCACAATAAACACCATATGATAAAAAAAAGAAAAAGTGTTGTTTTTTATTCGTGGAGGGGTTATGCAAAGAAATCATTGTTTCAATCCGGACCACCTTTTCACTGCATGCATCACCAAAAGATTCACATTTTCACATATAAGAGATTTGTAGCAAAAAAGCCCAAACTTCTCAAGTTCATTTTCATCATGTAAAAAAAGTCCTCTATAATTCTACTTGATCTTTCCCTTCCTACCCTGCAAAATCAAAGCAATTGTGCAAAACATAGGCACCCAAAATAGCTAAATTGCATTAAAATTGACCAAGATGGATGACCAAGAAAAAATATAAAATCATTCCAAACCTAAGATGGACCATCCAAAACCCTAACAATGACATTAATGGATACATTCTTCATTTTCATATCTGAAGGAGTGACTTTATTATCAAAGGGTGCATTCATCAAGTTATGCAATGCGGCAGTCGCAACCACTTGTCCCTTTGGTCACTCTTTTAGAATCTACAAAACCCAATTTCAAGTCGACAAACAAATTGGAATGAATTACATTGCATAATATCATACCTTGTAACTTTCATCCTTCTCTAAACCAACAATAACACCAAAATCATTCCACATGCAATACCAAAGAAAATTAATTGGAAAACATTATAACATCCAACATGTAGGTTTAGTTCGACAACATCTATTAAAAACTAATTATAGAATCAATCACATAAGTTGATCATTTTGAAAAAATAAGTAGTGTTTTCTTTGTTTATTAAATTTGTCAATATCCTCCAATGAAGTCTTAACACCCAACAGTTTATCAACTCAATGGATACTTACTTGTATAGGAACCCGTCTTTGAGTATAACCCATTAAGAACTTCAAAAACTATACCAGTTTCACAATCAAGTCTCTGTTGAATAATAGTCTAGAAGTTCCTGTAAAATTTCTACATCAATAAAAATAACAACAACAAAGTTTGTTATTGAAGAATAACATAATTAAAGATTAAAATTAATCTTACCCAAGATTTCTTGAACTAATTAATATAGGAACTGGTTTCATGTTGTTTTTTAGAAGAACTCCCCCGCCCTACAGTTGATTTCCATGGATACCATAAGAAAAATATTGTACAATTAACAATAATTAAAAGATGCATACAATAAGTACAAATATTAAAAAAAATATCTCAATGTCAAGCTATAATAAAAAAATGTCCACAAACCTTCATTTCCATAGCTACTCAAATCACTTACAACTCTCTAATAGCCAATCAAAGATCGCACGAACATGGGATGCTGATTCGTAATTAACCTTCATGATTTTGATCTTGATTGACAATGAATACATTTCTCTTAATTGAGTATGGTTGTTTTAATCATGAATATTAAGCATTTAAAAAATGTTACAAAATGCTTGTACCCCAAATGTTGCTTACAGTTATTCATGTAATAGAAAAATCCAACACAATTAGTTGTTTTAAAGTATTTTTATATATGACAGAAACATCTGGACCATGAATATATACATACTAAAAATACATTAATGTTGCACTACTTCTGAAAACCAAGAGTTAACCAAATATATCAACCCCTACCCTTGTCCATACTAAACTCATCCGCATCTCATTTTTCATTCCATGAAAACTACTCTATGTAACATCAACTCAAACACTCAAAACTATATAATAAAAACCATTGACACTAAAAAAAAGAAATCATGGCACATTACCAATTTTTCAATGACGTCTTGGAGGTTTATTCTAGGGATCAGTCTTATGGTATCTCTATTTCATGAATCGTTAATAACCACGACCTAGAAACATAAATAATGGAAACAATTAAATTGATCCAAGGCAAGTGTGGCAGAAAAGTAACAACAATTCCACTGCCAAATCTCCCTTTTAATTCCCATTCCGTATAAAAACCCAGGTGCCCAGAAAAATCCCATTGGATTTGTTTCAGATTTATAGGAGGTGTGATACTTCATTATTTGGAATTGAAGAAACTCGGTGAGCATATATATTAGAAAGTCCATTGCAAGCCTAAATTTCAAAACAAATTGGTCTATAATTGGGGTTTTCACAGTGCACACAGAAAGAGTAGATGAAACAAAAAATTTAAGTGAATGAAATAGAAAACAAATGTAAATTATAGAAATTATGAAAATTAAATATGAAGGTATTAATTTTTTTAAAAAAGTCACACATTACAGGAATTGAAAATTTTAATAAAGAGATTATAGATTATAATACATGAAAATAAAATTACATTTAGGAAGGGATGATGGATTTTCATACCTGAAACCGATTAGGAGTTGTTTTTCTCTTTTAAACCACTATAGTAAATATGTTCTCCTTCCTGAAATTCCTAGAATTGAAAAAAAATATAGAATGGAAATTAATATAGGGAAAAAATTCATGTTTTTCTACTATGAAATGAACAAATCAATAAGTCAATGAACTTACCAATTCTCAGCTTTTCATTATTCTCATGAAGTAGTTGTTGTAGTTTTTAATATTATTGAAGTCAATATTAGATTTTTTATTTCGGTCATCAAAGCTAGATTAATTACTTAAGTTAATATAAATTGGTGAAAGGATTGTCAACTTAGTACAAAGCATATAATATAAAAGATACCCAATTTCACGAATTCTGTTCTAACACTCATGTGTAGTATCATACACGTACAGCTGTGTGAACCTTGGTGGATGTCCATCAGGTGGACATAAACTACCTATGCGATGGTAGTTTTGTCCATGTAATCTGAATATACATAGAGCTTGAGCATTACTGAATGACCTCTCTACCTTCCCACCCATTAGAATGCATGCAATCATTGAATTGTAAATATGCATGTGGTCTTGGAATAATCGGGCTTTGGTAGAAGTTCGATTGATCACAAAAATCCTTAGGTATTCAGGACATGATGATAGTAAGTCCAAAGCAGCCTTTCCCATCGAGCACCATACAAAAAAAAGTTGGTTTTGTCTATTGCTGAATTTCTTGTTTCTCTCTTCAAACCACAAAAAGAGTGACAATCTCAAAAGATGTTAGAAGGATATCCAATATCATAATAACATGATTTAACATAACATTAATATAGAATATGTTATTAAAAAACTTCATTCAACAACAGAGAATATGATTTTGTATTAAAGAACCATTAATGCATGTTTAGTAAGTACACTAACCCGTGTTCTTGGTAGTGTCTTGTTCTAGTGAGTCTCCTGTAGTAGCAAGCGGTACATAATATTGGAGTGTATTAAATAATAAAAAATTTAATGTTGTTTCAAGTGAAACATGATCATCAAATTACCTCTATAGTTTTTTGCATGATGTATGTCAGTATTTATGTTGGCTTGTTCCTCAAAAGTAGTCATTCTCATTCATTCCCAAAGAAAAGATTGTTGTTTAGAACCTGGAAGTAGTTGTATAAAACAAATAAATATTCTACAGAATGTACACTTGTATATATTTGTGTGTGTGTCAACTTATAGTGTACAACAGACCTACACACAATAATGTATTATAGTTCCCATCCGCAGTAGGAGTTAAGCATCATCTTTTGGTATAAGGAAGCATAATAAATAGAATTGGAATAACATGAATGGTAATTTGTAGAAATAGTAGTCGTTCTTACTGTATTGAGGAAACAAGTGATGAATCTGATAGAGTATTTTCTTTAATAATCAAAGCTACGCAAAGTAATGACTGAAATGTTATACGAGGAATATAAATTTTGTATGACCTAAATTATGTGCATGAAAGATAAAAGTTATGATACTTACAAAATGGTAGAGGAGAATGTGTCAAGCCACCTGGTCATTATTTTCATTTATTAGATCCAGCAGACAACGTTGACCGAGGTGCAGATGGTTCTGGCACTGTCGATAAAGAAGTAGTTAATGAGTAATAGTTTGTGTTAGTATGAAATATAGTGTGTAGTTCAATGGTTCATACAGGTAAACTTAAGTAGATCTAACCATTGTTACATAAATTTTATAATGGAATGCATGTGACTCTAGTTGTGAATCTATTTGTTGCTAGAGGTTCAGTGTTTGGAGTTCTAAATAGACCGCTTGACGCCACTGAAGAATTTCTAGTAGATGTCACCACTGATATTGTGTCAATTTTAATGAATACATAAACTGAAAGAATGATAATAACTTGAAAATTTTAAAGTGATAGTATTAGAAAACTCGCCAACTTTATGTCTTTCCTTCATCAGTATTTTGCGTTGTACCCTTGCATCTGTACACTTTGATGGAAAATACATGTTTGTATTTAACCGAGTAGACAACTGTTTAGGCACTATTATAAAAGTAGTTTAGTACGACTGATTTCTGTTAGTTTGAAATGAATTCTGAAACATCCTAAAGATGCTACTGGTTAATGAAAATGAAACTAACCATTGATACATAGAGATGATAATGGCATGCGTGTGACTCCATGTGGGATGCCACATGTTGATAATGGCTCACTTGATTGAGTACTAGACTGGTTGGTAGATATCATTGAATAGTTTCTAGTTGTTGTCGACACTGATCATGTGGAAAGTGTAATGAATGAAACTACTGAACAAAGGATAGTAAGTAGAACATTTCGAAGTGTACTTAATAGAGAACTCACAAATTGTCTGTCATTCCTTCATAAGTAGCCTCCGCTACAACCTTGCATCTCTAGATTTTGACGGGCAATTCATAATTGATTTATTTTTCTTTATAGCTTATTTTCAAGGTGTGCAATGAGACCATATAATGCACAGTGGAAAATAAAGTGAATGTAATTTACATTATGAAGGAAAACACCTAACAGGATATAACAGACCAGAATAGAGGTTTATTTTTTTTCATTTAGGAAATGAAAAATGAGACAACAAAATCTGCATTTGGATATCAACATACATAACCAAAATGAAGTTGAAATTAGTTTAAAGGAAATTCCTACAGAAGACCACAATAGTGGTTTATTTTTTCCAAATAGGTAATGTAAAATTAGACAACGTATTCTGCAATTAGATATCAACATGCTAAACCAAAATGAAATCGAAATAAGTTGCAAGGAAAATTTTATGACAAACCATATTAGAAGTTTATTTTATTCAAATAGGAAATGAAAATCCAGACAACATTTTATTTTATGCAAGGATTTAGGTCTTTCATTAGGTAGTTAATGTTATACCTAAAGTGTGAAGATGATGTGGGAGGGAATAGTAGATGCAGGAAACGTGCTGAGAAGGGAAGGTGATGTCGGTTGAAATTCCAAACCCCAAAAACCCTTGAATAGATGTCTGAAATTTCAAGATGTAGGGGGTTCAAAGGGATGGAGTGACATCATAATGAAGCAGCTATGAAGGGGTTTGATTTAATTGGAACCAAGAGAAGGAGGCTTGTCGAGGAAAAGTTTAATGTAGAGGGGTCAGTCCTAAAGGGATACGTGAGCTGGAGAACCTGTGAATGAAAATGCTAGTGGGACAGTGAACATGATAGAGAGTTATGGTGAAACCAGGATAAGGAGGAAGATGAAGTATGAGCGCGACGGTCTATAGAGAAACTAGGAGGAGTATGATAGTGGCGTTGGGAGTTTTCGGGAACCCTAGGTCGTAAAGAGTTGATGCCCAAACACGAGCAGGAGAAGGAAAACCATAGAGAGTAGAGTTGAAACTGAGAGAAGGAGGATGAAAGAGACGGATGTCGACGAAGTGTTGGTTGACTGGCAGAGGGAGGATGATGGAGGTGGGGGTTTAAGGGGAGTCTAGGTCATGATGCACGATACCCTCAACAAGAGTAGGAGAGCGAGGTGGAGAAATTTTTTGAAATTGAATAGAGGGGCGACGTGGATTAGTGGAGGAAGGGAACACATGAAAAAATGATGTGGAGGAACGTGGAAGCGGCACGTGGCAGCTGGATAGCTGGGATTAGTATATATAGTGGATTTATGATTAACTTAAAAACTATCATAGCCTAGTTTTTTAAATAATTAATAATTAATTTAAAAACTACAATTCAATGACTCATTTATGTAATTGATTTCACTTATAAAACTTAAATTCATTAATGCAAAAAATGGCTTCCTTCTAGATGTGATTTCAACTGTAAATGTAATGAAATATATGGTTAAGAGTTGATTGTGAGTAGATCAAAATGAAATTAGGTTCCTCCTATAAATAATTTCATTCATGGATAACTAAAATGATAATTACAAATGTAATGAAGTGTAATTTCAAAATGATATAAGATTTACTAGTAAACATATTGGACCAATTTTAACTCAAAATCATTAAATTTATGGATAAATTTTCAATAATATACAAGTAAATTTATATTTTCAAATTTAATTTTATCCATTAACAAATTTAAGGTATGTTTTGATATGAAAATGAAATTGTTCGTATATGGGGAATTGTTTCCATTTTTGGATGGTTTCCAATAGGATTTATTTGTGGAGATAGAAACACCCAATGGCTCCCACATTCGTGAAAGAGGTGTTGCTATGGAAAAAATCTCCAAAGGAAAATGATCATTGAGGTTTCTCATCGATAACACCTGGGAACTCACATTGATAGAGAGGATAAGAGGTTGGACTAATCACTCCCTATTATGGAGAATTAATTCTTACTTTGGGACTCTCATAAATTTAAGTGATGTTCGTGAATCCTTCCCAAATCCCAGTATGGGACTGGTTAATCTTATGTTAGTAATCAGTTATTAGCATGTGTTGATGCCAACATTTGTATGTGTCATAGGAATTTCATCAATGTGAACATCTGTATGTATCAAAGGCTCCCCATCAATAGTATCAACTTTATGTATTAGAGGTTTTCCATATTATTTTATTATTACTTAGTGATTTTGGGTTTTAATGAGCTATGGTTTAAAGATTCATAGTGGGTCACTCTAAAATTTATCATCAACTAGGAAAGAGGTAGGTGTTCAGGGTTCTGGGATCAGGCCTGTTAAATAGGATTTCTACATATCCTTGTAAAAGGAATTAAAAATCATGTAATTTTATGACACTTAATGGGAAATGTCATACCTTTTAAGGTCGCATGACAAACATCAATCCATACAGTTTAACGTCATGTGGTAAGGATGACTAGAAAAAAGATGTCTAACAATGGTTGGTGTGGGACTTATGTGTGACCGACCCTTTTGGTTGGCCTCGAAGAGAATATGGCCCTATGATATTGGGATGATCTTACAAGGAATATGGCCTCGTAAGATGACTCTCACCAACAGTATGACCCGATGAGGATGAGATGACAGGACTCAGAAGGAGTACAACCCTCCAAGTGGAGGCATGATTTTATCATGAATATATCCTGATAGAGAGATGATCCATAGGGAATATGACCTTGGTATAAGTGGATAAAAGAATGATGGTGTTGGGTTTGAACCTCAGAGAGGCATCCTATACATCCCATTAAAACATGAACCAAATCTTATATAGTTTGAGTGACATAAGGTCACGTGACAAGACCATACCATGCAGTTTAAAGTCACGCGGTAAGGATGTTATTGTGCAGTTTAACACCATATGACGAGGATGTTGGGAAAACAATTTACCGTCATGCTTTAGGGATTTATTTTCCATAAAATGTGTGACAATAAAGGATTGAGTGGGGTTTACACATATGATATTTCCTTAAGATGATCCATTGGGAATATGGACTTTGAAGGAATGTATTACGGGGAATATGAACCTTTAAGAAAAAGGTAATACTATTGTGGATTACACCTAATAAGGTGGACCACTTAAAGTTGAGATGGAATCATTATACTGGTGAAGAAATTAACTTAAACCCCTAAACCCATGTAATTCGTGCTCAGTGTGAGCAACAAGATATAAGAAGAGATCTGGTGCATTGCACATGAGCATGCAATTGGATTTAGATGGGGCTTATCAACTGAGTTTTCCCACATCTATTTATATCTCCTTATCCTATTGATGATTAGTGATTAATGAAATCACCAAGAGGGACCTCTTGGGTCTCACTCCCGAAGAAAAACCTTATCCGTCCATCTTCATACCTATTTCTAGGCTATAACGAGGTATGGAATATGGAAGCATGAAGATATTGATATCCAGTAAGAAATACTATGGGCATAATATAGAAGGTATGACCTTATTCTCCACAAAGGGTGGGTTGTCTTCTATTAATAGGGTCACTATTGTGCCTTAAGCATCCACTGATTGGAAAACAGAAGGTGTAGATGCTGCAATATTTAAGTCGCATTTCAAGAAGCATATAGGAGGTAAGTGCAATTTCCTAATATGAGAAGACTCCCAATGTTACCCCTAGGATTGGGTCCCTCTTGACCAAGGGTATTCATGATCACAAACACCTATAGGGCCCCAACGGTTGTGGAGGACAAGTGGGAGACAACCTTTACCAAGGGAATGAATGATCGAAAGGGGGAACACAGATGCGCCCGATACCTTGGTCATGTAGATTTGGTATATGTGGGGGAGGTATCAATGTCAAAATTCCCAAGTAGGTGACTTGGGTAAAAGGGTGTGGTGTTTTAAGGATAAATAAACCTTGGGCAATGGGCTGCCCAGGTGGGAAAACCTAGGAGATAGGCCACCCAGGTGGGAACTGTTGGGTGATGGGTTACTTAGGTGGGAACCCTGAGTTGTAGGTTTTCCATGTAATGATCCCTGGATGGTAGGGTGCCCAGTTAATGAGCCTCAGGCGATTGGATTCCCAGGTAATGAGCTTTGGGTGGTAGGTTTCCTAGGTAATGAGTCTTAGGCATTAGGTCAAACTGATAATGATACTCGCATAGTAGGTTGACCAGGTAATAAGTTTGGATAATGCCTACTACTTCTTATGTTAGTTTTACAAGGTATTAGAGTGTCATAGGCTACCTAAGGTAAGTGTTGGAGGCATGCACAGAGCGTCTCTGGGAGACTCTCACCTCCTTCCAAAATTTGGGAATATGTGCGATATACAATGGATAGGGGGTCTATTTCTAGGTAAAGATAGAGGCATGGTGTCACAACCCCCTCCCTCCAAAGATACCACAATGAGGGGAGGGAGATAATGACCCTTGAGTTCTACCTTCAGTAGGCCCTAGGTTGGAGACCAACACCAAGGGTGTATAAATCTCACAAATATGGGAGACATTACCCTTTTTAGGAAAAGAATATCAAGAGATAAGATGAAGCATCCACAATAAAACTCTATGATACAAGGTAAAAGAATGAAAAAACCAACCCCCATGCATGTGTAAAATAAAACTGTTACAATAAAAAAGTCTCCAAATTAAAATACCAAAAGTAAAGCAAAGAAGCAACACAACAACTGTCAAGATCCGAGCAAGTAATGTCCAACACTGTCTGTGAAATCCTCCTAGAAACCTAAAAAAGTTTATATACGTAGGGTGAGCATACAATTATACTCATTAGGATAACCAAAGTCTCTTGTGTACATGTGAGATAAGTATACTAATTCTCCTGTGAGAAAACAGTAGAACCAAAAAACACCTAAGAAGGTATACTAACCATCAAAACCTCACCGAGTCACACTCAAAAAATAACACAACTCAAGTAATATAATATAAATCACATCAATGATAGGGTACCTCACACCACTTACCCACTGGTTATTCCACTCTTTTCCAACGTCAGATGTCATGGCACTCCCATCCTGTCTGTACATCACAGAACATCTCGCCCACACACACCTAGGCCACAAAATGAAACAAAAATCTGATCACACACACCTGGGCCTCACAACATATCACATATAATCCCAAATACACCTAGGAAAGCAAGTGACATCTCATCCTAAAGACTCCTGGGAAAGTAAAACCACCTCGCTCGAAAACACATGAGCCATCAAATCTCTCCCAAAGACACCTGGTTCATCACAACCACTATCTAAGGCAACTCAAAAACCTTCATCCATCACAACATGTACCATACCTACCTCACCTAGAAGAGAGAGTGGAAAAGAGTGGGTACCCGGCCATCCATACTCCTCACCAGATATAGGGAAAGACACCCTCCCCCATGGCGATGAGGGTGTTCAGAACATAGTGATCAACTAGGGTGGGTTGCATATAGAAATCATAAGGAAAATGAAAGTATATAAATATACGATACCAAACACACAAGACCAACCTATGGGTTCTTAGAAAAACCCCCAAGTCACAACATTTTCACCTTTGCTGCTACCTCTAAATGCACAACACCACACAATAATACAAAAATCCCAAATCATATTCCCATCTAATTTAATTAACCATTTGCATTATTTATTGAAAAATTCATTTAACCATTCCATCACTTCCCATGAAACTAATAAACACAATACACAAGTGGAAATATAGTAAAAGTCTTACAGAGAAAGAAGAACCATGGTAAATTAACCCACTTCACACTTACTCTCCATTTAACACCTATTCATGATATATCATATATAGATCTCTTGATATGAGGGAAACTCCGGGAGAAGCACTATTATCCTTCTTCAAAGTCATCCCTCTTAATCCATCCACACTCAACCACATCCAAAAACACATTAAGCCACAACTAGTTTCGCATACCCGCTGCATGACACTTCTCATCCACCCCACAATCAATCAATCTCTCAACCTGAGATTACATTCCACCTTCCAACCCATCCCACAACACACAACCATGATCACAACCATACCACATCACAAAAAAAAACACGACTTTAGATTTATTAAGGAATCCCTTATTTAATTCCACTTGTTAATTCAGGGTTTATCATAAAAACAATATGATCCTGGGGCATCCAATTATCATCCAAGTATATGTGATTAGCCAATTTTTCATTTTTGGGTGATACCAAACAAATCTCAATCAAGGAAAAAACCACAAAAAATGTATCTAGAGCAAAAAAAATCAATCAATGGCCACAATTTTCAGCAGGGCATTAGGCCCGAACAATCACAATATCACAATAAAAAATAAAAAATGTAAAAAACATGCGAAACAAACCCCAATTTCCCTAAATTTCAATTAACCAGTTATTTATCTTCAATTAGGATGGAACAACCATGATTCACAAGTAAAAATAAGTAATACCCTACCTGCATGATGCACAATAAGGATAAATGAAGGTAATCCTACCTTGAAGGGGTGTCAACATTCTTTGCATAAGAACAGATCACGTAATGGACCTATGATCACCTCTACCACAAGGTCTGCATCCATATGAGGATTCCATGACACCACCGTATCAAAAAAAACCAAAGAGAACCCCATTATATCCAAGGGAGAACATCCTCCATGACATGGAAATAAGAACAGAAGTAAAAAGGTGATCAACTCAGAAGAAACCACAAGAATGAGGGAAGAATGCACCTTAGATTGAAGATAGAATGCTACAGATCGAAGGAGAGAAGCTAGGAATTGATCCTTGGTGAAGGAATCCTCAAAACACCGAAGAGGGGTCATTGGGTATCCTAGGATCGAGGGGGAAACACTAAAATCATAGGGTTCTGACAACCCGAATGGCTAGAAAATAATTTAAAACATTACAATAGTGGGGTATTACATGACGTGCAATACCCTTTCACGTCGTGTAATGCCTCGAGGTTGGTTTCTAATGAAAAACCCATCACCTCTTGATTTATTTTTATTTTTAAATCCCCAAAACATTACACATTGTGAACCACCCAAAACAATCCATGAAACCAAGATTTATGTCGTGTGATATACTTACATGACGTGTAACCCCTACAGAAGCTTTGTTGCACCCCCAACTCCTATATAAACTCCCAAAAACTACTTTAAACACCTCTAACACCCAAAACCGACAAAGTAATAGATCGAGAGGATACAGAACATTAAACCTGGTATTAGAACCCTATTTTTTATCTTTAGGTATGGATCCTTTTAATTTCTTCTTTAAGCTTTTGTAAAGTTCTCTTTTTTGGTTTAGACCCTAAAGTTGGGTCGTGGGATGATTGGTTTGTTTTTTAAGAGAAGGGAACATGAGGGATAAAGGAAGAATTTAGGCCAATTACATGATGTGTAATTGGATTACACAACATTTAATCATTACACGATTTGTAATGGATTGACCAAGGCCTTTCACGTTGTGTAGAGGTTTTTTCCTAGGGGAAGGACCCAAGCTTTACATGGTGTGTAAATGCCTGATTTTTTTAAATAAAAAGGTAGGGCCACATTTTTCAGATAGATCTCACCCCTCCTATCTCTCTCATGTCGGAACTCCCTCTCACACCTAGACCTAGTCTTTGGTGTTTCTTCGTGACCCAAAATCTGATTTCAGATTTGTTTGTCTCATTAGATGTGCATCGATAAGATCTTAATTCCTTTTTAGTTGTTCTTAATTTGTATTTCTCTTGACGATGCTATTTAGATATTGGATCATATACCCTATTTTTAGGAAATTGATCCATTCTTCAGATCTCTTCCAATACATACCATCCGTGTAATTTATATGCCTTTATTATAGTTGTTAGAAACATGTTCTGAGACCCTTGCTAGAAATTTTAACCATCGCTGGTGGTTTCATCAACAATGATGTCCACCCTATGTAGGGTGATTTCTATATTTGACATTTTAGTTCTTGACTCATTCATTTGAGCCATTGTTAAGGTGTTCCTTGAGATTGGTCATCTTAATGGTAAGCGTTACTTAATTAAATAACTATTGAATTGTTAAATGTCTTGTACCATGTTGTTTCCACTTGACCCATCTAAGGTAAGTGCTTTAAATTGATAAATCAATATAAATTTGAAATGACAAGTATATTGTATAAATATGACTTGCACTTATTAAATGTAAATGGATGCTTGGTTGCATGTCTACAACACCCCTTTCCATGTTTAATGGAAGGTATAAGAGTGAAAAATATTAAATGAATATGGATTATGAAATGAATAAAATGGTTACAAGCTCCTTGGACTTTTCAAACTAATGAAAGGCAAGGTTTGAACCAAGTGAACTTAATAAAAGGTAAGATTAATTATATGGACTTAATTATTTAATGAATCAATTGTAAGGTGCCTAATTATATATGGACCTTGAAATCATTATAGGAGTGTTCAGACTCAAGTTAGCTTTTGGATTTTTAAGTGAATTACTTGAGCAGTCACGGATTCCATTTTGATTCAAGGATTCTAGTTGCCTTAGTTTAGTACCACCTTGGAACTCGATCTTAGTCTATTAGTGGATGCCTAGTATGACATTGTAGGATCCCTACTTTACTATTACATGATACCTTGGATACACTCCTTGGATCCAGTATTATTTCTATGGACATGAGGTTCCATGGTTACATCCTTGGGCCTAGCCATTTCTTATCCCGTTTTACCTTGGATGTATTCCTTGAAGTCAATTCGATCATACTATCATGGAATTCCTTGGACGATGCTCCTAGGATTACACTCTTACCCCTTATTCAGGATTTAGTTACTACTGAGTTAGTGATCCTTGAGATCTTGGTTTCCTTGGTCATTACCTTGGAACCCTTCCATTATTATTATCATTACAGGTTTCCTTATTACATCTTGGAACCTTCAATATTACTATCATAAGGTGATGTCAGTGTTGTATATGCCTCATATGACTTAAATATATAAACTAGAACTTAATTAGTTAATGGACTAGTTACATGTTGAAATACCAGCCGAGGGCTAAAGTAAGTACATGGATATTTAAGTTATTGTACTGCTTTACTTTTATATATACATGCTTGCACACCGTTTCTATTTATATTACACGAACATGATGTTATAGAAACCATTGGTGGTGGACTAATGAGATTTATCTCACACCCTATCTGGGCGCCATTGGTACCCAAAAATATTACATGTATATAGGTGTTGACAAAGGGAAGCCTACTGCTTCAGACACTTGATTTTTTGATTTCTTATAATGGAGTAGGGTATAAGTTGACCAAGATGGAGATCAGAATTCTTGGATAGTTCATAGATTATTTTTTATACTTTTTTATAGCATGTATTTTATGTAGCTTTTTACCATGTTTTTCTGCTTTCTAGATACATGACATATATCATCATCAACTTTTGTATTTATATCAGTTTATTATTATTATTATCTTCTTTTGTTGTGACATTTATTTATTACATTGATTCCAATAATTATATTCTATTTTATTATATTTATTCATTGTGATACACTCTAGTAATGAGGTCATAGTATCCACATGGATAGAACCTAGGCCCTCACTTCTAGTCGGTAACCTCTGGTGTTCGGGAAGATGCTCTTGAGGCCATGTGGCCAACTAGGCTTAGGGAACCAATTAAGCGGCATCTGAGTCCGTGATGTCACAAAGTGGTATCAGTGTGGTTTCTTTATTACTTTACTATTTGGAGACAATATCCAAGATAATAGGAATGCTATGGAACTTGGTTATAATCCGTTCTTAGGCATTGCAAACCCATGTTCAGGATAAAATACGATTTTCCTGAATTATAATGGTTATTCTAATTTTACCTATTATAGTTGATATCATTTCACTATTGGGTGACACACATGTTATGTGGTGTTGTTTATTATTATTCTGATAGATAATTTTTTTCATCCTTGGCTTGATGATATGAGGGAAAGGATCATTGTTACATGCATCATCGTAGGCACCTAGAATTCACATGTCATTCATATTGCTATATCATATAGGTGAATTTCATTATTTTCATTACTTGAAATTCCTTTGATTATTGAGTGAGCCTTGTTTTTATAGATATTTTTATGCTTCTCTTGGGACATTATTGAGTGATTTCCGATTTCAATTCGTGAGGTGTATGGGCCCTCATGGGTTTTAATGAGTAATTTACCGAGTCAAAACTTAAGTTAAAAACTTATATGGGTGTTGATATCAGTGATAAGGAGTACAGACCCTAATTCGCTGGGAGGGACAACTCATTTTAAATGAACCTTGATATATGGAAATGAGAAAATACAAATTGAAAAAGTGAATCTTGACTGATTAAAAGAAATTGTTTCCAGTAAATGATAAGGAAATTCACAGTTGACCCTTCATCTATGGAACCCCTATAATTTATAATTTAGAAATTACTAATACCTAGCCTTATAAGTAGGTAGTTGGGGTAGTATATCATGGGTGGTGAGACCTTTCTTACATTTAGCTTCTTATAGTGTTGTTATCTCTATTCTTAAAGCCTTATATAAGGCATGTGCTTGGAATTTATAGATCAATGTTGCCTCAACATCCTTGTGTCATGTGCCCGGAGCGTGGCAATGACCATGTTCCAAACATAGTGGGACCTAAGCCGCTAGTGTTACTGCCAAGAGTTCCACTTGAGGAACTACCTATTTTACCGGATTTGGGCATTAATGTTCAGGTTTGTGATAGTTTCCTACTTATAATGTAGTCTATGAAAGGTTATCCACACCCTACACCTATGATGGTTGATCTGACCTGTGAGTTACAATAGTAGCATCCTCCCACTTTCTCAGGGGATGGGATTCCCAGGACATTGAGTCTTAGCTAGAGGCCACCCTTTCTGTCTTTGAGCATCTGAAAATTCCTCCAGATCATAGGGTCAAGCTTGTTTCATACATGCTATGTGATTTGTCCTAGTGTTGGTGGGATGTAGTTAACCAGGATGGTTGCCATCAAGGCATGGTATGGGTTATTATACAGGATGCCTTCTATAATCAGTTCTTTTCTCAGACACTGAGAGATGATAAAGATAGAGATTTCATGCATCTCGAGCAGGGTTCTATGTCATTCGTGAAGTATTTAGTGCATTCCTCTAAGTTTTATCTATTCACACTACTTCTAGCTGGTGATGAGTTTTCGCGTTCTAGACACTTCAAGGATGGGCTTGTGTATGCCGTTTGTACTCAAGTAAATGTCTTTCAACTACCTACATTTTTTGAAATAGTTAATCAGGATATTATCATTGATCACAACCTGAGGGATGGTGAGAGTACCAGGTATAGAGGTTCAGTGTTGAGGAAGGCCAGTAGTTCTTCTAGTAGTAGGAAATGTTCCCTTGAGGTTTCTCATCAAAGCATTGGTAGCCAGAGTACCCATTGTGGGCCATTAGTGTGGATGATAGGGGAACCTAAAGCCTCAATGTGATAGAGACTCTATAGAATGTTGGTCTTGCGGCTGTTTGGGGTATCTTCATAGATTATGTTGGTCCTTTACATCAGCTTCTAGTTGAAGTGGTTCTGCACTTGTTCCACTTTTAGGGGCAGGTTCTTTTACACCATGTCAGGTGGGTAGATGGAGTGGCACTGTTAGAACTTGATGATGAGGATTTTTTGGTCATGGTATCTAAACTCCTTATCGCCAGAAGTTCTAGTTAAGTATTTTTTATCATGATAGTCTAGATGTTGCATAGGGTTGTGGATCAGGTCAATTGCATACACTACAACTGATACCTGAGGATTAGGTTGTAGGACCATCTATAGTACGTGGTAATATTCTAATAGCCTCCATTATAGTATATTCTTTATTTGATACAAGTGTTTCACACTCTTTCAACTCCTTTTCTACCATGGAAATTTTTGGGCCAAAAATACAATATTACTGTGGTTTAATGACCCTAGATACACTATTGGGAGTATGGTAAGAGGACATATGCCAGTGCAGGGACTGTGCCCTTGAGGTAGAAAATTACCATTTCTTATGGGACCTCTTTGTTCTAGAGATGATAGGTTTCGAGGTCATTATCAAGATGTATTGTTTGGTTCTATATCAAACCATTGTAGACTAATATCACTGAAGGGTGTCATTTACATCACTAGAGAGTAGTTGTTATCCATACAAGGGTGAGTGGTATGTAATGGCTAGAAGAGTTGGAATAGATCATGGGCTAGGTGGAGTGACCACCCAGATTTCCAATTTCTTCATGGAGGATTAGGGTTTACTTTGGGATTAATTCCCTCCAGTAGTAGATCATTTTAGGGATGTTGTTCCTGATTATTTTTCTGGATTACCTCTTGAGAGAGAGGTAGAGTTTACAATAAAGATTGTTCTAGGAGCATCTCTAGTGTCAATTCCTCCACACAGGATGGCACCTACTAAGAACGAGAATCTCAAGCTACAGTTAGAGGATCTATAGTCTAAAGGTTTTATATGGACCAAAACTTCATTTTGGGTTTCACCCATGATTTTCACCAAGAAGTTGAATGATACCCTTCATCTATGCGTGGATTATAGATGGTTAAACCAACTTACAGTTAATAATCGGTATCCACTACCTTGTATAGATGATATTTTTGACCAACTCTGGGTATCTAGGGTCTTCTCTAAGATTTACCTGAGATCGGGCTATCATCAGGTGCAAGTCAGTCCATCAGACATGCCTCATATAATTTTTCATAGCAGGTATGGTTTTTATGAGTACCTTATTATTTAGTTTGTTCTTATGAATTCACCCACCATTTTCATGGATCTTATGAATAGGGTATTCCAACCCTATTTGGTTTCCTTTATCGTAGTATTTTTAGCTGACATCTTGCTGTATTTTCATACTTGTAAAGACCATGCTAATCACCTTGATATCATTCCGAGTACACTGAGAGAGCATCATCTTTATTCCAAGACTTATAAGTTCCACTTCTGGATCAACAAAGTTCACTTCCTAGGTTATATTATCTAGGAACCAAGAGTCTCCACTGTCCTAGAGAAGTTTGGTGCTGTAGTTTCCTATGAGTATCCCAAGAACGTGTTTGATATATAGAGTTTATTAGGTCTGGATGGATATTATAATAATTTCATACAAGACTTCTCACATCTTGTTTCATCTCTTACTATTCTTACAAAGAAGGGTGTTAAGTTCCTATTTCCAAAACAGTGTGAGAAATCCTTTCAAGAGATAAAAGGGAGGCTTGTATCGACACCTTTTCTGATTATGCCAAAGCCTAGAAGAGGTTATATAATGTTCTATGATGTATGAGGCATCGACCTAAGAGCAATGATGACACATGAGGATAAATTATTTACATATGTATCTCATTATTTGAGGCCTCATGAGAGAAATTACTCAACTCACAACCTTTAACTAACAACAATTGTCCATTCCTTATGATACTGGAGACACTATCTGAAGGGTGAGAGTTTTTTGGTGTATACGGACCATAAAAGACTTAAATTTATCTTTAAATAGTGTGAATTGAATCTTAGACAATGAAGATGGGTCAAATATCTTTAGTCCTTATATTTTGAGCTTGCCTATATGCATAGAAAGGGAAATGTTGTAGTGGATGAACTGAGTCAAAAAACTTAGGCACAAGCCAAAAGAGAAGCCAATGATAAATGAAAATTGATGGCCCTTTTTTCTGAGTTGCATATAGAGTTTCACAACAATCATGATCAGTCCTATCTCTCAGCATTTACAATTACATATTCCATCATTGAGAAGGTGAAGAGTAGGAAATTTTTAGATCTTGTGGGATTGGTTCTCTGTGAGAGTATTTCAGGAGATGACCCACCTTCGGATTGGTCTGTGGATAGAGATTACATCCTATGTATACATGGATGTGTCTGGGTTCCTATAGATATAAGAGAGGATTTGATGTATGAGTCTCACACTTCTTAGTGGGTAGTTCATCCAAGAATATCCAAAATATATTGAGATATTCAATGCCAGTATTTGTGGTCTGGGATAAAACATCAGATAACATTCTTTATCACTAGGTGTTCCACCTTGTAGCATGTGAAGGCAGAGCACCATAGACCTGTAGGTTTGTTACATTTTCTTAAAAACCTATAATTGAAATGATATTATGTTTACATGGACTTTGTAGTCATTTTAACTAGTTCTGATAGAGTTAGATATGCTATATGGGTTTTCATTGACAAACTGACGAAATTAGCCCACTTCATTCCTATCCAGGAGACTTTCTCAGATGATGAGATGGGAAGATTATGTGTCTGTGAGATCATTCGACTACATGGGGTACCTCATAAACCATGGTAATGATAGGGTTTAAATAAGGCTATGAGTACGCTGGTGCTTCTGAGCATAACATTTCACCCTAATACCAATGGAAAATCGGAATGAATGATACATATTCTAGAGGACATGCTTTGAGCATGCATCCTTGATTTTGTCATTTATTTGGAGAATAATACCCCACTTATTGAGTTTTCTTATAATAATATATTTTAGGAGACAATTCAGATAGATCCTTTTAAGGCCTTGTACGGTAGGTCATTTTGTTCTCCCCTCTGCTGGCTAGAGGTAGGAGAGGTAATCCTACTAGGTCCTCATCTCATGAAAGAGACTTCATAGTAGGTTAATATGATCATAAATCATATTTATACTGCTTAGTCTAGATATAAATATTATGTCAATCATCGTCGATGACCTCTGGAGTTCGATATTGGGGATCATGTTTTCCTGCAGGTATCACCCAGGTTAGGTAATAGATAGATATGGAGGAAAAGGAAGTTTTCACCTCATTATATAGGGCCATATGAGATTCTAGAGAGATTTGGGTTTGTATCATATAATTTTATACTACTTTAGAGGTATTGTTCCATGCACGATGTCTTCCATGTTTAACAGCTTCACCGTTATCATGCCGACCCATCTCATACTTTTGATCTCGAGGAATTTGAGATAGATGCCGATGCTACATTTGAGAAGTATCCTATATGCATCATTGACCAGAGCATGAAGGCTCTCCAAGGCTGGTCTGCCCCTCTAGTGTGGGTGCTATGGGAACATGTTTGGGTATAGGATAAGACTTGGGAGCAGGAGGCCAATGTACTTACCCAGTGGCCAGAGTTATTCTTAGACATTGTTTTGCCACCCTTGGAAGGTGAACTTAGGGATAATTTACTTTAAGGGGGAAATAATATAAGAGCACTATTTTTTTTCTTTAGGTATGGATCCGTTTAATTTCCTCTTTAATCTTTTGTAAAGTTCTATTTTTTGTTTGGACCCTAAAGTTGAGTCCTGGGATGGTTGGTTTGTTTTTAATGAGAAGGGAATAGAAGGGTTGAAGGCAGGATACAGGAAAATTTCACGATGTGTAATTGGATTACATGACATGTAATCATTACATGATGTATAATGGCCTAGCCAAACCTTTCATGTCGTTTAGATGGTTTTTTACAGGGGGAAGGACTCGATATTTACATGACATGTAAAGCATTTACATGTTGTGTAAATTCCCAAATAGTTTAAAAAAAAAGGAAGTTAGAGACTAATTTTTCAGACAGAGCTCACCCCTCCCCTCTATCTCATGTAGGAACCCCCTCTCATGCCTAGACCTAGGATTTGACATTTCGTCAGAATTTGGACTTTGATTTTAGATTCGTCTATCCCATTGGATGTGCATCGGTAAGATCTTAATTCCTTTTTAGTCATTCTTCATTTGTCTTTCTCTCAAAGATGCTATTTAGATGCAGGATTATATGCCCAATTTTAAGGTCATTGATCTATTCTTTATATCTCTTAAAATCTAGGCCAAACTAAAGGATGAAACTAGAAGAGGATATTCATGAAAGACTAAGGTAGGTGGTCTATAACTCATCCCTCACATTTTGTCATTTTATAAATTGTCATACAGGCACACCGATTTCATCGGGTGTCATCTGTTTAATTTATATTCCATGCTTATAGTTCTTAGAACTATGTTCTAAGACCCTTTATAGAAATATTAACCATTATTGGTGGTTGTTTCCACAACGACATCCACCCCATGTAGGGTGATTTCTATATTTGAGATTTTAGTGATTGACTCGTTCATTTGAGCCACCATTCGGGTGTGCCTTGATCTTGACCATCCTAATGGTAAGTGTTTCTTAATTAATTGACTATTTAATTATTAAATGGATTGTACTATGTTGTTTCCACTTGACCCACCTAAGGTAAGTTTTTTAAATTGATAAATCACTCTGAATTGGAAATGGAAATTATATTGTATAAATATGACTCGGCCTTATTAAATGTAAGTGGATTTTTGGTTTCATGTTCATATCACCCCTTTACATATTTAATGGAAGGTATCATAATGAACCACATTAAATGACTATGGTTTATGAAATGACTTAAATGGTTTCATGCTCCTTGGCCTTGTCACACTAATTCAAGGCAAGGCTTTAACCAAATAAACTTAATAAAAGGTATGATTAATTACATGGCCTTAATTATTAAATGAATGAATTGTAAGGTGCCTAATTATATATGTACCTTGACGTCATTATAGGAGTGGTTAGACTCAAGTTAGCTTTTGGATTCTTGAGGGAATTCCTTGAGTACTTGTGGACACCATTCCGATTCAAGGATGTCAGTTACCTTGGCTGAGACCCACCTTGGAACCCAATCCTCATCTATTAGTGGATGCCCAATATGACACTGTAGGATCCATACTTTACTATTAAAAGGATGATTTGGATACACTCCTTGGATCCAACATGGTTTCTATAGACACGAGGTGCCTTGGTTATATCCTTGGGCCTAGCCATTTCTTATATCGTTTTTCCTTGGATGTATTCCTTGGACTTGGTTATATCATACTATTGTGGAATGCCTTGAAAGAAACTCCTAGGATTACACTCTCACCCCTTATCTAGGTTGTAGTTACTATTTATTTGGAGACCCTTGAGGTATTGGTTGAGTAAGTCATTACCTTGGAACCCTTTCATTGTTATTATCATTATAGGTTTCCTTGTTAAATCTTGGAACCTTCACTATTACTCTCATGAGGTGATGTCAGTGCTGGATATGCCTCACATGACATAAATATATAAACTGAAACTTAATTAATTAATGAACTGGTTACATGTCCAGACACCAACCGAGGGCTGAAGCAGAAACTAGGATACTTATGTTACTATACTACTTTACTTTTATATATGCATGGTTGCACACTGTTTTAGTTTATATTACACGGATGGGATATTATAGACACCATTGGTGGTGGCCTAATGAGATTTATCTCACACCCTATTTGGGCACCATTGGTACTCGGGCAGATTACATGTATGCAAGTGTTGACAAAGGGAAGTGTATTGCTTCAAACACTTGATTTCTTGATTACTTTGGATGGAGAAGGGTAGAAGATGAAGGAGCTAGAGCTCAAGATGATTGGATAGTACTTGGATTCCTTTATGTTACTTTTGTATAACATGTATTGTCTATTTATTTGTACCATGTTTTCCTGCTTTCTAGAGACATTGTATATATCATCATCAACTTTTGTATTTATATCAGTTGTTTGTTATTCATATCTGTTTCTACTGTGCCATTTTTTTATTACATTGATTCTTCTACTTATCTCCTATTTTATTATATTTATCCATTTTACTACACTCTGGTAATGAGGGCATAGTCTCCCCATGGATAGAACCAAGGACCTTACTTCTAGTCGGCATCCTCTAGCATTTAGGGCGATGCTCTTGAGGACAAGTGGCCAAACAGGCTCGGGGAACTAGTTAAGTGGAATTCGAGTTCAGGGCATCACACATGGGTGGAGAAATCTTGAGCAAGTAAGGAGGTTTAAGTAGGTGAAATAAGCGGCTAAATGAGATCTACACAAGGAATAATAGGTGAGCATAGTGGACCTAGACAAGGAAGTTTGGGCAACCACAAGATAACATGGAGAGGAAATCAAAGTAATCAGATTGGACCCTGGGTGTAGAGACCCTGTAAGATCCCAGTTTTTGGAAAGGTATGTTTTTGTCGTTTTTTGATTAAATACCTTGTTTTTGGGTTTTTAAAATGTTTCCCGAAGGTATGAGAGGCCTTGGGGGTGTTCCGGGGGCTCGGGGCATGAAAGAAGGGAAGTCTGGCCAAGACAGGGCTGGGTGCACGACTTGCGCACGATTTGGCAAACTGTGCGACCTGCCCAGGAAAAACTGTGCGACCCCTCGTCCTCTGGACAGTATTTTGCGCATGGTTTGCGCACCATTTGATAAACTATGCAGCTAAACTGTACAGCTACTTAAAGTTGGAGAAATTACAAGTTTTCCACTCTGGACTTTATAACCCCAACTCAGGATTTTCTTCCCATATTCTCCTCTTCACCCTAGGTGCGAACCAGACCTCCCAAGGGCTCCAAGAGATCAATCTCCTTCGATCCTAAGGCGTTTTTGGTGCCGTTGGTTGCGGATTGAAGCTCCGGGTAAGGCTAATCTCCTCCTTGGTTATTTTCTTGGTTTAGGGTTTGTGTCTTCTCTCCCTCTTGTTCTGAAACCCTAAAACCCTATCTTTTGGGTGAGTTCTAGGTTGAAGCTCCAAGGGTTGGTCGAATCGAGGTCTAAGGACTCTATTGAGGGTGCGTTCAACCACGGATTCGAGGTAGGTGGTCTAAAAGTTATATCCCATGATTTATTTGAGGATTTGTGCATGTTTAGTTGTGTTCTTTCTTTCCCATGGTTATGTTTTGGATAACCTTGGCTTGTTTGGTAATAATGGTGTTTGAAATGTGTAATGGGAACCCTCATAATCCCCATGGGATGTGTTGGTATAGACTTGACCTAATTTAGGGCCATCCATGGGATGTGCCAGCTTTTCCCGGGCTTAGGGAATGTGATTGAACAAGTGACCTTGTTGTGATTAAGGGTAGAGACCTTAATGAATATGTTGTCATAATTGGTTGAACTTAGAATAGAAGTTAGGTGATGCACCTAGACTTGGTAATAACCAGAGGGTTATTTGGAATGGGTTAAATGGTTGATTCATGGGAATAATGAATGGGTTAAATGGGTTAACATGAAATTGATTAATGACCATAATGGGATGGATTATGGGTCTAGTGTTGAATTCTTAGTGAGATAGGCATAACACATGGGAATTGGGTGAATGGTTAAATGATGTGAAATGGTAATGTGTTAATGGGTTAAGGCATGATGTGGTTTCACATGTGGGTTTTTTGTGAATGATGGTTTCCGATGGGCAATCATTGGAAGGTTGATGGTTACTTATAAATAAGCATGTGCACATGGCTTGGTAGTGTGGGTGTATTGACTGAGGTTCTACGCCCACGGGTTGAGTTGGACTGATTCTCTAAACTCCACCCCTAAATTTACGAGTTAGGAATGGGGACTGATGATCTTTTCTCCTAACAGTTGCATCCACCCAGACTGAGGCTTCGAGGTGAGGATATGGTTGCCATGAGGTATCCACCTGGATTGAGGCTTTGAGGTGATTTTATGTTTTCTATGAGGGAGTTAGTCTTAGTGAGATAGGATAACGATGGGTTTACCCTCTTGCATGTGATTTTTGGTCTTAGACCCATGTAACATAATGTTTGTGATTAACCCATGGAAATGTGATGAAGTGTTAAGTGATGGTAATTGTTGGTAAATGGATGGTAATGAATGTTGTAATGGCTGGGCTTGAACTGGATATTGGCACTTTAATTAATTACTTGGAATTTATCATTCATGTTTCTTCTACATGCACTATCTGATCTTGCTGGATATTTTGTAGACACCGTTGGTGGTGGCCTACTGAGTTATACTCACACCCTGCTCGGGCCGCCGTTGGGTACCCGAGCAGACTTCATGGTTGCAGGTCAGGATAAGGGCAAGGGTCCTTGCTAGATAGCTGAGTGGACATGGGTAGCACTTGGTGGAGGATCCCGACTTGGAGTCGGGACCATTTTTGGGATTTTGGCCATTGTCTTATTTTGGGCTTTTATTCACTTTTTCACTTATAGTATGACATAGAATATTTATTTTTGGAAGTGGTTGTTATACATATTCCTTGTTTATTGGTTATTGTTCCCGCTATTTGGTTGTTTCTTTTGTGGATTACTCTGATAATAAGGGGGTATAGTCTCCCCACTTGACTACATAGACCCCCGCTGCTAGTCGGTAGCCTTTGGCATATGGGGAGGCGCGCTTAAGGTTATGTGACCACCCGGATCGGAGCACCGATTTAGTGGATTCCGGGTCGGGGATGTTACAAAGTGGTATCAGAGGAGTTCTTTCTTCTCATTCTCTAAGGTCTTGTTATTTGGGATTGGTATCCAAAGGTTAAGATGTGTTGGGCCTTGGTAATGGTCTCGTGCTTGGGAGTAACTAACCCATGTACGAGGGAAAAACCAAGTCACCCTAGGTGGGAAATGTTGTTCTTGGTTGTGTGATGTTACAGTTGATGATATTTCACCATTGGGTGATGCACATGTGGTTTGATGTGACTTTTTTATGATATTTGGGCTCGTGGCCTTAACGACACGAGGATTTGAATTCATGCATCATTGTAGGCACCTAGGGAGATAGGTGACATGCATTGTGTTAGGCACATGCACGAGATGGGTGTATGAGGCAGGAAAGTAGGGTGCATCATGCATTTCATGAAATCACAAAATAATGAGAAGAATGAAGTAAAACAAGTGGGTAAATGATGTTAATGAAATGTAAGGGTTTGAAATGAAGTGAATAATGTTTTGAAAAATGTTGTGTGATTTTGGTGGTAGTGCATAGTTGTTTACCCCATGTGGACCATGGCCTACAGTAGGGATGGTTGGGGCGGTTGTAGCTAGTAAAGAGCTTTTGCTACAGTTGTGAAAGTTTTATGGTATGTGTGCTAAATCTCGTGTTTGACATTGTAGATAAATGCCACCACGATGTCGGTTACCCATTGGGAAACGAGTGAATGTTGCTGAGAACACTCCTCCAGTGGAGGAACAAGAAAATGTGGTGATTAATGAAGGTAGAGAAGACCAGTTCCAAGAGAACTTGACTCGCCTCATGCAGATGATGGATCGGGACCCAGGGCGGGTTGCACCGAGCATGTTTGAGCTGACTAGGGAGTTTCAGCTACAACACCCTCCAACTTTCACCGGAGAGGGTGGGCCAGAGGCATCGGAGTTTTGGTTGGAGTCTGTCCAGATGATACTGGAACATTTGGAGACCCCTGTTGAAAAGCAGGTAAAGCTGGCTGCTTATATATTGCGGGGCCAAGCTAGGCACTGGTGGGACATTCAGGCTCAGGCTGAGTAGGCTGAGGGGATGTCATGGAAGGTTTTTCAGGAAAATTTTCTAGAGCATTTCTACCCAGAGACTTTGAGGTAAGAGTGGGCTGTAGAGTTTATGAGCCTGATTCAAGGATCACTATCAGTGATGGAATATGCAAGTCGCTTCACTGATTTGAGACGCTTTGTCCCAGTGTTAGCAGGGGATGAGGCAGCGGTGGCAAGGCGTTTCCAGGGTGGGTTGAGACATGAGATCAGGTCTCAAGTAAATATCTTTCGATTGAAGAGGTTTGCAGAGGTGATGGATTAGGCACTCATCTCTGAAGGGAACCAGAAGGGAGCTTCGGGAAGTGGGCTTCTGGTGCCAGTGGGGTAAAAGGGTAGTGCAGCTACCGAGGTTTGGAAGCGACGCCATGAGGGCTCACAGCATGGAGTAAGTGTGAAAAGCGTCTGGAAGAGAGGGTCTGCCTCTCAGAGTGGGGATCAGGTGTTCTGCTATTAGTGTGGTAGGCTGGGGCATAAGCGTGGTCAGTGTCCTCGACCTCCAGTTGAGTGCTGTTCGTGCGGTAGGATGGGACATGTGTAGAGGTTCTGCAGGAATCCTCAGCAGGCAAGTGAGCATGATGGTGGAAGGCAGGTACCGGATACGGGAAGGGGATCAGTTTCCCCGTATCAGGCAGGCAGTTGGAGCTCCAAAGGCCACAATGGCAGGGGCGGTGGACGTGGAACTCCAGGGCAAGATCGCTCACGCCAGTAGGGAAGTGCAGCGCAGGGCGTTCAGGCTGGAGCCCAGGGTATAGGGGAAAATCAGCTTTAGGTAGTTCAGTTTGCACCAAGTGACAGTGAGGCTAGACCATCGACTGTTCGAGGTACGATCCTTATAGCTTATACATTTTCTAGTGCGTTGTTTGACACAGGTGCCACACACTCTTTTGTCTCTTCTCAACTTGTGGTAGTGCTGGGTTTACCTGTGGAGAGAGTATGTGGAGTTATGTCGATTGACACTCCATTGGGAGTGTGGGTTGAGGATATCAATCAGTGTAATGGATGTGCCTTGGAAGTTGGCAGGTATCATTTTATGTGGGACTTGTTCGTTCTCGAGATGTTAGGTTTTGACCTCATCCTGAGAATGGATTGGTTGGTGTTGTATCAGGCGCGTATAGACTGTTATCATCACAGAGTATCGTTCAGGTTGCTTGAGGGTGACGCTTATGTCCATCTTGGCGAGTGGGATGTTCGAGCAGGGCGTGCAGGGCCGTTTTGTCAACAGATGAGTGGAATTACAGCTCACATGGTATTTCTCATGCTTGATGATAGTGAAAGAGGGGAACATACTATTTTTCCTCCTGTGGTGGATCGGTTTCAGGATGTGTTTCCTGAGGATTTCTCGGGGTTGCCACCCGAGAGGGATGTTGAGTTCACGATCGAGTTGCTGCGGGGAGCAGAGCCAGTTTCTATTCCTCCATACCGAATGGCACCAAAAGGACTCCAGGAACTAAAGGTCCAACTTGAGGAGTTGGAGTGTAAGGGGTTTATCCATCCTAGTACGTCTCCTTGGGGATCTCTTGTGCTTTTTTCAAAGAAGGCTGATGGGTTGTTGAGGCTGTGTGTTGACTATCGAAAGTTGAACCAAATGATAGTGAAGAAACGGTACCCTCTTCCTAGGATTGATGACCTGTTTGATCATTTGAGGGGTGCATCAGTGTTTTGTAAGATTTATCTGAGGTCAGGTTATCAACAGTTAAGGGTGAGGCCTTCTAACATACTACAGACGGATTTCCGGAGTCGGTACGGGTTGTTTGAGTTTGTAGTGATGCCTTTCGGCTTGACCAATGCACCGACAATGTTTATTGCCTTGATGAATCAGATATTTCATCCCTATCTAGATCAGTTTATGGTTATATTTGTTGATGATATCTTAGTGTACTCGAAAACTCACGACGATCATGCCCAACAACTTGACATCGTCTTGGGTACACTAAGAGATCACAGGCTATACAATAAGATATCAAAGTGTCAATTATGGATATGTGAGGTTCATTTTCTGGGTCACATCATCTCGGAGGCAGGTGTGTCGGTGGATCCAGAGAAGGTGCAGGCAGTTTTATCTTGGGAGCAGCCCAAGAGTGTTTCTGATGTTTGGAGTTTCCTGGGTTTGGCCGGGTATTACCGAAGGTTCATTCAGGATTTATCTCGCTTGAAAGCACCACTCTTGGGCTTTAACAAAAAGGGAATCAAGTTTGAGTGGTCTGGGGCTTGTGAGAATGCTTTCCAAGAGTTGAATAAGCGGTTGACGACCGCACCTATCTTGACCTTACCTGAGCCGGGTAAGAAGTACATCATGTTTTGTGATGCGTCTGGAATCAGACTTGGGGTTGTGTTGATGCAAGGTGAGCAGTTTATGGCTTATGGGTCGAGGCAGTTGAGGCCCCATGAGAGGAACTATCCCACTCATGACCTTGAGTTGGATGCAATGGTGTACGCCTTGAAGTGCTGGAGGCACTATCTATTGGGGGAACAATTTACCATGTTTACTGACCATAAGAGTTTAAAGTACATCTTCTCACAGCGGGATCTGAATCTTCGGAAGAGAATATGGGTTGAATATCTCCAGTCTCTTGACTTTGAGATGGTGTACACGCCCAGAAAGGGAAACAGTGTTGCTGATGCTCTGAGCAAGAAGGTTCAGAATCAGGCGGTTCTGGAGTCCAGCACCGAGTGGAAGGTGATGGATTTGTTTGCAGAGATGCACCTAGAGGTGTAGGAGGAGAGTGGTCAGGTAAATCTTACTTCCTTAATGATGGAGTCGATGCTTTTGATTTGAGTTAAGGAGAGTCATCTTGGTGATCCTGAGTGTTTGAGCATGAAGGAAAAGCTTAAAGGTGGGGAGTTACCTTCTGGTTGGTCTGTCGGCGTGGACGGTGTTTTTTGTGTTCATGATTTCGTGGTTGTGCCAAGGTGTATGCGAGAGGAGTTGATACGTGAGTTCCATGAATCAAAGTGGTAAGTGAATCCTAGTTTGACCAAGATGTACCGTGATATCCGAAGGCATTTTTGGTGGCCTGGAATGAAAAAGGAAGTGGCGGGATTTGTGGCACGGTGCCTTACCTGTCAGCAGGTGAAGGCCGAGCATCAACGCCCAGGTGGTTTGTTGCATCCATTTCCCATTCCTGAATGGAAATGGAATGATGTAACAATGGATTTTTTTCATGGGTCTTAAAAGGACGCCACATAAGAATGATACAATTTGGCTGGTTGTGGATCGGTTAACGAAAGTGGCTCATTTCTTACCGATTCAAGAGACCTATACAGTTGACTAGTTGGGTGAGTTGTACGTTCGAGAGATAGTGCGGCTGCATGGAGTTCTTCGAACCATAGTTTCGAACCGAGATCCACGTTTCACTTCGCGTTTCTGGCAAGGGTTGTAGAAGGCGCTTGGTATGCAGGTGTTTTTGAGTACGGCTTTCCACTCGCAGACGGACGGGCTGTCGGAGCGTACAATCCAAGTGTTGGAAGACATGTTGAGATCTTGTGTATTGGACATTGGTGGTTCTTGGGAAGGACACCTATCGTTAGTTGAGTTTTCCTACAACAACAGTTTTCAGGCTATAATTTAGATGGCACCATTTGAGGCACTCTACGGGAGGCTGTGTAGATCTCTGTTGTGTTGGCTGGAGGCCAATGAATCTGAGTTTCTGGGGCCAAGTCTCGTGCAAGAGACTTCAGAGAGAGTTCAGTTGATCAGGAAGCAGATTTTTATAGCTCAAAGTAGATAGAAGTCGTATGCAGATCAGAGGCGTAGACCTCTTGAGTTTTCAGTGGGTGATAAAGTGTTCCTTTGGGTGTTGCCAAGGTTGGGTCACCATCAAATTCGGAAGCAAGGTAAGTTGGCGCCCAGGTATATGGGACCTTTTGAGATCGTGGAGAGGATCAGACTAGTGGCTTACCGATTGGATCTTCCACAGCGGTATGGTGGGATGCATGATGTGTTTCATGTGTCGCAGCTTCGGCAGTATCACCCTGATCCATCTCACATGGTTGATGTTGAGGATGTGGAGCATGAGGCAGATGCGCCCTTTGAGGAGCATCTGGTCCATGTGGTGGACTGTAGTGAAAAGGTCTTGTGAGGCAAGGTTGTGCCATTAGTGCGAGTACTATGGCAGCATGGAAAAGTTCAGGAAGAAACATGGGAGCGGGAATTGGATGTGTGGGCTCAGTGGCCCAAACTCTTCTCTTTAGTGGAGAAATGAGGCTTGGGACCTCGGCTCGAGGACGAGCCATTATAAGGTGTGGAGGTTGTAAGATCCCGGTTTTTGGAAAGGTATGTTTTTGTTTTGTTTTGGTTAAATCCCTTGTTTTTTGGGTTTTTAAAATGTTTCTCGAAGGTATGAGAGGCCTTGGGGGTGTTCCGGGGGCTTGGGGCATGAAAGAAGGGAAGTCTGGCCAAGACATGGCTGGGTACACAACTTGCGCACAATTTGGAAAACCGTGCGACCTGCCCAGGAAAAACCATGGGACCCCTCCTCCTTCGGACAGTAGCTTGCTCACGTTTTGCACACCATTTTCTAAACCGTGCAGCTAAACCGTGCGACCACTTAAAGTTGTAGAAATTACAAGTTTACCACTCCGGGCTTTATAACCCCAACTCGGGATTTTCCTCCCATCTTCTCCTCTTCACCCTAGGTGCGAACCAGACCTCCCAAGGGCTTCAAGAGATCAATCTCCTTCGATCCTAAGGTGTTTTTGGTGCCGTTGGTTGCGGATTGAAGCTCCGGGTAAGGATAATCTCCTCCTTGGTTCTTTTCTTGGTTTAGGGTTTGTGTCTTCTCTCCCTCTTGTTCTAAAACCCTAAAACCCTATCTTTTGGGTGAGTTCTAGGTTGAAGCTCCAAGGGTTGGTCGAATCGAGGTCTAAGGACTCGATTGAGGGTGCGTTCAACCGCGGATTCGAGGTAGGTGTTCTACAAGTTATATCCCATGATTTATTTGAGGATTTGTGCATGTTTAGTTGTGTTCTTGATTTCCCTTGGTTATGTTTTGGATAACCTTGTCTTGTTTGGTAATAATGGTGTTTTAAATGAGTAATGGGGACCCTCACGATCCCTATGGGATGTGTTGGGATGGACTTGACCTAATTTAGGGTCATCCATGGGATGTGTCGGCTTTTCCCGGTCTTAGGGAATGTGATTGAACAAATGACCTTGTTGTGATTAAGGGTAGAGACCTTAATGAATATTTTGGCATGATTGGTTGAACTTGTAATATAAGTTAGGTGATGCACCTAGACTTGGTAATAACCAGAGGTTTATTTGGAATGGGTTAAATGGTTGATTCATGGGAATGATGAATGGGTTAAATGCATTAACGTGAAATTGATTAATGACCATAATGGGATGGATTATGGGTCTAGTGTTGAATGCTTAGTGAGATAGGCATAACACATGGGAATTAGGTGAATGGTTAAATGATGTGAAATGGTAATGTGTTAATGGGTTAAGGCATGATGTGGTTTCCCATATGGGTTTTTGTGAATGATGGTTGCCGATGGGAAATGGTTGGAAGGTTGATGGTTAATTATATATAAGCATGTGCACATGTCTTGGTAGTGTGGGGTATTGACTGAGGTTCTACGCCCACAGGTCGAGTTGGACTGATGCTCTAAACTCCACCCCTAAATGCACGGGTTAGGAATGGGGACTGATGCTCTTTTATCCTAACAGTTGCATCCACCCGGACTGAGGCTTCGAGGTGAGGATATGGTTTCCATGAGGTATCCACCCGGACTGAGGCTTCGAGGTGATGTTATGTTTGCTATGAGGGAGTTAGTCCTAGTGAGATAGGATAACGATGGGTTTACCCTCTTGCATGTGATTGTTGGGATTAGACCCATCTAACATAATGTTTGTGATTAACCCATGGAAATGTGATGAAGTGGTAAGTGATGGTAATTGTTGGTAAATGGATGGTAATGAATGTGGTAATGGCGGGGATTGAACTGGATATTGGCACTTTAATTAATTACTTGGCATTTATCATTCATGTTTCTTCTGCATGCACTATCTGCTCTTGCTGGATATTTTGTAGACACTGTTGGTGGTGGCCTACTGAGTTGTACTCACACCCTGCTCGGGCCGCCGTTGGGTACCCAAGCAGACTTCATGGTTGCAGGTCAGGATAAGGGCAAGGGTCCTTTCTAGACAGCTGAGTGGACATGGGTAGCACTTGGTGGAGGATCCAGACTTGGAGTCAGGACCATTTTGGGGATTTTGGCTGTTGTCTTATTTTGGGCTTTTGTTCACTTTTTCACTTGTAGTATGACAAAGCATATTTATTTTTGGAAATGGTTGTTATACATTTTCCTTGTTTATTGGTTATTGTTCCCACTATTTGGTTGTTTCTGTTGTGGATTACTCTGATAATAATGGGGTATAGTCTCCCCACTTGACTACATAGACCCCCGCTGCTAGTCAGCAGCCTTTGGCATACGGGGAGGTGCACTTAAGGTTATGTAACCACCCGGCTTGGAGCACCGGTTTAGTGGCTTCCGGGTCGGGGACGTTACAGACCCTGTTTTCCTTATAATACTTTGGAATATATCTAGAAATATTTTCAAATTTAGGCACTGAGTCGAAGAATGATTTCGATACCCAATGTGCCCAAACTTAATTTTATAAAAATATTAGATATATTTTATATTACACACACACGATCTTTCAGAAATAATGAGTTATATCTTAAACGGAGTATCAAATCGAAAATCTGAGACCATAGTTGAATCTTTAATGTGATATTTACCCTATGGGTGAGCTAAAGTTAGTCAGTGAGAGGTGTTCGGATATAGAGACCATTGGAAGGTGTGTTTAATTAAAATAAATAAATAATTTTATTTATTTTATTAAATGAAATAGAACTAGTCTACTCTATAAATATAATGTTATGATGGATCTCTAGGGTTATCCACATAACCCTGGAACCATTGATAAGATATTTATTCCACCCTCCATTGGTGAATCAATATCAAATGAAAATGAGCCTCTGGATCTAGGTGAATTAAGGAGCAATGAACACAATGAATTCTCCCCTTCATTAGTAAGCGTGTTCTTCATCAGTGAATGATCAAATCATGAGGTAGGACTCTTCAATTATGGATTCTTCCCCATTTGATTAAAATATTGAGTATTATCATTCTTATTCCTTCGATCCATGATAATTGAGCCTCTACATATGCCCACTCATTGGATTTAAATTGTTATTAAATTGTTTCTCACCCAATATTCCTCAACTGTACTGGTTGGCCAATAATGCTTGAACAATGATTTTTAAAACTGCTGTTTATTGTGATTTTCCCCCGCAGTTTTTTGTGATCTTTGATTTTGGGCTATGTGGACCATATTTTGACATTTCCGGGTGGGATCGAGTATAATCAGACCCTCAAATATGTGGTATATTTGAAAGCGATGAATAGATTGATGAATATAGAATAAATCAAGATGATTTTATAGTTTTGGGTGATTCCACTGTGGATTTTGAGATTTGTTGAGGAAACGGGAGGCACCATGAGAGATGGCAGTGTGTACAAGAGTTGAAAAAACCAATGAAAATCCAATTTCTAGCCACCAGATGGCCAAAAACAATGAAAAAAGTCTCTTAACTTCAATTTTGGGTGTCCTAGAGGTGAGATTCGAAGCGATTTTTGCAGATCTAGATTGTATGAAGCAGATCTAACTTTCTATAAAAAAACCTGACTACAAGTCATGTACTGGTATGAACACACATCGTGTAGTTTTATTATAAATACAGTTCTAGGGTTTTGAAAAAGTTATGGATCACACACCATGTGTCTAGGCCACACACTGTGTGACCCTACCTTAGTAGACATTCCCTGTGATAGAATCACACAGGAAGAACCCCATGCAGGAGGACACACTGTGTACCGAAGTACATGGGCTCATTCAAGGTTTCCCAAACACAGCCAGACAACAGAGCAGGACCAAACTCTATGTGGGTACCCATACATGTTTTTCCCCCTACTTCCTTTTTGAATAAATTTCCACCTCTCATATCTTCTTTGTCTGGACTCAAATTTTGGACCATGAGTAGCTTATCTTTAATATTTTTCTATATAGAACACGATGGTTTCCTTTGTAGTGTATTTTGAGATATGATGAAATATTATATGGGTGTGATGCTTCTTTAGGTGATGATCGATAATGGAAGTGATCATACAAGATCATTAGAGAGATTCTATTGGCACCCTCTTACTGGACAGAGCATGAGTCCTCTATTTTCTATCTGAGTGGTACCCTCCTTCTAGGTTGGGCATGAGTCCTCGATTGACTATTATAGTGGCACCCTTCAGCTGGTCATGGAATGAGTCATCTATCTACCATCATAGTGGCACCCTCATGTAGAAATAGAGCATGGGTCCTCGACCATTAGAGTGACACCCTCCTATAGGGATAGGACGTAGGTACTCAACCAATAGTGTGGCCCCCTCCTACTGGGCATGGAATGGGTCATCTATCTGTTATCCGAGTGGCACCCTCCTACAATATCAAGGTATGAGTCCTCGACTAATAGATTGTTACTCTCCTATAGAGTCAGGCCATGAGTCCTCTCTCAACTACTAGAGCGGCACCCTCATACTGGGTAGGGCATGAGTCATATACCGACTACTAGAGTAGAACCCTTATGTTGGGCAGGGAATGAGTCCTCTATTGACTATCAGAGTGGGACTATCTTGTCGGTACGGGGCATGAGTCCTCTATAGATTTGTAAAATGGAACCCTCCTATTTTATCAGGGTATGGGTCCTCTACCTAGAGATTGTTTCCCCTCAACTGTGTGACACATTGGAGAGGCATGGCTTGACATGGATTCTTTTTTGTACAAATGTGCAAGATGCTGGGATTCATTGATGAACCTCTTAGAACTGATGACACTCTTTCCTAGGCAAGGTTGGGAGATGGAGATCCACTTTCTCTCTCATTTTGGATTCTTTTATTGAGTATATATATATATATATATATATGTATTTATGTATGTATATATCCATGTATTTGGATTTTGTTACTCTCTTATTATGGGTTGATTTTTCTATTCTTATTATGTCTCTTACTACTCCCCCTTCATCTTTTGGGGCATCATACTGGGTATGTATATGCCCACCCATGCATGGGCATTTCCTGCACATGTCATGTATTATGTAGATGACATACAGGTCAATGGTGATTACAGAGAAGCATAGGGATACCTGGTACATTAAATAGAATATGGTGTCCGGGGATTGTAGATATAGACCTGGTCTCTCTCGACACTTTACTTTTATAGTTTTTTTTTCAGGTTGGGATATTTTTCTAGTTGAGCATGTATTTCCACCTTTTTCTTTTTCGATTATGTTTTCATACTCTTGTACTTCCTATAGGTTTTACATACATGGTTTATTATCTATATGTTTCATCTTTTTATTATTATTATTCTTAACTTATGCATGGATATGATTGGATGTGTGTGTATAGGTACACTAGGAAAAGACATCCCATATTAGTTATGTGTTTCAGCACTTATCTCCAGCCCCTGTCCTGTGGAGGTGGGCTTAAGGTAGTTGCGGCTTGAGCCCCATTGGGTCGGGTTGTGATAGATTGGTATCAGAGCAATTCATTCCTTGGGATAGTTTTTGGAGTTATCCCCTTATGAGGATTTGGTTGGGACTTGGGGAAATAATGTCAAAGTGTTTCAAGTACAACTCTCAGGCTAGAGAATCCAATGTTAGTATGGATAGTTGATGTATTCATTCATCATGACTCTAGCTACCTACTTGTTGACTCGGCATATCGAGACATTGGTTGTAGGGATCGATCGTACATGCATCATTTAGGATTGAGAATTTTACTATCCTTATTGAGTAAGATCTACATATATATATGCTCATCTGATCATGGTAAGTCTAAATTAAATTTTCAGGATGCCTTCATGAAGACAGTCAGCCAGGTTACTGATTCTGGATTGTGACGAAAATCCAATGACTAATGAGGCTTCAGTTTAGGGGCCACTACATGATATTCTTACTCTAGGAAGACAATTAGTAGCACCCCCACATAATGAGAAGTAGATCATACTAGAAGAGAAGGATGAGGATGTGCATGGGATTATCACACATCCTGAGTTCTAGTGCCAGAGGCCGTTGAGGTTCCACAGTGAACCAGATCCCTATGAGGTAGAGGATTGTCTAGAGTCAATGATTTATGTTTTCAGGCTTATCCAGACATCGACTGATAAAGTGGTTGCACTAGAAACCATCATTTTCCTTAGAGCATCTAAGCGCTGGTGGAGTCCAGTTACACAGATAAATGAGGAGTCAACACTATCATTGGATGACTTCCAATAGTTCTTCTGTGAGGAGTACTACCCCTCATGCTTTCACTTAGTTTATATTTAGGAGCTTCTAGAGTTGCAGCGGGGAGGGATGATAATGGATGAGTATTATTTGAGGTTCACAAACCTTACACGTTACACCCTTGACATGATATGAGATGGATACTTCCAGACACATATGTTTGAGCAGGGTCTCTACAGAGATATATATGTTAGTGTAGTAACCTTGTGCATTCCCAACTATATCGGGGTATTGGAGGGGGCACTGTTGATGGAGATATTATTATTAGAGATATCCCAGGTAGTTGGATCTAGTAGTGGGTGTTATAGGGATGAGTCATCTACAATAGCTAACAGGCTCCAGTCGACAGGATATCAATTCATGATATCTTCTCAAGATCAGACTCGGGCATATGGTTAGGGACAACACAGAGGATTGGGATAAACTAGAGAGGGGATGTTCTATGCATGTGAGGGTCTATGTCACATGGCATGTGATTACCCAAAATGATGTGCCAAGGAGCGTAGGAAGATTGTGGCTAGACCACTATGATAAAGGCACTATTGTGATCACTGATCTCCCAAGCAAGGCCAGGTTGTCCCTAGGGTGGAAAAGTTTCCATAGGAGTAGTTGGGTCTCTAGGAGGAGTTATTGGTGTATGATTCTATGAGATACTTCCACAACCACCACCATGCGACCCGTGTTAGGCTCAGGGAGCTGGTGGTTGGGGCCAGATATAGCTGCAGGTTATAGTTGCGTATGACCTAGAGGCTCACGAGATGATTAGAGGTACAATCTATGTTTATTTTAATCTTTATTTAGTATTAGTAGACACATTTTCAAGTCATTACTTCATATCTTCACTCATGGTGAGAGATCTAAAGATCCCAGTTGAGCCTTTATCCCAACAGCTTTGTCTTGAGGTTCTTATGGGGAATGCTTCATTAGTATTTTTTATCTACTAGAAGTGTGAGCCATATATTAGTGGAGAGAGTTTCTCATGAGACCCTTTGGTCATCACGATGAAACCTTATGATTTCATCTAGGGTATGAATTGGTTTCCCATGGTCTGATCCCATATTAATTTTCACCGCAGATGAGTCTGATGTCTTCGCACTGATGGGATGAGATTCTCTTTTGTGGGAGAGAGAGATCTCATGGTGGGGCATGTGGGTTTTTCAAGCAAGAGGCTACATCCCATCACCCATCAAGTTGAGAGTGTATCCCTTAGTGCAACATTCCCTTCAGATATCTATATTCGTTCATTCATGGAGGATTTTATGGATGTTTTCCCCAAGAACATTTTGGTATTACCTATGAGGTGATAGATGGAGTTTTTCATTGACTTGCACCCTGATACTACTCCAATATCTTATTTAGCATATCAAATGACCCCTACCAATATTTAAAATATTAGGGTGTGGTTGGAGGACCTTTTATAGAAAGGTTTTATCATACCTAGTGCGCCCCCTAGGCAGCTCGAGTGTTGTTTATGAAAAAGGAATATGAGAGATTATGACTTTGTGTAGATTATCATTTCATGAACCAGAACATGATAAAGAACAAGTAACCCTTTATAAGTATTAAAAACTTATTTTATTAGTTACAAGTCATGATATGGTTCGTGAAGATCAATCTCAGGTCTGGCTACCACCAGTTGAGAGTTCGCGAGGCTGATATTCTGAAGCTGGAATTTCAACGTCGTTATGAACACTATGAGTTCTTAGTGATTCCTTTAGTGTGAATAATTCCCCTATTGTGTTTATGGATTTTATTAACATTATCTTTCATCCATACTTGGGGTAATTTGAATTATTCTTTATTGATGACATACTCATCTACTTTTCTTTAGAGGAGGAGCATGCAAAGCACTTAAGGATGGTCTTAGATTTTCTTCAGCAACACCAACTTTATGGTAAGCTCTACAATTTACAATTATAGACCCCTAAGGTTCAATTATCTGGGAATGTCATTTCTGAGCATGGAATATCTCTGTAACCTAAGAATATTGATGTAATGATTTCTTGAGATCCACCCAAGTGCGTATCAGAGGTGAAAAGTTTTATAAGAATTATCAGTAACTACAAGAGTTTTGTGTCAGAATTATCTAGAATTATAGCCCCTTTGAACACCCTAATGAAAAAAGGGAATCCTTTTACCTATACTGAGTAGTTTTAGAGAGCCTTCGTGGAGTTGAGGCCGAGGCTGAGGCTGATGAGTGATCCTATTTTGAGACTACCAGAGGAGGGAATGGAGTATGTAGTCTATTTTGATGCCTTAGGAGTTAGGATCAATTGTGTGTTGGTGAATATATAGAAATTTATCACATATATGTTGAGGTATTTGATACACCATGAGTAGAGATATGTAAATCATGACCTAGAGATAACAACGATAGTCTTCACTCTAAGGATGCAGAGACACTCTCTTCGAGGAGAGCGCTTTTTTGTTTACTCAAACCATCAGAGTCTCAGGTATGTCTTTACACAGAGAGACTTAAAATTGAGACAAAGATGATGGTTGGAGTTCCTACAGAACTATTACTTTTAGATAGTCTATACTCTTTTAAATGTAAACATTTTTTAAAATTCCCTTAATAGGAAATTTGAGACTCATTTGGTGCAAGAGGTGTCTGAGTAGTTGGATTCCTTGCAACTGACCCTAGTTGAGTAGGAGGGTGAAACTTTTATTTAGTATATGGTGTTTACTTCTCCACTCCTCTAGTGTGTGAGAGAGTCCCAATTGGGATACATTGACTACGAGGTCTTGCATGACCAAATATCCTTAGGAGATTTGCTTGATGGATTTTCTGAAGGAGGGAATCACACCATCCTTTTCCAGGGACAGATGGTGGTCCCAATCATGATGCAAGAGGATGTGATGATGGAGCTTCACACTTTTCATTTGGATGTACATAATGATGTGGGAAAGATGTAAAAATACCTTCAATATTAGTTTTGGTGGTATGGAATGAGACAAAGCAGGTCTGAGTTCGTCTCTCGGTGTCTCGCCTGTCAGCAGGTGAAGGCTGAGCGCCAGGTTTCAAAAGGTTTGTTATAGTCTATTGAGGCCCCAGAGTAGAATTGGGAAGACATATCCATGAACTTCATGATATATATTCTCCATTTAAAATGAAAGACTATTATTCCATTTGGGTGATAGTTGACTGAATTACAAAATTGGCACACTTCCATGCTATCAGGGAGTAGAGTTGGATGGAGAGTTGGAGGTGATTGTATGTATGAGAGATCGTTCAACTTCATGGGGTTCCCTTGAATATTATCTCCCAAGGTGATGTGTAGTTTATGTCACAATTATGGAGGGGCTTGTAATAGGAATTCGGGACCCATATGAGGATGAGTACAACCTTCCACCTCCAGACACATGGGCAGACCGAACACACTATTTAGGTGATGGAGGATATGATGAGGGATTGTATGTTATACTTTGGATAGATATGGGATGATAAATTTCCTTTGGTATAGTTTTCATACAATAATACCTACCACTCTACTATCGATGTGAATCTTTTTAAGGCTCTATACGAGAGACCCTGCAGGTCACCCTTGCGTTGGACTGAGATCAGCGAGACATCTCTTGTTGGACCTAAATCACCAAAGGATCAAATAAAAACTGAGAAGGGGGGGGGGGTTGAATCAATTGTTCACTTTTTATAAGTTTTAAAACTTTTATAAACTTAACCCCTAAAACCTATTAAGATTTATTTCCTTGTTAAATTTTAGTATATACTCATGCATAAAAAATTAGGAAGGTAAGTAAACCACATAAGATTTGCAAGGATCAGACTCAGTGTGAGAACCTAAATCCTTTCCATAGCCACTCTCGTGGGTCTATGGAAATACAATATTATTAAGAAGTGAATAAAACTTGTGCCAACTCCCGTTAGATTCCTTATATCTCCCAATAGGAAATATTATACCAACTCCCATCAGTTTACAATGTTTTCTTATAAAATAATTGATCAAAAAAAGAATAAAGAATTTGTTGAAACTACTCCACAATTGCTCATTCTGAATCCTTAGTCTGATTTGGCTGGATCTGATTTTCTCAATCTGATGAGTCTGGATCCAATTCTCTCAATACAATGAGTTTGGATCTGATTCTCTCAATACGATGAGGCTAGATCTGATTCTCTCAATATAATGATTTTGGATCTGATTCTATCAATACAATGGTTTCAATATGATAAATCAATTATCAATATTCAAAACTCAAACTCTGCTAAAAAAACTCAATACGATTTTCCTCATTTGGATTTAATCAATCTGATTGACTAAATATAATCTTCTCAATACGATCTTTCTCAATCCGCTAAACAAAATTTTAGTTGCCTGATCCTCCTCATGGGATATCTAGCTAGTAATAACTTTCACTTGATTTCTTCATCACTCTACCTTTTCTTATTTCATGAAAAGTCACTATGAATGAATGATCTGAGCAAGTATTTATAAGGAACACCAAAAACAAAATCAGGAAACTTGAAAACTTTCCCCGCTTCCTCAAATTTCAAAAACTCCAAAAATCTCTCACATTTAATCTTCAATTTTGAATTCTTCAAACCTCATTATATTTATTTGAGATTTATGAAAAATTGAATTTCTAGTTTAACCTCTTAAATTATTTATAAAACTTCTAGAATTTTTTTGATTCTTCTTAGTAATCAGTTCATTACGAATATGTTTCCTTCTCAGCTCATTTCAAATTATATATCCTTCTAAGTAATTCTAAATTCTGTATCTTTCTTAGTGAATCTGAATTATATATATTTCTTAGTGAATCTGAATTCTGTATCTTTCTTAGTGAATCCAAATACTGTATCTTTCTCAGTGAATCCAAATTCTGTATCCTTGTCAGTGAATCTTAATTCTGTATCTTTCTCAGCTCAATCTGATTTCTGTTTCTTTCTCAGCTCAATCTGATATCTATTTTTTCTCAGATAAATCTAATATAATACTAATTAAAATGGAATTTCAATTAAAATGTAATTACCATTATGATGTAAATCCAATTTTGATGGAATTATAATTATGATGGAATTCCCATTATGATGGATGGAAATCCCATTACGATGAAATTCCCATTATGACAACATTTCTTATTACAATGGAATTATTTACTCTGTAATTTTGAATTTCTTCAAACCTCACCACCATTTATTCAAAAGATTTTATCATGAAAGTTTTCATGATTTGTGAGAACTTATTGATTAGTAAAGAATTTTCTAATTTAGTTTAGAAAGTACGAAAAATTTCCAACTCCTGAATTCACTTTCTTCAACAAAACCTCTCCAGTAACAAAACAAATTATTCACTTAGAAAATTCTTTCTTTCTATAATTACGATAAAGAAAACCTTCAAGAAAAAAATAATTTATGCCTCCTATTATTTTAGATCCAATGATTTTAATCTAATAAAGATTGATCCGATACACTGGGTCTAGAAAAATAAACTTTCTTTAAAACTTTCAGAAACTTTCAACTTTCTAAAAAACTCTAAGTTTGATGAATATTCATTACGATGGATATGGGTCCAATTACTGAATAAAAAAAAATCTTATACAAAAGGTTAGCTTTCAAAAAATAAAAAAAACTTTTTTAAAAATTTTTATCAAAAAGGTTATTCAATCCCCCCCCCCATTTTATTTGTTGACAACCCTTGTTAACAACTATTTCAACTCTCAAATTTTTTCACAACTCAACATTTTTAAACAAATCAGGGTTTTTGTTTTTTATCAACACATATTCTTTCTCAAAATAGAGTGACCTAACACCACACTACTAGATAAAGTAATGTTTTTTATGGAATTATGTCCCTCAGTGGAAAGCAAATTTTATGGCCATGTGAAGATAAACTCTCCTCTCACTTTTCTTTTCACACTTTATTTTTCTATCCCCCATTCTTTCTTTTATCAATTTCTTTTTATCTCACTTTTCTTTTTCTCTCAGCCATTATATGATAACCATAAATTTATATTCATTTACGAAATATAAGTAAAAACTTATTATAAAGTAAAACGTTATTACTTTCTCTCCCCCTTTGTCAATATAATCCAAAGCACAATGGGGGTGCTTCCTTATGTGGTTTATGAAGACATGGGAGGAGGCTGAACATGAATTTGCAACCTCAATTTCACAAAACATTCTTTTGACATTGATTTTCTAAAGATATCATCAATCTGATACTTTTTTGAAATCTATTCCATCAAAACATCTCCAATAACAACTTTTTCTTTTATAAAGTAAAACTTTGTATCAATGTGTTTTGATCTTGAATGTTGGATTGTATTTTTATAAAGATAAATTGCACTCTAATTATCACAAAGTATCTTAAATAGTTTAGAAACTATTACTTTAAAATATTCCAACTAAACTTTCATCCAAAACATTTGATTACAAGCCTGATTAGCTGCAACATATTCGAATTCAATGGTTTTTAAGTTACTGAACTTTTTTTCTTACTATGCCAACTCACACAAAATCCACCCAAGAAACATGTTCCTCCTAAGGTTGATTTTCTATCATTACAAACTCCAGCCCAATCAGTAGTAGTATAACCATGAAACTTAATCTCAGTATTTATTTTATATAAAAACCCATATGAAGTTGTTCCATTGACATATCTAGAAATTATTTTTTCTAACAACATATGAAATTATTTTGGATTAATTTTATTCCTAGCACACAAAGTTAAATCATAAACAATATTCGAGCTTGAGGCTGTAAGGTAAAGAAAACTTTCTACCATCTTATGAAATATTTTTTTATTCACACTTATTTTGGATTCATCTTTACTCAACTTTATTATCACTAAAATAGGAGTATAAACATCTTTAGATTCTACCATTTCAAACTTCTTTAGAAATCCATTAGAATAATTTTTTTGAGACAATAAAATGTATATTTATTTTTGTTGAACTTGTATACCAAGGAAAAAAGTTAATTATTCCAACATTCACATTTCAAAATTCTTCTTCATTTCCTTAGAAAATTCTTTACAGAATTTTCCTTCATCCCCAAAAAAAATTATATCATCCACATAAACAATTACAATTAGAGTTCTAGAGTCAACATCTTTCACATATAGGCTACTATCAACCTTTCCTTTATAAAAATTTAACATTCTCAAACAATTGTCAAGTTTTGAATACCAAGCATGTGGATTTTGTTTCATCCCATACAAATCTTTCTTTAATTTACAAGATTTGTTTTCATCCTCATCAAGTAGAAGCCCACAAGGTTGTTCAATGTAAACTTCTTCCTCAATCTTACCATTTAAGAATTATGACTTTATATCCATCTGATAAACTTTGTATTTTTGATGAGAAGCCACTAAAAGAAACAATAAAATAATTTCGAGCCTTGCAATGAGAGAAAAGGTTTCATCAAAATCCACACCTTACAACTTTTTATATCCTTTACAAACAAGTCTTTCTTTGTTTATTTAAACTTCTCCATGCTTATTAAATTTGTTTCTATAAACCCACTTTGTTTCGATAACATTTTTATTTACTATCCTTGGAACAAGTTCCAAGGTTTAATTATTCTAAATCCGAATCAACTCTTAATTTGTAGAATCCAACCATTCTTTATCTTTAATAGTCTCTAAAACTGATTCTGTTTCAACTTTTGAGATAAGTGAAGTCTGGTTTTATAATGTTAACTTCCTTATGGTTTGAACTAGAGCCTTCTGATTCACAATAATGTTTTCGAACTCAACATGTTTTTGTAAGGTAGGAAATTTCAAGGTTTCTCTTCCATATTCACTTTACTCACCATATGACTTATCTAAATCTTTATAAGAATGTTTTGAATTACATTCACTATTGTTATAATTCTCCGGTTTACCCTCCTCAACATTCTCTAAAACCTTTTTTAAGGAACTTTGATTTTCAATTACCTTCACATCATATGATTCCAACAAATTTTTTAAATTTTTGTTCCAACATCTGTAACTTCTTCCATTTGGTGAATAACTCATAAAATTTTATTCCTTATCTTTCTCATAAAACTTTTCCAAATTTGGATTTTGATTTTGAGAAAACACGGACTTCCAAAAACATCAAAATATTTCAATGAAGGTATTTTTGTTATACCACATTTCATAAAGAGTCATGTTGGTTTTTGGTCTCAAAAAATATCTATTATAAACATGTACATCAGTACTAATATCTTTTCTCTAATAGAATTTTTAAAGTTTGTATTCTTCTAACACACTTCCTACAATTTCCACCAAACTTCTATTCTTTATTTCTACTACTCCATTTTTTTGTGGAGTATAAGGAGCACTATAATGATGTTTGATACCATGATTTCTAAGAGAAGTTTCAAAAGTATTGTTTGTGAATTAGGTACTATTATCTGTTCTCAACTTCTTTATGGAAACTCCCATTTTTTTCTCAAAATCTTTTCTGAAGAATTTGAACATTTCAATGGCCTTTGACTTATACTTCATAAACATGATGTTTTTCATCTGAGTGAAATAATCAATAAAAGTGATAAAGTATAAATCTTTTTTTGTTGATTGAAGTCTCATATCGGCCCACATAAATCGGAATGAATAAGCTCAAGTGGTCTACTATATTGAATCTCAACTCTTTTATGACTTTTTTTAGTCATATTTCCCTTTTGACAAGTTACAAAAACATATTCTTATATTATTTTCAATTCTAGAAAGTTTTGAATTGCATTAACTTTAGAAATTTTGTTCATATTTTTCTATCCAAGGTGCCCAAGTCTTCAATTCAAAATTTTTTTTTCATATTATTCACTCAAGTAACAAGAGTTATTGAATTCTTCTATTTGGAATAGATTCCCACTAGTTCTTTCTCCTTTTGTAATAACTTTTCCATCTTTCACACTTTTGATGATATGAAAATATTTTCTAAAAAAAATTCTTTTACATCATCACAAAGTTTACTTACATTAAGTAAGTTATGTTTTATCCCATCTTCAAATAAAACTTCCTTGGATTTCAACTTTTCATCTTCAATTTCAGCCGTTCTGATTCCTCTAATTTTTAAGGAAGTATCATTTCTAAAGAAAAATAATTATCCATCATGACTTTCAACATGTTTCAATATTTTTATATCACCTATCATATGTGAAGAAAAATCCTCATTCATCATGAATACCATGACACAAAGAAATCACCCCCTCATTATAGCTATGAGAGGGTGAGAAAAGGAATAAACAAAACCTACAGAGCAGCAGCATCCGGGATCTGAACTTGTACCTTGGTCTGGAATCGCCGATCCTTTCCATTGATCTCCCAAAGGTGTGACTGAAGGAGTGAATAAATAGGATTGTACGTCAAACCCTCATCCGCAGTGAATTAAAATCTATTGTTTCTGATGGGTTCATGATATTTATATTTTACACGTCACATAACATGTGGCAGTTGTGGCTTCTCCAAAGCCCTTCTGTCTTTGAGAATTTCATATCATGTATTGTTTACATGACGTGTACTGGAATATCACAGTGTGAATTACTTAATGACTTGAAATGGTGACAGTGATGGCTTCTCTCTCAATGAATTCACATCATGTAATGTTTACATGATATGTAAATTCCATCCTCTAAGTACTACAGCCTACTTCCACTTCGTATGAATTTGGCCTCCAACTTCAATATTCTAGTGTCGCCCCATGATGAGAAGCATCGTAGAATAAAGTTTATTTTATCTCCTTAATTAATCTCTTTTTGTTAATTTTTTGAATATCCAATTTATCCTACCATAAAATAAAAAACAAGTAAAACAATAAAATAACTGGTGAGATTAATCAATTATATATCAAAATCAATGTTCTAAAACACCCTAAAATGTATGAAAAAAATACACTTATCAAATACCCCCACACTTGAATTTAGAATTTTCCTCAAGGTTGGAATATCAACATAATATAAAGGACATTTACTCTACCATGATTTAAATCCAATTTCGATTAAAACAATTGATCAAATAAGAAATTAAATATTAAATAATTGTATAATAAAATTCATCAATGCCTCAATTTTCAAAGATACAAATCAACCAATTATTTTAATTTTCTTCTTTTGAAATATCAAAAAACTATAGGATAAAACCAATTTAGCGGTGATTTTTTAGAAATGATTTTGAAAACCATCGCTAAATATTTTTTATTTTTTTTGAATTTTTTTTCAAAAAAAAAAATTAAATTTATTTTTAGTGGTAGTTTTTTTAAAAACCATAGGTAAATAGCAGAAACTCACCTAGGTATCCCTTAACCCATATAAGATGAATACTAGAAAATCTAATGGATTTCACCTTTATATTAGTGAAATCCAAAGACATACACATATATAGTAAAGGAACAGTGATTGGATAAAGTGGAAAATAGAAGAGAGGAGATGCAAAGACTTTACCTCAAACTGGTGGAGGAACTTACCTTAAAGTAACCTTGATCCATGGAAAAAAATGAAGGAGTTATAGATGGTAACCAAGGGATCCCCTAATAACATTAGTGTAGAGTAAGAAATGAGGGCCATGGGTCCTCTTTTAGGGGTGTTAAGCGATTTTAGGTCAAAAGGTCATTTTACTACCATTGAAAAAGTCATCTCGAACCCACCAAAACTCAGGTGGGATCCACCAAAACTCAAATTGTAGGTTGGTAAGCTACTAGAGGCTCCACCAGACTTATGGAAGAACCCACAAGAACTCCAGTGGCCTTTTTTAACCACCACTTTATGGGGTTTCTTCACCCAAACACACCCAAACCCCACTGCAAGTTTCTAAACCTATGAAGCCTCAAACCATCCCAAAAATACCTCAAATTCCATCCTCAATCACCCAAAATAAAATCAAAATTCCAAAAAAAAAGATAAAAATTCAATCAGAATATAAAATTTAAACAATCTTGTGCTTTAACTTATCCAAAATTTGAACTCAAAACCTTAATAACACCTCGATCAAGGTAATCGGGACATGGGGTGTTACAAAAGGGGTTTGATAATGAGGGGTAGTTGATGGTTATTCTTCACCCAATACCTTTTTATTTTCTTCCATATTATTGAAAAATCATTATATACTTTCATATATTTCATGTTAGAATATAGTGTAGCCAACATATTGGTGTTGAATGGGTGTGTTTCCACCCCAGAGAAGTTGGTGGGGGGTGTTCTTGGATAATAATTATTTCATTCGCATACCCATGGAAGAGGTGGGTGTATGATGTTATTAGAGGTCTCTAGTGAATTATGAATTCAAAGATAAGTAACAATAATATGTGTTCTTGTACATTGGGAAGTTCCCATTGACTAGGATGGAGGTAAACATTTAGGAGGTAGTGATAGTGTTAGGACCAATAGGGGCCTATATACCCTGAGTGGGGGGGGGGGCTGAATCAGGGTATGGATATTATTTTCTAAATTCTTCCTGCACCACTAGATCTTGACCTATTTATTACAAGGGTCGTTTTGTTTTCACTTGTGTGTTTATTATGACCACTTATTCTCTTCTTTATCTGATGATGATACTTTGAATGCAATGCAGTGAAGCAAGCAGGAAGACACAGAGATTTTTATTTGGTTCACCCTCACTGGGTTACGTCCAAGGAGCATACAACGTCGATGTGCCGCTGTACCAAATCCACTAAGGCTCACTACCAATAATTTTTACAATGTTTGGGATAGATCAATTTTATTCCCAGGCTCACTGCCTTTACAAAGTTTAGGGTCAGCTTACTGCTTTTCCAAGGGTCACTCCCTGTTTCTCTCTCTCTGGCTCACTGTCGGTGGATAGGATCACCTTCTTCCTCTTCCTTTTCTCACTACTCTAGATCTACTCACAGCTTATAGACCTGTAGTTCTCTTTATTATCACTAATGAATACATACTCTGTTATATGTAGATGCTCTATTGAAGTCCAACTTTCACCCGTATATGAATCTCTCTTTACACCGAGGGTATCGGGCAATCTTCCAGCTTCCACACAGTCCTGAACCACTGCCGTGAAACAACCTTACATGGCACTCTTCTCTAATCTGGTGTGCAAGTCTCAGCGCGCAAGTCAAAACTGGCACACAAGTCCTCCTCAACCACTTGCGCGACACAAGCTTCTGCAACTCCAAACTTACGCGACACACACCTTTTTATGCCCAAACCAATATTGGCGTGCAACCAACCACTTTCACACTTCTTCAAAATTTGGCATGAAAGTGTCACCAAACCACTTGCGCGACTCCTTCTTCCACAATTCAAAATTTGCGCGACTCACTTCCTTACTTGCCCAAACCACCTTAGGCGCGCAACTATCACCTGGCGCGCAACTTATACTTGCGCGACCACACACCACTTTTGCGACCACCACACCTGCGCGATGGGAGCTCTGATTTTTCTAAGTGTTGAACTCTGCACCGAATGAGGAGGGTTCAACTTGTATTTATAGGCATTTGGACACCCTACGCGACGGCGCACCGGTCTCCCCTCAGCGTGCAAGTTTCTGTGCGCAAGTCTCTGCCGCACAACTCACTTGCGTGACTAACTCTAAAACTTGGGTGCCCCTTATCCCTTTTCCATATTTTGATTCAATAATCTTAAAAAACATGAGGCATGCAAGTTTCTTATCCTTAAAGTTAACGGCGTGCAATTCCCTTTTCCAAAAAACACTTTTCTTCATTTTTCGATTTTTAGGCCCAAAAATTTGTCAAACACAGGAAAACGGTGCCACCTTGTATCTGATCTTTTTGTACCACCTCCAGATCATCCATTCCTTTGTCGACATTCTTGAATCAAACATGGATTGTTAACCACAACCCTTGAACTCGACTTACCACCATGAAATCCCCTTTGTTAACAAATTTTTATGTCATGGTATGCTTTGTCAACAATCATAACATAGATGTCCACTTTGTCAACAAACACAACCACCTCAAAAATGCTTCAATGATACCTTGAGGGATTTTTTTCCAACAGATAGTATTCATTGGTGACCACTTGAGGGTTGCGACTTTTTTTCTAAACACGTGTTTTTATTTACACTAGGTTGCATCTTCACATGTTTTATTTGATTTTTCTCAAAACCATTTCCCTTTAATCTATTTTAAATAATTTAAATCCTAAAAACATAAATAAGTGACACTTAACTTAAGAATGACCACAAAAGAGGGTATTTTCGAGAGACAACCATTGGGTCACCACTATGATACACCCATTGGGATTAAAACATTATTTAAAGTGGTTCATAAAAAACCTATTTAAAATTTGGAACTATTGTTAAGGAGTTACACTTGATTGGTTTATTCCTTTATAACTTTGTATATATTTTCTTCCCCCTTTTTTCATTTCTTTATTTTTCTTTTTTTCGTTTATTATTTTTATTATTCTATTTTATTTTCCCAATTGGGATAATAATATTAATTAGGTCTATTAATTTATAATGGATCCTAAAATCCATGTCCTGTTAAAAAAGTGGATGATCCAACCTCTTCATGTTAGGCCCAAGTTGTCTTTTGGTTGTATTTGTTTTCAATAGATCAATATGTTGATTATGTTGAAGAAACAAAGTATATTGAGAAGATAATGGATGGAAATATAGATTGAATAAAGTTTTCAATTAGATCCAGAACATCTGGATGAGTCAATACGATCCATTAGACTAGGACGCTGATAAAAATTTAGAAGTTGGTGGAAATCAGATTCACCATCATAATCAAGAATTCATCATATTTAGGAATTCATCATATTATGGAATTCATTGTATTCAGTAATTCATCGTATTCATGAATTAATTTTATTCGGAAATTTATCATATTCTGTAATTTTTACTCACAGTACTTAAGGAAGTCAATCATTTTAGAAGTTGTTTGCTGAAAAAAAAAGATCATCAAATCCACCTTGGGTTCGATCAAGGAAAATCTGATCATAATGAGTTTTGGAGTTTGAATGGATCCATTTTAAATGTGATGATGCTTTATTGATCTTGGAGTTCTCATAAATCATAAGTAAGTTGTAAAAATTATGATGCAATCTTAATAGAAGAAAAGGGGAGAAAAGTTGTTGGAAATCATATTTATTTTGATCGTAATCATTCCAATCGTATTCAGGCTAAGTAGAAAATAAAGATGATGATAAGGAAGTTACAATACATTCCTTGGTAAGTTATATGATACTAAATCTGATCTTCAATGTAATCAAAATCATGAAGGAAATCATTATGCTTACTAAAAGTTTAAAGAAGAATAAATTTGGAGAAGAAAAATATTTTCGATCTCAAGATCATCGTAATGATATTACCAAATGCAGATTTGTTTGAAGGATAGGAAGTTTTGATTGATTGTAATAAAGGTATTGGTTTTTAGTCAAATCAAAATCCAAAAGATTTATGTCTTCAAAGAATGATGTTGATAATTATCATAATCAAAAAAGAGAATAAAGTTGAGTGCTAAAAGATCTTTGGTATCGTATTAAAAGAAGAAGAAGTAGAAGTGGTTGAAGAAGTGGAAAAGAATCGACTATCTCCATCATAATGAAGAAATAAGAATGAGAGATGGTTTTGAGAATCATAATTAGAAGACATATGTTTCCATTCTTACATTTGGTTTAGATAAACATAATAAAGAAACTATTGTTGAACATATGCTTCCATCGCAATGAGGAAATTAGAATGGGTAGATAGTCTTTCAGGTAGTATAGAGAAACATAATGATATATCATCAGAGATAGATTTTTTTTGTTGGATGTTATTGGAACTGATGATAAAGAAATGAAGTTAAAGTTATTGGAGTTGATTCAAAAAGAAAATTCAGAGAATGATCAATAATGAATTCAATTATTTCTCATCAAGATGATTTGTTTATTAAGTTAAGTTAAAAATAAAGCTTGAATTGTTTTACAAGTAGTTCAAGAAAAAAGAATAAGAATAATCTATTGTTTTAAATTTTCCTTTATCGTAATGAGGAAGATCATAATGAAAATCGGAATCAGAATCATAAAGAATAATCATAATCGTACAGAAGAAAGGTATAAGAGAGATGAAGTTGTTAGAATATTTGATATGGTTCAAGAAGTGTTTAGAATCATTGAATAAGTCAAGATGCGCCTGAAATTCAAGAAAATTTATGATTTAGAAAAATTTGGTTGAGAGGGAAACTTTTTAAGAATCCTTCCCAAACCACTTTTGGGGGAGACTATAAAAGGATAAGTACCTTGTACTTTCCTGACATAAGTACTATAGAGATAGAAGCTCTATATTTATAGGGAGAAGAAGTTTCCAAATTGATTTTTCTTGAATAAGTTTACTAGAAAAAATAATCAAAGAAGAAGAAAAGAAGATCTTATTCATAGGTTCTAGAATTAGACTTAAATTTTCATATTAGTATTTATGGACTCAGATAGAAGCAGTACTGATTTGTTTTAGTGGTGTTCTAACAAAGTTACATTTTCTATATTGAGAAAATCAGACTTGGTAATCAGATTTTTTTTCCAAAGTCATATTAGAAGTGGTTCATAATTTTCTCAGTTGTATTCTGACAGAATTATATTTTCTGTATTGGGAAAATCGAACATGGGAATCATACTAAGGAATTAGACTGAGTATCATTACAAATTCCAGGAAGTTCTTACCATATTCTAGGTAAGAAAGTGAAGAATTGGTTTGAAAGTTTATAATTTTTAAAGTTGATAAAGAAGAAACATAACATGTTTTGTTTCAAAAACATTGTATTACATCATTTGTGCTAGAAAGAGTACACACACTATTGGATTGTTTACATAGTGCTACATGAGTGTAAGGGCATATCCTACTCATTATATTCCATACAAAAGGATTTTTTCTAGTGGATTGTGTGGTATTGGATCATTTCCATACCATACCAAGGATGTAACTGTTCTTGTTGAATATTGAACCTTGTAAATACTTGTGTTCCTATGGATGTGTGTTTGATTTATTTTTAGTAAGGAAAGAAATCTCTAATAGGAGGTGAAGGTTGTTTCTTAAGAAAGAAACTTAAAATAAAAAGATATCACTAATTCACCCTCCCCTCTCAGTGATACAACTATCATGATTGGACACTTACACTTCAATAAATCAACCATATTCTAAACAAACTTTCTTCTCACAGGTTCCCACATAAGAGTTTTAATGGACATAGCACAAAAAACCCCAAATGTGCACAAGTGGATGGGAGGAAGGATACTATAACAATAATGATTCCAAATGGGATCAAATTCAAATACCCTCATTCGAAGAAGAGGAAAATTCAGACACCATGGAGATTCTCTTAGCCTTGGCTATGTATATTATGAACCAACGAAAAAAACCACTGCTAAATTAAAGGAAAAAATATAAAAATAAAAAGAAATTAATTATGATTTATTATTTATTATTTACTATCATATATAATTTATTATTTATAATTTTAATTAATTATAATGTGTTAATTAATATATATATATATATATAATTATTAGTTAATAATAATTTGAAGCTTTAGAAAATCAGACTTCAGTATCAATTGACAATAAATTTTGATCCGGGAGTCCGTCTTCGCTCCACAACTAGTCAAATCAAAGCTTATGAAATGAACTAAAACCAAATCAGATTTAAATTTTGTAATAATTAAAATAATAAAATTTATTGTTGTTTTAATAAAAGTAGGAAATTGAACTTGAACTTCAAACAACCATAAATTTTGATCTGGGTGTCTGTTTGGGCTCTACCATATATCAAATTGAAGCTTACAAAGAGATCTATACCTTGTTAATTAGGAAAACCCTAGTCACATTTTTTGAGGTCAAAAAACACCCAAAAGGCCTCAAAAATTGGGTTTTTAGTCATGGTATCCCAATTTTTTAACATTTGATGGAATTTTAGCCTAATTTAAGGGGGTCTTATTATCTTTTTTTGGCGAGGACTGAATTTATTCCCATGGATTACATTCATATTGATATTATGGTTTTGAAGTTTTATCATTTTTCACAATTAAATTTTCTTTATAATTAAATATAAGCATATTTTCTTATATTTACTTATAATAAATCACTTTTATAAATAGAAATTTACATAGAAATGTATTTTTAAACATATAAAACATATGGAAATAAATAATTTTTATCCATTTTATTTAAAATAAATAATTATCAATTTTATTTACCTTATGAAAATGCATTAATTTTTATATATATTCCTATACAAGTAATGTTTATATATAAACATGTGTGTACCAATCAAAAATCTATATTTATGTGTATATTCTAATATATGTAAATAAATACATATATATGTAAATATTTGTGTATATATTTGAGAAAAATAAATATGTACTTGTGTGTTAATAATATTGTGAGTATACATTATATATAAACGTATTTTTATATAAATACATCATTATCATTAAATATAGTATATAAATGAATTTACAGTAAAGCTATATGAATATATATATACACATATATAAATAATGTTAATATATATATATGAGTGTGTATTGATAAACAAATATATATATATATATATATTTATATTCTAATATATGTAAATAAATATTAATATATAATATATTTAAATAAATTTAAGTATATATATATATCATACACATTTTATGATATTTCATCTTTATTTAAGGGTGTCTTCATATGTTTTATATGTCGTTTATGATTTCATTCCATTGATTTACATTCCTATTGATCTGATAGTATTGCAATTATTGTGTTTTCCCCTATTTTGGTAATTTATTATCAATTATATATATTTGTTTATATGAATTTATGAATATTTCTGAATATTAAAATACATTTGTAAATATTTATAGACATTTAGGTTTATATATTTTTAAATCATATATGTGTGTGTGTATATATATAGATATTTATATTAACTTATGTTTATATATATATTTATATTCATGTATAATTATATATCTGGGTGTGCTTATATATATCTATGTAACATAAATGTGTGTTTATATATATTTATTTAGATTTTGGTATATGTATATATATTTATAGATATTTATCTCCATTTATTATTTATTATTTATTATTTATTCAATTGTTATCTATTATCTATTATTTATTATTTATTATTTATTATTTATTATTTATTATTTTAATATTTATTTATTATCGATTTATTATTGATTGATTTATTTTTATTATTAAATTATTATTAAATAACTATTTAATATTTATTTAATATTTAATATTTAATATTTATTCATTATTTATTTATAATTCATTCATTATTCACCCATTAATTATTTATTATTCATTTATTATTTATTTCTTATTTATTTATTTCTTATTTATTATTTATTATTAATTATTTTTTAACTATTTATTAATTATTTATTATTTATTGTGTATTTATTTATTATTTATTATTTATTATGTATTTATTTATAATTTATAATTTATAATTTATTATTTATTACTTATTATTTATTATTTATTAAATTATTGTTTATTATTTATTATTTATTTATTATTTATTTATTATTAATTTATTGTTCATTTATTTCTTATTTATTATTAATAAATAAATAAATAAATAAATTATTAAATATTAAATATTTATTATTTAATTATTTATTTATTATTTATTTATTATTTATCATTCATCTATTATTTATTTATTTTTCATTGTTATTTTGTTATTTTATTATTTATATATTAGTTATTATGTATACATTAATTATTAATTTATTTTTAATTTATTATTAATTTATTATTAATTTACTACTATTTATTATTAATTTATTATTAAAGTCTTATTTATTATTTATTTATTTTCATTGTTATTTTATTATTTATTTCTTATTTATTTATTTATTATTAATTTATTTATTTATTATTTGTTTATTTTTTATACATTAATATATATATATATATAAGTATATTAAATTCTATTTATTCATCACATGAAGAACTTGTTGGAATGGTAAAGTCTTTGGAGAATAAGCAAAAGGTAAGAGATTCAAATGTCACCTAATGGAGAATTTTGATATATGACATATGTATGCATGTGCATATGTATAGTAATAAATAAAAACTAAAAAATAAAATAATTATGAGAATTCAAAAATTGAGAAAAATAATAAAATAATAAAAAATAATAATGAATAAATAATAAACAAAGAAATAAAAATAAAAATTAATAAATTAATTAATAAATAATAATTTAATTACAAGAATTATAAATATTAAAATATTAAAATTAAAAAAAAAAATTATTATGAAAAAATTAAAAAATAATTAAAAAATTTAAAAAAAATTAAAAAAATTAAAAAAAGTAAAAAAATTAAAAAAAATTAAAAAATTTAAAAATAATAAAACACTGCCAAATCATTCTACGATAGTTTTAAAAAAGGGACACTAAATAAATGTCGATGCAGGATTTAACAACGGTTTTTTAAAACTGCTACAGAACAATTTAGCGGCGGTTTAAACCGCCACTAAACAAAAAAAAATCGCCACAAAACACCAATTTTGGAGCAGTGACACCTTTCATTCATCCAAATTCATTTTTTAATTCATTATTAACATGCATTCCATTTTTAATTTACCTCACCTGAAATTTTCCGCTCATCATCATGGTACAAATATAACTAGAGTTCAACACATACCTCAAGAAAATGTCACTTACCATAGGCTTGCAAAGGATTTAACATCTCCACCGCGTAAAAGATAGAGATCACAATTAATCATGAGAGCTTCACCATTTAGGATCAAATGACTCTAGGGATTTATGGTGGGTGGGTAAATGATGTAAAAAGTAAGGCTCAAAAGGAGGTTTGACTCTGAAGTATAATGCATGATATCACAAGATAAGCTCAATAAAAATCTCACTTTACAAATATTATCTCCCCCCTAAAAGATCAAAGTGGGCTCATGATACATGTAAGAACAATGAACGACTTAACCTCTCTTGCCTTTTTTCCTTATCTTCTTTTTTTTTGAAATCTATTCTTAAGAAAAACCTCACATCTATCACCTAACCACATAAGATCAAAAGATCATTGGTCTGTAAAATGATGTTTTTTGATCCTCCCAAGACACAACCCTTTTTTTTCTTTTTTTAAAGTTTTTTTAATTTTTTTAGCATGGGAGGTGAATAATAAAATAAAATTAAAAATACATGTCCTTTCCCCAAAATCACAATGAAAACTCAAAAAATATCCTCAATCATGCATATCCCAGCACACCCTAGAAAATCCCTCCCCCATATTTATTCATTTAAATATCATGCAAAACATTTAAGGGAAGGTAAGAATGGATAAAATAGGCTTGTAACATGGCTCATTTCACAGAAAGGATATTCATGGATTCTATGGGCTTGAAATGGATTAATGTAAAGTGGGTCTAAGGATAAAGGTATAATAAAAAAGAATACCTTGATCACTTTAAAAGTGACTCTGTTCGGTCATAGCTTTGGTAAGATGCCAAGAAAGTTCTAGAAGATACATGCTGAAGTTTCTCAAGAAATATACTATAGAAAGAATGAGAAATATTTGGATCATAGGTTGTCTTAGTAATGAGATGAATAGTTGTGACAATTACTCATAGAAATGTATATGAATAATTAAATCAATAAATAAAAATATCAAAAATAAAAATAAGGCTAAATCTAAGAAAAATTTCATTTACAGGAATTAACATGCTCCCTAAATCATGATTTTTCAAATCCCAATTGTAACACCCCAAGCTTCCACTGTACGTTTCCCTTCGAGTAATGCAATAGCGTGTGTTGTACTCAACCTCGAGCTCTAACACACACCACAACTAATTAAACTAGCCGTTGTGAATAGTAATACCTACTTTTTGAAATTTTATAAATTTTATTTATCAAAATGGACTTCATTTTTGGATTCGGAATATTGAAATTAGCCTATGTTGAATTTTTGGTATTTTTCTGAGAACTTCTAAATTTTTACGAATAGTGAAAAATACTTAAAAATTTTTTTTTTAATCAAAATAATTTATAGTGATAAATTATAATATTTAGTGGTTTTAAAGTATAATTAGAATATATTTTTACCATTTTATCCAATGGTGATCATTAGAATTAATTTAACATTGAAATTGGACATAAACAATTGCCAATCTTTTGATATAAATTGTTTCTTAAAAACACGCTATTTGTTGTAACAGCAGGAATTAATTATAAAATTAATTAATACAACTTATATGTTTGGAATTTTGTAAAATAGACATCATTTTTGAATTCGGAATATCAATTATAGCTTAGGGTGAAATTTTGGCCTTATTCTGAAAAACTTCAATTTTTGATGAATAGTGAAACCACTAAGTGGTTGTTAAAAACTGATTTTTCGTTAAAATGAAATATTACCACTTCTGTGATTTGATTTTCAAAAATCCGACATACATGGTTGTCATTAAGAAGTAAAATGTGGTTCAATGAGATTAAAATAAATTTTTGGTGAATAGTAACTTTTAAGTTCTTAATCGCGATTAGAGGTAATTAGTGTAGTTTAAGGTACAAATAATGTTTTAATAATATGAGATGAGCATGAAACTTGTCCTACTCCTATTGGATGAGTCATGGACGACCAAGACAACCCATGGGTAAACTTGGGGACCCCATGGAGCCACTTTAGTTGGAAAATGACATTAATATATATTTATTTAATGTTAAAATTAAATTGACACAAACATGAGTTGTTTTACTAAAACAGTTTTTAAGTGGGGTTACACAGATCCAAATTTTGACTATAAATATTCATTAGAAATCTAAAAAGATTTCCTACATCATAGTATTTTTTTTATAATTTTTAGACATTAAATAAATTAAATTATATATGACATAATTATGATGCAGCGATGACCTCATTATTTAACGATTTAAATAAAATGAGAAGATAATGCAAAATCCAAGGCTTAAACTTGTCCAAATCCTATTGGATGAAGAGATTTCGAACCCTTATCACCTTAGCCACGAATTATATAAGTGTGGGACCTTTGGAATCCGAAAATCATTGTATAATAATGTAACATTTCAATCTTTCCAAAAGAGCCCCCCCTCTCCTCTTATAAAAGGCCCCCAACTCTACCACCTTATTCACACTTCCAAGCCTTTTGGTTCGGCCAACCCCTGCCCAAATACTCTCCCAACTTCTCTCCCTTCATCCTAGACGCTTTACTTTAGTCAGAAAGCCATCCTAAGGAGTTCTTTTGATCAAATCAAAAGGAAGAACCCGAAGAAGAGGTAACATTTTCATCACCCTCTTTCAATTTTCTTTCTTCTTCCACTCCCTCTTTGTTTATTATTTCAATTCTAAAATTATAACTCTAGTATCTTCTATATACTGTGATGTTATTATAAATATGGAAAAAACATATTCAGTATTCTACCCATCATTTGAATGACATGTCACCATACGTGCGTACGTACGGCTTACCGTCTCCACGTCGTGGTGTAATTGTTATTCAATATATTATTATTTAGATGGGTATAATAATGATATGTAATTCATGTAAATAATAAATATAACATGATAATGATTCTGTATATATGATATACTATCCAATTATATATTATTTTAATATCAAAATAATGATATTGTCGCTCGTGCGTACGTACGGACTACCGTCTCCACGAACGCGATGAGATTCATTCTCCGTCGTATCCATTCAAGTATAATTATCATTTTATGATTTAAAAATAATGTTTAAGGACATGATATCATTCTGGATATGAATAAGATACAACCTATCCATGAAAAACACGACTTACGTAACAAAACATATAAAAGAAAACGAGTAAGTTAACACCCGAAACAACGATAAATCTAAGATATTGTTAAACAAAGCAATGTTAAAAGATCATATATGATATCATATGAATGTATATGATTCTTGTATAATTTAATAACAATTATTTCACCATTATACAGGAGGTTAACCTACCCCAACCAAGGAAAAGTACAAGGTAAGGGTTTACTTCACAACCTCTTCATTATCCAAGGTTGTTTATACATAATTATCTACTGGGACCTCGTTATCATCCACATCCATGTTTCTTAAAAATGCATTTCAAAACATTTTTACTATTAAATGGAAAATGGGTTAAAGTCATTTATACCCTTATACATTTTTGAAAGGAATCTTACCGTCGTTTTCCAAACAATGTACTTTTTGACCTTTTTGACAAATTTAAGGTAAGAATGTTTTTTTTACTTATACGGCGGGTGCGGATATTTTCCGCCATTATAACTTCGTCGAAGCTTCCCTAACAAGCTTATAAGAATATTTTCAAAGTAAATGTATTATTTTATAATTATGGGACTTTTAAATGATTTCAAAAAGGAGAGATATTTCTCTCAAATATCTTTGATTTCATCCATGTCAACATACTTTGATGGGTTTTAAGTTTAATTGAAATTGATTTATGATACAAAACTTCCATTGAACATTTTGTGAAATATTTGACTGTGGATGTGTTATTTTATACCATCCATAGTTTATGGAGAAATTGTTGACATTTCGTATGCTAGTTTTAATACGAATATTTATGTTTAAACCTATTCATATGAGGAATGTATTGGACTTAATATGTGACGGGTGGAGCCCGCTATAGCTCCTCGATGCATCGGTAGGTCTCATGAGACAACTAGACGCGGAATTGGCCGAGGCCCTTTCCGAATTTGATTTATGGTTTTGGCCGAGGCCTTAATCATTTTAGACGTCTTGGCCGAGGCCTTGACAAAATGTTTCAGAATGTCTGGCATTATACATTCCCTCATTATGAAAGTGGTTATTGATATTTCATGTGATTATTCGTCTAGTAGAATATCCATGTGAGTAAGTAATGGCATTATTTTATTTTACTTTTTCCATATTATGCTGAAGTTCAAGTTCAATAAGGCTTTTGTTTTAGTTATACATTTCCTTAAATGCTTATGTTTTCTTATAAAAGCTTCCGCAATATTGTTATCCTTACTGAGCATCTGAGCTCACCCCTTTCAATGTTTTAATATTTTCCAGGATGTGAAGAAGTGTATTATGACTGACTTGCAAGAATAGTCAGTGAAGATATGAGTGTGGACTATGAAGACCATGTTATTGTAGTTTGTTTACTTTTGATGTAATGAAAGACTTATGAATGTATCTAGTGTTTCCAAGGCTACTAAACTAATCGGTCTTTCGAGACTTGATCTTTTGTGATCATGCCAATGTTACGAAGTAATGCACCGACTCTAGGTAGCTGGGGTCGGGGCGTTACAGTTGGTATCAGTGGCAGTTTAGTACTAACCTTGGAAGATAGATTTAGATAAACTCTGATTAGATCACATATCCCGAAGATAGACTTTGAGGATTAGTATAGAAGAACTTCCTAGAATTTTGGTATTGTAGAGATGTTGTGAGTTTTCCAAGCAATACATCCCTGTCTGGATACGAGCAGGTAGAGGCGGCTCTGGCATAGATGTACCTAGGGGTAAAACCCGAAAACACCGCTTTGAGCTAGACTCGAACGGGAACTGGTGCACGACAACGGGCCTTTCTGCACTCTTGGTTACGACACTCCCGGGGGATATGCTTTGGATAATTCCCATTTTCATTACAAACCACTATGAAGGGTTACGAGTATATACTTCCTCAAAGAAAACATTTTTATAATTATGGATTATATCCATAATTAGTTCAATTTATGTTAAGTATGGAATTATGTATTTTGATTCATGAACTAATCTAGTTTATGGCATTATTTAGAAATGGCGCCTAGTGGAAGGAATGGAAACCGTATCAATGCACGCACTCCGTGTAGGGATTTCCCTCCTGCTCAGGATAATTATGGTGGAGCTAGTGATACAACTGGTGCTGATCAGCTTCTCACCGTACTGGGACAACTCACGCAGGTTATGAATAACAACCTTACTCGTATGGAGCACCCTGATCCGCAACGTGGAGGATCAATGCTAGACCGTTTCATGAGGCAACAACCGCCAACCTTCAATGGGAGTACAAATCCTATAGTAGCTGAGCAATGGATAAATTCCTTAGAGAAAATATTCCATGCCTTGGGGAGTAGTGAAAGGGAGAATGTTGTCATGGAAGTTTACCGCCTCACTGGAGATGCCGATCAATGGTGGTCACTAATTCAAAACACAAAGGAAGATAATGAATTAACAAACATGGAATGGCAGGAGTTCAAAGAGCTGTTCTTAGAAAAATACTTTCCTCGAGACCATCGAGCGGATATAGAAAGGCAATTTATGAGTCTGAGGCAGAAGGAGGATGAGAATGTCGCAAAGTATGAGGCTAACTTTACAAGGTTAGCAAGGTATGCTGCAGATTACATACATAACCCAAGAAGTAAGACTGATCGTTTCTTTGATGGGTTGAAACCATTTCTCCGTCGAGATTTAGTATCACAAACCTTCTCTTCATACGAAGGTATTGTCTCGTGCGCTATCAAGACGGAAAAGGAATTCTCTAAGTCTTATGACTTTAAATCAAAGCAAGATAAGAAGAGATCCGCTGAAAACTCTGGGAAAGGAAATAAGGAAACAGGGAAGAAGGGTAGAAATGAATTTCCACCCTGTGATAATTGTGGTAGGAAGCACCCTGGTGCCTGTCTAAAAGGAAAAGGAGCATGTTACAAGTGTGGTGAAAAAGGCCACCAAGCTCATGAATGCAAGGGAAAGAAAGCGGCTGTCAACATGGAATGTTATAATTGTAGAGATAAGGGACATTATGCAAATGAATGTCCTAAGCGTCAGGGGAACTTACCTCAGAAGAGGCCAAGGGATCAAGGCCAGGCTTATGCTATCACTACTGCTGAGGTGGAAGCTCCGAAAGACATGGTGGCAGGTAATTTAATGGTTTCCTCAAGTTTAGCAAATGCATTATTTGATTCTGGATCATCGCATTGTTTCATATCTTCCCAGTTTGCTAAGAAAATTAGATATTTCCAATTTGATTTAACAAGGTAGTTGTCGGTCAAAACCCCTAAGGGAAGTATTGTTGCAACAAAGTTTTGTCGATTAGTTCCCATTAGAGCACCTAAATGTTCTTTACCTGCTGATCTCATCGTCATACCCATGATTGAATTTGATATAATCCTCGGTATGGATTGGCTTTCGGACCATGATGAAAAAATTTATTGTAAGAGGAAAGAGGTTACGATTCTTGATGATGATGATAAGGAACACCTTATCTTTAGAGCAGAATCGTTGCCACATAATTATTATCTAGATCCACCCCCAGTAGCTCAACTAAATTCAATTATTGGGGAGGAAGAGAAGGAAATTACTGAGGATGAGGAAAGGAATATTCAAATAGAGGAGGTACCTATTGTGAGAGAATATGTTGATGTGTTTCCGGAAGATTTACCTGGACATCCTCCAGAACGAGAAGTTGAGTTTTCCATTGATTTAATTCCTGGATCAAGGCCCATATCGAAGACCCCTTATAGAATGGCCACTGTGGAATTAGTTGAACTAAAGAAAGAACTAGAGGAATTGAGTAATAAGGGATTTATTCTCCCTAGTGTTTCTCCTTGGGGAGCCCCTGTTCTTTTTGTTAAGAAGAAAGATGGATCTATGAGGTTGTGCATTGATTATAGGGAGATCAATGCTATAACAATAAAGAATAAGTATCCCCTACCTCACATTGATGATCTGTTTGACCAACTGCATGGAGCTCAATACTTTTCAAAGATTGACCTTCGGTCTGGATACCATCAGTTTTGTGTGAAGAAGGAAGACGTTCCAAAGACAGCATTTCGAACAAGGTACGGGCATTACGAGTTTACAGTAATGCCTTTTGGATTGACTAATGAACCCTATGTTTTCATGGATCTAATGAATAGAGTTTTCAAGGAATATCTTGATGACTTTGTAGTGGTATTTATTGATGATATCTTGGTATACTCCAAAAGCCACGAAGATCATGAAAATCACTTACGCATTATCCTGAAGACTCTTAGAAGACATGAATTATATGGGAAATTTAGCAAGTGTGAATTCTGGCTTCATGAGATTTCTTTTCTTGGCCATATTTTCTCTAAGGATGGAATTTCCGTTGATCCTTCTAAAACCAAGGCAATCCAAGAATGGCCAGCACCGACAAGTATAACTGAGGTACGCAGTTTTATTGGTTTAGCAGGTTATTATCGACGTTTCGTCCAGAATTTTGCCAGATTGGCTAACCCATTGACAAAGCTCACACGTAAAGGGATTAAATTTGTCTGGACAAAAGAGTGTGAAGAATGTTTTGAAGAACTAAAGAGAAGATTAGTCAATGCCCCTGTATTGACTCTACCATCGGGGAATGATGGGTTTGTTATTTATAGTGATGCATCGAAGAAAGGACTCGGTTGCGTCCTTATGCAGAATGATAAGGTCATTGCCTATGCATCACGACAGCTAAAAATTCATGAGCAAAACTATCCTACTCATGATCTTGAGTTAGCAGCTGTGATCTTTGCTTTAAAGATATGGAGACATTACCTCTATGGTGAAAAATGTGAGATTTATATTGATCACAAGAGTTTGAAGTATATTTTCACACAAAAAGAACTCAACATGAAGCAAAGGCGATGGCTTGAACTACTCAAGGATTATGATTGCACGATACATTACCACCCGGGGAAGGCAAACAAGGTGGAATATGCTTTGAGTAGAAAAGACCATGGAGTTTTTAATGTGATGAGAATTGAAAGGGATCCAATTTTCTTGGATCTAGTGAAGATGGACATGGGAATAACTAGGGAAGGTCAAACATCAATGCTTTTTCAAATGGTTTCCAAACCATAATTACTAAAAAGGATTAAGAGTTCTCAGACCAATGATGAAGAATTTCAGAAGAAGATTAAAGGTGTGAATGATGGAAGATTGAGGGACTTTGTGTATAAGGATGGAATTTTGAAATTCGGGAAGAGACTTTGTGTTCCCGATATACCTGATCTAAAAAGGGAATTGCTGGATGATGCTCATAGTTCCAACTTCTCTATACACCCTGGGAGCACCAAAATGTATAGATATTTGAAGGAACATTTTTGGTGGGACAATATGAAGAGGGAGATTGCTGATTTTGTGTCGAGGTGTATGGTTTGTCAACAAGTGAAAGCTGGAAGGCAACATCCTGGTGGAGTATTGCAACCTCTTCCCATACCTGAGTGGAAATGGGATAATATTACGATGGACTTTTTCATTGGACTACCAAAGACTCCTAGAAGGAATGATGCAATATGGGTCATTATTGATCGACTTACTAAGTCAGTACATTTTCTGGCTATACGGGAGGATCTACCACTTGAACGTCTAGCAAGACTATATATTAATGAAGTTGTAAGACTTCATGGAGTACCCCTATCGATTGTTTCTGATCGTGATCCTCGATTTACTTCAAGATTCTGGAAAAGTCTTCAAAAGGCCTTGGATACTGAACTTCGTTTGAGAACTGCCTATCACCCTCAAACAGATGGACAATCAGAACGGACTATTCAAACCTTAGAAGACATGTTGAGATCATGCTCTCTTGACTTTCAGGGTATGTGGGATCAATATTTACCACTGGTGGAATTTTCCTATAACAATAGCTTCCATTCGAGTATTCAGATGGCACCATATGAAGCGTTATACGGAAAGAGATGTCGTACACCAACCTGTTGGGATGACGTTGGTGAAAGAAAACTTGTAGGCCCAGAACTGGTGGAGGAAACGGTGGAAAAGGTGAAAGTAATCCAAAATCACATCAAAGCAGCTCAAAGTAGGCAGAAGAGCTATGCTGATAATCGAAGGAAGGATTTGGAATTTCAAGTCGGTGATCATGTTTTCCTGAAGGTATCTCCATGGAAGGGAGTCATACGTTTTGGTAAGAAAGGTAAATTGAGTCCCAGGTACATCGGACCTTTCGAAATTCTAGAACGAATTGGGGTTGTAGCTTACCGTTTGGCAATGCCGCCAAGTCTCTCCAAAGTTCACGATGTGTTCCACGTGTCTCTGTTGAGGAAATACATGCCTGACCCAACGCATGTACTCACCTATGAGGAATTAGAACTGGAACCCGATCTTTCCTATTATGAAGAGCCCGTCAGGATTCTTGATGTGAGGGAGCAGGTGCTGAGAAACCGGACGACTCGTCTGGTGAAGGTTTTGTGGAGAAATCATAAAATGGAAGAGGCAACGTGGGAACCTGAGGAATTTATGATGAAAAACCACCCGAGTCTTTTTATGCAGTAATACCCTAGAAATTGCGAGGACGCAATTATTTGAAGGAGGGGAGAATGTAACACCCCAAGCTTCCACTATATGTTTCCATTCGAATAATGCAATAGCGTGTGTTGTACGCAACCTCGAGCTCTAACATGCACCACAACTAATTAAACTAGCCGTTGTGAATAGTAATACCTACTTTTTGAAATTTTATAAATTTTATTTATCAAAATGGACTTCATTTTTGGATTCGGAATATTGAAATTAGCCTATGTTGAATTTTTGGTATTTTTCTGAGAACTTCTAAATTTTTATGAATAGTGAAAAATACTTAAAAACAACTTTTTTAATCAAAATAATTTATAGTGATAAATTATAATATTTAGTGGTTTTAAAGTATAATTAGAATATATTTTTACCATTTTATCCAATGGTGATCATTAGAATTAATTTAACATTGAAATTGGACATAAACAATTGCCAATCTTTTGATATAAATTGTTTCTTAAAAACACGCTATTTGTTGTAACAGCGGGAATTAATTATAAAATTAATTAATACAACTTATATGTTTGGAATTTTGTAAAATATACATCATTTTTGAATTCGGAATATCAATTATAGCTTAGGGTGAAATTTTGGCCTTATTCTGAAAAACTTCAATTTTTGATGAATAGTGAAACCACTAAGTGGTTGTTAAAAACTGATTTTTCGTTAAAATGAAATATTACCACTTCTGTGATTTGATTTTCAAAAATCCTACATACATGGTTGTCATTAAGAAGTAAAATGTGGTTCAATGAGATTAAAATAAATTTTTGGTGAATAGTAACTTTTAAGTTCTTAATCGCGATTAGAGGTAATTAGTGTAGTTTAAGGTACAAATAATGTTTTAATAATATGAGATGAGCATGAAACTTGTCCTACTCCTATTGGATGAGTCATGGCCGACCAAGACAACCCATGGGTCAACTTGGGGACCCCATGGAGCCACTTTAGTTGGAAAATGACATTAATATATATTTATTTAATGTTAAAATTAAATTGACACAAACATGAGTTTTTTTACTAAAACAGTTTTTAAGTGGGGTTACACAGATCCAAATTTTGACTATAAATATTCATTAGAAAGCTAAAAAGATTTCCTACATCATATTATTTTGTTTATAATTTTTAGACATTAAATAAATTAAATTATATATGACATAATTATGATGCAGCGATGACCTCATTATTTAACGATTTAAATAAAATGAGAAGATAATGAAAAATCCAAGGCTTACACTTGTCCAAAGCCTATTGGATGAAGATATTTAGAACCCTTATCACCTTAGACACGAATTATATAAGTTTGGGACCTTTGGAATCCGAAAAGCATTGTATAATAATGTAACATTTCAATCTTTCCAAAAGAGCCCCTCCTCTCCTCTTATAAAAGGCCCCCACCTCTACCACCTTATTCACACTTCCAAGCCTTTTGGTTCGGCCAAACCCTGCCCAAATACTCTCCCAAATTCTCTCCCTTCATCCTAGAAGCTTTACTTTAGTCAGAAAGCCATCATAAGGAGTCCTTTTGATCAAATCAAAAGGAAGAACCCGAAGAAGAGGTAACATTTTCATCACCCTCTTTCAAGTTTCTTTCTTCTTCCACTCCCTCTTTGTTTATTATTTCAATTATAAAATTATAACTCCAGTATCTTCTATATACTGTGATGTTATTATAAATATGGAACAACCATATTCAGTATTCTACCCATCATTTGAATGACATGTCACCATACGTGCGTACGTACGGCTTACCGTCTCCACGTCGTGGTGTAATTGTTATTCAATATATTATTATTTAGATGGGTATAATAATGATATGTAATTCATTTAAATAATAAATATAACATGATAATGATTCTGTATATATGATATACTATCCAATTATATATTATTTTAATATCAAAATAATGATATTGTCGCTCGTGCGTACGTACGAACTACCGTCTCCACGAACGCGATGAGATTCATTCTCCGTCGTATCCATTCAAGTATAATTATCATTTGATGATTTAAAAATAATGTTTAAGGACATGATATCATTCTGGATATGAATAAGATACAACATATCCATGAAAAACACGACTTACGTAACAAAACATATAAAAGAAAACGAGTAAGTTAACACCCAAAACAACGATAAATCTAAGATATTGTTAAACAAAGCAATGTTAAAAGATCATATATGATATCATATGAATGTATATGATTCTTGTATAATTTAATAACAATTATTTCACCATTATATAGGAGGTTAACCTACCCCAACCAAGGAAAAGTACAAGGTAAGGGTTTACTTCACAACCTCTTCATTATCCAAGGTTGTTTATACATAATTATCTACTGGGACCTCGTTATCATCCACATCCATGTTTCTTAAAAATGTATTTCAAAACATTTTTACTATTAAATGGAAAATGGGTTAAAGTCATTTATACCCTTATACGTTTTTGAAAGGAATCTTACCGTCATTTTCCAAACAATGTACTTTTTGACCTTTTTGACAAATTTAAGGTAAGAATGTTTTTTTTACTTATACGGCGGGTGAGGATATTTTCCGCCATTATAACTTCGTCGAAGCTTCCCTAACAAGCTTATAAGAATATTTTCAAAGTAAATGTATTATTTTATAATTATGGGACTTTTAAATGATTTCAAAAAGGAGAGATATTTCTCTCAAATAGCTTTGATTTCATCCATGTCAACATCCTTTGATGGGTTTTAAGTTTAATTGAAATTGATTTATGATACAAAACTTCCATTGAACATTTTTTGAAATATTTGACTGTGGATGTGTTATTTTATACCATCCATAGTTTATGGAGAAATTGTTGACATTTCGTATGCTAGTTTTAATACGAATATTTATGTTTAAACCTATTCATATGAGGAATGTATTGGACTTAATATGTGATGGGTGGAGCCCGCTATAGCTCCTCGATGCATCGGTAGGTCTCATGAGACAACTAGACGTGGAATTGGCCGAGGCCCTTTCCCAATTTGATTTATGGTTTTGGCCGAGTCCTTAATCATTTTAGACGTCTTGGCCGAGGCCTTGACAAAATGTTTCAGAATGTCTGGCATTATACATTCCCTCATTATGAAAGTGGTTATTGATATTTCATGTGATTATTCGTCTAGTAGAATATCCATGTGAGTAAGTAATGGCATTATTTTATTTTACTTTTGCCATATTATTCTGAAGTTCAAGTTCAATAAGGCTTTTCTTTTAGTTATACATTGCCTTAAATGCTTATGTTTTCTTATAAAAGCTTCCGCAATATTGTTATCCTTACTGAGCATCTGAGCTCACCCCTTTAAATGTTTTAATATTTTCCAGGATGTGAAGAAGTGTATTATGACTGACTTGCAAGAATAGTCAGTGAAGATATGAGTGTGGACTATGAAGACCATGTTATTGTAGTTTGTTTACTTTTGATGTAATGAAAGACTTATGAATGTATCTAGTGTTTCCAAGGCTACTAAACTAATCGGTCTTTCGAGACTTGATCTTTTGTGATCATGCCAATGTTACGAAGTAATGCACTGACTCTGGGTAGCTGGGGTCGGGGCGTTACACCAATCCACAAAAATATCTCTACTAATTGTTTTACCCATTTTTCTCATTCAAATTTATTGAAAAATAAATTTAAAAAACACGGCATGGTAATTATCCAAGCTCTTTTATGTCTCCTTATTCAGTTGAGTAAAATAAGAATCAAATGTGGGCATGCAATTTGAAGTTAAAGCTTTAAACAAATTAATGTGGGAATACAGTTGAAAAACTCACAATTGAAATGCTTACTCCCCTTTTGTACGAAGTTTTGAAGTCATCTGCGTAGGTTTTATCTACATTAGGTTCATGACATGTATGAATTTTACATCACGTATGCTCTAGATTTCACAATGTGAACTGGGTTCATGGCATGAATTGGTCCTAAAACTTCTTCCTTCTTCTCATGTTACTTTCTGCTTGTGAATTGGATAGACCTAAATAATATAGATAAACAACTAAAAGTATAGTTCATTTCAATAATGCTGAAAAATAAAATGTTAATTGAAATTAAATCCTAATATAAAATTAAATTTTAACAAAGCAACAAATATGAATTCTTAGAAAGTGATAAAAATCGGGTTGCCTCCCAGAATATGATCTTTTTAATGGGGTTTTAGCTCAAACATACTTTTTTTAGATTATTAGAGTGTGGTATAGATCTAACCATCTCATGTTTACCCAATAATGACATTGAAATCCACCCAGATCATCTTGACTTCTCCTTAATGAAACTGACATTGAACTCTATGGAGGTGAATACCAAATTATGAATAGTGTGAAGACTGCCAAAAGGATATCGATATCTATCCACACTCTATAAATTTCTTCTTTTTCTATGACTGGTTGTCTGTGTTGATTTTTTTAATAATCTCCTCGGGTTCCTTAACTATCTCCTCAACTTCTTCTATTATTTACAATTATTTTTATTCCTCTACGTTGTTAGTGCAGGGTGCGTCTAGTACTTATTCCACTTCTTATGGTACTCTAATATCTTCTAGAATTTTTTTTTATAAATGTGGGATCTGTCTCTTCCTCTTATTATTTTTCTTGTTGATGTTTACTGGATTCTTCTTCAGCCTACTCAAGTTCTACAGTAAGGCCTCATTCATCATCTATACCTATAAAGTTTACGGCATCATGGTTTGGATCAAAGTCAACTTCGAAAGTTCCACTTACTTCTACTTCATTGTCCAGGCTTCTTTTCCCGTGATGCGCCTCTTCAAAATTTGACTCCATGTTATGGGGTGTTGTGCATCCAATGTTTGGGTATGGTTACAAGTTCTCTTTGAATTGAATTTTCATCATTATAATTTCTTAAAGTTATTATGTCATATATTCTAGTTTTAAATAGAACCTATCCTTGGTGGTCATTTTTCTCTACAACATTTCCATCACAACCAAAAATACCCAATTCAGTAAAAAATGATAAAAAATAAATAAATAAAAATCCAAAGTTAAAATCATAAAAGATAAAAGGTTAGAAAATAATTTGTCTAAATTATTAAACCAATATATTATATGCTCTTATCCCCAACAACAACTCTAAAAATTCTATAGCACGTGTGGAGTTGTTAACTCCCACAGGCTTACCAAATTTAGAAATTTATAACATGATTCAAACAAACCACAAAACTAAAGGGTAGTACATGATATAAAATTCCAAGGTCAAACCCATAGAGATAGGTTTAGAGGAAATATTAATTAAATAAAGAATAACTAAACTAATTTAGATTTAAAAAAATGAATCTAAGATAATGAGCATATTATTGGTGAATAACATGGGAGAAGAAAATAGAAAAAGGGTGTCAGGCAGCCATGAATCTAGGTTCGTGGGATAAGAAGGTATGAAATAATTAATTAACAATCATGCAGTCATCAGAATCATGTCCCAGCGAGTCCAATGGTCACGGTAAACACTCTTAATCCTAAAATCTCTTTTTATAATGGGGAAATACTTAGGATTCTAAATAATGGGTAACTAGAAACCATATTTAAACATAGGTTAAGAACTATCCCAATGGTCATGGTGGAAGTACAAACCCTAGATCTCACATTAAACAAAAGAATTCAATCAACTCAGGCAATAGTCATGCTCAAAGAAAGGAATAAATTAAACCCACTTCCTAACCCTTCTTACAATGGTCATGAAAAAATAATCATGGAAGAGATATTATAATGTCCCAGTCTGGGTTCCACCAAGCCGGTTCACTACGTTACCTCAGACGCACCTCCTCGTATACCAGAGGCTACTGACTAATAGCGAGGGTCAAATAAGTCAATCATGGGTAGACTATACCCTATTTTTTCAAAGAAAACACCAGTGAAAATAAAAAAAATTGTGAGATCATATATAACCAAAAAAAATACCAATATCTCAAGATAAACAAGGTAGGAAATACAATATTCAACTATAGAAGAAACATGCCATGTTGAAGGATGTGTCAAGTGTCTAAAATGAAAACTGAAAATAAAGACATTGATGACCCCAAACAGATCCCGAATCACATCTGGTTTCCTCATCCAAGCTTCATCCCAACTCAACCATCTAACTCAGGGCCTTTTCCCTTACCCTATTCAGAAGACACAAAGTCTATTCGGGTACCCATCAAGCATGCCAAGTAGGATGTGAGTAAAACTCATTAGGGAACCACCAATGGTGTCTAAAAAAATTTAGTCATACAATGCGTGAAGTTGTGTAAAGAAATAAGTACAATTAATAAATAAATATTTATCACATTATCATTTATCCTTTATTTAATTACATTAACTTTAGGGTTCCCAAAGATACCCATACCTCAATACTATATTTGTCTCATGTCGGAGCCCGAAGTGTTCCTTGTTAATATCATATCTTAATAACTACTTCAGCTCATGTCAGAGCTCAAAGTATTCAAAGGTGATATCATATATCAATACCTGCTTTAGCTCATGCCAGAGTCTAAATTATTCTCAAGTGAGGTTATAACTTGAAGTGTCTTTATTACCATTCTTAATTTCATACTTGATTTCCCACATTAAAAATATTCAATTCACAAGTAAGATGACCATGTAACCATACTTACTTCTCAATAGAATGACTCTGTTCTCATTCCTTTACTCATAAGTATAATGACCATGTTACCATTTATACTTCTCAATTGAATGACCATGTTCCCATTCCTTTACTCACAAGTATAATAACCATGTTTCCATTTATACTTATCAATTTGTAATGACCATGTTCCCATTATTTTACACATAATTAATTCATCAATTAATTATTCACATAAATTCCATTCATCAATTAATTATTCACCTAAATTCCATTCATAATTCAACAATTAGTTAAACTCAAAAATTCCATTATTTAATCTAACAATTAACTAATCACATCAATAATATTAATTAATTCTAAAATTAATTAATAAATCTGATTTAACTACTAATTCATAAATTAGTTCATCACATAAATACCCTTAATTAATTACCCAATTAATTAAGTATGAAAAATCATTAATTAATTTGACAATTAATTAACCAATATTCACAACACAAAATCCCATAATTAATTCCACAATTAATTTTCTTGAATCAACCATTTCAATATCTCATAATTAACACTATAATTAATTATCAATTTCTCAACATCAATATCACATAATTAATTCCAAATTTAATTATTTCTAGACCCACATTTCAATATTCTCATAATTAATTCTACAACTAATTATACATTTCATAATATCAATATCACATAATTAATTCCATCACTAATTATCCCTAAATCCCATGATTTCAAAATTTCTTCATAAATTAATTCATCCAATTAATTTACTCTATTTGGAAATCCAATTTATAAAAAAATATAAAAATTCTAAAATTTTCATACACATAATCAAAATCAAGATTATTGGATTAGAATTTTAGACCACCTACCTCAATTATCTGATAGTTAATCACCCAACAGATATCCCCAAAAATTGAGCAGTACAATGACATAAATCTAGATCCAAATCTCAAAACCCTAAACCAAAATAAAAGGAATCAAGATCTTTATAATATAGATATAGATATATAATACTAAATCTAGATCAATAATATTATATCTAGATCTAATTAAAAATATAAGAATAACTCCTTTCTAATATGGGAGAAGAAAGGAGAATGAATGGAAAAGAAACTAGATGAGATCCACTTAATAGGAAGGATAAAGATCATTGATCCATGATTCGAATTGCAAAGAATAGAGGTCGGACGACCTTGGAATTCATCTGGAGAGATCCCAAAACATGAAAGACCTCCTAGGGTCGAATGGGGGTTGAAATATGTGAGTTTCAAGGGTTTGAGGAATTTTAAATAAATTTCCAGGCCACTTTAATTCTCGCACACGATTTCTTGTGTAGGGGCACATGGTTTTACCTAATTGTGTTCCAACCATGCACTTGTTATTTTAAGGGTTCATGGTTTCCCTTTTTAGGGTGCACAATTTACCAAAATGTGTGCCAGCAGTGCGATTCCCCACTGTCTAGGGTTGAACAATTTTCTAGGATGGGCTGCACGATTTTCTCTAATCGTACACAAGTCGTGCACGACCATTTTTTCTTTCTTTATTCTAAAATTTAAATGAAATGTACCCTCTGTTATAAACTAAACAAAAAGTAATAAAAATTTAACAATGGAGTACCTGAAATCAAGCCTGATATAACTCTAAAAAATATTGGGATCTTACAATCTCCCCACCTTATATTAGATCATCCTCAAGCTGCTCTCCCAAGATTTCCTAATATTCCAAGATAAAAATATAGGGACATTGAACCCACATATTTTCTTCCATTTCCCATGTATCCTTCTACAAATGCCCATGTTCCCACAATACATGAACTATCAGCATAGTCTTTCCCCAAAAAACTTTTTCACTATGATCCAACACACGTATCAGATGCTCCTCAAAGGATGAATATACCTCAAGATCAACATCATCCACCTTGATCACATGAGAAGGGTTGGGGTGATATCGTCAAAGTTGTGATACATGGAAAACATCATACATAGAACTGTATTTCTATGGAAGAGACAATCGGTATTCTACCAGTCCAAATCTCTCCACAACCTCAAACAGTTCAACGAACCTAGGCGCCAACTTACCCTACCTCCATATCCTGTGGTGACCTAACCTAGATGACACTCGAAGGAATACATGATCACCCTCTATAAAATCTAGGGTTCATATCCTTCTATCATCATATGAATTATTCATACTCTGAGTCATAGCCAAATGTTTCTGAATTATTTGTACCTATTCTGAAGCCTCTTGTGCGAAACATGGTACCAATAACTATGACTCACCATCCTCCATCCAACATAAAGGTGATCTGCATGTCCTACCGTAAAGAGCCTAATATGGTTCCATCTATATCATTTCCCAATAAAATTTTTATAGAAAAACTATACTAAATCCAAGTGCTTCTCCCAAGACCCATTAAAGTCGAGAACACAAGCTCGAAATATATCTTTAAGTACCTGTATAGTATGTTCTGACTTCCCATCTGTCTGTGGGTGGAAAGTCATACTCAATAAAACCTATATATCAAGAACCTTCTACAAGACCCACCAGAAGCATGAAGTAAAGCATGAGTTGCAGTCTGAAACTATAGTCCATGAAACCCCATTTAGACGAAATATCTTCTGAACATACAATTCTCCCAACCACTCTACTGAGAAAGTCTCTTGTATAGTAAATAAATGCAATACTTTCATAAACCGATATACAATAACCCAGATAGTACCATTATTCCTTGGTATCTTTGGAATAACCACCAAAAAGTCCATTATTACATCGTACCACTTCCATTCTAGAATGATAAATGACTACAGTAAACCTACAGGTGGTTGATGCTTTACCTTCACCTATCAAAAGGTGTAACATCGTGTCACAAACCCTGCTATCTTATTTTTTATGTGTGGCCACCAAAACATTCATCATAGGTTATGGTAAATTTTGGTCACCCATGGATGTACTGCCCACTTCATGGCATGAAATTCCTACATGATCTCCTATCGCATGCTTGTAGGCACAACAAACCGATTTATGACATATATTATCTCTTCCTCATCTATACTCCAATCTAACAGTGAATACCCACCTTCAAGGATTTCCCTAAAGGTTAAGCATTCTAGATCCTCATACTACCAGTTTTGGATCTGTCTCATAAAGTGTATAATCCACTAAAAATGATAACAGAGTCATCTGATCCCAAATCTCTTGAACTAGCACATGAATTTCAGCCAGAAAATCCATCATCTTCCACTTATCACTAGACTCATGAACCACATGAGTCTAAGTTTTTCTTCTCAAATCATCGACCAAGATGTTTCCTTTCTCAAGAATATATGCTAGCTCAAAATGAAAATACTGCATGAAATTCACCCACCTCCACTATTGGATATTCAAATATCATTTTGAAAAGATATTACTTAAGCTCTTGTGATTAGTAAATCTTGTAAACTTCTCACCTAAAAGATATTTCCACCAAAAATTTAAAGCATAAACCATAAATATTAGCTCTAGGTCATGCATAGGGTAGTTCCGTTCATGTGGCCTCAACTGTCGAGACCTATATGCCACAAATCAATCTCCTTGTATCAACACAAATTTGATTCTAATCCCAGAAGCATCACAATGCACCATATACTACTCACCTTTCTTGGGTAGGATCAAGATTGGTGCAGATGTTAAATTCTTCTTCAGCTCCTGGAAGGCATTCTCACATAATTTCGACCAATCAAAAATTATCCCCATTTTGAACAACCTCGAAAGTAGTGCCACCAAATGGGAAAAGTCCTGGATGAATATCTTGTAAATTCCATCTAATCCGAGAAATATTTAGATATTGAATACATTCTTGTATGCTCCTAAGAAACCACTTCATGAACTTTCTTTGGGTCCACTGACACACCTTCCTCTGAGATGATGTGTCCCAGAAAGTGTATCTGATCAATCCAGAATTGATACTTTGATAGATTTCCATATATCCAATGCTCTCATAGCGTACTCAAGACAATGTTAATATATTGGGTATGATTTTCACAAGTCTTTGAGTACACCAAGATGTTTTACACGAACACCATCGCCAACTGAACCAGGCATGGATGGAAGATTATGTTCATCAAATCCATAAACATTGATGGTGCATTTATCAAACCAAATGGAATTATGAAGAAATCATAAGGGCTATATCATCTTATGAAATTATTCCTCATTATATCATAATTCCAAACTCTTAACTGATGATACCCTGATCTCAAGTCTATCTTAGATAACACACAAGCTCCTCTCAGCTAGTCAAAAATATCATCGATACATGGAAGAGGATATCGTTTCTTCACAATAATCTTGTTAAACTTTCAATTAATGACACATAAGTGCAAGCCCCTATCATCCTTCTTTGAAAAAAAAACATAGTTGATACCTAAGGTGATGCACTCGAACAGATAAACCCTTTATCCTACAACTCCTCTAGCCAAGTCTTGAGCTCTTGAAGCTTTGTCAGTAACAAAATGTATGGTGGAATAGACAATAGATCATCACCCAACATGAGATCAATAGTGAATTCCATATCTCTCTCGGGTGGCAACCCTGAAAAGTCTTCAGAAAAAACATCATAAAACTTTTCCACCATTTGTGGAAAGATGTCTTACTTAAAAACCTCTCCATCTAACAATATACTAGCAACCTGGGATGTGAGATCTCCCAGTTGCTAAGTAATTGGCCCTGCTCGACCTGCCTGGATATCCCAATCCCCACAGTGAATGTGATGGTCACCCTTTGGAGATGTAAATGTTACTCTCCTATGGTAACAATCAATATAGGATCAGTTGAGACTAGCTAGTACGTACCCATAATCAGGTCAAATCCTAAAATATCAAGAATATAGAGATCCCAAATAAAATGATACTCCTAGATCTCGAGAAAACATCCCTTGCAGAAATAGACGTCTCTAGACTGCACTCCCAACCATGTATCTATAGTCATTAACCCGATCAAAAACATCAACACCAGGATCAAACCATTAACAAAATTAGAATATATAATGGAATGAGAGACACTAGTATCAAATAAATCACTAGATAATGTAGAAGTTATAATAATAATACCTCTTATTGTTGATGGTCCAACCTCACTATCCACAAGTGTAGGATGCACTACATGAAACTATCCTACCCCTCTCCCCTATGATGTTGTTTTATTTCCCTGAGTTGAATAACTCTACTGATGTGGGCACTCTTTCCAAAAATCAATACATCCTCTATCTCTCCCGCCTCATCTAATATATTTTTAGCTGCCAGTCTAACAAGGTGTAGAATATCCCCTTCCCACAGTCTAAATCTGTCTAGCTGCACCCTCACTAACCATTTATCATTGCGTCATACAAAACTTTTGTATATGTACCATCTTACCACAATATTGACACTCTACTGGTGGTCAGGGACAGTGTCAACGATAATTTCTCGGCCTACCACACCGATGAAAGATCACTCTAGTAAGGTCCTGTGCAACTGACATTTCCCCATAGCCAATTTTTTTCCACTACCTCAGATAAAGTTCTCATAATAGTGTTTTTTAACCTCATAAGTTTCACCTTTTGATCATCCATTAGAAACTATCTTCCCAGCACTAGAAGCCTCCTTCAGGTTCCCCTCAGTTATGAGAGCCTGATCCACCACTTTAGTAAACTTCTTTAACCAAAATAGATTAACTTGGGACTTAATCTCTCACTTAAGTCCATCCTGAAAGTGTCTCATTATAGTTGTATCATCCCTTATAAATGATGGAGAAAAGCACTACAAGTCTATAAAGTGTCCAAAATATTCCATCATGGACATGCTCCCCTGAGTTAATCTCATTAACTCATCTTATTTCTCCTATATCAGCATCTCTAGGTAGAAGTGATCCAAGAACCTCCCCAAGAAGTCTTTCCATAACATGACATCCATCTATCTAGTCTATGTCTGAACATCCCACTAGCACTTTATTGATCCTCATAGCATATAATCTACTAAATTGACCCTCCTCTTAGCTAGAGACTCTATATGGTCAAGTATTTTCTTGATGGAATCAACCCAGAATTCAACCCCCTTAGGTCCACCCTCTCTAGTAAAAGTTAGAGGATTCTATAACTGGAACTCTCTCGTCAAGTCAGACATGATCTTCAAAACCCACCCTAGGTATCTTTTCATTAATTTCATGTTGAAAGAAAATTTATCTTGGAACTTCTCCCATTCTTCTTCACCCAACACTATTAGTGCCTCACGTTCCATTACCAGAGGATCATTCCTAGGCATGCCCCCAATCATCCTCTCAACAATCATCACCATGGATGCATACTCTCTATAATTATAAACACGCACCTTAGGAAAAGGATTAAAAATAATTATTACATTTACTTAATAGGGAAAACACATCACAACACAATATTCCATTTCCCCAAAACCTCGCCACATGGTCAAAATCGGGGCTCTATCACTACCCTTAACCGTCCTACTCATAGGTCTTGGTTATCAAAGGGTATTATCATTATAATTATTCACATTCCATTAGACTCCTATATATTCACATCTATGAATAATTTACCACTTTCAATTTCATATTAGACACCATTTTTCAATTAAATTTCACAAACAAAGAAAATAGTTCAAGTTTAACAACTCACCAAAAAATTTTTTTCCATGCATTCCTAAAATGATGCATGTAAAAATATAACCCTGAGTGACTAGAATGATGCATAAAAACTCACCTATTATTCCATACTAGGCCATGATTAAATTCTCATAAAATCTTAAAAACAATTTTCACATCACACAACAAGTGCATCACCCAAGGTGAAATAACATTCAACTGTAACAACAAACAAAAATAAAAAAATTCCACCCTAAGTACATGGATTTCCCCCCATACATGGGTTTGTAACTCCCATGCACGAGCTCATAACCAAGAAATGAATATTCATATTCTCTTTTTTACCTTTCCAAAAAAGTAAGATAAAATAAGAAGAAAAGAAAATTGGGCTCTAATAACACTATATAATGTCCCAGTCTAGGTGCCACACACCTGTGTCCTGAGCCGGTTCACTACATGACATCAGGCATGTCTCCCTATATGCCAGAGGCTTCTAACTAGAATCAAGAGTCTAATAAGTCAATAATGGGGAGACTATACCCTCTTTTTTCAGAGTAAACACCAGCAAAAATAATAAACAATTGCAGAAGAATATATAACCAACAAAAATATCAATAACTCAAGATAAACAAGGTAGGAAATACAATATTCAACTAAAGTAGAAACATTCCATGTTGAATAACGTGTCAAGTGTCTAAAATGAAGAGATAAAATAAATACATTGATGACTCCCAATCAGGTCTCGAAACATGTTTGGTTCCCTCATCCAAGATCCATCCCAACTCAATTATCTAACTCATGGATTTTTCCCTTAACCTGTCCAAAAAACACAAATTATATTCAGGTACTGATCAAGTAGCCTAAGTAGGGTGTGAGTAAAAATCAGTAAGCCTCCACCAATGGTGTCTAAAACAAGTCCATTAAAATAGTTTATGAATTTTTATAAAGAAATAAGTATAATTCATAAATAAACAGCTATCACATTATCATTTATTCTTTATTTAACTATATTAACTTTAGGGTTCCTGATGATACTTGTACCTCAATACAAGAATAGGCTCATGCTAGAGCCCAAAGTGTTCCCTATTAATACCATATATTAATACCTACTTTAGCTTATGTCGGAGCCTGAAGTATTCGAAGGTGATATCATATCTCAATACCCACTTCATCTCATGTTAGAGTCTGAATTATTCTCAAGTGAGGTCATAACTCAAAGTGCCTTTATCACCATTCTTAAATTAATACTTTATTACCCACGTTACAAATATAAAATTCACAAGTAAGATGAACTTGTTACCGTACTTACTTCTCAATATAATGACTATGTTCTCATTCCTTTACTCATAATTATAATGACTGTGTTACCATTTATACTTCTCAATTTAATGACCATATTCCCATTCCTTTACTCACAAATACAATGACTATGTTACCATATATACTTATCAATTTAGAATGACCATGTTACCATTATTTTATACATAATTAATTAATAAATTAATTATTCACATAAATTACATTCCAAATTCAACAATTAGTTAAACTCAACAATTACATTAGTTAATCCAATAATTAACTAATCACATCAATAATATTAACTAATTCAACAATTAATTAATAACTCTAATTTCACTACTAATTCATCAATTAGTTCATCACATAAATACCCATAATTAATTCCCCAATTAATTAAGTATGTTAAATCACTAATTAATTTAACAATTAATTAACCAATATTCATAACACATAATCACATAATTAATTCTACAATTAATTATATCAAATCAACCATTTCAATTTCTCATAATTGATTCTACAATTAATTATCAATTTAACAAAATCAATATCATATAATTAATTACAAAATTAATTATTCCCAAATAAACAATTCAATATTATCATAATTAATTATACAAATAATTATCCATTTCATAATATCAATACAACATAATTAATTCCACCACTAATTATCCCCAAATCCCATGATTCTACAATTTATTCATATTTTAATTCACCCAATTAATTTATTCTATTTGAAAATACAATTGGTAAATAAATCTATAAATTCTACAATTTTCATACATGTAATCAAAATCATGACTATGAGATTTGAATTTCAGACCACCTACCTCAATTCACTGATGGTTAATCTCCCAATGGATATCCCCAAAAAATGAGTGGCACAACGATGTAGATCTAGATCCAAATCTCAAAACCCTAAACCAAAAATCAAAGTAATAAAGATCTTTATAATATAGATATAGATTTATAATCCTAGATCTATATCCATAATATTATATATATATCCAATTCAAAATATAATAATAACTTCTTTCTAGGATGGGATAAGTAAGGAGAATGAACATAAAGGAAATGGGATGAGATCTACTTACTGGAAGGGATGATGATCTTTGATTTGGGCTTTGAATCGTGAAGAGTGGAAGTCATATGTCCTTGGAATTCATTTTGGAGAGATCCCAAAATGTGAAAGACCTCCAAGGGTTGAATGGGGGTTGAAATATTGATTTCTGGTGGTTTGGGGAATTTTAAAAGAAAATTTTAGGCCACTTTAATTCCCACACACTATTTTTTGTACAGGGGTGCATAGTTTACCCTAAATATGATCTGATCTTTCACTTACTATTTTAAGGGTTCATAGTTTCCCTTTTTAGGGAACACAATTTACCAAAACATGAAAAAACCATGTGATTCAGCATTATCCAGGGTTTCATGATTTTATGGGCTGGGGTGCACAGTTTTCTCTTACTGTGCATCAACCATTCACAGTCTATTTTTGTTTCTTTATTCTCAAATTTCACCCAAAAAACCCCCATGTTACATTCGAAACAAAAATTACTCAAAATTTATCAAATGAGTACCTATAATAAAGCCCGAGATAACTCTAAAAAAGTAGGGATATTATAGATATCAATGAGGAGTAAATATGAATTCCCAACATAAATTACAATAATAAATAAAAATACCTAATACATTCAATACCCATTAATCATGAATTCCATGACACAAAAAAATAACCCCCTCATGAAAGCCATGAGAGGGTGAGAAAAATAAAAAAAAACCTACAAAGAAGAAACAATAGGGATTCAAACTTGCACCCTAGTCTGGTGTTGTCAGTACTTTCCATAAATATCCCAAAGATTTGATTGAAAGTGTGAATAAATAGGATATTGCATCAAACCCTCGACTTTTGTGCATTAAAACCTAGAATTTTTTATGGGTTCATAATGTGTATATTTTACACATCACATAACATGCGGCGTCGGCTTCTCTGAAGTTCTTCTATCTTTGAGACTTTCACATCATGTATTGTTCACATGGCATGTAATGGATTTTCATAGTGTGAATTACTTCATGACTTTTAATGGTGGAGGTGATGGATTCTGTCTCAATGAATTCACATTGTGTAATGTTTACATGATGTGTAAATGGTTTCCTCTAAGTTTTGCAGCCTTTTTTCACTCCGTATGAATTTGGATTTCGACTTCAATATTCCAATGTTACCCTATGATGTGAAGAATTACAACGCAAAGTGTATTTTAGATCCTTAATTCATCTATTTTTGTTCGTTTTCTGAATATCAAATATATCTTCCATAAAACACAAAACAATTAAACCAATCCAAGAATTGGAAGGATTAAGCATTTATTCATTAAAATCAATGTACTGAAACACCCTAAAATGCACATACAAAACACACTTATCAACCATACCCTTTTTCACCATGTCAGTTGAATTTAGTATTCCATGAATCTTATATAAATCCAAATATCCATCCTTTAATAATCCTATAATTAAATTATATTTCAGTTGAATATGATTTGTCTTAGAATGGAATACTAGATTATTTAGAAGATATATTTCACTCTAGATGTTAGAATACAACACATTCTCTCCTTACAGGGTTTCCAAATCCTTCAAAAAACTCTTCATTTATATCATCTCCTTACCTAATTCAGTAACAACATATTTTACCTTTGTAGTGAACAATGTAACAATATTCTATAATTGTGACACCCAATTAATAGTTATTTCTCCATAAGTATAAACATACCATGTAGTAATCATGTTATTAAAATCACCACCCAAGTGTGCATAAATACATCCCTATAAAGTAATCTCTACCTTGAAGCACAAAGGCATGTCCTTTCCTCCCCTAAATTATCTCACCACCCACTTCACAGCTTCCCAATGTGGTCTTTTTGGATTTTCCATTTACATACTGAAAACTCCCACTGCATGCGCTATGTATAATCAAGTGAAAATAATGACATACATCAAACTATCTACTACTTATACATAATATATTTTCTCTATGTATCCATGTTTATAATTTTTCTTTAGTGATTTCTCTTTTGATAAATTAAAGTGACTCATAAGAGGAATAAAAATTGGTTTTTGTGTCCAGTGTGTTGAACTTTCTCAATAAATTCTCCACATAGTCTTTTTTGATATCTTCAAGATTCTAGTAACATGGTCTCTAATGATCCTCATTCAATAATATTTTTAACACTACAAAGATCCTTTATTTGAAATTATTTTAATAATTGTATCTTTAACTCATTGATCCTTTGCTCACAAGCCTCTCTAGTGAGAATATCATCCACATTAAATAAAAATATGATATATAAATTAATAGATGATTTAAAATAGAAACACTGATCCATGTTGCATATAATTTAATTATTCGTTACCATGAATGGATCAAATTTTTGATTCCACTACCTCAATTTCTGTTCCATCCCATATGAACCCCTTGTTAAGTTTGAAAACATGATTCTCTTTTTTGATATCAACAAACCCTTTTGGTTGCACTATATAGATATCCTCCTCCAAGTCTCCATGAAGGAAGGAATTATTCACATACATCTATTAAAAATATAATCCCTTTGTAGCTAAAATGATAAATAAAACTCTGATGGTGGTCAGCTCAAAAATTGAAGAATTAATTTCAATGTCATTAACACCCTCATTCTAATGAAATACATTCACTGCCAGTTTATCCTTATAAATTCTTCTAGTATCTTGTTTTTCATTGACACGATATAACATTTTTTGTGCAATTACTTCTTTTATTTTGGTAAAGCTTCAAGTTCCCAGGTCTTATTAGCACGTAATGATGAAATTTCATCCTTTATTTCCATCTCCCACTTACTTGAATCCTTTACCTACACTGCTTCTTCATAACAGTCAAGTTCTCCACCATAATTAAATAATAAATAATGAATAAAATATTCATATATGTTTACAAGATTAAATACCATTTTTACCTCCTTAGATTTACCTCTGTACTTGGTTCTCTAGCCAATTCTCAGTTTACACAATCTCTTTTTTTGGGATGCCTTCAAGATCAACCTTATCCCGAGAAAATGACATGCATATCCTTATAAAGAAAATTTTCAGAAAATATTATATATTTTTTATTCTAATTATCACTCTATTTTTATCACCCTAGAATAAGTAACAAAACCTTTCATTTTCATATCTAATTTAAAAATATTTTTGTGACTTAATATCCAGATTATCCCTAGAATTTGGTTCAACATGAACATAATACACACAACCAAATACTTTAAAATGTAAAATATTTACTTTCTTTCATTTATATACTTCCTCAAGTATTTATTCTCCAAAAATTACATACAAACCCTAAATTATCAAGTATATTTCTATGTTAAAAGCATCAACCCAAAAAACATTGGGAAATATAGGATAGAGCCTCATACTCTTGGAATGCTCAACCAAGGGTTTTTTTATGTGCTCTACCATACCATTTTTTTCAAGTATTCCAAAAATAATCTTCTCTATTAGAATTCCATTTTTTGTAGAAATATTTGAATTATTGACTACCATGCTTTTGGCCAATATCTGATCTCAAACAATTCACCTTCATCCCTATTCCATTCTCTGTAAGACTTTTCCATTTTTGAAATGTAAAAAATTATCATAGTTATTTTTTAGAAAATAAACTCATTGGTTTCAAGTGGATTTATCAATGAATATCACTTAATAAAGTGATCTTCCAAGAGAATGTACTTTCATGGGTCCCCAAACATTAGAATGTATAAGATTTAGTTATACTACCTTCAGTTCTCTTTCTCCTTTTATAAAGGAAACTTTCCTATACTTTTTTAGAATATAATTCATGTTGAATAAAATATCCATTGATTTCATTTTAGGTATAATCCTCTTAATTACAAGAACCTTCATTCACTTATCACTCATATGACCCAATCTATAATGCTAGGTTTTGGAATCTATTTTTGAATTAAAGGAAGTCACCATATCATTAGAATCATTAGCCATGTAAAGTGTTATATTCTTAACTTATAATTCTATAACCATAGAACCTTTTATGATTTTATAGGATAATTTAAAAATGTGGTGTAATATCCATTATCATAAATCTTTCAAAGAAATATTAAATGTTGAGTGGCTCATTTTAACTTCATATTTGTTTTGATAATTACTTCTACCCTTCTCTTTATGTCTTACATTTATTTCATCTACCATATCTTTATCTTGTATGATGATATATTTATTATTATTATTATTATTTTTATTATGTTATTACTTACATTTTATATAGGATAAATCTCTTAAGTGTAGGAAATATCTTACGTATAAATACAGACTTCTTATATATTGGATCAAGCTTCTTATTTTTCAGAAATTTGGATAAGTATGTTATGATATGTATCAAATGGAGATGATGGAATTATATCACATATCACATGAAGATTTCAAAATTTTAATTCCATGAATTTTTTATAAGTTTAGTTTATAGATGGATTTTTTACAGAGGACTAACTCTTACAATTGAATCCATGACTCTTACGAAACCAAGATTTTCTCTTACGATTTGAAGGGATGAAAAAATTGGTAAAGTATTAAATATTATGTTTTGGAGTATTACTCTTAAGAAATATAGATTAACTCTTATGAAATAAATATAAATCCAATATAATCTAGAAGATTACTCTTTCATTTGACAAAGTTTGTAAAATTAGTTAAGTGTTGAACCTATAGGGAATGCAAAATTTACTTTTACATTTTATAAGTTTCGTATTTATGACAAAGGAAAGACTCTTATAAAATAAAGTAAGTCTCAAATTTCAAAAGTGAATTCGTATGAAATTAAGTAACTCTTATAAAATGGAAATAAAAAACTCATACAAAATGGGATAATGACTCTTACGAAGTCAAAAGATTAATCTTATGAATTATTTCATTCACTCATATATTTTTGGAGTTTGAAAAAATCGACAGTTGAATCTGAAGGAAATGAATATTATATTAGAAGTTTTTAAGATTTGAATTAAGGATTCAATATCATTAGAACATCATGTTAAGTTTCATATTGAGGTTATGATTACAGTAGAATGTATTTTTCATCAAAAATTTACATACTGACATCTCAAGAACATCATCTCAAGTACTATCTTGAGGTTACGATTTTGAAAAAAATGAAATCTTTAGTTGGGACTTTGTATTTTGAAATTACCAATATACTCTTAAGAAAAAACTTAATCTTATTAAGTTAAAGCAATTCTATTAGCATCAAAATACTTTTTTCCTCTACTGGTTTCATATTTCTACCTAGTGATGGCTATTTCTATTTGTTTTATCTTACTTAGCAGTTTGGGAATGATTCTTAAATTCTAATGATGTCGAAAAAAGTGTTTTATAAATGTTTGGTACTAGATTGGTTAAGATATTTGATAGAATACCATATTATTATTATGGGAAGGTTAAGACCATGTTACTTTAAACATGTTGTTGACAATTATCATGAAGATTTGTTATGAAGAGAATGAAACATGAAGAAGAACCATGAGTCTAAATTTTAGGAAGGATGTATTGTTAAGATCTAACATAATATTCATTGATGCCAATATATTATTAGAATTTTTGTGGGATTTCAAAAAATTATTTTTATAGATATTTTGAATGAAGTAATTAGTGTTGATTGACTTGGAGTGATTATCATAGAGATTTTAATGAATATTTTCAATGGTTATAAAGAATGTTTAAGATGATAATTATGAGGAAGATTATTATCAAACCTATTTTAATTATTTTACCAAGAATATTTCATGAAAGGAAGCTATAAAAACTAGGCTTAAATCATGGAGAAATTTATGGAATTCTTGGACTGATCATTTTTGAATTATAAATGGAAGGAAAATAACTTCAACGAGTATATTATTTCTATTATATATATGTTTTCTATTTGAATTATGAAGAAAATTATTATTGAATCTATTTGAATTGTTTGGAAGAGTATATTTTATGAAATAAAACAATAATGACTATGTTTAAATCATGAATAAATTTATGGAATGTTTTGACTACTCATTCTTGAATTATCAAAGGAAGGATAAGAAATGAAAAAATAATCTTATTTCAATTATATATATAATTTTTTACAAGATCATATTTTTTTTTAAATACACAAAAGATGAAAAATTCTAAAAAGTTACAATATACTGCCATATGATAATTTCAAAAAACCAATGAGAATAAAAATATCATGTTAAATCTATTATTCACTTACTAATGACATTACTCAATTAGAAGGGTGAAAAGGAAGAAAATATGTAAGAAATAGGAAGGAATTTTTCACTATATTGAAGAAAATTTTTCTACTGCTGTAATACTCATTGAAGATCATTTTATATTGTGGATCTCTTTAGGACTAATACACCTTGAATACTTGTTCTTTGGAGGAAAGTCCATATATTTTCAATTTATGGAGGCTAGAGGAAACTAGTAACTAGAATTTTATACAAATTCTACATATCATATATTTCTTATAAGTGAGATCTACTTGTAATCAGTTATGGATTAAGTGAAAACTACTTATAATTAAAAATCTATTAGTGAATATTTTACTATTTTTACTTAGTTATTGAGGTCCCTAGTAAAAAGATTTTAAGGCTTGATAAAATCATTATTTTACTAAGTGTTACTAATTTCATTCAACTATGTGATCCCAAAGAGAATTATTAGAATAAAAATCACCTAGCTTACATTGGGTGTTGGTGGAGTAGACTAAGGGATGTTCTTGTATCCCCAAGAAATTATAAAAATACCATACATCCTATCTATTTACTTTAATTTTATTATACTATATTACTAAACTAAAAGAGAAATAATATGTTCTAACATGTTTATAAAATGGGAAGTTTAAATCGACTAAAATATTCTCAAGAACCCAATTCACCCCCTATTAAGAATTTTTTTACTGTTATTTGGGAAAATTTTGGTATTAGATTAAGACTCTTAGAGATCTATATTTTGGATAGTTGAGGCCTTATTTTTAAAGTTACATCATTTTGTCCATAATAACCTAGATAAAAATATCAATGGAAAAAAGATAGATTGAAATGTATGATGACAGAGAAGGTATAATGATTATCAATAATTTTTATTTTCATGGGGGTTATTATGGTTTTTATAAGTCTAGGATGATTATATATTTAAATTTTTTTGGATTGAAAGCTTAATCGAAGGTGGTTAAACCCTATAAGATCCATACTAGTAAACCTAAATTGTGGAATACTACTTAAGTTGATTATAATTTGAATTCAAAGGCTATAAATTCTATCTTCTATGGAATATGACTATATAAATTCAATGAACTTTATCAATGTGATACTACTTATGACATGTGGGAGACTATTATTTTTACCTATAAAGGAACCAACCATGCAAGATAGTTGAGGTATAATACTGTTAAAATAAAGTGTGATACTTTTAGGATGCTTTATTGAGAGTGTATTACTCAAATGAATGGAAGACTCACTGAATACATGAATAATGTTGCTATATTGGTAACTATCATACCTACACCTTATCAATGTTTAAAAGTTATTAGAGTTTTATCTAATAAATGGAGTGTAATATCTACTTCTATTAGACATTATACACCTATCAAATATCTAAAGATAAAGGATTTTATTTGAACCTTCATGATGTATGAAGATGAGATGAAAACATAATCTCATGATCATAAATTAGTAAAGAATGAAAACAATTCCCTTAGCATTTCCACTTAAAATGAAAAAAGAGACATATTTTGATTCAAATGATGATGATTATAGTACTTAATATTATAATGATTAAATTTCTTGGATTTATATAAGATTTTCTAAATTTTACAATAAGAAAAAAGAATAATTTAGGAAGGATGATTTAAAGGAGGTGAGATGCTATGAATGCAAGAAAATAGGGAATTTGATACTTTATTTCCATCAACTAAAATATGAAAATAAGTTTCAAAATTTTAGATTACAAAAGGAAATAAAATAAATCTATGAAAGATACTAGGGGTGACTATGAGGACTCTAGTATTGATTCTAATTATACCTTTGAAGTTGAGAATTCGAATACAATAGCAAATCTATATATTATTCCTCAGATTGAAGAGGTACAATCATTATTATCTCTTAATTCATATTCTAAAAATTATTCATTTGATGATATTAATGACTACTGTTTTGTACTAGAGGATAAGTTTGATGCTTTAAATAATGATCACAAAAATGTTAGAAAATATTACAATTCTATTCTTACTTAAAAGGATGATTTTTATAAAAAAATAGATTTAAAGTCTAAAAATGATAAAGTTGAATATGTTTTTCTATTTATGATGGTAGAATTAAATATTTATTCGCTGAAGTTGATTATTTTAAATTGGCTGCTAGCGTTTTTACTAAAGGTTAATATTATTTGAATAAAATATTTTGTACTACTAAAGTAAATAAATGAAAACTTGGACTTAGAATTAATAGAGAAAATCCTAAACTATATTGAAATTATTTTATGCCAAGTTCTATTAGAAAGATAACTTCAATTGTTAAATGATTACATTGTTTAATTTTTGGAAATTATGCTAAATATTGCTATTTTAAGATTCCTTAATTCTTTGGAGTTAAATATGTCTACTTTTCCAAATATTTATCTAACTTAAAAGATGAATTTTTTTTCATAATAATAATTTCTAGTTACCTAAATCTCTTATTAATAACATTGGTAGAACCAAAGTCATATGGGTACCAAAATACATTTTTGTTTGATATTTTTTTCGGTATTAATCCACACTATCTACAATGTTTAATTATTTATAGTGGTTTTTGAATTTTTGGAGACTTTTTAGAAGTTAAATAATCATTAAGTAAATTCTATTGGATAATTGAAACTTGAATCTTGATTACTTTCTACCTAATACCAGTAAATGTATATGAGTTGGAAATCTAGGAAGTTTTTATTTTATTTATATTTAAATTATAATAAAAAATATATATTTACTACCTATTTTATACGTGGGATAAGTTTTTATTTCTATTTTAGAATTGTATCACCTAGTTTATTATTTTATATGTTGAAATTGTTACTGAAATAATTTTTATTAACTCTTGTACCACATTCATACTCTTTGATTTTTTATATAATAGTATGTTGGAATGATTTGATTCAAGAATAGTTATTTATTACATTAATAATGTGTTTAATGTTTTATTATTTGGTTTACTAAAATGTGACTAAAATATTTATAATATAATTCCTCAAATATTTTGTGATATTTATGTTTAGTTTAAGGGAGATTTAATGTTTAAGATTGTACTTAACTATTTTAAAATATTAGCATGAGACAATCCTTTTATTATTCTTTGAATATTTTTTAAAGGAATCATGTTTTAAGAGAGATTTTATATTACTTTTTTATTCCTTAGAATTATTATTACATGTTCTTAGAAATTGTTATTTTATTTTTAATCATGACTGTTGGTATTTTATGAGGGAGAATACTACTTCTATTAAAGCATGATTGTTCTATTTTGTTTATTCATTAAAATCATATTTTTACTATACTTTATTATTTATCGAGAGAAGATAATTCTAGTTCTATTTCATGATTATTTATTGGTAGCATGTATTTACTTTATTAGTAAAGGGGGATATTGGTTTTTCATGACCCTTGTCCTTTAAGTTTTATTCTATTAGGGGAGAATTTATTACACATTATTTTGTGATTTATTTTTTATTTGATATACCCTTCATTATATTATCATTTTTTATCATTAAAAAATGGAGAGTTTTTTTAATACTGTCATTGAGTTTTTTAATTATAAAAAAGGTGGATATTGTTGAGTGCCTCCTTGTTACTTGTTCTTTGTTTTGATAATTACTTAAACCTTTCTCTTTATGATTTACATTAATTTCTTCTACCATATCTTTATCTTATATAATGATTTAATTTTTATTTTTTATTTTTATTATGTTATTACTTACATTTTATATTTAAGAAATATTTTAAGTGATGATAATATCTTATGTTTGAGGATTTACTTCTTACATATTAGATCAAAATCCTTACATTTTATAATTTGGCTAAGTATTCTATGTTGCATATCATATAGAGATGACAAAACTATATTACATATCACACAAAAATTTCAAGATGTTTAATTCTATGAATTTTTTAGAAGTTTAGTTTAGAGTTGAATTTTTAACAAAGGAATAAATATTATAGAAACAAATCTTATGTGTTGAATCCATAAATATTATGAAATAAATATTTACTCTTATAATTTGAAGGGATGTAAAATTTGGTAAAGTATCGACTCTTACGTTTTGGAGTATTAATCTTATGAAATAAAAATTAACTATTACAAAATCTAGATGATTCTTACAAAATATATAAGATGAATCTTAAATTTGATAAAGTAAGTATTGAATTTTAGAATTAAAGCCTTCTAAAATGAATTAAATCTTATGAAATAGAAGTAAAGACTCTTATAAAATGGGAGGATGACTCTTAGGAAGTCATGAAATTACTCTTATGGATTTTTTCATTCAATATTTCATTTTGGGAGTTTGAAACTTTTTTTAATTGAACCTAAATGAAATGAATCTAATATAAAAAGTTTAAGAGATATGACTTAAGGATAATATATCAGTATAAATTTTTGTTTAGTTTCATATTTAGGTTACAATTAAATTAGGACTGATGTTACATTAAATATTTACATGATGACATCTCAAGAATGATATCTCACGTATTTTATCAAGGTTAAAATATTGATAGAACTTACTCTTAAGTTGTAACTTGATATTAAAAAAGTAACAATATATTCATAAGAAAAAACTTAATCTTACAAAGTTGAAACAACGATATTAGTGTCGTGATCCTCTATTTCTCTATCAGTTTCACATATTTTTCTACTTAAGGTAATTTTAGTTTGTTTTGTATTTCTTATTAGATTGTAAATTATTCTTAAATTGTAATTATGTTGATCAAAGTGTTTTCAAAGTTTCTGATGATATATTGGATGGTTTATTGGATATAACACCTGATCATTTTTATGGAAAGGTTGGGACTATTAAGTCAAATGACTTTCTTATACTCTTACTTTTGAAAATCACACTTCACTATTTCTATTTATAATCCTTATTTCTTCCTTAGTGTAAAGTTGTATAGGATTACATTTATAAAGTTTTCATTTTTAATGGACGAAGACACTTCATTATTAATGGATGGATATTATTCATTAAACTGGATAGACATATTTTAATTCTACTAGATGAAGATTCTTCATTCTTCCAGACAAAAGATTATTTATTCTACCAAATAGTGAATTACTAATCACTACTGGAAATCTCACCTTTCCCAATGCTTCTATACCAATGGTTTGTAAAAACCATTGGTATAGGTCCCCTTTCCCAACGGTTTGGCCAAACCATTGGGAGATCCCACTTTGAGGTCACTTTTCCCAATGGTTTACCAAAACCATTGGGAAAGGATATGGATTTCCCAACGGTTTGGCCAAACTGTTGGAAAAAGTCCCATTTGTGGCCATATTTCCCAACGGTTTGGCCACAATGTTGGGAAAGCCCCCACTTTTCCCAATGGTTTGGCCAAACCATTGGGAAAGGGTACTTTATGACCACCTTTCCCAACGGTTTGTCCAAACCGTTGGGAAAATTCCCCCTTTTTGGCCACTTTTCCCAATAGTTTGGCCAAACCGTTGGGAAAGGGTATTTTGTGGCCACCTTTCCCAACGGTTTGACCAAACCGTTGGGAAAGGGTATGGCTTTCCCAACGGTTTTCCCAAACTATTGGGAAAGGTACCCAGTATGACGTTGACCATTGGTATAGGTCTATACCAACGGTTTTGACAACCGTTGGTATAGGTCCTTGGATTTTTTATCGAATCTTCTTACCGAGAACATTATATAAATAAAATTTTAAAATAATTATGATAATATATATATATATATATATATTCAATTATATGCACAAAAGTCATGTTAGGTTAGTGGTTAGGTCTTTGAAAGATAAACTAGAGGTCCTGGGATCAAATCCCACCTGATTTTTTTTTGAAATACATATACCAACGGTTTTTTGGAACCGTTGGTATAGATTTTGATATTACCTATACCAACAGTTTCCCCAAAACAGTTGGTATAGATCTATCCTAGCATCTTACTTTCCCACGGTTCTCCAAAACCATTGGTATAGGCTATACCAACGGTTTGGAGGCCTATACCAACGGTTCCAAACCGTTGGTATAGGGTATTTTTACAGTAGTGAAATATACCATATTAAGTTTTAATAAGTGTATCAAATGAAATAATTTATAGAGAATTTCAATGATTTTTAACCAAACGACCATTGGATAAAGTTTTTATTTGATAAAGATGGATATAGAGTGTCTGATTCCATTGAAACTGATCTTAGGAAGTACAAAATTTGACCAATTCATGTTTGTTACACCAACATCTATAAATATAGCTACTACCTAATAGAGAAGAATCACCAATTGATTATAAATTTAGATTTTGTGAATGAATTTTTTCAATGTATTTTTCTAGATAACTTCTTTTTGTAATATTTAGAGTTATTATCTTATAGAATCCACTGTGAGGTTCCTATTGTAAACGTTCTATGTTTTTTTTCTTGTAATTATTGTTTTTCAAATTGTGTGATCGAGGCTTCCTGGGGATAGGAAAATGGAAGGTTTGTTTGATCAGGTTAATCAAGGGTTCCCAATGCTAGGGAGAATAATTTTTATCTGATTGTGATGATCGAGGGATTTAGAGACTAGGAACATTGAATTACAAATATTTTTATAATCGAGGATACATAAATTCAAGTTTGCAGACTTCCCTTTTACTTTGGGCTAAATTAAACACATTGGTTTTTATTAAATCCTTTATATAAATATTCTATTTTATTATTAATTCTTACTTTGTTATTCTGCTATGCATTTTATATCAATTTTATACTGTATAATATATACTTACTTATATTAAATTTGAAGTTATAAATGTCACTAAAATGATTGTTCATTCGGTAATATTTATAAGTTGAACTTTATAAACTAAAATTCACACCCCTCTTGTAGTTTTTTCTATACTTTTGGGATAAAATTTGGTATTATAGTAAGTTTTAACATTTTCCTTATATTAATGTGTTTTTGAGAAAATATTTTATTTTTTATATAGAAGGTTTACCTATTGGTACACTTGAAAATTTGAATCCTAGCATAACAATAATATTTGATAGCGATGATTATGAATATTAGAGAGTTCACATGAAAGAATCTATTATTAATACTAGGGTTGATAATTTTTTATAATGAATGGATCCTACAAGATTCATAATAAGGAATTTATTTCTTTTTTAAGAGAGGAGAAAGTTGAATATTAGTTTGATTAGAAAGTTAGAAATACTTTTTTATGTTCTATGACTAGAAATATCAATAGTCATATATCTTCTTGTGATTTAGTAAATAATATTTTGAAAAATATATAAGTAACTCATTATGGTACATATAAGGTTTTGGAAACTAGGAGTACTATGCTCCATGATAATTATCAAGCATTGGATTTCTTACCCAAAGAATTTGTTACTTAGATGCATCAGAGACTTATGACCATTGTTAATAGTATAAAATTACTTGGTGAAAATGAATTGTCTGATGATCATTTAATCGAGAAGATTATTGATATTATGCCCAAGTAATGGAAATCTAAGAGAAAAAATTTGGATAATATCAAACATCTAATGAAGTTTATCCTAGATGATGTTATTATAAAACTTATGCAATATGAAAGCATGTTGAAGAGAAATGTAGAGAAAGAAAAGAAGAAAAATGGACCAACTTTTCCATCAACCTCTAGGGTGGTTACAATTGGATAGGCTAAATCTAGAGAAGTTATTAAGAAATATTCAAAGTCTAAAATAAATTTGAAATATGAGTCAAGTTTTAGGGAATCAGAAGAAAGTGAAAATGAGATTACTCATCTAGCAATATGCATGAATAATATTGTGGAAAAAAATAATTTCTGTTACAAATATAAGAAGGATCAAAAGGATAAGTATGATAATAAATACTTTTTTGAACTAATTTTCTATAAATGTAAGGAACCTGGTTATATCAGACCATAATTTCTAAGGTTGATAAATAAATAAATAATTTCAATGAAGTTTTACAAAGGTAAATGGAATAAAAGCATGAAATTTATGGTTACTTGGAGTTCAAGTGGTGGAGATACTTCATCGAAAAGTTATTCATATGATAGTACATATTTTTAAAAGATTATTAAAATTTATAATAATATTCCAAAGACCAATCATTGATACATAGTTAAGGTATATTCTAAAACTCTTAAAAATTTAACATTGATCATGAATTATCTTGATTCTTCAGATGATGAATCTAGTTCAACTTCTTCATAGAAAGAAAAATATATTTCATCATAATAAGAGGAAGACATTTCTTATTTTAAATAAATTGCTAGATATGTGACTCTTGATGAGAAGAATAATTCTAATCTTAATAAAAACTATGATTGTGTTAAATCTAATCTTACTAAATCCAATAATAGGATTTATAAACTTACTGCTATAACTTTTATACTTTCCTTATAATTGGATAAGAAATATAATTCTAATTCAACTTATGATAATTGAAATCTAGTTGTAAAACTTAATTATAAAATCAATAGTCTAAATAAATTTTCGTCAAATTTTACTTCTAGGAATTTTTTTTGATAAAATATACAGAGATTTGAGACCTTCTAGAATAACTATAGGAGTTTTTTTACCTCAAAAAGGACACATTATCAATGAAATTATCTTATTACTAAAAGTGAACCCTTATGTAATAAGTTTCAAAGGGGAGGTCATTGGAATAAAAAATGATCTTAAAATCATGTCCAATATTTTGGTTTTAATAAAGCTTATATCTCTGAAGAATTGAAAGTTTTCCAACATAAAATAATTGGACATATGTGGATTCCTAAAGTTTTAGTTACTAATACTTCTAGACCCAGGGAATATTGGGTACCAAAATCTTAGTGTTTTTATTTTTATAAAGAAAGGTTGAGTACCAACAGTCAAAATACTTGGTACATGGATAGTGGTTGCTCAAAGTATATGATTTGAAATAAGAAATTCTTTTGAAGTTTTTTAGAAATTTAAATGTGGAAAAGTAACTTTTGGATATAACAATCAATGAAAAATCATTGGTATTGGTGATGTTTAATTTCTTAGTAAAACATTAATTTTGAATGTTTTATATATCATGGGACTTAGGCACAATATCATAAACATAAGTCAACTATGTGATGAAGGTTACCTTGTGAACTTCAAGAATGGAATTTTTAAGTATGTTTTTTGGAGGAAATTTATAATGTTACAACTATGAAAATTCATATTGAAATGAACTTTGTATAATTTTTTTGAAATTTACATCATAATGACTTATTCCCAATAATTTATTATGTTTTAATGAAGTTACTATAGTCAAAAGTTCAAAATATTTAATTTATTAAATTTTTATGACATCACTACTTCAAGATCAATTTCTAGACATTAGATCATCTTGGAATTCCAACCATCACTATTCATTCCAATATAAAGGAGGTGTGCTCAATTGTTTTCTTTGTCTATTTTTTTGGGTTCTCTCATATATTTTTTTTTATATTTCAGATAGTTTTCAGAGTTTAGTCAAAAAAAAATTTAGTTTTTCCATTAATTCTTCTTGGCTTCCAATGGAGAATTTTTAGTTTGAGAAATTTTAAAGGGGAGAAACAATGATAGGAATTGGTTTGAGATGTATGATTCTTTGCTTAAATCCATGATCATTTTCCAAGTATGGGAATTTATAACTCTTACTATAGATGATTTTGACTTATATTATACAATTATTGTAATATAATTTTATATGAGATCAGTATTTAATGAATTTGAAGGATTAAAAAATGTTTCATTTAGTATATTTAGAAAAACCCATAGTATCAATATCAAAAGAGTAGCTAAGTTTGTTGGGTTATCACTTGAGGGTGAAGTGATGTTTGCAACTAAAAAACTTGAAAATATTTCTAGAACTTTTGTAAGAGCTCATGCTGAAGAAACTATGTTTCTTATAAAGGATAAAATTCACAAAACTAATCATTTATCTCTTAAGAATAGAATAATATTTCTTTGGATTCAAAGTTATTTTCTTCATAGAAAATGATATGGACACACAATAAAAGTTTAAGATATTTATATCCTTGATTTTCTACGTAACATGATAATTTTTAACCCTGTGAATTTTTTTTGGAATTATATTAAAGAAATTCAAGCTGGAATAGTATACTTAAAATATTACTTTATCCTAAGTTTCTTAACTAAGTTCTTGTCAAGTTTATGAAATTTGAGAACATTATAAATGAGGCATCTCTGGTTAGAGAGAAAGAATCATATTTCAGAGATGAATCTATCTCTAAGATTATATTAGTATATTTACCTACTGATAAAAGGTTCATTGAGAAAATTATATAGTTACATCGGCTAAAGAAGTGGAATTTATAAAGAAAAAAAGTTCTTGATAAATTCAAGGCTCCTGAAACATCAAATAAATATCCTAAAATCCCCCAAAATAAAGTAAAGGTTGTGTGTGATGAGGATTTTTCTAAGATAATGAATAGAAATAAATAAAAGAAGGATTATAATCATTTATTTTTCCTAGATCATTATGAGGCTAAGGTTTTGAAGGAAGAAACCTTTAAGAAAATTAAATAATAAGAGGAGAAAAAAAGTGAATTATCTAAGGAGAATAAAGCTAAAGAAGCTCAAGATTTTCTAAAATTATTTTTTATAAAAGAAAATTATATTGAAAAAACCCGTGAGGAAGTTACTCCATTTATTATTAAAGTTATTTAGTTTAAAAAAATAGAAATTAAAAGAGTTTTATGAAGTTTTAGAAAAATTAGTTGAACTTGAGAATTCTTCTCCAAAAAAATCTTGAATTCCCTCAAATATTTCATTGAAACCTAAATCTATGAAAGAGGTTGATCTTTGTAGTTCCCCAGAAGTAGAATCAAAATAAATAAAAAAGAAAGATTAAACTCTTATACTATTATAAGAACATCAATCTGATAAAAATAACTATTTTAGTATTGAAGAAATTTCTCAATCAATTTTTCTTGTGCAATAAAAACCTACACCTTTAAGATCAAGAGAAGTTTCTCTTCTAGAAGTTTCTGGTGATTCCAACAATTCTTCTCTAAGAACTCAATATAAAATAAATGAAATTAAAATAAACTATTTCAATGAAGTTATAATGTGTTCAGAAGAGATTATGGATATCTTCCTAGATATCCTATCAAGGTGAAAATATATCCAAGGAATATTTAATGATTTTAAAGGGATAAATTATTTCAAATAGTTGTTAGAAACTATTATTCATGCCAAAGATAAATTAAATAATCTGAAAGGGAAATATTTAGTATATTTCCATAAGTTGAAAATTATTCTTAATTGGATGAATCATAAAAATATATATGAGATGTTTTTTGATGATTAGATCACTAGAATCAAGAAAGATACTAAGTCAATCTCTAATATTACTGGTAGTTTTACAATTGAAGTTGGAGAATGTTCAAGGGTTATTGATGATATGAAATCCTTTAACATCCATCAAGATTCCAAGATTTATTTATAAAATAAGAATTTTTAAGTACTAGATGAAAAGATTAAGAAGATGGAATTTCAAGAATAAAGGGCTGAGAAGATAGAGAACAATTTTAAGAAGATAAAACACATTACTAATAAGTTACAAAAAGAAAGATTGATTTTTCTTTGAACTTTTGGTTACTGTAATAATAATCATCCTCAAATTTCTTCATGAAGTTCATATGTAATTGTTTTAATGTTTGATATTATTTTTCTCTAAATTTTATCTAAATTTCTTTATAGATTGTTTCTTATTCATTTCAGAATTTTATACTACCAAATTTATTTCATCATAATTTATTTTTGAAAATCATAGAGGAGAAGAAAGGTAGAATGCTCTAAAATTATTTAAAAATAAGTAAGTCAAAGGGAGTCAGGGGGAGTAAGTTATTTTTTGGTTGTTTTAAAATATATTAGTGTTGTGTATTATGATTTTCAAAAAGAGAGATATTGTTGAGTCGAAATACTTACTTCTACTCTTACTTTGGAAAATCACAATTCACTATTTCTATTTCTAATCTTTATTTCTTCTATAGTGTAAAGTTGTACAAGATTACATTTATAAATACTTCAGTTTTAATGGATGAAGTTTCTTCATTATTAATAGAAAAATATTATTCATTCTATAAAATATACATATTTTAATTTTACAAATGGAGATTCTTAATTTTACAAGATGGAGGATTATTTATTCTACTAGATAGTGAATTACTAATTTTAACACACATAGTTTTACTAAGTATACCAGAAGGAAAATTTTACAGATCATTATAATGATGATGAACCTAATGACCATTAAATAATGTGTTGATTTTCTAAATATGAATATGGTGTGTATTATGCCATTTCAACAGATCCCAAGAAGTTTGGAATTTGGCTGTTACAAGTTTTTTATAACAACATTTATAAATAGGCCCACAACCTCATAGAGAAGAAGCATCAATTGATAATAAATATAATGTTTGTGATTTAAGTTTTTAAATTTATTGTTGATGAGAGCACTTATTTTTATAACATTTAGAGTGGTTATCTTAGATCATCCACAATGTGGTTTATATTGTAAATGCTCTATGTTTTTTCTGTTGTAATCATTGTTTGTCTGATCATGTGATCAAGTGTTCCAAAGGCTAAGGATATAGAATTTTTGTCCGATCATACTGACTTCAATTTTACTTTGGGTTAAAGTAAACACTTTGGTTTGTATTATATCCTTTATAGAATTATTTTATTTTATTCTTACTTATTACTTTGTTATTCTGCTGTGAATTTTACATCAATTTTATATTTCATATTATATACTTATTTTATTAACTCCTAAGTTATAAATTTTATCAGAATGATTATTTTTATAATAAACTTCATACCACTGAGGTGCTGGAAAGAGTTGTAAGTTTAATTTTATATAGTCTACTACTGAAAATTATCATAAGGATGCATTATGAAGAGAATGGAACATGAAGAAGAACTATGAGGCTATGATAGATGGAAGGATGTATTATTAAGTGAAAATGAAAGATACATTGATTCCAATGCATTATTAGAAAAATTGAAATAATTTTAAAACTAATTTTATAGTTATTTTGAATGATGTATTTAAGACCGATTGACTCGGAGTGATTATTGTAAAGATTTGAATAAAAAATTTCAATGCCTATGAAAATTGTTAAATATTTTAATTATACAGATGACTATTATTGAATATGTTTGAATTGTTGAATGAATATATTTTAGGAAAGGAATCTATAATGGTTGTGCCTAACTCATCGTGAAATTTATGGAATGATTTCACTAATATTTTTTGAATTATATATGGAAGGGGAAGAACTATGGTGGTTATATTATTTATATTATACATATTCTTTCTGGTGGGTTTGGAAAAATTTATATAAATGTACAGAAGACACAAAGTGATAAAAAGTTACTATATACTATTTCATAGTACTTTAAAAAAACAAAATAGAAGAAAAATATCTTTTACATCTATTATTCTCTTACTACAGTTATCACACAACCAAATGGAAGAGAAATAAGAAAATAAGAAAGGAGGAGGAAGGAATCCTATACTATATTGAAGAACATCTTGCTACTACGTTTATACTCATTGATGATCATTTTAGAGTGAGGATATCTTTAGGACTGAAACATCATGAAGACCTATTCTCTGAAGGAAGATTTATATACTATTATTTTCTTGAGGCTGAAAAAAACTATGTCCTATAACTATCTACAACTTCTATATCTCATATATTTATTCTAAGTGACATTTTATTTTAATCAGTTGTGGATTAAATGAAAGTTACTCATACTTAGTTGTGGATTGGTAAAGTCTCAACTACAAATACTTAGTTGTTGAGGTCCCTAGTAAAAGGATCTTAAGGCCTAGTAAAATATTTATTTTACTAAGTTTTGACTACTTTCACTTAGTTGTGTGGTCCTTAGGAAAAGAATCACAATAAAAATAACTAATCTCACATTGGGTGTTGGTGGAGTGGATGATAGGATGTTCTTGTAGCCCTGATCCACTATATAAATATAGTGTGTCCCATATATTTACTTTGCTTTTAATTTTCAGGATTACTCAATGAAAATTGAAATGACATATTCCAACTCATTTAAAGGGGAAGTTTAAATCGTCCAACATTTTCTAAATAAATAAATCCACCTATTCTTGAGTCTTTGTCTTCAATGTTATCTGGGTCGATACTAAATTTAATTAATGTCCAGGAATATATCTATTTAACATCCTGAAATTTCCATTTTGGGTTTTAATTTTCATATCACCTTTTCCAAAAATATTAAGAAACACATTGTCAGTGCGATAAGACTGCCTAAAATTTTCTGGAATGAAATTTATAGACATTTCTTCTCTATGGTTAAATAGAAAGAATCACCAAAGTCTAATATCAAATAATCCATGGGACCATCGACAATAAGAACTGGTGCATCATTAAACATTTCTAGTTTAGTATTCACCATATAACTATTTGAATCCTTTTGTATCATTTTACAATCCTTCTTTATATATCCCTTATTCCCAAAACTCCAACATATGGGACCTTCACCTTTGGATTTTTCCTAGCTCTATCTTTTAGACTTTGAATCGCCACTTGAGTTTCCCTAATTCAATGACCTTCCACCACCTTCAACATCCCTGTCATTTCAAGAGAATTTTCCTAGTTCTCTTATATAGATATCTTCATTAAGGATTAAATGAAGAACTTAATTTAATTTAAATTTATAAGTTCCAAAAAATCTATTTACCACTTGACTATTGCATCCCAACTTTCTGGAAGTGATAATAGGATATGTAATACATTGAAATCATCCATGAAATCAATCTATATCAAACTCAAATATCTTGAAATAATATTAAATTAATTAATATAATCTAATATTCAGTTATATTTACTCATCTTTAGGTTGAATAGTCTACGCATTAGGAACACCTTGTTTGAAGTCAAAAGGATTTTCATACAAGTTTAACAAAGCTATCATAAAACCCTAAGTTTTAATCTCCACCTTGATATTGAATGTGATATTTCTCACCAATGTCAGGCATATATTTCCAGATCCTGTCTATCTAATAATTTCTATTCTACATCCGATGTTACTATTTGTTTTTTCTCATTTGTGGTAGGCATGTCTTCTTCTGATACATATAATATTTTATCTAAATTTTCTAAAAAAATCATTTCTATATAATTTGTTAGTCTTCAACTTTCCTTTATCCACCACCATTATTCAGGAACAATTTCTAACTCTCGAACCTAAAACTAATCTCTGTTACCACTTTTTATGAAAATTTAAAATAAAAAATTAAAAAATAAAACCAAACACAATGATTTACATAGTTCAGGAAGAATACCCTATGTTAATAAGGGGGAGAAACAATTTCACTATTTTAGGAGATATATAAAAAAAATAGTACAATTGATCCACACAAATATCCCAGTAACCAAGAACATATTTAATTATTGAAAAATAGTATATCATAAATTTCCAAGTTGAAAATTCCTTCCACATTGAATAAATTCAGGGCTCCTCCATGTACACATAATTGTGAAAATTTTATCTTTGCATGTCCATGTGCATCCTGTGTGAAAAATTTATTTTCGTGACCCCATATAAACCCTATGTAAAATTAGCATTCATTATCCCGTATTCCTTATCAACCCTGCATGAAATTTATAACAACAAATCTACATACACCAGGTGTTTTTTATCCAAAGTATTTTTCATGGGCCTCCGACCTCTAAACCCCCATATTTTTTTAGAAGGGGGTGATTTTCCACTAAAACCCACCATGACCTCAACATCATGGAAAAATGGTAGAGTTATGGATTAATGTATAGTTTGGATTGTATCAAATTAATCTCCATATATCTCAATAGTTTAGGGCCATACGGGATAAACCATATGTCATGCAGTTTAAGGTCATATGACGAGTACTATACACTATACAATTTAAGTTCATGTGGTAAGGAACTTTTCTCATGAATTTTAAGGTCACGTGACTAGGACCTCATGTCATGTAGTTTAGAGTCATGAAATAAAGACTTTTTTAATCCTAAATTAATTTATATGAAGTATTTCTTGAGAAACCTCGTATTGGAGGGATGTAAATATTCTCTCTATCCCTAGTGATGATGGATTAAACTCCATTATATTATAACATGAGTATGATGTAAGGTCCTTCCCATATAGGTTCTAATTTTTGTGGTTTGTTCCCAAGTATCATCAATGTTTTAATGCCAATACCAATTCTTCTTTAAAAAATGAGTAGAGCCGAACTTTATAAAATGCTTAGGCTACACAATTCTAATAAAAATCAAGGTTATATAACTCCTAAAACCATTTTTCATCAAGAATCTCTAATTCATCTAACCAAATCTATGATCATTCATCCTTAGTTAATTGGTAAAAAAAATTCAGAGTGAAGGCAACTGAACTTCGATGAGTAAGACCACCTTAATCTCATACACTAGTGAATATGAGGTTTCCTATGTTGGGGTGGGAATGGTAATGCAATAAGACCATAAATCATTGAGTATTTTGTTTGGACATGATTACTTATCCTTATTTACCATCATCTATATGATATTTAATAAATTATTATTTAAGGATTTTATCTATACATTTTCCACTGCATGATAAGGAGATGAATAATTATACTAGATGTTGTACATAAAATATAACCTTTTTAACTAAGACACACAAGTTTGTATCATTATCTATGATAATGGTGCGAGGAACTCCAAATATAATGAAGATATTTGAATTCAAAAAATTTATCACAAATTTCATGCCAATATTCTTCAAGGTTACAGCTTTATCCCACATGTAAATGCTTTTGTTGACAGTGATAATGAATTTTAATTTCTAAACAGTCATTGGAGGGTATAAACCCATAACATTTATTTACCATATAAAAAATTACCAAGAGTATTTGATAGTGTGTCATAAATCTAGGGGCTAGTGTATAATGTAGGTGTACACCTCACATGTTTGACACCTACTTGTGAATTTAATAAAATTATGCATCATTGATGGTTAAAAGTATTAAATTATTCTAATTTGATGAAATATTTGGCTCATGTTTGATATGAAATGTGCACCAATGTTTCCAGTTTGGAATTCTTAAATAACCCTGAGGGTTTATTCTCTTTCAATACGCATAAGAAAAACCTTTTCAAATACTATTTTATTGAGGATCTATTTTAAATTAAGGCCACAAAAAGAATGTAATTTTTTATCCATAAATGAATCTACTCCTTATTGGCTTGTTCTTGCGGTATGACTATGTTTTTGAGGTACTCAACTATCAAAGAAATCCAGTTAATTTCTATATGACCGAATTTTATTTTTTATTTTATTAAAATATCTTGAGGAAACAACAAAGGTAACAATAGAGGAATAAAGGGAGTAAACAAGAAAAGAACAAGATAAAATTAACGGAAAACCTTCAATACATGATATGGATGATTATCTCTTCCCGATTTAGATCAGAGAGAGATATGCCTATATTATTGAATGAATCTTCTCAATCATTGTGTAAACATAGACCATGTGATATTATTAGTTATAATAAAATTTGAGCCATTAATTCTTGTGTGTAGTTATGAAAAGGTACTAATTTATCTTTCTTGATAGCATATTCTCCATTGATTTACTTGATCACCAATTCCGAGTCCCCTTTGAAATTTTTCTAGGTGATTGGTATCTTTAAGGATAATTATAATCCTTTGATGATGGATTTATATTCTTCCTCATTGTTGGTGCATCCCTCTAAAAGGAGGAAAGATTGTGGCAAGATCACCTTTTCTAGATATATAAACACAATTTCCAAAGCTACATGGTTGAGTATTGGGTACCCCATCCACTTTTCTATTGGACTTTGGGAAGAACCATTGACGTAAATTTCTCATGCTTGATAAGATTCATAGATTAAGAGAACCTTATCATAATTAAGTTTTGTTTCCAAAGGTGAATATTATGGGTAAGGGTTTGCTTCTAGGATATCTACTAGTGTCTTCTATTTGGTTGCCTTTTGGGAAACAAAATGGGCATTAAACTATAGGAGGATGACATCCTACCTCACTATTCATCCCATCACCATAAGGTTACCAAGGATGTACTTTAATGGATAGCTAATAGGAGATTTTGTGAACCTCATGATGCTTTAGATAATGATGTAGCTTTTTAACCATATATATCAAATAAAGATAATTCTTTTCAATGTTATTACATGTAATCTTAGATTCTAACATTGTGTAGATGTGTTAATGAAGGCTTTTTTCTTTTCTTACATCATTATTTTAGGAAATAAGAGTATCAATAAATCATTCCGAAGTATCCCCATATATAATGAGTGTGTTTCCTTCCACTAGTAGAATCAAGGTGAGAGGATGAAGTAATTAATTCATGAGGCTATTAAACTCACTCTAACAATATCAATCCTATTGGTAAATTGCACCCTTCTTCATTAGCTTAGTGAAGGTTATACACTCTCCTACCAGGTTTGTGATGTAGCACCTAATATATGAAATCCTTACTTGGATTCCTATCAATTCTTGAAAATTTAGAGGGGGGGGGTTGAGTATTTCATTGGTTTTATTAGTATTGACTTCAATACCATGATGATGAACCACAAATCCAAGTAATATTTCTAATGTTTCTCAAAATAAACAGTTTAGAAAGTCCATTTTCAAGTTGTGTGCCCAAAGTTTGAAAATCACAACTTCTAAATCGATGAAATGATTTATATGCTGACATAATATAACAAGAAAATCATAAAAATAACATTCAACAATCTATTTAAGGATAGTTTTCAAAATGCGGTTCATCACTCCCTAATAATTCGATCCAATACATTTTATTTCAAAAGGCATCACTTTATAGCAATACACCCCTTATATTTCCCTAAATATAGTGTCTTATTTTTATTTAGAATCCACTAAAATTTAGTTGTATCCAGAATACCAATCCATGAATCATAGGGCTTAAATACATCTATTTCATAAATCAATAATTCTATGATTGGGACAAGGAATTAATCTTTTGGGTAATGATGTTTTAAGTCCCTAAAATTGATGTAAACTCTGATTTTCTTATTTTTCTTCTTAATGGGGGAAATATTTGAAATCCATTTAGGGTATGATATTTTTTGGATAAAATTATCCTTGATTTTTTAATCCACATTAGTGAATAACTTAACACTATAAGATGGATGTATTATAATTTCCACCAATTCATAACTAAAATGGTTGGAAAATAATTATAGGTGGTAGAGAACATCTTGTGGATTTAAACATAAAATCTATTTATATATCTATAAAATGACATCTTATTGATGTTTGAGAAAGGAAATATACTGATATTACTCCTTGGGATCTATAGATGTACTAATTAGTATGGGTCATGAGTCTTCCTCGATACAAAGATTCATTTGTTTAAGCTTTTCAACATTGGTGGAGACACCCTCTTCAAAGGAAAGAAATTAATCCTTAAGATCCTATAATCAATCTATATAAAGGGTAGAGTATTAATAATAATTTTGAGTTTTAAAATATTTTATAGGAATTTCATCATTCCTGTAAAGACTGTACTCATCGGGGGAAGGTAAGAACTCCCCAGGATTGATAGATACCATGTGAATATAGATAAAAGTACCCAACCCCTATATCCTTTTCTGACAATAAATAATTATTTGATCAAAATTCCTTGGTTGTATTTACTAAATGTTAGTCAATCCCATTTTATAATAATTATTCTCAAAGATAAGATCAATGTGCAAAGGTTTTATTTGGTCCTTTCCTTTCATAAATAGAGATGGTTCAATAGTTTCATTTTATTTTCCATTATAAGAGAAAATATTGACATGTGGATCCTTACCTTTATCTAGTAGGACCTTTTGATTTCCTAATTTTGGATTCATTGTTTCAATTTTATGGATAAAGAGTACAAAACTTCCCTCACCTCATTTCAGGGGTTGATATGAGTGACTTCCAACCCATTATGAGTTGTGACTAGTGTAGTATATTCTAAGTATAGTTGCTTCCATTATCTTTTATAGTACCCTACATAAACATATCAATCCTCGTAGGAATATAAAGGGTAATTATCACCATGAATTTCTCAAATTCACCCCTCAATAGAATTCTTCATAAATTTGTGGTATAAAGAGGGTACTACCATATATAAATGAAATCCTAGTCTTCCTAGTAATTCATTGAAGGAAATTTCTTGATGAACCACTATGAACTCAAAATTAGACACGAGGTCCCCAAATTGGGTGTTCAATTTTATCTTCCAAAGGGGTTTATGTTCACTTTTTTCCATAGCCTTATATTTCTAAATTACAAGGAGATAGATCATCTTCTTTATATCCCAAATGGTGGAGGGTTTGAGTGGTAATGAGGTTGATTATTTAACCATTATCCACTAGAACTTGAAAATTTTTGATGTCATTGAGTTTAATATACACATATAATATTTTTATGTGCCCTTGTATATATTTCTACTTATCATGATTTATAAAAGAAATTAATGTATGAAATTTAGTAGATCGAATCTTGGTATGATATGTCACCGTGGTGGCCACTTTGATCTCAAACTCTTGAGGATCTAAAAAATCCTCAATGAGGGCCTCTCTAAATTCTTTAGAGTGACAAATAGCATCCAAAATTTAGATTCATTAAAAAATTATATAGATGTGTTTCAATACATAATATTTTTTATATAGGTTCTTATGTTTTCTTCCATACACTTTCTTTTGAGTGTTAGGTGTATCTTTTTGGGATGACTACATAAATAATTCTCATATTCCTGTATTAATAGGCATTCTAATTTCCTATAGGTAATAACTACTTGATCCCACTATGTTTCAAGTTTTAATTGAGGATTTTCTATCATTTTATTGATCTACCAGTTGGATGGGAGTTGGATAAGAATCAAGGTCCAAAAATTGGATTGATTCTTCTATTAGTCATGTTGAAGTTACTTTATCTTAGTTTTCATAACATGCAGGATTTAAAAAGGGATAACACCCTAACTCTTACACCGTCCTCAAGTGTATCTTCCTATAATTTTTTGGTATATTCTATGATGGTTGATAGGAAATTCTATTTCATAGAATTCATCATCACTATTATAATAGTATACTAGTTATACAACATTGATCGGTCCACACTAGAGTTTTTCATCATAAGAATGTTCCATTTGGTAGTATAATGCTTTCCCTACCAATGATGGGGTGATAAATTCCATGAAAGGTTAGATTGGTTTAGATACCCATGAACACTCCAATTCACGTTCCTTAATTTTTCATTGATTATAATAGTTCTTGGGTGGATTTAAAATAGAAATTGTATCTACATGGGTTATAGAGGGAATTAAGGTTGCGGTCAGTTGATTCATTTATGACCTGATGATTTTATGTGCATGATTAAATAACTTTTGAATCATAAAATCATAATAATTTCATATATTCTTATTTAAAACCTATTTCCATTCTGCTTCTCCCTCAAGATAAGTTATCGATACACTTATTACATGTGCTTTTGGATTTTCCAAAACTTATTGACCATTATCCACTATCCTTTGGTAGATATCCTTAAGGAAAAAGAAATCTAGGATTGTATGGACCAAAATATTGTGGTAGGGAAAATTATTTGGGAAATCATTTATAGTATCTTTTTTTTATTCTAGGAATGAAATTAAATTGTTTTACAGTACCAAAATTAAGTATCCTAAAAGTAGATCATTTTGAAAGTAATATACCCTTTTCTTATTAGTTTCAAAGTCACAATACCTCTATTTCTTGTTCACTTTATTTTTATTACCATTATGGTGTGTGAGTTTCTTTTTTTCTCTAGGAGGTATCACTGTGTGGAATTTGACTAGCTTAGGAGTTGGGGTATGTGTTGTTTATGGATTGAGAGTAATAATAAAAAAATTTACTTTAGAGGACTTTCTTATCTATATATATGTGGCTTTTTTAGATTTTATTTTGGTTCATTGAATGGCATAATACAAACAATGTATTATTGTAGTGAACTCTCAGAATCCACTAGGGTGCTTCTGGGAAATGATCATAGTTTCCAACTCATCCTCTAGATTATCCATATAAATTTCAAATATTTTTTCTTATATAAGTCTAATGTATATTGAATATGTTATAACTTTAAATATAAAAATTAAAGCCACTACTCTTTAATTATCATGCTATTTTCAATTAGAGAGATCACAAATACTTATTTTCCTCAAGGCGGAGCTGAATTTGTGGAGGAATATCTAAGAAATATCCTCCCAACTAGCGATAGATCAAGAACTAAGTTTTTGTACCATAAAAACTTGGGACCATCCAAGGTCTTTATGAAACATTTTATTTCATCTAACTCTTATTTTTAGTCTCCCAACATTGGGACACACTGAGAAGAAAAGTGAGTGAGGTTTTTCATAAATATCACATGCCATTAAATTCTAAGAAGTTAGGGTTTCCAAAAATAGTTGGAGGAGGATTCAAGTACACACATTCTAGATATGTATTATTCTTCAGTTGTATCGATGCATGTTGGCCTTCAATATCCTTCAACTGAGCAGTGATGACATCTAATATCTTTGCCTGTGATGTTGTTTCTTATGTTAATGTTTTCCTAAGATGAATCATTTGAGCATGTTCCAGGTGAATTTATTGATTATGTGATTGATGTTAGATTAATAGAAGAAACTCTTAATAATCAATAGGATTTAAAATTAATTTAATAGTTTGATGTGGTATTTTCTCGGTTGGATGGTTTGGATCCACTTTCATGGGTTGAATGGTATCCTCTTTCTAAATAGGGTCAATCAAAGGGGGTGTGTATTTAGATAGAAAATAATTCCCAATGGGTGTATTTCATATGATAAATTCAATATTAATTTATCCAAATTTTTATATTTTTTACTTGAGCTATGTGATTTATTTTTTGGAAGAGAGAACCACAAAAAAAATTGGTTTGTGGGTGTATTTTGGATATATAAAAACCTTTTCCTTTATCCGTGTTATTATCCTATTGAGTAGTTGGTAATAGAAAATTAGGAGAAGACCTCAGATCGTGGGATTACCTTTGATGTTGGGAGTATACCCCTTCCTCGTGTAGTTATAAGAAAATGAAATTCTATGTAGATACTTCCACATTTTCAGCATCACACTCTAAAATATTAATGGGGTTAACAACGCTCATGCTTATTAATATAAATCTCATGGTAGGAATTGAGTTCTCAACTGCATCTAAGAAATATTTGACCAAATCATCCTTATAATAACCTTCACAATTCTGATTATAATCCACTTTAGATCATGTTTAATTGGGGGATCTTTTATATTTTCGACCCTTATGTGTCTTTGATTTATCTTTTTGACACTCCTATTGAGATGAAGTGAGAGACTGCTCATGAAAAGTAATTATGGGTGAATATCCTCTAATAACTACTGAACTTGATCCAAATTGAGGGGTTGATTCATGAAATATCAATTAATAAGACTACATAATATCCAATGGAGTTTTTCTAAACTCTGAGAATAATGATTTCCTTAGAATAAGTATATCATTGAATTGGATATCACTCTGCTTGATTTATAATACCAAGGGTGGGGGGGGGGTAAGTATTCTCACATACCTACAGGCTTGGGTTTTCCCTAGGATATTGGAGATGTGTCTACTAATCTCCTATATTCCTTGGTTAGTATTCTTATGAGTAATTAATATAGTGTATCTTTTGACATTTCTTTTTGAGAAATTATTGTCATAGAATGCATTTTTTATGGGTTGAGATCACCTTATGTTTCTATATGTTTCACTTACCAATAATACTAGTGTATAAGTATGTCAATTACTCATTCCTACCAAGTATATCTCTTTAAAAATTTAAATGTGATCTAGTTTCATTGAACTAGTTGATTAACATTCCCATGGTTAGAAAAATGACTCGCAACTATAACATTGCAGGACACATTTTGAGGTTGATCTTACTAGTGTGCTAGTAGGGTAAAATTAAATTCATTGAATTATCACCATTATATGATCTACACATATGGGGAAGTCTTAATGATGTTTTTATAAATTCCTTGAGGATATTAATTAAATACTTATGGATATTCTCACATTATTTTCCATATTCATGGTTTTGGATATCGAGAGGGAAATAAGGTCAATATGGAGACAATGTTCATCTAACAACTTAAGGTGATTGGCCTACTCCTTGTATGGTGGGTGTTTACACCTGAGATGGTTGAAGTTAACCCAAAGGTTATGGTGAATATCTGGTATACATGTCTTGGGAATAACATATTGATATGTGAAATGGGCCAAAACATGATAGGTATCTTGTTTCTGGACAACCCCTCTCACATGATGCTAAAATCTTCCTCATCCTCGTTGAATGAGTCATCCATTTTTTATTACTTTAGAGGTAATTTTTTGGTTGCTTTATAAAATTTTATAGAATTAGTTTGAACAAATTTGAATATATACAAGCTTGCATAGTTTGGTTGATGGACTAAAGATGATCACTATCTCTTCCCACCCATTAATTGGGAGGAAACATTGTCAGTTGATGTTGGACTACCTGGTGTAGCTAGTTTTGGTTTTGTAGGTACCTCTTGATATGAGGGTAACTTTGGGATAGTCATGGCCTATGTAGGGCCTTTTTATCAATTTAATAGGCTATCACAAGGATTAACTTAATGGTAGGAACCATGGGGAGAACCTCCATGAATTCTGTATTGTTTTCCACAAGGAGGGACTTCATGATTAATGATTTATTTGTTGTTTATGTAAGGAAGACCTCCATTTAAACAAGACATTTCATCATGGGGAGGATCTATGTGTAGATAGGTACCATTGGGAGAAACTTTGTGGTTATTTTCTATATCATTACAAGGATGGACTTCACAATCATTACCCTGGGGAGGACCTCTAGAGTTATTAGATTATTGATTATTAGTACAAGGAGGACCTCCATTCCAGATACCATAGAAATGATATACAAGGGTAGGACTTCCATATAAGCTTGATTTTTAGTTTCAAGGATTGTCTCCATGATGATGTGATGCACTACTATATGGAGGGACTTCATGGTGGATGGATGTATCATCACATGGAAGAACTCTATGGTGAGTGATTTAGGGAGGACCTCTATATTTAAAACATTATCGATTGTCTCCATGAGGATGACCTCCTTATCAGTTGGGTGTATCGTCACGGGTAGGACCTCTATGGTGAGTACTTTGGGAAGGATCTCTAGAGTTATTAATATCTAGAATATCAACTTGACGAGGAATTCAATGTTAGCGAAATTTTTATTAATGGGGAGGAACTTAGTAAATAGTTCCATGAGGAGGACATCCACAACTAGTTAATTTATCTTTACCATGAGGAGGACCTCCGTGAATACTAGATTATACTTTATCATGGGGAGGAACTTCATTGTTGTTGAATTATTAGTGATTATTAATGGGTGGACCTCTATGATTTATTATCATATCACCATGGGTAGGACCTCCATGATGGGAACTCTGGGGAGGACATCTGGAGATACCTAATATACCATTATGGGTGACCTTCATAGTGGTGGTTGCTATAACACCCCAGTTCAGATTGATCGAATCGTACCTAGAGGGGGTGCCATATGACAGCATGCACACATCTTCCTATTTAAAAGGCTATTGACTAGTGGTAAGGGCTTAACATAATTGTGGGGACACCATGCCCTCTAAATCAGAGTTTGAGGGTCATGATTGAATCTGTTAAAAATTTTGTATGACCCGTCTATATAACGGATATCCCCAAAATACTTATAGACATAAAAGGGGGCCAAGAGGGCCCCACAATGCATAATAGAAAGCATTGATTTTATCTACACTATGCATCAAAACATAATAGAGTAACATTATATAAAAATGCTATCATCATATAAATAAGCAATGTCACATTGTCCAGTACATGCTAAGTAAAACGAGAAGTAAACTGGCCTCCAGCCCAACTCACATAATCATATTGTTGAATCCTATGTATTTATAACCTTCTTGACCTTTACCATGTGTCCATATCCAAGTAGTACTTATTCCCTGAGAGAAAAAATAATGTTCTACCCATATATATTGAAACTCATGTCATGTATATGGGTAGGGGTGAGTCTAACGACTCAATAGGGATCCCCAATGCCTCAAAAATATTGAGTGTTATTATGATCAAGTGGATGTACATGAAATACATATATAAATAGTTCAGTCATGATTGTGAGACACACCCACCCATAAATATAACACACAATGCACATAAAACCATACAATTCAGGTCATTATATGTTAACCAAATCACCACAATTCCTAGCCCTGCCTGCTTCATCTCTATGTCAGAAGGAAGAAAATCACATACCACAACCCCAGGACCATACCCGAATATGTGGGGTAGGGTGTTATACCAAACTTTCTCCATGCCCAACGATGTAGGGAAAGTTACCTAACCAAGTCCAGACCACTACTTGAAGACTCTAGGTAGGTTACACCTCAAGTCTCAGACCATCCCTTCTCACTCAAGAGATGTCACATACATGGTACTATGGAAAACCCTTCTCCCAAAAGGGAGGAATCATACCCAATGAATTACCCCTACCTTATCACCCATGGTAGGGTCCCTCTCTTGCCTCATCTCCCTTCCCTCTCACTAGGGGAAAGGGTCACAACTGACCACTACCCTCTCACTCAAGGTAGGGTTCTATTATCCAGTCTCACATCACATATCTACCATTAACCCATCTCACTCATGGTGGTCTGAACACTATCTTAGCACTCAAGTTAGGTGTTGAGTCAAAAGTTCCTTTATGAATTTTCTATTCATTTTGTTTTTAAAATCAAAAACTCTTTCTTAAATACTTGATTACTAACCTTTTATGTCCAAAGTTTTTTTAAGAATGTTTTTGTAGAAAACACATATTTTTTTACCATACTTAGAAATAATTATAAAGTATTCATGAATTTATACTAACTCTATTCATTATGATTATCATAATGATTATGAAACCTATAAAAATAGAATTCACCTTATCAGATCAGATTTACGACATTTTATATTGTTTTTGTACTGATAAAGTCTTTTTAATCAGACTGATATCAGAATCAATAAACATCAGATTCACACTCATAGAAATTATCATAATGACATATGTAAGGAAATCCATTGGATTGAAAAAGATGAAATTCTTAATATGAAAAACTAATTTCTATTATAATGGAATACCTTCTACACTGTGATGGTGTAAAACAAAAAGATGTCAGACTTTCTATTAAAAAATAGCCATTGAGATGCCATATATCCATGTTGTTGCAACAAACTCAGAGAAATATAACCATTGGGATAGAAATATGACTATTGGAAATTTTCTTATAAATACCTGGTCATTTTAAGAGTTTGGAGCTAACACTTTTGTAATTTTTTTTTGATGTGCAAGAGCTCTGAAAATTTTCAAAAGTTTGAGAATATTTTTCAGAGACTTTTGTAATTTTTTAGAGTCTATTTGTTCTATAGAAATCCATGTCTATGTGGTTTCCTTAAGAACCTTTTCAAATTGGTTTTTCATTCGATTTTGAATATGGTCGAGAGATTTTGAGTCCAGGAAGATAAAGATTTGATCTGTTTGGTTGAGGGATTGCGGAGATAACAAGACAGAGATTCTGATCCATCGGATCTAGGGATGCCGGGGATAGGCAGACAGTGAAGCTAACCCTCATATCAAAGGATTTCCTTATTGAGGAAAGAAATACTTTCTTATAAGTATAAAATAAGGGATACCTTTAGTTAGGGTTTGTGGCTACCTTACTCTTAAGGTTAAAAGAGATTCATTCAATTTTAAATAACTATAATTATTTCAAATATTACTACATTTTTTATAATTTTTTATTACAAGTTATTTTAATTTCCTTTGCGCATTGTATGTTCTAGTTTTATCGTAATAACTCTCATTAAGATAAACATAATCTATTTTACTAATCAGATCAACTGTAAATCAAAATCATACTGAATTAATTGTATTATCTTGAATATGATATGTTTACTATGGTTTGATTGAATATTTTGTGATTATGATTCATTTACTTTGATATAATCATATCCACTCTAAAAATGATACAATTACAATCATTTTATTGGAATTGTTTTACTATGATATTATTGTAACTGATGCCCAACTGTCATTGAAATTAGGTAAAAGTTTAAATCTAATATCTCCTACAAATACTGTATATGTGGTGAGCAGGGTTGAACCCATAGGGAAGGTAAATTGACCAACAATTTTCTAATTTTATTAAAAACATACCACTATTGTCAGTAGTGATATTGGTTTATATATATTTTTTACTTTTTTATATTTTTTTATAAGTAGTAAGAAACAGATTTTTAACTAAGGACTAAGTTTCTAACTAAAGTGACGATGAAACTAACAGTGAAATAAGGTTGTGTAGTAAAAACTGATAAAATTCTAATCTAAAGATAGCTCAGGGAATCTAAATTTACCAGTTTGAATGATCAACATATTAAATCATTTTTAACTAAAACCACAACCTAAAAAATGATCAACTAATCTCCCTCACCAAGAGATTAATCTCTCATAGTGAATCCAGAGTTCCCCACTACTAGAATCACATATCTGTAAAAAGTATTGAATTAAAAATCCTGGAATAAATATCACCATTTTAATCTAGTAGAATGAATTGCAGAATTGACTATGTAATCCTTGATATTTTTTGCCAAAATTTCAGGAATTAAAGAACTTAAGTACTAGATGCGTGAAAAAAATTTAAATTTTAAGAACAGATTCAACTTCGCTAGTTGAATCTGTTGGGACGGAGAGTGATGGCAAGAGGGGGGGGGATGAATTTCCTTTTAAAAAAGTTTAACAATTTAAGAAAAAGTTAAAGAGCAGCGGAAATAAAAGAGGCAAGACACAAAATTGATAACGGAGTTCGGCCTAAAACCCAAGCCTACGTCTCCGCTCCCAACTCAACCGTTGAGAGATTTATACGACAACTTGCTTTTTAATGGTTGTAGCAAGAAACCCACTAGACTTTAAGGCAGCCTAGAAACCTATTACAGCTTTCTTTTTATTGGTTGTAGCAAGAAACCCACTAGCCTTCTTACAGGTGAAGGCTAGCTCACCTATGACTCAAGACTTTTACAGGGAAGGCTTGACTAACCTCTTCACACCTTAAAGGTGGTGTGAAAACCCAAAAAAAGGGAGGATGAGAGAAAGAAGGGTTTGTATGCACAAACTCAAATTAATGCTCAAAATAATAAAACAATAAAAACCGTAAAGAGGAGAAGTCTTGGGCGCCAATGGACTGATTGGTGATGATGAAGAGCGCTCCCAAGCTTCTATGGTGGTGCTCCTTGGTTGTGGAAGTGAGTTGGAGCAGGTGGGGATCCTTGAAGGAATGCGTCGGAGGTTCGCCAAATGATCGAAAAATGTTCCTGTGGGCTACTATATTTTTTGGGGGCTTCCTAGTCCTTTATTTATAGGAGAGGAACACTCAAATGGCCGTTGGAGGTCTTCGGAGCCGTTGGAAAGGCCTTCGGAGCCGTTGGGAGTCAAAAGTACAGGTCTGGTCAAAGCCCAATGGCTAGTTTGACTGGGCACACCGGCTGGCCGGTGGTGTCTCACCAGCTGGCCGGTGGTCCACCGGCTGGCCGGTCCTGAGCCACCGGCTGGCCGGTGTCCAGACAGAGAGCAAGCTCTCTGCCCAGGTTCTACCGGCTGGCCGGTGGTCAGCCACCGGCTGGCTGGTGACAATACCGGCTGGCCGGGGAGCTCACACCGGCTGACCGGTGGCTCTGGACAGAAACCATTGCTACTGCCAGAGACCACCGGCTGGCCGGTGGGAATCCACCAGTTGGCCGGTAGACTCAGAGAGTCTACTTTCAGTCCTTCTTGGCCCAACTCCTTGGCAACCTTTTTCCTATCAACAAAAACACTTGAAAATAAGTTAGAACAAAATAAGAGTGATTGTGATCATTAAAATCCAAGAGAGAGGGGTACAACAATCTCCCCCTATTTTGATGATCACAATCACCAAAACAAGCAATGAAAAAGACTGAAATGAAAGGCATGCTTTAAAGGATAAATTGAAAAGTAAAGCAAAGTATGAGAGAAATATTTCTCCCCCAATTAACCAAGAAAATCTCCCCCTTTATGATTATCAAAATAGCACGGGGCATAAAATTTGATTGAAGGAAAGGATTGAAAAACAAGATAGAGTTTTTTAAACCAATTGAAATTTTTGAAATTTGAATTGAAAGTTTTAAATTGAAAGTTTTGAATTGAATGTTTTGAATTGAAAGTTTTGAATTGAAATTTTTGAAAGAAAAATGAAAAAAGGCTTAAACGATCCTAACTCCCCCTAAATAAAAACAACAAATCATCGGGGAGAGGATTTTAGAACCGAGACAAATTTTGGTCCGGAGAGACTCGCTAAAAGGGATTTTTCAATCCAAACTTGTCTTGTGGCGGGTCTTCTCCAATGAAATTCATTGTTAAAGGAAATGGTTTTGGGCCTTCCATACCGGGCAGTTTGCAGTCGCACTCGTAAATTAAGTGCCCGATCTTTTTGCAATAGTTGCAAAATTTATATTGGGAGCTCCCCCTTACAAAAATAGTAGAAGCATGGGAAGAGGAAGCTTGCTTGGAATAGCCAAGCCCTTGGGTGGTTCTAGATATGCATTTGGAACCAAGGAGCTTCGAAAGGTTATGTTCACCTTCGGTGAACTTAGCTAGGGATTTCCTTAAATCCTTGATTGTTGATTCCATAGAATCAACATCGGGAAGGTTTTGGATTTTGAGGGACAAGTCTTCCTTCTCTTTGAGAAGTTGATCCTTTTCGGAAGAAAGAATTTTGAATTTCTTTTTTAAAGCAAAAAATTTGGAAGAAAGTTCGTGAAAACCTTCCTCCAATTGATCTCTCGCATGTTGGAGATCCTCGTAAGATAAATGATTGAATGAATTGGAAGAACAAGAGGAAGAGGAGTCGGAAGAGGTTACCTCATGAAATGCCATTAGACATTTTTTACCGTTGTCTTTTGAGGAGGAGGAGGATGAGGAGCTATCACTCCAAGTGGCCTTGAATGCCTTTTTCTTTTCCTTTTGCTTGGCCCTTATCTTGTGGAGTGTGCAATCGGGCTTATAATGGCCTTTCTTGCCGCACCCATAGCATATTACCTCGGGCTCGGATTTTTTGTCGAGTTCTTCCTTTCGAGCCTTGCGAGATTTCTTCTTTTTTTTCTTCTTCATGAATTTGTGCATCTTGCGGGCAAGGTTCTCGATTTCTGAATCGCCGCTTGAAGAGGAAGAAGATGAGGAGGAGGAGCTTTCTTCTTTTTGAACTTTGAAGGCGATGTTCTTTGGAGTTTTGATGAGATTGCCTTCCTTTTCATCTTGCCTCCTCATGGTGATCTCGTAGGTCATGAGGGATCCGATGAGCTCTTCGACCGGCATTTCTTTTAAATTCTTCTCTTCTTGAATTTTCGTCACCTTTGGTGCCCATGAGCTTGGTAGGACCCAAAGAATCTTCTTGACCATCATTTCTGTAGAAACATCCTCACCAAGAGATTTTCTTCCATTGCAAACGTCAGTAAAACGAGTAAACATTTCAGTAATTGATTCGTGCGGGTGCATGGTGAAACTTTCAAAATCTTGGCGATACATGTCTAATCGAGTATCCTTAACTTTGTTGGTCCCCTCATGGGTAACCTCCAAAAGTTTCCAGATTTCATGAGATGAAGTGCATGTGGAAACTCGATTGAATTCATTACGATCAAGGCCGCAATGAAGAGTGTTCATGGCTTTGCCATCAAGCTCGAAATTTTTAATATCGGCTTGAGTCCATTTGGATTCATCGGGAGAAGAGAGAGAGTAACCACGCATGACAATTCTATAAATAGGATAACCTGTACTTCTAAGAAAAGTAGACATGCGGGTTTTCCAATAGGTATAGTCGGTTCCATCAAAAAAAGGAGCACGACCCAATGAATAACCTTCGGGGGCGAAAGAAGATGAAGCCATCACAATGGATCTTGAATTTGAAACCGGTTAAGGTATTACACAAACACTACCTTTGATACCAGTTGTTGGGACGGAGAGTGATGGAAAGAGGGGGGGGGGGGTGAATTGCCTTTTAAAAAAGTTTAACAATTTAAGAAAAAGTTAAAGCGCAGCGGAAATAAAAGAGGCAAGACACAAAATTGATAACGGAGTTCGGCCTAAAACCCAAGCCTACGTCTCCGCTCCCAACTCAACCGTTGAGATATTTATACGACAACTTGCTTTTTAATGGTTGTAGCAATAAACCCACTAGACTTTAAGGCTTCCTAGAAACCTATTATAGCTTTCTTTTTATTGGTTGTAGCAAGAAACCCACTAGCCTTCTTACAGGTGAAGGCTAGATCACCTATGACTCAAGCCTTTTACAGGGAAGGCTTGACTAACCTCTTCACACCTTAAAGGTGGTGTGAAAACCCAAACAAAGGGAGGATGAGAGAAAGAAGGGTTTGTATGCAAAAACTCAAATTAATGCTCAAAATGATAAAACAATAAAAACCGTAAAGAGGAGAAGTCTTAGGCGCCAATGGATTAATTGGTGATGATGAAGAGCGCTCCCAAGCCTCTATGGTGGTGCTCCTTGGTTGTGGAAGTGAGTTGGAGCAGGTGGGGATCCTTGAAGGAATGCGCCGGAGGTTCGCAAAATGATTGAAAAATGTTCCCGTGGGCTACTATATTTTTCCGGGGCTTCCTAGTCCTTTATTTATAGGAGAGGAACACTCAAATGGCCGTTGGAGGTCTTCGGAGCCGTTGGAAAGGCCTTCGGAGCCGTTGGGAGTCAAAAGTACAGGTCTGGTCAAAGCCCAACAGCTAGTTTGACTGGGCACACCGGCTGGCCGGTGGTGTCTCACCAGCTGGCCGGTGGTCCACCGGCTGGCCGGTCCTGAGCCACCGGCTGGACGGTGTCCAGACAGAGAGCAAGCTCTCTGCCCAGGTTCTACTGGCTGCCCGGTGGTCAGCCACCGGCTGGCTGGTGACAATATCGGCTGGCCGGGGAGCTCACACCGGCTGACCGGTGGCTCTGGACAGAAACCATTGCTACTGCCAGAGACCACCGGCTGGCCGGTGGGAATCCACCGGTTGGCTGGTAGACTCAGAGAGTCTACTTTCAGTCCTTCTTGGACCAACTCCTTGGCAACCTTTTGCCTATCAACAAAAACACTTGAAAATAAGTTAGAACAAAATAATAGTGATTGTGATCATTAAAATCCAAGAGAGAGGGGTACAACAGAATCTACATCTTTGTTTACAGAAACTTTTGAAGATGAATAATGAATTAACCAGCAAAATTACAATCCCCAAACTAACACTAAGTTTAGCCTAAATCCATATTGATTACATATATGGGAAAAAATTGATTACAAAGAAAAGAAATTGAATGAAAAATAGAGGAAGATAGAGCTCCCCTATGACCTCATCCTATGGTGGCCCGACTTCCTCTTCGTGGTGATAGCTCACAGCAACAGCTCTGTTCGGGCTGGCTTCAGCCTCCACTCCCTGGTGGATCAACTCAACAGCGGAAGCCTTCTCCTCTTCAGATTGGTCTCAGTTCATCCCTTCCAGAGGCACATGTCTAGTTCACGAACAATGGCGGCGATGTACCTCCTCGGCCCGATGATTTCTCCTCTTCAGTTCAATGATGCAGGGTAACGGGGGTTCATTTGACTCGAACTACTTCAGTCTGGTCAGCGCAACTCGGTTCAAGTTCAGGAACCCAAACGACGAAAAATAGTGGTTGCGATTCAGATTTCCTCAAGCAGCAGAGCCAGATCTGGTAGTTTGGCTTCAGATTTGTGGGTTTTGATGTTTGCTGTAGATCTGTGGTACTGAGAAGTGTTAAATCTGGTTTTTGGATTCGTTAAATTTAGAATATGGTGTTTTCTACGTTGTCTCTTTATTGAGAAGAGAGGTTGGTTGTGATGATAAATGATGTGAAGAGGGTCGCGGTCGCACACTGTGGTAGAGAGACGGTAGAAGAGGGGAAACCGGTGGCGAAGAAACTGTGGGACAAGGAAGAAGGTGGTGCGACCGGTGTTGTAGGAAAGTTGCGGTGAGACTATGGGAATGGGTTAGCTGTGGCACTGTAATGTTGAAATAGTAAAGGGAATTGATTGAAATGAAACAGTCTCAAGTGGAAACGGTGATACCGTTTCACATGGAAACTTTGGCACAATTTTGAGGATGAAGTAGTATGTCATGCCCCGCCAAACGGAGAGGAAACCTGGCGATGATGTTTTCTAGAATCCTCTAGAGTTCTCTACATCTCCACCATGTTCCGAAATATTCCAAACTTCTCCAGAGCATTGCGGAACACCTCTTGGGCCTTAAAGGGTCCGAAACATTCTAGGCCTCCATGAAAGGTTGAAGATCTCTATGAGTTCTAGAATGCTCCATGTATATTCTAGTAAAGTAGGTTAGAATACTCTACAATCATGTGGAAGTGTAAATATTCTAGAATGTTGTAGACTTTTCCACCAACCCCTATATAAAGGGATTGGCTCCTCATTTGTAAAGACACATAGAAGTTGAGGGCAATTGAGAGCATCTTTGCACTTGTGTCTTGTGATCTTGTCAAGCACTTTCTTTATGATCCTTACTTCCGTTGTGAGTGTCGAAAGGCTAAACTCGTTTAGGCTTTGAATGAGGAAGCTAGTCAGGTGTCGCCCGAGAGCTTGGGAGAAGGATGAGTCCTGTGACAAGTAGCTGGTTGGACACAGTTGGACAAAATTTGGTAAAAGCAAAATGAGAAGCTCTGCCACAATGAATAGGGTGGAACAGTGAATGAGAAGTAACAGTTCCACCATGACTCAGGACTTAGCCTACCAACATCAAATTTTTTAAAAACAGATTAAAAACGTAAATAAAGTCTAAAAAAAATAATTAATTTAAAATAATAATTAATTAAAACAATTGAAACTTAAAAACTTAAATAAATTTATGAAACAAATAAAACATAAATTAAAATATTGAAAACTTCAAAATTTAAAACTTAAATTAGAACTAAATTAAAACTTAAATTAAAATTTTATTAAATCATTTAAAGTTAATATAATAAGAAAGAGGATTTAAATTAAATATTCATATAAAAAAATTAAATTATTGATAATAATAACTTTAACTAATTAAATTAAACTAGGCTATTAATAACTAATTAAACAACAGAAAAATTAATTAATAAATAACTATAAACTAAAAATACTTAATTTAAAGTGTACTCAAACTAAAATTGGTAAAACAATTTAAATTATTGAAAGAATTTATAAATCGAATTAAAAATATTAAAATTAAAAAATGAGATTTAATTAATTAATAAAGTTGTTAAATGTTAAAAAGATAAACTTAAAAGATTAAAAGTTGAAGTAAAGAATTATATAATCTAATACAAGTACTAAGATTAATTGATAAAATAATAAGAATGTTGTATTACTATAAAGTAAACAAATTAAAACACTAAACTAATTAATAAATTTTAAGACTATAATATTAATGTAGGACATAAATTAATTATTTTAAAAGCTTAAAATACATAATTAATTATAAAAATTGATTAATTAATAAATTTAATTATAAAAATACCAAAGTACTAATATTTAACAAAAAGTGAAAAAATATTTAATAAAATTATTAAAAAAATTTAAAAAGATGTGGAAAACTGATTCAAATTTAGGCCACATAAAATTCCCCCACACTTAAATATTGTTTGTCCTCAAACAATCACATGCTTTATTATCTTTGAAAACAAAAGTATGTTTTTTAATCAGCTCAAACTATAACATGTTTAGCAATTTCACAACAATGGAAAAAAACTATCAATAGTATTTTGAAAAGATGTCTTCAAATAAAGTCTTTCCTTAAATCAAATACTCAAAGGTAACCAAAAGAGCATTGAATCATCCACTTATGAAGATGTCCTGCCTCATATATGATTCTGTTTAGTGAATCATTTCAATCCAAGCTTAAGTTCTTAGTTAAAGAGTGAAAGCATGTTAAAAATATGTGAAATTAAAAACTTAACAAAAAGAACCTTATACTTTGACTTTTTCTTAGGTTCAGAAAATAAATATTTTTTTTGTGAATCAGCTTATTGATACAACCTAAATAATTTCCATATACATAATTTGTCCCCTTCTTCATTTGGCATTCATCATTCCCCTCACATTAATGAACTCATTTATGACCCTAGACACTTCATTTTATTTTTCCCAAGCCACGTAACATGTGATAAGAACTGTGAAAATGCACTTATTCAAGGTGTACAAAGGGATTAAAGTAAAAAAGAAATGCACCTAGTCCTTAGGGTCTGAGAGATTCACCGTGGGATCCTAAATGCCCATTTTACTCCTGCTTCAAAAGATTTATATAAAAATCATTTATATTGGCTCATTAAGGTAATTTATTTTAATAATTAAAATAAAGTGAAAACCCTAAGATCAAATTCAAACTTCCAGTTCCTAAGGCTATGATCTCAACTCCAATAATAAGTAACCTACATCACTCTCAAACATAGTTCCTAAACCAAATTTTAATAAAACCACTAAGCATGTTCACTTAGAAATCATTCACCCACATTAATTTCAAATTAAAAGAAGATCATAACTACCAAAAAGATATCATACTTAGGAAAGACACATTTGAGTACAATGAAATCATAAAATTGTGCAAGAATTTTGAAAAAATTTAGCCATTTTTTTGACAAAAAAATTAAAGAGGCAGTGGGAATTGAAGAGATTTCAATTAATCACAGTTTAGCTCAATGTATATTGACCCCATCCTCTACAATTAAAACCCATCTTTGTCCCCAAAGATTAATTCCAATGTGGATAAGAAAAATTATACAGTTAAAGTTCAAAAAAATTATTCAATTGAGTAGATTTATGACATGTATAGGGTCTCATTAAAGTTCAGAAGAATATGTCTTCCACCATAATATTACAATTCAACTTGTTTGCATGCTTTAACATTAAGGCCATTGATAAATATTTTCAATAGAGTTCAAAAATTTTCATGTGAACATGTACGTGCATAGTGAAAAGGGTGTAGTAGTTCAGAACTTTTTATTCAAACAGATTTACAATTTGAGAAAAAAAATCATGCTAAAATACCAGCTGATTAAAGAAAATTCAATGAAAAACACCAACAACCAAACTACATTTACCCCCAACACATAGTTTTAAACAGTGGAGATATTAAACCATTGAAACTCCATTTTAAACTAGGAGGAACTTGCATAATATTTTAATCAGCTTAGTGACATGTAGCAAAAACATCCAGTACAACAAAACGTGCAGTAGAATTTTAAACATTTCAAGTCAGGCAGTAGAATTTTTAGTACATGCAGAATTTTATTAACAAAGCATAAATGTATTGTAGAATTTTTATAAATTAAATAGGAGCATAAAATAAATGAAAAATTTAAAGTACACCCCTAAGTATGGTTTTTCATTACTCCTCTAGCATGGGAATTCAACTCCTTTGATGGCAAAGCAACATCAGACTTTGTAACTCTGAAACAAGAACTAGGAAAGAGAAGAAACAAGAATTGCACAAACATAGAGCATGTAAGCAGAAAATTATTCAAAGACAAAAAATAAACAAAGAAAATTAAAAAACAAGAACCATGGGTTGTTCCCATGTAGCGCTAAATTTAAAGTCTTCAGCCAGACTTTATTCAGAATAGTTTTCAAGCACAGTAAAGGCAGTCAAGCTCTTTGGTTGTCCTTCAAAATAGAGTTTTACTCTCTTCCCATTAACCATCATGGGTTTATTCTCCTCACCTAAAATTTATATAGCTCAATTCTTTAACAATCTAAAAATTGTGAAAGGTCCAGACCACATGGACTTAAGTTTTCCAGGAAAGAGTTTTAATATTGAATTAAAGAGAAGGACCTTCTGTCCAGGTTTGAACTCTTTGGTTTGAATGATAGAATCATGAAATATTTTAGTCCTCTATTTGTATATGTTGGGTGGAGAAGAGAAGAAGTGATGGCAAGAGGGGGGGTGAATTGCCTTTTAAAAAATAATTAACAATTTAAAATCAAAGTTAAAAGTGCAGCGGAAATAAATGAGGCAAGACACAAAACTTGATAACGGAGTTCGGATTAAACCCAAGCCTACGTCTCCGCTCCCAACTCAACCGTTGAGATATTTACTACCGCTTGTTTTTTAATGGTTTTAGCAAGAAACCCACTAGACTTTAAGGTTAGTCTAGAACCTATTACAGCTTGCTTTTATTGGTTGAGCAAGAACCCACTTGCTTTCAATGGTTGAGCAAGAACCCACTAGCCTTCTTACAGGTGAAGGCTAGCTCACCTATGTCTCAAGCCTTTTAAAGGAAAGGCTTGACCAACCTCTTCACACCTTAAAGGTGATGTGAGAACCCAAAAGAGGAGATGAGAGAAAGAGATGGGGGTTTGTAGGCACAAACCCAAATTAAAGATCAAAATGATAAAACAATAAAAACCATAATGGGATAAGTCTTGGGCGCCAAAGGATTGATGGAGTTGATGAAGAGCTCTCCCAAGCTTCTTTGATGGTGCTCCTTGATTGTGGAATTGAGTTGGAGAAAGTGGGGTTCCTTGAAGCAATCCGCCGGAGGTTTTCCAAATGATGTAAAATGTGTCCCGTGGGCTTCCGTGAGTTTCCGGGGCTTCCTAGTCCTTTATTTATAGAGGGGGAACCCTCAAATGGCCTTTGGGGGTCTTCGGAGCCGTTGGAGAGGCCTTCGGAGCCGTTGGGAGGCAAGTGGACAGGTCTGGTCAAAGGCCCAACGGCTAGTTTGACTGGCTCCACCGGCTGACCGGTGCAGTGCCACCGGTTGGCCGGTGCTTGCAAAAAGGAGAGGCCTTCGGGCTCAGGCACCACCGGTTGGCCGGTGAGGAGGCCACCGGTTGGCCGGTGAGGAGGCAGTAGCAACCTCTTCTGTCTGGGTTCCACCGGCCGGCCGGTGGTGTGACACCGGTTGGCCGGTGGTCTGGACAGAGGGATGCCTTCTGTCCAGGCCTCTATCGGCTGGCCGGTGGTCTTCCACCGGTTGGCCGGTGGACTGAAAACCAGTCCACTTTTGCTTTCATCCTTCTTTCCCCAATTCCTTGGCAATCTGAAATGATGCCTATCAACCAAAAACACTTAAAACAATATTAGATAAATAAGAGAGTGATTGTGATCATGAAAATTAAACCACGAGGGGTACGAGAGGTACAACAATCTCCCCCTATTTTGATGATCACAATCACCAAAACAAGAAATGTAAAAATGAAATGAAAGACATGCTTTAAAGGATAAATTGAAAAGTAAATCAATGCATAAGAGAAAGATTTCTCCCCCAAACAACCAAGAATTTCTCCCCCTTTGTGATTATCAAAATAGCACGGGGCATAAAACTTGATTGAGGGAAAAACAAGATAGAGATTTTAAACCAATTGAAATTTTTGAAATTTGAATTGTAAGTTTTGAATTGAAAATTTTGAATTGAAAGTTTTGAATCGAAAATTTTGAATTGAAAGTTTTTAAAGTTTTGAAATTGAAATCAAAAAGGCTTAAACGATCCTAACTCCCCCTAAATAAAAACAACAAATCACCGGGGAGAGGTTTTTGAAACCGAGACAAATTTTGGTCCGGTGAGACTCGCTAAAAGGGATTTTTCAATCCACACTTGTCTAGTGGCGGGTCTTCTCCTAAGAAATTCATCACTAAGGGAAATGGTTTTAGGCCTTCCATACCGGGCATTTTTGCAATCTCACTCATAAATTAAGTGCCCAGGTTTTTTGCAATAATTAAAAAATTTATATTGGGAGCTCCCCCTTACAAAAATAGTTGGAGCATGGGAAGAGGAAGCTTGCTTGGAATAGCAAAGCCCTTGGGTGGTTCTAGATACGCATTGGGAACTGAGGAGTTTGGTTAAATTTTGTTCCCCTTGGGTGAACTTAGCTAGGGATTCCCTTAAATCCTTGATTGTTGATTCCATGGAATCAACATCGGGAAGGTTTTGGATTTTGAGGGACAACTCCTCCTTTTCTTTGAGAAGTTGTTCCTTTTCGGAAGAGAGTTTTTTGAAATTCTTTTTTAAAGCAACAAATTTGGAAGAAAGTTCGTGAAAACCTTCCGCCAATTGATCTCTCGCATGTTGGAGATCCTCATAAGACATGTGATTGAAAGAATTTGAAGAACTAGAGGATGAGGAGTCGGAAGAGGTTACCTCATGAAATGCCATTAGGCATTTTTTACCGTTGTCACTTGAGGAGGAGGAGGAGGAGGATGTGGAGCTATCACTCCATGTGGCCTTGAATGCCTTCTTCTTCTCCTTTTGCTTGGCCTTTTTCTTGTTGAGTGGACAATCGGGCTTGTAATGGCCTTTCTTGCCACACCCGTAGCATGTTACCTCGGGCTCAGATTTTTTGTCGTGTTTTTCCTTTCGAGCTTTGCGGGATTTCTTCTTCTTGTGCTTCTTCATGAATTTGTGCATTTTGCGGGCAAGATTCTCCATTTCGGAATCGCCGCTTGAAGAGGAAGAATATGAGGAGGAGGAGCTTTCTTCTTTTTGGACTTTGAAGGCGATGTTGTTTGGAGTTTTGATCGGTTTGCCTTCCTTTTCAGCTTGCCTCCTCATGGTGATCTCATAGGTCATGAGGGATCCGATGAGCTCTTCGACCGGCATGTTCTTGATGTCTTTTGCTTCTTGGATTGTCGTTACCTTTGGAGCCCATGAGCTTGGTAGGATCCAAAGGATCTTCTTGACCATCGTTTCTGCAGAAACATCATCACCAAGGGACTTTCTCCCATTGCAAACATCAGTAAAACGTGTAAACATTTCAGTAATAGATTCGGATGGATGCATGGAAAAAGACTCAAAATCTTGACGGTACATATCCATTCGAGTATCCTTGACTTTGTTGGTCCCCTCATGGGTAACCTCCAATAGTTTCCAGATTTCATGTGATGAGGTGCATGTGGAAACTCGATTGAATTCATTACGATCAAGGCCGCAATGAAGAGTGTTCATGGCTTTTCCATCAAGCTCGAAATTTTTAATATCGGCTTGAGTCCATTTGGATTCATCGAGAGAAGAGAGAGAATAACCATGCATGACAATTTTATAAATGGGATAACCTATACTTCTAAGAAAAGTAGTCATGCGGGTTTTCCAATAGTTATAGTCGGTTCCATCAAAAAATGGAGCACGACCCAATGAATAGCCTTCGGGGGCGAAAGAGGTTGAAGCCATCACAATGGATCTTGAATTTGAAACCAGTTAGGGTATTACTCAAATTTTGCCTTTGATACCAATTGTTGGGCGGAGAAGAGAAGAAGTGATGGCAAGAGGGGGGTGAATTGCCTTTTAAAAAATAATTAACAATTTAAAATCAAAGTTAAAAGTGCAGCGGAAATAAATGAGGCAAGACACAAAACTTGATAACGGAGTTCGGCTTAAACCCAAGGCTACGTCTCCGCTCCCAACTCAACCGTTGAGAGATTTACTACCGCTTGCTTTTTAATGGTTTTAGCAAGAAACCCACTAGACTTTAAGGTTAGTCTAGAACCTATTACAGCTTGCTTTTATTGGTTGAGCAAGAACCCACTTGCTTTCAATGGTTGAGCAAGAACCCACTAGCCTTCTTATAGGTGAAGGCTAGCTCACCTATGTCTCAAGCCTTTTAAAGGAAAGGCTTGACCAACCTCTTCACACCTTAAAGGTGATGTGAGAACCCAAAAGAGGAGATGAGAGAAAGAGATGGGGGTTTGTAGGCACAAACCCAAATTAAAGCTCAAAATGATAAAACAATAAAAACCATAATGGGAGAAGTCTTGGGCGCCAAAGGATTGATGGAGTTGATGAAGAGCTCTCCCAAGCTTCTTTGATGGTGCTCCTTGATTGTGGAATTGAGTTGGAGCAAGTGGGGTTCCTTGAAGCAATCCGCCGGAGGTTTGCCAAATGATGTAAAATGTGTCCCGTGGGCTTCCGTGAGTTTCCGGGGCTTCCTAGTCCTTTATTTATAGAGGGGGAACCCTCAAATGGTCTTTGGGGGTCTTCGGAGCCGTTGGAGAGGCCTTCAGAGCCATTGGGAGGCAAGTGGACAGGTCTGGTCAAAGGCCCAACATCTAGTTTGACTGGCTCCACCGGCTGACCGGTGCAGTGCCACCGGTTGGCCGGTGCTTGCAAAAAGGAGAGGCCTTCGGGCTCAGGCACCACCGGCTGGCCGGTGAGGAGGCCACCGGTTGGCCGGTGAGGAGTCAGTAACAACCTCTTCTGTCTGGGTTCCACCGGCCGGCCGGTGGTGTGACACCGGTTGGCCGGCGGTCTGGATAGAGGGATGCCTTCTGTCCAGGCCTCTATCGGCTGGCCGGTGGTCTTCCACCGGTTGGCCGGTGGACTGAAAACCAGTCCACTTTTGCTTTCAGCCTTCTTTCCCCAATTCCTTGGCAATCTGAAATGATGCCTATCAACCAAAAACACTTAAAACAATATTAGATAAATAAGAGAGTGATTGTGATCATGAAAATTAAACCACGAGGGGTACGAGAGGTACAACAGTATATTCTTTAATTATCATATGACTCTCTTCTTATTTCATCTAACTCACTCATCTCAAGAAATCTTCTCTCACCATCACTCTTAAAATCAAAATTTAAGGCCTTAACTGCCCAATATGATTTGTGTTGCAACTCCACAGGAAAATGAAAACATTTTCCAAAAAACAGCCTATATGGATACATACCTATTGGGGTCTTGAAAGTAGTTCTATACACCCATAAATCTTCATACAATTTGAGTGAACAATCCTTCCTAGAGTGTGAGATAGTTTTTTCAAGAATTTGTTTCAGCTCTCTATTAGAAATTTCCACTTGTCCACTAGACTATGGATGATAAGGAGTTATTGTCTTATGAACACAACCATACTTTTCCATCAAAGCCTTAAAATTGTATTTTTTAAAATGTGTTTCATTATCAATGATAAATGCCTTTGAAACTCAAAAATCTAGAAAAGATATTATTTTTGACAAATTTGATAACACTATTGACTTGATTGTTGGGCAGTTCTACTGCCTCAACCCACTTAGACACATAATCTATGGCCACAAGAATATACTCATTCCCATGAGATGATGGAAACCGACCCATGAAATCTAGACCCCAGAAAATAAAAATTTCTACTTCTAAAATACCCTTTTGGGGTAACTCTTGCTTCCTACCCACATTACCTAACCTTTGAAACCTATTAAAGCCAGCCACATAGCTCCTAGAACCCTTAAAAATGGTGGGAAAAAATAGATTGGAGGACCTTTTGAGATGTCCTTTTTCCACTATGGTGACCTCCCTAAGGTGAGGAGTGACAACTCTCTAGAATAGGTATCATCTCTTCCTCAAGAACACACCTCCTAAGAATCCCATCTTCACACCTCCTAAATATAAAATGATCATCCTAAAGGTAATACTTAAGTTTAGAGATGAATTTTTTTTCTTTGGTTCTTGGACAATTTTTTTTTGAAAGACTCCTGCTGCCAGAAAAATGGGAAAAATATACATACCATGAAGACTGCCTGATTGACACAGTGAGCAGTTTTGCATTAGGAAAGGAAGAGTTGATATCCTTGAGATCTTCAGAATTGGTATGAGGAAGCCTAGATAGATGATCAAAAACTAAGTTTTCATCTCCCTACTTATCCCTAATCTCTAAATCAAATTCATGTAACAAAAAAATCTATATAATTAGTCTGGGTTTGGTTTCTTTCTTAGAAAGAAAATACTTCAAAGTAAAATAATCAGTAAAGATGATGAATTTTAAACCTAATAGGTAATATCTAAACTTCTCTAGAGAAAACACAATAGATAAAAATTCCTTTTAAGTGGTGGTATAATTTCTTTGAGCCTTATCTAGAAGTATATTAGAATAGTATACCACATAAAACTTTCGGTATCTCCTCTTTCCTAGGACATATCCACCAGCTATATCACTTGCATCACACATAAGTTCGAAAGGAAGTTTCCAATTAGGTGCAGTGACGATAGGTGATGTAGTGAGTTTTTATTTTAACAGATTAAATTATTTAAAACAATTTTCATCAAAATTTAAAGGTGAATCATTGAAAAGTAGAGAACACAAGGGCTTAGTGATTTTTGAAAAGTATTTTATAAACCTCTTGTAGAAACTAACATGCCCTAGGAAGCTTCTAACACCTTTAATATTTTCAGGAGGTGTTAATTTTTGAATGACTTCTATCTTTACAGTATAAACTTCCAAACCTCTCTTGGACACTTTATTTCCTAGAATAATACCTTAAGTGACCATAAATTAACACATTTCCCAGTTAAGCACAAGGTTGGTTTCTATGCATCTCTCCAAAACTAACTCCAAATTTCCAAGACATGTATCAAAAGTACTACCCACAATAGAGAAATCTTCCATGAAAACCTCAATGATCCTCTCAATAATATCATAAAAAATAGCCATCATGAACCTTTGAAAGATGGATGTGGCTCTACACAACTCAAAGGGCATCCGCCTGTAAGAAAATGTCCCAAAGGGGAATGTGAAGGTAGTCATCTTCCGATCCTATAGAGTAAGAGGAATTTGGTTGTAACTAGAATACCTATTTAGAAAACAGAAAAATTCATTCCCAGCAAGCCTCTCAATAATTTGATCAAAGAAGGGCATTATAAAATGATCCTTCCTAGTGGATGCATTAACTTCCTATAATCTATACCTACTCTCCATTTTATGGATTTCCTAACTTGGATTTCTTCATTTTTTTCATTTTTAATAACAATGAAACCTCCCTTCTTAGGAACGACTTGGACCATACTGACCCAAGTGATATCATAAATAGGGTAAATTATTCTAGTATCTAGTAGCTTGATCACTTCCTCTCTGACAACTGCTTTCATGTTTGTATTCAATCTTCTTTGACATTATACCCTAGGATTATGGTCTGGCTCTATAAGAATTTTATACATGCAGAATGAGGGACTAATTCCTTTAATTTTAGCTATGGTCCAACCTATGACAGATTTAAACTTTTTAATAATTTTCATCAATCTCACTTCTTGATTTTCATTAATCTCAGTAGAAATTATAATAGGCAAAGTGGAATTGTCGCCAAAAAATGAGTATTTAAAATGAGCAGGGAGTGGTTTTAGTTCCATAATGGGTTGTTTTTCAATTGAAGGAAGACTTTTGGGACTAGGTAGTCCAAGATCTTCAACATATCTCTTATAAGGGGTATGAACAAATGAAATATTTACAATTTCTAGCTCAAATTCAGAATTTATAGTGCTGTTGTCCAAAGTGGATAGCTCACTGTCCAGATTTTCCATATTTGAATTTAATAGATTTATTAAATTAGAATCATCAAGTTGTCTCAAAATATCTCCTTCAACATCATAAAAGTTCTTAGTAATATTTGTGTTAATAGAAACACCCTCAAATTCACTCAAAAATCTCCTAATTTCAGAAACAGAAGACTCTCCTATAGAAAAATCTGGACAGTTGTCCAAATTTGAAAAAAAATTCAGATTCTCTATTTGAGCAGAATTTCAAACTTGTGAGACATGAAAATCAGGATTTTTAGCTTCCAAATGAATTTATTCAATAGATGATTGATTTTCAGATTCTCCAAAGATTCCATTTTAGTTTTCATCTTCCAAAGACTCTACAATTGAACAGTTTTCAGAAAAGGTTGGTCCTTTGCATTTTTAAACACGTTAAACTCTTCTTGTTTTTCTCTAATTTTAAAGATAAGTTTACCTTTAGACACATCAATTACAGAACCAACAGTGGCCAAGAAGGTAATACCCAAGATGATGGTAACCTCTTGGTCACACTCCATATCCAGGACTAAAAAGTCCACTGGCAGAAAAAAATTCCCAACCCTAACTAGCAGGTCATCTACCCTCCCCATAGGATGAGTGAAAGATCTATTAGCTAACTAGAGTATGATTGTGGTGGGTTGAAGATCACCCAATCTCAACTGTTGAAACATTGGGTATGGGATCAGTTTAATACTGTCACATAAGTCACAAAAGCAGTTAAGTTGAGCAGAATTTCCTAAGGTATAAGGGATGAAAAAACTACCTGGGTCTTTAGGTTTGGGTGGGATTTTCTTTTAGAGAACAACACTACACTCTTCAGTGAGACTATAGGTAGACAATTCTTGAAGATTTTTTTTGAAACAATTTTCTTAAGAAATTTCAAGTAATATGGAATTTGAATCAAAGCTTGGATGAATGGAATGTTCACCAGAAGTTTGGACAAGAGACCAAGGAACTGAAGAAGTTCATCCTTGGTGTTACTTTGAGGTTTAAGTTTATCTAGGAATGGGATGGGTGGGGAAAAGTTTCTTTGGCTATTAGGCATATCCCTCACCGCTTCATGATCTTTTTTCCCTTTATTTTTTTGATTTTTAGAGAAATTTTCAGCATGATTTTCAGGTGAAAAATTCAGACTCTCTTCATTTACAACAGTTTTCTCTTGATTTCCATATTGGGTACAAAGCATATTTGTATTTTCAGATTCAATCGGTTTTTGATTTTAGGCATTTTCAAGGTCTTTTTTAGGAACAGTTTGAGTGTTAATCCCACTTATAGTGATAAAAACCATAGCTTTCTCTATATGATTAAGTTCAATTGTTCTAGAAAATCTTCCTTTATCTCTAAATGTAAAGTCTCTAACTATTTAGCCCAATTGAGTTTCTATGTTCTTCATTCTTGCATCATTTTTCATTTTATCTAACTCATATTGATTTTGATGTTTATTTAATTGAGTCATGTATCTTTCCTCTTGAGAACTCATTTTATTCAAAATTTGATCTAAATTAGAAGACATTTGGTCATCATTATTACCTTGAGAGTTTAAAGATTCACCCCTTTATTGATTTTGAAAGTTTTGTCTTAGTTGGTTCTAATAGTTAGGGATAGTGGATTGTTTAATTAGTCCTTGTTCTTTATAGGATAGATTGGGATGGTTCCTATAGCCTTGGTTGTAATTTTTTGAAAATTGATCTTCTTTAGGAGGCATCCTAGGACCATAATTAACAAAGTTTTAGTTTTCTTGTTGTGCTGGGATGTTAAAATTAGGATAGAAATTTTCAGTATGATCAAACATTCCACACTGGGCACACTATTCCCTTAAAGATTAATTATTGTCTTGATTTCCCAATTGATTAACAGTTAGTTTTGAATTCTGGTTCATTAAAGATTGAAGTTGGTTGGTGATTTTAGAAAGTTGTTCTTGAGTTTCATTCATTGAACTAATGTTAACATTAACATTTCTATTGACTCTTTTTCTTCTTGAATTTTTATGTTGTGAATTTAAAGCAAGATTATTAAAGATTGGTCTCAACACTTCATCAGTCTTATCATTATAGTTACCCCCAACATCTTGGTCTACTAAGTTATGATCAGAGGAGGAAAAGCATTCATAGAAGGTATCCATGAGAAGGTGAGACGGTAGTTGATGATGGGGGCACTGCATAAGCAGGTCCCTGAATCTATCCCAAGCTTCATGAAAAGATTCTCCATACTCTTGATAAAAACTAGTGATTTTTGTTCTCAGTTCTCCTTTTAATCTTTGGGGATAGAATTTCATTGTGAATGAGTTGTACACCTGATCCCAGTTTTCAAAAATGTTCCCATCTAGGCTCAAAAACCAGTTCCTAGCATTCCCTTTAAGGAAAAAGGGAAAGACTCTCATTCTCTGATCATTTTCAGTAATTCCTAAAAGAGGTAATTGTTTCACAGTATTATAGAAGTCTCTAATGAAGATAAGAGAGTCCTCATTAGAGAGCCCATTAAATGCAGGATGTAGTGAAATGTGTGACTATTTCAGTTTATAGTTTCAGGCTCTAGGTGAAAGTCGGATTGAAGAAGGATTACTTGACACTTAAGGGAGTTGGGACTCCCTCATCCTATTCCTCTACTCATTCTCTAAGAGTTCTAGATGGTTTTGGAAGTCATGAAGTGCAGGAACCCTATTATCTAAATTTTCCATTTCAGAGTTGTTTTTCTTCTTAAGAGCAGTAAGATGTTTATCCAATTCCAAGTTCAGGGGCTCTAATCTATCAGCAGTAGACCTAGTGTTCATGAACTATGTGATAAAAAGATGAAATTTATCATAAACAATACTAAATAGTAGCTCAACGGTACAAAAAATAGTAACAATTCAGCAGTAAAATGAAACCATTTTTTTTTTACAGTTTTCAATATTTCATTTTTTTGTGTAATTTTTGTGTTTGTGATTTTTTAAAATATTTTTAGAAAAGCAATGTTTCATTACTTCCCTAGAAATTGTGCAAAAACTAATGCCCAACTGTCGTTGAATTTGGGTAAAAGTTTAAAATTTTTATCTCCTACAACTATTGTATATGTGGTGAGTAGGGTCGAACCCACAGGGAAGGTAAATTGACCAACACTTTTCTAATTTTCTTAAAAACACCCCACTATTTTCAGCAGTGGGATTGGTTTTTATATATTTTTTACTTTTTTTTTGTAATCAATAAGAAACAAATTTTTTACTAATCACTAAGTTTCTAACTAAGGTGATGATGAAACTAACAGTGAACTAAGGTAGTGTAGTAAAAACTGGTAAACTTCTAATCTAAAGATAGCTCAGGGAATCTAAATTTACTAGTTTGAATGATCAACATCTTCAATCGTTTTTAACTAAAACCACAACCTCAAAAATGATCAAATAATCTCCCTCACCAAGTGATTAATCTCTCAGTTAAGTGAATCCAGAGTTCGCCACTACTAGAATCACCTAATTGTAAAAAGTATTGAATTAAAAATCCTGGAATAAATCTCGCCGTTTTAATCCAGTAGAATGAATTACACAATTGATTGTGTAATCCTTGATATTTTGCTCCAAAAGATCAAGAATTAAAGAACTCAAGTACTAGAGGCATGGAAACAATTTAAATTTTAAGAACAGATTCAAATTCGCCAGTTGAATCTGCAACTTTTTTTAAAAAAACTATTGAAAATGAATAATGTATTAACCAACAAAATTATATTCCCCAAACTAACACTAAGTTTAGCCTAAATTCATATTGATTACATATATGGAAAACATTTGATTACATAGAAAAGAAATTGAAAGAGAAACAGAGGAAGATGAAACTCCCCTGACTACTACGGTGTTGCACTGCTGGTTCTCGAATCTCCAGGACGAGGTTCTCTGGGATCTGTTCCGCTCTTTCCCCGAGAGATGAATTGTGAGTTGTGAGTGAATCAGTGAGTTGTGTGAATGATCGTCCCCCCTCATCGCTTGCTCTGTTTTTCACCTTTTTTATCTCTCTGTCATTTGCTGTAAGTCAATACATGTCTACTCGACAGTGACAGCCTTCTGCTCTTCGGATAGGTCTCAGTTCCACCCTTCCAGCAACACAAGTTTGGTTCATGAACAGTGGTGGCGATGTACCTCCTCGGTCCGACAATTTCTCCCCTTCAGTTCGGTGATGCAGGGTAACAGGGGATCATTCGGCTTGACCTACTTCTGTCCGGTCGGCACAACTTGGTTCGACTTTAGGTACCCAGACGACGGAAGACAGCGGTTGCGGTTTGGAGTTCCTCAAACAGCGGAGCCAGATCTGGTAGTTTGGCTTTAGATCTGCGGGTTTTGATGTTTGTTGTCGATCTGTAGTTTGGCTTTAGATCTGCGGGTTTTGATGTGAAGTGGGTCGCGGTGGTAGTGAAATGGTGCGGCGGGAACAGTCGCACACTGTTAATAACTAATTAAACAACACATAAATTAATTAATAAATAACTATAAACTAAAATACTTAATTTAAAGTGTACTCTAACTAAAATTGATAAAACAATTTAAACAATTGAAAGAATTTATAAATTGAAATAAAAATATTAAAATTAAGAAATGAGATTGAATTAATTAATAATGTTATTAAATGTTAAAAACATAATCTTAAAAGATTAAAAGTTGAAGTGAAGAATTATATAATTAAATACAATTACTAAGATTAATTGATTAAAAAATAAGAATTTCATATTACTATAAAGTAAGCAGATTAAAACACTAAACTAATTAATAAATTTTAAGACTATAAAATTAAAGTAGGACATACATTAATTATTTTAAAAGCTTAAAATACACAATTAATTATAAAAAATGATTAATTAATAAATTTAATTATAAAAACACTAAAGTACTAAAATTTAAAAAAAAAGTGCAAAAATAATTAATAAAATTATTAAAAAATAATTAAAAAGATGTAGCAAACTGAGTCAAATTTAGACCACATCAGTAACCAAGATGATTACGATACATTGACACAATTGGACTGAGGGGCAAGTCTGAGTCTGAACCTTTTACATAAAGAGGTGTTGTGAATTGTTTTGTTTAAAACCTTTTAAAGTTTTTAAAACTACATCTCACCACCTCTTATCTTTAGTCCATCTTGAATAAATTATTCAATCCTAATAACAATATAATTCGTATTTTTATCCAACAATTGGCATCAGACCACGATTCCACTACTCAAATACTTGTTTAACCTTTTATCTTCTTTACCTTTGTAGGTTTGTTTAAATTTTCTTATAAACAATTTTTTTATAAACTATTTTACACTAACGTGTATTCTAGAAAAGAATTTTTGTATCTGTTTTTGAGAGATGGTGGGACTTAATGTTGGATCCATTGATAATATCAATCCCAATAAACCACCAATTTTTGATGGTGCTGATTATGAATATTAGAGGGATACAATGGAGACTTTTGTGATCAACATAAGAGTAGATTATTTTTTTCATACTGACTGGTGATTATAAAATACATGATAATGAAGTTAAAGCCTTTATGAATCAAGAGAATCTGGAATATTAGTTAAATTACAAGGAAAGAAACACTTTGTTATGTTCTATGATAAGAAATATATATAACCATACTTCTTCTTGTGATGCTTCTAATAGTATCTAGAAAAAGTTAGAAGTCACACACTTTGGAACTTCAAAATTTGTTGAAATAAGGAGAGCCACGATAAGAGCTGATTATCAAGCCTTTGAATTTCTACAAGGTGAATCAGTTGAAAAAATTCATCAGAGATTCATGAAGATTATTAACAGTTTTCAAGATATTGGTGAAAAAGGATTATATGATGGAATTCTCATTGAGAAAATCATTGATATCATGCCCAATGAATGAGAGTCTAAGAGGACAACTATTGATGAAACAAGGAAAGTTGGTAATATCACCCTTAATGAATTAATTGGCACTCTTATGTAGTATGAAGGTAGATTAAAGAGAGATGTTGTTAAAATCCAAGAAAAATAATAGAGGTATTTCTTTCAATACTACTACAATTCCTACTAAAGTTTATAAAGGTGTTGGGCCCAACGGAAGCACGTGGGTGGATGTTCCCACTTGGCCTTTTGTCATTAACAATGATCAATCCGGGATCAATACGACGATAAACGCCAATCTCTACGGATCGAATCACAAGAATGGACAAATAAAAGGAAAGTCTCGGAACAACAAAGTAGGATCGTTACAGTTTGATTATAATTAATTTAATCAATTGAAAAGAAATACCTTTTGGGTGTTCTTTCTTCGTTGATGTTCTTGATCACGTTCTGATGTGATTCGTCGTTGCGTCGCATAAGCCAAGTGTAGACTTCTTCTAGCGGTGATCCACACGTGTACCTCGTATCTCGGGACGTCGCCAAAGGAGTCTCCGGGTGCTAGTGTGGAGAAACCTTTGCTTGAGTTATCCACCTTAGATCGTCTTGATCCGATGGGAGATGATCTCTCTCGGTCTTGAGAGAGTTCTTGGAGGAAGAGGTTCTTTCGGCCTTGAAAGAATTATCCAGAGTTGTTGTGCACAACAATTCTCTTGTGTAAGGAAAAGAGTTGGGGTTGTGAGGATATTTATAACCGGGTTTGAGGTTGTAGAGTTATGACAATAAATAAACGCGTTACGCATTTTATTTATTTCATTGACTCTTATTTAAAACCCCCATGTCGAATAATTAATTCCTTGACTTGCGCCCACGCTGATTATAATAAATATCATTTAATAAAACGATATTTCCTCAAAATCCCGACAGGAAAAACTACATGGCGTGTATTAATAAATACATAGCATGTACTTGTTTTTCATTGAAAACTACACAGCGTGTACATTCAATGTACACTGTGTGTATATATTGTTTTCATTTATTCATTTCCTTTCCAAAATGAAAACTACACGGCGTGTACATTTAATAATACACAGCGTGTACTTGTTTTCAAAATAAAACTACACAGCGTGTAATCATTGATACACGGCGTGTACTTGTTTTATTTTATTCTTTCCCCAACATTAAAACGATTTAGGCTTCCTTGAATAATTATTAAACCACGTACGAGAATAATCTTTATTCTTCTTGAGATACTTGAATACACTTAGTGTGTGACCCTCTAGGCCTCTTTCTCGTTGGCATTAGGCGGGCTTGCCTAAAGTCTAAGATTACTTTTTAGCAATGGGTCAAGGCACCCAAGAGAAAAAAGTTGACGCCACATTGACGTATCACCTCATACGAATGCTTACTGTGTAATTTAATCCCTATGTCTCAATATCTCATCAAGCAGGTTTCATGGCAGTGTCATAAACCTATATGCTTGATTTGTCGTTCTTTGACTACCTAAAATAAACTCGTCGTTTACACCATGGCCATGGAATTTAATGCGACAGTTCTATTTCAATCAAAGGGCCGAGATATCAAATTCCATAAATGGAAGGGACAAATCCTTCCCTGACTTATCCATTAACAACATGTCACTCGTGACGCACCCAACGTACCCTACTTCCCGCCAACTGTGTGCATGACGGTTTTCGTCAGTAAATCTAAGTGCGCGAGTCATGACATGAATTAATGATAATCTTCCAGTCTAAGGACCAATACACACACTCATAGATAGAAATGTCCGATGACACCGAGACATGTGGAATTGCTACTGGCGGGTCTGTTCTCATAATCTCCCATCTTGGAGATTACCAAGTGCGAACTCCATGAGAGAGAGTCTTGTCTTCTTACGAGTACTCGCAAATGACGGTCTGTATACTATGTGTCCTATCATAGTATATCATCCAACTGTAAAACTTTATTTAATAATATTGTTATATCATTTCAAGGTTCTCATCATAGCGGGGATCTTCCATGACCTTATCAATGCAACATATATTCTAGGACATTATTATATTATAGTCATGCAAAAAAATGAACAATATATAATAAGCGAACATTCATGTAATCAAAGTACAAAACAGTTGGTTGTCAGGACACCAACCCTTACAAACTCCCACTTGGACTAGAGCCAACTGTCTATGACTTTTAGTCCGCTAGACCTCACATGATGATCATGTTTCTGCTGAGTCAAGGATTTAGTCAAGGAGTCCACCACATTGTCTTCCGTGGAAATACTGCTCACTGCAACTTCACCTCTCTGAGAAAAATCCCTCAAGAGATGATACTTCCGAAGTATGTGCTTTGTCTGCTGATGTGACCTTGGCTCTTTTGCAAGTGCCACCGCTGAATTATTCTCACAATAGACTGTGATAGGATCTTTACTGCTTGGTACTACATCCAGCTCTTGGATGAAGCTTCGCATCCATACTGCTTATTTAGCTGCCTCAGAAGCTGCGATATACTCAGACTCCACTGTAAAATCTGCCACCACACTTTGCTTTGAGCTCTTCCAGCTCACTGCACCTCCATTCAAACTGAAGATGTATCCAGTCTGCGACTTCATGTCATCTTGATCAGTTTGGAAACTAGAATCTACATGTCCTATGATGACTAGTTCTTTATCTCCTCCATAAACCAGGAACATATCCTTAGTATGCCTCAGATACGTAAGGATAGTCTTGACTGCCATCCAATGGAGGTCTCCTGGATCAGCTTGATATCTGCCTACCACACTTAATGCGTAAGCAACATCTAGCCTCGTACATAGCGTAGCATACATGACTGACCTAATTGCAGATGCATAAGGGATCCTTTCCATTCTCTTTCTTTCCTAATGTGTTTGATGACACATTTTCTTGGAAAGATGAATGCCATGTGACACTGGCAAAAATCCCCTCTTGGACTGTTCCATACTGAATCTCTTTAGTATCTTGTCAATGTATGTACTTTGACTCAGGCCTAGCATTCTCTTGGATCTATCAAGATGGATCTTGATCCCAAGAATATATGCTGCCTCACCCAAGTCTTTCATGGAGAATCATTTTTGCAACCATGCCTTAACTGACTGTATGATAGGTACTTCGTTTCCAATTAGTAATATGTCATCAACATATACTATTAGGAAAACGACTGCACCTCCACTAAACCTCTTGTAGACACAAGGCTCACATTCGTTCTTAACAAATCCAAATTTCATTACAGCTTCATCAAAACAAATTCTCTATGACCTTGATGCTTGCTTTAATCAATAAATGGATTTTTGCAACTTGCATACCTTGTTGGCATCTTTTGGAGTCACAAACCCTTCAGGTTGTGTCATGTAGACATCTTCCTGGAGGTTCCCGTTAAGGAATTCTGTTTTGACATCCATTTTCCAAACTTCAAAGTCATGGTAAGTGGAAATGGCCAATAGGATTCTGATGGATTTTAGCATCGCAACTGGTGAAAAGGTTTCATCATAGTCAATTCCTTGACGCTGTCTAAAACCTTTTTCAACCAGTCGTTCCTTATAGGTTCTGACTTGCCCCTCCATGTCCATTTTCTTCTTGAATACCCATTTATTACCAATAGGATTTACATCAATTAGAGGATCTACCAAAATCCAGACTTGGTTTTGGTACATGGAATCCATTTTAGAATTCATGGCTTCTTGCCCCTTGGCAACGTCGGTGCCTTCAACTGCTTCCTTGTAGGTAAGAGGATCATCATTGTCAACCAATAATGAGTCACCATCCCCGGTGACAATAAAACCATATCATTCTAGTTCTCTCACCTCTCTCGTGCTCCTATGCAGTTCTTGTGTCTCTGGAACAGATAGTTCTTCCACGGGGCTTTGTGGAATCTATTCTTGTACCAACTCCTGTGTATCTTGATCCTCAACTTCATCGAAGTCTATCTCGCTCCCACTATCTCTTTTAGAGATGTGCTCCCTATCAAGGAATATGGCGTGTCTTTCCACTATAACCTTTTTGTCTGAGTGGTTGTATAGTAAATATCCCCTTGTTTCCTTAGGATATCCTATAAATATACACTTTGTACCTCGGGGTGCAAGTTTGTTACCTGAAGAGGCCTTAACAAATGCTTCGCTACCCCAGATATATAAATTCGAAAACATGGCTTTCCATCCACTCCATAACTTGTATGGAATACCATTTATCGATTTAGTTGGTACTTGGTTTAGTATGTGTGCTACTGTTTGTAATGAATATCCCCAAAAGGATAATGGAAGACTCGCATGACTCATCATTGATCTCACCATGTCCAATAGGGTGCGGTTCCTCCTTTCACTTACACCATTCCACTGAGGTGTGCAAGGAGGAGTGAGTTGAGATAGAATCTCAAACTCCCGTAAGAAGTCAATGAAGTCCTATTTAAGATATTCTACTCCTCTGTCTGAGCATAGTTTCTTAATCTTCTTACCAGGATGTTCTCAACTTCATTCTTGTATTCTTTGAACCGATCAAAAAAATCTGACTTATACCTCATTAAGTAGATATATCCATATCTACTAAAATAATCAGTAAAAGTTATGATGTATGAGAACCCACCCCTTGCTTCAACTGGAAATGGTCCACACACATCTGTGTGAACTAATTCTAGAATCTCTTTACCTCTTTCACCTTTCCCACTAAATGGGGCTTTGGTCATTTTGCCTTGTAGACACGCATGATATACACCAAGTGGTTTTAGTTCGAAAGAATCTAAATACCCATCTTGATGTAATTTTGTCAAACGTTTCTCACTGACATGACCTAGCCGGTGATGCCAAAGTTGGGTGTGGTATGAGTCATGTGAATTTACTTTGTCATCGATTGCCATTACTTGGTTTGTGTAGTCTAACACATAAAGGTTGTTATATAAATTTTCCCTACCAAAACAAATGAAATCTTTATAAAAGTAGCAACATCCACTTCCAAACATGAATATGAATCCATCAGCATCGAATCTGGACGTCACGACCCATCCTCGGGGCCCGTGCCGCGACTACCCCAAGCCCGCCTTCCATAGGCCAGGGGCTGGCGACTAGCACCAAGGCGTAAATCCCGGAAAAGGGAAGACATTGCCTTTGTAAAGTAAACCACAAACACCACAGAGCAAGCAGACAGAAGTAAATACTAAGTAAAAACAGGTACAACAGTAAGTGCAGAAAAGTAAGTGGGCCAGTATACAAACCCAAACTGAAAGTAAAGTACAACTGGAAAGGGAAAACATCAACTGAAAAGTGAAGCCGCAACGTCGAGCTGTCCACTGGAAATCCCACCTGAAGGGTGGGTACAAATAGAATCCACTGCTCCTCGGGTCCAGCCGACCGCTCCGAGTACATCCCGCCCAGTGGTCCACCTCCAGGTACCGTCCTGCTCCGCAAGCCTCAACCACGATCAGCGTTGTCCGTCGTCTGCAACCAACACAACGTAGTGCGGGCATATCCCGTGCAGGGGTGAGTATAAGCTACTCAGTAGGGACCCCGAGACCCCCAAAGGTCTCCCAGAATCCACCAAGGATAAACCACAAAGGAAAGATACAATCACGAAGTAACATTCGACACTGCTTAGATATATGCCCATACATATACCTAAGTCTTCAATTCTTATTCGGCTCCAACATCCGAGCCCAAGTACAACCCAGTCCACAAAGGAAAGCAAAACGTAAATCCACACAGGATAGCACAACAAAATCCACAAAGGAAAGCAAAACAGGATTTCAGCTCACACAGGTATACTTCTTCATATGACGATAAAGATGACCAGATATTGCCACTGATTCATCTAAGCCGTCGGACCCACAAAGGATCGATAGGTACTAACCCCCGCAATGACCCACAAAGGATCTGACCGACACAGGATCGATAGGTAACTAACCCCCGCAATGACCCACAAAGGATCTGACCCACACAGGATCGATAGGTAACTAACCCCCGCAATGACCCACATAGGATCGGACCCACACAGGATCTGTAGGCGCTGGCCCACACAGGACCGCTGAGCGCTGACCCACACAGGATTGGACCCACACAGGATCGGTAGCACTGACCCACAAAGGATCGCTGAGTGCTGTAGTCGTCGCCGTCGAATCCACTGAGGATCTCTGTACAGTCGTCGCCGTCACAGTAGCAGTCGCAGCCAGCTCTAGGGTTCCGGCACACAGCAAGCTCGTTCGGGAGGGTCCGCTCCCCGAGCCGAGAGGCTGATACATCAACTGACACATAGTCCAGATTTGATGTATCCAAAAGTTCCGTATCGTCAATAGGAACTCAACGTCGCAGACGGCGCGTCAATCGGACGCCCGGTCTGAGAGTTATTGGCTTTTTCGTCCCAGGGGCCCGGTTGGTTTTTAAGTCAAAACCCACCCGACCGTACTCCACCTGCGTCCAAACCTCGTGTGGAGTAATCCAAAAGATCCGTCTCACTTAGAGGAATCAATCAAAGTCGACGGTACGTCAATCGTACATCCAAAGCTCAAGATATGAGCGTTTCCGCTCCGAGGTCCCGGTTGGTTTCGTGTACGAACCAACCCGGCCGAACCCAAAGTATTCCGAAACCTCGAGTGTGATATACCAAAACGACCGTCTCGATCCAAGGATCGCATCGCCGCTGACGGCGCGTCGATCGGAGGCCCGTAGCTCAAGATACGGGCTCGTCCCGGGACTCGTTCTTCACTGCAAAGCCTTCAAAATTAACTTGCGGCCCCGTTTGTCATCGCCCGCCAATCTGCGCATAACAAACAAAAAGGGCGGTGAGTTCAGACTTGTTCGTTGGTCCGCACCCACCGCGTTAGCGGTTTTTAAAGTCTCACAACAATCATATTTAACAACCGGGGATATAAATCACAAAGATTTAAAAGGAACAACCCCTACCTCGTCGTTGTCGTCGGATGAGTTCTTCGCGGAAGAAGAGGATCGTCGAGTCGCGGAAGGGGCGTCGCGTCGTCGCGGTACACGGAGTCGCGTCGACGATCTCCGATGGTTAAAGAAAACACACAGATTTAATTTCACGAATTAAATCCATGTTGAGGATAAAATTCATAAAGGAAATTTAAAAGATCCGCAATCTCCTACCTCAAGCAGTTGATGATCGAAGATTGTTGCGGGGAAGAACGTCGTGGAAGAAGCATCACGGAAGGAGAATCGTCGGCGTCGCAGAACACGGCGTCGCGTCGTCGATCTCTGAAATTTCGGCGTTCTTCGCGTTCTTCGCATTCTTCGCGTTCTTCGCGTTCTTCACGAAGGAGGATGAAGATACTGTTTCTCCAAATCCTCTCAACAAACAACACCCAAGAAGAAAGTGTGTTGGTCTTATTTTATTATTATGCCAACAGTTTGAAAACATGTTAAGAAACAAACCATTAATTCGGTGAATTAATGGCAACGTCTTAACTGTCCAATTAATAGGGGCGTTAAGAGTTTTAGAAAACGCACCAGTTGACTTTCATTAAAGAGGAGTTTTCACGGGTGCGTTACTTAGAGGAAAAGAAACAGTGGGGATCGTGCGGGCCCCACCTCACAAATATCCTACCAAGAGGGTAGGATATTTTGGGTTCCACCCTATCAGCTTCAACTTAGCTTAAGTGGCTTTAAGTGGCTTTAAGTGAAATAAAATAAAGTTGTCGCACCACTTTATTTTATTTTTTTCACTTAACCCCAAAAATTAAAAACCACACCCGAGCAAACGCAACTCTGGAAGAGGCGTTTCTAAGCAAGTACCGGTGCTACGATTCCATCGGTGCCCTCAGAATTTGATTCCGAGCACCGGTTCAAAAGTTAGAAAAACCCGCTCGTTCGTTCATTGAACGTACCCGAGCCAAACTTCGGAAAATGATTCCGGGCACACCGGGCCTCGGAATCACGTGCCGTCAGAAACTGCGTTCTTGTAAAATTCCAAAGAAAATTAAGAAAAAAAATTATTTGAAATTTACGGGTCTTTACATCACTCCCACCTCAGGTCTTTACGTCCTCGTAAAGATACATCATAAACTAGGGAAACAAATGCGGGTACTGAGCACGCATCTGAGCCTCCCTCTCCCAAGTGCTCTCCTGGAGGTTCTCGTGCTGCCATATGATGCGCACTAGAGGAATCGAACGTCCATGTAGGACCCACTCCTATCGATCCTCGATCTCTACTGGGACCTCCGCAAAAGTCGCCCCATCATAAACTTCTAGCTCCCCATGGTCAATGATATGCGTCGGGTCGTGCACGTATCTCCTCAGCTGAGATACGTGGAAGACGTCATGCACCCAGTGCAACTGAGGTGGTAGAGCCAGGTGATAGGACACCTCGCCAATCCTGCTGCGGACCTGGAATGGTCCGATGAAGCATGGAGACAACTTTCCGCCTCGACCAAATCTCCGCAAACCACGTTGAGGTGAGACACACAAGAAAACGTGGTCGCCATCCTCGAACTCTAGTGGCCTCCGCCTCCTATCAGCGTAAGATTTCTTCCGGCTCTGAGCTGTCCTCATCCACTCGTGGATGACCTGGACCTTCTCTGTCGTGGCTCGGACCATCTCTGGTCCCACAAGTGCTGACTCCCCAGGGTCTGTCCAGCATAAAGGAGATCTACAAGGCCTGCCGTACAACGCCTCGTATGGTGCCATCCCGATGGTGGAGTGGTTGCTGTTGTTGTATGCAAAATCCACCAAGGGTAGATGGTCCTCCCAACTGCGACCAAAGTCGAGGACACATGCGCAGAGCATGTCCTTGAGAGTCTGAATGGTCCTCTCCGTCTGACCATCTGTCTGAGGGTGAAAGGCGGTGCTCAGACGTAGCTGCGTCCCGAACGCCTCCTGCAACCCCTTCCAAACCGGGAAGTAAAGCGAGTATCTCGATCGGAGACGATAGATGATGACACACCGTGAAGCTGTACAATCTCCTGAATGTAGATACGTCCCAAGCTCTCCACTGAGCCCTGCTCTCTGATGGGTAAGAAGTGAGCCGACTTGGTGAGTCGGTCGACAATCACCCAAATGGAGTCGTGACCTCTGGAAGTGTGTGAAAGTACAGTTACGAAATCCATAGATATCCCATCCCACTTCCACTCCGGGACCTCCAAGGGCTGTACCAAGCCTGCTGGTACCTGATGCTCCGCCTTCACCTACTGGCAGGTGAGGCATCGAGAAACGAACTCTGCCACATCCTTCTTCATGCCCGGCCACCAGTGCTGTCGTCTGAGGTCCTGGTACATCTTCGCCACTCTAGGATGTACCACCAAAGGAGAAGTGTGAAACTCTCTCAGCACCTCCTCCCGTAAGGCAACTGGTACCAAGGTACATCCTCTGAAAAGGACATCGTTCTCTGCTCCAAGGGAGAAACCATCAGGTGCCTGACCTGAGGATATCTGTGCACGCCGCGTCTCACAGTCAGCGTCCCCACGCTGTGCCTCTCTGACCTATTGTAGTAGTGGAGGAGAGACTGTGAGAGACTGAAGGAAGGCTACGCCATCTCTATCCATGAATGATATCTGCAAGGCGACTACCTGCTCTGTCGCCTCCTCAAGTAGCTGAATGCCCTTCCTCCTGCTGAGAGCATCAGATACCACGTTCCCCTTCCCAGGAGTATAGACTATCTCAAAGTCATAGTCCTGGAGGAACTCAAGCCATCGCCGCTATCTCAGGTTCAGGTCCTTCTGAGAAAAGATGTACCTGAGACTCTGTTGGTCAGAAAAGACTGTAAAGCGCTCGCCCATTAGATAGTGTTGCCATGTATTCAGAGCGAAGACCACTACTGCTAACTCCAGGTCATGGGTAGCGTAGTTCTGCTCATGCGGCCTCAACTGATGTGATCCATAAGTGATCATTTCCTGCTCCTGCATCAGGAAACATCCGAGTCCGGTCCCTGATGCATCGCAGTAGACTACGTACCCTACTCCCTCCTCAGGCAACCTCAAGATAGGGGCGCTGGCCAATCTCTATCTCAGCTCCTGGAAGCTCTACTGACATCTGTCTGACCACAAAAAGGGTTTCCCCTTCTTCGTAAGAGCTGAGACTGGTGCCGCAACTCTGGAGAAGTCTGGCACAAATCTCCGATAGTATCCATCTAGTCCCAAGAAACTCCGCACCTCCGTCACGCTCCTGGGTGGCTCCCAAGCTAGCACTGCCTCGATCTTCGCAGGATCCACTGCAACTCCCGCCTCAGAGATGACATTCCCCAAGAAGTGGACCTCACATAACCATAACTGATACTTCGAGATCTTGCCATAAAGTTTGTGCTCTCGGAGTGTGTCTAGTACAACTCGCAAGTGGTAGGCGTGCTCCGCCTCAGTCATCGAGTATATAAAAATGTCATCGATGAAGACCACGACAAATCGATCAAGGTATGTCTGAAAGATCCTGTTCATGAGGCCCATGAACACCGCTGGAGCATTGGTTATGCCGAATGGCATAACCAAGAACTCATAGTGGCCATACCGACATCTGAAGGCCGTCTTCTCCATGTCCTTGTCCCGAACTCTGAGCTGATGATAGCCTGACCTGAGGTCTATCTTCGAGAACCACCGTCCTCCCTTGAGCTAATCGAAGAGGTCATCAATCCTCGATAGCAAATACTTGTTCCTCACCGTCACCTGGTTCAGGCGACGATAGTCGACACAAAGTCGCAAGCTTCCGTCCGCCTTCTTGGCGAACAATATCGGGGAAGCCCATGGTGAAACACTGGGTTGGATGAATCCCTTGCCCTGTAAGTCCTCCAACTGTACCCGTAGCTCTCGAAGCTCAGCGGGGGCCATCCGATATGCTGGAGTGGATATCGGGGCTGTCCCAGGGTACAGATCAATATAAAAGTCTACCTCTCTGCGAGGAGGAAGTCCTGGAACGTAGTCGGGAAAGACATCCACATACTGATCCACCACTGCAGGAAAACTAGGACTCCGCACGTCAACTGCTCCTAGGATGAGGCTAGCCAACTGACGAGTGATGGGTTGTCCTCTCCTCTGTGAGAGTCCATCCTGTGCTGCGAAGGCTCCCTTCTCACCAGTGAAGGTGAACCTTCTCCCGTCGGTGCGTACACATCGCACCTTGCGCCTAATACAGTCGATCTGAGCATGGATGGTAGACAACCAATCCATGCCCAAGATGACATCGTAAGGCCTCGATGCCGCTAAAAGAAGATCCCATATGAAGCTCTCGCCTCCTAGAGTAAGCTCACACTACCGACACCAGTGCGTAATCGTCGAGTTTTCTCCCGTAGGAGTCTCTAGCCATAAGGATCGAGCCAACGGCTCTGTCGGAATCTCCGAGCTCCGAACAAGGGAAGCGACTATGAAAGAGTGACCCGCTCCTGTGTCTATAAGAACTGCAGCAAGGGTGTAATAGACACAGATAGTACCTCGAATCATCTCAGGTGCGCCGTGGTCATAGGCCTCTACTGCCTGGAGCTGTGCCTGTCTCTGCCCGCCAGCTCCCTGTAGCCGGGGTGGACCTCCCGGTGGTGGTGGTGGTAGAGCCTCAAAGCATCGCCCACCACCTGCTACTCGGCCAGCTCCTCTGCCTCGTCCTCCTCCTCCCTGCAGACTGCCACGGTCAACCCTCTGCCTCTGCCTGGGTGGCCCCTCAACCGTCTGCTGCTCCTCGGCACGGTGGGTCGGGCAGTCACGAGCCATGTGACCCTGCCCGCCGCATGTGTAGCACTGCCTGCCTCTCGAAAGACTGGCTCCACGCTATGTGCCCCGCACTACTGAGCTAGTGTCCTTTGATCGTCTACGTGAGGGTCTGGCCTGCCTGGACCCCTGAGTCATCCGTCGACTACCTGCCACAGAAGACTCTGCTACGTGCCGCCCCGCGGTAGGTTTCGCTGCTGATGAAGGCTCAGCACGGAACCTCTCGATCAAAAGGGCTCGCTCCAGTACTCCTGCCTGAGTCAGAATGCTGAGGGAGATCAGCGATGCCCTAATCTCATGTCTCAAACCCTTCTCAAAGGTCCGGGCCTAGAAGAATGGGTCCCGTACCATGTATGTCGAGTAACGCGAGAGATTGGTAAATCTTGCCGAGTACTGGGCGACCGTCAAGCTGCCCTGCCGCAGCTGAAGAAGCTCCTGGATGCGCACCGCACAGAGGGTGGCCGAGACGAACTCTGAGAAGAAGAGGCCCTCAAAGTCTGTCTAGAGAAGAGATGCCTCATCATGCACCTGGAGCATCAAGCTCCACCATCGACCCACTGCCGCGTGCAGTAGGCTCGCCGCGAGGATCACCATGAGGTCTGCTGGTGTCCTCACTAACCGAAAAACTCGTACCACTGCCTCCATCCAGTCCTCGGCTGCCTGGGGGTCTGTCTCCCCGCGGAACTTGGGCAGTCGCTGGCACTGGAACTCATGCAGTGCACTAAGGTGACGTGCATCGTCAGCGGTTGGGGCTGGAAGCATCGGTGGCTCGGTGGGTAGAGGTACCGCTAATGCCTCAACTGTCAAAGGGCCCTGCACCGAGGCCTCATCGCTCGGTGGGCTGTCGTCACGCTCAACTCTCGGAACCCTAGCTGGCTGCCATCGTGGGGCCATCCAGAAAAGGAAACAGGTGTGCCATGGTCAGAACAGTATACCTGGTGAGCTGACACAAATTAATCACAAAGAAAACTTGAAACACACATGCAATCAATTTTTTTCGTGCATTAAGTCGGAAATCAGAAGTCAGGGTCCTGGTGTACGGATACGTCGGCCGCCGCACCAACAATGGGCTCCCTGGACTGATAACCACACCCAATACGCTTAACACTATTGCTTCACATAGAAAAAGATCAGAGTCCAAAGTTCTGTGGTAGAACCGAACTCCTCTGATACCAATTTTTCACGACCCGTCCTCGGGGCCCGTGCTGTGACTACCCCAAGCCCGCCTTCTATAGGCCAGGGGCTGGCGACTAGCACCAAGGCGTAAATCCCGGAAAAAGGGAAGGCATTGCCTTTGTAAATTAAACCAAAAACACCACATAGCAAGCAGGCAGAAGTAAACACTAAGTAAAAACTGGTACAACAGTAAGTGCGGAAAAGTAAGTGGGACAGTATACAAACCCAAACTGAAAGTAAAGTACAACTGGAAAGGGAAAACAACAACTGAAAAGTGAAGCTGCAACGTCGAGCTATCCACTGGAAATCCCACCTGAAGGGTGGGTACAGATAGCCTCCACTACTCCTCGGGTCCAACCGACCGCTCCGAGTACGTCCCGCCCAGTGGTCCACCTCCAGGTACCGTCCTGCTCCGCAAGCCTCAACCACGATCAGCGCTGTCCGTCATCTGCAACCAACACAACGTAGTGCAGGCATAGCCCGTGCAGGGGTGAGTATAAGCTACTCAGTAGGGACCCCGAGACCCCTGAAGGTCTCCCAGAATCCACCAAGGATAAACCACAAAGGAAAGATACAATCACGAAGTAACATTCGACACTGCTTAGATATATGCCCATACATATACCTAAGTCTTCAATTATCATTCGGCTCCAACATCCGAGCCCAAGTACAACCCAGTCCACACAGGAAAGCAAAACGTAAATCCACATAGGATAGCACAACACAATCCACAAAGGAAAGAAAAACAGGATTTCATCTCACACATGTATACTTCTTCATATGGCGATAAAGATGACCAGATATTGCTACTGATTCATCTAAGCCGTCAGACCCACAAAGGATCGATAGGTACTAACCCCCACAATGACCCACAAAGGATCTGACCCACACAAGATTGATAAGTAACTAACCCTCGCAATGACCCACAAAGGATCTGACCCACACAGGATCGATAGGTAACTAACCCCCTCAATGACCCACACAGGATCGAACCCACACAGGATCTGTAGGCGCTGGCCCACACAGGACCGCTGAGCGCTGACCCACACAGGATCGGACCCACACAGGATCGGTAGCACTGACCCACAAAGGATCACTGAGTGCTGTAGTTGTCGCCGTCGAATCCACTGAGGATCTCTGTACAGTCGTCACCGTCACAGTAGCAGTCGCAGCCAGCTCTAGGGTTCCCGCACACAGCAAGCTCGTTCGGGAGGGTCCACTCCCCGAGCCGAGAGGCTGATACATCAACTAACACATAGTCCAGAGTTGATGAATCCAAAAGTTCCGTATCGTCAACAGGAACTCAACGTCGTAGACGGCGCGTCAATCGGACGCCCGGTCTGAGAGTTATTGGCCTTTTCGTCCCAGGGGCCCGGTTGGTTTTTAATTCAAAACCAACCCGACCATACTCCACCTGCGTCCAAACCTCGAGCGGAGTAAGCCAAAAGATCCGTCTCACTTAGAGGAATCCATCAAAGTCGACGGTACGTCAATAGGACGTCCGAAGCTCAAGATATGAGCGTTTCCGCTCCGAGGGCCTGATAGGTTTCGTGTACGAACCAACCCGGCCAAACCCAAAGTATTCCGAAACCTCGAGTGTGATATACTGAAACGACCGTCTCGATCCAAGTATCGCATCGCCGCTGACAACGCGTCGATCAGAGTCTCGTAGCTCAAGATACAGGCAAAAGTCTAAAAAGGTCTGAAAACGGGGGGTCTGGGCCCGGACCGACCCGACCCAACCCCCCTGGGTTGGCCCGAACCGGGTCCGACCCGGCCAGTGCGGCCCGGCCCGGTGGTCCAGCTGGGTGGCTCGGCCGGCGCGCTGGCGCTGGCCAGGCGCCGCGCAAGGCAGCCCCCCCCCCCCCCCCCCCCCCGCGCGCGCGCCGTGACACCCGGACGCGGCTTAAGCCGCGTCCCTCCTCCGCGGTCCCGCGTGGCCATGGGACCGACCAGCGCCGGCGTGCCGGCGGGGGCTTCCGCGGACCACCGGACGCGCTCCGGTGGTCCGATTTGCGCGCGGTCTTCGCCAGTGCTCGTCCCGGAACTCGTTCTTCACTGCAAAGCCTTCAAAATTAACTTGCGACCCCGTTTGTCATCGCCCGCCAATCCGCACATAACAAAAAAAAGGGCGGTGGGTTCGGATTTGTTCGTTGGTCCGCACCCACCGCGTTAGCGGTTTTTAAAGTCTCACAACAATCATATATAACAACCGGGGATATAAATCACAAAGATTTAAAAGGAACAACCCCTACCTCATCGTTGTCGTCGGACGAGTTCTTCACGGAATTGACCATCGCGGAAGAAGAGGACCGTCGAGTCGTGGAAGGGGCGTCGCGTCGTCATGGTACACGGCGTCGCGTCGACGATCTCCGAGGGTTAAAGAAAACACACAGATTTAATTTCACGAATTAAATCCATGTTGAGGATAAAATCCACAAAGGAAATTTAAAAGATCCGCAATCTCCTACCTCAAGCAGTTGATGATCAGAGATTGTTGCGGGGAAGAACGTCGCGGAAGAAGCGTCACAGAAGGAGAATCATCGGTGTCGTGGAACACGGCAGCGCGTCGTCGATCTCCGAGGGTTCAGCATTCTTCGCGTTCTTCGCGAAGGAGGATAAAGATACTGTTTCTCCAAATCCTCTCAACAAACCACACCCAAGAAGAAAGTGTGTTGGTCTTATTTTATTATTATGCCAACAGTTTGAAAACATGTTAAGAAATGAACCATTAATTCGGTGAATTAATGGCAATGTCTTAACTGTCCAATTAATAAGGGCGTTAAGAGTTTTAGAAATCGCACCAGTTGACTTTCATTAAAGAGGAGTTTTAGCGGGTGCGTTACTTAGAGGAAAAGAAACGATGGGGCTCGTGCAGGCCCCACCTCACAAATATCCTACCAAGAGGGTAGGATATTTTGGGTTCCACCCTATCCGCTTCAACTTAGCTTAAGTGGCTTTTAAGTGGCTTTAAGTGGCTTTAAGTGAAATAAAATAAAGTTGTCGCACCACTTTATTTTATTTTCTTCACTTAACCCCAAAAATTAAAAACCACACCCGAGCAAACGCAACTCCGGAAGAGGCGTTTCTAAGCAAGTACCGGCGCTGCGATTCCATCGGTGCCCTCAAAATTCGATTCTGAGCACCGGTTCAAAAGTTAGAAAAACCCGCTCGTTCGTTCACTGAACGTACCTGAGCCAAACTTCAGAAAATGATTCCGGGCACACCGGGCCTTGGAATCACGTGCCGTCAGAAACTGTGTTCTTGTAAAATTCCAAAGAAAATTAAGAAAAAAATTTCCATGAAATTTACGGGTCTTTACACTGGATACTGAAATAATGTTTTTGGTTACAGAAGGAACATAATAAAAACCTTTTAACACCAAGATCATTCCATTTGGAAATGTGAGGTGGTAGTCCCCGATATCTACAACAGCAAGTCTGGCTCTGTTGGCTGCTCATAGATCTACCTCCCCTCGATCAATCTTCTTGAATCTACTTGGTTCTTGTATTTGGATAAATATGTGAGCACCACAAGCTGTATCTAATACCCAATTTGTAGAAACCGATAGATTGAATTCGATGACAAACGCACCTAAATCTTCCCCTTGATTCCTTGGCTGTGTGCAGTTTTTCTTCCAGTGGCCCTTCTTTCCACATGCGAAACAAACAACATCTTGTTCCCTTGCCTCCCATTTGATCTTCCTTTTCTTGGAAGGCCTTGAAGAATCTTTGGGCTTAAATCTCTTCTCCTCCCTTTCCTTTTATTCACCATAAGGATAGAAGGGTTTTCACGCTTCATGTCATTATCCACTTGGAGAATGAGGATAAGAAGATCAGACATAGACTTCTCAATGTTGTTCATGTTGAAATTCACAACAAAGTTTAAGAATCTATGGGGAAGTGATGCAAGAATGAGATCGGTACCCAGTTCTTCGGGGAGTTTAAACCCTAGAACCTCCAAACACTCAATGTAGCCAATGAGCTTGACTACATGAAGCCCAGCTGAGGCACCCTCTCCAAACTTGCTCTGGAATAGAGCCTTGGAGATCTCAAACCTTTCCTGTCTTGATCTCTCCTAGTATAGACCACGGAGGTGCTCGATCATGCTATAGGCATCCATGTCTCCATGAGACTTCATGAGCTCACTAGACATTGATGATAGCATCAAACATTGAATGTAGAGTGCATCATTCAAATGTTGATCGTAGACTAGTAAATATTCATCACTCTCCCCTGGGGCAGGGGAATCCAGAAGTGAGGACTCCAGCACGTAAAACTTTCATTCACGGCGTAGGATAACCCGAAGGTGCCTAAACCATTCCTGAAAGTTACTATCGGTGAGGATATTGTCTTTATCCAGAATTTATCGCAGATAAAATGTGGTTGATGAGCTTTTCATGTTTGTTTCTACAATTTAAAAGAGAATAATTATCATTACTTTCTTGATTACATTTTATGAGAAATAATAAATTTTATTAAGTCTCCCACTATTTTATCAAGTCCCAATGGCCCTCACCATTGAACTCGGAATGTCCGGTTGCTTTGACATTATAATGGAAAGGATCCATATTCCTCTTCGCATAAACCTAACAAGGGTTGGTAAAGCTATTTGAAGGTATTTAGGTAGGCAGGTCTTTACCAACTGTGAGCTTACAGTTCCATGATCTGTTGAGTGGACTCCCCAATCCTGAAATCCTGACTTGGATTTCATCAACTCTTGCCTCCAATATTATATCAAGTCTATCAAGGGCTACTTCTTTTGATGTAATATGGTTATGTCAACCCAAAACCTTTCATAATGGCTTCTTTTATAAACGTAAGTGTCCCAACAAGGGTTGGTCAAACACATAGTTTTATTGAGTCTTGACCTTAATCAAGTAACGGAAGGCTTGGCCTGACTTAATATGGTATTGAGGGATTTTAATCCTTTATGCGTAGTTATTCATTATCACATGATTGTTAATATTAAGTGATTATTTCTTAAGTGATTAACCATGTTCCGATAATGTTTACGTATAGTCTGGTTTTTATTCTATTCCATTTTTGCATGGTTGTTCATTTTGTTAACTATGTGATCGTGACAACACATACATAATAAATAAACCATGCAATCTAACATAAATAAAATAAGATGGCATGATCATGATATTTTATTGGTTAGATTATCTAGCAGTTTGATAAGCTAACCCTGACCTAGGGAAAAACACCTTGAAACGATGGTCGTGTTTTTCAGCTCCCACCTGTCCCCCTTTGTATCTTCATGGGTTGGTTTCACCTCAGCTTCGAGTTTCAAACCGTCTCCTCCAGCTTGGGAGATCATACATTACATGGGGTTTACATTAAAGAAACCATGAGCACGCAGACCCTACATTTTATTGGAAGAAGGCTCACAGGCCAACGAATTTAAATAAATTTAAATGAAACCATACACACATACAAAGGGTCTTTGGTCTAGCTCATGATCATCCATATCATGCAACGACATTTATGCATATTTAGAATTCAAATTCTTTTAATTATTCTATTATTCAAGATAAGTCATGCTTGAATTCAATTAATTATGATCTTATAATTAATCAATTATTTATCTTAAATTCCTTTCTGAATTTCCTTGAGATTCTTCTCATCCATATCCCTTGTACAGGTCTTTGTAATTTTGGAGGAAACATGATGAAATTTCAGGAAAGTATACAGTGTGTAGGATATATTTACACGACATGTATTTCTTTTCACCTTTTATCCAAAGTACATGCCAGGGGATTTGGTGTGTTCTCTGTAATTTGGAAATTTTGGATTTGGCCCGAATTCCTCTTTGCGGCGACAACTCACAGCAACGACCCTGCTTGGGCTAGCTTTGGCCTCCACTCCCCGGTGGATCAACTCGACAGTGGAAGCCTTTTCCTGTCTGGTCATCACAACTCAATTCGAGTTTAGGTACCCAGACGACGGAAGACCACAGTTGCGGTTTGGAGTTCCACAAGCAGTGGAGCCAGATCTGGTAGTTTGGATTCATATCTCTGGGTTTTGATGTTTGTTGTCGATCTGTGGTACTGAGAAGTGTTAAATTTTACAGGAAAGTCATGGTGAGACAGTGGGAATGGGTTAGTTGTGGCACCGTAATGTTGAAACAATAAAGGGAATAGATTGAAATAGTGTTTGAAAGGAAACGGTCTCAAGTGGAAATGGTGCTACAATTTCAAGTATGAAACAATTGATGGTTTGACACCATTGGACAAAATTTGGTAAAGGAAAAATGAGAAGTTATGCTACAATGAATAGCGTGGAATAGTGAAGGAGAAGTAAAGTGTGACCGTGCCTTGAGACTTAGCCTCCAAACATCAAATTTATTAAAAACAGATTAAAAACTTAAATAAAGTCTAAACAAAATAATTAATTGAAAATAAGAATTAACTAAACTAATTGATACTTAAAAACTTAAAAAAATTTATGAAATAAATAAAACATAAATTACATTATTAAAAGCTTCAAAATATAAAACTAAAATTAAAACTAAAATTAAAAATTTATTAAATCATTTAAAGTTAATATAATAAGAAACTGAATTTAAATTAAACATTAATATAAATAAATTAATTTATTGATAATAATCACTTTAACTAATTAAATTAAAGTATGCTATTAATAAATAATTAAACAACAAATAAATTAATTAATAAATAACTATAAACTAAAAGACTTAATTTAAAGTGTACTCTAAATAAAATTGATAAAACAATTTAAATATTTGAAAGAATTTATAAATTGAAATACAAATATTAAAATTAAGAAATGAGATTAAATTAATTAATAATGTTATTAAATGTTAAAAACATAAACTTAAAATATTAAAATTTGAAGTAAAGAATTATATAATTAAATACAATTACTAAGATTAATTGATTAGAAAATAAGAATTACATATTACTATAAAGTAAGCAGATTAAAAAACTAAACTAATTAATAAATTTTAAGACTATAAAATTAAAGTAGGACATAAATTAATTATTTTAAAATATTAAAATGCACAATTAATTATAAAAATTGATTAATTAATAAATTTAATTATAAAAACACTAAAGTACAAAAATTTAAAAAAAAGTGCAAAAATAATTAATAAAATTATTAAAATATAATTAAAAAGATGTAGCAAACTGAGTCAAATTTAGGACACATCAGTAACCAAGCTGATTACGATACATTGACATAATTGGATTGAGGGCCAAGTCCGAGTCTGAACCTTTTACATAAAGAGGTGTTGTGAATTTTTTAGTTTGAAACCTTTTAAACTAAAGTTTTTAAAACTACAATTCACTCCCTCTTATATTTAGTCCATCTGGAATAAATTATTCAATCCTAATAACAATATAATTCGCATTTTTATACAACAATTGGCATAGAGAATGATTCCACTACTCAAATACTTATTTAACCTTTTATCTTCTTTACCTTCGTAGGTTTGTTTAAATTTTCTTATAAACATTTTTTTACAAACTATTTTACACTAACATGTATTCTGGAAAAGAATTTTTGTATCTGTTTTTGAGAGATGGTGGGACTTAATGTCAGATCCATTGATAATATCAATCCCAATAAACCACCAATTTTTTATGGTGATGATTATGAATATTAGAGGGATAAAATGAAGACTTTTTTGATCAACATAAGAGTAGATAATTTTTTCATACTGACTGGTTATTATAAAATACATGATAAGGAAGTTAAATCCTTTATGAATCAAGAGAATCTATAATATTAGTTGAATTACAAGGTGATAAACACTTTGTCATGTTCTATGATAAGAAATATATATAATAATACTTCTTCTTGTGAAGATTATAATAGTATCTAGAAAAAGTTAGAGGTCAAACACTTTGGAACTTCAAAATTTGTTGAAATAAGGAGATCCACGATAAGAGTTGATTAGCAAGCCTTTGAATTTCTACAAGGTGAATTAGTTTCAAAAAATAAATCATAGATTCATGAAGATTATTAATAGTTTTCAAGATATTGGTGAAAAAGGATTATATGATGAAATTATCATTGAAAAAATCATTGATATCATGTTCAATGAATGGGAGTCTAAGAGGATACCTATTGATGAAACAAGGAAAGTTGGTAATATCCCCCTTAATTAATTAATTGGTACTCTTATGTAGTATGAAGGTAGATTAAAGAGAGATGTTGATAAATCCAAGAAAAATAATAGAGGTATTGCTTTCAATACTACTACAATTCTTACGAAAGTTCAAACATTGGAAAAGGTTGTTAAGTATTCTAGAAAGAATAAAGTTGTTAAACAATCAAACTCAAGTTCTTCAGAACATTTTGAGAATGAACTATCTAATCTTTCTTGGAGGATGAACAAGATAGTTAGTAAGAAATACTTTCAGTATCATTATAAGAAAATTAACAAGGACAAGAATGAAAAGAAATACTCTAAGGTTACTTGTTATGAGTGTAAGAAAAATTGACATATAAGACCCGATTGTCCAAAGATCAAAAGGAGAGATAGAAAAGAAATACATATTTTTAGGAATCAGAAAAAGTATTATATGTCAAAAGGAAAGAAAATCCTAAAATATAATGATTCCTGAAGTTCTAGTGGAGGGGACTATTCAGATAATTATTCTGAGAAAGAAAATTCCGAATATAGGAATATTGGTCTTTTTACTAAAGTGCCTTCTAAAAATCAATGCTTCATAGACAAGGTACAAACAGGAAAATCCTTAAATAATATGTATTTAAGTTCCAATTACTCTGATGAGAAGAATTCTAAATCTTCAGATGAAAAATTTTCCTCAACAGAAGATAATACTCTTCCTTTATATGATGAAGTATCTCATTTTGAAAAACTCCTTGAAAAAGAAAAATTTACAAAGTCAGCAAAAAACATGAAAAAGAAAATTCAAGGATAAATATTTTAACAAAATAACTATTAAATAATTCTAAAGATATTGATAAGTCTATATCTAAAAATATACTATTTCTAAAGATTTAGAAAAAGTTATTTTTGAAAAGAATAATTTACATACTAGTTTTGAAAAACTCAATTCCGAAACCATTACTCATGAGGACAAGAATTTAGTTGTCAAACTAAAATATAAAATTTCTTCTTTAAGAAAAATTTAGTTAAAATTCACTTATGTTAAGGAAGGTTTTGATAAAATGTATAAACAAATCCATCCTCATGGTACTAGTTCTGGAATAAGGCATACTGATAGAAAACCTATTTTTAGTAACAATTACTTTTTTTCGGAAAGTGAACTCTTTCGTAAAAAATACCAAAGTGGTGGTCACTGGAATAATAATTATTCCTTAAATAAAATATAATCCTTAGGATTTCACAAAGAATATTTTTTAAAACAAATGTGGATTCCTAAGGTTTTATTTTCTAACATTTTTGAACCTAAGAAAGTTTGGTTCTAAAAGTCTAATTGTTTTATTTTTAGGAAAACAACGGGAGTGCCAACAATAAAAATATTTGGTACATGGATAGTTGGTGTTCAAGAAATATGACTATACACAAATATTTCATTGAAAATATTATCAAGATGAAAGGTGGAAAAGTCACCTTCAGAGATAATGCTTAAAGATAGATTATTGGTATGGGTAATATTGTTCTTCTTGGTAAAGCTTTAATTTAAAATGTTTTGTTTGTTAAAGGTCTTAAGAATATCCTTATAAGAATAAGTCATTTATGTGATGAATGTTACCTTGTGAATTTTATAAATGATAAATGTGTAGTACACAATTCCAAGGATGAATTTATTCTTTCTACCCATCGACATGATAATGTTTACAATCTTGACTTAGAAGACCTTAGGAGCCAATACTTACCTTTTCTTAGTGCAATGGAAGATCAATATTGGTTATGGAATAAAAGGTTAGGACACTAAACCCTTAGAAACTTATGTAAGTTGAGTAAGAGAAGACTTGTTAAGGATCTACCAAAACTTAGATTTGATTTTTTAAAAGTCTTTGACCTTTGTAAATATGGTAGGAAACATAAGTTTAGTTTTAAATCTATTATTGAAGTCTCAACTTCTTACAATTTATAGTTAGTGTACATGGATTTATTCATTTTTACAGAAACTGGAAGTATTAGGGGAAAGTATTATGTATTTTTCTTGGTTTATGATTACACTAGATACACATGGGTTTATTTTCTAGCAAATAAATATGAAGCATTTTTTTTCAAAACTTTTGTATCCAACATTAAGAATGAGAAAAACTTTCCCTTGATAACTATTCATAGTGATCATGGTAGAGAATTTTTAAATTCCAGTTTTGAAACTTTTTGTAGTAAGAAAATCATTACACATAACTTATCATCTCCTAGAACCCCTCAGAAAAATGGTGTTGTTGAAAGAAGAAATTGTATACTTAAATAAATAATAAGAAACATGTTGTGCGAATACTAAATTGCTAAACACTTTTGGGATGAAGTGGTTAGTACTGCTTGTTATACTGTAAATCAAGTTTTTATTAGACCTTCTATTAATAAAACTTCTTATGAGTTGTGGACATGATGGAAAATAAAAGTTTCTTACTTCAGAGTATTTAGATACAAAGTATTCATCTTGAATATGAAAGATAACTTACAAAAATTTTCACCCACATCTGATAAAGGTATATTTTATGGTTATTCCACTACTTCTAAGGCATATAGAGTTTTTAACAAAAAATATTGTATTGTTGAGGAAACAGTACATGTAAAGTTTTATGAAACTGGCCCTTTTGTTTTTAAACAATCCCAATCAATATCCTCAGCTGTGTTTTCTAAAACTGATTTTCAACATTTTTTAGAAATCTATTCTTATTAGGAAAATATCCAAGACAAAAATTATAAAGTATTTACTCCAGAAGACTTTCTACCCTATATTGATGAAAATGTTTTACAAAACCCAAGTCAGTTGTTTCTTAGGAATCATCCTGGTGATAATATCATTAGTGATGTTGATCAACAAGTTAGGACTAGAAGATCCTTAAGAAATGAAATAGAACATATTTCTTTCTTTTCTCAATTTGAAACTAAGAATCCAGATGAGGCTTTAGGTGATGAGGATTTTATTAAGGCTATGAAAGACGAGATAAATGATTTTTAGAGGAACAAAGTCTGGAAATTGGTTGAAAAATGTAAAGAAACATATATAATTGGAGTAAAATAGGTTTTCAGAAAAGAAAAAAATGTGCTGAAAATGGCATAATCATTAGAAATAAAGAAATTTTTTTTACAAAATGTTATAAAAAACAAGAAGGTATAGACTATGAAGAAACCTATGCACCAATATCTAGGCTTGAAGTAATACTTATACAACTATCCTTTACAGCATTATTTAATTTCAAAACTTTTCAAATGGATGTGAAGTGTTTTTTTTCTTAAAAGATATGTTTAGGAGGAAGTTTATGTTGAAAAACCCTTGGTTTTGAAAATAAAAAACATCCTCAAAACGTTTATAAACTTACCAATGTTTTATATGGTCTTTAACAATCCCTTAGAGCTTGGTATGATAGGTTAATAGGATTTTTTCCAAAAAACAATTTTGTTAAGGGAGTTGCATATCCTACTCTTTATAAAAAAATTAACAAAAATATCATAATTGTTCAAATATATGTTGATGACTTTATATTTAGATCAAATCAACAATATTTAACAAATTCATTTGCAGATCTTATGAAATCTGAATTTGAGATGAGTATGATGGGTGAGTTAACTTTTTTCCTTGGTTTTCAAATTTCTAAAAAACCAGAACGCACTTATATATCTGAACATAAGTATATAAAATATCTTCTTAAAAATCCAGGATATGATAATAATAAAAGTATCAGTACTCCCATCAGTACCTCAAATACACTTGATCTTGATGTGGTTGGGAAACCATTTTATCAAACAAATTTTAGAGGTATGATAATAAGCTTACTATACTTAGCTGCTTGTTGACCATATATAATGTTTTCCATATTCTTACATGAAATATTTCAAGAAAATCCAAATGAATCCCATTTAAAATGTATAAAAATATTTTTTTATCTAAAGGGAACTATGGATTTGTGACTTTCCTATTCTTTTTGAAATAATTTTGAATGAAAAAGTTTTTCCGGATGCTGACTTTGGTGGTTCTATAATGGATAGGAAAAGTACTTCCAAATTTTTTCATTTCTTAGGAGTTTCATTAGTTTCTTGGTCTTGTAAGAAAAAACACTTAGTAGAACTTTCCACTACTGAAGACGAATATGTGGAAGCCAAAAGTTGTTATGCTCAAGTGTTGTGGATGCAACACACACTCAGTGATTATGGCATGAGTTTTACTAAAACTAAAATATTATGTGATAACACTATTAACATTTCCTTAAGTAAAAAACCGTACTCATCACTCCCATGAAAAACACATAGATATTAGACATCACTTTCTTAGATATCACACACTCAAAGGAGATATTATTTTATAATTCATCAGAATGCAAGAAAAACTTGCTGACATATTTACAAAACCATTACCTTCTGATAAATTTAAATACATTAAACAGAATCTAGTAATGATCAATGTAACGTGATTATTCATATCTACTTAGTCTTTAACAATCTCCTTACATTAAGTTACTCTTTTCTATTGGGTGATTACATATGTTTATTGATTTTCAAAATGTTTTTTATAATTTTATTTTTCTTAAAATTTTATTGTAATGAGTTTTTCCAGACTCATATTACTACAAATTTTTTGGAATCAGGATTCTTAAAAGGATCATCCGATTAAGGAAATTTCAATTTTTTTTCAAACTCCTGTTATTTTAAAATTATGGTTCTAGAAAATTTTCTCATAATAAGTTTTTATATCATATCTAGGTTTATCTCTCAGAACTAATTAATTTTTTCCTTAAAAACCTCTATATTTAGTTTTTATGTTAAAAATTTTGTAATCTAAATAGTTTACAAAAAAAAATCAAGAAGAACATCATTATTATACTGATAAATCATTCCAACTCTGAAATGTATTCTTATTATCTCTTTATTTTTGTACTATTTCATTACATTCATTATCATTGTTGTTTTTAAAATCTCTTTTAGATTTTATAAAAACTTTTTTTTTGTTTTTCATTTTTTTAATCGTATTCTATCTCAATATGATATTTTTTTAAAAACCTCAAGAGTTCATTTTTTTAAATCTTCCTTAGATCAATTTCAGCCATTAGATCAGATAAGATCAAATATATACTATTGGATTAGATTTGAAAGTTGAACCATCACTTTACATTTTCTAAATAAAGGGGGACCCCTATATCCCACATCAAAAATCTTAAAGCCCCTTTCCTCAAAGTGCTGCTGAATTCAAAACCCTAAAGTCTGATTTTCAAAACCTCCTCAACTATGAATGTAAGAATCCCAATATTCTTCTTAGAATATGATGCCCAAAACAATGGACTTTGATGAATGTATTGTATTTAGAGAAAGGTTAGAAGAGAAAACCTTTTATGATAAGTATGATTCCATCCTGAATAATTTCAAGCTTGGGAATCTCTTTGTGTTACCAAACCTGATGAGGATTAGTATCTAGTAATTCTTGATATATTATTATAATTTTATAAATCAATGGAGTTTCAAGTGGATAATGGGAAAAAATATATCTTTCATAATTTATAGAAAACGATATCAAATGTCTCATAGAAAATCCTCAAATTTTCTTGAAATACCATCAAAAGGAGAACCATTCTGTCATTCTCATAAATTAACCGATAACGTTGGATCTTTTGATAAGGAGAAAGATGAAAACTATTTGTTTGATCATTATGATAAAGTAAGGAAAGTGACTCACCTTATTCAAAACAATCAAATTGTTGCATTATGGATACAAGGGTTCTTAATACCAAGAAAATGGGATCATGATACCCTAAAAGTGACTGATTTTTTCATTTTAGATTTCTTGGTAAATATGAGAAAGATAGATATGATAGGATATATATTTATCACCATAAGTAAACTAATGTTTGAATCTATAAAATCCCATATAATTATGTTTCTGGAAGTTTTAACAAAGTTATTTCATAAATGTATGAGCTATTTCAATATTGAAAATAAGATGAAAATTATTATTATTAGTGACGATTCTATTAAAAGGATGAAGTATTTTTTGATGAAGAAACGAAGGAGTTTGTTGAAAATTTAGGAGGAATAGCTCTGGAAGTAGAAAGATCCAAGAAACCGAAGAAAATTGTAAAAAAGAAGAAGAAAAAGGAAGTTAAGCAGGGTACTCAAGATCAGAAGAGAAAAGTTGAAACTCACCTCAAATGGTAAAGAAACAAAATAAGGTTCTTGATGAAGTAGCTGCAGAATGGAGAAAGAAAAGTGATGAAATAAAAGAAGAAGATCCTCAGTTTAGAATCAACCCAGTTGAGGATTTTTCTATCAGATTAAATGGTACCAAATTGCAAGAAAAAGAAGCAAAATAAAAGAAAAAAAGAAAAAAAATCAAGGTACACATTTAATAGGTTCTTTGTTAAAAATTGTGGAAGTAGCCTCATTCAATGTTTTGTTACCTTCCCTAATTCGTGAAGCTGGTCATGATTTCAAGAAACCATTTTTGTTAATGTTAAAATTCCCTATCTCGTAGACAAGGGAAAATTTGTTGATGTTGATAAAGAATCCGTACCATCAGAATCTCTTAAGAAACCATTGGACTCGATCCCATTCAGGAAAGGTGATTTAAGATCAGAAGAATAGCTTTGTGAAGATTTTATTAAATCAATGTAATAAGGTTCCACATGTATCAATACTCTAGACAAACCCAGAGAAGGAATTCAACAAGCTAGTGAATATGAAGAAATAAAGAAGTATTTTGATAAAGAAGAAGAAGAAGAAGAATAAGAAGATGATGATGACATTAAAGAGGATGATGATAATGGGGAGGATGAAAAATATGAGGATATGGATAAATAAGAAGAAACTTTAGATAATCTTTCATTAAGAACTTCACAAGTATCTTCAATGGAATTACATTCCTTATGAAACCAAAATCAAAAGTGTAACGCCCCGACCCCAGCTACCTAGAATCGGTGCATTATTACATAACATTGGCATGATCACAAAAGATCAAGTCTCGAAAGACCGATTAGTTTAGTAGCCTTGGAAAGACTAGATACATTCGTAAACATTACATTACATCATAAAAATGAAAACTACAATAACATGGTCTCCCTAGTCCACACTCATATCCTCACTGAATATTCTTGCAAGTCAGTCATAATACACTTCTTCACATCCTGGGAAAAATAAAACATTGAAAGGGGTGAGCTCAAATGCTCCGTAAGGATAACAATATAGCGGAAACTTTCATAAGAAAACATAAGCATTTAAGGCAATATATAACTAAAACAAAAGCCTTATTGAACTTGAACTTCAGCATAATATGGAAAAAGTAAAATAAAATAATGCCATTACTTACTCACATGGATATTCTACTAGACGAATAATCACATGAAATATCAATAACCACTTTCATAATGAGGGAATGTATAATGCCAGACATTCTGAAACATTTTGTCAAGGCCTCGACCAAGACGTCTAAAATGATTAAGGCCTCGGCCAAAACCATAAATCAAATTGGGAAAGGGCCTCGACCAATTCCATGTCTAGTTGTCTCATGAGACCTATCGATGCATCGAGGAGCTATAGCGGGCTCCACCCGTCACTTATTAATTCCAATACATTCCTCATATGAATAGGTTTAAACATATCATAAACCATAACATAATCGTATCACATAAAACATGCATAAAGGAAACATAACATTTCCACATTTCAATCACAAGATATCAATACAACACATTGATATAATAAAAATTCTTTCAAAACCATTTTCAATACCAAAATAAAATAAAGTTAAAACTTTGTATTTATTTTTCATTAAAAAAATGATGGCTTGTAGAGGAAGCCGAAACTCAAATAATGGTCACGGCAGCGGAGAAGTCATTGTCGCCACATAAGTACGGAAAGAAAAACATTCCCTTTTTTTCGTTTAGTAAAACGCTTCGTATAAAAAATATTCCTTTTGAATAAACATAAAAGTCAAAGGGGTTTATACACCGTATAAAATAAAGTTGTGTATAAAACCAAATATGCCTCAATGAAAGGGGATTGAGACGAAGTCCTTAAAAAGATCATTTTTAAAATAAAATAGATCTATTATGTGTATTCACTATAGGTACACATAAAGAAAGTAAAAATACAAAATAGGACATAATAATATCATGACATAATTTGAAAGTAGGAGATTAACCCAAAGAATAGAAGTTGGGTTAAGAAATTCCCTTACCTCGTGTCCGACTTGACTCAACCGTTATTTAACCTCCTGAATAATAAACTAGAGTTAATATCTACCTTATTAAGAACCATTTTCAATTTCATTATCCTTTTTATATCACTTATTACAATGTTATGAACATTATGTAATTATTTAAGTTAATAACGGTCGTTTTGTCGATCTTTGGTACTTGAGTCAACAATAAACTTCTTATAATTACAAGTTGTTCATGTGGTGAAATATCCATTATATCCAGAATTATATTCATGATTTATTTATCATATATAACATATATATTAAGTATATACATGCATTTATAATATTACATAACATTTAGAGGTAAGAAATGAAATGCACCGTTCATGGAGATGGTAAGCCGTACGTACGCATGAACGCTACTTTCATTTCTATTTCGTATTTAATGGAATGATGTTATAATTGTATAAAGTTATAATATAATTCCAGTATAATGCAATGTATAATACCATTTACTCTATCCTTTATACATCCCACTTATGGCATTAACGATTCAAATCACTTTGAGGGGGCGGTAGTCCGCACTTCCTAAAATGAAATTATCGCATTTACCCATAATGGAAATCATAAAGTATGCCATAAATGAAAAATATAGAAGCATAAGGAAGAAATAAAAATAATATATATATCATATATGAAAATAGTGTCATCAAAATGGCCACCATTAGAGGTGTTAAAGGAATATTGAACATTCATCGTTTCGTGAGGCAGTATTTTTCCACCCACAGAAACAATATGTTCTTTAACCATTAGACGAAGGTGTGTGTAAGTATAAACAAAATACTTATCATGAAAACATCCTAATATATTGTAGATACTGGTTTTGTTACAAAATAATGGAATAAAAAGAGTTTAAGGGGTTGGAGAAGCAAAATAAAACAAAACAACATTAGAGAAGACATTATCTTAAAATCGGGTAACTCTTTTTGATTTGAGCCAAAGGCTTCCTTGGGAAGAGTTCTGCACAAAGTGAGGCTTCTAGGAGTAAGGGAGGAAAGTTGGGAGAGTATTTGGGCAGAGTTTGGCCGATCCAAATGGCTTGAAAGTGTGAATAAGGTGGGAGTGGTGGGGGCCTTTTATAAGTGGAGAGGAGGGGCACTTTTGGAAAGTAATGAAATGTTATTCTATTATACAATGATTTTCGGATTCTAAAGGCCCCAAACTTGTATAATTATAGGATAAGGTGATAAGGCTTCTAAATATTCTCATCCAATAGGCTTTGGACAAGTTTAATCCTTGGATTTTACATTATCTTCTCATTTTATTTAAATCGTTAAATAATGAGGTCATCGCTGCATCATCATGATGTCATAAATAATTTAATTTATTTAATGTATAAAAATTATAAAAAAATACTATAATGTAGGAAATCTTTTTATCTTTCCAATGACTATTTATAGTCAAAAATATGACTTTTATAACCCCATGTAAAAATTGTTTTAGTAAAACATTTCATGTTTGTGTCATTTTTTACTTTAACATTAAATAAAACGTATTTATGTCATTTTCTAACTAAAGTGGCTCCATGGGGTCCCCAAGTTGACCCATGGATTGTCTTGGTCGTCCATGGCACATCCAATGAGGGTAGGACATGTGTCAAGCTCATCTCATATTATTAAAACATTATTTTTACCTTAAACTACACTAATTACCTCTAATCGCGATTAAGAACTTAAAAGTTACTATTCACCAAAAATTATTTTAATCTCATTGAACCACATTTTACTTCTTAATGACAACCATGTATGTCGGATTTTTTAAAATCAAAACACAGAAGTGGTAATATTTCATTTAAACGAAAAATCAGTTATTTAACTACCACTTAGTGGTTTCACTATTCATAAAAAATTGTAGTTTTTCAGAACAATGCCAAAATTTCACCCTAAGCTATAATTGATATTCCGAATTCAAAAATGATGTCTATTTTACAAAATTCCAAACATATAAGTTTCATTAATTAATTTTATAATTAATTCCCACTGTCACAACAAATAGCGTGTTTTTAAGAAACAATTTATATCAAAAGATTGGCAATTGTTTATGTCCAATTTCAATGTTAAATTAATTCTAATGAACACCATTGGATAAAATGGTAAAAATATATCCTAATTATACTTTAAAACCACTAAATAGTATAATTTATCACTATAAATTATTTTTATTAAAAAAGTTGTTTTTATGTATTTTTCACTATTCATAAAAAATTGAAAGTTCTCAGAAAATTACCAAAAATTCAACATAGGCTGATTTCGATATTCCGAATCCAAAAATGAAGTCCATTTTGAAATATAAAATTTCTATAATTTCAAAAAGTGGGTATTACTATTCATAACGGCTACTTTGATTAGTCGCGGTGTTTTAGAACTCGAAGTTGCGTACAATGCAAGCTATTACATTATTGAATGAGAAGCGTATCGTGGAAGCTCGGGGTGTTACAAAAAGTATAGTCCTGATAAGAAAAATTTCCCATCAATTCAATGAGCCGAATACTCATCAAGAAAAAATTATAGAGACTAGAATTAAAAAACAAAAGCCTATAGAGATCCTTTTAATAAGATAAATAATGATAACGATGATATAATTCAAATGTATGATGGAAAATAGATTGGGAAAAAATATGAAAAATAAGTGTCAAAGGAAGATAACCAAGGAAAGTCAAAGAAAATTCAAACTGAAACCAGTCAACAAGTCCCTTCCAATTCAGCCAGGACAACTTTTTCAGAATGAGCTGATTATATTGTTTAGACATTGAAAATACTTGAAGGAGCTATCCCTTATTTTCCAAATCATGAGTCCTAGTGCTAGATGATTCAAGATAATCTCAATAAAAAACTAGATTCACAAGAATTCTAAAAAAAAGGTGATATGACTTGGAGTTGAGTTAAAAAATCATCAAGAAATTTATCAGAATCATAGAAATTCATTGAAAGAAGTGACCAAGTGGTCTCATCAAGTAAATAATGATCTCAAACTTTTTGATTAGAATTTTGAGGATTTAAAGAATTATTTGAATAAATTTGCAGAATCCATAAAATATTTATAAAAAAACATGGAAGATAACATGAAGTTTGTGGAGAGATTAAAAAACTCAATAGATATCTGGTCTCAAGAAGTGAAATATATTTATGGAAAATTTAAATACATCGGTACATAGACTTTTAGGCTTAAAAACTAGAGATATGAAAACAACAGTTTGAAGAATCAGAATAAAGAAATGTTTGAAAATATTTTGTTTCAAGATTAAAGACTATGGATCCAAGAAGAAATAAATAAGGCACAAGATGAAATCATTAAAAAGCTGGAGGAAGAAAAAAAGGAGTTTAAGAAGTTAAATACTATTGTCAAATCCATGACAAATAAAGATTGAATTTTTTCTTTCAAACTCTTGTTGTAATTTTTTTTGAGAACCCTTTTTTAAATGATCTCTTCATCTAAACACGATTTCTTGATTATTTTCCCAATTATGATTGGTTTAATACTCTTTCATAAGTTATTTTGGATTATTAGTCATTTTATTGTTTTTTTCATATATTTTTTTTCTAAACCTTTCACGCATATCAATATTTTTCTCCATTTATTTTTGAAAATCACAAAGGGGGCTATTTTAATTAAGGGAGAAAAACTCTATATGGGATAACTCTATAAGAAAGGGGGAGAAATTATTTTCTCAAAATAGAGAATATGATCCTTAGGTGGATTTATTATCCTAAGAGAGATTTAGTCATATTCATTATTGTATTCAAATGAATTATAAACTCAGGGGTAGATAAGGACTAATTGTTAATTCTTAAAATGAAGTTCTTTAAATATAATGGACTGTAAGTTTTTTAAATTTATTTATTATTTAATATTATGGTTTGTGATTTCCAAAAAGGGAGATATTGTTGAGTCAAAAGTTTCTTTATGACTTTTCCATTCATTTTGTTTTGGAAATCACAAAATCTTTCTTAAATACTTGATTACTAACCTTTTATGTCCAATTTTTTTTTAATAATATTTTTGTAGAAAAAATAATTTTTACCATAATTAGAAATAGTTCTAAATTATTCATGAATTTATACTAACTTTATTCATTACAGTTATCATAATGATTATGAAATTGATAAAAACCGGATTCAACTTTTTAGATCATATTTAAGACATTCTATCTTGTTTTTGTACTTACAAAGTCTTTTTAATCGGACTGATATCAGAACCAATAAGCACCAGATTCACACTTATAGAAATTATCATAATGAAATATGTAAGGAAATCCATTGGATTGACTAAGTTTAAATTCTAAATATGGAAAACTAATTTCTATCGTAATGGAATACTTTTTACACTATGATGGTGTAAAACAAAATGACATCAGACTTTCTATTACAAAATAGCCATTGAGATGACAGATGTCTAAGTTGTTGTAACAAACTAAAAGAAATATAACCTTTGGGAAGAAAATATGACCATTAAAAATTTTCCTATAACTAACAGGTCATTTGAAGAGTTTGGAGTAGACCATTTTTCTTATTTTGAAGCTGTGTGAGAGCTCTGAAAATTGTCAAAATTATGAACAACTTATTTTTAGAATTTTGTAATTGTTTATAGTTTTTTGTTATAAAGGAATCCCTATCCATGTTTTTTCCTTAAGAACATCTAAAAATTGTTTTTTTATTTGATTGTGAATACAATCGAGGGATTCTAAGTCTAGGAAGATAGAGATCCGATTTGTTTGGTCGATGGATTATGAGGATAGAAAGACAGAGATTCTGATCCATTGGATCGAGGGATTCTAGGGATAGTCATACAATGATGTCGGTCCTCATATCGAGGTATTTCCCTGTAGAATAAAGATAGACTTTCTTGTGATTATAAAACAAGGGATACCTTTAGCCATTGTTTGTGGCTACCTTACTCTTAAGGTTACATGATATTCATTCAATTTTAAATAGCTATGAGTCTTTCTTATATTTCTACATTTTTATACTTGTTTCTCATAAGTTATTTTAACTACTCTATGCATTTTATTTTCTAGTTTTATTGTAACAAATCTCATTATGGTAAAAACAATCTGTTTTACTAATTGGATCTACTGTGAATCTGAATCATACTGAATTAATCGTATCTATCATGAATATGATAATTTTACTCTGGTTTGATTGAATATTTTGTTATTATTATTCATTTACTTTGATATAATTGTATCCACTCTGAATACAATACAATTACAATCATTTTATTGAAATTGTTTCTCTGATATTATCATAACCAAGATGATTATGATACGTTGATATAATCGGAGTGAGGGCCAATTTTGAATCCGAACCTTTTACATAAAGAGGTATTTTGAATTGTTTAGTTTAAACACTTTCAAACTAATGTTTTTAAAACTACAATTCACCCCCTCTTGTATTTAGTCCATCTTGAATAAAATTTTCAATCTTAATAACAATATAATTTATATTGTTATCTAACAATAGGTCCTTTATCATGTTACATATGCATCCATGACCCTATATCACTATGGAGAGGCAAGACCTTGGGACCTATAATCACACAATCCTTCGCTAAACATATACATGTAAAATAGATGGAAACAACAATAATAGGGCTCACAACCCATCACACACACTTTATATCTCATTGTCTAATCACTAACTTCTCATGAATTAGATTTACACATCTCATCATTCAGATATCCTCACAATCCAATCCCCTCGAGAGCACCCCAATCACTCAGAGATCGACCGAACTTGAATGAATATCCCTAGGACGAATTTACCTAAGAGGATAGTCCATAATATTTCAATGGAACCATGTCTGGTTCCATCAAACCTAATCCAATTTACCCATCTCTTCCCACTAAGGGTTCTGCTACATCCATTCAGATCAACCCGATACTTTGATACCTAAAAGTGGTGCATCAATGACCAACACACAATCACACATCATCATATAGAAAGAAACATACAAGGAAAAAATTCATGAAGCACAATAAAAGAAATCATGCTTTTAAAGAAGAGGTATTTTCCCACCTAAGATAAAATAGAATAAAACAAGTCAAGCCAAGACCTTCCATTTTCCTTTAAAACCAAGTCAAAATCCTCTTTTAATTTTTTTTAGAAAATGCATCCCATGACATCTTACTCACTATAGGAACTTGGAAAAAATATCATCAAAACTCTATTTAGAAAGCCCCACTTCATTTTTAAATAACATTTCAAAACCCATTTCTGAAATCAAAACTATTTCTTTGAAATTTCATTCAACTCAAACTCCTTTTAAAAAAAATTTAAAAAGGAAACCTCTTTGTTATTTGAAATCCAGTCACACCCAAAGAAAACCATAAAGAGGGCCATTGACACTTGTTCGACCAGAGCATCAATATCAAACTATTTAGTAAACTATGTGTTCTATGTTGAATATTGACGCGAGCCTACCCAAATCTATGGTGAGATCACACAAGTCATGTAACATACCAACAATAATAATAATAACAACAAAAAAACATAAAATCACCAAAAGAAAAAGAGACTTAGTAAGGTTAAGTCTACCTACCTCAATTGATGATCCATAGATCATCATAAAGATTATAACAACCTCCCCTGAGTCTATTAACACCTATCTCTTCCATAAACACCATCAAATTAATAAACCAAACTTTTAAAACCAAAATACAAAATCGATATAAATGACACCAAACTCACTAGGTGGCCTCATGACATCGAATCCACAAGAAAATGGGTGTGGTATACTCCCAAAACAAACTCGGAAATATTCCACACCAAATCCCCAAGTTAAACACCCAAATAAATGGTAAATTTCATCCAAATACACCAAAAAATCTAAATAAATCCACAGGGAAACATAACTCAAATCAAAGGACAAATGACGAGTTGATAATATTCTTCTTAGACGTTCTCTATGCACTTAAAATGAAATCCATATCATTCCAAATGTTTTACACCATACATTGGTGGAAATCATCAATAAACCCTATACTGGTTTACACCAAATCAACATGATACAATGAGAAACCAAAATGGATGGAGGGGGAGTGTTCCTAGAATCATTGTGAAATCGCACCCAAAACCACCTCACCCCATGGGGAAACAAATTGAAAAAGGGGAGGGGATAGGTCAACCAAAATGGAATCCTGATGCCATTAATCCCCTAAAATCGAAGGGCGTGATCAAGAAATTATTGGTCTACCCCTGGTTAAAAAAACCATCCAGCACATAGGTCATGATGATGACATCGTGGTGCCTCATCATCATGCTAGGATGTAGTGTAGCCTACCTGATTGTGGCATGGTATCCCCCTAAATTGAAGGGGGGTTGACCCCAAAATCCACCCTACACAGCATGGACCCCTTCAGGCTATGTTGTGGCCTCTCTCAACCCAGGCCACACTACAATGTGGCCTCTGAGTTGTAGTGTGAAAACACCCATAAAGGGGAAGAGGCCCCAACCCCAATATCCTCCCCTCCAGGCAGTGTCATAAAGACTCCACCCCATGGGATACCTCCGTGGCGCAACCTCTAATATAGTTTCATAGAAAATTCAACCTCAGGCCACCACGCCATGGCGCCCAATCGCCACACCGTGAGGCCCTTCCTGCAAAAAAATTTCAGCTGTAAGACCCCCTAACCCTTCTCTAATGATCACCAGAGCACCCGAACAACCAACTAGTCCTTGTTACACATCCAAATACAAATCCTAGAGATTGATCAACCATATTAATCACAATCCAAGTCCTAATTCACTAAACATCCCCCACTCTAGGATAAAAATTCAAACTTCTTTTGAATTCCACCAACCCGTAATGACACAGGTTGTTTCAAACTCCCCACGATAATGCTTTGCATCCTCAAGAAGTCATGTTAGTCCTTAAACAATTATAATTGAACTAACCTAATCATTAATTCACTACTAACATGATACGATCCATCATTAAACACTCAATACTCTTCCGCTACGTAACTCTACACACCAAGTGTATTATTCAATGAAAACTGAACTACCCACTCATTGAGCCTTCAACAAATCTATACATGAACACCATCATATCATTGGATTTTTTTGACCCCAATCCATATATAAATTATCCTGATACATTTCCCTTCCAACCACATCCACCTCTACACAACATCATTAGTCAGACTTTCTCTGGATGAATTTCCCTGAAAACGCTCAGTCTCGCACACTAACACATCTCCACACCTCCTAAACACGATGAATTGACTCCCAAAGGCATCAATGAAACAAAAAACACCCACACCAAATCTCAAACCTGACACTTGGTGCAATTCCATAGTTGGATCCTCAACCAACCATCACACTATCATACTCCACCCACAAGTACTAACACATCTCCAATTCGACTCACCCTCAGATTCTATCGCATCCACAACTCTAGAAAAAATGTGAGTTAGACATTCATGGTTGATTTGATGATACCCATAATAAGAGTATCATTATCATCACTATGCTGAACCAAACACCCAATCTCCATGGTCCACACCATGTCTTCTACCAAATGCAATGATTATCAATGGCCACCATACTCATACCCAAGTGCTAACGTGAAAAACTAATCACCAAACACCAAGATGATGGTCAAACATTCCCTTTAATCCCAAAACAATGAAGTGTTAAAAACTGATACATCTTGAATATTATGGTGCTCCCCACCAAAAGACTCCACTACTAATGACCAATTTTGACTAATGGTTCTCTTCTCTATAGGGATCACCTATCGAAGCTCAAATCAAATATCCTAAACCACAAACCCAATAAAAACCCACATTAGAATGCTCAAGAACAACACCAACCATCAATCACATGATCCTAAACATGTGAATCTCTTGAAACAACCATGACATACCCACTGAATTCATAACCCAACCACCCGAGGTCACCTCAATCCACCATAAAAAACCAATTAAACCTAGTCTAAATAGGCATAAGTTTCCTTCCACATACCATACCGACCAATCCACACCCACTAATGTCACTTAAAAATTTCCAAATAACACGTCACACAATCCGAACACAAAATTCATGCATCTGGGTCACCCCCAACCAAAACAAAAAATCCAAGCAGACCAGTTTACTCAGGTACTGGTTTCTTATTTTAAAACCAACTCAAATTGTCTTACTCACACAAAAACTCACTTGAGTTTTCAAAATTCCCCTTGGATTCCAAGGGTTTACACCAAAAATATAAATCACACAAAACCCCTACTACAACAGGTCTATTTTTCTTATTTTGAAAACTGACCCCACTTTTAAATCTACATTCAAATCCAATTTCACAAAATATTTCTATTGAATTTTTTCAAAATATAAAAAACCAAATTATTTCAAAATCACTGGATCCCTAATCCATTTTAAGTAAAACCAAATTATAACACTATTTCATGAACACATCATGTCATTAAATGAGTTTTTCTTTAAAAAATAGGTTTTCTCAAAAACCATCCATCCTGAAAATCATTGCCATGTGGCAGCCAAACACGGAAAACAAAATAAATCAAATGATCTCCTCAAATCCATACTAATCTAATCACCACTTATAACACAATCGAGGAAAAATTGATTATATTATAAGTTGCTTCAATTAATAATGGATTCTGATGATGCAATAACATTTCCCTTAAGTTGTATCATTCCCTAATCATGACAATATCATGATTAATAATAACTAACCAGATCCCGATCAATCCCTATGACTCATCCCAAGGCTTATCCATCCCGTATTGGGATTATTGGTAAAATATAACAACTTAATCAACTTAGAGTGCCAAGTCCCAACATTGAAAATCCCCTGGAAACTTGGGTTTCAACTGAATCCATGCTGGACAAGCATTATACTATTCTACATCTCTAGTAGTGAAAACATAAATCCACCTCTAACTATGAATGATCTAATAACACATTTTAACACCCTGAACCAATTTTTATAAACAACACTCAAGAAAGGTTCATCACATAACCTAATGTGTGCCTCCCCATATGTATGAGGCATCCAAATAGAAATGAGTTTTTAAAAAAATTATGAGAAGATTATTCCCCCAAAAACAAAGCTCTATGATCATGCTCGAATCTACTGTAAATTCAGCATGACCCACCCATATAATGAAAATCCCCAAAAATTCCCATAGGCATGAAAGGGATCCAAGAGTTCCTTGTGGTCTAGAATAGAAAGTAGTTAAATTATCTAAATGATGAATCAAAACATAATAGAGTATAAGAAAATAAACAAAGAATCATTATATAAATAAACAATGGCACACTATCCAGTATGTGTTAAAAAAACTAAAAGTAAACTAGCCTTCAGATCAACTCACATAATCATCCTTCTAAATTTTCAGCCTTTATAACCTGAAAGATCTATTCTATTTGTCTAGCTATAATTAATACATGCACCCTGATAGAAAACATGATGTTCTACCCACATACATCAAAACTCATGCCATGTACCTGGGTAGAGGGTGAGTCCAACGACCCAATAGAAATCCCCAATGCCACAATAATACTGAGTGTTTCTGGGATCAATTGGATGTGCATAAAATACATATATAAGGAGTGAAGTCATGTTCATTCTATACACCCATCAAAAAATATAACACACAATGCACATACAAGCATACAAGTCAAGTCATGGGGTTCTAACGAGGCCACCACAACACCTGACCCTACCTGTTTTGACTCCATGAAAGAAAGAAGAGAGTCACATACCAAAATCCCCAACACATACCCATAGATGCAGGATGACATGTTAAACCAAGATCGACCAATTCCCAAGGAAGTAGGGAAGGGTTTCTAACCAAGTCTAGACCACTGCTCGAAGACACTGGATAAGTTACACATCAAATCTTAGACCATCCATTCTTACTCAAGAGATGTTGCACACAAGGTACCTTGGCCAACCCTTCTCCCTAAAAGGAGGTCACATTCCCGATGCATGACCTCTACCTTATCACCCAAGTAGGGTCCCTATCTCATCCCATCTTCCTTCCCTCTCACTTGGGGTAAGGTTCATAACCGATCATTTCCATTTTACTCAGAGTAGGGTTTCATCATCCAGTCTCACATCATGTCTCTAACTAGACCCCATCTCACTCATGGTGGTCTAACCACTACCTTATCAATCAAGGTAGGTCCATTTTTACCTTAAATCCATGTCTAGGACTCTATCTCACTCATTCCAGACCTACCAGTGTCATCTAACTCATAGAGAGGTAATATCTCAAGACCCATCATAAAACAATATATCACAAAACATATGAATGATGGAAACACAAAAAAAAACAAAAAAAGTACTCTAATCCCATCATACACGCTTTATAGATCATCTCCCAAGCACTAGTCTCTTGAGACCTATCCCAACACATCTCATCATTCATCTATCCTCACAGGCTAATCCCCTCAATATTGTCCTCATCAATCCGACATCAACCAACCCTAGAAGAATTGATCTAGGTAGAATTTACCCAATATGATCTAACACCCTCTTATGTAGCAATCCATATACAAGGAAAGACATCCATGAAACAAAAAAAAACAATCATGCTTTAGAAAATAGGGATTTTCCCCCCAAGGTCAAACATGCCAAAATAAGTCAAGCCAAGCCCATCCGTTAAAACCAAGTCAAAATCATCTTTTAAAACCATTTAGAATAAGCATCCCATTTCATCTTACTCATTCTAGTCCCTTTTCAAAAATCTCATCAAAACATTCTTTATAAAACCTCAATTTGTTTTTAAATACCATTTCAAAAATCATTTCTTAAATTACCAATTTTCCTTTGAAATTATATTCAAGTCAAACACTTTTTAATTTTTTTTTAAAAGGAAACCTCTTTGTTATTTGAAATTCAACTTACACCTCCAAGTAAACCATAAATAGGGTTACTGACACTTGTTCAACCATGACTTCATCATCGAACTGTTTAGCAATCTATACAGTCCATGTTGACTATTAATCTGGCATAAGCCCATTTGAAGCTACGGAAAGATCACATAATTCATGCAACTTGAAAACAATAATAATAATGTTGTCACATGAATATAAAATCATTAAAATAAAATGAGACTTAGTAATGCTAATCTACTTACTCAATTGATGATCCATAGATCATCCTCAAGCTCGTAAGACACTCCCCAAAGTACATGAGTACCTATCTCATCCATAAACACCACCAAATTAATAAACCAAACATTTGAAACCCAAATACTAAATCAACATAATTATTTAAAAACTCATTAGGTGACCTCACAAAATTGAATCTACAAGAAATGGGGGTGGTCCACTTCCAATACACACCCAGAACTATGCCACACAAAGCCCCAAATTAAACACCTATATCAATGGTCAATCTCACCAAAAGTTTCCAAAAAACCTAAATAAATTTGTGGGGAAAAATACCTCAAATAAAATGACAAATTATATCCTGATTAAATCTTTTTTATACATTATTTACACACTACAAATGAAATCCCCATTGTTTTAGATTATTTATACAATACTGCAATGGAAATATTCAAAAAACACTAGCTCAGTTTACACCAAATCAGCATGCTATAACGAGAAAGCAAAATGAAAGGAGAAGGAGAATGAACATACCAAAAATTGATGTAAAATCACACCCAAAACCACTCATCTCCATGGAGAAACAAAGGGAAAAGAGTGAAGAGAGATGTAAACCAAAGCATCCTCCTCCTAATTCTCTTGATCCCTTAAAATCAATAGTGGATGAAAGAGAAATTATTAGTATGACCTGGTTAAAAGACCACCCAATATATAGGCCATGACACGGTCATGAGGACCATTCCATAGAGCCTATGCACTAGTCCACACTATGGCATGGCCTACCTGACTACAGTGTGGTCAAAACCCAAATGGCAGGGGTTGACCTTGTAAGCCCCCCTCTATAGTGTGTCCAACTTTGGTCTGTGATATGGTCTCACTTGACTAGGTCCACACTGTGGTGTGACCCCTGTGTTATATTTTAACCACCTGTAAAGGGGCAGAGTCCCCAACCCCTAAAACATATCCTCTACAGCATTCCCCCTGGGCTATGCCATAGGGCCTCCACCCCATGGGAGACCTACATGACAGATCCTTCACTGTTGTGTTGTGGTCTCACTAGCCTCAATCCACCACACCATTTTGCCTAATTTCTATGCACTGAGAACATGAATATGGCTGAATTTCAGCTACAGGGTCACCTCAACCCTTATCTGAGACTTTCTTTAGCACCCAAACAACAAATCAGGTCTCATTCATTGTCCAAAAAAATATTCTAAATATGTCTCAATGATTGGAATCCCAATCCAAGCCCCAATTCACTAAACTTCCCCCACTCTAGGACAAAAATTCAAACTTACTCTGAGTTCTATAAAACTATAACAACATGGTTCATTACAATTGATCTCTCTCAAAGGTGAGAAATCAGTTGATGTGGTCACCATTTTCCACCTCAAATATATCATGGATTCTTACTGATGTAGAAATAGAATTTAACCCATGGTACCATTATGATTTAATGATGATTTATGTAGATGGAAGCATTGGTAGGAGTATGAACCTGATCCTATGTTGATCCCACTTTATGGTAAGTTTTATTCATTGTCAAGGAATGCCAATATGTTAAAGAACTATCTTGAAAGATTTATTGAAGAACCCAAGCTTATTGAAGAAGTACCTGAGAATTGTGTCACATTATATAAAGTGAATTAAGATTGGATGACACATATGAGAAGTCATATTTCAAGTTTCTTGTCATTATTATAATGGAAAAAGAAATGTATTCTTACCTTGGAATAACATAGAATATTTATTTATGATTAATTTATATTTATTATATTTAAAGAAAAAAGGTTGGTGTTGATGATTTGAGGATTTCCATGGATAATTACATTTATAATGGCGATATTTGTATCTCTATAAAGAATTAATTAGTGAAAATCAATCCATATATATAAATAGTAAAAATAAATTTGGATGATGTTTGTAAAGATTTAAAAAGATTGGAAAAAGGTTGGTATTCATTGTTTTGTATTTCTGGTGGTTATTATTTTATTAAGAAGTTAAAAAAATATTGATAATGCAAAGATCCAAGCCACCCATGTAAAGACCCCAACCCTAGTATCCCAGAGTCAATGTTTACTTTATTACATTGGTACTAGATACAAGGAATCACATCCTGAATAACCAAATAGTTTAGTAGTTTTGGGAAACTAGATACATATTTGAATCTCATATTAAAATTGAGAACATAAAATATAACTTGGTATATTCTTTGAGAACACCATAATTACCTTTAGCATATCTCTGCATATCAATCATAATAAACATCTGGAAATCCTTAGGAAATGAAACATAAGAAAGGGGTGTGCTCTAATGCTCAGTAAGGGTAGGCATATAGTGGAATATATCATTAATACATAAATAATAACAAATATGGAAAGGTAAATAACTAGAAACACATGTAATTTAATCAATAACTTGATCATGAATAATAATATGACTAGAATAAATTATGGTCAAATAATGCCCTATAAATAATCACGTGAGCTTGAAAATTATCCATGAATATTTTTACTAATCAAATAATTACAAGGACATCAATAACTAATCTCATAATGAAGGAATTCATGATGTTTTACATCATAACCATATCTTCAAGGCTTCATACCAAGGCATCTTACATAAATGGGTAAGGTCTCAAACAAATACCTAAGATAGTTTGTCTCATGAGACCTACCGATGCATCGAGGGGCTATAATGGACCCCAACCATTACTAAGTCCAATGGATTACTCATATAAAAGGGGTGAAACATAATCAATATAAACATTATATTGAAAAACTATCATAAAAAATGTTAATACTATCTATAATCAATAAACATAATCATAAACCATTCAGAACAATATAAAGAATAGTTTCAAAATTATACATCACCAGTCAAATTGATCATAAACCATCCATATAAATAATAATAATGATATAATTACAACATATTCTCAATGTTTAATAAGATAAATAAGGGTTGGTGAATTTGATGAATAAAAATACCATAAAAATTCCATTAAAAACATTCTTGAGAAAAATATCATTTTCACTTTGAAAATAACTTTCAAAAACTGAAAATTTCCAGAATATTAAGAAAAAAATTTTCTATAAAAATATCCTTATAAACTTGTAAAGTAATCTTCAAAGTAATGAGTGGTCATGACAATGGGTAATTTCATACATGTCGTATAAGTTAAAAAAATTTATTTCATACATGTAAAAAGGTTAAAAAGTGTCTTATTCAGAAAGTGAAAATAAGATTCCCTTCAAGATGATTTGTAAAAATTCAAAAAAGGTAAAAATTTATTTAATAAATCATTTGGATAATGTTAAAACATTCTTGAAAACATTTTTAGAAAACATGGATATGGAAGAAAACGTGTTTTCTTCGGAAGAGAGAAATGGAGTCGGTTTTTTTAAAAATTTTCTTTTGGTCTCTTTTATTATTAAAGAGAGGAAAAAAAGAGGAAAACATGTATTATATAGGAATAAATAGAGGAGAATAAAATTCATGAGTTTCTTCAAATATATATCATAATATTTCCTCATCAGAAACTTAATCATGAATAATCCTGATAAACAATGAGATTGTAACATAAACCTTTACCACTTTGGCAACTTCTAAATCATAAGTCCCATAAAAGAAATAATTTCAAATGAAACTTTAAATACCATTAATATAAATGGATTCATGATATTACATATAAAAGGGGTAGTATATACACCACACAAAAGAACTAATTGGTAAATATGGAAAACGTATCACGGAAGTGAGACCAGAAACCCTTACCTCAAGCCCAGTTTCCTTCATACGTGTTCGTACCTCCTGTATAATAAATATATATTTATTATAAATATATTAAAAATAATACTCATATATTTCCTATCATATATTATTTACTTATATTTTTTATGAACCATTTATAAACAATTATTTGTTAAAATCACTATTTTGGGTGATAATTACTCTGTTTTTCATGTATGTTTTGGTTTGGCAACTTCGGTCCTTTTATGTTGATCATGGTTAAAAAATATCCAAAATGTTATAAATGATATAAATATCATATATAATCATTATATAATTATTTAAAATAGTCTATATAAGTTAGATATTGGAAAACTAGTTACACCATTCATGGAGACGGTAGGTCGTACACACGCATGAATGTTGTTTTTATTTTTCCAATAGTTGGAACATAAAGAAAGGTAAATAATGTTTTACCTTTTAAGAACCATTATTATATCATATATTTTATTTATATTTATTTAATATGTATTTATTACCATCCATTTCAAAATAAAATGAAAAGTGTTTCACATCACTATGTGAAGGTGGTAGTCCACACGTATGCACAAGCAAATTTATTATTAAGATAAAATGATATATGTGATATTATAATTACATAAGTCTAATAATTTCATAAATATCATATAAATATGTTAAATATATCATTATATCAATCCTAGAGAAATGATGATTGAAAATAAATTACATCGGTTCATGAGGCGGTGGTCCGCCATACACACGATCGATGGTTTTGTTTCCCATTTGATGGAAGAGGAGATGTATATAGGTTATGAAATTAACATAATAACATCTAAGTATATGTTAGATAATGGTTTTTTTATTTTATCATATTTGTAGAATATTTTAAGGGGTTATAATAATAAGTAAAATGAAAATGCATGGTTAAGAACTTTACCTCTTCTTCGGACAACCTCTTTAGGTTTATACCTAAAGCCTTCCTAGATTTTATTTTTGAACAAAAAAATTCCTCTAGTATGTGGGGAGGTATGTAAGGAAGATATTTTGGCAGGTATTGACAGAAACAATGGGATTTGAGAGTGTAAAGAGGATAGGAGAGGGGGTGTATTTTTATAATTGGGGAAGATGATACACTTGGAATTTTTTAAAAGAAAAAGCGATACACATGTTTTTAACATGAAAAAAGACACAAAAATGACTCATTATCAAACAATGAATGAAATAATTATGAAATATGTCCATAAAATAGGAATTGGAAAAGTTTATAGGTCATTTTAACTCTTATCTTTTTAGTTTACCCCCTTAGAAAACCCATTTTAACCTTAAATGCAGTAATTAATTTTTACTATTTTTACTATTCATTATGACAAAAAAATAAGTTGAACTTATTATATAATATTAATTATGGTGATTAAAAATATGAAATACTTTTTTATAAATTCCATTCATATAAGTGTCAAAAATTAATTTAATATTAAACCCGCAGACGCGATGAAATAATTGTTTTCCACGGAGAAAATTTTCATAAGTATAAAAAGTTTTAATAAAAAAATTCAATATGAAAAATATTAAAATGAAATAAATTATATTTATTATAGTATAATTAAACTAATTTTACTTTTAAAATAATTTTAAATCAAAATATAACTTTAAAATATTTTAAACGAAAAGACAATTTTCAATAAAAATCTGCGTTTTTCACTATTAATTGAAAAATTATCTTTTCAGAAAATTCTAAAAAATTCACTCTAAGATAATTTTAACACAACGATTTTAAAAATTATGTTCATTTTTTTAATAAATTTTCTAAAAGTATAATAAATTATTTTTAAAATATTTACTCAAAGCGTGACGAAACCGCCTTTTATAAAAATACAGATTTTCATAAAACATTTATTTTTATTTCAAATGGTTCTTATTTTATTATAATAAATATATAACCATTGAATTTATTTTATACCTGTGAAAAACATATAATTTTTATAATTTATTTATTCATATTCATACACATCAATTTAATGGCTATTTTATAAAGGTATATTATATCACGATTCATTTACACTCGGGGTTGTGTGTATCACAAGATATCGAAGAGATCAATGGACATGTGTATTGGTCTCTGGTAGGTGAGATCATGAAGAAAAACCCACCAATATGAACACCACATGTTTTAGGTTTCATCAGTTATTCCTATCTACGGACATGTGTATTGGTCTCGTAACTTGAGATCATTATCAATATGTGTCATTTGGTCGTGTACTTTGATTCAATACAAAAACCATGATAATTAAATCATGGCGAGGTAGCTTGTGTTAGGGTATTCATTGGTGGTATGACATTGGTTGATTTTTCAAGATAGAATTTGTCGCTTATGAGTTGAGGAAGTGAGATATCTCAAGCCTAGTTGATCATGATGGTAATACCTTCATAAATCTTTGTCCAAGGTAGTCAGAGGTAAGTAAATTCAGTTGGATTGACAAATAATAAAGAAACAAAGGAATAAGACATAAGTGTCCATCCTAATTTATGAGATATCTAAAGACAAAGAGATTATATGACATAATACGTGTTCATAGGTTGGTTGTCATTGCCATGACTATTACTTATCTCTTAAGGGGTATCGATGAGATGCTAGACTCTGCTTCTGTTCTATGAATATTATTCAGTACTATCGATATAAGGGCCTAGAGGGTCACACACTATAGCGTATTTGAGAATCTGTCATATACTGGCGAATAGGTATATAGGACATGGTGGGTCCCACCACGGGGTCTGAGAGTTGTCCAAGTAATCGATCACCGATAAATAAATAAATTCATTATTATTCAAGTAAATAATAATGGACTTGAATTTATATATTAAAAATATTTTCAATTGTTTAAGTAAATACGAGGAATGATATTATTCGAATGAATATTATTTTAATATTTCAAATTCACATAATATTAGCGAGAATCAGGAGTCAAGTTAAATGAATCATTTTTATCACGTAATATATTTAATTTATATTAAAAATATTTTATAATATATAAATAATATTTAAGATGAAATTAATTTCATCATAATTATTATTTATTACTGATTTGGGGGATGTTAAATATACGAGGGCTGAGAAACCCTTTCCAGATGTTTGAGCATCCAATATATATACGAGGAAAGAGGCTCTAACACAATGACTATTCACTATGAGTTATTCATAGCCTCTCTCTCATCTTCTGCTTTCTAGAGAGATAATCTATTGATCTAAGTGATCAAATCGATTTCATATCCTTGTATTGAAGGAATGTCAATACGGTGATCGTCAGGATGCCGAAGGCATCGTTGGATCTCCGTGCTAGCACCCAGAATTTAACGATCAACGCACCTGTGATTTTTTGAAGAGTGTGTGGATGATATAGATGGATTCTGCTTTGGATCATTCAAGAAATGGTCACCAGTGATGAGCGACAGATGAGTGCACTTCAATTTGAAGGAGTACACATTCAGTTTTAATTTCTATGCTCCTTTTATTTCACATGAGATCCTCAGACTGTACTAGGGCTCAGATCACCAGAGATGACAAGTTTTGTTGCTCCGATGATAATTTTTTTTAAATATTCGACCCACCAGCTTCCAATGTGCTCCCCATTATCAACACATCATACATGCTCGTACGGTTATGTTAGCATATAAGACAGATTTCCCATTGATCTGATCAAATATACAAAGAAATATACACAATAAAAATACAAGAGGCTCTACTATATTCCCAATCCTCGCCTCATCTGATATCCAATCCAATCCAAGTTATCCCACTCTATTAAACTAATTTGGGTCTCTACCCAACATTCACTTGCGATCAGTGAAGTCGTCTTGAGCACCCAAGCATAAGGATCGTCCGAGCATGGTGTGAGTATAACTCAGTAGGGAACCACCAACACTGTCCATACATAACCAGTATACACAATGATATGTGCATGTGTGATGCTCATCTAAAATAAATCAATAAACTATGGAACATAAATAATAACCATTATTGATTCTCAGGTTCTAACGTGACACCTGGAATCGACCATACCTATTTCAACTTAAATCATATGTCTCTGAGCATAATAAATCACCACGGAGGGATCTCCATCCTACTTCAGGATCACACATACATGCCTCCACTAAGGTGTAAGCACCAAATCCTAGAACATCCCCGAGAATCCTCACAATCACATTCTCAATGGTCAAACCCTATATGCCATCTTGGGCGATGCCTAGCTCAATAACTGAATCCCTCAGGTGACAACCTGGGCATTCTATAACACTAGGTCCAACATCTGATTCCTAGGGTGGGGGGGGGGACCTAGGCAATCTAGAGTGTGTCGTGATCTGATTCCTAGGGGATAACCCCATGAAATTATTTAGGCATACCTGTCAGATCTAGGGTAACCATTCAAGCATCCACTCACCCATGGATCAACAACCATTACACAATAAAGATCATGGTGCTTCCACATGATCCAAGGGGGGTATTCTAGACATCTTATTGAGGAGAATATCATCATACTTATGATGCCTCTCACATAAATTCTCAAGGGAAATGTTCTCACCCAAAAACATGTAATAAAAAATCATTCATAAGTAGATTCATATGAATCCTAATAAATCCATATTGTCATCAGGCTCAAAAGTCGGATCCTAGGCGTACTAGGCATCTTGTAACAGTGTCAGACTCAATAGTTGGATCCTAGGAATCACTGAGAATAGCTAGGTCGGACTCAAGGGAAAATTCCTTGTCGCCTAAGGCAATCAAGTGTCTCAAGATCTATGTTCAAATCCTAGGAAACACCTTTAGGCTTCCAAACTTCTCTGGGATTAAAAGCTGATTCGGGATCAAAGGTAACACCTATAATCATCTCTACCCAAACCCATAAGCACCCTCTCAAGGAAAATCCACCTTCGGGGAATCTACAGGGGTCCCCTAGGTCACTATGAGATAAAGGAACTCTACTGGGGGTCCTAGGTATCAAGTCCAGTCTCTCGGGTCATCACCCGACACTTAGTGAACGTCATGTTCCTTAGTGTTTCCCCAAAAATGTTATGACCTCAAGGCCTCGAGGGTAAGTCTCAAGGCATCACTCCTAAGAGGTTGCATCATGCACCTCTCATATCGATCACACCATAGGTTGGTACACTTCTCCAACCAATCAATCGACCTCCCTTGGGCATACCGCTCAGGTCATCTCATATATCAAGGAAGGCATACTCATTCCAAGTTTACCTCATGTAGCCTGGAGGCTCCTGAGTAACTCAAGGGGATCCTAAGCTACGACCACTAGGTATCATCCAGTTCGGTCACAACCCTCAAGGGGTTCAAGTGTCACATGGCATGTTCTTTATAAACAAGGTCTCGACCATCGCTGGCTGAGACATCAGCTAAAACACAAGGTCCTCAGTGGCCTTAACACTTTGCTCAGTCCAAGCCATTCATTTAAAATTAAGCAGTTCATTAAATTTTTAATTAGCGATTTCGTTAATTTAAATAGGTCAACACCCTCAGTGGCGAGACCACCCATCACATGCACTATAAACAATGCATAAACACCATAGGGAAAGTATGATAACCACCTAACTCATGATAAAGCCAATTCCATTTTTAAAGTTTCAGCTGGATGACTATGCTTAGGCTCATCAAGGATCATCCAAGCTTGTCCATCGATCAACCAACCACCACCCATTGTTGTGATTCCCTAACTCAAGAAAAACACATATGTAACGATTAATCATAACATTTATAATTAAATAATCTTAACTTTATTGGAACTTTAGTGTTTATATTTATCTTATCATTTTAAACTTTATATGATGATGATTCATAGAAATTAAAACAGGAAAGCAAACACATGCACACACAAATTTTTACTTGGTTCACCCTCATTGGGTTATGTCCAAGGAGAATACAATGAAAATGTGCTGATGTACTGAATTTACTATGGGTCACTACCAAATCAATGTTCAGGCTAGATCACTTTTATGACCAGGATCACTACCTTTACAATGTTTTGGGTCAGCTCGCTGCTGTCTCAAGGGTCACTCCCTAAATCTCATTCTCTGGCTCACTACTGGTGGAAAGGATCACCTTCTTCCTCTTTCTTTGATCACTGATCTGGAAGGGATTCACTCAAAATTTATGGACATGTAGGTCCCTTAATTATGAATAATGAATACATCCTCAATTATAGGTATATACTCTATTGAAGTTATTTCCGAGCTACTCCTTCACTTCTGTGAAAACACCTAGATGCAACACTTTCACTTTACAGACAACTAGAATGAAATTCTTCTTACTGTAGAAAAAACAATTAAAAACTCATGCTTTTATAGGATCTCCAATAGATGCCAATTCCACTTTTCACTGACTTGGATGTAGTAGTGAATAAACTTTTTCTGTAATATTTTTTAAATAATGTAGATTTTCTATCTTCTTATTCTTATACTTTAGTATTCAGATATGATAATGATATTGTTCACTGGGTAATCTCGGCATGTATCTTCTTGCATGAGATACTCAAAAGAGTTTCACATGTAAGTGTTCCATGAATTCCTATTTTCACCTTATAGATGAAATACACTTTTCCGCAAACTATTTTTAGTTCCTTTATAAACTTCCTTGAGTCCTCTGCAAACTTCCTTGCACTGCGTGGCATGAGTGCTTCACAGCCAAAATTTCCTTTGCAAACTGCCTCTACTTCATGGAAAGATTCTCCTTTGTAGACTATAATGTCCTGCAAACAAATTCCGCAAACTAAACTTGCTTTTCGGACTACCTTCACTTTGTGAATATCTAATGATCCACAAAATCCTTTTTTCCTTTTGTGAGCCACAATACCCTGCAAACTCCCTTTTGTGAGTTGTCTTTCCAAACTACCTCATTCACAAAATTCTCTCTCGTAGACTCTTCTCTTTCACAAAATCCTCCCTCATGAACTACTTTAGACTTCCCCAAATTTCTTCCAGTGATGATATCTCTAATTAAATTTGCTCTAGCTAAATAATGTGATTAGGGGTCTTTATATAGAAAAATAGATCAGTAAAACCCATTATTAGGAATTAACCAAAATTTCAATGCGGTACAACCTTCACCGTGAACTGGTATGCGGTCCACATAACACCTTAATACTTTGCAGCTGCTGATGTCATCTGAAAATGAAAACCCTTTGTAGTAGCCAAAATCACCGCCCCTCAATTTCCAATGACTAGCCACATGTGAAAGATGAGACTCCTGTGAACTGCAAGCCCCCGTAAACTATTTTTTGCTTCATGGTCCGCATAGCGCACTTCATGGTCCACATAGTGATGCTATGTGGAAATCTTCCTTTGCCATCATTCTACGTACCTTATTTGTGGTCCAAGAACTATGATTTGCGGTCCATGAAATACGCTTCACATTCTATGAACTACTGTCTGCGAACTCCTTTATATAAAACCTTCATTTTCCAGAAAAAAACTCCCGATTTTGAGACCCAATTTTTTTGGAAAACATTGGGAAACTGTAACATCCCAAGGTTTTAAAAAATAATTGAAATGCATGAAACTTTGTTTTAAGCAGATATTTATAACTAGCTTTTAAACATAATTTTGCTGCTTTTATGTTTTGAATTTCAAAAAATAGTCATCTGCAATTGTGTTCAGTATGTTATTTGGAGTCTCATGGAACCAACTTGTTTTTCTGGTGAATAGTAACATACCCTTATGAATAGTAATATGACCCTAATGACTAGTAAATTTTATTATTATTTTATTTTCTTAAGGATTTAAGATAATGACATCTTGGTTAATTTTTCAATGTGATATAAAAGCAGTTATAGAATTAAAATTATTAATTTTTGAATTAAGTATGATTTTATTTAAAAATTAAATTAATAATATTTAGAATTTTTTTTAAAAAATGGAGTTCATTTTTTTATTCTAAATTTTTAAAAATGGTTCGGGTTAATTTTTGGGATTTTTTTGAAATTCTTGAATTTTTGATGAATAGTGAAATACGGTAAAATACCATATATTCAAATTATCAGTTAAATACACTATTTATGACATCATAAGTGATGTAATACCACTTGGTTAGAACTCACATGACATTATTAATATTTGGGGTTACATGAATTAATATTATTCATAGTCTTGAGAAAAAATATTATAATAATGATTTAAATAATGTAAAATACTTCCTCTCCTCCGCTATAAATACCACCCTCATTCTCCTCTTCCTCCCACACCTCTCAAGCCTTGATAATTGTCTAATTTATACCAAATTCCCTCTCTAATCTCCTTCCCCACGTCCAAGACCTTCTGGTCTTACCCAAAGGCCAAAATCAAAGGCCTTAAGGATGATCTCAAGGAGAAGAGATCAAGAGGTAAGAAATCCTCTTCATTTTCATACGTTTTCCTTTCCTTTTCTTTTCTTTTATAGTCTATTCCCCTCCTCTTATCCAAGTGGAATGAAAGCTCTAGAAATCTTGTGTATGTTGGATTTTATCATGTTTAGGGAAAATTCATCATCATTCTTATTCTTCTATCCCACTTATTTGAGGAATAAAAACATTGTCCGTGATGTGTTGAATTACCGACATCATGGACGATGTGATTTCAATTTGATTTAATTACTTCAATTATGGTTATAAAACCATTTTTATGTTTGAACTAGGTTATAATATATGTATTATGTCTCATCCATAGTTTCTTAATTCATTTTTACACATGGTTTTAATTTATAAATAAAAATTAGGTCATTATTATCAAAGAACCACTAAAATGATCTAAACGAACATCATTAATGTTTTAACTTATGAATCATCCTCATTTCAGAATTAAAAATGATAAATGGTATAATTTATGGTTCTAGAAATATTTAATTACCATTCCATTCTGATTCTGAAGTTTCACTCCCAATTGACAAGAATATCCATCATGAACCGATCATAGAAACCATGTAAAGAACGCACCCGACACAATGTAAATAACAAAATGTTACTAATAAATGTGTTGAATGATGTTGTAAAATGATAATATAATGTGTTATAAACATTAATATGTTTCATTAAGATATTAATAACACTATTTTAACTATTATACAGGAGTTTAAAACACTTTTTAAGTAAGAAGACCCCAAGGTAAGGGAATTCTTAACCCAATTTTCATTCTTTAGTTTAACCTTATTCTTTATTCATTATGTGGTATTAAGATTATTGGTATGATGATGTTATTTTTATATTATGTTGCACTATGTGTATTTATAGTGTATAAACATATCCATTCCATTATATTAATTCTCACTCAAATTTTATTTTAAGGGACTTTCCTTTTAAAATACTTTTAAAAATATCTTTAATAAATTTCAAAAGGATTTTTTTATATGTATATGGCATGAGTGGTTTATTATAATTTTAAAGATAATTTATTACCATTATATGTTCCTTGGACATTATTTATGTTGGTTTTATCCCATTATAGCTCAAGATATGTTGTTTTGATCTCATTATAGCTCATGATATTTTAGGTTGAGCCCATTATAGCTCAAGATATGTTGGGATGAGCCCATTATAACTGAATATATGATGGGTGAGCCCCATTATAGCTCTCCAATGCATTGGGTACTCCAGAGAAGGAAGTTGACCAAAAATTTATTCCTTGTTTAAGGGTGAATATAAGAGTGACATGGTAAATAAGTCTCAAGGAAACTACATGATGTTTCTATGCATATAAATTTTTATGATTATGGGTTTTATTGGTTTTTATGTTATAACTTGAATAATGCTTTCTTTCTTTATATACCTTACTGATTTTTATACTCATCCTAGGTTTTTTAAAAAAAATTCACAGGATATAAGGATGGGTAAGAGAAAAAAGGGAGTTGTGATGTTTGATATGGAGCATTGTTAAAGAAATCATGTTTTAAGTTTAAATATTTAACATTTTGAAAAAATTGATACTATTTTAGTAGTATCCTCTTGTATGAATGTGGTATTCCATGTATGTAATATATCATTATTATTTAAAACTCTAAAACCAAAAATATCCTCAATGTTTAATAATGTATGGTTTTATCTAAAATTCATGATTAAGTAACATTTTAAGGCCTGGTCCTTATAGTTTGTATCAGAGGATGGTTTAGATAATTTTAGGGGTTGGGATGGTATTTAAAAAATACCATAACTGATTTTTACTCTATGATTAATTTGAAATGTTATAGAATTTAAATATTATCATTTTGCTTCAACTAAGATATGTTTGTACAGAATGGTTATCCACAGAAGAAATAAGGAAGATGAATTAGGAAGGCACCAAGAGGTTTATGTTTGTCCGAATCTGTAGATCGAAATGGTGGGAATCAGAACCGAGCAGTTTGTGACAACAATGGATCAATTGAATCAAGTAATAAATGGGATTGGTATCCATGCTAGATAAGAAAATGATCTACCATGAAGAAAAATGTCTTTTGTGAAGAATTTTATAAGGCAACATCCTCCAGCATTCAGTGGAACTACAGATCCAGTGATAGGTGAAGGATGGATCAGTGCTCTAAAAAAGATATTTGATATCATGGTATGTTCAGAACATCAAAAGTTAATACTAGACATTTATCCTTTGGAAGTTGAAGCTGATCAATGGTGGTCTCTGGTTAAGAATATGAGAGAAAGAGATGATCTTTGCATTTTGGAATGAGATGATTTTAAAAGTCCTTTTCTGGAAAAATATTTTCCCAAAACTATTCAACTCAGAATAGAGAAACAATTCTTGGAACTGAAGCAGAAAGAGGATGATTCAATGGAATCATATGAATCCAATTTTACAAGACTATCTAGGTATGTACCATATTTTAGTCGAGATTTTAAAAGTAAAATTAATAGATTTTAATCTGGTTTGAAATCATTTTTGCGAAGATCTTTGGCCTCACGAGAGTTTAAAATCTATGAGAAGATTATTTCTTGTGATGAAAAAGTTGAGATGGAGTTTTTGGACACATATGTGCCTCATTATGATAATAATAAGAAGCGTTTAGGTTGGAAGACAATGGGGAAGAACTCATTAAATAAGTCTGGAGGTAAGAAAATGAATTTCCGTTCTTGTGAAAAGGGTGGTAAAAGGCATCTTGGTGAATGTATTGTAAATTATGGGAAATGATACAGATGTGGAAAGTTTATACATACCTCTCGTGAGTGCAAGGAAAATGGTCTGAAAATTAATGAGAATTTTATGGTGATATGCTTTAACTATAAGGAATTGGGTCATTTTGCTAATGTTTGTTCGAAGCTAGTCACTCAAGTAGGGAATCAACAATATTAGAAGCATAAGGGTTTGGTAAAATAATTTTCAACCACTTCAGTAGATGTTGAGACATAAAATGAAGTTGTATAAGGTACATTTCATATTTTTACAAATTTTTCAAATGTGTTGTTTGATCCTGAGTCTAAAAATTCCTTCATTTCTGATAATTTTTTAGAAAAATTGGGAATTGAACCTCATGAAATGAAACCAGATCTCATGGTAAAAACAACTGGATGAAATATTGTGGCAAAAATAAATTATAATAATCTGGCTATCCTTATCTATGGAAAGTGTTTACCTAAAAACCCTGTTGTTTTTCCTCTTGTAGAGTTTGATGTTATTCTGGGTATGGACTGACTTTCTTTTTATCATGCTAAGATAAATTGTAGAGAAAAATAAGTTGTTTTTTAGAAATAATTTCAGTTTGTGTAAAATAATGAACCCATAACAATAATAACATATCTGTAATCTAAGAAAATGATAAAGGATGGAAATTAAAGTTATCTTGCTCATATTTTTGAAGATAAGAGAACTATCTAGATTAATGATGTACCCGTGGTAAATGAATACCTGGATGTTTTTCCGAATGATTTGTCTGGTGTTATTCCTAATCGAGAGGTTGAGTTTACTATTGACTTAGTTTCTGATTCTAAGCCAATTTCTAAACCTCCTTATAAAATGGACAAAACAGAACTTATGGAATTAAAAAAACAGTTGAAATAATTATTAGATAAAGGCTTCATCTGAACCAAAACTTCACCATGGGGCACTCCTGTATTGTTTGTTAAGAAAAAAGATGGTTCAATGAGACTTTGCATCGATTATAGAGCCTTAAATAACATTACTGTTAAAAAAAGTATCCTTTGCCTCATATCAATGATTTGTTTGATCAGCTCCAGGGAGTGCAGTATTTTTCGAATGTATAACTGAGGTCGGGGTACCATCAGTTGAAAGTAAAGGATGAAGACATCCTGAAGACTATGTTTCTTACTAGATATGATCATTATGAATTTGTAGTTATGACTTTTGGGTTAACTAATGCACCTGCTGTATTCATGGATCTTATGAATATAATATTTGATGAGTTTTTTAATAAGTTTTTGGTTGTGTTTATTGATGAAATTTTGGTATATTCTAGAATTAAAGTGGAGGATAAAAAACATCTAAGGATTTTTTTTGTAAACCTTAAAAGAAATGAAACTGTATGAAAAATTCAGCAAGTGTGATTTTTGGTTGAAACATATTTATTTTCTTGGTCACATTGTAAATAAGGATTGAATAACAGTTGATCCTTCTAAAAAAAGTGGTTGATTGATGGCCAAGACCTACAAATGTTATAGATTTTTGTAGTTTTCTTGGATTAGTAGGTTATTACCAAGGGTTTATTAAACACTTTGCACTGTTATCTAGACCGCTAACTAAGTTAACACGAAAAGGGGTTAAATTTTTTTGGAAAGAAGAATGTGATGTTTGTTTTTAGGAACTAAAGAAGAGATTGGTGAATGCTCCAGTTTTGGCCTTGCCTTCCCGAAATGGTGAGTTTGTCATCTACAGTGATGCTTCATTGAAGGGAATTGATTGTGTTCTGATGCATAATGATCAGGTAATTAATTATGCTTCAAGATAACTAAAACCTTATGTGTTAAATTATCCCACACATGATTTGGAATTGGAATCTGTGGTTTTATCTTTGAGAATTTGGAGGCACCATTTATACGGAGCCAAATGTCAAATATATACTGACCACAAAAGTGTGAAGTATATATTCACTCATAAATAATTAAACATGAGGTAGAAAAGATGGATTTAACTAATAAAGGATTATGATTGCATGATCAATTAAAATCTAGGAAAATTAAACAAAGTGGAATATGCCTAGATTTGAAAACATAATTCATCATTAACCATGTTACATTTGGAACATGATCCCTTGATTAATGATTTGATGAATTTTGGATTAGAAGTTGTCGGTGTAGGGAATACATCTATTTTGTTTCAGGTTTTAGTGCAGTCATCATTATCATACATAATTTAGAAATTGTTGAAGGAAGAACATGAGCTACAGAAAAATGTAGAATCAGTTAAAATGGGCATGTTTCTAGAATTTAACCTTGATAAAGATTGTGTTTTAAGATTTGAAAAAAGGTTGTGTGTACCTTGTGATTCCTAGTTAAAGAAAAATTTGTTGTGTAAAGCTCATAGTTATCCATTTTCAGTTTATCCTGGAAGTACTAAGATGTATAGAGACCTTTGGAAGTATTACTGGTGGGATGGAATAAAAAGGGATATTGTTGAATTTACTGTGAAATGTTTGACATGTCAACATGTTAAAGAAGAACTGAAGTTACCGACTGGGTTGTTTCAGCCTTTTCCAGTGCCAGAGTGGAAATGAGAGAATATATCCATGGACTTCATGGTGGGACTACCTAAGACTTCTCGAGGTAACAATGCGATTTGAGTTATTGTTGATTAGCTGAAAAAATATGCTCATTTCATTTCTATTCGAGATACAATATCGTTAGATCAACTTTCTCGACTGTACCTCAAAGAGATTGTTAGGTTACATGGATTTACTCTTTCCATTATATCTGATCAAGATCCTAGGTTCAATTCTAACTTTTGGAAGGGTCTTTATAAGTCATTAGGCATAGAATTAAATTTCAGTACAACTTTTCATCCTCAATTAGATGAGAAGCCAGAATGAATGATTCATACCTTGGAGGATATGCTTCAAGATTTTTCAATAGAATACCAGGAATGTTGGGATCAACATCTTCCTTTAGTTGAGTTTTCTTATAATAACAATTTTAATTCCAGTATAAACATGAAAACTTTTGAGGCATTGTATGGGAAGTGGTGTAGAACTCCATATTTTTGGGATGAAGTTGGGAAAATGAAGATGATGGGACCAGAATTAGTAGAGAAAGTGGCTAAGAAAGTGAATATGATCTAGTAGCACATGAGGACAACTCAAAACAGGCAGAAAAGTTATTCAAATAACATAATAAAATACTTCTCTTTTGAGGTAGGTGACCATGTTTTCCTTAAAATCTCTCCTTGGAAAAGTGTGATGTGTTTTGGTAATAAAGGAAAGATAAGTCTGTGATTCATCGATCCTTTTGAAATCCTGGAGAAATTTGGACTAGTTTCATACTGACTAGCTTTTCCTCCAAGTTTATCTCATGTACATAATGTTTTTCATGTTTTGATGTTGAGGAAGTATGTGCCAGATTCATCTCATGTCTTGAGCGCAGAAGTAGTTCAGCTAGAAGAGAACCTTTTATATAAAGAGAAACCAGTTCGAATTCTTGATCGAAGGGAATATGTATTGTGGAATAAGTTAATCTACTAGGTAAAGGTTTTGTGGGGAAACCACATGGTTGAAAAAGAAACATGTGAATCTGAAAATGCTATGAGGGAAAGATACCTTCACTTATTTAACGAGTAAATAAAATTGCGAGGATGCAGTTTCTAGAAGGTGGGGGTAATTTAACACCCCAAGGTTTTAAAAAATAAATGAAATTAATGAATTTTTTTTTAAGTAGATATTTATAACTAGCCTTTAAACATAATTTTTCTACTTCTATGTTTTGAATTTTAAAAAATGGTCATCTACAATTGCGTTTAGTATGTTATTTGGAGTCTGATGGAACCAACTTGTTTTTTTGGTGAATAGTAATATACCCTTATGAATATTAAATATTATTATTATTTTATTTTCTTAAGGCTATAATATAATGACATCTTGGTTAATTTTTCAATGTGATATAGAAGCAGTTATAGAATTAAAATTGATAATTTTTGAATTAAGTATGATTTTATTTAAAAATTAAATTAATAATATTTAGAAAATTATTTTCAAAAAATGGAGATCATTTTTTTATTCTACATGTTGAAAAATGGTTAGGGTTAATTTTTGGGATTTTTCTAAAATTATTGAATTTTTGATGAATAGTGAAATACAGTAAAATACCGTATATTCAAATTATCAGTTAAATACACAATTTATGACATCATAAGTGATGTAAGACCACTTGGTTCGAACTCACATGTTATTATGTATATTTGGGGTCACATGAATTAAGATTATTCACAGTCTTGAGAAAAATATTATAATAACGATTTAAATAATGTAAAATACTTCCTCTCCTCCGCTATAAATACCACCCTCATTCTCCTCTTCCTCCCACACCTCTCAAGCATTGAGAATTGTCTAATTTCTATAAAATTACCTCCCCAATATCCTTCCCCACATATAATACATTCTGGTCTCACCCAAAGGCCAAAATCAAAGGCCTTAAGGAGGATCTCAAGGAGAAGTGATCAAGAGGTAGGAAATCCTCTTCCTTTTCATGTGTTTTCCTTTCCTTTCTTTTTCTTTTATAGTATCTTCCCCTCCTATTATCCAAGAGGCATGAAAGCTCTATAAATATTGTGTATTCTGGATGTTCTCATGTTCATGTAAAATTAATCATCATTCTTATTCTCCTCTCCCACTTATTCAAGGAATAAAAACATTGTCCGTGATGTGTTGAATTACCGACATCATGGATGATGTGATTTCAATTTGCATTAATTCCTTCAAGTTTGGTCATGAAAAAATTTTTATGGTTGAAACATGTTATAATATATTTATTATGTCTTATCCATGGTTCTTGAATTCTTTTATACACATGGTTTTTATTTATAAAACAAAATGAGGTCATTATTATTGAAGAACCACCAAAATGATCTAAACGAACATCATTAATGTTTTAACTTAAAAATAATCCTCATTTTAGAATTAAAAATGGTCTAATTTATGGTTCTAGAAAATTTAACTACCATTCCATTCCAATTTTAGAGTTTCACTCCCAATCGACCAGAATATCCATCATGAATCGATCATAGAAACCATGTAAAGAACGCACCTGATGCAATGTAAATAACAAAATATTACTAATAAATGTGTTGAATGATGTTGTAAAATGATCATATACGGTGTTATAATCATTAATATATTTCATTACAATATTAATAACACTCTTTTAATCATTATACATGGGGTTTAAACACTTTTGAAGTAAGAAGAACCCAAGGTAAGAGAATTCTTAACCCAATTTCCATTCTTTAGGTTAACCTTCTTCTTTATTCATTATGTGGTATTAAGATTATTGGTGTGATGATTTTTTTTATATTATGTTGAACTATGTGTATTTATAGTTTATACACATATCCATTCCATTATATTTATTCTCACTCCAATTATATTTTAAGGGACTTTCCTTTTAAAATCCTTTTAAAACTCTATTTAATAAATTTCAAAATGATTATTTTTTATATGTATGTGGAATGAGTGGTTTCTTCTAATTTTCAAGATACTTTGTTACCATTATATATTACTTGGACATTATTTATATTGTGTTGATCCCATTATAGCTCAATATATGTTGGTTTGAGTCCATTATAGCTCAAGATATGTTGGGTTGAACCCATTATAGCTCAAGATATGTTGGGATGAGCCCATTATAACTCTAGATATGATGGGTGATACCCATTATAGATCTCCAATGTATTGGGTACTCCAGATATGGAAGTTGATCAAAAGGTTATTCCACGATTAAGGGTGAATATAATAGTGATATGGTAAATATTTCCTAAGGTAACAACATGATGTTTCTTTGCATATGAGTTTTTATTATTACGGGTTTTATTGGTTTTTATGTTATCACTTAACTAACAATTTATTTCTTTATATCCATTTCTAAGTTTTATACTTATCCCAAGTTTTTAAAATGTTTTTTCGCAGGATATAAGGATGGGTAAGACAAATAAGGGAGTCGTTATATTTGATATGGAGTTTTATTAAAGAAATCATGTTTTAAGTTTAAATGTTTTACATTTTGAAAAAATGGGTACTATTTTAGTAGTATCATCTTGTATGAATGTGGTATGTCATGTATGTAATATATCCTAATTCTTTAAAACTCTAAACCTGAAAATATTCTTAATGTGAAATAATGTATGGTCTTGTCTAAAATTCATGATTAAGTAACGTTTTAAGGCCGAGTCCTTATAGAAACGATGCCACCTTAAACATTTGCATCGGAAACACCAACCATACTGATTCACAGTCATCTGGTTTTATCAACAAACACAATCACCCAAAAAACACTAAGAAGACACCTTGAGAGATTTTTCCCAACAATATCCCCTTTGGGTTTATTAACAACTCTTCATAAATTGATACATCATTAAAATTTATGTCATATTCTACCAAAATTCACTTCTAGCGATTCATATAGCGATAAAAAATTTACTCTATACACACTTTAATTCCACATGAGTCATGCTCGGCATGAGAAACAAGAGTAGCATGAAAATTTAATCAATGAAACACTTCATTTCAAAACCATTAAACTATTTTCATCATGAACTTCATCTATCATGATATATATCCTTTGATTAGTTACCTTTAACATCATCAAATTTAAAACTCCCTCTACTTCACTACTCCCCCTATTAGCTTCTCATACTGTACTGATTAAGACATTTTCTAACCTTTTTATATCCAAAATCCCTCCTCCTTTGTCAAGGAACCAGAATGTCACTTCATTATGGTCTGTAATGGGACAAAGAACAAAGATCAGGTCATTAGTAAAAAACACATCATACCTCGGGGAGAGGGGGTCCCACATCTACACACTTTTTTAAGTATGGGGAGTTAGTAAAACTAATAGAGATAGTCGATATCTTTCAAATGATTCTTTTGGTTAGGATTTCGTCAGAATGTCCACAACCTGTAGTTCTGTAGGCACATACTCCAACTTCTCAAGACCATGCTTCACATTCTTCATGATGAAGTAAAATTTGATTTCAATGTGTTTTTCCCTTGAGTGATGAACTAGATTTTTGCTAAGATTTATTGCACATGAATTATCACAATGAATACCAATCATAGACTTCACTTCAGTCTCTCCATCTCATAGAATTCAATAGGGGATACCTTCATTTATAAATTTACCTCCTTAGTCATTTATCTCTATTTATCCGACTTTTGAAAATCTAAAAAATAAAGAGGGTCACACATTATTCTTTTATTTACTGAAATCCAAATAAGGGGAAAATATTCTCCCCTTTGGTTATAAACTTCTACATAGTCCATGAGATTCCATAGGTTGACACCCGAACACCACCAGGTCACGTCAAAAATATGCAAGTTCACCTTTGACTTTATTTATCAACTTTAGATTGAAACTTTGATTCTTATATGAATTTTCAAGATCTGAGTCATATTCTTCTTTATAACTGCACACTACTATAAGATATGCGGAAAGTGAAATTACCACTTGGAACTTATCCATTAACAGATCCTCTAAGACTACTGAGTAAGAACTCTTTGTAGGAAACAAGAGTTTAAGCCAATAAACATCAATGTTGTACATGTCACTCATTTACTTCCATGGATTCTAGAAACATGGCTTTCCTCAATTCTTTAGAGGACTCTCTTGTCAAATGAGGTTATATCACACCTTCTTCTTATCACCATACCTCTTTAAAAACCTCCAGCTTTCAAATGATTCAAATCATAAACACTGATTATTAACTGATTTCATATGTGGAATTACACTATAGAGTGGGAATATCACTTGTTGAAAACACTGTAAATCATATCTCGCAACTTCTTGGTATCCTGAAAGCAGACAACTGATACCATATTATTAGAACAAAATAGATAATCATGAAATACATGAATTTGGAAGGTCAGACCAAATTGATAAGAACAAGCCTCTCCACAAAATGACTTCTTTATCTATTATGTAGTTTGAGAATAGAATTACAAACAGAAAGCAGAATTATAGAGGTGATGTGTGAATAAGAAAGGGGAAAATATAATAAGAGAACTCGAGAGGCTTAGCAAGCTCTCCCACCCAAGTTGAGGCCTCTTCTAAGACAAATGGCCGAAATACCAGAATATTCTCTTCACCCCCTCTCCTCTCACCCTCTTCCACTTATTTATAATGGAACCTCAACATCCATGTGGTCTTACCCTAAAAATATACTAACCATAATCTCTCTTCATCTGAAAACTAATATTCCACAATGAAAAATACATCCATACCCCTATAAAACGTCTCTATCACAATCCATCTTTATTCATCCTGCAAAAAAAAACAAACAAACATTACTCTATTTAAATTAAAAATAAAGAAAACCAAATCCATGTTATTATTGAAACATGGAAAAAAATTTTATTTATGCATGCATTCTTTCAAAGTAAATTCAGAACCTATGTTATCCTTAAAAACAACTCCTTTTAATCCTCTAATGGTTGAAATTCTATGCTAGAGGGAGGGGGAAATTAAAATTATAATTCTTCCACACTAATAAGGAATTCATTCACATTCTCAAAACTTTCTATCGCATCAAATTTAATTTATTTCATCTTATAAAATCAAAAAAATTTAAACCAAATGTCATTACCCAAGAAACTAATTTCATCTAGTTCAGCATGCATATCAAATTCTTCAAAAATAATTCTTTTTTCAAAATAATTATCCAACTCAACATTTTGGTTTTGTTCAAATGGATGAGTTTCCAATTTAAGTTTATGGGAAAAATTCATTTTAGTATTCATATTATATGTTCCACAAGAGTTTTCAACAAAAGGGGTGAGTTCTATGTTTTCACAACCAATTTCATTAAGTAAATTATCATTTATAGTAGTGAAGAAACATTCATATTTTGTCTCAAAACATTGCAATTCAGCTTTTAGTGGAATATCAAAAGTAGGAAACAACAACTCTAATTCAAGTTCAATATTCTCTTCTTCATTTCTTACTTATTTTTAATCACAAAAACCATCAAAAGTGAATTCCAAAATTTTATTTTTATCACAAACCCTTTGAAATTCATAAATAAATGCATTATAAGCAAATATTTTAGTAGTTAGAAATTCATTCCAATGCGAGTGTCCATTTTTAGAAGAAAATTCAAAGGATTTTAGAATGTTAGTTTCACAAAAAATGTTATTTTGAGTAAAAATATTATCCAAAACAATGGGATCAATTTTAGAATTTATCTCATTATTGTCTAAATTATACTCACTAGGGAACTCCAATATGCTTGGGATAGGTTGAATAGAATCCTCATTCACTTTAGATTATTCACATGAGGCATGAAACATCAGTTTTGAACCTGGATGATTTGAACAAGGGAGTTTATCATGTAATTCAAATGTGACAATTTAAACAATGAAGAATTTAATTTGAGTTCAACTCCCACTAAATCAGTAGCTAACATCACCAGCTTGTGCAATGCCTTTTGTATGATGGTGGACAATTGAGGCAGGGGGTATGAATCTATGACTTACTTAACTCCTAACATCTATTTTTTATAAATGGTATAAGGGTAATCTTAAAATGATGATTGCATGAATATTTCTTCTTTCTCATTAGCATAAAACACAAGACAATATGAAGAAAGCCTGCTGAGTTCCTTTTCCAAAGGCTCAAGGTACTTATTTTCATTATTTCCTTGGTTTCCATAATTAATTATCCAAATTCATACTCCTCATAGCCTATTCTATAGAATTAACTATTATTTTTTGGCATAATATGCCACCATTTATTCTAAATTACATTATCAATACTCCTCAAATTCTATTTTTAAATTTAGTGGACAATAGTAAAAATTAGTAGGTTTCAGTAGAATTTATCATTTGAACATTTATCAAACACTCATAGAATGTGTATCATATCAAGTAAAAACATTGAGAGATTTAACACACATAATTAGAATCCAAATTCCGCTTCGGTGGTGGTGTAGTGGTGCAGGGTCTAGGGCCATAACAATGGTGTTCAGTGAGGTCTGGGGTTCGATTCCTGGGAGCCCGCTCTTGGGGGAATTTCCGCCTCCTATATACCACTCGTATTACCGGGTCTCCCGATGTCTCATTGGGTGGGAATAATGGATTCACTTCACCTGGATAATGGATTTTTGTGTCGAACTATCGCTGATTTAGGTGTTACCCTGTAGGATGCTCTATCATCTCGACTGGTAATGACTCCTTTCCAACTGAGGCATTATGACTTATTCATGGGAAGGGGGGTCCCTTGGAGTGGAGGGTTCAAAAAGGCCACTCCCGGGGATTCTCTTCTAAGAAATAAATAAATAAAATCTCAAAAATGATGAAAAAATACTTTTAATTAGTGAAAATAATAGCAGTAAGAAGTTTTCATAATGATTTTTTTGTATTGAAGTTATTTTTTTTAATTTTCAAACTTTTTGATTTTTTAAAATAAAAAAATTGTATAGAAAGTGTCACCTTCCTAGAAAAAATGCCAAATTGAAATAGGGATTAGTAGTTGCTTGTTCCCTATTCAATATTTTTTTATTACCTAAGTATATACTATATTGGTACTATCCTAGGGTCGATTTCAATGAGGCTACTCACTAACACTTAATTTTCTATTTCCAAAATTTATACTTAACTAAAATATGGTAAGAAAAAACAATAAAATATACTATAATGGATGATATTTTAATGCATATGTAATGTTTAATGCATTATTAATATGAAATGAAATGTTAGAATATAGAAACACAATGTGTAACACCCTAAGCTTCCATGGTACGTTTCCCTTTGAATAATGTAATAGCTTTCATTGTATGCAACTTAATGATTCTAACACAACGCGACCAATCAAACTAGCCATTATGAATAGTAATACCCCCTTTTTAAAATTTTATAAATTTTATTTTTCAAAATAGACATAATTTTTGAATTTGGAATATCAAAATTATCTTAGGGTGAATTTTTGGTATTTTTCTGAAAACTTTCAATTTTTGATGAATGGTGAAAAACACTACGTTATTGGTTAAAACCAAATTATTATTTAAATAATTTTTTATTTTATTTAAATATGTTTTAGGTCAAAATAGATACATAATACCTATATAATTTCAATGTAATTCATCAGGATCATTTTATAATAAGTTTAGATATATAAAATTTTTATTGAACTTTTTATCGTCTTTTAACCACCTCCTAGGAGCATTTGCAAATCTTCATAAAACTAAATTTTACCTCTTATGTGAGTTTAATTTCATAAATCAGATATATATGGTTAATATTATTAAGTAAAATGTGGTTCAATAAGATGAAAATAATTTTTGGTAAATAGTAACTTTTGACTTTTATTACCAGGGTTAAAAGTAAATAGAGTAATTAAGGGTAAAAATGATATCATAATTACCCTAACACATGTCCTAATTATATTGAATAAATATAATTCTATCAAAAAAACCTTAGGAATAAAATATGATCCTATTTGGTCCACTTGGATTAGATTAGGACATTTATTATTATTTTATTTAAAGAAGAGTTAAAAGAGTTAAATTCAAAGTTTAATAACTAAACCATTTCTAATATAGGATTATACATAAGATAAATTAGACTATAAATATTAATTATAAATATAAAAATATTTCCTACATAATGGTATTTTATTTATAATTTTTAGACATTAAATAATTTAATTTATTTATGACACAATGATGATGCAGTAATTACCTTATTATTGAAAGATTACATTAATTGATATTATAAATATCCAAATAAATGTAATTTTATACTTTTGATAAATTATACTAATTTTATAGGTTAATATGAAATTTTATGGATGATTAAATATTTTTTTAGAAATAATCATGCTGTTATGATTTTCCCAAAAAACCAAATACTAAATAGTGTCAAAATTGACATAATTGAGTCTTTAAAACAAATACTATATTATTAATTGATATAATGTTCCTAAAAATCTACGGTTTGGAAAAAGGACTTAGATAAGGTTATATATATTAATAATGAACTACTTGGGGTTCTCTTGTCTTTTTATAGTAAGTTTATTAACCATATAATATAAAAATACAAAGAGACATGGTAAATGTCAAACTATTTAACTAAGAGTTAAATCTAAAAGATAAGGTTAATATGGTGACCTAAACCTATCTAAAACCTATTTGTTGAGAGGTTTTAGACCCATACCAATCTTATACTATAAATAAATCATTTTTAAGACATTATAAATTGAAAAGGATTTTATTATAAAATAATATTTCAAGCTTTTCCTAAAGTGACCTTCACCTCTCTTATAAAAGGGTACTTCCCCTTATCTTAATTTCACACCTCCAAAGCCATTTTTCTCGGACAAACCCTACCCAAATATCCTTCCAACTTTCATACCTTCATTCTATAGGCCTTCCTTTGGTCATAAATCCAACCTAAGGATCCCTTTTGATCAAATCAAAAGGAAGAACCCGAAGAAGAGGTAAATATTTCATCACCTCTTTCAAGTTATTTTCTTCTTCCACTTCCTCTTTCTTTGTTGTTTCCATTATAAAATAATAACTCCATTATCTTATATATAATTTGATGTTATTATAAAAATGGTACAACCATATTCCTTATTCTATCCATCCTATGAATGACAAAGTCACCATACGTGCGTACGTACATCTTACCGTCTCCACACCATGGTGTAATTTGTTATTCAAACACTTCATTATTTGTATGGGTATAATAATTAGTATAATTGATGTAAATAATAAATATAACATGTTATTTATTCTTTATATATGATATACCATCCAATTACATACAATTTCACCATCAATATAATGATATTTTCACTCGTGCGTACGTACGAATTACCGTCTCCACGAACACGATGAGATTCATTCCACATCGTAATCATTCAAGATTAATTTTAATTTTATGATTAAAAATAATGTTTAAGATCTTAATATCTTTCTGGATATGAATAAAATACATCCTATCCATAACAATCATGGCTTACGTAACTGAGCATATAAAGGAAAACATACCAGTTAACACCCGAAACAATGATACTACTAAAATATTATTAACAAAGCAATATTAGAGGATCATATATTATATTATATTTATGTATATAGTTTTTTTATAATTTAATAAAAATTATTTAACTATTATACAGGAGGTTAACGTATCCTTGACCAAGGAAAAGTACAAGTTAATGGTTAATTTCACCATCTCTTTATTATCCGAGGTTGTTTTTATATAAGTATCTACTGAGACCTCCTTATCATCAACATCCATGTTTCATAAAAATGTATTTCAATTTTTTTTACTATTTACTAGAATATGGGTTAAAGAAATTTATACCCTTGTTTGAATTTTTATAAAATGGTTTGAAAGGAATCTTTTCGTCATTTTCCAAACAAGGCACTTTATAACCTTTTCGACAAAATTAAGATAAAAGTGTATTTTTTTAACTTATATGGTGGGTGTGGCTATTTTATGCCATTATATCATCATCAAATATTCCTATAAAATCTTATAAAAATATTTTTAAAATAAATTTTTTCTTTTATAATTATACAACTTTTAAATTATTTCAAAATAGAAAGAGATAATTCTCTAAAAAAAGTTTTGATTTCATCTTTGTCAACATCCTTTTGATGGATTTTAAGCTTGTTTGAAGTTGATTTATTATGATAAAAATATTTTATATTGTGTTGAAGTTTTTGTGATATTTTTGACTGTGGAATTTTTATTCTTATACCATTAATGGTTTATGGATAAATTATTTACATATCGTATGCTAGTTTTAATACAGATGTTTATGTTATGTTTAAACATTTTCATATGAAGAATGCATTGGAATTTTTAAGTGATGGGTGGAGCCCGCTATAGCTCCTCAATGCATCAGTAGGTATCATGAGAAAAACTAGTATCTTGGAACAAGGCCATGACCAAATCTTATTTGTAGTCATGGCACAAGGCCATGACTATGTGGTTATGAAGTCAAGCATTATGCATTCCATCATTATGAAAGTGGCTATTGATATTGAATGTGATTATTCGACTAGTAGAATATCCATGTGAATATGTAAATGAATTTATTTGATTTTATCTTTTCCATATTATGCTGATGTTTAAGTTTAAAAGGCTTTTGTTTTAGTCTTATACATTGCCTTAAATTTTTATGCTTATTTATGAAAGTTTCTGCTATATTGTTATCCTTCTTAAGCATATGAGTTCACCCCTTTATATGTTTTATTTTTCCCAGGATGTGAAGAAGTATTTTATGGTTGACCTGTTGGGATAGGATAACGATATAAGTGTGTTGAAAAGGGGACAAAATGTTATTGATGTTTTTATTTCATGATGTAATGTAAAACTTATGAATGTATCTAGTACTTCCAAGGAAACTAAACTGATCGGTCTTTAGGGACATGATTCCTTGTATCATGATAATGTTATATACTAATGAAATGACTCTGGGTAACTGGGGTTAGTGAATTACAGTTGGTATCAGAGGAATTTTAGTACAAACCTTGGAAACTAGATTTAAAAAAACACTTATCAGAGAACACTACCCTAAGATAGAATTTGAGGATTAGTATAAAAGAACTTCCTATAATTTTGGTACTATACAGATTTTGTGAGTTTTCCAAGAAATACATCCTTATCTAGATACGAGAAGGTATAGGTGGATCTGGCATAGATGTACCTAGGGGTAAAACCTGAAAACACCGCTTTGAGATAGACTTGAATGGGAACAAGTGCACGAAAATAGGCCTTACTGCACTCTTGGTTACGACTTTCCCAGGGTATATTCTTAGGATAAATCTCATTTTATTTACAAAACATTATGAAGGGTTTATGAGTATATACTTACTTAAATAAAACATTTTTATTATTATGGATTATATCCATAAACTATTCAATTTATGTTAAGTGTTTTAAAAATTCGGAATTATGTATTGCGATTCATAAACTAATATACTGTATGCCATTGTTTAGAAATGGAACCTAGTGAAAGGAATGGAAACTATATCAATGCATGTAATCCATGTAGGTATTTTACTCCTACTCAAGATAATTACATCGAAGCTGGTGATACAATTGGTGCTGATCAGCTTATCACCATACTGGGACAACTCAATCAAGTTATGAATAATAACCTTACCCATATGGAGCACCCTGATCCACAATGTGGAGGATCAATTTTAGACTGCTTCATGAGGAAACAACCACCAACATTCAATGGGAGTACAAATCTGTTAGTAGTTGAGCAATGGATAAGTTCCTTAGAGAAAATATTTCATGCTTTGGGGAGTAGTGAAAGGGAAAAAGTTTTCATGGTAGTTTATCACCTCACGGGATATGCAAATAAATGGTGGTCATTGATTGAAAACACAAAGGAAGATGAAGAAGTATCAAACATGTAATGGAGGTATTTTAAAGAGATTTTCTTATAAAAATACTTTCCTCGTGACCATCAAGCGGATATGGAAAACAATTTTTGAGTCTGAGGCAAAAGGAGGATGAGAATGTCGCCAAGTATGAGGATAACTTTAAATGGTTATCAAGACATAAAACAAATTATATACGTAACCCAAGGAGTAATATTGATCAATTCTTTGATGGGTTAAAACCATTTCTCCATAGAGAATTAGTCTCACAATCCTTCTCATCATATGAAGATATTGTCTCATGTGCTATCAAAACAGAAAAATAATTCTCTAAGTCTTACGAATTTAAATCAAAGAAAGATAAGAAGAGATCTAATAAACACTATGGAAATGGAAATAATTAGAAGAAGGTAAAAGTTGAATATCCATCTTGCAATAAGTGTGGAAAGAAACACCCTGGTACTTTCCTGAGGGTAATGGGAGTCTGCTACAAGTGTGGTGAAAAGGCCACCAAGCTCGTGATTGTAAGGGAAAGAAAGAGGCCGTCATTGTTGAATGCTAAAATTTTAGAGAAAAGGGGAATTATTCAAATGCATGTCTTAAGCAGCAAAGGAACTTACCTCATAAAAGGCCAAAGGAGCAAGTCCAAGATTATTTGATCACTACTGCTAAGGTTGAAGCTCCAAAAGACATGATGGAAGGTAATTTAATGGTTTCCTCAAGTTTATCCAATGATTTATTTGATTCTGGATCATCAAATTATTTCATATCTTCCCAATTTTCTAAGAAAATTAGAAATTTTTAATTTGACTTAACAAGGGATTTGTCAGTCAAAACACCTAAGGGAAGTATCATCGCAACAATGTTTTGTAAATCAGTTCCCATTAGGGCATATAAATGTTCTTTATCTGCTTATCTCATCATCATACCCATGATTGAATTTGATATAATCCTTAGTATAGATTGTCTTTCAGACCATGATGTGAAAATTTTTTGTAAGAAGAAGGAGGTTACAATTTTCGATAATGATAAGGAGTACCTTATCTTTAAAGCCAAAATGTCACCACCTGATTATTATCTAGATCCACCACCAGTAGCTCTACTAAATTCAATTATTGGGGAAGAATAGAATGAAATAACTATGGGTGAGGAAAATAATGTTCGAATAGAGGTCATACCTATTGTGAAAGAATATGTTGATGTGTTTCCATAGGATTTACCTGGACATCCTCCAGAATTATAAATTGAGTTTTCCATTGATTTAATTCCTAGTTCAAGGCCCATATCGAAGACCCCTTATAAAATGACCACTGTGGAATTAGTGGAACTAAAGAAACAACTAGATGAATTGAGTAATAAAGGATTTATTCACCCTAGTGTTTTTCCATAGGGAGCCCCTATAATTTTTGTTAAGAAGAAAGACAGATATATGAGGTTGTGCATTGACTATAGGGAGATCAATGCTATAACAAAAAAGAACAAGTATCCTCTACCTCGCATTGATGATTTATTCAACCAACTTAATAGAACTCAATATTTTTCAAATATTGACCTTTGATCTAGATATCATCAGTTGTGTGTGAAGAAGGAAGACATTCCAAAAACAACATTTCAAACCAGGTAGGGGCATTATGAGTTTATAGTAATGCCTTTTGGATTGACTAATTCACCCTCTATCTTATTGTATATAATGAATAGAGTTTTCAAGGAATATATTGATGAATTTGTAGTGGTATTTATTGATGATATCTTGGTATAATCCAAAAGCTAATAAGATCATGAAAATCACTTGCGCATTATTCTAAAGACTCTTAGAAGAAATGAATTATATAGGAAGTTTAGCAAGTGTGAATTCTGGATTTTGGAGATTTATTTTCTTGGCCATATTGTCTCTAAGGATTGAATCTATGTCGATCATTCAAAGACCAAGGCATTCCAATAATGGCCATAATCGATGAGTATAACTGAGGTACATAGTTTTATTGATTTAGCAGGTTATTATCGATGTTTTTTCTAAAATTTTTCCTAGTTGGCTAAACCATTAACCAAGATCACACATAAAGGGGTTAAATTTGTTTAGACAAAAGAGTGTGAAGAATGTTTTAAAGAACTGAAGAGAAGATTAGTTAATTCTTCTATCTTGACTCTACCATCAGGGAATGATGGGTTTGTTATTTATAGTGATGCTTCAAAGAAAGGACTTGGTTGTGTCCTTATGCAGAATGATAGAGTTATTGCCTATGCATCATGACAACTAAAAATTCATGAACAAAACTATCTCAATAACGATCTTGAGTTAGCAGCTGTAATCTTTGCACTAAAAATATGGAGACACTATCTCTATGGTGAAAAATTTGAGATTTATACTAATCACAAGAGTTTGAAGTATATTTTCCACAAAAATAACTCAACATGAGGCAAAGGCGATGGCTTGAAATACTCAAGGATTATGATTGCAAAATACACTACCACCCGGGGAGGGAAAATAAGGTGGAAGATGCTTTGAGATGAAAGGATCATGGAGTTTTGAACAAGATGAGAGTTGAAAGGGGTCATATTTTCATGGATCTAGTAAAGATGGATATGGGAATAACCATGGAAGGTGAAACATCAATACTTATTCAAATGGTTTCCAAACCATCTTTAATAGAAAGGATAAAAAGTTCTCATACTGATGATGAGGAATTTCCAAAGAAAATTAAAGATGTGAATAATGGGAGATTGATCGACTTTGTATATAAAGATGAGATTTTGAAATTTGGGAAGAGACTTTGTGTTCCTGATATACCTGATCTAAAAAGTGAATTGTTGAATGATGCTCATAGCTCTAATTTCTCTATACACCCTGGTATAACTAAGATGTATAGAGATTTGAAGAAACATTTTTGGTGGGAAAACATTGAGAGGGAGCTTTCTGATTTTGTGTTAAGGTGTATGGTTTGTCAATAAGTGAAAGCTGGAAGACAACATCCTTGAAGAGTTATGGAACCTCTTCACATACCTAAGTGGAAATTGGATGATATTATGATAGACTTTGTCATGGGACTACCAAAGACTCTTAGAAGGAATGATACAATATGGGTCATTGTTGATCATCTTACCAAGTCAGCACATTTTCTTGCTATAAGAGAAGATTTACCACTTGAACGCTTAATAAGACTGTATATTAATGAATTTGTAAAACTTTATGGAGTACCCCTATTGATTGTTTCTGATTGTGATCCTCATTTTACATCAAGATTCAGGAAAAGTCTTCAGAAATCCCTGGATACTAAACTTCGTTTGAGCACTGCCTACCACCCTCAAACTGATGGATAATCAGAACGGACTATTCAAACCATATAATACATGTTGATCTCTTTCTCACTTGACTTTCAAGGTATGTGGGATCAATATTTACCTATGGTAGAATTTTTCTATAACAATAGCTTTCATTGAAGTATTCAGATGGAACCATATGAAGCGTTATATGGAAAGAGATGCCACACACCCACTTATTAGGATGATGTTGGTGAAAGAAAACTCGTAGGCCCAGAACTTGTTGTGGAAACGATGGAAAATGTGAAGGTTATCCAAAAACACATCAAAGCAGCTCAAAGTAGGCAAAAGAGCTATGCCGATAACCGAAGGAAGGATTTGTAATTTTAGGTAAGAGATCATGTTTTATTGAAGGTATCTACACGGAAGGGTGTTATACGTTTCGGTAAGAAGGGTAAATTGAGTCCCAGGTACATTAGACCTTTCAAAATTCTAGAATGAATTGGAGTTGTAGCTTATCGTTTTGCAATGTCTCCAAGTCTCTCCAAAGTTCATGATGCATTCCACATATCACTGTTGAGAAAATACATGCCTGACCCAATGCATGTACTCACCTATGAGGAAATTGAACTGGAACCAGATCTGTCTTATTTTAAAGAGCCTGTCAAAATTCTTGATACAAGAGAACAAGTGCTGATAAACCAAATGACTCGTCAGGTAAAAGTTCTATGTAGAAACCATAAGATAGAAGAGGCAACATGGAAACCAGAGGAACTTATGATGAAGAACCACCCGAATCTTTTTGTGCGGTATTATTATAGAAATTTAGAGGATGAAATTATTTGAAGTAGGTAATAATGTAACACCCCAAGCTTCCATGATATGTTTCCCTTTGAATAATAAAATAGCTTTCATTGTATGCAATTTTGAGATTCTATCACACCATGACCAATAAAACTAGCCGTTATGAATAGTAATACCCACTTTTTGAAAATGTATAAATTTTATTTTTCAAAATGGACTTCATTTTTGAATTCAGAATATCAAAATTAGTTGAGGGTGATTTTTTGGTATTTTTCTAAAAACTTTCAATTTTTGATGAATAGTGAAAAACACTACGTTATTGGTTAAAACCGACTTTTTATTAAAATAATTATTTATTTTATTTAAATTTATTTTAGGTCAAAATATATACATAATACCTATATAAGTTCAATGTAATTCATCGGAGTCATTTTATAATAAGTTTAGATATATAGAAATTTTATTGAACTTTTTACCGTCTTTTACCCACCCCCTAGGAGCATTTGCAAATTTGCATAAAACTAAATTTTAACACTTCTGTTAGTTGAATTTAAAAAATCCAAGAGACACAGTTATTATCTGTAAGTAAAATGTGGTTCAATAAGATGAAAATAATTTTTGGTGAATAGTAACTTTTGACATTTATTTACCACAATTAAAAGTAAATAGGGTAATTAAGGGTAAAAATGATATCATAATTACCCTAACACATGTTCTAATTCTATTGGATAAGTATAATTCGACCAAAAAAAACCTTAGGAATAAAATATGATCCTCTTTCATCCACTTGGATTAGATTAGGACATTTATTATTATTTTATTTAAAGAAGAGTTAAAAGAGTTAAATTCAAAGTTTAATAACTAAACCATTTTTAATATATGGATTTAAATAAAATAAATTCGACTATAAATATTAATTATAAATATAAAAATATTTCATACATAATGGTATTTTATTTATAATTTTTATACATTAAATAATTTAATTTATCTATGACACAATGACGATGCAGTAATTACTTTATTAATGAAAGATTAAAATAATTGATATTATAAATATCCAAATAAATATAATTTGGGACTTTTGACGAATTCCACTAATTTTTTAGGTTAATATGACATGTTAGGATTTATTAAATATTTTTTTTTCAAAGTAATCATGCTGTTATGATATTCACAAAAACCAAATACTAAATAGTGTCAAAATTGACATAATTGAGTTTAAAAAAATACTATATTATTAATTGATATAATATTCCTATAAATATACGGTTCGGACAAAGGACTTAGATAAGGTTATATATGTTAATAATGAACCAATATTTGTTCTCTTGTCTTGTTATAGTAAGTTTATTAACCATATAATATAAAAATACAAAGAGACATGGTAAATGTCAAACTATTTAACTATGAGTTAAATCTAAAAGATAAGGTTAATATGGTGACCTAAACCTATATAAAACCTATTTTTTGAGAGTTTTGAGACCCATAAACACATTATCCTATAAATAAATCATTTTTGAGCCATTAGAAACCGAAAATGATTTTATTATAAAATAGTATTTCATGCTTTTCCTAAAGTGACCTTCACCTCTCTTATAAAAGGGCATTTCCCCTTCTCTTAATTTCACACCTCCAAAGCCATTTTTCTCGGCCAAAACCTACCAAAATATCATCCCAACTTTCTTAACTTCATCCTATAGGCCTTAATTTTGTCATAAAGAAAATCCAAGGAGCACTTTTGATCAAATCAAAAGGAAGAACCTGAAGAAGAGGTAAATATTTCATCACCTCTTTAAAGTTCTTTTCTTCTTCCATTTCCTCTTTCTTTGTTGTTTCCATTATAAAATAATAAATCCAGTATATTATATATATTTTAGTGTTATTATAAAAATGGTACAACCATATTAATTATTCTATCCATCATATGAATGACAAATTCACTATACGTGCGTACGTACGACTTACCGTCTCTACGTCGTGGTGTAGTTTGTTATTCAAACACTTTATTATTTGGATGGGTATAATAATAAGTATAACTGATTTAAATAATAAATATAACATGTTATTGAATCTGTATATATGATATACCATCCAATTACATACGATTTCACCATAAATATAATGATATTGTCGCTCGTGCGTACGTACGGATTACCGTCTCCACGAACGCGACGAGATTCATTCCCCATCATAATCATTCGAGAATAATTTTCATTTTATGATTAAAAATAATGTTTAATAACTTAATATAATTATGTATATGAATAAAATACATCCTATCCATAACAAACATGGCTTACGTAACCAAGTATATAAAGGAAAACAGATCAGTTAACACCCGAAAAGATGATATTACTAAAATATTATTAACAAAGCAATATTAGAGGATCATATATGATATCATATTTATGTATATAGTTTTTTTATAATTTAATAACAATTATTTAACTATTATATAAGAGGTTAACATACCCTAGACCAAGGAAAAGTACAAGGTAAGGGTTAATTTCACAATCTCTTTATTATCCGTGGTTGTTTTTACGTAAGTATCTACTAGGACCTCTTTATCATCCACATCCATGTTTCTTAAAAATGTATTTCAAATTTTTTTTACTATTTAATAGACTATGGGTTAAAGTCATTTATACCCTTGTTTTAATTTTTATAAAATGGTTTGAAAGGAATCTTTCCGTTGTTTTCCAAACAAGGTACTTTATGACATTTTCGATGAAATTAAGATAAGAATGTCTTTTTTTAACTTATACGGTGGGTGTGGCTATTTTCTACCATTATATCATCGACAAAGCTTCCTATACAATCTTATAATAATATTTTCAAAATAAATGTTTTATTTTATAATTATATGAATTTTAAATGATTTCAAAATAGAAAGGGATATTTAACTAAAAAAAGTTTTGATTTCATCTATGTCAACATCCTTTTGATGGATTTTAAGCTTGTTTGAAGTTGATTTATTATGATACAAATCTTCCATATTGTATTGAAGGTTTTGTGATATGTTTTACTGTTGATGTATTATTCTTATACCATTCATGGTTTATGGATAAAGTATTGACATTTCGTATGCTATTTTTAATACAAATGTTTATGTTATGTTTAAACCTTTTCATATGAGGAATGAATTAGACTTAATAAGTGATGGGTAGAGCCCTCTATAGATCCTTGATGAATTGGTAGGTCTCATGATACAAACTAGTGTCTTGGAAAAAGGCCTTAATGTAAACTTATTTTTAGTCTTGGCATAAGGCCTTGACTATGTGGTTATGAAGTCTGGAATTATGCATTCCATCATTATGAAAGTGGCTATTGATATTGTGTGTGATTATTCGACTAGTAGAATATACATGTGAATAATTAAATAGAATTATTTGATTTTATCTTTTCCATATTATTCTGAAGTTTATGTTTAAAAGGATTTTGTTTTAGTCTTATACATTTCCTTAAATTTTTATGCTTATTTATGAATGTTTCTACTATATTGTTATCCTTACTGAGCATCTAAGATCACCCCTTTCTATGTTTTATTTTTCCTAGGATGTGAAGAAGTATTTTATGGTTGAACAGCAGGGATAGACTAAGGATATAAGTGTGTTCAAAAGGGGACAAAATGTTGTTGATGTTTTTATTTCATGATTTAATGTAAAACTTATGAATGTAGCTAGTACTTCCAAAGATACTAAACTGATCGATATTTCAGGAAATGATTCCTTATATCATGCCAATGTTATGTAATAATGCAGAGACTCTAGGTAACTGGGGTCGGGGCATTACACAATGAGATGGAATATAAGAGCTATTTTCCTAGGAAGATATTGGGGATGTTAATCACTGTTCTTAAGAATATATATCATTTTTTCATACTCAATACAGTGTTCAATATCATTCAAAAATTACCTATTCTAATATACTAGAAGTTAAGCTATACTTGAGATCTAAAAAATGTAGGAAAACATATTACAAGATGTGTGATAAGACCCCCTACACCAACATACTTACTAGAGGAGGATTTTTCATACATTTTGATAAATGTAGGAGAAAATTTATAGGAAGAATAAGGATAAAGAGAAAAGATAATAGAAGATAGAAGAATACACGAGAGGCCTTCTAGCTCCCTCACCCAAACCTCCTGGTTAAACCCTAATCAATATAATAATACCCTCTTTCTGTACCCCTCCCCTTTCTTTTATATCCATTATTTCCCCTAGGACCCATAAAATATTGTTAGGATATTCCCTTATTCTTCCTAACGACCTTCACCACCCCATAACCCACATCCATCTGTCCTTCCCATAAATACACCTTTTCCCCTCTTGGAATAATACTTCTAGGCTTTCCAGTTGTGCTTCCCAATGATATCTATCACTCAACCAACCTTGAAAATCGGTCTTTCCCTTAAGAGTGAGGAAAATAAACTGATTGTTGTTTTTGAATATCTCTTTAGTGAGTTGTCTTTGGAAGTGTTCTTTAATCTGGATCAAAACAATAAACCACTCAGCAACAGACACTCCTGTAGTTTTGTGAGTGTAGGTATGGAAGTGGTTATCACTAGAACCTAGAGAAATACCATTTTCTCTTGTATAGATGTTTGATACCTACCCATTTTCGGGAAAACTAATCCAAATATCATTATTTATGTGATTTAAATCCTTTCCCAATCTATATTTGTAAGACCATCACAAGAATCCTGCATCCATGTACACTCTAGAAGCAACCTAAACTTCCAACACTAACTTCCTTTCTTCATGATGATGGATTTTTGTCCATGAACCATCCCACCCTTCAAGTATTTCCTCTCAATGAATAAATTTTAATAGATGAATAAAGATTCTTATAACAAAAATGACCTTAATAGACGATCAATCCTCTCCTAGGAAAAGAAAATTTCAACTGGGATATAGTCAAATGAAATGATATCAATTAGATATTCAGAAAAATTCACTTGATTCAGCAATAAATACCCAAATTTTGAGAAGGATTCCAGTGGTTCCACTTGAGCAGGACCAACATAAACGAGTGCACCATTTATTAGTAACAAAATTCCATCAAATTTAGAATAAACTAAACTCCTGGGATGATGTAAATAGAATATCACAGTGTTCCCATCTTGGGAGAGTTACTTTAGGGGTTCTATTACGTTTTCTTCTTGAAATGCATCATGTCCAGTATATTTATGGCCATAAGAGTGCTAGAGATTAAGCATCCCATGATCTGAGCCTGGTGGATTGATATTTGGGAAGATAGTTCCCCACTTACTAAATTATTTTCTTTGGGCAGAACAAGACAACAATATTAATTGAGGGTAGTGATGTTGTGTCTCTTTATAACATGCACCTTCTACTCATCCACGCAAAGAAATTTCTCAGATGATCCTTCCTACTTTATGGTCCAACTTTGAAGAGATGAAGTTTGGGGTTCCTCTTCCCAACATAGCTGTTGTAGCACTCCCTCTCCTTCTATATTATTGGGGCCTTATTTTCTATTGTGAACTTGGTTGTTAGGTCCGCCTCCTCATGCCTCCTTCCCACTTGTAACAGCTATGTGGCCATCTTCCATGACCCAGGGGACCAACTCCTTGTACTTTAGCTAGTTCAACAAAGTTGTCAAGGCATAATGCCATATTCTATTTTTTGGTTTGTGTATTTGAAATAAACCATGAACTCCTTTGTGTAACTCATCTTTTGGATCTTTTCATAGCCCTCCTATATCCTTTATTATCTTAATTTGGTGTTCCAACTTCTCCCTCTCTTTGCTTCTAAAGAGAGGTATGAATAGTTATGTAACGTCCCAGTTCCGGGTGACACCCAGAGGTTCCCCATACCCAGTTGGTCACATGGACTCAAGTGAATTTACCCAAATTCCAGAGGCTGCCGACTAACAATGAGGGCCTTGGGTGTGATAGTGGGGAAACTATGCCCTCATTGGCAAAGTAACACAGCAGAAATAAACAAATAATAGTAGCAGAAACAGTAATAACATGCAATAAGTAAACAGATAAAGACTGTAAGTAAATAAACAACTGGAGAACATATATAAATGATGCATGATACATATGTCTAGTAAAGAATCCAAACAAGTCACAATGATGGAATAAAGTAATAAACCAAAGTACAAAGAAAACAAATAAACTCCAACAGCATCAAAAGCCTTAGCTTGGTCCCATGATCTATAGCTCCACAACAGTCAAGTATCGGACATAGAAGGGCGATTACCCTTATCAATACCTACAACAATATAATTTGTTTGGACCCAAAATCATGACCCAAAAAGGGTGTGAGACGAATCCCAGTAGGAAACTACCCAAATATCGGCACCTAACAGTCAGTGAATATATATGGTAGGCAATAAGAAAAATGAATCAGTAAACAAAGAAGTACTCAAAATTAAACAATCCTACAGTTTCAATTTCATTCATTTCCATATATCAATTAAGAAACTAAATCAAATACAAGTAACCCTCTGGGAAGTACTCATAGTCTAACCCCTCCAGTTCAACTAATCAAACACCAGAAACCCTCTGGGATGTACTCATAGTCTAACCCCTTTAGTTCATCTTAAGCAGAGACTCTCTGAGGAAGCACTCACCATCAATTCCCCCTGTGGTCTCGTATCGGTAAATATAGACACTTTGAGAAAGCACTCAACATCTAATTACCCCTATGGAATCACAACGTAAAACTACAGACACTCTGAGGGAGCACAAAGTCCATCCCCCCTATGGTCTCGCAACATAAAAGTAAACAGACACTCTGGAGAATCCCTTAGCATCCATTCTCCCTATGGTCTACTACACCAGGTTCCCAAAGACCTGTGTAAGTCAATCGTGCACAACAATGTTCAACAACCAAATTAAAACTCAAGAACTACTTGGCTAAAAACTTTCAATAACTACTTGGCTAAACATCTACAAGCATATAACAACATCAAATAATATCACTCCATCCTAACAAAACTAGGCATGGAAAACAAGCAGCCTAACCGGGAAAGCTAGACCAAATGGCTAATATCATAAAAAACATGGGAAACACATCCATAGCAAGAAAAATAACACTATTCACAATCAAACAACCACTAATCAGGTATATAAGTCATAACAGACATTAACAGGGCTAAAATACCTAAACACACAATATCATGTTCTTGGGTATTGGGCACTTTTGCGCATAATATTCAAGGACTAACTACGGAAAGGCACAAACCACCTACCTCGACATTTTATGATTGATATATGCCAATGTAAACCATTTAATCAACCTATAACATGGTAGATCTACAAAAACATCTAAAAAGTTCAACCAACAATATCTCATGAAAGATGAGAAATCAAAAGATGAGGCTCTAGAAGAAGGAAGAACTCACCGTGGTGATTCTAATGCAATCAAAGACAGTTGAATAGGAGAAAGGACGATAGGTTGGGGGATCAGAGAAGAATCGTTAGCCTCAGTCGCTCCTGGATGGGACGAGTTGAGAAGAAGAGGTTTCCGTCCATTAGACACAACCCCAGTCCGATATAACATATAAAAAGAAAAGTACACGACATGTTCTTTTATTGTACATGGCATGTGCATGCCTCAACATGCCTCTACTTTAGGCAGTCTCCAGGTCACCCCACACAACCATGTACTCGGCCATTACACGACCCGTACATGGTCACCCACCACAACTGGGTACACAACATGTACTCAAAAGCACATGACATGTACTCCTTAAATTTCTGGATTCTCCTATTTTTCTCAAAAACACTAGAAAAGAAAACCCATACCAGAAAAGAATGTTCAGGTTCTTAAAAAATTTCCCCCCTTAAATAAATTTGTTCCCAAATTTCCTTAGTAAGGTAGTGTAGAAGAAGAGTCCTTGAACAGCTCTGATCACTACAATCGTAAATCATCCTGCATCTCCCAAGTCTTGTCCTGTAATCGACCGTGCTACCACAACACTCATACCAGAGAAATAGACTGACCATGGAGAACCTTTGCACTATAATAAACAATCTGGATAGGATTATCTTTTAATGATGCATCCACATCTAACTCAACCTCCTTAGGTTGGAAAACATGAGAAAAGTCCAAGAAGTAATGTCATAACTGAGAAACATGGAAGACGTCGTGCATAGCTTGGTACCTTTGAGGTAACTGCAACTAATAGGTAACTGAACTGACTCTCTCCAAAACCTCCAACAGTCCAACATATCTCGGTGAAAGATTACCCTACCTTTTAATCCTTCTGAGTCCCAACCTCGGTGCAACATGTAGGAAAACCTAATCTCTAACCTTGAACTCCAGAGGTTGTCTGTGTCGATCAACATAAGACTTTTTTCCTGACTGTGCAGTAGCCATCCTCTTCCAAATCAACTCTATCTATTTTGTGGTCTCTTGGACCAGACGAGGTCTTAGAATAGATACCTCTCCTGCTTTCAGCCAACATAAGGGTGATCGACATGGCCTACCATATAAATCCTCATAAGGTTCCATCTGAATAGTTACTTGAAACCTATTATTATAGGAAAAATCCACAAGAGGTATGTGATTCTCCCAAGAACCTTCAAAATCTAGGACGCATGCTCGTAGAATGTCCTCCAGCACATGAATTGTACACTCGGACTGGCCATCTGTCTGGGGATGGTAAGTTATACTCAGAAGTACCTGTGTACCCAAAGACCTCTATAGTCCCTACCAGACCCTAGAAGTAAAACAAACGTCTCTGTCTGAAACAATGGAGTGTGGAACCCCATGAAGATGTACAATCTCTCGGATGTACTAATTTCCCAGATCATCAACACTAAATGTCCCCTTGATTGATAAGATGTGAGAAACCTTCATGAGTCTGTCAATGAAAACCCAAACTGCATCATTATTTCGAGACGAACTCGGAAAACCTATCACGAAATCCATCGTGACATCATTACACTTCCACTTAGGAATGGGTAACTGCTACAAAAGCTCTGCTGGTCACTGATTCTCCACCTTCACCTGCTGATAAGTGGAACACCTCATCACAAAACCAATAACATCTTTCTTCACATCGGGCCACCAATACAGATGCTGTAGATCTTGATAAATCTTGGTGACCCCAGGATGAACTTCCCAAACTAAGGAATGAAAGTCTCAAATAAGCTCCTCTCGTATGTCTGCTGGCACCCATATGCACCTATGAAAATGTAATATCTCATCCCCACCTACTGTCCATCTAGGAATAGGGTCCTCTCCTGACAAACCCTCTCGTAGGACTAGACCTTCATAATCTGATAGATGCCTCATTCAAACTCGATCAAGTAGAGGATAGGTAATAGCCACAAAAGGAAGAAATGTCTGCCCTTGCCTATGTGAACCTACAAATTTATCTCAGAGAATAGAAAAATAAGCTACCACTCACTACTGGCCTCCTGAACTTCCTATATCTGAGTCATTCTGCTCAATGCATCAGCTACCGCATTGCCTTTCCCAAGCATGTAGGCAAGCTCAAAATCAAAGGACTGAAGGTACTCAACCCAACTTCACTATCTCAAATTTAGATCACCCTGTGTAAATATATACTTGAGACTTTTGTGATATGTGAAAATCACAAAATGATCTCCCAACAGATAATGTCTCCAATAGCCTAAAGCATGAACAACTATAACCAAATCTAGATCATGCATCTGGTAATTCATCTCATGTGTCCTCAACTATCGAGACCCATACACAGTGACTCCTTACCCCTACATAAGCAATGTTCCCAGCCCGATACCTGATGCATCATAGTATATAGTTTAGCTTTTGCCCGGTTCTGAAAAAACTAGTATCGGTGCTGAATTCAACCTCTCTTTCAGCTCCTCAAAGGCTGACTCACAAGAATTTGAACATAGGTACTTCACACCCTTCTTATTCAGGATCGTCAATAGAGGTTATAATCATGAAAAGTCTTGTATAAAACCTCTTTAGTAACCATCCAGGCCTAAAAAACTCCGCACCTCAAAGAAGTTCTTTGGCTGCTCCCAGGAAATCACTGATCTTACTTTCTTTGGGTCTAATGATACTTTTGTCTTTGAGATAACATGACCTAAGAAGTGAATCTGGTCCATCCAAAAGTAGCATTTTGATACCTTATCATATAAATGATTCTCTCTTAGTGTACTCAAAATGATCTGAAGATGTGTGGCATGGTTGTGTCAGGTGTGAGAGTACACCAAGATATCTTCCACAAAGACTACCATGAAAGAATCCAAGTATGGATTGAATACTCAGTTCATCAGTTCCATGAAAACTGTGAGAACATTTGTGAGACTGAATGACATAACCATATACTCATATAGACCATACCTTCTTCAAAAGGCTGTAAGAGGTATACCCGATAGTCTAACGCACAAATGATGATAACTGGTTCTCAAGTTGATATTTGAGAACATCCGGGATCCTCGAGTATGATCAAAGAGATCATCAATCATCGACAAGGAATATCAGTTCTTGACCGTCAACTGGTTCAACTTCGGATAATCCACAAAAAGTATGAGGGTATCATCCAACTTCTTCATAAACATGGCATGTGAACCCCAAGGAGAAGTACTGGGTCATATGAAACCCTCATCCTGTAACTCCTTTAACTACTTCTTGAGCTCCTGTAACTCTGGTGTATCCATCGTATAGGGAGGAATATACACCAGTGTTGCTCCTGGAATAAGATCAATAGAAAAGTCTACCTCTCAATCTAGAGGAAAACCTGAAAAGTCATCTAGAAAGACATCCCTAAAACGATTGACCACTGGAGGGAAGTCTAACTTCGAAGTCCCCTGGTCATCCAGATATAAACTAGAAATATGGGTTTTAAATCCTCCCAACCCATGATTCTTGGGTATTACTCTACTTTCTTGGACAACCCATTCACTATTATGTAGAAATAAACCACCCTCTGGTGAAGTAAAACTCACCCTACGATGATAGCAGTCAATAAAAGCCTGGAAAAGAACTAACCAGTCTATTCCGAGAATGAAATCATAACCTGTCATCTCTAAGACATATATGTCCCATAATAAGTGACACCCACCAACCTCACGAGGTCACTCCTTTAACTGATGTACACTAGCCGTTCTTGTCCCCAACATAGTGTCCAGTATCAAGACATCAACAGAGGTAAATATGCAGAGCCCAAGGCTCTCCACAATAGAAACATATATGAAACAATGGTAAGACCTTGTATCGAAAAGTGAAGTAGCTAAAAATAAGGCAACTAGAATCATACCTCTAACTAGAGGGTTCGGGATCCTGCTCCGGCTGAATCTGCTCTATCACAAATGCCTGACGTGCACCGCGGCCCAACAATGTTGACTGAAATCCATGAGCTGATCCACCCTATTGCTGCTAAAATAATGCCAACTGGATACCAAGACTGTGACCTCTACCTCGGCCTAAATGTCTAGAAGAACTTCAGTTCCTAGACTGATGAAAAGCTGGTGGTTCTTCTTCAGTAAGAGGAGTCAAAACTAACCCTCTATCACCAGCTGCTGGTGAGAAAAACTGACAGAACGACTGAATATGACCCATATTTCCACAAGATCGGCACTCCATTGGGTCTCTTGGGCAATGTGGCCTCATATGCCTGCTCTTCCCACAATGATAGCACACCACCTGGATACCATAAGAAGTGTCCCGCTTCCTTGGATCCCTATGCGTAGACTCCCTACGATACTTCATGTTGTTAGTAAGAGGGATACCAACTCCAAATGCTGAGCTTCCCTAGATCATAGCTCCAAAATCCCTCATATTGCACTCTGTGATCAGCACCTAGTTGACTATAGAGGTGATGAAAGTTAATATGAAGATATTCACCTGAGATCAGATGTCGTGCCTGAGACCATCCTCAAACTTCCTTACCAAGAATTACTCATCACCTCTTAGGATGGGTGTGGAGCACTACAGATCTGTGTAGTGAGAAGAATACTTTATTACTGAAATAGTGAACTACTCCAGACTCATGAAATCTCAAGCTCAATTGGCCCTCAAAGTCTTCGGGTAGAAATAATCATAGAAGGCACATTGGAACTCATCATAATCCATAACCTACTGGCGTCCTGCCTGTGAGATCACATCCCACCACCTTTTGGCAGAATCTCATAGCATGTATGTAGAAAGCTTTAGCCTCCTCTCTAGAGGCATCTCTAGATGCACAAAGATTGAAAACATGGCCTCTAACCATGATTCTACAGCCTGAGGTCCTCCATCCTCTATGAAGGTGGGAGGATGCTACTGCTGAAAAACCCATGTCAAATCTGCCATAGACGGGGCAAGAAGCAGTACTCCTTGGAAGGTCTACATGAACCTCATAAATCCCTCTTGGAACTGTGCATCAAAACCTATGTCCAGAATGATGGCTGGTGCCAAGATGGGCATGACTAGAGGATATGTTGGCAGTTCCTGATTTTCCGTGTCTGGTGTCTGGTCATTGCCCTGTATCTGGCGTACAACCGGAGGACGTCTCAGTGGCATGACTCTGCAAGGTCAGGCACACACCTTAGATTAGATTATTAAAGACTGAAACATAGTAGTGTAAGAAATGAACAAGATAAATAAGGCATTAATTTTTTTTTCAAAACAGAGATACATGGTGTGTATAACCCCTACACGACATGTTCCTTTAAGCCTTCACATGGGTGTCTAATCCTTCCAACCCTAGTCGTGTAACACCCCATACACACGACGTGTTCTCCTAAGACACAAATCATACATGAATCATTTTCCCCATCCCAAGTTCTTCTAAATGACTAACCCACATGGATCTCCTAGAACGAGACTACACAGCGTGTTAGTGCCAGACCCAACGTGTACTAGAAGGATTTCATCGACCCATGTTGTTAGTTACATGGCCAGATACATAAGGTACACTACATGGTGTGTTCAATATTTACATAGTGTGTATAACCTAAGTTTTATCCATCCGTGTCATTGGTCACACAGCTGGACACATGGTATATACACATGGCGTGTATGTCTGGTACATGGCGTGTTCCACCAAAGATCTCCCAACCTCATGCCTCTGCCCACACAACTAGTGACACAGTTATCGACTAAACGACATGTACATACTGTACACAATGTGTACCTTAGAAATACAGTTCTTTCCCGAACATAAGGATATATGACATGTATTGAGAAATACATAACGTGTATTCTAGGTTTCTCCAAACATTAAGCCTCAGAAACTACTCCAGAACCCATAAAACACGGAAATGAGCATTAAAGTTCCAAATTCTGATCTGTGAGGGCCCATACTCCCTGAAAATCAATTTTTGGCATTTTATACATATCATATACAATCATAACAGTGTAATGATCCACCAAATTTTGATCCATGAGGGCCCATAACACCTCAAGAACCAAATTTTGTCGTTCATTCAAACGAGACCTTACATAAATCAATACCCTATCAAATAATAGGTATTCTGTCAAGGCATCTATCACAACAACATGCATATCTAGCACAACATCTATGAAAAAAACATGCAATCAGTAATGCACCCTAAATGGCATGATAAGAATGCATGACATGTGATCTCTAGCAAGTGCCTATATGATGTTAGAGATAGCATACCCTCATATCATAGGGTTTCAATAGAAATATAACCTCAATAATATCAATGATAAAAACAAAATACACATGAATCACCAAACAGTGAAATCAAATCAACTGTAATAATTGAAAAACCAGAAAAATTGCAATAATCAAGGTAAATCAGCTTTTCCCTATACACGGGTTAGCTACTCTCAGGAACAAATTAATACCATATACCTATTCCTCCCTATCCCTAGATATAGGATCCAAATAGTAATTCAAGAAGAAAATAATTACTTTAATACCACTTTGTAACGTCCCGGTTCCGGGTGCCGCCCAGAGGTGCCCCGTACCTGGTTGGTCACATGGCCTCAAGCGCATTTACCCAAATGCTAGAGGCTTCTGACAAGCAGCGAGGGTCTTGGGTGTGATATTGGAGAAACTATTACCCCATTGGAAAAGTAACACAACAGAAATAAATAGATAACAGCAGAAGCAGCAGTAATAACATGCAATAAGTAAACAACAGAAGACCACAAGTAGATAAACAACTGGAGCACATATATAAATTATGCATGATACATATGTCTAGGAAAGTATCCAATCAAGTCACAGTGCTGTAATATAGTACTAAAACAAAGTACAAAGAAAAAAATATCCTCCAGTAGCATCATAATCCTCAGCTTGGTCCTATGCTCTCCATCTCTACATCAGTCAAGTACTTGACGTAGAAGGGAGCTTTCCCTTATCTACACCTGCATCAATATAATCTATTTGAGACCAAAAGTAAGACCCAAACAGGGTGTGAGATGAATTCCAGTAGAAAACCACCCAAATAACTATTCCTAATAGTCAGTGAATATATATGACAAACAATAAGCAAGACGAAGCAGTAAATAAGGAAGTACTCAAAAGTAAATAATCCTATAGTTTCAATTGGATTCATTTCCATATATCAAGTAATCAGATAAATGAAATATAAGTAACCCTACATGAAGTGCTCACATCCTAACCCCACTAGTTCAACCAATCAAACACAAGAAACCCTTTGGGAAGTACTCATAGTATAACCCCTCTGGTTCAACTTAAGAAGATACTCTCTGAGGAAGCACTGACCATCAATTCCCCCCTATGGACTCGTATCGGTAACTATAGACACTTTGAGGAAGCACTCAATGTCCAATACCCCCTATGGTCTCGCAACATAAAACTAAATACACTCTAAGGGAGAAAAAATTCCATCCCCCTATGGTCTCACAACGTAAAAGTAAACAGACACTCTAGAGAATCCCTCAACATCCATTCTCTCTAAGGTCTACCACACCAGGTTCTGACATCCCTGTGTAAGTAAATCATGCACAATGACGTTCAAAATCCAAATTAAACCTCAAGAACTACTTGGATAACAACTTTCAAGAACTACTTGGCAAAAAAACTACATAAATATAACAATATCAGATAGTATCACTCCATCCTAACAACACTAGGCATGGAAAACAAGCATCCTAACCGGCAAAGCTAGACCAAACGGTCAATATCATAACAAACATGGGAAACACATACATAGCATGGAAAATAACCCTATTCACAATCAAACAGCCTCTACTCAGGCTCATAAGGCCTAATAGGCATTAACAGGGCTAAAATCCCTAAACATGCAATACCTCGTTCTGGGGTATTGGGCACTTTTTCACATAATATTCAAAGACTAACTACAAAAAGGCACAAACCACCTACCTCAATGTTGAACGATCGATATAATCCGGAGTAGGCCCTTGAATTGACCTAGAACACTGTATATCTACAAAAACATCCAAAATGTTCAACCAAAGATATCTCACGAGAGATGATAAATCAAGAGATGAGGCTCTAGAAGAAGGAAGAACTCACTGTGGTGATTCCAACACAATCGACGACGGTTGAATATGAGAACAGATGGTGGGTCGGTGGATTAGAGAAGAATCATCAGCCTCGGTTTCTCCTGGACGAGACGGGCCGAGAAGAAGAGGTTTCTTTTGATTAGACGCATCCCTGGTCCGATATAATAAATAAAAATAAAAGTAAACGACATGTTCTTTTAATGTACATGATGTTTACATGCCTTAACCGACCTCTTCTTTAGGCGGTCTCTAGGTCACCCCACACTTCCATGTACTCGTCCATTACATGACCAGTACATAGTCACCTGTGATAGACGAGTACACAACATATACTCAAAATTACACGGTGTGTACTCAAAAGTACCCGGCGTGTACTCCTTAAATTTCTAGATTATCCTATTTTTTTCAAAAACACCAGAAAAGAAACCAATACCTAAAAAGAAGTCCCAAGTTCTTACATGTTCCTTGGTGACTATTGATGTTAGATCATCTCTCTTCTTCTCCCTCATCTCCTGGTGGCACATCCCCCAAGCTATTGGTAACCACTACTGCCTGGGATGATGTGGGGGTGATGATGGTCGATACTTGAATGGCTCAGTTTCATATAGGATTGTTCCCATCGGTGGTAGGGATACCATATCTGTATATGGATTTAGAGATAACACCCCATTGAACCACTCCATTATCTCCACTTTAATCACTAACCATGTCGATTATGAATGGAATTCAACTATAATATTGAACCAATAAATTGAGACACCCTTCATACTTATCTGAGATAGAGAGACCTTCAATTTCTAAGATATCTAATAAATGTATAAAAATGATTACACTCGTTCCATCCTTCCTCACAGGTCTGAACTGTCAAACATAGGTAAGACTACTCATATAATAAGTGATAGATATTCATAAACGAAGTCTGGTTCAATTGGAATTCACACCATGTGCCTCGCTGGTAATATCTTCTCTACGAGTTCTGTTGAGCGGGTTCTGGACCCCTCGATCTCCATAAACAATTTCATTTCATCCTCATGTGACATATTATTCTCCAAGCATCACACCAGGTGAATGAAGTCCATCCTAAATAGTTCTTGTTATTTACAAAAGGAAACTTTATCTTTCCGTTCTTGATCCATCAACTATTGGTTCCACCTTCAATTTCCCATTGCTGATGCCAGTTTAGTAAGATCTACCTTAAATAAGTCCATGCATTATTCTAGGTCATGCAGTTGCACCTCCATTATTAGTGATCTAATACTGTGAGCGTTTATCGATAGCTCTCCCCTCCTTCAAAAGCTTGTCTAATAGTTCTCTCCACCCTCATGAGAAATATGACAATATTATACTTCCTCGATAGGATTTCGCGCAGTTTGGACCAATTGATAAGGTTACCCACACTAGCATACCTTCTAGAGGAGCCTTCTTTGTATATATTGAGAGATATAGGATAAAAATTACACGAGGGAGTTGGAAGAAGAGAAAATATAGAAGAGAGAAGAATACATGAGAGGTCATCCAGCACCCTTGACTAAGCCTCATGGACAAACCCTAATCAATAAAATAACCCACTTTCTATACCCCCTTCTCTTTCCTTTTATATCCATTATTTCCCCTGGTCCCCACAACCGATTCCCATGATATTCCCTTACACTTCCTAAGTACCTACACCACCCCATGGCCCATATCTAGGTGTCTACCCCATAAATACACATTTATCTTTCATGGAATGATCCTTTCGGGCTATCCAGCCGATAACCAACAATATATATAAATTTCGATCTATGATCATATCACCACATTCAATAGTTACAGAGCCCAGTTCCATTGTATATTATATTTTATAACTGAATATAAGTAGAAAATGTGATCAAAATTATAAGAATCACAACATAAGACACATCATGGAAATCACTCACAACATCACTTTAATATCACACTAGTTTTTCAACGAAAGCATAACATAAATAAAATGCATTTAAGTAACTCAAAAACATTTAATAATTACCACCCTTGAAAATAGGAGAATTAGTTTTCCATAGATGAAGGAAGTACACAATCATCACATGGGTAGAACAACATTATAAGAGTACAACACTTTGATTAGAACAAATATAATTTACTAAGATAAACACTCAAAAAAACATGAGAAAAAGAGAGAAAAACTATCATTAGAAGAAGGTACCAAAGTGGGAATTCAATATCCATTATCCTCAACCTAATTTTATTATATAAAATATTTGTATTTTTCCTTCATCTAGGATCTAAAGTACACCTAGTAGCTCCCAATTGATCTTTATTTGAGTTTAAGATTCCCTTTCAATCACCAGTGATCAAACCACTTTAAAATTATTCTAACTCAGGCATGTAATTTCAGTTAATTAACTACATAGACTCCATACCTTTATAAGTTTATCTTTAGTCAAATAGATTGGACAACTACCTTGGATACTCCCTTTGACCACCTATGATTAAACACTAGTTTAGTTTAAGACCATATCACATCACTCCAACCAAACTCATGAACTTAGTATCGACACACCATCATGAATTCAGAAATACCAGTATCAATAAAATCTAAATATGCTGCATAAACATTGAACTTCCTCAGTATAAGAGTACTGGACCAACTAAAACTTGAATGACAACACATAATCTTCTTGGACCAGTTCTTATTATACCTCTATTCCTATAATTAAGTTTTCAACTTCACAGTAGTTTGAATCTAGATCTCTCTGTAACATGAACTTGTGAAAATTCTCCAATACATTTAACTCTAACTAGAAAAGCACCATTTGACCAAAAAAACCTTGAATATAAGCCTCCATATATCTAGTCAAACAAATTCCAACTTGCCATTTCATCGATAAAATATCTATCATCACCACAATTGCTTGTACTCCAAACCAATCCAGACATAAACCAGCATGAACCATCTGTTGGATTTTCATTGTCCATCATATGGACACATCAGTAGAATACAAATTTAAATATATACAATCTGTCTTTAAAAAAATCAACACATAATAAAATAATAACATGAAAGTGTGTACCTGGATGGACAATTCAATAATATCTAATGAGTTTTCTCAATGAAAATCATTAGAGAAATAAAAAAAAATCTTCCATCCTCCATGGGATTACACCAACCTATTGATATTTATCATTTGACCATTCATTTAAAGTAAATTTCAACACACATGAATGAATGATAAATAGAGATTTCTTTTAATGTAATTACATGATATATTTAAAATAATAACAACCAATCTCTTAAGATGTTCAACATGAATCTCATGTAGTTTCCACAATAATGTTTTTTTAACATTACATCCATATGTAATTCCTATCACATCCCTATGTGACCATCTGATAAAATACTCCCACTAACCTCTTAGTGAGTAACATTTACAAAGAAACTAGTTTGAACAATGGTGTGGCTTAGGATTCATATTCCTTAAGTTCAACTCTTTTAATGTATATTCAAACTCGTTAACTTCATAACAAAAATGTTATAGTGTTATCTTATGTTTTCTACTTAGAACTCTTTCTAAGTAAAAAATCATCATCAATTATGAAACTATGCCATCAAAATTTATCCTTGAGGTAAATGTAACCATTTACATTTTTATCCATAATTTCCTAAACTCATTTAGAATAATGTGACATTCACTTTATTATAGTAAACACATGAAACCTACTATTATTTCATAAAATTTTTTGGAAATAAAGTGAATTTCACTTTGTAAATGTGTTGGAATAACAATGATATTCACTTTATCATAGTAACTAAATGTAAATATTTACATTTTCTTTACTGTCATATCCTAAAAATTCTTTTGGTATACTAAGTATAATTTAATTTTTCATGATAACTAAATATAAATATTTATATTTATTTATAATCACATATCCTAAACATTTCAGGAAATTAAGTAAAGAATCAATTTTAATCTGAAACTGATATAATCCTTTAATTAATAGTGATATTTACATTCTCATAGTAACTAAATGTAACTATTTACATTTTTATTTACTGTCACATATCCTAAATCTTTAGGATATTAAGTGAAGAATCACTTAAAATTAATCTAAAACTATCTTTTATTTGTTAACTTTAAAATTCTCTAAGTTCAAACATACTCCAACTAGCCTCTTAGTCACTATATTCTCTTCAAAATATATTTCTAAGACATGACACAGACTACATTATGTTTTTGAAAATAAAAATTATTTTATTTTAGAGAAAATATTCTAAAAATAAACTATTGTTTCTATATCTCACATGAAATTCTATGTGTTTAGACCATTTTATTGAAAAAAATATTTTATTTATTAAAATACATCACTTTTGGGTGAGAATATCATTCCATCGTATTTAAAAAAATAGATGGATAAACACTTTATCCTAGATAAAACACCGTTATACATATATTCTTCTCAAAAGATGTTATAGAATTCAATGAATCATAAGCCCAATGTATATAATTAATCATCTCATATTGTTTATAACAACTCTTTATTAACAACTATTATAATATAAGAGAAGGGAGACAAATATGCAAGTAATTTACTTAGATTCATCTATATGATGATAAATATCATTACATTAAAAACCATGATGTAGAAACTATTTTCTTTCTCACTTGAATGTAAACTTGTTCCTTTGATTTTGAACTCCTGCATATTTGCAACACTTGTAAAGTATAAATTCAGTATCACATACCATTAAAAATCAGAGAATAATTTTCTATAATATTAATACCTGACATGTTCATTCCATGAAGTTCCCAAACCCCTTCAGGTATTCTATATAATCCCATCATACAGAATCATTACTCCCTCCTTATAATACCCTCAGGTTTCAAATAAACTTAACTGTCTTCTTGAAGAAATATTATCAGAATTTCCAACTTTTTCTCTTCTGATTTTGAAGTTTTACCTCCGTGAACTATCTATACAGTACCAAAACTTTGACATCATATGTCTAGTTCGTCTATTATTAACACTTTGAGAATATCTAGTAAAGTTTTCTTGAATTAATCCATCTTTTCAGAATATTTCTATGGATTAAAATAGAATGAATTCCTTAAACAGAATAAGACTTATAATAATTTTCAGTCTCTCTAATCATATTAAATCCTATTGAATATTATTTCCATACCCAATCATATTAAGTATATGAGACTAGAATTACTTAGGTGAATTTGAATCTAGTGCCTTTGAAACCTCAAATGAATCATTCCATGCATCTATAAGCATCTTGATTTCTCATTGAACAACTCCAACACTTGGTTACTTAGGATAGAATTATTCAAACACATATAATATTTCTCTTGCTTGAGAAATTTTCTTAATCTACCAGTCTTGCAAGTTTATTACTTTAATATTCTCATTTAAAGGAATAATTTCATTGCCTAGTTTGATGATGATGATTCAGTTTTCAAAAATAAAAATTTTTATCAGTTGAATATAATGTTTTTATATCTTTTAATTAATGAATTTTAATGATAGTTCTCTCACTAAAATTGATTAACCCATACATCATATCCTTTTAGTGAGCCAAAATCTATATTTCACGATGAAAAGTATCTTCTTAGTCATTCAACTCACTACTTAGTTATTTAGACAGGGATTCAAACTAATCATAATAGTTATGATTCTTAGATAGTTGAGCGGATAACCCTTTATCCAAATCCATAATATAGATTTACTCAAGTTTATTCCTATTGTATCCTAACTGTTGGGGATTCCAAACTACTATAACCCAAAGAAAAAGTAAAAAACAAGCTAATAAAGGATAATCCAGGGGAACCTGAATTTGACATAAAAATACCTAACAAGACAATCCAGAGTCACTTATTACTTAATTTCCTTACACAAGATAATATAGGGGTACCTGAGTTTGGCATGAAACTAACCAATTGGTTGATCGAGGTCTTGATAAGTGTCATTTTGGAAGGAATCTCACGCTTAATATTTGAGGGGATTTCCTTTTAATGTCGCACTAATTTAATATACATCATATGTATATTAAATTCATAATTATTAAATATTATGTAATTATTATCTTATCATGTTTTATTACATTTTTTGTATGCATGCTTCTAATTATTTAGTACTATAATCCCTATTCCAAGAACAAATTAATGTGTTCAAACCACAATAATGTGTAACTTTTACACAACCCACAAGTTTATGTTACTCACCCAAAAATTGAAGCTAAACATATTCATACACATCGGAATGAATAATATGAATAAGGTACATGAACATTTTCATGTAAAGGTATAGAGAAACATGAGATTGATAAAATAAACATAAGTAAGCTAGGAGTGATATATATCCAACAACATTCCCCTTTATAGACAAGGCATAAACCTCCAGGTTGGTAGGTGGTATGATACTAAGTACCTCTACCTAGGGAGAGATTAATCAAGAGAGAATTAAATTCATGATATCTATAACACCCAATATACACAAAATATTCCAAAAAACTAAATTTAATATAATAACTTCAATTAAAAACTAAGGTCAGGGTAGATGAAAAACATAATTTTATAGAGTCACACCTAACATGAAATGAAAGGATTTACCTCATTAAACTGGTTTAATGATTAAACTAAAGCATAAATATTCATAATACAACCAATTTACAACTATAAATAAATTAGGGAACAAAATTTAAATAAATGAGAAATTCAAATATTTAAACATGAGATAACCATTTATGAACTATTCAAAAATAAAAGCTAACTATAAACCCTTTTATAAATTAGATAACATTATAGACATTTTATAATTTTAAATATGAACTCTTTTATACTCAATCCAATATGAACTCTTTAATATTAATTATTATATGGACTTTCATGTTATTATTTAAACATTTGATCAAATAAACAATGAATACCTTTTTGATATAGTTTAAATAATATATTTAAATAAACTCCACTTTTAAATTTAACAATTTAAAATTAATTAATTATAAATAATTTGTAATTATTAATATAAACACCTTGCATATTTTGAGAATATTTGTGAGATTTATACTCTTTTATAAACCATTTTTATAATCCTTAAATAAATGATTTATTTAAAAATTTCAAAGATGTCATATAATTTTAGAGAAAAATGTTTTAATATCCTTTATTTTGATTTATAGCATTTTTAAATCATATTAATGAGAAAAAAATATTCTTAATATTAAATGAATAGTTGTAATAAATATTTAAAAACATTTAATTAATTAACCATAAAAATTTTATAGTTAATTAATTTATAAAACCCTATTTATAAATTTCAAAAATATTCCATAAAAACCTTTTCATCATTTATAAACAATTTATAAATAATAAAATTCAATTATCAATTGATTTTTATTTATAAATAAACTATTTATTTATTTACCAAAACATTTTTGATAATTATTCAAATTAAATCCCATTTTAGTTTTAACAACTTCAAATTAATTATCTATGAATGATTCATCATTTCAAATATAAACTTATTTATATTTTAGCCTTACTTTATAATTTATAACCCTTTATAAATTACCCCTTATGATTCGTAAATAAATTTTTTACTTTAGATTACAAGCCATACCAAATAATTTGATAAAAGGTAATTTAAATAATTACATTTAATATTTGGAATATTTTGTTAATAAATGTTTCATAAAAAATTATATAATTAATTATAAACAATTTATTATCAACTAATTTATAAACCATTTATAAATTAAAATATTCCCAAAATACCACCTACTATGATTTATAAATATTTTATAAACCATACATATTTGAAAATATTTATCAATTAACCATAAAAAATTTATAGTTAATTAATTTATAAAAAAATTATATAATTATTTTATAAATATTTCAAAATATCTTTTTCATTATTTATAAAAAATTTATTAATAATGTAATTAAATTTATAATTTAATTATCATGATTAAAATAAAAATTTAATTTATTTTCATAAATAAGAGTAATAAATATGAAATTTTTATATTTGAGAAAGGCTTAAATTTGTTTATTAAGCCTTGATCATTAATTTTATTCCCATTTTATAAAAAATTTTATAAACATGAATAACATAAATAATTAAATAAAATTTTATTTAATTATTGAATAGAAATATGAATTTTCATATTTATTTCTAGGCATGGAAATCCCATTTCAAAATTTTTAAAATGTGTTCTTCATTAAATAATAAAATGAACACGTTGATTCATCAAAGAAACCTTCGCTCTGATACCACTTTTGGGTTTTCATTGCCCATCATATGGACATGAAAAAGGAATAAAAACCAAATATATATGATCTATCTTTGACAGAATTGACATGCAATAAATGAATAACATGAAAGTGCGTACCTAGATAGCCAATGAAAAAAATCTCTAATGAGTTTACTTGATAAAGATCACTAGAGCAACCAACAAAATCTTCCTGTCTCCGAGGGATTTCACCGGTTTTCATATCCTGATCTTAATCGAAGGACACTTATACACTTGAAGATGTGTTAGAATCTTTATCAAGGGTGTTAAACAAGATACAGGGAGGAAGATTTATTTGATTGGTTTTCCCAAAAGTTGGTCATAATCAATAGGATGGATCACATCCCTTTATATAACTATACATGGTGCATTTTATTAAATGAAACACATCAACCATATTTAATGTATCCATATAAATTTATTCCTATCATAATTAATTCCTTGTAACATATTTAATGAATATTCAAGTCTTTTAATTCATTCATAAAAGATTATTATTGATGAAATCATGTGGAAGATAAATTCTCCTAAATTAAATATTCCATTAATTAGTTTAGTTCATATTCAACCCCATCTCGAGCTTGAAAATGAATGAACCAATAGATCTCTGGACAAACCCCACTTGAACCACTTACAGTCCACATGAACCAACTAAAAATTTAGAATCCATTAGACTATAGTTAACACTCATCCATCCTAACAACTGAAATTTCAGTTTGACAAATAATCTATTACCTAAAGTGAAGACTAGGATGCTCAAATCCAGTGAACATCGCACACCCAAACCTCTAGTATAACTCAAATGATTAATTTCTAAGCAACATGAAACTCAAGCTAAAATATAGTTTGAATATACAAAATTATGTTTTGACAACCAAATATTATTTGATCACAACATCACCTCAAGCTTCAGGTTCAGATGAACCAACTCACACCACTAAATCACAGGAACACTGAACATTGAATCAAACTTAGAAGAACTGGTAGCTCAAGATTCATCATCTCTAGATCAAACTTAATTATCTTTAATCTATCTAATGTAGTGGATATATTAGTGGGGAATATAATGAAGTTTCCTTAGGATGATAGCAGAAGGATCTCTTCAATAAATGTTATGCTATTTCTCTCCTTAAGAGTAGATTATCCCCCACTGAATCATTAGTATAGTGGATTACCAATGAACCCTCTTTAGGATACAATGTTTGATCAATACTCTACACTTGTACTAAGTAGAGAGTATCCCTTGAAGGAACTCTAGAAAAAAGATAGTAATAAAAGGATTTTGTTGTTGTGCATTGAAAAAATTTCTTTTATGCTTATTGAAGGATTTTAGTGGAATATTAATTCATATGAAGGATTGGAGTGCTTAGTAATGATTATAATTATTTTTCGATCCATTGAAGACTCCATTTTATAGACATGAATGTAACCATTCAGATAAGTTATCCTACCCATTTGAATGGGTAGACATATTTTCTAGAAAGACATGTTATTTCCATATTTAATAATGTTTCATTCAATAACAACTAATTGATTAAGTAGAATAGAATGCACCCACTAGAAATTTTTTATGATCATTAGATCATGACCGATCTAATTTATGATCTAGATCATACCTGTTTGGTGAAATGGGTCAACCCACCAGATGTACCCATTTAGGCCAAGGCCCAAACTGGTATGACTTATTGACCCATCATGAAAAATTAAGGTACCTCCAAGAACCTTGCACTAATGTGGCACGTGAAGTGAAAAGTGTGTTATCAAAGAACTATATTACACATTTTCACATGCACACATGAGTGAAGGTGGATTGTTTAGTTCACCACCCTCACAAGATTATTCTTATTTTCCTTTATAATTTTAAATAGTGATAAATTTACTCCCATTAATAAAAGATACCCCACCCTCCTAATTTCCAATGAGGGACTCTCTAAAAATCCTTCTCCTCTTAAGATAAATAAAACAAACCATTTAAATATTTTTAAGAATATTTAAAATCCAAAACCCCCCACCATTTTAAAATATTAAAAACACAATTTTGAAAATCAAGAATCATACCCTTTTGTAAATAACTTGCATAAATAAATGAATCTATCAATTTAAACCTTTATATATTATAGAAAAATAAAATATGAATATAGAAACAGGTGGACAATAACTTAAACATGTAACTCTTATTATCAACCAGATTCATCCTACACAAGTCCATTAAAATTCATCAGTTCTTCATCTACTCCTAGAAACATTATAGAAATGTGTGACTTATTACTTCATAAATATTTAAGAGGTAGTCATAAGATCTTTGGAGGGGTCTACCTCTTATAAAGGGGCGGTAAGACATGACAAAGGTTCGTGTAAAGAGAGGTTGGGTTTTATAACTCCAAAAAAAATCCAAAGTAGACTCGGTTAAGTCTCTTTGTGTGGTATTGGAATGTCTTGGAGTTTAAGGGAACCTTGTCCATGTGATGTAGCGTCATGCCTATGGTGAAGATAAGCATTCTAGGATTAGTAATCTAGAGATGGATTGACTCGGATGGGAGTGGGGGATAGATTTTAATTTTTTTAAATCACCTTCGATGGAAGATGGTTGTTTTGGGACAAGCCAAATGGGGGAAGTCTGACCTGATATGGTAAACACGAATGGGTTTGGTGATAGTGACCAACCTTCAATTTGATGTTGTAGCGACAAGTGCCATTAGAAAATGAAGTCGTACTCAAGTGATGTCAAGTTAATCTTAGTCCTAAAATGGATAGATTCGGAATTTCTTCCAAGGTGGTCTCAACGGAAAGTCTAGAGGCCAGTATAGGGAGAAGTCCATATGAATGTTCGGGTGTGGTGAGTTGGGAACACGTCAGGTATGATGTGAAATTTGAGTTGAAATTATGGTGGTATTTTTTCGATGGTGGGGGTGACAAATAATGGAATATTATAGAGATGAACATAATGGTAAAGTGGTTGGGTGATGACATGATCAAAGCTTCAGGTTGGAGGGACTCAAGTGATCACCATTCTTGTGAGTTGGCCCTGATAGAGAGAATTGGCACATGTTTAATTAGTTGAGTGCCCTGAGAGTTTTCATTGCATCTTGGATATATGGTTATGGAATGGGATCATCGGGACATGAATTATGGATCGACTTAAGTTGAGAAATGTGGTTGGAAAGACTGTGTGCTTTCATTCAGGTGATATCAGGTCTTAGTCACCATTAGAGTTTTGAAAATAGATTAAGACAATGAAAAGTGATTAAGGTCCCGAGTTGGGAAGAGGATCAGACCAATGGGGTGCTGATTAGTTCCTCCATGATGGTATGATACTGTGTGAGAAGTTTTCATGTGTTGTGAATTGTCACTACTACCTAATATTTCCTTATGAAGTTCTAGTGGTTGATGTATGGTTGAAGTTGATGTGTCCCTTGAGAAGTACCAATTCCTTTTGTGGGTTTTGGTGAGGTAGTATTACAGGGAAAGATCATAAATTTTGTTTGAATTATGTGGTGGCATTGTAATGTTCAACAAGAAAATTGAAAAGGGGGAATGGATATGTAGGCCTAGTGGCCTGATCTCCTTATTACGGAAGCTCAATGATGCTTGGGAATGAAGCTTAAGGGAGATCCGTTATAATGTGGAGAGGTTATAAGATACTGAAATTTATGGAGGTAATTTCTTGTTTAAAATTTGGTTTTAATCTATTTTTTTGGTTAGTGAAATTTTTTCTGGGAGTAAGGGGGGTCTTGGGGGTGTTCGAAGGGCGCAGGACACGAAACAAAGGAAAATAGGGCCAAAATGTGATATGTGCATGGTTGGTGCATGGTTAAGTAAACCATGCGAGTTGGGATAAATTTTGGGAAAATGGTATCTTGCATGGTTGGAGAATGGTTTTTAAACTGTGATGATATTCCCAGGTAACCGTGTGACCCAACTTTCTTGGAAAGTGGATTGCATAGTATTTGGAAAATTGTGCGACCCAATAAATTTGGGGAAAATTAAAAAATTTCCACCTCATGTTTTTAAGTTTTAACTTAGGATTAACCTCCATTTAAACTCCTATAACCCTATGTATGAACCCTAGTGACCCATTCTTCCAAGTGGTGATTCTCCTTTGATCCCAATTTGTTTGGAGCGTCGTTGGTTGTGAATTGAAGCCCCAGGTAAGTCCAATGCTCATATTGCTTCTCTTTTAGAGATTAGGGGTTTTTGTTTCTCTAATCTTCTTTATAATCCCTACAACCCTCTTTTTTTCCTGGCGAATCCTAGTTTGTAACTTCAAATGGTGTTGGGATCTGGATCTAAGTCCATGATTAAGATGCTGTTCATTGTCGGATTTGAGGTAGGTGGTCTACACATTATATCCCGCAGTTTATAAGTGAATTTATGCATATGATTATGTTTTATTGCTCCCCTATTGAGATGATTTAAATTCCTTGGTTAATCTTGGTAAAATGAACATCCAAATGATGATTTGAATCCATCATGATCCCCATGGTATGCGTTGGGGATGAACTGACCAATTTGGGGCCACCCATGGGGTGTGCCAACATTCCTAAACCTAGGAATTGGTATATTCAAGTGTGGAATTGATGCGTGATAACGTAGATCCCTTTTTGAACATGTTAATGTGTTTAGTTGTGTTGAAAATGTAATATTTATATTGTTCCTAAATTTTATAATGGTTTAAGGGGTTATTTGGCATAACATGGTAATGGGTTAAATTTAGTTAATTGAGATTGTATCAAATGGATTATGAATTATTTTGAAATCCCCAAGAAGGTTAATATATATGAAATGTTGAAAATGTTGAATTGATAATGAACTGTTAATTGTTGAATATGTCGAATGATATGGGGATAAAAATTAGTTTAAAGGGATTGATGTTAATATGCCAAATGGATTGTGATTTGTACTAGAAATGCATAAGGTGGGTTACTACATGGGAAGCAATGAATGGGTTGTGTGAGTTAACATATGGAAATGGTTCAATACATTAAATGGTTCAATTTATGGTAATTATTGAATATGATCAATGAGTTTAGGTAAAAAAATGGGATTTGGGATAAATGGAAAATTATTTGAATGGTAGGGTGTTAATGGGTTATGGAATAATAATTATTCCCATGATGATTATTGTAGAGTATTTTTGTTGTTTTTATTGGTTACGTTGGGTTGTGTTGTGGTATGTGTAGTGAATGGATATATATAAGCATGTTCACATGGCTTGGTGGTGGGATAAAGGACCGAGGATCCTCCCACAGGGCAGGTTGGACTGATGCTCTAACCCCACCTAAGTTTGCACGGGTTAGGGAGTTGTATCGATGCCCTCTACCCCTAATGGTTGAATACTATGAAACTACCTAGAATGAGGCTCCAATTTCAATTAGATTATTGATTGTATAATGTTATCCCTAGTGAGATAGGGACTTGAATTAATCCCTTATTAATAACGATGACTATTTTCAACTCTTGTGTGAAAGATGTAAATGCATAACCCATAGAACACAATTTGATAATGAATAAGTAATGAGGAAGATGAAAATGAAGAATTTGTTACTAAGGTTAGAAATGATCAAAGTAAAAATCATTAACTAATGGAACATGAGTTTTCTTTTTGTTTATCTTTCCATTTACATCATACTTTCATAAACTATCTATTTATACTAGATATTTTGTATACACCATTGGTGGTGGCCAAATGAGTTGTACTCACACCCTACTCGGGCCACCGTTGGGTACTCGAGTAGAATTCATTATTATAGGTTTAGATAAGGGCATGGGCCCAATTCTAGGGAATTGATTAGGGCTTGAGATATTCATGGATGAGGATCCAGGCTTAGAGTCATGATGTTTTAAGGATTTAGTTGATTGTCTTTATTTTTGGGCTTCCTTTATTTGGACACGATTAGTATGACATGCCTTGGTCAATGTAAATTGTGGTTTGTACCCAGTTTTTTGAGGTGTTTGGTTATGCATGTTTATTGGTTATTACATGTTGTTTCTTCTATTTATATTGTTAAATGTTGTGTCCTACTCTGGTAAAGAGGGTATAGTCTCCCCACATGGAAATTAGACCCTCACCACTAGTCAGCAACCTCTGGTATATGGAGAGGCATTCTTGAGGTCATGTAATAACATAGATTTGGGCACCAGTTTAGTGGCTCCTGGGATGGGGACATTACAATATGTATTGGATATCTGAGCTCATTTACTTTTACAAAACTCCTCAATCATATCTTCTTGGTATACTCTTTTATTTGAGCTAGATTCCTCAATTTGGACTTTCTTAGGTAAAGAGGTAAATCTAGATTCATCAAAGATAACATATCTTGATTTAACAATTCATTATATTCCACAACCATGGATCTATAAACTTTTGAATACTCTTTATATCTGATAAATATTCTACCAATACCTCTTTTACCTAAATTTTCCCTTTTAGGGTTAGGTACTCTTATAATTATGCAACAACACCAAATATTTAAATAATTGAGGTTTGGTTTCCTATTATTTCGTAATTCATATGGAATCATAAGCTTCTCTTTTTGGGAAAATCCATTTAGGATGTGATGCACTGTTAATAATACATCTCCCCAAAATCCTTTTGGGAGACCTATGATATAAATCATATAATTTAACATTTCAATTAATGTTCTATTCTATCTTCCATCTATACCATTTTGTTGAGGTATATAGAGAGTCATCACTTCATGTTTGATCTCTAAGGATTAAAATAATCAAGGATTGTAATATTAATCTCCCCTATTAGATACGAGAAGTTTAATTATAAGCCTACATTTCTTTTCAACCATGTATTTATAAATGCTAAAATTATCTATAACTCTATCTTTAGCATGTAAAAGATAAACATGAAAAATATTGAATAATCATAAATAAAATTTATAAAGTACCTTTTATTACCAATGGTGAGTGTAACATCAAAATCACATATATAATCATGTATTACTTATAGAAAGTTACTTTTCCATTCTATAGTTGGAAATGGTCTCCTAACATTTCTAGTTTTCATGTAAGTCACACATTTATTATCATTTTTATCCACGCTAGGTAATAATTCAATTTTTTACATACCATGAATTTTCTTAAAATTTACGTGACTTAAATGATTATTCTATAATGTAAAAGACTCTAGTAAGTAATTAGAAACAATATATGTATTTAATTTATATAAAACATCATATAAGTAACCCTTTCCAACAAAGATCCCACCCTTGAACAGAACAAAGTTATCCACCTCAAATAGAATCTTAATCCCATACTTATTTAACAAGCCCCCTAAGACAAAGTTCCTATTATATTAGGGAATATACAGATATCATTTAAAGTGAGGATATTTCCTCAGGTAAAATTGAGATCAACTACACCCTTAACTTGTACATTTATTATTTTAGAGTTCCCCATATAGAGCGATGTATCATCTTTTATTGATTCCATCCTCTTGAAGAAATATTTTTTTATTACACATGTGTTGTGTATCACCAAAATCAATCCACCAAGAAGATTTATCCTCAACCAAATTATATTTGAATATCATATCTTCAAAGTGATCCTTTATAACATTGTTTCCATCTTTCTTCTTATGTAGATGATAATATCATTTGAAGTGTCTCATATTTCCACATAAGTAGCATGTCCTTTTATTATTCTTGAATGATATATTTATTTTTGAAGGATGGATTGTAAATTTATTCCCATTTAAGTACCTAGATGTATCCACTCCCTATGATATAAGGACCATGTATTTATCACTCTTATGCTCGCTTGACACCTTATTATTTTTATATTAATCCTCAATTTGTAGTTAGTTGAGTAATTAATTGAGGAAAATATATTCCTTATTGTGTTTTGGAGAATGTTTTACATTCTTCTATGAAGGTGGGGGGTGGGGGTGGGGGTGGGGGAGCTTATCGATGATGGGTGTGACAATGATGGTATCATCCACGTTTATCTTTCTTTATTTAGGTGTTTTTAGATGCACTGTATTTCATAGAATTATTCTTTGATAAATCTATTTTCTACAATTTTGTATGAAATAAACTTACTTACAAGGAATTTCTTATTTTCCTCATCCTCAGTAAAATAATCATGTTCCAAAACATCCAATATCTCTTTTACTATTGAAATATATTTATATATATCAAAGTGATCATTGACTAATACATTGAGTATATGTCCTCAACACATGAGATATGAATTCTCCCATTTTTTTCCTTATATAGAAAACTTGAAGCAAATCTTCTTTAGATATGAAGGCCTTTGGAGTTAAGAGGTTATACCCCACTTTAATCATCCCAAGGAAAAAATGAATCCTCTTTTTCTACCTATTAAAATTGTTTCCATTAAAACGGTCCACCTTCACCACATTGTTGAGCATCGCTATAGCATATACTCATAATATTGTAGGGGATATATTGGTTGGTAATGGAGTGGATTTTTATTTAATGACAGTAGAATGAGATTTTCAAGGCACATTACATTGTCACTCTCCTTAAGAGTAGATTCAACCTCTCTAAATTGATAGAATAATGGGTTGACAATGAATGACTTTTAGGATACAAAGGTGGATCGATACTCTACACTTTTACTAAGAGTAGAGTATCCATTGAAGGATCTTTAGAAACAAGAGAGTAATAAAATTATTTTGTTTTTGTGCTCTAAAAAAATTACTTGGATGATTATTGAAGGCTTTCAAAGGGATATCAATTCATATGAAGTATTGAAGTGTTTTGGAATGATTAGAATTATTTTTTCCATCCCATTAGAGACTTAATGTTATATAAATGGAGGCATCCATTTGAATAAGTCATCCTACCCATTCGAATGGATAGATACCTTTTTTGGAAAGGAATATTATTTCGATATTTAATCTTTTCCATTTGATAGTAGTCGATCAATTAAGTGACCCATATCACACTTTATAGTGAATTGTTATGATCATTAGATCATGTATGATTTGATCAAAGGTCCATATCACACCCTTTCGAAAAATTGGGTTAACCCAACGAATGCACTCACTCAGGATTGGGCCCAAATCGGTATGGCCTACTGATCCATCACAAAAAAATTAAGGCAGCTCCAAGAACCTCACACCGACATAATGAAAATTATGCCATTAAAGAATCACATTGTGCATTTGCATGTGAAGATGGTGCAGTGAACCATCATCCACAAGATTATTCCCCTATTTCTTTATCATCTTAAATAGTTATAAATATACTCTCATTAATAGTGATAAATGTATTTCCACTTCCCCCTTTTAAAAAACATAAAAAAAAATCGTTTAAATATTTTTAAAAACATTTAAAATCCAACTTCTGCAGCTGTATAAGGCACCAAGAACTCAATGCCTTCAACTCTAACAACCCATCATCAACCTCTTTCCCATATTCATATTAGACACAAACCATGACATATCAAACCCTCTACAATTATTATATAATACCTTCCCAATCTCAAATGAAACCAATATCCAATTGAATAACTTTCTCCCATAATTTCACATGTTAATCCAAATGATCAATGGTTCAAAAATCTAATATTCCATAGATCCAAGGATTCTAAGCATGCATATCCAATCTCCAGTGAACAATACCTTTAGGTCAACCCCTAAATTAAAAAAATAGGTTTGGTACTTAATCATCCAACCATGACTAAATCCAATCATCAAGTTATGGTCCAACCCACATGACTTCCATAACATGCCCAAAAATATATTTGTCTCCATGAACCTTCATAAAATGAAATATTAAGATCTTAATATATAATTATATTTAATTGAAAATAAAAATAGCAAAAGTATCAATTCAAAATGATTTAATAAATCAATCCCAAAGTTCTCACATAAAATTATATTAAATAAATGTCCAAATTAAAAATTTAAAACAAAATATATTTTCACCTTTAAACTCAAAAACCAAAACTAATATTCAAAATTAATTAAAATAATATTTCCATATTGACCATTTAAATTACAAATGATCATTTTCATCATTAAAATCCAATATTAGAAAATATTCTATATTATTAATTGAAAACACAAAAATTACTAAAAAATGATAATAATTAGGAATTAATCACCATATGAGGCATATAACCAGTTAAATAAAGATTAAATAAGTAATAAATCAATGTAACATCACACATCATACATTTAAGGTTGTATGATAAGGATTATTGGTGTGACTTTTAAGGTCAAACAACCATTACCAATGTTTTTCCTTTTAAGGTCATGTATCCAGGATCATTTTGTCTTATATTTTAAGGTCATATAATTTGGAATATTTGGACACGAATTCCTAGAAAAGGTTCAGTGTAGGAATTATGTATGAGCAGCCCTTTGTGGTTTACTATGGTAGATGAGCTAGGTGAAGGAATAGAGGGACTTTCACCAAAATGGTAGCCCATTCATACCTATTGATCATTTAATGGACACAAAGGATGAGTGTACCAATAAGGAATAAGGAAACTAAGGCTATAAGTTATGTCATCAATTTCATTAATATGTGTAGTCCTCATTATCAAAGTAGTACACGATAGATTATACCCTAAGGATCGATGATAGAATGAGGAAAATCAGGGGAGATATGTGAAGGTATGATATATTATAATTATCAAAAAATTATATGATCATAAAGGCCACATAAATTTGGAATATGATTCAATCATTTATATCTTGAGGCCAAGGTGCAGGGATGAAAAAGGTAATATTTTTAGGGGCATATCCAATAAAAATGATGCCAATAATGTCCTATAAGCCAATAACATAAAATAAAGTTGATTAACCTAGGTATATGACTTGGGTGAGTGGGGATCCTAAGATATACCTTAAGGGTTGGTCATAATAATTCTTGATTAGAGGGAACTATGTTTTATAGTGTTTCACCATTCTTGGCTGGATATCTCTATCAATGGCGTCTTTCACCCTAGTTTATATAAATAATTAGTTGAAGTGGTCTTTCACAAGGGTTATGTGTGTTAAACCCTTGGATGACTCAATTATACCTATTTACCATCTCTTTATCTTAGGTTTTTATTTATATTTACTCAAAAAAAGTTTATGGAACACTTGACTTATCAAACTAGGGCTCAGTGCACTCTGTTTGTTGAGGTCATCTTTTCCACTCTCTATTAGTGACTGGGGTCCTTTTATAGGAAATATAGCTTTGGGTTACTAGGATTTATAGTAATTGTTATGGATTACAAACCTAGATATAGGGTGTTAATAGTGGTTTATGCATGTATGGGAACATGGTCACAATAGTGGGCATAGGGGCATTGAGGCGTGGACATGAAAGTGCACTGATTGAAAGGAGGGTACACATGCTAGATCTCATTAGGGAACCTAAATTTTTTTATATTAAATAATATTTTCTTTTTATTCCTTAAATTTATATTAATGAATTAAAAAATTCTTAGTGGCTAACATACAATGTTTACATATGTACAAACTATGACATGGTTAATACCACCATGTCTTGGTTTTAGATTTATGACATATTTTTATCAATATCACACATGTACTAAATCCTTATATACATTTTTCAACTTCACATTATTTCAAATAATATATAAAAACTTTTAAAATAACATCTAAAAATCCTTTTCAAGATCATTAAAAACACCTTTTGAATAAGATATCATTAATTTTACTGTATGTTATATCTTACATATTACCTTGTGAAAATATATCCAAAACTCTCTTTGTATATTCTCCAAAAAAGTTTAGAGTAAAACTCAATGGTTTGTAAAAAATATTTATAACAAATATTAATCCTAATTCACATAAGGAAATACTGAGACCCCATAATCCTTTATGGAAATGAAAATAATTATGAATTCTCTAATCCATAATTGTAACTAAAGAGTGTTCTATAGTAAAAAATCAATGATACTCAATCTATAAAGGTATCTTTTATGGTATAATTTAAACACATGTATATCCATACTTGTGTCCACTAGATATATCATATATACTATACATAATCATATAATCACATTTTTAAAAACATCAGGTGACCGTGATACATGGAGTATATCAATCTTATATAGCCTACTCATATACATTCTCAATTATTTGAGCATACATTGACCATATGAATGAAACCATCACATGTAATTCACCTAGATAGATGAGAACATCACATTCCCCTCATCCAAATAGATAATAACATCACATATCACTTATATAGGTATGATCATGAAATTCCTCAATCTATCTCAATCAAGGACCCATGTGTTACACGCATCATACAAGATGACAAATACTATCTTGGTTAAACCTCAAATGATGACATAATCAATATCATACACAACAACCCATTGATTAACTTAGCATCATATTTTGTGTAAGAAAGATATCAAAGTATAAAGTTTCTCATGATAGATATCATGTAAACCTCAGGTAATGGGTATTAAATATGAAATATAAAAAATACATAGTGTATGACTCTCCATGTGGTAAATGTAATGGGTCATTCAATATAAAAAAAATAATTTTACGACACATGATGAATTTTGTGTCACCATTCAAACCCAACTGACACTAATAGTCACATTTCATTATAACCTATAATACTCTATGGCCATTTATTATTTATACCTTTGTGTTACACATTAAGAGTTTAATCATTATTTCACTTTATATAATATATACAAAGAATCATGAAATAATGATAAAGATGTGATGTTTTTTTGTATAACATGATACACTCTATATATTTTTAAAATAATTTAAGAATATACTAATAAAACCATACAAAATGACTAATATAATCATATTCTATATGATATACTACTAGATAGGACTTATGTTTGATACATTTTTATGTTTTTGTTAAACTCATTAAATTAGTATGTAATTACTGCCACATCTTTATATGTATATTTGATAAGTCCTCCCACAAAGATACTTCAATCGGTTAACATATATGAATAAATAAAGTTTTAATAATCAAAAGATTTGGATTCAAAATACTCATGTTTAAATCATTGATCATAATATTCAAACTTCTTTACTTTACAACATCTTGTGATATGATATGAATAAATTATATTATTTTAATACTTACTTTTTTTACAAGTTCATCATCATCATCTTGGAATTATATAATTATAATTGTTCTTTGAGATTACTTTGGTAATAAATTTTAAATGAAACTCTTCACATTAAGATCATTCATTACCAATACATCCTAAATACTGTTAGGATATAAAGTGAATTTCACATTGAATTGGACTGATATATTAATTTATTTTTTGCACGTTAAACTTATCTAAGTTCAAGAATACCCCCACTATCATTTTAGAAACTATATCTTTTCCACAATATCTTTATAAAACATAAACTAATATGTCAGTAAATAAAACTTATTTATTTGTAGTAATACATAACTAATAAATTTTATAACCATGTCATATATTTCATCCTATGAGTTATGAGAAATATTCTAAAAAAAAGTTTTTATTATTTAAAATATATAAATTTTATGTGTTGGGAACTTTTTAACTCACATTTAATTAATTAAATTTTATAAAAACACAATTATCTAGGATAAAATATAGTTTATCCTTAACTTAATTTCAAACATGTTATAAAATGGATCAAATCATAAACCATTTTTATAAAAACCACTATCTAAATTATTGATAACAATCACTATTTATAATAAAATATCTTTTATAAAATAAGATAAAATGAGATGAAAATTTATTTTTTATAATTTCTAAATTCTTTTGGGTTGTGAATTAATCCTTTGCATCATTAATCCTATATGTATCAACACATCACTTCATTATTTGAATGAAAATTCAAGATTCATCCATGAACTATTCTGTAGTTTTGAAAATATAATTGGGTTTTTATATAACCTTTAAAATAGAATTATTAACTTATATAACATTAATAACAAAAGTATGCTCTTCACAGAGTTTCTTATGTAAGATTCGTATAGAGTAAGAGGTTTCCAACCTCTGATACCAATTGAAGGATTGAAATATAATATGAGATGCTCAAAATAAAAGAGGGGGGGTGAATTGTATACTTTAAAAATTCCTTTGGAACCTTTAAAGATAGTTATGAATAACTAAAGTTTCCTTAAGAAGAGGAAAGGGCTAAGTTTAACAACGTTAAACTAAGTAAATTCACAACACCTCTAACCCCGAACTAAAATTGGAAAGAGATTCCAAAAGTAGGTTCCAGAAATATGGTTCCGGAATTTGAAACTTAACAAAAGTTACAATATGAGATTCTACCTTAAAGCGTATAGAATCTAAATGAATCAGAGTAAGTAAGGAAGTATAAGAAAGTTATACTTTCCTTAAGATACAAATTGCAGCGAAATAAAGACAAGTAGTAAAACTACTAGTAACAAGATATAAGTCTTTTAACCCAAAGAGAAGGGTATCCAACAACCTTGGATAAAGGTCCCTTGATTTATACTTTCAAGCAAGTCTGTCTTACCCACACCAGGATAAGCCCTCGATACGAAGATCGGTGTCTCTGTCTTGCTATCCCCGCAAGCCCTCAACTTCAAGGTAGTTGGCAACCTCTGTCCTCCTCAGCAAGGAAGCCCTCGAACTTTAAGGTAGTCGGCACCTCTGTCTTCCTATCCCCGGAAGCCCTCGAACGTAACCACCAACATTCGGAGTCGCACGAAGCTTTGAGAGTTAATAAGAGCCTCTCTCTCTAGAAATCACTTCAACAGCATGTAGGCACAAAACTCAGTCGTTTTTCCAACAGCCATCAGCCCCGAGCTGTAAAGACCCGTAAAATTCAAGGGAAATTTTTTCTTAATTTTCTTTAGAATTTTACAAGAGCGCGGTTTCAGACGGCACCTGATTCCGAGGCCCGGAGTGCCCAGAATCAATTTCCGAAGTTTGGCTCGGGTACGTTCAGTGAACGAACGAGCGGGAATTTCTAACTTTTGATCCGGTGCTCGGAATTGAAATCTGAGGGCACCGATGGAACCGTAGCGCCGGTATACGCTTAGGAACTCCTGTTCTGGAGTTGCGTTCATGCGAGTGTTGATAATAAAAATTGTGGATGTTTACTTTGTAATTACACTACAATTTTTATTATTTTAATCTAAGTGTTATCTCTTGTTGGAAGTTGGGTAACCACCCAACCTCCCATGGGAGGTTATGAGGGTGGTGGGGCCCACACGAACCCCACCCCTTCATATCCTCTAAAACCCCCCCAACTCCCTCTTAAATTATGTTAACTTAAGTTATAAACCTATGACTTAATGTAATGAGTTAATGAGGTGAGTTGTGTGTGGTTATTGAATTTCAAACCTTTGAAATTCAAAGAGGTTGGGTTGTGTGAATAATATATGATAGAGACTTATTTTATTTTGTTAGAATTTTATCTCCTTGAGAGAGTAGGGAAGTCTTCTTCATCTTCTTCAAATTCAACGAAGAACGCGAAGAACGTCGTTCTTCAACGAAAAACTTCTCCGCCGAAGAACACGGTCCATCCGCGACGCCGTATCCGCGACGCGACGTACTTCTTCCGCGTCATCTCTTCCGTGACGGTTTTCCGCGACGAACGCCAACGACAACGACTCTTCCTCCGACGTCAAAGGAATTGACACCGATATTCCACGACTACGTCAACGTGCGACTATCGAGGTAGGGATTATTGAGTTCGTTGTTTTCTTTTTATTTGACTTTCCTCAAGACTTGACGTGAACGCTCAAGTTCCGACGAAGAACGCCGCTCCGCTCTTCTTCGTCTTCCGTGTCAACGAGAGAGGACACCGCTTCTTCCTCGGACAACCTTCGTCGGCGTACAAGTATTCGCCAACGACGTGTCTCTTCGGACGCACCCCTTCGTCATCGGATTTGACGAACGGCTACCGCGACGCCCGACCTCCGCGACGTCGTCTTCCGCGGAACGTTGACAAATCTTCGAACGTTATACCCAAGGTAGGGGTCGTTGAATATTGTTAATTTATTCCATTTCTTGCTCGTGGATCGCATGTCTACGTGAGGCTTTTGAATATTTTATATAAGTGTTGTTGTTAACGCGAGGGGGGCCGGACCGCACGAGCACGGCCGAACCCCCCTCCATCGTTCTTGTTTATTCTTGCGGATGGAAGCAAGTGGCGTGGTGCCGTCACACCACGCGGATGATCGTACTTTTATTTTACGCGGCGCCGTCGCGCCACGCCGAGGTAGAATCTTCAAGAACGCGACGCCGTCGCGCCGCGTTGAAAGGAATCAAGGTACGGCGAAAGGGGCGCGGTGCCGTCGCACCGCGCCGGACGACGAACACCGCGGCCGGTTCCGGGCCGCGGCGGGACGAGGAGACCGCGGCCGGTTCCGGGCCGCGGTGGAAGAGAAGACCGGCGGCCGGGCCGCCGGCGTCGGAAGCCGAAGGGGGGACCGGAATTTCCGGTCCCGTTTGAGAAAACCGGCCGGCCAGCTGGCCGGCCGGATGTCTTAAAAACCGGGGGAATTAATCCCCCGGCCAACCCATAAAAACCCCCCTCTTTAAGAGGGGGGCGGTTCTTTAAAGGAGGGGGGGCAACAGCCCCCGGTTCGTGTCCAGCCGGCCCCCACGTGCGGGGGCCGTTTCATGCAAATGGCGCGGCACAAGGCCGCGCCGCCTAACCAATCAGCGGGGGCTTGATTGCCCCCCGCGTGCCCACCGCGCGGCCTCCTTGCGGCGACAGCCGCCGCGGCACCCCGCGCCGCCGCGCCGCCGCGGCACCCCGCGCCGCCGCGCCGCCGCGGCACCCCGCGCCGCCGCGCCGCCACACCGCCGCGCCGCCGCGCCGCCCCGGGGGGAGGGGGGGGGGGGGGGTCGGGCCGGGTCGGCCCGGACCCGGACCCCCCCGTTTCGAACCAGTTCCGGTCTTTTGGCCATATCTTGAGCCTCGGACCTCCGAATGACGAAACGTCTGCGGAAACGCGATCCTTGGATCGAGACGGTCGTTTTGGTATATCGCACTCAAGGTTTAGGATTACTTTGAGTTCGGCCGGGTTGGTTCGTTCACGAAACCAACCGGGCCCTCGGAGCGGAAACGCTCATATCTTGAGCTACGGACGTCCGAACGGCGTGCCGTCAGTTCTGATAAGTTCCTCTTAGTGAGTCGGATCTTTTGGTATACTCCGCCCGAGGTTTGGACACAGGTGGAGTATGGCCGGGTTGGTTCGTTCACGAAACCAACCGGGCCCTCGGAGCGGAAACGATCTTTTCTTGAGTTCCGGACGTCCGATTGACGTGCCGTCGACTTTGATGGAATCCTCTAAGTGGGACGGAACTTTTGACATACTCCGCCCGAGTTTTGGATACAGTTGAGATATGGCCGGGTTTGGTTCGCTCACGAAACCAACCGGGCCCTCGGGACGAAAAGGCTAATAACTCACAGACCGGGCGTCCGATTGACGCGCCGTCTGTTGCGTTGAGACTCCTTTGACGAAGCGGACGTATGTGGCACTTATTCGTTGGACTTTGAGATACTTGGAGTATCGACCAGTAGCTCGTGGAGTGGACCCTCCCGGAGACGAGCGGGCGGGGGAGCGCTTGGGTGTAGCGGCGGACCCGTGGTACTTGACCCGTGGTACTTGACAGTGGTGGTGCGCTTGGATGCAGCAGCAGACCTTTGGCGGTGGAGCGCTTGGTTGTAGCGGCGGACCCGCGATACTTTACGGAGTGTGTGTGCTTGGTTGTAGCGACAGACCCGCGACGGTGGAGACGTGCGTGCAGAGTACGGAGACCGTGCAGCCGGCTGAGACCTGACGACTGCTTGACCGACTCGACTTGGAGTGAGTCGACTAGCCCAGTGGACGGAGCGCCCGGTATTTGGCGGCAGACCCACGGCGGACGGAGCGCCTGGTAGTTGGCAGCAAACCCGCGGTACTCGACAGGAGGAGTACCTCAGTAGGCTATTTGGGTGAGCGCCCAGTAGTTGGCAGCAGACCCTCAGCGGACGGAGCGCCCAGTAGTTGGCAGCAGACCCGCAGTACTCGACAGGAGGAGTACCTCAGCAGTCATAGGTTAGTGAGCAGTACCTCGGAGTCGTGACAGGACTACTGCACACTTCAGAGACGGGGCTCTTCAGCAGCTACGGTTTCGATAATGAAAATCCTGGTTTGAGCTGAGTCAATGATCTTTGTGTTTCCTCATGATTGAGATGGGTCGCTTGATAACTTAGGTATATGTATGGGCATATACCTCGGTAATAGTTATCCGTTGATTTCATAAACTTGTTATAAACTGTGTGAACTTGTACTGTTATCCTGTGTGGATTTACTGTTACTCTTCTTTGTGGATTGGGTTGTTCTTGGGCACGGTGTTGGAGCCGAACAGAAATTGGTGACATAGGTATATGTATGGGCATATACCTAATCAATACTGGATGTTACTTCGTGATTGTATCCTTCATGTGGTTTATCCTTTGTGAATTTCGGGAGACCTTCGAGGGTCTCGGGGTCCCTACTGAGTATCTTATACTCACCGCTGCACGGGCTATGCCCGCACTTCGTTGTGTTGGTTGCAGATGACGGACATCGCTGACTGCGGTTGAGGCTTACGGAGTAGGTCGGTACCCGGAGGAGGACCACTGAGCGGGACGTGCTCGGAGCGGACAGTTGGACCCGAGGAGTTGTGGAGCTATCTGTACCTACCCTTCAGGTAGGATCCGTGGTGGACGATCCATGAGCTGAGCCATCTGTACCTACCCTTCAGGTAGGAATCGAGGAGGACGTCCCAGGAGCCGCTTGTACCTTCAGTTGCTGTTTTCCCTTTTCGAGTTGTACTTTACTTTACAGTTGGGCTTGTATTTCCGACCCCTTTACTTCAGCACAGTTGTTCTAGTTTTGTGTACTTCTTACTTCCGCTTGTTACTCTGAGGTGCTTGTTTACTTTAATAAGGCAATGCCTTCCCTTTTTACTGGGATTTTACACCTTGGTTCTAGTCGCCAGCCCCTGGCCTATGGCTGGCGGGCTTGGGGTAGTCACGGCACGGGCCCCGAGGGCGGGTCGTGACAAATTGGTATCAGAGGAGTTCGGTTCTACCGCAGACTCTGATCTTTTTTCTATGTGAAGCAATAGTGTTTAGTATATTGAGTGTGGTTATCAGTCCAGGGAGTCCAGTGTTGGTGCGGCGGCCGACGTATCCGTACACCAGGACCCTGACTTCTGATTTCCGACTTAATGCACGAAAACACTGATTGCATGTGTGTTTCCCAAAAGGTTTAAAGTCAGCTCAAACCAGGTCAGCTCACCAGGTATAAATCGTTGACCGTGACACAACTGTTCAGAATGTCACCATGCAGATAGTTAGCTGGAGTTCCGAGAGAGTTCTCGATGATGGCCCACCGAGCAGCGAGACTCCGGTGCAGGGCCCCTTTTTCAGTGTTAGCACCTTCGGGTGGTGTACCAGCAGCACCACCACCCGTTAGGCAGCAGATGCCACTAGCTGACGGTGCACGCTAGCAGAGCGTGATGCACGAGTTCCAGCAGTAGAGGCCTCTGAGGATATGAGGCGAGATAGATTTCCCAGGCAGCAGTGGACTGGACGGAGGCAGTTGCTAGAGTTCTACGCCTAGCTTGGATACTAGTAGAGCGGATGATGATCTTAGCTCCTGTTGTTTCCAGTGAGTGACCATGAGGTTGGTCCTTATAGTAATGAGGCTTCGGTACGCGAACCGATACCTGGGATAGTACCTACGGGTAGTGCGCCAGCTATGTCACTATCTGTTGGTCAGTAGACACTACCGGCGGTACCGGTAGCAGAGAATCACAGGCTTAGTGCCTTACATATGTTTTAGCACCAGATATCCCTCAAGTTTCGAGGTGAGCCTGACTCGTAGGCGGATGAGGACTGGCTTGAGGAGGTGGTTGTGAGTTTTCTGGAGCTAATACAGCTTCGACAGTACGACATGTCGGAAGCAGAGCACTCATCGTGGCTTACCAATCAATCTTGGTACTCGTTGGTTACGTTGTGATCAGTTCCTTAGACTCGAACTTCTGAGCGAAGTGTGTCTAAAGGAAATCCGAACCATTACTTTTCCTCTATGCATTTCTACCTATGCTAGGATGCTAGAGAGAACCTTTGTGGTTGTGAACGTTAGCAGTGAAAGGCAGGAAACTAGCGCCAGTCTCAGAGACTCGGGCGTGTAAAATGTTTCAGGAGGAGGAAGTGCTAAGGATAGATGAATCTGCAGGGTAGCAGATGTGGAAGCGGAGCTTAGAGAACAGCATGTGGTGGTGTACATTTCGACATGTTACGACCACCCGACTTAGTAGTCCCCGCCAGGCTCAGGGAGCAGGAGGGCTGGGGAGGAGAGTAGCTGCATTGCGGTCAAGGAGTGTGACCCAGGAGCTCTAAGAATGATTCGGGGTACGAATTATGTCTACTACGAGCTGCCATATCTATAGACATAAGAACCAATCATTCTACCCTTCCGCGAATCATGTCCCAGACCTAGAGGTTCCGGGTAAGCCGTAGACTTGACCCTCACGTCTGGAGATACCTTTGGGAGGAGACTCGATAATCACACTTACGCCAACGGTGTGATTTGACCTCGAGGCGAGAGTTTCGGTTGGAATCTCTTGGTGGCAGCGTAGAGGCCTTACGACGTTGATCTGGGTATGGTTTTGATTCACAAATCATACCCCGGTTGACTGTTTTAGGCAAACGTCGGAATGGGTTTTCCTTGGTCGGCGAAAAGGAAACCCTGGGCAGCACATGTTAAACTCAGGCATAATAGGGTGTGACCGATCCCTCTTGAGTTGGTCAACCCTACCCTTGTGGCAGCAGGAGTTTTGAGTTTCAGTTCTAACCTAAAAAGGGAAACCTCTTGAATTCGAGGGTGACGAACACGTTCTTATACGGTCTCAACCCGATGAGGTTTCGGAGATGTGGCCGAAGCGGCATGTTATCTCCGAAGTTCAATGGACCCTTTTGATCTTCAGCAGGGTAGGCGAAGAGGTTTACCGCTTGACCCTAGCACCTCAGTCGCACCGGGTGCATAATGTCCACCACGTGTCTCAGCTGTGGAGATACGTGTATGTTTCTTCACACGTCATCGACCTCGGGGAGTTGGACGTCAATGACAGGGCGACAAGCACAGAGGTTCTAGTAGAGAACGAGGATCGACAGGAGCAGGTTCTACATGAACGGTTGCTTCCTCTGGGGTGCTTCTCGGGTAGCACGAGATCTTCAGGTGAGCATATGGGAGCGTAAAGCTCAGTTGCGTGCTCAGTACTACTTTGTTTCCCTTAAGTGTGAGTTGAAGCTTTACGGGGACGTAAAGCCCTGAGGTGGGAGTAATGTAAAGACCCGTAAAATTCAAGGGAAATTTTTTCTTAATTTTCTTTAGAATTTTACAAGAGCGCGGTTTCAGACGGCACCTGATTCCGAGGCCCGGAGTTCCCGGAATCAATTTCCGAAGTTTGGCTCGGGTACGTTCAGTGAACGAACGAGCGGGAATTTCTAACTTTTGATCCGGTGCTCGGAATTGAAATCCGAGGGCACCGATGGAACCGTAGCGCCGGTATACGCTTAGGAACTCCTGTTCTGGAGTTGCGTTCATGCGAGTGTTGATAATAAAAATTGTGGATGTTTACTTTGTAATTACACTACAATTTTTATTATTTTAATCTAAGTGTTATCTCTTGTTGGAAGTTGGGTAACCACCCAACCTCCCATGGGAGGTTATGAGGGTGGTGGGGCCCACACGAACCCCACCCCTTCATATCCTCTAAAACCCCCTCAACTCCCTCTTAAATTATGTTAACTTAAGTTATAAACCTATGACTTAATGTAATGAGTTAATGAGGTGAGTTGTGTGTGGTTATTGAATTTCAAACCTTTGAAATTCAAAGAGGTTGGGTTGTGTGAATAAAATATGATAGAGACTTATTTTATTTTGTTAGAATTTTATCTCCTTGAGAGAGTAGGGAAGTCTTCTTCATCTTCTTCAAATTCAACAAAGAACGCGAAGAACGTCGTTCTTCAACGAAAAACTTCTCCGCCGAAGAACACGGTCCATCCGCGACGCCGTATCCGCGACGCGACGTACTTCTTCCGCGTCATCTCTTCCGCAACGGTTTTCCGCAACGAATGCCAACGACAACGACTCTTCCTCCGACGTCAAAGGAATTGACACCGATATTCCACGACTACGTCAACGTGCGACTATCGAGGTAGGGATTATTGAGTTCGTTGTTTTCTTTTTATTTGACTTTCCTCAAGACTTGACGTGAACGCTCAAGTTCCGATGAAGAACGCCGCTCCGCTCTTCTTCGTCTTCCGTGTCAACGAGAGAGGACACCGCTTCTTCCTCGGACAACCTTCGTCGGCGTACAAGTATTCGCCAACGACGTGTCTCTTCGGACGCACCCGTTCGTCATCGGATTTGACGAACGGCTACCGCGACGCCCGACCTCCGCGACGTCGTCTTCCGCGGAACGTTGACAAATCTTCGAACGTTATACCCAAGGTAGGGGTCGTTTAATATTGTTAATTTATTCCATTTCTTTCTCGTGGATCGCATGTCTACGTGAGGCTTTTGAATATTTTATATAAGTGTTGTTGTTAACGCGAGGGGGGCCGGACCGCACGAACACGGCCGAACCCCCCTCCATCGTTCTTGTTTATTCTTGCGGATGGAAGCAAGTGGCGTGGTGCCGTCGCACCACGCGGATGATCGTACTTTTATTTTACGCGGCACCGTCGCGCCACACCGAGGTAGAATCTTCAAGAACGCGACGCCGTCGCGCCGCGTTGAAAGGAATCAAGGTACGGCGAAAGGGGCGCGGTGCCGTCGCACCGCGCCGGACGACGAACACCGTGGCCGGTTCCGGGCCGCGGCGGGACGAGGAGACCGCGGCCGGTTCCGGGCCGCGGCGGAAGAGAAGACCGGCGGCCGGGCCGCCGGCGTCGGAAGCCGAAGGGGGGACCGGAATTTCCGGTCCCGTTTGAGAAAACCGGCCGGCCAGCTGGCCGGCCGGATGTCTTAAAAACCGGGGGAATTAATCCCCCGGCCAACCCATAAAAACCCCCCTCTTTAAGAGGGGGCGGTTCTTTAAAGGAGGGGGGGCAGCAGCCCCCCGGTTCGTGTCCAGACGGCCCCCACGTGCGGGGGCCGTTTCATGCAAATGGCGCGGCACAAGGCCGCGCCGCCTAACCAATCAGCGGGGGCTTGATTGCCCCCCGCGTGCCCACCGCGCGGCCTCCTTGCGGCGACAGCCGCCGCGGCACCCCGCGCCGCCGCGCCGCCGCGGCACCCCGCGCCGCCGCGCCGCCACGCCGCCGCGCCGCCGCGCCGCCCCGGGGGGGGGGGGGGGGGGGTCGGGCCGGGTCGGCCCGGACCCGGACCCCCCCGTTTCGAACCAGTTCCGGTCGTTTGGCCATATCTTGAGCCTCGGACCTCCGAATGACGAACCGTCTGCGGAAACGCGATCCTTGGATCGAGACGGTCGTTTTGGTATATCGCACTCAAGGTTTCGGATTACTTTGAGTTCGGCCGGGTTGGTTCGTTCACGAAACCAACCGGGCCCTCGGAGCGGAAACACTCATATCTTGAGCTACGGACGTCCGAACGGCGTGCCGTCAGTTCTGATAAGTTCCTCTTAGTGAGTCGGATCTTTTGGTATACTCCGCCCGAGGTTTGGACGCAGGTGGAGTACGGCCGGGTTGGTTCGTTCACGAAACCAACCGGGCCCTCGGAGCGGAAACGATCTTTTCTTGAGTTCCGGACGTCCGATTGACGTGCCGTCGACTTTGATGGAATCCTCTAAGTGGGACGGAACTTTTGACATACTCCGCCCGAGTTTTGGATACAGTTGAGATATGGCCGGGTTTGGTTCGCTCACGAAACCAACTGGGCCCTCGGGACGAAAAGGCTAATAACTCACAGACCGGGCGTCCGGTTGACGCGCCGTCTGTTGCGTTGAGACTCCTTTGACGAAGCGGACGTATGTGGCACTTCTTCGTTGGACTTTGAGATACTTGGAGTATCGACCAGTAGCTCGTGGAGTGGACCCTCCCGGAGACGAGCGGGCGGGGGAGCGCTTGGGTGTAGCGGCGGACCCGTGGTACTTGACCCGTGGTACTTGACAGTGGTGGTGCGCTTGGATGCAGCAGCAGACCTTTGGCGGTGGAGCGCTTGGTTGTAGCGGCGGACCCGCGATACTTTACGGAGTGTGTGTGCTTGGTTGTAGCGACAGACCCGCGACGGTGGAGACGTGCGTGCAGAGTACGGAGACCGTGCAGCCGGCTGAGACCTGATGACTGCTTGACCGACTCGACTTGGAGTGAGTCGACTAGCCCAGTGGACGGAGCGCCCGGTATTTGGCGGAAGACCCACGGCGGACGGAGCGCCTGGTAGTTGGCAGCAAACCCGCGGTACTCGACAGGAGGAGTACCTCAGTAGGCTATTTGGGTGAGCGCCCAGTAGTTGGCAGCAGACCCTCAGCGGACGGAGCGCCCAGTAGTTGGCAGCAGACCCGCAATACTCGACAGGAGGAGTACCTCAGCAGTCATAGGTTAGTGAGCAGTACCTCGGAGTCGTGACAGGACTACTGCACACTTCAGAGACGGGGCTCTTCAGCAGCTACGGTTTCGATAATGAAAATCCTGGTTTGAGCTGAGTCAATGATCTTTGTGTTTCCTCATGATTGAGATGAGTCGCTTGATAACTTAGGTATATGTATGGGCATATACCTGGGTAATAGTTATCCGTTGATTTCATAAACTTGTCATAAACTGTGTGAACTTGTACTGTTATCCTGTGTGGATCTACTGTTACTCTTCTTTGTGGATTGGGTTGTTCTTGGGCACGGTGTTGGAGCCGAACAGAAATTGGTGACATAGGTATATGTATGGGCATATACCTAATCAATACTGGATGTTACTTCGTGATTGTATCCTTCATGTGGTTTATCCTTTGTGAATTTCGGGAGACCTTCGAGGGTCTCAGGGTCCCTACTGAGTATCTTATACTCACCCCTGCACGGGCTATGCCCACACTTCGTTGTGTTGGTTGCAGACGACGGACAGCGCTGACTGCGGTTGAGGCTTACGGAGTAGGTCGGTACCCGGAGGAGGACCACTGAGCGGGACGTGCTTGGAGCGGACAGTTGGACCCGAGGAGTTGTGGAGCTATCTGTACCTACCCTTCAGGTAGGATCCGTGGTGGACGATCCATGAGCTGAGCCATATGTACCTACCCTTCAGGTAGGAATCGAGGAGGACGTCCCAGGAGCCGCTTGTACCTTCAGTTGCTGTTTTCCCTTTTCGAGTTGTACTTTACTTTATAGTTGGGCTTGTATTTCCGGCCCCTTTACTTCAGCACAGTTGTTCTAGTTTTGTGTACTTCTTACTTCCGCTTGTTACTCTGAGGTGCTTGTTTACTTTAATAAGGCAATGCCTTCCCTTTTTATTGGGATTTTACGCCTTGGTGCTAGTCGCCAGCCCCTGGCCTATGGAAGGCGGGCTTGGGGTAGTCACGGCACGGGCCCCGAGGGCGGGTCGTGACACGAGCTCTTTCAAATGAGCTCCTATTTATAGGTAAGGTTGGCTCCTCTCCAACGGTCATATTTTCCTTAAAGATCGGAGGGACCTGTACACGTGTCACTTAGACAACGGTTAGTTTATAACAAAACAGACGACATCGTTTTATAACAAAACAAGAGTAACAAAATGTACGACATTGTTTTAAACTCTAACATAAAGGTTCGGAATGAAAACTTCGGAGTGAAGGTTCGGAGTGAATAAATTCAGAGTGTATAAAACAATGATAATCAGATTCTGTTTAATAGGTGAATTCGGAATGAGAATTCAGAATAGGAATTCGTCATCAGAAATCGTAATAAGAATTCTTTATCAGAATTCGTAATGAGAATTCGGAATGAGATTTCTTCATTAGAATTCGTAACGGGAATTCTTCATTTGAATTCGTAATGAGAATTCGGAATGGGATTTCTTCATTAGAATTCGTAATGAGAATTCTTCATCAGAATTCGTAATGAGAATTCTTCTTCAGAATTCGTATCCTGAATCTGGAATAGAACTTAGTTAGAGTTCATATCCGGAATTCGGAATGAAACTTCCTTATAGTTCTTGTCTAGAATCCGAATCCTAAAACAGAATGCTTTATATCAACGTTTCAATGATTCTGAGAAAATGAATCCGAAACTTATACTTAAGAAAAATATGGATGAAAATATGATAAGGATAATTTTTCTTATAAAAGCGATTTTCCTTAAGAAAGAAATTTTCCTTATAAAAGCAATTTTCCTTAAAAAAGCAATTTTCCTTAAAGACAAGGTGTTTGTGATTTTCGAAACAAGAAGGAATGGAAAAGTCATAAGGAAAACCTTATTGACTCAACATCTTATACCCTTTCAGGTATTATATATAGTTTTTTCTCCAATGTCGAGGCTTAACATAGGGGAATAAATTCACCTCCCTTAGAAGATCCTTTCTTCAGTTTCAAAGAAGTTGATTTGGGATCTCTATAAAATCTATTACTTTATATTTAACTAGAAACAAAACCTTTTAATTTTTATAGAATAATTATGGAACTTAAACTTGACTCTTAAGTCATGACTATATTACTGACAACTATCTTACACTAATATATTGATTTAAAAATTTTATATCTCTCATATCTAGATTATTCTTGATAGAGCCTTTTTAGGTTATATATCATCCAAAAAGAATCCATGTTTTCATATTTCTTTTGAATATTGGGATCTTTAGAAATAAGGATTAATGTAGTGACATTAAAAGAATCTTTAATAAGCTTACTATATGCATATTTCTCTTCTTGTCTATCATTACCATCAGGTGATCTATCACAAAGTTTTTTCTCTAACACATAGATTTTTTCTTCATTATTGAGAACTATTCTCAAGTTCCCATACCAATCTAGGAAGTTGATTCCATCAAAATTTTTCTTTTAAATAATTAATCTCAATTTGAAGTCTGATGATGGTGATTCTATTTTAACTACAACTTTTTTTTTATCAGATGAGTATCATGTTGCGTAATAATTTAAGAAGGAATTTTATTAAATATTATACCACTAAAATGATGGACCCTATTAATATATATCTTATGTATTAGTAGGCCGATATCTATATTTATGATGTACTATACCAAATAAAATCATAACACAAGTCATTAAAATATTAGGTAGATAATCATGTCAATTATATTATATATAACTCACAGATAGTCAAGTGGACAAATCCTTTCCCAATTCCATCATATAGATCATCCCATCATTATTCCTCTAGTATCTTAACCATTAGGATTTACTAGCTAATTGAAATATAAATATCATGCTAGGTTTAAACACTTAATAATTAGGGTCACCTATATCTTGTTTTCCTTATAATACAATCCATTGGAAATCAGTTTTAACACAACTCACCCTTTTGAATGATCGATGTCATAACAAGTGGTTACATCGAAAGGTGTCTTAAAATTATCATTTAAATGGGTTTTAAAATCTCACCATCCTATGTCATGTATTTAAATTCATATATGCATGGTTTAATGATTTAGTTTTGTATCCTATGACTTAAATAAAATTAATATGTTTAAAAAATATTAATATATGACACTTTATACAAATTATTATTTTTGTTACTCTCCAAAAAATAAAAGATAATAATATTTTAAAAAAATAGTGCATAACATGTATAAAGATCAAGAAACCCTTTAATATAAAGGTCCATAATCATATAAAACCAGAATCCCAATAAGATTAAGTATAGTGTAGTAGGTAGCCAACCCCTACTTTTCTATATAGGTCATAAGCACCAAGGATATTGAAAAGTCCAACCCAAAGTCCCATTATCCATATATAAATACTCAATAGAGGCCTTAATTTCAATATAATCCAAACACATAATATGTATAAATCATAATAAAACTTTACAATCCAGCACATAACACAAAACAAAATCATGGTTATGATTGAGTATAGTGAAATCTCATGTCATTACTAGCATGTAATTCTTTATATTCATGTTATAATGTTTATAATAAGTAGTTTAACATTTTAAAATATAGTATACATTCATTCATAACAAAAAAAATCATATGCATGAATTAAATAAAGTAATAAATATAATAAATAAATTTAAATTTCATAAATTATGACATGATATAAATATTTATAAACATTTCATAAATAAAAAATTATAAAAACATCATAATTATATAGTCCTTATGAACATTCCATAAATAAATAAACATGAATATTTCATATTATTTTTATATAAACTCTTTCCAATTATCAATTTACATGGTATTCAATATGAAATACTTAATATTTCAAATATATAATTTTTATGAAAATATAAACCCCTTTATATTCTATATCAACATTTCACATCTTATATGAACATTTTACATAACCAAAATATCACATATTTATTTTATTTAAATATGATCAAATCCACCAAAATCCTTTTGGAATGGTTTAAATTAGTTTACAAATAATTCTTTTTAATATGAACACTTCATATTATTATTAATGAACATTTCATAAAATAATTCAAGGTATTTTATATTTATCCCTATTTTAAAATGTATACACACTTTATAAATTAATCTACCTTCTAAATAAACTTTAAAACTAGATCTAATATACTAAATTGTTTTTAGTATGGACTATAATCCTAATCTAGTGATATTTTTTTTATAATAATTTTAAGTTATTTTTTATTTATAAATTATAAAACCACATCATAGTTTATAATAAATCATGTTGTGGACCTTTCCACATGAAAACAATTATTAAATAACTATGGTGTTTTTATTTTTCAAAGACATTTCGAGTATATCCTTTGAAATTTAAAATTTTGAAACTATGATGTTATTTTTCTTAGGTACATTGTTATATTCATGGGGGAAATATAATTTCAATTAAAAAATGATAATTTTTAGTTAAAACCACGATGTAAAAATCATATTATCACATTTCTTGGTTATTTAAAAACCATTTACATGAACCGTTTTCTTAAATCACAGTATAGTTTTATAATTTTTTAAAAACCATGACCATTTTTATTATATTTATGTCATTAATATTAAAAACTTCATGAACCATAACCATTTTTCAAAAAACACTTTGTGGTTTAAAAAAACTCAATTTTCCATAATCTCTATCTATTCAAAACTTTAATCCAAACATATTGGAAGCCAATATGATACCACTATAGGGTATTAGTGTTGACAACCCCTATCTAAACATAGTGGAAACAAAACACAAAACACTAATTTTCCAAAAAATCAAACCATTCATTTTAAATGAATAAAATCTAAATGAATAATTTACCTCAACAATTAATGTAGAGAAATGAGTATATGTCGGTAGTTTAAACCATAAATAAATAATTTCATAGTGGTTTTCATTATTTTTTGTGAGATGTGATGTCAGGGAATATTTCATGAAAGTTATTATAATTTCATGGTGTTTTGATGGAAATATAATGAAATGAATATTTAGTTGTAGGTTATAAATATTTCACTACAGTCACTCAGTTTCATTTTAGTTATGAAATTGGTGGTATTTAAAACTACCACTAAATAATGAAATTTTTTAGAAATGTTTTAAACCACCGATATTTACTATAGTGATAAAAAATCAAATGGATCTATTCAAGTCAGATATAAATAAAGATAGACCTGCATATTTATTTTATGAGTTGGGCCCCTCATAATCATCCCTATAACACAAATATATATACATATACACTTTAATCATGGAAAAACTTATAAAATTATTTACTCAACCATGATAATGTACTATTAATTTAAAATGATATTATTACTTATAGTTTACTAAAACGATGCTTATGTATATACATTTTCAACACTAACATTGAGTCAGTTAAAAAAATTATGATATAACACTTATCTACTAGTACTAATGAGTCATTTTTCTAAACTAATAAAACATTAAAGTATCACAACATGCTATAAGGATGTTCATGTGCTTACATAACTATGCTAAAGAATAACTTATGTCCCAATCATCATATTAATAAATTATTAAACATAAATTTTTAATAATAAATATATATTTGTATATTAATATTTATAATACCTAAAATAAAAAACATCAGTGGTTACATGTTCATTAAATATACTATAAAAAAATTTCCATTTTAAAATTAAAAAAAATATATTAACGACAACTCATGTGAATTCGGTGAAACTATATTAAAAATTGAAAGTATGTATTACATACACAAAAATGGGAACATATAGATTTTAATTTAGTATAAAAACACAAAATAGAAAAACACGTGGAACAAATATAGTATGAAAATCATTAACTGAAAGGGTCAATGATTTCTGTATGGTGGGTGAGCTGTTTGTTCTCAATTAATAGTTATCACTAAAAAGTTTTCTCCACAACATTCCTACCATTAAAAGAAGAAAATAAATTATCAAAACACATATTTTTAAACAAGTAAAAAATTTAAATTAACAAAATTTAAAAATGAATTCACAAAAATAAATTTAAATATGATAACATACGCAAATTATTATAAATTGATAGTATAATGCACAAGTTATGTTATAAGTTAAGGAATGACTATATATACAATCATTTTCTCCTTCAATGGTTATATAGTTATCATGATCCATCATTACTTCCTCTACTTAATCCTACCTTTCAAGACTAATATTTTCAATATCTTCATGGAAATATAAGTCCATGTGTTGTCACTAATGAGATTCAATGTTTCAAGTTAATTCTTCCACTTCATCACCCAAATCATATAAGTCTCTTTGTTTCATGTGAAAAACTACACTCCACTCTTCATCAACGACATCTTACACATAATATACCTATTTTCCTATGATGAAAGGATATACACATCATTTTATTTATTTTCACCAAAATTAATAAAGTGATATTATTTAATATAAATAAATTATAAGGTATCTCTTTTAATACCCCTAGAAATATTGACCCATTTTCATTTGAAAAAAATAACTAAAAAATGACAGTGGTAGCCTGAATCGAAAATGTTATTCAACAATCCATAATATCCCACCCTGATGAATGTAAACATACCATTATTATATGTAATTAATACTTCTTCTAAATTTACTATATAAAATTTTAATCCATTAACATTATAATCATCAAACTTCCTAACACGCTTTAAAGGACCTAGGAAAAAAACATTAAATTTTCCAACACTTCAGCTAGAATATCTATATTTATGGTTTAAAAAATAATATAAATTATTAAATTTATATAATATATATGTCAACTTATTATATATTATTTGTAGAATTTATTCACTTACACAATGTGAAAACCATTCTACCAGCACTTTATTAACAACTTTTGTAATATCCATTTTATTTCATGTTTGAATTCTCATATATATCTTCATTTTGAACCTCAACTATTGAATGAATGATTTAAAATTTTACCATTCAGTAGAATATATCTATGTTTTTGTAATACTATAGTAGTATTAGAATAATATTTGAGGCCCTCCCAACTGGTCAACCAACAGTAGGAAATATTGTTGATTTTATATTAGTTTGAGATTAAGTTGTCATATATAATGAACTGTCTCATAATCAACCCATAATTACATAATTTATAATAGTAGTTGTAATATATTACATTTAGAGTATCTTTTTGGTATAGAGTTTTAGATAATTGGGAGAAACTATTAAATATAAAACCCTTATAATATAAATAGGACACTTCCACTCAGTGTCTATTTTTCCATAAAAGCCAGATTCTTATATTTTAACTTCTGTTTCTTTAAAGACACATTCTCTTATTTTAATATGGATCCCAATATTGGAAAGATAGACCTTAATATATTTCTTACCAATCCTTAAGACCAGTGAAAAACATTTGAAACTGTGGGATGAGAAAAAAATCTTAGTAAGGGATATAAAAGAAATAAAACTCTTTAGTCCATTTGAAATTCTTGAAAATATATAAGAAACATTGAGTTAAAATAATTGTTTACATACCCATGAAATAAACTTATTTACCCAACCTTTTCATAAAACTTAATATAAGAAATAATAATGTAAAAATCATAATCATGAAGGTTTTTTTGTAAAACATGAGAACCCATGAAATTTTGTTTCTTGAAAGACACACCTTTCACCCTTAAAAGGGTTAAAACATTATTAAAGCATAAACTACTTATATTACCTTATGAAATAAGAAAAAATACATGAAAAATAATTTAAAATCATTTCAAATTCATCTAGGTGCCTTGATATATCATCTTTATATCACTCTTATAGGTAGTATTATAAATAGAATAACCCACATGGTTAATCAAACATATATTCAATAGAGAATAAAATAATTAACTAATGAATTAGAAAGATATATCAGGATAAAACATCATCATGAAAAATGTAAAAGCACCAAAACATACATAAAATAAATAAAATCTTTAATTTTTATCATAAAATCTCATAAAATACCATTTTAATAACATATGTAGAAGCACTTTTGACATCACATAAAATTTAGAGAAATACCATTTTTCTTTGAAAAATCATAAAAAAAATTACAAGAAGAGGAGGGAGTAAGATTTTTTTTGGAAAAACCATGAAAATGTTTAGAGGAATATTATTAAAGAATAATGGTCATGAAAAATGGAAATTCATATCCATAAATATACATTAAAAAACATTATTTTCATACTGTATAAAAATAGTCAAAATGTGTTATACAAAATACATTCGAAAAAATTATTTTTAATCATATGTAAAGAAATTAAAAAGGTAGTACAAAATATATTTATCAATAAATTTATATACTAGTAAAACAACCATAAAATAATTTGTAATAACAAGGATTTGTAGGATAAATTGATTAAAATATTTAAAACTACATTTTAAAGGAAAATATCTTACCTCGTGTCTGACTCGCCACACATGTTCTTTATCTTCTTAAATAATAATTACATATTAATTATTTAATTTCTTAAGAACATTTTTTAGATTTATTCACTTATTATTATCCATTTTTATTTCATTTATTACATTAAATTATATAGTTACTAAATTATTTAATTTCATGTCAGACATTTTGAGGATGTTCGATGTATAATCCAAAAATAGTTTCGGTAGGTTGACCATGGTCAAATGATTCTTAGTTACATCATATATAGAATATTAATGATTAAATAATTATCATGTTTTACATTAAATACAATTTCATAATCATCTATGAATGGTGGAAATGAAAAATGAATCACATCACTTCATGGTGGTGATAGTCCACACATATATACATGAGCTGCATAATCATTTTCTAATGGATTGAAGGGTAAGAAGGTGTAAGATCCTGACATTTTATAGAGTTGTCTTGAGCTAATTTATAGGTACTATTTTGTTTAGTGTTGAGCACTTTTCATTTGGGTTTTACCTTGGGGTGTGTTTGGTTGGAAATTTGAGAAAAATGAAAGAAAAAGGGCCGCACACGGTTACTGCATGTTTAGAGAAAACTATACACCCTAACCTAGCTAATCGATAAACCCTAGATAGAGGGGAATTAAATAGTTGGAACACAGTTTTTCAATCCGTTCTCCATCTTAGGGGTAACCATGCACCCCTATAAAAGAGGTTCACAGTTTAGGCACTTTTTTAGGGAAAACCTTATGCCCAACCCAACAAACCATGCATGGGAATTAAAGTTTCCCGAAAATTAGTTTTTAAATTAACCAAATCGCATAATTAATCCCAAATAGATCCCTATTCGACCCTAGGTCCTATTTAATGATTTTGAAGCTCTTAGGAAAAATTTCAAGACATCCTGACCTCCATTATTCTTGATTCCAATCCCGGATTAAAGATATTTACCCATCCCAGTAAGTGGATCCTATCCCATTGCTTTCCTATTCATCCTCCTTTATTATCTTATTATTTTAGTGGTTGTTATCCATTGTTTTTTAAAATATAGATCTAGATCTAATGAATCTAGATCTAGGCTTGTGGATCTAAACCTAGATCTAAGAGATCTTTAATTTTTAGATCTTGATTTAGGTTATAGATCCATATCTCATTCTATATTATTACTCCACTTAATTTTGGGGATTTACATTGGGAAATCATTCATCAATGAATCATAGTAGGAAGTATAATATTAAGATCCCATAGTATTGATTTGATTGTGTTTATAAAAATTGTATAATTTCTATATTTGTTTAGCAATTTAATTTCTTAAGAGAATTAATTAATATGGTAAATTAATTAGTTAAATAATTGAGTAATTATGGGATTTAGGGATAATTAATTATAGAATTAATTGTGATATATTGATATTATAAAATTGATAATTAATTGTGGAATTAATAACAAGATATTGGGATTATTAATTAAGATAATTAATCATGGAATTAATTATGAGATATTGATATTATTAATAGAGATAATTAATTGTGGATTTTTTGTGGGATATTGATGTTAAGAATTGAAAAATTAATTGGTGAATTAATTATGAGATATTGAAATTGTGAGTATGATTAATTAATTTCCAAATTAATTAATGTGTTATTGAGATATATGTAACATTGTTATGTTGTCAATTATGTGTTATTAAATGGTGAATGGTAACATAGACATTCGACCAAGTATTATAAATGGTAACTTTCTCATTCAATTATGTGTTATTAAATGGTGAATATTAACATGGAAACTCAGGCAAGTATTATGAATGGTAACATACTCATTCAATTCCATGTTATTAAATGGTGAATGGTAACATGGACATTCAGCCAATTATTATGAATGGTAACATGCTCATTCAATTAGGAGTTATTAAATGTTGAATGGTAACATGGACATTCAACCAAGTATTAATAATGGTAACATGGACATTCAATTGAGAAATGGTGAATGGGAACATGGTCATTCACTTGAGTGATTATTAATGGTAACATGGACATTAAAATTTTATATCCATTTGGGATATATCGGACATTGGTACAGAATAAAGCAGGTATTGAGGTTTGAGTTTCCCCAGAAACACAGGGGTTTGTGTGGTTAAATAGAGAATATTTGATAATGTGATAACTATTTATTTATGAATTTTACTTATTTCATTATTAAATTACATACATTTTTATTTACTGGATTTGAATTATAAACCATTGGTGGTGGCCTATTGAGTTGTACTCACACCCTACTCAGGCTGCCTGATCGGTACCCAAATAGATTTCATGGTTAGAGGACAAGTTAAGGGAAAAGTCCCGGTGTTAGATCAATGAATTTGGGATAGAGTATAGATTAGGGAACCAGACATGGTTTGGGACTCGATTGGGAGTTTTTAGTACCTTTACTTTTGAGTTTCTCTTTAGATACTTGATACGTACTTAGCACGACATGTTTTCTTCTTGAGTTGGATATTGTATTTCTTGTATTTATTATCATGAGATAATGGTATTGTTTATGATATTATGTTATTACACTATTGTTTATTTATTTATTCTACTGTATTACTTTGATCAAATATGGTATAATTTCCCCATGATTTAAATATTAAACCCTCACTACTAGTCGGAAGCCTCTGACATACGGGGAGGCATGCTTGAAGTCATACGACAGACCGACTCGGGGCATTGGTGTGTGGCACCCTGGTTGGGACTTTAAAAAGTGGTGTGAAAGGAGTTTTCTTTTCTTTTTATTTTTTATTTATGTTTGGGAAAGTTAGATATGAGGCTAAGAAGAGTTGGACCTTGGTTATGATCTCATGCATGGGGGTTTAAAACCCATGTATGGGGGAAAACCAAAATACCTACAATGGGATTTTTGTTATTATTATTCCCTATTATAGTTGAATATTATTTTACATTGAGTGACACACTTATTGTATGATGTGATTATTGTTTTTTTTTGAGAATTGACTCATGACCCGGTATAGAATGATATTTGAGTTTCATGCATCATTATAGGCACTCAGGATTATTTGTGGCATGCATCATTTTAACTCTATTCATTTAATGAAGACCATGATGTAGCCAAGGTGATAATGGTATAATACCAGGTCCTTTGAGGAATATAGTGAAAACCTCAACCTCTTAACCTCAAGCTCGATGAACCCCATACCACACCATGGGGAAATAGTAATCACCACAGTGAAATAGACCTCAAGTAGATATAACCATGGAAATCAACCACCCAAGACTCTATGAAACAATGGGTATAACCATGCTACAATAACATTCATGTGAGATTAACCCAAATTATTACATAATATAAATTCTAGTGTCCCCAATATGATAACCAATATACATAAGAATAACCCAAAACACTTCAAGCCCACCACACTATGACTCGAACAACCAAAGCACAATTAGACTGACACATGATAAACTAAAAGGTCCCATTTCAGAATAACTAAGATAATTACCTCACAAAAGAATATATTTTGAAACATAACACCATAACCCCATAACCAAAAACCTTCACACCATAACCAAACTATCACTTTAAAATAATGTGATACAAAACTCTCATGACTCACAGCACATTCCACAACATAAGAACCATTTTATAGCCCAATTATTTATGACATGACACACTAGACCACCGAAAAACCATCTCTTCTAGCTAACTATTCATGTAACAACACATAGGGAAATTCTTTAATGCATCCCCTCTAGCTAAAATTTCATCTCTAACTCCTATTTACTTCTTCTAATATCCTCTTGATTCCCCCAACACTTGTAATGTACAATGTAATAGTTTGAGAAGTTTTGGGATATTAAATTATATAACTATCAAATGATTTTCATCCTTAAGAATAAAAAACAACCTAAAAATAAAACAACAACCAAAAAACTCAAAAATTACTTGGGGATACCTATCAAACATGGGAAACACTACCACTAGAGGATAATTCAAAAAAATAATAAAAAATTTCAATCAAAACAACACCAAATAAAACATCTCAACATAAAAATACCACAAGGTTCAAAACAGATCAGGATATTGAGCATGCATCTATGACTCACATTCCCACATACATTACAACAAGCCACAATGACTCCATAAGGAATTATCCAAGGAAATGAAGTTTTCAAAAAAACATTCTATCGATGATTATGAATATCAATTGGATGCTCTATGACTTTCATGTGATCCTCTATGTATAAATAAACCCAATAAATGACATAGAAGTTATTATGAAGATATTTTAAAATTTGTGACAAATGGAAGAATTCATATATCTAATACAACTATGTAGAAATGGATAATTGATATGATACCTTTCCAACATGTTCCAACACCGTTAAATTACTAATAAACGGCAGTGAAAGATTATTACATTGGTCAAACCTCTACTTACCATGACAAGGATAAACTTTCAAGAACAGATAACCTCTTATATCAAACTATAGAGGGATTCTAATCCTATTTTCATATGAATTTTGATGATACTTAATCAACTTTATCTACTCTCTAACCATCTAAACCTTCTTGGTCATGCTCTACACCACATCTAGTCCAAGGACTATTGACTCTCCAACCTCAGTCCATCAAAATGGATATTTGTAACGCTACCCATATAATAATAAGAATGGATCCATGAAAATGGATGTGTGATAACTATTATCATAAGGAAACTTAACCAAGGGAAAGTGAATCACCCATGATCCATTAAAATCTAGAACAAATACATGAAACATGTTCTCTAATGTCTAAATAGTCATCACCATTTGACCATCTGTCAGAGGATGGAATGGGGTGCTAAGGCATGACTAAGAGCCAAAATAAAATTTAAGAACTTCACAAAATCATGAGGTAAAATGAGAATCTCAATTATGGATAATGGTCCTCCACACCCCATCAAGTTTCACTATCACATCCATATCCCACCTTACTAAAACATCCATAACACTCAACTCCTTGATCCATAAGAAGTGATCCAACTTCATCAAATGATCCATTATCACCTAAATAGAATCATATACTTCTTTATCACAATGAAAACCAGTAAAAAAATTCCATCAAAATGTCCTCCCATTTATACTCAGGTATATCTAATGACCGCCAAAAACTGATAGAAACATGATTCTATACCTTTACCTACTGGCATTCCAAAAATCACGACACAAACTCCACCACTGACTGATTTATCCCAAACCACTAGAACTGACTCCTGAAGTCATGATACATCTTGTATATACCTAGATGCATAACCAAAGGTGAGTTGTGAGACTCATGAAGAACTATATACTACATCATTAATGGGATGAAAAACCTCCCTTTAAACAATATTCGATGTCGACCAACCTTTGACCACCCCTTAGGAGTATCACCATGAAAGTCATGATCTCAAAACACCTATGCCTCCTAGTTTCCTCATTGAGAATATTACAAATTCTACAAAAAGGATAGTTACACTATGATATAGTGTAGAAAACCACTACCATTATCCTTATCCATATCAAGATGTATCATGACATGATCATCCATAACTCACCATGTATCTATAGAATCCTAAAGAGTGTCTCTCTATAAATTCCTTCCCATAACATAAAAAACTACCATCCCTTTTCCTTAGGGTATATGATATCTCAAATTTATAGTCGTACAATAACTTTATCCACCTATGCTAACACATATTCAAATATCATTGAGAGAATATATTCCATAATATTTTGTGATCTGTGAAGATTAAAAAGCATTCATCAATGTGGTAATGTCGCCATAACTTCACATAAATCACCAACACCACTAACTAAACATTATAGATGGAATATTAATATTTTTTAGGGTGTAAATCACTAGACCCATATGAGATAATCACCCTTTTATGAATCAAAACACACCCTAATAAAATATGAGAAGCATCATAGAAAACCTCAAACATAACTTATTACTTTAGATACCAAATAATTGGAGCACTGATCAACTTCTCCTTTAGGTTTTCAGAAGATTCCTAACACTGATCAATCCACATGAAGGCTTGGCCCTTCCAAGTAAGGGTTATTAAAGGGGATAAAAATGATATAATTCAGACACAAAACCTTTATAATAACTAACAAGTACAAGTAAGCTGTGAACCTCTATAACATTTTGGGGAGATACCCAGGAAACAAATGATTTGATCTTTGAAGGATTGACTAACACTCCCTATTGTGACAACACATATATAAGAAAATTCACCTTCCATGTACCAAACTTTTAATTGGATATCTTTTCATAGAGTTGATAGTGTTGAAATACTTGTAAAAAACCATTAAATGCCCAACATGATCCTCCCATGAATTTGAATATATGTGAATTACTTATATGAACACTACTATGAATTGATCCATGAATTAATGAAACACATATTTCATGAGTACCATGACAATAGATATGGAGTTCATAACATACAACACTGTAACTACTAAATCAAAGTTCCTGTAATGACACCTAAAAGTAGTGTTCAAAATATCATCATCTTCCACCCTCATACATTGACATCCATGCCATAAATCAATCTTCTAAAACTATTTGTATCCATTTAAATGATCAAACAAATCATCTATTCTTGGAATGGGAAAAAGTTTATTGACCATAACCCGATTCAATCATTATTAGTCTATACAGAACATCAGACTACCATTTTCATTTTGAGAAAACAAAACCAGAGCACCCCATGGTAAAAAACTAGTTCATATGAATCCCTTATGTATCAAATTATTGATCCAAACCCTCAACTACCATAACTAATAAGGTTTCATCCTATACAGAACCATCAAAATTAGAAAAAAAAGGCTACAACTCTACCTTGAACTCGATATCCCATCAAGGGGTAGCATCAAAACCTATTCTAATTAATTTTGGTAATTACTCAAAAACCCTAGGGAAAACATCTTCCTGAATATCCACTGAGAAAAACACCAACCTTTCTAGATGAGAAGAAAAGGGGTCTAGATTCTTATGACCTATCTAATGGCCTCGATCACCGAAGAGAACCACACACCAGCCTTCCACATCAAGGAATTCAACTCTCAAGAAGTAATCATAGAATTCATATAAAAATTACAACCAATACATTCCAAGAGTGACATCATATGGTTAAATATATAACAAGAAGAGATGCCCCAATGATCGATGCTTCCCCATTATCATCTCCCAACCCTAGAACACATCATGTAAACTAGACTAACCTCTAATTGGTGTAATAAACATCGGGGGAATCAAAAGTCTCTATACCTTAAGTCTAAATCATCAGAACAAGGTGGAATCAATAAAGTAATGTGAAGATCTATAATTAAACAAAATAGAGACCAAGGTAGAAGATAAGAAGAAGGTACCTTGAATGATCTCTGGTTTACCTTGCCTAGGCATCTCTATGGAATGAAACTGACCACATTCAACTCCCCCACCTCACTGAACCTGCTGTAAACCACCTCCATGAATGTATTTATCCCTATGTCCCTGAGGAAAAGGGATGTTATAGTTCTATCATCTTATTAATCAATATCCCCTTGTCTATTCAAAATCCTACCGATCTTTCTACTGATAAATCCTCATTGTCTTCTACTATAGTGACTAAATCAAAAGATGGCCACCCATGCCGCTCTAGCCAATAAGAATGGTCAGTCACTAAAATCACTAATGATCATAACCTATATAGGAAAAACACACTAGAATAAAGATACTAATGGATGAATGAGCACTACCAACTCTATAAATGTATGAAAATGTCCACTAAGACCAACTCCATTCTAGTCGAAACCTTGATTGTTCTAACATCAGAGACTCTCTATCTGTAGTTTTACTCATTGGGAAGTTATGATGACTTCCCCCTGAAGTATACATCATCTATGAATTAATATTCCCAATACAAATTATTTTAGTGAGAACCTATAGATACATACACAATATAAATGGGGTAACCTCATGCTAAATATTGGGATGCATCACCTCCTCAAAACATGGCACTCTGTCCTCCTCATCCAAAAAAATATCAAGTGAAAATATAAGAAGGTATTTGAATTAAATATTGAGATATTATATGCCCAAGGTCCCCTATTAAAGATAAAGGAACTCCTATAACATCACTTCATTTATCATTAGAGAAAGAAGCACCATAAAAAAAATTTTATGGAAAGAATCCCATGAAACTGCCAACTCCTCATGCTCCCCAAGGAATAAAAACAAATATTGGAGAACCACTTATCTCTTCCAACTAATTACCAATGGTTCCCAATTCTCCTTCCTATAATTGATCAGTCTAAAATAAATATAAAATCTTTCAAAAATTTCTCTATCTTTTGATTAGAGAAACTTACCTCATACTTTTCCAAACTATGACGCTAGAGCTCATGTAATTTATTTCTCCAATATTCATCCTACTCATCTAGGAAAACCCTCTTATATTTAACTTGATCATCCTACTATACCTCTATAATCTGAACCACATGAGGATGAAGGCCAAAAACCATATCTATAAGGGAATAAAGGGAACTCTTAAGCCTAAGAATATAGAATCTATTAAATATCTTTTATTTAGATTATTTTTAATTTTTATAGAATCATCCCAATTCAACCTCAAGTATTATCAAGCATGATGAATGTACCTATAATCGGTCTCAACCTCACATTCAATATCATCTTGATTATTATGTTTGGTAAGATCAAGGTCCTTATGTTGGATCATAGGGGGCCCTAATCGCCTGTGTACTAGCATGTTTTCCTTGTTATGTCACACGCTAAGTCCAACTAACACTATTTTTTATGCCAAGCCTATAAAATCCTCATCAGTTCATAGCTACAAAATCTATTCTAAATTTCAATCAAAGATATTATTTCAAAGTGGTTGAAAATAAACACCACTAAGTTGTATGTCAATAGTTGTTTCATGATGTTTTTTTAAACTGACATGAAAAAGATTTCTTGGTGGTTGTTATTTTCTAATGGAAGATTAGAAAACCACTATTATATTTAGTAGTTTTTTACAAACCGCCAATAAAGGTATCCTAAATGTATCTTGTTTATTTATATTTATATATTTATTAGTAGTTTACATAACAAGAACTAAAATTTTCCTCTATGTACTATATTAAGTGACAATTTAAATCACTGCTAATTATTTAGTGGTGATTACATCTTTAGTGGTGGTTTATATAACCTATATAAAATAAATATTATACCATATTTAGTAGTAGTTTTAACTATTTTTATATATTTAATGATGGTTAAAATGGCTGCTAGATATTTATTATTGGTTAAAACCTTCACTATATAAGGTATAATAAAAATAAGGAATGCCTTGGTACCCACCCTAATACACTACACCCATAAAAACATATACACAACAAATTATCCATCCAGTATACCATAACATAAAAAATATTAAATTTAAAAATAAAATAAAATCTTTATAACATAACTACATTACATTATAATTAACAAAATTTAAACAATTAAGTTAATCGGTAATGTAACATTTAAGTTAGTAATTGTTCACAAAAATCACTCATATTCACCATGAATCTCTCTAAATAGGACAAGTGACTCATCAACTCCTTTCCTACTTTTTCCCTTGGGTTTCTACATATAAAATAATTAAATACACATTATTGATGAATATATTTCAAAAATATCAACTATCTATCAGTCGACACTATTATACTGATAAAACATATCCAAGTTGTAAAAAAATAATAAGTAATCTAGTGGATAAAAGTGGATAATGATAATGTTTCCCTAATATTGGATTCCCAAAGAGGGATATAAAAATTATTTATTGAAGGCAGGATATCTTCTCTATTATTCTACACTAATATATTGATAAAATTATCATTCAAGTCATCAAAAATTATATCTACCAAGACCTTCAACTTAATGAACAACATTTACATGTATGAAAAATATTTATTATTACTTGATATCATTTTTATTATTTAATTATGCATGATGGATATAATTTTATTTTTTCATTATATATGATGAATACTTCTTATAAATTTATGATTAGTATCTTTTTATGGTCTTATATTATCCTATAATGTTTGTTTATTGGTTGATGTTGATGTTTATATTTTTTTAGATATTTTTTTTTTCATTTTTGTGTAATGAGATTCAATTAATAGAGAATATTATAGACTTATTTGGGATTTATTGATTGAAGTTCCATTTTGTTTAAATTGAAATGGATTTTTTGGTTTAATATAGGTTTGGATTTAATTATATAAATTTAAATGACTCCATTAATTTAAGTAATGTTTGGTTAGTAGGGGTAAATTTCAATGTAATTAGATTCTCAAATGGTTACCTGTTTAATTATTGTTGGATAATATTCAATTAAATATGTTATAATTAGTTAAAAATAATAAAATCATTATATCCCTATATTGATGTGTAGTTTGGATTAGATTATAGAAGTGTTTAGTGGTTAGAATATAAATCCTAAAATTTTTACCATGATACCAGGAAATTGATCTTGAATGAGGATATGCTGAAATTTTGGTGTCTTAATACAATTTTCAAAAAAAATAGAGTTGAATAATTATTTTTATATTTTAGAAATATACTAGATGTGTGAAATGTAGTTTTATGGATAAATTATGAATTTTGTGTTTATAGTAGATATACTCTTCTTTTAGGGAGATTTTTTATTACTTTGATGTGTTTTGGGTTAGATATGATAAAATTAAAATATATTAGTAAGTTGAAATGAGAACCAGAGTAGGTTGATAAGGATTTTAAGTGCTTTCTTGAATATATTTTCAAAAAAAACTAATGTAACCCTAATTAAACTAAACCAAATAATATAAGGCTGTTCTATTGTTACGTGTTTATATGTGTGTAGTGAATGAGGATACTCTATTAAAAAATATATAATTAAGAAAAAATAGAATAGAAGTTTTAATTTATGAATTTTAATAAACTAATGTTATCATGTTACAAGACAAATGGATAATAGTGACATGCCAGTAGCCTCTTGATGGTAACTGATTCATAGTTTGAATTCCTAATGCCCCAAAATCCTCAACATTAGGCACACCTATGAATGAAAGTATAAAATGATAAGTCAATATAGTAAAAAAAAGTATGCATGGTATGTAGTGGGGTTTACCCTATGTAGAATCGATAGATTGGATCTCTTGTAATCTCGATGTACTCTGAGTACTAGGTATAGAATGGTTATCCTATGTTGTGGAGAAACTACCATATGAAAACCTCTTATAGCATGATATTACTATAAAAAATATCAATAAAACAACTAATTCAATTAAACCTATAATTCAATTACAATAAATTTCATTTATATTTTTATAATTAAATATTTTAAAAAAGACTTCATATTCAATCTTATGGTCAATTTCTTCCTGGCTGTTATTGTTATCATCATCTTATTTTGTGAAAATTAATTCTTATTCTTCTATATATTCACCCTACATCACAAGATAGATGTTTTCAATATCATCAGGGAAAAACAATTCAATGTGAGGTAATTGAGGGGGTTCATTATCAAAAATTACATAACCTTTATCACCCATATCATATATGTCTCTTGGTTTTATTGGGAAACATCACTCCATCCTTCATCTACTATATCATTGATATAATATACCATTTTTTATTGGGAATAAAAAAATATATGAATCATGTTCCTAATGTTCACCAGTATTGATCAACTGAGAGAAGTGGATAAAAGTAAATTATAACGATTCTTTCTTTATACCTATATTAATATTAACCCACTTGAAATTGAATAACACAATTGAAAATTTCCAATGATAATTTAATTTGAAAATATAAACCAAATTTACATATTAATATCGATCAACACCTATAAATATATTTTTCTTTTGTGATTTCAAACCATCCTCATGATCTATAGTATAGAACTTGAAACCACCAATATTATAAGAATCTAATCTCCTAGAATGATTTATAGTACCTCAAGATAAATAATTAAAATATTTTGGTAGTTCATCTTGATTATCAGTATTAGTTACCTGTACAATGTTGATATAAAATATTGTTACATACATCAAATAATTATCAACACATTGATATTTTAAATATATGTTAGATTTAGAACTTACACATTCTGAAAACCAATAAATAGTTTATTTTCTAACCAATTTTGTTATCTATTCCTCCTTTTGAGTTCAACTCCTTAGATGTATTTTCGTTAGTATCCTCAATTCATCAATATATAAATCAAGAATATTATTATTGAGTAGCATATATATGCATGCTTGTATTAACTATAACTCTTTCAATGAAAATTAAGAGTATTTTACAACTTCTCGACCTAAAGTTGTACAAATTGATGATTTATTTTCGACCTAATAATGAATTCTATTACCATCAATATGTCCTAATCAATTTAATATTGTCTCTATTGAATCCAAATACCTTGATAAAAAGGATAAAAAATCCTCAGAAAGGTAACCTCTAGCAATAAATCCTTATGAATGAGACTTATTGTTCACATATGACTTATAACGACCAATATACCTAATGAAAACATCATAAATTAGTAAGAAAAATTCATAAATATTGGATTTTATAATTAGGTTACATTAAGTAAAAAAAATTAAAATAAAGTGTCTCTTTATGGGATACATCCATTAATAATATATGGGTCCCCTAACTCTATCTTCCTTGACTAATTGAATTGTTAAATGAATCATAATATTGAAAAATGATGGGGTAAAGATAATATACAAATTACATAGTGTTTGTAAAATTATTTCCAAAAGTTCATCTAGCTCAATTAAGTTTATGTTCTTCTCACAAATCTGTCTAAAGAATGTGAAAAGTCAATTAGAACTACACCTATTTTTTTCCAATAAAAAATTATAATTTTTTAAAGGTAGAAAAAATCCATCATAATATAGGAGTCATGACTTTTCAATCCATTTAATTTTCGATGACTCAAATAAAAACATCTTGAAATGTTACTTAAATATTTTTCAAGCACTTTCATTTTTTTTAATCTTAAAAGGAAAATATATTTTTTCTGGTTTTTCATTGTAAACTATTTATACAGGATAATTCCCTTTCTTATTTTTCTGTAAATCACACTTGATAATCTGTGTTTCTAATTACCTATGATAATTTATAAGACCATTAAATTTCTCATTATCATTAAGAATTATATAAAGAAAATTTTCACATAAAATCTTCTAAATGTTTGTTACATCAATATTGTGATGTAAAAAATAAAATTCCAAATATTTAATATAGAAAAATATAATAATTTTCTTCCATTTTTATGTCACACTTGTATATAATGGATTTTGAATTCTTTTCACACATTTATTTAATTGAAATTATTTTCCAAACTTGATAATGACATTTGTTAATTTTTAAAAGATATACGATACAAATAATAACTTTGGTAGAATCGTAAAATATGTTTTCAATTGAATCATGTTTTGTAAAACTAAAATTGATGAGATGTATCAAGGAATCGATGATGAAACATGAAACACCATTTTTTCTATAAGTTATTATTTCAGGCTTAAAACCAAAGTTATAAACTAGACAAGTCAAACTGGTGTGTGTATTCTAACTGGAAAATTTACTAGTACATGAAATTCAATGATTTTCCATATTATGGAAGTTTTTATTTTGAAAATTTTCATGGTAGATTCATCATACGTTTCTATACCATCATTATATAAATCTTTAAATTCGTGGATAAGTGGCTGACGATAGATACCAATTTTATTTCTATGAATTTGTTTTTTGAGAATAATAATTGGTATAATGAATAAATTTTATTAAACAGACATATAGGTAAGAAAATTAGAAGGGATCAAAAAAACTGACCATATGCTATAATTTATACCTAAAGTCACAAAAGGATTTAATCCATTAGTTTCAAATCCCAAATTCACATTTATAGTATCAAAAGATGAATCAATATGTAATGAATCAAAGGTCTTTTTATGCTTTTGAATCTCTTGGATGTCACATGAAATAATAATTTTTATTATCCAATTCATGGTAATTTATATGTTTAGTAGTTTTAGATGACATAAAAAATATTTTGAAATTATTTTTTAAAGGAAAACAATGTTAAAATTTCATTGTAGTTTTATTTTTTTGTTTCTTCATTGTAGTATGTTTATTAGGACTAACATCATTATTTTTTTAATCCCATATATAATTACAATATAACAACTTGACCTCATCAATATTTTTATTAAAGGAATAAAGCCCCTACCTAAGTACAGAAGAGAAAAAAATTAGAGGGGGCTATGGGGTCCTAAATTAATGTAGACCAAGAGTGAATGCAATGACAATTTTCACACCTTCTTGAGGAAAATACCCCAAAATATAAAATAAAGTAAAAAAAATCATCCATTGGTTCTTTGTAAGTGAGATAGTTATCCACTCTATTCCCCTAATGCCATGTGTGAGTGACATATATGCCATTATTGATTAGTTTATTGCTCTTCCAAATTTGACATCCAATAGCACATGGTGTGGGGCTGTGACCATGTAGCCAATTTTTCAAAACATGCGAGTCCATTTCCTGAAAAATTGATTAATGTTTCTCCTACTGTATAACTCAAGGAAAACTAGAATTTCATTCACTTCTTCATGGAGAGATCTCACATTCCAAAATAAGGCAATGAAGGAAATTATTATTGAACCTTTATTGTCTTGAACTAAACCACCACCTCGTATGACCCTTATATTGAACAAACCATCTATATTGAGTTTCATCCCTCTTTTATGTGGATACCAACTTACCCATCATCCAGTAAGGGGGATGGGAGAAAAAAGGATGGAAAACTTGGTGCCCATGATAGTTCTAAAGGTGGGAGAATCTTCCCAGTTCTTGATTATCCACACAAGATCAATCATCAATTTTTTTGTTCTGACAATAATGGACATCATGGATCTAGATTCCCCTTATAATGGGATTTGTTTCTCGCTTTCTAAATGCACCAACTCCCTGTTACCAGGATAATGGATCTAGATTTAAACTCCATTCAATTATTACCAACACCCAAAAACCATTGTTCGATGAAGTTAGTTCCTATGAAATCATGAAGAGAAACACCTATGAAGCATCCAAAAGATATCCCCACATTTTTGGTACATTTCCCCTAAAAGAATAGGTGTAGAATGGATTCTTCCCTAGGACCATTGCATCAAGTACACTAGGAACCTAGATGAATAACGATTCTCTTAATATTTTCATCTGTATAAATTGTATTATTCATAACAGACCATACTGTAAAATTGAATTTTTTTGGTATTTCCTTACACAACAACACCTCTCCCTATCCATACTTTTTGATTGGTAAGTGTGAAACCCTGTGATGATCCCTCACTGTGAAAGCTCCCATCATCAAAACCATGAAAATACAAGTGTCAGGATTATTGGAAAACTCAATAATATTAAAAACACTCCTCGAGTATTGGTCCTTAATGTCTTTTATGAAGATTGGGTGCCTATAATTTTTTTTATAATGAGAGGTATGGGGTAGGAAATATCAGAAAACCAAGTTTATCACTTGCCTAGTTATGATACCAAAAACTGATCTCACCTAGGCCTATGATCCAGTACATATGTCTATAAAGAAAGGATATTTGGGGTTGAAACATTCACCATATGATGGATGATATTTCTTTAAGGATCTTAAAAATATATCTTTATTTCTTAATAATGAATCATCCCCATAGGGATCGACCTTCCAACACTTCCCATGCAAGTTTCGCATGAAAACCATTCATGGTCCCTGAAATGCTCTTGACCTCAATACCTCCCTCCCTCACAATGTAACATCCTGGGGGTTGAAAACAAATAAATACTATGTTTGATAATGTACATGAAACACCACATCTATCTTAAATGAACAATTAAATACTATTATTTAAATATTACCATTATAACATATCTGTTAGAAAGAAGGGAATGAATAGTATTAACTAAGTTATGAAAACATGGTTTAAAAATGTATATATAATTAATTATTTTGTGACCAATTAATTATTAATGAATGTATAACACTTTCTAAAATAATTTTTTTTCTTCTGAAAAACTATTTAAATGTGCACAAGTGTGTTTTATACTAATAAATTAATAAATCAACCTTTTTAGATTATATTAATGAAATATATATAATATATTTAATTTAATGTTTAAAATTAATCTTATATGTTTTCTATACATGATACAAGAGCAAATCCAATTTTTGGAATAAAAGAATTATTTTTCAAAAAAGGCAGTTTTGCCGCCTTTTGATGACACACTTGTTTTAAATCTAGTTTTTGACACATTAATATATTATATTTGAAAAGAACTTATTATTTAAAATATGTGTATAAAAATTAAATTTGGTTTAATTTTTGGTATTTTTTTGATAAGTTTTGTTTTTTGATGAATAGTACAAAAACTAACACCTTTTAATTAAAAAAAATTTAAAAAAATTTATTTTTAGTGTTAAATAATATTTTGAATGATTTTAAATTATATTTAGATGATTTTTTTATCATTTAATCCAATTTAGGTCATTGGAATTAATTTCAAATTGAAATTGGATATAAAAACTTTGTGAACTTTTGAATATTTGTACTTTAAAAACTCGTTTTCTTATTTCCTTAACAAGATTAATTTTAATTAATTTATACAATTTGTGTATTTTGAATTTTGAAAAATGGAATCTATATTTTGAAAAAAAAATTCTAATTTATTTAAATAGGTCCATTTTATTTTTGGAAATTACGAAAAGTAATTTTATAAATTATTTTTAACATGGTTAAAGATAAATCGGGTAATTAAGAGTAAAAATAATATTATAAATATTATAAAACTACCCTAACACTTGTAATAATATTATTTTATGAGTTATTATCAACCAAAATATTCCTTGGTATTATTTTATGTCTAATTAGATCCACATGGAGGACTTTAACCCATTTATAATATTATATTCAAAGAAAAGTCAATTTTGTCAAACTTTTATTTTTAACAAGTGAAATTTTTTTAATATGGGGTTATATAGGGGATATCTTTGACTATAAATATTATTTTAAAAGATAAAATATTTATATTTATCATTATATATTTTTAATTTTTAGGAAATAATTAATTAAATTAAAGTCTTATACAATGATGATGCAATAATTGTTTAATTAAAGAAAATATCAAATAAATGATATGAAAAATACTAAAATAAATATAATTAGAAATTATTAATGTCATAAAATAATTTTTTAGATGAATTTGACATTTTATTAATGTTTTAGAAGTATTGGTTTGAATTTGTCATGCTGTTGTGATATTTTTAAAAAGTCAAGTAATAAATAGATTAAAAATTGGCATTATTGATATTTTAAAATAAATAATATTTTATTAAATTATATAAAATTCATAAAAATATAAAATTAAGCCAAATTATTGGTTTAATTATAAAAATTTCATCAATGACTCATTTTTAATCTTTTTTAATTTTTTGATAATTATATTAATCATTAAAATGTAAATTATATGATATCACACTAAGAATTAATAAGGGTTAAAACAAAAATACAAGGATTAAAAAAATGTTCAAAACTTGTATAATTATAATTCTATGAATTTATTTCAACCCAAAATCATAATATATTCTAATTAATTCAGTTTGGATCCATTTGAAATAGAAAATTAATTTATTCTAATTTAATATTTTGAAGATTTCTAAGAGTGAACCTCCTCTCTCTTATAAAAGGACACTTATCCTTATCTTGTCTTAATACCTTTAAATCCATTTGGATTGGCCAACATCTACCAAAAAATCATATCCAAATTCCTTTTATTCATCTTAGCTGTCTTCCTTTGGTTATAAATCCAACCAAATAAGTCCTTTTGTGCAAATCAAAAGAAGATACCCAAAGAAGAGGTAATGTTCTTCAACAAACATTTTTGTTTTATTTATTCCAAGAACCCTCTCAATTATTTTTATTTAATGTTTATATAATAACCTCATTATCCTAAATATACTGAGATATTGTTATATTAAGGTTTCTACCTACACTTACACACACATCCATCTAATGGGTAATGAACTTACCATTCATGTGTTCGACGAACTACCCCCCGGACAACGATGATTGTTCATTTTAATTTACCACATCATGGTGGGAATTATTATGGACACAATGTTTTTAGATTATATATATATGATATTTTTGATTTATTAATTATTATTTAATTATAATATAAAATAGACCTTTATTCCTTCCATTTTGTTTAAATACGATAATTTTCTTTGTGAACGTGTAGACTACCGCCTCCTCAAAGTGAAGTGATTCATTCACACAATATATGAAAAGGATTAAGGGTGGGTTTACTTAATAAAATGTGACATACAAGACCTATATATTATATTCATGACTAAATTACCTTTTTTTAAATATAATATATAATTATCTTTATTACCCTTTTTACACACTAAAATGTTTATAAAGTCGTTCGTGGATGTGTGGATTGCCGCCTCCTCGATGCAATATGATTCATTTTACATCACAATAATTATATATAAAAGTATATTTTATTAAATAAAATTTTATTTATTATTTAATTATCATGGTGTAAAGATAAAAATTACCTATTTTCTTTCTACAGTGATCATTTAAAAATGGAAATGTTACTCATGCATACGTACGACCTACCATCTCCATGATTGTTGTGCTGGTTCATTTTTCATAATCATAATTCATGTTAGATTTTAAAAGAATAATTTATGTATAAATATGATAATTATTTAATTATTATTATTTTGGTGATTTCTATATAATGACCCCTTTGACCATAGTTGACCTACCAAATTTGTTTTTAACACATGAACTGAATTTGGTGAAAACACCCGACGTAAATTTAATTGTTTAAGTAGTTGTGTAAAACATTGTAATAAGTGAAGTAAAATTAATAAAAAAGTTGAAAAAATTTATAAATAAATTAAATATTTTACCTATATTTATCATTCAGGAATATAGAGATTTTACCTAACAAGTCAGACTCAAGGTAATGGATTTCATCTCAATTTCCTTCCATTGAAGCAATTTTGATGTTATGCACCTTTATTATTTCATATGATGTATATATAGATTCTAAGAAATTATATATCAATAATTATCCTATTTTAATGGTATTTAGTGTTTTATGACATTATTTAATGGGTTTTATGATTCAACTATTTTCTAAGTGATAAGGGGATTTTCTTTGAAAAAAAAATAATCTTTTATGTTTTTTTATTAAAATTATTTTTATTCCATATCCATTTTTTAAAATGATATTTGAAATGTTTTATTCATGATGGGATTACTGGAAGTTATAAATGATGGGTGCACCCAGATAGAGTTGGGTGATCCCATTATAGATTAAACTATTGGCGTGCCTAGATAGTTCTCCAATGCATTAGGTAATGATTTTGTTCTCTGGAGAGTTATATTGGAAGTTGGCCGTATGGTTATTCCAATCAATAAGGGTTATATGTGATGATGTCCCAAAGTAACTATATGAATAATATATTCTTTTAATGAGTTTTTATGGGAATCATTTATTTTTAAAAGGTAAAATAAATGATCTTTTTAAAGGAATGCTAATTACCTTTTTTGGGTAAAATAATATGTTTCAAGAAAAGTGTTTTCAATGGGTTTTCATGTTTTCATGAACTAATGGTTTCCTTTACCTTTATATCCCTTATTGAGATTTTTTACTCATCCTAAGTTCTAAATTGGTTTTAATAGGACTTAAGGGAGAATAGAGACAGGGATGAGAATAATGGAAAATTTATGATGATTGATCATGAAAAGAAACAATATTTTATTTTAGAAGTCTTATAATTTTGAATAAATGGATACTATTTTATTAGTATTCACTTTGTATAATTTTGCGATGTCATTTATGAAATATTTCCTAATTATCTAAAATTATAAACCTAAAAAGATCCTCAATATTTGAGAATGCAATTTCTTGACTAAAACTGAAGATTTTGTAATGTTTAATGTGAGGGCCTTATACAAAGACCTTTCTATCCTTTCCTAGGATAACCGGCGGTGTCTCCCCTCCATGCGAGCATCCCATATAAATGCCAACATTGTTTTCAATATCCACGAAATTTCATAGATATGACCTTTAATAGTAGATAACACATGAATTATGATGGAGGATAAACACTGTTAATAAGAGTTATTCTTCCTACGAATAATAGAAAGTGGATATTCTAGTTGGTAATCCTATTGGTTATCCTTTAAACCAAAATATCGAATTGATGAACATAAAGCCTACCAGAAGAGATAGGTTCTTCGAGATAATCCATAGGGAATACCCTCATGTTGAAACCTATACTAGACTCCATGGATCTAGCTTTTTGATTTGAGCACTAGTCTGAGATGAACACATTGCTTTTATCATGGTTCACCACCTTCTAACTCCATTTACAATATTATTTGATAACCTCATTAATTCCATAGATATAGTGCTTGATTCCATTATAAATAATAATCACATCATCAGTGAACATAAGATTGGATATTCCTTTAATATTAGGTCTACACCAAAATGGAATAACACTTCCATATTGAAGGATCTTGTTAATTAATATAATCATAGTGTCCTAAATCAGAATTAAAAGGTCATAAAATATCAGATTGCCTTGCCTTAAGACTTAACAGATTGAATGAAACCAAAAGTTTTCCCTACAAACGAAACTGACATCCATGGAAAAATAAAACATATGAATAAAAAATTTGTGAACCAGTCAGGGAAGCCCATATAAGCAATAAAATTAATAAATAAAGAGCACTCAATTTGATCAAAGGATTTTTTCCATATCCAGCTTGATGGAGATATTAAAGATGAGTATTTTTTGGTTTAAATCACTAATAATTTGTTGATCTAAAAAAGTTACACCATGAATTGTTATTCCACTAAAAAAAATGTGTTGTTCATCAGAGATCCATTTATTTAGGTGTGGGGAAAGGCACCTGTTGATCACAATGGAAATTTTTTTTTAAGAAAAATAGCACAAGCTTATTGGCCTCTAATGGTTCAGAGAGAATGGGTCCTTGGTTTTGGGTATTAAAACATGAGACAAAACAAAATCTACGTGAGGGATACTAAATTTCTTGAAGAAGTATTGAACCACTTTCATAATCTTTCCTTTAACTAGATACTAAGATAAAATGTAGAAGGAACCTGAGAACCCATCAGGTCCTAGCGCACTAGAAGAATTTAGATCAAGAACCACTTAATGTATCTCCTGCTCATTAGGAATTGATTCTAGTTCTGAATTATCACCATCCATAATCACCCTAGGTATCACATCAAAAACAGTTTCATGGACCCTTGAATAACTTACATGTAAGTTAGGGTTCATACATATAAAGAGATTTTTGAAATACGATTCATCCATACCTCTCTTTATAACCCGATCATTTGAGATTGATACATTCTCCAGAAGGATATTCATCCTGACAACCCACTATTTTTTCTTGATATAGGATTTAAAATATGTGGTTTTTATATCATTATTTATGAAATTTTATCCTAAACTACTCACGATCCAAACACTTCTATCCCAAGAACTTCTATTCCAAATAATTCTTCTTTTAGACTAACATATTAAAGATATACTCATCCTATCCATCTTCAAACCTAGCCTCTATCTTCTAAACCTACATGCTTAGGATATACAGGACTTGAAACCGAGGTATATAATTATTTATCTAGGTTTAGAGGTCACCATATAGATGTCTCAACCTATTATTGATCCCAGTCCACAAACCACGATGAGATGGTTTTGACCATGAGAATTCTACAATATGGTGATATCCTGGAATAGAGGTCCATACATAGTGGAAGAAGAAACAAACACCTTTGATAACCTTGGGGAAGAGTTAAAAATGGACCAGAGAATGATTTTAAAGATATTTGTAACACACCAAGCTTCCACTGTATGCTTCTCTTTGAATAATATAGTAGCGTGTATTGTACACAACTTCGAGTTCTAACACACACCACAACCAATCAAACTCGACGTTATGAATAGTAATAAGCACTTTTTGAAATTTTATACATTATATATTTCAAAATGGACTTCATTTTTGGATTCAGAATATCGAAATTATCCTAGGGTAAAATTTTGGTATTTTTCTGAAAACTTTCAATTTTTGATGAATAGTGAAAAACACTGAGTTATAGTTTAAAACCGAATTTTCATTTAAATAATTATTTATTTTATTTAAATTTATTTTAGGTAAAAATAGATACATAATACCTATATAAGTTAAATTTAATTCATTGGAGTTATTTTATAATAATTTTAGATATATAAATATTTTATTGAACTTTTCACCATCTTTTACCCATCTCCTAAGAGAATTTGAAAATTCCCATAAAACTTAATTTTATCTCTCTTGTGAGTGGAATTTCAAAACTCCAAGAGACACGGTTAATATCAAGGAGTAAAATGTGGTTCCATAAGATAAAAATAATTTTTTTTGGAATAGTAACTTTTTACTTTTCTTTACCACGGTAAAAAGTAAATAGGGTAATTAAGGGTAAGAATGATATTATTATTATCCTAACACATGTCCTAATTATATTGGATAAGTATATTTAGACCAAAAACAACCTTAGGAATAAAATATGAACCTTTTTTTGTCCACTTGGATTAGATTAGGCCATTTATTATTATTTAATTCAAAGAAGAGTTAAAAGAGTTAAAATCAAATTTTAATAACTAAAACATTTTTAATATAGGGTTATACATAAGATAAATTAGATTATAAATATTCATTAGAAAGATAAATATATTTACTACATAATGGTATTTTATTTATAATTTTAGACATTAAAAATCTAATTTATTTATGACACAATGGTGATGCAGTAATTACCTAATTAATGAAATATTAAGATAATCGATATTATAAATATCCAAATAAATGTAATTTGAGACTTTTTATGAATTAAAATAATTTTCTAGGTTAATATGATATATTATTATTGGTTATATTAATTTTATTAGAAGTAATAATTCTGTTATGAATTTACAAAAAATAAAATACCCAATAGTGTCAAAATTGACACAAAAGAGTTTTTAAAAAAATATTATATTATTAATTGATATCATGTTTCTAAAAATATAAGGTTCCGTTAAAGGACTTATATAATGATAGGTGTATCATTAAAGGAACACTTGGGGTCACTTGGAATTATATAGTTAGTTTATTAACTATATAATATAAAAATACAAAGAAACATGGTAAATGTCAAACTATTTAACTAAGAGTTAAATCTAAAAGATAAGGTTATTATAGTGACACAAAACTATATAAAATCTATTAGTTGAGTGGTTTTAGACCCATCCCCACCTTAAAATTTTAATAATCCACTTTGGAGCCATTAGAAATAGAATATGTATTTATTATAAATTAATACTTTAAGTTTTTCCTAAAGAGCCCCTCCTCCCCCATATAAAAGGACACCACTTCTAACCAATTCCTCACACCTCTCAAGACTTTTTGATCATCCAAAATCTGCCCAATTAAGCTCCCTACATCCCTATACTCCTCCCAGAAGCCTTAAATTAGTCATACATTACTTTAAGAGTCCTTTTTGGTTCAAACCAAAGGGAGTTACCCAAATTAATGGTAACAATTTCTCTTAGCTTCTTTTCTTTTATTTTACTTATACAACCCATAAACTCTTCTTATTATTTTATTTTGTAACAAAAAAAGTATACTAAATATACTAGATATTTTTTTAAAAATTATTATAACTACAATTACACACACCTCCATCTAATGGGTGAATAATATAATGTTTCTGTGGATGGAAACCAAACGCCTCACGAAACGATGATTGGTCAATTATCTCCTACCACCTCTCATGGTGGCCATTATGATGGAAATGTAATTAAATATGATATTAATGATATTTATTTTATATATAATCTTCTTTAATTAAATTTTATAGAATACCTTTATTCATTTCATGTTGTATATATATACGATAATTTCATTTGAGTAAGTGCGGACTACTTCCCCCTCAAAGTGATATGACTCATTCATACCATACATGGAACGTATAAATGATGGTGTTAATGAACATAAGTAACATATATAAGATATTATATTATAATGGAATAATAATATACTTATGAACCATTTGGTTTTGATTTCATTTTAAAATGAAAAATGAAATGGAAGTAGCATTCGTGCGTACGTACGGACTGCCGTCTCCACGAATGTGATGAGATTCATTTCCCATCATATCCATTCTAGTATAATTATCATTCGATGATTAAAAATAATTTTTAAGGACTTGATATCATTCTGTATATGAATAAGATACAAGATATCCATAACAAACATGACTTACATAATGAATCATATAAAGGAAAACGAATCAGTTAACACCTGAAACGACGATAATACTAAAATATTATTAACAAAGAAATATTAAAAGATTATTTATGATATCATATTTATTTATATGATTCTTGTATAATTTAATAAAAATGATTTAACTATTATACAAGAGGTTAACCTACACTCTACCAAGGAAAAGTACAAGGTAATATTTTACTTCACAATCTCTTCATTATCCGAGGTTGTTTATACGTAATTATCTACTGGGACCTCTTTATCATCCACATCCATGTTTCTTAAAAATGTATTTAAAATCATTATTAAAATTTTATAGAATATGAGTTAAAGTAATTTATACCCTTTTTTACTTTTTATAAGATGTTGATAAAGGAATCTTTCTATCGTTTTCCAAACAAGGTAATTTTTAACCTTTTTGACAAATTAAGGTAAGAATGTATTTTTTTTAACTTATACGGCGGGTGTGGATTTTTCCCACCGTTGTAAAATCCTCGAAGCTTCCATTACAAGCTTATGATAATATTTTCAAAGTAAATGTTTTATTTTATAAGTATGTGACTTTTAAATGATTTCAAAATGAATATTTTAAGAATTTGAGAAAGGTTCTCTTTATCAAGATCATAATTTTAAATGTTTTAATGATTTATCTTTCTAAATCGTTTTAATTAATGTCCATGTTTTCAAAATGATTTTAATGATTTATTTATGTGGACATGAATTTTTTGAAATGATATTTCTTTTCAAAAGTTTCAAAGTGGTATGGGACACTTTGATTCAAAAATCTCTTTTAAATTACTTCCTTTATAAATGTGTGACTTTTCAATGATTTCAAAAAAGAGATATTTGTCTCAAATAGTTTTGATTTCATCTATGTCAACTTCATTTGATGGATTTTAAGCTTATTTGAAGTTGATTTATTATGATACAAAACATCCATATTGTATTGAAGGTTTTGTGATATGGCTGACTGTGGATGTGTTATTTTTATACAATTCTTGGTTTATGGAGAAAGTATTGACATTTCATATTCTACTTTTAATATGAATGTTTATGTTATATTTAAACCTATTCATATGAGGAATGCATTGGACTTAGTAAGTGATGGGTGGAGCTCACTATAGCTCCTCGATGCATCGGTAGGTCTCATGAGAAAAACTAGTGTCATGGCATGAGGCCTTGACAAAATATTATTTGTAGTCTTGGCACGAGGCCTCGGCTACATGGTTATGATAGTCTGGTATTATGAATTCCATCATTATGAAAGTGGTTATTGATATTTCATGTGATTATTTGACTAGTATAAATATCCATATGAATAAGTAAATGGCATTATTTAATTTTATTTCTGCCATATTATGCTGATGTTCATGTTTAAAAGGCTTTTGTTTTAGTAATATATTGCCTTAAATGTTTGTGTTTATTTATGAAAGTTTCTGCTATATTGTTATCCTTACTGGGAATTTGAGCTCACCCCTTTCTATGTTTTATTTTTCCCAGGATGTGAAGAAGTATTTTATGAATAACCTGCAGGGATAGTATAAGGGGATATGAGTGTGGAGACAAGATGTTGTTGTAGTTTTCACTTTATGATGTATTGTAAACTTTATGAATGTATCTAATGTTTCCATGTATACTAAACTAATCAGTCTTTTGAGACTTGATATTTTGTGATCATGCCAATGTTATGTAATAATGAACCGACTCTGGGTAACTGGGGTCGGGGTGTTACAGTTGGTATCAGAGGAAGTTTAGTACAAACCTTGGAAGCTAGATTTAGATAAACTCTGATTAGAGCACATATCCCTAAGATATACTTTGAGGATTATTATAGAAGAACTTCCTAGAATTTTGGTATTGTAGAGATTTTGTGAGTTTTCCGAGCAATACATCCTTGTCTGGATACGAGCAGGAAGAGGCGACTCTGGAAAAGATGTACCTAGGTGTAAAAACTGACAAGACCGCTTTGAGATAGAATCAAACGGGAAATGGTGCATGACAATGGGCCTTGCTGCACTCTTGGTTATGACACTCCTGGTGGATATGATTAAGATAATTCTCATTTTCTTTACAAACCATTATGAAGGGTTTATGAGTTTATACTTCCTCAAAGAAGAAATTTTTATGATTATGGATTATATCCATAAACTTTTTAATTTATGTTAAGTGTTTTACAAGTTTGGGATTTTGTATTGCTATTCATAGACTAATATAGTGTATTCCATTGTTTAGAAATAGAACCCAGTAAAAGGAATGAGAACTCCAGCAATACGCATGATCCAAAGAGTAAGAAGGATCATATATTTCATGGTCTTATACCAGAATTTAGAAGGGAAATAGTCTCCCACGTATTATCATCATATGAAGAAATAGTATCATGTATTGATAAGATAAGTAAAGAATTCTCAGATTTCTATGGATTTGAAGGGAATCCAGAGAAGGAAAGGATAGTAGAGAGAAGAACAGATAAAGGGAAGAAGGTAAATAAGGATTTTCCCATATGTGAGAACTGTGGAAAGAATCACCTTGGAAAATTCTTGAAGGGAATGGGAGTATGTTATAAGTGTGGAGAAAAAGGAAACCAAGTACATGACTTAAAGGGTAAGAAAAAGGTTTCAAATGTACAATGCTTCATCTGAAAGGAGTTTGGACACTACGCGAACCAATTTCCCAGTCATCAGACTATGCCGCAAATGATGCTATTGGATAATAATCAAGTTATGATACTACCACAGATGAAGACGAATGACTAGTGTTCTTATGTTGTTATTTTGGAATTATTTTATGGATGTGTTGTATCAATGATGTACTAGAAATAAATAAGGATTGTACTGTAGTACTATTTCATTGAGGATTTGAGATTTTATGGTACTAATAAAAGTGACTCTACAACAAGTTGAAATTTTTGGAAATTAAATGGTTAAAGGAAAGATAAACCTTAATATGGTCTTAATATTGAGGTACTGATTTGGGAATAAGATATGGTTGATTTGGGTAAATTATATTGGATATTCTTGACTGCATTGAAACTGATTAAAGATTTATATATTCCATCATTGTTGGAGTTTACAACATTTTTGGATGGATGAAGTATATACAGTATTCTATAAGGAATGAGGGAGCATGAATGTAATCAATAAGGTTTTATGTTAATTCAGGATGTTTTAGTGTTTTAAAAGAATACATGATGAAGGTATTCACATGATATTACGGGGTAAAAAGGATCTACATTATGTTTACCTTTCATATAAATTTTGGAATGAGGGTTTACAGAAGTATTTTGGATAAGTATAAAGGTTGGAATGGATTATATTTTACATTGGATACTATTGTTAAAGTTATTTTTGGATATTTATAAAAAGGACAACACACAGACTGTGTGACAACCCATCGTGTCGGACAAAGCTGCGGGAATCGAACCCATAAACATAGTGCAATTTAGATTTATAGCCTACCAATAGACTATGTGAAGTCCCTGAAGTGTATAATGTGGTTTTCTTTTTAAAAAAAGTTCTGATAGATGAATTATAAATTTATTTTTGGAACCAGATATGGTTAAGATAAATAGAATATTTTTGAGTTCTATTACCTTTTGGAGTGAAAGATGGGTTTGTGGTAAAAATTTATTAAAGAATGAAAGTCTATATGACAAGTAAGTATATTTTCTTACGTTCTTAGTAAATCTCATAAATAAATTCCTCAACTTTATGAAAGTTAACATAAAGCAAAAACGTTGTTGGTTAACTTTTCCTACTGGGGAATCAAAGACCATTTAACCAATCACAAGTTTGTGATTTTCTTGTAGCTAACTCTTTTAATCCTGTTTTCTACAACTCTCCATTAGACCTTGATGGTTTTTTTCTCCTCCACATCCATGTTTTTATAGAATCCTAGTATAGGATATCTCGGGTGACCTTTGTACTTCTCTTTATTTCTTTTAAAGTTATATTTTTGTTAACCCTATTTCCGATATGGGTTTTCCACAAAGGTATTTTCTATTTTCAACCTTTTATTTTTGAAGAATATTTTCAAATTGTGAGGATGAAATTTATTGAAGGAGGGGAGAATGTAACACCCCAAGCTTCCACAGTACGCTTCTCTTTGAATAATACAGTAGCATGTGTTGTACGCAACTTCGAATTCTAACACACACCACAACCAATCAAACTAGCCATTATGAATAGTAATACCCACTTTTTGAAATTTTATACATTCTATCTTTCAAAATGGACTTCATTTTTGGATTTGGAATATCCAAATTATCCTAGGGTGAAATTTTTGTATTTTTCTAAAAACTTTCAATTTTTGATGAATAGTGAAAAACACTAAGTTATAGTTTAAAACCGATTTTTCATTTAAATAATTATTTATTTTATTTAAATTTATTTTAGGTCAAAATAGATATATAATACCTATTTAATTTCAATGTAATTTATTGGAGTTAGTTTATAAAAATTTTAGGTATATAAAAATTTTATTGAACTTTTCACAGTCTTTTACCCATCTCCTACGATAATTTGAAAATTCACATAAAACATAATTTTACCACCTCTGTGAGTGGAATTTCAAAAATCCGAGAGACATGGTTAATATTAAGGAGTAAAATGTGGTTCAATAAGATAAAAATATTTTTTTGGTGAATATTAACTTTTTACTTTTATTTACCACGGTAAAAAGTAAATAGGGTAATTAAGGTTAAAAATGATATTATTATTACCCTAACACATGTCCTAATTCTACTGACTAAGTATATTTCTACCAAAAATAACCTTAGGAATAAAATATGAACCTTTTTGGTCCACTTTTATTAGATTAGGACATTTATTATTATTTAATTCAAAGAAGAGTTAAAAGAGTTAAAATTAAAGTTTAATAACTAAAACATTTTTAATATAGGGTTATGCATAAGATAAATTCGATTATAAATTTTCATTAGAAAGATAAAAAGTTTTCCTACATAATGGTATTTTATTTTTAATTTTTAGACATTAAATAATTTAATTTATTTATGACCCAATGGTGATGCAGTAATTACCAAATTAATGAAATATTAAAATAATTGATATTATAAATAACCAAATAAATTTAATTTGAGACTTTTTATTAATTAAAATAATTTTATAGGTTAATATGACATATTATTATTGGTTATATGAATTTTATTCGAAGTAATAATCCTGTTATGAATTTATCAAAAACAAAAATACCCAATAATATCAAAATTGACATAAAAGGGTTTTTAAAAAAAATATTATATTATTAATTGATATTATATTCCTAAAAATATAAGCTTTGGACAAAAGACTTATATAATTATAGGTCTATCATTAATGTACCACTTGGGGGTCTCTTGAAAGTATATAGTATGTTTATTAACTATATAATATAAAAATACAAAGAGACATGGTAAATGTCAAACTATTTAACTAAGAGTTAAATCTAAAAGATAAGGTTACTATTGTGACCCAAACCTATCTAAAATCTATTGGTTGAGTGTTTTTGTACCCATACCCACCTTATACTTTGAATAATCCACTTTGGATCCATTAGAAACTAAATATGAATTTATTATAAATTAATACTTTAAGTTTTTCCTAAAGAGCCCCTCATCCCCCATATAAAAGGACACCACTTCTAACCAATTCCTCAAACCTCTCAAGACTTTTGTCTCATCCAAACTCTTCCCAATTAAGCTCCATAAATCCCTCGCCTCTTCCTAGAAGCCTTAAATTAGGAAAAAATCACTTCAAGAGTCCTTTTTGGTTCAAACCAAAGGGATTTACCCAAATTAAAGGAAACGATTTCTCTTAGCTTCTTTCCTTTTATTTTACTTATACAACCCCTAAACTCTTCTTATTATTTTATTTTATAAAAAAACCATTATAATCAATATACTATGATATTTTTATAAAATTTATTAGAAATACACTTACGAACACCTCCATCTAATGGGTGAAGAACATAATGTTTCTGTGGATGGAAACCAAACGCCTCACGAAACGATGATTGTTCAATTATCTCCTACCACCTCTCATGGTGGCCATTATGATGGCACTGTAATTAAATATGATATTAATGATATTTATTTTATATATAATCTTATGTAATTACATTTTATAGCTTACCATTATTCATTTCATGTTTTATATATATACGATAATTTCATTTGGTTTTTATTTCCTTTTAAAATGAAAAATGAAATGGAAGTAGCATTCGTGCGTACGTACGGACTACCGTCTCCACGAACGTGATGAGATTCATTTCCCATCGTATCCATTCAAGTGTAATTATCATTTTATGATTAAAAATAACTTTTAAGTACTTGATATTATTCTGTATATGAATAAGATACAACCTATCCATAACAAACACGACTTACGTAATGAAGCATATAAAGGAAAACGAATCAGTTAACACCCAAAACGATGATAATACTAACATATTATTAACAAAGCAAGATTAAAAGATCATATATGATATCATATTTATGTATATGATTCTTTTATATTTTAATAACAATGATTTTACTATTATACAGGATGTTTACCCACACTCTATCAAGGAAAAATACAAGGTAAGAGTTTATTTCACAATCTCTTCATTATCTGAGGTTGTTTATACGTAATTATCTACTGGGACCTCTTTATCATCCACATCCATGTTTCTTAAAAATGTATTTCAAATCATTATTACTATTTTATAGACTATGGGTTGAAGTCATTTATACCCTTGTTGACTTTTTATAATATATTGATAAAGGAATCTTTTCGTCGTTTTCCAAACAAGGTCCTTTTTTAACCTTTTTGACAAATTAAGGTAAGAATGTCTTTTTTTAACTTATACGGCGAGTGCAGCTTTTTCCCACCGTTGTAAAATCTTCGAAGCTTCCGTTAAAATATTATAAGAATATTTTCAAAGTAAATGTTTTATTTTATAATTATGTGACTTTTAAATGATTTCAAAATGAATATTTTAAGAATTTGTGAAAGGTACTCTTTATCAAGATCAGAATTTTAAATGTTTTAATGATTTATATTTTTAAATATTTTTAATTAATGTCCATGTTTTCAAAATAATTTTAAGGATTTATTTATATGGGTATGAATGTTTTAAAATTATATTTCTTTTCAAAATTTTAAAAGTGGTATGGGACACTTTGATTCAAAAATCTCTTTCAAATTACTTCTTTTATAAATGTGTGACTTTTCAATGATTTAAAAAAAGAGATGTTTATCATAAATAGTTTTTATTTCATCTATGTCAACATCATTTGATGGATTTTAAGCTTATTTGAAGTTGATTTATTATGATACAAAACTTTCATATTTTATTGAAGGTTTTGTGATATCGTTTTCTGTGGATGTGTTATTTTTATACCATTCATGGTTTATGGAGAAAATATTGACATTTCATATGCTAGTTTTAATATGAATGTTTATTGTATGTTTAAACCTATTCATATGAGGAATGTATTGAACTTATTAAGTGACGGGTGGAGCCCGCTATTGCTCCTCGATACATCAGTAGGTCTCATGAGAGAAACTAGTGTCTTGGCACGAGGCCTTGAAAAAATCTTATTTGTAGTCTTGGCACGAGGCCTTAGCTATGTGGTTATGATAGTCTGGCATTATGAATTCCATCATTATAAAAGTGGTTATTGATATTTCATGTGATTATTTGACTAGTAGAATATCAATGTGAATAAGTAAATGGCATTATTTCATTTTATTTCTGCCATATTATGCTAAAGTTCAAGTTTAAAAGGATTTTGTTTTAGTTATATATTTCCTTAAATGGTTATGCTTATTTATGAAAGTTTCTGCCATATTTTTATCCTTACTGGGCATTTGAGCTCACCCTTTTCTGTGTTTTATTTTTCCCAGGATGTGAAGAAGTATTTTATGAATAACCTACAGGGATAGTATAAGCGGATAAGAGTGTGGAGATAAGATGTTTTTTGTAGTTTTCAATTTATGATGTATTATAAAATTTATGAATGTATCTAGTGTTTCCAAGGCTACTAAACTAATCAGTCTTTCGAGACTTGATCTTTTGTGATCATGCCAATGTTATGTAATAATGCACCGACTCTGGGTAACTGGGGTCAGGGTGTTACATCTTAGACAAAGTTGGTAAACTTATAATCTTGGAGGGAGCATATGTCATGGAAATTAACTAAGCATAGATCAAGACTACACTAGGTTTGGTCTCTTTCCTTCTAGTTATTTCACTAGGTAAATTGGTCTCCCATGTATCCCATGTCGAGTAGTCCCTTTTAAGCTATGAACATGGAGAAACCCTGGCTCACCTTACTTAGGAAATCCCCTCCATTCTTCTTAGTATGGTCCAGAATAGTGTTAAAATCCCCTCCCACTAACCATGACAAGTCACTTGAATTGAAGGATATAATATCCTACCAATAAGACACTCTATCTTTCATATCACACTTAGCATAGAAAAAAGTAACCAGAATATGATGAATCCATGTGTTTATTTTTATAGTTAAAAATTGGTCTGAAGTGCCCACAAGAACAATAGAAACCCCTGGGTTACTAAAAATCCATATTTGGTATTTTTGATGATCAAACTTCATGAATTTTCACAATCTGAGTCTATGAGAAAAAACTTCTATCATTGATGGTATTTCTTTTGGCTCTATCACTGCCACAATTGATGATTTTTTGTATTAAAATTCCTGGGATAAGAAGTCATTTTTTTAAGAACCCAAATCATGGGAATCCCATATCAGTGAGGAAGTCATTTATAATGAGGGATGGAGGGTTTGGATGCTGCCATTGAGGATAAATTGGATTTATTGTTCAAGGAGTGAAGACACTTATACTGAGATCTAGTGAAAATCTTTTTGGGAGGGAACTTAGGATGGAAAGATGGAGAGAGCTCTAAATCAGAATTAGGTAGAGATCATGAAAGGTTGAACAACTCAGAGAAAGCATTAGATAGGGGGATGATGGATGACCCCAAAATACCTGGGTTGTCCATCAGGATAAGAGATGGAGGAAACCACCATTTTTCTATTATTAGAAAGATATTTAGGGGAAGTGGAGGAAAAAAATTCAAATAATGTCTTGGGGACCTGTATATCACCATATCCTTACATGAAAATCTCTTTGGATCTTGAGGAGAATGAGGTTATGATGGAAACATGGGTATTAAAGGAATACAAAAATGTGGGTTAGGAGGGGTAAATGAGTCAATAAAGGATAGAGAAGGGACAATGGGAAGTATTACAAAAGAAAAAGGAACATAAGGGTGATCATAGAGACACCTAATAAAACTTTTTAGGTTTGGAGAAGAAGGTCAACCAATAAAAGAACCATCATACCTAGGAACCTGAGAACCAAAACCATACCTCCTGCACAGAGGAATAATATCCTTGTAAATGGAATTTAGAACAAAAACATTTTTTGGACATGGGGATGATTTTATGCCACCAATAGAATTCCAAGCCCTCTTTCAGAAGAATCCAATCTAGGATAGGATACAATAGGTTAAATTATAGACAAATCTAGGCCACTGATGTATCAAACATCATAGATGATCTCTCATATGCACACTAGATTGATCCCATCACTTCTCATATGGATTAAAGAAATGAGACATTGTGGAAGGGTAGGAGGAGAAATAAGAGATTGTACCGGACTGCAACCTATGGGGAATCACATCTGGAGTTAACCCCCAAGGTCCATCTAAATACGTTGAAGTTCCAATTTTCATATAAACAAGAGGTAGATGAACCCACCTTCAAAAATTACACTTTGGATGATATGACCACATATAAGGATTTACGATCCATGAAATAGACCCTTTTCAGAGTATCCAGGCCCCAAGAAGACACCATGTTCTTAAAATAAGGGAGCATGGGATGATCAAGGCCAAACCTCACCACAAAGGTCTATTGGATTTTATAAGAGGTTTCATTAGAAGATTTATCCAAAAGGCGGATCACTGGGGATCCATCCTATATTACAGAATTATCCTAGTTCAAAGGGATCTATGGAAAAGAAGAAAGGCTAAAATACAGAGGAGAAGCTGGGTGGAGAAGAATCTTCTTCAAGGAGGGAACTATAAGCACCCCACCAGAACTCTAAGGTGAAAGTGCACCACCTGGAGTATTCTAGGATAATTCTAGCGGTTGATCCTATGAAGAAGATGGAGGAAAAAGTGATTCCAAAGGACATAGCTCCTCTATCTCCATGCCAAGCGAGGGGAAAGTAATGGTAATTTTTTTTGAAATACCAGAGGTGTGTGCCTCGTGTTTGTTAAGCACCATCACCGTGTTTGAGAGTATTTTTTTCATCTAGAAGCATAACATTGTTTTCACTCTTCTCTATTGGAATATTCTCCCCAGTATAACATATAATCATTGAGACATTCATGTATCTTTGTATAATTGAGTACAAGATTGATAATAACCTTTTTCATCTCATAAAATGTTGCAGTGATCTTAGATTTAAAAAATTTATCATAAAAAAGCATAATATAATGGACATTAATTTATTTATAACTCCACATAGACACATGATGTGGTAAAAATTCAATATAAAATATAGTTTTGAACACTTGTAATATCCTTAAAATAATTATTTTTTTCCGTCTTCGCCTAATTAAAAAATGGAAGTTGTTTTATTAGTTAAGATTTCCATTAAATTCATCTCCAAAACATCATCCATGAATATGTTATCATCTTGATCAGGTTATCCTACAATTCTAGAACATCATTAGTATTTGAAAATTAATATATAGATCAATTGATGTGTTAATATTTTTATGTGTTTCCTTACTATACTAAAAGCATAATTTTCCAAGTTTTTAATTTCATTATCCACCATCTGGGAATTAACCTTTTCATTTTGATTTTGGAAATAATCAATCAAACTATCTGCAACACTTGATTCTCCATGCCAATTCCTCCACACATATCAAGGTTGAAATGTTTTTCAATATCAAGTGATAATGAAATCCAGAAATGGAAGGAATTACCCTCATAAATTCAGAAATATATAATAAACAAAAAATAATATATATATATATATAATATAAAATAAAACCCAACCCATAACACATGTAAATGTCATATATAAACAAGGTCTATAAAATGAAAAACCATAAGATAAAATCCTACGATAATGACTCCAACATCAACCCCAATCCTTGAGATAGTAATATCCATCTCAGTCAAAAAATCTCTTCTGGAAACTTTAAAAACATATTTATATATATAGGGGTGAGAATATGAGTATACTCTATAGGATACTCCCCAAAACCTCTCATACAAATGTGGAAGAAAAAAACTAATGACTCAGTGAATAAAAAATAGAACCAACATGAAACTATTCTAATTCATCCATCACCTAACCTCACAATGTCTCACTTACCAAATATTACATCCAAGTATAATAATATGATATCAAAATAATATGTCAAGAAGATACCCATATTAATTTCCTCACTGGTTTGTCACTTTATTTCCCCATCAAAAAATTTCCTGGTGCTTTAATCTCTTCCACAACCATACCATCACACATCATATTCCATATCAAAACCATATATCATAAACCACAACCATATCTTTATCATCATCACATATCCACCAACACATACTAATGAAAAACCATAAATGTTGGGTTATGATAAATATTAATGAACATTAATCAAATGGAAGTGATTAAACACTAGTACAAGGATCTCCCATGCAAGATAAATGAAACCTGCATAAAACATAAATGAGTAAATACTATAAATGTTTGTACCTTACATTGAATATCCACTAAAACCTATTGATATTCATATGATGAGTTTGATAAAGATCACCAAAGTGAAAAAAATAATCCCACCTCCATAGGCATCCATGGGATGCATTAAATCATCAGACCTTTAGATGAGATTAGTCTTCCATTCATGATGTGCTAGCATCTAATATGAAAATAAGGAATAATGGAGATCATCTAGTTCCTAGTAATTTCGACTAAGAATAATATAGAATAGAACATCCTCCCATAACATGGTAGATATATATATATATATACATATACATACACATATATATATATATAATAACCAGAGTACACTCATTTGGTGTTATATCATTTATTCAAGAATTATAATGCATGGATAGATTCCATAGACTATATATTCATTCAAATCAGGAATAAATTTCTACCCAATGGGTTCATCTTGTTAAATAGTTGATTAAATGATAACTAATATAGGATAATAATTTGAGTATCCAACATAAAAATAATATTTCCAATGCATTTACATAAAAGTCGATATACAAATTATATATATATATATATCATATATATATATGTGTGTATATATATTTATATATATATATATATATATATCCCACACATATATATACATATAATTATTTAGTTCATATTCCCACCAATCTCCCACTTTTACTAAAACCTAAAAATCTTTGCACCATTTCACCTTATATTGTATGATATACAATAACTTGTGAAACCATATACAAAAATCATTGTATATCTTCAAAAAATATTCTATAAAGTTATCATATTCTTCTCTATTACCACATCATATGAAATTCCTTATGAATACCCATCCAAAACACTTTTGGAATAACTCTAAGGAACTTTTAGAGCATCAATCCGAGTAAAAGTCAATCCCCATTTAGTCAACCAAAATGTGTGACCCAACAGGCCTTTATAACATTGAAAAAAATATGATGAAGTGTCCAAAAGAATCATGTAGTCACACTGATATGGAGGGGGTTGAATCAGGTGTGACTTATTTTTACTAAATGATTTTATTTTTTTTAAAACCATTTAAACCCCTATCACCTATTAGGATGAGTGGATTCTATTTTCAATGTAGAATGAAAATTAAAATATAGCACACAATATTTTTTACAAGGTTCGGTTCTAAGACCTACATCCTTATTGCAACCGGTTATACCCCCCAGTTATATATTCTTCACTATATGTAGATGGTTATGACAAGGAAATTCCCATTCCATTCAACATTTAATACCATAATGCATTGATCTAGATTCCCACTAGATAACACATGTTCCCACCTACACAAGTGACTCTTGAGTCCCACAGAAGGATATTTATACTATATCCCATAGTGCTACCAGCATCCCACCAGCATGTTCCAAAGTCCCAATATAGACTTCAACTACTTCAGACTCCCACTGAAGACTTCACAATATTTAATCAGATAATATTTGATCCACTGATAGGATGATCTTAAAATCTCTTCCACGAGCTTGATGGATCAAACTGGCCTGTGTGCAATTCAAGAAACATTGCACTGATGTTGTTCTTTATAAAATAATACTGATCACCTATAAATGGTTAGATGACTCAGTACATTACTACTCATGAAATTATTTATTCTACTAAAGAATCAACCTCACTAAACAATGAAAAACTCAAATAAAAAAAATACTTCTGAATCAATGATTATAAAAATTTCCCAGCCTTAGTTTCAAAACACTTCTGAATCAATAATTAATTAATATGCATGAATATTACCTTATGTCAATGACATTTCATGTGCATGTATGTATTTGTTTCATGAACACCCTAACACATGCAATGTTCACTTGCACAATCACTACACACTAACTCAAATAATTTTCTTCATACACACACTATTAACTATTTGATACTTAATTCATGTGTATGCATGGAGGCTTATATATACTGTATATTGTTTTCTCAATTTATGCATCCCTCTCAAAGCATTCACACGCACATACTATGCATATTGTTTTTGTTCAACCATTCATATAAACACATTGTTTAGTTTTCACACACCTTGTACAAACTACATACATGTATAACATGCACAACACTGACTGTATAGTTTTATTCTTGTTCACAAACCTGTATGGGTATAAAAATGTTGCGAAAATGTCCTTATTTATGAGTTGAAATGTAATTATAAATTGTTATATGGAATCTCAAACTATTCACACTAAAAACCAGAAGATAAAAGAGAAAATGAATCACGTTTTCTCAATTTCTTCATGGAACCTTGTTCTTCGTGAATCCTTATGAGTGTGAAAAGAACATATTGTATACTCGTGGCCTTATTATCCTTCAATCAAATGAAGTTGGATGGAACTCTGCCTTTTTCGAACAAAAAAAGATCACAAAGGTGCTATTTCTTCGAGAAATTAAATACTCTCAAAAGTCAAAAAAAATTGTTGGACTCAGTATTTATAGGAAAAAAGATCATCTCATAAGCTTAAATAATAATAGATGATCACTTTCAACATCTCATACATTCACTTCCCGTTCCGTGAGAGATCACCATCATCAAAAAATATTTCAAATTCTCTATGCTTCATTTCTTCAGTTTTACCTTCAATATAATATGAAAATGAAGTGCCATTAGGTTTCAGTTAGATTTGAATCAAAAAAATACTCAAAATGAAGCTTGGAATACTTGACTAGAGCTTCTGTGGATTTTGTAATGGAGATCTCGATGCACATCATAATTGTACATGACTTTATAGAGAATAAAACATAGCTTAAGATATTTGATGACTAATATGTTCATTGAATAGATCACATGATTTGGGAGTCTGGTTGGGATGATTAGACAACCATATAAAATCAATAGAGAGATCCAGCAATTATTGTACATTTCGTTGCTATAGTGTAGGATCCCATATCCAAACAACATCCATTTATATAATACTTTATAATATGAGACACATCTTTATCCAAATAAAATTTGTTACCAAACATGATGTCCTTACACTGGAACCGACCCATGCTAGTCATGTGCCTCTACATCCATGCTGCCCTAAATGGCGGCTCTCCACTGCTCCTATCCCCCCAATAGATATGCTAATCGGATACCACTATTCTATCTAGCTATAGGTCCCACCTTCCAACCTTAGAAGTGGTGTGGGTCCCTCATGGCTGGTTGACTAGTGTGTTGTCTCATTTTTTAATGAACTCAATTAAAAAAGCTTAACCACTTTTTATCACACTCTCTATATAGAAACTTTAACCATATTCCATAGGCCAACCCACTTAAAAATAAATCACAAACCTCACAACCACCTCATGCAAAATAAATATTTTTTGTATGGAATCTACATTAAATGTTGTAAAAAATGTTCCAAACTCAAATCACCAAGGACACATGTTTTTTGAACTTTAAAGATCATCTCTGAAATTTTCACATTTAAAACTCATTATCTTTCATATTCTTAAGTTATTGACACCAATTTAAACTTCACCAAACCACTTGTCCTCTTCAATCACCTCATTTGGATTTGTTTTCAATACCTAATATTTTTTAAAATTCAATGATATCATCTCCCCCATTTTGAAAATAAATACAAATATAAAATTATTGGAAGGAATTCTCATTTTCAAAATTCAAATTCTAAGAATATCCTCTTATCTTTCGAAACATATTGTTCGATTTACTTCTGAGAAGGATGGAATCACTAATATCTTAGAAAATATCTAAAAATAATCATCTCAAAGTCGACTTCAGAAATGATCTATTTATAAAATAAGAGTGATCAAATTTAACATCAATGATGTTAATAAACTTATAGCCTGTGATACCAATCACTAAAACTTTTTAGGAATTACTCAAAAGATTTTCAACTAATCCCATGCATACATCATACCAAGCATATTATAAAAATTCAAGTGAAAGAATTTATTTACCATTTAAAATTATCATTCAATTTTATCATCAAGTATTAAATAATTTTTAATTGATTTTTCAACATAAAAATTGGATAATATAACCATCATACCTCAATGATGAAAAAATTTATTCTCTAGAAATTTATCTTTTAGAATTATCAGATTCGTACCTCACCAAAACTTCTGATATTCATAAGATATAAAATGAGATAGAAATATTTTATGGTTGATCTTCAATGATCCACCTCATGATATTCACTCAAAACATTATTCATCATGATTGAATTTATTCAAGAATAATCTCCAAGAATATTTATATTATATCTTTTTTTGAAATGTTGTAAAGAGACAACATAATGGAAATAGTCTCTCATGATGGATAACTTCCCTACTAAAAAATATTTACATCTTTTAAAAATTCAAGTCTCCCCCTAAATATATGCTTTAACTTCAATTACATACATGAAAAACAAACACAATATATATGATAATAACATGGTTCTTAAATGCTCCGTAGTTGGAGCAACAGGGCTAAGAATTTATTCTCAACCCAAAAATATTCTTAGATGAAAAAGGATTCTTCACATTTGTTAACAAAACAGTTTTATTCTTCTCTAATTTCTCCATCTTTCTTTCCTATTCCAATTTTTTTGGGCATATAATCAAACACTCTTTACTCTATGTGTGGACTTCTTTTTCCCGACACTAGAAGTCAAAGATGCTTCCCCTTTATTCTTCAAGAACTCTTCTTGATTTGATAACTCTATAAAATCACTATTACCTAAATATGCAGACATATTTCACCTATAAAAAACATTATAATTCAATAAGTAACCACTTTTAGACAAAATTTAAGATTCTTTCATCTGATATATCTTTCACCAAATCAATAATATTGTTTTTATTATGTATTTTCTCTCTCTTTGATTCTAGATTGCTTCCTTCTATATGAATATTCATGGATAATTTACAATGATCCATGATGTGACCTTTATTACCACAATAGAAACATATTTTATTAGGCGAGACACTCTTTACATAATTATTGACACACTTCTAGGGAGTTATTTGTTTAATATCCTTCGTCTTTAGTTCAGATCCCAAGGTTGACTTGTCATTTTCAATTTTTACATACTTCAGTTTTTATTGTAGTATTCCATTAACATCAACAGATGATCTGTGCATGATTGGTATATACCAGCACTCATCATAACAATGGCCAATCCTATTATAGTAATCACAAAAATTTTCTGTGTAATCACATCTGTTCTTGATAAAATGATTCTCTTTCTATGAATTATTCTTATTTTGTGTAGGTTTCCACTTCTCTTAATATTTTCTCTCCCTAAATGAAAGCATTATGAAATATTAATTCAATGATATATTATACCAAAAATTAATTTCCCAATTCCCAAAATTCCAACAACACAAAAAATATCCAACAAATAGTAACTTATTCCCTGAAAAGTTTTGACTATATTTTACATTTTGCTGCTTATTGGTATCACATTTATTCTTCTATGATTTCTTTAGGGAACAATGATTTCCACATTTCTTCACATCCATCTTTGAAGGTGTTGTGGATCCTTGAGTATTTTTATTCTTCAGTGAGCCATTAGTATATTTATATTTAGATAATATCAAGATATTATTAGCACTAGATTCAGTATTTTTAACTCTTTCAGATGAATCCTCAGAAATACTTATTTTCTTAGTAACTTGGGAGGTCTCAGCTTGTGTTTCTTCTATATTTATTAGTTTTACTTCTAGTTCAAGACACTTTAATTTGAGAGTAATATTCTCATCTTCAATATATTTCATGATTTCTTCCCACTGAATCTTCATCTTCCTGCATATAATTTTTCTTTGACAACAAATTTTAATGGTCCTTGATTCTTTATGCTTTATCATTTAGTTGAGTATCTTTGAAATTCATAAATTTATTGTACATATTTTCAAGTGCATGGATAACTATTGTAAATAAAATTTCAAAAACAAATTTCTCTCAAAAATTAATATCCAATTCATCAATAGATCTAACATATCTTTATTTTCAAAGAGATATTGTTTTTTCCTTAGCTTTCACAAGTTTTGTGAGAGTATTGACTATCCAAATTTTTTTGGTCAATGCTTCTTCCATTACATTTACCTATTATTATAGCTATAAATTTTCATCCTAAAGTTCCTTGAAAACTCAGACCATACATGTGACCACTTGTTTGGGAAGTTTCTTCTAATGCTTTTTGAATTCATAATTGATCATATCAAAATCACAACTTAAACTTAATTTTTCAGAATTATAAACAACTTGTTTTAATGAACAATTTCCAATCGGAGTGCCTTCAACTAGAAGTTAATTTTCATTTATCTTTGACCTATTCTTGAGCTTCTTTTCCTCTATTTTATTTCTATTTTTCCAAGTCATGACTGAAAGTTCAACATTTATAACATCATGATAAGATATAGTATCTTCTATTTGAAGCTATTATAAATTTTCTTCAAACTCAAATATGCACTTCATATGATTCTGATAAAAACAATTAGATGAGTATAATAGATCCAATATGATGTGTCCTATGATATGATACAGATTGAAATGTCTAAAGGATCATGCAGTCACATTGAGAGGGGGTGAATCATGTGTGACTTATTTTTACTAAATTATTTTATTTTTTTAAACCCCTTAAAACCTATTTCACCTATTAGGTTGAGTATATTATATATGAAGTGAAAAATGAAAATGAAAACACAAAACACAATATTTTTTACAACATTCAGTACTAAGACCTACATCCTTGCTGCAACCAATTATAACCCCTGGTTACAAATTCTCCACTATATGTATATGGTTATAATAAGGAAAGTACAATTCCCATCAAAATTTAACCCTTCAACGTTTTTATCTAGATTCCCACTAGAGAACACATGTTCCCACCTACACAAGTGACTCCTAAGTCCCACGTGAATATCATTATACTGCATCCCACAATGTTACCAGTATCCCACTAGCCTAATCCAGAGTCCTACTGGAGACATACACTACTCCAAAGTCCCACCAAAGACTTCACAATCTTGATTCACAAAAGATTTGATCCACTGATAGGATATTATTAAAATATTCTCCATGATCTTACTGGATCAAACTGACCCGTGTAAAATTCAAGAAACTTTTCACTCATATTGTTCTTACTCAAATTATACTAATCACCTATAAATGTTCAGCTACCTTAGTATAACTCTGCTTGGGAAATTATTTCTTCTGCTAAAGAGCTGACCTCAGTAAACACTAAAAAACTAAGATATAGAAATACTTCTGAATCCCTGATGATAAAATTGTCTTGGCCTCAATCACAAAACACTACACACTAGTTATGCAATCTATTTTTATCAGTAACTTCTTCAAACTTCATGCATGTATATAACTCACTTAATGGTCTTGTTAACTTATTCACTAATTAATTCTTGTTCATGAATATTTCCTTATGTCAATGACATTGCATGTGAATGTATATATTTTTTTCATGCACACCCTAACACACAAAATGTTTACTTTTACAATCACTACACACTGCCTCAAATATTTTTCATCATACACACACAGTTCACTATTTGAAACTCAATACATGTGTATGCATGGAGGCTTGCATATAATATATATTGTTTTCTCAATTTATGTATCCCTCTCAAGGCCTTAACACACACATACTGTGCACTTTGTTTTTGTTCAACCCCTTTTTAAAAACACATTGTTTAGTTTGCACACTTTTCATAAACCACATACATGTATAGCATGCATGTCACTCACTATATAATTATCTTCTTGAACAGAAACCCAAATGGGTATAAACATGGTGCACATAAGTCCTTATTCACGAGTTGAAACGTTAGTATATGCTGTTATATTAAATATCAAACCATTCACACTAAAAACTAGAAGATACACATGCAAATGAATTGTGTTATCTCAGTTTCTTTATGGAACCTTATTTTTTGTGAATCATTATGAGTGTGAAAAGAAGATATCCTCTACTCGTGAACTTATTCACCTTCTCCCAAACTAAGTTGTGTGGAACTCTACCTTTCACGAACCAGAGAAGATCACAGAGGTACTATTTCACATGGAAATGAAATCCTCTCAAACTCAGAAAAAGTATATGTGTTAGTATTTATAGGAAACTAAGATCATATCAAAACATTAGAGAATACTGGAATATCACTTTCAACATATCATTCATTTATTTCATTATCCTTGAGAGATGACCATCATAAAAAAATATCTTAAATTCACTATCCTTCATTTCACCGATTTGATCTTTGATATATGATGAAAACAAAGTTTCATCAGGATTCAATCAGATTCAGATAAAAAAAATACTCAAATGAAGCTTGAAAGACTCAATTGGATCTTCTGTGGATTTTTTAATAGAGATATCGACATGGATCGTAATATGGAATGGATTTATGGAGAAGAAAACATAGATGAAGAGATCAAATGACTAAGAAGTTTCATTGAATAGATCACATAGTTGTGGAGTTTGGTTGTTATGATCAGATGACCATATAAAATTGATTGAGTGATCCAACAGATTTAGTTCATTTTGATGCTATAGTGCATGACCCCACATCAAAAAAATATACATTTATCCATTACTTTATAATATTCAACACATCTTTAACTCAACATAATTGGTTATTGAACATGCTCTCCTTCTACTGGAACCACATCATGCTGGCTCTACACCTTCGTAGCCATGCCTCCCAACATAGTGGATATCCATCGCTCCTGTTCCCCCCAAATTTATGCTAATAGACTAACACTATACTGGATGGTTGGAGGCCACACTTTCCCACTTCAATAGTGGTGTAGGTCCCTCATTGTTGGTTATCTAGTGTGTTGTATAATTGTTTTATAAACTTAATTAAAAAATAATAACAAGTTTTTATGAAACTCTCCATATAAAAACTTTAACCATATTACATAGGCCATCCCACTTAAAAATAAATCACAAACCTCACAAACTCCTCATTATAAATAAATAATTTTTCTATGTAATCTAATTAAATTTTTTTAAATAATGTGCCAAACTCAAGTCAAAAATGACACATGTTTTTTGAACTTTAAATATCAACTTTGCAATCGTCACATTTAATACTCATTGAATTTTCATATTATTAAGTTATTGAAAATAGTTTCAACTTCACCAAACCACTTGGACTCTTCATATGAATCTTCAGATCCATATATGTAATAAAAGATCACCCTATAGAAAAGTGTCAATGCTACTTAAACTATAAAGAGATTTAACATGATCTCCATCAAAAACATGTTTCTCTACACCTATGTCCACCAGTCTACATCATATGAAAACATGAATTCTAATATTTTACATTTTACAAGACATAAAGTGACCATGGGGAACAAAAGATGTAAATATCATATATCCAACTCATCTGTTCTCAATTCACAGAGTGTAGACTGAATTGATCGATGAATACATCACATGTCATCCATCCTTCTAAATAATCACATCACATGCCCCTTATTTAGATAGATATATAACATATAGGTATGATCACACACTCCCATAGTCTATCTAAATCAAGGTCCATGATTTCATACATTTCATAATATAGGAAAAATACCATCTTGGATAATCTCCAACCAATGACATGATCCAAAATATACCCAACCACCCCTGTATTCACTATGTCAATATATAGACACGTGTAAGTAGGGTATCAAAGTATGAATGGTATCATTCTAGGTATCTCACCAACCCCAGGTATTGGGGACTAAAATATGGTCCATACACCCCTAGTATACCAAATATATATGTATGACACTCCATGTGATATACTTAGTAGGTCATACAATGCATATAAATAATCATATTCTCCGTTTTGTGTCTCATGAGAAAATTTTATATATCTATACAAGAATCGTACTCACTCTAACATTAACATTTAATATTGACTTATAACACTCCATGATGAACATCAGTTAGGGATAAAATCAAAGTCATACTTTGAGTAGTAATTTATCATTTCAATACACTAAATGTATATCTATATATACATTTATGTAACTAATGTGAAAGAATTATAATATAGAATTTTCCATTTTAATATTCATAGACTCTTTAATAATATTTAACAAACCAACTTATGAAACTATGGATAATATCATATATAATAAAATGCTAGATCAACTTTATGTTAGCTACACCTTCTAGGTTTTGTTAATTCTTTACATCATATGTAATACCCATCACATCTCTATGTAGCCATCTAATAAAACCCTCCCACTAAATCATTTAGTAATAAAAATATATAAAGTAAGATATCTTGAATAATGGTGAGTCTTAAGAATCATATTCCTAAAAATTTAACTTCTTGGAAATATCTAATAATCTTAACTTAACAACATCAAATTTTATGATTTCAAATTCTATTTTCTACCAAGAATTCTTTCTAAGTTTATCATCATAATATTTGGAACATTATTACATCAAATTTTTTCATTAAAATAATGTAACTACTAACATTATTTTTTACCATTACCCCTAAACTCTTTTAGGGAAAAGTGATAGTTAGTTTAATAAGGAAACTAACTGTAACTATTACATTTATCTTTACCACCACACTATAAAATATTTTAGGATAAATTGATAAAACTTTTTATAGTAAACTATATAACTCTTTGTATTTTTATTTACCTCCATACCCTGAAATGTTTTAGGATATAAAGTGTAATTAATTTTTCATTTTTACTGGTAAAATAGTTCAAGAAATAGTGTCTTTCATTTTCATGATAACTAAATGAAACTCTTAACATTATAATTTATCATTACATATCATAAAATATTTTATAATATTGAGTTAAAACACATTATCTTAAACTGGTATTATACTGATATTCATGTTCTAAATAGAAACTAAATGTAACACTTTAATTTTTTCTTTACCACCATATATCCTAAACATTTTAGGATATTAAGTGTAAAGAACTTTAACTTAAGTTTGGTTTTATCTTTATTTTTTAATTTTGAACTGCTATAAGTCCAAACATACTCCCTGTCAAGAACCAGCCTGGGTACCCTGGTAACCCAATAACCAAGCCGGCCCTGGCATGACCTGAAGGGTGTTCCTGATCCCCAAAGGCTAGAGACTAGAACCTAACATCATACAACATACAAGTGACAAAGATTTTTTCCATAAGAATGCAAAAGTGAAAGATAAAAGATAGTATGCATATCAATAGGAAAACTCCTCATGGATTAAAAGTACCAGAATATAGAAAGTCATAAAAGACAAAGTACTATAACCCAAAGTACTAAAAAAGAAAATATCCCCAAGATCCCTAAGAACACAACTCACCACATCCAAAGCTCAATAGCTGGATCCCCCTCTAAGATATCCCTTCCCTTTTCTCAAGCTTTGAAGAAGAAAGTCTACAAACACCAGAAGGAAAAAGTTGGGTGTGAGACTAATACCAGTAGGATTCCACCAAATATTCCATAACAGATTCCAAATATATATTTTCCAAATAAAACCTTTTACTTTTTTTTAGAATAAACAGGTTTGGAAATTCAAAATCATATTTATACAAAACATGCTATACATTCACTAAATGATGGAAATTACGTTTAAAGCACATGATTTACTTTACAAGAGATGTAATATTTCTAAAATAATTTCTTAAGTAATACATTTATATAAAATAGTTTATATAAGTTCAGAAGGCATGTAAATAAATTAAAGCAACATTGTCATACATTTATATCTAAAATATAAATAAACAAGCAAGCAACATGGTTATCTTCGAAAAGGTATGATAGTATTAACCAGCTATAGGATTCAACACTCTCTATGTGAACTTAGAAAAATGTGTATATAGACATCCCTATGACACTGTCCAAAGGAGACTCATCACCAATCCTTTGGGGATGTGACCCACTGCATATATGTTTTAAAATGTTGCCATAGTGTAGAGTTTATCCCAATAACTCACTAACTACATAAGGCTTGCATGTACTCTTACATGATGGGAAAACTATTTTAAGACTGCTTAAAATATGATCAATCCCATTATTCCATTTCCAAAAATGAAAATTCATTTCCTTTTAAAACTGAAATAGGTTTTATTAAAAAAATTGCATTTTTCACAAGATAAAACCACTAGGTTTCTATCAAATCATTTTAATCCATTTTAATGAGTTTGAAATCCATTAAAAATTAATTACATCCTTTTAGAAATTAATTCCCATAATTAAATTCAACAATTAAATTCAATACATTTTCATCAAATCCATAACTTAAATTAAACAAATTAAATCATCCAATCTCTATAAAACCACCCTAATTCAATGGAATTGGGGGTTCTCCAAATTTCCGTGCCAAAACCATTTCAAATCCTCCAATTAATTGGAATTTTGTTTTTATCAAATCAATTGAAAGAAAGATTAAGTAATTGAATTTAAATCATAAATTGAAATAAATCAAGAAATTTGATGGTAATCAATTTGGAAAATCGGGATGGAACCACCTACCTTTTTCCCAAAGAACGACACTCGCAACGATACCCACCAACAAGAACAAAGTTGAAGGATTACTAGAAACTCTACCTTATAGAAATAAAAAAACACCAAAATACATGGATCCATTAATCCCAAGATGATCCATAAAAATCACAAGAGGAGAGATGGAGAGAAACTTGAAGAATGGGGGAGAACTGTTACGCCAGAATCACACCACAGATGCAATTAAGATATAAAGATGATCATATTAGAACAGAAAGTGGAGAACCTTTGAAAAATTCCTCGTTGGAGTCTAGGGTCGAGATCAATGAAGAGACGATGATAGGAATTAAGAAAAACAACTTATCATGTGTTTTAAAACTGGACACGGGTCGAGTCACGACGTGTACCTTGGGGTCACGACGTGTAGGTATTTCTAGATAAGTATGCTGAAAAACCCATATTCTTAGGTTGAAAAACCTCTATTTAATTCCTACACGACATGTACCATAGGTACACATCATGTACCGGCTCACGACACGATCTCCCCCTTAATGATGGGATCTCCCAATTCGTGACGTGCAACCATCACTGAGTACACGACATGTACTTTAGGTACACGATGTGTACCTGTTCTATAGTATAAATTAAACCTAGAAATATCACATAAAAGTATTTTTAATATAACATGGACTTAGAAAAGGTGGAAAATTACATGATCAAGGTAACATGATGTTAAAAACTCCCCACCATGAAAACTTTCTGTTCCCAGAAATTCTATGAAGATGCTTCCATGCCAAAAAGATGAGGCCACTACTCTCTAATCAGTGCCTCATGTTCCCATGTATCATGATTATCATAACCATTTTTCTATAGTACATGAACTAAAGGTATAGTCTTACCATGAAGAACCCTTGGTTTAGAATCAACTATCATGAATGGTTGCTCAGTTATAGATAAACTAGGATTGATCTCTAGATCACTCCAGCTTAAAACATGAGATATATTAGATGGATACTTCTTCAGCTATGATACATGGAACATGTTAAATATCAACATCAGCTATGGTAGAAGTTACAAGTAGTTTTCAACCTTACCCACCATCTCAACAACCTTGAAAGGTCCCAGAAAGTGAGGATAAATATTCCCTTGCCTCCCAAGCCATAGATAACCCATCCAGGGTGAAAATTTCAAGAACTCCTGGTCACCAATTGAAAAATCGAAAGGTCTATGATGTCGATCAACATATGACTTATATCAGATCTGTGATATAAACATCCTATGACATATCAACTGAATATTTTTTTTTCATCTCCTACACCAAGCTTGGTCCAACTAAAAAACTTTCACTGACCTCCAACCAACACAATATAGATTTACAAGGACTCCCATACAAGGACACAAAAGGTTCCATTCTAATCATGGAATGGTAACTACTATTTTAAGAAAACTAAACCAACACTAAGTGATATTACCAAGCCCCACCAAAGTCAAGAACACATGCACAAAGAATATCCTCAAGAATATATTTAGCTCTTTTTTTCTGGCCATTAGACTGCAGATGGTAGGCTGTGATCAAATAAACTTGAGATCCCAGTGCCTCCTAAAGGCCTCTCCAAAAGTGACAAGTGAACCGGGGATCCTTATCAGAGACTATAGCATATGAAACTCCATGGAAATGAAAAATCTATTTCATGTAGATATTTCAAAAATTCTCAACTTTGGTTGTATCTTGAATGGATATAAAGGGAGCCGAATTGTTCAGCCTGTTAATCACAACCCATATTGCATTCTTATTCCTCTGGGTACAAGGAAATCCAACCACAAATTTCATAGAGATCTCATTTCACTTCCATGTAGGGACTAGAAGTGGTTGTAGTAAACCTGAAGGTTTCTGGTGCTCGTCTTTCACCTGATGGAATGTATAACAATGAGAGACAAACTCAGAAATGTATCATCTCATACCTGGCCACTAGAACTATCACCCTATTTCATAGAACATCTTAGTGGTTCCTGGGTGCATATTCCACTGAGAATTATGGAAATCCCCCACCACCACCTTTCTTGCCGCTAATAGAACACCGAAGCAGTTTCGATAGCATAAAACACCCTCTTTGGAGAACAACCACTGGGAAACTTTCTCACTATAATAAAGGGATTCTCTAGTGATAAATAAATCATTATAAATATATTGATCTTGAAGAATCATCTCGAGAAGAGAAGATGTCAACTTCACACTTGCTAAAGAAACATCTGCCCCTTCCTCCCGAACCCCAATATTCAACTGTGCAAAGGGATCCATCAAATTCCACTCTTCCAAAGATTCTTTCACTAACTAGTTTGGAAGTTTCTTGCTCAAATAATCAGTAATGATGTTCCCTTTCCCAGGGGTATAGGCGATGTCAAAGTCAAAAGACTGTAGGTACTCCACCCAACGCCTCTACCGAAGATTCAAATCTTTTTGAGAGAAGTTATAACTCTAGATTTTGTGGTATGAATACACTACAAACCATTCACCAAAAAGGTAGTTCCGCCAACATTTAATCATGTGCATAATAGATGCAAGTTACAAATCATGAGTAGGATAATTCTTCTCATGTGGCCTAAGCTGAAAAGATCCATAAGCTAATACATGATCACCCTTCATAAGAAGACAACCCAAGCCAGAAACTGATGCATCAAAAAAGACCACATAGCCCTATCCTTGTTCTAGAAGAGTTAACACTGACATAGTAGTCAACAGACATTTCATCTCAACAAAAAAAACTCTGACATTTATCATCCCATAAAAAATTCACCACCTTCCGTGTTAGAGCAGTCATTAGAGAAGACAAATTTAATAAGTTCTTCACAAACCTGTCGTAATATCCAGCTAATCTCAAGAAGCTCCGGATCTTAAAGACATTTCATGGTTACTACAAAGTTATAACATCATTTAACTTCTCAGGATCAATCGATACACCTTGTCCTGACACCATGTGTCCCAAGAATTTCACTTCTCGAATCCATAAATCACACTTTGAAAGCTTGGAATAAAGGTGGTGATTTCTTAGAAGATTAAAAACTATTCTTAGATGTTTCTCATGATCCTATTAGGAGTTGGAGTAAACAATAATGTAATCCACAAAGACTACCACAAAGGTATTTAGATACTTTAGGAAAATCTTGTTCATTAAATCCATGAAAATTGTAGGATCATTTGTTAAGCCAAAGGGAATAACAAACTATATTCAATAAATAAATTCAAGTTTATAACTTTAGTTATAAACTGAGGTCAAAGTAGTTGAAAAACTAAACTTATTATAGATAAATTCCAAGAATATAATGCAAGGATCTATCTAGAAAAAGTTTAACAATTAAACTAAATCGTGCACAATATTAAAATTTATTAAAAAATTTACTAAACATGAATATAAATAGTAATAAACTTTTAGATAAAAGAATGATTCAAGTATTTAAATATGAGTTAACAATTAATGAACAATTCATAAAAAAATAATTATAAAAATTTTATAATTATATCTTTAACATTATGAACAGTCGATAATTTTAAATCTAAAATTTTATATTCAGTTCATTATAAAAATTTTCATATTTATTTGATTTTTTTAGATATTATAATATATAAATTTTTATATTTATCATTATATGACATTTAAAATTTAAATATATAATATTTTATGAATTATAAACTATTTATAAACTAATATATATTATGTAAACATTTTACATAATCTAAATATCATATACTGTATTTATTATTTAAACCTAGATCATATAAACTATTAAAACACTTTTTATTTGGATTAAATAATATCTAAATATGACCCCTTTTAATTCTAAATAATTCACAAAAATTAATTGTGAACAATTCATAATTTAAATATTTTTTTTTATATTTTGGCCTTATTTCATAATTTATAACCATTTGTAAACTATTTTATTATTATTTATAAATACTAACTTTTATATATATATCATAATACATTCCATATAATTTGTTTAAAAGGTATTTCAAATATTAGAATTTAATATTTTGGAATATAAATGTTTCATAAACATTTATTTAATTATAAAAAATTAATAATTAATTATTCTATAAACCATTTATAAATTAAAATATCCCAAAATACCTTTTATAATGATTTATAAACATTTTATAAATCACCAAAACAATTTTATATGATAAAAGAAATTAACAAAATTTTGGTTTACCCTTAAGTAGGAACCCATTCCCACATAAAGGTATCCTCCCATTACCCTTATATAGGAGGGAACCCCAACATGAAGGTAAATTATTTTACCTTTATGTTGGACTTATGGAACCAAAATGTAAAGGTAACAAACTAGTTACCTTTACACAGTGCTGAGGAATCCTGATTCCTATAGGTAAAACCATTATACCTTGATATGGATTGAAGGAAATATTGGATACCTTTTTGCAAAACCCCTTGTGTAAGGGAACTTCCTTTATGAAACACATTTTCATAAAGTTAATAATGAGGTTAACCTTATGTATAATTTATGAGTAAGCATATAATGTAAGGGTAAGGGACCATTTAACTTTATGTAACTCTTTTAAAAATAGAAATACATTTATTCAGACACTATTTCTACTTAAGGGTAAGCTGTGATGACACATACACATACCAAACTTTGTAGGGTTAATTCCTTGGTTAATACAACATCCCAAGTATTTATAGAATGATACCTTATCATATCTATTAATATTTATGAATAAGATATTAATTTTACATTAAAGGGGACTCTTTGACCAATAGAGTACTTGACATGAAACAACAGGTTTCTCCGAAATCTTATGTTGCACACAACACTGAGTTATACCGAAAAATAATACAATAATAATGTTATTATTTTAAATGGTAGTTAAAAATGAGAAATTGTATTGATGTTAATGAATATAACTAACTAAAATATTATTACACATGTTTTTTAAATGTTTTTACATTTATAAAATTAACTTAAGAGACTTAAAATGAGAATGAATCCAATTTTAAGCATAAAATACTCTAATATTTTTTAAAGGTCGTTTTTATAACTGTTGATGGAGAACCCTTTTTAAATATATATTTTTTTCAATTTTATATGTTTTATTTTATAAAATAAACTTCTTCTTTAGAATAGGGACATAATAATTTACCTTGGTTAAAAGTTTGGTTTTTTCCTGATAAAATCCATATTTTTATGAATAGTGAAAAATACTGCATTTTAATTAAACATTTCCTTTTCATATAATTTATTTATATACTTATATGGCCCTATTAATTAGTTTTGAAGTGTAATTGGATTATGTCTTTACAATTTAATCCAATTATGTTCATTTTAAGTAATTTTACATTTAAATTGGACATAAACACATGCCAATCTTTTGATAGTTTTTATTTCGTAAAAAACCCATTTTCCAGTTTTGACAACAGGAATTAATTTTAAACTAATTTCTTACAATTCTGTGTTTTGAATTTGGAAAATTAGATTATATATTTGGAATTAGATGATCCAAATTATGTAAATAGGTAACTTTGATTTTTGGACGTTATGAATAGTAACTTCAGTAATTATTTTTATTTACCATGGTTAAAGGGTAAATCAAGTAAATAAGGGTAAAAAATTATATTTTAATAACATAAAACTACCTTAACACATGTACTAATCATATTTTATGAGATCTTTCCGGCCATTATCATACATGGGTCTATTTTAGGACCCCATGGAGCCACTTGGGGTTTGAAAATGACCTTTTATTATATTTATTTTAAAGAAAAGGGAAATATAACATAAACATGTATCTCCTAACTAAAAAAAAAATTATATAGTTTATATAAATGATATCTTAGACTATAAATATTAATTATAAAGTTAAAAATATTTCCTATATCATGGTATTTTATTTATAATTTTTAGACATTATATAAATAAATATATGTATGACATATTGATGATGCAATGATTACCTTATTAATGAAATATTCAAATAAATGATATTATAAATATTAAAATAAAAGTAATTTTAACATTTTTATTCCATCCATGAATTTTTGGATGACATTGAAATGTGATGGATGGGATAGTCCTTTTTTTTCTAAGGAATCAAGTTGTTATGACTTTAACACAAATCAATTACTAAACAGTGTCAAAATTGACATAAATGCATTTTTATAACCAATTCTATTTTATTAAATGATATAATTGTCTTAAAAATCTAAGATTTAGAAAAATGACTTATATAATGTTAAAAATTTCATTAAATATCTAGTTTTATTTTATTGTCATTATATATTAACTATAGTAACCATATATTATGAAAAATACAAGAAGACATGGTAAGAGTTGATGTTTTTAACTAATGGTTAAAGCTAAAATATAAGGTTAATTTTGTGAAATAAACTTTTCTAAAACCTATTTGTTGAGAGGATTTTGAATCATCATAATATTATCATTGAAATATATAAATTTTTAACTATTATAATTCTAAAATCAATTAATAATACAATAATATTTCAATACTTTCATAAAGTGACCCTCCTCTCTCTTATAAAAGACCACCACCTCTACCCACATACTCACACATCTCAAGAACATTGTATCATCAAAATTATAATCAAATAAGATCTAAAAATAACTTTATTACTTCTATAAGCCTTTCCTTGGGTAGAAAGAAACTCAAATAATCCTTTTGGCTCAAATCAAAAGGAGTTACCCAATTTTGAGGTAACATCTTATCTCAAGATCCTATCCTTTACTTTCCTTCTCCACCATCTATGCTCTTTTTATTCTATTATTTTATAACAAAACTAGTATCATAAATATATTAGGATGTTTTTATTATAAGGGTTCAAACTACACTAACACATACCTCTATCTAATGGATATAGAACATACTATTTCTGTGTACAACAAACTACTGCCTCACGAAACAATGATTGTTCAATATTCTTCTACCACCTCTCATGGTGGAAATTATGATCAAACTGTTTTTATATATTACATATATTATATTAATATTATCTCTATTCTTCTATAATTTTTATTTACAACATACCTTCTTGATTTCTATAATGTGTAAATACGATAATTTCATTTGAGGAAGTGTGTACTACCACCCCCAAAAAGTGATATGAACCATTCATGCTATACATGGAATGTATAAAGGATGGTTTTATTAAAAATATTATACATACATGAAATTAATATAATAATGGTATAATAATATACTTTTATATCATTTTATTATTGTTCTTTTATTATGACAATGAAATGAAAGTAGCATTCATGCATACATACGACCTACTGTCTCCATGAACGATGCATTTAATTTCTTATCTCCAAATGTTATGGAATATTCTAAATAAATATAATATATATATATATATATATGATATTTAAATCATGAATAATATTCTAAATACAATGGAATTATGGCTACATGGACAATTTACATCAAAAAAGTTCATTTTTGATTCAAGTACTTAATATCGACAAAATGACCGATATAAACATAAATAATTCTATAATTTTTATAACATGGTAATAAGTGATATAAAAAAAATAATTAAAATGAAAAAGGTTATCAAGATATTATAAATTAACCTAAGTTTATTATTTAGGAACATAATAATTGTACATGATGAGTTGAACATAAGGAAAGGGACTTCATCTCAATCTTCTTTCATTGAGTCATATTTTGATGTTATATGCTAGTTTCTTTTATATGGTGTATAATAATCACCTTGAATTTTTATTTCATTCAAAGTGAATCTTTTTTCTATGAAGTTTTTTACTAAATGACATAAAGGTATGTTTTTAATGTATTTGATGACAACGACCCCTCTACCACTGTAACCGTTATTTGATATTTGGATTCCTTTTTAAGCCTTAATGTTTTTAAAATGAAAATAAATCCCTTATTCCCTTTTTGGGTGTTTTGGAATTGAAATTGTTTTTAAAGTGTATTTAATATTTTAATATCTTTGAATGATCTCTTGTGATTTCAGATGAAATTTTATGAGTGAAATGTTGATAATTGAAATCTTTTGTGTGTCAGGATTATATAATGGTATTTGGATATTTGATGGGTGGTTATGTGATAAACCAAGGTAGGTTGTTATGTGATAAACCAAAGGATGAGTGGTTCTATGATAAAATTATGATGGGTGGTTACTTTATAACATCCAACACATTGGGTATGGAAGTCAGATGTATGTCTATTCCATTTAGTGATATGTGTGGAAGTCAACATATGGTTATTCCATTTTAGTATTTTTATGCCCAAGTTACCTTTATTTGTTATATTTTTATTTCTAAGGGTTTATGGTAATATTTTTGTTACAAAAAGGGTAATAAATGATCTTATATTCAGTGAAGTATATTTACTACTTCTTAAAGGTAGAATGTATTACTTTATGATAAAGTATTGATGGTTTTCAAGTTATCCCAAGTCTAACAGTTTTCCTTCTTTTTTGCATCCCTTACTGAGCTTTTTATGCTCATCCCATGTTTTGAAATGTTTTTCACAGGTCTTAAAGAATAATAGAGTCAAGGATGGGATCAAGAAAAAGTTATGTTGTTAAAACATGAACTGTACCATGTTTCATTTTAAATAGTTTTTTTATGAAAAAAATGGATATTGAGTAGAAGTTTCTACATGTTTCATTTAAAATAGTTTTTGGTATGTAATATACTACGAATGTTTCGGAGATTGGTAAATATCTTTGTGTGGGCATGATCAACCCATGCATGGGAAAAGACCATGTGGTTAGGGATGAGACTATTTTTTCATGTTATTTGATATTATAGATGATTATTATTTCACCTTGATTGATTGATATACCTTATGATTCTTACTGATTTATGAGATTTATAGTATTTTACCCCTGGCATAGTATGAAAAGGAAGTATTGTTACATTCATCATTATAGGCATATAATGATTAGCATGACATGCATATTCTATACCATGTAGATTGTATTTCTTATCTAAATGGTATATGTTGAATGTACCTTGTGTGTTTAGTCGCATGATTACATGTATACCATGTTTAGGTTATTATTTAGAATGCTTACTTGTACACCTTACCATGTGTTAAATTTTAATGTTTACAAGTATTTACTACTATGTAATATCAATCAAGGATATAATTATAGAATATTATTGGTTATTAAAGTGCATGTATCAACCTAAATGGTATTTTACTGTATAGATTGATGGTGATACCATTACTAACAAATCATGGAATGTTTGATTCATGAACCATTGGTAACATGGGATGAAAAATTTATGGGTATGATTGAATGTGTTCCAATTATAGAGACCCTGACTTCTCGTATATAGATATTATATCTTTTTAGATACATATTCAATACATTACGCAAGCATGTTCCTAATAACCATAACAATTTAGTGTGTTTGGAGACTAGGTAAAAAATCTTATAACTTGGTGAAAGATTATGAAAATATCCCAAAACAATCTTCACCTTTAGTACTCTTCATAAACCTACCCTACTTAAAACCTTTATTCACAACTTGGGGAAAGGAAACATAAGAATATGAGAGATCAGATTCTAATAAAGGGTAAATAAGGTATATATGTAATCACAACATGAACGTAAGGGTATGAGAACATGAGAATAAAAAATAAAAACCACACCCTTAATATCAAGGATCAGAATATTGAGTCATGGAATAAATATTGGTAGTTCGTAAGAGATTAATCATAAAAAAATCCCAGAATATGTGTTGCAAGAGCATAAAAATAGCACAAGACATAGAATTTTGGCATACACATAAGCATAGAAAATCATTTCCATAGTATTCAAGGCACACTACAAAGGATATCATAGTTTCTGACATCACCTATTTTGATAATCTCAATCATGTTTCAATATGATTTGATAATCCCAAATAATGATTATCTATATATTAATTCTTTCAATCTATGAAATACTAATATTAAGTTGATAAAAATATCAAAATAATCATTAGAATATGTTAATCAATGTTTATCTATGTTTATACATACTTTGAAATAATTCTAACTCAATATGGATATGTTTTTCATAGAACAGACAAGTGTTAAGTCCATTGGTATGCGTAAGTCCACCGATATGAACTTATCTACTGATACAGACAAACAGATACACAGATACTGATAAAGCTAAGTTCACTGGTACAGAAGTCTACTGATATGGATAAGGTCACTGATATGCATAACAACAACCGATAGAATAATTCTACTGGTAAGCAGAATTTGACTGATACAGACCTATCGGTACATAGTCTACCGATAAGAAAAGGTCACTGATAGGCAGTTACCTATAAAGATAGACAACTACCGATATGAAGTCCACCGATACAACTATAAAGTATACCGATACTAACAGACAGATGGAAACCGCTATAAAGTCTACCGATACCCGAATTCCACCAGTACGAAAGAGCTACCGATAGGAGGAGCTACCGATGGAAAGAGCTACTGATACATAGAGATACCATTATAAAGGATAACTACTACTGATATAGAAGAACTACCGATACAAGCTCACTGATACTAAGAGCTATCGATGGAAACCAGTCACAATTTATCTAAACTATATTTCTATTTGTTTATTTAGAAATGGTTATATTTGATGATTTTAATACACCTGCTATTAATTAATGATAGTGGTTGTAATTTCAGGAACTGTACCTCATACTTGTAAAAAGGTAATCATTCCCATTTCCGAAGCTAAAGATATAAAAGGGAACCTCGAAAGAAAACAAAACTTTGATGCATATATACAATAGAGGGGATACATCCTTACTCTCTTAGAAATGAAGAATAATGGACATACACGGGGACATTCATACAAGAAGATAACACGAGATGAACTTTAGTCAAGGAGTGAATAATTACAATGATCTATTCATTCACTCAAGGTGATCAAACTGAACTTGAAATTCAAGGAAGAAAATGACACTCTGTTTTTAGACAAAAACCAGAGAACGACTCAAAAGCAATTCTGATTAATCAAAAGGAGTCCAGAGCTGCACTTCAAATCACTAGAGCATTCTAAAATTCATATCTACTCTCTCTTAGTGATTATTTTACTTACTTTTTGAGTAGTGTGTATACTCTGTATATCCCATACACACACTGTCTCCTGTGCTAAACTGAAGGATTTCTAAATCCTCACAAAATCTTTTCCCTATACTATTGTATCCCACTGTGGATAGTGGTATAGGTCAAGTGTGACCTTGATAGCCTGTGTGATATTGTTTTGTTTGCTATGAAGAACTGTGGTAGAGGTCAAACGACATGGAAAGTATTTTTACTGTTGTTTTACCCCGATCCAGGGTGTGGATCAAAGTTTATATATAAACTATTTAAGAGGAATACGTCTCGTCTTGAGACTGAACCTCCTGGTTATATCTGCTGTGCTTATTTATTTTGTTTTAAAATATATTGAATATTCCAATGCTAAGTACTTTAAATATAAATCTATTTTGAAGTAACTCTGATAGTTGAACTAACAAGTGTTTATAACTTTTGTTAGTCAGTAAGTTAGTTTCAAAAGTTAACTAATCTTCAGATTGATTTGACTGAGAAATAATCAATCTCTTGAGAATCTAATTGGAAACTTACAATCCTTATAAATTCACTAAAATTTATCTTGTTATTAAATTTGAGGGATTTTTTATTAGAAATATTTTAAACAAATTTTTTTATTGGAACTCAATTCACCCCCACTCGAGTATCCACTCCGACCAACATTTGGTATCAAAGGGTTGTTTGTTCTTAATAAATGATTTCCAAATACTTTGGTTTTCAAATGTGATTTTAGTTGTATCTTAAAGATATTAAATTTCTATTAGTTCTAAATTTTATCTCTTTAACTATACTTTCTAACATATAATTTTGCATAATAGACTAGAAGGTGATACTACTAATAGGACACCTTTCTTTAATGGTGTTAATTATGCTCAATGGAAAATGAAAATGAAAATTCATTTTGAAATTATGGGATTTGATATCTGGACTTCTATAAAGACTCAGTATAAGATTCCAGAAATTGAAATAACTACAAGGGATGAACCTACTAAAACAGATTACAATAATAATTGTAAAGAAATGAATGCCCTGTACTGTGCTTTAGGAGATGAAGAATTTAATTTCATATCTTCTTGTAAAACTACTTACTAAATTTGGGATAGTTTTGCTATTTCCCATGAGGGAACAACCAATGTTAAACAAATGAGATTGAGAAACTACACTATTAAATATGATAATTTTAAAATGAATCCTGATGAACCTATCTCTGACATGTATCTTAGGTTCAACGAAATTGTAAATACAATGAGCTCACTTGGAAAAGTTGTTCCTACAAAAGAACAAATCATGAGGATACTAAGATGTCTTCCAGAAAGATGGAGAGGCACATCAGTCTCAATAAGAGAATCATGTGACATAAGTTCACTTCCTGTTAAAGGGCTGATTGGTAAGTTGATGATGTATGAAGAAGAACTGAAGGTAAAAAATGAAGAAGATGATGAACCTATGAATAGATCAGTGGAATTTAAGCGTACTGCCTCAAGGAGCTAGGACAAGGAGAAAGTTCACATACACAATGAAATCTCAACAAGTGGATGTTCAGATTCTGATAGTGATGAATAGATGGATCAAATAGCCAGGAGATTAAAGAAATTCTATAGGAAGAAGAAATTCTTCAGAAAATTAAACTACAAAGGAAAGTATGACCAATGAGGTAATTGGAAGAAAAATTGGAAGAATGTTGACAAGGATGATGAGATAGTGCGCTATGAATGCAAAAGGAAAGGACACATTAAGGCTGACTGTCCAAAGTTAAAGTTCAATAAGAAATATGACTATAAGGATAGAAAATATAAGAAAGCCATGAAAGAAACATGGAGTGATTCAAAATACAACACAAGTGAATCTGAGACTTCTGATGCTGAAAATAATCATGCCAACATGTGATTCATGACAAACACATCTGAGGTAACATTGGATACTCCTGCTTTAAATTATTATTATTCTGGAGATGATTCTGAATCTGAAAATATTTCTATTGAAGAATTATTTGAATATTGTAATATTCTAGAAGAAACCTCTAATGAATTGAAGGACAAGTATAAATCATTGAAGAAATAACATGCTTTGACCAGTTCTGTTAAAGTTTCACTTGATATAGAAAAGGAAAAGAATGCTCAATTACTTAAGGAAAATACTGAACAGAAATTGTCCAATGAGAAACTTAGAAATGACTTAAAAAATTTCATGAATAGAAAGACAATTCTTACTCAAATTCTAGGAAAACAGGTGGAACCAAAATATACCACTAGAATAGGCTATCATCCTAGACAGAAATAGATTACTAAAAGTAGATTTATTCCTAAATCTGGACAGAATGCTCCTAGTTTTAGAAATTAATATGCTTCAACTTGTTATTCACATAGTTATAGATCAAATAATGTTTATCTTTCAAAATATATTGATTCTGTAAATTATATGAGATCCATAATACAAATCTGGTTACCTAAAGCTTTGCTTGCTAACCTGTCTGGACCCAAGAAGATCTGGGTACCAAAATCATTTTCTGTTTAAACATGTTTTGTAGGAAACTTTCTTGATGAGTTCCTGTAAGAAGATATGGTACTTGGACAGTGGATGTTCAAGACATATGACTAGATATTACTCATTATTCAAGAGTTTAATCAATATTGATGGAGGACATGTCACCTTTGGTGATAATTCAAAACAAAAAATCATCGACCTTGGCCAGCTTGGTAACACTGATTCAATTTTAATTTCTAAAGTATTTTTTGTTGATGAACTTAAGTATAATTTGTTAAGTGTTTCTCAGTTGTGTGATGATGGTTTCAATGTTAAATTTGAAAATGATTCTTGTAATATTTTTAATTCTAAAAATATTTTAGTATTTTCTACCCTAAGAAATGAAAATGTTTATGCAGTTGATTTGAATTCTTTGGCTAAACAAAATGCTACTTTCTTAAATACTTTTCATAAAGAATCTTGGCTATGACACATAATATTAGGACACTACAATATTCATTCACTTATAAAATTGACTAGGAAGAATTTAGTTAGAGACCTACCTCAACTAAAATTCCCATTAGACAAAATTTGTACTCCCTGTCAAAAGGGAAAAAAACATAAAGTTTATTTTAAATTAAAGAAATAAGTTTCAACTTCTCAACCTCTCGAGTTGGTTCACATGGATTTATTTGGACCTTCTAGAGTTTCTAGTTTAAATGGGAAGCACTAAGTCTATGTCTTAGTAGATGAATTTTCTAGATACACTTGGGTATACTTTCTTGCTCACAAAAGTGAAGCTTGTTCTTATTTTATCATGTTCTCCAAGTCTGTAGAAAATCTTAGTGGACTTAATATTTAGAACTTGAGAAGTTATCATGGCCGTGAGTTTGAAAATCATGAGTTTGAATCTTACTGGCCACACAATGGCTATAGTCACAACTTTTATACCCCTAGGACACCTCAACATAATGGTGTAGTAGAAAGAAGGAATAGAACCCTTCAGGAAATTGCAAGAAATATGCTTAATGAGTATGATTTACCAATTTATTTCAGGGCTGAAGCAGTGAATAAAACTTGTTATATTATAAATAGAGTTTTGATTAGACCTATTATTAAAAAGACGCCTTATGAACTGTGGAATAATAGGAAGCATAAAGTTAGTTACTTCAGAGTTTTTGGTTGCAAAGTCTTTATTCTTAATACTAAGGATAATCTTGAAAAGTTTTCTTCTAAAAGTGACGAGGGAATCTTTTTAGGTTACTCTATAACCAGTAAATATTATAGAGTCTTTAATAAAAGAACCAAATGTTTGTAAGAATATATTCACATCAAATTTGATGAAACTGATCCACATGAACCTAAGTCTTCTCTTGAAAATCTTGAAGAAGATCTGTCTGTTCTAGACCTTAATGATAAAATCAATGAACCTATTGTAAAGACAACCAGTTCTAGACATATTCCAGAATCTGCTTCTAGTGAACCCGAACATAGAGAAGAACCTGAAATTTCTAGTCCCACCTTTACTAGATCAACTAGGATTCTAAAGAATCATCCTTTAGATGTTGTTGTTGGTAATATTGATAGAGGGACACAGACTAGAGCTTCTCTTAGAAATCAGGATGAACATCAAGCCTTTCTTTCATAGTTAGAACCAAAAAATATCAATGATGCAATCAGTGATGAATTTTGGGTAATGGATATACAATAATAACTAAATCAATTTGAAATAAAGAAAGTCTGGGAATTAGTTGACAGACCTAAGGACACTTTGACCATAGGCATTAAATAGGTTTTTAGAAATATGGTTGATGAGTTAGGAAACATAGTTAAAAACAAAGAAAGGCTAGTTGCACAAGGGTATAGTCAAGATGAAGGAATATACTATGAGGAAGCCTTTGCACCTATAGCTAGATTAGAAGCTATTAGGATTCTACTTGCCTATGCTACTCATCTGAATTTCAAGTTATATCAAATGGATGTTAAAAGTGATTTTCTAAATGGTTTTATAATTGAAGATGTTTTTGTTGAACAACCACTTGGATTTATTAATCCTCATTTTCCAAATTGAGTTTTTAAACTTTCTAAAGATTTATATGGATTAAAACAAGCTCCACGAGCTTGGTATGATAGACTTATGAATTTTCTTATTTCAAAAGTTTTTTCTAAAGGGATCGCTGATCCAACTCTCTTTATTAAAATAATTTCCAAAGATGTTTTGATGGTGAAAATATATGTTGATGATATTATCTTTGGATCTTCTAAAAATGATTTGTGTATTGATTTTTCAAAGAGTATTCAAAATTAATTTGAAATGAGTTTAATGGGAGAACTCAAATAATTTGTTGGATTTCAAGTTTTTCAAAATGAAAATGGTATTATTTTAAATGAAAGTAAATACACAAAGGATCTTTTAAAACATTTTGGTTTAGATATTATTAAGAAAAGTGATACACCTATGAGCACTATTTGTAAGTTGGATGCTGATGAAACTGGAAAACCAGTGGATCAAACCAACTACAGAGGTATGATTGGGAGTCTGCTTTATCTTACTACTAGTCGACCATATATTATCTTTGGTGTGTATGTGTGCATGATTTCAAGCTAATCCTAAAGAATCTCATTTACATACTGTTAAAATAATTTTCAAATATCTTAAACATACTACTAACTTAGGATTATTTTATATAAAAGGATAATATTTTGATTTAATAAGTTATTCAGATGCTGACTTTTCTGGTTTCAAGTTATATAGAATGAGCACATCTAGAACATGTCACTTATTGGGAAAATCCTTAGTATCTTGGTGTAGTAAAAAATAGAATTATGTTGCATTGTATACTGCTGAAGCAGAGTACATTGCTACTAGTAGTTACTGTGCAAAAATTCTGGGGATGAAACATACATTATTGGACTATGGTTATCAGTTTAGTCATGTCTCTATAAACTATGATAACACTAGTGCTATTAATTTCTATAAGAATCCCGTGTCTCACTCTAGGACCAAACACACTGATGTAAGACACCACTTTCTGAGAGATCATTACCAAAAGGGAGATATTACTCTTTAATTTATAGGTACTGAACATCAATTAGCTGACATTTTCACCAAACCTTTAAGTTTGGATAGGTTAAGTTACATTAAACATGAGTTAGGAATGATAGACTCTGTTTAGCCAAACCTCACCATTAGAAACCTCACTGTTAAAAACCTCACTGTTAGAAACCTCACCGTTAGAAACCTCACTATTAAAAACCTCACTGTTAGAAACCTCACTGTTATAAACCTCTCTATTAGAAACCTCACTTTTAGAAACCTCACTGTTAGAAACCTCACTGTTAGAAACCTCACTGTTAAAAACCTTACCATTAGAAACCTCACCGTTAGAAACCTCACCATTAGAAACCTCACTGTTAGAAACCTCACAGTTAGAAACCTCACCGTTAGAAACCTCCCTGATATAACTCACTGGTATGAACCTCACCGGTATACTTCACTGTTAGAATACCTCACTGTTAAGAATCCTCACCGGTATACCTTACCATTAGGATTGCGCTATTTTTAAACTTATTTATCTTTAGCCGCCCGAATCTGTATCGTTTATATTTTACTTATTATGTTTTATTTATTTATTTTGTGATTCCTAAATGATAAAAAATATGATCCGACCTCTCTCAATCCACCTCGAACCCTTTACCTTCAAGCCTTAGCTCCAAAATCTTCGAACCCTACGCCTCACGAATCGCAAAATGGAAAGAGTAAAGAGACCATCAGTCAGTGAGAAGTCTGATGAGCCGAATGCCAAGAGACTCAAAGGAGAGTCTAGTTGTAGAAGTGAAGTGAAGAAACCAACAAATCCACATCTCGTTCAAAGGGAAATAGTAGTTGATAAAGAGTTGTGTGTGGAATGGTTGATTTCTAGTAAGTCTTTAGTTCTGGAAGTACTGGAAGATTAAAAATGGGTAGAATTATTCTCAAACAACAATGGCCCCTATTATCTGAAGCTGGTAAAAGAGTTCTATGAATTTTTTCGTTTTGAAAAATCAGAAGCTGAGAACAGAATGGTTTCAGTTGTGAATGGAATGAAAATATCCTTTTTATCTGTTGAGTGGCTTGAATGCTTGAATGTCCCACATGAAGGAATTTTTGGATATTTCTCAAAATCAGTACCTCCTACCAGTGAAATTTTTGAATATGAAGATGCTCTGGAAGAATTAATAGGAGATGGTACACCAAGAAAGGTAGTTGCTGTAGAAATGGATGGAGAGAACCAGTTAATTTTCAAGTTCATCCAACATGTGCTAAGTCCAAGAAGAGGAGACTTTTAAATTCTGAAATATCAAGATATTTATTTCCTGCATCTGTTAAGACATGGTGTTAAAGTGAATCTGTGTAGGATGTTAATGACTCAGATTGAGGATATGACCAGGCCCAAATCAAATTCCAATGATTTATTCTTTGCAAATTTAATTTTGGTTATGATCAAAGTGAAGGGTGTAGCTGAGTCTCAGGATGAGACAGTAGTTGTAAGGAACACTTTTTTCATCACTAGAACTGTCTGTAAGTACATGAAAATCAATTGTAATCCATGGAGAGGAGAATGGTCCAGTGATGATGAGAAGCTATATGATAAGTTTAATCCTGTGGATCATCCTTCTAGGCCTAAGGATGTGAGGGATCCGGGTCTAGGACCTGATGAAGAGGAACCTCAGTATAATGATGATGCTGATTAAGAGGATACCTCTGTTGCTGATGGAAGGGATGCAGACTTGCCTCCAAGTCCTGTTGCTGAAATTGTATCATCTAGAAAGGAAACAGTCTTGGAAGAGAGAAATGAAGAAGCACCTATTGATTAGGAAGACTAGACTGCCCCAGAGAATGAGGAAGAAGAAGAATCTGAAACTGAAGCATCTACTCCTTCCACCTTGAGTTTGAGTCCATTGATTGGAAGTACTGCTGTGCCAAAGGCTGTTCTTGATTAATTAAATAAACCTGCACCTATTCATGAGGAACCTCTTGATGTTGGAGATATGTAAATGGTTGTGGAAGACTCTTCTGAGGAAAAGAGAGCTGCTGAGGGTGATGTTGCCTTACATATAAAAGAGAATGAACAAATTGAGGGGGAGCATCCAAATAGACTTGGAAATGTTTCAGTAGCTGATGGAATTAAAGATTGGGCAGAAGACCCAGGTTTTGTTTTTTGTGGGTTGGACTATCTTGATTCTAAATATGAGACACCCATGAATAGACCACAAGTTAACTATGATATCTTTTCTGAGGTTTTACCTGAGGATGTGGTAAGGAAAGCTTATCTAGACCAGTTGAAGTCTGATCTTAAGACCTCTTTTTTGGAAGAGATAAGAAGAATGGAAACCTCATTTATATTATCCATTAAATCTGTTATGAATGAATCTGTGGATAGTATTGTTTCAGAAAGAGAACCTGTAGTCGTTCTTGACAATCTGGTTACTAAGGCTGATCTTGAGTCTTTAAATGTTGAGTTGAAGGAGACTTGGACTGCATCTGTTGCAGATTTAAAGAGCTATTTTGTTGAAGAGATAACCAAAATGGAAAAATCTTTTGAACTCTCTCTTGGATGTACTATGTCAACAACTATGATAGAGATGATGAATGAGATCAGAGTATGTCATACTCAGATTGAGAGCCGGATAGGAGCTGTTGTTCCCTGGAAGCAGTCTGTTGCTTCTCTGACTACCTTGAGTAGTTCTCAAGCTCAACTGAATACTGATATCAATTACATTAAAGGTGTAGTAAGGAAATTTGTGGATGTCTTTGAATATTTTAATATGTCGGTCAAAGACAATATGATCACTCAGGATTTGGTTTTCCTAAAGTTGATAAGAAACTTAACCAAATCATTCAAGGAGACTATTTCATTCACTGTCAAACCACTTGCTCCATCCAGTGCTTCTTTAGATGTTGATCAGTTTCGAGCAGTGATGAGAGAAGATCTTGGATAGTCTTCTACCAGTGGCTCTGTAGACTCTACTTCCTTGACCCAAGTGGTTACTACCACTAGGGATATAATAAAATTTTTCAGGATTTTATGAGAGAAGCCACTGATTCTCAGAAAGAAGTAAAGGAAAAAGTGGATTACTACTTCCAAAGGGTTTATACCAAGCATCATCGCAACAACCATTTCAAGATTATGTTAGAAAACATGAAGCTACCCCCAGTCACTCAAGCTTTCAAAGAACAAGTAAGAAAGCATAGAGAGTTTACTCCTTCTCTAGACAAGTTCATGGAGAATAAGGATGACTTAATTTCTTCTATGGAAAGAGGAGGAGGAATCATTATGAACTTTAGGAATCTGTTGCTACCATTTTTGCATGTAGAAAGTACTCCTATCATTGCACCTCCAAATCTTCCTGCCTCTACTCAGTCTGCCTCCATTCCTTAGATGACTCTATTCCATGAAATCGAGAGTCTCACTCCTATGATCACACAGAGAGCTACCCACTACATGCCAGGAATAATCTCTGTTGCTCAACCACCAGTCGTGCTTTCTAGAATTTCCAAGCCTTCTACTGAAGCTAGCCAACCTGAGTCTACCTCTAAACCCAAAGCCAAATCGAATTTTGACATTCAAGAGGTTTATTGATTAGTGTCTAAGACCTTTGATGGTAATCACTTGTATTCTTTTGGTTCACTTCTATATTTCTATGTATTTTTTGCCTCAAGTAATATATCAATGCTTTCATTCTCTCTTTTACCTTTTATTACTTTTCTTTTCCTATATTTCCTATCTGTCCCACCTTTTTCTAATCACAAAGGGGGAGACATAATATCTAAGGAGGATAAATAAGGGATAAATAATATAACAGGGGAGAAATATTACAAAGGGGGAGAACCGATATGAAGAATCATTATATTTTATGAGCATACTAAATTTCTCTCTGATACATTTGTTGTATATCTCTGATACAGTTATTTCATACCTCGGATACATTTTCATCTAATAATATATTCTATGATACATTTATCTTGTAACTATAGAACATTGTTTTTATTATTACCTTTGATTCAATTGCATTTAATACTATATCCTTTGATACATTTAAAATCTCACATTTTAAAATTTCATTACTCACACTGAGAAATAAAAACCATTATATTTTATACTGATACATTAATGATTATTTTGGATTACAATACCATAAGTTGTGATTATCAAAAAGGGGAGGTTGTTGAACTCACCTGTTTTGATAATCTCAATTGTGTTTCAATATGCTTTGATAATCCCAAATAATGTTTATCTATATATTAATTCTTTAAATCTAGGACATCCTACTATTAAGTTGATAAAAATATCAAAATAATAATTGAAATATGTTAATCGATGTTTATCTATGTTTATACATACATTGAAATAATTCTAACTCAATCTGGATATGTTTTGCATAGAACATATAAGTGTTAAGTCCACTGGTATGCGTAAGTCCACCGGTATGCACATAGCTACTAATACAGACAAACAGATACACAACTACTGATAAAGCTAAGTACACCGGTACAGAAGTCTACTGATATGGATAAGGTCACCGATATTCATAACAGCTACTGATAGAAGAAGATCTACTGATAGAATAAGTCTACTAGTATGCACAAGTCGACTGATACAGACCTACCGATACATAGTCTACCGATAAGAAAAGGTCACTGATACACAGTTACCGATAGAGACAGACAACTACTGATATGAAGTCCACCGATACAACTATAAAGTCTACCAATACTAACAGACAGACGGCTACCGCTACAAAGTCTACCCATACACGAATGCCACCAGTATGAAAGAGCTACCGATTGAAGGAGCTACCGACGGAAGGAGCTACCGATACATAGAGCTACCGTTATAAATGATAACAACTACGATATAGAAGAAATACCGATATAAGCTCACTGATACTAAGAGCTACCGATGGAAACCAGTCACCATTTCTCTAAACTCTATTTCTATTTGTTTATTTAGAAAAAATCATATTTGATGATTTTAATGAACCTGCTATTAATTAATGATAGTGGTTGGAATTTCAAGAACCATAACTCGTACCTGTAAAAAGGTAATCATTCCCATTTTCGAAGCTGAAGATATAAAAGGGAACCTCGAAAGCAACCAGAAATTTGACACATATATAAAATAGAGAGGCTACATCCTTACTCTCTATGACTTGAAGAATACTGTACATACACGAGGACATTCATACAAGAAGAGAACATGAGATGAACTTTAGTCAAGGAGTGAAGAATTACAACGATCTCTTCATGTACTCAAGATGATCAAACTAAACCTGAAAGTCAAGGAAGAAAACGACACTCTGTTTTTAGACAAAAACCAGAAAAGGACTCAGAAGCATTTCTGATTAATCAAAAGGAGTCCATAGATGCACTTCAAATCACTAGAGCATTCTAAAACTCATATGTAATCTTTCTTAGTGATTCTTTTACTTGATTTTTGAGCAGTGTGTATACTCTGTATATTCCATACACACACTATCTCCTATGCTAAAATGATGGATTTATAAATCCTCACACAATATTTTCCTTATACTCTTGTATCCCACTGTGGATAGTGGTAGAGGTCAAGTGTGACCTAGATAGCCTGTGTACTATTGTTTTGTTTCCCACGATGGATTGTGGTAGTGGTCAGATGACCTGGACAATCTTTTTACTATTGTTTTACCCTGATCCAGGGTGTGGATCAATGTTTATATATAAACTATTTGAGGGGACTAAGTCTTGGATTGAGACTGAACCTCTTGGTTATATCTACTGTGCTTATTTATTTTTTTAAACTATATTTAATATTCCACTGCTAAGTATTTTAAATATAAATCTATTTTAAAGTAACTATGATAGTTAAACTAGAAAGTGTTTATAACTTTTGTTAGTCAGTAAGTTAGTTTCAAAAGTTAACTAATCTTCAGATTGAGTTGACTGAGAAATAATCAATCTATTGAAAAACTAATTGAAAACTTACAATCCTTATAAATTTACTATAGTCTAGATTTTTATTAAATTTGGGGGATTTTTTATTAGAAATCTTTCTAACTAAATTTTTTATTGGAACTCAATTCACCCCCCTCTTGAGTATCCACTCTGACCAATAATAGTGGAATAGTATTTCCCCATAAAACATCATAGTAGTCAATGTTCACTCCCAAGACCCTCATAGAGGACAAAGTCCCTTACAAAATAGGGTTCAATACCTATTAATATCCTGCCTATCTCAAGAGATATAAATATTTAACCAATAAATTGGAGAGAGATATAAGTCCCACCCATCACACAATGAAAATCTTACATATGTGTGCCACCTGATCATAAAATATTCATTATACCATAATCCATGAAATGAAATTATTTTCATGAACATTTTCTAATATCATAACCTATGGAAAATAGATATGTTTCATAATCACTTCATCATAGTATAACCCATAAAAATTAGTGGGTTTGTAATATTTTTATCATGGTATAAGCCATGGAAGTGAAATAGGCTTCACAAATATCTTGTTATAATAATCATAAAACATCCAGAAAAAGAATAAGAATTGTATCCTTGGATTATATCCCAAGTAAATAATAAGTAACATAAAAGGATGCCAACATAGATGGAAAATGATTTTGGAATATCACTTAGAATATTTATTGAGGAAAATACATTTTATTTCAAAATAACTTTTTTTTAAAATTCATAAAAAAATTTAGAAATACTTTTATTTGAAAATAACTTTTAAAACTTATAAAGGAATCTTTAAATATCTTTTAAATTTTTTTTAGAAAAATATCCTTTCTACTTTGAAAATCACATTTTAAAATATAAAACATTTTAAAAATCATTTTCTTTGAAAATAACCTTGAAAACTTAAAAAATAATATTTAGAAATTATTTAAAAAAATTATTGAGAAAAATAACCTTTTCGATTTGAAAATCACTTTTTTAAACATAAAACAATTTTAAAATCATTTTTTTATTTGAAAATAATTTATTTAAAATATAAAAATTTCCCAAATATTAATTAAAAAATTTTGTTTGAATTTTTTTTAAACTTGTAATGGAATATTTCAATCATTGATTGGTTATGATAGTGTAAAATACTACTCATGGTGTGCGTGTTAAAAAAACAAATATTCTTTTCAAATTTTTGGAAAAATCCAGACGAGCATTATATGGAAAAAGAAATGAATATTCCTTTCATTTTTTTGTAAAAAGTCAAAAAATGGGTAAAAAAGTATATAATAAATCATTTTAAGAATTTTATTAACACTTTTGAAAACATTTTTAGAAAACATGGTTTTGGAATAAAAAGTGTTTTTGTCTAAAGAAAGAAATAAAGACGATTTTTCTTAAAAATACTAGTTTAAACTCTTGAGTCCATAAAGAGAGGAAAATGAAAGTTAAATGTGTATTATTATGAAATAAACATAGGATAGTAAAATTAAATAGTTTCATGGGATATATATCTTAATATTTTATTATCCAATACATAATCATGTGTAATCTCGATAAATGATGAGATTATAACTTAAAACCCTTACCAATTTGGTAACTTTGAATCATAACCCCATGAAATATTAACAATAAATGAAACATAAAATATCATGAGAATAAATAAATTCATGATATTACATGTCAAATGTATTATATATTCACCCCATAAAATAATATATGTGCATAACATAACATAGGTTTCAAAGAAGAAAAATTGAAAGAAAAATACCTTACCACTTGGGTATATTTTGAATCCTAAGAGCCAAAAAATAATGACATAAAATGAAACTTAAAATATCATTAATTTAAGTATATTCATGATATATCATGTCATAGGGGCATTATATATACCACAAAAAAGAAACAATTAGTGAATTTTCATATGTCTCCTAGAAATTAAAAAGAGATTTGAAATAACATACCTTAAGTCTCCACTTCTTTCATACATGTTTGAACCTAATATATAATAAATATAAGTTTATTATAAATATATTATATAAAAACACTTATATATTTCATATCATATGTGATTTACTTATGACCATTTAATAATCATTTATTAACAAGTTCTTTTTTAAAATCATGTTTCGAGTAATAACCGCTTTTTTCATATATGTTTTGATTTTTTATTTTCAGTCCTCTTACTTTGATCATGTTTACATAATTTATAAAATAAAAATAATTACATAATTATCATATTTATGCATCAATTATACTTTTAAGACTAATCAAGAAAGATGGTTTTTATAAATGAAGTATGTTACAATCATGAAGATGATAAACCGAACATATGCATGAGTAACGGTTCCATTTTTCAATGATATTTATCAAAATGAGGTAAGTAATATCTTATATTTACATAATTATCATAATATAATAAATAAAATATTATTTCATTAAATATACTTTTAAAAATCATCCATGTGGCATGGTGATGAAAAAAGAGTCACATCATTTCGTGAAGGCACTAGTCTCCACATACCAGAATGACGTAATCAAATTTTAGTGAGTGTAAAGGTTAGAATGGAAATGATATATTTTATTTTTAGAATGATAAATATTTCATGAATATCATAATTATTTCATTTATATCATATATATTTATTAACTTTATCCTTATTATCTTCCATATAAAGCGTTAATGAAAATGAATCACATCACTTTGTGTGGTGGTAGTCCACTGTATACATGAGTGACGTTATCTTATCCCCTATAGAATGGAAAGTAAAAAGGTATACATGATATATTGACTCCATAAGTATAATTATTTTATAAATATCATATATATACTTTAGATCCATCATTATACCCATCCGTGAGAGGTGGCAAGGAAAAAAAGAATGACATTGGTTCATGATGTGGTAGTCCTCCGTACAAATGAATGATGATTTCATAACCCATTTGATGGTATTATAGATGGTTTTAGGTCATTAATTCAACATAAAAACGTCTTAGTATATGGAAGATATTGAGTTTATTATATCAGCATAATTTAATAATAATTGAAGGAGGTTGTGGATGAAATAAAATAAAAACTATTTTTGAAGAACATCCCCTCTTCTTTAGGTAACCTCCTTAGGTTTTCATAAAAATACTTTTGATTCTGTATTTATGACCAAAATAATTATCCTAGGATGACATGAGATGGGGTATCCTTTTACAAGTGAGGTAAGTAGCACACATGCAATTTTTTTGAAAATAAAAATGTGTACCCACGTTTATCTCTTGCTAAAATGATAAAAAATTAAGTATTATAAAGACTTAGATATTATAGTGTCTAAATATGGCAAGAAAATAGATTTTGGAAAAGTTTTTAGGTCATTTTAAGCCTTATCTTTTTTATCTTAACCTCTAGTAAACCCATTTTTACCTTAATGTGATAATTAATTTTTTTGTTTTCACTATTCATTTAGGCCAAATATTAAAATGAATTTATAAGATATTATAAATTATTATTATTGAAAATTTTTAATCCATTTTTCAAATTAAATTCACAAAATTAGAAAACTTTTATTAAAAATTAATCCAGTAGATACGACGAGAAAGGGAGTTTTCAAAGAGAAAATATTCAAAAGTTTACCAAGTTTTTGTATCTAATTTCAATATGAAATTGATTCAAATGAAATAAATTAGATAAATTTATATATAATTTAAAAATTAAACTTTAAGACCAATTTAAAATTTAATTTAACTTTATAAATAATTTAAATGAAAATACAATTTTCAATTAAAATTCAGTATTTTTTTACTATTCATAAAAAAATTTCATCGTTTCTAAAGTTATAAAAAATTTACCCTAATATAATTTTTATAATAGGATTTTAAAAAATAAACTTAATTTTTTAAAATAAATTTTCCAAATGTGTAAAAAATTAAATTTAAAACAAAACTCTCAAATACGACAAAAAAGCGGGTTTCTAAGAAGAGTATTTTTTTCAAGTGCAAGATGATTTTATATTAATTCTATGTCTAATAATAATAATTTTATGAATCTCAAATAAATTATATATATATATAATCTATACATTTTATTCAAAAAATTCCTCATTATGGATTATTTTAATTAATTAAAACGGAGAAACATTATGAGCTTTAAAATAATTAAAAAAACCGATTTTAAACCCAAAAATAAACTTATACTAAAATCGAATATAAAGTTCATTAAAAAAAATTAGGTGGATTAAATATTAATAAATAATAATTTTGTTACTTTAAAACATAATTGTAAATTTAAATTACTTACTTTGTTGAAAATAAATAATAGTTTTATAAAAATCGCTATTTCTTACTATTCACTGAAAAATCAATATTTTTGGAAACATCCAAAAATTTCACAATAAATTAATTTCAATATGATGATTTGAAAAGGAAGTTCATTTTATCTAATAAGTTTTCTAAAATCTTTATAAACTGATTATAATAATTTCTCATAAAAATAAATAAAAATCAATTTTGAAGAAAACATTTTTTTGATTAATTTAATTACTTTACTAAAAATTTGTTTATTATTTACTAAGAATTTATAAATAAATTTATATTGAGCAGTAAATTTATATAAAGTAATTAATATTATTCATACCTGTCTACTTAATGACTAGGTTATAATAATCCAACGAGGTTGTACCTTAGTGGTATAGGCTCCTTCTTGGCATCCAAAAGACCCAGGATAAAATACAAGCAGGGACTAATTTCTAGGGTACTATAGCAGCACTATAGCAGGGTACTGTAGCGGCAGCAGTACTGTAGCAGTGTAGGCACTGTAGCAGCCCGGGTACTATAGCATTACTATTCACCGAGGGGCTCTTTGGGCCAAAAAAATGGGCTTTCGAGCCTTGTATTCAGGCCACTTGGACTTGGGACTTCGGGCTATGTAATGGGTCTGCCTCTACCCAGTGTAAAGAGGTCTTTGCTTTAAATAATAAAATGAGGCTTCATCCCCAACCTTTAAAAAAAACTAGGTTATAATAATATTATTTCATAATTCACTGAAGCTCAGGGTCTTATGTCATGAATGCTATCAAATAAACTCATTGTAGCATGTAACAAAAGAAATCTAAAAATTTAAATTAATTTGAAAAAAAATATTTTATAAAATGTTGGGATGTTAGATTCTACAACCCTTAAAATTAATTTCACTCTTTAAATTCATCTTGGTCTTCAAAGGATTGACATATAGAAATTTATTCATTGAAACCCACATTGTAAAAATGAATAATAAAACTTCCCTTAAAAAGGGAAATTTGGAAAAATAAAGGTTACTTAAAGTATATCATGACTAGGTTTAAACATATAAGAACATAGGTTGGAATTAGATATTTGGACATGTAATAAAAGCATAAATAATTATATATAGTGTTATAGATCATTAATCAGAAGAAAGTGAGTGATCTAGATAAGGTTAACGACCACAAAACCAAAAACCAAAGATGTGTGAAAAAGGTCATTGATATCATCAAAACTGATGATAACAAGAAAATATTTTATTTCAAGTTATTTTTCCTAAATTTGAAGAATTTTCATGAGAAAATATACTTACATTATTTCAATCCATTTCATAATTACAATCTCACCCTTTGGTCGTGCCTTGATCAATTTCCACTTCATATGTTACATTAAGAAACGAAGGTGAATATATTATACCTAATATAGTAATAGACCATATGATACATAAATATAATGATAATTAATTTTTTCTGTATTTAGCTATCATGAAAACACAATGGGTATCATAGGTTACTCAATATTCATAAATCATCACATGGTGAAGTAATACATTAATATCTAAAAACTTTATCCAAAGATCAACTTAAACCATTCCATAAATGGTTACCCTTATAACCCTTAAAAAATTAAACATTTATAAATAAGGTCACTAAATTTTTCAAAATCAACTTAACATTAATCCCCCAAATGACATGAAGTAGCTTTCAATTTTCACATACCAAACATGTGAATACCCTCATCATATATTCTCTTAAAACATGGTAATAACTTGAATTACCATAAAACATTATTGAAAACATACATTCTTCCTTATTCATTGAATAAAACCACATATTATTGAATATATTCCATAAATATAATAATTATATAAACTCCATCAATGATAGCATAAACCAATTTATCCACAAATCATTAATTAGTTCTATGGACATCAATACTATCCAATTTAATTTATTCATATCAATAATATCTTTATCCAAACTAATCACAATTTTCTTCAACGCCACGAACAAATTAAGGTCTATCCTCCCTTAGTAAAAATATTATTTTTCCATTCAAATCACTTTTCTTGGTCATTAGAATCATTCAAAATATTTTTTTCAAATCCTTAATGAAAAACATATACTGAAAAATATTTATATATTTTATAATTATTGAATTCCAATACATAAATACTTAAACCATCCCACTTCCTTTCAAACCATTAACTGGGCTTCATCATCTTGTACCTTATTACCTCTTTCCTTTGATATTTCATTCGTAGTCTCTTCATCATCAACCACACAACCATTACTTGTATAACCTTGCTGATTCTATTCATGAGCATTTACCTTAGGAAATCAATTTTCACAATTCCCACACTTTCCACATTTAAAACATTCCAAAGTTAATGATAATTTAGGGAAACCATTATTCTCATCCATTGCGTTAACCAAACTTTTATTTTTTTTCCTTTTTAGTTACTATATTTGTGTCTTTATTTTCCACAACCAAAACATCTTCTCATACCTCTGAGACATTCCCTTGATTTATTCTTCCCACATTCTTGATATATAGGAAACTAAATTTTCTTTCCACTATATTCAACTCTCAATGGACTCTATCATTCTATTTTTTGGTGACTCTAAGAGTTAGTTTATATTAAAGTTGTTAATTATATATTGTGATAAATTATTAGGTATAATGAAAACATCCTTTACCTTAGTCATTATCCCATTTGTATGCTCATTAGTAAATTTCTCATCACATTCAGTGTTAACCGAGTTCCTTTTGGTTCATTCCATTGACTAAAACCAAAAATCATAGTGTGATAAATGATAATAATAATGACAAACCAAATAATTAAGAAAATAACCTAAAGGATGTTTAAATATTGAAAACTTTTTTTTCATCTATGAAACCATAGGTTTATCCTAGGTTATTTATAGTCACCATATATTTAAACCATTCATGATGGTTTGTAAAAATCATGTGAATTTCTAAAGAATATACCTGATAGTGTCAAACTTGGTATATAGAGAGACTCATTGTCATGAACCAGGTGACGACCGAGTCTAGATCAATGTTCTAATTTCATATTTATTACACCGGAGTACCTTTATGCTAGAGCCACATCCACAATTAGTATCTGGACATGTATGTAATTACTTGGAAACCACTTACTCTATCATTTACCAAAATTAAAGGAAATTTTCTTAAACATTGACTCAACCTTAGACTTATCCTTATAGAAATCCCTATAAATATCCTTATAAATATACCTAAGGATCTGATTAATGTTTTCTCATCCTAGTTTCCAAATTATAACTAAACCATTAATCTGATACCAATTATAGTGACCCGACTTCTCATATTTTGATATTACATCTTTTTAGATGGATATTCAATACATTACACAAACATACAAATGATTACTATAATATTTTAGTGTATTTTTAGACTAGGTACACAATATTCTAATTTGGATAAATATATTCAACATCCATCATAAAGATATTCTTCTTTATTACTCTTTAAAAACACACACTACATAAAAATGTTCTTTATAATCAGGGGAAAGGAAACATAAGAAATGGTGAGTTCAAATGACTAGTAAGGGTAAAGATGGGAGATACATAAGCATAACATAAACATTGGGGTTTGATAAAATGATCATAACATGTGAAAGCCACACCCTACATATCAAAGATTATACTCTTGAGTCAGGGCATAAATATTAAATGTTCATAAGACATGAGTCATAAAGAAATAAAAGAACATGATCCACGAGAGCATAAAATTTTCATTAGACATAGAATTATTGCATATAAATAAGCATATAAAATCATTTCCATAATAGTCAAGGTTCACTGACAAGGCTATAATAGTGGAATGAGTTCACTCCTAAAATCATCATAGTAGTCAAGGTTTACTCCCAAGACCACCATAGCAGACAAAGTCCATTACTAAACTGGGTTTACTCCCCTTTCCCATCCTATCTATATTATGAGATATAAATATATATCCAATTAATTGGTGGGAGATATAGGTCCCACCCGTCACTTAATGAAAATCACATGCATGTGCACCACATGATCAAAAAACATTCATCATATCACAACCCATGAAATGAAATGGGATTCATAAAAATTTCCTCATATCATAACCTGTGAAAAAGATAGAGGTTTCATAATCATTTCATCATAGTATAACCCATGAAAATTAGTGGGTTTTATAAGATTTTTATCACAATATAACCCCTTGAAAAGAAATGTGTTTCATAAATATATTTCAATAATAAACCCAAACCATCCAGAGAAAGAATAATAATTGTATCCTTGGATCATATCCATAGTAAAGCATAAGTAACATCAATTCATGTAATATTAGATGGAAAATTATTTTGAAATATCACTTGGAAAATTTCTCTTGGAAAATAAATTTTCTTTGAAAATCACTTTTTAAAATTAAAAATTCATAAAACATTTTGGAAATTTTTTTCTTTAAAAATCACTTTGAAAACTTATAAAGGAAGCTTTAAAAATAATTTAAAAAAATTCTTAAGAAAAATATCATTTAAAATTTGAAAAAACCTTTATAAAACATAAATAATTTTGAAAATAACTTTCCTTGAAAATAACCTTGAAAAAATATAATTGGAATATTTAAAAATAATTTTAAAATTTTCTTGAGGAAAATATACTTTTTGAATTGAAAATCACTTTTTAAAATATAATTTTTTTCAAAATCATGTTTTTAATTTTCAATCATTTATTTAAAATCTAAAAGTTTCCAAAATATTAAGGAAAAAGTTTTATTTGAAATTTTTTTTTGAAATTTTGTAAAGAAATATTAAAATAATTGAGCTATCATGATAGTGGTAAATATTGTTCCTGTCATTCATGTTAACAAAAAATATTATTTTCATATTTTTTTGTAAAATCCATACTTTCATTGTTTGGAAAACGACATAAAGAATCCTTGGAAAAAAAAATTTAAAAATAAAACTTGGGTAAAAATTTCTCTAATAATCAATTTTAAAAATTTTAAAAATTTTAAAAACACTTTTGATTTTTTTTCCAAAACATGGTTTTAGAGGAAAACGTTTTTTCGACTAAGAAAATAAATAAAGAAGATTTTTATTAAAAACTTTATTTTTAAACATTAAATCCATAAATAGAGGAAAATGAAGGGAAAATTTATATTATAATGACATAACCAGATGATAATAAAATTCAATAGTTTCTTGAGAGATTTATCTTAAGATTTTATCATCAGAAACATAATCATGAGAAATACCGATAAACGATGAGATTGTAACTTAAAACACATACCACTTTAGTATCTTTGAATATTAATCACCATGAAATAATAAAATTAAATGAAACTTAAAATATCATGAGAATAAATAAATTTATTATATTACATATCAAAGTGGCTGTACATAAACCTCATAAAATAAGATAGGTTCAGAATATAACATATGTCTCAAAGAAAGAAAATTGAGAAACAAATCCCTCATCACTTGGGTATATTTTGAATTTTATGCCCCAATAAGGAATAAAATAAAATTAAAATTAAAATATAATGAAAATAGTTAGATTCATGATATATCATGTTAAATGGGAGGTATATACATCACAAAAAATAAACACGCGGTGAATTGGAAAATGTCACCTAGAAATAAAAGAGTGACTAAAAATCCATTACCTTAAGTTTCAACTTTCTTCATACATGTTCAAACCTCATGTATAATAAATATAATGTTATTATAATTATATTATAAAAATACACTTATATATATCATATCATATATGATTTACTCATGACCATTTATTATATATTTATTAACAATTCCTTGCTAAAATCATGTTTCGGGTAATAACCGCTTTGTTTTTCATATATGTTTTAATTTGTTATTTTTGGTCCTCTTAATTTTATAATGTTTCAATAATATATATAATAATAATAATAATTAAATAATATATATATATATATATATATATTATAATTTTAATTCAAATCATGAAATATGGTTTTTATGAATGAAGTATGTTACGATCATGGAGACGATAGGTCGTACGTACGCATGGGTAACATTTCTATTTTTCAAAGATCATTATGGAAAAGGATGTAAGTAATATATTATCTTTTACTAATGATAATAATATAATAAATACCATATTATTCCATTAAATATAATTATACATATCATACATGTGGTTTGGTGATGAAAAGAGAGTCACATCATTTTGTTAAAGCAGTAGTCCACACGTACATGAATAACATTATCATTTTTTAGTGAGTGAAAAGTTATAAATGAAAATTATATATTATATTTTCATAATGATAAATATGTTATAAATATCATAATTATGTCATGTATATCATGTATATTTATTAAATCTATCCTTATTGTCTTCTATGTAAAGCCTTAGTGAAAATGAATCATATCGCTTTGTGAGGCGATAGTTTGTTGTACACATGAGGAACACTATCATATCCCCTATAGAATAGAAAGTAAAAAAATTATATATTATATAATGACTAAAAAGGTATAATAATTTTATAAATATAATATATATACTTTATACCCATCATCATACCCAACCGTGATATGTGGTAATGGAAAAAAGATTTATATCGGTTTGTGATGCGATAGTCCACCGTACACATGAATGATGATTTTATAACCCATTTGATGGAAGCGGATATTGTGGTATATCATTAAATTAACATAAAAATATAAGTATATGGAATATTTTTATGTTATTATATCATCATTTTTTAATAATAATTTAAGAAGATGGAAGAATAAATAAAATAAGAATACTCATTAAAGAACTTGCCTCTTCTTCAGGTAACCTCCATAGGTTTGCATAAAAAGCCTTCCTAGGATAGCTTTATTCAAAAAATAAGGCATCTAAAATGAGATAATATAAGTTGGGAAGTTATTTATTTAGGTATTGGATGATCCAAAAGGGTTTTAAGGTGTAAATAAGAGAGGATAGGGGGTGGCCTTTTATAAGTGAGGTGAGTGACACACTTGTAATTTTTTTGAAAAGAAAAGGGTGTGCCCACATTTTTATCCTAACAAAAGGCTCCAAAATAGAGTATTATAGATAATTAGTCATTATAGGTTCTAAATATGGATATAAAATAGATTTTATATAAGGTTTTAGTTTATTTTAACCCTTATCGTTTTAGTTTAAACTCTAGTATACTCATTTTTACCTTAACCATGGTAATTAATTTTTATTGTTTTCACTATTAGTTTTTGTAAAAAAATTATATGAGATTATAATAAAATAAAAATTATTATTATTAAAAATATGAAATCAATTTTTCCAAATTCAATTCATAAAATTGGAAAATTTTAATTTAAAATTAATCATGGAGATGCGACGAAAAAGCAGGTTTTCAAATAGAAAATGTTCAAAAGTTTACCTAGTTTTTATATATAATTTCAATATGAAATTGATTAAAATTACCTAAATAGGATTAATAGATATATAATTTATCTAATTTAACTTTTTTAAAAATTTAAAATATAATTTAAATTTATAAATAATTTAAATGAAAATCTAGTTTTCAATTAAAATTCATTTTTTTACAATTCATCAAAAAAATTAATATTTTTAAAAAAATTTCAAAAAATCAAACAAATATAATTCTTACATGATGATTTTAAAATTAATTTTATTTTTTAAAATAAATTTTCTAAAATTAAATAAAATTAAATTTAAAAAAATTTGCTGACTTGATGAAAAATGTAGTTGTCAAGAAGTGTATTTTTTAAGCACACAATGATTTTATATTAGATTTATGTATAATAATAATAATTTTATCAATCTAAATTAAAATTTATTGATATATAGTCTATAAATATCAGTTAAAACATTCTTCATTATAGATTATTTTAATTAATTAAAATGGAGAAACATTATTCACTTAAAAACAGTTTTAAGAAAAAAACCCATTTTTAAACCCAAAAAAAAAAATTATAATAAAATCAAGTATAAATTTAATTAAAAAGTAAATAAATAATAATTATGTTTCTTTAAAACATAATTTACCATTTAAATTAATTAATTTATTAAAAATATAGGATAGTCTTACAATAATTGGTATTTTTCACTATTCACTGGAAATCAATATTATCCAAAAAATCCCAAAATTTCACCATAAGTTAATTTTGATATGAAAATTTAAAAAATGAAGTTAATTTTATCAAATAAATTTTATTAAATATATATAAATTAATTTTAATATTTTATCATAAAACAATAAAAAACATTTTTGAAGAAAACATATTTTTTATGAATATAATTACTTTACTAAAAATTGATTGATTATTTACTAAGAATTTATAAATAAATTTATATTGAGAAGTTTATTTATATAAATTAGTTTTTAATATCCATACCACCTAATTAAAATATATATTATAATATTATTATTTCATGTTTCATTGATGACCGATGTCGCATGTCATGCATGCTATCAAAGAAACTCATTGTTTCTTGTAACACAAGTTATCTAAACATTAAATTATTTAAAAAAAAATCATAAAATATAAATAGGTTAAGTTCTACACACTTAAAATTATTTTTCCCTTTAAATTCATCTTTTTTAACAAAGGTTTAACATTTTACAATTCCATTATATAAACCTACATCATTCAAATGAATAATAAAGCTTCCCTTAAAAAGGGAAAGTTAGAAACATAAAGTTCACTTAAAGTAACTCATAACTAGGTTTCCACATAAGAGAACATATGAGATAATTAAATATTTTAAAATATAATAAATAAAAAATAATTATATAGAGTGATAGAGATCATTTATCATCGAAAAATGGGTGATCTATAGATGGTTAACGACCACAAAATCATAAACCAAAGAGGCATGAAAAAGGTCATTGATATCATAAAAAATGATGACAACATGACAATATTTTATTTCAAGATAATTTTACTAAAGCTTAGGAATTTTGGCAAGAAGATATACTTAATTTATTTCATTCTGGTTTATAAGAAAAATCTGACACTTTGGTTATGCCTTGATCAGTTTATAGTTAATCTCTTACTCTAAGAAATGAAGGTGAATTTGTTATAACTAAAACACTAATGAATCAAAAGATCCATAAATATAATGGTAATTCATTCTGTGTATCATTAATTTTCATTATGAAAAATGGTTACCACAGGTTATACAATATGTATAAATCATTATATGTTGAATTAATACATTAATATCTAAAAATCTCATCCAAATTTCATCTTAAACCATTCCATAAATGGTTAACATTATAAACCTTCAAAAATTCAAAATTTATAAATATGGTCACTAAATTTCTCAAAATTATCATAACAATAATCCCCTTAGTAACATGAAGTATATATTAATTCTTACATACCAAAAATGTGAAAACCTTAATCATTCATTCTCTTGAAAAATGGTAATAACCTGAATTACCATAAAACCCAAAACATTTTCTTATTATTTTCACACAATTTTGAGGAAAAAGTGAGAAGTCACACAAAAAAACTATAAATCTTCATACAATATAAGAGATTCAAGAACCATTAAAATAAAGTTTGAGTCTATTTGTAGCATTATCCATATATATTTTCTTGTAAAGAGAATTTACCTTTGTATCAACATCGTCCTTGATAAGATCTTTAAAGAAATATTCCATTTTTTCCCATGTTTGAATGAACTACTCCATATTTATCTTTATTTAATTTAATCATCTTTTCAAAATAAATTCTTTCTTATTGAACCACCCACAATGCTCATTATCAGTGTGCACAAAAATTAATCTCTCAACTATTCTGTCTACATCCTATTGGGATGCCTTAATTAGTAAGGCCTCCTTAAACATTTCTTCCTTAGAGTGGATGATTAGTTCATATGTTTCTCCATTATTTTCCACCACCTCACATACCTCTCACTACTGAGTGTCCAATATAAACATAGTGTAATCATCCAAAATAGTGATGACCTCACTGTTATCATAGTCTTCCACCACATAGACTCCCTACATAAAATTAAGGTCTTCCATCATACCCCTAACCTTCTATTACTTATTAGAATCACCACATTCAGATTCCTGATATTTAGTAGATAATTCAACATTCATATCCTTGGGCCTCAAATTCTGGATACCTCTTGTATCCACTGGTTTTGATAGGTAATAGTAATACTTTCACCCTTTCGATTTCCTCCCCTTGACCAGAATGAAATTCCTTGAATCCCTGTTTCCATTCTTCCCCTTCTTCCTCCTCAGGTTGTGAAGACCTTTTCTGAGTGTTACCTCTACACATTAATCTTATAATTGACTAGATACCTCATTTATTTACTCTTACCTATATAAAAATTTCCCTTCATCAGAGTTCTCTTCCCGTACTAGTTCATAGTGTTCTAATACTAGATCTTTGATTTCTAGGCCTTCAAAGAAGTTATCTAGATTTATAATTGGAATGTTCCTTCTCAAGAATGACCTATTCATTGTCACACCACCTTATGTTCCATGCATTTTTCTCAACTACACCTTACAACCCAAAGGATCTCCCTCACTTTCTTATTATATCACCACTTCATGAGAATATTCCTAACGAGGTCACACTGCCTCGACATAGGGTGAAACATTTTATTTGATAAGATTTTGAACCAAAGAATTAATAGAACACACCCCCTCAGTCCCAACTGACCCTAGATGAGCCTGCACTATTGATTTTTGGTGAACCAGATCACTCTTAAAATGATTTAAGATTTTAACTATCTACAAATTAGACTCCAAGGCTCTTGCCTCTTTCTGAATGGGATTTTCAATAACTAAACCAACATTACTTACCTATTCCATTATAAGGGTAGTGAGAGTTTCTATTATAGTATACTATTAGGTTATCATATCAAGAACCCCATATCTCTCTCTACAACATCAATGGAATGTTGAAGTTAGTTGACCCATACACTTGCAAGATAGACAAAAATATGTCTAAGAATCAAAGAAATTTTTTTTTCATCAAAAATCTTCCCGAACAATGATCCAAACCCACTCCACTAGATGATTACTGACATCAAATTCAACGCATTTAAAGGGGGAAGTTGTTTGGAAAACTAAATTCATTATAATATCTAAACAGGGATACCAACCATTTAAATTTGCAAGAAAATAAATAATATATGGGGTTTGAAAAGGAAATAGAAGTTCAGGTAATCTTACAGAAAATGTTATCATCAGAGCATCCTATTTCATGTGAAAATCATAAAACCACTAAAATAGATAGACATTATGTTCATTGCAGTTACATGGAGCTCTAAACTAAAAAAGGATCAAATCCTCCATCTAATAAAATCATATCATAATATGGTGTTTTTCTAGAAGGCTAACAATCACCCGTTCCTACAAATACCTCGAACTAAAGGCCAAACTATCATAGGAATCAACCAAAGGCCGATGAGACCTGAATCGAGCCACTAAATTCATATCCATAATTCCCATACATTCCACATTTAAAACATTCAAAAATCAATGATACCTTATGGATACAATTATTCTCATCCATTTCATTAAATAATTTTTTTTTATTTTTTTCCTTTTTAGTTATTTTCTTTGTGACCTTCATTTCCACACCCAAAAAATCTTCTCGTCCCTCTTAGAAATTCCCTTGAGTGTTTCTACCCATATTCTAGACATATAAGAGACATAATCTTCTTTCCTTCATGGTCTTTATTACCCAAACTCTCAAAGAACTCTATCCTTATATTATTTGGTGAGTCTAATAGTTAGTTAAGGTTTTAATTGTTAATTATAAATCATGATAAATTATTATAAATAATCACAACATCCTTTACTCTAGTCATCATCCCATTTGGCTTCTCATTAATAAAATTTTCATCACATTCAATGTTAACCCGGTTTGTTCTTATTCTCACCATTGACTAAAATCAAGAAGTATAGTGTGAGAAACACTAATCATAATGGGAAACCAAATAATAATTAATATCACCTATATAGTGTCTAAATATTTGACTTTATTTTTAATTAAGGACACATCGGACTTATCATAAGTCATTCATAGTCACCATCTATTTAAATCCTTCACAATGGTTTTTAAAGAGTTTTTATATTTCTAAATCATATCCCTTGGGAGTTTCAATTGGGTGGGAATAAAGGACCATTTTCATAAACTAGGTGATGATTGAGTCTAGATAAATGTGACCTTTTCTGAGTTATTACCCCTAGATACCTCTATGCAAGATCCACATCCACTTTTAGTATTCATAAATGGATGTAATATCTTAGAAACCACTTATTTTATCCTTTATGATAATTACATGACATTTTAATAAACTTTGACTCGTACTTAGTCTTATCATTAGAGACATCGCTAGACACGTCCTTATAAATATACCTATGGATCTCAATAATGTTTTCTTATCCATGTTTCTGAAGGTTAACTAAACATTTCTTTTGATACCAACTATGGTTACCCCAACTTCTCATATATAGATATTATATTTTTTATATTAATATTCAATACATTAAACAAACACATGACTGAAGACAATAATAGTTTAGTGCATTTGGAAACTAGGTAAAAAATCTTAAAATTTTGTGAAAGATCTTGAACATATCCTATAAATATCTTCAAATTTAGAAATCTTCACAAACATACCCTACTTAAAACCTTTTTTTATAACCTGGGGAAAGAAACATAAGAAAGGGTGAGCCAAAATTCTTAGTAAGGGTATAAAAGGGAGATACATAATAATAAAATTAACATAAGGGTATGAGAACATGACCAAAACATATGAAAAGCACACCATGCATATCAAAGATCAGAATCTTGAGTCAGGGCATAAAGATTGAAAGTTTATAAGACATGAATCATTAAGAAATAAAAACACATGATCCATGAGAGCATAACATTTTCATAAGACATAGAATTTTGGAATACAAATAATCATAGAAGGCCAATTTTTTAGTAGTTAAGGATCCCTTTCAAGGCTATAATAATGGAATGAGGTCACTCCACAAATTGTAATAGTAGTCAAGGTTCACTCCCAAGACCATAGTAGTAGGAAAAGTACCTTACTAAACTATGTTCACTCCCCATTCCTGTTATATCAATCTCATGATATATAAATATTTACCCAATGCATTGAAGAGGGATATAGGTACTACCCCTCAAATAATGAAAATCATACGTATGTGTGCCACATGATTATATAACATTCATCATATCCTAACCCATGAAATAAAATGTTTTTAATAAACATTTCATAATATCATAACCTATGGAAAAGGGTCATGTTTCATAATCATTTCATCATTTCCTAATAGTATAACCCCTAAAAATTAGTGGGTTTTATAAGAAATTTATCATTGTATAACCCATTGAAGAGAAACAAGTTTTGTAAAAATCTTGTCATAATAAACATAAACTATATAGATAAGGAATAAGAATAAAATCCTTGGATAATATCCCCAATAAATAATAAGTAACATCCAAGAATATTATAAAATGTTTTTTAAAGATCACTTGGAAAATTTCTCTTTGAAAATAACTTTCTTTTAAAATTAAATTTTAAAACTAAAAATTCATATTTTTTTTGGAAATCCCTTTCTTGAAAATGACCTTGAAAAATTATAAATTAATTTTTAAAAATAATTTAAAACATTTATCGAGAGAAATTACATTTCTTATTTTAATTTTTAAAAATATTGATTTTGAAAATAATTTTCATTGAAAATAACCTTGAAAACTTATAATTGAATATTTAAAAATCATTTAGAAAATTTATTGAGGAAAATGTTCTTTTTGATTTGAAAATCAATTTTTAAAACATAAAACATTTTCAAAATACTTTTTTACTTTGAAATCATTTATTTAAAGGATAAAGGTTTTTTAAATATTAATGAAAAAAATTTCTTTAAAAATAAATTTTAAACATTGTAATGAAATCTTTAAATCATTGAGTAGTTATGGTAGTGGTAAATAATGTTTATTTTATTCATGTTAAAAAAATATTCTTTTTAAATTATTTCGTAAAATCCAAACGTGGATTGTTTGGAAAATGACATGAATATTCCTTTGAAAAAAAATTTAAAAATAAAAAATGGTTAAAAATTTCTATAATAAATCATTTTAATAATGTTAAAAACACTTTTGTAAACACTTTTAGATAACATGATTTTATAAGAAAAATATTTTTGACTAAAGAAGAAAATAATGATGATTTTTCTTAAAAATGTTCTTTTAAAATTTTGAAAATTGAGCAGCTGATTTGGATAGTGAAGGACCTGCATTTTCCAAACCTTTGAATCAACAATTCCCCCCTCTAACACATGTTTATAATTTCCAACACATTAATTTATTTTCAAAAAACTTACAAAAACAAAATCACACTCCCATATAATGTTTTTATTAATAAAAATAAACATTAAAAAATATTACTATGTGATTAAGATTAGTAAAAAACCATCCACACACACTCCTTGAGAAATAACACTGGTCATCCCTATAATGCATTAAAATGTTTTTAAGAGTTTTATATGAATACCACCTCTATCAACTGAATAATAAATCACATTGATAGATATATACTACGATTCCCTTGAATGGAGTTCCCATTTAGAAGCATGGTTATTGTCCTCTTAATGTTGTGGGGAATGAGGTCTATAATAGTTGGACCGATTTATAGTCCCATAGGGGTTCCTATTCTTATCATTTGTTTTTTATATGTTATTCATGATAGTTCTTGAAATATACCAAGATAAAATATTCTACTTTGAGTGTTGTAGATCGAATTTGGGTCATGGCAGCTTGATTCGGTAATGACCTGATGATTACATGTGCATTTTTCAATGAATTTCGAGTCGTCCAGTCATTGAATTTATACATATTACTACATGGAACCTATTAAAACTATTATTATTCTTTTGGTGGAGTAAAAAACCAATTTTAAATGTTCTTTTGGGATATCCAGTGCTTCTCACCATTTATTTATGATCCTTTAGATAAAATCTTTGAAAAAAACTAGTCCTAGATGTTGTTCACTAACATTCAATTATAGGGTAAGTAATTGGGTCAATTATTCATCCATTATTTATTAGGATTTGTGATTTTTATAAATATAAATTTATTTTTATCCAAAGTTGTTGGGTCTTATTCATTTCTAAATGAATATTCCCCTTTTTCCTATTTTAATGTTCTGACGATTTCGTTCCTTATTCGTGTCTTATATATTTGTGTTAGTATGTGTGCATTATTGTTGTTTCCTGAAAGGAGGAACAACATTATTCATAGTTAGTTTACGATTTTTATTTGAAAATAATACCTATTTTAGATTCATTGGGGTACTCCCTACCTTACTAAATTTCCTCATCTATAATAATTATGTTTTCTAAGATTTTCTCTTAGTGTGACTAGTTGTATCATCTAGATATTGTGTTACTTATATGACATCTCAAAAAGATACCAAGATATTTATATAGAATGTGTAGGGTTTCTATCTCATCACATATTTTTTCTCTATATAAATTTAATAGTTTCTTCCATGGAATCTATATATATAAGGAATATTGAGATTCTTATATCTAGCGATGAAGTTAATGGATCTCTCATTTTATGATTATTTATAGTTAGAGAAGTCAATGATATTATTTTTCCTCAACATATAGATAAAATGATGTAAAAACAACCAATATAGGTATTCCAAACTAAAAATAAAAAATATCCACTAAATTATTATACCAAATGAAAACAAGTCCATATAGTGTCTTCTTGAATCATCTGAGCTTTATTGCTTCTTATTTCTTCAACATTCCAAACAGGGCCCCACAACAATATGAAAAGTGTGTGAGATGTTGTTTTAGATATCATGTGTTATTAAATATTGATAATTTAGGATTCCCAATATTGGGAGGAGGTGGAGTCAAATCAATTAATTCAGGATACATTTTTCCTTATGATTTCACAGGTGCACGAAAACCTTCTATGACCTCCTTTTGAGAACTGAGTGTAGTGACCCATGCTTGATTAACCATTGAGGGAGGGGTTAATCCTTAGTCTTATTTTATGAATTATTTTCCTTTTTAATTAAACCTACTTAACCTATTAAAGTTCCATATACTCTAAATAATTCATCATAACCTCAACTCATATATAGTAATAATAAGAGAAATCTTAACAAACAATATTTATAAGGTTCAAACATAAATACCTGATACTTTAAATTACTATTATATGACTGAGTCATGGATTAACCACTATACATAAAAATATTTACACTATAGAAAATACCCGTATGATCAATAAAGAGTCCAAGTATGTTCCCACTCCACATAATTGGTTATACACCCCCATCACAACTCCTTTTTTAAATAGGTTATATGCCCCAAACACAAATATCAACTGATTGGTTATATACCCCAACCACTATTTCTCCTCATAAAAAAATAGACCTACTTGAATAAATGCATCCTTATATTCTTGTCGTATTTTTCATCACATATAGTTGATCTCTCTCTATGAACATACCAGAACAACAAGTCTACTCATGTACAATCATCAAGATATTTGATAGCCACTTGAACGGATCTGTCGATCTTGAAAATCACTCTATATTATATGAAACATGGTTCTTAATTATCCTTATTAATATTGAAGAAGTATATATTAATTATAAGAAGATGCTATCCCAACCATAGACTCATTATTCTCTCCTCGATACAATTTCTTATCAGACTCTTAGTTCTTTATAAGTTTCAAACCAGGTGTTTAGTATTTCTCTCAAACCGCATCATCACAATATCTTTATCCACTTCTTGCATATTTATATTCACAAAATAATATCCTTAATAATATTATTTGAAAATTATTTTAATATTAAATATATGGAAATCTCAATGACTTGTGGTAGTAACTTCTCTCCTTAAAAACTCAATGAAATCCTCAGTCAAAACTCCATTTTAAATCGTCATATAACGTGGTCTTAATTCTTGTATGTGATATTCAATTATCATGATATAAATATCAAAAAAACCCACTTATTTTATGTTTAACCATCATATAAAATAAAAAATTAGTAATTTGACATTTCATGTGGTGTGGATCTCCCCGTGCTAGATCTTTGTCACTTACCATATTCTTAAAATCATCTACCTTTAATTTATATTTCTGGATATCCTCAATGTATGTAGCTTCCATATTAACATACTATTATTTTTCATTATCAACCTTCTTGTAAAATTTTCCTAAATTATTACTTATTTCTTGAGTTGTGTATTATTTTCAAGTACAACTTCTAATACATCTCTTATCCTTTTTTCGAGTTCTGTTATCTCATCACCATCATCATCACTACTTGCTGAATCAATCCCTTTTATAAGTTTTGAAAAGAAATTAAATTCATATTTTAAAGATTATGATAATGATGGGTCATATTTATCATGATTTATCATTACTATTCTCTTCTTAATGCTTGACTTATTATTCTTCTTATTCTTCTTTTCTCTATTTTGTTTTTGATATTTTTCATCTTCCTTGTCAATTTTAGATCCATCAGCTCATTCTTTGGGATTTTTTTGAAAACATTTTCTATTCCATTAAAGTTATAACACTTTATTGATTTTTTTGTACAAAAACCTTATATTTTATGATATATTTATCTTTAAAAAAACTTTAATTGTTCAATAGATTTCTTAACACACAACACTGAGCTTTAAGTGAACTATAAAATACTATAAAAATATTATTATTTAAAAATGATTGTTATAACTTAGATTTTATGATGGATGTTATGACTAGAAATAACCACATTATAAAAAATATGTATACATTTTTATATTATTTGATTACTATATAATAAATAACTAATTTTTTTGTAAAGTTAGTTTATGCTACAAAAAATAGGTTTCCTTCAACAATGATATTTACTATATTTTGTGCAAAAAAATTATAATTAATTTACCCTATTTTTATAACTTTTATTTGGAATAAATAAATTCATTTGTGAAATTATTATTTCAAAATTATCTTAGGGTGATTTTTTTGGGAATTTTATAGAAAATTTGATTAGAGGTGAATAGTAAAGATACCATAGTTTTTTTAAAGAAAACTATATTTTAATTTCTCATATTTTCAAAGATATATTTTTATATAGACTGGCTTAAAATTTAATTAGATTCATGTGGTTAAATTTAATTAAATTTATACCATTTTTATTAACAATATTCTTTATTTTGGTATTAGAATATTTTTAGACTTAAACGAATTTTTTATAGAAAACATTTTTTCATCATGCTTTGTAGGATTATAATAAAATAAATTTCTTCTACTTAATATATTAAATTTGGTAAAATGGTTACAAATATTTTGAATCAGAATAATTAATATTATATAATAATATAAACTTAATTTTTTGTTATTATGAATATTAAATGGGGTAAATGTTTATTACTATGGTAAAGGTTAAACATGATTAATGGGGGGAGAGTGGGTTAAAAATAGAGATAATAGTTATAAAGACTCAAAAATATGTAAAATTAAAATTTTATGAATATATTTATGATCTATGTCAACTTATATATAAACTTCAGCCAATTTGGAGGCCTTTTTATTGAGTGCAACGTTATTATATTTAAATATTTTGAAATATCCCAAGTGGTTCTTCTCCATTTCTCATTAAAGGATACCACCTATAATATCTTCCACACACTCAATTAACCTTATATATCATACAATACCTACCCTAATAACTTCATAATGTTTATCCACACTTTATAGAGTTCCTGTTTTGATTAGAATACCATCCTTTCTAGGATAATGTTATAATGCAAAGGTGGTTTCTCAACGAAGATGTATAACTTTTAACTGAGTAATTTCAATTTTATTTATTTTTTTACTTCTATTATAAATATTAGGTATCCATTATGAAATAATGAATTAATTATCTAAAATTTTATTAATTTTTATGATGATAATGTATAAACCATTTTACAACTGCTTACCATGAAATGGAAAATGAAAATTATTTCTCATTTGTACGTGTGGACTACCTTCTCCACATAGAGATATGGTTTATTTTCTATCACCATAATTCATGGTTGGTTATTGTTTTCTCAAACCATAACCTACTTATTTTAATTCTACCAAAATAATGTTTATTTTATTATTTAAGTTCTTTATGTATTCAATAAGGAACTATTTTTTCAGGAAAAAAATTGCAAAGATGGTTATGTAAAGAGATTACTGGGACACCTTACCATGTGATGGTCTGGTGACCATATCAACTTAACACACAACATGATTAAACTCACCATATGTGTATGAAATACTTTCCATGAGATATAAGAATAATTTTTTTAATGTAATCACCTTACCATAATAAAGAATCACCATCCCGCAAGAAGGAATCACCATACCGTAAGAAGGAATCACTTTACTACAAGAATGATTCCCCATACCACAAGGAGGATACTACCTGATCTCATTATATTACCATGCTAAGAAATATGTAAATTTTCATATAGTTATATACTAATAGTATGTTTCTAATATAGTGATAGTACAAAGATTAAGCTAACCACATGTGTAAGTGAGCTGACTACATGAAGCAATGAACCTACCACATCACCCTACCACATTAGTTGACCATGAAACGTTTCCATGAGCATGGATGAATTCACTTCAAGTGAAGACAACCTACCATGAATACTATATCAGTGGATCAGTTCATGTATCTAATGGAAAGTTTTGACACATTAATTGAAGCATCAAAATGATTAATTACGGATAATTATCATCCAATGATTATTTTAGATGAAGATATTTTTAAATATATTTATTCAATAATGAAGACAATAATGATGATGAGATACTATGAAATTAACTATTAAATAGAGAATAATAGAGTATTTCAACAAGAACAATTTCTATGACACTCTATTTTCAAGCCATTATAGAAAAACTAGTTCACTCTCTTACCAATGAAGAACCTAAGGACCCGGAATAGTTCAAGCATCACAGATTGAGATACATTATATTTTCTATTCACCTATATCTTACCCTTTACATTTTATGCTTTACTTTTCAGTGGCGTGATAATGTACTCTATTTATTAATAAACACTATATATTATACTTAAATTGTAGAATACTAGATATTCTCTCAAACTCACTTTTATATGTATCCCATGAATAAATTTTAAAGATGTCATGTGTGGCCAATATTTATTTTCTTACCACTTATAAACATGTAAGAGGATCTGTTCTTAGAAATTCATGTGCATTATTGATTGTAAAACTTGATATAGGTTGTGGATATTATTATTTTAATAATAATCTTCTTGGTAGAAGGTTATTTTCAAGTGGAGGGGATTCAATCTCAGCTTGAGACTAAACATTGTATTTTATTCCATTGTGTGATTTAGTTTTGTTTTTACATATTATATATTTAAATGTTAAAATTGTACATATTATTAAAATATAAAATAAAACACTATTTTTATATTGAATATTAATTTTTTTATATAAATTATTTTACTTAGTAACTAAATTTTAAAAGTAAAAGTATTTTCAAGATATTTTAATTACTCTATAATCATACTTCTGAGAAACAGTTTGAAAGATCAAACTTATATAATTCAATAGTTTCTATTAACTAGGAATTTTTAATTAACTAGGGGTTTTTATTTTCAATATTTTTAATTGGAATTTTTTAGGAACTCAATTAACCCCCCTTCTTGAGTTACTCACTCTGACAAACATTTGGTATCATAGGAGTATTTTAAATATTATTTCAAGTTTAATGTAGTTGTATTTTAAATATCACAAATTTATATTATTTATAAATTTAGTTCTTTATGTATAATAATAGACAATATGGATATAATATAAATATGACTCTTTATTTTAATAGAACAATCTATTCTAAATGGCATATTAAAATGAAGATGTATATTGAAAGCATGGGTTTTGAAATTTGGACTCTAATTGAAGACAAATATGAATTACCCAAAATTGCTAGAGCTGAATGGAGTGATACTACTAAAGAAGAATATAATAATAATTGTAAACCCATGAGTTATTTATATTTTTCTTTAGGATGTGAATAATTTAATATAATTACTGCATGTACTACTGCATTTGAAATTTGGGACACTATAGTTGTTTCTCATGAAGGAACGTCTAATGTAAAAGAAATGCACCAAAATACTCATACTATTAAATTTGATAATTTTAAGATAAAACAATATGAATCTATTTTTTACTATATTTTTTAGGTGTAATGAGATATTTAAAAAAATTCATTTATTAGTAAAACCCATTTTTGACAAAGTCAAGTGATGCGCCTATTGAGGTGTTTACCAAGAAGATGGAGAGGGACCACAATATCAATCCTTATCAGAATGTTTCATATTAAGGCGATGATAGGAAAGAATAGGATGTATGAGGATGAAATAAAGGTAAACCTAGAATATGAAGATGAAACAAAGAGTACATCTAAAACTTTCAAGACAACTTCTTGAAAATAAAAAGGATAAGATGAATGAAACAAATCAAGTGACGAAGGGTCACCTGCTGATAGGGATAAAGAAATGACCCACTTGGATAGAAGAGTAAAAAAGTTATATAAGACGCTGGAACTATTTAAGAATCCTATTTATAAAGAATTTTTTTACAACAAATATAAGTATATAAAGGATTAGAAAAAGGATGATAATATGAATGATATAATTTGCTATGAATGTAAGAGAAAATTTCATGTCAAAGATGACTTCCCTAAGTTAAAATTCATGAAGAAATATGATGATAAGGATAATAGGTATAAGAAATATATGATATATACATGGATTTATTCATAGGATAGCTCAAGTAAAACATACTTAAGCAAAAAAGACAACCATTAGAGGGACAAAATGTGTTTTAAGAGAAACACAACTGAGTTATCTAATGTATTTTCTATGCCACATCCTCATATTTTGACCATATTTGGAGATGAAAATATTGATGAAAATTTTCTAATGATGAAATTACTGGATAATATAATATTTTTTAGGATAAATTTAATAAACCTAAAGATAAATATATGATTTTAAAGAAGCATAATGCCCTGAATGATAGTTTTAATATTGATATTACTATAGAAATGGATAAAAATGATCAACTATTAAAAAGAACAATGATTTAAAATTATCCACTATGAAAATAAAATAGGATCCGAAAATATTTACAACTAGAATAAATACATTGAATCAAATGCATAGAAAATAAACATCATGTAAATATAATAATGTAATAGCATATCAACCTGGACAGAGAAGGGTCATTAAAAATAATTTTATTCCTAGCTATAGATCTTCTAGCTCTGTTACTAATTTTAATTATTCAGGACCAAAAATGTTTTTTATTTATAAAAGTATAAAATATTCTTTAGGGAAAATTGTTAAAAAATTATAGATTCCTAATTATTTGATTACTAACATTACTATACCCAAGAATATTTATGTACAAAATTCATTTTTAGTTTTAAATTTCTTTTGTAGGAAACCTTCCTGAAAATATCATATGAGAACTTATGGTATCTAGATAGTGGCTATTCTTGACACATGAATGGATACTATCCATGTTTTTAGATCTTGATCAAGGTTGATAGCGGACATATCACTTTTTGTGAAAATTCCAAAGGAAGAATTATTGGTCTTGGACAAATCGGTTACTATAAAAATATTTTTATTTCTAATTTTTTTAAATGGATTAAAGTATAATATTTTTAGCATCTCATAGCTATGTGATGATTGTTTCCATGATAAATTAAATAATAATTCATGTATGGTTTTTGATTCTAAAAATGCATCAGTTTTTACTATATTAATAAATGATAATGTATATGATCTTAACTTAGATTCCTTGTTTTCTTTAAAAAATCCCTATCTAAGTTCCTTTCATAAAGAATATTAGATTTATAATAGTAGATGTGACCATTAAAATATTCTTTGACATAGAAATATCACTAGGAAAGTGCTTTTCAAGGATATACCTAGGAAATAATTCCTAAATAATAAAGTCTATAACCCGTGTCAAAAAGGGTAACATCACAAAATCTATTTCAAATCAAATAAATTATTTTGAAATTATCAATCCCTAGAGTTTGTTCACAGAGAATGTTTTGGAACTTATAGATTTTATATATTAAATGGTAAACACTATGTCTATGTTTTTATAGATGAATTTTCTAGATATACTTGGGTGTTCTTTCTAGCTCACAAAAGTTAATCTTGTTCTTATTTTACCAATTATTATAAAACTATAGAAAATATAAATGGTCATATAATTTATTCCTTAAGAAGTGATCATGGCTACTATTTTGAAGATTAATATTTTGAACAAATTTTCTCACAAAATGGTTATAATCATAACTTTTTTCTCTTAGGACCCCACAACAGAATGGTGAGATAGAAAGGATGAATAGAAACCTTCAATAAAACACATAGACCATACTTAATGAGTATGAATTAGCTATTTATTTTTGGTTAGAATCTATGAATATAACTTGTTATATAATTAATATAGTTCTTATTAGATATCTCTTAAATAAAAATCCTTATGAATTATGGAATGGAAGAAAAAATAATAATTACTTTAGAGTTTTTGGTTTCAAACTCATTATTCTTAATAATAAGTATAATCATTGTAAATTTTCTTCCAAGAGTGATAAAGAAATTTTTCTTTGGTTATTCAATATATAGTAAATCAATCATATAGGGTGTTTAATAAATGGAAAAAAATATTGAGGAAGAATACGTTCATGTAAAATTTTATTAAAAAGATACACATGAGACTAAGAACCATTTAGATTACCTTGAAGATGATTTTTCAAATTCAAATAGAAATTCCTAAAGTTCTGATAGTTTTGTGAAACAAAAATAAAAATCATCCAGTTTTGAGGAGTAACCTAAACCTAAAACTGAAACTGAACCTGTAGAAGATAATGAGTTTTCTAGCACTTATTTTCGAAGAATTGTTAAAAATCATAGATACCATTCAATAGATACTATATTTGGAGAACTAAAAAGAGGAACAAAAACTATATATTCTCTTCTAAATCATGTTTAACGTCAAGAATAATTTTTACAACATGAACTTATGAACATAAATGATGCAATTAATGATGAATTATTGGTTATTGAAATGAAAGATAAACTTAATAAAATTGAAATTAGTAAATTTTAGGAACTTGTAGATACAACTAAAGGAATTATTAATACAAGAACTAATTGGGTATTTAAAAACAAAGTTGACCAGTAAGTCACGGTAGTTAGAAATAAAGCCAAATTTGTTTCACAAAGATACAGTGAAGAAGTGGTTATTGAATATGAGGGAAAATTTTCACTAGTGGCTTGAGTTGAATAAATTATAATAATACTTCCATATGTAGAACATTTGGATTTTAATCTATATTAAATGGATTTCAATAGTGCATTCTTAAATGGTTATATAGTTGATGTTATTTTGGAAGAAAAACCCCATGGATTTTAAAATCACCACTTTTCAAATCATGTTTATAAAATTAACTAAATCTTTATGTGGTTTAAAATATACTATTATAATTTGGTATAATAGGATCAACTATTTTATGATTTCTAAAGGTTTTACTGAAGGCACATCTGATCTTACTCTTTTTATAAAAATATTTTCAAATGATGTTTTAAAAGTTTAAATTTATGTTAATGATATTATGTTTGGATCTTCTAGAAATTACAGAAGTGTAGAATTTTTAAATGTAATTAAAAGTGAATTTTAAATGAGTTTAATGGGTGAAATTTAATTCTTTAATGGTTTTCAGATCATTTAAAATCAGGGTGGAATTATTTTAAATCAAATTAAGTACAATGAGAACCTTATAAAATGTTTATGTTTGGATATAACTAAAATTATTGATACTCCCATGATTACTAAAAGAAAATTATATATTTGAGAAGATATAAAATTAGTTGATCAAACCAATTATAAAGGTATTACTGGAATCTTAATATACTTAACATATACCCAACTAGATATTATATTTAGTGTGTGTATGTGTGATCATTTTCATAAAAAACAAAAAATAATCACTTCTATTGGCTATGAAAAAATTTAATACTACAAGAAACTTAGGATTGTTCTACTCTAGTGGAATTTTGTTTTGTTTTAGTCAGTTATTCATATGCATATTTTGGTGTTTTCATGTAAGATAGTAAAAGTACTTCTAAAACATGTCACTTTTTCAGTAAGTCTCTAGTATCATGGAATAGTAAGAAGTATAACTTTTTGTAACTATAAACTACTAAAGATGAGTACATAGTTAGGGTTATTTGTTGTGAACATATTCTATGAATAAAACACATATTTATAGAATATGAATATCAATTTAGACATGTCCCAATAAACTGTTATAACACTAGTTCAATAAATATTTCTAAGAATCCTATATCTCATTATAGAAAAAATATTGATATAAGACATAAATTTCTAAGAGATCATTTTCATTAGGGTGGAATAACTCATGAATTCATAAACATATAACATTAGCTTGAAGATATTATTATAAAGCCTTTTAATGTTGAGAGACTCAATGATATCAAACATAAACTAGGCATGATAAATTATGTTTAGATTTCTAGTTATTAATCTGAATGTAAAAATATTTTAAATTCTATTTTCAATGTTTTTTATAATCATTGAAGTTTATTTTACATGAACAGTTGGGTTACCATGAGTCTACTGTTGGTCCTATGGTCATCCAACCTATCATGAACTACAATTATCATACCTACCATTATTATGATATTTATTGATCTCTGGTAATCAAACTTATGGTGTCTATTTTTAGTTTGATTTTTTGGGAAAATATTTTTGGGGGATTTATTTTATGTTTATTATTATTTTAATACCTAAATTTTTTAAATTAAAAATTCACATTTAAATCTGAATCGGTACAAATATTTTCCTTTAGATATCCTCTATCCTTTAAGATTTTTGGATTAAGTCAATTTTTTATTGTCTCTAATATAATTATCTATTGTATCTAATATCTCTATTATACCTATCATTTTTTAGACTTCAAAGATCTCATATCAAATTATAATGTCGAGGATGAAGCATTTGTCATATGTTTCTTTTCTATTTTAGTCATCTCCTTCGATGAAGTCCAAGAATATGAAAACAATCTCGAGTGTTTCAGTAGAAGAAACAAAAACTCATGTCATTAATCAACCAATTTCTACAGAGAAAGTGGTTAATGCCCTATAGTTAAAGTCATGAAAATCACTAGTCTGGAATGAGAATCAAAAATAATGTTGGAAAAAATTGTTGAATGAGAAAAGTGGAACCATCTATCTGAACCTAGTCAAAGTGTTTTATGTGAATCCTAAGTTCTTTCCTTGAAAAAAGAAGGAAAATTCAAATCAAGGATTAATGGTGATGTTTTTAAATTATCATCAAAGATTTGATTTTTTTAGTATACCTCACAGGGGTGAGTATGAAGATTATAAAAGTTTATATCCTACCAATCATCCCATTTTGGAGTTTAAGAATGCTTTGCATGAACTGAATGGGGATGGAACTCCAAGAATACCCACTATTTTCGAGTTAAGTACTGAATTCATAATTCTTGTTAAGATTATTCAGCATGTTATCTATCTAATAAAAAGTGTATTTCGTATTTTGAGGCATCATGATATGTTTTTACTATTTTTTTGAATAATGATGTAATGATTAATCTCTGATGATTTCCTATGAGTCATGTGGCTAATCTATATAAGTGGACTTTAAGGTTTATCTCTTTATTGTATCCTAGATTTATTCATGCTCTCCAAAAATTCAGAATTTTCATTTCTCAAGAAGAGGATAAAGAAACTACATATTAAATATCCTACCTTACAAAAAGTATTTTTAAGAACATGAAAGTTAACTAGAACCCTTAGAAATAAGAATGGGTAGAAAACCTAGAGAAATTATATGAAAAATTTAAACTAGTAATGTATCTTGTGAGACCAAGGGATCTTGTAGATATAGGTCTTGAACCTAATGAAATTGTTGAATATTCTATTGATTTTGTTCCATATACTGAAAAATAAAAAAAATATGAAATTAGTATATAAAAATAGCCGATGAAGAAGAAGAAGAGTAAAACGAAGAAATATAGACTGTTGATCAGAATGAAGAAGAAATGTTAGTTTTTAAATTTTAGACAATATGGGATAGGTTAGTTAGATCTAATGATGATGAGGATATCTTAAAGGGTTATCCTATAATTTAGAGTACCCCTAGAAAATATCCACTACATACACCTTCTTAGGGGAGTATTCCCCTATACCTTTTTGTTTATGCATAAATTATCCCAGATCTGATGATGAAGGTCATGAAGGCATACCACCTGGACATAGCAGACCTACCTAAATTTATATTAAAAGAAATATGCATGGATATTTGATGGCTAAAGTTGAATTTGAGGAATTAATTGAGGCTTCTCAGTTTTTTTCTCTTGAGGATGTTTTCAATATTTCTATAAGGACTGAGGATCAAACTATGAGAACCTGTATGATGAAGAGTTTACATGAGGTAGATGGTAGTACTTTGACTAGTGATCTATCATATTCTACTCTTGTACCTTCTATTCCATCCTCCTCTTATGTCACTAAGAATTACCTTGTTTTATTCAAACAATATATTTTAGTGATTCTACAACTTATTTTTATTAATTTTAAGGATACTCTAAATATAGTGAGGCAAGTGGATCTTTATGAAGATATTTATAAGATTTTCAATCCTATCTAGCCCAGATTTAATTTCATAATATATATAATATTGAATGATATTAGAGATATGAGATCTCATATGGGTGATTTACAAGATGATCATTCAGATATGATTATTCAGTTGGACTATATATTCATGAATGTAGTGTATTAGATAGATTATGTATCTTGTACTCCTCTAGTTGATTAAGAAAAAATCATAAAGGGAATTAAGATTGAACTAAAATATTTGTAAGTATAATTTAAAAAAAATTATAATCTTTTGTATGAAGTGTTTCATATTCATTCTTTCAATAACCTCACTTTTGTTCATGAGGATTCCAAACAAACTAGCCAAGACAGAGAAACAATAAAATGGGAAATTGATTATTATCTCAATCGGATCATTACAAAGTCATATTTGAAAGCAATGTTCAGAAGTATTGCATTGAATTTAAAAATTCATCCACTGAATCAAGATTTTAAGTCTTAGGTTGTGAATCTTAAATGTATGAACCCTGTTTTGGTAGCATTTATGGATAACCAAAATGATTTTATTCAAGCCTTCAAGCATTGTTCTTGATCTGTTAGTGAGCTTACCTAGTTGATGAAACCCTACATGTAGGCCACTCAAACTAATATATTAGATCCCTCAACCTTTCTTGCATCTTAACATACCACTTACTCTGCCATTAATTCTTTTTTTCTCACTCTTGTTGGTGCCTTTGATTGTACTCTTCCATTGTAATATATCTTTTGATATATTATTAAAATTCTCTATTGGTTTATTTTGTTTTTGTTTTCGATAATCTCAAAAGGGGGAGAATTATGAAAAAAGGAAATTCATTGAATAAATAATGTGAAATGATAAAATACCATTGTATAATTTCTGATATTTATTATAGTTATTTCAATCCTTTTAAAATATTTCTTTGATGCATTTAATCCCATTAAATTCACATGTCATGATTTGTGATCATCGAAAAGGGGGATATTGTTGGATTACACCAGAACCTACTTATTTTAATGCTCCCAAATATTTTTTATTTTATTATTAATGATATTTATTTCTTCTGTAAGAAATAATTTTTCTAGAAAAAATTGAAAAAATGTCCATGTATAGAGCTTACTGTGGAACCTTACAATGTGAAGGTCTGGTGATAGTATCAACTTATCGCACGATATTTGTAACCTCAAAGTATGTGAATAAACTACATAAAATGAGATAGTAGAATGAGATTTTTCAAATGAATCAACTTCCCGAAAGAAGGAATCACCTTACCATAAGATGGAATCACCTTACCACAAGAAGGAATCAACATTCCTTAATAAGATTAAAACATAATTGAATCAAGTTACCAGGACAAGATACATGTAAATTTTTAAAAATATATATACTGATAGTATGTTTTTAATGAAGTGAACATATAAAGAACAAGATGAATGCATGTGTGTGTGAGCTTCCCACATGAAGAAATGAACATACCACATCACAATGTTGGATCAGCTGAACATGAAAAGTTTTCATGATTGAAGCTAACCATACTTCAAGTAAAGGTATCCTACCATGGCTAAATTAGTAATGGAGAAGTTTAAATCCCCAACAGCTAGTTTTTCCACATTAATTAAAGTGACAAATAATTTAATTAAGTATGATTATTCTCCAATGGATATTTAATATGAAGATCTTCTCAAAGATATTTATTCTATCATGAAGAGGATTATGACGATGCACTACTAATACATTGAATAACACATAGATAATAACAATGTATTTCAATGAGAAAACCTTCTATGACACTATATTTTCAAAGAATTACTGTAAAAATTGTTCAATCTCCTTCTTAAGAAGAACTCAAAGATTTAGAATAGTCAAAACATCCCAGATCGAGTTGTATCACATTTTCTATTCATCTCTCTCTCTATCTCTTTCCATTTAATGTTTTACTTTTGATAAATGTGATATTGTACTGTGTTTATTCATATGCATTGTCTCATATGCTTAAATTGGTGAATAATCAATATTATCTCAAAATATACTTTACTTGTATTCCCATGAATAATTATGTAAGAGATCTTCTGAGGCCTATATTGATTTTCTTACCATGTATAACTATGGAAGATGATTTGTTTCTAGACAACCATATACACTGTTGATTGTAAAGCTCAATCCAAGTTGTGGATCTGATTATTGTTATAATAATGTTCTTGGAAGTATGTGATTTTCAAGCAGATGAGATTATGTCTTGGCTTGAGATAGAACCCATTGTTTTATTCCAGTATGTGTTATATATATTTTTATTTTATATTATATATTTAAAATTTTAAATTGTATATGATATTAAAATCTAAAACAAAACTCTACTTAGATATTCAATGTTAATTTGTGTTTATATAAAGTATTTGATTAAGTAACTCAGTTTCAAAATTTAAAGTATTTATAAGATAATTTAATTGAGAATTAATCACACTTCTAAGAAAATATTTGAAAGATTAAACTTATATAATTATAATATTTTGATTAACTGGGGTTTTTTAATTAACTTGGAGGATTTTGTATTAATTTTTTTAACAATAAAATTTATTGGGTACTCAATTCAGCCCCTATTGAGTCACTCAATTCGAATGAAAATTATTACCAGGGATTTAATTTTTATATTTATTATTCTATGATATAATTATACTTATATAGTTATAATATCTTATCTACATTCTCAAAATTATATTCTTTAGAAAATAATAACGTTTCTCACGCCCACATACAGAATACCACCTCAATGAAGCAATATGACCCTTTTTCATATTATATTTATATGGATGGTAAAAAGTCTAGATTTAATGAATATTTATGATATATATATATGACATAAAAATGATTATATAAATGTGAATTATTATTTACCTTTATTTTTTCCAACCATAAAAAATTTGAAACGTCATTCATGTGTATGTATGGACTACTGTATCCATGAAGTGATATAATTCATTTTTTATCACTACTTTATATGAAAAATTATCATAGTGTATATGAGGAATAAATATAATAATTATGAAATGATTATGATTCTTGATATGATCAAAACTAGACCAAGATTAAATTACTCTAACCATCTAACTAAGACATATATGAAAAAAGAAGTAGTTATCAATATGAATAGTGATGTTAGTTAAGAATTATTAATAAACAGGTGATATGATGTTATAAGTAAATAATACATGGTATGATATATATTAATATGGTAATTTAATGTATGTATAATAAATTTATACATATTATATAAGATATTTGAACATGTATGGAGCAATAAGATACTTTAGGTGATGGATTTTTGTTTCAATCAAAATTTAATGTGGACTATTTATGCTTGAATTTAAATTGGGGAAATTATAGGGTCCTTATATGATAAACCCATTTCATTTTTCCTATAATATGGTTATTTATAGTATTTTAAATTTTTAGTACCAATTTCGTCACTTTATTACTTAAAATGGTTTATAAATTGTCTTTTAAAAAAAGCCAACCTTATTTTTCATCTTTTGGATGAAAAACTTTTTTCTTCCATATCTATGTTTTCTAAATATTTTCAATACTATTTTTTTACCTAATATAATTATTATAAAAATTAATTTTTAACATTACTTTTATTTCTATAAAAAAATTTAAAATTAATACTCTTATTATTTTCTTAAAGAGGTACTTTTTACCAAAGGTGTGAATAAAATCTTTATTTTTTTAACGATTACAACATGAATAGAATTTTATATATTCATGAACACTCAATTCTATGAATATTTGTTTATAGGTTTCCATGGTTATTTTGAAATAAAATTATTTCCATAATATTTTTGATAGCTTTTATATCTTAAACAAGTTATTTAAAAAATAAAAGGATATTTTCCTTAGGAAATATTCTAGTGTCCTTTTAGAGAAACTTATCATCAATGATAACATACTTGAAAGTTACTTATGATTTACTAGGGATATGATTATCCAATAAAAACATATATGTTAATTACATTTTAATGGTATTAAATGTTCATTTTTGATCTTATGGTCCCGAGTTAGTGGATTTTGATTTTGAACATCCATTCTCATCATTTGTGCACTTCATGCCTAATGTACACCAATTTAGGCCCAACGAGTCATCTAATTCTAAGGAATTTAATTATCAATATTTTAATTTGATATTCTGTGAAATGGATCTTCACTTAAATTTAAACATTTTTCATTCAGGGATCAATGGATGATTCATAAAGGATGAAGGAGATATTTGGCGATGAAAAGAAACAATTCTGGAGAAGGTAGATTGGAGACCATCCTACTGATGAGAATGTGGGGCCCACAATACAGGCCCAATGAAGCCCAAATTTCGTCTTCTACTAGAAGACAGATATAGGAACAAATCATTATTCAAGATCCAGTGCTAATTCTACTTCTATTATGGTTATTTTAGCATCCCAAGTTAGAGATAAAATTATGGGCCAGATTCTGCGGCCCAAAAAATAGCCCCCTAATATAATCAGATCTTGGAATACACAACTCCAAATAGTCCCAAATTTTACATCTGGTTCGAAGACATCTGGGGCTCCAGTTGCTTCTTCTATGTCCCACTCTGATTCGTCCATCTAGAAGGTCTTCCAAGCATGTCTGTTTGGTGAAGGAAAGTTGACTTCCACCTCGGTTCAAGGGTGGAAAAATCAACTCTCCCTTACTTTCCACCCACCTATGGCCTACCACAATTAATTAAGGAGACTTGGAATGTTGGAGGCTCAACCCAAAGGCTCAAAAATTCCTATTTAAGGTAGTGGTGTTGGAGGATTGAAGAATATTTGGTGCTTGGTTTCATTGTAGTGTTATGCAACCGCTTTGTGTTTGTAATCGCATTTCTTTCTCATGTAAGTTGTTTAATTCACCTTAGTTTCTTAATAAAAGTTATTACTTTACTCTTATTCTGTCCTTCTACTTATCACGTTGATACCGTTGGTTCAAGGTGTGAATTTATTCACACCATAATTTGTGATATTTATCACACAACGGAGGAGTGATCGATTGTTGTTGTTGTTTTTACTTCTTCAATTCCACCCTCGTAAGTCTACTTCCCGCCTCTGTTGAAGAAATGTCATCAATGGAGGGATAAATACTTTATGGTTTGATCCAAGGTAGTATCAAGGGGCTGGATTGGATGTTATTTATCACTCCATTAATGTATAATCACTTCTTTTAAATGATATTTTTATTTGATGATTTTTAAACTCCATCGTCCTTGTTGAATTTAAAGCTACACACTTCATGTGCTAATAGGAACCTTTACCTTGAAGTGCTCAAACATTTGATCCTTCAAGTGTATAGTTGATTAGTATTAAAGGTTGTAGTAGTTAAATCATTACGTGATGATTATGTTTGATCTTCTTAAATGAACCCATCTCAATTATAAGAAATTGAAATCATTAAGAAAAGAATTCATCCAATCCACCCCGAGCGATAACCTTGGATCAACTCATTGCCTTAATCTGAATTAACTTAAAACAATTAGTGATAACGTAAACCCATAAAAAATCAACCCAATTTTTCCACTTCATAGCCAAAAAAAGTCATTATAATGTGTGTGTCTATAAGTTACTTCTTAGGTCTCTGAGGATTCGACAACCCAAGCTAGACTACAAGGACCGTCCTACCTTCTTCTTTTGGGTAAATTTGAGCGAGAATCAAATTTTGGTGCCGTTTCCGGGGACCAAGTAAGTACCTTATACCAAAAACCTTCTTTCCTTACCTCCATTCTTCTATTATCACCTAAGATCTCTTATGTTTTCCCTTTCTCACTTTTTTTTTCTTTTGGCGCATGACCGCCTACACCTGCGATAACTCAAAAAGACTTGTTAGGGTGGAAATTCCAAGGATAGGGGAGTCAAGTGAACCTAAGGGTTTTTTTAAACTAAACCCTAATACCCTACATTCAAAAATTGATCCAATTTCAATGGAGGGTCTTCAAAGGAACCGAATCATAAACCCGGGTGGGAACCAAAATGGAAACCCAAATGAGGCAGCCCCAAACTTGGGGAATGAAATTGATCAAACCATGAATGAATACCTCACACATTCCTGGACCAATTCCCCCTCATGCATTAGACACAACTCCCTAGGAGATTCCAACTACATCTTTAAACCCCATGTCCTAAACCATCTTCCCACATTCCATGTAATGGAGTCCGAGATACCCTACCTTCACATTAAGGAGTTCAATGACATTGTAGAAACCATGTGTCCCCCACATCCACTAGAATCAAATAAGATGATACTATTTATTTTTTCTTTAAAGGATCGAGCTAAAAATTGGATAAACAATTTGAGACCATCATCCATAAACTCTTGGGACCAACTACAAAGAGAATTATACAAAAAATACTTTCCCCACCACAAAACAATTGCACTTAAAAAGAGTATCCAAAACTTTTTTGAAAAAGAGGGAGAGTCATTCTATGAAACATGGGAGAGGTTCAAAGACACTCTAAACATGGTTCTACACCATGGTTTTTCTATTCCTAAACACGTGAGAATTTTCTATGAAGGGTTGGGTCCAGGGAACAAACAATTCATTAACATGATGTGTAATGGAACCTTTAAAAAAAATCCCCAAATGATGCTTACGAGTATCTAGAAAGTATTTTTGAACAAAACCAAACATGGGGAACTTCACCTTATTCTGAAAATCCACAAATAACTACTGGAATTCATACACATAGAGAAGAGGAAATCCTTAGGTCTAAACTTGCAGCACTCTCTAGGAATGTTGAAGAGATTGACCTTAGGAAAGTACATGAAATCCAAACTGTTGACCTTGTTTGCACAATTTGTGACAAACATGAACATAAGACAAAAAACTTCCCAACCATTCCATCCATCAAGGATGTTCTTTTAGGAGGACCCCCAGCGGAAGTAAATTCTTTGAACTTTCAAAAACCTCAATACCAAAACACCTTCAACCCAAGGTATAACGACCAGCCAGGCTTCCACTGGAAAGATAACCAACAACCTAGCCAACCATAGGGACAAAATACTTACCCCCATCAGAACTACCAAACCCATAACAAATTCCAAACCCAACCTATACAATAACAACAACCCCTGGTCCATTTTCAACAAACCATCCCACCTCCAAAATATCCCCCCTGGGATAAACCAACCTACTCAAGCACCCACCCATACTGTTCCACAAAGCCTTCTAGAAAAACTATGCAAACAAATGTAAAGGATGAACTCAGAAGTCTCTTCACTTAAACAAGAACTTCAAACCATCAAAACCAGAGAGGCACCCATGCCTACTCAGGCGGTGCCATCCTCAACTTCATGGGGAGAGTCAAGTTGTGCTCAAACAACTCATGAACAACTAATGGCTGTGACTATTTTAAGAAGTGGGAAATCAATTGAGAAACCTGAACGACTAATTCAAAACCCACATGAAGATTAAAACTTGGATGAAAATTTAAATGAACCAAATGATCAAACTGAAAAACACGATAACATTGTCAAAGAAACAACTCTTCAACAAACAACCCCACAACCTGCACCATTTCTTCAATGCATGAGGGGGAAAACCAAGCCTGAATTGAGTGAAACATTGAGGGAAATATTCTCACAAGTCAAGTTGAAAATTCCACTCCTTGATGCAATTCAAACCATACCAGCCTACTCAAAGTTCCTTAAAGATTTCTGCACTTTTAATAGAAAATTTTCACATAAACACCAAGTCCTTTTGGCTGCTAATGTGAGCACCACCATTCAAGGGACCATTCCTCCTAAGTTGAAAGACCCGGGTTGCCCTTACATCAATGTTGAACTTGGAGAGAGCAAAGTTGTCAAGGCCTTGTGTGACCTAGGTGCTAGTGTCAATCTCATCCCATATGCTGTGTACTACCAGTTAGGCCTAGAAGAGATCCAACCCACATCAGTCACACTTCAACTTGCTGACCGAAGCATTAGGGTTCCAAAGGGGATTTTAAAGGAAGTTCTGGTAAAGGTTGAAAACTTCATCTACCATGCTGACTTAATTGTCCTTGAAAACCATCCAAACTTATGAAATAAGGAACAAAACCCAGTTATCCTTGGTCGTCCCTTCCTTGCAACAATAAACTCTGTTATCCAAGTCTGAAATGGGAACATGACCATAACCTTTGGGAACATGGGTCTAGACTTGAACATCTATAATGAAAGATCACAAATAGGGGATGATTAGGACATTCATGAAGTAAACATGATAGGAAGCATTGATAATAAATCCATAGAACATCAAGGAATATTTGATGAATGTTTAAGTCGGGATGAGATTTATTTCCTTTGTTCATATGAAGGAAGTTTATCTCCTTGGCTTGAATAATTTTCAAATTGCTCTTATTATGAAGTCTTAGGTCCAACAATCAGTGAAACCTTTCAAGAAACCAATTTCATGGAGACCACTCCAACTTCCTTCCCTAAATTTGATCAAGCCAATCTAGTAGCTGAAACTTCTACATGTGGGGAATCAATCCTATCTAAAACTTTAGGAAATAAAATTGATCTTGATCAAATGTCCCAATCTTCTGTTGAAATTATGAACCAACCTGATCTTGAATTTAAGGAACTTCTTACTGCACTAAAGTATGCCTTCCTAGGGGACAATCAAACAAATCCTATTCTCATTTCTTCTTCTCTTGAATCCAATCATTAGAGGATGATTCTAGATGTCCTTAGGAAACATAATAAATCCATTGGTTGGACCATGTCTGATATTCCAAGGATTAGCCCACTTATTGGGACTCATAGGATTGTTCTGGAATCTGATTCAAATCCATGTTGTCAACCTCAATGGAGACTCAATCCTAATCTCATGGAGGTAGTAAGGAAAGAACTTCTGAAATTGTTAAAAGTTGGTATCATATATCCCATAGCTGAGAGTGAATGGGTGAGCATAATACAAGTGGTTCCGAAAAGGCTGGAATCACAGTGATAACCAATGAGGATGGAGAGATTCTTCCAACAAGGGTGAGTAGTGGATGGAGGGTCTGCATTGACTATATGAAGCTAAACTCATTCACCAAGAAGGAAAATTTCCCCTTACCATTAATTGACCAAGTCCTTGAGAGAGTGTAAGGTCATGCCTTATACTGTTTCTTAGATGGGTGCTCAGGGTATAATCAGATTGAGGTCTCCCTAAAGGATCAAGGGAAGACTACATTCACATGTCCATTCAGTACCTTTGCCTTCAAACTCATGCCCTTTGGTTTATGCAATGCTCCTAGAACCTTCCAGCGGTGCATGATGGGAATCTTCTCAGACATGGTAGGGGATTTTCTTGATGTCTTCATGGATGACTTCTCTATGTTTGGGGATACTTTTGAGAGATGTATTAGGAATGTAGAGAGAGTTTTGTCAAGATGTGATGAAAAGAATCTAGTCCTAAACTGGGAAAAATGCCATTTCATGGTTAAAGAGGGACTAGTTCTAGGCCATCTGGTCTCAGGTAGGGGTATTGAAGTTGATAAAGCCAATGTTGACATCATTCATCACCTTCCATCACCCAAAACTGTCAAGGAAGTGAGGTATTTCTTAGGACATGCTGATTTCTATAGAAGATTCATCAAGGACTTTAGTTCAATCTCTCATCCCCTTTGTGCTTTACTAGTAAAGAATGCTCCATTTGTTTGGATATAAATATGTAAGGGTTCATTCTCAACCCTGAAATCCTATCTCACCTCTCCCCCCATCATGAAATCTCCAAATTGGAACCTTCCTTTCGAACTTATGTGTGATGCCAGTGAATTTTCTGTAGGAGCTGTGTTAGGAAAACATTGTGATAAAACTCCTTATGTCATTGCTTATGCAGGAAAATACTTAAATGATGCCCAAATCAACTACACCACCACTGAGAAAGAGTTTCTTGCTATTGTGTTTTCCTTAGAGAAGTTTAGGTCCTACCTCTTAGGATCCCCCATCACTGTGTTCACTGACCATTCTGCACTAAAATACCTCTTCCAAAAACAAGATGCTAAGGCTAGACTGATTAGGTGGGTCCTTCTCTTACAAGAATTTGAACTCACAATCAAGGATAAAAAGGGCATTGAAAATGTTGTAACTAATCACCTCTCTAGGATGGAATTCAAAGAAAAGTCAAATCACCTTTCTGTGTCTGATTCATTTCTTGATGAACACCTATACTCTGTGAGTGACTGCCCTTGGTATGCCGACATAGCCAATTTATTAGTTATAGGAGTCATTCCAAAATTCTTAGGTACTCATGCTCGAAGTAAATTCCTTTCTGATGTTAGACACTATGTGTTTGATGATCAATACCTCTATAAGTTCTAACCTGACCAATTTATTAGGAGGCATGTCCCAGAATCTGAACAAGAGTCCATCCTTAAATTCTGTCATAGTGAGGCATGTGGAGGTCACTTTTCCTCTAATAAAACATCTGCAAAGATTCTTTAGTGTGGTCTCTTATGTCCCACCCTCTCAAGGGACTCTTACACATTTTGTCAAAGCTGTCCTAGGTGTCAACAAGTAGGGTCCATCACAAAAAGGAATCAAATGACCCTCACTCCCATTCTGGTCGGTGAAATCTTTGATTTTTGGGGAATTGATTTCATGGGATCCTTCCCAAACTCTAGAGGATAACTCTATATCCTTTTAGCTGTTGATTATGTCTCAAAATGGGTTGAAGCCATTCCCACCAAGTCTAATGATCATCATGTTGTGATCCGATTTCTGAAAGAGCACATTGTTGGTGCCAAAATATTGTAGGAAAGGAAGGAGTGAAAAAGAAGCCCCACACGCTGCCTCGCGAAGCACCGACGCGAAGCACCCCTAAGTATCGCAGTCCCGCGAAGCACCGGAGGCGGTACCTCTCCGCGAACGACCCGAAGTTCATGATCCCGCCGCGAAGCACCAGAGGCAGTACCTCTCCCCGAACGGCCTGACGTTCGCGAGTACACCGCGAAGCACTGGAGGTGGTACCTCTCTGAGAATGGATTGACGTTAGTGAGCCCGCCGCGAAGCACCGGAGGCGGTACCTCTTCGTGAACGGCCTGACGTTCGCGAGCCCGCCGCGAAGCACCGGAGGCGGTGCCTCTCCGCGAATGGCCTGACGTTTGCGAGCCCGCCGCGAAGCAACCACCGCCCCTTCGCGCCGCGTGAGTTCTACTTCGCGGCGCCCCTTTCCTATAAATAATAGGTTCCCCCTGATCCCAGGAGATGGACAATCCGACCTTTCGGCTTCTCCCCTCCTGAATCGCGAAACACCCTTTCCCCCGAAAATCATGAACTCCGCGAGGTACTTCTCCTTCGCGTGACACCTTCGCTTTGTCTCATTTTGAGCCCGTCTTCCGAGAGGGATTCCCTTTGCGAAGCTCAAGGGAATTCCCGAAGGAGGGGGATTCCCAAAGGAACCCGGGCATCCGCGGAGCATTTATGCTTCGCGAAACACCCATCCTGGACTAGTGATCCCCATGCTAAGGCGGGATCGCTACATATCGCGAAGCACACTGCCTAGCGGCACCTTGCTTCGCGAGGCACCTCTATTTCGCGAAGCAGTGCTCCGTGAATACTATTTCACTTCATGAAGCACCCCCATACACACCTCTTCCCCATGCTAAGGCCAAGGCACTCCACTTCATGAATCACACTCCTCTTCTTGGCAATTCCTCTTCCCGTGCGACCCTCCAGGTTTGCACGTTGTGATTTAAAATTCCCACAGACAACATCACCTGTAGCGTTGCTTCACCTAATGCTTCTTCACATAGGCACACTAATAGATGTTGCTTGTTTGCATAGCCACGCTAACATGGACCCCTCAATGGTTCTCTCTACGACCCCCCTTGACCACGGCCTTACTGGTACCTTCCCTCCCCCAAGGAGCAAAGGGTGCCGGTCATGTAAGTCCTAGGGGTACAGAGTGAACCCACCTCGTCCGAGCTACATGATGTTAAACTGCCAAGCACCTCGTCCTCAACACATGACGTTAAACTATGATCCGGCCCCGTGCTTCACATGCAGGGTCCCCCCAGCTCGGACATTTTTTACGCCACCCGTCTCCACAGAGACGGGGTCACCCCATCCACAAGGGATGATATCCTCCTTCTCGGGGTAGCGTATGTCCATGGGGGAAGGGAAACCACCTTGGTGTAAGCCCCTAACCCCTCTTGAGGAAGGTATCACCCATGCACCTCCGTATTTCCCCACTGCCAAGGTTAGTGGAGGGCGCGATAGGGAACGAGGCACCTCCAATCATTGGTCCGAAATCCTTCTCTCGCCGCACTTTTCCACACTTAAGGCCTCCATCCTGGAGTAAGTCCCAACACCATGGGCCGCCTAACGTGTAAGCCCCTATTCAATTCTCACGGACGCACCCTTCATGATGTGATCGTCAGGTCTCTATTGCCTCTTGTTTCTCACACCGAGCACGACTCACGTGGGCTTAGAGTAAGCATTGGCCATGACAACACTTCGTCCAACATGACATTAAACTGCATGCCCTCGTCCATCATGACGTTAAACTATATGTCGTCCAGCATGATGTTAAACTGCATGCCCTCTTCCAGCATGACGTTAAACTACATGCCCTCGTCCATCATGGCGTTAAACTGTATGCCCTTGTACCGCATGACATTAAACTGCACACCCTATGAACTATGTGGTCTTTGATCCATGTCAAGGCAGGGTACGTAGGAAGCCTCCCCGAGGTTCAAGCCCACCCATCATTTATTCACGTCGAGTCCGTCCTCATCCCGCAAGACGTTAAACTGCATCCCAGTCCGATGAAAAACCGTTGTGACTCACCCATTTGAACTACGAGGTCTTTGATCTATGTCAAGGCATGGTACGTAGGAATCCCCCCCTGAGGTTCAAGTCCACCACCCATTGGACCAAGGTCTACCTTCACGTCGGTTTGCCGACGAAGCCCCCTTTGAACTATGAGGAGTTTGATCCATATCAAGGCATGGTACGTAGGAAGCCTCCCTGAGGTTCAATCCCATCTCCCATCAGACCAAGGTCCCTTCCTCACGTCGGTTCACTGACACCCACCCTCCAAACTATGAGGACTTTGATCCATGTCAAGTCATGGTACGTAGGAAGCCTTCACGAGGTTCAAGCCCACCACTAGTGGACCCCCGGGTCTACATTCACATCGGTTCACCGATGAAACCCTTTGAACTACGAGGACTTTGATCAGTGTCAAGGCATGGTATGTAGGAAGCCTCCCAAAGGTTCAAGCCCACCACCTGTTGGTCATCCTGACCTTCTTCGCATTAGTTCACCAACACCCGGGCAGCCTAGTGTGTAAGCCCCACACCATCTGGACCAAGGTCCTTGTTCGCGTCGGTTCGATGACACACCATCACTGAACTACGTGGTCTTTGATCCATGTCAAGGCATGGTACGTAGGAAGCCCCTATAAGGTTCAAGCCCATCACCTTGTTGTCCTAACCTCACTCACGTCGGTTCACCCCTGTCCCGCATGACGTTAAACTGTATTCAACATTCCATTTGAACTACAGGGACTTTGATCCATGTCAAGGCATGGTATGTAGGAAGCCTTCACGAGGTTCAAGCCCACCACCAGTGGACCCCCGGGTTCACCTTCACGTCGGTTCGCCGAAGATGCCCATCGGACCGTGGTCCACCTTCACGTCGGTTCGCTAACGACACCCATCGGACCAATGTCCACCTTCACGTCGGTTCACCGACAGCATCCCGAACTACGTGGAATTTGATTCCCTGCCACGGGGATATGTAAGAGGTCTCTTCGAGGCTCAATCCCAACTTCATCGTCGCCCTTGCGATGGTCCCTTGTCATTCCCCCTCCACTTCATTCATCCATCCATCATCCACCCTGATTCTCACCCGGACCATCATATCCCGGTGAGATCATGTCGTTCCGCTCCTCTTCACAACATTCAGGAAGCCGCCCATGGGTTGGCCCCGATATCGGCATCCCTTCAAGGGAAATTCGTCAATTTGATTCACTCCAGCTAGTGTTTTGATCAGGCCGGACCGTCTCTACATGACGTTAAACTTGCGACCTACCTCGTGATAAACATGAGATGCCTGAGGAAAACCTCGGATGGAATGCCTTTGGCGTAACCATCTCCGTTGGACGTTAAACCTACGGCATACCCTGTGTTAAACACTAGAAGCTGGGGAAAACCTCAGATATATGTCTATGGAATATAATTACCCGCGCTCGATGTGGGATTCCTCGGTATTCAACGCCCTCGAGAAGTCCCATGAAAAGGGACAAAAGACAGACATTCCAATTCCCCAGCATCCAGACACGCTACTGATGCCTTGACGTGACTACTACCCCAAATGAAGGTTTCTTCCCTGACTGGACCCTTTGGAATGTCCTGACAGAAGCAGTGTAATTAACCGGCGTCCATGGAAACATGGCACTAGGAAGAGTTTCACGAACAATGTATTAAATCTATGAGGGAGACCCAGACTAGGTGATGAGTTCCGAGGAGGAATCCATGGAAGGAAGAACCGACATCCCATCATCCCGTTTCGATCAAGGAGAAGACGTCCCTGAATAAGGATCGAATGCAGCCCGCCTTTGGAAAGCGGGAATGCAGGGAAACAATGCAGTGCGTCCTCCTCCACAGACGGATGGATGCGTGCGCGCCCCAGCGAAAAGCGTCATAAACAGAAATGGTGAACTCGATGTGAAATTATTCTCCTCAAAATGGAGATTAGTAGCGTTCGAGACACTAGTAGATTGACATGTCTCCGGATCAAGATATCCGGCGCTGGGTCCCGCCAAGCAAATGGCGGGCCTGGCGTGAAACTCACCAGAAATTGGAGCAGTAGAACGTGGGGCATTCCGTTATGCAACATGTTGGCATGGATCCTTCTTATAGAAATGGATAATGGAATGACATTGGGGCACTGGTTTTAAACCCTTTTCCTCGCAGTGATGATGAGTTGATCTCTTCGTTTCCCAAGAACCAGGTTGCTGCTATATATACGTGATCACCGCCCGCTCGCCTACGCAGGGGCAGGGGAAATACCGGCACAGCCGCCCCACATGGCTTCGCTGCCTCCACGATGACCTCTACATCCGTGAATACGGGGCGCCCACGTCCCCTCTCCCCGTCAGAGATCTTCCAGTGGAGGGTGATCAAAAAACTTTTACGCAGGTACGAGGAGGAAGGGGTCATCCCAACTTGGGATATGGCCTGCCTGGACCTGGAGGCATCCATGCCCTGCCGTCAACGCTGCCCTAACAGGCCGCGCATGGAGCCCCTTCTCCCCACCCCAATGTTCAATCGTTTCGGGAGCCTGTCCCCTGAATGCCTCGACGACTCCTCACCTTATGCTGATGAGACGAGTGATGTCTGGATCGGCCCGCTCAATGTCCCGATCCAAGGGATCCAAGCAAGGGCTCCCATTCGGCCGCATAAACGCCGTCATCCAGCTTCGCAGGAAGAGTATGTAGGCTATGCCCCTGCACCACCTGCGCCAGCTCATCTGACCTGACGTCAGCACCAGGCCCGGGCTGAGGATGCTCGCCAAGATACGTCGACGTCAACAACTACTGTGGCCCAAGCCACCGCCGACATACATCATGGAGTTCTTGCATTCACTGAGCATGGGCACTCCTTCACCCGACCGGGATCGAGGCCTCAGCCACCCCACGGGCAGGCTGGGTTGACTCTCGGGGTCGCAGGCCCGAGCGATGATTGCCGAGAACAAATCCGCGGTAACGTCACTCCATACGAAGGTCCTCTCCGTACCACCATTCCACAGAGCGTGGGATTTCCCCACTCCGAAGCTCATCACAGAGGTATTCCTTATGCTACCCCCATCCCAAAAGAAGACTCGCCCCGCGGCAGTAACGCTCGGCGCGGAAACCTCTCCCGCTCCCACTATATAGGGTATGGAGTCCCCCCTCCTACCCCCGACCATCGATACGAAGGCACTGTCCATCCGGTCCTTCTTCAATGTGGGGGTCCTCCCTACTTCTTCTCTGCAACTAGCGAGGGTCCTCCTTGCCCCGGCAACTTGAGGAGTGAAGGTCAGCCTCACTCCACCCGCACAGTCCATGGAGGTCCTCCCCATGCGCCCTTTGACATTTTCCCTGGTGCCCCTCGCACCCCGGCCACCTCGAGCGGGGGACCTCTCTGCGACAGTGCCATCGCCACCCCAAGACTACATATTGAGAATCAACCTTATCCTGAAGAGCCACCCCGGGGTAGAAGAGCGGGTCGTCACCGCTACAGGAAGAACCTGGGGGGAGTGGGTGGAGGTCAAACCGTCTTGTTTCCTGGATTCTGAGGCGGAATGCGACCCAGCGATGGAACCTTCTCCCCACTCCTCTATGTCAAGAACTGGGGCAGGGACCAGGCGCATCAGCCTCATTCTCCCAGAATGGGAGGTCCACCGGATTCCCACCTCTCTTCGTAGGTACATCTAGGAGGAAGAAATCGTGGAAATTCCACAGGTCCCGACCGTGAAATCACCACCGTTGTCACCAGAATAACCCTCTACCTCTACCAAAGATCACGGGGAGATGTTTTGGGGACCAACGACGGTAGAGAAACGGCGTAACCCCTCGCTGGTGACCACGACTCCTGCGTCTGAAGCTGTGACTATCAGCCCATCGTATCGTGATATCTTGGTTAGGTCACCTCACTCTTCAGAGGATGGCCCAGAATTCAGCAGCCAGTCTGCTCGTTCGCCGTATTCTCTACCACCAAGTTTACTGTCCAAGCGGTCCGCCTCAGTACTTCTACCGGTCCCTCAGCCGCCCCCGATTGACGAGTGGGGCAATACAAGGCTAGACCCCGAGTCCGAACCCAGGAGCTTCTGGAGCATTCTCGCAGCGGATCACTTCCCGGAGGAGTTCTGTCCGACGGCAGCGCCTAACTTTCATGCACCAGAGTCCCTTACCCCATAAGAAGTGGGGTGATTTTTCCAAACCCTATGGGCGACACACTTCCACCTTCGTTACGAGCGGGTGATGTACCCCAAGAGTCGAGAGCACTTTGAAGAAATCGGCGAGCAATGCCACCTGATCGATTTGGCCGCACTCCCTATGGACCAGCACCCTGAGTCACCAGGCCCCTAGGGCCCCCTATCTGGAAAGAAGGCAGCAGACTTATTTGTTCAATGAAAATCAGGTCCCTGGATACTTCCAAAGTGCTCTAGAGCAAGGGATTGTGTGCCTGCCCGAGTGCAGAAGGCCGGCAGAGGCGAATCTCACCGATCACCCCAACTATTGTTCTTATCATCGGATTCTGGGGCACACCCTCAAGTAATGCTATGTGTTTAAAGACTGGCTTGAAGACCAGGTCAACAACAACATATTCAGGTTGGGCCCGACACCAACACAAGTAGCAGGTGTCTTTACAGGGTCAGAGATTGGTAGCGACAGCGAAGGCGAGTGGAAGCAGGTTCCCAGCCGTGGGTCCCAGAAATACGACGACTGGACGGCTTGAAAAAACATCTCCCATGCCCATGGTATCATCTGGGCATGCCTGAAGCATCCATAACCTTTAGAAGAAGTAGCCAGTACCCCTACATTTCCTTCACAGTCGACCTCTTCCCAAAAGGGCAAGCAACGACGACGCAAGAAGAAATAACGCGCTCCGCCAGTGCCGTCATCATCCCGCACTCTTAGCGACTTTATGCCCCCTGAAATGGGGATTCCTCTCAGAATATTCCCGGTAGTGGATGAATCATCGAGCGACAGCTAGGGGTACGTTTCAGTTAACACTGTGAAGCAGGTAAATCCCTATATAACCCCCGACAAGGGGGAACGCCAGGCGAACCCCCCTAACATTTCCAGCCGATGTCAACGTCGGCAGAACCACAACCAAACCAGTCGTCGAGGCACATCAGTAGGCACTTTCAATCAGGCTGTGCATGCGACTAAAACCAGACAGCATGCTCATCACAGAGCTCAGCACGCGCAGTCCTATCTGATGCCTTCAGCTCCACCTCCACCACCGTTTGTGCTACTGGATCAGGCAGGGCTGCCTCGTCCGCACCACAGTCAGTATTTCCCAGCTAAGGGCCAGTCTCCGCTGTCCGATCCTGGTATGGAAACTAATCTCCAGGCTTCAACTAGTAGGCAACAGGATATTCCCAGTACTAGCGCACCGCCGGTTCAACCGAAAGGACCCTCTTTGCCCCCAACTACAGAACGACCTCCGGTAAGCAGAGGCTCACATTTGGCATGAAAGTATGATGTCCTGAAGCACCTAACCGGCATTCCAGCAAGGCTTTATATCCTTGAGTCCCTTCGCCTATCGTCTGAAATGCGCGAGGCACTTTCCAAGGCCCTAAGGAGCCCCCTCCTGTTTGAGACGGAGGCGGCGGCCGCAGAAGCCTTCCATGCTGAGGCAATTGAGAACGCCGAATATCAGGCGGTTATCTCATTCTCCGGTGAAGATGAGGACCCTTCTATACAGGGGCATATTCGCCCGCTGTACATCACTGTCCACTTCAACGGTGTGGAAGTCCGCCGCTGCCTCGTTGACACGGGTTCCGGAATCAATCTAATTTTGACTCGGACACTGCGAAAGCTGGGTCTATCTGAAGATGATTTAACTCCCTCTGACCTCAGAATCTAGGGATACGACAGGACCAAGCAAACCCCAGTCGGAAAGATCCGCCTAAAGACTCAGTTCAGTGGCTTAATTTCCAGCACCGAGTTCATGGTCGTCTCTCAGGACACCGCCTACAATGCGTTGATTGGTAGGCCATGGCTCCATTTTCATACAACAGTCCCTTTGTCATATCACCAGTGCCTCAAATAATCCCTCAATGGTCGAGTAGGCATGCTCCAAGGAGATGCGTTTTCTTTCGCCTCTTTTGAGGCCCACTATATGGATGCTGATTATTACAAGAGTAAGGATAAAAAAATCCTAGTAAGTGAGGATGAACCGGCCCAGGTCACAAGTAATCCCTGGGCAAGCATGGATGACGCCTACATCCTCCCGATCCACCGATTGGAGGCCACGACCCCTGACATGGGGCAATGTTTTGTTATTTCAAGTATGAAAGGAAGGCATGTCCCCATGTCCAAGCGACGATGGAAAATCACCTCGTACTCCTACACCAACTAGGATCAGGTGATCCCGGAGCCTCTTACCCCTGTGCGGTACTGGGATGTCAAGATTATGACAATGGCAGTACGTCATACGTGTCTCTTCCGCCGGGCTGGAATTAACCGACTCATGCCGACGCGTCACCACTACTTTGATATCATCAGACGTGGCCCCTTAGGCTGAAGGCCAGATGGGATAGGGTCGACTGCCTTCATTTCTATGATCTCAATGGTGAGTGAGCCTCCTGATATGATGACCACTGCCACCCAAGCCGACACCAGCTGCACCTCAGGCTTTGATAGCCCAGACGTATCTCCTGTTGCGGGAAATCTCCCCACAGGTGGAGAGGAAGACCTGGAGGATGCTCCCCCCTCCTTTGAGGAAGGCGTCTCTACCACGGTTGATGAACTGGTACAAGTGAACCTTGGTAGTGAGGCAGATTCGAGACCCACATTGATCAGTGCATCCATGTCCCCCGAGGAGCAACAGAAGTACATAGACTTTCTCAAACAACATTGTGACGTGTTTTCCTGGAGTTACGGTGAGATTCCAGGACTAGATCCTCAAGTAGTCGTTCACCATCTGGGCCTCCCGGCAATTCATCGTGGGTTTAAGCATCCTCCTAGGAAGATTCACCCTTCTCATGGTGCTATGATTGAGGCCGAAGTTGGCAAGCTTATCAAAGCCAACTTCATTAAGGAAGTCCACTACCCCAAGTGGCTTGCTAACATTGTTCCAGTCAGGAAGAATAATGGGCAGATCAGAGTCTACATCGAATTTCGTGACCTTAATCACCACTGACCAAAGGATGACTTCCCCCTCCCGGTGACTGAGTTATTGATTGACGCCATGGCCGAGTTCCAAGATCTCTCTTTCATGGATGGGTATTCTAGGTACAACCAGATCTGGATGGCCCCCGAAGAGGAGGATTTCACTGCCTTCAGGGCTCTCCAAGGTACCTTTTGCTACCAGGTTATGCCCTTCGGCTTGAAAAATTCAGGTTCCACTTATCAGAGGGCCATGCATCGCATATTCAAGCCAATTCTCAGGACGCTGGTGGAATGCTATGTAGATGACCTAGTGGTCAAATCATGCCAGAACCAGGACCATATCAAAGACCTTGATAAAGTGTTCGGTTTCCTCCGCTCCCGTCACCTGAAGATGAACCCGTTGAAGTGTGCCTTCGGGGTTACCTCTGGGAAGTTTCTTGGCTTTGTTGTTAGATACTGAGGCATTGAAATCAACCCAGAGAAGATCAAGGCCATCAACCAAATGCCTCCCCCGAGAAATATTTAGGAACTTTGAGGACTCCAAGGCCACTTAGCCTATATACGCCGATTCATCGTGAATCTGGATGGCAAGTGTAAGCCCATTTACTAGCTAATGAAGAAAGGTTCCGCTTACGAATGGGATGAAGAGTGTCGGACCGCCTTCGAGGAAATCAAGCAGTATCTGCTACAACCTCCGGTTTTGATGACACCTGTTTCCCGAAATCCGCTGGTCCTTTACGTGACCTCCCTAGAATGGTCCCTCGACACACTTCTCACCCAGAAGAATAACGAGGGTACTGAGAACAGTCTCTACTATATCCGTCGCATGCTTCTCGATACGGAGGTCAGATACTCCCCTATCAAAAAGAGCTGCCTTGTGCTCATCTTTTCCATACAGAAGTTGCAACATTACCTACAACACCATGAGGTACAATTGGTCTCTTGGGTAGACCCACTGAAGTACATCCTGAACCACCCCATGTTGACCGGCTGACTAGAGCGGTGGGCAGTGATTCTCCAGCAGTTTGATATCAGGTTCGTACCTCAGAAGGCCATTAAGGGACAGGCGTTGGCAGAATTTTTAACCGCCCACCCAACCTCTGCGGATCAGTCCTCGGACCTGGATTTTTTTGATGAGGCGATCCTCTCAGTCGATCATGCCGTCCCATGTTGGAAAATACACTTCGACGGTGCCTCCCGGAGCCCCACCAGTAGGAGGCTCAATGATACTAAGCTCAACAGAGTGGTCCTGGGTATCGTCTTCATTACCCCGGTGCAAGCTGTCCTACCATACTCATTCCTGTTGTCAGAAGGCTGTACCAGCAACGAGGCAGAGTACCAGGCTCTCATCACCGGCCTTGAGTTGGCCCTTGAGATCAACGTGCCCCGTCTACATGTAAAACGAGATTCCAAGATGGTAATCAAGAAGCTCAATGGCGATCATTTCATTAGGAAGCCAGAGCTTGTGCCATTGCTGGAGTAAACCCTCCGCCTAATGGCCCAGTTCCCCTCTCGGCCAGAGGTCACCCATGTCCCTCAGTTTTAGAACGGTCGAGCTGAAGCTTTGGTCGGCTTAGCTGTGTCGCTCGCAGAACCCAAGAAAAATTATTTGATCATACATGTAGCACACCAGAGAGTCATTTCCCCCGTCACCCAAGAGGACAATGATGGCCTGCGGTTAAGTCATCTCACCACCAGGCCCTCTACGTTAGGGGTCCCGGGTTCATCGAACACAATGGTTGAAGTCTCTCCCGACTGGAGGGAACCTTTTGTCGAGTATCTCCAAAATGGTTGCCTCCCAGACGACCGGTCCGAATGCGAGTGAATCCGACGCTGCACGCTGCAATTTACCCTCCAGAGTGGTCCCAGTCTTGAGTAGATCCTCTATAAGCGGAGCTTTGATGGTGTTCTCCTCTGTTGCATTCAAGGAGTAGAGATTCCTCAAGTTATGCAGGAGGTCCACGCCGGTTCCTGTGGTGCCCATCAAGCCGGGCTGAAGTTGTCCCATGAAATCCGGAGGTTGGGGTACTTCTGGCCCTCTATGATCCACGATTGTATCGGGTATGCCAAGAGATTCCACGCATGCCATGTTCACGACAACTTCCTACATCGGCCGCCGGAGCCTCTCCACCCCACCAAGTACTCTTAGCCATTTGCGGTATGGGGACTTGATGTAGTGGGACCATATCCACCGGCAACAGCTCGCAAGTGTAGGTTCATCCTGACTGCTACAGATTTCTTTTTCAAGTGGGCAGAGGCAGTTCCACTCAAAGAGGTCAAGGCCCATTCCATCGTCGACTTTGTGAGATCCAATATTATCCACCGGTTCGGGGTCCCTCACGCTGTCCTCACCGATAACGGTACCAACTTCCAAGCGGCTGAGTTGAAGAAATTGTACTCCAAGTACGACATCCGTTCGAACCATATCTCCCACTATCATGTGCAGGAAAACGGACAGATCGAGGCGTTCAACAAAACCCTCTGTAACATTTTGTAGAAGATGGTTGGTCAGAACAAGAAAAGTTGGCCGAAAAAGCTCTCCAACGCCCTCTGGGCTTATCGGACGACGAATCACAACTCTACCCAGGTGACCCCATATTCCCTAGTGTATGGGGCTGAGGTCGTCCTACCCATTGAGATCCAGCTACCATCGTTATGCACTTCAGTCTATGACCAGCAGGCACTAGATGAGGTGGCCGAAATCCGTCTAGCTGAATTAGAAGCACTGGACGAGAACCGGCTTTGTGCCCTGCACAATCTGGAAAGACATCAGAATAAGATAGAAAGGGCCTTCAACAAGAAGGTTCGCCTCCGTTCTTTTCTACAGGGCGACCTAGTGCTGGCCCTTCGAGCGCCAATGATCCCTGGTAGGAAACCACCCAATCTAGAACCTAAATGGGAAGGGCCTTATATAATCCATAAGGTTTACCCCAACGGGGCGTACTCCTTGGTGACCACGGATGGTGAGCGCCTAACCCCTCCCACCAATTCCAGGTTCCTCAAGCAGTACTTCGCCTGATCCTGTATGGTCCAGCACGACCTTAAACTGTATGGTCCAACATGACCCTAAACTGTATGGTCCAACACGACCTTAAACTGTATGGTCCAACATGACCCTAAACTGTATGGTCTAACATGACCTTAAACTGCACTGCTGTCCTGCAGGACGATAAACTGCAAAATGGTCCGATCTTTATGACCTTAAACTAAGATATCCCCTATCCTTACTGCAAGACGTTAAACTGCAAGCCAGTCAGGCCTTCCTGACCGAGTCTCATCCTCAGGCCCCTTGGCCTCCTCAGGCCCCCGACCCCCCGTCCTTACTGCAAGACGTTAAACTACAAGCCAGTCAGGCCTTCCTGACCGAGGTTCAGCCTCAGGCCCCTTGGCCTCCTTGGGCCCTCGGCTCCTCGTCCTTACTGCAAGACGTTAAACTGCAAGCTAGTCAGGACTTCCTAACTAATGCGCAGCCTTGGGCCCCTTGGCCTTCGTCGACTCGGACTCTCCTATGGGATTTTTCGGTGTGGTGTGGGATTACATCCTCATTCACGCCGGGTTACCCGCTGTACCATACATATACCCAGTTGAGACACATTTCTCATTCAGAGCAACGTTGAACTGTGCTTCAAGAACTACGTATGGCTTGATTCCCATCTTAATGGGATATGTAGGAATGCTCGAACGCCTCATCTTGAGCCCAGCCCCAAGCTCTTCTCTCCCACTATCCCCCTTGGGAATGGTTTCTTTGGAGGATCCTTACATAGCGAGGAGTAGGCTTTCTTAGCCCCGCTCATACAGCCCCTCTCATACAAGGATTGTAAGGGTTAAACCATGTGCCCACTCCTATTCTCATATCCTCCCACGTCCTCACCGTATGACGTTAAATTGCATGGCCTTTAAGAACTACGTATGGCTTGATTCCCATCCGAATAGGATATGTAGGAACGCTCGGACATTTCGTCCATTGGCCCAACCCAAAAGCCAAAAATCTTCTCCTCGGTTCAAGACATATGGTAGGGTGCACACTTCTGCCCCAACTCACGTCAAGAAAGTCTCGACCCGGCTGCACGTCCCCCCTGGAGATGTTCGCCTCTTTTTTGGATGGATACAGCTATGATTCACCCACTCCTTGACTGGGATTCCATCATCTTTTACACCCATAGGGACCCCCAAGAGCTTCCTGGATACTACGCCCAAGGGCTCTCCTACCGACATGGGCCAACGCCCCTGGGGGTTTCTGAGAAACAAGCCGATACAAGTCCCATGTTGCAAATTTGGTCAACGTTCGACGCTCATTTGTTGCTCCTATATCAGGTCACCATAGGGACGTTGTGTTTCAAACATGGTCAACAGTGTCCTGGATCTTTGGGTCCTCCCTGAGATGTCCCAAACATCGAGTGCAGTGATTCGTTTTGCCCCATCCTGAAGTGACAAAATTCCCTTCGGGGGGTGCCGACAGTCGGGCCCACGGCCATGACTCCCATATAAAGGAGTGTACGATGTGGTGTGGGACTATGTCCTCATTCATGGTGAGATCATGTACCATGTCGTACACTTCCCCTCATGAGGCCCAGCCTCAGGCCTCTCGGCCTTTTTGGGCCCACGACCCTTGTCCTCACTGCAAGACATTAAAATGAAAACCAATCAGGCCTTCCTGACCGAGGCTCAGCCTCAGGCCCATTGGCCTTTTCAGGCCCCATCATCCAACTTCTTACCTAGAATGTATGGGGTGGTATGCGGTTATGCCCTCCTCCACGTCGGGTTGTCCGCCGTACTGTACACTTCCCTTTCCTTTGCCTGGGGGTATCTTACTCCCTCACCCCATCCCGCATGACGTTAAAATGCATCTAGAGAACTACGTATGGCTTGATTCCCATTTTTATGGGATACGTAGGACCACTCGAATATCTAAGATTTGGGTCCATCCCCGTATCTGGGGAATCTCTATCCCACCTCGGATCCTTGGCCTATTTGTCCTCCACGAGGGGATTATATGGTGTGGTGCGGGATTATGCCTTTATTCACGTCTATCTTGTAATGACCACATCATGTACCTCTCATTCTCGAGATATTTCGTCTCCCCTTTTTAGCGGTTCACCAATGTTCCTGAGGGTACTCTGGTTTATTACCTGGAATGCCAAACATTACTCGGACACATCAGCACCTGCTTTCCAGGCTTTGTGTATCCCTGCATCAGGGCTTCCATCATCTTTCACACCCGGAGGGACCCCCAAGAACGACCAGGATGCTACTACCAAGGGCTCTCCTACCGTTACGGGCCAACGCCCCCAAGGTTTTTGGACAACAAATCGATAAAAATCACGCATTGCGAATTTGGTCAGAGGTCGATGCTCATTCGTTGTTCCCACCGCAGGCTAACGCGATATGAAGATTGTGTTTTTGCCACAGAACGTTTATCCTCCATCTCCATGCCAACCCCATTAAGCCCAAAATGTCAGTTACACGATTCACATCCTTCTCCATTCTCATCATGTCCAGGTGGAGTTTCGAAACTCTTGGTACTATTCCTTCATGCATGTCTGCGCGTAAGGGGAATAAAGTCGTGTCAAAGGCGTCTTTCAGGGATCTTCACCGACTCCCCCTAGTTGGATGTTTTGGGTATTGCGATAAGGATCTTCCCCCCTTGTTTCCCACATCGAGTTTAGCTCACGTGGGCTTAGGGATCGGGTCGAGGTCTGCGCTTACTTGGAAAGGTGTCATCCAACCATGGTCCGAGCTCTAAAGACCATAAACTAAGATCTCCCAAGAACTACGTCTGGCTTGATTCCCATCCTCATGGGGTATATAGGAACGCTAAGACCTCCTGTCTTTGGGTCATGCTTGAGTTCAGCGTCCTGCCTTCGGGACCCTGACTACGGGACCGTGTGGTGTGATTTGGACTCCAAGTCCTCATCCACATCGGTTATGTCGCACGGCACCATACACATTCCCCTCCTAGAATCGTCTCTGCTACATCTGCACTGCATGATGTTAAAATGCATGCTTTTTCCTATCATACGACCCTAAAACTGTGACATTATCGTCCTGGCCGCACGACGAAAAACATCACTGCATTGTGATGACCTCGTTGTAGAGGACATCACGTTGGGTATTGGTCACGTGCCATTCCATTTGTCAACGCCTATCATGGATTGATTATTGTGGAGACACCAGATATTTCTACCCTAGGCTTGTTGATTCACAAAAAAAAACCCACTCACCTTAAATGACAAACAAGATTTATCAAATTCCGCTTCTTTTAGTGAAAGGGCCACGCCCGCACTCCCCTTTTTCCCTGGCACTGGTACCTTACCATGCCACCCTTCAGAACTACATGAGGCTTGATTCTCATCCTTATGAGATACGTAGGAGCACCCGAGCACTTCCCCGCAGGCGCAGCCCAACCTTCATGTTCGGTACCTGGACTCGAGCATTTTCCCAGAGAACACATGGTAAGTAGGGCTTAGGTCCTCATTCACGTCGGGTTTTATAACCGCCTTTCCATGTGTCCCGTACTCCCCTTACCCATTCATGGTCAGAGTTCTAAGACCATAATCTAAGATCTCTCAAGAAATTAGTGAGGCTTGATTCTCATCCTTATGAGATACGTAGGAGCGCCCAGGCATTTCCCCGCGGGCCCAAACCAACTCTCGTCTCCGGTCTCTCGACCTAAAATAATCCGAGAAGCACATGGTAGTCGGAACCCTGGTTCTCATCCATGCCAGATTTTCTTAAATACCCGTCACGTGTCTCCCGTGCTTCCTCCTACCCATGATGTGTTTCGACAAAGAGCCCGAAGTGTGGTATTTTCATAGGGACATTCCCCTCGTCCCATGACCAAGCTTCGTGAGCTCTTTATTTGGATCCTCATCCTATTACACATCCAAAAGGACCCTTGGAAGACATGGATACTAGACTTAGGGGATCTCCATGGATTCTGGACCTAAGGGCCCTCCCATCGTTTCAGGACAATGTCCCTACGGATCTCTGACAACATTTGTGACATGGTCCCGTGTTTCGAACATGGTCAACGGTCGACCCTCGTTTGTCTGTCCCCATTCTAGGATAACACGATATGGACACTTCATTTCCACCATGGTTGAAAGTTATCCTCTATCGTCACGCCTCTGTCATTGTGATCCAAATCTTGAGCGACATGATTCACACATGTCCACTTCCTCATGTTCAAGTGGAATTCCAATATATTCGGCTCTATCTCTTCACGCATCTGGGTGCGCTACATGGTCGTGTTAGTGTTTTTGGGACAGTATTCACCGAGCATCCCTTCGCCCTAACCTTCCCCCCTTCTGTGTTGGAAAAGTCCCACCACTAATTCTTTTTTCCCACACCGAGCATGACTCACGTGGGCTTAGTAGTTTTGGCAGGATGTGTACCAACACGGCCAGGCTTCCCAATCGTCCCGCATGACGTTAAACTGTGCTTTCAGAACTATGTATGGCTTGATTCCCATCCTCATGGGGTACGTAGAAATGCCCAACCGCTCTGCTTCGGGCCCAGCCTAATCCTAACTCTTGGTCCCTCGACCTGGAGAGTGTCCTCCGGGGGTATGTGGTGTGATTCAGACTCCAAGTCCTCATTCACGTCGATTTCATAACTACAACACTATATTCTCCCTGAGCTATTCTCTTTCACTCCACGTCCTATCATATGACATTAAACCACATGATTCCATATGTCCTCAACGCATGACACTAAACTATAGTTCTACCCTGAACAAGTTCAGGATGCCCCATGTTAATCATGGGATGCACCAGAGCCTCTGCCAGAGAGGATTTCACCTGTCAGTGTTGGTCTATGACTACACTGTGCTTCCAGAACTACGTACGGATTGATTCCCATCCTCATGGGATACGTAGAGACACCCATGAATTTCACCTAGGGTCTAGCCCCAGGAATCGCAAAATCCTGTTCCTCCCCATTTTCGACCTTCTGGCCTGACCCCTCGGGGGGAACTATGTAGCTACAATTTTTCCCTGAAAAAGTTTAGGATTCCCCAAGATCCCATGGGGAAGCGACAGACCCCCTCTCCAGAGAGGCCCTGTCCCAAAGAAGGAATGATCCATGATAAAAAAAATACGCCCATATGGCATACTCCCACCACGGTGGTGTAATTACATGAGTGTTGGATTCTGTTCAGACAAACCATCACTCCATATTCCACACTTTGTGTGCCCCTTATTCGGACCCTCGTCCCCTTTCATGTCTGAAGGGACCCCCTAACAGCCTGGTCTCATGCCGCATTGGCTCACCTACCATCCTAGGCCAATGTCCTGGAAGACTGGTCATGTTTGGAAGGACCCCCTAACAGTATGGATGCTCGAACTAGGGTCCTCCAACTATCCTGGGTCAAAATCCCGAAAGATTGACCAACAACATTTGTGACATGGTCCCATGTTTCGAACATGGTCAACGTTCAACCCTCATTTTCTCCATTTCAGGCTAACGCAGTAAGGATACCGCTTCCCCTCCATGGTTAACGACTGTCCTTTATTGTCACGCCATCCCCACAGTGCGCCGAATCTTGGGCATCGTAATTCACACTTCCCATTTCCGTCTGTTCGGACCGATTTTAGTGCCCCTGGCGTTGCACCGTTTGTGTATGAGGGCACACTGAAGAAACAATAATTCAGATGTTTTGAGAAATTTCTTCTCCAGCCAAGCTTCTCCCATATTTCAGAAATCCGGACTGGTAATCCAAATCCCAGATTCCCTGAGCTTGGTCTCCACTCCTATGTTAGGTGGGACGAGAAGGACACTATCTCATGTTTCTCACATCAGGCTTGACCCACGTGAGCTTGGGGAATTATCGCCGAGCATCCTGCAAACATTGTAGGGATGTAATGAACCGATTCAAACAGTGGAAATCGTGCATGCTACGACATTCAAAACAAAGAAGGAAGAAATTGAAGCACGAAAGTACCAATAAAAGTTTTTTAGTTTGTTACAATACCCAGGGGTCGACTCCCCCCCATGGACGGGTTGACCCCGTCAAAAGAACGTTACATATTTTCCACCCATCAGCTTGTGGCGTCCAAGACCTGCCGTCGCCGACTCAACTCCCGCTCCTCCTCAGCAGCGGTGGGGCGCAGTTCATCAGCCTTGGCTATGGCCCTTTCTATGCCAGATTGAATGGAAGCCATATTTCTAGAAGCATACCTCATATGCTCCTCTGCCTCTTCCAGCTGGGCCTTCAACCGCGAGATCAACTCAGATTGTGCATTAAGAGAGGCTGAGTGCTCATCCGCCTGGGCCTGCAGCTGTTGTACCTCAATTTCAGCCTCCTGGAGTTTCTTGATATTTGTCGCCTTCCTCCGCTGCCAGCCCACGCTGAGCCCCCGATCATGCCCCTGGATCTTCTCAACCATAAGATCTCGGACGAGCGCATGAGAACATTGGGCATCTACTCCCCCAGCGCACAGTTCGCGCAGCCGCGAGAGAAGTATTCCCATTTCATTCACCCATAGCGTTTGGGGGTGTCCTTAATGAAGCGTGTGATCGGCTTCCACGAACGGCGGCAGACTATGCTGATGTCTTCCTCGTCGAAGGCCATTTCATCCCAGTCTGCGCAATTGGTAGGCTCGTACGCAGGATACGCCCAGAAGAAGTCCTCAGCAGGATCTGCATCTGGCGTTGAATCTGGCGCGACATATAGCACTGAAGCAGGCGTGACAGGACTGGGACCAGCCGGTCGATCCTCTTCATCGAAGTCCACCTCAATGACCTCAGGCACGACCCTGCTGGTGGCCCCGCCAGTGGTGATGTGTGTTGCAGCTCGGGGAGATGGGGGGACTATCGCCACCATCACTGGCATGCCCCAAGGAGGGATGCCACCAGACATCCCAACTAGCCTTGCCGCAGCAGCCCACGGCAGTCGGAGAACAGTACGACAGAGAGGGACATAAACGTTAGTTTCCATAGTCTACATATGACGATAAGGAAACCAGTAGAGGAAACTTATAGAGATCGACCTCCTGGTGCTGCTCTTGAGCCGATACTGACGGGACCCCGAGGCGAGTCCCTCCGTATACTATTGGAAGGTCTGAAGATTCTAGAGGGGCCACCTTGGGTTCTCTGGTCCCACCAGACGCGGAACTGGACGCAGCCATAGGTGCAGGTTCTGAAGGTCCTACATCATCACCCGCCGAGGGGCGAGAATGAGGCCTACGAACAAGTTCCTCCTGCATGGCTCAAACATCGGTGAGAAGTCCATAATGGCCCAAGAACGGACCATGAGGAAAGAAGTTTGGAATGCTACCTCGAGAGCCCCTACAAAATCGCCAGAATCTGAGCCTTGATCTCTGACCTCACCCTCCTCCAACGGGCTCCCTCCTCCAGCCTCATCCTCTCGAGAGGAGTCCTTTGATTCTTCCGGCAGGGGGAATCACTCCCTCAGATCGGCAGCTGACAACTGTGGGGGGACCGTTCGATCCAACAGTACCCTCAACCGGTCTGTAATTGGGCGAGGGACACCCCTGGAGTGAACGTAATCCTCCAGCTCATCCAAGTATTGCTCTGCCTCCACCGGAGACGCCATGAAACCAGCCCGGACTGGGCCTATGCCCGGTAACTCCATCTCGAGGCGATTCAAGTGCGCCCATATCTTGGGTGGACTGAGGAATTGCCGGTTGACATCCCAAATGTCCTAGGCCTCCGGGAAGACGGCATCCTCTGCCATGTCGATATGATGCAGCTGCTTCCCCAGAGCCAAAGTGGATATCCTACGAAATCCCCTCGGTGGTCGCCCCTCCGGATGGACCTTCTCTTCTGGAATCACCGGATCCTCCGCTGCTGCCACACCCTCGGACGGTGCGGGTCTCGCCACCACGGAAGCCCCACCACTGCGAGAGGCCCTAGATGCCCTCCAACCCCGAGCTCGGGATAGAGGAGGCCCACCGTCGCCAACCCGAAGAGTTGGTTGCTTTAGCATCTCCCCTGGGTAAGCAGCCTCCCAACTAATGGCATACTCCCTCACCAATCCGAAAGCGGCGGTGGATGGAGGCAATGCAATTCGCATCTTCCCATCTTCCCGTGTGAACATGAGCCACAACTGCCTCATCACACACGGGTGTTCCTCATGACGCACCTCCTAGTAGACCTGCGGGGTCAGCTGCTGGAGGCACCAAAACTGCCTCGCAAACCGATGCGGGGTGTATGACTCGCAGAGCAGCTCATGATCCACTCGTGCCACCAAAACTCCGCCTCGAAAGGCTAAGAGGTAAGCCCGATGATCTTCTGTTTCCTTCCCATCATCAGTGAGTATCCCGGTCGGCAATGGGAAGGGGTGGAAATTAAACTCATCTGCCCTCCACACCCGGTTCAGCACCATTGACACAGTTAGTTTGAAGGGGAAGCTCCCGACCACATTCAGGATGGAGGGGTGAAAGTTTGATCCCGGTGGCGAGATAGGGTTGGGATATTCATAGATCCCCCTGATGTGCGCCGCAACCCACCCATACAGGAGGTGGAAGGGCCCTCATATCCTTGGTGGCATCTTGCCCTCGCTAATGTGTCGCATCATTCTGTACAGCTTGGCGAGCATGGGAATCCCCAGATTGACCCGCTGCCCCATGGCCAGCATGGACGCCATAATAAATGAGCTGGGCCACACCCCCATGATGGTATCCCTCACTGGTAGGATCCAACCGCAGATGAGAGCCGCAATGAACGCCGCCAGCCTGACTGTCGTCTGTTGTTCAGTGCTGACACTAAAACCCCACGTCTTCCATTGGCTGTCCTCCAAGACCCGCCAATACAAGTGCTACTTACCCCATTGGGCCGCCCTCGGAAAAGTTCGAGGCCTCGAAGGGAACACTCGATTTTCTGGGAAATTCAGGAATCGCTTGAACCACTTCTTAAAGTGGACATCCCTCACTACCTCCTTGTCCTCTCCAGGGATGAGTGCCATCAGCGCCGATGCCAGTCGCGGAATTTTCTCTGTATCCTCCCACGCGCTCATAATGGGGAGGAACTCATCATACATGGCCCCCAAGATCAGAACCCCCGAAATCTGGTGGACATCCCACAGGCTGATGCCCACCTCCCCGTGGTGCAGGTAAAAAGTATTGGTCCTAGATGACCATCTTCTTAGCAATTCCGGCATCGGTTGTTTTGGTTGGTAAATGTGGAATTGGGAGGCCCATGTTGCCACATATAAACCCACTCTTCTCAGCTCGGCCCCAAACTCCTCGCATGAGGCGCCTACCCAGTAGGCCCATGCCCAGTCATCAGTAAAGTTGCCGCCCTGGCGCAGGTCCCACTCATCGGACCACCCCTTCTTCGGATCCTGCAACGCCGCCTTCATCATGGTACGGTACAGAGGAGGGGATGTCTCCGGTTGCAGTGGCTTCCCTTCAATATTGTTCACATGGTTGTAGAGATAGTTGGCAGTGACGGGTGTGAAGTCCTCCCGCGCATGACCATCGGCCGCCCTGAACCATTGGTGCTGACATGCCGTGCTCCTAAACCCACAAGCTGGTTCGTCCCTACTCGCCTCAGGGATGAAGATGTCATCCCTCAAACTGAAGCCATACAATAGCAGCTTCTTACACTGCGAATAATTCGTCTGACCCTCCGATAGCAGCTCTGTCAAAGAGGTGTGGTCCGAGTGGCTTCAGACCATCTTCCCAAGGCCCAGACAGTTGGCCATCTCATCCCTTCGGGCGGCGTCTGCAAGCACCCCCAGTACAGCTTCTCGATGGGCCATTTCGGTTCCAACACTCAGAAAATAATTTTTCAGAAAGGATCGCGAAGCTAGATCGTGAATCCGGCTTGCGAAGATCTCCCACGAAGATTGGTTGCGAAAACAAGCCATGAAGTTTGACCTAGGCCAGCAAATAAGAGTTCTCTCTGCGCGGTCGCGGAGTCGGAGACTCGCGGTTCACCGCGAAGCTCGATTCGCGGAGAGTAGGTGCAGAGTACGTGGAGCCTCGCGAAATCGAGAGCGAAAAAATACAAGAAAGTCGCGTAAAGACAAAAGAGGTCGGCCCCCTATTTATAGGCGGTGACCCAAAAGCTTCGCGGTGCGCCCCGCCCGCACGGAGCATCGCGGCGCGTTCAGATCCCGTGGCCATGGTCAGCACCATGGGCCCCCTTCGCGAAGTCACATCACGAACCGCCGACAATTTTGGCGATTTTCCCTCAGAATTCGACCCTTCATCCCTCCGCGGCTCCAAGTCTCAGGGGGGGGGGCATTTTTTGGCGCCAAAATATTGCACGAAAGGAAGGAGCGAAAAAGAATCCCCGCACGCTGCCTCGCGAAGCACCAACGCGAAGCACCCCCGAGCATCGCGGTCCGGCGAAGCACCATAGGCGGTACCTCTCCGTGAATGGCCTGACATTCGCGAGCCCGCCGCGAAGCACCAGAGGCGGTACCTCTCCGCGAACGTCCTGACGTTCGCGGGCCCACCACGAAGCAACCGCCGCCCCTTCACGCCGCGTGAGTTCTGCTTCGCGGTGCCCCTTGCCTATAAATACTGGGTTCCCCCTGAGCCCAGGAGACAGAAAATATGACCTTTCAGCTTCTCCCCTCCTAAATCGCGAAGCACCCTTTGCCCCGGGAATCATGAACTATGCGAGGTACTTCTCCTTCACGTGACACCTTCGCTTTGTCTCGTTTTGAGCCCCTCTTCCGAGAGGGATTCCCTTCTTGAAGCTCAAGGGCATTCACGAAGGAGGTGGATTCCCAAGGGAACCTGGGCAGCCGCAGGGCTTTTATGCTTCACGAAACACCCGTTGTAGACTAGTGATCCCCATGCTAAGGCAGGATCACTACATATCGCAAAGCACACTGCCTCGCGACACCTTGTTTCACGAGGTACCTCTGCTTTGCGAAGCAGTGCTCCGCGAATACTATTTCACTTCGTGAAGAACCCCCCATCCACACCTCTGCCCCATGCTAAGGCCAAGGCACTCCACTACGCAAAGCACACTCCTCTGCTTGGCAATTCTTGTTCCCGTGCGACCCTCCAGGTTTGCATGATGTGATTTCAAAGTCCCACAGACAACATCACCCATAGCGTTGCTTCGCCTAATGCTTCTTCTCATAGGCATGCTAACGGGTATTGCTTCTTCTCATAGCCATGTTATCGTGGACCCCTCTATGGTTCTCTCTACGACCCCCTTGACAATGACCTTACTGGTACCTTCCCTCCCCCAAGGAGAAAAGGGTGCCGGTCATGTAAGTCCTAGGGGTACAGAGTGAACTCACCTCGTCCGAGCTGCAGGACGTTAAACTGCCAAGCACCTCGTCCTCAACACATAACGTTAAACTGTGATCCAGCCCCGTGCTTCGCACGCAGGGTCCCCCCCAGCTCGGACATTTTTTACGCCCCCCGTCTCCATAGAGATGGGGTCACCCCCTCCATAAGGGATGATATCATACTTCTCGGGGTAGCGTATGTCCATGGGGGAAGGGAAACCACCTTGGTGTAATCCCCTAGCCCCTCTTGCAGAAGGTAGCACCCATGCACCTCCGTATTTCCCCACTACCAAGGTTAGTGGAGGGCGTGATAGAGAACAAGGCACCTCCCATAATTGGTCCCATATCCCTCTCTCGTCGTGCTTTGCCGCACTTCGGGCCTCTATCCTAGAGTAAGTCCCAGCACCATGGTCCGCCTAATGCGTAAGCCCCTCTTCACTTCTCATGGACGCACCCTTCGTGACGTGATCGTCAGGTCTCTGCTTCCTCTTGTTTCTCACACCGATCACGACTCACGTGGGCTTAGAGTAAGCATTGGTCATGATAACACTTCGTCCAACATGAAGTTAAACTACATACCCCCATCCAACATGACGTTAAACGATATGTCATCCAGCATGACGTTAAACTGCATGCCCTCGTCCAGCATGACGTTAAACTGCATTCCCTCATCCAGCATGGTGTTAAACTATATGACCTTGTCCCGCATGACATTAAATTGCACACCCTATGAACTACGTGGTCTTTGATCCATGTCAAGGCATTGTACGTAGGAAGCCTCCCTGAGGTTCAATCCCACCCATCATTTATTCACTTCGAGTTCGTCCTCGTCCCGCAAGATGTTAAACTGCATCCCAGTCCGACGACAAACCGTTGTGACTCACCCATTTGAACTATGAGGTATTTGATCCTTGTCAAGGCATGGTACGTAGGAATCTCCCCTGAGGTTCAAGCCCACCACCCATCGGACCCAGGTCTACCTTCATGTCGGTTCGCCGACGAAGCCCCCTTTGAACTACGAGGACTTTGATCCATATCAAGGAATGATACGTAGGAAGCCTCTCTGCAGTTCAAGCCCATCTCTCATCGGACCAAGGTCCCTTCCTCACGTCGGTTCACTGACACCCACCCTCCGAACTACGAGGACTTTGATCCATGTCATGTCATGGTACGTAGGAATCCTTCACGAGGTTCAATCCCACCACTAGTGGACCCCCGGGTCTACATTCACGTCGGTTCACTGATGAAACCCTTTGAACTACGAGGACTTTGATCCGTGTCAAGGCATGGTACGTAGGAAGCCTCCCAGAGGTTCAAAACCACCACCCGTTGGTCATCCCGACCTTCTTCGCATCAGTTCACCAACACCCAGGAAACCTAGTGTGTAAGCCCCACACCATCTGGACCAAGGTCCTTGTTCGCATCGGTTCGTCGACACACCATCCTGAACTACTTGGTCTTTGATCCATGTCAAGGCATGGTACGTAGGAAGCCCCCATTAGGTTCAAGCCCATCACCTGGTCGTTCCGACCTCACTCATATCGGTTCACCCCTGTCCCGCATGATGTTAAACTGTATTCCACATTACATCTGAACTACGGGGACTTTGATCCATGTCAAGGCATGGTATTTAGGAAGCCTTCATGAGGTTCAAGCCCACCACCAGTGGACCCCCCGGGTTCACCTTCACGTTGGTTCGCCGACGATGCCCATCGGACCAAGGTCCACATTCATGTCGGTTCGCTGACGTCACCCAACGGACCAAGGTCCACCTTCACGTTGGTTCACCGGCAGCATCCCGAACTACGTGGACTTTGATTCCCTGCCACGGGGATACGTAGAAGGTCTCTTCGAGGCTCAAGCCCAACTTCACCGTCGCCCTTGCGATGGTCCCTTGTCATTACCCCTCCACTTAATTCATCCATCCATCATCCACCCTGATTCTCACCTGGACCGTCATATCCCGGTGAGATCATGTCATTCTACTCATCTTCACAACATTCAAGAAGCCGCCCATGGGTTGGCCCTGATATCGGCATCCCTTCAAGGGAACTTAGTCAATTTGATTCACTCTAGCTAGTGTTTTGATCAGGCCGGCCCATCTCTGCAGGAAGTTAAACTTGCGACCTACCTCGTGATAAACATGAGATGCCTGAGGAAAACCTCGGATGGCACACATTTGGCATAACTGTCTCCGCTGGATGTTAAACCTGCGGCATACCCTGTGTTAAACACAAGAAGCTGAGGAAAACCTCAGATATATGTCTATGGCATATAATTCCCCGCGCTTGATGTGGGATGCCTCGGGCTTCCACGCCCTCGAGAAGTCCCATGACAAGGGACAAAAGATAGACACGCTAGTTCCCCACCATCCAGACATGCTACTGATGCCTCGACATGACTACTCCCCCGACTGGAGGTTGCTACCATGACCGGACCCTTTGGAATGTCCCGACAGAAGCAGTGTAATTAACTGGCGTCCATGGAAACATGGCACTGGGAAGAGTTTCACGAACAAAGTATTAAATCTATGAGGGAGACCCAGATTAGGTGATGAGTTTCGAGGAGGAATCCACGGAAGGAAGAAACGACATCCCATCATCCCGTTTCGATCAAGGAGCAGACGTCCCTGAATAAGGAGCGAATGCCGCCCACCTTTGGAAAGAGGGAATGCGGGGCAACAATGCAGCGCGTCCTTCTCCGCAGATGAACGGATGCGCGCGTGCCCTTGTGAAAAGCATCGGAAACACACATATTTTCTTGATTTGGAATTCCTAGGGCTATAATCAGTGATCGAGGAACCCATTTATGCATTCTCCCATTATCTTCACTCATGTCTATGTATGGTATTTCTCATAATGTTTCCACTGCATACCATCCTCAAACCAATGGTCAAGCTGAGTTAGAAAATAGGGAGATTAAGCAAATTTTTGAAAAATCTGTCAACCCCTCTAGGAAATATTGGTCTGAGAAACTCTTAGATTCTCTTTGGGCCTATTGAACCGCATATAAAACCATTTTAGGAATGTCCCCATATAGGTTGGTTTATGTAAAATCATACCATTTACCTGTTGAAATTGAGCATAAGGCATTTTGGGAAATCAAAAAAATGAATTTCGACATTTCTTTAGCCAAAGAAAAGAGGAAATTAGATCTTAATGAACTTGAGGAACTTAGGATGGAGGCTTATGAAAATTCAAGGATATATAAAGCTCGAGTTCAAGCCTACCAATCTAGGAATATCAAAGCCAAACATTTTGAACTGTGAAAATTTCAGCTCTTGTATAGTTCAAAACTTCATTTACACTCAGGAAAGTTAAGGTCTAGATAGTCTGATCCATACATAGTGAATAAGGTGTACCCCCATGGGGTAGTAGAGATTCAAGATCCCACAAGTGGTTACATTTTCAAGGTCAATGGTCAAAGGTTAAAACCATTCATTGAATCATTCAATAAACAGAAAATAGAGGTGGATTTAATTGAGCCAACCTATGAACCAGAAAAAAATGATAGATTTAGGATCCATGTCGGGCTAACGACATTAAACAAAGCGCTGCATGGGATGAAACACATGGTTTTCATATTTTCAATCTTTTTGGAATAATTTTTTTATTAATAATTTTGATATTTTAAAAAAATATATACTGTTGATCTGTTCTTCTATTATGAGTATGGATGGGTACGAAAGGGGAGAACCATATTCATCCATATCATGTGGTGTGATCCCTGAGTACTACCTTACCCAGAAATTATAAAGAAGACAATGTATCATTAGTTGATTTCAAAAAAAATGAAAACCATAAAAATGATGAGACTTGGTATTAAATAAATTGTTGTATTGTTTGTTTTGTTTGGTTTGTTCTTGTTTTTATGGTTTAGGGACTATTTTTTGGTGATACATATTCAATAAAGGAGGTGCCTACATCTCCCATGAGACCAAAGAGTGATTTGGGAGCACCACAATCATCATTATAAAGCCACCGGGTGAACTTATTCCATACCCTTTCCAACTCATTTCCCCCCACCCACTTCTCCTCTATTTTCTTTTTACAAAACTAGGGACAGTTTCATTCTAAGTTGGGGGGTGTGGAAACAAAATGTTTGTTAAAAAAAAACAATGATAAAAAAAAGTAATGTAAAATTCCTTTATCATTCATATAATAACATCTTTGCTCACATTAAAACTACATAGAAAATAATTTTTATTTCCTTTACTCTTAATTTAATTCATTATTAAGTTTAAAAGCATTGATTTTGTAAGTTTGGTTGTCCAATGAAAATTTTCATCATTTTTATTTTCATCCATTAAATCAAAATGCCACAATGCACATCCTCTAGACTGTGGGGTACTAATTTGAATTTTTGGAGTCCCATAATAAATAGCATAGTCTGGTTTGATTTTTATGAATAATATGAGTATTTAAAAAAAAAAATTGCGTGTAGAGCAATGGATTGATAAAATGCGAGGCTTTCGGCACTTGGGGATCATGACTCCAGAGTTGTCTAGACCTGAGTTTTTCACTCTATCTCTATTTATGGTAATATGAAATTGTTTTTGATTAAGTTAACTCGAGACGATGCCCGAGTATGTGGGCTTCACTTGGTTCCCAAAGGCCTTTGAGTGTGGGAGTCATCGGCAAAGTCTTGCTACATGGGTTAATTTGATTAACTGCAATCTCAATTACTATGGAAATATTGCAAAAAAAAAAATCCAAAAAAAGGAATGAAGAATACTCATATTTGGATTAAATGTGAATCCACCTAGCGCTTCCATGTTTTCCCCCTTGAATGAAAATGAACCCCCATATCTATTGTGATTCACAACACATCATTACACCTAATTGAGTTGGATTAAGTATGATGATGTATTTGATCAAAGGAATGGGCTTGGGATTGGGATATGATTTTAAATTTATCTAGTTTTAAATTATCTTGATAGGTTATAAAGATATAATTGTGTGTAGTTTACATTGTGAGCACTGTTTGTTATAATATGTTTGAAGAAAGGAATTCAAATAAAATCATTGAATTATTTGCTCGGGACTAGAAAATATCAAGTTGGGGGGGGTGTGATTATCCAATAAAAAAATATATGTTAATTACATTTTAATGGTATTAAATGTTCATTTTTGATCTTATGGGCCCGAGTTAGTGGATTTTGATTTTGAACATCCATTCTCATCATTTGTACACTTCATGCCAAATGTACACCAATTTAGGCCCAATGAGTCATCTAATTCTAAAGAATTTAATTACCCATATTTTAATTTGATATTTTGGGAAATGGATCTTCACTTAAATTTAAACTTTTTTCCTTCAGGGATCAATGGATGATTCATAAAGGATGAAGGAGATATTTGGCGATGAAAAGAAACAATTCTGGAGAAGCCAGATTGGACACCAGCCTACTGATGAGAATGTGGAGCCCACAATACAGGCCCAATGAAGCCTAAATTTAGTAGAATACTAGACAAAATATATAGGAACAAATAATTATTCAGGAGAAAGTGCTAATTCTACCTCTATTATGGTTATATAAGCGGCCCAAGTTAGAGATAAAATTCTGGGCCAGATTCTACAGCCCAGAAAAACAGCCCACTAATATGCTCATATATCGGAATCCAAAATTCCAAATGGGCCCAAATTTTACAGGAGGTTAGAAGACATCCGGGGCTCCAGTTCCTTCATATAGGTCCCACTTTGATTCGGCCATCTAGAAGGTATTACAAGTTCTTCTGTTCGGTGAAGGAAAGCTGGATGCCACCTCGGGTCAAGGGTGAAAAAATCAACTCTCCCTTACTTTCCACCAACCTATGGCCTACCACAATTAATTGAGGAGATTTGGACTGTTGGAGGCTCGACCCAAGGGCTCAAAAATTCCTATTTAAGGTAGTGGTGTTGTAGGATTGAAGAATCTTTGGTTTTTGGTTTCATTGTAGTGTTATGCTACCGCTTTGTGTTTGTAATCACATTTCTTTCTCATGTAAGTTGTTTAATTCACCTTAGTTTCTTAATGAAAGTTATTCCTTTACTCTTATTCTGTTCTTATACTTATCACGTTGATACCGTTGGTTCAAGGTGTGAATTTATTCACACCATACTTTGTGATATTTATCACACAATGGAGGAGTGATCGATTTTTGTTGTTGTTTTGACTTCTTCAATTCCACCCTCGTAAGTCTACTTCCTGCTTCCGTTGAAGACATGTCATCAATTGAGGGATAAATCCTTTACGGGTTGATCCAAGGGAGTAGCAAGGGGCTGGATTGGATGTTATTTATCACCCCATTAATGTATAATCACTTTTTAAATGATATTTTTATTTGATGATTTTTAAACTCCATCGTCCTTGTTGAATTTAAAGCTACACACTTCATGTGCTAATACGAACCTTTACCTTGAAGTGCTCAAACATTTGATCTTTCAAGTGTATAGGTGATTAGTATTAAAGGGTGTAGGCATTAAACCATTAATTGATGATTATGTTTGATCTTCTTAAATGAACCCATCTCAATTATAATAAATTGAAATCTTTAAGAAAGGAATTCATCCAATCCACCCCGAGCGATAACCTAGGATCAACTCATTGCCTTAATTTTAATTAACTTAAAACTATTAGTGATAACTTAAAACCATCTAAAATCAACCCAAGTTTTCCACTTCATAGAAAAAAATAGTCCTTATAATGTGCGTGTCTATAGGTTACTTCTTAGGTCTCTGAGGATTCGACAACCCAAGCTAGACTACAAGGACCGTCCTACCTTCTTCTTTTGGGTAAATTTGAGCGAAAATCAGGATATTGTCTAATGATATAATCCTTATTCATTTTTTTGATTGATTATAATAATAATGATGATATGTTTACAAAAGTAATTTATTTTACATGGAATATGCTATGATAAAGTGATGAAATATTTATGAAACCCATTTACTTTCCATGGGTTTTGATATGGTGATACAATGAATGTTTTAAGATCTTCTGGCACACATATGAAGGGTTTTAAATATGTAATAGGTAGGTATAATATCATATATTCTTCCAATGAATTGGGTAATGATGGATATATCATGAAATATTTAGAATTTAAATCATGAGTGAACCTAGTTTTGTAAAGGAATCTGTCCATTATGATAGTATTGGGACTAAACCTTAATTAAAGATTTGATGGAATAGGGAGTAAACCCAATCCACAATGACAGTATTAAAAGTGATCATTGACTAAGGAAATTATTTTTTAGGATTATTCATATGCTAAAAACTTATTTCTGATGATTATAATGTATTCCCATGGTTTCTGATTTATTATTGATGATTCTGCACAGTTACAACTTTTATCTTTTATTATGAAAAATCCTTATGACATGAATTATGGTCAATGATTTTTGACTGATTTTGTGTCATTATGAAATGTTATAATCCTTTTCTAATACCGTCAAAATTATTTTATACTCACTTATGATCATTGATTGATATATCATATATTAACCCTTAATGAGAATATAATCTCACTCTTTATTATGCCTCCTTTCCCAAGGTTATAAATAAAGCCTTAAGAAAGGTAAGTCAAATAAGTGTACTATATGAGAATATATTTGTGGGATATTTTGAGGATATTTCATGGAATAAGAAAATTATGTATCTTGTATTTAAATACTCTAAATATTTATAGTTTGGATCTTTGAATAATTGTTTTATGTATTGAATATTCATCTAAAATGAAGAAATATCTATGAATTATTTGGTTTGTTACCCTTAGTTGGTATTAGAGAAGGGTTTAGTTAATATTTTAATATTTTGGTTAGATAACATTGGTGAAAACCATGTGAATAAGCCTATGTATAATATAAAATCCAAAATTTTTGTTAAGTTAATGATTATGTGATTTTCATAGAAATACATTCCTTTATGGATACTATAAGTGGGAATGGTTTTGGAAATGATGATATATGGGTAATAACCCTAAAAAGAGTCAGTGTCGTATATCTCAACCATCATTTGGGTGAATGGTGAATGATTCCTTACTCCAAACCTTGTGTGACACTCTTGGGGGGATGTTATTGCGTTAATTATCATTTTATTTATAAACCATTATAAAATATTTGAATATATAATTACCATGAATAACCTCAGTTAAACATAAGGTGTCATAGATTGAAAAGAAGGTTTCCTGATCTAGAAATACTATGAATGGTTTTTCATGATTATATGATTAATCACAATGATCATTATTTCTCACGTTATTCTTTTTTTGTCCCATTCAATGGATAGGCCTAAGAGGAATCGTTTTAACACTGAATGCGAAGGGAAATATAATAAAAATAATTATGATAAAGAAAATGAAATGGGTGCTAGAATGAAAAATGTTATAGTGATTTTAACCAACTCTATCAAGATGTGAATGAAAAAATGAATCATGTTGATCTTCCAAATTAACAATGGAATTAAAAACTTAATATCGAGTGTTTTTTTAGTAACATACGCCTTCCTTCAGGGGTTACTCTGATCCACTAATTATTGAGAAATTGATCAGTACCACTGGAAAGATATTTAACATTTTCTTGTTTTCAAAAAATGTGAAATTTATCCTAGTATTATATCATTTTAAAGTGAAGTATTTCAATGGTGGAATCTTATAAAGAATACGAGGAAAGAGGAAGAAATTGACCCCATTACATGGGATGAGTTTAAGATGGTATTTTTCAAAAATTATTTTCCCCAAAATATTTACATGAAAATTTAAACGAAATTCTAGAACTAATTAAGATGAAGAATAATTCCATCAGTACCTATGAGGTAAACTTTACCAGACTTACAAGGTAGGATTCCATTTTTATCATTGACCCTAAAAATGAATTTGACTAATTATTTAAAGGATTGAGACCAAATCTATAAAAGTAATTAGAATAAAATTTTTTGATAGCCATGGATAAATATTTTGATGTTCTATCAAACTGGAATTGAAAATTTTAGACTCTTAGTGTTCTTATGGTTTTTGGGATAAAAAGATAATGTTGTAATTTTAAGAAAATTATAATCATAAAACCTAAGGATGAAAGAAAAATAATTTTTCTACATGTCAGAAGTGTGGAAGAAAGAATTGGGGAAAGATATTTATGGGATCTGGTAAATGTTTTAATTGTGGAAAAGAAGGCCATTGAGAAAAATAATGTTAGAGTAATGTAAAGAGGCCAGTCAATGAAGTAATGATAAAAAAGATCAAAAGAATGTACCACCCACAATCCAATGGTATTATTTAATGGTTTAAATATGTTATTATAATATGTGTGGGAATTTTAAGTTTAATGAAAAAATCTATGTCAACAACATCTTATGATCAGAGATAAAGGGAAAGAAAATGTGATCAAAACTACTAAAGTTGGGGAAGAAAATGAAGTGGAAAAATGTAAACTTACCATACATTCAAGAAATGAACATTAACCGTGTTATTATGACACGTCAAATTGATTATTAATTAAATATGATTTTATATCATAATGTATACCCTAAGTAATATCTCAAGGAGATTTAGTGGTTTATAGTGTGTATTTTCAATAAAAAGAACTAAAATTTGGGGGCATATTTGAAAACATTTCTAAAAAAATTGAATTTAATGTTTTTAATAGTTGAAAAACAAAGTGGATTTTGAAAAATATGAGAAAAGGGGTCATTGTGATTTAACTACACACATTTTAATTTCATTTTTCTAAGAGTTTAATTTGGCTCTGGAGTTAGTATTTGGATGAAATTAATCATAATCCCATTTACTTTCTATTATTTTATATCAAGGCATTTAGAACGAAACCTCAACATAACAATCAAATTGACAAGGTACAAATATTATGCTTGGTATAATAACTTCCAATGAAAATTAAAATATCCAATATGTTGGGAAGAAAATGATTATTGTGTTGTCCAATTATAACAACACAAGTCACACACTCAAAACATCATACTGATCGGTTAAAAGTATAGTGAATTCCATTCGATTGAATCAAAAAAAGAATTCAAATATTAATCAATGTAATATACTTATGAATAAAATATTTTGAAAACATAAAATACCTAAAACAAGTAGAAAAATAGGTTTCATAACTCCCTTGAAAAGATTTTTAGCTCCATAATAATGAACACCCACCATTTATCCCTCCATTGAGAGGAATAAGAAGCTCATGTGGAACTCCGACTTCATACCAGATCTCCCTAAGAGGATTGGGAGCTCTAAAACCTTAAAATGTATTATAGGACTCCTTTGGGACTCCAAAATAGTGTCATATTTCCTCCTGATATAAAATACAAAAGGGGTGAGAAAGGATCCAATTTATAGGCAAAGTGGAAGGTGCTTTTGGGAACCTAGATTTCATGATTCCAATTGGACCATGGTTTTGGAAATGAAGAAAGTTTTATCTCAATCATTAAAAAAAAAGGTATTTCCAAAACTACTTTCTATCTCCACTAAATGTTTTCAAACATTTATAGGCTTACTGATATATGTTTTAATTACAAAAGTTACCTCAAGACTATGAATAAGGAAGATTATCTCCAATGATGTCCCATTTTGGGCCTTAAAATGGAAAAATTGAGCTTCCTAGTCTTATATAGAAATATATCCCAAACGTTTTTTCTACATTTTACCCCCAGTTTTAAGCACAATTGGATGCACATATATGTTGATTTATGAATTTTATTCCACATATATTATTGGGCTCTTGCACTATTTGGCATGTTTTTCTTGAATTTCAACATGGGATCTCCAAATCACCTCCACCTAAAATTAAATCATTCAAAAAGTAAAATCAACATTCTAAAAGTGATAAATATTCAATTATATAATAAAATATTAATTTCAAATTTTTATTATATTTTGAATTTACAATGCCAAATTATTTTAACACATTATTATAACGATTGAAATAAATAGTGAATCGATATGAGACAACACCCCAACACCTAAAAAAATTCACTCTTGGGAAAATTTAAATTTCCAAAAAGATGAATGGGGATATTAAAAGATTCATTAAGACTTAACATTCAAATCCAATTCTAATAATGATATTAATGTGATTAAAAAAATCACACGGACGAGTTATTCTCAGTGATTGTGGGAAAAGATGTCTCATAAATTATATTAGAACGTAATTCAAGGAGATGTGTTATACAAGTATTATAGAGGAATTCACAATAAAAAATGTCACTAAATCTCTCACTATGTGTGGAAACCATTAAATTCTATTCTTACCACTTTCTATCAAGTAAAAATAGGTTTTTTAAAAAAATGTGCTTACTTGATCATTTCCAATGAATCATCCTTATATCCATTTTAATAAAATTTAAAGACCCACTCACCTAAGAATTGAAAAAATTATATCCTTAGTCTCCTAATATATATATATATATATATATATATATATCCCTATATGTTTCAAATTTAATAAAACCCTCATTATTTATTAGTTTTTTATTGATTTTTTTAGGGCGTAAAACAGTCATATAATAGGTACAAACACATTGGTGAATCCATTACAATAATTTGATGGATCAGATTTGAAATGAATGTATGTTTTTTTTGAAATAATGCTAAATATTATCATAACTTATATTTACCTTTTATTTTTAATGAAATATTCACACTTCATGGTTGGGTGAAAAAATGTGTTGAATTTTTATGTGACATTAATAACCCATAAAATTCTCATAGAGTGGGTATCAAACATATAAAAGGTTTCATAGAGATACAACCATTTATATCATAAAAAACCATTTTACTAAAAAAATCATAACTCAGTGATAAATTCTTTCTAAACTCACATTCCATCAATAAATAAAGTTCTATTTATGTTTTAAAATATCTTAAAATAAGGAAATTCTTAATGAATTTTCAATAATTTACTTGATTGGGTGGGGATAAAAAATGAGTATTCTGACATAAAAAAGGGGGTGGAGGGAAGGTACAAATACTTTGTAGTAAGATAAAAAAAAATTATGTTAGAAAAACTAATGAAATCATGAATTTATCCACCCACCACACCTAGTGTGTGAAGTTTTATGACAATAATAAAAGATAATGTGGGATGAAAGGATAAAACATAGGGGTTTCACTGGTAGGTTTATTTCTAAAGGAGGAGTTCCATTACATGGGACTTGAGAATGGTATCCTGAATGTGATTCATCCACATTCCATTAATAGTGAATTTTTGTTTGGTTTTTCTCATTATGAACTGGTATAACACCAACTGGATAGACATTAGTAACAGTATATGGTCCAATATAGTGGTAAGGAATATTACATGGGTGTAACTTCATCCTTGCTTTGTAAAAAAGGACCTTCTTTCCAATGTGGAATTGATGATGAAGGATAATCTAGTCCTGGGAATCCTTGGTTCTCTCCTTATAGATTCGGGAGTTCTCATGTGAGTCACTTTGAATTCTTCCAGCTCCTGAATCAGAAACATCCTATGGTCAAATGAATCTGAGAGGTTCATATTACATTATTTAGTATCCCAATATACATGGTTCTATACTTCCATAGGGAGTTTACATGACTTTAAAAACAAAAATATGATATAGTGAAATTCCAATTGGGGTTTTAAAAGATGTACGGTACACCAAAGTGTTTTATCCAAGCATAAACTCCAATCCTTTTTAATGGTTTGTACCATATTTTCTAATATTTGATTAATTTCCTAATTTTAAACTTTTCTTGACTATCAGTTTGGGGGTGCTATGAAGTATAGAATTTATGTATAACCCCATTGTTATGGATCAAGTTTTCTTTTTTTGATTACAAAAATGTGAACCCTAATCGCTAATGATGTATCTTGGAAAACCAAACCTACTAGAAATATGTGATCTCATAAAATCAAAAACCACTAGAGAGTCATCATTCCCAATAGACTTTTATTCCACCCATTTAGAGATATATTCAACAACCAATATGATTTAAAAAAAAGGAAAATGAATTTGGAAAACACGCAATGAAGTCAATTCCAGGTGCATCGAAGATCTCACAAAAATAACATGGATTGTTAGGGCATTTCATTCCTCTTGGAGATATTCCCAGTGAATTTTAATTGTGTGAATGACTTACATATCCAATTGTAATATAGATAAAATGTTTCCAATAAATTATATATTCAAGTACCTTTCAAGATGTATATTGAGATTCAAAGTTCCCCCATAATCCAAAGTATTTTAGAATCTCAAAATAGAGGTAAACTCAAGGTCGAGGACACATTGACAAACAACCAATTAACTAAAAATTCCCCACAAGTATGGGTCATCCCAAATGTACCATCATGACTAATTATTATGTATTTGGGATTGTGATGTTCTAAAATTTGTGTAGATTTTAGATTCAAACAAACAATTCAAAATGTCTGCATACTAAGGGGTATGTTATGCTACAAAAAAGGCACTCGTCAGGGAAGAAATCTCCAATTTGGATGGATGAGTCAACATGGTGGTCTAATGGTGGGGAAATACTAATAATATGATATTATACCACTTTATATATGACTTTTTATCCCTAATATCTAGATTAAATTCCTAAAGTATGTGCATCCAGAAAATGAGATGTGGTTTGGTATCTGGTTTCTTAAGAAGATACCAGAAGGCTTCATGGTCTAAGAACACAATTACATTGGACCCTAAAAGTAAGGACTTGAATTTGTCCCCGGAAAATAATGTAATGTAATTATTTTTTAGTTGTGGTTTAGTTTTATAGGTCATGGTCAAGTGTGTGTAATACATATGCTATGATATGTGGAGCTTAGTCAACCAATTGTGATAAGACTTACTGAACTTCATAGTTAGAGGTGTCACAAATAATATCAAATGGTAAATCCCACCATGGTAGTTGGATTACTTGGGGGATATAAGGATCCATTTTAATTTTTTAAATTAATTCTCTCATTATTTATCAGAAAAAATTATTTTTTAGAGTAAATAGGAGAGTGGGAGTGAATCTTACTAAATCCATGAATGAAACAATGATAAAATCTAGCATGACTTAAGAAATACCACATGTACTACACATTTTTTGAGAATGGTAGGGAAGAAATTTTGTCTAATTTTTATTTATCAACTTCAATACCATCCCAAGAAATGAAATTTCCAAGTTCTATAAATTCTCACAGCATGAAATGGAATTTATCATAATTTATTACAAATTTTTTTTTCAATATAAAGATGTAGGATAAAACTAGAACTACTCAAACACTAATCAAAATAAGAACCATATACAGTGAAATCATCCAGGAATACATCCTTGAAATTCTCATGGTAATATGAAGAAATACTAACCTTACATAATTGAAAAGTACACAAAGCATTTCAAAGACCAAATAAAATCCTCTTTTATGTAAATGTATCGAAGAGTTAGGTTAAGGTTGTCTTTTCTTGATCCTTGTGAGCAATATGGATATGAAAGTATTCAGAATACCTATTAAGAAATAAGTAGTGGGACTTCCCCACTAACCTCTGTAGCATCTGTTTAATGAATGGAAATGAGAAATAGATTTTTAAAGTGTGGTAGTTTATTTTATGGTATTATATATAGACATGGAAACAAATTTTCACATGGGTTGGAACCAAATAATTGTTTTCATTTTTAATTACCATAATTCGTGTTTTCTTAGAAACTAACTACACTAGACTGACGTATTTTCTATAAAAGAATGGGTAAATGATTCCAATAGACAATTATTTGATTACCTCATTTTTAAAAATATATAGGATGTTTGGGTTTAGTCAATGTTGTTCATGACTCACTCATCTAGTCTTATCATTTAGTAATATATGATGCATGAAAATTGATGGTATAATTCTAGGAATGACAGTAATTTTCTATCCTAATGCATTTTTATAATCCCTAAAAATGATAAACAATAAAAATTCATTCTCTGGAGGGAGTTAACTATAAGATATAATGGGAATCTCATTTCCATTCTCAAGATATTAATATTCAAAATTTTGAGGAAGTATTTTAAGTTCCAAGTCAAGGAGAATTTGGATTTATGGGATTGAATGGGAATATGTGTGGTAAATGATCTCATATGACTTCTCAATAGTAACATACCTAAATGAGGAATAAGGTTCTACAAGATAAGAAGTTTCGTTGATTGTCATAGAATCCTTAGTTCTCAATAAATCATCAATTAAAACAAAATATTTACACTTTTTCAAAAGCACACATCACTCAAAAGTTGAATCAAAACCCAAATAATAAAAGGGTGAATAAGAGGAAATAAAAGCATACTATGGGTTTAAGATATATTTTTTTTGTGTCATAAGAGGGAACTTCCATTTAATATATAGGAAGAGTGGAGTGCCCTTCAAAGGGTGTTTCATAGCCTTAAGGACATCGAAACATTACTTTTCTCCCCAAAACTCCATGAACAGTGAACCATTGTAAATGTTTATTATTTTTATTGTTGTTTTAAGGAATGGTATTCCAAGTATGAAAGGATCATGTTCTTTGGTGCATGTTTCTTCCATCTCAAGAGCATATAAGTCTATAGGGAAGATGAGATTCTTTACAAGCACTCTGACATCCTCAATCACTCCTATTGGGTGTGTTGTGCGTTAGTTGGAAAGATTCATGATGATTACCAATTTTTTGATCTCTAAATCTTGTAGATACGTATATGTAGAGTGAGTAATAACATTAATTAAAGAACCTAAATCAAGAATTAAATCAGAAAATAAAGTCTCCCCTATAGTGAAAGGCATTGAAAAAGTTCCCAAATCCATTCATTCAGTTGTAATAACTGGTTCTATAATGTGCCATAAATTCCTTCCAATGTTTAGTCTCTCATCCCCATTCAGTCTCCACCTAAGGTGAGAAGTTATTTATGAAATTTGGCATAGTGAGGAAATTTTTCAAATACATCTAAGAAAGGAATGATAACTTTTAACTTATTAATTACATCCATTATATATTAATTGATCTAACTATAAAAAATATTCTTCTATTGAGATAGTCTTTGGAGAAAGGTGAGGGGAATAGATTTTTTTAGGAATCCTCAATGATAATTTTTTTATCATTTCACTTTGTTTTTCTTCACTGGAATATTTTGAGGGTGGATAAAGAGATTTTTTAGAAGTAGGACAGACCTAATGTGAAGAATCATTGGAAAGAGAATGTTATTTATCCCTATGAAGTGTGATACCACATACATTACTATCATCCTTATGATTTAAAATAGGTTGGGATAGTATTCATCTAGACCCTTGACTTTGTATTTCACCCATAAATTTGGAGAGTTATCCTAATTGAGTTTTTAGGTCATGTATGGAATATTGGGTGGTTATATGGAATGAGTGATTATTTTTATCCATTTTTATTATGTTCTCTATGCTTGGATAGGGATTTGGTGGGGGTTTTTGGAAAGGTCTTTGTGGTGGTTGAGGATTTTTAGGTGGTTTTTGCGGTTGAGTACCTTTTCCTTCAGGATTCTAGGGCAGTTGATGTTGGTTATAATACCATACTTTCTATATAATTGGTTATCCATCCATCCATAGTTGTATGGATTTCATGGTTATTTACTAATAGGATATTTGTAGGGGAATCTTGGAAAAATTTACTCATAACTCTTAGAAGTTTCTCTTAGTTGCAAGAATTAGTCAGAATAGTGGGTGTTAGTTGAACATATACCAAAATGAATAGAAGGAGAAGGTAGAGATTTCCCTTGGGAAAGAGAAGGTTGTCAGAGTAGGGTACTCACCTCTTCAATCATCATGTAAACATTCATATTTAATTCATCAATTTGCACATCATTGACCCCTTCAATGGGTATAATGGACCTTGAACCAAATTGTTGTCTGTCTTGTTCCATGTTCCCAATGAGGATCCTTGTAGAAAGAGGGGAATTTTCCATAAGGGCACCACCAAAAACAGTTTCAATCATGTTACGATCGATTGTAATTAAACCTTCATAAAAGTATTTTTTAAAAAGGTTTTCACATATTTGGTGGTGTGGAAAACATGAAAAAAAATACTTTCAAAAAAATTACCAATATTCATGAAGTTTTTCACCATTACATTTTCTTATTCCTAAAATTTCTTTCCTTATTATTTCAATTCGAGATGAGGGGAAGTATTTTTCAAAAAAATATGTTTCATATCCACCCAACCTCTAATTGGGGAGTTAACATAGTAAAGCCAATATTTTGTAGTGTATTCTAATGAGAAAAGGAAATTTCTTAATCCTAACTAGTTCTTCATCCACATTATAATGTTTTAACATTGAACACACAATATTAAATTCCTTTAAGTGATTATGTGAGTTTTCTCTAGGTAGTAGAAGAAATTTTGTTAATAAGCGAGTTAAACTAGATTTTAGTTCGATGTTTGGTGCTACACGTTGTGCTTGGATATATGTTGGTTGGATATCAACATCAAGAGAAGTGAGTTATTTTAGTTTTTGGATATTTTCTTCTATGTTATACATGTTAAGATCATTTTCTATTTTAGTTCAAGAATAAGAGGGTTTTAAAGAGTATCAAGGTATGGCATGTCCTCTTTCAAGGGATCGTCATATGTGTATATATATTGATGAGGGTGGATCCTCTATAGTTTAGGGTTTAAAGTAGGTAGACCTCAGAAATCACAATGCATCATCAACAAAACCAACATATAAAATACATTTAGAACAAGAAATTAAAATTTAATTCTTAGGATTAATCAAAGAAAATGTTCAAAAAATTCACAAATATTTTATCAGAAATTCACATTAAAACCAAAGCACTCCCCAAAAACGGTGCAGAAATTTGACCTATTTTTCCTGAAACATCAAATTTAATATGGTTAAGAGATCATTTTATAGGATAGGGTATACCATAGGTCATCTATTAAAGACTATTGGTGGGTTATAATGTCAATATTTAATTAAAACAACAAGGAGGGGGCGGGGGGTGAAAACAATTCTAGGAAAATAATTGAATTAAAATAGTTTAATAGTTGAAAAACAAAGTAGATTTTGAAAAATATGATAAAATGGGGTCATTGTTTATTAAATACACAAATTAAAATTTCATTGTTCTTATAGATTAATTTAGGTTTGGATTAAGAATTTTGTTGAAATTTATTACAATTCCGATTAATTTCAAAACTTTTATATTAATTCATGTAGAACCAAACGTTGAAATAAAAATAATATTGCTATGGTCCATACCTTATGAATGGTTAATATATTAAAATATATATTTAAATCTTAAGAATTTAGGTAGGAAATGTATTATTGAGTTGTATAATCAGAACAACACAAGTCACACACTCAAAACCTCAGAGCGATTGATTATAAATTGAGATCATACTATTCATATGCATAAAAAAAGGAGTTCAGATATGAAATAATCTGAGATACATTGAATAAAAGGTTTTGAAACCCAAAATGTTTCCAAAAAATTATCTAATATATTTTTTTAAACAACATTTACATTTTTTTATCTCCCTCGCAATGAACACCCACCGTTTAGTCTCTTATTGAGAGGCAGAAACTCTGGTGGATCTCCTTCTTCATTTTAGATCTCCCTATGTGGATAGGATATTTCATAACCTAAAAGATGTTTATAGGAATAATATATAACTATAAAATGGATTCACTTCACTCTTTGGTCTAACTTACAAAATGAGGTTCCCAAGGATTCCTTTTATAGTCAAAATTATATATGGTTTTTGGGTTCCTGAATTTATAGATACCACTTGTGTCTCAGCTTTTGACTTCTAAACAGAATTATCGTGAGTAGTAAAAATAATAAGAGTTATTTTTCAGCATATATACTATCACGATGTAACATTTGGTTCCCATTATACTTTTATAATGGGATATATTTTTAAATTACTAAACAAAACATTTGACTTCAAGAAGATTCGGTTCCCTGGAAAGACTAGTATAATTGGGAAAATAGATTAATGAATTGGGATTGGGTGTCTTGATTTGACTTGTAGCCCAATAGTTTTTGGATAAATTTATAATAATTTTTCCCAATTAGAGAACATAGTTATTAAAATATGTAAAATAGTGTACATATGTCTTTTGACTTCCATGCAGTTTTTCCCATTTTTCTTCCACATCATATCTATCCATCCAAATCATATCCCCTACAATTTAATGATAAAAAATGTAAAATTTACCTTTTTAATAGTGATAAAAATTGAATAAGTGAATAAAATTTTAAGTGAAATTTTTTATTTTATTTGAATTTTCAATTCAAAAATAGTTTAACATATTGGTGTAAGTGTGAAATAAAACAATGAATCATGGTTTGATCACACCCCTACACCTAAAAACTTTCACTCCTAGAAAAAGTAAAATTTACAAAAATGATGCATGGAGATATTATAAAATTAATTAATATTTATGATTTAATGAAAATATAATTCTTAATAGAAATGTGATCAAATAAAAAACCACACCAAGGATTTATTCTTAGTGATCATGGAAAAAGATATCTCACAAATTCAATGAGAACAAAATTTAATGAGACATATGATACCAGTATTAAAAAAAATCACAAGTTAACCATGTCACTTACACTACACATGTGTTTGTGGCCACCATTTCATTCTATTAATTCTAATTTATATCTAGTAAATATAGGTTATTTTAAAAAAATTCTACTTACATGACTCTTCCCACTAAAACTGTCCTGCATTCTTTGTAATAAAAATTCAAGATCCACTAAGTTATGCATTACCAGAAGTAAAAACTTAGGCTCAAAACATAAATATCCTCATATTTTTTACTTTTAATCACTCCCCACATTTATTATTTTTGTTTTTTTTATTAGGGTGTATAATAGTCATATAACAGGTATACACACGTAGGACAATCCTGTACAATACTGAAACAAATCAGATAATGAAAAAAATCAGGGAAAACTATTTTTGGAAATTATATAAATATTAACATAACCTATATTTACCTTCTATTGAGTAAGAAATATTCACACTTTATGGTTGGGTTCAATTTTTTGTGGAGATATTAAGTGGAATTATTAACTAATAAACTACTCACACAGAGCGTATAAATTATCAAAAAGGTTTTATAGAGATATATCTATTTATATCATTAATAAAAAGCAAATTTATGAAAAAAACATCTCAATGTTAAATTCTTACTAAAACTCACATGCCATTGATGAATGGAGTTTTCATTAATTTTTAAAACAACTTGAAATATGGAAATTCAACATAAATTTTCAATAATTTTCTTAATTAACTAGGCATAAAAATGAGTTTTACATCACAAAAAGTATAGGTGGTAAAAATAATATAAATAAATAAAAAACGGGAAAAAGAAGAAAATGATGAAATTCTAATGGAACTAAGGAATGTAAGGAAAATTAAAAATATTATGCAACAAGTGAAAAATATAAAAAGGAAGAATTATGATAAAAAAATCCTAACTAACTTAAGAATATATCATACCCCCAGACCTAGTTTGTGTGTTTTACTCATTTAATAAAAGAGTATATGGTAAGGAAGGATAAAACATAGTAGGTGTCATGAGTAGGTTTCTTCTTGAAGGTTGGGTTTCTCTACAGTGGACTCCAGAATGGTCTCATAAAAGTGCTTCAACCTTTTTCCATTAGCATTGATTTTTTTTTGTTTTTTAATTTTAAACCTATATAACACTAATAGGATAGACATTAGTGATAGGGTATGGGCCAAACCGATGGGAAAGAAGATTACCTTGGTATAACTTCATCCTTGCATTGTAAAGGAGGACATTATGCCCAATTTTTAATTAATAATGAAGGATGAGAAGGTCATGGGAAGCCTTGGTTCTCTCATTATAGACTGAGGAGTTATCATATGAGTCTCTTATAATTTCATCCATCTCCTGAATTTAGAACTTCTTATTCTCACCTACCATTGATAGGTTTATATAAAATTGTTTAACAACCCATTATGTATGGTGTTCTACCTCTGTATTGGAGAAAAAATCCTTTCTAAACACAATATTTTATGGTTACATTCTAATTTGTGTTTTAAAAGTTTTATAGTATGTTTGAAGTGAATCATCCGAGCATAAACTCCAATTCTTCATATTAGGTTGTATCATTTTTTCATTATTTTCTTAACTTCTTGATTATAAATTTCTTATTTCCTATTATTTTGGGGATGATATAAAGTAGTGAAATTATGTGAAACCCCATACATATAAAGCTTTATTTTCATGTTTAAATTACAAATAATTTGAACCTTGATCGCTAATAATGAACATGGAAGACGAAACCTACTGAAAATCTAAGATCTCATAAAATTAAAAACCACTTGAGAGTCATCGAATGTATTATCCTTTGCTTCTACACATTTAGAGAAATATTCAATAGCCAATAATATTTAAACAAATACAAATTAATTTATAAAATCCCCTAAGAAGTCAACTCCCAATGCATCGAAGTTCTCACAAAATTACATGGCTTGTTGTAGAATTTCATTCCTCTTGGAGATATTCCCAATGAATTGAAATCATGTTCATGAATCCAAAAAAATATTTTAATATCAATACAATATTGGAAACAAATTCCAAAGTCCTGGACCTTTTGATATTTATGTTGAGATCCAATATGGCCCCTACAAACTAAAGTGTAGAAGAATATTAAAATAGAGGTGAACTCATGGCTAGAGACCCACCGACGGTCAACCTAGTCCCTTAAATTTTTTCACAAGTTTGTGTCATTTCAAATGTAACACCATAACTCATGATTATGTATTTGGTATTGTAGAGTGCCAAACATGTGAGTACTCTAGATGTTACCAAACAATTCACAATGTCCACATACCAAGGGATAAGGTCCAATACATAACAAAGGTGGTCATTAGTGAATAATTCTAAAATAGGTATGGACAAGTCAAAATAGTGGTCTAATGGTGGGGAAATCAAACTAATGTGCTATTATACCACATTCTATTATACTTTATAATCAATAATTTATTGCTTAAATTCCTGAATTAAGAGAATCCAGTGAATGAGATATAGTTTTGATTTATGTTTCTTAAAGAGATATTGGAGGGATTCATAGTTTAAGAATACAGTTACTTTAGACCCAAAAAGGTATAAGTTAGATTTATCCAAGGAAAATATAATGATAATGAATTTTACTTCAGTTGTGGTGTAGTTTCCTTAGGTAGGGTGGCATATGGAGTTTGATCGACCTGTTATAATAAGAGTTCCCCAACTACATGGTCTGAGGTGTCAAAATTTTCATGTGTTGTCATGAAACATCAAATTGAATTGGTTTTATATGATTATATGTTTTATAGGGGAACCCTAGGTTGTCTATCAAGGACAGTTCATGGTTTATAGTGTGTATTTTCAATTAAATAAACTAAAAAGTGGGGTTTTTTTAAATAAAATTAAGAAAATAAATGAATATAAAATGTTTAATAGTTGAAAAACAAAGTGGATTTTTAAAAATACGTGATTAAGGGTTCATTGAGAGTTACCATAACCATTATTTTTTTTAAATTTGAAGAAAAAAATGTACAAGGAGGAAACTATTGGGTAAAAGGTAGTAAAAGACAAGATAATACCTTATCAAAATATTCACACCCTCAATGGGAAGAGACCCTAGATTAGAAAATAGGTAAAACACATATCATTATTATCCAGATAATCAATAACATAATCAAACTTCTTTCCATTTCTCTAGTTATGGATAATCTTGAGGTTGGATATGATTAAACCTCTGCATCTATGGAATAGATAAGTAATGGTCTAAGGAGGTGTCCTCAACCCAAGAAGGGAGCTGTGAAGTGTTGAGGAATATACTTCCACCATTGAAAGATCAATATTCGCCTCCTAACACATAAAAAGACCAGAGAATAGTGTATAAGTTTTGTCTTGGAGGGAATCCCCACTAAGAATGATTATCGATAAAGTAAGGTTGACTGAACTATTGGGATCCCAGACCACCCCCACATAATGTTAGAGATGCACGATCTATCTTAATTATGTTTGAGACTTTTTTATGAGGATATCATTGAACCCACCGCCCTTACTTTCCACCACTCTCCAAGATATGAGAAGCATTCCCCGCCAAGATCCAACCAAGAGATGGATTACCCCTCTAGTTATGGATAAGGTGGACAAGATCCATGAGGATGTTTTTAGATATGAAAATAAGGGCTTACTAAGAAAAGTTGGTACCTTCGTGATGAGATTTATTCTATGACTTCCATATAGTCTAGCAGCCAAAAATAATAATTAGCGGGTGATCCTTTTTTCATCTTCATTAACCCCCAATCCATGAAGCCAATGAAATAGTAATGTGTGCCCTAATGATGCCCGTGCTGGTAGATCATAAAATAAGAAAAGGGATCCCCAAACAGTACTCACCATATCACTCCTAAATAAGCGATGAGAGGAAGTCCCCTCTTAGGGGTTCTTATAATTAAAGAATCGCGACACTAGAGGGATCCCCATATGATAGATGTTATCATCCATTGGGAGTTTCTAGTTCGTAACATGCCATGTAAGGAATTTATACTATATAGGAATTTCTCAGCACCACAAAATCTCCCCCCAATAGATCCACATCATCACTGTTTAAGGAGACTCTCTTTCAGTACTAGGCTGAGAAATAACCTGAAGAAGAAGCTGGAGACACAAAACGATCATGATCAAATTTTATTTTAATAAGGTCGAACATTACACACTGATCATATTCTTATACTACATGGATTAATTTTGGGTATGAACAAGACTTATTGAAAGTCATGCTCAGAGTAGGAAATCTAGGAAAACTGATCTTTGAACCTTCCCAATTATGAAACCAAAATATGATATCACATCTTCCCACAATCCACCATGTATGAGACTGAAGTCTAGAAAAATGTGGTTTGAGCATGTGAATGAGGGAGGAGGGTTGAGTTATTTTATGACCTATGTCATTACCATATTTCTTGTCCATAAAAATCCCCAAATGGATTTATTATAAATGATTTCTCAGGAAAATTTCTCTTCTAATCCATGAATGGTAGTTGAGAAATTAATAACATTATTACCACACATATCCACCGGTCTAGCCATCCTTTTATAATAAATCCAAGGATATTTCCCTTCAAACTAGGCATCCAAAATAAAGGCTTCTAGGATTCTTTCAATTCTTAATTTGACTCCCTTTGGGACATTGGGAGTTGACATAACATGCATGGAGAGGGAAGATAAAACACGATTTAGCAATGTAATCCTACATTTGAAGGAAATTAATTGGTTCTCCCAATTGAAAATTCAACCCTTGATTTTTCCAACCTATTTAACAAAGTGATGAATACGAGGATGGCCTGGGGAAATAGGATCACGAAGATAAGTCATTGGGAAGTTACTCTTGAGGATCCCCATGTTTGATTTTATGAAATACACACACCATTCTAAACAACCAGTGAAAATATAAAGGCTACTCTTGGATTGATTAAAAACTTTCCAAATACAAAGGCAGTCGATCTATAAGATCTTATCGATGCACTGAATGGAGTTCATTCTTGAATTTTAAAAAATAAGGGTCTCATCAGAAAATATGAGGTGTGAGACTCAAATTGTATTATTCACGCACTGATAAAAACAGATTCTTCCTGAAGAGACACAACCCTTGATGAGACAACTCAGGGAGTCCTGAGAGACAATAAAAAGACAATTTGAGAGTGGGTCACCCTGCCGAAGACCCCATACTGTTTTAAAGAAACCCCACTTCCTAAGAAGAAAAATAGAGATGTGCGAAGAACAAAAACATCTGAACAAGAGATCTATTACCTAGGTAGAAAACCCAATTTATGTGATAAATATAAGAATGAATCTCCATTTAACATGATCATAAGCTTAATACATGTCTATTTTAATGGTAATATTGGATCCATGGGTTTTTAAATTGATATCAGTTATTATTTCTTTAGATAGTCTGATTTACCCATGAATGGATCTCACCTTAACAAACACATATTTTTCATCTGAGATACATCATGGGAGACAATAATAATTTCCCTTTTTGATCACATAGGCCATGATATTGTATTAGAAGCTTAACATACTTATCAGATGTTAATGCTAGAGCATGTGAGGATCCTTGATTTTTGGAATGATCACTAGCGTGGTTGCACAAGAAACTCATGATAGGTTAACCCCATGAAAGAAATCATTGATCGCAGCTACAATATCATGTTTAACCAAACCCTATTATCCTCTATAAAAGTAACTTGGAATCAGATCTAGACCTAGGGAACTCTTAGGATTGAGATTCCAAACTACCTCAAGAATCTACAAATCATATAGAATAGCTTCAAAAGGTACATTATTTGATGTGAATACACATAAAGGTATGTCATAAAAATATCATCATGGATGATCAAGCATACTTCCCTCATATGTAGATTGGGACCTCTGGTATTTTGGAAGGATGAGATCGTCGTGATGTTGGAGAGGCACTGATCAAGTCTGCACCCAATAAAATGACCCCTCTCTCCTTATTGCACCAAGTAAAATGATCCATGGAATAAAAAAGATCCAAATGAAAATTCTGAGATAATAAGAAGATAAATTCTCTAATGGACTGATTAGGAAACCTTCTACCTCTATTTTTCTCCATTAGATCAAGTAAAATATTAAATTCACCACCTATGAGCCAAAGCATATCTTTTGAATTGAAAGTCCACAAGGTCCGGCACAAAGAACCCCTGTTTTTCATGTCACAACTCACATATACCACCAAAATTAGAAAATATTGACCACCTATGGTGATCATTGTAGTTGCATACTGAGACAAGGAACCCACCTACTCCACTATGATTCATGGTTTCCAAAAAAACCAAAGGTGGTTATCATGTAGGTGATCATGAAAGAAATCATGAGTATTAATTATGCATTAAAAAATTTCTATCCTGGACAAATTATTCTTAGGTTCAAGGACCACCACCAAATAGGTGCTTCCTGTGTGTTTTTCAGATGAAATGAAGTCAGTTTTAACCCAAGAACCTATAAAAAAGGGTGTTATTTAAAAGGAATGATATCATTGATGAGGGGACCGCCTGGAATTAAACCCAATATAAGTGGATTCTGGAGATTTTTTTTTGATTTAGGTCAAGAAAGGTGAATTTGGGACCTAGTTAACTTTCATGGTGGAGCTTCAGTACCGGATGAGAAACGACTCTGACCTTCTTCGAGGGTATCTTTAAACTTCCCCAATAAGAATTGCTTCCTCAGAGATGAGGGATGAGAATGGGAATAGGAGGGAGGACTAATAGGGTCTTCCCAGGGAATAGGAGATGATATGAATGATCCTGAGGAGGTTCTTTTAAATCGAACCGAATATCTCTACCAACTGTAACTGGAGGAGAGAACTCTTGATGAGGTTTCTTGAAGTATAAGGGGGGAGGAATGGAAGGGGATTCCTGGGGAAGCTGAGGTGATAGGAAAGGGACTTGAGGAGGATACTCTAAATCCAAATGATCATCATCACCAACTATAACTATAGAAGAACACTTTTTAAGAGAATCTTTGATGTTTACTTGGATACTGTTACAATCAATTGGTAGCTTAATTTCATAAAAGTTAATTGAAGGAGTGTTGGTCCTACATGGGGAGGGTTGATAGTGGGAGGAGCTAGGATCCCTATATTGAGCTCGAGGTGAAAAAGAAGTAAAAAATAATATATTTTCTATTTTTTGGAGGTTTAACAGTAAAACTGGAAGGAACCCATGCCAAACTATCAATGGAACTAAAAGTTATCTTTAGCTAGAAGGGAACAAAATCCATACATAGAGAATCCTTCAAAACATCATAATTGAGGTCAACTGAAAGGGAAGGATTAAATAGACCCAATTAAGATGCATTGATAACTTTTGAGTAAGATCTAAGAAACCACGATTCATCGAAATTAGACATCTGGGGTGCCTGACTGAAAGGACCAGTAGTGTGTTTATGGGAGGAAAATCCCTCCCATCTTCGGTGTCAACAAGATACCAAAGAGTGTCCTTGGAGATGATAGTGGGAGAAAAAGTGAGCAGGAGATAGAAAAAGATAATCCTAATGTCAATCATCCACACCCTCGACTCATAGAAGTATGTTCACTTAGATTGGCTTCGATAAATCCATAACAATGAAGATTTGAGTCGAAGATTCCACCTCCATTTGAGAGGTATGAATATCCGTACACAAAAACTCCCCCAGAAGGATTCCAATACCACGTAGAATAGTATAATTATGGATAGAGATGGAAAGGATAGGTAGAGAGTCCCACACCACTTAGGTAGTTGTTTTGTACATGTTGGGAACATAACCTACCAAAATGGATATAGAGGACCATCACATCACGTTCTGAAACAACTCCTGACATTTTTGAAGGGATCTCTAGAAAAAATGGATCCTACGGAACCTACGGTGGGGAGGGATGAATGAGAACTGAACTGAAGGAGGTAGATAAAGGAACAAGAGTAGATGGAGGTGATGACTTGAACTCTATAGAATAGATCAATAGATGAGCCTCCAATGGAGGCATAGGAAAACCATACATAGGGGTCACCAGAGATGGAACAACGAGTTGAGAAATTTGATATTCAAGCAGTGCATGTAGCACATTTTGTAGACTAGAATCCATCATCCTGTGTTCATTGTGAGTTCAATACACATATTTAAATTTAATTTTTATTACAAATTTATTTTTATTTGGAGTAAATCTTTGGTTAAGATTAATTAGAATCCCGATTAAATTATACACTTTTATATTAATGTATATAGAACCAAATTTGGACATAACAATGCTATTTCCAATATCCAGACCTAATTCATGGTATAAGAGCTTCCAAATTAGATTTAAATCTTAATAATGTGGGTAAGAGAAGGATTATTGTGTTTTCTGAAAAAAAACACAATTCATGCACTCAAAATCTCACACCGATCAGTTAGAAATTAATGGCATACTAATCACATGCATTGAAACAAGAATACAAATATTAAATAATGTATGATACATGGAATAAAAAGTTTTCAACCCAAAATTACTCTAGAATACTAGTTAATATAATATTCATAAGTCCCTTTACATGTGTGTAGGTCCCTCATAATGAACGCCCACCGTTTAGCTAACCATTGGGAGGAGGAGGAAACTCGGGTGGATATCCTTCTTCATTTTAGATCTCCTTATGAAGTAGAGACTTTATATATAATCCCATACTTACAAATAATGTTTAATTGTGTGTATTTTCAATTAAAATAACAAAAAGGATGGGTATTTTTGGAAATTGTTTTAAAAAATTGTTTAATTTAAAGAGCTTAATAGTTGAAAAACAAAGTGGACTTTGAAAAATATGAGATAATGGGATAATTTTGAGTTCAATAAAGAAATTTAAAGTTCATTGTTCTTAGAGATTCATTTAGGTTTGTATTATGTTTTTGGTTTAAATTAATTAGAATCTCAATTAATTTCTAAGATTTTATATTAATACTTATAGAACCAAACCTTGACATAACAATCATATTTCCAAGGTCCAGCCCTTATGCATTGTATAAAAGCTTACAAAGAAGATTGAAATATGAATAATGTTGGTAATAGAAGGATTATTCTGTTTTCCAATCAGAATAACAAAATTCAAATAAAATAAAAACCTCACACTAATTAGTTAGAAATTAAGATCATACTAAGAACATGCATCAAAACAACAATTAAAATATGAAATAATGTAAGATAAATGGAATGAAATGTTTTAAAACCAGAATTAATCTAAACTAGTAGCTAATATAATTAGTGTTACTCCCTTTGCATGTGTGTATCTCCCTCACAATGAACTTTTACCATTTACCCCTCCACCGAGATAATGAAACTTGGGTGGATATCATTCTCCATATCAGCTCTCCCTATGAGGATAGGGAGCTCTAGAATCTCCATTGTGATTAGAGGAAGTCTCTATAACTCTAAAATTTATGTAATTCATTCATTGTCTTAACTTTTAAATGAGGTTCCCAAGGTGTCCTTTAATATCAAAAATGGGACGTGGTTTAGGGAACACAGATTCAAAGATACCACTTGTGTGTCAGTTTTGGACTAGTAAATGGACTTATCATAACTTAAAAAAACATAAGAGTTTTTTGTAGGCCAAATGGATGTCACCATGTAAACTTTTGTGGCCATTATACATACCTAATGTTTAATATTTAAAAATTACAAAAAACAACCTTTGAATTTGTGTAGATTCAGTTCCATGGATATATTAATTAATTTAGCATACCAGATAGAGGAATTAGGAATAGGTGTCTTGATATGAGTTTTATTTGAATTAATTTTGGATTATGTAAAAAAATTTCTTCACAATTGGATATATGGATTCTAGGAATATGTAAAATAGTGTAAATATGTCCTTTAGATCCCATGAAGTTTGGGCCATTTTCCTTCTTCGTCATTTCCAGCCCTCCGAATCACCTCATCCTGTAATGTAATCATAAAAAAAAGTAAAATTTACCTTTCTAAAATGATAAAACTTAAATAATTGAATCAAATATGAAGTAAATTTTTTATTATATTTTTATGTTTCAATAGAAAACCAGTATAACACAACGATGTAATGGTGAAGTAAAATAGTGAATTACAGTGTGATCGCACCACTGCTCTTAAAAATTCGCACACATTGGAAAATCCACATTTCCAAAAATTATTCATGAATATATTCCAAAATTTCTAAAGATTTTATGTTCAATGAAAAATTAATTCTTGATAGTAATTTGTTAAAAAAAAAACCACATCAATGAGTTATACTCACCGATCCTGGAAAATTATGTCTCGTAAATTTTATAAAAATTAAATTCAAGGAGATGTATGATACTACTATTATAAAGGAATTAAAAATTAAAACATGTCAATAACTATCTTTGTGTGAGTTTGGAAACCATATCATACTATTCTTTCCACTTTCAATCCAGTAAATATAGGTTCTTTAAAAAAAATTATTCTTACTTGATTATTTCCATTTAACCTTCCCTATATCCTTTACAATCAAATTTCACAAACCACTCACTTAATAATTCATAGAATTCAAACCTTAAGATAACGACCTAGATATCCCCATATGTTATAAATTTCACCACTCTCCTCATTTATTATTTTTACTATTGTTATTTTTGGTTTTGTTTTTGTTTTTTTAGGGCATACAACAGTCAGATAATAGGTAGACACACATAGGTCAAACTAGTACAGTTACAAAACTTATCAAATAAGGAAAGAACATATGGTAAAATCATTTTTAAAAAAATATAAATATTAACATAACTAATTTTTACCTTCTATTTAGTAATAAAAATCCATACTTCATGGTTCATTGAATTGATTCGTAGAGATACTGAGTGACATTGTTATCCCATAAAATACTCATACAGTGGGTATCAATAATCTCACACATTTCATAGATAAAAATCCATTTATATCATTGAAAAAAAATTTACTACCAAAAATCACACATCAATGTTAAATTCTTGCTAAAAATCACATGTTATGGATGAATAAAGTTTTCTTGAAATGTTAAAAACAATTGAATGAGGGAAATTCATCACGAATTTTCAATAATATCCTTGATTATGTGGGAATAAAAAATGTGTATTATGGAATAGAAAAGGGGAGGGGAAGGTAAAAATACTATGAAATAAGTGAAAAAGCGTAAAATAAGATAGGTTGGGAAAATCTTAATAAACTAAGGAAGGTGGGGAAAATTAAAAATAAAATGAGACAAGAGAAAAAAAAAAGTTAGAAATATTATAACATATCTTCACTAAAATAGGAATATATTTACCCCCCACACATAGAGTGTTAATTTTCCTCACTATAATAAAAGATAATTTTATAAGGATAAAACTTGGTGGGTGTCCCGGGAAGGTTGCTTCTTGAAGGTAGAGTGCCTCAATAGGGGACTCCAGAATGGTCTCATGAAATTAATTTAGTTTCTGTCCATTAATAGTGAATTTATCTTTGGTTTTTTCATTTTGATGTTGTATAACACAAATTTGTAAACATTAGAAGTAGCGTATGGGTGAAACCAGCTAGAATGAAGCTTACCAAGGTGTAACTTCATACTTTCATTATAAAATAGGGCCTTCTTCCTATTGTGGAATTGATGATGAAGGGTGAGACATCAATGGGAATCATTGGTTCTATCCTTATTGATATAAGAGTTCTCATTTTTGTCTCCTAAAATTACCTATATCTTCTAAATATACAAATTCATATGGGCACTTACATATGATAGGTTCATATTAAATTGTTTAAAAACACAAGATACATAATGATCAACCTCTACATGGAGGTAAAATGTCTTTAAAAAAATAATATGATATGATGAAATTACGATTGTGGTTTTAAAAACATTATGGTATGCCAAAAGTGCATCATCCAATCATAAAATCAAATCATTTCTATTGGGTTGTATCATTTTTTCCATTAATTTCTAAACATCCCAATTTGAAATTTCTGTTTTCTCATTAGTTTGGGGGTGATATGAAGTAGTGAATTTATGCACAATCCTATACTTACATAGCATGGTTTTCATGTTTTGATTTAAAAAAATTTCACCCTAAATGATAATAATGAATCTTGGAAAACCAAACCTATTGAAAATATAAGATCTCAGAAAATTGAAAAAAACATGAGAGTCATCGATCCTAGAAGCCTTTGGTTCCACCCATTTAAATACATAGTCAACAATTAATAAGATATATAAAGTATAGATGAATTTGGAAAATGACTCATGAATTCAATTCCCCACGCATCAAAGATCTCACTAGATAACATAGTTTGTTTGGAAAATTCATTCCTCTGGGATCTATTCCAGTGAATTGAAACTATTTTCCCGACTTACAAAACTGATGGGAATATATATAAAATTTTGGATAATAAATTCCATAGTTAAAGTCATTTTTAGTTGTACGTTGAGATCCAATGTGGTCCCCATAGGAAAAAGTGTGATCAAATATCAAAATAGAGGTGAACTCATGGTAAACAACACACGAATGAATAACCTGGTCACTAAAAATTATCCACAAGTATGGGACATCTCAAATGTACCACCATGAACCATTCTTAAGATTTTGGGATTGCGATGTTCTAAAATATGTGGAGACCCTATATACAACCAAAAAATTCACAGTGTCCAAATACCAAGGGGTAAGGTTCACTACAAAAAAGGATCTCATCAGGGAATACATATCCAATTGGGAGGGATGAGTCAATATGGTGATCCAATGGTGGGGAAATCATTCTAATTTTGTCTTCTGACACATTATTTTCTCTTTTTTAACTATAATTTATATATTAAATTCCTGAATTTGGGGAATCCAGTAAGTGAGACATGGTTTGGATTTCAGTTTCATAAGGAGATACAAGAGGTCCTTATGGAATGAGAACACAATTACATTTGACCCTAAAAGGAATGACCTAAATGTATCCAAGAAAAACTCATTGGAAATGAATTATTTTTCATTTGTGGTGTAGTTTTCATTGGCAAGGTCTACTTTGCATGAGACAAAGGCTATGACATATGGTTATCTATTGAACCATTGTGAAAATACTACCTTAACTACATAGTTATAGGTGTTACACATGATTTCAAATGGAAAATCCCACTGAAGTGTTAGGATTTCTGGGGGTGATGTGAGACTCTATTTTAATTTGTTAAAATAATCCCATAATAAATTTAAAAAACAAATATTTTTTATTTTTTGGAGTAAACAGGAGTGGGGGAGTTAAATCTTACTAAATTAATTAATGAAACAATGATTAAATCCATCATGACTTAATAAATAACTCATTCCCTCTACATTTTCTCCAAATTGTAGGGAAGAAATGATGTCTAATTTTGACATATCTACATTGATACCATCCCCAAAAATGACATGTCGATGTATAATAACATTCCATGCCATGAAATAAATTTTATTATAATTTAGTAAAATATTCATTTCAATATAGAAATGCATGATAGAACCATTGCTACTCAAACATTGATAAAAAAGGAACCATATACAGTGAAATCATCCATGAATACATCCATGAAATTATATAGGTAATATTAAAAAACAATAAATATGAATCATTGGAATGTAATTCGATAATTTCATTGAACAAATTCAATCCTCTTATATGTGAATGTTCCAAAATGTAAAGAAATGGTTGTCTTTTCCTAATCCTCAAGGGAAATATAGATATGAAATTATTCAGAATACCCATAAATAAAGAAGTAACAAGAAATCCCCTCTATCATATTTACCATATGGTCAATGAAATTAAATAAGAAATTGTCTTTCCAAGTGGTCTAGTTTAGTTAATGGTAATATATATAGACACACAAATTATTCTAAAGATGAGTTGGAACTAATTAATTATTTCAATTTTTAATCACTATAAGACAAGTTTTCTTAGGAACTATTATCACTAGACTAAGCAATTGGCTATCAAAATTGGGGTAAATGATTCCAGTAGCTAATGGAATTTAATTTCATGGTATGAGACTTAATACCTATTCATGATGGATTTTTTTTATCTCAAATGGTTTTGGTGAATCTAAAAAACAAATATATGCCTATTGTTTGGGATTATGACGAATTATTTATTTATGAATTTTATAGTCTTCCCCTAATACATGAAGCGTTTTTCCAATATAACTATACATGTTGCTTCACCTATTTCAAATACCCAATATATAATATCCCCAATTATGTTTCTTTAATTGAAGAAGAAACACCAGGAAAATCTTGATAAGGGATTCATTTATCCTAGTGCTTCAATATGGGGTGAACCTATTCTCTTCATTATAAAAAATGATAGGTCAATGCTTCTAGGCATTGATTATCTAGAACTTAAAAAAATCACTATCAAGAACAAGTATCTTCTACCCCATATCAATGATCTATTTTATCATTTATAAGGAGCTCAATATTTTTTCTATATTGACCTCTGACCTCAATAACATCAATTGGGGATCAAGAAGAAGGATATACCGAAGATAGCCTTTCTTACGAGGTATGATCATTATGAATTTATAGTAATTTATTTTAGACATACCAATTATTCTCTATATTCATGGATTTAATTAATATAGTTTTTAGTGATTACCTTAACCTATTTTTGGTAGCATTTACCTGTTATATTCCTATATATTTTATGAGTATGGAAGGGAATGAAGAACATTTGATCATTTTAATAAAGGTCCTATGGATATAAAGGTTCCATGATAAATTTATCAAGTGTGTATTTTGGCTATGTAAATTAAAATTCTTGGGTTAAATAATCTCAAGTGAGGTTATATCGGAGGATCCTTAAAGAATGAAAGTTATTTAATAATGGCCCATACCAACCATGGTAATAAGATTCATCATTTTCTTAGGTTGGTAGGATACTATCGATGCATTATGATAGATTTATCATAGCTATATAATACAATTACAAGGTTGAATTGGAAGGAATCCAAGATCATATAGATATGTGAATGTGAGTAAAATTTGAAGGAGCTAAAAAGGGTTGTTATCACATCAGTGCTCACACTACCCTGTAGTAGTAAACAGTCCGTGATATTTTGTGATTCATAAAAGAAGGGACTTTGATGATTCCTCATGTAGAATAACATGGTGATATATTATTCCTCATTGTAATTGAAAAATGATGTGAAAATTATCCAACTCATGATTTGGAGTTGGTTTCAATATGTTTTGCACATAAATTATCAAGGAATAATATTTATTGAGAACAATATGATATCTATTCTGATTATAAAATCTTGAATTATATTTTCATGCATAAAGTTCATGATAGTTTTTCTATAATGAGGATTGAAAGAGATCTAATATTTATGGCTTTCATAATATGGATCTTGAAAAATTTAGGAAATGGGGATCATCATATCTTTCTCAAATCAATGATAAATTATCTATCCATGTGAGAATTATAGAGGTATATAAGGAGGATGTGAAACTACAAAAGAAGGAATGAAATTTTTTTGAGTTCAACCATGAATATTATGGAATGATAAAGTTTAAAAATAGACTATGTGTCTCATCAATACTAGATATAAAGAAAGAGTTATTGGATGAATCTCATAGTTCATCATTATCTATTCGTCCTAGAAGTATGAAGATGTATAGAGATATGAAAGTTTATTTTTGGTGGGATAATATGAAAATGTATATTGCTGAGTATGTATCCAGATGTATGGTATTCCAAAAACTTAATAATGAGAGATTAAAATCTAAGGGGATGTTATAACCATTACCCATACAAGCATGTAAATAGGAAAAAATTAACTTGAATTTTATCATCCAATTCCTTAAACTTCTAAATAGAATAATTATATTTGGGTTAGCCAATAAACTTATGAAATAAAAAAAATTTATTTCCATTAGAGAAGATTTATCTCTTGATCCTATTTTCTGGACATAAATTAAGGAAGTGGTAATGTTTTATGGAGTGTCACATTATATTGTATTTTATCGGGATCCAAGGATTACCTCAGAGTTTTAGAGAAGTCTTCAGTGGGCTCTGTATATATAGTTGAGTTTATTTACTACATATCATCCTAAAAAAATGTCCAGTATGAGAGGACCATTCAAACTCTTGATGAAATTCTGTGAAATTTATTTAAGGATTTAAAAGGTTATTGGGATCAATGCATTACTTTAGATGAATTCTCATACAATAATAGCTTTCACTAAATAATATTGATGGATCCATATGAATACCTCTATGGTATGGAGTTCCAAAATCTGAAGTGTTGGGATGAATTTGGATAAATAAACCTATTAGGATATAAACTAGCTAAGGAAATGTTAGATAAGGTTAGAGCTATTGAGTAGCACATCAGGGATACTTAGACTTGACAAAATAGTTATGATAATAATTATTAGTGAGATATATAGTTTTATGTTAGTGACATGGAATTCCAATGAATATTTTCTTGGAAAAAGGTTATTTGATTTATAAAGAAGAGAAATTTGATCCCTATCTATTTATTTCCCTTCAAAATTCTTGATTTATTATGATTGTTTTCTTATCACTTAGAACTTTCATTAAATCTCACTCAAGTTAACAATGAGGTTCATGTATCTATATTGAGGAAGTATATACACGATCCTTCACATGTACTAAAATCAGAGGTTTTATCACAGGAGCATGATCTACCTTATAAAGAAAATTCATTGGATAATTTTTTATGGAAGAAAGAAATCTTTGAAAAATAATATCAATCACCCAATTAATGTTTTGTGGTGAAATCATAAATTTGAGGATGCTAGTGGGAGCTAGAAGATATGATGATGTAGAAGTATCCTCAATTATTAATAAATAAGTGAAAAAATTTAAAGATAGAAATTATTATATGGGTGGTATAATGTAACACATTGATACTTTATGATATTTGTCTCTTTAAATAATAATAATTTGTTCCATACCTTTCTTAACACACAACACTGAGTATCAAGGGAACTAAATTACACTATAAAAATATTATTATTTAAATGTGATTGTCAAAAATTATCCATTAAATTGGGTGGTATGTATAGTAATAAAAAAATTATGAAAAAACATTATATGTTTTATATTATTTGATTATGGTATAATAAAAATGTATGAATATTTTTAGTAAAGTAATTTTATGCTTTAAAAAGTGGTTTTCTTACAAAATGATTTTTACTTTCTTTTGTGTGAAAATATTATAATTAATTTATACCATTTTTAGAAAGTATATTTTCAAAAAATAACTTCAATTTTAAAATCATCATGTCAAAATTTGGTTAGGTAGAATTTTTTTTAATTTGCAGAAAAATTTTATTTTTTGTTGAATAGTGAAAATGCCAATTTTTTTTTAAAGAAAACAATGTTTTTTTAATTTTCAAAGATCCATATTAATTTTCATTGCTTTTAGAATTTAATAAGTTTCATATTGTTAAAATTAATTCAATTTATATCTTTTGGATAAACATTTTACTTTATTTTTATATAAAAATACTTTTAGACTTTAAAAACATTTTTTAGAAAATAGTGTTTCATAACGCATTATAGGATTACTATAGAATGATTTTATACCAATTATAGAGATTGCATTTTTAAAAATGTATTTCATATTTTTAATCAGTATAAATAATATTATATGATAATGGAAGCCTAATTTTTTATCATTATGAATATTAACTGAGGTAAAAACTCATTACAATGGTAATAGTTAAAAGGGATTAACTGGGGGGTAAAACTAAAGAGATAAGGGTTATAATGAACTAAAAACATATATAAATCCTATTTTATAAATTTATTTCATTTCAATATCATCTTATATCCAAAATTTATAAAATTTTGAATCATGTTTCATGAGTATGACATTATTATATTTTAATCTTTGGAAATTTCCATCTGTGTCCTCTCTTTCCATTATAAAAGGATACCACCTCTCCTATATTAATCACACATAATGATCCTTATATATCATAAAATTCCTACATTAATCCCTTGGTATCATCTATCAACACATCCTATATGTCATACTTTTATCAGAATACCATCCTTTCTAGGATTAAGGAATAATCAAAAATAGGGTTTTCAATGAAGAGGTATAACTCTTAGCAGGGTACTTTCAATTACCTACTATAAATTTATGGTTTCAATTATAAAATATGTAATTAAGAATTATAATATACTGAATCATAATTATTACATTTTATAAACCATTTTCTTCCTCATTTCCATCAAATGGGAAATAAAAAATATCACTCATGCATATGTGTGGACTACTGCCTCAATCTAGTGATATGATTCATTTTTTGTCACCATAATTAATGGCTAGTTATTATGATGGATTTATGTTTATATATGATATGTATTATGTACTTATACTTATATAGTTATAATATATTATCTACCTTCTTACATTTCTTTCTATTAAAAAATGAAAACGTCACTCATGTATACGTGTGGGCTACCAAATCTATGAAGCGATGCAATTCATTTTTTATATTCTATTTACTTATATGGTAATAAGTATATATTTAATTAATATATATTATATAATAATAATTTTTTAAAGGTGAATTATTATTTACCTTTCTTTTTTTCCAAACATCATAAATTGGAAAGACACTCATCAGTACATACTGACTACCATCTCTATGAAGTGATGTAATTTATTTTTCATCCCCACATTATATGAAATATTATAAACATGTATAATATTAACAAATATTATACTTATGACAAGATTATAATTTTGGATATTATGAATCCATGTCCTTGGTGTGTGTACCGAAACCATCTAATTGACAAATACATGAAAATCAAAGCAATTCTCCCCCAGAGCAATTATTTTGATTAAGAATTATTAATAAACAAGTTATAAGTTGTTATAAGTATATAATATTTGGTAAGATATGTATGAATATGGTAGTATAATATATGTTTAGAAAATATATATTTATTATACAGGACATTTGAACATAAATAAAGTAAGAAAAGAATTATGGTAAGAGATTTATGTTCCAATAAAATTTTAATTAGGATTGTTTATGACTGAATTTACATTATAGAAATTATATGATCCTTATATGATAAACCCATTTAATATTTATTTGTATTTGGTTATTTCAGGGTTATTGAAAATTTTATTACAATTTTCCTATTTTTTATTCAAAATGGTTTAAAAAATGTTTTTTTGAGAAATTCTGACATTATTTCCCCTCTTTTGGTCGAAAAGCCTTTTTCCTCCATGTCCATGTTTTATAAAATCATTTCATGAATATTTATTAATAGAATCCAATGATTGTAAATTTTTTTTACTGATGATTGAATTTATAGAAATTTTTTTTATGGAATCTTCTTTTCATTTATTTAATGAAGTGCATTTTATGGAAGCTATGGAAAAAATCACGGGTTTTAATGATTTTAGCATAGAAAACATTCCACTATCACGATTGCTTAATGATTTAAAAGTTACTTGAAAAGTGTCCATGGTTCCTTTACAGAATTGTTTCCGTAATATTTTATAAATTATTATATTTTAAATAAATTGTTTCAAAATGAAAAGGGTATTTTCTTCAAGAAAAGTTCTAGTGATAATTTAATGGATTTTTTCTACATTGATGACATCCTTTTCTGTAACTTATGATTCATTGGGGACATGATCCAATGATATCATCCTTATTATTTATCAGTATGTTTTATAATTATAATGATGTGATTTTTATGAAACCTGTTTATTTTCCATGGGTTACACTATGATTAAATGATGAAATTTTTATGAAACCCATTATCTTTCCATGGGATATGATATAATGATATGAAGAATGATTTACGATCTTGTGGAACACATGTGTATGGTTTTCATTATTTAATGGGTTGTACTAGAATATATATCTCTATAATTTATTGGGTGAAGAAGTATACCACATGATATAATAATAACTTAAACGGGGAATGAACCTACTTTAGTAAGGGAATCTATCCACTCTGATATTATTGAGAGTAAACCTTGACAAGGGATATATTGGAAAGGGTATTGAACCCAATTTAATATTATAATATTTATATTGATATTTGAATTTGGTAATTATTTTCTATGAACTTTTTTATGCCACTAGATTGTGTTTAATTCTTATTATATGTTATCATTGATTATGATTGATTTTTTATGATTATTCGCGCTTATTAATTTTTTCTTTTTTATCAAAAAACCCTTAATCCATGATTTTATGATTAATTATCTTTGACTAATTGTGTATTATTTTTGTATGTTATGATCATGTTATCATAACCTTATACATATCTTTTTCTCACTTATGATCATTGATTGATATATCCTATGTTTACCCTTAATGAACATCTGATCCATAATTTCTTATGTTTCCTTTTCCCATGTTATAGATTTTGTTTTAAGTAGTGTAAGTATAAGAAGTTACCTATGTGAAATGATATTTTTGGGATATTTTGAAGATATTTCATGAAATAAGATGACTATTTATCTTATATACTAGTAATCTAATAATTTATGGTTCTAGGGCATGTATAATTGTGTTATGTATCAAATATTCATATAACATGATGTAATGTCCATGTATGATTTTATTGGGTCACATTAGTTTTCTACTTCCATTCCACTTACCCATTTTTAATATGAGATAAATAATATTATTAATCTCCTCATCATCCCCCAAATTTGAATCAATTTATTTTTAAGCCTCTTTTTCTCAAACATTTATTTTTCTCAAGGATTAAAAGTATATATCATATTTTACTTTATTTTTAAGGATGAATCCATTATTATTTCACAATAAATGAGCATTTTATATAACTAATTAACTAAAAAACATTATCTTTTTTCTAGGGTAGTTATTTTTGGATCAAACTGATCTCTAAAATTTCTCACGAATATTTATCAATGGTGGGGTCATCTAAATTTCCCCCAAACCCCCAAATAATACTCACAATCTAATTTACTCTTGTGAAGTAATCATCAGCGTTATCTTCATTAGTCATATTTATGTCTTTGAATATTATCCCTTATATGTGTAGCTTAGATTCCTTGAATTTTATGTTTCCATTATAAATGTTGTTTAATTTCTCCCCTAATCTCATTGAATGTTTTATGACCTATGACCTTTTTGTACACCTTCACTAATAGAGACATTAAAATATAATTTTATTATTTTACATCAAGTTCAAAATTTCTATTATTTGTGGGAGACATAGGTCTTACATTATGAATTGGTGAATAACCAATTATAGTAGCATACTGAACTTTTAGGAGAAGATATAGGAGGTAGGGTAGCCCATCCTATTCCATAATCTTTGATAATTCTTACCATAAACAATAATATCTCCCATGATATTCATAGAATTACGAATCTACATTCTTAAAACTTATCCTAGATCCTTATGAGGAAACCCTTCTATGACATAACTTGTAGAGCCCCATAATAGATTGAACTTTGATAGGACTGGGGGTGAATCAATGACCTTTTATGAATTATTCACCATTTTAATTCAACCACTTAAACATATTAAATTTCTTAATCGGCTAAATAATTTCTCATAGCCTCACCTAGTATACACTACTAGCTTAATAAAGTACAACACATTATATTTAAAAGGTTTTATATTAATGACCCACTCCTTATCATGATTGGTTATACACCCCAATCAAAGATTAAAAACTATATATACAAGATGTTTTAACATGGATAGTCTTAAACTATTCAAAATAGAGTAATTCTATGTCCTTTCTCTACATAACTGGTTATAAACCAATAATCACAACTCTATCCCATATCTAGTTATATTCCCAAAACAAAAATATCCATTGATTGGTTATATTACCTAACCACCGATTCTATCCACTAACAAATAGATCATCATTTAGAATTGACTCCTTCTGCTCTTTAATTTTTCTACAACACATATAAATTGATATACTTCCATGTATAGACTAGATCAAAAAGTATACTTATATAAAATATTCAATAATTTCAACAACCAATTGAATAGGCCTTTCAACTCAAACCTTGATCCATATTTTGTGTAATCTATTTCTTCCTCTACCTTCTAAATACCCAAGAAACAAATTTAGTTCCATAGTAAAAAATATCATTCATTTAGGCATTTTATTATCTCCGTGAGACAACTTTTTATTAGACTATTAGTTTTTTAGAAGTTGGGTACTTAGTGTTCATGGGTTATCTCAATTAGAATCATCACATTATCATTCTTCACTTCATTCATATTTATATTCACAAAATAATATAATGAATAATATTTATAAACATTATTTTGATATTCAATATATAAAAACCTCCATGAATAGTGGTGGGATCTTCTCTCATTCAAAACTCATTGAAACCCCCATTCAAAAATAAATTTTAAATATATATTATACTAGGTATTAATTACTGTATGAAATAATTTAATATCAAAATCTTAATAACCCCAAAAAACAAACTATTAAGATTATTCCATGTCTTAATGAAACATGTAGTATCATGACTTCTTGTGCAGCATAGATCACCCCATACTAAAACTTTATCTACTTCTATCATTGAGTAATTTTCAAAATGATCATGAATAATGGACTATGATGTGGTTCATTATATTTTTATTATCATTACTTATTTTATCATTTGATAAACCATTACCAATTTTATAGCATATTTCAATTAATTATTTATCATAGGTGGATATATTTAGTGAAATGATTAGTGAAACAACTATATCCACAACTTTCTGCCTGTTTTCAGTCAAATATCATAACACCTATTTGGAGAATTCACCATGGTGACCAAAGTTAACAATGATAATACCCCATGGAATTTACCACCTCATCATTTCTCATAGGTTTTATTCTTCTATGAATCAACAACCACTACACCATGGGGTTTATTCTGTACTAGTTTTACTACATCATAGAAGTCATCTTATAAAATCACCAGAAAAACTCATCACCACAAAATGGTTTGAATATCCCTCTCATTTTATAAGTACCATGATTTTTACTATGGAATGGATTCTCCAATACTTTAATTAGCTGTAAACTTGATTAAGTAACTCATCTTGGATAAAAAGAGTTTTCATCTCATTGTGAAGTTGAATCCATGGAGAACATTTCCCAAAGTATCATCTGATTTTATCTTCACTTATTCATAATATTTCATATTCTTAAATCTAAATATTTCATTACCATTATATAGCCACTATATATCTCATATGACCATTATAAAGGTACTAAATTACCTTCACATAACACCCTAATTTTCTAAATAAACTTTATATATCTCTCGAAATGGCCTTTCTATAGGCACTGAATTACCTTTAAATAGCTCAATAATTATATTAGGTACCTTTATGTGGTAGTTTAACTTGAAATAAAAGTTGATTTACCTTTATGTAGGTACCTATTTCAATTAAAAATCACCTTAGGTATTTTTCAATCAATCTTCTGGCCTTATAACATCCATAAAATGATGTAAACAGTACTCTGATTATAAGTAAATTCATTTATCTTGAATATTAGTGCATAAATTTTCACATTTAAAATATTGAGGATATATCCATAATAATCCTCCAATCATAATTAATTCCTTATTTTCCATTTAATATGAAAAAAACTAAACAACACATATTGACATCTACTTTAAGTCTTATAATCATTATTTATAACAAATAAAATTAAATTAAATGGGAACAACACATAGAGACTCCAATATATATTCATGTAACATTTATACCTAATACAATGCATGATTTAGGATAGTTTCCTAAATTTAATATTATAGGATTATCTAATCATGTGACTCATTAATTTCCTAGGTAGATCTAACATGACTTTATTAAATTAGTGGTCAATGTTTCCAATATTGTTGGAATTATTCTTAACTAACCAATGATAGACTTAAACAGATAAGTTTTTGTGGTTTGAAGTTGATTAGAATACTTGAACCTAATTTCTCATTTTGGGTAGTATCCTATTATTGGTTAGGGTTAACTGATGGAGTCATTTCAACTTTATCCTAATAATAATTTCTTGGAGGTATATTCCCTCTAAGAATTTTAGTTTTGATTTGATCTAATTTCAATATCCAATCATCATATTTTGTTAACTATCCTTTTACTAATGGGGTTTTAGTAATTTTAGGAGGTGGGTGGGCAATGAATGTAGCCAAAAAAATTTCTCTTATCCTTTTTATCTTCTTATCATGTAGTTGTATGGGGAAGGTGTGAGGATCTCGAAAATCCTAGGTTTTCCAATAATAAAAAGTGAATAAACTTAATTAAAACAATTTTTTGAATAACATTCTCTAAATTATATTCCTCTTTTCTAAGTTACCTTTCATTAGTATTGTGTCCCTCTATATATGTGGGGTTTATCTTAATGAAATATATTGATTAAAACACCGCAATAAAGATAAAATATTAGTATGTTTTAGAGAAATGTGGGGCCCCATCATCTTTAGAGAAATTTTAATGGGGTATGGCATAATTTCCATTCACTATAACTTTGGTGTAGGATATCTTAGGTCGTGTATCATATTAGGATTTAGCTTCTCTTTATGGTGATCTTTCTTAGATGAAGTGGGACGTTTCTTATGCATGTTTATTCAACGTGAATCTTTACTAACTTCCATTGAATGTTATCTTTCTATAGAAGTTGAGTACTGGATGGTTATTAGATTAGTTTGAAATGGTCCTTCCTATGGGTATAACCTTAGCCTAGAGAACACTGGTCACTTTTGTTGGGATAAAAATTCCCCAACCTTATTGGATAGGGATAACTCTGTGTTTCTTTGACTATAGATGAATCCTTTTATATAATCAGCGATGATAAGGTTGGTGGGGGGTAAAATTATCCAACCCTATGGGTCTATGTATCCTATAATATTTTTGAATATATGGATGTGTTTATTATAACCACACATGATTCTATTCTAGAATTAGTTATATTAAATGTTTCTTGTAGTCATTTTGGATAAGAAATTCACACTATTGAGAGTAGTTGGAATTTTATAGAAATATTTTCCTCACATAATAGCCTATTTTACCTTTATAGAAACATGATGTAGAATATTTTCAATATATCATTCCCATCAAGGGAATATTTTCTATGTTCTAAGGATGATGAGGTTATGGTGGATTTAACAACTAGCATACCCTAGTCTTATAAATAAAAACTAACTTGAGGAAATGATGATGAAAATTTCCACATATGAATTGCTTTATGAACCAAAAAGTAGAGTAAAATATAGTGCCTTGAATTTAACCCAACCTTTGATGCATAAATGCACAGGAGATACTTTTAAAGATTTGGTAGAGCATCCATAAACCATCCAATTAAGTATATGGGAGATGCTCATAATGTGTGGATGAATTGAAACTCTAGGATATCATAAGATAAAGTAGATCAATTCATAAAAACCATTCATATAATTCCTTAAGGTGATCTATATACCCTTAATGAGGTAGGATTTGGTATTTTGGATATATGAGCATTGATTATGGATTTCATTAAATATATAAAATTTAATCCTCTTGAAGAGTCTGAAAAATGACATACTAAGAGATTTTTATAGTCCATAACATGAATGATATATTGCCTTTAACCAAATATATCCACATTATATTATAGTATTACACATATTAAATGAATGTTTCTTCAAATTATTTTGAATTAAAGGTTATTTTCCCACTCGTTTACTAGATTATGTGAGGAAAATTTTTAATGTTTTTGGAATTATAAAAGGTTTCGCAATATAGTAGAGGAATTGAAGATGACAATACCTCATCTCACACATTGGTTAGGATTAGATATTACCAAATGAACTATCTGTTGTAATGGTCTTGGGGTTTTCAATAAACTATTAATAAAAAAGTAGATTTAGTATTATTATGAAATATGAATGATCCTTATGTATAATACTCTAGGAAGGGCCTCTAGAGTCCTTATATTGATATCTAGAGGTAAAAATTAATTGGTTAAAATTTTCTTATTTTTTTCATAAGGGGGACCTTTATTTTGGTTATATGATTGATCGCCAAGGGTAGGACCTTCATGGTAGAATGTTTTTTGATTTCCATTAATTAAAGGACATTCACCCTGGATAATTTCATGATTTACATCATGATCAGGACCTCCAACTTTTCTATTTATTTCATTATAGTGAAGACTACATTGATATGTTCCATATTTTATAAATTTATGTTTGAATTATTTATTATTATGGGAAAGGTCTTTTGAAAGAGAATCCTAGGGAGGACATTCAATATTTCTCACATCATGACTATTAGAATGGGGAAAAAACTAATTTTGGGAACCATAGAGAGGTGCTCAATAATTTAATTTCCTAGGATCAATTTTTATGTGGAAAAAGTATAATTGGGTTAGGATTTCTTACTTATAGAATTCCTTCATGATTAAAACTCCATATAGAGGACCACTATAGTTTTTATTTGTTGACCTGTCAATACAGGGGGTTACCTATTGGTTGAATGTTTTTTTATAAGGAGTACCCATGAAATTAAAACAATATGTGGGACATTTGTGGTTGTTGGTTATCATGAATCACCATGGGGAGGGACCCATATAGAGTCTTTATATAATCATGGGGAGGAACCCTATGAAAGATACTATGGGTATGACCTTCAAATTCACATTATTTTACATTTCCATAAGGATAAACTTCATAGATGACATTCATATTTTCATATGTAGGACCAACCTGACTGGTGATTTGGGAGTGACCTCTAAAGCTGCTAAAGAATCCACTACATAGAGGTCCTATTCATTGATCATTTCACTTCATCATTAGTGAGTATTTTTTTAAAATAGTATTTGATACCCATATTTATAGAATATGAGGCTTCCGACTAAAGGCGGATTAACATTTCCCTCAAGATACTATTAGTATATGAAAACAATTCTTATGGATGCTGAAGGTAGTTGGGACATTGAACTACTTTGAAATTGTTGTGTTGGGTGTCCCTCAATGATCTCTCCTCCTGGTATTCTATGTCTAGATAATTATTGTAAGTTCCTTAACAATAGTTTCTGGTGTAGTTAGGTTCATATGAGTTGAATGGTAGTTGTGGTTGGTAAGAATATTACTAGGTAGATCCTAGAAAACTATTAGGAAATAGTGAATATCCTCTTATACCTCCCAAATAAAAGGAAGGTAGGAATTTTCCATCTCTAGTTGAGGCTCCAAAAGTGGATAGATATAGTGACATGGACCATATTATCTCAACAATCATATCATAAAGTTATTTAAATTTTGGGTCTTAGCCTTTCAAAAATTTTATGGGTTGTCTCTAGTATAAGGATAATGTTATTTTAAAAATAAATCCTCACTAAGGTGTTCAACACTCTTCATTGAAAATGGTTATTTAGTGAAAATGATCATCAAGGTATTGTATCCAAGATATTTATCACAACAAAATCACATATTTGGGGAACCAGTAGTTAGTGGATCATCATAAATAGATTTATTTGATGGTTTCCCCTAGAGTAGTTGGGGAATGTAACTCATTATGAAACATCGATTTAAAATTCCATGAGAAAAAAACCATCAGTGCAATGTCAAAAATGAGAATTCAAAGTCAATTAATTTCATTTAAAATTAAATTATTTAATGTTAGGTTTACTATTTTTTTAGATGAATTTATTTTATTTCGGGGGATTGATTAAATCTTTTAATTCTCCCATACTTTCTAATGGTAGATGACCTCCTAATAACATTGGGTGGAGATGATGGAACCTTTTATTAGATTATATCAAGGGAGGACAGACATATCACTAGGGATTATATTGAATTTTATCAAACTCACATATAGATTTAGGTCATGTTTTTTTAAATCCTTACCTATTAAAATATGATTATATTTTTATAAAAGTAATTGATTGAAAAAATAAATTTGTGTTAAATTTATATTTATTAGTGGTTCTATTTATTTATCAATGTATTGGTTAATTAGGTTATATTTTAATGTTTTATAGTTTATAATTCTATAATTTATCACCATCCCATGAGTCATAAGAAGTTGTTAAGTTGGGATTGGTCCTATAATAGGGGATTACTATGTATCCCTACACATGAAATAAAATTCCACATTGTTTGGTGAAATTTAATGAGATATTCCATACCTTTTATGGTAATGTGAAAAAAATCATTAAGGTTACTTTTATGTTCATATATCCATGACCAATGATGTTCCTTTTAAGTTCATGAATAAGGGACAAATTTTGAGTGATTTAATGTCACGTGAAATGGATTATTAAGTGAAATTACATAGAAATGGTTTGGTGTGTGGAATTCATCAAAGAAACCATTTCTAATTTTACCTAATATATAAACCAGGTAAATGTTTGGCAAGGACTACATTGTGATAGAGGATTTTTTGAGATTTTCTCTTATATATTGGTAACTAGATATGGAAGGATGACTAAAAACATGGGGGATGCGAACTATTGGGAAAACGTTAGGGGAATATGCTAGATTGGAATTTAGTTCATATTTCTAGAACATAAAGAGGATGAAAAAATTTAACAAAGCTATGAAGACCAATCATGATCATCCAGGATAAGTGTCTTAAGGTGGGAAAGGTTCCACTGGTTACCAAAAGGTAAAGATCCTCATTATAAATGGTATACTTTATTTATTAAATTTTAAGGACCATAATAGTTAAGGATGATAATTAGGGATATTTTAATAATAAAAAGAAGAAATGATCAAAATATTACACACAAGTGGTTATAATGACCTAATCATGTAAATCTTGGGGGCATGGAGAAGACTTGGGAAAATAGGCTTTTCAGGGGTTTGACTAGGGTAAAAGAGTTTCATCAATATCTTTTGGACCACTAGGTAAAACATTAAATTTATCCAAGGTATTTGACTAGGGTGGGTGGGGACCCTAGATATAGCATTGAAACCTAGGTGCAACTCCACCTTTGGGATACATGGGTTTTTTTGTCAACAATCCTAGAAAGGATCTTTCACAAAGGGGGTTACACAAAGTCAAATATTATACAAAGATAAGATAATATAAAGTGGGAGAAAAGCCTTAGAATACCCCTATTTTATATAATATTTTTTTATATTTTAATAGATGGGTTGTATAAAGGGTTATGGATGTTTACGTATGGAAAATATTTAAGATTTATGTTATGGAAGCCATCCATAAAGAATTTATTTGGGTCCCTCCACTAAGGATTTACATGGAATGGACTAAAAAGGTTTTTTAAATATAGGATAAAACAATGAAATAATTACAAAACAGTTGCTATATCATTTGGTACATGGATTAGGAGTTTAACCATGGGAGTTTATCTGCAAAGACTCTCTCACAAAGTATAGGATATAAATGATGTTATTAATTGTAGGTTTTGCCTTCTTCACTCCTAAGTGTCTCTTTAAATACGACCAATGATGTTTATTATTGCAAAAATATCATGAAATATGAATGGAAGAGATTTAAATAATCTAAAATATTAATTTTTAGATAATGTATCATCATCTAACCATGAAATATGAGAACAATGTTTAAGATCCTTGAGCTCACAAGGTAATCCCACCTTCAAAAAGAAACCAATGCTAGGCTGCATAAGGGTCATGCACCAACATAGGATCAAAATTCCTTGACCATCAAAAATTCTCAAGAAAAAATATATCCATGGAAAAATAAAGGGAATCCCATTATCCAAAAATATAAAATTTTGGTGTTATATAATTTTTAAGTGATCATGTAATTTAATTACAGTCACCAATATTCATTTATGCAAAAATGAAAGTATTTTATACATTTCTATTAATATTATTTTCAAAAAGAGGAATAAAGTGTCCATAAATTTTTCAAGTGTTAACAATTTTTAACATATTTATAATTTTATGTACTCTATCTACATTTATCATAAGTGTAACACCCTATCCAATATTAAGGTATAAACCGAGATTAATTTTTTTAGATATTATTTTATTTTTTACAGAAAATTGAACATGATTGAATTTATATTGCGACATACATATTTTAATATTTTGGGTTGTTATATAAATGAAGGGTATTTGGAATTTATTTTTTATGTTGAATTTTTGTTTTTTCATGTGAACATGTCCCTTATAAAGGTTTTGGAGGAGTTAGTGTAGGATAATGAACGAGTCTTCGGAATTGGGCTATGTTTAGGGTTTTTTTATATTTTAATTGTTTATCTACAAGAAATTTTAGATTATGTCACTAGGTAGTAGAGGCGATAGAGTTATTTTAGAGTTAATTAGGTTATATTGTATAAGTCATAATGAATTTTGGAATGTTTCGACGAATTCAAGACCCTTCTATATTGCGGTATGCTGACCTATATGTATCATTACCCATGCACATGAATTTTAATACAAAGGAAAAATTAATTTATTGAATTTATAATAAGAAAAAATATATAAATAAATGGATGATATTAAATATATAAAATTAGGGTTTTCCACTTTTTAAACAACATGTTTTTACCTTATTACACACTCTCTCAAATATCCTTCTCCCAAATGTGATTATATTAAATTATTTCCTTTATTTGAGTTTTTCTGTTATGGGTTATATATTAAGGTAAAACTATCATTTAAAAAAAATTATTTCATAGTTTTATATGTAATTTCATAGACTTACCATATTTGTGACTGTGTGTTCCCCATTTTAGAGTTTTTGTTAAATTATTTGATTTCTCCCATTTAAGATCTTATTCGAAACTGATATTTAATGAAATGGTTCTTATGAGAATTAGGTAAGTGTTACCTAGGTTATAATTGTGTATAATTTAATTTATACATAAGTATCATGTGAGTTCACATCAACCTAATGTGAATTTTACAAAAAAACACAATAAATTGGTTTATGTTTTATTTCATGAGATAATTATATTTTTCAAACCATGAGAGGTCCATTTCTAAATGTATATCCTAATAATTGTTCCACCAAATGTGGTGCTACCTAAAAAAATGAAGAAAAAAATATTAGAGGCAACTTGAGGGGTGATATAGATGAGAATGTGACCCACTTGAGACAATAATTGAAATATAAATAATTTAAATTAAAATTAATTGACTTGTTCATAAAATATGAAAATTATATGATGTGGTTTATGCCTTATTAAAATATGATGGTTTAAATTATATATGGGGAACCATTCCCCCATATACAGAGATGAATTCTGGGTGGGGAACTATTCCCCCTAGTATGGATGTGGATTCAGGGTAGGGATTCATTCTCTCTAGTATGTATGTGGATTTAGGGTGAGGAACTATTCCCTTATTATAGATATGGATTTAGGTAAGGGTGATACCCCCTGGTACAAATGTGGTTATAGGGGGTGTCATTCCCCCATGATAAGGATATGGTGGATCTTGGAGTGGTTCCATTCCCCCTAAGGATATTTAGTGCTTGATTTTTTATTTATAATGTTTTAAGAAATTTGACATTGGATTAAATAGGAATGGTTGATCCTATGTTCCACCATAGAACCTGAGGATTTATAGTATTTTATTTATTTATGATTCATATATTTATTATAGAACATAAACATGAAAACTATTTGGAATTAATATATTTATGAACACCATTGGAGGTGGTCAACTGTGTAACATCCTAACCCCAAAAGCCCAGAGTTAGTGAATAAATTTATTAAATTGACATGATTATAAGGAATAAAATCCAAAATGACCATTCCGTTTAGCAGTATTCAAAATTCACATTACATACACGATACCCATAATACATAGGTAAATAAGAAATACAAATATGATACAAAAAAAATAAACTGTGTCCTTGAAATCTTTTTAAAATATTTCTTCTTCATAACCTAGGGAAAGAAAAGATAATAAGAGTGAGATAGAATGCTCAGTAAGGGTAGGTAAAGCGGAATAAAAAATGAATAAATGTAAATAAACCAACATGTCAAGGTAAATACTTAATAACAAATGCCTTTCAAAAAACTATATAACACAATATCAATATGACAAGGTAAGAAGATGAAACACATGCCACTTAAATAATAAAACTAATAAAAGAATCTATCCATAGATATGTTGATGAAAAATATCTTGTATAATAATAATAATGGAGTTTTTAAAAAAATGATTAATTATTGGATGACATGTTTCCTTGGTACATGGAACCATAATCATCAGGACCTTTCACAAGATGATTTTAAAAATACTAGTTACAAACCAATTTGGTTTGTCCAAACATAACTCTACTATAAAGAACTTTTAAAAGATAGTTTATATCATACTGGTTACAAAAAATAAGGGTTTTTTCTTTCCTAATTTTATCCCATGAGACTACCGATGCATCGATGGGCTTTCATTAACCGTTCCCCAACCCATAGGGCTTACGTCAAATGGTCCCCAACCCATGTCTTTTCTGTCCAAAGCATTACTCAAATTGAATAATCGATTTAATTAATAAAAAATGTTCCCTATAATGTATCCAAATTGAATAAATAATAATTATTTATCAATAATACTACAAATGAGGATAATTAACAACATGTGTTGTTGACATTAAAACATCCTTGATGAAAATAAATCCTTAAACATTCCAAAGCATCCCATACTACATTGAAAAAATTAAATAATAAATCCCAAATAATTAAATAAAACTTATAATATCTTAATAATAAGGATATTTTTTATATAAAATTTCATATTTTATTACTTAAAATATATAAAAGTGAATTGGTGCATAAAAAATAAATCTCAATGGATTGTAAATTGAGATGAAATCCCTTACCTTAACCATCTTTTTTTATTGTGCGGTATTTTTCCTCATCTATAGTGGATTAAAATATGTTACTAACTTATACCAGAACCATAATCATGTTGATGATATCATATATTAATTCATTATACTATTTTATTACCTTTTTTAACACCCTTTTAATATTTTAACAATTTTAGGTGTTGATTTCATAGTTTTCTCAAGTATTTTTTGACCTATCATTTATGGTTCCTATTAATTATATCATCATTTAATAAAATCTAGAATATAAACCATGAATTAATTATCATATATATTCCCTACATATGTTTTTATAATAATAAATAATATTTAGAGATAAGAAATGAATTGCACTGTTCATGGAGACGGTAGGCCGTACGTATTCATGAATGCTACTTCCATTTCTTTATCACATTAAACAAATGAAAACTAATTGATAAATACTTATTTTATAATTCCAGTATCCTATATATTTCATATATGTTACATACATTTATTAAATACATCCTTTATATGTTCCATGTATAGCATGAATGAGTCATATCATTTTGATGGGGCGATAATGCACATTTCCTCAAACAAAATTATTGTATATGTTACATAGGTTTATTAAAGACGTTTCTTATTTATAGGGAAACTAATTTTGGTTTGTTAAAAAGGAAATCATTAGGTTGTTTTATCTGTAAATGGATGATTCTTGTTTTTGGGGAGTCATTTTTGGATACTATTTTTGTAGAGTATGGATGAGTCAAAGTGGATTCAGAGGTGTGAAGAAGGGGTAGAGTTATTTTCTTTTTTATAATGGAGGGGGAGTGTCACTCTTATAAAAAATAAAAGGTACTCATTAATGACATGTAAAAATTACCTAATGTGGCTCCAAAATGGATAAAAAATAAATTAAATGAGAATAATGGTAAATAAAAACCTCCACCACATTAAAATATATGAATTTTAATAATTGTGTTCCTTAACATCTAAGATTCCCCAAATTTACCATTTTCGTTTTTATTAAAGCATCTAGTTTTCTTACATACGTAATTTAACCATTAAGAATAAAATAAAGTGAAATTTATTATATAATATAGAGATGAATAATTATTAATATGAGATAAAATTTGTAAAATAAAAAATACAATTTGTTTTAAAAATTAATTTTAAAACAAGTGCATGTGTTCTACTAAAACATTGCTTAAAATCAAACCGTGTTGACAAAGCTTTTACATATATGGGTCTATATCTAAATTATAAAAGATAAATTGGTATATCAATAGACTATATTTAATAATTATTAACACTTAAAAATAAATTGTAAGAATACAGGTTTTTTTATTAATTTTAAATCATTTAATAAAATATCATTTATCACAAAATAACAATTATGTCGATTTTGACATTATTTATTTAATTTAAATTTGAAAATATCAATATAATATTGGAGTTAAAATTTTATAAGTTTAATTTTTTTAACATGATATATTCTTCTAAAAAAATAAATAAAGATAGTAATTCAATCAATTCACTTCACTTTTAATATTTACAGTATCATTTATTTTTGTTAATTATTAACTAAATAATCAATACGTTGTCATTTCTTAAGCATTTTAAGTAACTAAACAATATCTAAAACTATTAAATTTTTTATGATAACAATACCCGCTTATATTTGAAAATTATATGTATAACAAAAAATATGATGTTTTTTTACATATCTCAAAGTTTTATAAATGTTAAAGGCAAGGAAAGCTCCCTTTTTTATTTTTCCTTACTTAAACTTTCATATAAATAAATTACATTTAATAAAACCAAAATAACCAATAAAATTGTAACAAATATTGGATATGGTATAACTATTGGAATACAATGGTTTTTTGGAAGTGTTTCTAGCACATTTTTTCCAAAATGATTAGGCTTTTGTCTCTTGTTAAGCTTAGTTTTACCTTAATCACCTTAACTAATTTTAATCACTTTCAAAAATATTTTCGGTAAAAAATAATTTAATATCATTAGACCAAAAATATAATACTGTTTATAAAATTTTATTATTGTTTTCATAATTCAAATCATATAAGTGGGAAAATTAATATTAATACTAATCCAGCAGACATGGTGAGAAAGTGGGTTTTTAAAGTAAAAATGTTCTAAAGTTCAATAAGTTTTTATATCTAATTTCAATATAAAAAAGATTCCAATTACCTAAATTGGATTAATATATGTATAATTGATCTAATGTGACTTAAAAAACAAATTAAAAATATAAATTAAAAATAATAATTATTTAAATAAAAAGGATGTTTTTTAATTAAAATGCAGTATTTATCACTATTCATAAAAAAAACTTCTCATGAAAATGGAAGAAAATCACCCTAAGTTAATTTTGATATTCTTAATTCAAAAGTTAATTTTATTTTTAAAAATAAAATGTATAAAACTTCCAAAATTTAGTTTTAAAATTGGTGCGCCATTAAAAGTCGGTAAAACCCAATCATGCGTGTAGCACAACCTAACTCACTATGGTGTGTAGCATAAGAATAACATGGTTTTGTGTATAAAGTCATAAAAATAATTATTGTTATAAAATGAAATTATTTTAATGTATTTAGGGTTACATTATCCTCACCTTATTGAAATTGCATCCTCACAATTTAAACTTGATCTCAGTAATCAAGGGATTGATATTTGAAAATAAAGTATTGTTGAAAACCTCATATCGTAAAAAGGGTTAATAAAAAATCTTCTAAATAAGAGATAAATGAAAGTAAAATTTTCATTTAACTAGGTTCCCTAGAATTATAATATAGATAGAAAATGGAAACATAGATCTGGAAGAAAAATAAATAATCAAGTTCTTATAGGGAGTTCTAAAAAACATGGTTAGGAGAAAGTTAACAAGAACATTACCATAAATCCATAATGATATAAGAGGAAATTTGATTCATCAGAAATGAAGGTTCTAGGACAATTTTTTTGATTTCAAGATAATATTCCCTGGAGTTGATTAATTCTTTCACTCTCTAAGAATATAAGTAGATATAATTACTTTGTACATTTCTATAAGCACAATATTATCCTTTGGTTGTGCCTTGAAGTATTTCTACATTGTTTCTTATAAAAAGAGTCATCGTATAGTGATGCAATGTATCATTATCTGAAACCAAATATAATGTTCAACATAAACCATTTCATAAATGGTCAACTTTTTGAAATTATTAGGATCCAACAATTTTAGAATGAAGGTTGATGAATTCCCAAATTGAACTCATTATTAATCCATACATCATGAAGTAGTTCTCTAATCATCACATACCAAACATGTTAACATACAAATAATTAATTCTCTTGAAACCTGGTAATAACTTTAATTACCATAAAACCTTATTTTAAACATTAATTATTTCATATTACTTAAAGATAACACATGTTAGTGGATATATTTCTTAGATCCAAAAGTGTTGTAAACTTCATCAATTATACCACAGACCACTTGTTGAAAAGTCATTAATCAGTTCCAAGGTAGTCATGACTTGTCCAAATTAATATTTTCTTCATCATTATCTAAACATAAATAATATATTAATGGTTTTCTTTCCTTTAATCACGTGTTTATCAAATGTTTTTAATTTCTACTGAATAAATTTTCTTGGTACTATTCGGCATATGATCTCAAATCGTTAACAAAAATTTACTGAAATGCAATAAAAATATATTTCATAATTCATATAATGAGTATATCCCTAATAAAATCTTGAATGAGATAGTTCATGAATCAAAATACATAAACACATCGATTATTCCACTTTATCCTTAAGACATTAACAAGGATACGTCATCCTATTACATAATACATATTTACTTTCACATTTCACCAGTATTCTCATCATTATCAGCAATATAACCATTTATCATCCACCTATCTAATTCAACTCATGATCTTTCCACTTGGAACATTGATTTTTATAATTATAATTCATTCCACACATAAAGAATTTAACTGTCAATGCTGTCTTATGGAAGCCAATATTCCTATCAATTGCATCAGTAGAACTCTTCATTTTTTCCATTGTAGTTACTTGTTTTTTGCACTTTTCCATAGTCAAAACATCTTCTTGACCCTATAATACATTGACTTGGGTAATTCTTTCCACATTATTGACACAAAGGATATTGAAACTTCTTCCCTCCATTGTCTATATTACCCAAACTCTCAGTGAAATCCTTCCATATCTTCCTTGGGGAGTCCGAGCATTGGTTAAGGTAAACATTGTTAATCGTGTTCTGTGAAAGTTGATTGGGCATGATCACAACATACTTCAATCCAACAATCATTCTATTTAACATATAATCACTAAATTATCAACCACATTCAATGTTTACCCAGTTCCTTTTGGTTCCCTCCGTTGACTAAAATCAGAAAGCATAGTGTGAGAAACAATTATCAAAACCAAAAACCTCATAAACATGAAAATTTACATATAGGGTACCTCAATCATGGATCATACTTCTTTAATATATGGCACCATAGGTTTATCCTAGGTTATTCATATTAATCATCTACTTAAATCATTCTTGATGGTTTGAAAAAAATATGTGAATTATCTTATGTGTATCCCCCAGTAGTGTAAAACCATGCCCGCCTTAAGGCATGTTTTCATGTACCATGTTACGCCAAGTTAGGCTCAAAACACATTGTCAAAGTTATTACTCTTATGTACATCTGTGTAAGGACCACATCCACTTATAGTATCAGGACATATATTTATTGTTGGGAATACTCATATAATCCCTACTCTAAATTTTTTTAGGATGTTCTTCTATACATATCCTCAAAGTATATCTTAGGGTTGTTCTCCCTAATCTATGTTTTCTATATCTAGTTTCAACGGTTGTTGTTATACGTACTTTGATACCAACTATAATGCCCCAACCCCAAAATCCTAGAGTCAGTGCATTAGTTTATTACATTAGCATGATTGTAAGGAATCATATCCTAAAGAAATTTTTTGTTTTGTAGTATTGGAAATACTTATTACAAACATGACACCTATAATAAATTGTGAAATAGAAAATATAGACATGATATATAAAATAAAAATAAACTACATCCTTGAAATCTTATTCAAAGATTTCTTCTTCATAACCTAGGGAAAGGAAACATAATAAGGGTGATCTCAAATTCATAGTAAGGGTAAGTATAGTGGAAGAAATGACGAATTAATGGAAATAAACCAACATAGTAAGGTAAATTACTGATAACACATTCCCTTAAAATAATTATATATTTCAATATCAATATGGGAAGGTAAAAAACTAAAACACATAACACTTTAACAATAAAAATTAGAATATAATTTATCCATAGACACGTAGATGAAAAATATCATGGATAATAATAATAAGAAAGTTCTCAATAAATCAAATTCTTAATTATTAGATGGCATCTTTCCTTGGATTATGGAACTATTACTGTCAATACCTTTCACAAGATGGTTGAAAACATATTAGTTACAAACTGATTTGTTTTGTCCAAACTTAACTCTACTATCAAGACCATTAACAAGATATTTTATATAATAAGTGTTACTAATGATAAGTTATTTTCCAACTTAATTTCTTCCCATGAGACTACCGATTGATCGAGTGGCTTTTTATTAACCAGTCACCAACCCATCGGGCTAACCTTAAATGGTCTCTAACCTGTGTCTTACCTGTCTAAATCATTCCTCAAATCAAATAATTGATTTAATTAATAAAAAATGTTATTTATCATATAACCATATTTAATAAAGAATAGTTATTTTTCAATAATACCTTAGAGGAGGATAAGTAACAACAAGGGTTGTTAACATTAAAACATTCTTGAGGAAAAATAATATTTAAACATTCTATAGTGTCCCATACTACATTGAAAAATTTAAATGATAATTAAAAATAAATTAAATAAATCATAGAATATAATGATAATAATTATATCCATGATATAATAGGTTATAGGGTATTACATACACTATAATAAAGTTAATTGGTGCATAACAAAAATAAGTCTTAATGGAATGTAAATTGAGGTGAAATCCCTTACCTTAACCTTAATTTTTGTTGCATGGTCTTCATCATACTATATAGTGGTTTAAAATTTGTTAATATCTTTTAAAAGAACCATAATCATATTTATAATATCATATATTAATTCCTTATTATATTTTATTTATAGTTTTTTAACACTCTTTCATTATTTTAACTATTTCGGGTGTTAATTGCCTAGTTTTCACAAGTATGTTTTGAATTATCATTTGTTGTTCTTATTAATTTGATCAGTATTTCATCATCTAAAAAATTTAAAATTTGAATTAATTATCATATATATTTAGTACATATGTATTTATAATAATCCATAATATATGGATATAATAAATGAAGTGTGCCGTTCATGGAGACGGTAGACCATACGTACGCATGAACTCTACATCTATTTATTTTTCATATTAAATGAATGAAAATTAATTGATAAATATTAATATTTTAATCACAGAATCATATAAATGTCATTTATGTTACATTTGTTTATTAGAAACATCATTTATGCATTCCATATATGTCATGAACGATTCATATCACTTTGATGGGGCGGTAGTCCACACTTTCTCAAACAAAATTATAATAATTACAAAAGATGGACAACAGAAAGTTATGATCTAAAAAAATATAAAAGAATAAATACATTATAAATATCACATATATATAATATATAAATATAGTTTCGATCATAATGTCTACCATGAGAGGTTATAAAGGAAAAAATGAACAATAATCGTTTCTTGAGGCAGTAGTTCGCCGTACACAAAAACTGTATGTTCGTTACCCATTAGATAGAAGTGTGTAAAAGTGAAGGTAGAAATACTAACATAAAAAATACTAGTATATTTATAATAATATTTTTGTTATATAATCATTGAATAAAAATATTTTAGGTAGTGGATAATGGAAATAAAACTAAAGATCTTGAGGAAAGATGTTACCTCTTAATCGGGTAACTCTTTTTTGTTTGCACTAAAGGGATTCCTTAGGTGGATTTATTCCAAAAGTAAAGCTTCTAGGTTTATGGGAGGGATGTTGGGAGACATTTTTTGGATATTGTTTATGATTAAAAGTTTATTTAGAGGTGTGATGAAGGGGTATAGTTCTTGACCATTTATAGTGGAGGGGGAGGGCTCTCTTGTAAATACCAAACGGTATTCCTTAATGAGAAGTATAACTTACCTAATGTTACTCCAAAATGGAAAAATAAAATATTAATGGTTAATAATATAAGGCCACAGCCTTAAACCTTATTTAATCTTGAGTTATTACAAGATTACACATTGAGGATATTTTCGGGTTTAGAGTTTTAGAGAATTAGATCATAAAACTTGCATTACATTCCACATATAAACAAAGTGGTTACATAAAGATAGTATTCTTCATTCCCATCAATGGAAACACATTTAAAATAAAACATGGATTATTTCTTGACACTTCCTTGACACTATCATCATATCATGTACCTTTCCCTTGACCTATGAAAAACATTTCAAAAAAAACTTGGGATGAGCATAAAAAGCTCAGTATGGGTTATAAAAACATGGAAAGGAAACATGGGTACATATATACACAAGAATGAAATCATACTTTACCCATAAAACATAGGCACTTTAACATACCTCATAAAATCATGAATAAATCATAGAAATCATAAGACATAAAGGTAACTTGAGGCATTCATAACATTCTTACGTAGGGAGTAACCCTCTTGGTTACATTTGGAATACCCATCACAGTATATTCCCTAAATCTCTTCAGAGAAACCTTAACGTTTCACTCCTTCGCGTTACCTAATGCATTGGAGAGCTATAACGGTCCCACCCGCCCTTAGTTTATCACGGAACCACCCGTCTTCATAATAATGCCCAAGAACCATAACATAATCATATCACATAAAACATGCATAAAGGAAACATAACATTTCCACATTTCAATCACGAGATATCAATACAACACATTGATATAATAAAAACATTATGAAAACCATTTTCGATACCAAATTAAAACATGGTATTTATTTTTCGTTTTAAAAAAAAGGTATGGCTTGTAGAGGAAGCCGAAACTCAAATAACGGTCACGACGGCGGAGAAGTCGTTGTCGCCGCATACGTAAGACAAAAACATTCCCTTTTGTCATTTAGTAAACGCTTCGTATAAAAAAGATTCCTTTTGAATAAACATAAAAGTCAAAGGGGTTTATACACCGTATAAAAGAAAGTTGTGTATAAAATAAAATATGCCTCAATGAAAGAAGATTGAGATGAAGTCCCATACCTCGTATCCGACTTGACCCGACCGTTCTTTAATCTCCTGAATAATAAACTTGAGTTAATCTATACTTGCTTAAGAACCTTTTTCAAGTTCATTATTCCTTTTATACCATGTTATGGACATCATGTAATCATTTAAGTTAATAATGTTCATTTTGTCGGTATTTGGTTCTTAAGTCAAAAATAGACTTCTTACACTTACATGTTGTTAATTTGGTCAAAGGTTCGTTATATCCAGAATGATATTAATGATTTGGATTACATATATATCATATATATTCATCATATACATGTTTTTATAATATTACGTCACATTTAGAGGTAAGAAATGAAATGCACCGTTCATGGAGACGGTAAGCCGTACGTACGCATGCACGCTACTTCCATTTCTATTTCGTATTTTTTTTGGAATGGAATCATAATTATATAAGAGTATATTATAATTACAGTATAATAACATATATAATATCATTAACTTTATCCTTTACACATCCCACATATGGTATTAACGAATCAAATCACTTTCAGGGGGCGGTAGTCCGCACTTCCTAAAATGAAGATATCGTGTTTACCCATAATGGAAACCATAAAGGTATGCCCAAAATGAAAAAAAAACAGAAGCTTAAGGAAAACATAAACATATCATATATCATATATAAAAATAGTGACATCATAATGGCCACCTTTGAAGGTGTTAAATGAGTATTGAAAAATCATCGTTTCGGGAGGCAGAATTTCGCCATCCACGGAAACCGTATGTTCTTTAACCACTTGATGTAGTTGTGTGAGAGTGCAGCTCAAATAAATATTATAACAACATCCTAGTATATTGAAGATACTGGTGTTGTTACAAAATAAGTAAATAAAAAGAGTTTAGGGGGTTGGAGAAGCAAAATAAAACAAATGAACATGAGAGAATGAATTACCTTTAAAAGTGTAACTCCTTTTGATTTGAGCCTAAAGGCTTCCTTTGAAAGGATTATGCCCAAAGGTAATCCTCTAGGATGAGTAGAGGGATGTGGAGAGTGTAAATGGGCAGGGGTTGGCCGAGCCAAAGTCTTGAGGAGTGTGTGAAATGAGGTAGAGGTGGGAGCCTTTTATAAGAGGAGAGGAGGGACACTTTTGGAAAGTAAAGAAATATTACTTTATTTGAAAATGTGTTTCGGTTTTAAAAGGTCCCACATTGATATAATTCGTGGATAAGGTGATAAGGGTTCGAAATCCACTCATAAAATTGGTTTTGGACATGTGTAGTTTATAGATTTTACATTATCTTTCCATTTTATTTAAATCATCAAATAATGATGTCATCGCTGCATCATTATTATGTCATAAATAATTTAATTTATTTAATGTCTAAAAATTATAAACAAAATACTATGATGTATAAAATCTTTTTATCTTTCCAATGACTATTTATAATCAAAAATCCGATCTTTATAACCCCATGTAAAAATTCTTTTCGTAAAACATATTATGTTTGTGTCATTTTTACTTTTACATTAAATAAAAAGTTATTTTTGTCATTTCCCAACAAAAGTGGATCCATGGGGTCCCCAAGTTGACCCATGGCTTGTCTTGGTTGGCCATGACACAACCAATAAGGTTGAGACATGTGTCTAGGTCATTTCATATTATTAAAGCATTATTTATACCTTAAACTACCCTAATTACCACTAATCACGATTAAAAACTTAATAAGTTACTATTCACCAAAAAATTATTTTAATCCCATTGAACCAAATTTTACTTCTTAATGACAACCATGAATGTCCGATTTTTTAAATTAATAACACAAAAGTGGAAAAGTTTCATTTAAACGAAAAATCAGTTTCTTTAACTACCACTTAGTGGTTTCACTATTCATCAAAAATTTAAGTTTTTCAGAAAATTACCTTAAATTCACCCTAAGCTATATTTGATATTACGAATTCAAAAATGAAGTCTATTTTACAAAATTAAATACATATAAGTCAAATTAATTAATTTAATTATTAATTCCTGCTGCCAGAGCAAATAGCGTGTTTTTACAAAACAATAAGTATCAAAAAATTGACACCAGTTTAAGTCTAATTTCAAAGTGAAATTGATTCCAATGACCACCATTGGATAAAATGGTAAAAATATATTCATATTACACATTAAGACCAATTCAAAAGATAATCTAATCATATAAATAAATTAGATTAAAAAGCAGTTTTGATGTAAAATGCAGTATTTTTCATTATTCATTAAAAAAATGAACATTGTCAGAAAAATACCAAAAATTCACACAAAGTAAATTTTGATGTCCCAATCATAAATAATAAGTTTATTTTGACCAAAATAGTTTATAAGATTGTCAAAATATAGATTCAAAAATGTTTTGCCATCAAAAGGCAGTAAAATAATCTTTTAAGAATATTAGTGTATTTCATGCATAAGATTGTATTTATTTTCATTTTAATCCTCTATAACACTATCTTAATCATTAATAGACATAGATAAAAATATCTATTATTCATTACTTACTTGGGATGTTACATCCTTCCCCCCTTTAGAAAATTGCGTCCCCGCAATTTATTTACTTATCGAATAAATGGGGGTACTTATCCCTCATTGCATTTTCAGATTCCCATGTTGCCTCTTCAATCATGTGGTTTTTCCAAAAAACCTTTACTTGCTTAATCACCTTATTCCGTAACACTTGCTCCCTGTGGTCAAGAATCTGGACCAGTTGTTCCTCATAAGATAGGTTCTCTTCCAGCTGAACTACCTCTGGACTCAAAACATGAGATAGATCTGGCATATACTTCCACAACATTGAAACATGAAAAACATTGTGTACCTGAGATAAACTCGGAGTTAAAGCCACCCGGTATGCAACTGATCCAACTCTCTCCAGAATTTCGTATGGTCCAATAAATCTTGGACTCAGCTTTCCTTTCTTACCAAATCTCATCACACTTTTCCAAGGAGAAACCTTGAGAAAAACATGATCTCCTACCTCGAAAGATAGATCCTTCCTCCGGTTATCCGCATAACTCTTCTGCCTGCTCTGAGCTATTCTCATGTGTTTCTGAATCATCTGAACATTTTCTGCCATCTCTTCTACCAATTCTGGTCCCATCAAATTCCTTTCACCCACTTCATCCCAGAAAGCTGGAGTTCGACACCGCTTCCCATATAATGCCTGAAATGGTGCCATCTGTATACTGGAATGAAAGCTCTTATTATAAGAAAACTCAACCAAAGAAAGATGTTGGTCCCAACTTCGCTGATAATCCATAGAACAAGCTCGTAGCATATCCTCCAATGTCTGAATTGTTCGTTCTGACTGCCCATCTGATTGAGGATGAAAAGCTGTACTAAAATTTAATTCAGTACCCAACGACTTCTGAAGGCATTTCCAAAAGTTAGAAGTAAACCTGGGATCACGATCCGATACAATGGAGAGAGGAACTCCATGTAACCTGACTATTTCTTTAAGATACAAATGGGAAAGTTGATCAAGAGAGAAAGTATCTCGTATAGCAAAGAAATGAGCAGATTTGGTCAAGCGATCAACAATAACCCAGATTGCATTATTACCTCGAGATGTCTTCGGTAATCCAACAACAAAGTCCATGGATATATTCTCCCATTTCCACTCTGGCACTGGTAAAGGCTGAAGCATCCCTTTTGGTAACTGCCACTCTGCTTTAACCTGTTGACATGTCAAACACTTCACAGTAAAATCAGCAATATCTCTTTTCATTCCATCCCACCAGTAATACTCCCGCAGATCTCTATACATCTTAGTACTGCCCGGATGAACTGAAAACGGAGAACTATGAGCTTCACATAACAAATCTCTCTTCAACTGTGAATCACAAGGCACACACAATCTCTTCCCAAATCTCAAAACACAATCATTATCAATGTTGAATTCAGGCAACTTACCTTTCTGAACCAGCTCTACCTTTTTCTGCAACTCACTGTCTTGCTTCTGTGCTTGCTTGATTCTATCTGATAGAGACGATCTCACTGATACCTGAAACAAAACAGAAGGACTTCCTGCACCAACAACTTCTATGCCAAAGTTCATCAAATCCTTAACCAAAGGATCATGTTCCAAACTCAACATTGTTAATGAAGCATTACTTTTTCGACTCAAAGCATCAGCCACTTTATTTTCTTTTCCCGGATGGTAATGAATTGTACAATCATAATCCTTGATTAATTCTAGCCATCTCCTCTGTCTCATGTTTAACTCTTTCTGAGTGAATATATACTTTAAACTTTTGTGATCGGTATATATTTCACACTTTACTCCATACAAATGATGCCTCCAAATTTTTAAAGCAAAAACAAAAGCAGCTAATTCCAAATCATGTGTAGGGTAATTTACCTCATGAGTTTTCAACTGTCGTGAAGCATAAGCAATTACCTGATCATTCTGCATTAGGATGCAACCAAGTCCTTTCAATGAAGCATCACTGTATATAACAAACTCACCATTCCTGGAAGGTAGTGCCAAAACCGGAGCATTCACCAATCTTCTTTTCAATTCCTGAAAACAATCATCACATTATTTTGTCCAGATAAACTTAACACCCTTCCGAGTTAGCTTAGTCATTGGACTAGATAACCGTGAAAAATTTCTAACAAACCTTTGGTAATAGCCCACCAAACCAAGGAAGCTACGAATCTCGGTTACATTTGTGGGTCTTGGCTATTCTTCCACAACTTTTGTTCTTGCAGGATCAACAGTTATTCCATCTTTAGAAACAATGTAACCAAGGAAAGAAATTTTTTGCAACCAAAACTCACACTTGCTGAATTTCCCATACAGTTTCTTTTCTTTTAAGGTTTGCAAGATAACCCTTAAATGTCTTTCATGCTCCTCTTTACTTTTTGAAAGCACCAAAATATCATCAATGAAAACCACCACAAAATTATCCAAGAACTCATGGAAAATTCTATTCATTAAATCCATGAATACAGCAGGTGAATTGGTTAGCCCAAAAGGCATTACTACAAATTCATAATGGCCATATCTCATACGGAACGCGGTCTTCGGAATATCTACCTCCTTTACCTTCAGCTGATGGTACCCCGATCTCAAGTCAATCTTTGAAAAAAACTGAGATCCCTGGAGATGATCAAACAAATCATCGATATGAGGCAAAGGATATTGGTTCTTAACATTGATATTATTCAAGTCTCTATAATCAATGCAAAGTCTCATAGAACAATCTTTATTTTTAACAAATAAAACAGGAGCACCCCATGGTGATGTGCTAGGTCTAATGAAACCTTTCTCTAATAAATCTTGCAATTTCTCCTTCAACTCTAAAAGTTTAATTTGTGCCATTCGATAAGGGGGTTTTGAAATTGGCTTAGCATCAGGAACTAAGTCAACAGTAAACTCAACTTCCCGATCTGGTATTATTCCAGGAAACTCATCAGGAAAAACATCAAGATACTCATTTACCACTGGCACATCATTAATCTGAACAGTTCCTTTATTTTCAACGACGTGTGCAAGGTAACATTCATTTCCATCTTTTACAAGTTTCTCGGCCTCTTGATATGTTATCAAAAGTAAGGGTTCATTCCTGTAAACAAACTGAAGGTCTTTCTGAAAAGAAACTTCTTTATCTCTACAGTCAATCTTAGAATGGTAAATAGAAATCCAATCCATACCCAGGATAACATCAAACTCTACTAGAGGTAGAACAATAAGGTTTGCAAGTAGGTTCTTTCCACAGATAAGGATAGGAAGATTCTTATAAATTCTTTTTGCCTCAACATTCACCCCAGGTGTTTTTACCAAAAGTTCAGGAGTCATTTCTTGAGATGGTATTCCCATTTTACTAGAAAAGGTTTCAGAGATGAAAGAATGTGTAGACCCCGAATCAAACAACACACTGGCATAATCTGAAAAAACAAACAAAGTACCTGATACAACTTCATTTGATGGCCCGACATCTGCTGAAGTAGTTGCAAAGGATTTCACCACCCCTTTCTGCTTGTAGTCTAACTGCTTCCCATCACTCAAGCTCCTTGTCGGACACTCGTTTGCATAGTGACCCATCTCATTGCACTTATAACATTACACTAACTGTAAATCAAATTTGTTCTTACCTTCACCTTGATTCTTTTTAGTGCAATCACGAGCCTTATGTCCCATCTTACCACATCGGTATCACTTCCCAGAATTCAGAAGACATTCCCCAGCATGCCTTTTGCCACATTTATCACAAACTGGAAACTTAGTTCTCTTACCATCAGACTTTTTTGAAGAATTCTTACCTTTCTCCTGCCACCTCGGTCTCTTCTTCTGCTGGTTGTTATAGAAAACTTGGTCATCGGCAAACTCCATTTCCACCTTCTCAGCACATCGAACAAGATTTTCATAACTTTTAAACTCACGAGAAGCTAATTCCCTTCGATATTTTGGCTTTAATCCTGAGTAAAAACGATTGATTTTACTATCAAGGTCCCAGATAAAATTTGGAGCATACCTTGCCAATCGAGTGAACCTTTCTTCATAGGCAGCCACTGAGTCTTCCTCTTGCCTCAATTCCAAGAATTGCTTTTCCATCCTAAGTCGAACAGCCTTAGGAAAATACTTCTCAAGAAACATACCTTTGAATTCATCCCAGTCAAGAGCATCAATCTCATCGGCGTCCCTGATATTTTTAACCATAGACCACAAATGATCGGCTTCACCCTCCAAACGGTAAATAGCAAGACTAACCTTTTGATTGTCTGAACACCCCATGACATCAAAAATCTTCTCCAGTGCTTTAATCCATCCTTCAGCTAGCACAGGGTCAGATGATCCTCTGAATGATTGTGGATGTTGCCTCATGAAATGTTCCACCACTGACATGTTCCTCTGCGGTTGATCTGGCTAATCTCGTGCATGGATACCACCACCATTTATCGCTTGAGTCAACTGCGCCATTACTGCAACAAACTATTCAGTTCCAATTCCGACCATTTCTGGATGCTGATTCGGAAGTTTATTTCCTTCTGTATGCCTTCCTAGCACTGCTTCCCTGTTTCCTCTGCGGAAAACCATTCTGAACAAACATGTCTTAGATGAAGCAACATGGTAATCTTTAAATGCTATATCATTTCGAAGAAAATATTTTTGGATAATCATTTAATAGAATTCTAACTCCTAAAGTTATCTAAACCAACCTTTGATACCAACTATAAGGCCCCAGCCTTAAACCTTACTTAATCTTGAGTTATTACAAGATTACACATTGAGGATCTTTTCGGGTTTAGAGTTTTAGAGAATTAGATCATAAAACTTGAATTACATTCCACATATAAACAAAGTGGTTACATAAAGATAGTATTCTTCATTCCCATCAATGGAAACACATTTAAAATAAAACATGGATTATTTCTTGACACTTCCTTGACACTATCATCATATCATGTACCTTTCCCTTGACCTGTGAAAAACATTTCAAAAAAAACATGGGATAAGCATAAAAAGCTCAGTATGGGTTATAAAAACATGGAAAGGAAACATGGGTACATATATACATAAGAATGAAATCATACTTTACCCATAAAACATAGGCACTTTAACATACCTCATAAAATCATGAATAAATCATAGAAATCATAAGACATAAAGGTAACTTGAGGCATTCATAACATTCTTACGTAGGGAGTAACCCTCTTGGTTGCATTTGGAATACCCATCACAGTATATTACCTAAATCTCTTCATAGAAACCTTAACGTTTTACTCCTTCACGTTACCCAATGCATTGGAGAGCTATAACGGGCTCACCCGCCCTTAGTTTATCACGGAACCACCTGTCTTCATAATAATGCCCAAGAACCATAACATAATCATATCACATAAAACATGCATAAAGGAAACATAACATTTCCACATTTCAATCATGAGATATCAATACAACACATTGATATAATAAAAACATTATAAAAACCATTTTCTATACCAAAGTAAAACATGGTATTTATTTTTCGTTTTTTAAAAAAAGGTATGGCTTGTAGAGGAAGCCGAAACTCAAATAACGGTCACGACGGTGGAGAAGTCGTTGTCGCTGCATACGTACGACAAAAACATTCCCTTTTGTCATTTAGTAAACGCTTCGTATAAGAAAGATTCCTTTTGAATAAATGTAAAAGTCAAAGGGGTTTATACACCGTATAAAAGAAAGTTGTGTATAAAATAAAATATGCCTCAATGAAAGAAGATTGAGACGAAGTCCCATACCTCGTATCCGACTTGACCCGACCGTTCTTTAATCTCCTGAATAATAAACTTGAGTTAATCTCTACTTGCTTAAGAACCTTTTTCAAGTTCATTATTCCTTTTATACCGTGTTATGGACATCATGTAATCATTTAAGTTAATAATGTTCATTTTGTCGGTATTTGGTTCTTAAGTCAAAAATAGACTTCTTACACTTACATGTTGTTAATTTGGTCAATGGTTCGTCATATCCAGAATGATATTGATGATTTGGATTACATATATATCATATATATTCATCATATACATGTTTTTATAATATTACGTCACATTTAGAGGTATGAAATGAAATGCACTGTTCATGGAGACGGTAAGCCGTACGTACGCATGAACGCTACTTCCATTTCTATTTAGTATTTTTTTTGGAATGGAATCATAATTATATAAGAGTATATTATAATTCCAGTATAATAACATATATAATATCATTAACTTTATCCTTTACACATCCCACATATGGTATTAACGAATCAAATCACTTTCAGGGGGCGGTAGTCCGCACTTCCTAAAATGAAGATATCGTGTTTACCCATAATGGAAACCATAAAGGTATGCCCAAAATGAAAAAAAACAAAATCTTAAGGAAAACATAAACATTTCATATATCATATATAAAAATAGTGACATCATAATGGCCACCTTTGAAGGTGTTAAATGAGTATTGAACAATCATCGTTTCGGGAGGCAGAATTTCGCCATCCACGGACCATATGTTCTTTAACCATTTGATGTAGTTGTGTGAGAGTGTAGCTCAAATAAATCTTATAACAACATCCTAGTATATTGAAGATACTGTTTTTGTTACAAAATAAGTAAATAAAAAGAGTTTAGGGGGTTGGAGAGGTAAAATAAAACAAATGAACATGAGAGAATGAATTACCTTTAAAAGTGTAACTCCTTTTGATTTGAGCCTAAAGGCTTCGTTTGAAAGGATTCTGCCCAAAGGGAATCCTCTAGGATGAGGAGAGGGCTGTGGAGAGTGTAAATGGGCAGGGGTTGGCCGAGCCAAAGGCTTGAGGAGTGTGTGAAATGAGGTAGAGGTGGGGGCCTTTTATAAGAGGAGAGGAGGGGCACTTTTGGAAAGTAAAGCAATATTACTTTATTTGAAAATGTGTTTCGGTTTTAAAAGGTCCCACATTGATATAATTCGTGGATAAGGTGATAATGGTTTTACATACACTCATCCAATTGGTTTTGGACATGTGTAGTTCATAGATTTTACATTATCTTTCCATTTTATTTAAATCGTCAAATAATGATGTCATCGCTGCATCATTATTATGTCATAAATAATTTAATTTATTTAATGTCTAAAAATTATAAAAAAAATACTATGATTTAGAAACTCTTTTTAGATTTACAATGAATATTTATAATCAAAAATCTGATCTTTATAACCCCATGTAAAAATTCTTTTCGTAAAACATATTATGTTTGTGTCATTTTTACTTTTACATTAAATAAAAAGTTATTTTTGTCATTTCCCAACGAAAGTGGATCTATGGGGTCCCCAAGTTGACCCATGGCTTGTCTTGGTCAGCCATGACACAACCAATAAGGTTGAGACATGTTTCTAGGTCATTTCATATTATTAAAGCATTATTTATACCTTAAACTACCCTAATTACCACTATTCACGATTAAAAACTTAATAAGTTACTATTCACCAAAAAATTATTTTAATCCCATTGAACCACATTTTACTTCTTAATGACAACCATGAATGTCGGATTTTTGAAATTCATAACACAAAAGTGGCAAAGTTTCATTTAAACGAAAAATCAGTTTCTTTAACTACCACTTAGTGGTTTCACTATTCATCAAAAATTTAAGTTTTTCAGAAAATTACCAAAAATTCACCCTAAGCTATATTTGATATTCCGAATTCAAAAATGAAGTCTATTTTACAAAATTCAATACATATAAGTCAAATTAATTAATTTAATAATTAATTCCCGCTGCCAGAGCAAATAGCGTGTTTTTACAAAACAATAAGTATCAAAAGATTGACACCGGTTTAAGTCTAATTTCAAAGTGAAATTGATTCCAATGACCACCATTGGATAAAATGGTAAAAATATATTCATATTACACATTAAGACCAATTCAAAAGATAATCTAATCATATAAATAAATTAGATTAAAAAGCAGTTTTGATGTAAAATGCAGTATTTTTCACTATTCATTAAAAAAATGAACATTGTCAGAAAAATAACAAAAATTCACACAATGTAAATTTTGATGTCCCAATCATAAAGAATAAGTTTATTTTGACAAAAATAGTTTATAAAATTGTCAAAATATAGATTCAAGAATGGTTTTCCATCAAAAGGCAGTAAAACAATCTTTTAAGAATATTAGTGTATTCCATGCATAAGATTGTATTTATTTTCATTTTAAGCCTCTATAACACTATCTTAATCATTAATAGACATAGATAAAAATATCTATTATTCATTACTTACTTGGGATGTTACAAATAATGGTCGATAAAAACCACCACCATATTTTTTTTCCTTTTAATAATTTGGCTCTTTAACTTCTAATATTCCCTAATTTTATTATTTTTGTTTTTTTTAAATCATCTAGTTTTCTTACCTAAGTAATTAAGAAATTAAGACTAAAATAAATTTATATTTATTATAAAATATATTGATACTGAATTTTTAATATTATATATAATTATTAAAATAAAAAAACCATTTTGGGAAATTAATTTTAAAACAAGCGCAAGTGATGTGCTAAAACACTACTTAGACCCGGACTGTGTTAACAACATTTTTACAATATATGGGTCAATATTTTAATTATAAAAGATCAATTGATCCATTAATATACCATATTTAAAATTTATTAACACTTTAAAATAAATTTATAGAATATAGGTTTTTTATTAATTTTAAATCATTAAATAAAATATCAATTATTGTTAAATAACAATAATGTCAATTTTGACATTATTTATTTAATTTCAATTTTAAAATATCAATATAATATTTTAATTCAAATATATTTTTTAAAAAGACGAGTAAAGTTACATTTTATTAAAATAAATAAATAAATACAATAATTTAATCAATTCACTTCACTTTTAATATTTATAGTATCATTTATTTTATCTATTTATTAACTAAATAATCACAACACTGACATTTCTTAATAATTTTAATTAATTACAATATAAATAAATATTATTGATAAAATATGAGGGTAAAAATAGACCATTTATAGTTTAAAATGATAGGCATAAACAAAAATATGATATTTTTTTAAATATCTTTACTTTTTATAAATGTTAATGGTAAGGAATATTCCATTTTAGTCTTTTTCCTTACTCAACCTTTTATATAGGTAAATTACATTTAATAATATCCCAATAACTCATATAATAAGAAACTAATATATGGTTGAAATATTGGCATTCTATGGTTTTTGGGAAAGTTTCAATGTCGTTTTGGCCCTTAAGATTGGGGTTTAGTTCTTTGTTAAGCATAATTTTTCCTTAATCACTGTAATTAATTTCAATAACATTCACTAATGTTTTTGGTCAGAAATTAATTTGTCCTAATTATACCAAAAATATTATACTAATCATAACCATGTTTTTCCATTTTTCAAAATTCAAATCAAAGAAGTGGGAAAATTAATATTAACGCTAATCCCACAAACATGTTGAGAAAGGGGTTTTTTAAAGTAAAAACGTTCAAAAGATCAAAAAAAATTATATCAAATTTGAAAATAAAAATTATTCCAATGGAATTAATTGGATTAATATATGTATAATTTATGCATTGTGACTTTAGTAACTAATTTAAAATATAATTTAATGCTAATAATTATTTTAATGAAAAGTTTGTTTTTAATTAAAATGTCGTATTTTTCATTATTAATCAAAAATTGAAAATTCTTAGGAAAATACCAAAAGTTTACCCTAAGCTAATTTTTATGTTTCCAAATCAAAAATAAAGGTTAATTTAATAAATAGAAATTATAAAAATTTCCAAAATTTTGTTATAAAATAATTTCTCTATTAAAAGGTAGTAAAACCTGGTCATGTTTGTAAAGCAAGCTAACTATGTGTGGTGTGTAGTGTAAGGGAAAAATGGTGTTGCATATAAAGGGAGAATAAATAATTCTTATTAAAACATGGAAATATTTTAATTTCTTGGGGTGTTACATATTGAGTTGTACTTACACACTACTTGGTCCACCATGAGTACTTGAGAAAACTTTATGGTTATATGTTAAGATAAGGTAAAAGGCCCCATGATTTATGGTTGACTGGGGTAGTTTATGTGGTGCATGGAAGATATGAATGATCAAGGATTCAAGACTAGTTTAAAATAATATACTAGTTTTGTTTATTTTTTGGTTATTTTTGGGATTTGATGTATATGATCTAGCCATGAGGAATATTGATTACGTCCACATGACTTTCATTCCATGTACATCATTTTGATATATCATGTATATATATGTTGGTTTATTATCATTTTTTGATTATGTAGGTTATCTATAGTTTATATGGATGGTTTTTATTATTGTTATTTACAATATTATTATTGGTTACCAAACTTAGAGGGTATATTATCCCCATTTTATCATCACACCCCACAACTAGTCAGCTACCTTTGGTGTACGAGGAGGAAGACTTGAGGCCATGTGGATATATGATCTAGTTACTATAGAGTGAAATATATTAGGAACATTAAAAATTCACATCAAATCCTTGATTATTATATATATTAATATTTGGTAATGGTATACATGATATAAGATCTTATTCGGTCTTGATAAAGATCTTATGCTTAGGCAAAGCTAACCTATATGTGAGGGGATTCCAAGTTACCATAGTTGGGATTGTTCTTCTTGGTTTTTTCTTTTATGTTTGGGTTACTTCACCAAGTGTTATACACTTCAATTTTGGATTTATTATTTATGTGACTTATCCCTTAGACCAAGGTGGAAAGTGGGTGTGATTTCATACTTCATATCAAGCATATAGGATTTATATGACATTCATGTTCCTGTTAAAATTGGTCACTTTGGTTTGAAACATGGGTAGGTTATTCAAGGTGTTAGTAGAAACATATATGGTTTTTACTTATAAAACATGATTGTGGAATCCTATCTATCTGATTATTTGGATGGGTTTTAATTATTACCATGATTAACGATCTAGTTTACTAATGGTGTTTGTTAAATTAAACAAAAAACAAATTTATAATTTATCCTCATCTATAACTAATTATTGTCATTTAATTTAAATGAAATATGATTTTAAAAACATTGTTAAGTATAAATGAAAATATAATGATGTTGATCCTATATGTATGTGATGATGACCGTCTGTATGGGAAGATTGTTATAGTAATAGTGCTCAAGTTACGAGACCTTGTCATGCAGAATTTATAGGATAGGTGGATGATAATCCTATTATTTATTTACTTTAAACTATGTTATCAGGTTTTGAAATGGAAATTTATTCTACGTTTTGTGTCAAAATTTTAGATATATACTATCATAATTATATCTATTGTAGTTCCAGGAGGGTAGGGATGAGCATGCACCGCTAGCGATTGGATCAGAGCCCCATATTGCACCGAGATCTACCAAGGAAGACGAGCTCTAAATGAGATTGTTATTGGTTATATAGTACATTGTAATGGATACCTTGTGATCTTATGATTACATGTCAAAGATTACATGGGATTTATAGATGTATCGCCCACCTTTTTTCATTGGTTTGGGTGTCCCCTAAGCTATTGATATCTAGGTGGATTTATTGTAGGCTATTTTTGACAACATTGATTCACCCCATGAGAGGAGGGTGAAGTTGGTGGCATATATGTTATAATGTCCAACCATATATTGGTGGGGTATTCTTGTATAATTATACCAGTAGGTTGTGCTTTCTTAGGCATATTTATATAAATATTTCATTGATCACTTCTTCCCATAGACATTGAGGGTGAATAGGTCCCAATAGTTTACGAACCTCACTTAGGAGGATAATAGTTATGGAGTATACTACATGATTAAATGAGTTTCAATGCTTTACTTCAATTACCACTAGGGATGATCAAAAAATATCATGTTGTTTTGATGATGGTCTCAGATATTTGATATGTGTATACGTAATTTTTTTTCACCTACCATATTTTTAAAAGGTCATGAATGAAGCACTCATCATAAAGAAGAACCTGAACAAGGTCAGAAGATCAAGGAAGATGGTTTATTCTAGGGGAGACACTATTGGGCCTATATGTAGTAATAATTATCAATTTTATAATTCAATCTTGGATGGTGGTGGATATAATAGCCAGTGTGGTAGACCATAGCTTCCTCATTGGGGTGTTAGTTATGTGGAGTACTTATAGTGTTGTAGGACTGGTCATGTTTGTAAATAGTGGGACCAATGGCTAGTTGACTACCAATTTTGGGGTAGGGTAGGAGCCATAATAGCTATAATTTAGGGGACTGGTAGTTGGAGTTACACTACCAATTTTGGTTAGGATAGAGGATGGGGTGCCTATGGTCTGGGGTAACTACCGTAGTAATAAGGGGAGTGCATTATAGGGGATTCAAGTAGGTAAACATGGAAAAGTTTTAGGACATTTTCATGTACTTGAGGCTAATACTATTGATGTTCGTGATAGACTGTCTATGGTTTGAGGTATTTTTTAGTATCTTCTACTTTGGTATTTACATTATTTGATACCAGTGATTCAAATTCCTTCATATCTAGTCAGTTCATTAATATATTTGGAATATCTTTAGAGTATAATTTTGGGGTTATATAGATTGAAAAACCTTTATGTATATGATCCAAGGGTATTCATAGATTTGAGGAGTGAAACATAGTGGTTGGTGACTATATATTCTTATGGGATTTATTTGTGATAGAGATGAATATCTTTGACATGATCCAATGGATATATTATCTAACTTGGTTTTGATCCCATATCAATTTATATCATTGATATTTCTTATTTATACCTTATAATGGGGAAATTATGTTTATATTGGAGAGTGGGATATATATAATAGTCATGAAGGACTTATCCATCAGTATTTTGGTGGGACTATATCCCAGGATTCTCATATCATCTTGGATTTTGAGGAGATGTGTTAGGTTGTATTTCCTCTCATCTTGTACTATTTTTAAGATGTATTTATTGATTACTTCATGGTATTTACACCTAATATAGATATTGAGTTTATGATAGACATAATTCCTGGAAGAGAGCCCATATATATTCATCCCTATAGGATGTCTGCTATAGATCTCTTGGAGATGAAGATTTTTCTAGAGTATTTAGAGACAAAGGGATTCATATAGATGTGTACGTCCTGTTAGAGTGATTTAGTTTTATTATTTAAGAATATGGATGGTTAATTGATATTATGTGTGGATTATTAAATCTTAAACCATGTGATGTCCAAGAACCAATATCCACTCTAGTGTATTGATGAAGTTTCGACTAGTTTAGTGGGGGAAAAGTATTTTCTAATATTGATTTGAGATCAAGATTCCATCAGTTGAGGGTGAGGATTTCTCCAAAACCTCATATTATATTTAGGATAATTCATCACCTTTATAAGTACCTCATGATGTTGTGTGTTTTGATAAATTACCTAAAGGTGTTTATCATCCTAATGAATTAGATATTCCATTGTTAATTGGATGATTTATTCAATGTATTTCTCAAAAATATCATAATGTACTCTTGGTTGAGGGTGTAATACTCTTGAAATTTGAATATTTTTTTCAGTACCATCAAGGGGCATCGGCTTTCATACAAGATATCAAAGTACCTATTTTGGATTGATAAGGTGCAATTATTATGGCATGTGTTATCAGAGACCGGTGATTCGGAGGACCTGAATAAGGTTAGGGATATATTTTCATTGGGGAGTCCAAATAATTTTTTTGAGATCCATAATTTTCTGGTACTTTATTGTTATTATCAGAGGTTCATCCTTGAGTTTTTTGAACTGGAAGAACTGATAAAACCCCTGACTATGAAATTGGTAAAGTTACATTTCTTAGATGATTATGAGAGACCCTTCCAGGAGTTGGAATGGAGGATGATGACTATACCGATCCTAACCTTTATAGATCCATGTATGAAGTATGAATTATATTGTCATACATCCATAGTTAGGATTGTAGTATTTATGTCTCAAGAGGGATGCATAGTTTCTTATTATTCCAGGAAGCTATGGACTCATGGGTAAAACTACCTGACTGATGATCTGGAGTCAGAAGTAGTAATGCATGACCCGAGGTGTTGGTGGTGTTATATTTTTGGTAAGAAGTTTATGTTTTACGTTTACCACAATGCCTTAAAATATATTAGCTCACAATGCAACTTGAACTTTTGATAGAGAAGGTGGGTTGAGTACCTGCCACATTTTAATTCCAAGGTGGCATATAACCTCGATAAGGGGAACATCATTGCAAAAGTGATAAGTAAAATGACTTAGGAACATGTGGTACATGAGTCAAGTATTAAGTATAGAAACCTATAATTTTCATATATAGATATTTCACCTTAATAGATAAATATTCATTACATAACATTTCAATCCACACTAGAATCATTAGGTGTAGTATATTTGGAAACTTGGAAACATAAAAAACTGATTTATAATATTTATACATCATCTCCCACTTATATCTTCATAATTATTACCCTTATTATACATATCATAGATAAAATATTTCTTTATAACATAACAAAGGAAACATAATAAAAGGTGTGTTCTAATTCTAAGTAAGGGTAAACAATGGAGATATCAATGACCATATTAGAATAAAATGAGAAAAAGGTATGATATCATGAAAATAAAATTCAAAAACAATATCCATCATCTAATAGATCATAATATTGATTCATAACATAAATATGGGTAGTTTATATGACATTAGTCATAAAGGAATCAAAAAACATGATCCATGAGGGCATAATGTTCACAAAAGAAATGGAATTGTGGAATACACATTATCAAATAAAATAATTCACTTACTAGATAATTATTATTTTAAAGGATATCATAGTGGAATGAGTTTACTCCCCAAAAAATCATATTAGTCAGGGTTTACTCCCAAGACTATCATAGTGAAGAAATTCCCTTATTGAATTGGGTTCACTACCCATTCCAATCCAATTTATCTCATGAAATAGAAATCTATACTCAAAGAATTATAGGGAGAACTAGGTCCCACTAATAAAATAATAAAAATCATAAAAATGTGTGTCACAAGAGAATAAATAATTCAAAATATTAGAACCCATGAAAGGGAAATGGATTTCATAAACATTCCATCATAACATAACCCATGGAAAAGAAACAGGTTTAAAAACATTATTCCATTATAAACATAAAATGTCCAAAGAAATAATAAGGATAGTATCTGTGTATAATATCCATATAAATTTATAATAAACAATCAATGTTTTTTCTCTTTGATTAATTTAAATTTCATAAAAATATCTTTAAAAACATTCATGTTGAAATTAACCTTTCAATTTTTGAAATCACTTATTTTAAAAAACTGTGCATGTATAAAAATATTCTTTGAAAATAACCTTATAAAATTTAAAGTTAATATTAAAATAAAAAACAGGTCATTAATTCATGAAATTACACTCATGATTTATAAGTTAAAAAACACTCCTCTAATACATTTTTAAGAAAAGTTACAAATTACTTCATTTAGAAAACAAAAAAATATATCAAATAGATTTGTTGAAAGTAAAACATGTGTAAAAATGAATTTAAATACATTAATTATAATATAAAAAAAATTGAAAACATTTTTATAAAACATGTATATGGATGATAAATATTTCCCAGTGGGGACAAAAACATACAAAATCATATATAATGATTAGATTGTGAAATAATATAATTAACTCGAGTTCACCCTTATTTGAAATCCATTTATCCTCCTATATAATAAATTTAAATTTATTATAATTATATAATATTTTAATTTTTATACTTATAATATCATATATTATATCTTTATAACATTTTAATACACTCTTTTGTTAAAAATTAGTTATTAAAATTGTTATTTCAGGGTCTAAACTGTTTTATTTATCGTGAGTATTGCATCATAAATGTACCGAATACTATGAATTTATCTCTATTACACCACCTAAATAATATAAACAATGATTTAAATATAATATATATTTATTATATACATATTAGGATTCATACATAAAATTTAGATATAGAAAAATGAGGTACGCTATTTATGGAGACGGTAGGCCGTACATACACTTAAAAACTAACTTCATTTTATTAGAAAGATGGAATGAATGAAAGTTAAATATTGATTTATGTTTATAGTAAAATTATTATATCATATATATCATATATATTCATGCAATATTTCTTCATTTCCATCAAAGTAAAATAAAAATAAAAAATTAATCACATCTCTTAATAGAGGTGGTCGTCCACACATACACACGAACGACATTATCATTTACCAATGGTTTGGAAGGTAAGTATGTAGATATGATATTATGATTATATAAGTATAAATATATAATAAATATCATATAAAACCATTTAACCTATTATAATACACATCCATGAAATATGACGATCAGAAATGAATTGTATCTCTATGTGGAGATAGTAAGGCGTACGTACATATGAGCGATGCTTTCACTTCTTTTTTGATGAGAAATAGGGGTGTATAAAGGTGTTTAAATAATCATAATTAAATTAAATTACATATTGGATTATTAATTTCTTATTTTATGATACATACCCTAGAGTTATATTAGTTAAAGAAGAGTATAAAAGATAGTGATCGGTTGCGACAATTTCCACTTCATTGAGACAAATTATTTAAATATATTCCAAAGGGTTCTAGGGTTGGAATTTTGGGAATAATAGAAACTATAAAATATTTATAGGGAAGTTAAGAAGTTAAATTTTTATTTTTTAGATCTATAAGGCTCAATGTGGTTTGAATAAGTGAGAGAGGAGATGCCTTCTAATAATTGAGGTGAGGGCACTTTTGTAATTTCTCAAAAGATTAAATTTTAATAAATTCATTCTCATAACATATTCCTCAAGATGAATTTATGTTTAAATATAATAAAATATAGGGTTATAATCCTAACAACCCATATAAGTTAAACTTTTTTTGTTTTTATTTTAATCCTTATCATTTTGATTAACCCTTAGTCAACTAAATATTATTTTAACTATGGTAAACCATTATTCAAAATTAATGGGGTATAATTTTTAATTATATGGTTAATACTTTCTAATAAATGGAAAATTTATGAAATTTTTGACCATATAATATCTACTAATTTTATTTCAAAATTTTATGATTTTTAGACGATTTAATGAAATATATTTTGGGAAAATATCATTATTGTCAACTGTGACATGATTCATTTAATTTATCTTTAAATTATTCAAGAAAAAGAAATAATTTGAATATAATAATTTAAAACCTCCCTAATATTTCCTATAGATCTATATAATTCTTGGGTCATAATAATACATTCCCAGTTTATCATTTTTATATTTTTAAAATCATTTATTATATATTTTTATTAAAATGAAAAATATTGCATTGGTGTTTCATAAACAATTAAGGTAATTATATAATTAATAAAAATTAAAAATAAATTTATATATTGTAAACAATTTTATTAATCTAAAAATTTACACTTATATTCATTCATAACATACTTTTTCCCCTACGTGGACACATAAGATATTTTACAAACAAATATAGGGACATTGTGTAATTTTCTCTGATTTAAATAATATATAAGTCATTTTCATGGAAATTTTCCCATTAAGAAACTAAAATTAAAAACTAAATATTTATGTACCAAATTCAATTCCTCCAATAATAATTATGGTGAAGAATTTTTGTCTTAATACTTATTGTTAATCTACATTAACCTGATTTACCATTTACCGAGGTAATAAATTGTAACTTGATTACTATCCATGTTGACAGAAAATAAAAGAGGAATAATTAAAATATTTGAACCTAATAATTATTAATGTTTAATACTTTTATATAATTAAATACCTATAATTATGAGAAGTTAATTTGAATGTATGTGCACAAAATGCTACAAAAAATGATTTTTAGAGAAAAAAACATTTTTATGTATAAAACTGGATTTTTAATTATATCATACTTATAAAAATATTTGTTTAATTTTTTAAAAATTTGATAATTTAAATAATATATAAATTTAAATAAAATCATTCAAAAATGGGTATTAATTTAATTTATAGACCTATAATACTATGCAAACATAAAAATAATTTTTTTTCAAAAGAAAATCACTTTTATTTTAATTTGTTTTTTTGTTTTAATTATACTCATTTGATAATGATTTTATAAATTTATAGACCATATATTTTTTCTAATTTAGTTGTTAATATTAATACACGAAAATTTAATAGTTAGGTGATATTAGATAGAAAATATTTTAATTATGTTACAATGTTCATCTAAACTCACTATTGTGTGTAACACAAGCTGTTGAAGAAATAAAATTATTTAGAGTAAAAAATTTCATTAAAATATTTGGGTGTTACATTCTACCCCATTAAAATAAAATTCAACCTCAAAATGCATCACTGTGATATAATAAAATTATTATATATTTTTTCATTACATCCTAGGATTCCCTTGTAGCTTCCTCAAATTGGTGGATTCACCACAAAACATTGACCAAGTGAGTGGTATTATTTCACCGCACTTTTTATCTATGAATTTAAATCTATTTTGTTTGTTCTTAATATAAAATATATTACTCCAATGGAATGTACTCAAATTTAAGAACATGTTAAGGATTAATTTTGTAGTTCTTCCATAGATATATATGGAACACATCAGGATCTTGAGATAGATTTGGCAGAAGTGCCAATAGATAAGCTACAATCCTGATAAGATCAATAATTTTAGAAGTACTGATATAACGACGGATTAACATTCCCTTTTTTCCAAATCACACCACCATCATCCAGGGAGATATTCATTGGAAAATGTCGTCACCCACTTCAAACTCTATAACTTTTTTATGATTATTAGGATACCTTTTTTTCGACCCAGAGTTGTTTTTATGTGTTATTTAATGGATTTAACCTTATCTGATATTTCCTTAGCAATATCACGTCCCAATAACGTTATTTATCTAACTTTATCCCATCATGTTGGATTTCTACACATCTTACCGTAGTGGGGTTCATAAGGGGTCATCTGATTTCTCGACAAAAAACAATTATTGTATGAAAATTCCACTAATGGAAGGCGTTGATCCCATACACATTTGAAATATATAAAAAAATCTCAATATGTATTTTAGAGTTTTAATGGTCCTATTACATAGAAAATTTATTTGGGGAAGATAAGTGGTGTTGTGACTTAACTTATTATCCAAATCATGTTGAAGGAATCTCAAAAACTTCAAGGTAAACCTTAGATCCTGATCAAATATAATAGAATATGGTAATTTATGAAACCTTAACACATCATTAATGTTTGTCTCAGATAGATGATATAGAGAGAAATATTTTCTAATATCAATGAAGTGTTCTGACTTTGTAAGGTGATCGACAACAACCCAAATAACTTTATACCTTTTAGATGTTTTGTGGTGTGTGAAGAAAAAATCCATCATGATGTTTTCCCATTTTCATCCTAGTATGGGTAATGATTATAACATCTCATTATACTTATTTCTATCTCCCTTAACATGATGACATAACAAAAATTGAGAAAAATACTAAACAATATCTCCCGTCATTCTATCCGACAAAAAACAATCCTTCAAATCTCTATACATCTATGTACTTCTAGGAAGAATAGATAATTAATAACAATAAGCTTCATCCATAACCTCCTTCTAAAAATTTGGCACCGAAGGGAAAAATACATGGATCCTAAACCTTATTATTACATCATAATCAAATTTCAACTAAGGAACATTTCTCACCTTCCTTTGCATATTTAAATATTCTTTTGGCACCTCTTTAATATATAATTAGATAGAAGGTTAAACACTCATTTGAGAAAGATATGATTTATCCCATCAATTAAAGATTTCAAGATCCATCATTTTCAAGTCCAAAAATATAGGATTTTTTTATCCTTATCCTAGATGAGCTATTATTATCCTTTTGACTTCAAGAATCTTCTGCCTTGTTTTCTTTCCTAGGGTAGTAATCTATTGATCAGTCATAATCTTTGATCAATTCCAACCATATTCTCTGGTGTATATTCAAATCTTTAAGTGTTAATATAAACATTTATATTTTATTATCAGTATATATGTAACAACTTTATCAATAGGGATAATGTCGCCATATCATTAATGAAGAAATTGTTACAACTGACTCTAAATCATGAGTTGGGTAATTTTTCTCATGGCCCTTTAATTTTAATGAGGCATAAGCTATAACCATATCATTCTACAAGATGAAACATTCCATTACATTCTTTTATGCATCACTATAGATTACAAACCCTTCTCCATTATAATTTTGTTTATGCACAAGTTTACTAACTAGCCTTCTCTTCAGTTCTATAAAACACCCAACGAATTCATCCATCCAAAGAAACTTGGTTCAATTTTGGGTTAACTTGTTGATTTCATTTGATATCCATGAAGAATTTTACACAAAAAATTGATAATATCTATACAAACCAAGAATTCTATTTTTTCAGTCACATTGGTTGGTTTGGGACAATGTTCAATAACATATATCTTTTAAGGGTCCACCAATATACCCTCAATATAGATTATATGACTCCAGAATGAAGCTTTATAGAGGAAAAATTTACACTTGGTAAATTTTTCATAAAGCCTCTATTTCCATAGGGTCTTCAGCACAATTCTTAAATGACCTTAATGCTCTTACTTACTCTTTGAATATATAATAATGTCAACAATAAAGACTTCGACAAACTGATCCAAGTAATATCTAAAGACTCTATTAATTAAGTACATTAATAGAGAAGGAGAATTAGTAAGACCAAAAGTAATCACTGTAAACTCACATCATCTATACCTTTTATAGAAGGGATTCTTGAGTATGACATCATTCTTGACCCTTAATTTTTAATATCCAGAATGAAGATCAATCTTGGAAAAGTATTGAGTTCTATATTGTTGATCAAAAAAATAATCAATATGGGGTATAGGATACTTGTTCTTGATAGTGATCTTGTTATGTTCTCATTAAATAGTAAAGAGTTTCATTGATCAATATTTCTTCTTAACAAATAGAATAGGTGCTCCCCAAGGTGATGTAATTAGACGAATGGATCTCTTTTCAATATTATTTTGGAGTTAATCGTTGAATTATCTCAAATGAATCAAGGGAATTCTATTTGTATTCTTGTAAACAGGTATAACACATTGTATGATTTTTATTCAAAAAAATAACTTCAAAATTTAGTGGAAGACTAGAAAAATATTCTAGAAATACATCAATAAACTCTTAAACAATAGGTATATATTTTATGTTGAGATTATCCCCAACTATCTGAGATAAACATCCCTTATAAATGGGAATCATGACCCATATGATGGATGTAATTTCCATCCAATGTTTATTTTTTATCACACTAATAAGTGATCAAAGTTTGGATTTAAATATCATATGTAACTTTCCTTATATAGGAATTTGTGTGGGATTTATGTAAATAAATTCAATCCATTATGAAAGTAACAACAAATTCAATATAGGAAGAATGATAAGATTTTCAAAAAACATATTCCAATAAACATAATATGTGAAGGATCATAGAATTGGGATGTGATCATTATACCATTATGGGGTTTTACTACAAACTCAACATCAAAATTTTGAGGTGTTACTATAATAACCTTAGAAAAATCTTTAGATATATAAGAGTGAGTAGATATAGAATGATATAGGACATTAGATATTCTAGAGTGGATGGTATGTGTACCTTTCACCACATAATTATCGTACCCCTCATCATAAATAATTATTAAATCATATTTTCCTTTGTCTCATGGATAAATAGGCTGTTGAATTTGACTATCATAATTAAAATTAACATTTGGGAATTGTTTATCATAATTATCATCCTCCTTTTATTTAAAACATTAGAGCATGGGTGTTGAATTATTTTGATCTTTCTCTTTATTTGCATCATTAGTAAACTTGTTCCAAATATTTCTGCAATTAATTTACCTATAACATTTTTTTACACAGTTTAAATATTTACCAGTTCTCTTAATAAAATTTCCCCCATGTTTACTTCAAAATTTTGAGAATAAAGGAAATCGCATCTTTTTCTCTTCATGGTTTTTATAATTCCCTTTGAATTACACTTTTCTTTTATTATCTAAACCAAGTGATTTATCGGTAAATCCAACCTATATTTCCTACTTGAGATCCGATCAAACAATTTCTTCATATCTATTGAGGTCCCTTAAAGATAAATCAGTTTGTAGATTTGGTTTTATGAAACTAAATAATCGATAAACCATAATTTCAGGTTGGATGATAATACTTTAAGTGTACCTTATATGTCTTATAAAATTTTCCTCATGTGTACCAATAGATTCATCATCCTTATACTTTAACTCAAGGAGTTATTTATCCATTTTAGTACAAAGAATATGAGAAAAGTAATTTCTAAAAAAATGGGATTTTAAATTCATATTATTCCATAGATTCAATTTATTATTATTCTCTCATGTTCTTGATACGAGTAAACCACTAATATTCTTTTTCTTACAGATGATAAATAGCTAGAATAAATATCTCATGTTATGAACACTAATGAATGAAAAATATAATTTTGATGGTACTGATCCATTTTTTATGGACTATTAGATGAGTGTAAACACTAAAATAAGGTGGAAGTTACCTCATGAATGAAACAACATAACATGGTTCCCTCATCTCCCCATTTGGAAGCTTAGTTTGATTTATATTTTGAGAATGTTGTGTGATCATACAAACAATATTTGGCATTCTGTACAAATTAAATTTTGGTTTCTCTAGAGGAAAATAATTTCCATTTACTTCAAATTCAATATTAAAATTATTCCTCTGGGTTCCCTCCATTGAATAAAAACAAAAATCATTGTGCGAGAAATAATAATCATAGTGGAAAACCACATAATCATGAAAATTGATTTATAAAATTTCTAAATTGGGAAACCTTCTCCTCTAATAAATTAGGTTTAACCTATGTCATTCATGATCATTACCAAAACTATTCTATTTTATCATATTCTTTTATCCCTAGGTTTCTTACTAATATTTTCTCATCTTAATTTCCAAAGGATAACTAAAAAATGTTGTGATACTAACTATAGTGAACCATAAATTTCATACATAAATATTACACCTTAATAAAGGAATATTCATTACATAAAATTTTATTCTACAAATAATTTTTTTAGGTCTATTATCTTTAAAAACATGGAAATATAAACAACTAATTCATAACAGTTCTACATCTTCTCCCACTTAGATCATCATAGGTATCACCCTTCTTAGACATATCATACATAAAACCATTATTCATAACCTAGGAAATGAAACTTAAGAAAGGGTGAGCTATGATGATCGTTAAAGGTAAATGAGGGAGATATAAATTATCATATTAAAATAACATGAGAAAAGTTAATGAGGATAAGATCCTAATATTTGAAAACCATACCTTACATATGAATGATCATAATCTAGGGTTAGGGAATAAATATTGGTAGTTTATATGACATTAATACTTTAGTTATAAAAAACATTTTTTAATAAAAGGTGGTTCTTTGGTCAAAAGACCAAAGAAATTTTATTTGAAAAAAAGAGATTATATGAGTATGAAAGACAGAATAATATTACAATATTTAACATGCAAAGGAAACAAGTTTTCTGGGAGCTGCTCCAGTAAGGTTATGTCTTGAGAAACTCTTTTATTGGTGAGACCATCTGCAACCATATTCACTTCTCGATAGGTATGAGTTGAAATGTAGATGATGTCATAGAGAGAGTGAAGTAAATTCATCTAGAGAGTAGTATGCACCCAAGCTTGATGAATCTCTCCCTTATAAATGTCCTGCACTATAGTAGTATAATCACTTTCAATTCACATGTTTTTCCAACCTTGGCGCAAGGAGAAAGATATGACATGAATCAAACTCAGCATTGGAGAAGGATAATTACCAAGGATAACATAGTGGAAGGATTTCACTCCCCAAACCATCATAGAAGTCAGGGTTTACTCCCAAGACTATCAAAGTGAAAGAAGTCCTTTACTAAACTTTGTTTACTCCCCATTCTCGTATTATTTACCTCATGATATATGAATCATTACCCAATTTCATTGAGGGATATGTAGTTACCACCCACAACATAATGAAAATAATACATATGTGTTCCATAATATGATAAATAATTCCTCATATCAAAACCTATTAAAATAAATGAGTTTTGTAAACATTTTATCATAGCATAACCCATGGAAAAGAAACTGGTATTATAAACACTATGCCGTCATAAAAAAATCAACCCATAGAAAGAATACATATGATATTATTAGATCATATCCCTAGTATGGTTTAATAAATATAAAATGGTGTTGTCATTGATGAATTAAAATTCCATAAAAAATCATTATAAAATTCCTAAGGAAATTACCCTTCCCATTTGTGAAATCACTTATATAAAAAAACTGTGCACGTATAAATGAATTTTTTTATTTAAAATAAAATTATAAAATTTTAAATTAATATTCATAGAAATATATATTCATGATGCTGGTAAAATAATCTCGTGATATATAATTTGAAAAATACATTCCTTAAAATTGTTTGTTTCAAAAGTCACAATATACCTCATTTGGAAAACGATAAAATGATTCCTTTCAAATAATTTTGTAAAAAGTAAAACATGAAAAAAAAATGAATTCAAAATATCAAAATATAATATTGAAATTATTTTTGAAAAAATTATTATAAAATATTGATATAGAAGATAAATATTCCCTACTGAAGACTTAAACATAAACAATCCCAAATAATTATGAGATTATTAAATAAAACCCTTATCGCGAGTACACCTTTCTTTGAATGAACAATATCCCATGTATAATAAATTTAAATTTATAATAACTTTATAAAGTATGAATTTTCATACTTATAATAGCATATATGAATCCTTTAAGACATTTTAAGATACCCTTTTATTAATAATTCCCTATAAAAATTGTTATTTCTGAGTGTTAACTCTCGTTTATCATGAGTATTTTAGTTTAAAAGTTCTGATCCATATAAATTTATCTTGGTTAAATCAACTAAATAATATAAATTATGATATAAATATCATAATTTTTATTATATATATATATATATTTATATTCATACATAAAAGTTATTCATTGAAAATTGAATTAAACTGTTCAAGGAGATGGTAGGTCGTACGTATGAATGAACATTATTTTCATTTTGTTTGAATGATGGAATAAAAGAAAGGTAAATTTTAATTAATCTTTATAGGATAATTATTATATCATATCTATCGTATATATTCATAATTTTTTTTTTCTTTTCCATCCATGTAAAATTTAAAATAAAAAGGAATCACATCGCTTTGTGGAGGTGGTATTCCACACGTACGAACGAACGACGTTATCATTTACTAAAGGACTGGATGTAAAGTATGCATATGTGAAATTAAAATTACTCAAATATAATAATGTCATAAATATTATATTTAAAAATTAAATTTATTATAATACCTATCATTAAAATATGCTGATGAGAAATGAATTATATCACTATGTGTAGGCGGTAAGTCATACGTACACATGAGCGATACTTTCACTTATTGTTTGATGAGAAAGAGAGCGTATAATGATATTTTAATAATCATAAAAAATTGATCATATTTTTGATAACTAATTTATTATTTTATGAAACATAACATATATTTATAAGAGGCAAATAATAGTATAAAATAAAGTGATCAGTTTTGGCGATTTCTTCTTCTTTGAAATTACACCTTTAGATCTCCTCTAAAGGGTTCTATGGTTAGAATTTTTGGAAGAAAAAAACCAATATAATGTGAATAGAGAAGTTAATAAGGGAAATTGGTAGATTTTTTTTGAGATATAAGGGACATAGTAGTGTGATAAAATGACAGAGGAGGTTCCCTATAATAATTTAGGCGAAGGTAGCTTCTAGAATTTATCAAAAAGTTTAAATTATAATAAACTAATTATCAATACATATGCCTCTAAATGTAAATGGATTTGAATATAAGATAATATAGGGTTTTAATACTATAAACCAATATAATTTAGATATATTTAGGTGTAATTTTAAACCTTATCATTTTTATTAGACTTAGTTAACCAATTTTCATTTTAACTATGGTAACACATTTTTCAATATTAAAGGGTTTCAATTATTTTTTACTTATAAGGTGAAAATTGGACCATAAATGGATAATTTATGATATTTTAAACCGTATAATATCAACCATGTCTTATTTAATTTTTTATGATTTTTAAATAATTTAATAAAATATTATTTTGACAAATTATCAATATTGACAATTTTGACACTATTTATTTAGTTTCACTTTAAATACACCAATTCAAAGGTCTAATTAGAGTATAATGATTTAAAACAACCATATTACGTTCTATAGATCCAAAAAATTAATGTGTTACATTAACACATTAAATTATATCATGTTTAATATTTTTAAAATCATTTATTATGTATTTTTATTAAATAGATAAATACTACATCGGGGTTTCATAAGAAATTAAGGTAATTCTATAATCAATAAAAAATTAAAAATAATTTTATATAATTAAAATAGTGTTATTAATATCAAAATAAAAACTTATTTTAGTTCATAGGTTACTTTATTCCATATTTTGACACAAAATATATATTAAAAACAATGAGAGTGACATTTTAAAATTTACATCAATTTAAATAATATATAAGTCATTTTCAGGAAAAAGAGTCCATGAAACAAATAAATTTAGAACCTAAGGTGTAATAGGTTGAATTATATTCCTCCAATAATAATTATGATAAAAAATTATGGCCATGACACTTATGTTTAATCTATATTAACATGATTTACTCTTTACCGATGTGAAATTTTTTAACAAGGTTACTATTCACATTGAACAAAAATAGGAAAGAATTAATTAAAAAAATTTAAACACATTATTATAAAATTTGAATTAATTTTATCAAATTCAATACCTTTAAATGGATGAAATTAACTTTAATGTACGTACAAAAACTATGACAAAACTGCTTTATAGAAAATATATAATTGTAGAACAAAACTAGATTTATTATTATCCTATACTTAGAAAGATATTTAATGAATGTTTAAAACATTTTATCAAGTAATTAATATATAGGATTCATTAAATTTATTCCCCAATAGAGATTAATTTAATTTATTAACATAAAATACATTGCACTCATAATTTTTTTGAAAAAGAACAAGACTTTTGTTTTCAAATTTTTTAATTATATTCTTTTGATGGATATTTCATAAATGTGTAGACCATATATTTTTCAAAATTTGGTTATAGTATTCAAACCCAACAATCAAATTATTAGGTGATATCATACACATAATACTTTAATAATGTTATGAAGTTTGTATAAACTCGTTATTACATGTAACAAAAGCTATAAAAGAAATAAAATTATTTAAAGAGAAGTTTTTCATAAAAATATAAAAGTGTTACATTATAACGCTACAAAATGAATTTAACCATAAAAATTCATCTCTCTAATATAATTTAAGGGTGATATTTTTTTATCATTACATCCTCACGTTCCCATGTAGCTTTCCCAAATTAGTTTCTTCATTAAAAACCATAGACCAATTGAGTGGTATTTTTTGTAGTAATTTCTCTATATGAACCACAATATCTACTATTTATTCCTCATAAGAAAGATATTACTCTTTCAGTTTGAAATTTGAGTTTATTAAATGTGAAGGATCGAGTATTTACTTCCTCATGAGAGATACATGGAACACATCATGAACTTGAGAGAGATTCAAAGGAAGAACTAATTGATAAGCTACTATCCTGATATGATCATAAATTTCAAAAGGACCGATAAACCTAGGGATTAACATTACCTTATTTTACCCTCCCCACAAAGTGTACCCCTCCTGGGCTGGAAATGTGAGAAGAGAGATAATGACCCCTGAGTCCCGCCTCCAGTAGGCCCCGGGTTGGCAACTAGCACCAAGGGTATAATAAACACACAAATTGGAGGAATTACCCTCTAAGAGAACACATGCAGAAGAGAGAGATAAGACAGACACTAACCAACCCCAACTCAGAACTGAAGTATAAAAGAAAACCCAAGTGTACATATGTAATGTCATGAAAAAGTAATACAAATGAAAGGAAAAAAAACTACAAGTACCCCAAAAAAAGTAAAATAGCAGCAACCACAAACTCGAACAGCTCCTGCAACCCCAAGCTCATAGAAACCAGCTTGATCTCCAACCAGCTCCAAGTGACCTAAAAAACAGTTTACATATACATCGGGTGAGTATAACAGTATACTCAGTAGGATCCTCCCAAAAGCCTCTCGTGCAAAAGTAAAGAAAGCATGAGAAAGCACAATGAACAACAATGAAACTAACTCATCACCTAAACATGTATACTAAGTTCCCAACCTCACCATGGTCACTCTCACCAAGTAACACATACAAGAATATAGCATATAGTAAAGAATATATGGGTAACCCGCTACTACTTCCCCACTGATTTGCCTCTTTTCCCCAACGACATACGTCCTGTGAATATCTCTCCAAAAGCTTTCCCATATAAACTTTGGCTAAGCTCCACAATCTGCACCACGTGCACCACAAAGGCTTTCCTGCAAACACCTGTGATAAGCACCACACCATCCTCATAACCAAAAGTAACCAGGTAGTTTCTGGGAGCCACCGAAGCTCACGTTCCATGTATCATACGTCGGGTATTATACCTTAAGCCATTACAGCCCATACACCGAGTAAGGATCCTCAAGCCATCATAGCCTATACAAGTTACACCTATAGTAGTCCATATGATACTATATTCAGGATATATGTTTGTGAAAAATCCACAAGCCATTATAGCACTCTACACACATATATGGGAAAAACTAACCATTGTGCCTCGTGGCACTAGCATCTACCAAGAGAAGAGAGCGGGGTCAAAGAGGGTAGTCAGCCATTTATTCTCCCACCAGAATGTTGGGGAAAACACCCCCTAGGTCTCAGAATCCCCAGGGTGTCAGTTTCCCTTACTGATAGGGTGGAGTAGCATATAGAACACAAAAATTACATAATATATATAACTCACAACCACACTATGGGCATAACCTAGTTTTAGACACAACTACAGCTAAAGTCTCTCGGACTCTGAGCCGTCACTTCTAAGACTAGGTATCCTATAAGCACACAACCATTTAAAGGGATTTATTAGACTACTTTATACCCTTTTTATTAATTTCACTGTACATTAATTAATTCTTCGAACATTAATTAACCAAGAATAATTCCACATTAAGTTCCATTAACATCACATCCAAAAACCCTTGTCCCATCAAATTTCTCAACCTCATAATTAAGTTTCATCAAACTCCAAACCCATGGGTTAACATCATTTATTCAAACATTCATTATAGAATTAATTTCCCATATTCTCAGGAATTCTAGAAAAGCATCCTATGCTATTAAACACAAGGGGGATCAACACGGTGAGTAGACGTACTACCTGTCGAGTCTTTGCCACCTATAGCAAGAGCATAGACCCATTCTCCCTTGAGAGGCTAAACATAGAAAGCATGTGGCATACCCCACGTGTCTTCTCCTCCTTCGGAAGAAGGATAAGAAAGACCAGGTGCCTTGAGGAGTGGGTAAAAGTAAAGCAGATAAACAATCAATAATCAACAAACATCCAAAAACCACATCTAGCCCATTCCATCATCCCAAGTGTCCTCCCTGACACCCACATGCATAAACTGATGTATCTATCCACTCTAGGTGTCATCCGCTGCCACATCCTCAAGGCCTTCCTGCCACCACATATCACAACACCCCTCCAGGGTCACATCACAACACAAGCAGTAGGAAAACGACACCACATCAAATGAGATTTCTTTCCTAATTCACAACAAGAGGGTAACTCAGAACCCTTCATGGAATTAAATCAATTTATTTAATCCATCTTGAATTAACAAATTAAATTCGTTGGTTCCAACATCATGAACCAATTCAGTAAGCTATCACCCAAAATTAAACATGCTTACTATGCCAAATTTGATCAATATCAAATTACAACAAGAACTAGGTCTGTTCTCATGCCTCTTTATATTTAGCAAACCAATTGTCAATTAATTCCGGCTTTACATTCTTTGTCAATTTCCTCCAGAATAACATGCATAACAAGAAAGGCATATATATTACACTATCTAGCAAATCAAGAGGCAAACCGTTATCACGGTACAAAGCAACAACATGCGATCAAACCAATTATTTTAATCTGGTTCAAGTATTTAATTAGGTCAATTACATTGTGATCCAAAGGGATAAATCATGCTAACTCTACGATTGCACATAAACAATTAGAGAAGCCATGAATCCCCTACCTCAAAGGTTTTCGAGGAAAACCACAATGGTCGATGAACGCCCAAGAAACTAGGTCGATTCTCCACGAATCCTCCTTAGATATGCTCACATAACACAACCAAGACCAAAGCTCATAACAATCGACATCCACACACCCAGATCTACCCATAAAATGTGTAGATCTACGATCCTGAGAGAATTGGGGGAGAAGATCTAAGTAGATCTAAGAAAATCAAGCAGGAACGACCACATACCTCAAGAAACCCGCTCCGATTTTCCAAGGGAAGCCTCTATATTGCCTCCAAAATTCTTGGGAGAGGTTCCTCCACCTCCAAGGAAGGGTAATCCCAAGTTATGGATGATTAGGGTCTTAAACGAGGTGATTAAAGGAAAAACAAGTTAGATCTACAATTTTAAGATCTAACATTAAGTTCCCACATGGTTAGTCAGCACGGGTTTACAAACCGTGTGCTAACCTTGCGTTAGCTTCTTCCTCGACAATCACTTCTCACACGGTTAGTCCACATGGTTAGACAAATCGTGCGCTAACCATGCGTTAGCCACCTCCTCCAAGACCAGCCTTGCACGGTTAGGACGCATGGTTTAGGCAAACTGTGTGCCTCCCGTGCGAAGTCCATAACCCTTTAGATTACCTTAAAAGTCCACCCAAAAGCACCCCAAGCAACCTTGACCTTCTAGAACACCTCAAACAACACATTTTCACAAAGGAATGGACCGGTGGATGACAATTTGAGAAGGGAGATAACGACCCTCGATTCCCGCCTCCAGTAGGCCGTGGGTTGGCGAATAGCACCGAGGGTATAATAAACACACAAATGGGAGGCATTACCCTCTAAGAGAACACATGCAGAAGAGAGATATAAGACATACACCAACCAAACCCTACTCAGAATTGAAGTATAAAAGAAAACCCAAGTGCACATATGTAATGTCAGGCAAAAGTACTACAACTGAAATGGAAAAAAAACTGCAAGTACCCAAAAGAAAGTAAAACAGAAGCAACCACAAGACCGAATAGTTCCTACAACCCCAAGCTAGTATAAACCAGCGTGATCTCCAACCTACTCCAAGTGACCTGAAAAATAGTTTATACATACATAGGGTGAGTATAAGAGTATACTCAGTTGGATCCTCCCCGAATCCTCTCGTGCAAATGTAAATAAAGCATGCTAAAGCACAGTGAACAACAGTGAAACTAACTCGTCACCTAAATAGGTATAATAAGTTCCCAACCTCACCATGGCCACTCTCACTAAGTAACTCATACAAGAATATAACATATAGTAAAGAATATCAAGGGTACCTCACTACTACTTCCCCACTGGTTTTCCACTTTGCCCCAACGACATACATCCTGTGCATATCTCTCCAAAGGCTTGCCCGTATAAACTTGGGCTAAGCTCCACAATCTGCACCATGTGCACCACAAAGTCTTGCCTATAGATACTTGGCCTAAGCACCACACCATCCTCACAACCAAAAGTTTCCAGGTAGTTTCCGGGAGCCACCACAGCTCATGTAGCGTGTATCATATGTCGGGTATTATACCTAAAGCCATTATAGCCCATACACCGAGTAAGGATCCTCAAGCCATCATAGCCTATACAAGTTACACCTATAGGAGTCCATAGGATACTATATCCAGAATATATGTGTTTGAAAAATCCACAAGCCATTACAGCCCTCTACACACATATATGGGAAAAAAATAACTGTTGTGCCTCATGACACTAGTATCTACCAAGAGAAGAGAGTAGGGTCAAAGGGGGTAGTCAGCGATTCATCCTCCCACCAGAATGTTGGGGAAAACACCCCCCAGGGCTCAAAATCCCTGGGGTGTCAGTTTCCCTTACTGATAGGGTGGAGTAGCGTATAGAACACAAAAAGTACAGAATATATATAACTCACAACCATACTATGGGTATAACCTAGTCTTAGACACAACTGCAGATAACATCTCTCGGACTCTGAGCCACCACTTCTAAGACTAGGTATCCTATAAGCACACAACTATTTAAAGTGGTTTATTAGATTACTTCATCCCCTTTTTATCAATTTTACTGTACGTTAATTAATTCTTCGAACATTAATTAACCAAGAATAAATCCACATTAAGTTTGATTAACATCACATCCAAATACCACTGTCCCTTCAAAGTTCTCAAGCTCATTATTAAGTTTCATTAAACTCCAACCCCATGGGTTAACATCATTTATTCAAACATTCATTACAGAATTACATTCCCATATTCCCAGGAATTTTAGAAAAGGAACCTATGCTACTAAACACTAGGGGGATCAACACGGTGAGTATACGTACTACTCGTCGAGTCTTTACCGCCTATAGTAAGAGCGTAGACCCATTCTCCCTTGAGAGGTTAAACACGGAAAGAACGTGGCATACCACGCGTGTCTTTGCCTCATTCAGAAGAAGGGTAAGCAAGACCATCTGCCTTGAGAAGTGGGGAAAAGTAAAGATGGTAACCAACCAAGAATCAAAAAACATCCAACAACCACATCCATCCCATTCCATCATCCTTGGTGTCCTCCCTGACACCCACATGCATAAACCGATGCATCTAGCCACTCTAGGCATCATCTGCTGCCACATCCACAAGGCCTCCTAGCCTTCACATATCACAACACCTCTCCAGGGTCACATCACAACACAAGCAATAGGAAAATGACACCACATAAAATGGGATTTTAGCCTTAATTCACAACAAGAGGGTAAGTCAGATCCCTTCATGGAATTTGATCACGTTATTTAATCCATATTGAATTAACAAATTCAATTCATTGGTTCCAACATCATAAACCAATTCAGTAAGCTATCACCAAAGATTAAACATGCTTATAATTCCAATTTTGATCAATATCAAATTACAACAAGAACCAGGTCTGTTCTCATGCCTCTTTGTATTTAGCCAACCAATTATCAATTAATTTTGGCTTTACGTTCTTTGTCAATTTCCTCCAGAACAACATGCTTAACAAGCAAGGCATATATATAACACTATCTAGAAAATCAAGAGGTAAACCGTTATCATGGTACAAATCAAAAACATGCGATCAAACCAATTCTTTTAATCCAGTTCAGGTATTTAATTAGGTCAATTCCATTTTGATCCAAAGGGATAAATCATGCTTACTCTACGATTGCACATAAACAATTAGAGAAGCCATGAATCCCCTACCTCAAAGGTTTTCTCAACAACTAATTTTTGAGGTGGTTCTATGAAACCCTTATAAAAGTCTTTAGATATAAAAGAGTGGGTGTATATAGAATGTTATAAGAAATTAGTAGTTCTAGAATGGATGGTAAGTATACCTTTAACCACATTGTAATCATACCCCTCATTATAATAGTGGAACATTAGACTTCCCTTTGTCTATAGGATTAATATTATTTTATCATTGATCATCAAGATTCAAATTTGTATTTTTGAATTGGTTATCACTATTACCATACTCATTGAATTTAAAACATTGATGTGTGGGTTATGAATTATGTAGAGATTTATCTTTATTCAAATCATTAGTGAGCTTTATCCCATAATTTCATCATTCTATTTCATGATGACTTTCATTTCTACAATTGAAACATTTAACAATTCCATTAAGAAAATTTACCTCATATTTCATTCTATATTTCGATCATAAAGTAAATCCCATATTTTTACCTCCATGGTTTTTTAGCATTTTCATTGACTTACATTTTTGTTTTCTTCCCAATACCTTGTGATTAATAGGTAGCTCTAATATCTATCTCCAACTTGAAACCACATCAAAAAATTTCTTCATAGCTATTGAATTACCTTATAGATAAATTCCTTTATAGATTGGTTTTATGATACATAAAAATAAATAAACCATAATTTTAGGTTGGATGATAATAACAGAAGTGTATCATGTGATTCTTCTAAAATTTTCCTCATAAGTACCAACAAATTCATCATCCCTCTACTTTAACTCAAGGAGTTATTTCTCCATTTTTATACGAAGAATAAATGGAATGTATTTATTGAAAAATAGATTTTTAAATTCATCCCAATTAATAGATTAAATTTATTATTTTTTTATTATTTTATTAATAATATTCATCTACTAATATTTTTCCATTCAAAATGATAAAAAACAGAATTGTTTTTCATTTTCTAAACACTGAATAATTGAAATCATCCCTTTAATTGTACTAATCCATTTCTTAGTGATTTTTGGATCTTTAGAACCACTAAAATAAGTTAGGTATTACCTCATGAAAGACTCAACATACCTTTGTTCCCTTATTTTCTCATTTGGTGGCTTAGTGTGATTCATATATTGGAAAATTTGTGTGAGAAGAGAAACAATATTTTTCATTCCATCTCCATTAACATTCAGTTTTGTAGGAGTAGAATCATTTAATTTTGAATTGTATTCAATATTAACATGTTTCCTTTGGGTTATAAGAATCGACTAAAAGAAAGAAATATTGTGTGAGAAACAATAATCATAGTAGAAAACACATGATCATGAAAAATGTTTTATAGGATGTATAAATCATAACACTTTATTCTATAAAGTCTTAGTCTTAACCTAAGCCATTCATTATATTTAAAAAAACTTTTGGATTTTTCCTTTTACTTAGAATTATACCTAGGTTTCCTATTAATTTTTTAGCATCCTAGTTTCTAAAGGTTGACTAAACCTTTCTGTGATACAAACTATAGTGACCCATACTTTTTATACAAAGATATTATACCTTAATAGATGAATATTCATTATTTAAAATTTTAATCTACATCGTAATCATTTAGGTATAGTATCTTTGGAAACATGGAAACATGAAAAACATATTAATAATAGTTCTATATCATCTCCCACTTATATATTTTTAACTTGAACACTTCTTAGAAAAATAATACATAAAACCTTTCTTTATAACCTGATAAAGGAAACATAAGAATGGGTGATCTCTGTTTCTCAGTAAGGGAAAAAAGTGTGATATCAAATATCATATAATAATAACATGAGAAAAAGGGTATGAAAACATGAGATACATATTTTAAAACCATACCATTCAAATCATATATCATAATCTTGAGTAATAGAAAAAACCATTTTAATTTATAAGTTATTAACCACAAATGAATTAAAGAATATGAGCCATGATAGTATAATATTGGCATAAGCCATGGAATTGTTGCATACCCATATTCATAGAAAATAACTTACTTAGTAATGAAGGATCATTTACCATGCTATTATAGTTGAATGAGTTCACCCCCCAAACCATCATAGTAATCATGGTTCACTCCCAATACTATCATAGTGGATGATGTCCCTTATTGAACCATGTTCACCCTCTATTCCAGTCTTGTTTATCTCATGAGATATAAATATTTATCCAATTCATTTGAGAAAAATATAGCTTCAACTAATCACATAATTAGATAAATATAGATGTGTTACATAAGTTCATAAATAATTTATCATATTAGAACCCATGAAAATAAATGGGTTTCATAAACATTTCATTATATCATAACCCATGAAAAAATACGGGTTTAATAAAAATCATGATATATTAATCATAAACCATCCTGAGAAAGAATATGTATTGCAGACTTGGATCATAATCCCATTAAATTATAATCAAAATCAATGGTTTTTATCATTGATGAATTGAAATATCATAAAAAGATAATTGAAAAAATTCCTATTGAAATTAAAAATTCTAATTTTGAAATCACTTATGTAAACAAAATTTACACATAAAAAAGAAATTATTTCTTTTAAAAACACAATATAATCTTTTAAATGAGGATTCAAATAAAGAATTATTCATGAATTTCAGAAAATACACTCATTATGTATAATTAAAAAAAGTACGTCCATATTTTTTTGGAAAGGTCACAAAGCACCTCTTTTTTAAAATGTTAAAAATATACATTTAAAATAATTCTGTAAAAAGTAATATATAAGTAAATATGAATTTAAAAATCATATAATAATATTAAAAAACAGTAAAACATTTTTAGAAAACATTTGTGTGGAGGAGAAATATTCTCAAATGTAGACTTAAACAATCCCAGATAACGATGAGATTGTGAAATAAAACCCTTACCTCGAGTTCAACATGCTTTGAAATAACTCTATCCACCTATATAATAAATTTTTAATTATTATAATAATATAAAATATTAATTTTCATATATATTATATTATATATTATTCTTTTATAACATTTCAACACTCCCTTTTATCAACAATTCCTTATTAAATTTTTTGTTTTTAGGTGGTTTCTATTTCATTTTTCATGAGTATTTCAGTTCATAAGTTCTGATCCCTGTATATTAAACATTATTCAATCACCTAAAAAAATTATTTAATTATATAAATATCACATATATTCCTCATATATATATTTATAGTGATACATAAAATTTATAGATAGAAAAATGAATTACACCATTCATGGAGACGGTAAGGAGAATGCACGCTTGAACAATGTTTTCATTTTTTTGAAAAATTGAATGAAAGAAATATAGTTATTGATTAATCTATATAGGATCATTAATATATCATATATATCATATATATTTGTAAAATTATTTCTCATTACCATCCATTTAATATATAAATGAAAAAATAATCGCATCACTGCGTGGTTGTGGTAGTCCAAAAGTATGCCCAGACGATGTAATCGTTTCCCAAACGATTGGAAGGAAAGTAGGTGGATGCGATGGTATAATTAAATAAGTAAAATTATTTCAAAAATATCATATATAAAAATTAAACCCATCTTAATATTTATCCGAAAAATATGGTTATGAGAAATGAATTGTATCGCTACACGGAGACAATAAGTCGTACGTTTTCACAAGCGATAATTTCATTTCTTGTTTGATTTGAAATTGGGAGTATAATGGTTTTTTCATAATCATAACAAAATTTTAGAAAATTTAGGATAATAAAGTTATTATTGTATGATACATATAAAATATTTATTGGAGGTTGATAAGAGTATAAAAGAATGTGATCGATTATGATGATTACCTCTTCTTTGAAACAACCCCTTTAGATTTCATCTAAAGGGTTATAAGGTTGGCCTTTTTGGAAGACCGGAAACTCTAGAATGTGTAAATAGAATCTTATAAGGTAACATGTTAGATTTTTTTCAATATATAAGTCTCAATGTGGTGTAAATAAGTTATTTAGGAGGTTACCATTGATAATTATGTTCAGGGGAACTTTGATAAATGATTAAATTATAAAAGATTCATTCTCAATCCATATGACTCTAAATTGACATAGATTACAAAATAAGATAATATAGGTTTTTAATACCATAAACCAATATAATTTATACATGTTTTTGTGTAATGATAAACCTTAACAATTTCATTAACCCTTAGTTAACCATTTTTTATTTTAACTATAGTAACACCTTTATCAAAAGTAAAGGATTGTAATTTTACTAATAAGGTAAAAATTGGACCATAAATGTGAAATTTATGACATTATAAACCATATAAAAACTAAATTGTGTAATTTAATAATTTTTATGATTTTTAAATAATTAATAAAAAATCATTTTGATAAAATATCATTATTGTCAATTTTCACACTATTCATTTAATTTAACATTAAGAACCTAAATAAAAATGAGTAATTTGAATATAATGATATAAAAAATACTAAATATGTCCTATATATTTGTAAAATTATTTATTCACATTAACCCATACAAATTATATCAATTTTAACATTTTTAAAGCCATTTATTATATAATTTTAGTAAATGGAGAAAATACTTCATCAATGTTGCATAATCAATTATGGTCATTATATAATTACTAAAAAATTAAAATAAAATTATATAAGGAAAATAATTTTATTAATCTCAAAATAAAGACCTATATTCATTAATCACTTACTTTTTTCCCTTTGTTTAGGTGATAAATTATAATATGGTTACTATTCATATTAACAAAAAATAATAGGGAGTAGTTAAAATTTTTCAACATCCCAATTATAAATATATAATTAATTTTATAAAATTAAATACCTATAAATTTAATAAATTAATTTTCATTTAAGTGTGTAAAATGAAACAAAAACTAATTTTTAGTAAAAAACACATTTCTAAGTATAAAATTGGATTTATTAGTATACTATACTTAGAAAATTATTTTTTGAATATTTAAAACATTTAATCAAGTAAATAATATATACATTTATTTAAAATCATAATCTAATATGTATTAATTTAATTTATTGACATAAATTACTGTGCACATATAAAAATAATTTCTCAGAAAAAACATCACTTTTATTATAAAATATTTTTTTAATTCTAATAATTTTATTAATTTACAGACCATATATTTTCCATAACATAGTTATTATAATTAATACCCACCAATAAAATGGATAGGTTTTAATGGGAAAAAAATATTTTAATATTATTATCCAGTTCATCTAAACACATTATTGTGTGTAACCCAAGCTGTTAAAGAACTCAAATTATTTAAAGAGAAATATTTCATAAAAATATCATGGTGTTACAATAAGTGGATTATGATGTTTTTTTACTTATTTGAATCTCAATATCTAGGAGTATTAGGGTTTAGTGACACTTACCTCATAGACTATCACCACCTCACATTTTGAAGAGGGTGAAGGAGATCCAACTATCAGATTTAGAATATGTGGCGATGAAGGGAAACATATACAATAGGGATCAATCACCAGACTGATCTATTGATGCCAATGAGATTCTTTATGTATGTAGCCATGTTTTAGTCCATGAAAGAACTTTTATAGTGATGATGAGAGACTCACACACCTTGATATGGGTCATTCACCAAGGAATTAACAATAAATTCCATGACATTTATATATAGTATTGGTGGCTTGGGATGAAGAAGGATATAATAGGTTTCATCATATAGTGCTCCACCTATTAAGAAGTGAAGGATAAGAACCAATAACATGTTTCTCTACTTTAGTTATTGTGAATTATATAGTGAAAATTGTATGATATTGATATAGATTCTGTGATAGGGTTTCCAGGGATACCCCAAGCTAGTGGTGTATCATTGTTTTTTATTGATCAATTGCCAAATGTTTCTCATTTCCTACTAGTCTGAGAGACTTTTTCTACTGATGAGTTGGTAAAGCTATATTATTTAAAGATTTCATATTTTCATGGGGAAACTTGTTGTATCATATTAAACTAGGACACCACATATCTTTAGTTTCTTGGAAATAAGGAACACAATATAAGAAAAAACATATATGTTATTATAATTCACTTGAAATGATTATTCATAATTTATTCCAAGTTTAATTTCACTTAATATCATATCCTAGGGACATGAATCAAAATAAGGGGGTGATCATAAAGACCATAATTGAATAAAAAATTATATATTTAGATTGTGTCCATGAGGTATAACAAAGGGGAATAATCATAAAAACTTAAGGAATATACTAATACAAAGATTGTGAATCATAAAATAGATATTTTTCTACAATATAAAACTGATACATTCCAAAAAATAACACTACAGTTTATCACAAAGGTGTCATAAATCACAATCACCATGTTTATTCACCAAGGTCTCAAAAAACATGTCATACATAGAGATTAATATTTACCCAATGAATTAGTGAACTATCTTGGAAAACCATTCAAATGTGTTAATTCATGTGATCCACATAGATCATAATAAATAAATTTATCAATAACTTTGGGAGAATAAAGAATTAGTTTTATATAAAATTATTGAGTATATAAGTGCTTAAGGACTTGAACATTACATCATTTTTAACCCAAAAAAGAGAATGTGGGTTTCATAAATTTAAATCCCAAATATATAAATTATTTTTACATATTTATAAATCCTCAGGGATATTGAAGGGTGTTGGGTGTTAAAAATATAAGAATATTTCATGAAAAATAGGGAAATTCAATAAATTAATTAGACAACAAGACAATATACAACATGAATTAAGGAAAGGTAATAATGAGAGGGAAAAAATAACTCCCATGGGTAAAATAGTATACTTGAAGTAATAAGATAATAAAAAGTGTTGGAAAATAATGTTATTAAATATATAGAATACATACCAAGAAAGAGGAACATAAATGGAAAAGAAGAAGAGGGGAGCACCCTTACCTTGAAGAGTTGCTTCTGAAAAGTTGAAGATTGAACCTTAATACCTTAACTACACTATATTAGGACTTTTTTAGAGGTAAAATTACAATAATTTCGCAGCTAATGGATTTTGAGTGGAGTAGAATGGGGGCTGGGTGGGTATTTATAGTAAAATATGAGGAATTATTTAATAATTTCCAAATATAGGTTTTAGAATTCTAGGTTGTGGAAAATACAAAACCATTGGACAACCTATTTTTTTCTCTTGGTTATATAAATTTTAGTCTTTTTCTATAATATTTTAGTCTATTATAACCAAAATCCATTTTAAATGTTACTTTGGATATGGGAAAGTAATTTTTCAAGAAAATATATTATTTTAAATCATAATTTCTATTTTAGGATTTGGAATTCATTTATAGGTTTATAAATTGATTTAAATGGATTAAGATAAATAATATTAATAAAAAAACATATTTTTTGTTGTGTATTATTTTTAATTAATTATTACATCATTATTACATATATATGATGTCTTAAAAAAGCCCAAAAACACAGAACTCTATTTTTTACTATTCATTGAAAAATAATGTATTTTAGAAAATTCTCAATATTTCATCCTAAAATAAATTTGATGTGATGATTCAAATATAATTTTTATTTTATGAAAATAATAATCCTAATATAAGAATTTTAACTTTTAAATTAAAACCATTTTTTTGAAAAATGATAGTTTTTACAACATAATCAACATTATGACACATATAAAATTTTTCTAAAACATTATAATATTAAATTATAATTTATATTTAAATAAATAATTTTTTAAAGAAAATTTCATGAAAATAAACTGTATTTTGAATACCTGAGTTTATTATAAGTTTATATATTTTCTTAAGATACAATTTTATTTATTCTGTATCTAAAAACCTATTTATCAAATTCATATTATATTCATGTGTATTTTATTAAACAATATAATACTAATAATGGGATTGAAAAAATAAATATTTTATTTATAAAAATGAAATTATACTAAGGTATTGATACATAACCCCTTATCACACTGAAATACACTAAAAGTGTAAGGTGTGAAATGGTGGTAGTTTTATAGGGTCTTTCAGGTAACATTAACCTAGTAGGGATCTTCAATTACTTGATCTTCTCATGTAAGTGATTTCATTGAAGAATCACTGGTTGATGACCTACATTTTCATAATCAAGGGTGAACCCCAGTGATGTTATCTCCCCCCAAGACCTAAAAAATAGGCTTCAAAAGGAAGTATACTTGTTGAGGCCATCATTTCCCCTTTCCGTATCAATTATCATTTTTCATTACCCTTTATAAACACTAATTAAAACAATAACATTATTACTAGTGGTCATATTGAACAATGATCAGATAATGGTCATATCATAATGGTCACTTTTCCATTTATACCCTATATATAATTCACCATTCATCAACATTTAATACTATATTCCAAAAGGTTTTTATAGTTCTATTGATAATGTCTATTATATTTCTATCTTTTCTTTTTTCTTTTAATATTTTTCATAGAAGATGTAATATACTTGGTAGATTTTGGACCTATGAAGTATGCTATATCCCGATACTATTACTAGATATAGAAATTGATATAATTATTTGAAATGTAATTTTGTTTGTAATGGTAATTCAATGTACATCCAATATAAAAAATAATAAATTATTTATTATGAAAAAATAGAGTTTTTATTAATCATAGAAGTAATTCTCAATACACATTATTGAAAAATAATGAATTTGAGAAAATTCCCATTTTTAAATCTCTATCTTAATCTTCATAAAAGGATCATCTCTTTAATAATTCTTGATTTTCTCTTGTAATGATGGTTGATAAATAATTTAGAATAAGATCGATGATGTCGCTTACCCTATGAATCCAATGTCCAACCTTACTAGGTTCATGATCAATGGATCTCCATCAATCATCATCATTTCCAAAACACCATGATCTTTCCTACTCAATGCATCTGTGAATTTGTTTTCTATTTTAGGGATGTAATGAATTAAAAAATCATAATATTTATGAAGATTCAACAATATACTTTTTCTCATGTTCAATTTTTTTTATGTATATATACTTCAAACATTGGTATCCTATTTATATATGAAACTTTTCCCAATAACTATATTGTCTCAATATCTTTAATGAAAAAATTAATTTAGTTAACTATAGGTCATTATTAGTATAATTATACTCTAGAGGCTTTAACTATTGAGATGCTTAGGTGATCAACTTGTCAATTTTGATGAGGACACATCTAATCCCATTCAAATATATATCACAATTGATAACAAATCATTCTTTGATAGAGGGTAAAGTTTGCATAGGTGCACTAATTGATATATTATTATGTTCATGGATGCTTCCTTCAAAGACATTTACCCAAATAAACTTGACTTCTTTTTGAGCTAACATTATTTGTGGATTTTATGTCTATGAAAACCTTTTCATAAGACATTTATAATATCCCACAAAAATAAGGAATCTATGGATCTTAGTTATTGTGGTATATTGAGGAAAATCCTTTATAACATTTTTCTTGGAAGGATCAACTGAGATTACTTCATTGGTTTAATATTCACTAATAATGAAACTTAATTCTGCCAAAACACATATTTTTTAAATTTACCAAATAGATTATGCATCTACAGAGTTTATAATATGGACATTAGATAATCCTCACACTCCTACTAAAATTTAGAATATATTAACATATCATCAATAAATACCAATACATATTTATCAAAGCTGTAGTTAAATATTGTGTTCATCAAATCCAAAAATCATGTATGAGAATTAGTCAAACCAAAGAGCTTGACATCAAACTCATAATGTCCATATCTCATTCAGAAAGAAGTATTTAGGATATATTTCTTCTTCACCTTAAACTGATGAAACCCGAATCAAAAATAAATATTGTAAAAGTATTAAGGACCTTGAAATTGGTCTAATATATAACACCCTGATATTTTATAAACAATTTCTTTTTAAATAAATTTAGTTTCTTCGATAGTTTGTGATACATGCAACCCCGATTATAAATGAACCATAATACTATTATAACCCAACTGTTAAATTATAATTATGAATTTTAATAACCAAATTTTATAAATATGCATAATGTTTCTAGGTAAATAAAACATAAAGATAAATAAGTACTAAAATTATTATTAAAGTTATTATATACCTAAAAAATATATTTCCCTCAAAAACAGTTTTTATTTATTTTTCTGAGAAGATAATATAATTATTGTTTCTCTATTTTATAAAATTTATTTAAAAAACTGAAATTAATTTTTGAATTCATCATGTCAAAATTATCTTAGTATTATTTTTTTATAATTTTATGCAAATATTAATTTTTCAATGAATAGTGAAAATAGTAATTTTATTTTAAATTGTCTCTTATTTTAAAGTATTTAAAATGTTAAATTTTATTTTAAAATAGTTTTAAAATTAAAATCAGTTAATTTATATTATTAATAATCCAATTAATCTCATTATAATTAATTTTATGCTGAATTTTAGAATAAAAATGTTTTATACTTAAGGAAACAATTTATCCATAAAATTACTTTTCATCACATATTGTGGATTTAAATTTAAATTAAATATTTCCATTTTTTTTTAATTTCTACTTGATAAAATATGTTCCTTATTTGTAATCATTGGGTCCCAATTTGGAAAATAGGTCCCCTTTATTTTTTTTCATTATGAATAGTAATCGTGGATAGTATTTGTCACCTCCTTAAGGGTGAAACTAGTAAAACAAAGTTAAAATTTTAGGATAAGACTTAAAAATTATGAGAACTGTTTCCATTATCCTATGTTATATTTTTTTTTCATCCTTGTACATCCATGATTCAAATATATAGCCACTTGGTACCATTTTTCTTTTATTATGTCTTTTATATCATTTTAGTAAATGAATAAATACAAAATGTCACTCTCTTGACATTAATATATGTAAAAGTTTTTATATTAGGATAAAAAGAAGATTATTTTGGTTCAAAATGATTATTTAAAAAATGAAAAATTATTGTGGTATTTTGTTTAATTTTTTTGGATGAAATATTTACCTTAAATTCTTAAAAAACACCGACATAATATTTATTAAATTAATAATAAAATAAAATATATGATTTTAAAAATATTAAAATTATATGAATTAATAATTTCGTTCCGAGAAATTTTTACTTAAATATAACATATTATGGATTTGGTAAAGGTTTATATTTTAATTCCATAACCTTCTTGATGACTTTAAAGTCAATGTAAATGAATAGATCCAAAAATAATATTAACAATATTTTATAATAAACAATATTTTATTTTATGATATAAATTTCATAAAAATCCTATAATAATCTAAGTTAATTTTATATGGTATAAAATATCAACCATTATCCATTTATTGATCACATTTCTTTTTTATGGTAATATTCTCGACCCTTAAATAGTATAAAACTTTACTATTTTGGTAATTGTCAAAAGGGTTAATGTGGGGTTAAAATAATGTGATAAGAGTGAAAAATCATATAAAAATCCCCAAAATTTTATTTTACATGATTATATATTTTTATAATTATCCTATATTATAATTATATCAATTTGGATCTATTTATCCAGAACGTTAATTTATAATAATTTAATACATTAAATAATTCCAAGAGTGCCAATCCCATCACTTAAAAAAGAAAACCTCATATCCTTCATTATTCAAAATTTTGGAGCCTTATTTATCAGAAAATACATACTCTAATATCATCCTATATTCAATACCCACATCTTATAACTTTTGGAATTTCCAAATTACAATCCCCTCAAGGCTTAATGTGTAAACAAAAATAGTTTTCTCAATGAAAAGGTATAACTCTTAATCGACCCCATTCAATTTATTTATTCTTATACCTTATATAAATCTATGTAATTCATTATAAAATAAAAAATTTATTATCCTAAATATACTTAAATGTTATTATGATCATGAAACCACTATTACACACCCTATATTCCAAAAATGTCAAGTGAAAGTATTAGTCATGTGTACGTGTGGACTACCGCCTCGACATATCGATTCAATTCATTTTCAAACACCATATTTCATGGATGGATATTATGTTCAGTTTAATTTTTTATAATATATTTACGACATAATTATTATTTTATAATTATAATATCATATATAACTTCTTACCTTCCAATCCTTTGGAAAATGGTAACATTTCTCGGGCGTATGTATGGACTACCTCCTCCATGAAGTGATGTGGTCAGTTTTTTTATTTCTCTTTATATGGATAGCAATAAAGATATTTTTAATGAATATATATTATGTATATGATATAATATTTTTTTTTCAAATGTGCATTATTTTTTTCTTTTCTTTAATTCCATCTGTTGAAAAGTGAAAACAAGGTTCATGCATATATTCGGCCTACCTTTTACATTAATGGTGTAATTCATTTTTCTATATATTAATTTTATAGATGGATATAAATATAAATAAATATAATTTATATATATTATATTGATGTTATTAATAATAACATATATATTATTAAACCATTACCAAAGTAAAATCACTGAGACTACCAAACCAAAACATTCATGAAAAATAAAATAGTTACCACCCATAAACGACAATTTTGATAAGGAATGATTAATAAATGGTTGTTGAAATTTTGTTAGGGGATAATATATAATATTATTAGTATGTAAATGACTCTTTTATATAATTATAATAAATTTAAATTTTTTATATAGGTGGTTAAATCACTTTCCAATAAACTCAAACTCATAGTAAGGGTTTTATGTATCAATATCATTATTTACTAGGTTTTTTTATAATTAATATTTTGATTATAAAATTTCCTGATATACCTCTCATGAAACCCATAAATCTTCTTCTACTATATTTACTTATATATATTTTATATTTATCTTTCATTTTCCTCTATTTATAAACTCAATAGACCAAAGTATTTTTTTTAAAGAAAACTTACTTTATTTCCATCTTCAATCAAAAATACTTTTTATTTCATATACATATTTTCTAAAAATTCATTCAAGATTTTGTTTTGTATTCGACTATAATTGTTTAAATTAATTTTCACCCATGGTTTACTTTTTAAATTTCTTTAAAAAATGAACTTTTTTTCTTGTTTTTCAGCTAAGGAACGTTTTAAACTTATACTGAAAATGTTAAAGGAATATTTGTTTTAACTTATACAACATGAATGAAATTTACCACCCCTATGAACAATAAATTCATTAAAGATTAATTTGAAATATTAAAAGTTTATTTTAAGATGAAATTATTCCGTAATATTTGGTAAATTTTTTATTTTAAATAATTGATTTCAAATTGACAAGGGTATTTTCCTTAATAAGTGTTCTAGTGATCTATTAAAGAATTTTTCATGTATGATAACATTCATTGATATTAATTATGATTTAATCAGTATATTTTAAAATTATAACATCAAAATTAATTTCTTGGTATTTTCTTTAGATGATGAACATTTAAGGATAATTCTATAAATCTTGTTTCTTTTTCACAGTTTTAATTAAGTTGTGCTGAAACCTTTATGAAACTCATTTATTTTTAATGAGTTATGTTATGGTGGAATGATGAGATGTTTATGAAATCCATTTCCTTTCCTTTTTTATGTTATGATGAATGTCTTATGATATTTTGGCACACATATTTATTGTTTTAATCATGTGATGTGTGGGTCTGGAATTATATAAACCCCAATGAATTGTGTAAAAATGGACATCTCATGAGATAATTGGAACATGAATGGGGAGTAACCCATTTTTGTAAGGGAATTTTTCCACTATGACAGTCTTATGGATGGACCTTGACTAAGGATATGATGGAATGTGGAGTAAACCCAATCTACTATGATAGTGTTGGAAGTTATCCTTTAAAACTAATGAAATCATTTTTAATTATTATTTGTATGCAAATTTTTTTTGTCTTATACCAATGTTATGCTCTCATGGATCATGTTATTTGATTTATTTATGGTTTATGTCATATGGACTGTAAATAGTTTTGACATGACTCAATATTATGATATATTATATGCTTGGTATGGTTTTTAAAATGTTAATATTGTGTTATCATACCCTTATTATAATTTTATTATTAATTAATCATTGATATCTCCCTTATTTACCCACATTAATCATATGAGCTCACCCTTTCTTATATTTCCTTTCCCCAGGTTATGAAGAATTGTTTTATGTATGTAATATATAACAATAGTACTATTTTGGAAGATAATTATGGGATATTTTTAAGATCTTTCAGGAAATAAGAAGTTTGTGTATCTAGTCTTCAAATACATTAATCCTTAATAGTCCCCATGCATGTGTTGGTAAAATATAATGAATATTTATCTATTAAGATATAATATTTATGTATAAAAATTATTTTTTCTATAGTTGGTTTCAGAGAAAGGTTTATTTCATATTTCGATATTAGTATTAGGAAACTTCGTTGAAAACCCTAGGGATAAATCTAAGTATAGGATAATATCCAAACGTTTTGGTAAGGAAGTTATTATGTAGTTTTTCTAGAAATACATCATATTTTTTATACTATATGTGGAATTTGTTTTTACATAGATTCATCTATGTGTAATAACTATAAAAGAAGTTTTTTATTATATCTTGACCATTATTTTATAGCACAGTGAGTGTAAACTTACCACACACTTGATTTGACACTCATTATGGATATACTAGGGTTAATTCACAATTTATTTATGAACCACTATGAATTATTTGAATATATGATGATCATTGAATACTTAGGATATACCTAATGTGTCAATGATTGAAAACAAGGTGTTATAATCTTGAAATCCTATAAATTATTTTCATGATTATTTGATTTCCCACAATGATTTTTTCCATAGTATGTTTTTTGGTTCTAGACAATGTATAAAACCCAAAGGAACTACGATAATATTTAATGTGAGTTAAAATTAAATTATTGACTTATTGAGAGACCAAATGTTATGGGAGATGGAATAAAAACATATTTATTTTATGCATATGAAACATTTTAATTCCTTGAATCACATTGAGCTTATAAACAAGAATAAGAGGGAATAATATCATATTGATTACTTTGTGAGGAGACATACACCATCTTTTAGTAGGTCTACTTATTAACTAGTTACTGAGTGATCGATCAGTACCAGTAAAAATCTATTTTCCATTATCTAGTGTCTGGACCTTGAAAAAGTTATTTAGTCTATATATCACTTAGAAGGAGAAGCAGATAAATGGTGGAATATTATCAAGAACACTATGAAACATGTAACAATTTACTTTATGTAGTGGGATGAGTTTAAGATCTTATTATTTAACTACTTTCCTAAATTTATTAATACGAAAATAGAGAATTGATTCCTTGAGCTAAAGAAAAAGGATGATGAACCAATTAGTACATATAAGGAAACATTTACAAGACATTGAAGGTAAAATTATTGTATTATCATCTAACATAAAAGTATAGATGAGTTATTATTTAGTGTCTTAAAACAAATTCTATAAAGAGAGTTATTCATAAAGTAATTCAGTAGGTAGGAAGAAATCAGTTGATGTGATATCAATGTGGAAATGAATATTAAAGTTACCCATTAGTCTCAGAGTTTTCAATGGAAAATAAATATATAATTAAAATTAAATTAAAAAAAACATAGATAGAAAATATGATCTTTACTTTATATGTGAAGGGTGGAAGTAAAAAAGAGTAAATTATATTAGTGGAACTAGTAAGATTTTTATGTGTGTAAAGGAAAGTCATTAGACAATTAAATTTCATAGTGATGGGAAGAATAAGTAAGCTAATGATGTAGAGAATGAACCACTAAATGCACCAACCACAATCTAGTGTTTACAATTTAAGGAGTATAGGAATTATGATAAAAAATTATACAATTTGATGGTTAATTAGGATGATAAAAAAACCTATTATTAATATATGAAATAGAAAATACCATGATATCAATATGCCAATATTGAGTATCATAATGGAGAGGGGAAATTTATACTTACCAAAAACTCTAGAAATTCTAATGACTTATTTGATTATGGACAAACCCACAATTTTATATCTGAAGAATTTGATAAGGGTATCACAGTACCACCCCAACGATTAGATGTTTATTTAGTATTGGAAACATCTAATGGTATAATAATCACATCTCAAGGCTATATTTCTTCTTTGATTGAAGCTTTTTGAAATGTGCTTCCTAAAATTGTTATTATTATCATTCTAGTTTAATTTGGTGTTATCTTAGGAATTTATTGACTATATTTACATAAATACCACATAAATTAATGAGGAAGAGAAATCACATTTGATATTATAGTTCAAACTATGACTGTCAATCTGTGCAATGATAAATATGAGCATCTAATGGAAATTGTATCGATTTTATGGGTCTTTATTCCTATTCAAAATGGGGTTTTATTTCAAATAGTTAGACAAAAAATCATTAACAAAGAAATTACAATTGTATAAGAGTTTTTTGATGTTTTTTCTAGAATATTTTCCTAGTAGTCCTTCAAATCTTGAAGTTTAGTTTTCAATAGAAATCATACCTAGAGCTACTCCGATTTAAAATTATTTTTTTAGAATTTCCCTAATTTATTTTATATAATTAAATAAGTAACTCGAGGAGAATAGGGATAAGGGATTCATTCATCTAATTGAATCACCTTGGGGTGTACATTTTCTTTTGGTTAATAATAAAGATATTTAATGAAACTCTACATTGATTATCAGGAACATAACAAGATCCCAATCTATAATATTTATCATCTTCCCCATATTGGGGATTTTTTGTGTATTTATGATGATATAAATATTTTTCCATGATTAATATGAAATTTAGATATTATTAGTTAAGGGGAAAAAGTGACGAAATACCCATGGTATCCTTCTGTATGAGGTAAGGATACAATGAATTTATAGTGATTCTATTTTTCTTACTGACTCCCCTGATATATTTATGGATTTAATGATTAGAGTCTTTATAGATTACCTTGATTATGTTGTATTAGAATTTACAAATGACATTATTACATATTCAAAGACTAAGGAAGATCATGATCATCATTTGATGATTGTTCTAAAGACCCTTGTGAAGGAGAATGTGTATGAAAATTTTACCAACTATGGATTTTGGATGAAAAAAGTTTCATTTTTTGGATTATATAATCTGAAGATATAGTATCTTGGTGGATCCATTAAAGACAGAAGTTATTTAATGTTGGGCCAGACCAACCACTATTTCTAAGATCCATAGTCTTTTATTTTTGGATGGATACTATGGAGAAATAATGGAGAATTTATTTTGACTTTCTAATCCACTAAGTATGATAAATTGGAAGGGAGAAAAGTTCCTCTGGATAGATGAATGTGAGGAAGGTTTGAATGAACTGAATAAAAGGTTTTTAGTGAACGTATGATTACACTAATCTATATTAAGGAATTGTTTTTGAATAATAGTACTTCATCGAATAAAAGAATTGGGTATTCCCTATTCAAGAATGATATGGTGATAGCTTATGACTCACACCAATTAAAGGGCCATAAGAAAATTTACCCAATATACGATCTCAAGTTATTCATGGTATTTCTTCATTAAAGATATGGAGGAAATATATTTATGGAGAAATTTGTGACATATATACTGATCATAAATGTTTATTGTATATATTCAATTAGAAAAAGATGAATATAGTTCAGATAATATGGTTAGAACAGTTTTAATATTATTACTCTTCATTACATTACCACCCTAAGAAAGTGAACAAGGTTGTGGATACTCTGAGTAAAAAGGATCATGCAAGCTTATCTTTGAGGAAATTCACAAATGATACAATATTTATAGATTTTTAAAGGATATATCTATAAATATTAATATAAGGTATGGAATATGATCTTTCTCAAATGAGTTCTCAACTATTTATTCAAGTTATGATTAAAGAGGCACAAGAGAAATATTTATAATTCTAAAATAATGTGAGAAATTTTCCTAAGTTCAACCTTGATTATGATGTAATGATAAGTTTCAAGAATCATATATGTGTCCCATCAATAAAAAACTTAAAAAATGATCTATTGGATGATGATAATAGTTCATCATTCTCTATTAAACCTAGTAGTAAGAATATTTATAGGTAAAAAAAGAGTATTTATAGTGGTCTTACATGGAAAGATATAATGCCGAGTATGTATCTTGGTGTTTTTTATGTCATCATATTAATACTGAGAGGAATAAATATATGGGGATGTTACCACCATTAACCTTATAATAATGAAAATGAAAAAAATATCACCATCGATTTTTTTCACAAGTCTCTCTAAAAATGTAGAGGCCATAATGATATATGGGTTATAGTTGATTGCCATAAAAATTAGTACACATCATGGATATCAGATAATATTTATCTCTTGATCAAATTTCCAAAATATATATTATGTAAGTGTTAAGGTTTCATGAAGTAATATATTCTATTATATATGATCAGGTTTTGAGGGTTACCTAGATGTTTTGGTGAAGTATTTAGCAAGATATAGATATAGAGTTGAGTTTCAGTATTTCTTATCACCCTCAGATAGATGGTCAGTCTAAGAGAACTATTTAAAACTAGGAGGATATTCTGAGGCCTTTTTATGGATTTTAATGGTGTTTGATACTAACACTATGACAAACCATATTTTAGTATACTTTAATTCATAATTTATTATATAAAGGTACATATTATATAGTCCAAAATGATCATAAATATCAGTGTATTTGTAAAATAAGGTACATATCGTAAAAAATGACAATATTATTGTAATGAAATTATTGAAAACTTACTTAACATGCTCCAAAAATTACATCCTAAAACTGCACAGGATAACTTGGATACACACATAATATAGGAGTGAGATCTAAAGCCTATTAAGGGAATTAACAAATTATATCATAAGGTGAATTAGTACATTTGAGAAATATTAATATCAAGGTAAAATAAGAGGGATAAGTATCATATTCTTGAACAATAGGAATGATATAACATGATATCATAAATGAAACATGGAAATTTGTAAATGACATAAAATAAAAGATAATAAACATTATTAAAGGCTAACTACTAATAAAACATAACATAGAGTGATTATGATAACATCCCATGAAATTTATAGGGAATCTCATGTGCAAAAAACATTACCCAGTGCATTGGAGGGATATATAATTTCTGGCCCACAAGTCACCTTCATGTCATGTCTATGAATAATTGTGACACATAGATCACTCAAAAAAGGATCTTGTTTTATCACATTTAATCCCACAACTAAGGATTTTGGGATACATAAATTTAATTGAAGAAAAAATGGGTGGATAAGTACATATAGGTGAATTTTATTTACCGTAAATGTGCATGAGTATTCGTAACATAAATGTTTGGCATGGAAAATTACAGGATAATTTTGTAAACATAATATGGGTACTCAAAGATTAATGGTATATATTAATCATAGTTAAATGGATCTATAATAATTTTTAAATCATAATATAATTAATAGGTATGTGTGGAAATATATCCTAACACAAATAAGAGGAAACACTAATGGAAAAATCAATTATAACCATCGTTCGGAACCCTGGGTGTAGGATATACCCATGGTTCCATAAACTGTGGGATACTGAGGAATCAGAATAGATCTATACTAATGGTTTTATAGAACATATATAGATTATGTCTAGAAGAATTATTTCTAAAATATTAACATTACATAGAAGACGAAGCATTATATAATTTATTGTCCCAAATTTAAAAGATGAGTTACTGATTCTAATATGAATTAAAACTAGAAGATGATAGATGAAGAAAGGTGCACATTTGGAAGATATTTTGAAGTTAATAAAGAATGTATATACGTTTTCAAAAGTTTATTTTTAAATAAAATATATTTTTTATCCAAAATATGAAGTTACGATCATGGGAATTAGAATGTAGATATATATATATATTAAAATAAAATTAATACAATAGTTTTTTCTATTTGTAATAATTTGAGGATTCTTGAAGGATGTTATATAAGTTTTATAAGATGATTATATACTGATCATTTCCTATGACAATCATCATGACTATTTGAAAATAGTTCAAGATTCATATTGAGTATGGAAGATAGATTTTTTCTATCATAAATGGAGAAGTATATGAATGTTTTAAATCTAAAACATGAACCAAAGACATGAGGGATAAATAAGATGGAATGTGAATATAGAAATCAAATCAAGAGATGCTAAGGATTCTCTTAGAGAATCACTTACTAGAAAAAAATTCCAAAAGATGAAGTAGAAATTGAAGAGGTTGATGTGGAAGACCAGAAGTATGAGAAGTTAGTAATTCCTATTACTTCAGTCGATGTAAATATGAAAGTGTTTACGTTTAATATTTTATTAACTAATTTATATTTTGAATAAGTTCATGAGTAGATTATAATAATCTAAAAATTAGAAGATCAAAAGTTAAGAAAAATAGAATAATTCATAAGTTAAATGATTAGAATATGTGTATAATATAAGTATTCATAATTTTGAATAGTAGAAGATGTTACAAGGGAATAACTCTTGGAGATCCATATTTACGAAAGAATAACATTTATTTAAGTGTAAAAGGGGAATCAAGATGATAATTTATCTAATTTGTGAAGATAGAATTTTAAGGAAAATAAAACTCTGAGAAGTTCATCCATCTCATGAAGAGTATCGGTGTTGAGAATAACATGTTCCCTAATTACCCAACTGTAAACAATTTTTTACAAAAGTAATACAATATTTTTATGATACTAAATATAGACACAACAAGGAGTCAATTTACACATAGGGGATAAACCTTATAAAGGTAATTTATGTTGTTGTCTTTTATTTATTTAACACTTCACACATGGAGATATTTTTTGGGAATTCATATATATTACATAGTCTCCCATATCTACTCATTATAAATTCCAATGCCCTCAATCCTTATTCATGGGAATTCATATTCATTCCTAGAAATTCCTAATACCACCCCAATTATTAATGTTTCTTGGGAACTCCAATGGTTCAGACATAGATTTTAATATAAGAATACTGGGATGGAATAAGGTATATGGGCTATGGCTACGGGCTGGCACAAGTGTCCGGGAATCAAGGAATCATGACTCGGGAATGATTTTGCCCACAAAAAATTGCTTAAAATAACATCAAAAAATAAATAAAATTTCATCATGACTAATCTTTACAGCGGACGTCTACACTAAATGAAATGAAAATAAACAAAAATAGCATAGTAAAAAGGTATAAAAGAAATAAAACACACAAATTAATTTCTATACTACCCTGATCTCTCTCCCCTACAATGAAAACCACATAGCCACCTCCAGTTCCCTTCTGGACCCCTTTTTAGAATATAACTACCCTTTGTTTGTAGAAAGTAGTAAAAGACCTAAGTGTACGATGAGATAAAGAAAATAAATAAAAAACTAAACGAGAACATGAATTCTGGTTAAGGTGGATAATTCCTAAAATGAAAAATAATTATTCAATCAAGTAGAAGGTTTTGAAACGAAGTACCACAAGTCTTTCTACTCAGAATCGATCATAAATTGTAAGGAAAAATTATGAAAGGTGTGAGATATTGAGGCATTCTATGGATAAATGTATTAAAAAATTTACTTATATATTTTTCCAATAATGAAAAATGAAAATAAGTTGAGAAAAATAATCAATAAGAGAAGTAATTTATAAGGGGAGTAAAATCTAGGGTAAGAAAGAGAGGAAGTTCGTGTATCATTGATAGTGAGTGTTATTCACACATTAATGGAGATACTAAAATCATGAAATATATGGAGGATCGTGAATGAGGATTAGTTATATTTTGAAATGATAGATCTTTGTGGATCGAAGGTATTGAAACTACTGATATTGAATCAAAATGACATAAATCAAAAAATGTGGTATTTATCTATGGAATAAAATAAAATTTACTTAGTGTCAGAAAACATTTGGAAAAGGAAAACTATATCATATTTATAGGTGAACCCTTTCATTATCATAAAATCAAAGGATGGAAAGTTAGTAATATAGGATAAATAACACATGTGATTTCTTTTAAACTAGTAACCTATCCAATTCAATCTATGATTTAAAATTATAGTGATTATATATTCCACATAATACTTGATCATATTCACCAATAAAACATGATAAATATTTATAAACAATAACTTGTGATATATAAGTCCAAACTAAACAGGTATAGAGAATCAGTTTGTGACACCTCACTAAAAGAAAAGATGGTACTTGGGAAAAATTAGAAAGTGGATATTCAATATACTAGACTACTATAACTTTTATATACTCAAATGTGTGTAGTCTAATGAGTAAAAAGTAAAAAATGTTTGTCATTATTTTATTACATTTATTGATGTTTATAATACTCCATATAGAGAATAAATCAAAGGCTTTACAGATGCTCAAAATCTTTAAAAGAAATTTTTAAAATAATCTTGGTGTTAAAATAAAGAGTGTGAGATAAGAAAATAAAAATGAATACACATTAAATTATTTTTATATATAATTAATGAATCATATAATGATGCATTAATATATCACATTATACACCCCTTAACAAAATTGTGTGACTAAGAGGAATAACAGAGGTATTATGGACATGGGATGAACAATGGTAGCTAAAAACATTATTTCATATTTCATTTGGACTGAAGAAATGTGAAATCTTATGCCCATTTAGAATCTTTTTTTATTGAAACTAGGAAATCAAAAGACTTTTTATGATATATTTCTCGACAAAAATCCTACTATCAAATACTTCAAAATATTTGGATTCCCTTATTACTTGTTGATTAAGAATTTAAATGGGAATGTTTAATGAAGGAGTTCAAGAAGGGGTGTTTATAGGATATATTTCCAATGGAAATGGATAAAATAATGGAGCAAAAATAATAATAATCTTGATCAATGTTTAAATGTCAAAATAAATGAAAATTACCATAAACCTAATGTTATTATTAATCCCGAAAATTAATTTGACGATAGAGGCATCAAATTTAGATGAAAAATTTTAATATTGAGAATTTCACTATCCAACAAGATGCTCCTATAAAAAACTATATAAGGTTCAAGTTAGAAAAAAAACAAGGAATGGAGATGAAGGGGGAGGAAGATGCTGGGAGGTGGAGGAAAATGCTGGTTGGTTGAGATAGGGAGGTGAAATAAAGGAAGCATACACTGACGCAGACTCGGAGGTTGGATGGCGGAGGGAGAGAGATGGGGGTCTGGAGGTGGAGGCAGATGCTAGGAGGTCGATGTGGAGGTAGTGTCTGGGAGGTCAATGTGGAGGCAGAAGCCAGGAGTTCAAGGCGGAGGCTTGGAGGTTTAGGTCAAGGTGGAGGCGGGGAGGAGTGGGGAGGCATAAGCTCATATGAGGGGGCTTGTCGAAGTTGGAGGGGGAGGAGGAGCCTGAGGGAGGCAAGATATATTATTGATATGTTAGGTATATACCCATATTTTTTTTTAAAACGATAGCTATATATTCAATAAAATACTCTATACCCACGGTTTAGTGAAACTATGAGTATAGATCCACTAGCTTAGACCCCATTTCCATTAGTTAATATGGCATAATATAAAGGTGGTTCGTGAATAAAGAGGAGAAAAAGTGGATCTGTTACCTTGAGAGGGCACTTATAAATTTTTTGGTTGAGTATACTAAGATATTAAGGGAACTTTGAGAGTACTATATAGAGGGGAGATAAGCATATTTTCATTATTCAAGGGATTTGAGTGTAGAGTAATGTGAGTTTGGATGGGTTTATATAGAAAAAGATAAGAGAATTATCTACTAATTTCAAAAATTACGTTTTCTTGTATATATGATAATTTAATCAAAACCTAAAACCTTACCATGGGTTTTTCCCTTTTATTATACCAAATTGAAGTTGTTTTAGTTATTTGACAATTTTAAGAACTGATCTCATTGAAAGAATACCCTAGGTGAAGTGGAAGTTATCCATGCTTACAAAGTATTGATTTCAAAAAATGAAAATATAATATAGGTATTTGAGTATTAATTCAGGGTTTATAAAATTAATTAAATAAATTAAATAATACATAATTTTAAAGTGGAAATGTGTATTTGGTTGTGTATACATTTCATGGAATATATGACCTTAATTTTTGGTCATTATGATGTCTTAATCCATTCCAAATATTTATAAAATATTTTCCAAAGGATTTTAAGGTAAAAAGGTAGATTAGGTATTATAATTTTGAAGGAATAATAATATCATAAATATCATATATATAAACATTAAACCTTCCATAATAGCTATCCATTAAATATAGTGGTGGAAAATGAATTCTATCACTATGCAGAGGCAATAGTCCACATGTACACCTGAGTGATAATTTTATTTCCCATTTGATGGAATATAATGTGGATAATAGTGGTTTCATGGTCATAAAAAACATAATTATATTTAGGATATTGATGTTATTATTTTATAATGAATTCCATGGATTTATAGAAGGTATAAAAAGAAATAAATTTAAAGAGGTCACTTAAGAGTTATACATTTTCATTGGGAAAACATTTCTAGATTACACATTAAGCCTTGAAGGGACAATATTTTGGAAATAATGAAAGATCTAAGTTTGGTTGAAGTATATTAGGAAGATACTAGAGTATGTATTATTCAGGTTATAAGGCTCATACATTGTGAATAATAAAGGAGGGGAGGTTTCGTTATTTATGTGATGAGAGGGGAACTCTTGGAATTACATAATGTATTAAATAAATATAAATTAAATTTCATGAAAAAATCAATAAAAAATTATTTAATTATAATTTAGAATTATTATAACAAGAAATAATCTTAGAAAAATAAAATTTGGACAAGTTTATGTGATGTTTCTCTTCTTATGGCATTGTTTTAACCCCCTGTTAACCCTTTTCACAAGTACCAAAATAGTAAAGTTTTATACTATTTAAGGAAAAAGAATGTTACCATAAAAGGAAAATTTGTTGATAAATAGAAAAAAGTTGATATGTTTAACCATATATTCCAGTCACTTTTCGGAATATAAGATTTTTTTGAATTTCAAATCATTCAATAAAATATTGTTTTTTATAAAGTATCATAAATATCATTTTTGGATCTATTCATTTACATTGACTTTAAAGTCATCAAGACATGTATGAATTAAAATGTAATCCTTTCAAAAATTCCTGACATTTTATATTTATATAAAAAAAGTTTTGAATTTAATAATTCATCCAAAAAACATTTAATATTTTAAAAAACATTTATATAATTTTTCTATTAATTGAATTAATATAATGTCGGCATTGCATAAGTAATTATGACAAATATTAAATCATAAAAATTAAATATAAAATACCATGATATTTTTTTCAAAATTCAAATAAACATTTATATCCAAACATACCATCTTTTTATCCTTATGTAAAAATTTTAGATATATTAAAGTCAATAGTGTGACATTTTGTATTTATTCTTTTCTTAAAATAATATAAAGGACATAATCCAAGGAAAATGGAAACTAATGGCCATATATTTGAGACAAGGCTGATAATAGATTAACTAAAATAATAAAATAAGATAAATTAAAGTTTAATAGAATTTTTTTGTCTTATCCCAAATCATTAACTTTGTTTTACCCGTTTTACCCTTACTGAGGTGATAAATACATAACTCGATTACTGTTCATAATGATCAAAAACTAAAGGAGTCCCATTTACCAAATTTGAACATACTAATTCCAAATATAAATTAAATTTTACCAAATTAAAATTCAAAAAAATTCGAAATAAGTTTTTTAAAATTAAATCCACAATACACAACGAAATGCAGTTTTCAAGAAAATTTATTTTCTTATGTATATAATTTTTTTTTCAAAATTCAAAATAAAATTAATGAAAATTAGCACAATTGAATTATTCATAATATAAATGAACTAATTTTAATTTTCTAAATAATTTAAAATAAAATATTACTTTGTAAATACTTTAAATTAAAATATAGTTGTCAATCACAAATAGTATTTTCACTATTCATCAAAAAATAAATCATTTCAGAAAATTATAAAAATTTAAATATAAGATAATTTAAATACTATTATTTCAAAAATATTGTTAATTTTTGAAATTATGTTTTATAAATGTGGTAAAAAATATTTATATTATGTTCTCACAAAAAGCAATAAAAATAATTTTTGTGGTAAAATATATTTTTGAAAAATAAAAATTCTTTTCTAAAAATTGAGTACTTATTTATCTATTTATTTTATTTATCTAAATAATTTACGCATATTTTTCAAATTTTGTGATTCATACTCATAATTAAAATTTAAAGGATGGGTTATATTGTTATTATGGTTCATTTAGACTTTTGGTTGCTGGTATCACAAGCTATTGAAGAAAGATAATTTTAAATAAAATATATAATAAAAACTCATTGTGTTACATATTAAACCAACTTAAAGGGAATCAATTATTTTCCATGATTGATCTTTGATCTTGGTATCATCAATTAAAGGTGTAGAAGGATAATATCACAAATACTACTTTCCAAATGTGATATGGAAATTATGAGTTTTTTGTTATACTCTTGAGTTTGACTAATTCTTCTACCATATATATGGATTTGATAAATAGTATCTTTAATTACTACCTTTATTAATATGTATTGGTATTTGTTGATAATATTATGATATATTCCAATTTTCATGAGGATCATAAGGATTATCTAAGGGCCATATTAAAATCTCTGATGAAGGAGAATCTATTTGGTAAATTCCAAAAATACGAGTTCTCAATGAAACATGTTGCATTGGAGAAGGAAATGTCAACATTCAAATCGCGCTGCAACGGGTGACTCCAAACCCTAACCCATGTCACTGATTCTTGCTCTCTCTGATGGCTGGTTTCGATCCAGAGTGGGAAGTTGCTTCCCCTTCGGTTCTTGCATCTGTTGAGCCTGCATCTCCAAATATCGAAGTAGGAGATTTCCAAATCCCTATTTGCAATGATCCTGTTTCCTTCCGAGTTGCGTTAAAAAGTACTGATCTCAGTAGCGAGAAAGATCACAAGCAACCTCTTTTCAAAAAATTGGATGATGGTGGTTTCTCGGTTGATGCTAATCCGGAAGCTCTGAAGCAGAGGGAACAACTATTCAGGTATTCGGTTCTTAGTTGAATCTCTTATAACACAGGTGATAAGCCTTGGTCTATCCTTGAATTAAAGAATAGAATTGCATATTGTTGGAGCTCTCCAAAATGGAAGATGGTTCCCTTAGGTAAAGGGTATTATCACATTCTCTTAAGCTCTCAAAGTGAACTTGAGCAGGTATGGAAGATTGGCAATTTACATCTTAATCCTGGTTTTCTTAGAATCTCAGATTGGGATCCTACTTTTAATCCATACACTCACAAAAATCACTTGGAACATGTGTGGGTTAGAATTCATAGGCTTAACTGGTTCTTTTAGCATCCAAAAATTTTAAATGATATTTCTTCCTGCCTAGGTTCCCCTATTAAAATTGATCATAAAACCTTATTTGGGGATCTTGGCTTATTTGCTAGAATTATGGTGGAGGTCAACTTAGCTAGTGAATTACCATCTTCAATAGTTTTTAATGCCCCTGATCATAAAGTGGAGATCAGTATTGAGTATGAAAATAAACCACCTTTCTGTGAGGTTTGAAAATTAATTAGGCATAATTTTGCCATTTGTAGAGTTTCGAGGAAGCAACTGGATCCTCCAGCTAAAAATAATTGGAAAGAGGTTAAGCATACCAAAAAAGGGAAAAATACTATGGGAAAACCTGATCCCCCTACAAAAAAGAATGATATTTGGGTCAAGAAATCCATTGCTCCATCAAACCTAGATGGAAAATCTTGGGTTGTTTTGGTAGAAGAGGAGGATGATTCTCAAAATAATGATAAACCTGTTGATTTAAAAGGATCTGTTGATAACTATAATAAAACTTGTCCTAATAAGATCCTCCCTAATCCTATTCCCAATTCTGTTAATATTGCCTCTTCCTCTGGTACTTCTTGTTTGAATGTGAATCTGTGTAGGGATTTGGAAGGCTCAATACCTTCTTCCAAATATAAAGATGTTGCCTCTAACATGATACACTGTAATAATGTTGCCTCTGCTGACCCAGGTAACACTGTGATGTCTAATACTGAAGTTAATAGTGATCCTATTGTTACTGCAGTTCCTTTACTTAAGTCTCAATCTGATAATGGAACTTCTGGAACTCATGTTGATCCCTCTTTATCACACAATTTTGATCCTACCCTGAATGTACATACTGTTTCTATCTCTTTTCAGAAGGATGAGTCAAATTCTCTGACTGACATGCATATTTCTGCTCCATTACAGAAACAGTTTGACATTGCTAGTGCTGTTCTTATTGAAAATTCTGATATTATTTCTTTTAGTTCTGACACACATGCTGGTAATGATAATCCTGATAATTCTCAATTGGATTGCATCAATAAACACACTTCACTGCCTACTCTTGAATCTATTCAGAATCCTGCTCACTGCTTGGTTAACAGTAAGGTTTCTATTTCTTCTACTATTAACCAGATTTTGGACCATAACCCTCTTCCTGATTCTAAATGTTCTAAACCTGCTGATCTTGAAACTGTCTAGAATGAGACTGAATCTTAAACTGAGAAATCCCCTTCTCATGATGTTATTCCTAACACCAATATGAACATTTCTATTCTGCCTCTTGAAAAGGTCTCTACTCATAAGGCTGAACAAACCCAAAAACTGGACAGTTCTGCTCCAATGTCTTCCTCAGATCCTGCTTCTATCCCTAATGCTGATCTGAATGCTTATCTCTCTCACAGTTCTGAATCAGAGGGGAGTCAACATAATTTATCTTCTACCTCAATGGTTACGAGATCCCAAAAAAAGAAGGGTTCTGGTTAATCAAAAAAGAAGAAGGGTTCTAACCCAAGACATAATTGGAAATGAATTTTCTCTTCTGGAACTGTCAAGGGGTGGCCAATAATGACACATCCATTACTCTTAGGAGGTTTTTAAACACTAATAAACCACACGTTTTTGCTATTGCTGAACCTATGGTCAATTTTAAAATGAACTTTATGAGATTTGGAGCCTTAAATTACAATTTTCTGGGTTCTTGTAATAACAGTTCTCATGTTGACTCTATGTGTATCTTTTGCCACAATACTTTAAATAATATTAACATATTTCGAGTTTCTGATCAGCAGCTTACTTGTGAATTCGTATGGAATGATAAGCACATCTATTGTACTATGGTTTATGCCAAAAATAGGTATTAGGATAGGAGAGTTTTATGTCTTGAACTCCTTGATATTGCTAGTCTTATTCAGGACTCTTGGATTGTTTTGGGAGATTTCAATGCCATCTTTACTTCATCTGAAAAAATTGGTCCCTCTCATCTTTCCATCTCTTCTCGAGAGTTTAAATCTACTATTGATGACTGTAGCCTATTTGAGATCAACCTTATTGGTGCAAAATACACCTGGTACAAAAAACATTATAATAATAATGTTGCTAGTAAACTTGATAGAGCCTTTGTCAATATGAAGGCTCTTGATATTTGGGATAAAGTATCTAGTGTCACTCTTCCTAGAATTAATTCAGATCATCATCCCATTCTTGTCAATATCCTTATGAATGATCAAACACCTTTCGTCCCTTTCAAGTTTAACAATGCTTGGTCTTCAAATCCTGATTGTGTCACTTTTATTTCTAACACTTGGAATTAAATGAAGCATCTTAAAGATTCTTATGCTTGTTTGCATAAATTGAAAGTTCTTAAGCAAGATCTCAAAGGTTGGTGTAAAAACTCAATCTCTCAAATAGACCTTGACATCTCCTACCTTGAAGATGAGCTCAGTCGCTTCCAAATTGAGAACACTAATTCTGATTTTATTTTGGATCCTCAGTTGGAAGCTAATATCTCTTATAAACTTAATTCCCTACTTACTTTTAAGGACAATATTTGTAAACAGATGTTTAGAACTAAATGTCTTACAGATGGTGATCGCAATACTAAATTTTATAATTGTATTCAAAGAATCATAAAGACCAGTCGTCCCCTTACTATGCTGATTCATAATGACTTGGTCATTGATTCTGAAGAATCCATTACAGATCATGTTATTTATTATTTTTATAACACTCTTAATGGTCCTGACAGAAATGTTGATCTTAAACCTGACATCATTCCTTTTCTGGTTGATGAAAGAGATAATAAATCCCTATTAAGCACTCCTCTTGAACATGAAATTAAAGACATTGTTTTTGGGTTAAACCCAGATAGTGCTCCTGGTCCTGATGGATTCAATAATGGGTTTTTCCAAACTCATTGGGATATTATTCATCATGATGTTTGTAACCTTGTTAGGATCTTTTTTACTCATGGTTCTCTGCCCCAAGGAATCAATGCCCAATTTCTAACATTAATTCCTAAGGTTGGGAATTCTGTTGAGATACACCAATTCAGACCTATATCTTTGATTAACACTATTTATAAAATCATTACAAAAATTATTGCAAATAGACTTGCGCCTATCTGCAATAGAATTGCCACTTGGAATCAATTTGGTTTTATCAAAGGAAGATCCATTCAGGACTGCCTATATCTTGCTTCTGAATGTACGAATGCTTTATTCAAAAAAACTAGAGGTGGTTGTGTGGCCATCAAACTAGATATTAGGAAGGCTTTTGATACCATTGATTGGAACTTTATTTACAAAGTTCTTAGTAACTTTGGTTTTAATGACTCCTTTATTGGAAGAATCAAGACTCTTTTTCACTCTACTCATATCTCCATCCTGATTAATGGTACTCCTCATGGATTCTTTAAATGCACTAAAGGTGTCAGGCAAGGAGACCCTCTTTCTGCCATCCTCTTTGTTATTGTTGAAGATTACCTTAGCAGACTCATAAACCACCAGGTTGAACAAAATTTGATTAAACCTATTCAGGTGGCTAGGAACTTAAATGCCCCCACCCATATTTTATATGCTGATGATATTATTTTATTCATAAAAGTGGATCAGAGAAATCTTCAAGCCCTCAAGCAAGCTATATCTCATTATGAGGATGTCTCTGGTCAAGCTATTTCCTGGAACAAATCTCATATCTATTTTGGAAAGAATTTTCCTGCAAGAAGGAAATCTGGTATCATAAATCAACTGGGTATTAAAGAGGGCCTTTTACCCTTCAATTATTTGGGGGTTCCTCTATTTTGGGGACGTCCCAAAGCTACCTATTTTTCCAATATTATCTCTCATATCACAAATCAACTTTCTAATTGGAAAGGGAAGTCTCTCTCCATGGATGGAAGAATCTGTTTGGTCAAATCGACCATTGTTTCTAAAATGGTCTATTCCCTCATGGTTTATAAATGGCATGTTGGTATCCTTAGAAAAATTTCTATTTACATTAAAAACATCATTTGGTCTGGAAGCATCTTTGAAAGGAAGCTTGTCACAGTTCCTTGGAATTCTTGTTGTAAACCCATTGATAATGGTGGAATTGGCATTAAAAATTTAAAGTTGTTCAATGACGCTCTTTAGGCTTGCCTTACTTGGCACATCATTAACTCTTCTTCTAAAGCTACTGATTTCCTTAAGCATAGGTTTTTTTATAAGCTTTTAAAAATTAACTTGAATTTCATTAACTCTTCCATCTGGCTGTCCATCCGTGACTCTTACCAAAAAATAATGCAAAATTCTAGGTGGATTTTCAGTGCTGATTCTAACATTAACTTTTGGTGTGACAAATGGTGTGGTAGTCCTCTGATTTCTTTATTACCCCTAGTAATCCTCCCGAAGTTACCAATCAATCTATAAAATAGGTCTTACAATCTCCTGATTGTGTTCTCCCTGATTGTATTTTGCAAACTATTGAGAATTATACCTTCTATTCTATTGGTGACTTTCTTATTTGGTAACCCTCTTCTAATGGTATTCTAGACTCTAAAATCTTTTATAATCATAATTTCCTTGATCATGATTCTAATTTCTACTGGGTGAATAAATTTAACAAACCCTATATTAAACCTTCCAGGCTTACTCTTATTTGGCGCATTGTGCACAACAGATTACCTTTGGAAACTAATCTGCAAGCCTTTGGCATTTTTCTTTGTTCTATGTGTCGATTGTGTAATCAACATAGGGAAGATTCTAATCATCTTTTTCTATCTTGTGCTACAGCCTCTTCTCTTTGGAATTACATCTTTGATCTTTTCAATTGAAAAAAGCTCATTAATGACTCAATTACTCTGTTTCTAAATAATTGCACTAGACATGAAGCTTCCCTGCAGGTCAAAAATCTGTTTCTTGTGGCAGTGGCAGAGCTCCTGTTTGAACTATGGTATGTTAGAAATGATCTCTTTCACAATAATCATTCTCTCAATCTTAATGCAGGAAAGTCCCGAATTCTTCTTGCGATTCATGAAGCAGCTTCAATTCAAAAGGACTGTTGCAACAACTCGGTTGGTGATTTTATGATCCTCCGTTATCTCAATGTACCTGGCATTTTCCCAAAGCCTAAACGCTCCTTTGAAGTGTTCTGGAAAGCGCCAATACCAGGATGGATCAAAGTGAACGTTGATGGAGCTTCCAAAGGCAATCCTGGCCCTGCCAGTTGTGGTGCCATCTTCAGGGACTCAACTGGTCAATGTCAGGGATGTTTCTTTGTTGGTTGTGGTCAATCTTCTTATTTGGAGGCTAAAATGCTTGGTGTCATTCATGCTGTTGAATTTTCTCTTCAGAGAGGTTGGAAAAAGTTATGGATTGAAAGTGATTCAACCACTATTATTCTTTCCATCTAGAATGGCAACATCCACCTAGCCTGGTCTCTCACTGCGAGATGGATGAACTGCCTTAATTTGCTCCACGAGATTGATTACATAGCTACTCATGCCTAACGTGAAGCCAATGACATTTCTGATGCTCTAGCCAACAAAGGAGTCCATCAAAGCATGACTTGGATGGATTCTGTCCCTTCTCACATCTTATATCTTTTTGATAGCGACAGTAGAAAAATACCTTCCTTTCGCATTTTGTAATCCGTTTCTGCTTATCAATAAATTATGCTTTGGTCTTTGACCAAAGCATCACCTTTAAAAAAATGAAACATGTTGCATTATTAGGGAACATTGCAAATAGTAATGGAATCTCAGTCTGTCCTTCTAAGATGATGTTTTTAAAGGAGTGGCCTCATCTTATAATAATAACTAAGATCTAGGGTTTCCTTGGATTACTAAGATATTATAGAAGGTTTTTGAATAAATTTTCATGGATTTAAAATCCATTAACTATGATAAATCAAATAGGTTCATGTTCATTTGGATAAAATACTATTAAGATGTTTCCAAGAACTGAAGAAGAGATCATTTAGTACACCTATGCTAACTTCACCCTCTATCAAAGAATGATTTTTTATATATAGTGATACATATTTTAAAGGGATTAGATGTTTCCTCATGAAAAATGTCAAGGTCTTCACCTATGCATATCATTAGTTAAAGCCAGATGAGTAGAATTATGATACTCATGATCTGGAGTCAAATGTTGTCATTTTTTCTCTAAAGATATTGAGACACTATATTTATTGGGAAAAGTGTGATATATACACAAACTACCAATGTTTGAAGTATATATTAAGACAAAAGAAAATGAATATAGGACAAAGAAGATGGTTGATTCTTCTTAAATATTATGATTGGTTAATTTATTATCACTATAGAAGAGAAAAAATTCAAATACGAATTGATTAAAAAAGATCCTAGTGTTCTGGAAATGATAAGGATTGACCGATATCCCATGAACATGGGACTAGTGAGGTTGGACATGTGAATCATAGTTGAAGGGACATCATAAATCATATCCTAAATGTTTTTTCATCCATCAATACTAGATAAGATCAAAATATATTGATGATATGGTATTTTAATGAAAAAGAAGATAGAGGTTGTGAAAAATTGATTGTTTCCTAAATTCAATATTGATCGAAAAGGTGTAATTAAAATTTATTCTATGATTAATAAAAGAACTCTATTTTATAAAAAAACTATTTTATTATTTTTCATATTTAATGTACAAATAATTACTATTAAAAAAATTACATTTCAAGTAATGATATGAATTACTATAGCTAAGACTAGTATAGGGATATACAAGCCAAATAATATTGACCAATAAATGGTATAATTCATAGTTTCTAACTCTAGAAATAATATTACATCTTCTATGGAAATTATTAAATGAAAAAAAATTAACAATATATTAGAAATTATCAATGTAACTTTAATATCCTTTAAGAATAAATTAGTAATTGTTGATGAATGGTGGATTATATATTGGGTATAAAGGGAAAAGTGAACATTATAATCTGACCATTACCTGACCATTGGTCAATATGACAATTGGTAATAATGTTACCATTAGAATTAATATTAATAATGGGTAATTAAAAATGATAATTGATGAAGAATGGAGAAATAATGGACTCAAATAGTATAGTGTTTTTTGAAGGCTGTTTTTTGGGACAAGGGAAGGAGGTAGCATCATTGGAGTTTTTCATTGATGAAGAAGAAAAATTGCTTCAACAAGTGTGGCTTGATTGAAATCACCTATGGGAGAATGAAAACTAATAATTTGTGAGAAATCTACAAGCATAAGGTGTTGATCCACGAAACCATAGAAATACCTTAAACATGATCTCGGTATATCCTCTAGATTTTAAATGGTTCTTTCAAACTGACCATCCATTTAAGGGTAATAATAAGTACTATAGATTAGTTTTATATCAAATTATTATGGAAGTATTCTCCAAAACATCACCTTGAAGTATTAACATTTCACTTATGTATATATTGTTGAGTTTGTAAAGTGATAAATCTTCCCTGATAGAAAATAAATTCACTAACTTGGTATATTTATTGATTTAAAAATATATGGAAATATGTCCTTTAGGTTTCCTTAGGAATCCTATAATGAAATCCAGGGTCATTATTTCCCATTTAGAAACTATTATGGGAAATGGTTTCATCGTTCCCTTAAACTTTTTTCATTCAACCTTGACTTTCTAAAATACCAATTATCAATATAAAAACTCCACAATAACCCTCTTAATTTTGTCACATTGGTTGTTTTTATTCAAATATATATACACCATAGTGCTTCCTGGATTAATAGGAAAGTATGGCCTATGCACGTTATCCAAAAGATCCTTCATATGTTCTGGTATAGATGGGATATATACCCGGGTTCCAAAACTTATAACTACATCTTCAGAAAAGTTGAAATATGAAATATTCAATTTATTATTCTGTAAAAACTCATCATCCTACAATTCCTCCTTCATCCTCTCAAAAATGGATGGTTGAAAAATTATTTGAGAAAGGTAAGAGGAGGATAATTTTATTATTCCCATGTCCATCTATATAATATACTATAATATTGGATCTGTTTCAATCCTCATCATTGATAGAGTTGTATGATCTTTTCTAATTAGAGAATTTATCACTTTGTTTTCTTTAGAAGGATGGTAATATATTTAACAATCATAATACATTATTATCTCTAACCACCTTATTCAATGCATATTTTTTTTTCATGAATATGATCCTTAAATATGTCACACTTTTCTCTAAGCAGGTAATGTCACCATATCTTCAATTTCAAGATAATTTCATCCAATTCAATATCATGAGTATAGTAGTTCTACTCATTGATCATTAATTGTAAAGAAGAATAAGCTATCAATTTGTCATATTTTATAATTAAAAACCCAATACCTTTTTGTATGCATCATTTTATATCAAAAATTGATCCCTACGGTTGGGAAATGTGAGGACAGGTGTAGTGATTAGCCTATTCTTCATCTCATTAAATCATTCTTCACATTCATCTATATAGATAAACTCGACTCCCTTATGAGTAATCTCAGTTATTTTTCATGAAAATCATGATATGTTTTTCATGAGTTGATGATAGTAACCCGCTAATCCATGGAAAATTATGATTTTCATCACAAATGTTGGTATTTTACATCCTTTAGTTGCCTTAGTTTTGAAGGACCCACAAATATCGCTTTATCAGGGATAACATACCATAGGAAGGTTAATTTATCTATCAAAAACTCACAATTAGTATAAATTTTATATAACTTTTCCTTTCACAAAGGTCATTTGTACTATATTTAAATGATCCTTATATTGCTTCTTAATTTTTGAGTATATAGTAATATCTTTTATAAAGACTACTGCCAAATTTTCAAGGTAATATCTAGACACTCTATTCCACAAGTCCATAAGGATTTATTCAATATTAGTGAGTCCAAATAGAGTAACTATGAAATTTTATTTCTTGTAATTTGTATGAAAATATGTTTTCAGGATATCTACCCTCTTCACCTTTAATTGATGACAACCTGATTGATGGTCCAAATTAGAGATGTAATGGGATCAATTTAGCTGATTGAACAAGCCATAAATCCAAGGAATATTATAATTTCTCTTAATCATGATCTTTTTGAGATTATGATAATTAATTCATAAGTTAAATGATCTATCCTTCTTCTTGATGAAGAAGACTAGTGCACCCTATAGTGAAGCACTTGTGTATATAAACCCTTTATCGAGATTATACTATAATAGTTTCTTGTGCTCCTCAAGTACAAAAATAAGCATTCCTTATGGATTATTAGATATTAGAAAAGATTTATGAATGATCTTGATTGAGAACTCAACCTCATGTATTGGGGGAAGACCATGAAATTATTTGAAAAAAACAGTAGTGATTTACCTTACAATTGGAATGTCATTAATTATGATCTTTTCATTAGTATCAATCAGTTTAGTTAGATACAATTACTCTTAAGGTAATAATATAAATGATTGAGATGTTGGTACCAAATAAAATTCATCATCCTCCTTGAACTTATATATAATTAGAGGGTGATTCATGATACAAATGTTTATTTCCTTCCCTCAGAGATTTATGTTAACTCCATATAAGGAAAGCCAATTTCTCCCAATTTGCATCAAATTATGATAAAGGAATTATTAAAATGTTTTCTAGGAAATTCAACATATGAGTAATGGAAGGGGATGAGTTAAATTTATTGGATGCAAAAATTAACCTATTCATCATCTTTATCAATAACTCAACTTCAATGTTTTGAGGTGGTTTTGGAGTAGTTCACCTAAAATTGAATGATATTAATGAAGTCGTTGAACTAGAATAAAAAATATATTCACTATTATTAAATAAATAACTACAAAACCTATAACAATTTTTTTTCATGATCCATCTCTATAGTTCTAATTATATAAGATCTCCCATTCTCTTTAGGACTTCGAGGTTGTTTCTGTTTTTTTCCTCGACATCCCTTGGCTTATAGAATCTATTTTCATAGTTTCATCATTCATTTCAATTGAATAATTAGAAAATATGTTGAGTGTTTACTTGATCATTATTTTATTCCATCACATTGTGGGTTTCTCTTGTTGGCAATGAATAGATACGTTCCCTACCTTCCCACAACTAAAGCATTTACACATCCACTTCAGGATATTTCTAGGATTGTTCTTTACACACTTTTGAAAAGTGGGATAATGGAATTTCATACCCACATTCATCCCTTCATTCATCGATTTATCCAACCCCAATCTTCTTCCCCCATTTCCTATAATCAAGATTGGTCGTAAAGTGGTTAACCTATACAATTGTTTTCCTCAACTTCTGATTTTGATGATTGAGTTCACAGAGGCCCCATCATTTCATTATCTGACATTTGTGGCACATTTCACTCATATATGGACTTTTTTGGATGAATTTAACTGATTAATATTTATTTCTTGGGCTTATCATGACTTAATGGTCATTGGACTACTGGAAAAGTGTCATATAATGATATCATTTTCATCATAGGCAGATCTAATAATAGTGTGGGAAAAATCTCCTCGATTATTTCATAGATCTCAATTCTTTCTCTTCCTATTATTATATGATCTACATGTGAAGCATTTTGATCTGACGATGGGAATCTGGGTTAGTCTCCCTAGAATCTCCCTTCCTTTGCAAAATTTTTCTATCCTTCGTATGTTTGGGAATACAGTCGGCCATTTTTTGTGCATGGATAGTGGAAAAAAATATGTGAATCATATGGTTTTATTGAGTTTATTTATCAAGTTTGATATCTAAAAACCACTAATTGATTGGGTATGGAACATTTTTATTGAGAAATTATAGTGCAAGCCAAATGTATTCTTTTAATCATGGACATATTTTTGTTCATCATGTAAAATTTTGGGTCATTTCCATTCATCTTATTATAGTGGGAATATGTGGTTCTTATGGGGTTTCTTCTCCCACATGTCATAATAGACCATAGTCCATTAATCTTCTAGATTTTTGTATTTATCCTGAATAAAATCTATGTTTGGATCATACCCCGGTTAAGTCGAGGGACAAGCATCAGGATATGAGAGTTAATGAAATCTTTAAAAGATTGATTCATGATCTAGGTGTCCCCAAGTCATTGGCTTTAGATGGGCCTTGTTCCATGATTACTCTCTATTTTTCTATAATATTTAAGGCTATAGGGGTGTCTAATTGAAAGGAAATTGAGAAACACACTGGCAATTTTGGAAATTGATTCCAAATTGATGCATGGGTTTTTGAAGGGATAAATAATATTACTTATAGGAATGGGGTAGTGATTGCAATTTGAGGGTGCCCGATCTATGAAAAGTATCCAATCTTATTAAGACTCAAAATTTATTATCGACACTAAATGAAGTTTGAAATTAAAATTATGACCCATAAGGATAGGAAACTATTCTACCAAAATTGAAATGAAAACAGTCCGGGATAATATATTCTAAAGAGGAGGAGTCAAGTGGTAATTAAGGGGACTCCCAAAACTTTACATATTTTGAGCAGGAATCATTAGTTGGGAGTGGATCAAGGAAAGGAAAACAAGGGAATATTAGTTGTGGGAATTTCTCTATACACAAGGGGTAAAAATAGAGACCCTGAAAATATTACTCAATGGCCCTAAAGACGATAGTAACCAAGTAATTTGGAAAGGAAAGGTGCAATGGGATAGAAGTTAAATTGGGGAACCTTATTGAATTGAAGGTGTGGAATTAGTTTCAAGCAATATGGGAAAGAAGAATCATACTGAGGATAACAAAGCACCCGAGGGTGGATCCAATGTACTAGAGATCATAGTGTTGTATCAACAATCAAACAGGGTGGAGGGATAAATGGTAGTAGAGATAAATAAACACTTGGAACTTTTTCTAAAATCCAATGAGGAAATATTAGAAGAATAAATCTTTATCAAAGCCCCAAAAGATTTTTTCATCAAGATGTATGAGAGAATGATCAGTATTCCATTAATTAAGAGATATTAATGTGGATTAACAAGAAGGATCACATTTTGATGTGAGTATTCAAGGAAGAGAATATCACTTTATAAGAATATCATAAAATTTGGAACAAAATCTATGATCATATTGAATCTTGTTTAAAATCCAATCCAGATATCAAGGAAAATATTTGACATTGGGGGTTATTAAGAGTAGTTGACTCTAACATCCTTATATTTATTTTTGATGAATTATTTATCTCTTTCTATGGTCATTTTCCAACTTGGAGATCATGTTTGCTATCTTAATTTTTTTAAATGTACTTTTGAAATCAAAAATGAATTTTAATTTAAAATCCATCATCTACTTCATATCTCTAGTCCCAACATAACCACAATATTTTTCAATCTATATTTTAAATTTAAGGTAATATCCGACAATTTACTCATAGAATCAAATTCCCTAATGGATATGTATTTTTGTAAATTTGGTTGTATCCCACCAATGAAGAAACAAAATTTTCATTCAATGGTAATGAAAAATCCAGAGGTGTATCATAAAAATACTGTGAAGTTCTCCACATACTTCCTGATGGATTTTTAAGCATTTTTCATAAGGATAATGAAATGCCTCTCCATTTTTAGGGGTAAGTACATGTAAAATATTTAATAATTATTTTTTGAAATTAATTTAACTCCCTTGCGTCAATATCCTCCTCATGATTCATATTTTTTAGAAACCTTTACAATTTATTCGCTTCTCCATTCATATGGTAAACATCCAATGTGATATTATCTTTCTTATAGTATTAAATCATATAGAATATCTTTTCAATAGATTTGATCCATTACTCCAAAATTAAGGGATTATAAGTTCCACTAAAATATGGAGGCCTTTATCACATAAAGGTCACAATTCTAAACTTCTCTTTTTGAGGGGTATTTGGGTATTCATCAAAATTTACGTTTCATTTCATGAAATGACTTTATTGAGAAATTATTTTCATGAATTTCATGATTCCTACTTTTATCGGGTTGGGCATTTCATTTGGGCAGTCATTACATTGTTCTTTGCAATGGCTGTTGAATCGATCCCTCTTATTCTAAGTCATTGACTAGATGAAAGGGAAAATTTGGGATGAATATTTTAAAAATATTAAACATGTATATAGGAAACCATGAATATTAAATGGATAACTCAAAAATGATATATATTATCTGACCTATGAAAATCTAAGTTGCAATCTATGTTTTCTAGAATCTATTACTTAATATAAAATCTTATGGGGATTTTTCCCTTAATAATGGTTTGTAAAGAACTTATGAATTTACCAAAGAATATACCCCTAGAGTTACAAACTAGGTGGTAAGTAAGACCTCTTATTGTGTACTAGGTAATGAATGAGTCAAACTCAATGTTCATTTTTTTGGGATTATTACCACTATATACATTTGTGCTAGAGCTATGTCCACTTGTAGTATCCCGACATGGATTTATTTTATTTCAAACCAATTAAACAATGATTTAATTTTTTTTTTATGTTTTCTTATGTTTTTTATTATCATTTAGTCTTTTAGTATAGTTTTCTGTTCTTAATCCTAAAAAACTAGACTTTTCTCTGATACTAACTATGAAAAACCATATTTTAATACACTTTAATTCATGATTTATTACATAATGTTACACATGATACAATACCAAAATATGGCTAGTCCTAGTTTTTTGGGAAATTATGTACATAGAATAATATATTTCATAAAAAATATAAAGTAATTATTGAAAAAATCGTTAACATCCCCTAAAAATTCTATTGCTCTTGCAAAATTCCCCAGGATGACCTGGGGAAGTACATAAGAAAAGGGTGAGCTATAAAGACTTGTAATGGAATAAAAAAATAATATCATAACATAAATTAGTACATGTGATACAGTTTTCATTTGAAGGTAAAGTAATATGGGTAAGAATCATAATCTTGAACAATGAAGCAAGATATATCATGATAGCATAAAGAAAACATGGGAATGTTGGAACAACATAAAACATGTCATAATAAACATAATTCAAGGATAAGAACCAAGAAAACATAACATATTATTCTTATTATAACATCAAATGAACCATATATGGAATTTCATGAGATAAAAGCAAAACCCAATTCATTGTAGCGGTATATAATTCTTGGCCCACATGTTACATTCAATTCATGTACATGCATAAGTGTGACACATGGATCATTCACCATAGGATCTAATTTCATCACATTTAGTAACATGATAAAGGATTTGGGGATAATTAAATTGAATTTAAAAATAAATTATGTCTAATTTCATCTAGGTGAATTCCCTTGAGTGGAAATGGGGATGAATATTCATAACAAAAATATTTGTCATAGAAAATTGTTGGATAATTTTGACAGCATAATGGGAGAACTTAAAGATTAATAAAAGGTATTAATGAGATATAAATGGGTATATCAGAACTTTTTAATCATAATTTAACTAATAGTTATGCATGGAAACATAGAATAACATAAAAAAGTGGAAAAAATGTATAATACAAAGGAGGTCCTTTGATAAAGAGGAGAAAGAGTTAACCCCTTACCATGAAAGGGCACTTCTAAAAGATTTAGAAGAGAATCTTAGAAACTTGAGTGAACCTTGGGAGGAATTTAGAGATGAAATTTCATATTTATTTCATCATAAAATAGTTTTTAGTGAAGTGTAATGTGAGTTTGGGTGGGTTTAAATAAAATAAGAGAGGATAATTCCTTCTTAATTTCCAATCATAGGTTTTATACTCTATATGATAAAGTAATCAAAATAAAAAACTATGCCACAATTTTTGCCTATTTTTTCTGAAAAAGTGAAGTTTTTTTAATTATTTTAAATGTTTAATAATTGATATCATTTAAATAATTCCCTTGTAGATGAAGAAGTGGTTCAGTTTTACAAAGAATTAATTTTATAACCATAAAATATAATATAGGTCTTGGAAGATTCATTAAGGGTTTGTGAAATTATTCAATGAATTTCAAAACCAAATGATTTTAAAGTGGGGAAAGTTAGTTTATCATTGATACCTTTTATGTCGTATATTACAGTACATTTTAATCATAATGATATCATAATACATACTATATATTATTACCATATTTAATTTTTACCTGAAAATTTGATTGTCTCAAAAAATTATGAAAAAAATCACTAGAGAATTTCTAGGCACTTATTTCAAAAATAATATTAATTTTATCAAAACATTTATTTAAATATTAAAATTTACAATTTTAAATCAAAATAATCATTTACTAAAAAATACTAGGTTTTTGATAATAACAATTTCCTAACCCATATAACAATTACATTTGACTTCGTAAATTTATATTATCATTTATATTTAATAAATATTTTTCAAATAAATATTTTTTTTAAATATAATTTATTTTAAAAAATATTAAATACATAAAATTAGTGTCTTCATTGAAAATATATATTTCACAAAAAATATAGTTTATGTTTCATCGTATCAGAATCTAATTTTTATCAAAATAATAATTTATTAATTTAAAAAGTAATATCAAAAATTGATAAATATAAAAATTATATTGTTTAAATAAAAAAAACATCATATTTTTTTTCTAGATACATATTCCATTATTAGACCAGTGAATTCCCAAAGGGTAAGGTTTTTTATGGTCATATTTTCATGGGGTGGTTCAACGAACGTGGTTTACGATGTGATCTTGATGAGCCTAAAATTATCACATAAAATGTTTTTCTGATGATTTATTTTTTGAATCCATGACTGGGATTGTTCAAGGGAGAATCGAAGTGATGTTACCTTTCTTAGAAGCCCTGATAAATGGGATTCATAGGGTATGTTCCAATTGGTTGAGGCCATCGCTTCTTCTATCTATGTTAATGAGACTATATCATAATACATTATATATAATTTTAATAATATCATTTCTCAATGGATATATTATTAATGGTTGTAATACTTATTGGACATTCATATCTGACTAGATATAATGTTCCAAAATAACCAAATCATTTCTTTTGTTTTTTATAACTTAATTACTTTATAGTGCATTTATTCATTCAAAAAAAGAAATTTTATTTATAAAACATAATTTAGTTAATGTATATTATTAATAATAAAATTTAAGTAATTTTAATTAATTTAATATTAATTTTTTTAAAAAAATACACTCAAGAAAACAATATTTTTGGAAAATTTCTTTTCATCACGTATTTCAGATTTATTTTTAATTTAATTCATACACATATATAGACTGAATTTGATAAAATGGATTCAATATTTGGAATTAGGAGGTTCAAATACGGTAAATATTTCCCATTTTATTTTTAGTCATTGTGAATAGTACTCTTGGTAATTATTTGTTACCTTAGTAAGGGTAAAACAAGACAAAAGTGTTAAAACTATGGGATAGGGCTTTAAAATTCTTTAAAACATTACTTTATCTATTTGGATGAATAGATTTTATCCAGTTACATAAAATTCTCTAATATATTTCCACTTGGTTCAATTTTACTTTGATTATGTCTTTTATATTATTTTAAGAAAAGAATAAATACAAATGGTCACTCTATTGACATTAATATCTCTATGTTTTTTATATAAGGATAAAAAGAGGATAATTTATATTCTAATTGTTTATTTGAAATATGAATTACTTTTTATGATGTGGATTTATTTTTAATTTCGAGTTATTGATAATTACATTAAATTATTTCACAATGTTGACATAATATTTATTCAATTAATATAAAAATAAAATAAATGATTTTAAAAATAATAAAAGTAATACAATTTTTATGAATTATTATTTTACATGAATTTTCATATAAATATAAAATATTATGAAGGTGATAAAGTTTTATATTTTTATTCCATAACTATCTTGATTATTTTAAACTCAAAGTATATGCATAGTTCCGAAAATGATGTTAATGATATTTTATAATAATTAATATTTAATTAAATGATTTAAAAATCATAAAAATACTACATTCAAAAAATTGAATTCAAAATGGTTTAAAATATACACCATTTTATAGTTATGGGTCAATTTTCCTTTTATGGTAACATTCTTGACACTTAAATAGTAGAAAACTTTAATATTGTGGTAATTTTGAAAATGGTTAACAAGGTGTTTAAAATAATGAATAGTGTGAAAACATCAACTAAAATTAAACAAATAATATTTGATAAAATTATTTAGAGTTATAGTAATCCTATATTTTAATTATATAAATTTTTATCCATTTTTACATGAAAATTAATTTATATTAATTTAATACTCTACGTAATTCCAATAGCTCCCCTCCACTCACTTATAAAAGGGAAACCACTACTTAATTATTCACAATGTTTGATCCTTCTATATCTGAAAATTCATCTCTAATATCACTCTAGATTCCTGAAACACATCCTATTTCAGCTTTTATTTCATAAATGTCATCCTTTCAAGTCTTCACAGGTAAACCAAAAGAGGTTTCTCAATGAAAAGGTATAACTCCTAACAAACCTATTTAAATTTATTTATTCATATATCTCTGATAAATATATGTAATACATTATAAAATATTAACATAATAATACTCAATATATTTAAATGTTATTATGATCTTGGAACTATAATCATCTACCCTCTACTTCATCAAATGGTAATTGAATGTATTGCTTGTTTGTACGTGTGGTCTACTGCCTCCACATATCAATACAATTCATTTTCTACAATCATATTTTATGGATGGTTTTTATGATGGATTTAATGTTTATATATGATATTTATGATATAATTATTTTTCTAGAATTATAATATCATATCTATCATCCAACATTCAAATCATTTTGAAAACAATAATGTTGCTCATACATACATGTGAACTACCACCTCCACAAAGTGATGTGATCCATTTTCCATTTCGAAATTATATGGATGGTAATAAATATAAATTTAATGAATATATATGATATATATGATATAATAATTATTTTCCAAAAGTCAATTATTATTTATCATTCTTTTATTCTATCCTATGAAAAGTTAAAACAACGTTTAAGCGTACGTACAACCCACCGTCTCCATGAACAGTGTAATTAATTTTTTATATATACCTTTTATGGATGAATATATATATATATAATTAATATATTCTATTTATACAATGAATAATTTTTTTTGATTTGATGGAACCCTGATCTATGTATAAGGACTGGTACTCTCGAACCAAAACTCATGAAAAATGAAAGAGTTAACATTTAGAAACGATGATTTTAAAAAGAAAATATTAACAAGTTGGAGTTGAATTGTTATAAGTGTATTATGTTTGATATTTTATGTATATAAATTAATATATTATATAATTATTGTAAACATAAATTTATTATCCATGAGGGTAAGTAATTTTCAATGCAATTTGAACTCAAGGTAATGGTTTTATTTAACAATCTCATTATTTACCAGGACTGTTTGCGATTAAGATTTTTATGATAGAATTTCAATATCTACCTATAAATAATCACATTAATTTTATTATACATTTTATATTTTTTTTATATTAAATATTTTCTATTAATTTTCATCTTTTTATGCACTCAAAAGACCGAAATAATGTTATTAAGTAAAAACGAATTCATCTATATCTTTAGTAGAAAATCCATTTTCTTCCATATCCATGTTTTCTAAAAATGGGTTCAATATTTTTTATATTATTCAATGAGTATTTAAGGTAATTTTAATACATGTTTAATTTATTAAAAATTGTTTAAATTAAATATTTTTTTCATTTTTCAAACAAGTAACTTTTTACATTTTACCAAAAATGTTAAAGGAATATTTTCTTTAACATACACGACATGAATTGAATTTCTTACCATAATAAACACTAAATGCATTGAATATTAATTTAAAACATTCCATGTTTATTTTCAATTATAATTTTTTTCATTAATATTTTTTAATTTTTTATATTTCAAATAAGTGGTTTCACTTTCAAAAGGTTATTTTCCTCAAGAAATGTTTTCATTATTTTAACAGGTTTTTTATCTATAATATAATAATTTTATGTTACTTATACTTTATTAGAAAAATTATCAAATGATACTATCCACTTTCATCCTTTTGGATTTCTTATGATGATGATTACTTTAGGAATATTCTATGAAAACTATTTGTTTCTCATTGTTAATTAATCTATGATGAAATCTTTCTAAAAACTACTTATTTTCATTGGGTTGTGCTATGATGGAATGATGACATACTTATGAAACCCATTTCCTTTAAAAGTTTTATGTTAGGATTAATTTTTTATGAAAATTTCTTACACATATGTTTTATTTTAACTACATTATTGGTGGACCTTGAATTTTATATCTCTCCAATGCATTGGATAATGATAAAAATCACATATGATAAACATAATTAGAATAGGGAGCGAATCCAGTTTAGTAAGGTACATTTTCCACTATGATAGTCTTGGAAATGAACCTTTACTTAGAATATGTTAAAATGGGGGTAAACCCAATACACTATGATAGTAATAGCAGTGAGCCTTGACTAATAAGGAAATGATTTTCAATACTTATCTTTATGACAAAATTTTATATCTTGTGCTAATGTTATGCTCTACTAAATCATGTTCTTTTATTCCATTATAATTCATGTCTTATGAAATTCTAGGATTTATGACTTGACTCAATATTATGGTTTATGATATTTATGGAATGGTTTTAAAAAGATAAGATCATCTTATAAAAACATTCTTCTCATTCTATGATTAATTGATCATTGATATCTACCATGTTTACCATTTCTGAGCATATGAGCTCACTCGTTCTTATGATTCCATTCCTTATGTTATGAAGAAAGGTATTATGTAGGGAATGTATATGAGGAGAACTATTTGGGAGAATATTTTTGTGACATATAGAACATATTTTATGAAATTAGAGGATGTTTTTCTAGAATCCAAATACACTAAACCTCAATGGTCCATAGGTGTTTATTTGTAAAATATAATGAATATTCATATAATAGGATGTAATATCTATGTACTGATTGTATGATTTTATATAGAATAAAACATCAATCCTCATGATAGGGTACCTTTTCTTTAATATTAACCCATTAATCTCTCTATAATTGATTCATTGCCATGTCGATCGATATTTATTTCTCAAAAATAGAATAAGTGCCCCCTAAGGAGACACACTTGGTAAAATAAAACCCATCTCCAAAAGATCTTGAAGTTTCTTCTTTAATTCATATGACTCAAGATATTCCATTATGTATGGGTTCTTTGATATTTCATTGGATCTAGGTATGAGTTCAACTGATAACTCTACCTCTCTTTATAGGGGAGTTCTAGGTAAATATATAGAAAATACATCAATGGATTAAAAAATATTGATTTTGTTTCCTATATACATCAATTTCTATCTCCCTCTTCATAAATAATATCCATAAATAAGGTTATAGGAGGTTCTTCTTGATAGAGTTTTGGATGTGATATCTCTCCTTTAAAAATAAATCTAGTTTTTCCATTCAAGACAACTATAATTTACTTTCTTCATATAGTTTATATTAGCATTAGAATTTGAGATCCTTTCAATCCTTAATATTGTGTGTAATTCCACCATGGGATTGACTACTTTATTATTGATTATATTTTACTTTCCAATGTTAATTCTAGTGTTTCTATTCACCATTGATTCTTGGAAAATCCCTCCATGGGTCTTAAATAATAAATTTACATATAATAGTTTAGGTTTTGATTCAAAATTCATTACAAACGTGAATTAAATAATGGAATACATAGAAACAAAGTTAAATAAATAAATTTCTAACTTTGAGAGAAAAATGATTTTACATTCCACCACTTCATTTGGAACCACTACATCATTCGTCATGATTGCAAATGCATGACCTTGCTACCTTGGCCTATGCTTATGTTGATGGTGGTTACCCTCTATTACCTTCTAATTTTGACATTGTTTTTAATAGTTCCTACATTTTCCACACATGAATCATAAGACATGAAGTTGTGCTTGTACCATATTCCCTTTTTAGTTTTCATTGAGATATTTAGGATTCACCTCACTATGAAAATTATGAGTTATATTTCCATATCCTCCAAATTTTTAGCACATTCTATTCCCATGAATTTATTTCTCAATTTGTTCTTCCCATTTCTTTTGTATGTGGGTAGTTTAAGTTTCTTTCCTTCTCTTCCATGATCAAAATTATTCCCTTAGATTGGATCTATTTCTCTATTCTTTTCTCTTAGATTATGTGACCACTACATCACTCCAAACTTCATGTCAAACTTCATATCACTCCATACAATCTCCACAAAGCATTCAAAGTATTTATTTTATAGATTACTATACATAATGTGTCTTATTATTCTAAATAACCTATCAAAATTCCCCTTATGATCCATCAAAAATCTAGAGGTGTATCAACAATGTCTTGTAGAGTTTATTTCATATTTCTCATAGATTGATTTTCCTTTTTCATGAAATTTAATAATTCCTTCTCCATTTTTATTTTCATTGAATCGGAAAATTATTTATTTAAAAATATTCTCATGAACTCTTATCTTTCCATATAATTAATATCTTCTATTGAATTTGTGTTCTTAATTAGTTTCCACAGCTGATCATATTCTCCTTCTAAATGGTATACTTACAAGGTTAATTTCTCTTGATATTAACAATGGAGTGAAAAAATTACATATTATATAGATGTAATCCATTTTTCTGTAATTAATTTATTAGAAGATAAACTAAAATATGGTCTTTGTTCATTCATGAAGGACTCAAAAATTAGCGGTCACCTTCATGGTAAATTTAGGATCTCAACATGATTTACGATATTATTTATAATCTAAGATAATTGATTCATCATCCTCATGAATTTTTTAATTCCATATTTAATCATGTTAGAAAATCCATCAGTGCATCATCCATTGCACTAAACTTTTACCTAGTACCACTTATTTATTACTATTTTCTAAAATAATAAAACCATATTGAAAAACATGTTACTTTTAGTAATATTTTAATTATAAAATTAGTTTAAGTCCTGAAACAACATGCTTAATGATGTTATTACTTAATATTTTCTAATAAAATTTACATTTTCAATATATCCGTCATAATGGTTCATAAAAATAATGTGATTAAAAAAACATATCCTCTAATAGTGTCAAACCATGTGTGCATCAAGGCCTATTTTTCACACAATAGGTGATTATTGAGTTAATACCCAATGCACCATTTTTAGGGTTATCAACCTTAGGTAGAATTATGTGAGAGACAAATTTACTTTTAGTATCCAAATAGATATTTCATTGGTTGTAAATCAATCACTTAATACTTCACCAATATTTCAGTATTCTTTTATATATTTAGATTTATACATACGGTTCCTACTAATGTTTCCTATTACTAATTTCTTCAAATAACTAAACCAACCTATGATACCAACTATAGAAGTCCTCAATTTTTTAACACATAAAAATTTCATTACATGGAACAACACTTAAAAATATAAAGGATATTTTGAGGCTTAGTTTCTTTGAAATTAGGAAATTAATACCTGAAAAAGATAAAAAAAATATTCTAATCGACTAGAAAATATTATTCATAGGTTAATCCTAGATTACTTTTACTTTATGTCATATCCTAGGGAAATACATCAAAGAAAAAGGTGTGCATAAATCCCAATTAGGGAATAAAACAATGAGATATTTACCATTTTACATTGAGGTATAACAGTAGGGGATGTTCATATGAGCATGAGGCATATAATAATAAAAAGATCATGAATCATAACATTTAAATGTGTCTAAAATATAAAAATGAGATATTCATAAGCATTTCCAAACCATTTATCTCCAAGGTTTATCACTAAGAAGGCATAAATCATAATTACTAATGTTATTCACTAAGGTATTGTAAAAAATGTTATGACTAGAGATTAATTCCTTACCCAATGAATTATAGTGCTATCATAGTTCGCCCTATATTACTGCAAATCATGCCTTTAATAGCTCTAGTAAATGGTCTTTATCATCTCTACCGAAGAAATAATAATGTAGACAATGTTAAGTGGTTGTCTTTAATAGTGCTTGTAAAAAGCGATGATAAAGACCCCTTTAACAGCATTAAAAAAAGCACTGATAATGGAGGGCCTTTATCATTTTGTTTTTTAGTGTTGATAAAGGCTTACTTTATCAACTCTTTTTTAGTGTTATTAAAGTCCACCTTTATCGGTGCTTTTTAGCACTAATAAAGGTCCCAATGATGAAGGGTATACATTTTTTTCAAGCCCCAACCCCCACAATCAGCACATCCCCCACCTCTTTATCAACACTTTAGATAATCCTCCCACCTGCAATCACCCCTTACTTTAGAAATTTTCAAACCTAAGACCTCCATCTTATACACCAAATACGTTTCCACTCCCCTATACTATTTTTTTACATTTTTTGTTATATATATATATATATTGTTACATTTTTTATCCATATATATATATACATGTTTATATAAATGTTTATATATATACATGTATATATATATATTTAATACATGTATATTATTATATATTTGTTAAAATGGATATTATTTTTAATTTAAATAAGGTTTATATATTGAGAAATATATTTTATATGTAAATATGTTTAATTATTGATCTATAAAATTAAATTTTTATGTTGGAATATACAAAAAATATGTATTTATTATTATATACTTGATTATAAATAACAATAAATTGTGAAAAATGGTAAAATTTTAAATATATAATACAAATTTAAATATAATCCCTAAGAAGAAATTTAGTACCCACTGAAAATGGGAAAAAATAACCCCTCAAAATAAGCTTAAATTCCATCAAATATTGAAAAATTTGTGTACACTGGATAAAAAATAAATTTTAGACTATGTCTAGGCCTTTTTTAAACTAAAAAAATTGAAATAGGTTTACATATATTAATATAAAAATAGATATCATCATAGGATTCAATTTGATATGTGCTAGAGCCCAAACAGGCACCCAGACCAAAAGTTATTGCTGTTTGAAGTTGGAGTTATGTTTTCAATTTATTTTAGATCTTTTTTTTAATTTTTTCATTTTTTATCTTAAAATTTTTATAAAATTACTATTACTCATTCATAATAAGAATATTGTTAATTAAAAATAACTTTTTAATAACTTTATAATACATTTTCACTAGATATCTTTATATTCTGTGAAATGCCTATTTATCCTTATCTAAAACAAATTTACAAAATGTATATTATATTTAAATCAATATAAATATATTTTTTTGATTTTTTTTAAAATATACCCTTTATCAGAGCTAGTAATAAAGTGTTGTTAAAGGGTGGTATTTATCACAACTTCTAAAAAAGTGAATATAAATACCCCCTTATCATCACTGCTATACAAATGTTGATAAAGGTACCACATTAATAGTTTTTTTAGCATTGTTAAAAATCCTATTTAACGACGATAAAAAACTCTATTAAAGACCCCTTTTAATTGTGATTTTTCTAGTACTGGCAAAATATGTTTTTAACGGCACTTTTATCTAGTGTTGTCAAATCCCTATCACTGGATAAATCTAGTTTTGTAGTAGTGATTCATATTTCACAATTCTTGTGAACCACATTGATCATAATAAATCATTTCATCAATAACCCAAGAAGAATAAATAATAGGATTCATATTAACCATTGACCACATTAGTGCTAAAAGACGTGACATTACATCATTTTTTACCAAAAAAAAGGGAATGTGGGTTTCATGTATGAAAATAAAAAATAAATACTTTTTTATACATTTTTATGAATACCCATAGATAAGGAAGGTTTTTAGGGATTAAAAAAAATTCTCCTAAAAGGAATAGATTAAAAAATGAATTCAACAGTATAATGATATAGAATGTCGATTAAGTAAGTGGTGTTATGTGAGTAAAAAAGGCATTTCATTATTAATAAACTATTTTGAAAGTAATATGATAATAAAATTTTTTCAAAAATAATTTAATTAAACATTTATAATAAATAGTATAAAATAAGTACTTTAATGGAAAAGTAGAAGAGGAGAGTTAACTTACCATGAAGAGATGCCTCCTCATACATGAGGATTGCACATTCAGACCGTACAGATACATTGGATGTAATCTCTTGGAGGTAAAATGATTATTTATTCATAGATAATAGATTTTTAGTGGAGAGTAATGGTGTGTAGGTTTGTATTTATAGAAAAATATGAGGAATTGGTAAATAATTTCCAAATATAGGTCTGGGAATTATATGTTTTGGAAAATGAAAAACCACTGGATTACCCATGGTGTTTGGTCATGGTTTTAGACATTTAAGTTATTTTTATAAAAAATGTATCCATTAGAATACAAATACATTTTTTAATATTACTTTGTACATAGAAAAGTAAATTTTCTACAAATATAGATTTATAAATCACAATTTCAATTTTAGGCTTTGTAATGTACTTTATGGGTTTGGAAATTTATTCAATCCACTAAAATAAATAATATAAATAAAATAAAATATATTTTTTTGTTGTGGGTTAACTTTAAATAATAATTCATCATTATTAATAATATATTAATTCATAAAACATATCGAAAACACAAAACATTATTTTTTCTATTCATTGAAAAATAATGTATTTTATAAAATTATCAAAATTCCAACCTAACCTAATTACAATAATATGAATTCAAATAAAATGTCTATTTTATCAAAATAATCCTCTAAATATGATACTTTTAACTCTTAAATTAAGAATAAATATTAATTAACAAATAGTTTTCATGAAAAATTCAACTTTCTAACACATATAAAAGTTTCTTAAGGAATTATAAAATTAAAATTTAATTTTTATTTAAATAAATAGTTTTTTAAAAGACTGTATCATTAAAAAACATTATTTTGAATATATAAGTTTATTATAAAATTATATATATTTTATGAAATTATAATTATGTTCTATTTGTTTCCAAAAATATATTTATCTAACTCATCTTATAATCATGTGAATTTTATTAAATGAAATAATACTAAAAATTGGATTGAAAAAATATCTATTTGATTTATATAAAATAAAATTAAACTAATGTATCGATACATAACCTCTTATTACACCAAAATAAACTCTAATTGTAAGGTGTGTTATGGTGGCAGTTTCTTGGGGTGCCTTTGCAAACATTGGACTAGTGGTTATCTACACTAACATGAACATAAACCATATGAGATTTTTCTCAAGCATCACTTATTGAAGTTATACTTTGGATTTATCATTGGATAACCCCAATGATGTTACCTCACTTCTAAGTTCTAAAAAATAGGGTTTAAAATGTGCGACTCTATTGGTTGGGGCCATCGTTTCTCCTTTCAACATCAATTATCATTTTTATTTACCCTTTATAAACACTAATTCTCATAGTAATACAATTACCAGTAGTCAAGTTACCAAATTTCATATTGAGAAACAGTCATATTGACCAATAGTCATATTGACCAATGGTCATATTGACAAATGGTTATGTAATAGTAAAATCCCAACAACCACTTTTCCCTTTATACCATATATTTAATCCAACATTCATCAATATTTACTACCTCATTCCTAATAGTTTTTACAATTACTATGTTAATATATATCATATTCCTAACCTTTTTTTATAATTGTTTTCATTTTATGTTTAATCTAATTATCAGAGTTCAAACCTATGTAGTATACCATTATAAGTTCAACATTATTTGGCTTTTATATCCATATACTAGTATTAACTATAGTAATTTGTAACATTAGTTTATGTGTTATTCTTTAGTTATTTGATTTCTTTATACTTCCATTATAAAAAATTATAAAATAGTAATTATGAAAAATGGAGTTATTTTATTAATCATAAAATTAATTTTCAGGATGTTACATTTTGAGGCTTTATATGGTAGGAATTTAAATTCACCACTATGATGTATAATGGCCATGGAGTGTATGTTTATTTGTTAAATTCTCATGTATGTGGCATCAGAGCACTTATGGATAGTCAAGAAGCGATTAGTGACTACTCAGATCAAGTAGAGGTCATATGTTGACTAAAAAAACCATCCTATAGAGATTGAGGTGGGTGAAAATGTAATAATATGGGTGTATCCTATTTTGTGGAATTGATGTCTCTCGAGATTGGGTAAATTGGTGCTCGCCTTCACGGGGATGCTTAAGATTATGGATAGAATCAATATCGTACCATACTTCTTGGATCTTCTATAGTTTTTATATGATATGCACAACATATTGCACATAAAATATCTTTAATGGTATTATACCAACCCTTCTCATGTAATTAATACCAATGAAATTGAGATCAAGGATGATGTGTTACTTTAGGAGTGTCTTGTTGATATAGTAAACCAAGGAGAGAAAACATTACCTAGGAAGACAATTCCCCTGGTATGAGTACAGTGGAAGCAGAAGTGTGTCCATGATGATACATGGGATTGTGATTTAAATATGAATTCATAGTATATATGGTTGTTCACTGAAAATGCTCAGTGATGTTTGATAATGAAGCTCGAGGATGAGATTCTTTATGGAAAAGAGGTTATAACACCATGTCTCTTATTAAGTTATGAAACCAATTTAGTTTTTCCTGTCCTTATTTTATGTTTTCAAAAATAATTAAAATATTGATTTTTTTATGAAACCAACATATTTTAAAATTTTTGGGATATTATATAATGGTATTTTGTTCAGAAGTGGTGGTTTGGGTTATATTTTGGGTTGTTTGTGTGCACCAAGACCCCGTAGAGGTGTCAGTGTAAGTCATAGTTTGAGTCTTCAGAATTTGGACATGTTTGGTTGATAATCTACTATATTTATTTAGTTTTAGGTGACATTTATGGCCATTATAAGGTTCTAGAGGTTGTGGAGTTATTTTAACGTGAATGTGAGATTCTTTTCAAAGTTGCAATGAACTTTTGTATGATTTATAAAATTCATAAACATTCTGAATTAGAGTATAATAAACATTAAATACCATGACCATTAAACATGACTTTGAAAAATAAAAAAAAATAATTAATTAAATAATAATATTAATATAAATTAGTTAAATAAATAGGTGAATTGCTGCTAGAAAATGAGGGTTTTCTACATATTTTAGTGACATGATTTCTTCCGCATTATCCCTCTCTTTAAAATCCTTCTTCTGAGGGCAATTATACTATATTCTTCCACCTATTTGACTTTTAGTTTTTATGGGTGATATTTGAAGATAATATTGTTACACCACCTAAATTCCTTCTCTTTTTTACAAGTTATTTTGTAATATTATTATGGTTATAGATATTGACTCATTATTTTATTGATTTTTCCAAGATTATTCTATTTTTTATATTTAAGATTGGATTATCTACAAATATTAAATGAGGAAGTTATTTTGAGAATAAGGTAGGTGCTTCCTAATGTTGAGTCAAAAGTTATACTTTCAACACTTTCTAAACTTTTTTTTGAAAATCAAAACATAAATTCCTAAATTTTTTTTAATAATTTTACACTTCCTAATTTATTAGAATGTTTTTATAGAAAACATTTTTTTCCATATGTAGAAATTCGTTTTCATCAGATTTCACTTTGTAAAAAGTTCACCAGCTGAACTATTTTGGATAGAGCATTATAATTGGATGTAAAAGTGCTTTGTACATTAGATATTAGACTTTATATTTCATAAAACAATGTTTTTATAATGTATAAATTATAAATTATAAATAATTCACATCAGATGATGATATAAATTTTTTAAATCAGATAGAAAATCACTAAACAGAGGTAAAAATTATCTCTGGATGAATATTTGTAAAAACTATCAAATTTTTGTTTTCATTCTAATGATAAAATAAACCTTATCTTATCATATAAACTAACTTTACTCTACTAGATGAAATATGTAATAGTATTTTGACGATTCTACCAAAATGAAAATCATATGAAGTTTGTACAAAACATTCCAAGTAAATGAAAATTTCATCCAAATATATTTCAAACAACTTAAAGAATCCTAGAATATGAATTTTTAATATTTTTATATAAATATAAGTGATTTCAAGGAGGTTGGAGCTGATAATTTATTCAACTCAATCGGTCTAAAGTTTACTTTAATTATTTGAAACATCTCATTTCTAGTTTGTGTTTTATGATATTTAAAGAGTTTTTTGTTTTAAGGTATCCATGTTATGATTGTAAATACCGTAAAAAATTGCGCATTTGTAATTGACTCATCTGATTGGGTTTGATCGGGGGCATACAAATATAGGAAAATAGAGTTGTGTCAAATCTTCTTGGTCGAGGGCCTCCGAAGATAACAAGAAAGATTTTTTTTGATCATTATGATCATCAGATTTCTTATTTAAGAATGAAATTAATTTACATCTTGGTTAAAACTATGGATACATGAATTTAGAGTTATAGAATTTAGTAATACTAATGGCTAAAGAATGGATCATTATTATATAACATTTATAAATATTTCTTACTCATTTTATAAAGTATCTTTTTAAATGTTTTTACAAATTTTTATATCCGTTGTGAAATTGTATATAAATGTATTACTTATTCTAAAATTTTCTAAACAATACTAACCAAAAAAAAATATTTACTTAATATATCATCATTTATAATTGGATGAAGCGTATTTTTGATTTGTGTTAATAAAGTAGTTTGGCATTCTTTGGGTCGTGAAAATTCTACATTCAAGGATGAAAATTATCCATTAATTTTTAAAAGGAAAAATCCTATTGCAAGAAGGGTGTGAAGAAAATGTTTAGAAGAGGAAAATATATACAAAAAATCTTGGACCAGTGATATAAAAATGCTACGTGGATAGCCACTAAGCATGACGTCCCACAAATGAAATTGTTCACATGATAAGATGTTACTGATGGTGCCCAAAAATGAAACCAAATCATTTGTGGTGTGGATAATGATTTCTGTCTTCTATAAATGATCGACCATGTGAATGAACATAGATTTTAGGTGTTAATAGATTTTTTATCCCCCATAAATGAAATCTTTTGTAGACCAGGGCATCCTTTTGTGGCACCCACAAACAAATCCTCATATCCCACAATGGAAGACTGACCATATCGATATCTAGTTCCTCTATTATTTTATAAAATACCTTTAAGGGAAACTTTAGAGACACAAATGAAAGAGCAGAGACATGGATGAGATTTAGGAGAGACCCATCCATTCCTAGAAGGTAAAAAATATAATTACCTTATATAAGAAAACAAATTCATTCTTCTATCCTCAACCCCAAGATTCCTTCATAAACACCACTCTACAGAGCATAAGCGGATGTCCCCTTTGCAGACCACCACCCAGTGTTGTAAAAATGCACTTGGAGGGATTTGTGCCCTTTTTTGAAAAATGTTTTGTGGGAGGAACTTGATCCCGTGTTTCAAAAAACTATGTGGAAGGAACCTAGACCCATGTAGAAAACCACTATATGGATGGAACCCAAGGTTTCATAGCACAATACTACGTGGAAAATAACCTCACCCATGTAGCATAATGCTACGCAGACAGTACCTGCACCCACGTAGAAACGTGATATGTGGAGGGAACCCCATTCTACATAAGAACATGCAATGCAGAATGGTGCATCCTAGGGTGTTCATCTCTTTAGTCCCTTCACTTTCTTTTGTCATAATATCAGGCCCCAAATTGGGATATCTGTAAACCATTATTACATAATCAGTCCAAAGACCCATCCAATGCCATGTAATGTTTATGATCAGAACCTCAAACACATTAGAGTGTCCTCTCGATTCTACATACCCTTGGAAAGTTGAGTCCCATTGCTTACATCGTTGAATAGGCGGGCCCTCAGAATATTTTCAATCCAACATTCCTAAGTTAAAAAGAGTCCTGACCTTAAAGGTGCTTAGGTGGTCCTCCCCATCTTAGGATAAGAGAGAGGGGATCATGATTTCCTTTCCCATTAAGGAAAAGTGTCTTATCCTCATTTCTTCCCAAGGAACCATAAGTGAATCCCTCCTGGAGTAATCCCCTATTTTTTCTTATAAGAGGTGGAAGTTTTTATTTACTTCTATTTCCAAGGTCCTAGCCATATAGATCATCATATTTGACTATCATAGTTACCAAAATAAAAGAGTATAAGTGTACATCAAAATACATATACCTCTCTCTTTGGGATCCAACATCCATCCACCAGTGGACAAAGTGGATCATGTGATCTTGAGATCTAATGCTTCCACTTTTTTCACACACCGAGAATGACTCACGTGGGCTTAGAGGTTTTTGTTCATCATGAAATCTTCATGATCTCAAACCTATAGAGGACCTTATATTTGTTGTAAGCCCCAACCATACCAAAGTTCCTTCTACATAGATATAATCCCTAAGCTCAATTCAAATGGGCATTTAATTCGGTGTAAGACCCAACCATAGTAGCTAGTCTCCTTCACAGGTGTAAGCCCCATCTCTTTTAGATGATTTGAGATTTGATTCCCATCTAACTAGGATACATAGGAAGACTCATTTGGGTCCAAACCCAACAACCAGATTCAACCTAATGTTCCCTATGAAACATTCCCAATAGGGTCAAATCCAACCCATAGGGACACATTCCTTCTCTGTCCCTTTCATCAACATTATTATTGGGTCTCACCCTTAGTAAGATCATGATCTCGCATGGGAGACCACAACTCTTCTTGGTCCTCAGGACACCCTGATGTAAGTCCTACACCATCCGTGGACAGACACCTTTTTCCATGATGTCCTCATCTCATGATGCTAAATTGCATGGTTTATTCCTCATCACACAACCTTAAAAGGTGATGTGTCATGTTAAGTGGAACTGAATTACATGGGTTTTGAATCATTTTACAAGGATACATAGGAAGCTCATCTTATAAGTCTAATCCCAACATCAAAACAACTTTCTTCTCCCTGTATTAATGTGAACCATATAACACTTCACTATGTGGATTAAAACAAACATCATCCTAATGAATGAACAAAATAATCTCTAATCCATTCAAAAAAGGGTACCATTGTTGTCGAACCTTAGATACTTAAAAATGTCAACAAAAATTAATAACCTTATATTTATACAAATGATTTCAAACATGTTCATTATTATGATTGATCATTAAATTAGGGTGATTCACATCATACTTGTGATTGAAGAAAGGATTCATGAATATATCTTAAATCTATAACAGAGTTCTAGAATATAAAATAGTTCCCCCAAAAAGGGTGTGATGAGCCTGAATTCTTATCCTCTCAACCAATGTGAGTTCTTACGTATCATTAGGAAAGTTACCCAATAAGAACATGCATTTGAAATGTAGTTCCATGATTAATCATGAATATGGGAACTATTTAGTGTTTCGGGTTACATGAACAAACCCTATTAGAAACTTACCCACCATAATCACATGTGAGATAAAAAAAAATTGAGCATGATATGAGTGATTGTGAAATATTCATACCCCCAAAATAAATTATACCAAGAGGGATTCCAAGATTATTTCATCCGATTTTTGATCGAATGGGTACAAACCACGATTCCCTATCATTGAAAACAAAATGGTGAACCTGACATGATTACTTAACACGGGTGGTAGTGCTACCCATGTTAAGACTCTTTAAATCTCAAAATAAAGTGGACCAAATAAATTGATTAAGGATTCATGTTCTTTATTTTGGAAATTATTAATTAATGGGGTATTCTTGTGTTGATTTTTCACATATATTTTAAGAACTTTTCACTAGAACTCTCTTCAATTAAATGGCATGTAACAAGTTCATGAAAACATGAACATAATCCTTTGTACAAGTCAGGTCCTCAACCAAATAGAGGAATCCATCTCCCACCAAGGGTCTTAAATGTTGGGTTTCAAATGCATTGGTATGGGAGTAACCCCATAATAATACACTCCTAACCCTAGAGGTAGCTTGAAAGAATCTACAACTTATGAAGCCTTGATAATAATATGACTTGTGATGGTAGGTGATCCAAAACAAAACAGCCCCAATAGCTTTCTTAAACTATTTTCAAGAGAAGGTCCCCAAAACATGATAATGAGTTCCTCACAAACCAATGGAGGTTGATGAATTGGTCACCAGAAACATTATCCCAGCAGCACAGGGGACCCACCTTAGGGCCCCTTCAATTAGTTTTCGGCCCTAATGTCATGTGGCCTAGTATCCTCAGCACAAATAGGATACCACCCCATGGTCCCCAAAATAATTCAAGTAGATGCAGGTCCCTAAGGCACCTCATAGAGGAAGTTGCTCAAACAATATGGAACAATTTATCATCCTTATTCCTTCTGAAGAAGTCGTCTATTCAATTATAATTGATAACTATAAGAAGATGAAAATTTATGCTTGTTAATATCAATAACTCTATGAAAATACAATGAAAAACTAAAAGAAGATACAAAATATTATGAATATATACCAATAAAATCAATTAAATACAACATAAATTAAAAATAAGATGAAAATTACTACTATAGTACATCAATACCTCCATTGGAATATGGGAGAAATTAGAGGATCTAGTCGATGTATCTTATCTACACTTTAGGGAATGACTTTCATTCCTACCCTGATGTCAGAATGGTCTTATATTCCCATTATTACCAAGGATGTTTCTCAAAAAATCCTATAAATAATGGTGGGTCATACATCAATCCCTGGCCATATCCTACTATTGGGACCAAGTTGGATGAAGAATGAAGTAAGAAGAGTTTGATGTTACAGAGTGTTATCTTTTGTTGTCAAGGAAGATAAATCAATTAACATTGTAAAGGACATGAAAATCAGAAAATTATTTTCTGATTTGTATTTCAAAAATATTTTAAGTTAGGAGAACTTATTATGCAAGCCTTATAATGGAAAGGGGTAGTAAAGGTGCTTTCAGTCATATAATGTTTTTATTGGAAGGAATGATGCTGGTGGAAGATAGGGAAGTTATAGTACTTTCCATAGAAACTTTGATAATGATAAATTTGATCTATCGATGGATATATATCACAATAGTGGAGTTTCTAATGAAAGAAGAATATTTTTTGAAGTATCCTAATCAAAAAAAGAAGCATGAATGTTATGGACAAAGCATATATTGAAGGTGGCGATCTTCTCCAGTGTTTTCCAGATTTTTGGGACTAAAAATCAGAAAACAAAGAAATGTGTTTTTGGTAGAGAAATTTGCAAGATAAATTTAAGGGGGCTTGAATATTTGAATTCAATTGATGTTTCAGGATTGGAACATTGAATTTTTTCAAAGGCATAGAGTACGTGAAAAATTTGGAAATGTGCGTGAAACAATGAGGCTGCGTGAACGATTGGTTTTGTTCACATTATGGAACATTATTTACATTTTTTGTGAAAGTTGTGTTTTGATATCAGAATGGAGAAAAATGTAAAAGGAATGAATCACATGAAAAATTAAATAAATTTCATGAAAAATGATGTTGTGTGAAAGAGTTTTTACGTGCATGAATGGGGCTTTATATGAAGATTAGTGTTTTTTCGCACAATGCCAAAAATTCCTATAAATATGAGGTGGCCCCATATCATCTGTAAAGGCTTGATATTTAGAGAAATCCTGATCTATAAAGCACGAAAGGATATATACTAATTGAGGTGCACAAAAAATTTTGAATTTTCATGAAAAAGGGAAGATGTGTGAAAAAGTAAAGAGCTGTGCGAAAAAATGAAGTTGCGTGAAATAGGTTTTCTATGACAAATGGAATTTTTACGAGCAAGGTTTTTTAATTGCGCATAAGATAACCTAAAGGATATGTAGAAAATTTGGGGTCTTCACACGTATTCAGTTTTGCGTAAGATAGTTCTTACCAGATTCTAATTATGAATGTAAAGATTTTCACATTAGGGAATACATCTATTCAATTGTAAAGACGCAATGAAATAATGTAATTCCCTATTTGTGAAAAGTGGGTGAACACATACTTGAGTATTGTTTACCAAGTTCTACATGAGTGTAAAATAATATCCTACTTTTTGTATTCTACATCAAAGGATTGTTTTCTAGTAAATTGTGTGGTACTAGATTATTTTCATACCCTACGAAGAACGTAGCTAGTCTTATTGAGTAGTGAGCCTTATAAATCTTATGTTCCTATGGTTATGAGTGTTCCCCAGGGAAGGATCTATTTAACAATAGGTGAAGGTTATTTCAATAAGAAGGAAACATAAATAAAATATCACCGATTCACCCCCTCCCCCTCTCAGTGATACTTGGATCCTGAATGAGAACTTCACCTACACACCTTCCAAGATGTGATTCCATCAATAAAAAAGTCTAGGAGTCGGGCCATTGACCACACCTCCTTTAGTGGGGAAACACATCCACATAATGAGCTGATCACTTAGAATCTGACATGCATCACTTCTCTTTTCTTAGAGGGTCATCGAAAATATTTCATGATAAATGGAAAACAGGATCAAGAACATATACTCATTCCAACTAGGAGACACCGGTCCACTCTAGTGGCCACTATAGGGAAACCCTATATCCCTTCCAGAATTTCAAAATCCCACCAAAATATCCTGAAAACACAATGGGAACCACCTAAAAGACACCTTTATATGTGGTCATTCACTTAAAACAAGCTTCCCTAGTCAATCGTAATAGATAACTAAAATGATATCATGAAAAATAAAATCAGAAAATAAATTGAAGAATAATAACCCTAATCTGCTGGAAGATGGATATATTGAGGTTATCAAACATATATTAGTTTTGGTTCAATATCCTTCTGATTTATTACCAAATTATATAATTGGTAATAGCAGTTGAAAAAGCCCCCCACCTCCGCAACATTGTTACTAGTATCTATGATGTTACTTCACATATCATCTACAATGAAGGCTTCATTTGTGGGAATAAGAAAATCAATCATGAATAGCCTTTCTCCTGATGAGCATCATAGTATCCCTCCTCATAAATAGAAGATAAAATAGAAATAACATCCTTCCCTTATTATTGTCTTCTCAGAAGGTCCTTTCCAAGGTATAAACTGTTGATTTTCTCCCTATAGTTGAACATCAAGCTATGATGGTATTCCTCACCATGATGGCATTCACTGTGATGGTCTTCACCATTGGGAAATATCATTTCAGAAACTAGTCGATCCCCTTACTTTAATCCTCTTTGATGTTACTCCCCATTGAATATGATGCATAAATCCTACCTATAGTGGGAGTTTGAGCTATGGTGGTAGTCCTCTCTATGACGGCATTCACTACGAAGGTCCTCCCTGCAGTGACATTTCATTTTGAAAAGAAGGTCCTCCCCTCACCAAGTAAAATACAACAAATTGCTCATATTCTAAGACTCGGGGAAATGATCAACCTCTGAACCAATTTTGAACCATTCCCATTCTATAAAGACCCCCACTAGAGCTGTCTCCTTGTAAAAATAGACAAGAATTTCTTGTGTTGGGATGATCATGTGGAGGAATCCATATCAAAAGAAAAAAATGATATGTTTCTCATGATAATTCAATTATCCAAGGATTATATACCCATAATTTTTAACCCTCATCCACTTGTCAGTTCAATATTTTAAATTCACTTTCAGAAAAATTCATACACAACATCTGTTTGAATCTCTAGAAAAATATCTACCACCTAAAAGTCAATTTTTTTCCTTTCAATGGGTATGATAACCATGTAAAAATATTAGTATAGATTCTTCATCAAATATACTTAGATTACCTCCCTTCTATGTAGCTAAAACTATCAGAGAAGTGGCAAAAAAATCATCAATTGGAATACCCAAATGAATTTCATGAGTTTCATTGTCTAATTATTGATGCCCCACCTGGTGTTTATATCTGAGGATGAGGGAACATGGATCATTACATTTCACTCTAGACCTCATTCAATATAATCCTTTGGAAATTAAATCATGTAATTTCAATACCCAATGTTAGAAATAAAGCAGAACCCCTACACAGGAAAGACGAAACACTCAATAAGAATAAGACTTGAATAAGTACCAAAAACATCGGGACCAGTTAGTGAAATCCATTGAATAACTCACAAACTAGGAAATTGAGAACATTATGAAGGCTTATTTCTTAAGGTAATCCAATAAAGATACAATGGTAATATCTTTTTAAGCAATAAAGTTTCATGTAGATCCAATATGGAACTCAGATCCCACTTGAATAAGGATGTGGGAGATCAAGAAAGTGGGAACAATAGTAGCAACTATCTATGTATGGAATCAGATCTATCCCATAAGTTTGGGATCATTTTTAACACAAAATCCCCCTCCAAGGATAAAAAACATAGCTCAAGGTAGTAAAAAATAATTGTAGAACCCCATCCCGTAGGGCTTGTTGGATTTTTACCATAACCTACCCTATGAAATAAATTGATATTTTCCCGTCTATAGAGGAAAACAAGAAGTAAGGTCTCCGAGTTGATCCTATCTTGTGAACCATTTACCCTAAAAGAGAGGAATACGACTAGGTTTTATAGAGGCTAACTCAAAGTCACTCTTCTCCAAGAAGCTTTAAGAGAATCCTATAATGTAAAGGAGAGGTCTAAAAAAGGGCACAAACAACCCTCCTATCATTCAATAACCAATATGATGCTTACAATGAATTATGAATCGATAAACATCATGGAAATCAATCCTACAGACATAATAAAAAATGATGAAAACTTATAGGAGCAATGAGAGGATGGTTCCATTTGGAAAATAGTCCAAACTGAGAAAAACAATTGTATGCGTACAAGGAACTATATAATCACCCTGAATTTGGGTTCTACCTCAACAAATCCCTTACTACCTCCTCAAAAAATATATACCAGAGAAAATAATAAATTCAAGGTCACATAAAACCCACATCCTACTCTTAAGGTGGATGATCTCCTTACACTCTCTGAATGATTCACTCAGTAGGAAGAAGAAATGAAAGAGTTGAGGAGACTTAATTACAAGTTTCACTAAGGAATCATTCCAACCAAATATTCTCCACAAGTGGAGTCTCAATGTACACTTCCAACAGGTGTACCTCAACAACAAGGTTTCGTACAGGTGATTGAACTATGTCAAGGATATCTTCCCAACTCTTCACCTATACCATCAGTTTACATATACCCAATTATGGATGGATATCAATATTTACTCCATTATGGAGACAACTATAATGGATTAAAGAAATCCTACAAAGATGGACTCGGATGGATATCAGCAAAAAATAATGGTAAAACTGACAAGTTGGGTGTTTCCCATTACCGCACCTATCCAATATCTTATTCAATTGAAAATTTATCAAGGGATTATTGACACAATCACATCATTGGTAGCTCAATCGAAATCCATAGAGGAGCATCATGCACCAATACAGCTAGAACAAAAACCATAACATAACTGGGTGGCCGACACCCCATCACCTCTAAATTTTGAGAGTCATACATGTCAAATAATAAATGTATCAGGAGATCAAGAACAACATCTGACACACTTTGTATCTAATTTTGATCCCATGATGGGAAATCCTGAGCAACAACAAGTAGCAGAACTCAGATTCTTCGTGCGAACCTTGAAAGGTCCTCCCATTGTATGATACACTAGTTTTCTAGAATGACCAATCGCTGGATGTAAAGACCTTTGTTGATAGTTCCACTTTCAGTTCATCTCAATTCTACAAAAATAATCATTAACCTCTCAAAATGAAAATAGTGAGAAATCGAGAGATTCTCAGATTTCATTTTTAGATGGAAAGGGATGACATACTCTTGGAACCTACCACTTCTCCAAGATGACCTGCACACTATTTTTATAGAGAACCTCCAAGACGAGATTTGAATGTAATTTATCTTGGTGAAATATATATGTAAATTTCATGATTTTTCTTCCATATTCGAAATAATGGAAGATACTATACAATGGCCTAAGCTTAAGTCCTGAATAACTCCACTAGTCCTAGGGAAAAGAGAGGTAAATGGATAAGTAGTGTCTATCACACTTAATCCATCCTCAACACGAACCCTAGCTTTAAAACACACAACATATCATGAATATCTCCTAGGTATCAGAAAAAATCCCACCTTACTAGGAAGAGTGGAGGGGAACCAAGAAGTATCAATTATTGGAGATAAAGAAAAATGTTTCCTCTTTCTAAGAAGATCAAGTCTATCGATACTTTATAGCCACTATGGAAAATGAAATAATCCACCTACCAAAGACTAAGAGGCCTAAATGGGTAGGTTTATATGACCATATATATTATTTAACTTTCCAAAGGATTCTATGGAATTCTATTCTATAATGATCCATCTTCAAACAAACCCTGAAAAAAATGGTGGACTCCGGGTAATTAAAGTTTAGAAAGCCACTATCACAAGTAGTGTATGTTTTTCATACTACCAACGTGGAAAGATATTTGTGGAAGGAATTTTTTAGAAAGTGGGAACACAAGTTAAATGGTAGAATGAATTGAAATAAAATCAACTAAACTCACATCATTCTCCAAGCATATTTTAAACAACCAACAATACCCACAGTTACTTCTGCCACAACATAGTTAATTCCATCATCACGAAAGACCTCTAAAATCCATCCTTTAATAAAATTTACTAACTAGAAAGGTAGGGAAGAAACATAAGAGGATGACCCTACATCAAGTATAAAGTTGAATCTAGCTATCTCAGACATTATGCCATTAGATTTGAAATTACGATCACCTCCCCACCAAACTGTACCACTATAAATGATCATCAAGATAAAGTAATAATCAAAGGAGGAGTTAATCTATGATTACATTAATATTATTTATCTAATGGATTCATTCTATTAAGATGAGTATAGATATGGACTTGAGTTCCCTACACCAACTTGTGGAATTAGAAAAAAATGTCATAGGAGACAAGGATATCAAGGAAGTCACAATCATGGAAGAAACCAAAATTCTAGCCACCTTTCTACTCAAACTCTCAATGTTGCATAAAATTGTGGAAGAGCACTTTTTTTATTCTAATATGAGCATTAAAATACACTTACATCATCCAAAATCCAACCTAACCCAATCACTATGGTATATCAATTGGATGCGGTACATGTGTCAGATCACCCTCGGTGGGCAGGTAGGCATATTCAACATAACCCCCAGAGTCAGGAGCACCTCAAAATTCTGTTTCAAGGACTAATCTGATTACAAAGAGTACTCCAGCCCCTAAATTACTTGTAAAATATAATCCCCATGCTAGTAAACATAGGTATTTAGTCTAGAAGCCTGATATCCTAAAACAACTGGTCTTGGAACTTTCCAATTTACCAATCCTCAATACCTTGATCTTATTGAAAGAAAATAGGGATGCACTCATAGAGGCTTTAATAATCCCCCAGGAGTTTGAATTTCAGGTCACCACTACTAAATTCTATTGAAAAAAATGACTTTGCAGAATGCCATGGGATTATCTACTACTCATATCAAGATAAAGACACCATTATACATGGACACATCATGCCCTTATATGGTTCTGGAATGAAAAATGTTGTTGATAAAGAAACCATTCACTGATAATGGCTCTGAAGTTAATCTCATTCCAGTACAAACACTTCTATCGGTTGGATTACACTAAGGACAACCTAACACTTGTCGATCTGAAAATACAGAGATATGATAAACAAAAGAAAATCCATTGGGGGAAAATCAAGATCATTGATCAATTTGGAGTCCTCATATTTGACTCATAATTTCTGGTTGTTCGGTCGGATATGACCTTCAATGTATTTATAAGAGGGCCCTAGGTGAATCAACACATGAAAATCCCCTCATCTTACCATCAATTCATCAAATACTACATTAATGCACTAATCAAGACGTTTCATACTGATAAGAACCCATTCAAATAATACATGTTGCATTATATCAGTTTATGATTCTATCAAAGGGAAGGGAAACAACCCCTGGTTGATGGTGTTTCTTGGGTCACCACGCTAAACAATTTAGAAATGATCCCGACCAACCCATTCAAACAAATCAGTAATAAGTACATGTTACCTATCAATCATGTTGAGAATATGAGTCAATATTTAGATTCTTATTCAGCATTCTTCATGATTTCTATCATGACCACTAAGTCCAGCAGTGTTAATGAGTTTTCCGACTGCCTAGATAGTGGTGAAATCTTGAGTGAAAATTCTTTCATTCCATATTCAGAGCTCTAAGAAGTTCCTAAATCTCTAAATGAGGTATGTGAGGTTGTATATTCACCCAAATTAGATAAAGACACACATTCTCTATCCTTTCTAGCATTTCAAGAAAATCCCTCATTATCATCTAGGTTAGAAAAAGTTGCTTCATCTTTTTAATTTCAAGATATAGAAACATCTCTAAACTCTTGAGGGATTAGCCCATACATTTCCCTATAGATTAATAGGAATATGAAGATGAAAAAGAGTAGGAGGAGGAGGACCATAGAGTCACCCCAATATCATTTTATGATGGAGTCTCTAACACCATTGACGAACACAATGAAATAAATAGGGAAACATAAGAAGACCCACAACCCATTTTGATTAGTGAAACCTTGTATTCTGAAGAAAAAGAGAAATATACCTTATTCTTGAAGTAGTATCGAGATGTGCTCACCTAAAATTACACAACAATTCTAAACCATGTCCTTGGGGTGGACACTCATAACCTAGGATTTACATAGGACCGTTGGGGAAATAAATAGGCAGCCAGAAGGAGGCACTCGACACACACTGCCAAAATTGAATCATAAGTCGACAAGATCATACAATCCAACTTAAGTAAAGAGGTCCAATATCCAAAATGTCTGGGTAATATTTTCCAAGTTAAGAATAAGATTATGAAAATTAGAGATTGCATTTATTTTAGAAATATTAACAATAACTTCCTGAGTAATGATTTTATAGTCCTGATCACAAAATAGTTGATTGATGCAATGGTAGGATATGAGTCCATATCCTTCACGTATGGTTATTCAAGATATAAAAAATTTGAATGACCCAAAATATGAATAATCCATCGTCTTCAAGGCCTGATAGGGAGTGTTTTTCTATCGAGTAATGTTAATTGTCTTGAAGAATTCAAGATCTACAAGACAACATACCATGCATCGCATATTTAAACCCTTTTGGGAAATTTATTTGAATGATACATTGATGATCTAATGGTTAAATCGAAATAGTGATCTTACCACTTGGAAGGTATTGAATATTTCTTCAAACAATTGTAGTAAAATCCCTTAAAATTAACCCCTTAAAATGTGCTTTCAGTGTTACCTCGGGAAAATTTATCAACTTCATCATATTCCATCATGGCATCAAAATCATAACTGTGATGACCAAGGACATCCTTAGCATGTCACCTCCTTGAAACCTCAAGGATTTTAGGGAATTTTAAGGATACATGGCCTACATCCAGTTCTCTATATCCAAACATGAAGGAAAATGAACTCCCTTTAATAGGTTGATGAAAAAGGTTGTTACATATCAGTGGATTGATGATTTTCTGGGAGCATTCGACATCATCCTGAAATATCTATTAAGCCTACCGAAGCATATGCTTCTTATCAAACGGAGGACACTTATTTTTTATGTGATATCCTTAGAGTGATAACTGTGATCCTTCTTTATGAAAAATAATTCAAATGGATGAAGAAATTCCCTTTAATACCTCAGTAGAACCATGATCAATGATGACGCTTATTATTCAAGTTTGGAGAAGAGTTGGCTAGAACTAATCTTTGTAGTCTAGAAACTGGGACACAACATTCTTCACCATGAGGTTCATATTGTCTCTTGTATAAACCCACTAAAATATATTCTTCTTTGTCCGATGTTGAATATCCTTTTTTCATGGTGGGAAGTCATTATGCTACAATTCGACAATATGTTTGTGTCTCAGAAAGTAGTGAAAGGATGTGAATTATCTTATATTCTTACAGAGTACAACTTGAAAGAAATGACTTAATTGGATGATGAATTGCCTGATGAAGAGGTATTATCTATTCAAGAGCTCCCCATGATATGGGAGGTGTATTTTTATGGATATTTCAGAATCCTTAATGGGAGGAGAATAGAAGACCCCGAGATCAATAAAGCATGGCTAGGATTTGTGACAATTTTTCCATCAAAGGAAGTCCCACCTTACATATCCCTACTATCGAAAGGGAGAATGAACAATGTAGAAGAATATTAGGCTCTCATTGTAGGGATTGAGCTTCCACTTCAGGTACACATGAATCACATGATGATAAATAGAGATTTAGTACTAGTCATCAGGAAGGTCAACAAGGATGATTCCTTCAAAAATTTATATCTAATCCCCTTATAAATCACTCCCAAGGAATAATGGAAGAATTTCTTTTGGATTTGACATTGACTCATTCCCCATGGTCACAAAATTCCCCAGAATAAGCACTATATAATATATCCAAATATCTAGAAAATATAGACCGGGATGAAAAAATCATCAGAATTGAACAAAACCATATTATCTCACCTTTCCTTCAAACCAAAATAGAAGAGATTAATGCAATTAGTTTCATCCGTGAATCATACAGGCTTACCACTAGATGGATGAAACCAATTATAGAATACCTTCCAAATGTATAAATCCCACCGAATAAAGTCAGTAAGGATAAAATATATAGATGAGAAATTACCTTTGTTCTATATGAAAACATGAATCAACAAAATTTCATCTATAAGAGGAGAATTTATGAGATCCTTCTCAGATGAATTGATGGAGAAGTGAAAACTACTATCAAGAAATAAGTTCCCACTAGATCCTGCTGTGCCCACCTATCAGGATTCAATATTTTCCATCAAATCAAAAGTCATGGGTACTACTAGCCCACTATGATGCAAGATTTACCTAAATTTACCCAAATGTGTCATTCTTACCAAGTCTATGATAACTTCATTGACCAACCCCTGGTGTTAATACACATAGCTAAGTAGTCCTGGCCATTTTTTGTATGAGAAATGGGAATCTTAGGACCATATCCCCCCGTTATGGCCAATCAGTTAATGTTTATTCTCACTGCAACTAACTTCTTCTCTATATGGGACGAAGCTATACCCCTCAATAAAGTTGGGGAAATGGAAAATTTTAATTTGGTGAAATATAATATCATCACTAGAATTGGTGTCCCTCATAAAATACTAACAAAAAATCGAACCAATTTCTATTATACGGAATTGGGGAATCTATATCAGGAGTATGACATCAAGTCCAAATGTTCATCCTGCTACCATGAAGTAGATAACATATAGATATTGGCCTCTAATAATATTGTATCGAATATACTCTAAAATATGGTAGAAAAGGATAAAATTTCTTGTCAAAAAATACCCTTCATAAATTTTCTTCTTACTAGACTATGACCTGAACTACCCCATAAGCGACCCCATACTCATTAGTATACAGGATAGAGGTGTTCCTTCGTATCTAAATTGAATTTTCCTCACCCCACACTTCTATCTATGATTGGTTATCCATAGATGAGAAATCCCGAAAATGACTAGATGAATTGGAGAGATTGGATGATAAGAGATTGTATACCTTGCATCATTTAGAAGTCTACTAAAATTGGATCATGCAATCCTTCAATAAATAAATTCACCTCTGATCTTCCCTTGAAGAGAGATGGTGTTGGTGCTCAGGACACAAATGATACCAAGAAATAAACCTCTTATTTTGGAACCAAAATTGGAGGCTCCATACGTGATGAACAAGGTCTACTCCAATGGAACATATTATCTAATTTCGATGGAGAAAAAGCACACCCTAAATACCTCCAAAGAAAGGTTCCTAATGAAGTATTTCATGTAATCACATGGCCTATTCTCATGATTACATGATGTTAAATTGTATGATAAATGTTACTGATCATATGATGTTAAACTACATTATAATAAGTCCTGATCACATGAAGCTAAACTACATGATAAATCCTCTTGATCACATGATGTCAATTTTAATGATAAATCATCCTAATCACATGATGTTAAAATACATGATAAATTACCAAGATCACATGATGATAAACTTTATGATAAACTATCCAGATCACATGATGTTAAAATGCATGGTAAATCAACCTAATAATATTATGATAAACAACCTAGTAAATCATCCTAAATGTAGGAAGTTAAACTTCATAGTTAGTCATTTTTGCATGAACATAATAAAATGACATCTTTTTCAGGTGTTAAGACAGTAAAATGCATGACACCAATGTTCTTATTGTATGACATTAAACAAAACAACACCATATTTTCCAAATTAGAAAGAACATATCCCTTAACATCGATTGTCTACTATTCCATATTCAGAACTATGTATAGATTAATTTTTTCCTTCACAGGATATGTAATGATGGCTAGACTTTTTGAATTATGCCCACCTGTAAATTTCCCACCATTTGTAAGATTGTTTTTACTAGGCTATTTAACTCATGGCCTCTTTTCAAATTAGGATTTTTCTTTTTTCAAGTACAAAAAATCATCTTTCCTGTGACTACAAGAATCCAATATCCATGTCGCAAGATGATAAACTGCATGACATGAACATCCTCACTGCATGATGTTAAACTATACCGTAATCATCATCTCATAAATAATTCACTACACATGAGAAAGATATATATGGAATAAATATGGAATGCCCCTTTACCTTGTGAGGGTCAGAGTCACATAGGGAATATCTTCATTCCAGAACTATGTGTGGCTTGATTCCATTCATCATAGGATACATAGTTATTCCAATATCTATAATCTTAGGTCTAACCATATTACTAATTTCCTACCAATATGGGTGATCAATTTCTTTACCATAAGGCGTTAAACTACATGGTTCCTCAAGAACTACACATGGATTGATTCTCATTTGAATGGGGGTATGTTGTGATTCTCAGACCCTATATCTTGGTCCAATCCTTGAACTATGTGAAAAATTCCCCCCTCACTGTATGGATCAGACCTATGTTTATAGTTCCCATCCAGAACTATGTGTCCCTTGATTCCATCTATAATAGGATACATAGTGACACCCATATTTTTCATTCATGGGTTGAGCCACAAATCCCCCCACTTTCATGTCAAGCCACCTTCATACTCATTGCATGATGTCAAACTTCAAAGTATTCAATAAATACAAGTGTCTTGATTCCTATCCACGTAGGATAGGTAGTGATGCCCAGATATATAATTCCAGGTCTAGCCAAAACAATAAATAAAACAAGGGAAAAATGACCCATCCTTTTGTATGGGTTATAGATACACAGGGATCCAGTTCTAGAACTATTTATGGATTTTTTCCCATTCTAATGAGATACATAGATATGAATGGGTCTCATATCTTGGTATAGCCTCCCCAAAATCAAAATTCCTCCATCCTTCATTTTTATCACCTATGTCTGGTGAAATAAACCTTTTCCATCCCTTGTTTCTCACACTGAGCATATATGACATGGGATTAGAAGTTTCAGTACGTGATTTCCCTTATGATAAATAAGTATCAATTCACATCATGTTCACTATGGTCCTGGTCTCAAGACCTTAAAAACCACACCAGATGTCCTTACCATATGACATTAAATTTCATGGTTGAATGTGAGTTTTATAAGTATGTATGGATTGATTACTGCCATTTTAGGATATGTAGTGATGCATGAACCTATAATCTCAAACCTAGATGCACTATTTCTTATTCACATCAGGGAACCTATGTCCTTGGTGCTTGAAGTTAAATTTCATGGATGATGTCCTTGCCACATGACATTAAACTATGTGGTTCTCTAGAACTACGTGTGGCTCGATTATTGTTTTGATGAGATAAGTAGTGATGCATAGAATTCATGTTTTATCCCCAACCACAGGGTAATGAAAACAATTGTGTCCCCATATCCTATATACAAACAAATATCTATACAAGAGATCTTAAATATTGGTTCTTCATTCAATGACCTATCAAGGAAACATAAATTTTCCCTCTACATATGAATCAGATTTATATAGGGAACTTCACAATCCATGGAAGATCAGATTTTTGATGCTTCTTAGGTACCTAGACACATTTCACCAATATATCATACTCTATGATTTGGTAAATTTCATATCTCCACAATATTTCTTAGGCCATTATAAATGGAGGGACAATGTCTTGAGGACACATTTTTTTGGCTATGAAAAATATTCCCTAGTTGGATTTACATAAGTCACACCCAAAAAAGGCATACCAACCGAAGAAAAATTTATCCATAGGAGAGGCCTATTTTATCTCCATAAGACCCAATTAAATTGTTTTCCCCATATCATTTCTTTGGATCTGAGAACCCCAAGATTCATGGTTTACATTTTTCTTCCCCCTTATGTCTGAGTCATTTTAGAATATCCCGGACCAATGATCCTTTTATTACTCATCATTTCCATGACATATGGTCCAATCCATATAACCTAAAACTGCAAGACCCCATGTAATCCTAACCCATTAATGTTAAAATGTATAGATAATGTATTATTCAAATGAAACTAAACTGCATGATTTCTAAGAGATATGTCTGGATTGATTCTTGTTATCATATGATATATAATGATGCCTGAATATTCAATTCAATGTCCAAATATAATATAAAATAATCCCCCTTCCCCTGTGTAGGCATCATACATACATAAGGAGATTCCTGAAATAGAACTAAATATGGCCTGATTCTTTCTTTAATGAGATATGCAGTGACACTCGGATCATACATCTTTATCATGCCACAAAAAAAAATCAATGCTCTTTTATACATGATCTAGATCTGCATAGGAGGGTCCAATACACATCTCACTCCACTCATTAGCCTGTATTCCAAGGAATATTTCCCTTTCCCCACATAAGAGATTGATCGATGTGTAAAGAAACCTTCCCATAACTACTTATGGAATAAATTAAATTTTAATGATATACATAGTGACAAATAGACCTTATGTCTCAGGCCCATTCCTAATAAAATCTATTTTCTTCCTATGTATAGGTCAGACCTGTGTGAGGAAAACATTGCTACCCATTCTTGAAAAATTTCAACATGAAATGATCCTTTGATATTTGGTTACTTTCCTTCCACAAACCAAACTCTGTTTATAAAGAAGTATGAATCTCCCTAAACCTCCCCAGACAACATATATTAAGGTTCAGTGTTTAGAGGACACCTTTCTTTGACTATACATAACATTCCCTAAATGGCTGTACGTATGTCACCCACAAACATGGAAGGTCAACAAAATGATAATTTCTTCTTAAGAGATACATCTTATATATCTTTACACCCCCAAAAGATTTTCTCCCACATCACTCCTCATATTCGAAAACCCCCAGATTATGACTTAAAAAATTTACCCTTTATTCCTAAAGGCAACGAAATGTTCTAGGATCGATTGACATTAAATAAAAATGATATATCTCTTGGGCAAATCCAAGTGGCCTTAAAATATATACCAATAACTTCCTTAATATTATATGTTAAATGACACTTTCAATGTATTAGTTACACAACATTAAACTATACCTTGCTCCAACCCTCTTTCACAAAAGAAAAATTCATATAGGTTTGGTTTTTCATTTATGGATAGCGCCGGTATAAATGACATCTTCATTTATAGACATCATTCCCTTGTCAAGACATCCTTTATGTTCTTGAGAAATATTATATTTTAAAAACTATGTGGCCATTGGAAATGGATGTTAAGTGTTTGCAAGACACCTTTTATAGTTATGGAAAATATGCCCCAGTTGGCTCTATATAAGTTGGCCACCACAAATACCTTTCAACAGAAGTAAAATTCATGACCAGGAGACACCTATTCTATCTTCATAGGTCATAAATACGTCATTTTTGAAAATATTTTTTTCAATTACTCATTCTGTAGTTTTCCCATATCATGTCTCTAATTCAAAAATCACAATACCGGGGTCTAAAAAATCCCCCATTCATGTATAGAAAAATGTTGGGACATTCTTAGCCAGTAATCCATATTGGGGTTATCCACCCATAATTCACAGTCAAAGATTTTATACCTTTCATTTGTCTAAATTACATGAATTTAAACATCCCACAAAAATGACACATTAATGTCTTGATTGAAAACTCGCAAAGCGAACCCTGGGTAAATGTTGTGCTCTAGATCGCTAAACCTACACTATTCATGTTTTAGGAAAAAATTGAGTAATGAATCAAGAAAAAAATACATAAAACTTGTTAGGTATAAAACCTACAAAGGGATTTCTATGAAAAGTCAATTTACATAGCTAATCCCCCACCTCAGTGGAATTAGGAAAAAATTACAGTGGTGACCTAAAAGAAAAAAAATTCGTAGGGTCTTTTTATGAATTCATAGAAAAATTATAGTCTATGATCATTGTGTCCTTTGGACCATGAAAAAATTATAACATTACATGATCATGTGAATTTAACTCTCCTAGGTTTTGATTGAAATTGATATCCAATGAAGATTTTCTTTTAAAAATGGCCAGTTATGATTTACCAGTGTTTTAGGATAAAATAATGTATAAGCATTAAAAATAAAATGAGTTTTCATTTATATATTGAATGGGAACAATGGAGGATCATCTACATCTTGGTGTCTCCACCTAATGTTCCTAAAAAATAGATAATAAAGCAACAATGGCTACTATAAAAATAATCCATACTTATTTAGCATACTGGTTAGCATCTAATGCGAGTTGACAAGCACATGCTAAAGATTGGTTCTTTTCCCCTTTCATTTGTCATCTAGAGAACACATTTATCTAATGAAGGCCCTTATCTATTGACCACTCAGTTTATAAGCTTCATGTTTTGTAGTTATTAATTAAATATGTCTCTTTAAACTAGCTCTATGATCCTCAAAGTCTTGCAGTTCCAAAATTTACACAACCATATGATCATAAACTCATGCCCCTTAAGTTACTAAATGGTGAAGCTTAGTAGAATTATCCTTTGGAGAATAAACTTGGTGATTAGAGGCATTAAATTGGACATATTTTCATTCCCTTTCTACCAATTCTTCTCAAGCAATGAGAACTTGGTGGATAATTATATGTAAGTGCAAGTAATCAAACCCACACGCCCCCAAGATAGGGATCAGTTGAAGGAGGGTGTCCACGTTATCAGCAATCTTCACTAATGGGGTCTCTATGATGATGGTGTAAATTTGGTGCCACTCCCATTTCTACACATCCTGATGTTCAATAGAAGATTTTGGATCCTATCCATTAATCATATACTTCTACTATTATATAGTATTGGATTATATTTATTGCAGACGTGCTCTCTTAAATTGTGACACCCAGGTGGAAAACATCCCCATGTTTGCTTTCTATTCAATCTTATGATGTAAACTGAAATAGTTGGCATATATAAGTAAAATTTATGATACTGTATCGCTTGGACGAGCCTTAGTATTATTTCCAATGTTGTCGGTAAAATGTATATTTTCTTCACCACTCCAAATAAAATGAGAGCTTCTTGATGAATATCCCCCAAAACTATGATAATGAAGAGATGAATGTCTTACTCTAATGAAAGTGGGTATAAATGGTGTGATAGGAAAATAACCAAGATTTGATAATAGTTTATGCACTCATCAGACTGGCTTCCCCAACAATCCATTAAGTTAGTACATCACCCACCATTGGGAATAATCACATGATAAGTTATATGAAACTCTCATATGAGGTAAAATAATTTTCTTACTAAAATATTAATGCATCATAATCAGCCATAATTGACTAAGAATTACTGGGTGTGATTCCCTTTTGATCTAGGAAATGGGTAAATATGCAAACTATTGCAGACATCCAAATTGTTGTGCAAACCTCTACGGAGTGTATGGTTCGAAAATGGTTACCCCATCTACCTGATTAGTATTAATCCTATATCATAGTGAGATGATATAGAAACGTTATTCCAAAGAACCTCATTCATTATTCACTACCACTCCACAGGGTCTTGGATAAGGCATGAAAGAAAATTGAGAAAAATCATTTATTTTCTCAACAACATTATCTATTCCTATGAATATCGGGAGAATGATATCAAAATTGATAAGTTCATAGAGAAAGGTTGAATGAGGTATTGTTAAAGTATACTAATCCTCATAGCATCAATAGTGTTCCACCACATATCAGTATAATAATTGAAATTGATTTCTATAGTGTTTCAGGGATATTCCCTTTTATATCTAACATGACAATTCATAAGTACAAGAAAGGGTGGGTATAATAATTTTGATAGGTTTCCTTTCCACCAAGGTGTTGGCAATAGCTTATTTCTTGGACGGTGCCGCCCCTTTAATTGTCAAAGGGGGCAGCGTGGCTGGTAGGTGGTGTGTGGAAAAATCCCACCAAATCACCTTGCGGGAGAGAGTTGCAGGGGGTGAGGATTGCCTATGAAAGGAAATATCCTCATCCCATTTCAGCATCAGCTTAATCTTCCGATTATCAGCATCCTTCGGTTCATTAATTCTCTAGATATTTGAGCGGTTTTAGTGAGGTAGTTTCCCCATTTATTTAGGAGATATTTTACGAGGTTTTTATCCTTGTAATAGTGAGGGAGTGTGTACCCACTTTTACCCCATAATGATCCTTCTATTTGCCCGTGGTTTTTTTACCTATTCTATTTGGGGGTTTTTCTACATTACATCTGGTGTTCATTTATTTTTCTGCATTTTTCACTTTATTTTTATCTCATGATTATCACTGCACCGGTGGGCCAATCATTTACGGCCCCAACAAGTGGTATCAGAGGCAAGGTTCTGGCTCGGTGCTGTTCACGTATTCGAGTATTAATAATTCTTGTAAATTTGAGTATGCTCTATGATTGAAACTTCGGTTGATCTATCACATCAGAAAAACTTTTGTGAGATTTTTAAACAAACCATTGTGAAATGGAGGAGGTTCTGGACTGATGGTGAGTACAGATGGTGGCGAAATTTGAGATTGAAAAATTCAACGGGAATAATTTTTCGTTGTGGAAAATGAAGATGCAGGCAGTGATGCAGAAGGATAATTGTCTACTAGAAATTGGAAAAAAGCCGACGGGTGTGATGGAGGAGAAATGGAATTATATGGATGGGAATGCTATTTCCAACATTCATTTGGCTTTGGCAGATGGGGTCCAATCGAGCATTGCGGAGAAAAATACGGAAATGGAAATATGGGATACTCTGACCAAGCTATATGAGGCTAAGACACTGCACAACAAAATTTTCCGGAATAGAAAATTGTACACTCTTCGGATGGCAGATTCATCATCGGTGACTAACCACATCAACAACCCTAATACCCTATTTGTTTAGCTCGCGATGTTGGTCTATAAAATTATGGATACTGAACGTGCAGAGATTCTACTCCAGAGTTTTCCAGATTCATATGACCAAATCATTATCAACCTCACCAACAATATCCTAATAGATATGTTCCTCTTTAATGATGTTTCAGCCACGGTTCTTGAAAAAGAAAGTCGGCACAAGAACAAAGAGGACAAACAGACAACTTCACACCAAGTAGATGCTCTGTGAATGGATAGAGGAAGGATGATGGAGCGTGGTTCCAGTGGGAGCCAAAATCATGGCAGGTCCAAATCAAGGAGTAAGAAGAAGAACATCACATGTTTAAATTGTGGCAAGAAGGGGCACATCACGAAGGATTTTTGGAATAAGAAGTGTGGTGAAAAGAACTCTCCGGGGAATGTGGTGAATACTTCTGCAAAAAGAGATATACTAGTCAGTGAAGTGGCAACGACTACTGGAATCAGGAAGCATCTCGACGATGCATGGATTATCGATTTAAGAGCAACATGCCACATGACGTCTCGATGGGAATGGTTTGAATTATATAAAACCATCCCGGAAGTACTTGTGTACATGGGAAACAATCACACTCTGAAGATCATTGGAGTCGGTACCATCAAACTGAAGATGCATGATGGTATTGTTCAAACAATCCAAGGAGTACTTCATGTGAAGGGCCTGAAGAAGAACATATTGTCTTTGGGACAATTTGATGACATTGAATGAAAGACTCTCACAAAGAATGGAGTGATGAGAATCTTGAAGGGCGCGCTTGTGGTAATGAAGGCAGAGAAGATCTCAAAGAACCTGTACATGATTATAGGTGAAACGTAGAAGGAGACAGAGATAGTTAATGCATCAACTACCTTGATGGAATCATTAGCGATGTTATGGCATCAGAATATTGGTCGTATGTCAGAACGAGGCCTAAAGATTCTTGCAGATCATAAGTTGATGTCTGGGCTAACAAAGGTATCCTTACCATTTTGTGAGCATTGTGTTTTCAGAAAGCAACACAGGTTAAAGTTCGGGACGACAACAGCAAGAAGTCAGTAGATCTTGGAGTTGATCCATTCTTATGTTTGGAAAGCACTGGTTATATCCCTAGGAGGAGCAAGGTACTTTGTATCATTCATTGATGATTATTATAAGAGATGTTGGTTGTCCCAATCAAGAGGAAGGCTTATGTTTTTGAAGTCTTCAAAACATTCCAAGCGCAGAAGGAGCTTGTCTCTGGAAAGAAGATCAAGTGTATGAGGATAGACAATGGTGGAGAATATACAAGCGAGGAGTTTGATACATTTTGTCAACATGAATGGATAAAGAGGTAGTTCACAGTGGCATACACTCCTCAATAGAATGAAGTGGTAGAGCGAATGAACATAACCTTATTGGATAGAACAAGGGTGATGCAGAAGACTACAGGTATTGCCAAAACTTTTTGGGTAGAAGCAGTGAATACCGCTTGTTATGTGATCAACTGATCTCCTTCAATGACGATTGAGATGAAGACACCAATGGATATGTGGACTGTTAAACCCACTGACTATTCTCAGTTACATACTTTTTAAAGTCCGGTATATGGAATGTTTAATGACCAAGAAATATCAAAGTTGGATTCGAGAAACAAGAAATGTATCTTTTTAGGGTACGCTGATGGTGTGAAGGGGTATCATTTGTGGGATCCCACTGCCCACAAATTTATCATCATAATAGATGTAATTTTTGTAGAAGACAAGGTGCAAATGAAAACTGATCAAGACATGGAAAAAGAGAATACATAAACTACAACTGTCAAATTAGAGGACAAATCCAAGGAAGAACCAGTTTCCTATGTGGCATTACCAGAGCACGATGATCAAGTACCGGTTGAGTCTGGACCACGACGGTCAACTCAGGAGAAAAGAGCACCAGTATGGCACTCATACTATGTTACTGAGAGAAATATTTCATATTTTTTATTAATAGAGGATGAAGATCCATCTTATTTTGTGGAGGTGACCCATATTATAGATGTATCCTCATGTATGGCGGCGATGCTAGAGGAACTTGAAGCCCTACATAGGAACAAGACTTGGGATCTTATTACATTACCTCATGGAAGGAAGGATATCAGAAACAAATGGGTCTTCAATATCAAGCAGGATGGAAAGGACCAGGTGGAAAGATATCGTGAATGATTGGTGATCAAAGGATTTTCTCAGAAGGAATTTTTTGATTTCAATGAAATATTTTCTCTTATTGTTAGACAGATGACTGTTCAGATAGTTCTGGTGATGTGTGAAACATACAGTTTACATCTAGAGTAGCTGGATATGAAAACTGATTTTCTCAATGGTTATCTTGATGAAGAGATCTATATACTCCAACTGGAAGGTTTTTCAGAAGAAGGCAAAGAGAACTTGGTTTTTAGGTTGAACAAATCTATGTACGGTCTCAAACAGGCATCAAGGTTTTGTTACAATAGATTTGATTCTTATATCATGAGCTTTGGATATGAAAAACTTCATTCAGATCCTTGTGCATATTTCAAGGGTTCAGATGGTAATGATTTAATCATTCTTCTGTTGTATGTGGATGACATGTTGGTTGCAGGCCACAACAATGATCAGATCCAGGAGACGAAGGTACAGTTGGCTAGGTAGTTTGATATGAAGGACTTGGGAAGAGAAAACAAGATTCTTGGGATGCAGATTTACAGAGATATAAATAGTTGGAAGATTTGTCTATCATAGAAGATTTACTTGCAGAGAGTCTTGAAACGCTTCAACATGCAAGACTGTAAGCCAATCTCTACCCCTATTCCTGTTAATTTCACGTTATCCTCCACGATGAGTCCTAGTAGTGAAGCAGAGAGGATGGAAGTGTCTCGAGGACCGTATGCATCAGCAGTGGGTAGTCTGATGTTCGCTATGGTTTTTACTAGATCAGACATTGCACATGTAGTGGGAGCAGTTAGTCGGTACATGGTGAATCCAGGACGAGAGCATTGGAGAACAGTGAAGAGGATCCTGATATACATCAATAAGACTTCAGATGCTGCATTATGTTATGAAGGATTAGATTTTATTGTCAGAGGATATGTTGATTTATATTTCTCAGGTGATTTTGACCGGAGGAAATCCACTACTGGTTATGTATTTACTCTTGCAGGAGGAGCTGTGAGTTAGATTTTGAAGTTAGAGTCAGTTGTGGCTTTATCCATAATAGAGGCGGAGTATATGACAGCTACACAGGATTGTAAAGAGGCGATTTGGATGAGAGGGTTGTTAGAGGAGCTCATGCATAGATAGGAGCAGATTCCATTGATTTGTGACAGTCGGAGCACCTTTCACATTGCAAGGAATACATCTTTTCATTCCAGGATGAAGCACATTGGGGTAAAATATCACTTTTTATGAGATGTGGTGGAATAAGGAAGTTTGGATATGCAGAAGATTCATACTAAAGAAAATATGGTAGATTTCCTGACGAAGGCGATTAACTCGGATAAGTTCAGACGGTGCAGATCCTCGAGCAGCCTCGCAGATTCATGAGCAGCATGGTTTGTCAGATATAAAGGATGTGTGAAGATGTGATTGGTTCTCAATAAAATCTCCAAGTGGGAGATGTGTCGGCAGTAGCTTATTTCCTGGACGATGCTGACCCTTAATAGTCAAATGGGGAAGCGTGTCTGGTAGGTGGTGGGTGGCCAAACCCCACAAAATCACCTTGTAGGAGAGAGTTGCAAGGGTGAGGCTTGCTTATAAAAGGCAAGATCCTCATCCCATTTCCGCATCAGCTTCAGCATCCGATTATCAACATCATTTTGTTCATTAATTCTCCTGATATTTGAGCGGTTTTTGTGAGGCGGTTTCTCCATTTATTCAAGCGAGATTTTATGAGGTTTTTCTCTTTGTAATAGTGAGGGAGTGTCTACCCACTTTTACCCCATAGTGATCCTTCTATTTGCCTGTGGGTTTTTACCTCTTCCATTTGGGGGTTTTTCCACGTTACATCTGGTGTTCATTTATTTTTCCCCATTTTTCACTTTATTTTTATCTCGTGGTTATCGCTGCACCGGTGGGCCAATCATTTACAGTCCCAGCACAAGGTGGCCACAATAATTAAGGTACAAAATCAGACACTAGTATAGACATCGTTTAACGAAAAGTTCCACCCGCTCATAAAAATGGGGAAAATATATCCAACCTAAAGTCAAGAGATATGTCTGGACTGATTCTATAGCCCCATGTGGTATTTTTTCCTACCTCAAGAGTGTCCAGGTACAAACCCTTAATACCTCACGAATCTTGAGTTGGATAAGTCCTTCTAGATGAAACTTTCATCCTTGGACTGCTAAATTTCAAAACCAACTTTATCCAATTATTGAATGGAATAAGAGAATAGGTATGTAGGGGATGAAAAAGTAATTTCTCTGTCACAATTAGTAGGTCCCTCACAAATAGATATACTTGTTTGATATTTTCCCATGTATTGTCTTTATGAAAGAACTCATCATACATATTACCAAGAATAGGGATCCACCCTAATTGGTAAATATCACATACAATTATCCTTATTTCACTAGACATTAAGTGGAAATTTTTGGTTCTCAAACATAAAAAAATGATTAATTCAATAAATATATCAGTTGGTGAATAAACTACAAACTGAGAAAACTATACATCCTGGTATAAGCTGACAACCTCCAGTTGTACTAGAAACTCTAAGAAACTCTAGTGAATCTATAATTCCCAATACCCTTCATCTAAGAAACTCTTTCTAGATATAAAGTCTCACATGGAGATCTATCCTCCATTAGAATCACATCATGATAGGTTGAAAATGGATGGATAATATCAGATGGAATATATAAAGAATATTTAATGGATTTTTTGGCTTCATTGATTCTAGAATTAACCGTTTAAAACAATGATATTCTCTTAGCCTGAATCCAAAATGATATTACTTATAGTAGAGATGTTCACTTTGGAATGATCCCAAGACCACTAGAACCATTAATATGGGAGATTCTTGTTAACCCACGGAAGGGGAACATCATCTTGAAGTATGACGTTTTAAATTGGAACTCTGTGGGATAATGGGTAAGTTAGAAGCTCTAGGGAAATGAGATTCTTCAGAATACCCATTGAGGGATGCTGCGATATCAAATATTATCTTTAATGTTCTAAAAAATGTCAGTTTATCTCTTAATAAATATCATTAATGTGGAATCCATAGTCATTTTATCTATATGGAAAGATCAAAAAAATAAGTGAGATTCATTAAATAGTTCATATTAAAGTTCAAAACTATATGCTACTTTTCTGGCCAAATGTATGCTTGTGAACCACCATTCTGTGAAGAGTTTCATCCTATGTAATTCTCAATCCATGATAGCACTAGTTCACGTGGCTCTAAGAGCTCGATCTGTAGAGTGACCTGCCTACAAATAAACCATTCGGGTGATTGAATCTGTATGCAATTGAGAATAATTACTATTCATAGATAACGAGTTTGAGTTCGTGGAATTTTTTTCCAAAAAGGAATAATTTTATCCCGAGGAACCAATAGAATAGAGTTCATAGAGATTATCTTCACGAGGAATCAATAATATATAGATAATTTGGGACCCCATTTTATAGGTGTGGTCTCCTCTTGCAAGTCAACCTATGTACCACATACCGGTTCAAAATACGACCACTTTCGTCATTCGAACTGGCTCGTCTTCCACCTAATCTGAGCCCATTCCAATGGAAGGAATTTTTTGGTTCCTAACAAATCTACATTAAAGTAAGAAAATAATTCCATTAATTTGGTAATGTAAAAAATCAAATCTTATTAAGAGTTTGAAGAAAATATTCAAAAGAGGTGAAGCCGTGAAGAAAGGCTTGGTCCCATGAAGTTAAAACACTACACAGACCACCACTACCTTCGAAGTCCTACAAACAAAATAATTCACAGGAGAGAGGGTACCTTCAGAGCCCGTAAACAAAAAATATCATTTTTGTTGTCGAGTGGTGATTTTCATCCACTTTGAATGACTGAACCTGCAAAAAAATCATTTGTAGGTGTTGGCGGTCAATTTCCCCTGCAATAAAAATAATTCATAGTTTAGGTCATCCTTTTTATTCTCCAAAAAATTAATCTACATATACCACCATGGAAAACCATCCATACTCTTATCATGTTCCTCATTTTTTCTCTAAAATCCCCAGTGGGATTGATCATGTTTTCGAGTGCGTCAATTTAGTTTTTTAGTTTTTACTATAATTTCTCTTATATAAGAGGAACCCTATGTCATCTCTCAATAGAGCCTTAGATTATTAATTTAAAAAAAGATTTGATTATGTTTTTATGTGAAAGATAATGGGATGAATTGTTTTTGGTTTTCTATGATTAAAAAATAAAAATTAAAATAATATTACTAATTGAGAGAAATAAGTTTAAGAAATCGTGATTAATCCGGAAGAGTGTCCCATAATGCTCAATCTATCTTCTCTATAAATGGAATTAGAAAGATCATTAATTCCTTAATTTATACACATTTAAACTAGTATGATATTTTAGTTTTATCTAGGTTAAAACCTAGGATATTATCAATCAACGATATTGATTGCCGAAAATTGCAAAAAATCAACAAAACTGCGTCGATGTAAGAAAAAAACTCAATCATAGAATTACATCAACAACATTATGAGATGAAAATATTTGTTTCAATGATAATATTTTACACAATACAAGAACAAGAATATTCATGGTTTCATGCTTCTATATTTTATCAACCGACATAACCCATTCACACAATCGTGAAATGGAAGGGGTTAGAAAAGAGATTAAGACACTCAAATCATCATAACATATAGGTTGTGTATTAAAGCATGATGATTGTTATTCCTTTGATTTTTATTTGATCATTATAGAATAAAAAAATCAAAAGGTATAAATTGTGAACAATATACTAAAAACCTATAAATTCAATCACCTTCCAATTATTACAAGCATGGAGCTCTGGATTACCAAAATGAACACACCCACCAAATTGATCACTAAGAATTTTAAAAATTCATGATGTGGAAGAGGGATAAAAACGGTGAATAAATCTATAGAATTCTACTCACCCTTAACCCTACTCATTAAAATCTTTCCAATGATACATGGAGTTATTTTAAAAAGAAATGTGGAATGTTGGATCCAAGAATAGTTAGTGGTCTATGGGTGTAGGTTATCTGTTCATGACATATTTTTTCACCAAGTTAATTAGGATGGTTATCTGATAAAATTGCATCCAATTGTCCGGAAATTCAGTGAATATCTGTAAAATTTAGTTTTCTATCTAATGAAAGTAGAATCATCCCAATTTTATTAAAGAGTCCCAAAATATGGGCCAAATACATAAGGGTATTCTAATCTGCCTGTATGGAATTTCTTCACATTGTGCACCAATTTTGGGCCTCCAAATGGATGAATTGGGCTCCATGGTATTTTAAAGGAATTTATCACCTTGAGTTTCATGCTCCCCCAAAAATTTTCATATCAATTTGATTCAAATATTTTTCACACTAAATATTTTTTTTCCACAAGTGTTCTCAGGCTCTCGTGTAGTTTTCCCCTTTTTGTTTGAATTTCATCGTGGGCTCTCCAAATCACCTCCTCCTATAATGTAAACATTAAATCAAGTAAAATTTACCTATATAAAAATGATAAATATTAAATTAAGTAATAAAATTTGATGTAAATTGTTTCATTATAATTGTAATTTTTAATACAAAACCTTTTTAAAATCGTGGTGTAAGGGTGAAAATGAATAGTGAATCACCATGCTATCACACCCCCACGACTAACCATTTTCACTATAGAGAAGAGTAAAATTTAAAAAATAATAATACTGAATATAGATATAACAAACATGATGAATATTTAATATTCAATGAAAATTTAACTAATTAAATAGATGTGATCAAAGCACAAACCACACTAAGGACTTATTCCCCGTGATCATGGAAAAAGATGTCTCAATGTTTCTTGATAAATAAATTCAAAGTGATTCATGATACAAAAATGAGAAAGAAATTCAAAATCCAACCATGCCAGTAACTCTACAATTATGTGTGGGAAAACCATTTCATTATATTCATTAAACTTTTTATCTAGTAAATATAAGTTATTTTAAAAAATTTATTCATACTTGATTTATTCCACTGAACCTGCCCTATATTCCTTGGTATGAAATTTCAAGTCCCACACACTCAATCATTCCTTGAAGTGAAACCTTAAACTCCAGACCAAGATAACCCAATGTTATTCATATATCATCACTTCGGTAATTTATTATTATTATTATTATTTTGTCTTTATAATTTATTTATTGTTTTTGTAATGCATACAATAGTCAGAAAATAGGTACACACAAATAGGTCAATCTAGTACAGTATGAAATAGATCAAATAAGTAATTAATGTACAGAAAAATAATTTTATAAAGGTGATAAATATTAACCAAACATATATTTACACTATATTAATTATGAAATATTCACACTTCATGGTTTGGTGAAAATATGTGTTGATATATTAAGTGGCATAATTTCCCAGAAAACTACTCATGCATTGAGTATCAATAATATCCAAGGATTCATAGAGATACAACCATTTGTATCATTAAAAACAAAAAATTTACTAAAAATCACTTTCAAATGTTAAATTCATGCAAAAAAATTATTCTGTAATTGAGAAAAAAATTTAATTAAATATTTAAACAATATGGAATCAAGAATTTTGACATGATATTTTAGTAAGTTCCATGATTTTCTGATCATAATAGGGGGAAGGTAAAAATACTATACAGTAAGCAAAAAAAATTAATAAAGAATAAAGGAGATGAAAATCATATTGAACTCAATAAGGTGTTGAAAATGAAAACCCTTTTAAGAAAGTGAAAAAGGTAATAAAGAATAAAAGAAAAAAATACTAATGAACCCAAGAATTTACCCCCCCCCCAAACACACACAATCTCCTAAATTGTGTAGTGTACTCACTATAATAAAAGAGATTGTGGAAAGGAATGATAAATCATGGTGGGTTTCACAAGTATGTTTCTTCTTGAAGGTGGATTCCCTCCACTGAGTGTTTTTTAAAATCCTATTAAAAGTGTTTAAGTCTCTTCCCATTGATGAAAATACTTTGGCCCCTATTCTCTTGAAAGAACTATATTTCACCAAAATGGTAAATGTTAAAACAATGTAAGAAATGATCCATTGGGAACAATGCTCACCTGGGTAGATCCTTATCCTGTAATTGTACTTGAGAACCTTCTCACCAATATGAAACTTACACTGATGAATCATCTAGTCATGGATTGCATTTGTCTTCTATTTATATATTTCAGAGTTCACATATGCACATGCCTAATTTCTTTCAACTTTTAAATATGCAACTTTCTATTCTCACATGCATCATAATGATTCATATTAAATTTCATAACAAACCAATATGCATGGTGTTATACCTCTACTGGGAGGTGACCAGCCTTTCCAAACACAATCCTATATTGTGACATTTGATTGGGATTTTAAAAGCTATAAAACACACCTAAAGTTCATCATCAAAGCTCAAAATCCAATATTTCCTATTGGGTTGTACCATTTTTTTTAAGATTCTCATAACCTCATGTTTTGAGATTTATTCTTGCTCATTACATTGGTGGTGATATGCAGTGTATACTTTATGATCAACCCTATACTTACAACAATTTTTTGTTATGTTACGATGGAAAAAATTTGAACCCCAAGCACTAATGATGAATCTAGGAAAACCCAACCTGATAAAAATATAAGACTTCACAAAATCAACAACCCCATGAGAGTTATTAATCCTGTTAGCCTTTTCTTCCACCCATTTAGATACATTGTAAACATCCAATAATATATACACAAATCCAAATGAATTTGGAAAATTCCCTATAAAGACAATTCCCTGTGCATTGAACTTATCTCAAAATTACTTGGGTTGTTGGGGAATTTCATTCCTCTTGGAGTTATTCCCTATGAATTGACATCATGTGCATTAATTATAAAATTTATGGGAATCCATATAAAATGTTTTCAAATAAAAACATGAGTCATGGACCTTTAAAGCAATATCTTGAGATCCAAAGTGACCCCCATAAGATAAAGTGGGGAAGAAACTCAAAATTAAGGTGAACTCATGGTCTCAAACACACCTAAAAACAACTTGGTAACTACATATTCTCCACAAGTATGAGTCATCCCAAATGTACCATCATCAATCATGCTTAAGTATCTTGGATTGTGAGGTGATAAAATCATTGGAGAACCTGTATGATACTATAAAATTCAAAATTTCCACATACTATGGGGTAAGGTCCACAACATCACAAAGGTTCTCATGAGGGTAGAATTCTCCAATGGGGAGGGATGAGTCAAAATGGTGGTCTAATTGTGGGTAAATCCTACTAATGTCACCAAATACCACATTTTCTACTCCCCTATTGTCTTTAAACTCAATGTCAAACTCTTAGAGGAGAAGCATCCACTGTATGATGTGGGGATTAGATTCAGGTTTCATTATGAGAAATGAAAGGGAACTGTGACTAGAAAATACAATGATTTTTGTCCCAATAAGATATGACATAATTTTTCCAATGTTAACTCAATAGAATGAAATTATTTTTCAGTGGTTTTGTAGTTTTTCTGGGAAGGGTCAAAGGTACATGAAGCCTATATGATGACACGAGGAGCCTTCTCAACCATTTATGATAAAACTGACCCAACTGCAATGTTAGAGGCATAAAAAATAAGTTTGAAGGGGAGATCCCAACTTAGTGGTTTGATGATGGGAGGTGATGTGAGACTCTTTTTTAGTTAATTGAAAGCATCCTAAATTTTTTTTATCAAAAATAAATTCATAATCCTTTTGCAAAAATTGAGAAACAGGAAGTAAAATCTTATTAAACTCTTTAGTAAATCGGTGGTAAAAACCAACATTGTTCACAAAAGATCGCAAATCGTGAATTTTTTTTGTATTTTTAAGGAATTAAATTAAATATATTTTTTATTTATCCACTTTAATTCCATCTTTTCAAATAACATTTCCTATAACTATCCCCCACTCAACAATAAAATGGATTTTCTCATATTTTAATATGAGATATTTCTCAATTAAATAGTGGTGGATAGAACCTAGGTATTACAAAAAATCATCAAAATAAGTTCCATAAATTGTTAAATAATACATAAAAATATCCATATAATTAAAAAGATACATGGAAAAAATAATTAATACACATATCTGAATATTATTAGAAGCAATAATTAGAGAAAAAGGCATCCTTATGTATGCAAATATACTGAATGGAATGGTAAACATTGTATTTTATTGTTTTTAAGGGCTATATGGATGTGAAAATAAGCCAAATATCTATCAAGGAAACAATAATGGGACTTCCCAGCCAATCATTCTATAATTGGATGATGAAAGATAGAGGAAAGTGGATATTTCGTGTTGCTTGATTTAGTCAAAAATTCTCAATACAAACTCCCTAGATATTTTTATCACTTGTTGGAACTAATTCATTCCATTAATTTGACTCAACCATTATTATAGTTTTTAGGCACAATTTTCACTAGGATAACCCATTTACTTTCATATGTTGGATAAATGATCCCAATAGAAAGTAATTTACTAACTTCTAATTTTACCACTCCAAGGAGAGTGTGATCCAACCGTTATTAAGAATTCCTTACAAGATTAACCTCATTATCTAAAAGTATATGGTGTATAAAAATATAATGGATAATTTCATAAAAATCATCTAATGTACATCCTATCACATTTTCACTCTCTTTCAAAATATCAAGTAGTTTTTATCCATTATTCAGATTTTTTTATTGGAAATAATGATAGTAAATTGGTCAACGCCCTCAAGATAGGCATATATTAAATTATATGGAAGTTTTGTCAATTAAAACACAAGTGGTATTTGGTTTTACAGAAATAATTTAGGGTAAGTGAGTTATATGAAACTATCTATCTATATATGTTTATTCTATAAGGAAATAGAATTTATAGAAACAATATTTATAGAATCATCGATGGTCATGGGTACCTTAGAATGAACACACTCATTAATTAAAGAACAAAATCTACACTTTTCTGAACCCAAAAAACATTCAAAACATAAATCAAAACTCAAATCATCAAATGGTGTAGAAGAGGAAAATGAATCAGAGTATGGGTCAAGGAGATAAGTGTGAGTCATTAGAGATCCTTTCTATCAAATATATAGGAAAACTTGAGTGATCTTCAATGGGGTGTCTCATTGCATTAAGGATATTAAAACTTACATTTTCTCCACCAAACTCCATGGAAAGAATACCATTATAAACATTGATGATCTTCATTACTTTTTTATGGAATGGAATCCCACGTATTATAGGATCATGACCTTGGGTTGGAGTATCTTTCATATCAAGAATGTATAAGTCTATAGGGAAAATGAGATTATGCAATCTTATGAGGACATCCTCGATCACTCTATAGGGGTGTGTTGTTCTTCATATGGAAAGTATCATGATGATTCTCATTGGTTGAAGCTCTATAACCTATAGAGATGTACAAAATGAGTAAGGAATCACATTAATTGAAGAACCCAAATCTAAAGATGAATCTAACAATAAGGTCTCCCCTATGGAGAAGGGTATTATGAAAGTTCCCAGATCTAGGTATTTGGTTGTAATTTCTTGTTTTATCAAAGTTGAGACCTTCCTTCCTAGGTCGAGTCTCTCATTCCCCTTCAGTCTTTACCTATTGGTACAAAGATCTTTTCAATATTTAGCATAGTGAGATATTTTTTTAACTACATCTAATAAATTAATATTAACTTGTACTTTTTTAAATATATCAATTATTTCTTTATAAATCTCATTATAAAAGTTTTTCTTAGATTTAGATAGAATTTGGGGGAAAGGTAGAGGAATATATTATTTAGGGTAATCCTAAATGATAATTTTTTACCACTTTTTTATTATTCCTCATTAGAAAAATTTTCAGGTATAGAAAGAGATTTTCCAAGGGCAGGATACACTTGTTGTGTAGAATTAGTAGAAGAAAAACTTATTTACCACTATAAAGTGTGATTTCACAAATAATAACTTTATCTTTTGTAGTAGAAATTGGTTGTGGTAGTTGCACATAACCTTGCATTTTTATCTCACTGATGGTGTTTTCTAATAGTCCCACAAGAGTTCATAGTTCTTGAATAGCTGATTTCATGGTCGGTTGGAACTAGAGGTTCTGGGTTTCCTTTTTTCTTCTCTATGTACTCAAGGCTTGGTTCAAATTTGGGAGGATGAGGATTGTTTCGAGAAGGTGAAGGATAATAAGGTTTTATACCAGAGCCTTGCTGATACCAATTCTTCTTGGTGTTACTTGATCTTCCTACTTTTCGATATTGTGGTGTTGCATTCCACTCGAGGTTTGGATTTGACCTGAATAGTTATTGATTGATGTGAGGTGCATGTTTGAATGGAACCCCAAGAAATACTACTACACAAGACATAGATGAATCCCAAAGTTGTGGCCACTGATTAGAAAAATGAGTGTTATCAGAATAAATTCCAAATGTAATGGAATGGAGGAGAGTGTAAATTACTCAGTTTATGAGATAATTAACATAGAATAGTATACATCTCATCATGTTTATTATATAACTTTTATTCTAGGGATTAATGTATTACCTCATGAACTCTTCATGGGGGTGAAATTACTTGTGTAATAAATTGTTGGGGATTTTGTTTCATGTTGGTTATTATGTAACCCATGACGGCTGGAGTTTTATTAACTCGGGAACCACCAATTGAAACATCTATCATGTCATGTTCTTGTGGGAAAGTCCCTCATATAAGTATTTAATTATCAAAATTTCACTAATTTAGTGGTGGGGGAAGCTTGAAAATGTCTTTTTAATCTCTCCCAGTATTCATAAGGGATCTCTCCTTGTGATGGCCTAATTCCACATATTTATTTTTTAATTGATGTAGTTTAGGAGGAATTATAATAATTCTCTCGAAAGAGTCATTTAAAGACACTCTTTCCACTTATTTTGGTAGGAAGATAGCATAACCAGTATTTGGCTACACTGTTAAGGGAGAAATGAATAATAACAGACTAAAAATTCGGTGTTATGCATGAATGTATGAGGATTCTTATTCCATTAATTTTTATTTTATCATACGAGATTAAAAAAATTCAGAAGTTATAAATGAATAACAATATACTAAAAACTAGTAAATTCAATCACCTTGCAATGATTACAAGAATAGAGCTCCAGATTACAACAAAAAACACCCCCCAAATTGATCACTCAAAAGTTTAGAAATACATGATGTAGAAGATGGAGAAATAGATGAAAAAACTCTCAAATTCGTATCACTCATACCCCTGGTCATTCCAACCTATCTAATGAGCCACATAGTTATTTTAATGATAAATTTGGAAAGTTGGATCCAAGAATAGTCAATGGTGTATGGGTGTAGGTGATATATTGATGATATGTATTTCTAACACATTGATTTAGCTGGTTGAATAAAAAAATAGAGTCCAATTTTCTTATAATTTCATAGAGAGGCGGGTCATCAGTATTTATGTCCAATGGAGGTGGAATCATCCCAGTTGGAGTTCTGATACTTGAGTTATGGGTTGAATATAAAAGTGTGTTCAATCAGTCCCACCTAGAATTGCTTCACATTGTAGGACATTGTTGGACATCTAAATGGATGAATTAGTCTCCATAGCCATCTATAGAAATCTATCCCATATATTTTTATGTTATTCCAAAAAATTTCATCTTAATTTAATATCCGTATTATACACAGTAACCATATAAGTCCATATGTGGGATTGGGATCTCACTTTGTTTGCCCAGTTCTTCTTGAATTATGTCTAGGGATTTCCAAATCACCTCCTCCTACAATGTAAACCTTAACACAAGTAAAATTTACCTCTTTAAAAGTGATAAAAATTAATTTATTTAATAAAATATGAAGTGAAATTTTTTATAATAATTGTAATTTTCAATATAAAACATCTTAAATTAGTGTTATAAGGACGGAAATGAATAGAAAACCACCATGTGATCAAGGAATCAAATATATTAACACGCAAGAGCTAAGAAAAATATTATAATTGGGATAGATCCATCTATTATAGTAGGTAAACCTGCAACATACAATTAAGGAAGAAAATAAATTAGTCTAGTTCTCCACAAACCCAAGACCCCTGCATGGACACCACTCCACAGAGTATGTGCGGATGTCCCTATTGCGGATGATGACCCCACATAGTAAAAATCTATATGGAGGGATACCTATCCCATATAGGAAAGAACTTCATGGGAGAAACTCAAGTGCATTTACCAAAACACTTTGCGGGTAGAACCTAGTCCCACGTAGCAAAAAGGTACGTGAGCGGAACCCATGTCTGTATAGAATAATGCTACGCAGATATTACCCCCACCTGCATAGCACAAATATACATGGATAGTACCCTAACATATGTTGAAACATCCTATTTATAGAGAATCCCATCCCATATAAGAACATTATATTTTGAATAGGGAACCCTAGGGTGTTATTCTCTCCATCGATCATGACTTCCTTCCATTATACCATCAGACCCCACATTGGCCTCTCTATAAACCATTCTAACTGCATCAGGCCCATGAAACTTGAAAAGTCATCTGATTCATATGATCAGATCCTCATACAAATCAGTGTGTCCTATAAATTCTATATACCCAAGGTATGAGGAGTCCTATTTGTAACATCCCGGATAATGCGGGCCCCTAAAATGTTTTCATTTATACATTCTCATGGTAACAAGCTTATATACCATTGAGGTGCTCATGAGGGACCCCTTGTTTTGGGAGGGTATAAATTGAACCATTCTTTCCTTTCCCTTTATTTCTGGTGGCTTATCCTCCTTTATTCCATAAGAACCATAAGGAATCCCTCATGGAGCAAGGCTCTAGTATTTTTTGGGTGTTGGAACTTTTTCTCCTCTTCACCTACTCAATTCATAGCCATATAGATCATCATATTTAATAATCCCATATAAAAAAATAAAAGAAAATACAATCACATTAAAATACCTCTCAATCTCACTTTTAGCTCTAACATCTATCCACCAATAAAAAAGTGGATCGTGTTATATTCAGATCCACTTCTTCCCCTTTTTTATCACACTGATCATGAAACATGTGGGATTAGAGATTAGCGGATATCATGAAATATGCATGATTCTAAACCTCTAGTGGGACTCTTATTCAGTGTATGCCCCAACCATACCATTGGTCCTTCTCTATAGATATAAGCAGCAAAACCCATTAAAATTGTCCTATTTTTCAGTGTAAGCCCCAACTATACCATCGGTCCTCCTTAGTATGTTTAAAACCCATCCCTTTTAAACTATGTGGTCTTTGATTCCCATTAGAATAAGATATATAAGAATCCTCTCAATGGTCCAAACTCAACATACAGATTCACCAGAATGTTATCCAGGCCACATTCCCATTAGTGTAATATCCAACCTAGAGGGCCAAATTCCTTCCATATCTCTTTCATCACCAACAATATTGGGAAACATGCCTAGTAAGACCATGGTCACACCTAAAATACCACATATCTTCTAGGTCCCTCTGGCCACCTCAGCATAATTCCTACACAATACATGGTCAGACACCTTTTACTTAGATGTCCTCAACGCATGACTTTAAACATCATGGTTTGGTCCTCATCACACGACCTTAAAAGGTGTTGTGTCATGTTGAGTGAGATTGAACTACATGGGTTCTAATTCCATTCAAAAGGATATATTGAAAGACTATCTTATGGGTTTCATCCTAACATCAAAAAAAATCTTGCTTACTGGATGATAGAAAACTCCAGAGCACCTCACTATGTAGGTTAAAACTATAATAATCACAATGACTGACAAAAATAATATCTAATATATTTGAAAAAAGGTACCCTTGATAGAGAACCTCAAATACATATAGAAATCCCCATTAATGTAGAACCATGGATATATACAGATGATTCAAAACACAAGCATACCTATGATTGATTGTAAAATTACGGTGATTCTGATCACACATGGAAATAAACAAATGATTTGAAAATATATCTTTAATCTATAATATAGTCCTATAATAGGAAATAGTTCCCCCAAAAAGGGTGTGATGATCATAACATTCCATCCCCTTACAAATATGATTTCTTAAGTATTGTTGTCTAAGTTCCCCAACAAGAACTTAGCATTGGAATATAGGTCCATGAGTCATTCCATATATGGGAGCTATTGGTTGTTTCATGTTCCATGAAAAAACCTCATTGGAAACCAACCCATCATAAGTGGGAGAAAGATAAAAAATGGTGAACTCGATACAAGTTATTATGAAATATTCAAACCCCGAACAATCAATCATACTAAGAGGGATACCATGATTCTTTCATTAGAGTTCACGTTGTATAGGTACACACCATGATTCCTTATCATTGAAAACATAATTTATTTTTTTTTAGTTTTTAATCTAAAATTCACCCCCTATGAAGATCATTTATCATATCATGTTATACTACTAAAACTTGAATATTTTTATATTTGTTATATCAAGAAAATTTATGAGTTTAGAAGTTTTTTTATAAACATTTTAATAGTAATGTGTTTAGTAGAAAGTGTATATTTTTTCTATAAATATGATTGTTATGAACGTTGGGACTCTTGAAATTATAAATCCTAGTAGACCACTAATTTTTTATGGCGTTGAATATGAATACTGGAGAGATAGAATGAATAATTTTGTTATCAAAACTAGAGTTGTTAATTTTATAATGCTTATTGGAATATATCAAAATATAGAAAAAGAATATTAAATATTTACTAATCAGGAAAATTTGGAATCTAAACTTAATTGTGAGGTGAGGAACACTTTTATATATTAAACAACTCAAAAAATCTACAGAAAAATTTCTTTATCTGATTTTACTAATAGTATCTAGAAAAATATTGAGATTACACATATTGGAACATTCAATTTTATTGAGACTATACGAGATATATTGAGTGAAGATTATAATGTTTTTTATGCCTTACCTCTAGAATCTATTGTTAAGATGCATTAAAGATTCATAATGACTGTTAATAGTTTTCAATCTCTTTGTGATAAAGATTTAGTTGATGAATATATTATGGAAAATATTATAGATATCATGAAATGTGAGTGGGAATTAAATTGAACTACTATTGATGACACTAAGAATATAAAAAATCTTAGTTTGGATTATCTTATTAGTACCTTCAAAAAGTATGAGGGTAGATAGAAGAGTGATAAAATGAAAGACAAGAAAAATAATGGAGTATATTTTTCTACTAATAAAAATGTTGTTAAGAAAGTTTGATCAGATGAAAAGAATTATAAATATTCTAAAAAGAAGATAGTACTAGATGAAACATTAATTTAATCATATAAATAGAGTGATAAGGAATTAACCAATCTTACAAAGAGATTGAATAATATTTTTGAATGAAGGATTTTAGATACAGTTATAAGAAGAATTTCAATGATATAAATGAAAATAAAGATTCTTCTAAGATGACCTATCATGAATGCAAGAATCGTGGTCACATTAATACAAACATTTATATACTAATAGTAGTAGTGAAGATCATTTTTTTTTGGTTTCTTGGTGGAAATTCCAAAAAAAAACTGATTCATGGCTAAGGTATCTTTTTAAACCTTATCTAATCTTAATTTAAATGAAATTATCTTTATGTTGAGGAATATTGTAATTAAAAATCTGAAGAAGAATCTAGTTTTTCTAAATAGGATTATCTATGTTTATTTTAAAAATTTTCTTATTTTTATAAACTTTTAGAAAAATAAAATAGTAAAGTTTATAAAAAACCAAAATATGATAAGGTAGATTTTTGAAAATAAAATTTGAGAATTTCTAAACATACCACTAAAATTTCAAATATTTTAAGGAATTATAAAAATAAAAACATGAAAAATTGAAATACTCTAAATGAAATTGAATATTCAAAATCCACTACATACAATGAGAATATATATTTAGTTGTTAAAATAAATTATAATGTTTTTAGTATGAATAAATTAGTATCAAAATTAAATTTTGGAAATGAAATTTTTGATAATATGTATAGATAAATTAAAACTTAAAGAAATGTTTATAGAATAGGTTTTATAAATTTGTGTCATGACCCATCCCTCGGGGCCCGTGTTGTGACTACCATAAGCCCGCCATCCATAGGCCAGGGGCTGGCGACTAGCACCGGAAAGGCATATCCTTAAAACCGAGATGGCATTGCCCTTTAACCTTTAAACTCACACAAACCAAGCACACAACAAGATACAAACACAAGGTAAATGATATAGTAAAGAGGGTGTGTACAGAAAGTAAAGGGGCTAGAATACAAGCCTAACTAGAAAGTACAAGTAAAACTGAAAATAGATCCTGCGAACCCCCGCCAAAGATCCTACCTGAAGTGTAGATACTGATCTCTAATGGTCACCTCTACAGATCATCTTGTCTACTATCCACCGCCGAGAATCCTCTAGTCATGGCACCCTCGACCTCGATCAACGTTGTCCATCATCTGCAGAAGACATATCAATGTGCGGGCGAAGCCATGTAGGGGTGAGTATACCGATACTCAACAGTGACCCCGAGACCCCTGAAGGTCTCTCTGAATCCACAAACGATTAATCACAAAGTAAGTCCACAACTACAAAGTACGAAGAAAAAATCAACCCTACATAGGTATATGCCCATACATATACCTAATTTATCTAGGATACTCATCTCATTCATGAGGAAACAGAAGGCCCAAATCCTAATCCAAAATCACAACTGTTCCATGAAGGAAAGAATACAACGATGGTAACACCACAAAGGTATGTACCACAAAGGTAACCTCCCATAGAATAATACCATAATGGTATCACCCCGAAGGTAAGTACCACAAAGGTAACGCCACACAGAAGAATACTACATAGGAATCACCACACAAAAGTGTTCCACAAAGGTATAGACTCAGCTCACACTAGGTATAAATTAAGTATGAAAGTATAGATCATTATATGTATTGCTATATCATATTACTTCATCGAGAAGATCTGTTGTTGACCCACATAGGATCGAAGATTACCCACACAAGATCTGATGACGACCCACATAGGATCTGGAGTTGAACCACAAAGGATCGGAATGTGATGAACCACATAGTATCACTAAGAGTTGACCCACAAAGGATCCGAATATGACCCAAACCAGATCCGAAGATGACCCACATAGGATTTGAAGACTCCTAAAGTACAGCCAGCCATAGGGTTCCCGCACTAAGCACACGTGATTCCGGGAGGTTACGCTTCTCAAGATATCGTTTAATACTTAAAATTCCATGAAATACCATGAAGAAGTATCCCAAAGGTCCATCACATAATAAGGGACCCAACTCAACAGACGACATGTCAATCAGACACCCGTTCTGTAGGATTTTAGCATTTCTGTTCCGAGGGCCCGGTTGGATTCAGGTTTGATCTAACCTGGACATACTCCAACATTATCCCAAACACAAGTGGATTATACCAAAAGGACTGTCTTGATCCATGGATCCTGGTGCCGTATATGGGTTTTCAAATAGATGCCATGTTCTTAAGATATGGCTATAAAAGTGTAACTGGGTTTAGATGGCCCCGGATCTGGTCCGACCCAGCCCGACCTGGTCGGGGCCGACCCGACCCGGTTCAGGTCGCCCTGACCAGGTATGGGTCCGGCTCAGACGACTTGCACCGTGGTAGGCCTAGACCACTATGTGCGGCCCTCTGTGCGTAGCCCGCTGGGCAAAACGTATTGCAGTGCGGCCTGTTGGCACGGCCTGATTGGCTGGGTGCGGTCCGCCATGGAAGGGCCCACCCTAGTCGCTGCCTAGGGGGGAGGAGGAGGCACCCACTGGTATTCCGAACGGTCTAAGGGCCGTTTGGTTGCTCTGCCGGATCGCGGGACCCGCCAGATGGGTCTCGCTCGGCGTGACACGACCAACCATAATAGCCAGCCATCTTTCCAGCGGCGCAGTCACACGCTGCTTCTCCACCACAGCCGGGCGGATGTCGCCTGCCCTCCAACCTCTGTCGCGGCCAAGAGGCCACGGTCTCCAGCTCCGGAGGTGCGGATGAGCTCCGCTACTTCTCTACGTGGCCGACCGGCGTGCCGTCTGCTGTCCTCCCACCATCGTGGCCGGCGGCCCGTAGCCTCCTTCGCTACCGGCAGCGCGGATGCGCACGCCATCCCGGTTCTACACAGTCAGCCACCACCTCTCTCCGATTATACTGACGGGTTGTGGTCTATATCGGCAGACCGGTTGTGCTACCACCATCATCGCGATCCGCGAAGAACACATCAACACTAAAGATGCCGAGGGAACGGTCCATTTTTGTTGGGTCCGCACCCTTCATGTTAGACAAGTAGCATGCATCTTTGATAAGATTTTTTCAATATAAAACCATAAAGAACTACATAAAGTCACCCCTACCTTGACGTTTGTTGGAGGTGTCATGAGGTAGAAGATGAAGTCTATGAAGGGGGCACCGACGTTAGTTGCTCCTGCAACACGTTTCCAATCCAGGATCATGCATCGTCCTAATTCTTCATTGGGGGTGGTTCTTCATTGGAGGAGGATCTTCCAAAGGCTCTCCCTAAGTTCTCCCATTTCCAATGATTCCCAACAAGGAAGTGAGGAGCCAATATTTATTAAGCTAAGTTATTTAATTCAATTAATTTTGGAACATCAATTGGGGGAATCTAAAGAGTTACCTCATATTAAAGAAGAGGTTTCCAGTTCTTGTGGTCCCCACTACCAAGCATTCAAATGAAAGGTTCCAAATAAAAATAAAAGTTATTGATTTATTTTTATTATTTTTCTTTTAACTCTCCCACAAAAATAAGAAAAACTAACTTCCAACCTTGACCAAATGTGGTCGAGGTGAAGGTCTCATTAAGAGAATATCAGTGATGCGTGATCAACGATGTCCTGATATTTCAATTTTGAGAACCGGTTCAAAAGTTACAGAATGCTGCTCATGCATTTACTAAACGTACCCAAAAAAAAGTTCATAAATTCATTCCGAGCACACTGGGCCTCAGAATCATGTGCTGTCAATTTTCACTGACTCGTAGTATTTCTATATAATTAAAAAAATTACTTGTAAAAATTTGAGCCTTTTCATTATCGCCACCTTAAGGCTTTGCGTCCCTGAAATCCACAACAAAAACTAGGGAAACAAGTGGGGGTACTGAGCACCAATATGAGTCTCTCGCTCCCATGTGATCTCCTGGAGGTTCCTGTGATTCCAACTAATGCGCACCATATCTATCAATGGCCCACGATGGACTCGTTCCTGTCGATCCTCAATCTCTACTAGAACCTCCGAAAACGGCACGCCATTGTCTATGTCCAGCTCACCCCAGCCAATGATGTGTGAAGGGTCGTGTAGGTATCTTCTCAACTGGGATATGTGTAAAATTTCATGTACCCAATGCAAATGAGGTGGAAGAACCAAGTGGTATGACACCTCACCAACTCTGTAGAGGACTTGAAAGGGTTCAATGAACCGTGGTGATAACTTTCTGACACAGAAAAATCTCTGAAAACCTTATCGTGTTGAGACCCATTGAAAGATATGGTCACCATCCTCGAATTCTAGAGGTCTCTGTCTCCTATCAACATAAGACTTTTGCTTGCTCTGTACAGTCTTCATCCACTCCTGCATGATCTACACCTTCTCCGTGGTAGTACGTACCATCTATGGTCCAATGAGTTCTGACTCCCCAGGGCCAGTCCACCATAGAGGTGATCTACTAGGTCGACCGTACAACACCTCGAATGGTTCCATACCGATAGTGGAGTGATAACTGTTGTTGCACGCAAACTCCACCAAGGACAAGTGATCCTCCCAACTATGACCAAAATGAAGGACGCAAGCACAAAACATGTCCTCTAGGGTCTAAATGTCATATTCTATCTGACCATCCATCTGAGGGTGGAAGGTGGTGCTCTATCAAAGTTGAGTCCCAAACACCTCATACAACACATTCCATAGCCAGGAAGTAAAACATGAATCATGATCAGATACAATCATAGATGGAACCCCTTGAAGCTACACAATCTTCTATACATAGAGGCATCCCAAGTCCTCAACTAGTCCCTTCTCTCTAATAGGTAGTAATTGGCCCGACTTGGTGAGTCATTCAAAGATCACCCAGATGGAATCATGTCCCTTGGATGTGTGTGGTAGTCCGGTCATGAAGTCCATGGAAATTATATCCCACATCCACTCTGGCAACTCAAGTGGCTAAACTAAGCCTATTGGAACCTGGTGCTCTGCCTTCACTTGCTGACAAGTGAGGCACCGAGAAAAAAACTATGCTACTACTTTCTTCATTCCTGGCCACCAGTGATGATGCTAAAGGTCTTGGTACATCTTTGCCACTCCTAGATGTACCGCTAGAGGGAACATATGGGACTCTCTCAACACTTCATTCCGTAGTGCCACTGGTACTATTGTATTCCCTCTGAAGAGAATGACATGCTCCACACCTTCAGAAAATCCATCAGGTACATGTCCTATAGATATCAGAGCACATTGAGCCTTGCAGTCAGTGTCCCCAAACTATGCCTCCCTGAATCGCTGAAGGAGTGTGGGATTGACTATCAGATACTAAAGATAAGATGCTTCATCTCGATCTATGTAGGATATCCTCAAAGCGGCTAGTTGTATCGTTTCCTCACTCAGAAACTATATACCAGATCTTCTAATGCGTGTATCTACTACTAAGTTTCCCTTCCAAGGAGTATATACCATCACAAAGTCATAGTCCTTGAGGAACTCAAGACAACGTCATTGTCTCAGGTTCAAGTCCTTCTGAGAGAAGATACACCTGAGACTCTTGTGATTAGAGTAAACTATAAAACATTCTCCCATCAAGTAATGTCGCCACATCTTCAAGGTGAAAACCACTGCTTCCAACTCTAGGTCATGGGCAGCGTAGTTCTATTCATTCTATCTCAGCTGTCGAGAACCATAGGTGATCACTACTTGCTTCTTCATCAGGACGCATCCAAGCCCAGTCCCTAATTCATCGTAGAAGAATATGTATCCAATGACCTCCACCAGTAGTCTCAAGATTGGGGCACTCGTCGGTATCTTCCTCAGCTCATGAAAATTATGTTGGAATCTCTCAGAACACACAAAGGGTTAACCCTTCTTTTTCAATACTGAAAAGGGTGCCTCAACTCTAGAAAAGTCAGGCAAGAACCTCCGGTAGTAACTCTTCAAACCTAGTAAACTCCACACCTCCATTACACTCTTGGGTGGCTCCCAAGAAAGTACAGCCTCTATCTTCACTGGATCCATCACAACTCTAGCCTCTGAGATGACGTGTCCCAGGAAGTGAAACTCTTGGATCTAGAACTAGCACTTCGAGAGCTTACCATAAAGATAGTGCTCTCAGAGTGTGTCGAGAACTATCTACAGATGATAGGCGTGCTCCTCATCTATAGCTGAGTAAATCAGGATTTCATCGATGAAGACTACCAAAAAGTGATCGAGGTATGGCTAGAAGATCATATTAATGAGTCCCATGAACACTGATGGGGCATTGGTCATGCCGAATGACATAACCAAGAACTCATAATGGCCAAACTGACATCTGATAGTCATCTTCTGCTAATCCTCATCGTGTACCCTAAGCTGGTGATAACCTGATCTGAGGTCTATCTTCGAAAACCACCATGCTCCCTTCAGCTAATAAAAAATATCATCAATCCTCGATAGTGGGTACTTCTTTTTCATGGTCACTTGGTTCAGGAGCATATAGTCCACACATAGTCTCAAACTCCCATTCACCTTCTTGGCGAATAAAATCAAGGCTGCCCAAAGAGAAACACTGGGCTTAATGAACCCCTTGCTCTATAATTCCTCCAGCTGTACTTGTAGCTCTTGAAGCTCCGCGAGAGCCATCTGATATGCTGGTGTAGATATCAGTGTCGTCCTGAGGTACAAGTCAATATAAAAGTCCACCTCTTTGTGAGGGGGTTGACCCAGAACATCATCAGGGAAAACATCAACATACTGGTCCACCATTAAAGGATAGCTCAGACTCTCAACATCAATTTCTCTTAGGGTAAGGCTAGCTAACTGATGTGTGATACGTTTCATCCTTCTCTGGGTAAGTCCATCATGTGCTGAAAAGGTTTTCTTCTCACCGTTGAAGGAAAACCTTGTCCCATCCATGCGGACACACCGCACTTTTCACCTAATACAGTCGATCTGAGCATGGACTGTAGATAACCATTCCATACCCAAGATGAAGTCATAAGGCCTCGACACCGCTACTAGATGATCCTAGACAAATCTCTCTCCTCCTAGAGTAATATCACACTACTAACACTAGTGTGTAATCTTCAAATACTCTATCGTAAGAGTCTCTAGCCATAAGGATCAATCCAATATATCCACGACAATCTCCAAGATCTGAACGAAGGTCATGACAACAAAAGAGTGACTAGCACATGTGTCTATAAGTATAAAAACTAAGGTGGAGTTGAAAAAGATCATACCTCGAATCATCTCTGGAGTGTTGTGGTCATAGGCCTCAGATGCCTGGAGCTGAGATCATCCCTTTACACCTACTCCCTATGGTTGGGTTGGACCACCTTGAGGTGGTGGAAGTAGTACATAGAATTGTATCCCACCGCATGCTACATGACCAGCTCCTCTTCCATGTCTGCCACCTGACTCTGTACCACCTCGATCAAATCTTTTCCTTTTCCCAAGAAGTCCATCGACCATCTTCTAGTCGCCCATACAGAGGGTCGGGCAATCACGAGCCTTGTGAACCTTCCTACCACACGAGTAACCCCTCCTGCTCCTCACCTATCCTACTCTATCTCGAGATCCCCACACCACCGACCCTATATCTTGTAGTCATCCACCCATAGGTCTGGTCCTCTTGGACCTTTGCATCATCCATCTGCTGCTAGTTGTAAATGAATCTGCTATGTGTCATACGATGGTGGGTCTCACTACCGGTGACTTCTCAGCAAGGAAAATCTCCCCTAATAGTTCTCTCTCTAACATCCCCGCTTGTGTCAGAATGCTGGGAGAAATCATCAAAGCTCTAATATCCTGTTTGATCCCATTCTTGAAGGTCCAAGCCCTGAAGAAAGGGTCTTACACCATGTTATTGAAGTAGTGCAAGAGGTCGGTGGACCATGCTGAATACTGGGCTATGGTCATGCTATCTTGCTGCCAGTTCAGAAGCTCCTATATACGCACTGAGCATAAGGTCTCTAGGATGAAATCTATCCTAAAAAGGCTCTCAAAGTTCATTCATATAAGAGTGACCTCATCATATACCTGGAGTATCAAACTCCACCATATTCCTGCTATTTCCTGAAGAGTATTGGCGGTAAGGATCACCATGAGATCAGCTGGCATCCCTACCTGTCAAAAGACTCTAACCACAACCTCCAGCTAGTCCTCTACTGCATGTGTATCCATCTATCCCTAGAACCTCGGTGGTATCTAGCACTGAAACCCGTGCAACATGATCAAGCGACATTCACCCTCTTCTACTTGGGATGTTAGCATTGGCTTCATAAAAGGTAGTGGTGCTGCTGGTACAACACCCAGTGGTACAACTTCCATAAGGGGACCCTTCATTGAAGCCTCATCGCTCAGTGGGCTGTCATCATGTACTCTACCTGGTACCATGGCTGGCTGTCTGCATGGAGGCATCCTGAAAAGGAACAGGTGTGCCGCGGTCAATAAGTTATAACTGGTGAGCTGACATAAACTGATCACAAAAAAAACTTTTCAAAACACACACACAATCAGTGTTTTCATCCACTGAGTTAGAAATCAGAAGTCAGGGTCCTGGTTTATGGATACGTCAGCCGCCGCGCCAACACTGGATTCCCCAAACTGAAAACCAAACTCATAAAAGTTAAAAATATTACAAAACAGAAAAGATTAGAGTCCTAGTTATTTGGTAGAACTGACTCCTCTGATACCAATTTTCACAACCCATCCCCCGAGGCACATGTCGTGACTACCCCAAGCCCTCCTTATATAGGCCAAGGGCGGCGAGTAGCACCAAAAAGGCATATCCCTAAAACTAGGAAGGCATTTCCCTTTAACCTGTAAACTCACAAAAACCTAGAACACAATAAGATACAAGTAAAAAGTAAATGATATAGTAAAAATGGTGTGTACAATAAGTAAAGGGTCCAAAATACAAGCCCAATTGAAAAGTACAAGTAAAACATAAAATAGCTCCTGCGAACACCCGCCAAGGATCCTACCTGAATGGTAGGTACTGATCTCGAACGTTCACCTCTGCGGATCATATCATCTAATGTCCACCACCGAGTAGCCTCCAGTCCTGGCACCCTCGACCTTGATCATTGTTGTCCATCATCTTCACAAGTCACAAAAAGGTGTAGTAAAATCCCGTACAGGGGTGAGTATAACGATACTCATTAGGGACCCCGAGACCTTCAAAGGTCTCTCTGAATCCAAAAAAGATTAATCACAATGTAAGACCACAATTAAAAAATCATGAAGAAACAATAAACCCTACTTAGGTATATTCCCATAAATATACCTATGTTATCAAGTATACCCATCTCATTCATGAAGAAACACGAGGACCAAATATTTAGCCAAAATCTCAATTGTTCTATGAAGGAAGGAATACCACGAAGGTAACAACACAAAGGTAAGTTCCAAAAAGGTAACCCCACATAGTAGAATACCACAATGGTATCACCATGATGGTAAGTACCACAAAGGTAATGCCACACAGAAGAATTCCACATAGGAATCACCACACAGAAGTGTTCCACAAAGGTAAAGACTCAGCTCACACCAGGTATAACTTAAGTACATAAGTATAGATGATTAGATGTATTGCCAGATCATCTTACTTCAACGAGAAGCTCTGTTGTTGGCCCACATAAGATCGAAGATGACTCACACAGGATCTGAAGATGACCCACACAAGATCTGGAGTTGACGCACATATGATCAATATGAGCTGACCCACATAGGATTGCTGAGCGCTACCCCACACAGGATCCGAAGATGACCCACATAGGATCCGAAGATGACCCGCACAGGATCTGGAGACTCCTCTAGTACATCCAGCCACAGGGTTCTCACACTAAGACTGCTTGATTCCAGGAGGTTCCAAATCTCAAGCCATCAGTCAATATGGAAACTGCCATGATGTCTTGAGAAGAAGTATCCCAAAGTTTTGTCACGTCATAATGGACCCACGTAACAGATGACACGTCAATCAGACGCTTGTTTTATATGTTTTTAGCATTTATGTTCCGAGGGCCTGGTTAGTTTCGGGTTTGATCCAACCCGGTCTTACTCAAACTTTATCCAAAAATCAAGTGGAGTATACCAAAAAGACCTTCTCAATCCAAGGATCTCGGTGCCATGGACGGTTCTTCAAACGAACGCCCGGTTCTCAAGATAGGGTTATAAAAGCATATTTAAGTTCATATGGACCGTGATCAGGTCTGACCTAGCCCAAACAGGCCTGGGCTGACCCAACCCAGTCCGGGTCCAGCCCCGGCCCGCAAAGGGGTGGACTGGCCCGCTAGGCGCAACCCGCTGCGGAGAGGCCCGCTCGGCTTGGTGCGGTCCGCTATGGCAGGGCCCTCCCTAACAGCTACCTAGGGGGGAGGCGCCCCTCAGTATTCTGAATAGCCCAAGGGTTGTTCATTCACTCTACTAGAAGTAGGTACCCACCAAAGGGGTCCCACTCGGCGTGACATAGCCAGCCAAAACGGTTGGCCCTCCTTCCAGCGGTGCAGTCGCGCGCTGCTTCTCCACTGCGGCCGGCCTGAAGCCCGCTGCCCTACGACCTACGACGTGGAAAAGCAGCCATGGTCTCCAGATCCAGCGGCATAGACGCACACATCCACTTTGCTACGCGACCAACCGGCATGCCAACTGCTATCCTCCCACCGCCGCAGCCGATGGGCCGCAGCCTCCTTCGCTACGGGAGGTGCTGACGCACACGCTGCCCTAGTTCCACATAGCCAGTCGGGTACCGACCACCACTTATCTCCATTGCGGCTGACGGTCCTCGGTCTCCTTCAGTGGTGTGATTGTGCTTTTGTCGTCATCATGGTCTATGAAGAACACATAAATATTAAATATGTGGAGGGATCGTGCCATGTTTGTTGGGTCCACACCCTCCACACTAGATCGATAGCTTGCAGATTCAAGAGGAAAGTTTCAACATAAAACCTTGAATAACAACATAAACACACCCCTACCTTGACGTTCATTGGAGGTGTCGTGAGGTAGAAGATGAAGTTAGTGAAGGGGGTACTGAAATTCATCTCTCCCACAACACATTTCCATTCCAGGCTCGTGAGTAGTCCTCGTTCTTCGTTGGGGGTGGTCCTTCATTGGAGGATGATCTTTTAATGGCTCTCCCCATGTTCTCCCTTTGCCAACGATTCCCAATAAGGAAGTATGGAGCCGATATTAATTAAGTTAAGTTAATTAATTCAATTAATGTTACAACATCAATTGGGGGAATCCTAGAAGTTACCTAACATTAATGAAGTGGTTTCATGTTCGGGTGGTCCCCACCACCAAGCATTCAAATGGGAGGTTTCAAATAAAAATAAAAGTTATTGTTTTATTTTTATTAATTTTATTTTAACTCTACCATAAAAATATGAAAAACTAACTTCCACCCTCAACCAACTGCATTCGAGTTGATGGTCTCCTTAAGTGAATATTGGCGCTGGGAGTTCAACGGTGTCCTCAGATTTCAATTCCGAGCATTGATTCAAAAGTTACAAAACACCGCTAATGCGTTTACTGAACATACCTAAAAAAAGTTCAGAAATTTTTTCCAGGAACACCGGGCCTCAGAATCATACGCCGTCAATTTTTTCGGACTCGTAGTATTTTCAAATAATTAAATTAAAATTACATAGAAAAATTCAGGCCTTTAAAATTTAAAATTATATTTCCAAAATAACTATTTTATTCCAAAAAGTAAACCCATTTTTACTAAGTTCCAAGGTGGTAGACATTGTAATAACAAGTTTTCTTTGAATAAAATACAAAAATTTGTACTTTATAAGGCCTATTTTTCTATAAAATTATCAAATGTTCAACATAAACATATTTGATAGATATAGATTCCTAAAATAATTTTTTATAACAATGTGATACCCATGTATGTTTGGGTACCAAGATTCTGTATTTATTAATTTTAGGAAAATAATAAGTGTTAAAATAATAGTAATATTTGTTACATGGATAGTGGATATTCTCAATACCTAGAAGGAAATAATAATTTCTCAGAATATTATCAACATAAAATGTGGAAAAGTCAATTTTGGTGATAATGATCAAGGAGAAATAACTTGTAAAGTTAATATCATTCTTCATAGAAATACTTTAATTTAAATTTTTTTATATATTGTAGGTATTAAATAAAACCTTATTATCATATTTCAATTATGTGATGAGTATTATCTTGTAAAATTCAAGAATAACATATCTATAATTCATAGTTCTAAAGATGAATTTATTCTTTATGGTAAAAAGACTGAGAATTTATGCACTTTAAATTTATAAAACATTTGGAGCCAATATCTACCTAGTCTTTTTGAAATAGAAGATCAATCTTGGTTGTGGCATATATGGTTAGAAAACATTAATGTTAAAACTTTCTTCAAGCTCTTTAAGAAATTATTAGTTAGACATCTACTGAAGATTATGTTTAATTATTTTTTATTATGCGTTACTTTTCAATGTGGAAGGAAACATAAGTCAAGTTTTAAATCTATCATTTCCGTTTCAAATTATTATTATTTATTGTTATTGAACATGAAAATATTTAGTTATACACAAACTAAAAGTATAGGCAGAAAATAAAATGTATATGTTTTAGTTGGTTACTAAACTAGATATACATGGGACTATTTTATAGGAAAATGATAAGAAGATTTTTTCTATTTTAAGGGTTTTTTAGTCCTTGTTAAATATGGTTAAAATAAACCTTTGGTAAATATTCATAGTGATCATGGTAGAAAATTTTTAATTTCTAAATTTGAAATATTTTATAGAAAAAAATTTATAATTCATAACTTCTCATCTCACAAAACACCTTAGAAAAATAGTGTTGTTTCAAGAAGAAATAGAGTTCTTCCATAAATTACTTTAACCATTTTGTGTGAATACGTAATTGCTAAAAAATATTTGGTTTACAAAATTAGAACTATATGTTATATAATAAATAATGTTTTACCTAGAGATTTTATTAATAAAAATCCTTTTGAGTTGTGGATAGGAGGAAAGAAAAAAATTTCTTACTAAAATTTGTTTGGATGGAAATTATTCATCTTTAATACTAAATATAATTTACAAAAATTTCTCCAAAATTTGATGAAAGAATTTTTTGAGGTTATTATAAAACTAGTATGGAATATAATATTATTAATAAAAATTCTAGTGCTATTGAGGAAACCGTGTGTGTAAAATTTATGAATGTGATCCTTTTTTTCAAACAACCTCCAATCACATATTTGGATGTAATTTTTAGAACTATTTTTCAACTCGTGGTGGAAAATTATTCCAATATTTGAAAAAATATGGAAATTATTTATATAGTTTTACCTCAAGAGTAAATTCAACCTATTTTTGAAGAAATTTTTTTTACAAAATCATGAAATTAGTTAATTTTATTAAATCATCCTAGTGATAATATTATTGGTGATATAGATTAACATGTTAGAAGTAGATGTTATATAAAAAAAGACATTTAACATTGTGAATTATTTTCACAAATATAACAAAATACATAGGATGAGGTCTTAGGTGAAGAATATTAGATACAATATATGGAGGATGAAATCAATGAATTTAAGAGGAATAAAGTTTGGACTTTGGAAGAATATACTAATGATAATTTTTTAATTAATGAAAAATGGTTATCCTTAAATAACTGATAAAAAAATAGAATAATAATTAGAAATAAATAAAGACATTTTGTAAAAGGTTATAATCAACAAGATGGAATAATCTGTGAAGAAACTTATGCTTTAATATCTAGACATAAATCTATTCGTTTACTTATAAAATATATATTATATCAAAATTTAACATTTTTTTTCAAATGGATGCGAAGTGTGTTTTCTTTAATGGATATGTGTAAGAGGAAGTTTATATAGTAAATACCAAAATTTTGAAAACAAAAAACCTTTGGATAATATTTTTAGACTTATTAAGGAACTTTATAGAATTAAAAATACCCTATAGACCAACATGATAGATTAACAAAAATTTTGTTTTAAAAAATTATTAAGGGAGTTTGGATCCAACACATTTTATTTAAAAAAATTAAAGACACCATAATAGTTAAAATTTATGTCAATAACATTATTTTTGGATTAAATAAAAAATATCTTATATATTCCATTGATGATCTTTAGAAATATGAGTTTGAGATGAGTTTGATGGGTGAACTTACTTATTTTCCAAGTTTTCAAATTTCACAAAAACCAAGAACTTTTATATCTCAAAATAATTATATAAAATAACATCTTGAAGGATTTGAATATGATAATAAAAAAAGTACATGTACTCATATAAGAGTCTAAAATACTTTATATCTTGATGAATTTAGTAAACTAGTTGATCAAAATATTTTTAATGGAATAAATATTAGTTTAATATATTTAACATCTAGTCATCCATATTTAATTTTTTTCATATTATTATGTGAAATATGTCACGATAAACTATAGGATCCCACCTTAATGTTGTAAAAGGGATTTTTAATTATCATTAGGGAACTATGGATCTAGTATTATTTTCTACTTTTGTAAATGAATTTGAACATAAAATATTTTAAGATGTTGATGTTGGTCGATGTAAAATAGATATAAAAAGTACATAAGGAACCTATATTTTATTAGGAGAAGCTTTAGTTTCTTGGAATTTTAAGAGGCAAAATTTTGTACAAATTTTAACTACTGAAGAAAAATATGTGACAATTGGATTTTTTTGTACTCAAGTTCTGTGGATGAAACACACACTCAATGATTTTAGCTTTAGGTTTAGTAAAACATTAATTTTTCATGATAACATAAGTGCAATTTATTTTAGTAAAAACTAAAAACATTACTCATTATTCAAGAACATAGATATAAGACACCATTTTATTTGATATCTCAAAAAAAGTCAAAATTTTAAAATTCATAGGAGTGAAGTAATAACTTGCAGATATTTTTAAAAAATTGTAAAATTCTAATGTATTTGATTAAATTAAAAATAAGATATGAATGGTAAATATTAAATGATCATTCATATCTACTTCATTTCTAAACTATTTCCATACCATAATAAATTCATTTAAAAGGGGGGTGGATATTATATTTTTCTTAAAAAATTATTTTTCTAAATATTTTATCAGAAAACATTTTCTAAAAAATTTGAATAGATAAAATTTTATCAAAAAAAAATTACTTTTTTAAAAAAGATGAATATATATTAGAAAAACATTCCTACTAAAATTTTAAATTTTACTACTATATATAATTTCATAATTTTCATTATTGACTATATTTTGATATATTTTATTTTATTATTATTTATATATTTCCAATTTTATAATTTTCTAAAATATTTACAATCATAAAAGTTTCTTTTCCGAAAAAAAATTGTCTGATTAATTTTTTTCCAAATTTTTTTATGTTTTCATAAATATATATTAAATAATTAGAATAAAATAATTAACCATTATATCAATATAGAGTTTCATTCTGAGCTGTTGGATCGATTGAAGATGAAGAGTCACCCCTCCAAGACTAGTATTAAGGAGTCTGCATCCCCACTCCCTATTCACCCATTGCTTCTGCTACCATATATTTCCATTTCAATTATCCATTTTTTTATTTTTCAATTTTCATAAATTCCAAATTATTAGTTCATTTTATAAGGATTGAAACTTCTAAATATTTTTTGTGTAGAGAAGTTATGAAAGAAATGTTTATAGAGATTTTTGGGATTGATAAGATAACTTCTCTATAAAAGAGTGTTATTATCCTCCACGTTTGGTAAGATATTAATGTTGAGATTAAAGAACCAATATTCATTATACAAATTCTATAATAAAATATTATTTTTCATTAGTGTTTAGTAGCGAACAAGGTATAAAATGATAACATTCAATTTGTTCAAATATTATTATAATTATAGTATACAAAAAGTTGAAGATCTTTTTAGTGTTCTTATGGAAGGTGATTCTAATATCATAACATTAATGTTTCCATAAAAACTAGAATATTTTGATAATTTGAAGAAATAAACTTTTTTCATTCCTTCATATGAGAATGTTATAATTTTTTCATCTTTCTCTAGAAGCAAGGGTAGTTCTGATTTAGATGTAGAACTATATTATCCCTAGAAGGTGGATAGATATATGTTGAAGGTGTAAGATATCTTTTTTTAGATTATCTATACAATATAAAGAATTTTAATCTAGTTAAGTCTGTGTTTCTATCAGTAGAGTTGACGAAGATGGGAATAATCATGTTGAGGATTCTTATCTTTCCAATATTTATAAACAGGATATTGGTGAACATTTTGAAATTCAATGGATCAAGGATAAGGAAATATACTTAAGATAAAAATTATTGTAGAAGAAAAAAATAATTTGGATGAAGCTTCTGTATATTCATAATTTAATGACGTTTACAGATAAGTCTGAAAAAGATGCATCCAAAGTAAAAATAGTGAATCTAAAAAAATTGTAATAAAATAGCAATCCATGTGAAATTTCTCCACCTCATCAATGGAGGAAGTCTAAAACCATGTGTGATGAATCTTCCCAATAACTTATGAAGAAAAAGGAACAAAAAAATTGTGGTATGAGTTTTTTTAAAGATAATATAGAAGCTTTATCATTAAAATTACAAAAATAAAAAACTCTAAGAGATGGGAAGAAAAAGAAGATATAGGAGAAAAGATATAAAAAACAAATATTTGTGAAATTATTTTTTAACGGTGTGGAGAAGTAATATCCAGATTTTCAAATAACAAAAGAGTTAAAACACCTTTTTTAGTTTCCCATTTATTTTATGTTCAACCATTAGCCTCTCAATTCGTTCCTCTCGAAGGACAACAAGATAGACGTTCTAAAGTCACTCTATCTATTGAAGAATATAATGAAAAAAGTTTAGTAGAAAAATATCTCTCAAAATATGCTGAAGAATATTATGTTTTGAAAATTCCAAATAAGTTAGGGAAAGCTAAGTAGAGAAGTGATGAACAACTATTTATAGATTTAGAACAAGAGTTTGTTGATGAAGAGGAAAGTACAAATAACTACTCCACCTATTAATCATATCAATAATATAAGGATGTTGATTTTGAATCATTATACAAATAACAAATATATAAAGAATTATTATATCAAAATTTTCATATAAAGTATTAATAAAAACCTATTTTTGGAAAAAAATGAGGGTGTTTTAGAAGTTCTATATGTAGAGAAACATTAAAAAATTGAAAAATCGGAAACATTTAAACCCTATGTTTCCAATGTTTCATCTTTTTTGACTCATTCATATGTGAGTTAATCTGATGAAAGGATGGAAATGAGAATAACTTAATTTAATTAATTTCTAATGAAAGTTGGTGAATTACTTCATTATTATCTAGAAATTGAATCTATATGTAAATATATTCAAGGAAGATTATATTTTTTAGAAAATTCTAATTCCTACAAACATATTGTAGAGACAATTATTCATAATGAATCTAATTTTAAATATTTAAAATATAGTTCAACAATATAAATAAGATAATTGAAATAATATGTAATATGTATAAAATAAACAGAAGGAGATATCAAATTTCATGATGAGAAAATTAAAGGTATTAATAATTCCACATTAAGTTCTAGGAATTCATTCAAGTACATATCTTCTAATGTCAATGAAAATACAAAGGGATTAGATAAATAAAATCCTAAAATGATTCAAGAAAAATAAATTACAAAAAAAATAAAATAATTATTTATTTTGAAGAATACGTGTTGAGGTTGAAATTAAAAAACATTAAAGGTTGATTTTTTGAATATGTGATAAATTTAGAGCATGAGAAACAAAAAAACGTCCAAGTGTTTGATGATACGATTACCAAGATGGAGACTTCATCCAAAGATTCAAATAAGTTCTAGGATAATTTCAAGAAGATGAAATTCATCATGAGTAAATTATAAATGAAATAATGATTTTAGTTTTTCTATTAACTCTTAAATGTTTTTAATCAAAAACATTTTGAATGAATATTACACAGAACGTTTTTCCAATTTTTTTTCAATGAATATTTAATAGTTTTATTCAATGATCATTCTTTATATTATGTAGATGAATTTTAATTTATAAAAAGTTGTTTTTATAATTTTCCCCTCTAACATTTTCAGGTACACATTATACCACTTTTTTTGAAAATCATAAAGGGTCACAAAAGGCTTATACTAGAGAAAAAACCCTATCTTAAGAAAGTTGAGAAAACCTAATATTATAAAAAATATTCCAAAAAATATTTTTAAACAAAGGTTAACAAATAAAGATGGGGGTAGAAAATAAAAAATGAGGAGAAATGTATTAAATAGGATAAAAGAATAAACAAGGTCCTGAATGTGTAAGTAAAAGGTAATGTATGTTTTTTAAAGTTATTTGCTTTCTCTTCCAAGGTTTTGTTTTTTGCATTATAAAAAGGTGGATATTGTTGATTTAAAAGTTATAATTTAAAAAATTTATACCTTTTTTTGAATATCACAACACAATTTCATAAAAAAATTCTAACATTGCATTTCCAAGGTTATTAAATCGTTTTTATAGAGAAATTATTTATACCATATTTTGAAAACGTTTTTCATTAGATGAAAATTTGTAAAAAATTCACTATAAAAACTACTTTAGACAGAAATTTATAATATTTTTGGATATCTACTTTGTAAATTATATGTAATACTTCATATTTTTTCAAAAAACGTTTTTATAATGTCTATTTTAAAAAGTATAAAAAAGTATCATCAGATGAATCTCTACTTTATTAATCTGACTAACAATCACCAGATGAAGGACGAAATACTCTTTGGATGAATCCTTGTATAAAATATTGGATGATGATTTTCATTCTACTAGTTAAATAAATTTTATCTTATCATAGGAACTAATATTACTATATTAAATGGAATATTTAACATATTTGTGATGATGATACCAAAACAACCATAAAAACGTATGCACAAAACATTCCAAGTGAATGAAGATTCCATATTAAGTAATTATGTCCAAATATGAGAATCATAAAATAGGACCATTATAGTTTTTTCTATAAATAGAAGTGATTTCATAGAAGAGGAAGTTTACGACTTTGCAACTCAATCCATCTAAATTTAATTTTTTTCATTGAAACATCATGTTATTAGTTTTTGCTGTTGTAATATTTAGAAATTTTTTAATATAAAGGTATCTATGTGAGGATTATAAACACCTTAAAACGTTTTACATTTGTAATATTTTTTTATTAGGTTTGTGAGGGCTTATGGGGATAGGAAGACATTGATGTGTCTATTCTGCTTAATAGAGGGATTCTAAATATATGATGATAGAGTAGTTATGATCATCTTGAATAAGGAATTTATTTTTTAATAAACATATACATTTAAGGTTTAGATAAAACTATGGATACCTATATTCTGGGTTATATAATTCCTTAATACTAAAGGTTAATGTATAGATCATTCTTATAAAACTTATGTAAGTCTTTCTATAATCATTTTCTAAAGTATCAATTTACTTGTTTTTATAGTTTTTATTCATGCTTTGAAATTGTGTAGATTAATTTTACTTATTATAGACATTTCTAAATTCTAATAACAATTTGAACTATTTTTCTAATATAAAAACTCTATGAATTAGATGAAGTGTATGTATGATATTAGATAATAAAGTGGTTTGGTGATTTTGGTAGTCTTAGTATTTACACTAAAATTAACCCCCTCTTGTTGTTAATTTTATACTCTTACAGTCCTTCATTTCTGAATATAAAGACTAATATTTTTGTCTCAAACATAATCATTCCTTGAACTAACGAAGTATGACAAATTTTTGGAAACTAAAGGGGTTCCCAAGATGAGATTATGGCCTTGTTGAGATAAGAATGGAAGTTTATATCTTTTAAATTGATTTGATTTGACCTATTAGTAAAATATTGAATGTATACTATGTGGTTAATTCCTTATTATAAATTGATAATTTGAATTCAAGGTTGGGTACTATTCCACATGGAATAGATGTGGATTTAGATTGGGGTGTTATTCCCCCCCGGTATAGATATAGATTCTAGAGTGGATTCATTCCCCCTAATATGAATTTGGATTCACAGTGGGGAGCTAGTTCCCCTGGTATGGATGTGAATTCAAGATGGGGTAGTATTCCCTTTTTTATGGATGTGGATTTAGGGTGGGGATCCAATACCCTTGATATGGATGTGGTGGAGTAGAGAAAGTCGAGACACCCCCTAAAGATATCTGGTGTTTTGTTTGTTATATATAACTATTAAAGGCATCTCACAATAGATGAAGTAGGTATGGATGATCTCAAGTGCCACTATAGAAATCCAGGATACATAGTTTATTTTTTTTATTTATGATTTAGTTATTTATTATGTATAACACCTAGGACCCACACACCTAGATCTGGTGCATTAAACATACTCTCTACATTCTCGATTTGATACCAACTATAAAAACCCAAATATAACCATCCTTAATTATAAAATAAATAGAAAATGTATAATATATTATATCCTAAAGACCTTTTAGGTTTATTGTTTTAGAGAATTATGAAACCCCTTACACGAGAAACCAAATATATTTATTATCCAATGGATATTTTTACCATCATACCATGAATTTCTTATTCCAAAATTAATATTTGACATCACCCACAAAATAATCCCCACATAAAACCCATATAGGCATTTCACTCAAATTACTTTTCTTTATTTCCTAGCGAATTGAAAATATAAGGATGGTTGAAATCAGATACTCAGTAATGGGTAGCGTATAATGGAAGCTATCATAAAATATGTCTTATAGAATGTGAAAAAATAATTAATTAGAAATTATAAAACATAAACAACTTGAGTGTGAAATATATCAATAGAAAATAACATGAAAAATATATAGATAATGACATGGATAATGATATCTAATTACTTATAGATAGAATACATGATTTCGTACATGATAAACATACCATCAAGGCCTCATGAAAAGAAATCATAAACATACCATCATAGTCTCATTCCAATACATCCAAAATAATTGGTTAGGTGTACAATAAATTCAAAGGCTAGTTTTTCATATGATACCCATTGATTCTTCAAGGAGTTATATAATTTCAAGCCCCACCTATCACTAAATTAGTCAAATTCATTCATCTGTTAAAATTAATGAATAAAAAATGTAATGAAAAATAAATATTACTTAGTAATCAATGAATATATATATTTAGATGTAATTTATATGGAATATAAATATCTACTTAGTACATAATTAACCTACCTTTATAGTCAATAATAATCCATACATAACTAACATGTATAAAAGTTATTAATATTTCCATTTTCAATTAATGAACTATCTCTCTTACTATACAACCCAATTTGATTTATTTAAAATATAGTGTTCACACTATATATAATAATGGGAATATGGATAAAGCAATACATGGAATGATGTAAAATACATCCATAATAATATAAAACATTTATCTGATGGATAAGCATAATATAAAATGGGATATAGAGAATGATATTGAACATAACTCCAAGTAATTAAATAAACTGAGAAAAAACCTTTTCTACAAAATAAGGTATAACCATTAATTAATAAGTGATGATAAGATATCCTCAATTCATTAGAAATTATGTTTTTCTAGATGAAAAAACGAAAATTTTAAAAAATATAGTTGAAAATATAAGCAAAACATTAAAATAATTATACTTAAAGCTTTTGAATCTTTTTTTTTCAAAAACAGCGTTAAAAGTCACATTAAAAACCCTTTTCATGATATGATAAATGTAAATTTAAAACATTACTTGTAAAATAATTTACAATAATGAGATATTTAAAATAAATTATTCTCAAGTAATAAAATGTGTAGTTGATGATAAAAATATAAATAAGTGAAATTAAATCTCCTTTTAAAACTTTTAGGAGAATAATATCCATTAAATTTAATATAATCATTTAAAAGTTATTAAATAATGAAAATAGATATCACAATGTAAACCATAAAAACATATAAAGTAATGTAAACAATGAAAAATTATCATTAAAATATCAAAATGTGTTCATGTCATAAATGTTAAAAAACATTCTTTCCACATATTTGTAAATAAAGTAAAAAATGAATTGAATAGAAAATGTTCAAATATTTCCTTGTAAACATTTATAATAAAAATTTAAAGCTAAAAAAATTGACCATAATAAATTATTTATGTGTATAAAATAATACACTTGAAACAAAATATAGAATATGTATATTGAGGAAAAATATTCCCAACAAAAAATGAGAGATAAGGTCATATTTTCTTATAAAGAATCTTTTGATAATTTTGAGTACCAAAAAGTTAAAAATTAGAAATAATATTAAAAACCAAACAAATAAATATATGATAAGAAAATAAAATGTTTTTATGAGATAAATAATATAAAAATACTTTAATAGAAATTGAAACATTAACAATGCCGATAAAAAGTGACATCATAAAAGAAACCCTTACCAAGTGTGTAACAAGTGAAGTATAAATATAGAAATGAATAAATTATGTGAAAGAAATGTATTTAAACATAAAATAATTTATAATAAAAAATAAACCACTCATATTTCATAACACACACAATCATGGGATAATATAGCCCATGATGAAGTGATATAACCCAATGGAAGGAAATTGTGTTATGAATCACCTTGCCTTGGACTTCAACTAGGCCAGACACAATCTGACCACATATATAATAAATTTATATTTATTATTCATATATTTCATAATCATAATTATATTTTCTTAATTGATAAATTTCATTTATAATTTCTTCATACCCATTAATTAATATTTCTTTATTAAAAACAATATTCAAGTGTTAACATTTATGTTTTCCATTCATGTTTCAGTTCAAAAATTCGAGTTCTTGCAACATAGTCATGTTTTATCCAATAAATAATGTTAATTAATATATATAATTATTTTTATATAATTTTTTATATTCATATACAATTTAATGAACTTATGATAATAGTTAGTATGGAACAATTTAATATTCTTTTTTCGGTGATTACGGAATCAAAAAAAGAATTGAATTTGTAGTTAAATATACTTTTGAAAATTAAAACTCTATAATTATGAATAGATATAAAATTAATCACTATTACATAACGTTATAAGTTATTGAATTTATTAATCATTCATGACATAAACATTATAATTTCATTCATGTAGGTGGTAAAATTGACCCAAATAAGAAGATATTATAATGGTTTAATGAGTAAGAACATGTTATTGGATAATGATATTATTACACTTAAAGAATATTAATGATTTAAAAATTATTTTATTAAGGTGATAAATAAAATTCATGAATTGGTTTATGATAAAGATCAATTAATTTGAATTATAAGAAGTTATTACTTACAATTTGTTTTGGTATGCCTCTATTTGGTGGTTACATTTCTCAATGATAATTTATTGCAATGTTATTAATATAATGTCCAAATTAACTTTATTTAACTTCAATAATATTATAAATTTAATATTTATTCCTCAAATAATTATTTATAACCATTCATGCAAGGTGGTAATGAAAAATAAAATTTATCATTCATGTAGACATTAGTATGAAAATACACACAAGTGAAATTTTAATTTTTTAATGGAAGGAAATACGGTATATGATGGTTGTTACATTAACATAATATCAGTTAAATAACATAATTATACTGATGTTATATTGATAACATTGTTATATAATTTTTTAAGAAGTGTAATAAGAAATAAACTTGAATGAATTCGATTAAGATGATTATATATTTCGTGGACATCCTCCTTTGGATCACACCCAAAACCTTCATAGATTAGTTTTTTTTGAAATAAAGGATCATAATTCTTATAAATATGGGTATTGGGTATTCATATTAGAATATATTAGTCAACATAAGGTGATCAAAGAGTGTGAAAAAGTGGGGGGGTGAAATGCTTATTTTATGGATGAGAGAAGTGGAACCTTTGTAAATGAAATTATCATTAAAAAAATATAGATGTATTTATAAGAGTTCAATTGGACCAAATGTAACACCCCTAAGATTTTATAAAATAATTTCTCTTTATTAATTTGATATCTTATATATCTTTCTTTATAAATAACACCAAACATAGATGAACTATGATGGAAATAATATATTATATATGATATTTCCATTGGAGTGGTGGATATGAATAGGGTAAACCAAGATATTTAATATATAATTTAAAATTTTCCTTAATAATAATGTAATGAAAAATACCAAATAAAATGATCACTAAATTATACATGTTAAGAATAAAATCCTTTAATTTTAGAATATCTATTTTTCAATATATTGTATGTTTATATAAATTATGTATCAACATAACAACTGAAATATGATTTTTATGAAATTTATTAGTATATAATTTAAAAAATTAATAATATTTCATTCTTTAATTATCAATTGTTTAGAAGGTAATATAAAAATAATTTAAAATAAATATTTATTTTCCAGAAAACCATTTTTATGTGCACAATATGTTTTTATCTTAATAATTTAAATAAATAAGAATTTATGTATTATTGTAATAAAATTTATATATAATATATCAATAAATTATTTTAAAATCAATCTAACTATTTTTACTATGTATGGATTTAGAATAAATTTTGTTTTATACTTAAAAATGTATTTTTCTAAAACTTTTTTCATTGCGTTTTACAAACTAATTTTAAAATTAATTAAATTAATTTACAGAAATTGGATTTGATAAAATGGTTTTGATATTTTTAATAATAATGAAAAAATTATTAATGAGGCCACTTTTATTTTTGTTCATAATGAATATTAACTACAATAAAAAAATTACCTCATTTACGGGTTAAAAGGGTTGACGATGGGGGTTAAACTAAAAGATATGATTTTAAATGACATGAACACTTGTAAAAATTTTATTGGTTTAATTTATTTAGAACTAAAACTATATTATATTTTAAGGCTTTGAAACTGGGGCCCACTTTCAATTGAATATTACTTTATTATATTTTAATATTTTAAGTATTATATGTTTTCCACCAACCTTGCTTATTAAAGGGAACCTCCTCTCTTCACTTACACACACGTTTTGAGAACTATAATTCAGAATATATGTACCCAAATACCTTCCTAACTTCCAAATAAAATCTTCTATTCTCAATTCTCACAAGATAACCAACTTCTAATGTAAAAAGGTGTAAGATACTAGAGGTTTTCAAATGTAGAACTATAAATATTAACTGATTATTTCGATGTTCATTTGTTATTACACCTCTCCTAAATCTTATATAACCATGATTATATAAAAATATCAATATATTAAATATAATAAAAGTTTATTATGTTCATGTAATAACTATTTTCACCTCCTTTTTCATCCAATTAAAAATTAAATCATCACTTCTGCATACATACAAAATATCATATCCACATGGTGATGTGTTTTATTTTCCATCACCACCCTTCACGGTTGATTATTATGATATATTTAAGGTTTATATATGATATTTATAACAAAATTATTCTTTTTCAATTTTAATATATTATCAACATTCTTACTTATCCATATTTTGTAAAATGATAATGTTGCTCGTGTGTACGTGTGGACTACCACCTCCACAATGATATGCGAATCATTTTTCATTTTAGATTTTCTTGGATCATAATAAGGATATATTTAATAAAAATATATCATATTTATGATATAATTATGATTCTTTAGTGGTGATATATTATTTAAGTTTCCTTCACTTCATCCATTAAAAAGTGGAAACATCACTCGTGCATACGTACAGACTACCGTCTCCATGAAGTGATGACACCATTTTTCACAACCACATTATATTGATAATTATAAAAGTGTGTATCATGAAAAAATATTATATTTAATTCACTATCAGGATTATATATATGATTAAACCATATCCAAGGTGTAATTTATGAAACTTTAAACTAAAATATGATTATAAACCAACCCGTTTTCACCCAAATCACTATTTTAATGAAGAGTTGTTAATTGAAGGGTAATTGAAAATTATAAGGGAATGATATATAATAATATATTTATATATATAGATCAATATATTTCTAAAAAAACAATATTTATTAACTAGTTGTTTTGAATGCGTCTAAATTAAGATGAGACATGAGGTAAATTATTTATGTTTCAATATTATTTTAATTCTGATTGTTTTTTATTGAGTTCTCATTGAAGGAATTTATAAGAAACATATTTATTAAACCTAATTAATTTTCATCACTTTGTGTTATTTCTATAATTTTATATTATTATACCCATTTTCCTCTCTTTGGTACTTAAAGTAATCATTCAAATATTTTTTTAAAAAGCCATCCTTATTTCTACCGTTTGGGTCATGAATATTTTTCCTACTTGTCCATGTTTTAAAAATAATTTATGGATGTTATTATATATAATTAAATTTTTTAGAAATGGTATGTTTACTAAATTTTATATTCATTAAAAATAAGTACAATTAGTCTTTTTAAATGTTTTCTATATGACTCATTTTTGATATTTTACAAAAGCATGAAAAGAATGTTCTATTATAACATATATGTAATGAATGGATTTTCTTAAAATCATGATAATAATTTGTTACCAATATTATTTTTACCTTTATTATGGTACTTTTTAGAAAGATCATTATTATTTAAATTTTTTAGTTTTAAACTTTTTTCTAAAGAAAATCTTTTTTTCTCCAATTTTTAAATGAATATTATTAATGATTATTTAAAAGATATTTTTCATCTATGAAAACATCCTTTATGGATTTTTATGATTAAATGGGAATATAATCATATGATACCATTCACTTCCTTTATCTATATGGTTTATTATTATTATTATTATTATTATTTAAGGATGATTCTAGGAAACACGTTCCTTTCCCATGGTTTAATTAAGATATGAATAAATCATTATGAAACTCATTTATTTTACATGAGTATACTATAATGAGATTATGAATGATTTTATGGTATTATTGAAGACTTATGTATGGTTTTAATTATTTTATGGTTGGTCTTGTAATTATATATCTCTATAATTCATTGGGTAAAGATTGATACCTCATGAGATAATATCTAGTGAACCACTATATATAAGGGACTTTGTCCACTATGATAGTCTTCAAAGCGATCCTTGAATAAGGAAATGATATAATGGGGAGTGAAACCAATCCATTAAGGGAATATGTACACTATTATAGTCTTTTTAGTGATACATGATTAAGGAAATGAATTTCTATTCTTATTTTTTCACCAGAAACTTATGTATATTTCTTATCACATGTTCTCATAGATCACAATTGATTATCGATGATTCCCCACTCTTATGAATTTTATCTTTTTTATGAAAAATACTAATTCGATTACTAATTATTAATGATATTTTACTAATTAGTCATGACTTTTATATGTTATGATCATGTTATCATACATTTATTCTTATCTTATTCTCACTTATGATCATTTATTGATATCTCATATGTTTACCCATACTTAGTATCTGATCCCACAATTTATTTTGTTTCCATTTACACAAGTTATTAAGACATGTTTTAATATGGGTATGTATATAAAGGGCATGATGTTGGATGAAAATTGTGGGATATTTTGAAGATATTCCATGAAATAATTTGATTATTTATCTAGTCTCCAGATAAAAAAAACCTTTACAGACATGGGATTTATATTATAGTGAAATAAAATGACTATTAATAAAAAATGATATAATTTCATTGTACGTGATGGTCATGGAACCTTTGTTGGTATCAGATTATGGTTCATTTTTTTTAAAATTGGTATTAGAAAACATTGTAGAAAAATCTTTGGATAAGTTTATGTACAGGATAAAATCTTAATGTTTTAGTAAGATAAATATTGTGTGGTTTCTCAGAAATGAAATCCTTATCTTGATACAAAAAATTGGATGCATTATCTAAAACAGATAAACCTAGGGGTAATAAAATTGAATAAAATTATTTTGTATTAACTTGATCTTTACCTGGTGCACAAAAAATAGGCTTAACTAAACACCTAGTTGAAAAAACCTAGGATATATTATTATTTTTACTCACACACTCTTTATGAAACATTATGGATAATTAAAGAATATAATATTGGAAAACCTATGATATGTGATAGTGATATAGGATAAACATGAATTGTCATTAGTTGATAGAAGATGTCATAAATTAGGATATAAAAGAATAATTTTAATAATCCTTTGATTGATTTATTATATTGTAGATGTTTGATACTCACACTAAGCCTTTCTGTTTTAATAAATATCTAGAACCATGAATAATTATGTGAATGACGAATGAGACGACCATGAAATGACTATCCTCTTAAAAACCCAAATGAAATGGGTTCTAGAATATAAAGTTTATTGGTTATATCTAATCAAATTTATCGAATTATGATTAATCAAAAACTAGGTGAGTTTCCTATCCCAAAAAACTAATAGAAACATGTAGTTTTTATAAAGTTATAGTGATAAATACCATTGAGGGAAAAATATTTAGCTTTCTACATGTCAAGGTTATAGGAAGAAGAGCCTATGGAAATGAATCCATGTAAAGGGAATATGTTTTTTTTGCAGGGAAAATAAGGGAATAGGTTATGTAATTTCTAGGAAAAAATGATGAGTTTTATGGAGGAAAATAAATTCAATCTTATGATACCATTTTTTTGCAATGATATATATGTGGGGAACTTGGATTCTATCCAATTCAATTCCCTAATCTATGGGATAACTCTTAGACCAAGGAAGGTCTAATTATATGGATATTTCTGAAGTAGATTAAGATAATTATAGAATACATATCCTCCACTATAGGGTTAAGGACTTCATATTGAGCCTGAATGGCCTGAAGGCCTTCTTTTTTATTATATTATGGATAATACCCCTTTTAAGGGTTTAAGGGGAACCCGTACATAACCCGTAGGACCAAGGCACAAGGCCCGAAAAACTGCAATACATGACCCGAAGGCCCAGAGGCATACAATGCCCAATAAATTTCCTAGATTGATTTGTATGAATTGAAGAAGGAACTTCAAAAGAATATAGAAAATGATTCATATTACCAAGTTGGCCACCATGGGGTGGACCTATTCTTTTAATTAAGAATAAATATTGGTCAATACATCTTTTTAGTGATTTTCAAAAACGTAATAAGTTTACTATTAAGAATAAGAACCCTCTACACCATAATAATGATATGTTTTATCATCTATGGGGAGATCATTGCCTTTCATAGATTATTATTTGATATGTATATCAACAAGTGAGGGTCAAAAATTAGGATTTACTAAGTAAAATCTACCATACATGGTATGCACACTATGAATTTATATAGATTATAATTGGGCTAACCAAGTCCCATTCTATATTCATGGATTAAATATTTGGAGTCATTATATTTTACATTGAACAATGTCTAGTTGTATTTTTGAATGAAATTATTATATAGTCCAACAGAAATAAAGATCAAGAATATCATTTGAATATTATGTTGAAAAACCTGAGGAACGATATGTTATATAAAAAATTTATGAATTGCTAATTTTATATATAGAAGGTTTCATTATTGGGTTATATAATCTCAATTGAGGGTATATCATTGGATCCTTAAAATATGAAATCTATTTATAAATGGCCTCAACCTGCAATGTTGACCAAAATATATAGTTTTCTTATATTGGATGGATACTATTGAATCTTATTTATAATATTTCTCATGGATATCAAATTCAATAACCAAGTTGACATTCAAGGGATTCAAGTACATATTAATTGATTAATATAAAGATAATTTCAAGGAATAAAAGGGAATATTAGTTAGCGCACCGCTTATTACACTACCTAATAATTGAGAGGGGTTTTGATCTGTAATGATTCATAAAGGAATGTGTTGTCATGTGTTAATAAATAATGACATTATGGTAGAATATTCCCCTCATAAATTGAAGGTTCATGATAAAAATTACCCAACTCATGATTTTGATAAAGAAACAAGACTTCTTTGCATTTAAAATTTAGAGGAATAATATTTGAAGTGCATTATGTGACATTTATACTAGTCACAATAATATAAATTATATATTCACACATAAAGAGTTGAATACATGCCATATGATATGCTTGGAGGTGATCAAATATTTTTATTGCTCAGTAAATTACCACCCTAGGAAAGTGAACGAGGTGGATGGTGCACTGATTTGGAAGGTTCATGATAGTTTTTACATTATGGGGATTGAAAAAGATTTAATACTTATTAATTTATAGGGGATATATATTCAAATCATGAGGAAAGTAGATTGATCCTATATTTCATAGATTAAAGTTCAATCATCCATCCACATAAGGACTAAAGTGTTATAAAATGATGATGTGAAACTTGAGAATAAAATGAGGGATTTTCTTGTGTTCAACCATGATTGGGATGGAATAATAAGGTTTAAGAACCCAATATGTGTCCCATCAACACTAAATGTGAAAGTTGAGATTTTGGATGAAGAACATAACTCATCATTCTCTATTAATCAGGGAATCATGAATATGTATGGATATCTATGATAGTATTTCTAGGGGAAATGAAAAGTGACATTCAGAGTATGTATCTAGGTACCTAGTATGTCAATAAGTTACGTCTGGGAGATATATATTTGAGGGTATGTTCTAACCATTACCCATACCATAATGGAAATGGGAAAACATCACCAAGGATTTTACTATCTGACCCCAAAACATCTAAATGACATAATGATATATGGGTTGTAGTTGATCACCTTATAAAGTTAGTGCATTTAATTAGTACCATATAATATTTCCCTCTTGATAAGATATCCTAGATATATATTAACTAAGTGGTAAAATTAAATGGAGTACCACATAATATTGTATCAGATTAGAATTTGAGGTTAACCTCAACGTTTTAGAAAAGTCTTCATTATGCATTTTATATAGAGTTAAAATTTAGCTCTAGATTTCATCCTCATAAATATGGATAATATAAGAGAATAATTAAAACCTTATAGAATATGTTGAGATCTTTTTCTATGTCTTTCAAAGGTAATTGCGATGAACACCATCCTTTAGTAGAATTTTCTTACAACAATAGCTTTAACTAGATCATTCAGTTAACTCCTTATAAATCCCACTATGATATAATGTGCAGAACACCAAACTGTTGGGATGAAGTCAGAGAAATAAAGGTATTGGCAACTAAGATGCATGATTAAATGAAATACAAGGTTATATTCATTCAATATCACATCATGGAAGATTATAGTGGATAAAAAAATTATTCTGACAATTCTCGATGAGATATGGAGTTTGAAGATGGTGATAAGGTCTTATTTAAGATATTTCGTAGGAAAATGTTATGAGATTTAGAAATAAAGAAAATTTAAGCCATAGATATATCATTCCATTGAAGATTATTGATCATATTAGGATGGTAGGTTATTGCTTAGTACTCCCACTAATCATCTCTCATGTTCATGATGGGTTCCATGTATCTCGTCTAAGGAAGTACATACTTAATCCTTCACTTGAATTTAACATAGGGTTTTCACTTTTATAGAACGATATTTCTTATGAGGAATAAATTTTTGATATTTTTATCATAGATATAAATTATTATGGAACAAGACCACTCACCCGGTCAATGTTTTATGGTGAAACCATGAATTTAAGGATGTTATGTGGGAACCTAAGGATGTGATGAGACAGAAGTATATTTATTTTTTGTATCATAGTAGAAAAATTTTTAGGGTGAAATTATTATAAATGGTTCTAATGTATACCCATAATATTCTAGAATATAGTTTTCTCTGTATTAATTTGATGTCTTAGATGGCTTGTTTTACATGAATGACCAAACATAAATGAATCACAGTTGAAAATTTTATATTATATATGTAAAAGTTATAGGATTTCTAGGTATGGATAGGACTAACCGTGTTATGAAATATATTAACTGAATATTTAATTAATTCAAATGTATTTAATAATTGAAAGAAAAATTTGTACTCAATTGGAAATGTTAAGAATAAAATCATTTAATGTTAATTTATCTATTTTTTAAAATATTTAATTTTTCCTAAATTATGTATCATGATCACTATTTAACATTTATTGATTAAATATTTTTGTATTTAATGTAAAAATTGAATAATAATTCATAAATTTATTATCAACTGGTGAGAAGGGAAGATAAAATCATTTAAAAGAGAAAGAGTTTTTTTCAAAAACCCTTTTTATATGCGCAATGTGTTTTTATCGTAGTAAATTAAATAAGTCACTAGTGATGAATGATGTCAATTAAATTTATATATTATTTAGTCAATAAAATATTTTAATATTCTTCTAAGGGTTTTTATAAGGTATGTAAAGAGAATAAATTCAGATTTATACTTAAATAATTTTTATAAAAACAATTTTTTCTTGCATCTTGTGCTCTTATTTTTAAATTAGTTTTTTATAATTATAGAAACTGGATTTTGAAAAATTATTTAAATATTTAGAATCAGAATATTCAAAAAATTTAATGACTAAACCTTTTTTTCCCTAATTAATTGTTTCTATGGTGAAAATTTGGTACCTCACTTATTGTTAAAGAGGGTTAACGAGGGGTTTCAACTAAGAGTTGAGATTTAAAATTGTAAATAAAATTTTCTAAATTCGTTTGGTTCAAGTTATTTAGACCTTAAAAACATATTTTTGAATATTTTATCACTTAATTCCACTTTCACTTGAATATGAATTTATTATATTTTAATATTTTAATATTTTATGTTTTTACAAGTTTCCCACCGACCACACTTATAAAAGGGAACCTAATATCCTCACTTTTTTAAACCTTTTGAGGACTATAGTTTCGAAAATAACTTTCTAAATTTTCTTTCCATGTCCTAGAATTTATTTTCTCACCATAAAGTCCAAACTTTTATGGATTAAGGTGTAAGTCAAAGGAGGCTTTTAAGAAAATATGTATAACTCTTTATCGAGTGTTTCCATGGTTATTTCTTCTTCCAAGTCCTCGAAATATTTTTAATCAAGATTATATTGAAAAATCATAATATTACATATAATTAAATTTTATTATTTTAAGGTAACAGAAATTTTCATTTCCTTTTCCATCTAATGAGAAAAAGCATCGCTCATACATACATATGGACAACCATCTCCACGAAGCGATGCTTTTCATTTTCCACCCCCACTATTCATGCATTGTTATTATGATGGATTAAAAATTTATATATGATATTTATAATACAATTATTCTCCATTAATTATAATATATGTTCTACCTTTTTAACTTTCCATCCATTGGAAAATGATAACGTAGATTGTGGGTATGTGTGGACTACCATATATAAAAAGTGATGCGATTCGTTTTTAATCTTTGCATTACATGTATTGTAATAAGGATATATTAAATAAATATATTTTTATATATAAGATATTTATAATATAATTATAATTATTTAATGGTTAATTATTATTTAACTCTCCTCAATTTAATCCATCTAAACACGGCATCATCCTTTGTGCATACATATAAACAACTGTATCCATGAAGTAATATAATTCATTTTAAATCACCATATTATATGGATGATTATAAAAGTGTTAATAATGAATAAATATGATAATTATTACACTATTATGTTTTTGGTTATGATGAAATTAGGGACAAGGTTCAAGGGCTAGAAATATTAAACCAAAACATGAATGGAAAAATGAGATGTTTTCACCCGAATAGTGATTTTAATGAAGTGATTTTAATGGATAGGTAATTAGAAATTAAAATGTAACTATATATATATTAAGATATGTGTGAATATGGATGTAGAATAAATTTATATTTATTACACAATAATTTTGAATGAGTATGAATAAATATGAGATTTAAGGTAATGGATTTATATTTCAATCTCATTTTAATTAGTATTATTTATGTTTGAATATTTATTGAGGGAAATTATATGAAATTTTTCTATTAAAACTCACATATTATTATTATTATTATTATATGGTTAATTCTAAAATTTTGAATTATTAGTACTATTTTTCCCTCATTGGTACATAAAATGATCCAGAAAATGTTTTTAAAAATAGACAACCATATTTATCTTCTTTTGGTTGGGAATGTTTTGCCTCCATGTCCATGTTATCAACTTTTTTTTGATGTTTTTATCTATCATTATATTTTTGATAAATTTTTTTTATAACATTTTAATTTCATAACAAATTATTAAAATGAGTCTTCAAAAAAACAATAGAATGACACACTTTTGACTTGTGAAAAAATGTGAAAAGAATCTTATATTTTAATATATATGACCAGAATAGATTTCACCTCCATCATGACCTTAATTTTTTTATAAATATTCCTTCATATGTTTTCATAGTAGTTTTAAAAGAAAACATAATTTCTATTATTCTGTAAATTGTCATGTTTTACATGTTTTATAAATAAATGGATTCTTTATTAGGTTTTTTAAATCATATTTTGAATTCTCTTATAAAGGTATATTTCATCTATGTCAACATCCTTAATGAATTTATGTGACTGATTAAGGATATGATTGTATGATACAATCTAATTATTTTTTTATGGTTTATGATTTGGATGTTTTATAGATGATTTGATGAAACCCATCTCTTTTCTATGAGCTAATTTTGTTATATTGTTATATTTATGAAACCTATTTCTTTTCCATGTTTTATTCTATTATAGGATGATGAATTATTTTATGATCATATGGAACCCTTATATATGGTTTTTTTATGTGATGGGTGAACCTTGAGTTATATATCCCACTAATATATTAGGTTAATATAGATATATCATGAGATAATATGTACTGGAATGGGAAGTATACCTAGTTTAGTAAGGTACTTTATCCACTATGATAGTCTTGGAAGTGGACCTCTAATGAGGAAATAATGGGATGTGGTGTGAAGCCAATTCACTGAGGGACTCTATCCGCTATAATAGTATTCTTAATGAGCCTTGACTAAGGAAATTATCTTCTAATTATTATTTATTTTTCACAAAATATTTCCTTATAGTTAAGATATGTTCTCATGGCTCATGACTTATTATTGATGATTTAACACTCTTATGACTTTTTTCTTTTATTATGAAAAATCATTATTCCATGAATTGTGATTAATGTTATTTCACTAAATGGGTAAACCCTTCATACATTTTAGAAATTTTCTTATACCCTTAGGATTATCTTATTCTAACTTATGATCATTTATTTATATCTCATTTGTTTACCCTTATTGAGCCTCTGATCTCACCTTTACTTATATTTCCACTTCCCCAGGTTATAAAGAGCGATTTTATGTAGGGTAGGCATATGAAGGGTACAATGTGGGAAGAAAATTATAGGATGTATGAATATCATTCATGAAATGCGTTTATTATGTATCTAGTCTCCCAGTACATCAAACCTTTATTATTATAGGGGATGTATTATAGTAAAATGTAATGAATATTCATCTGAAATGATGTAATGTATTTTTATTTTATGATCAGGTCACCTCAGCCAAGACAACCTAAATTATAATATAAGATTTCATAGTCCGAAATACACTCATACTATAAAATTATATATTGTATTTTATGATATTTTTAACCTTATTATATATTTTTAAACCCTTTTTACCTCTTTTAACATTTATTAAGGTGACTATCTTTTACTATGGTGACTTTATTTTATGATTAAAAATGAAATTGAACTTATTATATAATTTGAATATAAATATTAAAAATATGGAATCCATTTTATAATATTCAATTTATAGAGGTTGTAAAACATAATCCTAATATAATCACCCAAAATGCAAGGAAGACCAGTTTTTAGAAAAAAAATGTCATGGTAAGCATAATAATGATTTTATACTAAAATAAAAAATATTATTGATTATAAATAATTTTATTGGTTTATAATTAAAAAAATATATTTTTAAGACTTTAAAACTAATCCAAAACTGAAATTATCCTTATAAATACCTAATTAATGAAAAGGATCAAAAATAGTTCTTTTACTAGAATAAAAAATCACTTAGATTCTATAATGTCAAAAATAGGTTTATAAATTTAAAAAACGAAATTATTTATTTTAATTATTAAATATATAAATTTTCTATATTTTGGATTTCAGAAAAAATAAATTCATTCCTATATCATGATGATGTTGTAAAATGTGATAATATTATTAAATCTATATTGTTTACTATTCGCCCAAAACTCAACCATTTCAGAAAAATCTTAAAAATTCACCCTAAAATAATTTTTATATGCTGAATTCATAAATTTATTTCATTTCTTTAAATTATATTTCTAAAATTTATAAATTAATCTTTTAAATGAATCTACAAAATATAATGAAAAAGTTTTTATAGAAAAATGGTCATTTAAGACTTTAAACATTATTTATCTTATTTAAAAAAATTAGTAATTCATTGAAAGCTGACAAATTAGTTAATTCATTAAAGTATTACATATTATAATAATCAAAAAATTTAAAGGTGGTCAATATTATTTCTTAATTTTAAATATTTAACACTTCAAGAAACACATATTTGAAAAAAACTATCCTTTTTAACATTATATTGATTATGTATCCTCTAAATGCATGCATTATTAATTGATTACTACCTTTTTCTTTAATATAAGATTTATTATTCTAATAATTTTCCTTATAATTTGAATTTAATATTTCATGGGTAATTTTATTTCAATGTTTCAAGTGAAATATTCAATTTAACAGAATATTTATTTGAAGGAAAATTACATATTGAAATCTAGGGATTCTATATTCCCCCATTCTTAAATATATTACATCCTGAAAATTGTAATATATTATTACCAAAATTAATGTACATTGATATATGTATAATCTAATATTTACATTTTATGATGATAAGTAATTTCTAAATAACTACTAAGAAACATTGTATTTCATAGTTAAATATTTCAAAATCCATATATATACCATTATAAGACTCATACTTGTGATTGAGTTTGCAAAATAATTCCTTGATAGTTGATCAATATTTTCCATGTGATACTCAATAAAGTTATCTTCTTTTTTTTATTTGAGTAATTATTTTTCCATAAATATAAATAATATTTGAAAATATACTTACCTAAATCACTTTGATTCTAAAAGAATAATTTTATCCTTTGGTTGTGTTTCGATTGGATTTCAATTGATGATTCATCTTATATTTCAAATAATAAACTACCATGATAAAATTTTCATGCCTAAATAAATAAAATAAAATCTTTATAGATCTCGAGATCCCTAAGAGGATGATATTTAATTCCTCTTATCTATATCCATTTACTAAAAACAAAATGGTTAGTACCTTTTAAGAGATGAATAAAATGTCATGTGAATAAGTACTAAACAAATTTTAAAAAAATCAACAATAACACCAAAAGATCAAATTAAATAATTTAAAAATAAATAAATAACAAAAATCTTTAAAATATGCTTGACCAAATTCAAATACCCCAAAATTAGAAAAATTTCATCACATATTTTTCAAAAATCAGCTTAATTTTTATCTCAAAAATATTAAATATCTATAATAATTATTGATATTAATTATAATATTATACACCCAAAAATCATGTAAATATATGCTCCTTGAAATGAATTTAACCTTTTATCCAAAAAAATCACATGTTCATAAATATATAAATAAAAAATATACTAATATGTCCCATAATAATCTGAATCACCTTCACACCAAATTACACTTTAATCCCCATGTTTATCCATAATGCTCAATTTATATTCCCAAAAATAAATTATCCCATTATCCTAATTGACCATAGTAAAATAACATACCCAACTAAATGGTAATATATACCTCAATCGTGTCTTATTAATATAATCCAATACACATTTCTCAAAATATTACTAACCAAATTTGAATATAAACATATTAAATATCAATATGTAGTGGGGATTTAGGTTAGAGGTAAGCACTCTCTAATCTTACATAAAAAATGGGGGTTCAAAACCTATTGGGGATAGGTACTTTAGCAGTATTATAGCAGCGACGGTATTGTAGATCGGTGGGTACTGTAGCGGCGGTGGTACTATACGGTACTGTAGCAGGCATGTTACTATTCACAGAATGGGCATTGGGCAAAATATTTGGGCTTACGGGCTATGTAATGGCCTACATGCCCACTGTTCCTTTAGGCTATGTAATGGGTCTCCCTCTCCCCATCAAAAGAGGTATTTTCATTGATTTAATAATAAAATGATGCTTCAGCCCAAACCTTTAAAAAAATATAAAATCTCAATATGGTTTCTATACCTTTGAAATTATGGTCAACATTAATCTTATCAACCCTTGATGAAATATATAGCTCTTATATTATCCTCATTTAAAAAAATAAAAACCTTGAAATTTTTCTAAACCCTTCTCTAATACCAACTATAAAACCCTAGACCCATAAACCTAGATTTAAAGATTTAAACATAGTCTTTATATACTAGATTTGATAATAATGAAAAAGAACCAAATTTATCCATCCTTAATTAAAATAATTAATCGAAAATATATAATCTCATATATCCTAAAGAATACAATTATAAAAATAGTTTAAAATTCCAAAACAAATCTTTAATATCTCCCACAAAATACTCTATACGTGATAAAATTTTAAACATATCACACATCATACTTTTATTAATCATCTAGAGAAATGAAAACCTAAGAAAGGGTGAGATGAAATATCCTGTATGGGGCATCATATAACCGAATATATAATATAATAAGTAAAGAATATGCAATATGAAAAAAATTAACGATTCAATAAATATGTAATATAAAAAACAACATGAGTGTTATATATATCTAGATATAATAACAATCAAGAAAAACATAAATAATTATATGGATAATAATAGATGGTTTCTTAATGATAGAATAAATAATTTGGAAAATAATAAACATTCCATAAAGGGCTCATGCCAAGACATCATAAAAATATTTTCAAGGCCTCAATGGAATGAATTGTAAATAATTGTATAGGAATACACTAAATACCCATGGTAGTTTTTCTCATGAGACATAAGAATTCATTGAGTGACTATATAATTTTAGGACCTACCCATCACTAAATAATTCCTATGCATTCATTTAATGAAATTAATGAATAAACCAATAAAATTCATAATAAATATTCCTTAGTAATGAATAAATATAATAACTGAATAAACTAAATATATGAAATTTTAGTATCTCCTTAATAAATAATCAACGCACCTTATCCAAAAAAATCATTCATATAGAACTAACAAGTATATATATTTTCAATATTTCCCTAGCTATAAATGAACCATCCTTCTTGGTAAACACCCCTATTTGATTAATATAAAATAAGGTATTAAAACTATATAGAATAATTTTTATATAGAAAAGTTAATTCTAGAAATTATGTAGAATATATCCATAACAAAATAGTGAAAACCATATATAAACTCCATATCCCCAAAAATTTGTTATAAAAAGAAATTACAAGTAAACATAGATATTTTGGGTAAAATTGGTAAAACAAACCACTAAAAAAATACAAAAATAACATCGTTCATCCTTTTTTTGTACCTGCTTTTCTATGATATCATCATCAGCCTCTTGGGTCCCTTCCCCTCCTCCATTACATCAGGGTATATCACACAACACCTCATTCATCAATTTTCACTAGTTCATCAACCACATAAATGTTCTATCTAATAGTGTGATCATCCATAAGAATCAAAATAACAGATCAAACATATTTATCACCTTTAGAAATGTGTTTTTCAACCAACATGACTTCATTTGAGGACTTACCTATATGCATGTCCTTTGAACCATCATTCTTGGTCATCAAAGTAGAGGTATTAGTCACATGAGATATTAATTTACCTTTTTTCTCCTTGATATCCCTATATAGCTCTTAAAATTTTGAGGATTTAATAGACATAATCATTATAAATAAATTTTTCTTCACAACACCATTTTTAGGTGCAACAACATGCATATGATCTTCAAAGGCAGCAGTAGAGGTGTGCGTAGATGCGAACACATGCTCTTGAGAAATGAGAGCCTACACATAATTTTTAGAGGTAGCCAGCACTACCCCATACATTTAGATGAAAGAAAAAAAACATGAATATTATCCTCATAATAATCCTCTATGAATACTATGGGTACAACAACAAGGGAATGTTCAAATACCACATGCTCCAGATATTTGATAGTGGGAACAGTGTTTCCAGAGGCTGTATGTATTTCCCCCATACATTCATATACAAAAACAGCTGTTGAAGAATCCTACAAACACATCTGAGAGAGAGAAGTATCATATTTCTTAATAACATATTGAATTTTCCTAGAAACATTTGATGAATTCCCTTTAAATTTTAGATAACCACTATTTAGTTTCCCTTTAGATAGCAATTTATCCTCCAGTTAAACTAGACAATCCAATTCAGCATCACTATTGTGATAACTATTATAGTCATCACCCCATTTAGATGTACCCCCTTGAGTAAAAGGATCTGTTACAATCATATTTTTAGTGAAGAGTTTGAAATCACCTAGAGAACCAGGTAGCACACAACCACTATTATTACCTTCAAGATGACTGCTGGTATGTTTCTTCCCAGCCACAACATCAATAAAAGGGACCAGTGCCCCATTCCATGGCCCATAGCTAGTGTTGTGTAGCAGGTTCCCATTAATGGGTAAAATTGGATCAACTTCCTTAAAACTATCAGGCGAACCCTTTTTCCCAAACACATGTATTAAGGGAATATAATAACAAGAAGATGATAGTTTTGATTGAAACTTTTGAACAATATGTTCATTCCTTGTACAAAAAAGGTAAAAGATTTCATTTTAATTTTTTTTGAAAAAAAATAATTTTTAACAAAACTATTCATCATTAAATATTTAAAGAATAGAAAATAAATTCTTTATGTGAAATATGGAATATGAATATGGTGGGAAAATAATTCTGACAAAACATGGAAAATAAAGTCAACTTTTTTTATAACCATTCCCTTTGTAGTTTTGAGTACCAAAGAGAGTGAAACTGGAAAAAATACTTAAAAAACCAAATAAATAACTAAATTTTAGGAAAATATATGGGTTTTTGGAGATAAATAAAATATACGTTTATAAATGCAAATTGAATGATATATAATCCCGATAAAAAGTGAGATTATAAAATTATCCCTTACCATGAGAATAATAAGTGAAGTAAGAATATATCAATGAAGATATTATGTGAAATAAATTATTTTCTATATAAAAATGTTGAAATATAATTCAATCCAATAAAATTTCATAACACACATAATCTGGTATAACATTTTCAATAAATAAGTGATATAATCCAATAAATATAAATTGACTTAAGAATCACTTTACATTAGATTCCCGCTAGGTCAGATGTTGTGATGCCCTAGACCCACACTCTAGTATTTGGTACTCATAGACACACACATTATATACTTTCTTGATACCAAATAAAAAAATACATGATACAACTAACCTCAATTATTAAATCAATAATTATGATTTTATCTCTTATAACTAAATGATCTTTTAAGGTTTCTAGCATTATTGAATTCAGATACATAAATACTGATAAATTTTATGTTCTTTGTATTAAATGGAAAATTTCCCCATTCTATAAGAAAATAATTAATTCATGGAATGTATTCAACATATCCAAATAATTCTTTCATACTTTTTATCTTTCTAAACCTATCACGTGTACTACTTTTCTACATAACCCATGGGAATGGAAGCCTATGAATGGGTGAACTCAAACACTATTTAAGGGAAAATTATAACCGAATAATCATGAAATAAAAATTATTGAAGTAATAGTTAAAAATATGAATCTATAATCAACTTGAAAATGAAATAATTATATATCTATGATAATAAATTAAAACATGGAAATCAATAATATTGATCTCATACTCATGGAATGAAAAATGTCAGACATTAAAAAACCTTTGTTAATTCCTTCTACCAAGAAACATTAATTGTAGTCAAGAACAACGTTAAGTAATCCTACTCTAAAGGTTTTGTTCCAAGATAATATCCTATAATGAGAAGAGGGATACACCAAAACTTGACTTGTTTTGTCTCATGAGACATATCGATGCATCATGGGGCTATATAATGATATTTCCCTCCTATCAATTTTTTAATACTGATGCATTCAACTTAAGAGAAAATAAATTATTAAACTTTTACTCAAACATTCCAATAAAACATACAGAATTCCAATATTTTTCATCATGTCAATAGAAAGGTATAACATTATCATAACTCATCTAGAGAAAGAAGGTGGATGGTTATACAATATATAGTCAAATTTTCAATAAAAAATAACAGAATATGGAATTGAAAAACTTTTCACCATGTTAATAGAGTATCACATATTTTAGTTGAACATCATCCCATACAAGTTATATAAAATGTTATGATCACATGGTATATAATAATAAGTATTTGACTAAGTCAATACGATAATAATTCATCTGGAGAAGGAAGGTGGATGGATTCAGAAGAACAAATACCAAGTGAGAAATATTTGTCAAAGGTTTTATGTGGTAGGAATATATATATACCTATGAAGCAATGATATAATACCATATAATACTATCAATTGATATAATGTACCCAAATTTTATGAAATTAGATCAAATATTGATCATAACATAATGAATGGTAATTGAGTTACAAAAAATTATCAATACAGGGGAAACAATTGAATAAATTTCCAATTGAATATGGAAAGTTGATTTGGATAGTAAATCCCATTAAATAAAAATATAATTATATAGATATATCCATGGGAACTTAATACACCACACAAAGGAAACATGGGGAATAAAAATTATTATGTCTCAAAATTGAGACTACGTATAACCATGTGGATTTAGAAACATTCGAATGTAAACCCCTTGAAAGAAAGGGGTTTCAATTGAAATTTCAAGTACCATTATTAAAATATAATTCATGATATGATATCTCAAATAGTCAGTACATACACCAAAAAAATTTAAATAGGTTCATAAAAACAATACATGTCTCAATGAATGGAAATTGATACGTAAAACTGTTACAACCATTAGAACATTGGAAACAAAATCCCATGAGAAAGTTAAACTGGAATTTGAAAATTTAATATAATTAAATAAAATATAATAATGTTCTAAATATTACTATGGGGTGGTAATCACACTATAAAAAATTGAATATAGTGTATAACATAACCATGTCTCAATGAAAGGGAATTAATACTGAAAACCATACATCTTTTTTCTAAATTCCATGAACATGATTTAAACTCATCATTGAAAATATAGATATATTAAAAAATTTATTCAAATACTTAATCATTTCATTTTCATTCATATTTTTCATAATTATTCATTCTCTTCAATAATTATTCTGATTTTTTGCATCGAGTTTTTATAGTTTCGATCGTCTATACTAGTTTTATAATATCGATGTCTGTGTTTATTATTCTTTCAAAGATAATAATTAATAGATCATGTAATCTACTATAATTTATGTTTAAATATTTTTATGAAGTGATAATTTCATTTCATGTTGTTTTGGTTATGAACCATGATGATGAAATTTATGATTATATTGTTTTATCAATTTATAAAAAACGAAAGGTTTTTCTTTAATTGATTAGTAAAATTTAGATATAACCTTACCATAAATAAAAAATTATTTACATATTTTTATCATATTAATCCTGTAAATAAATTATTATAGTCATTCATGACATAAATTAATTGTATTGTATGTTTGTATGATTAAACCAACTTAAAAATGAACATAGCATGATTTAATGAATGATAATGAGGTGGCCTTGTTGTAACATAATTATAACTGAATAATAATGATCATATTTGGTACTTATTTGTTTGATATATAATAATTATAAGTAATTTGAAGAAAAATTAATGGATATAAAGACATTACACAATTAGAATAAAATATTATTGTCTCAATATACTTTTCTTAAATTATTAAATTAACGATGATCATTTGATTATCATGTCATTATTATGTATTCAAATGTTTCACACCATAACCTTGATGACATTGTAAGCATCATATTAATACTTTAATAACATATTTATATCCAATATTGTAAGGTGGAAAATGAAAATTAATCATGTTGGGTCGTGGAGGAGGTAGTACAGACAACAAAACAACAATGGTATTTTTTTCTTAATAGATATAATATATAAATAAATAATGACAATAACCTTAATATATTAACATTAATGTAACACCTCGAGATTCTAAAAGAAGAAAACTTTGTATTATTTCATATAAGGCACACAACACCAAAATTATTTAAGAATGAAAAACCCTAAGACCATAACATATATATATTTTTGAATAAATTTAATCTCTTCAATATCTTTTTGTACACGCAACCCCACGTTTTTTTCCCGATAGCATACAAGACACCCAACACCAAGCTTCAACGAACCATGAAATAGTATTATTTTAAATATGATAAATATAACTTAACCATTAAATTGTTGAGAATGATTAATAATAAGTAATTATTGATATATATATATATCCTTCTCAATATAAACTTATTGAAAAATTCTTAGTAAACAATCAATAAATTTTTAGTAAAGTCATTTAATTTTTCAAAAATGTTTTTTATTTTAAAAATATGTTTTATTTATTTGTGAGAAAATATTTTAATTAATTTTTAGAGATTTTAAAAAATGAATTTAATAAAATAAAAACATATGAAAATAATTTTGGTCAAATTTTGATATTTTTTGGAAGATATTGATTTTTAATGAATAGTGAAACATACTGATTTTTGTAAAATTGTCTTTTATTTCCAACAAGTTATGTAATTTAAAATTCCTATTATTATTTAAATTTTATTTAAAGTAACATTAGTAATTTTCAGTAATTTTTAATCCAATTAATCAGTTTTTAATCATCTTTAATTGGATTTTGGAATATGTGTTTATTTTGGTATAAAAATGGAATTTTTTAGAAAACTATTTTAAAGTTCATAATGATTATAATTTTTAATTAATTATCAAATACTTAATAAGGATTTATTTTAATGAAATTTATATATTATATATCTATAAATATTAATTTAAATACATATAATAGTTATTTCTAATAACAGAGTTAATATGAAATAATATTTTTCTTGAAAAATATACTTCTTGAAAAACCTATTTTTTGTGAAGTCTATAGGTTTTGTTCTAAATTTTTTTTCACTAATATGATATTAATTTGGTAAATGGATTAAATATTTTAATTAATAATAATTTATATTACATAATAATTTCAACTAATGTTTTGACCAAATTGAATTGTAAAAACAGTCAAAATTAATTACCATGATCATGGTAAAATTGGATTTACTAGGGGGTTAAACTAAAAACATAATAGTTAAACCAAAAAACATGTCTAAAATATATTTCGGGGCCATATCTCAATCTTATCATATTTAAGTATCTATAATAACATATTTTGGACCCTTTTTCATTTGAAGAGCATGGTTGCACCATTTTCAAAAAAAATTACAAGTGTGCCACCCACCTCACCTATAAAAGGCCGCCCTCTCTCCTATCCTATAAACACATTCAAATCCCATTGGTTTAGAAATTTAATTTTCAAAATAAATTCATTTATTCCCCTATTTAATCATATAATCCTTGGTTTTGGTCATAAATTAATTCTAGTAATACTTTATGTATAATCCTAAAGAGGTGGTCTGAGAAGAGGTAAAATTCTTAACTATGAATTTTTGTTTTATTTCTTCTTATAACCCATTAAAATATTCTTAATTTGTGATTATATAATAAAAAACATATATATCACATTCTTACATATTATTATTCTATAGTCATGACCTATATCTATCTTTTATACCCCCATATGAGAAATGATAACGTCGATTGTGGGTATGGTGGACTACCTCTTTGCGAACTGATGTGACAAAGTTTTCATCAAAAACTCTCATGGTTGGGTATGATAACGAATATAAAGTATATATATTAAATTTATAATAATATTTCACTATAGGATAAATTATATCATATATACCTTTTTTCTTTCCATAAGGGATATCATAACGTCACTTGTGTGTATGACAGACTATTGCCTTGCTAAGCGAGATAATTCATTTTTCAATAACACATTACATGGATGGTAATACGGAAAATTTAATTAATATGTGTGATATACATGACATAAAAATTACATTAAATAAATATTTTTCATTCTGAATAGATAAAATATCATTTCCTTTATTTCACTAAAAAATTATAACGTCATCTGTGGACATGTTGACTATCACCTTGACGAAGCGATGTGATTAATTTTTTCATCACCACATCAAACTAATGACATATATAGGTATATATAATTGAGAAATATGTTATTTATTATATAATTATTAGTTCAGAAAGGTAAAATATTTCTTACCTTCTTTCAATAATGATCATTGAAAAATGGAAATGTTACTCATGCATGTGTATGGAATGTCATATCTATCATCATAAAGTAGTTAATTTTTTCATAACTATCATTCATTGTTGGTTTTAAAAGTATAATTGATGTCAAATTTTCATAATTATTTCATGGTAATTATTTTTTAGATTTTGAATAACGACCTCTTTGACCAATAGTCAATCTACTAAAGTAATTTTTGACACATAAGCCTAATATCATTGAAACACCCAATATAAACTTAATTTATTAAGTAATTGTATATAACATTGTAATAATTGAAATAAATTTAATAATAAACATTAAAATGGTACCTATTTATGTAAATAATTAACATAATCTTATTATCTAGATATATAATGAACATACATGACCTGTCGGACTCAAAGAAAGGGACTTATTCTCAATTTCAAATCATTGAGGAAAAATTTAAAGTTATGAACCTATATTTTTAATAAGGTGTATATATAGCCCCATTGACATGTTATATCATTTATTTCCCTATTCTCATGATATTTAATGTTTTATTTAATGTTATTATTGCATCAAACTTATGATGTTTGTGTTTCCCATTTGATAACCGACATTTCACAAGAAAATCATCATTTAAAGTTTTCCTTCTAACTCTTTCTCTTCAATGTCCATGTTTTGAAATTATTTTATAAATGTTTTTATATGGACATAAAATATTTATAAATTAAAATTTATGCCTCTTTTTAAATTATTTAAAATTACTTTTAAAGGGATATTTTTAAGTGTTTTATACAATCTGCAATGACAAACCACAAAGGGAATGTTTAATTTTTAACATTTACCAAGACAATAAATTATTCATCCACTTTGACCGTTATTTAATTTCTATATTCCACTTAAATATTTCATGTTTTCCAATGAAATACCTTCTTTTACTTTTTTAAATTATTATTTTTATTGAAAATAATTTTTTAAAATTAATTTGTATTTTATTATCTAAAAAGGTTTTTCATATGGGTTTAAAAGAGTTTCTAAATAGGGTTTTATGATAAAAAAGTGAAAGTATAAAAAAATTATTTTTGAAATGGAATTTGAGAAATATATAATAAATGGGGGATCTTGATATAGCTTATACGAGGGGTTAATCCCCATTTTAGCTCATAAATGATCCCAATACATCTTATAAGATTGGTTTATCCCCATTATACATTACTGGAGAGCCTAATATAGCTTATACGTAGGGTTGACCCCCATTATAGCTCATGAAAAATATGTGAGCCTGATATAGCTTATAAAATGGTTTTAGCCCCATTATAGCTCACATGTGAGCCCGATATAGCTTATTTGAAGGTTGAGTCCCATTAAAGCTCTATAATGATTTAGGTAATGACTATATTGGAGAAGAAAGAAATATGTTTATTCGAATTAAAAGTGTTTTATGAATATAATCCTATTTTTTTACTAAAAGGGGTTTCTATTTTTTATATGGGGTTTAAAGGTGTTATTTATGTAAAAATTGTGTGTGTTATTCATGTGAAATTGTTTCTTTATACGCTCAAATATCATTAATGATAATTGTAAACCTTACATGTGTTTTCATGTTTTTCACTTAATTAATGGTTTTCTTTAATTTTATGTCCCTTACTGAGATTTTTGTGCTCATCCCACATTTTAAAAAAAATTATAGGAATTAAAGACGTTTGAGGGAAATGAAGATGTCACGTTGAATTTTTTGAAGATTACCCATAAAAAATCATGCATTATTTTAATTTTTTTATATTATTTGAAAATGGATACTAATCAGAAGTGTCCACCATATATTATATGTATTTTTAATGTATGATTTATAAACTAATTCTCTAAAACTATAAACCTAAAAAAGATCCTCAAATGTATCAGAATTAGTTCTTGAATTAAAACTCAAGATTATTTAATATTTAAAGTCAGGTCATTATAGTTAGTATCAGAGGAAATTTTAGATAAATTTAGAGTCTAGGATAATATAAAGATCAATTCCTTGATAGATTTTACTTTATTGTTTAGTTAAAAAGATATAAATTTTTATGATTTCTATGTTTCTTCACACAAACTATATATTCTCTAAATGGTATTTTTCATAAGAAACGACGAAACTATAGTGAGGAGGCATCAATATAAAAATATCCTTACAAATCAGCATCCATAGATGGTTGTAATTTTAACAAAATCGTTTTTTATTGTAATGGATTAGTTGACACAATCTATTAATGGAGGTGGTATCGATGCTAGAGAGGAACCAGATCACCCGCAAAGGAACTTGTCTATAGTGTATCATTTCATGAGGCAACATCCCCATCATTCAGTGGTTTAGCTAACCAAATGGAAGATGAAGGATTGATAAATTATCTAGATATGATATTTGAAGTCATGTAATGTTTGTAATGTCAAAAGGTAAGCCTTTTCATTTCTCATTTTGAAGGTGAAGCTATCGATGGTGGTCTTTGGTTAAAAATACTTGGGTGAAATATGATCTTGATTCCATGGAATGTGAAAAAATTAATAATCTCGTCCTTTAGAAAAATTTCACAAAGGTTATTTTTCATAGGATGGAGAAACAATTACAATAATTGAAACAAAAGTATGATGATTTGGTTTCCTATTTGAATAAAACTTCACAATATTGGCTAGGTATGTGCCAAATTTTATTTAGGAAATTGATCGTAAAATAAAAAGATTTTACTGAGGATTGAAACCAAGTTTCTGAAGTTATTTTGTAGAATGATATTTTAAAATTTACTATATATATTTTCATTATGCTAACAAAATTTGAGTTTGAGTTTTCTAGCACACATGTGTCACAAGATGATAAGAGTAAGAAATGGTCAAGGTGGAAGTAAATGGAGAAGAACCCAACTAAGAAGTCTAGAGTTAAGCCCAAAACATGTTCCAAATGTGGTAAAATACATTATATTGAATATTTATCATTATATGGAATGTTTTACTAGTGTGTTATGTTTGGCCACATGGTTCATGACTCCAAAAAAAGTGTCTTGAATAATCCAAGAATGTGATAAAAAAATATCTAGTAAACAGTTTTATGTATTAGCTTAAATGTGTTGGGTCATTAATCTAATGTGTGAATGAAGTTTCTTACTCTGGGTGTAACACATCATTATTAGAAATATAAAGGTGTGGTCAAATAATTTTCTAATATTACAATTGATTTTGGGCTATTTGGTGAAGTGGGGACAACTCAAGGCATATCGGTATTTTTCGATGTTTAATTATAAGTTTAATGTTTTAGAACCCCATTTTGAGGTTTTAAGTGATCATATCTGAAATTTATTAATGAATTTTTGGGAGATGTTTTGTTTAATTTATGTATATGTAAATCTTTGGTTTAACCTAAAGTATACCATTACTTAGTTTTTTGGACATGTGTTTTAAGGTTTTGATAACCTTAATGGTTTATATGATCTTTGATGATTAAGGATAGTTTTAAGTATAATCATATTATTGTTGGGAACATTACAAAGAAAAAATATCATATAAAAGGATATATCAAAGTTCTAGTGGAAAACAATCGCATCTGAAAAGGTTGCACGGTTGGAACCGATAACCAAATGTTGAAAAGTGTGAAATGCCAACAACTAGACTATGTAATTAATTGGCTAATATTAAATAATTGTTTTAAATTAAAAAAATTAAAAGATAATGATAATGTTAATTTACAAAACATATGTTTTATCATATAAAAAACTGTGGGATTAAAAAATGATTTGGTTATTAATGTTGTTTGGGAATAGGATCACTATAATTTTGGGAAACATATTACTTTATGCTAACTATTTTGTTTATAGTGAATATTTAAATTTAAGAGGAATATATGTTTATCCTTTTGGGGATTATGTGATCTGTTATAAGTTTGTTTCAATTCTTTGGGAATGAGAAATTCATTTGGATACTCATTGATATAAAAATATGAGTGTGTGGTGGAACATGATTAATGGGGGATGTTATACCATAAAAGCAAGTATATTTCCTAATTACTTTAGTAAATATATTAAATTAACTCTTCAAATATAATAAAAATATCTTTAGAATGAAAATTTTATCCTATTATGTTAATTTTTGATGAATCAAATGGCCTTTTAACTTATCTTAGATTTATGGTTTTTTTGTCCATAACATTATATTGATCATTCAATTTATTTAGAACAATGAAATTTATCACTCTCCCTGATTTCTTATCATTAAATGTTTCTTCCATGTCTAAATATTGACTTCCAACCTTTGTTATCCTACGTGAAAACCTATTTTTTCATTAATCCAGATGACCTTCGTAATTACTTTTCTCTCTTATCAAGAAAAAGTTTTATTAACATTTTTACAATGTGGGTTTCTAACTATGTTATTTTAAAAAAACCAAAATTTTATTACTAAGATAATTTTTATATGGAGAGGAAATAATTTATTAAAGGGTGTATAATGTAACACATCGAGATTTTAAAAGAAGAAAACTATTTTTGATAGCGTATATGAAACGAAACACCAATCTTAGATGAGAATGAAACACCCCAAGATATTAATATATTTTTTAATAAATTTTATCTCTTAAATAGATTTTATTACACAAAACCCCAATATTTTTATGCTTTATAACATACAAGACATGAAACTCCAATCCTTAACAAACCATAAAATAATATTATTTTATATATATCCATTATAACATAGTCATTAAAGTATCTGGTATGAATAATATTAACTAATTCTTGATATATATAAATATATACATTTCTTCCTAAATATAAATTTATTGATAAATTCTTAGTAAATAATCAATAAACTTTTAGTAAAGTAATTTTATTCTTTAAAAAAATGCTTTCTTAAAAAATTATTTTTAGTGCTTTTCTAAGAAAATATTATAATGTATTTTCTGAGATTTTATAAAATTTATTTTATAATATTGACTTATTTTTTTAAATCATAATTTCAAAATTAACTTAATTTAAATATTTGAGATTATTTTGGAAAATATTGATTTTTAGTGAAGTTTGAAAAATACCGATTTTTGTAAAATTGACTTTTCTTTTCAATAAATTTAGTAATTAAAAGAAATAATTATTCTTTAAATTTGATTTAAATTAATGTTATTAGTATTTATATATATTTAATTTGCTTAATTTTTTTAATCTTCTTTATAGTGGATATTATTATAACATTTTATTGGGGTTTAAAAATATAATTTTTCTAAAAACTTTTTTAAAGTGCATAATGTTTTCTATTTTTAGTTAATTATAAAACAAACTAATGTGGAATTAATTGAATGAAAATTATTTATTTTATACCTATAAATATAAATCAAAATAAATATAATTATTATTAATGGTCATAGAGTTAATATGAAATCATCTTTTTCTTGAAAAATACACATCTTTAAGACCCTCTTTTTAGTTGCATTTGAAAGGTTTTGTTGTTAATTAAATTTTACAACTTCTGTGTGTTAAATTTGGTAAAATTGATTCCATATTTTTAATCAGAATAATTTATTTAATCTAATAATTTTAACTTCTTTTCTAGCCAAAATGATTTTTAAAAATAGTAAAAATTAATTACGACGGTTAAAGTAAAAATGGGTTTAGCTGGGATTAAACTCCAGAGGTAAAATTTATAATGACATAAAAACTTTCCTAAAATAAATTATATGGAAAAATATTGACCTTATAATTTCTATTTTTATATAATAATCTATTTTTAACCATTGTGTCATGTTAAATTGTGGGTGCACCTTTTTGTTTTAGAAAATTACAAGTGTACCACTCGCCTCACTTATAAAAGGCCACCCCTCTTATCTACTATTCACACATTTAAAGCCATTTTTTTCCATCATGACATATAAAAATAACATCCTTAATTCTATACTATAATATTATAATCATTTTTTGGTCATAAATATATTATAATAATACTTTAGGAATAATCCTAAAGTGGTAGTTCGAGAAGTAGTAAAATTCTTAACTATTAAATTTTTTTTTATTTTGTCTTCCACCTCTATAAAATATTATTCATTGATGATTATATAATAAAAAAAATTCTCTTATATATTTAGATGTTATTATATTAATATCCTGACAAATATTAATATTCTCCTCCCTCAAATATGAAACAAAAACATCCCTCGTATGTGCGGTAGCTTACCGTCTCCCAAACCTATGTGACACGTTTTCCATTAACACCTGTCATAGTTCAGTATAATGATGGATATAATGTATATATATTATTTTTAGATAATAATAATATCTCTGGATTAACTGTATCTTATATATGTTTTTAATTCCTATAAGGGATATGATAATGTCTCTTGTGTGTACGACGAACTGCTGCCTCATGAAGTGATGTGATTCTTTTTCACTACTGCTTTACACAGAATGTAATAAGGATAATTTTAATGAATATATGTGATATTAATATAATTATATTTATATTTATTAAATATTTATCATTATAATAACACAAAATATCATTTTACTTCTTTCAATGAATAATGATAATGCCATTCATGGACGTCTGGACTACCACCCCTATGAAGTGATTGATTTCTTGTTCTCATCACCAAGTCACAATATATATATAAGTATATAAAATTAAATAATATAGTATTTATGATATTATTATAATTATGAAATGAAAAATATTACTTACCTTCTTTCCATAATGATCATTGAAAACTGGAAACGTTACTCATGCCTACATATGACCCACCATTTCCATGATCATAACATGGTTCTTTTTTTATAACCATCATTCATGATTGATTTTAGAAGTAAAATATATGTAAAAATATGATCATTATGTCATCATTATTATTATATATATTTTTAATAATGACCTATTTGACTAATAGTCAACTTACCTAATTAAATTTTGACACATAAGCCAAATATCATGGAAACACCCAACAAAAAATTAATTAAGTAAGTAATTGTATATAATATGGAAATCAGTGAAATAAATAGAATATTAATATTGATAAATTTTCTCAATTAAGTAAATAATTAACATAAGTTTATTATTCAAGTTGATAAAGATCATTTGTGAGATGTAAGACTCAAGGTAAGGGGTTTTATCCAAATTTCTTTTTATAGAGGCATATTTTGATGTTATGTGCCTATATTATTTTATAATGTGTATATACATCCCCTTTGAAAAGTTATATCATGAATTTATATATTATAATGAAATTTAATGTTTTTTTAATTTCATTCTTTAATGGGGATTACTATTCAAGTGTTTTTTAAGTGATATGGGACATTTCTTTTGAAAAAATTCATCTTTTATAGTTTCCTTTACAACTATTTCTCTTCTATGTCCGTGTATTTAAAATTATTTTATAAATGTTTTTATACATATATAAAATATTTATAAGAAACAACTTATGTATCTTCTTACATTATTTCAAAAAAATTATAATGAAATATTTATACCAATTTTATATGGAAAAGTTTCACAAACAAAAAAAATGAATTTTCAGTTTTTAAAGTATACAGTGACAATAGAATTTTTCACTACTTTGAATATTATTTTATTACTAGCTTAAATTTTAATATTTCATGTTTTTTAATGAAAAACACTATTTCTACCTTTAAGATTTTTTGATATGGAAAATGGGGTTTTAAAAGAAAAAGGATTTTCAATATCTGATTAAATGTTTTCTCGAAAGGGTTTTACGACGATTATGTGAAATAATAAAATGTTTTGTTTTTTTAATTGTATTTGTGCATTAAATAAAAAACATGTTATCTTGATACAAATTATATGATGGGTTGAGCCCCAATATAGCTCACAGATGATCCCAATATATCTTATATGATGATTTGAGCCTCATTATAGGTCACTAGTGATCCTGATATATCATATACAAAGGGTTGAGACCAATTATTTCTCATTAAAATTGGATGATACTCATACAGCTTATACGATGAGTTGAGCCCCATTATAGCTCATGTGTGATACCAATATAGCTTATATGAAGGGTGAGACATATTATAATTTTCTAATTCATTTGGTAATGATTATATTAGAAGTTTTCACACCCCAACCTATGAGATTATTATTCTTTAATTATTTTTCTGCCTTATATTTTTTGCTGGGGTCTGGGGTGAGTCCTGGATGAAGCTTCTAAGTTTATATTAGAAAGTGTTTGTTTTAATTTCGACATCGTTGGATGCATGGGCGGAGCGCGATGCCATGCGGATTCTCCCAGTAAACTACATGGACTTTTTGTCTTTGAAGAATTAAAATAAATAAGTACATGTTAATTTATTATGTCTTTTAAAAAATTTATGATTATTAAGAATTTTAATATATTTATTTTAGGTGGAAACTGAAATTTCTAATTTTATTCTAATGCATTATTATTAATTTTATTATGAATATTATAATTAAAAAATTAATGTTAATTAAAACTGTTATTAGGAAATTTATTATTATTATTATAGAAGAAAACTAGAATAATTAATTTTATAATTATGGAAATGAAATAAATATTTTTATTATTTTTAATTTTATTAACATGTTATTATTATTATTATGAATATTATTATTATAATTATTATTCTTATTATTATTATCATTAATGTATTACTATTATTATTATTATAATTATTATTATAATTAGTATTATTAGTGTTGTGCAGACTAATTTTTATTTCATGTTTTATTTTCAATTTCATTTTTTTCTTTCCTTTCTTTCTAGGGTTTATTCCCCCTACTCTCACCAATTATCCCTCCATTAATTTTTCGGTGAGGTGTTCCCAACATCTCTCCACGGACTCAATTCTCTTTCGCACTAGCCCCCAGTGGCTCCTCCTTCCTCGTTGCATTACCCCAGCCAGCCCGTCCCTCCTTTATTCAAAGCAACACTACCAGCTCCCCTTTCCCCTTGCAGTGCACCCTAGAGACCCTCAGACTCAGCCACATCGTTGCCTCCCTCCTTTACCGGTGTGGTTCCCCTTTTCTCATGCGGGAGTCATGACCCTTAGCACCTCGTTTTCTCCTCATGCTACCCCCAGTCCGACCACATCCTGGCCAAACCCCTCTTCCTGGTTGTCTCCTCTGTCGCAGCAGCCCCCCCTCTTGCTCACCCACTCATCATCTGCCAGCTGCTGCATCAGATGCCTCTAACATGCACCCCACATAGCACAACCCTCGTCGCACGCCTCGTACATTGCAGCCACGTCGCATGATTGCTGGTTGTGCATCCTAGCCCTTGGCCTCCTTATAGCGCACCTAGCACCTCTGTCGATGCCTTCTCTCTTGCAAGAGCGCACCCCCTACTAGCACGTACCCTGCTGTTGCTCCCCCTACTCATGAGCGCAACAACCCGCCTTTCCGCCATTGCCCCATTTTTATGACTGCACCCTTCCAGCATTACCCCGACCAACACTCTAGCGGTATATTTCCAATCGCAACCCCCATCGGTATACCATTATACTTATTTTATTTTATTATTTTTTGATTAGGAGTTTTGGTTAATTTAGTGGTTGTTCTTGGTAGGCTTGAGTTTTTAGAACCCACACGAAGAGATTCTGATTGAACATTGTCGTCGCGCCTTGGTTATGAGCTTTCATTGTCATCGTGCACTGATCTCTAGGTATAATTTCACTTTGCGCTTCCTTTTTAATTCAATAATCATTTATTTCATGCTTTCTTCACCTTATTTAATTTATAAATATTGAATTATAATTATTGGTTTCATTTTTTATCATGGAAAATTGTGTTCTAGATTTTCTTGTGTGATAAATAGAATTGTGTTGTTAAATATTGCACACAATGCATTTTATGAAATGCCTGGATGGATTTTGTGTGATGTTTTAGGTATGAAAAGGTTGGTTTGGAATTATTAATAAATATTTTACTTGTAAAATTATGATATTGTATTTCATGAAAGTGTTTCAAGTGGTTTCATGTTTATAAGGAGTGTTTGTTTGGATATGGAAGTCGTTTTACTGGTGACGATGGATTGTGGCCCATTTGGGAATTTAATAAAAACAGCTTTGTTTTTTTTAAATGTTGTATGAGGGATTTAAATGGATTATTTTTAAATGGTTATGAAATGTAAAGAGGTGGGTTTTCAATCTTCTTTGAAAGATAGTTTATTTCTCTTAAAGATGATGTTATTAGGAAAAGGACTTGAGGCCCGTTGGGCACCTTTGTCGAGTGTTGATTAAAAACTGTCTTGATAAACATTACATGTGATGATAATAAATGACTCAATTGGCATTTTTTGTAAAATAGTTTTTTTATAATGTGAAAATGAAATGTTTTGACGAATTATTATAAATTTTTTTGAGTGGGAATGGTATTCTTAACTCTAATTTTGAAAAATGTTAGCACTTTGAGATCGGAGTTTGTTGGTGAATGATTAAGGGCCCATTTGGCCATTTCAGGAAATTAGTAAATATTTTCTTATTATGAAAACCTCATGTGGAAGATTCTTATTCCATACTTGTGTGTATATAACAGATGGGATTTCCTTACTAAAGAATCCCTATGATCCATTCTTGGAGTGCCTGATATTGGACACTTTACGTTCTTTTGGTTAACGGCATAAGATCAGTCCTTGGAGAGACATAGGGTGAGACCTGTTGGGAATTGTTATTATATATACTTTTATTGGATGCTCGGCTGGAATCAGTTGGCTCACCCCCTTGTTAAATACTTGAGACAAGGGAACCTGGAATATTGAGGGGTTCTGATAATGATTTCTGTACTGGTAGGTTATGGTACTGACCAGTGGCCCATAGTAGGTGGATATGTTTCGGTTCATTGCATTGGGATTTTCCCTCTTCCATCCTGAGAAAGTTTGGCCGAGCATTTGAGCATTTTGATTTCATCGTGTGTGACATGACAACGAAGATGAGATCTCATGTATTGGTGTCTTCTGGATTATTCTTGATCTCTTAGTTTCACCCATGTCTATTTACATTCATTTACTTGTAGTGATGAATATGGTACTTGTATGTATAACAATATTTCCCTTATTGTGTACTTACTACTGTGAATTTTTGTGTATTTTTTACCTTGGAAAGTGTTAAACTATTTTTGATTAGGTTTCTAAAAATGGTTTTCAAATGAAAGTGTTTATTCCTCTTTGTAAAAATATGGAAATATAAACATCACATTTCCTTTATAAAATTCCATTGACACTAATGAAATGAATCTATATTTGAATATGGTTAAGGGAAATAGTTTTTACGTTTCTTTTAATTAAAATATTTATAAAATCATACTTTTATAAATTTTAGTTCAAATTTTAAATGTAGTTTTTTTTATTTTAAAGGTTGCGCATTTAGAAAAGATTATCGGGATAGCCTACTCAATTTTAATTCTCATTCCTATAGTTATTTTCTATTTTTAGTTCTTGTGCAGGCTCCAACTTGGGTTTGATCTCCTTGAGAGACACTTGATCATTGAGTCGGAGAGTGACCGCGGGGTCACACGGAGTTAGTTCGGACATTGAGTTTGGTTATTGTTTCTTATTCTATTCTTATTTAGTTGTTTGTGTGATTTATTTATTCTATGCTGATCTTTATTATTTCTTCTATTTTTATATATTGTATTATGTGAAACCATTCCCATAGTCTATGTTGATGCCCGGAAACTTGTTGTCAGCCTAGGAGGATCGGGAACGCCTCTCAGGCCTTTCCGCGAATCGGCTCGGGTGACTGGTTCAGGGTCGGCCTAGGTTGGTTCGTGACAAAATGGTATCAGAGGAGGTCGTCTCTTAGCAGACCTTGCTTTTTCAGAGATCCCTTTGATATTTGGGATATCAAGGTAGATGAAGTAGGATTTTTGGGACTCGAGGGATGAGTGTGGAAAGAACGTTGCGAACTATTGATCGTGTAGATCCTCAGGACTCAATGGATGAGTGCGGAAAGAATATTGCGAACTCTTGCTCATGTAGATCCTCAGGTTACCATGGGAAGGTTGGTTTAATTAGTTTCTTTGGGTTTTTATGGAATGTTTTGTTATTAGGATACAACAAAAAGAGTTGGGAAAATAGTCCTCATAAGACTCATGACCTGGAAATCCATATGGAGATAGGGGCATGGTTCGAAAAGGCTCTCCGTGTTGGTGACGTGTTTGAGATATGGCTGTTAACCATATGGTCAAGTCACCCACCAACACTAGTTCCCTTTTTGAGTTATTTTGGGCCTCTTCTGACTTTTGAAAATTGTTTGAATCATAAATGTTGGTTTTGAAAAAAGGTTGTATGGAATGACATGTTTAATTTGTGGATAGTTTTAAATGAAATGGGGTGAATGACTTGTTTTTTTAAAATGAAGTTGTTTTGTTTGGGCCTTGGTGTTCCTTGGGGTTCTCACATGCATAATGATATATAGAAATGTGGATGGAGGTCTGATGTGGTGTATGGATGCATGAGGTGAAAAAAAACATGCATGCGAGTGAGACTCTAAGGAATACCAATATAGAGTGTTTAACACACCAAAATTGCTTTAAATTAATGATGTTTTCAAAAAAAGGGATGTTTTTATGATATGATACCTTGTTTTCTTGTGTTTCGAGATTTTCACCTATGCGGTGTTTTTATCTTGAGGATTTTATTTATTTATTGAGATTTTATTGATTGGTTTATTGACTTTTTTTGTCCAGTGGTTACCCCTTTGAAGCTTCGATGGGTGATCGTAGTACGGTTGATCAACCTAAGGGTTTTATGCTTGAGTTTTGGAAGCTAGATCCACCAATATTTTATGGTCAACCAGACCCTCCTGTAGCAGAGGAGTGGATGTGAAAGATAAAAAGGTACTATAACCTCATTGAGTTTCCCAATTCATTGAATGTTATGTTTTCAACCTTCATGCTTGAAGGTTCACCATGGATGTGCTAGAAGTCAATGTCTTAGGTAAAGCCCCATCAAGAGCTTACACGGGAGTTTTTAAAGGATTTTTTCATTCGATAGTATTTCTCTGAGGAAGAATGGGTGGGAAAGGGGATGGAGATGTTTTATATATAATAGGGTGACAGATCCATGATGGAATATTTACAGTGCTTTGTAGAGCTAGTCCCTTCTGATTCTGGGTATGCCACAAATGACTCTATGAAGGCTCGACGCTTCGAGGTGGGTCTGCACCCCAACCTACAGTCAACAGTTTCTGAGTCCAACCTAACTTCATTTGTCGATGTGGGGATACAAGAATTTCATGTCGAAGCTATCATGGCAAGAGTTATTTGAGTAGTCCAACATCCTTCAATCCCTATGAGTAGTGGTGAATATCCTGAAAAGGAGATGAGGAAGAAATTGGAATTGGATGGATCAAGTAGTGGAATCAAAAGGCCTCATGATCTTCTATCAACCTCTTCGAAGTGAGAGATCCTCGTTTGTTATTAGTGTGGAGATCTGGGTCATAAGAGGTCGTCCTTCCCAAGTACTACTAAGCCCTGTCATGCTTGCAGAAATTTGGTTCACTTACAATGATTATGTCAACGCATTACTAGAAAGGGTTGCGGAGGAAGTTCTCAGAAGTGACGTGTTGTTGTGTTTTTTTAAAGCTTCATGTGTATGTTTCCTTCTAGTGTAAGGGATCTCTTATCATTTTAGTTTACTGATGGTGTTTTGGGTTATGAAATGTATGGTAATGTCGTGGGTCTTTTGATGAACTCTAGTTTTACATGCCAACATGGTTTTCATTTCAAAATCATGTCCTTTATTTTGTCATATCATAAGATGTATGTTTCTTATTGGTATTATCAGAACTTAACTATGGGGCAAGAGACACTTCATCCATTAGAGCTCTATCCAAAATTCCTCAGAGTGAATCCAGCGCATAGTTAGGAACCCCAATGGAATTTTAAATAGTCTAGTAAAGGTTGCGCCTCTGTCATTTTGGTGAGATAGTTTTAGTGTTTCTATTGTGTTTTATCTATCGCTATAATTCTCCTCTTTTTTCAAGGATCATGATGGAATTATCCCTCACACAATGTCGGTAATTGTGCCTTTTTTGGATGTGAGTTGTCGATCAGTGTCCTGGTGTGGACCAACCATGTGAATTAGTTGCAACTTTACTATCTATCTATCCCGAATTGGTGAGTCATGAGTAGTTTTCCATCATAGTTTCATTGATCCAATCCTTGGTCCCTCCCTCCCCACCCATGGGGTTACGGTTTTTAGTTTATGAGAAGTTTTTGTTTACTCTCTTATCCATTTTGGACAGAATTGAGTCGTTTAAATAATCTTACTATGTTTCTGTTAGCTTGAGTAAGGCCTGGTCCAGGTCTAAGTTGGATTTCTATTTGGTCTCTAGTAAGTTGGTTCTTTATGGTGGGGAGACCCACCGTCTCTCTATGTTTTCTCTTAAGTTGTTATCGAATGCTAGTTTAGTTCTTATGGTAGGGAGTCCTCTCAGACCTCCCCTCAGCTGGTGATTTATTTTGGGCAATGAGGTTGATTCATGCTGGTGGTTAGTGGAATTTCATTAGGTTAAGAGGTTAGATCGTTTTTATGTGAAATACCTAGGTGTTGATCGATCGGCTAGATAGTGTTTTGGCTTTCCGGTGGCAGAAAGCGTTATGGTGGGGATAATTTTCACACCCCAACCTATGAGATTATTTTAGTTTAATTATTTTTCTCCCTTTAAATATTTTTTTTGGGGTACAAGGTGAGTCCCGGATGAATCTTCTGAGTTTTTTCTAAAAAAGTACATGTTTTGGGTTCAACATCATTGGACGCATGGGCGGAGCATGATACCACGCAACATCACCCAGAAAACTATGTAGGCATTTCATCTTTGAATAATTAAAATGAATAAGTAAATGTTAATTAATTATGTATTTTAAAAATTTTATGGTTATTACGAATTTTAATATTTTTAATTTAGGTGGAAAATGAAATTTCTAATTTTATTATCATGTATTATTATTAATGTTATTATGAATGTTAAAATTAAAAAAATTAATGTTAATTAAAAATATTATTAGGAATTTTATTTTTATTATTTAAAAAAACTATAATTGTTAATTTTATAAATAATGAAATTCAATAAATATTTTTATTATTTTTAATTTTATCATCATATTATTATTGTTAATATGAATATTATTATTATAATTATAATTATTATTACTATTACTATTAAGGTATTTCTATTATAATAATTATTATTTTTTAGAAATATTATTATTAGTGCAGTGCAGATTAATTTTTATTTCAAGTTTTATTTTCAATTTCATTTTCTTTTCTTTTCTTTCTTTCTAGGATTTTCTCCCACATTCTCCCTCCAATTCTCCCTCCTTTCCCTTTAGTGTGTAGCGTTCCCAGTAACTCTCCACGTACACGGTCCTCCTTCGCAGCAGCCCCCAGCGACTCCTCCTTCCCCGTACCATCTCCCCGGCTAGGATGTCCCTCCCTCCTTCGCAACAACACCGCTGACGCCCTTTTCCCCTTATAGTGTTCCCCAGCATCCCTCAGACCCGATAACCCCACTGCCTCCGTCCTTCACCGGCATGGTTCCCCCATGTTCAAGCCAGATGCGTGACCCCATAGCAGCACCCCTTTTCTCCTCCAGCTCCCCTGGTCCGGCCTCATCCCAACTGACCCCTCCTCTTGGCCGCCTCCTCCGTCGCAACAGCAACCCCCCCCCCCCCCCCCCCGCCCGTCCTGCTCACCCCCTCAGCATCCACCTGCTTCTGCGCCAGCCACATCCATCGTGTTCCCCACACAACTCTGCCAATGTCATGCGTCCAACACTGCGCTACCCCTCACGCACTCTCCGATCGTGCATCCTGGCCCTCGACCTCCTTGCAGTGCACACAAAACCCTAGACGACACCATCTCTCTTTACTGAGAGCGCCCCCTACTAGTGCGTACCCTCCGAGTGCACCCCCTACTCATGAACACAACAACCTACCTTGCCTGATTTTCCTCGTTTCAAGGGCCGCACCCTGCTGGCATTACCCCGACCAACCATCCTTGTGGGCGTTGCCCCGACCAGCCCTTCAATGGTCTATTTCCAGTTGCAACCCCCTATCAGTATACTATTCAGATTATTTTATTTTATTATTGTTTTTATTCATGTTTGATTAGATGTTTTGGTTAATTTAGTGGTCGTTCATGGTAGGTTTGGGTTTTTAGAACCCATGTGAAGCGATTCTGAGTGATCGTCGTTGTCACGCCTTGGTTCTGAGGCTGCGTTTTCATCGTGCTCTGATCTCAATGTAGGATTTCCCATTTTAAATCCTATTTATTTCAAGATTCATTTATTTTATGCTTTCTACACCTTGTTTAATTTACAAATATTGAATTACGATTCTTGGTTTCATTGTTTATCATGAAAAATTATGGTTTATACTTTCTTGTGTGATAAATATAATTGCGTTGTTAAATATATAACACAATGCGTTTTATGAAATACCTGGTTGGATTTTGTGATATTTTTTTGTATGAAATGGTTGGTTTAGACTTTTTAATAAATATTTTACTTGTGAAATAATGATCGTTGGTTTTGTGAAAGTGTTTCAAGTGGCTTCATGTTTAAAAGGAGTGTGTGTTTGGCTTTGGAAGTGGTTTTACAGGTGATGAAGGATTGTGGCATGTTTTGGAATTTAAAAAAATGGATTTTTTAATCATTTTATGAGGTACTTAAATGGATTATTTTAAAATTGTTATGAAATGTAAAGTAGTGGGTTTACACACTTTTTTAAAAGATAGATTATTTTTCTTAAAGATGAAGTTTTTATGAATAGGACATAAGTTCCGTTGGAACCTTGTTGAGTGTTGATTAGAAATTGTATTGATAAATATTTCATGTGCCGCTAATAAATGAATCTGTTGGAATTTTAGTGTGAAATGGTTTTTGTTTATAATATTAAAATTAAATGTTTTGAAGAACTATTATAAATGTTTTTAAGAGGGAATGGTATGCTTAATGCCATTTTTGAAAAATGTTTTCACATTGGGATTGGGGTTTGTTCGTGAATGATTAAGGGACTTTTTTTCCCATTTTGTGAAATTAGTGAAATTTTGTTTATTATGAAAACCTACAATGGATGATTATCATTCCATACTTGTGGGTATATAATGGATGGGATGTCTTTACTATGTAATCCTTGTGATCCATTGTAAGAGTTCCTAGGGTTGGACTCTTTTTGATATTTTTGTTAGTGGCATAAGATTAGTCCATGGAGAGACTCAGGGCAAGAACTGTTGTGCATTATTATTATATATACATTGATTGGATACTCATATAGAATCAGTTGGCTCACCCCTTTTTAAATTCTTGAGACTTGGGAACCTAGCACGTTGAGATAATATTCTGAGAATGATTATCGTACTGGTAGGTTATGGTACTGACCAGTTTCCCATAGTAGGTGGATATGTTTGGGTTCATTGCAATGGCGTTTTCCCTCGACCTTCCTGATAAAGGATGGCCGAGCATTTGATCATTTTCATTTCATCATGTGTGTCATGTCAATGATTATGAGATCTCAAGTATTTGTATCTTCTATATTATTCTTGAACTTCTAGGTTCACCCATGTCAATTAACTTTTAGTTACATGTAGTGATGAATATGGTACTTGTATATATATCTATATTACCCTTGTTGTGTAGTTAATGTTGTGAATTTTTGTGCATTTTTTCCTTGAAAAGTGGTAAAATGGTTTTGAATAGGTTTATAAATTTTTTTTCAAATGAAAGTGTTTAATCCACTTTGTAAAAATATAAAAATATAAACATCACATTCCATTTCTAAAATGCAATTAACACTAATTAAATGAACCTATATTTTAAAATGGTTAAGCGAAATGGTTCATACTTTACTTTTAAGTAAAATATTTTGAGAAACATACTTTATAATTTGTAGTTTAAACATGAAATGGAGTTTCTTTTATTTTAAAGGTAGTGTATTGTGAATAGATATCAGGTAACCCTACTGAGTTTTAATACTCAAACATATAGTTCTTTTATGTTTTTAGTTATTTTGAAGGATCCATCTTGGGTTTTCTCACCTTGGGGGATGCTTGATCATTGAGTCGTAGAGTGACATTGGGTCACATGGAGTTATTTCAGATGTCGAGTTTGGTTAGTTTTTTCTTATTTAGTTCTTGTTTAGTTGTTTGTGTGGTTTATTTATTCTGTGATGCTCTTTATTATATCCTCTGCTATTAATTATTGTATTTGGAGAAACCGTTCTCACTATCTCTGTTGATGCCCTGGCACTTATTGCCAGCCTGGGAGGATCGAGAACTCCTCTCGAGCCTTGCAGTGGATCAGATCGAGTGACCAGTTTAGGGTCAACCCAGGTTGGTTCATGATATAAGTTATCTTTATAGTTATTCCATTTAAAAGGGTTTCTAAAGGGTTTTATGAATATTTTACTTTAAGATTCCAAAAATGGATTTCTATTTACTTGTTTTGTATTTTAAAGGTTTTATTTGAGAAATAATTGTGTGTGTTATTAATGTGAAAATGTTTTATTTCATAGTATCAATGAAAATTTAATATAATTGTAAATATTACATGGTTTTTAATTTTTTTCATTAGACTAATGGTTTTCTTCCTTTTATGACCTTTACTGTACTTTTGGTGCTCATCCAACATTTTAAAATTTTTTCATTGGGATTAAGGGTGTGTAAGAGAAAGAAGATGTCAAGATGAAATTCATGAAGATTTACAATGAAAAAATAATTATTTATTTTTAATTTTTTACATTATAAAAAAATATATACTAATCAAATGTGTCTACTTTGTATTATATTGTTTCGTAATGTACGAGTTATGGCTTAATTATCTAAAAATCAAAACCAGAAAATATTCCCACATGTAAGAGAATGAATTCTTGACATAAAACTCATGATTATATAATTATTAATGATTATTACTTATAATTAAATTAGATAAATGATAATAATATTATTATATTATTATGGGTTGGATATATTTGAAAGAATAAAATTAAGAAGAAAAATATGTATTTGATAATACTCTAGTCATGGACATGGATTTTCCTTGAATGTTTCCTTAAATTTGAAGAGATTAGGATAACTATTAGTGAAAAAGGATATTATTTTATTTTTAAAGGGATATATGGAGAGTAAAATAACTTATTTTTATACAGTAATTTGATGTTAATGTGTTTCTACAAGTGGTTAAGATGTTACCCTTTTTAAGTGAAGGAAATGTTAGTTTTGGGAATACCTTTACATTTTTTAATAATTTCAGAACACATATCAAAGTTCAATGGATCAAAATTGGAAAATATTATAGGGTACACATGTATTTGTCTATAAGAATCTCAAATATTACATTATAGAAAATTATTAAAATGTTTTATGACTTTTATTCTAGGTTAAACTCAATTTAATTTTACCTTGGTCATTTATTTCTAACCATAGTAATTAATTTTGATGACTAATATTATTATTAAATGTTTTAAATAATTTGATACTTATGATTCAAAAATTAAAAATAATGTTATCAAATATAATTTTTAAAGGCTGGAAAGGTAATTTTTTAAAACAAATAGAGTTAGTCATGTAAAAATACTTTTTAGGAAAATATCATCTCTATGATTTAAAATTCTATATATGAAAAAATTATCAAGGTTACTTATTTTAATAATATAAATTGATTTTTAATTAATTAAATAAAATTTATGGGGCTTCCATGGAAATGAAAAAATAAACTTGTCCTTGAAAATACACAATTTAATGAAAAGAGGGGAAAACATTTATATATTAAAGTAACATTTAAATTAGTTAAAAAAGTTTTCCACAGGTTTTCTAAGTTAAAATAATATTTTAAAATAAATAATGATATTAACCAAACAATTATTTTATTACTTGAAAGGGTTTTAAATCTTTTAGGTTATTCTTATATAGTGATAAATTCATTGAAATTATAATTTTCACAAATTCCTTATTTTTTGACCGGAAATAATTTTTTTAGAAAATTATAAAATAATTCATAATAAGTCGATCATTATATGAATAATGAAGTTCATATTTATTTATTTTAAATTAAAAATAATTTAAATTTATTTTTTGAATAAAATCCTAAAATATAATGAAAACTCATTTTATAAAAAAATAAATTTTAAAATACTAAGAGATATTATTTTTATCTCATATCATTTACCATAAATATTAGTGTCATCCAACTATTAATATCATTCATAATTTCATATTAATCATATTTTTCTTTAAATATAAACTACTATCATATAAAAGACAATTTTCTTAGAAAAATAACTTTCAAAACTATAAATGATCTTAGTGATAATTTTAGGTAAACTAATTAATTTTCATACATATTTAAAATAGCCTTTATTTTATTTATACATATATTTTTATAAATAAGTTAATACTATTAATTTTCACTAATTAAATAAATTGGTTTTAATCGTCATAATTAAATATTTATAATTTATCTAAATATTCACAATTTCTCTAGGTTTGGTGTTGTGTACGGAGAAAGCTATCGAACAAATTAAATTATTTAAAGGTAATCATATATTAGAATTTCAAGGTGTTATAGAAGAAGTATAACAAAATGTATAACAAATTGAGATTTATTTCATATATTTATAATCATATTTATATTTATCATATTTTATACCATTCATTTAAAATTTATTCATGTGCATCAATCAATAATTCATTAATAAAATCTGTATTCTAGTGTTAATAGTTCTATTTTCAAAGTAGTTTTTAGTTCAACAATTCTAGTATTTGAACCTTAGTGAGGGTTTAATAATCTCTATATTGTAAATGAATATTTATATCATGATTTAAATATATTTTTTGAGTTACATGACCACTTTATGGAAATTATGATAACAGTTCTCATGGAACACTTAAAATTTTTCATTTTCAATGGTTATTGAATTAACAAAAGAATTAAATTTGAAGGTAAATATACATTTGAATATTACCAATGCAGGATTATGAAAACATATTAAATTAATCACTAATACATGATATTATTATTATTTAATATTCATTAATGATTCATGACATAAACATTAAAACATCATTTATGTAGGTTGTAAAACCAATACAAACAAGAACATGTGATAGCAGTTTAATGAGTATGAAAATGTTATTGGATAGTGATAATATCACTTTTACATAATATTAATCATTTGGAAATAAATTTATTAAAGTGATAAATCACATTCATAGATAGTTAGAATAATAATATAAATTAAATTTGATGTAAAAAAGTTCTTACATACAGGGTGTTTCGGTAATCTCGTTTTTCACAATTAAATTTTATGATGAAAATTTATTATTAATGTTATTAATATAATGGTAAAATTAAATTTCTAGAACCTTAATCATGTAATAATATCATATTTATTCATTAAATATATATTTATAACAAACCATGTTGGGTGGTGATGAAAAAAAAAATAAATTGTTTGTGGAGATGGTCGTCCACATGTATGCACGAGGGACCATTTCATATTCCAATTGAGGGAAAAGTGGTAGATTATTTTTATTTAATTAAAATAGTAAATTCTACTAAAATAATGATACAAAATTTACTATTTAGTAATGGTCATATAATATTTGTAGGAGTTGGAAGAAGAAATACACATGATAGAATTTGGTTAAGATGGCTACATATTCCTTGGACATCCTACTTTGAATCACAACCTACGAATTCATAGACATGTCTTTTTAAGAGAGTAGAAACTCTAGGTCATATATAATGGATTTAGGAGTCATTACATTATGTATTTTTCGGTCTAAAGTACTAAATGTTTGTGAATAGGTGAGGTGGTGAAAGGTTCCTTTTATAGGTGCGAGGAGTGACACCATTAAAAATATTCTTATCTTTAAAATAATATAAACGTATTTTTCATGTTCAAGTGAAACCAAGATAACCCAAATTCAAAGTCATGATAGGATAGGTCAAAATTAACTCATCCAAGAAAATTTCAGATACTATTGTTTTGGTATTTGTGACCATATCACATGGTTCAAATTCTAAGACCCCATTTAACCCCTACCATGGTTACAAACCTTTATTATGCTAACATAATTTTATAACTACAATGAAAATAGACATTATAAATAAAATTAAATGTACTTATTAAAAATATAAATATTTTTTCCTCTATTATATTTTTAACTGTGGTAAAATTTTCTTTTAACATAACCATGAATAACACAATGAAAAATAGTATTCTGAAAAAAAGCCTCTTTAAGCATAAGAATGAGATTTCACTAAAATCATGTATCATATCAATTATCATTATAGTTATTGTTTTTTGATTAAAAATGATATTTATGTTACTTTAAAATATATCCAATTCAAAATTTATCCTTAAAAAAACTTAATCAATGAATGAGGATAAAAATTGTTCTTTTATTAGAATAAAACATCCCTTAGGTTCTAAAATATCAAAATTGGTTTCTAAATTCAACATAATATTTTTGAATTATTTATTTTAGTTATTAAATTGATATTTTGTCTATATAAAAGGTTTAAAAAAATTTCAAGTCATTTTTATATCATGACGATGTCATTAAAGAGACATTATTTGTAAAAATTGTATTTTTCACTATTCACCTAAAAATCAACCATTTTAGAAAAATCCCAAAAATTCACTCTAATATAATTTTAACATTATAAATTCAAAAATAAATTTTATTTAATCTATTTATAATTCTATAATTTTTACATTTATCTTTTAAATGAAACTAAAAAATATAAATAAAATCACTTTTATAGAAAAATGACTCTTCTAAACATTATGTTCTCTTAATATTTTTTCATATCAATTACTATCATAATTAGTGTTTATATATTTTTAATAGGTTAAAATATGACATATTATCATAATAACATTTTGAATGTAATAAATTTATTTTATTTTAATTATATACATAACACTTTAGTTCTTTAAAAAAATGACCATTTCTAACGTTATATTGATTATTTATCCTCTAAATGTAAGAATTTTTTAATTGATTAATATCTATTTATTTACTATAGTATTTATTCCTATTATAATTTTCCTAATAATTTTCATCTAATATATCACGTTTCATTTTAGTTTGATGTTGCATGTGATACAAGATATTTAACATAATATTTACTTGAAGGAAAATTAAATATTGATACCTCAGGGTGTTAAATTAAGGTATATCTCAAAGAAAAATATATGGAATGGATGTATTTATGGGTTCCATTAGTGGTTTCATATTGATTTGTTCTTACACTGTGTGTAGTCCATTGTTGGAACCCAAACCAACTTCATAATTTCAAGTCACGATAAGGGAAAATACCCCATGATTGATAGTTGACTAAGGTAGTTGGTGTGGGACCTCATACATGGGACTAGAATAAGATTTGGAGACATTTTTTTTATTCCCCTAATTTTTTTAATTTTGGTTATGTTTTGGATCTTAATTTATACAATCTACCCATGAAGAATCTTGATTATGTCTATGTGACATTTATGGCATGTATAACATTAATTTTTATAAATCATGGGTAAATATGATGGTTTATTAGTGTTTTTTGGTTATTTAAATTATTTATTGTTATATGGATGGTTTTTATAGTTGTTAGATCCACTATTATTTCTGGTTACCTAATCCATGGGTTATTGTCGCCAAATATTTTTATCGGACTGTCGCTACTAGTCGGCAGCCTATGGTGTACGGGGTAGCATGCTAAAGGTCATATGGAAACCCAATCAGGTTACTATAGAGTGAGATGAGTGAGAGGTGTTACTATCAGGAATATGGTCTTTATAAGAGTTCATAATGATGAATATTTCAACAATATTTTTATTTAATTGTGGTTTTTTACTTTTATAATTTTCCTAATAATGTCACACTTTTTTGTCTTGTAATGTAATGATGTTTACTTAATTATATACTATAATATTCTACCTTAATGGAATAATAAATTATTTATTTTAGTTCAATCTTGAATGTATGATAATCTATCAAAGACATGAAATTTATTTCATAATAAAAATAATAGGTGTTACATTTTCCACCATTAAAAAAATTTCACCTTCAAATTCTATTTCTCAAATGAGGACTTATTAGGATAATTTTTCACCAATCCATTTTTGGGTTTATACATCTCTTCCTAAAAAATATGTTTTTCAGAAAAATTTTACGTAGTGAAAGGTTTTGATATCTATAACATGATATTTGAAATCTAATATCACTATTAGTTGTTCCACATAAGAGAGATAATGATCTGACTATACAATCTCTATGTTTATTACATGTGATGAATATGTTATATAATTCCTCAAAAGAAATACATATTACACATTATACACTTAGGAGGTTTTGTGAAAGCCTTATAAAATAATCTATAATCCCCAAGAAATCAAGAATCTTGAAGGGTGTGATGTATTCAAGGATCAAATTTCCCTTATTCACAATTGTCATAATCTGTTTACATTGTGATATTTAAAGGAATACCTTTTCTCTAACCTCAAACTCTAAATCACATTAATTATTATCAGTAGAGCTCTTTTTTTCAAATCTGGGATCCTTTAGTATGTCATTGGATGTTTTGAATATTCTATCTCATTTTTTTATAATGATTTGTCCCCAAAAGTTTTGTCACCATAAAATCATGCCAACATTCCTGAATTTTTCATTTATTCCCATACCAAAACGTAAATGGTTCTATTCGATTGCTTAAGTAAAACTGTTATTAAAAGAAAACTATATCATTGTAAGATATTGATCCCAAAAACCATTGAAATCCATTTAGTAGTATCTCAACAAGTATTCTCGAGTTTAAATGCTAATTTCAAATTGAAAATAATTTTGATGGTGATAATCCATGCTAAAAATCAGTTTCGTATCCTATTACTATTGAATACTTCACCAAAACAACACGGTAAACCTTGAATCTCAATCAGATATAATTAAAAGTTGTACTCTAATAATCCTTACAACTTCATATATATATGTTTACATGTTTATAAAGTGATAAATGCTCTCTAATATAAATTAAATATGGAAACATTATAATTCAATCAATCATAACATAAATGAATTTATCATCATTAGAGGCATTGAGAGGCACCCCAAACCAACGTTCCCAGATTAGGTTCTAAAACAAAAAAAATTACACACATGATTTTATACCAATTGAGATGACCCATGAAATACGTACATATATTTTCCATCATTTTCATGATTAAATATAAAATCTCCAAAATAAAACACACATTACTAGAACCCAAAGGTGTAGTGTATTTTAATATTTAATACATTAATGTAATATTAAACATTATTACTTCAACATCTGCCACAAAATTCTCTAAAAAGGACTTCCTCATAGACATATTTTGGTATATAATTTCCTTGAAAAATGTGAAACATAATAAGGAGTGATCTCAAATATTCATTAATTTTAAAACATTTCAAAGACTCATAAAATATTTCATAAAAAACATAAAATAAAGCATTAACATAGAATAAATGACATAATCAAATGAATAAGTTCAAGGGATCATAATACGTGATCATGACACATGATTGTCTAATCATAAAACATCATATCAGAACAATGAACCATAAAAGGATAATTACGAAAGAATAACACATTCAATTGAATAGTAATGTTAAATTATAAGATTAATAATGAGCCATAGTTACATAACATAGGACTATGAAATATAATAGAAAAGAATAACATATGTTGAGGCTCCCTAAAAAGTATATCATAACATTATGAAAAAATATAACCACATCATGTCCATGCATAACATAGTATAATAGGATATACTCCCTTATCCCATATAATAATGTAATTTGATAACATATCATATACCATGATATAATAGAATAGAATATCCTCCCATGTCCTAGAACATAATTGAGTGGGATAACATTCCTCAAAGCTTAAGACAAGGGACTCATATGACCTCCTATGTCGCATTACAAGGTGTATTAAGATAACCTCCCATATCCCATAACATAGTCATACCATGAGATATACATTTTTTCTAAAGAATGGGATGGATATATAATTCCATTCTCACCCATCATGAAATGATATCCATACATATGTTTTCCACATGAACCCAACCAAATTCATAAATTAATAATAGAATAAATATCCCATGAGAAAGAAATATGTTTCATGAGAATTATTACAACACATGAACATAATACAACAAGAGAAATAAGTTTAATGGTATCATTATTACATATCCAAAACAAATAACGAGAAACATTATTTTTTTGACATATATATAAAAATATTAGAAGAATATTAAAAAATAATTAGAAAATAATTACGAATATATTTTATATTTTGATAAAATATTAAAAGAAATAATTTGATGCTAAATGGTTTTATAAAAAATAACAATGGAGTAAATAATAATTTATTTTAAGAAACATGAAAACATTGAAAATTTTATTTTGAAAGAACACCGAAGAAAACTGTGTGAGAAAGTAACTATGTGGAAAAAATTAAAAATTATATGCTTTTCGCATTTCTGTAATTAAATTAAAAGATCATATAAAATGAAAATAATAAACCATAGAAGTAAGGATATATAAACCCATAAAATAATAAAAAACATGGACATTCAAGAAATATATTTACATGTGAGGATAAGATATAATATTGGTTCCACTTACAAGAATAATTTTGGTTGAATTATAAACCAATGGGAGAGGAAATGGTGAGAAGTCACATAAAACAAAATAATAAATAGATTAAAATAAAATAGATATAGTTTTATATAAAAATAACATAAAATTTACTTCATTGGGAATATATATATAGATAATCCTAATTTCAATGTGAGATTGGAAAATAAACACTTACAAACATCATAATTTATAAAGTAATAATAATTTGATAATAAGGTTATGAGAAATACATTTAAATACCAAATAATATAGAAAAGAAATAAAACATAATGAATTAATAAGGTAAATTAAACTAGTATTAGAGTAACATATTCGTATAAGAGAGTGTATGAATCATTGAAAGGAGGTGGAGGAAGCAAAGAACCTTACCATAGATTCCCACTGGATCGAGAATACTCTAACATTATATATAATAAACATATAATTAATAATAATATATTTTTAAACCTTATTCATAATTATTACCTTTTATGTTAATATTTTATATTCATTTTTTACGTAGTTATTATTTATTTTTAGATTATATTGATCATGAGTTGTTAGTAGCTTCAACCATTCCTTTTATATTTAGACATGTCAGTCTCGGTCACTATGTCATGTTTATGATTTAAAAATATATAGAATACTATTTTTACTAAAATATTAGTTCTATAATGGGTTATGATGTTTTGGGTTCATTCCATGGGAGTTTCAGATATGATTTATAAAGAAGAAATCCAAAAAAATCTTTTATTAGTAATTTTAAACAAAAATAATGTGTTAAATTAATAATGAGTTAAACATTATTTTTACCATTCTAAAACTATATAAAATTAATTATTATATTTTTCATATCATATATTACCATTATTTATGGTTTTATATAATTTGATAATAATAATATATAGTTTTGTCCTTGTAGGTGGAAAAATATAACCAAACAAGAAGACCTTATAATCAATGGATGAGTATGATTATGAAATGATTTGGGAAAATTATCAGATTTTATTAGTATAATTATATCATTTTTATTTTTTTAATATGATAAATAATATTTTATAAGATGGATAGAGAGAATATAAATATAAAATAATTATAATAATTCAATAATTACAAAGAGGAAATCATATCTTCTCTTATAAGCCTTATTGATTTTGAACGAATTGTTGCAATATATTGAGAACATAAGAAACCTAATAAGGTATGGGATTATTATTGGAAAACTTTTGTAATATATTCAATAGAAAACAAAAGTAAAGGAGTTGTTTAAAGAGAGTAGAAGAGGGGCCTTTTATTTGTGAGTTTGAGTGGAATTTTCATTATTTAACATAAAAGGGAAGTCATTTTCAAGGAAAGTGGATCCAATGTTGAAAAATAATGGGAAAGGGATAAGGGGACAAGAATTAACTCTTACACACATTTTGAGATAATATTTTGAGATATTTTATGACTTTTCCACTCATTTTAATATTTTTACCTCATTTAAACCCTTTTCCACGGTACCTCACTTTTCCTCGATAACCTTATTTATAACTGAAAATGAAATTGACAATATTACCTAATTATGAAATGATAATTAAAAATATGAAATCCATTTTTTGGTTTAAAATTTTAAAACTGATAAGAATTAATTTTGATTTAACACGGATAAATGTCTAAAAAATAATTTTTTGAAAAATGTATTTTATTTATAAAAATAGATTTATTCTCATTCATTACAAATAAATAATAATTAAATGAATTTTATTTTATTTTTTTTCAGAAAATTTAAATATAAAAATTATTTAACGGTGATAAATTAAATTTATCATTATAAATATACCCAAAATAATGAAAATCAATTCTATAAAAAATATTTTTTTAACCTTAAATTATTTTATCATTATTTCTAACTAATTAATAAAAAATTTAAAAATATTTATTGAAATTTGAATGTAAAAATTTCATGTTTTATTAAATTTCATAATCTAGATTTGAGAAATTTATCTTTTAGACATATAATATATAATTAAAATTATGGATTTAAATAAAACATAATTCATTGTCCATTAATCATTAAATTATTATTCATTCTAATTTATTTAATATTTATTGTATGTTATTAAATTATTTTACTATTAATTACTTTTATTTAATAAATCCATTTTATTAAATTTCTTTTATAAAGGGTTATAAATTTAAAAAATTCATGTTTCATAAAAATAAATTATTTATAATAAAATGTATTTTCACAGATGAATTACTCCATTTTTTTCAAATCAAAAATCATTTATTTTATTTCAAATATATTATTTCTTAAACAAATATATATATTTTTAACATCTAAATAAACATTATTTATTTCAAGTATATACCAATAATTCTAAACCAGTAATATGTTTATTATTGTTATACCCAATGACCATATTCACATTAATAACTGTTGAATAATATATATATATATATATTACCACCATTAAATTCTATAAATTCGTTGTATTCTATGTTCCAAAAGAAATTTCTCATTCCCAATGTTTAAATTTAGGGTTTAATTAATTTTTTTCTTCATTCATGAATTTTTTTCTCATTATAGGCTTGGTTCAAAAGATAATGATTCTCACGGGGGAAGATAATCCATGGGATTTCATAATTATAAAGATATTATTATTTTCTATTTATTGTCCAAATATTTTAAAGAATTATAAGTTATTTATTCATCAATTATATGTATTACATGGTTTCATGGACATTTATTGTAATGTTTTATAATGATTAAATAGATTTGTTTTTTAATTTGATATATTTAATATATGATTTATTTATTACTTATGTTTCAATTAATTATAACTAATAAAAAAAGTAACTTAGGGAAATAAATTCCATATATAAATATGGGATGTTACATACTATCCCCATTAAATAAATTATGTCATCATATTTTTAATTTCTGTCACTAATAAAAATAGATGAGGTTATATTATATATATTCATGACTTGATATCTAATTTGTAAATAGACAACTACCTTTATATCTTCTGAAAGACTATAAAACTCATTATTTTCCTTATAAAAGGCATATCCTTCCAATGGATCTAGGGCCAAATTTTTTTTATTATAATAATAAACCTCCTTTTATGGGAAGAAGGGGGAACCCTAATAGACTCAATGGAATTAAAAGATAATGTGACCTAAGGGTCTTAGAGAACCAAAACCAGACTGACCACTAAGAGCTTCCCCTACCCAGTGTAAAAAACATGATGAAGCTCTCTACCCATGCATTGTTGTTCAACTAGTTATTTCCTGTGTCAAAGCACATGCCAGATCCGATGGCTACCGCCATACCCTCTCAAAAGTTCAAATCCAAAAAACAATATATAAATGAACCGCCTGATCTGAATCCTCCTATAGGGCATGGTCCTTGTGAATCAGTCTGGCTGGATCTGAAAATCAAGGGGCTCGAAGACCTATCTAACAACCATTGAGACCATGTCTCACAGACCATGGAGATTCTCGAAACAACCTTCACACGACGATGACCAACGACACATGCCAGTAGAACCACCAAAATGAAACAATAAAAAAAGAAATAGGAATCACCAGAGCAGACCTACAAGATGAATGAAGGACCATTGGAATCAAGAACCAAATGAATCTCCCCTCCGCGCAACATTGGGAATAACGTCTATCTGCATTGAAGAAGATCTGAAACAATCCTTCACCCTCATACACTAGGCTAGGACACGGTGCATAGGCACCTCCACCAGTCAAATCCACAACAAATTCCAACCAAGACCTTATCCTAATAAGATGTGATGGAGTCGACACCTCAACTGAGTTGACAAAGCCGGAAGCATCGACGAAAAATCTGAGGAATTCGCCAGCTGAGGAATTCACCAACTGAAAAGATGATGCCTCTCCTGAGTCAATGAAGCCGAAAGCATCAATGATAAATCTGAGGAGTTCGCCGACCAATGCCTTCACCCTCTGAGAAGACGATGCCTCTCCTAAGTCGACAAAGCCGGAAGCATCCATAACAAGCCACGTCATGCAAAGCCAAAGGATGTCGATGCTGAGATAGGGGAAGATGATGCTGAGACGGAGGTGCTGACGGTAATCCGGTCAAATGCTATAGGGGAGGAAGATACTTCGAAGGAAAAACCCTAGCTCTGAGAGAGAGATAGACCACCACTACTCACAGACTATAAAAAATTAATAGGCATATGTTGAAATTTAGATTACTCTCAATAGTTCACTCCAATATTGTTTAAAAAATAAGATACATAAGAGGGATGTATTTTCATAAGATTTTCATAATACACTTTGCATTGATATGTGATCAAGGGATATGAAATTAGATTTAAGTATTTCTATAACTGATTGTAGATTTTGAAGAATATATAAAATAAATGACCAATATCAATCTAAATTATACCAAGTGAAGAATAAAAAATTGGATAAGAGTTCAAAATTTGGGAAACAATCATTACACCACTATGTTTTTTCTATCGTAATTCCATTTTTAACAATTTATGTGTAACTCAATAGTCAGTGTGGCCATGTAAAAAAATAAATATATATATCAAAGATAAAATATTAAATTATTAGTTTTTTAATGAATTTACTATTTACTACTTCATTTTTCATGATCCACCTTAGTAGTAGTGATCACATAAACTCTTCCTTATTCCCTAGGCTACAAACACTGATTATTACAATTAACCATATATTTGGTGCAGTATTTAGGGTAATTACCAAACTCATCATAGTTGAAAACCCAAATTATACAGGTTGTATTGTATGTATTTCTAATTTACTTTATTTTATTATTTAATCTATTATTGTTCATTTGATAGTGTTTTACTTCATGACCTCATTTACGACATTTAAAACAACTTCTAGTTCCTTTGAGACAATTTTATTAGTTCTTATTCATACATCATTAACATGTATAGATTTTATTATTTTTACCCCCATTATATTTATCATTAGAAGTTCCATGAAACTCCATTTCTCTTTTATTATCCCAAAACCCATAATTCCATTGAAGATATATACCTTCCATATCCACCTTAAGAAAATATATAGTAATATTTTCATAAATAAAAAAGTATCTTTTTACAAAAACTTTTTTGATACATTTATTGAATATAATAAAAAACCAATAAATTTTACACTCAATTTCAATGATAAATCTTTTGTAATATCTTTTTGGATAGGTGATGTTCTCTATATAAAACCTAACACATTCATCCTCCTTTTTCTTAAGACAATGTAATTTCCTCTATATCTTGAATGAAGAGTATAGGGAAAATATTTGTTAATTTTTTATCTTATATTCCATTCATTCCATAGATTCAGTACCTTCTTTTTGACTTGAATTATTAATAAAAGTCCACTGTTGGTCCTTATCACCTTCCAATAAATAGACAAAAAACAATATTTTCTTGCTTTAATAATTAAAAGATAAAAAATATCTTTTATGATGTGTTGATCTACTATTTAGCTATTAATGAGTCAGAATATCCATTTAAGTATGGGGATTTTTAATATGTGAAGGACTCAATAGGGAGTTATTCATTATTTAGTGTATTTGGGACTTTAAAATTATTAAAGTTATTAATCATAGGCTTAGATAACATAAACATGAAGGTCTTCATAATATATCTCATCTTATTTCCTTGTTCATTGGGATAATTATTTCTTTGTCCATTATATACATTTTTTACTCAGTTCCTCCAAGTTACACCCAATTACTAAAATCAAAAGGATTATAGTGAGTAATAAACCTTAATATATAACGTGAGTTATATTAAAAAGTCATATGAACATGGAAAATCAATCCTAAGATATCTTAATCTATGGAACCTTTATTCCCTACAATCATATTTTAAGTTCATAATAAAAATAATTCTTTTTATCCAAGTTTGATGTTGGTATTATGCACTAATTATACATATAATAATACCTAAAAGTAACAAAACCACACACAGATTCCAAGTAAAGCACCCCCAAACCCAAGCTCTGGAATACAGTGATAAAAAACTTTAAACACGTGATCTGATACCAAATAAGATAACACAAGAAATACATACATATATTTTCCATCATTTTCATTATTTTTTTCCATCCATGAAAAATAAATTTTTTATTTTAAATCCACATTGAGTAAAAAGTGGGAACCAAGCATTCAAGAATAAAAATTAAATATAAAAAATAATACATAAAATATAAGAAACTAAATATTTAGTTTCTTTTAAGTTTAGAAACATAAATTCCATGTTATAGATTATTTCTTCAACAACTCCCACAAAACTCTCTATATATGACTTCCTCCTAGATATACTTCTTCATATAATTTTATTAAAAATTGGAAAAAATACGAAGTAATCTCAAATGATCGATAATGAAAAAAATTATTAGTCATTCATAGAGAATTATATCATAAATATGAGAGAGATCAGGAACATGGAAAAAGTATAAAGGTTAAAGGAACAAGTTCATTGGACCATAAAAATTAACAATGAGACATGAAAATATGATAAAAAAATTCAAAGGAACATCAGACCATAAAATGATAATTATCAAATCATAACTTTCTTAATGGAATAACAATTTGAAATCATTATATTAATCATGAGACTTGGTGATATAATATCATAATATGATATGAAATATAAAATAATAACATATGTCAAGTCTCAAATCCATGACCATATTAAAATTACTAAAAAAGATAAATATATCATGTCCATGTATAACATAGTGGACTATGATGACCTCCCATATCCCATAACATAATGGACTAGGATAACTTTACATGTCCCATAATATAATGGGTCAAGAGAAAATCCAATATCATATAACATAATGGACTAGGATAATCTCCCATGTCTCATAACATTGCATCTAGGTTACCCTCCCATGACCCTGACATTGTCATCTCATGACATTTTAGCTTTACCCAATTCATTAGACTGCTATAAAAATCTGGGAGCACCAATAACACAATGGTAACCATACATATGTGTGCTACATGCAATTAAAAAATTCCATTAACATTGGGGTTTTTATGTTTTAACATTTTTTTTCTAACTACTATAAATATATCCAATGTGGTAAGTATTTATTTTACATTGGTTATATAAACTAATGATAAAATATTTATTTTGATAAAATTTCAATACTTTTGATGTTGTTTATTTTAATAAGCTATATATAAAGTATCTTAACACATAATTTCATTTTATATTCAATGTTATAAGTTACATTCAATGTTGGTTATCAAAATAGGTGATTTGGAATTTACCAATTTGTTTATGAAAAGTATCAATGTAGATAACTCCCTTGGAATAAAAGACAACATAGAATAACTAGAAATAGTATAAACCAAGTCAAAAAATAAGTCTTAATTCTCTATATTTTATTCCTTTATTGTGGTGGTTTCATTAGAAACTAAATATTATTTATTAATATTGATTTTTATTTTAAGTAATAACTCATGAGTAATTTTAAACTCTGGCCAGTAAGGCATTTTACACAACATCCAATAAATTTCACATTGAATATTCATCCATTCTACTCAATTTTAATAATTTTTCTTCATAAATATAAAATAAATCATTAAAAACATATATTTATAAATAAAAATATAAAAACTAAATTATAATAGAATAATTAAAAATAACATGAAATAATCATTTAATGAAGAAGTAGGGGAATGAAATTGATTTAGGTTTAAGGATGAGTATATCAATAATATAAAAAGATAGATAATGAAAATTTATAAATGGTACATTAAACCCTTTTCCATTTATATTATAAATTTTTGGAAAGAAATTAATAATAAAAAGGTCATGTTATAAAAAATTGAAACACCATTGGCATGTGATATAAAATTTTACTTTTAACATTATTTTATATATAAAAGATTTTAAAACCCACCATGATAGGGTTTTAAGGGTTATTTTTTCATATAAATGTTGTTATAAACCTATGGTTTATTAATGGTTATTCATTTAAAAATCATTAAACAAATTGTGGGTTGTAACACTAGTAAAATATTAACCGATGTTAAAACCCAATGTTTTGATGTTAATTATTTATATAACTGATGTAAAAAATACTTGTCATGATGGGTTTTAATGTAAGTTAATATATTAAATGATGTTAAAACCCATCATGATTGGGGTTTTTATGTGTTTTATGTAAATAACTAACATTAAAAAAAATTTAATGTCATTTATTATATAATAAATGTTAAAACACCTACATGAATGCTATTTTATTTCTAGTGGTGACTTAAACATGATCAATTACATAAATCAACCATAATATAAAGAACTCGTGGGAAAGAAATGAGTTTCATAAAAATATATAGAATACGTGAACATAAAACATATAGAGAAATATATTCAATATTATTATTAGATCATATCCCCTATGAAGAAAAAGAAACATTAAAGGATTTTGATATAGATGAAAAATAATTTTGGATGATCTTAGAAAATAATTTATAAAATAAGAAGGAATATCCATTTAATTTTGATAAAACAATTTACATAAATAATTTATACATTAATGTTTTTTGGAAAAAAATATTTAAAATGTAAATAAACTTTAATTTGAAGACCCTGAAAACTTGGAAAGGAATCTTCATAAAGAAAACCAAATAAAATAGTGGGAGAAAATAGCTGTGTGGAAAAAGGTAAAAAATTATTCCGTTAAAAATAATTTATATAAATTTGATGTCAATATATAATTACTATAAATAATACTATATTTTTAGATAAGGACATGCATAAAAGAATATGGAAAACATGGAAATGGAAAAAAAATATTCCCTACTGAAAAGAAAAGATAAGGTTTTTTCCACTTACAATACTCATTCTAGGTGAATTATAAAAAATGGGTTGGGAAATCGTTAGGAGACACTAAAAACCCAAAAATAACATGAGTATTTTAAAATACATGGATTTTAAGAGAAAAATTACTTAAAATTACACCCAATGAGATTCTAGACATAAAAACTAATGACTTAAAAGTGACATTGGAAAAGTTACCCTTATGAACATAATAATTTACTAAATAATAATAATGTGAAAAGGTGGTTCTGAGAAATAATTTAAAATTCCTAGAAAATAAAGAATAAATACAATTTTATATAGTCGTAGGGTATATTAAACAAATATTATAAGAACATTTTTAAATAATAGAGTGTATAACTCAATGAAAATAGATTGAGTGAGCTAATAACCATACCATGGATTCCCACTTTCTCAAACAGACTCTAACATCCTATATAATAAACATAAAATAATTAGTCATATATTTTAAAAAATTATTTACATTCATATAAATATTTAATATTAATTTTTTATATAGTTATTACTTATTTTCAGTTTATATTGAGCATTAGTTGTTAATGGTTCTAACCCTTCCTTGTCTATTTTTGTATGTTAGTATCGATAATAATTATATTTGGATGAGTTAAACATATGATAAATTGTAACTATATTAAAATATTATTTCCATATTTTTTATGAAGTTAAAAATTCATTTCATGGGTCTTTCAAGTATTATTTTTCATGATGAAATTTATAATGAGCTCGTACCACTGATTTTAGAAAACATAATGTGTTATAATAATAATGATTTGAATATTAATATTACCATTAAAAATTTATAAATAAAAAATTCTGTTATAATTAATATCACATTCAACCATTCTTTATGTTTTTTAGACATCAATGAAAAAAATTTATAGCAACATCTATGTAGGTGGTCAAATAGACCCAAACTATAACACTCTATAATCACTTAATGAGAATGAATATAATGTGATTTTAATAAAATCTCCTTATTATATAAGTATAATTATAGCATTTATGTATTATTTTTGTGATAAATAATAATTAGGAAGATATGTGTGTTTTGGTACCTATCATCAGACCCTCTTCTTGCATAGTGATGTGTGGGAAAGAGGAGTGCCCTGCCACATTGTGTCTGGCCAGAATGATGTAAGAATTCTTGTTAAGGGAGAAAACAAATTCATATTCGTGTCATTTTATGTTGACTAGTATCAAGGGTGGTGAGGGTAATACTTGTGACATTGTATGAATTAAGCTTCTCACTCGAGGTAAAACCAAGTTCTCAACCTTATGGTCATTGGACCTTTGGACCAAATTTAATGAACCAGAATTCTATCAAAGAAATTTATCATCTTACAATTATTACATATAGTATAAGTCACATAAAAACACTTAGATAACACAATGAAAATTTTATAAATGAATAATGAATGAAATACGAGGTATTTCAAGAAATTAAGAACATATACCAACGAAAAAGTAACTTGACCTTAGGAATAGTAATATAACCCTTATGAATATTAATCTAGAAAAATGAAGTTTAACCTCACCCAATAAAGTATAAATAAAATTTCAGAATCTTATTAATTAATGTATGATATAATTATATGATAGTATATGTAAATGAATATTTTAAAAATTACCAATTAACTAATGGTATTTTTGTAAGAAAAAAATATTTGATTTCAATTTTATAATTAATAAAATTATTTAAAAGAATATTTATTTACATAAAATATATCTGTATGTTAATATTTTATTGTATTATGATTTTATTATACTTTTATGAGACTAATGATAATTTTTTCAGAGTGTTATAAAATTGGTTATAAATTCAAAATATTTTTCTATTGAGCAAATGATGATTTTAATTATAAACTAAATTTCATATATTTAGAGATTTATTTTCATAAAATGGAGTTCATTTTCTATTCTTCATATCAAAAAATGTTTAGGTTGAATTTTTGAGATTTTACTAAAAAACATCAATTTTGGTGAATAATAAAATATGATAATTTATGATATAAATACATTATATGTTAAATAAAATATTCCTTGATCCATCCCTGATTTGAGAACCATAATCTTGAACCCCAATTCATTATTTTAATATTTTTTCTGATGATTCTCAAAATATTCATAGTCTTGATCCAAAATAATAAACAAATGAATAAAATATTCAAAACAAAACTCTTCTTCTCAACTATGAATACCACCCATCACCACCCCTTCTTCTCACCCCTTACAATATTTGATCCTTGTCAAACATTTTACCAATACTCTTCCTAATACCCTCCCTTAAGCACATTATCCTTTAGTCACAAAAAAATATCAAATCCAATCCCCTTAAAGAGGTTCTCAAGGAGGAGAATTCAAGAGGTAAAAATCCTCTTTCTTTTATTTTATTTTCTTTTCAATTTCATTTACTGTTTTATCCTTCCCTCACCTTCCCTATAAAACGTGACCTGATTAATCCATTATAATTTATATAATATAACTATATAATTTTAATTTAATATCCAGCATCAAACTAATTTCTCTCTCTCTCTTCGATTCTATAAATCCAAACATCACCCGTGATGTGTCAATTTACCGACATCATGGACAATGCCTTTTAATTTTACAATAACACCTTCAAGGATTGTCATAAAACCATTTTTATGTTTAAAAAAATTATAATATGTTTAATACATTCTATTTAATTTTTTGAAACCATTACATAGACATTATGCCAATTAATAAAACAAAACTAGTTGTGCTGATTGAAAAAAAGACAAAATAATCTAAATGATTATCACTCAAAACTTATATAATAATTCATCCTAATATAAAATAAAAATACGACATATATAACCATTTAATATTATGTATGTTAATTAATAACATATAACTTTAATTTTGGTTATCTATTTCCATTTTACATGAACATCCATACTCATATTCAAGTAAATCGATCACGAAAACCATGAAAATGAACGCTCTCGAATAATAAGATTGTTCTTATAACTGATCAAAAAGACCATAAATGAAATTAATAAAATTATAGTAAATAAAATACTTGTATAAAAGGTTATTAATTAATTAAATAATAGATTTGATTTTATTATTATGGGCATTAAGGTAAATTTGAGAACACTTTCAGACATATGGGAAGGGTTTCTTCTCGAACCCCCGTTTTCATTTGTGTTATGATTTCTCCCTAAATAAACCAATGTAATTGTTCATTTATTTATTTTTATATTATAAATTATGATTATATGTTCCAAACATATTTATTCTGATCATTTTATCTTTCCATTGTGTAAAATACACGTTTTACAAGTTTCCCATCTCAGTTTTTCCTAATATGCAAGCTCGATTAAAGGGAATGTCTAGATTTCTTACCAATTTTCAAGTACCATTCATACTATGTTTTAAGACAGCATTTCTTTTATAAAATCACTAATTCTGTCATGAAAAACAATATTTTTTTCATTTTTTGTTTTATTAAAACAATTTTGGACAACACAATTTTTTTTTTCTAAAAGAACTCTTCTTTCAAAAGTAAAAAGGGTATTTCGCTTAATTATTTATTGATGATTTTACTATAGTATTTTCATATATTTCAACACCTATATTAAATTTTATGATTTTTTGATATTTTTCTATTATGATTGCCATTTAAAATATTTTATTAAATGGGTTATGATCATTTTGACTGTGGATATGCATTCATGATACCATTCACCATATGACTCAAAATGGTTAGTGATTGTGTTCACATATTAGGGAAAGTTACTTAAATTTAATATGTATATGATGTTTATGTTTAACCCCATTTATATGAGTAATTAATTGGATATATAACGTTATGTGTGGGGACTTTATAACCCATCAATGCATTGGTAGGACTCATGAGAAAAAACGTAAATTGAATTTGGATGAGGTCGTAACAATTAATTTTCAAATGTCTTAGCTAAGGCCTCGAAGGTATATTATGATGTCTGGAATATGCATTCCCTAATAATTATATTAGTAATTTCTTATAAATAGGATTACTCAACTAGCATAATATATGTGCTTAATCTTCATTCTCATGTGATTATTTATATGGCATTATTTATTCAGCTTTTATTCATTTCATTCTATTCTCAAATTTAGGTTCTAATGGCATGTGTTTTTAGTCATTCACCAAGCCTTATTATTTATATTAGCGTTTTCTATATTACTTACCCTTACTGATAATTTTATCTCACCCATTTTTTATATTTTATTTTTCCCCATGATGTGATAATGTATATTATATATAACTTAAATGGATAATCTTAGAGTTTATGAGTGTTTTAAATGATGAATATATGTTTTTTTTCATGTTGTAACGTAAAGTTCATGTATGTAATCTAGATTCCAAAACTTCTAAACTAATTTTTCCTTTTGTATTTGAGTCTCGTATCTTTTCCAATGAAATTAAGTAATAAAACATCTCTGGTATACTGAGGCATGGGTCATTATAGTTGGTATCAGAGTAAGTTTAGTAGAAAATTTGGAAACTAGATTTAGAAAACAAAAATATTAGGGAACAAAAACCAAAGATATTCATTGAGGATAATCTTAAAAGAGCATCCTAGAATTTGTGAAGGTAGATATTATCTTGGTATTCTTATAAATACATACCTGTCAGGATACTACAACTAGATGTGGTTCTGGAACATAAGTTTCTGGGGTTAACAACTCTCACAAGGCATCCCAAGCCTAACTCAGGGTAACCTGGTACACTACAATAGACCTTACTTCACTCCTAGTTTGACAATATTTGTGGGATATGATTAGGATAATTCAAATTTTTCTTACTAGAAATTTTGGATTATTTAAAATTAAATATGTCCCCAAAAAAACCATGCCTATGATTATGATATTATCTATGAAAAAAATTCTAATGTATGTTATGTGTTTTTATAGTTTAAAGTTATACATTATTACTCATAGACTAATTTTTTGTATGAAATTATTTATAAATGTAACCTAGTGTAAGGAATAGAAACCATATCAACACATGTTTTTCATGTAGGAAATTCCCTCTTTTGGAAGATATTGTTGTGGGTCCTGGAGCTATGACTAGACATGAGAAACTTATAACTATAACAGGAATACTAAGTTGTGTTATGAACAATAACCTTACCTATATGGAGAATATTAATTTATCACATGGGGGATTAATGTTAGACCACTTTATGCGATAACACCCTCCATCATTCAATGGGACTAAAACCCCATTTGTAGTAGAGTAGTGGATAAGTTCCTTAGAGAAGATATTTCTCGCTTTGGGAAGTAATTAAAGGGATAAGGTTATCATGTTATTTTATCATCTCTTAGGAGTTATGGATTTATGTTTGTCATTTATTAAAAACACAAATAATGAGGAATAAATTTCAAATATTTAATGGAAACATTTTGAGGAAATTTTCCAAGAAAAATATTTTCCTCACGAAAAGTAAGAAGATATGGAGAAGAAATTATTGAGTCAGAAAGAAAAATAGGATAAAAAGGTTTAAAAGTATGAATACAACTTTACAAGGACAGAAATTCATGTTGCGGACTACATACATAATACAAGGATCAAGATTGATTGATTTTTTGATGGTTTAAAACTATTCCTCTAAAGAGAACTAGTCTCCCAAAAAATTTCATCATACGAATATATATTCTCATGTGATATCAAGAAAGAGAAATAATTATTTAGGTATTATTCCTTTAAAATAAAATAAGGGAAGAAGAGGGTGGCATAGGAAATAATGGTTAATGGAAATAATTAAAAAGGGAGTTTTCTAATGTGTGATACTTATAGAAAAAACACACTCATGCCTGCTTAAAAGGAAATTGAGTACCTTACATATATGGAGAAATAGGCCACAAATCCCATGATTTTAAGGGAATTAAATAAGCTAGCAATGTTAAATACTACAATTTCATGGATACGAGACACTATGTAATTTATTTTCCTAAACCTTAAGGAAACTTTCCCCATGAATGGTTAAGGGAGAAAGGAAACTCTTATGAAATCACAACTGTGGTGGTTAAAGTTTCTAATGATGTGTTGGTAGGTAATTTAATCATTTCCTTAAATTTATACAATTATTTATTTGATTCTAGGTCATCGAATTATTTTATATTTTCCCAATATTCAATGAAAATTAGATATTTACATTTTGATTTAATAAAGGAGTTGTCAATAAAAACTCCTAAGGAAAGTATCATTGTAATAAAGATGTGTTGTTCAGACCCCTTTATGAAATATATAATTTATTTAGTTTCTAAAATTGTCATCATACCTATGATTTACATGTATATAATCCTAGTTATGTAATGCCTTTCAAAATATGAATAAAAATTATTTTTCAAAAAGAAGGAAAAATGATTGGTGAGAAAGATACATAAACCATTATCTTTAGAGAATAAACCTCGTTATCAGATTCATATTTGGATCCACCTCTAGTGTCTCTTACAAATGATATTCTTGGGGAGGAATAGAAAACATCCTCTATGGATTAAGAAATAAATATTAAAATTGATGTTATACCTATTGTAAAAGAATACATTGATGTATTTCTATAAGATTTACCTAGACATCCTCTAGTGTGGGAAGTTGAGTTCTCTATTGATTTAATTTCTAGTGCAAGGCCTATATCATATACTGCTTATAGAATTACAGTGTATAATTAATTGATCTGAAGAAACAACTAGAGGAATTGAGTGATATAGGATTTATTCACCCAATTGTTTCTACATGAAGATCCCCTTTTCTCTTTGTACAAAAGAAATATGGATTCGTGAGGGTGTGTATTGACTTTAGACAAATCAATGATACTAAAATAAAGAATAAGTACCCACTACCTCGCATTGATGGCTTATTTGATCAACTTAATGGAGCTAAATATTTTTTAAAGATTGGACTTTGATCTGTATATCATCAATTAGGTTTGAATAAAGAAGATAATCCAAAGAAAACATTTCAAATCAAGTATGGGAATTATGAGTTTTTAGTAATTCCATTTAGACTGACTAATGTACCCTCTTTTTTTAATGATCTAATAAAAATAGTGTTCAAGGAATAACTTGATGATTTTGTTTTGGTATTTATTGATGATATCTTGATATATTCTGAATGCTATGAGAACCTTGATAACCACTTGAGGGTTCTTATAGAGACCCTTAGAATAAAAGAGTTATATGGGATGTTTAGAATGTTTTAATTCTAGATTAAAACAATTTATTTTCATTTATATATTTTTTCTAAGGATAGAATCTCAGTTGATCCTATGAAGAATAAGAAAGTTCGAGAATGGCCTATAATAATGAACATAAACATGGTATGTAGTTTTATTGGTTTTGTTTGTTATTGTTGGAGTTTTTTAGAAATTTTTCTGATTATATAACACAAAAACCAATATTACTCATAAAGGTTTTACTTTTTTTTAGGAAATGTAAAGTGAAAAATGCTTTGATGAGTTAAAGAAGAGATTAGTGAATGTCATGATCTTGACTCTACCATCATGAAATGGTGGATTTATGGTTTATAGTGATGAATAAAATAAATGACTTGGATATTTCCTTAAATAGAATGATATAGTTATTACATTTGAATCAATAAAGTTAAAAACACATGAAGAGAACAATAAACATCACGATCTTGAGTTATCAGCTGTAATATTTACATTGAAAATATAGAGACACTATCTCTATGGATAATGGTGTGAGGTATATATAGATAACAAGAGCATGAAATATATCTTCTCATAGAAATAACTCAACATGAGGAAAATTCAATGTCTCAAGCTACATAAGGATTATGGTTGTTCAATACATAATCTCCCAGGTAAGGAAAATAAGGTAGTTGATGCATTGAACGGGAAGGACTAAGGAGTTCTAAAAAACTAAGGATTGAAAGGGATCTTGTGTTCACAGATTTAGTAAAGATTTATATAAGAATTATAAAAGAAGGTGAAAAATAATTAAATTTTAAATTTTTTCCCCAACCATATTTATTTAAAAGGATATAATTTTCTCATTCTAATGATGAGAATCTTTGAAATAAAATGAAAGCTATGAATGATGGAAGGTAGATGGAGTTCTTGTATGAAGATAAAATTATACAATTTTGAAGGAGGTTACGTGTTCCCTCTATACCTGAGCTAAAAAGGGAGTTATTAGATGATTCCCATAGCTATAATTTCTCTATACACACTGGTATCAATAATATGTTTAATGATTTGAAGGAATATGTTTAGTGGGATAATATAAAGTGCGAAATTGGTGACTATTTATCAAGATGTTTAGTCTTCCAATATGTGAAGGATAAAAGACTATATCCTAGAGGATTAATGCAACTGATTCTTATTTCGGAAAAGAAATTTGATGATATAACCATGTATTTTGTCACTGGATTACCAAAAAAATCAAGAAATAATGATACAATATGTGTAATTGTTCCTCGACTTATGAAATATAAATATTTTCTCACTATAAGGGAGCATTTTCCACTGGGGATCCTTTCCCATATCTATATTAATGATGTTTAAAACATAATGGAGAACACATTTCAATTTTATCAGGTTGTGATCCATTATTTATAATGAAATTACAGAAATGTTCTGAGAAATCTAGGGATACTGAGCTTCATTTGAGCACTGCTTATCACCCTGAAATTGACGGGCAGTCTGAAATGACCATTAAAATTTTAGAAGACATGTTGAGGTCATACTCACTTGATTTTCATTGTATGTGGGATCATTATTTACCATTTTTTAGAGTTTTCTTACAATAATAGTTTCTATTTAAGTATTCAAATAGAAACATATAAAGAATTGCATGGAAATAGACATCAGAAACCAACTTGTTGAAATAAAGTTGGTGAAAGGAAGCTTGTAGGCCCAAATCTTGTAAAGGAAACAAAAAAAAGGTAAAGAATATTCAAACCCATTTAAAGTTAATATAATGTTGTAAAAATATCTATTCCAATAATCAAAGTAAGTATTTGGAATTTCATGTGTGAAATCATATTTTCTTGAAAGTACCTCCATGGAATGGTGTTATATGATTTTGTAAGAAAGGGAAACTGAGGCTCAGGTACAATGGTCATTTTTAAATTCTAGAGAGAATTGGAGTTGTGAATTATCATTTTAAAATGTCACCTAGCCTTTCTAAAGTACACAATGTGTTCCACATCACTTTGTTAAGGAAGTACAAGTCAGACCAAACACATGTCCTCACTTCTAAATGAATAGATTTAGAACCTCATTTTTCATACTTTGAAGAGCCTATTGAGATTCTGGACAGTAAAGAACATGTGTGTTGAGGAATATAATGACTCATATGGTAAAGGTACTTTGAAAAAATCATAAAATTAAATAGGTGAAGTGGGATCTTAAATAATTTATAATGAAAAAAATACACAAATCCTTTTATGAGGTGATAATATGGAATGTTAGAGGATGAAATTTTTATCATAGGGGAATGAAATTTCCATTAGTATAATTATTTCATATCGTCTAAATCACATAAAAACATAAAAAATACAATAAAAACTTTATTAATGATGAATTAATGAAAAAAGATGTAGTTCTTGATGTTTAGAAAACTATACCAATGAAATAGTAACTTGACCTTAAGAATAGTAATATGACTCTTCTGAATAGTAAACATTCTAAATGAATATTAACCTTACCCATGAAAGTATAAATAAAATTTATGCATCTTATAAATTAATGTATGATATAATTTTATCATAGTATAAGTAAACAAATATTTTAAAAATTATTAATTATGTTTTGGTATTTTTACAGGAAATTAATATTTAATTATAATTATATAATTAATATAATTATTTAGAAGAATTTTTTTTTCATAAAATATATTCATATATTAATATTTTACATCCTTATGGTTTTAGGATACTTTTATGAGACATATTTTTATTTCTCATAGTGTTTTAAAATCTATTATAAATTTAAAATCTTTATTTTTTGAGAAATTGATGATTTTAATTAAAAATTAAAATTCTCATATTTAGAAATTTATCATCATAAAGTATAATTAGTATTTTAATTCTACATATTGAAAAATGGTTTGGGTTTATTTTTTGGGTTTTTCTAAAATATTTGATTTTTTGGTGACTTGTAAAATATGATAATTTACGGTATAAACACATTATAAGTTAAATACACTATTCTATGAGTCTTTTCTGATGTAAGAACCATTATCTCGAACTCCCCTCCATTATTTTAATAATTTTTTAAATTATCAAACTAATCATAGTCTGGAGCCAAAATAATAAACAAATGACTAAAATATTCAAAAAACACTCTTCTCCTCCACTATAAATACTACCCCCCTTCTCCCCACACCTTCCAACCTTTGAGAATTTTCAAACTTCTACCTATTCCTCTTTCCAATCCCATCCCACATGTCTAGGATCCTTTGGTATCAATAAAATACCAAAATCAATCCTCTTAAAGCAGTTCTCAAGGTGGAGAATACAAGAGGTAAAAATACTCTTTATTTTATTTTATATTATTTTCAATTTCATTTATTCTCTTATCCTTCCATCACCTAACCTATAAAAAGAGACATAAAACTATACTATCATTTATGTAATTTAATTTTATCATGTTAATATAATATCTATCATCAAACTCTTTTCTATCTCCCTCTCTCTTCTATTCTATAAATGAAAACATCACCTGTGATGTGTCAATTTACCGACATCATAGATGATGCATTTTCATTTTCCAATAACTCCATCAAGGCTGGTCCTAATTTTTGTTTTTATTTTTAAAAAAAATATTATCTATTTATTAAAATTAATGTAATATTCTTGAATCATTATATACAAATGATGTTAACTAATAAAATAAAACTAGTTGTAATGATCGAAAACCTGCCAAAGTATTCGAAACGATTATCACTAACATCTTATATAATGATTCATCCTCATATAAAATAATCAAATTAATTATATAACCACTTAATTTTAGATATATTAATTAATAACATATAAATTTAATATTGGATATCTATTACCATTTTACATGTACATCCATACTCATATAAAAGTAAACCGATCATGAAAACCAAGGAAATAAACACTCTCGAATGATAAAATTGTATATTATAACTCAAAAAATACAATAAATGATTTTAATGAAGTTATAATAAATTTATTAATTTTATAAAATCCCATTAATTAATTAATTAAATTATTTAATATGATTATCTTGGGCATTATGGTCATGTTAAAAACACTTTCACATAAAAGGTAAGGGTTTCTTTACGAACTCCCATTTTCATTCAAGTTATGGTTTCTCCCTCTATACACCAATGTAATTATTCATTTATTTTATGAAATTATTATAAATTCTGATTATATATTCCAAAATCATTTATTATGATCATTTCATATTTCATTTTTGGTAAGATACATTTTTTATAAGGTTCCCTTCTCAATTTATCTCGACAGCAAGCCCGATTAAAGTGAACATCTCGATTTCTTACCCATTTTAAAGTACAATACATAATATGTTTTAAGAAATAATTTTTTTTATAAAATCACTATTTTTTTCATGAAAAATGTATTTTTTTTTATTTCTAGTTTTATAAAAATAATTATAACAAATAAAAATAATTTTTTCAAAAAAAACTCTTCGTTGCAAAGTAAAAAGAGTATTTCTATGAAAAATTTATCCACGATTTTATTAGAGAATTTTAATATATTCAACACCTTTGTTGTATTTATAATTTTTTTAGATTGATCTATTATTATTATATACCATATTTTATTAAATTTTTTATGAACAAGTTTGTTATGGATGTGCTATCTTGATATCATTCACCATACTACTTAGAATAGTTTGTGAATATGTTTACATATTGGGAAAGTGATTTAAATTTCATTTTTATATGATGTTTATGTTTAAAAACAATCATATTAAGAATTAATTGGACATATAAAGTGATTTTTGGGTCCCACTATAACCCATCGATGTATGGGTAGGTTCATCAGACAAAACATAAATGGATTTTGGCTAAGTCTTTGACCATTTATTTTCTGATGTCTTGGTCGATGCCTCGACAGTAAGTTATGATATTCGAAATATTCATTACCATATTATGATCTTAATAAATTATTTTCCATTTGAAAATTCTATTGGTAGAATATCCATTCTTAAGCTTCATTTTCATGTGATTATTTATATGGATTTATTTATTAAACTTGTATTCTTTCAATTTTATGCTCATGTTTATGTTCTAATGGCTTTTTTTAGTCATTCAGTAGTACATATTGTTTATATCAGCTTCCACTATATAACATAAACTTACTTAGCATCTAATATCACCCCTTTATTATGTTTTATTTTTTCCCTTGATTCGATGATGTATTTTATGAATGACTTGCATGGATAATCTAGGAGCTTATTGGTGTTTCCAATGGAGTTGATATGTTTTTTCTAATAAGTTGAAATGTACAGTTTATGTATGTAATCTAGATTCCAAAACTAATAAACTAATTAGTCCTTTAGGATTTGAGTCATGTATCTATTCTAATGCATTAAATTAAGGCATCAGCTCTGAGATACTAGGGTTGTGGTCTTTAAACCCCCCATTTTCAAATAACTCTAGGTCTCTAGGACTTTTGTCCATTTATTATAACAAAATAGGTCTATTATGTGTTTTTCCTTCCTTGTGCGTAGGAATGAGGCTTAACCCACTCGGGTACCTAGGTGTGTGTTTATTGGTGTAATTCCCCAGCCTGGATTTCCTGAATAACACCTGAGCGGGATACCACATGACCTAAAGTGAATCTCCCCATATGCCAGAGGCTATCCACTAACGTTAAGTACCTAACATATTCATGGGGAGACTATTTTGTAACACCCCAAGATTTCATAGTGTGTTAGTTCTTCAAAATAATTCAATAACTTTCACTACATGCAACAACAAGTTCAAGCACACCATGACTTACCAAACAAGCTGTTCAAAAGAGTTTATGAATAGTATTAGATAAATTTTAATGTTTATATAATCCTTATAATTTTAGAATCCATATTAAGAGTTTCTTAGATATAATGCAAGAACAAATTCATTTTCAGTATTGCACTTTTATCAACTTTAATAGTGAACCCTTTTTAAATACTATATTTTAAACTTTTTGACTAAATGGGGACATCAAAAATTTAAAATGAAACATCCCAAGCTTCTACGGTATGCTTCTCTTTGAATAATGTGATAGCGTGTGTTGTACGCAACACCGAGTTCTAAAACACCATAACTAATCAAACTAGCCGTTATGAATAGTAATACCTACTTTTTGAAATTATATATATTTTATATTTGAAAATGGACTTCATTTTTGGATTCGGAATATCGAATTTAGCCTAAGGTGAAATTTTGGTACATTTCGGATAACTTTCATATTTTGATGAATAGTGAAAATTACTAAATTTTAATTAAAAACAACTTTTTTAATCAAAATAATTAATAGTGATAAATTATGAATTTGAGTGGTTTTAAAGTATAATTAGAATATATTTTTACCATTCAATTTAAGGTTTATCATTGGACATAATTTTACAATTAAACCGAACATAAACAAGTGTCAATCTTTTGATAGTTATTATCTCTTAAAAAACACGCTTTTTGTTTTGACAGCGGGAATTAATTTTAAATTAATTTCTGCCACTTCTGTGTTTTGAATTTAGAAAAATGGATTCCATATTTGGAATCAGGATGTTCAAATTGTGTAAATAGGTAACTTTTATTTTTAGACATTTTGAATAATTACTGCGGTAAATATTTTATTTACCATGGTTAAGGGTAAATCCGGTAAATAAGGGTTAAAAAATAATAATATTATAATAATACTAAATTACCCTAAAACGTGTCTCAACCCTATTGGTTGATACATGGTCGACCATGGGCATCTTTGTGTCAATTTTGGGACCCCATGGATCCACTTGTAAGTGATAATGACACTATTTTAATTAAGTTAAAATGAATACAAAAATGACACAAGCATATATCTTTTAGAAGAACAATTTTTACATAGGGTTATACATGTTGGATTTTCGATTGTAAATATTCATTAGAAAGATAAAACTATTTCCTACATAATGATATTTTATTTATAATTTTTAGACATTAAATAATTTATTTTATTTATGACACAATGATGATGCAGTAATTACTAAAATAGTGAAAAATAAAAATAATTGATCTTATAAATACCCAAATAAATATAATATGAAACTTTTAATAAATTACACTAATTTTCTATGATAATATGATATATTAGGATTGATTTAATTGACTTTGTTCGAAGTAATCAATCTGTTAGGAGTTTCAAAAAAATCAACTATTGAATAGTGTCAAAATTGACATAAAAGAGTTCTTAAAACAAATATTATATTATTAATTGATATTAAATTCCTAAAAATCTAAGGATCTTCCAAGAGACTTATATTATTATAGGTTCCTCATTAATGGACCACTTGGGGGTAGCTTGGATGTATATAGTAAGTTTATTAACCATATTATATAAAAATACAAAGAGACATTGTAAAAGTGAAACTAATTAACTTAGAGTTAATACTTAAAGATAAGGTTAATATAAGTACCCAAACCTGTCTAAATTCTATTGGATGAGTTGTTTTCGACCTATCCCCACCTCATCCTTTGAATAGTCAAATTTGGAGCCATTAGAAACCGAATATGAATTTATTATAAATTAATATTTCTAGCTTTTCCAAAGGTGCCCCTCACCCCTCTTATAAAAGGGCACTCCTCCTTCTCATTTCTTCACACCTTCAAAGCCTTTTGGTTCGGCCAAACTCTGCCCAAATACTCTCCCAACATCCCTCACTACAACCTAGAGGCCTTATTTTGATCAGAAAGCCAACCTAAGGAGCCCTTTTGATCAAATCAAAAGGAAGAACCCGAAGAAGAGGTAATGATTTCACCACCCTTTTCTAAGTTCATTTCTTCTTCCACTTCTTCTTCCTTTGTTCTTACCATTCTGAAATAATAACTCCAGTATCTCACATATACTGTGATGTTATTATAAATATGGTACAATCATATTCAGTATTCTATCCACCCTTTGAATAACATGTCACCATACGTGCGTACGTACGGCTTACCGTCTCCACGTCGTGGTGTAATTGTTATTCAATATAATATTATTTGGATGGGTATAATAATGATGTGTAACTCATGTAAATAATAAATATAACATGTTAATGATTCTGTATATATGATATACCATCCATTTATATATTATTTTAATATCAAAAGAATGATATTGTCGCTCGTGCGTACGTACGGACTACCGTCTCCACGAACGCGATGAGATTCATTCTCCATCGTATCCATTCAAGTATAATTATCATTTGATGATTTAAAAATGATGTTTAAGGACTGTATATCATTCTGGATATGAATAAGATACAACAACCATGGCTTATGTAACAAAACATATAAAAGAAAATGAGTAAGTTAACTCCCGAAACGACGATAATTCTAAGATATTATTAACAAATCAATGTTAAAAGATCATATATGATATCATATTAATATATATGATTCTTGTATAATTTAATAACAACTATTTCACCATTATACAGGAGGTTAACCTACCCCAACCAAGGAAAAGTACAAGGTAAGGGTTATTTCACAATCTCTTCATTATCCGAGGTTGTTTATACGTAATAATCTACTGGGATCTCTTTATCATCCACATCCATGTTTCCTTGAAATGTATTTCAAAACATTTTTACTATTTAAAAGAATATGGGTTAAAGTCATTTATACCCTTGTTTGACTTTTTATAAGAGGATTATAAAGGAATCTTTCCGTCGTTTTCAAAACAAGGTCCTTTTTAACCTTTTCGACAGAATTGAGGTAAGAATGTTTTTTTTTACTTATACGGCGGGTGCGGTTATTTTCCGTCGTTCGTCAAAGCTTTCCTTACAAGCTTACAAGAATATTTTCAAGAAAATGTTTTATTTTATATGGCTCTTAAATGATTTCAAAAATAGAAAGAGATATTTCTCTAAAAAGTGCTTTGATTTCATCTATGTCAACATCCTTTAATGGATTTTACGCTTATTTGAAGTTGATTTATTATAATACAAAACTTCTATATTTTATTGAAGGTTTTGTGATATGTTTGAATGTGGATGTGCTATTTTATACCATTCATAGTTTATGGTGAAACTATTGACATTTCGTATGCTAGTTTTAATCTGAATGTTTATGTTATATTTCAAACTTTTCTTCAGATGAATGTGCTAAACAAGTATGTTCCGGGTTGGGGACCGGTAAAAGTAAGCCCTCCAGGTTGGGGACTGGTAAAAGTAAGCCCTCCAGGTTGGGGACTGGTTAAAGTAAGCCCTCCAGGTTAGGGACTGGTAAAAGTATGCCCTCCGGGTTGGTGTCCGGTTATTAGAGGCACTCCGGGTTGGTGTCCGGTTATTAGAGGCACTCCGGGTTGGTGTCCGGTTATTAGAGGCACTCCGGGTTGGGTTCCGGTTAGAAGTAACCCCTAGGTCTTGGGATGAGGCCTAGACAAAGAAATTAACGTTTAGCATTATGCATTCCAACATTATGAAAGTGGTTATTGATTTTTGCATGTGATTATTCGATTAGTAGAATATCCATGTGAATAAGTAAATGGCATTATTTCATTTTACATTTTCCATACTATGTTGATGTCCAAGTTTAAAAGGCTTTTGTTTTAGTAATTCATTGTCTTAAATGTTTATTCTTATTTATGAAAGTTTCCGCTATATTGTTATCCTTACTGGGCATTTGAGCTCACCCCTTTTCTATGTTTTATTTTTCCCAGGACGTGAAGAAGTAAGTTATGAATGACCTGCAGGGATTTTATGAGGGGTTAATAGTGTGGATTGTGGAAACATTATGTTGTTGTATTAGTTTTTCATTTTATGCTGTAATGTAAAACTTATGAATATATCTAGTGTTTCCAAGGCTACTAAACCAATCGGTCTTTCGAGATTTGATCTTTCTTGTGATCATGCCAATGTTATGTAATTAATGCACCGACTCTGGGCAACTGGGGTCGGGGCGTTACAGTTGGTATCAGAGGAAGTTTAGTACAAACCTTGGAAGCTAGATTTAGATAAACTCTGATTAGAGCACGTAGACCTAAGATGAACATTGAGGATTAGTATAGAGGAACTTCCTAGAATTTTGGTATTGTAGAGATTTTGTGAGTTTTCCGAGCAATACATCACTGTCTGGATACGAGCAGGTAGAGGCGGCTCTGGCACAGATGTACCTAGGGGTAAAACCCGAAAACACCGCTTTGAGCTAGACTCGAACGGGAACTGGTGCACGACAACGGGCCTTGCTGCACTCTTGGTTACGACACTCCCGGGGGATATGCTTAGGATAACTCTCACTATCTTTACAAATCATTATGAAGGGTTTATGAGTATATACTTCCTCAAAGAAAACATTTTTATGATTATGGATTATATCCATAAATAGTTCAATTTATGTTAAGTGTTTTATAAGTATGGGATTATGTATTTTGATTCATAAACTGATCTAGTGTATGCCATTGTTTAGAAATGGCGCCCAGTAGAAGGAATGAGAACTCCAGAAATGCACATGATCCAAAGAGAAGGAAGGATCATATCTTTCATAGTCTTAATCTAGAATTTATAAGAGAAATAGTCTCCCATGTATTATCATCATATGAAGAAATAATATCATGTGTTGATAAGATAAGTAAAGAGTTTACTGAGTCCTATGGCTTTGAAGGGAAGCAAGAGAAGAAAAGGATAGAAGAGAGAAAGATGGATAAAGGGAAGAGGGAAAAGAAGAATTTTCCCATATGTGGTAACTGTGGAAAGAAACACCCTGGAACTTGCCTGAAAGGAATGGGAGTTTGTTATAAGTGTGGAGGAAAAGGGCACAAAGTACATGACTGCAAGGGTAAGAAAATGGTTTCAAATGTACAATGCTTCATTTGCAAGGAGTTTGGACACTACGCGAACCTATGTCCCAGTCATCAGACTATGCCGCAAATGATGCTATTGGATAATAATCAAGTTATGATACTACCACAGATGAAGAGGAATGATTAGAGTTATTATGTTGATTATATCAATTGAGTGTTGTATCAACAATGTACTTGTTATAATAATTATGGAGTATATAAGGAATGTACTGCAGTACTATTTTATTAAGGACTTGAGATGGTGTGGAACAAAGAAAAGTGACTCAGTAGCAGGTTAAATGTTTGGAAAATATATGGTTGAGAGCAAGATAAACCATAATATGGTTCAGATACCGAGTTAGTGATTTTAGAATAATACATGATTGATTTGGATAAATTATATTGGATATTCTTGACTACCTTGAAACTGATTAATGATTTGTATATTCCATCATTTTTGGGGTTTAAAACATTTTTGGATTAATGAAGTATATCCAGCTTTCTATATGGAATAAGGGAGCATGAATGTAATCAATAAGGAATATGGTAATTTAGGATGTTTCGGTGTATTAAAAGAATACAAGATGAAGGTATTCATATGCTATTACGGGGTAAAAAGGATCTATATTATGTTTACCTTCCTTATAAATGTTGGACTGTGAGTTTGGACAGAATTATTTTGGATAGTTCTAGTTTGGATTATTTTGGATTGCCATAAAAGGACAACCCGGAGGTCGGGCGGCAACCCGTCGCGTCCGGCAAGGCTGCGAGACTTGAACCCGCAACCGAAGGGCGACAAGGGTGTACCACCTACCACTGGCCCGCGAGATGTCCTGGATTAAATAATGTAGTTTTTATTAAAAGATCTTGTAGATGAATTATAAATTCGATTATTTTGGAACCCTATACGAATAGTGTAAATAGAATTTTTTTTTCTCTATTATCTTTTAGAGTGAAAGATGTATTTGTGGTAGAAATTTATTAATGGATAATAATCTAATTATAAAGTAAGTATATCTCCTTATGATCTTAGCCAATCTCATAATTAAATTCCACAACATTAAGAAAAGGAACTTAGAACAAAAATGTTGTCCTAGATGGTACCTTAAATCATCACTAATTTATGGCTTTGGGATTGTTGGCCTTTTCATAGCCATGTTCTCTACCACTCTCCATCAGATAATTGATGGTTAGATTTCTCCTCCATATCCATATTTTCCTACATGGAACCCTAGTATGTGTTATTTTCGGTAATCTTCATACTTTCCACTCTTTATTTTAAATAGAGGCCTCATTAATTCATTTTTCGATGTGGGATTTCAACTAAGATATTTTGAAACGTCAAAAATGTGTTATCCTAATACCCTATATTTTGTTGAACCGATGGTACTTCAAATCATCATAGATTGATGAGTTTAAGGACCTCAATTTTATACTTGTTTGTGATTGATGACCTCAATCACTACCTATAAATATTTACGTTTTTCCTCCAATTATATGTCTCTAATTGCCACCAATGTTCTCCTAATCGAGATCATAATTTGGTGGTGACCCTTTCATTTCTCTTTTCCTCATATTAAGACTAAATTTTAGTAACCCAATTTCCGATGTGGGTTTTCCCACAAATATATTATCTATTTTCAACCTTTTATTTTCGAAGAACAATTTCAAATTGCGAGGACGCAATTTATTGAAGGAGAGGAGAATGTAACACCCCAAGATTTCATAGTGTGTTAGTTCTTCAAAATAATTCAATAACTTTCACTACATGCAACAACAAGTTCAAGCACACCATGACTTACCAAACAAGCTGTTCAAAAGAGTTTATGAATAGTATTAGATAAATTTTAATGTTTATATAATCCTTATAATTTTAGAATCCATATTAAGAGTTTCTTAGATATAATGCAAGAACAAATTCATTTTCAGTATTGCACTTTTATCAACTTTAATAGTGAACCCTTTTTAAATACTATATTTTAAACTTTTTGACTAAATGGGGACATCAAAAATTTAAAATGAAACATCCCAAGCTTCTACGGTACGCTTCTCTTTGAATAATGTGATAGCGTGTGTTGTACGCAACACCGAGTTCTAACACACCATAACTAATCAAACTAGCCGTTATGAATAGTAATACCTACTTTTTGAAATTATATATATTTTATATTTGAAAATGGACTTCATTTTTGGATTTGGAATATCGAATTTAGCCTAAGGTGAAATTTTGGTACATTTCGGATAACTTTCATATTTTGATGAATAGTGAAAATTACTAAATTTTAATTAAAAACAACTTTTTTAATCAAAATAATTAATAGTGATAAATTATGAATTTGAGTGGTTTTAAAGTATAATTAGAATATATTTTTACCATTCAATTTAATTTTTATCATTGGACATAATTTTACAATTAAACCGAACATAAACAAGTGTCAATCTTTTGATAGTTATTATCTCTTAAAAACACGCTTTTTGTTTTGACAGCGGGAATTAATTTTAAATTAATTTCTGCCACTTCTGTGTTTTGAATTTAGAAAAATGGATTCCATATTTGGAATCAGGATGTTCAAATTGTGTAAATAGGTAACTTTTATTTTTAGACATTTTGAATAATTACTGCGGTAAATATTTTATTTACCATGGTTAAGGGTAAATCCGGTAAATAAGGGTTAAAAAAAAATAATATTATAATAATACTAAATTACCCTAAAACGTGTCTCAACCCTATTGGTTGATACATGGTCGACCATGGGCATCTTTGTGTCAATTTTGGGACCCCATGGATCCACTTGTAAGTGATAATGACACTTTATTTTAATTAAGTTAAAATGAATACAAAAATGACACAAGCATATATCTTTTAGAAGAACAATTTTTACATAGGGTTATACATGTTGGATTTTCGATTGTAAATATTCATTAGAAAGCTAAAAATATTTCCTACATAATGATATTTTATTTATAATTTTTAGACATTAAATAATTTATTTTATTTATGACACAATGATGATGCAGTAATTACTAAAATAGTGAAAAATAAACATAATTGATCTTATAAATACCCAAATAAATATAATATGAAACTTTTAATACATTACACTAATTTTCTATGATAATATGATATATTAGGATTGATTTAATTGACTTTGTTCGAAGTAATCAATCTGTTAGGAGTTTCAAAAAAATCAACTATTGAATAGTGTCAAAATTGACATAAAAGAGTTCTTAAAACAAATATTATATTATTAATTGATATTAAATTCCTAAAAATCTAAGGATCGGCCAAGAGACTTATATTATTATAGGTTCCTCATTAATGGACCACTTGGGGGTCGCTTGGATGTATATAGTAAGTTTATTAACCATATTATATAAAAATACAAAGAGACATTGTAAAAGTGAAACTAATTAACTTAGAGTTAATACTTAAAGATAAGGTTAATATAAGTACCCAAACCTGTCTAAATTCTATTGGATGAGTTGTTTTCGACCTATCCCCACCTCATCCTTTGAATAGTCAAATTTTGAGCCATTAGAAACCGAATATGAATTTATTATAAATTAATATTTCTAGCTTTTCCAAAGGTGCCCCTCACCCCTCTTATAAAAGGGCACTCCTCCTTCTCATTTCTTCACACCTTCAAAGCCTTTTGGTTCGGCCAAACTCTGCCCAAATACTCTCCCAACATCCCTCACTACAACCTAGAGGCCTTAGTTTGATCAGAAAGCCAACCTAAGGAGCCCTTTTGATCAAATCAAAAGGAAGAACCCGAAGAAGAGGTAATGATTTCACCACCCTTTTCTAAGTTCATTTCTTCTTCCACTTCTTCTTCCTTTGTTCTTACCATTCTGAAATAATAACTCCAGTATCTCACATATACTGTGATGTTATTATAAATATGGTACAATCATATTCAGTATTCTATCCACCCTTTGAATAACATGTCACCATACGTGCGTACGTACGGCTTACCGTCTCCACGTCGTGGTGTAATTGTTATTCAATATAATATTATTTGGATGGGTATAATAATGATGTGTAACTCATGTAAATAATAAATATAACATGTTAATGATTCTGTATATATGATATACCATCCATTTATATATTATTTTAATATCAAAAGAATGATATTGTCGCTCGTGCGTACGTACGGACTACCGTCTCCACGAACGCGATGAGATTCATTCTCCATCGTATCCATTCAAGTATAATTATCATTTGATGATTTAAAAATGATGTTTAAGGACTGTATATCATTCTGGATATGAATAAGATACAACAACCATGGCTTATGTAACAAAACATATAAAAGAAAATGAGTAAGTTAACTCCCGAAACGACGATAATTCTAAGATATTATTAACAAATCAATGTTAAAAGATCATATATGATATCATATTAATATATATGATTCTTGTATAATTTAATAACAACTATTTCACCATTATACAGGAGGTTAACCTACCCCAACCAAGGAAAAGTACAAGGTAAGGGTTATTTCACAATCTCTTCATTATCCGAGGTTGTTTATACGTAATAATCTACTGGGATCTCTTTATCATCCACATCCATGTTTCCTTGAAATGTATTTCAAAACATTTTTACTATTTAAAAGAATATGGGTTAAAGTCATTTATACCCTTTTTTGACTTTTTATAAGAGGATTATAAAGGAATCTTTCCGTCGTTTTCAAAACAAGGTCCTTTTTAACCTTTTCGACAGAATTGAGGTAAGAATGTTTTTTTTTTACTTATACGGCGGGTGCGGTTATTTTCCGTCGTTCGTCAAAGCTTTCCTTACAAGATTACAAGAATATTTTCAAGAAAATGTTTTATTTTATATGGCTCTTAAATGATTTCAAAAATAGAAAGAGATATTTCTCTAAAAAGTGCTTTGATTTCATCTATGTCAACATCCTTTAATGGATTTTACGCTTATTTGAAGTTGATTTATTATAATACAAAACTTCTATATTTTATTGAAGGTTTTGTGATATGTTTGACTGTGGATGTGCTATTTTATACCATTCATAGTTTATGGTGAAACTATTGACATTTCGTATGCTAGTTTTAATCTGAATGTTTATGTTATATTTAAAACTTTTCTTCAGATGAATGTGCTAAACAAGTATGTTCCGGGTTGGGGACCGGTAAAAGTAAGCCCTCCAGGTTGGGGACTGGTAAAAGTAAGCCCTCCAGGTTGGGGACTGGTTAAAGTAAGCCCTCCAGGTTAGGGACTGGTAAAAGTATGCCCTCCGGGTTGGTGTCCGGTTATTAGAGGCACTCCGGGTTGGTGTCCGGTTATTAGAGGCACTCCGGGTTGGTGTCCGGTTATTAGAGGCACTCCGGGTTGGGTTCCGGTTAGAAGTAACCCCTAGGTCTTGGGATGAGGCCTAGACAAAGAAATTAACGTTTAGCATTATGCATTCCAACATTATGAAAGTGGTTATTGATTTTTGCATGTGATTATTCGATTAGTAGAATATCCATGTGAATAAGTAAATGGCATTATTTCATTTTACATTTTCCATACTATGTTGATGTCCAAGTTTAAAAGGCTTTTGTTTTAGTAATTCATTGCCTTAAATGTTTATTCTTATTTATGAAAGTTTCCGCTATATTGTTATCCTTACTGGGCATTTGAGCTCACCCCTTTTCTATGTTTTATTTTTCCCAGGACGTGAAGAAGTAAGTTATGAATGACCTGCAGGGATTTTATGAGGGGTTAATAGTGTGGATTGTGGAAACATTATGTTGTTGTATTAGTTTTTCATTTTATGATGTAATGTAAAACTTATGAATATATCTAGTGTTTCCAAGGCTACTAAACCAATCGGTCTTTCGAGATTTGATCTTTCTTGTGATCATGCCAATGTTATGTAATTAATGCACCGACTCTGGGCAACTGGGGTCGGGGCGTTACATATTTACTATAATAAAATATAAATATAATATATATGATTCATCAACCATAATAAATCATCATCAATAGATAAAAAATTAGATATTATATATAATAAAAGGCATGTTTTCCATATATAAATATAATATCTAAAAATAAATATGAAGACCTCTAGCCCAACTCAGATATCATTATGCCATTTCCTCACCCACTACAACCCATTATATCTATAACATGTGTCCAAATCTATGAATTACTTGTGTCCTAAGAGAAAATAGAAATACCTATTCATGTACATAAAATCCCAAGTATTCTACGCAGGTAGGGGTGAGTCCAATAACCTAGTAGGTATTTTCTGTGCCTAAAAAATACTGTTCTACTCTGATAAATTGGATGTGCATGAAATAAATATAATTAGGTGCAGTCGTGTTTATATACCACACCTACCCCAAAACATAACTTGTATAACATAAATAATAACACATTTATACCTTCTTCAACACCATTCCTGGATCCATGTCGTTCCCTAACCCATAAAATACTTATTTTGAAACCATGTGAGAAGGATGGTGAAACCATACACTACAACTAGACTAGTACACAAAGAGGAAGGGTAGGGCCAATGAGATTATGTCAAGACCACACCTGATTACTTGGTTTGGGGAATCATTCAAAACCTACAACCACTTCCGAAACGAATAAGTCACATTCACACATCTATAATTCCAGACCCATCCATTATCACTCAAGAGAGGTCCATCATCATGTGTCACGTCATACCATAACAAAGCCCCTATTACATTTCTTTACCTAATCATGAGTAGAAAAGGTTACTCAATCCATGAACCAAGCCACATAAAGAAATTTTCAATTATAGAAAACGGACCCATACCAGCAGAATCTGTGGACGTCTTCGACCTAATACTTGAATAAATAGGGCAGGGTCATCACACTGACCCATCATCACGGAATCTTGGTTGATCCATCAATCACATTGGCCCATCCCTTAAGACACTAAAGATTCCATCATAAAGTAACTATAATCATACCTATACACTTAGGGAGGTCCATTATTCATACATTCTACATGTGAATGAAATAGAAAATATGTTATACATCTCATATCTTAACTAATTATTTCACCATCAAAGAACTAGTCCCTTGTGATCTAGTCTTGCACATAAGTATTCTATTAGGTCCATATTTCCCATTCCAATCCTATTGGGGGATTCCACTTCCATTGGGATCAACACACCACTTTGATACCATGAGAAAACATTGTCATAGAAAAAACACAATAAGAATCACCATGCATCAAGAATTAAACTAGAAAATCAAAACCAAAAGCACAACAAGAATACATGCTTGGGAAAACTGGGTCCTTACCACCATGAGGTAAAATGTACTAAAAATATATCAAAAAAATCCATCAATAATTTCCTTTAAAACATATCTAATCCCATTTTTAAAAAATTCTAAAATATGAAAAATGTCCCTTTACTAGAACTAGGCCTTCAGTCCAAATATTGTTAAACATACTAAAGCAAAACCCTTTCCCTTTTTGAAATACCATTTCAAATTTAATTTCACAAAAACCCAATTTCCTTTTAATATTCATCTGAATTAAATATTTTTTAAAAGTTACATTTTAAAAATAATGGTTTTATATTTGAAAACCCAATTCAAACGATAAAAAAACTATAATGGGGACACTGATACTCGCTTGTCTAGGGTTCCACTATCATATCGTTTAGCAAGTTAAACATCCATGATGATTTTTAAGACTATGTGATCCTGGCCCATTCTTATAGAAACTCAAAAAAACAATGAATCATGATAGAAAATATAGTAATAAGGCACATAAAATAAAATCATTGCAATACCAAAAGTCTCAAATAATTTCAAGTCCCTATATATCCAATAAGGCCATTCAATTTAATCCTTCAACATGGACATCACTTCCTAGACTCTTCTAAGATCTGAATCAATGATTAAGGACCTATCTCACATCACACATCACAAAAAATTAATTATAATAATTTATAAATAATTTAAATAATTAACTAAACCAGGGCTAATGCCTCAAAACTCCCCAAATGATCCCAAAAATCACTATGAGTAGGTACCAACCTACCCCTGGTCGATAAGAACCTTTAGAATCTGTAAAAATTATAAAATTAATTTATTATAATCAATTTACCAAATTTGAATAATTGGTAACAAAATAATAGGGTGATCCAATGACATCAGAATTGAAATCAACAAGGTGTATTCCACTTCCGGTGCATAACCAAATGTATGATAATAAAAAACCCAAAATTATAAACCTGAATATATGATCAATTTTACTAAAAGTTTTACCAAAACCCTAATTAATTCCATGAAGTATCATACCTCATCGAAAAAACAATTTCATGATTAAGGCCTCCCGGTTCTTCCTCTACGAGCTACACACTAAATACCCATCTTGTGGAGTTATTAAAAACTCCCCTCCATAACAATTATCCTCCTAAAGAAATCATGAAAGTTCTCCAAACATGAAACTAGACCTACCATGGTCATCAAACCATGGAACCACACCTCATTTCATCTCCAACATTCAGTAATCTTTCACTACAAAACATCAAACCTAGATCCCCAACACACCGACTCTCTTCTAGAAAACCTGGATTGATCATTGAACCATCATAACCACACATCAAACAAAGCATTATATTTTTTTCCAAAATAACCACGTCTAATTTCCATGAAAATATACAATTTAATCCTCCTATGGATGAACATCCTCAAAAAATCTTATCTTCACCCTCTAAATCTTCACCACATCACCCAAACATGATTCCCTACTCCAAGAGGCTTCACCACACCTCCCAAAACACCTACACAAAGGTATAGCCTTACCCTCATGGTATTTACTTCATCAGTTCTACAATCAGACACATTTATCATTATAATCCACCTAGGGAATCAAGGATCCTTTGATCTGACTAACCCAAAGAACATGATACTAGCACATCAAGACCAACACACATGCATCAACTCCAACCAAAACCACATCTGAAATCACCACTAGGATTTTCCAATCATTAGAATTCTCCTATAACTTAATTCATCCACAAACAAGTTTAACTAGTCCAATGACCCTTCAAACACAAGTGTCTCAATCCAAAAATTAATTGATGCTCCCCACTATATAATTATCTTTATCACTGCCTCTCTAGCAATAATCTCCTCCAAACTATAAAAACCAATTTCCCAGCATCACAAACCTCACCATATCAAAATTTTGAGATATTTCCTAATATCATTTTTGAATCCAAAAACATTAAAACACCAATATCAAATCATCTCGATAATTTTGGTGCTCCGCACTATAAGAAAAATCTACCCAGGGTATATTCCAACTAGTGGTTATCCCACCAATTGTAATATCCTAATCAACTAAAATTAAACGATTCCTCATCATAGACCCAAATGAAATAAGCATAAATTAGTCTAACCTACAAAACCTCATAATCCCCAAGGCTTCATCATGTGGCTCCAAAATATATCAAACACACAATCCCACTGTAGTGGCTCCCACAGACATCTATCCCACGATCCCACAATGCGTTTCTCTAAAAATATCCACAACAAACCTTTATCTTGCACAATTAACCACCAAATTACTCCCTAGGAAACTATTGAAAATATCAAAAATTGGTTTACATAGAAACTATATTCTTTTCCTATACCATAAAAAAATCCACAGACACTCTCCAACCTCACTGGGTGAGTTCCAATCAATAACAACAATTATGTCTTGAAAACAAATCAACCATTTAGGACACCAAATCCAAGTATCAAATCTAAAAAAATGGGTTTCCATAGGAAAAAGTTTCTTATATTTATGAACCCATTTCCAAAAACATTTAACACACACTAAAACACCTATATTTACAAAACACTCCTTTACATCTAAGGGGTTTCCTTCAAAACTGAAATCAATTGAAATCCCTACCCAAACTAGTTACTTTCGCAAAAAATATAAATTTTCAAAATCCATTTTGAAATATAGATTCAAAATAAAATTTTTCCAATATTTCCATAAACAATAATTACTCATTTATTTCAAAAACACTGACTCCATGGGCCATTTCATATAAAACCAACCCTATAAATTGTTTTTTCAAGCCTTATGCCACCACATGAGTTTTTATTTTCAAAAAATTGTTTTTATCAAGAGTAAAAACCATAAAAAGGTTTCCATATGTTGGATAATCAATAATAATTAGAATAAAAAAATCATCCCCTTGTATCCATATCAATATAATCACCCATTAAAATATATAATTGAAAAAACATTTCTATTACAAGTTTCCTCAATTGATATTGATTATTATGCATTGTCATGTCAAACAACACCTACAATAAGTGTGTGTATCATACCTCTAACATTCCATTATCATGATGCACGTAAAACTCACTAAAACCTAGCAAAGCCATATGACTCATCCCAAGTATCATCCATACCATGTTAGGACTCTCAATCCAAACCAACACGTCACCCATCCTCGACAATCTAATTCCTAATCTGGACATCCCCTTAAAAATTGAGTCTCAACTAATGTCATGTTGGCCTGGAATACGCTTGGTCAACCACCTGAGTCCTGACATTCTATATTAACATATAACTATTATATCCATACCAAATATAATCTCATACAACTTTTCAATGCCTTAACTGATATTTTCCTAACAACACCCAATCAGGGATCTCAAATGACCTCAGGCATGTCTCTTAATACTCCAAAGATTATCGAATAGCAGTGAGGTCCTAACATAGTCATAGGGATACTATTACATATAATAAAATTAGTAAATATTCTACATGATTCATCAACCATAATAGAGTATTAGAATTATAAAATAACATTAGGAATCATATAAAAAAAAGAATTATGGTCGGTACATATAGATGATAACTAAAAATAAATACAATAGCATCTAACCAAACTCAAATACCATCCTACTAAATACCCATACTCCACAACCTACTATAACTATAATAATTTTACATCTCTATGAGGTACCTATTTCCAGAGAGAAAATTGTAATATCTATACACATACATTGAAACCTATGTCATGTATGCAGGTAGGGTGTGAGTTTTTAACCTAGTAGGTATCCCTTATGACTTAACTATGATGAGTGTTTTTTTGGTTAATTGGATGTTCATGAAATACATATCAGTAGGGGTATTTAGTTCCATGAAACAAACCCAACCAAAAAAACAACATGCAATGCACAAATATTCACGGAGGAATACCTATTTCAGCACTGTGCTAGGATCTTTTTTGTTAAATAATCCACAAAATACCTACTTCGATAACATGCTAGAATAATGGAGAAACCACCCACCATAACCCTACACATACCTAAAGACATAGGGTAGGGTCAATAAATAATATGTCTATACCACACTCGAATATTTCGGGTGGGGAATCATACAAAATATTAACCCACTACCCAAAGGAATAGGGCAAGATCACACGTCGATAAGTCCTCACCCATACCTTCTCACTAAATGGAGGCCTATCATCATGTGTTGCATCATACCATAACCTAGAACCCATGGTGGTTTTTGGACCATTCCCACTAATGAAATTTCACATAATCCATGACCCAATCCATTCATGGAAAGGTCCAATTCATGCACATAATCCCATCATTGTAGACTCTATGGAGTTGCTTGACCTAATTCATGAAGGTAAAAAGCATTATCATCACAATGAATCATCTTTGTAGACACTATGGAGGTCCATCAATCACACTGTAAAGCCTATACAGACTCTAGGGAGGTCATTTTTAATCACCCAGATCTATCCCTGCACACTGAGGGCGTCTGTCAATCATACAATTTACACGTGCAAGTAGCAAAAATAGGGAATGTGGCCCATATTCAACTCAATATCCCACCATCATAGTTCCAGCCCTTAAAACCTAGTATGGCATACATGTATTGACCTAGGTCTCTTAGACCCATCCCAACCCTCTTGGGGTCTATCAATTTCATCCAGATCAGCCCACCACTTTGATACCAAGAGAAAAAATCATAAGTCAAAACACACAATAATAATCACCATGCATCAAGAATCAAACCAGAAAATCACAACCAAAAACACCAAAACCATAAAAACATGGGTAAATTAGGGTGCTTCCCCCATGAGGTAAAATGGATCAAAAATGATATCAAACCAACACCTCCTGAACTCCCTTAGAAACCCAACCAATCTATTTTTAAACTAATTCAATAAGTCCCCATATTCCACTTTACTCACACTAAAATCACATAAAACATCCTAAAATATACCCCTTTCCCATTGTAATATACCATTTCAAAACTCATTTCAGAAAAATAAAATTTCCATTGAAACATAATTTCAATAAATTACTATTTTTAAAGTTACATTTTTATAAGAAATGCATTTTCCCTTTGAAACAAAAACACACACTGCCATGAAACCCCATAAGGAGGGCATTTGAAACTCAATTGACTAAGGCACCACTATGAGGCCATTTAGAAATCTATCTTTACATAATAAATTTTAGGCTAATGGAATCCCATACCATCCTTATGTAAACTCACCAAAACCATGTATCACAATGTAATATATACTAATTAGGAACATTAAAATAATTTAAGGATCGAGAGTCTCAAATAACGTCAAGGCCTTCTACCTCAAACATGGTCATCCACATTAATCACTCAGCCGGACCATCACTTCCTAGATTCATCTAGGATTCACCTTAAATTTCAAGTCCCTATATCACATAAAACATAAAAAAATTATTTAAATAGTTTATAATTAATTTAACCAATTAAAAAAATTGAAATAATTCCTCAAAAATCACCTAGTGGTCCAAAAAATCACTCTAAGCCCAAACTAACCTCTTGTGGGTCCATGAACAATTTATTAATCCAAAAACATCATCCAATTTATTAATTAGTTAATTTTAAACAATTTATAAAATTTAAATAACATGTGAAAACTTACAATGCACTATAACAACACTAGAATCATGATCAACAGGGTATGTTCCATATCCGAAACACCCCCAAAACGGCACCATGAAAAACTGCAAAATTTTGAACTCAAATTGATGGTAAATTTTATCATAATTTATCTAAAACCATAATTATATCTATATGGTGACATAACTCACATAAAATAGTGAAGAAATTCATGATCATGGTCCTTGGAGACATCCTCTATGAGCCGCATGAAACATCCCCATCATGTGTGATTATTTTTCCATGGTTTGGGGAAATCATCCATCCCAAAACCCTTTAGATCAAACCAAAATCAAATAATAATGAAAGGAAGAATAAAGGAGGAGATGAGAGATGAGATCTCAACTAAAACCAAAATTCAAAATACCACCAGACCACCTAGATTGAAATTCACCAAAGGGTGAATAAATGGGATGGAGTACTGGTCAAAATGGATTCTTCATAACTCCCTACTTCTAAAACATAATGGGGAAAATAAGGAAATTACCATCCATCCTCTATGTTGGTTAGAGTGGATACTCAAGAGGGGGTTGAATTGAGTTCCAATTAAAATTTCTGTTAAAAACATTTAGGATTAAAACCCCCAAATGAAAACAGCCATGTCAATTAAGGCAGTAGAGATATAAATGACTTATTGTTCAATAGGTTTCTCAAAGGTTGATTACTCCTCAGTTGAATCAGTATAATCAGTATGAGAACAAATTAATCTTTTGAAACATGTTTACTAAAAGAATCACAAATACACACTAACGAGAACTAACTATTAGAGTGAGTGTAAAAACAGATTTCTATCTTTGTAAATGTAAGCACAACAGATAAATGTAAAACATATTAGTGAAGGATAAAAACAACAACTTAAACAAGAGGTTTAGTCTTAAGTCAAGACCTAGTTCTATCCACTTGGTGATCACCTGCAACCAAGAAATTATATTAAAAGTGATACACAACCTGTATCGGGCTTTACAATAGTTTTCACGAAATGTCCAGGTTTTTCAACCTCTACCACAGTTATACATTGGAAAAGTAAACTACCAATACATACTAGGCTTCTTCCACAGTTATACATTGGAAACAAATGTAGAGAGAGTTTGGTATGTGGATTTTCAGTATCCCTCAGTTCAAGAACAAGAGTCAGTGTGTGTAACATAGACACACTGCTCACAAATGTAATGTACTTAAACACAGTAGATCTAAAGATAGTAGGGATAAGTTTAGAATGCTATGTTGTGTTGGAAGATCAGCTCTGGAGTCATTGGAATGAAGGAAATGAATTTTTGGTTCTTCTCTACAAGTTGACTCCAAAATAGAGTGTCACAACTTCTAGGTTCTGACTTCAAGATGTAGAGATGATCAGATTCATGGGTTTAAATCTCTTTGTATCACACCAATATAGCTTGAAAAGATTATTTTAATATATCTTCGTGAAGCTCTGTGTTCTTTAGAATACGTGCTCGAGTGTTCTTCACCTTTTTTTGTATATTTGGGTTATGTATGTGTCTCTATTATGTATATTCAATATGTCCACACTTCTCTCTTGTTTATGTGTCTTCTATTGATGTATGTATCTACTCATATATATATATATATGTGTGTGTGTGTGTACTTTTCCAGATGAGCTTTTTCCATTTGGTTTAGCAGGGCCGACAAGAGAAATGTTTCAACCATGTGTGGTCTTCCTCGTACATCATACTATCTCCTGATATTCCTAAAAATAACATTAAATAATGTCAGGTGCATTAATATGTCCGGACATGACCATTATAATAATAATAATAAAATTGGTAAAGAAAATAATAAAATATAATAAGACTGGTAGCAGATGCATGTCACACGGTAGACTTCAACGGTAGTCTCTACAAATGTGGACTTCATCGGTAGGCTATTAAACTGTGGGCTTCATTAGTAGGCTTGATCAGTGGTATACTTCAACAGTAAGTTTCTAATGGAAGCTTTGTAACATCAGACTTCTTCAATAGTGACCTTTCTAATAGTAAACTTATCTCAACAGGTAATTTCATTAACAGTGGAATATGTCCATCAGTAGACTTTGAACAACAGTGGATTATCTCAATAGTAAGAGTTGTCTAGTGGTAGCCTCCTACTAATGGTAGACATGTCCAACTGTAGACTTGAATAGTGAAGCTCTTAATCAGAAGACTTGAGAAAGAATCTGACAGTGAACTTCTAACAGAAGCCTTGTCACAGCAGTGACCTTGTAACGGTGACTCCTTGTCTGTGAGCTTTGATAAGCTGATCAACGGTAGACTTGTGACAGTAACCTTGTACCGGTATATTAGTGACAGTAAATCTTCAATAGTAACCTTCTAGGATCAGTGACCTAGAGTAACAGTGAGATATAACGGTGACCTTGAACAGAAGGCTCTTACCAGGAACCTTTAACAGTGAACTTATATTTTGATAAATGTTAACTATAAGCTTATATGACTAAATTATGAGACTAAGAATATAAATTGTTCAAGATAAACAATATAGATACAGATTAAAAAGAGTTATCAAATGGCTTAATATATCATGATCAATATTTAAGCATGATTTGGGATTATCAAAATAGGTGAGTCCAACAATCTCCCCCTTTTTGATAATCACAAATTATGCCAGTTTGTATTAAAGATAGATAACACATATAATACAGTTACTAAACATAGATAAAAAATGTATCAAGTAATCCGAGATTAATAAGAGTGTAAAAATATAAAAAATTGGTACATGGTATCAGAGATAAAGGCAGAAAAGATTCAATCATAGGATCAAATTAGAATAGTAACACATTTCTCCCCAATGTCATGATCACATTTCTCCCCAATCACATGATTAGTCTAGAATTAACATAGTATTTCTCCCCCTTTGTGATTAGAAAAAAGAAACACAAATAGAGAGAAATGATAAAACTTGTATTAATGAAAGTACATTAAATGACCCAAAAAGAATACAAAGTACCTATCAAAAGACATAAACAGAATCAATCCACATCATCCATAGGTAAGTGGTCTTTTCCTTTGGAAGAAGAAGATGGAGGATGAGCAAGTGGATCAGTATGTTTAGGAATTGCTGTAGGAATGGTTGGAGGGGCATCAACAGAAGCTCTTGTGGGTCTGTAGTGGGTAGCTTGCTGAGGTATCACTAGAGTAAGGCTTCTGATAGCTTCAGCAGGAGACATCATGGAAGAACCACTGGGTTGAGATGTAGGTAAGGCAGGAGGTATGATGACAGGGGTACAATCCACATGGAGAAAGGGTAGAAGAAGGTTTCTGAAATCCATAATAATGCTTCCTCCTCTTTCCATGGTAGATAAAAAATCATCTTTATTCTACAAATATTTATCCAAAGCAGGGGTCAATTCTCTTAGTTTGCTGACTGACTCCTTTAATTCCTGAGTCACTGGAGGCAGCTTCATATTCTCTATCAAAATATTGAAGTGTTTTGTCATTTGGTGCTTAGTATAAATCTTCTCAAAGTAAGAATCTACCTTATTCTTAATGGATTCCTGAGTAGCAGTAGCGGCTCAAAAGTGTTCACAAACACAACTGTTGACTTCCCTCATGGTAGAAAGTACCTGAGAATCAGAGGAGCCACTGGTACTGGCCTTAGCAAGCACTTCCTGGATCACATTTCTGATCTGGTCAGTGTTCACAGTCGAGCTAGATGAGGGAAGGGGTTTGACCAAGAAAGATACTTTCTCTTTGAAAGACTGAGTCAAATTACCAATCACCTTCTAAACAAGTGCATCCTAACTGTTCATCTGTTCTTTGACTGATGTATTAAAATCCTAAAAAATGTCCACAAACTGCTTGACTACCTCTTTGATATATCAAATCTTAGCATTCACTTGGTTTTGAGAATTGATTATGGAAGTCAATGAAGAAACCGATTGTCTCAGAGCAACCACAGCTCCTGTCCAGCTTTCAATTTGAGTATGGAACACTTTAACCTCATTCAGCATGTCTTTCACTGGACTGGACACATCACATCCCAGAGATTGCTCCAGGGATTTCTCCACATTCTTCATCTCTTCAACAAGGTTATTCTTCAAATCTACCATTTATTCTTTCAGTGCCTTTTTCATTTCAACTTTTAAGAACTCAAGGTCCTACTTGGTTTCCAAATTGTCAGCCACAACTACTGGAATACTTTAAAGTAGGATAACAGAATCCATTTGAGGCTATTATTCCTCATCAGAATCTCCATAATTGAGTCCAAGTACCATGTATCCTAGATCTGATGACCAAACCTCTATGTCAAATAGCACAGAAACTGAACCAAGATGCTCCTCCTCACTTAGAGATCTCTCTTGAGTATTCTCCTCTACTTGTTCTACTCTAGGTAACTTCACAACCTCCTCTAAAACTCCAGTAGATTCAACAACAGTTTGCACTATTGGTTCACCAGTAGGGTGAGTCACAGCCTCCACTGAGTCATTAATGACTTCCATATCAATGGCAGTAGATGACACTCCTGCTTTCTGATCAGACCCTGTCATGTCTATATTATCTATCAAAGGGATCAAACTGAGCTCTTCTTTTTCATTGTCCTCATCATCAACTTTAGAAATAGTCTCTTTTCCTTCATCCTTATCACAAGCCTCCTCTGTCTTATGAGTAGAATTATTTGACTCGGTAGCCTCATCTTCTTTAGAGGTGTCCTTGAAAATATTCCGAGATGCTTCTTCTTCTTCAGTGGTCTTAGTATCACTGTCCTTCAGAACATTCTATCTTCTTTGCAGTTCTTTTGAAGGTCTAGCTGCTCAGAAAGCTACTATCCTTACAGGAATGTTAGAAAAATTAGGATCACTCCCATCATCAATGGGAGTGTTTTCTCTTGTAGAGTCCACATCACCTTCAACTTCCTCCTCCTCATCTAAATAAGCCGGTTCTGTCTCATCAGGCTTCAGACCTGGATCTCTCTTGTCTTTTGGCCTAGATGGGTGTGTAGTAGGGTCAAACGTTTCATATAACTTTCCTTATCATTCACCCATGACTTCTTCCAGACATTCCAGCTAATTTTCATGAATTTTCAAATCACCTTGGATATGAAAACACTTTTCTTGTCCACTATCATCTCTTCTTGATTTCCATCCACACCCTTTACCTTTATCATTATTGAAATTATCTTGGCATGGAATAGGGCATTGGATTTTGAGCTTGCTATAGTCATATCCACCAATTGCGCCATCAGTAACCTATATAGGTTAATCTTCCTTCCATGCTTCAGTATGTACATCAGGAATATGTCATGGTACTTCAGCACTACAAAATCTCGTCTCCTGGGACTAATTACATGCTGAATGAACTTAAACAAAATCCTGTATTCTCCATTAATCTCATCTGCAATGATCTTCCTTGATTTTCCATTTCCTGTCAGTTCTTCCAGAGCTTTTTCATACTAAAAACATCACTGTCTAGAGGATCCACTCTAGAGTAGTAATCATATACTCCTTCATGAGGAACTCTCAAACAGGCATCCCACTCAGCAGACGAGAAACTGACTTCATTGCCATTGACTCTGGATATTAGGTTATGCACATCATCTTCCTCTTCGAACTTCAGATATTCATATAATTGTTTCACAAGCTTTGGGTAGTATGGTCCATTGTTGTTGGGAAAGCATTCATTCCATCCTTGGGCATTTAGTAATTCCAGTACTAATGACTTGCTCGATAGTAGCCATTCTTCACTTAACTCCTTCTCAGAAAAGATTTATCTCTTGGTCAGATGCGGGTTGACAGGTCCCATCGGGGTATTACTAGTGCCACTAGATTCGGCTGGAGTTCTCTATGGCCTTGGCACATCTTCATTGACAATCGGGGGTCGCTTGGTTCTAGCCATGGAGATTGAAGTGGTTCGAGGGTTTAGATAAAGAGTTAGGGTTTAGAGATTTCGAGAGCAAGGTTCAAGATTGAGTGAGGAAGGTGGATTGAGATATACTCGTCGCCTTCAGTTTTATCATTTAGGGATTAAAACAAAACAAAATAAAAATAAAAATAGGAATAAAAATGGTTCGAATTCCTGCAAAAATAAAGACAAACAGCGAGGTATCCAATAGTGAGATGTACAAGTGAGGTACACCAGTGAGGTGCAACAGTGAGGTGTAATAGTTAGGTTTATGAGTGAGGTCCAACTGTGAGGTCTAACAGTGAGGTCTAATAGCGAGGTCTAACAGTGAGGTCTAATAGTGAGGTCTAATAATGTGGTCTAACAGTGAGATCTAACAATGAGGTCTAACAGGTCTAATAGTGAGATCTAACAGTGAGGTCTCTTATGCTAAAGTTAATCATACCTAACTCATGTTTGATGTAATTTAACCTCTCAGAATTCAAAGGATTTGTGAATATATCAGCCAATTTATGTTCAATACTAATGAATTCAAGAGTGATATCACCCTTTTAATAATGATCCCTAAAAAAGTGACGTCTCACATAAATATGCTTTGTCCTAGCATGAGATACTGGATTTTTGGAAATGTTAATAGCACTTGTATTGTCACACTTTATAGAGACATGTTTGAATTGATATCTGTAGTCCAGTAAAGTTTGTTTCATCCACAGAATTTGAGCACAACGACTACCAGCAGCTATGTATTCAGCTTCGGCAGTAGATAATGCAACATAATTCTACTTCTTACTTCACCAAGATACTAGTGACTTGCCTAAAATGTGACATGTCCCAGAGGTGATTTTCCTATCTAACTTGCAACTGAAAAAATCAGCATCAGAATAACTCAATAGATCAAATGATTGTCCTTTTGGATAAAAAAATCCTATGTTAGGAGTATATTTGAGATATTTAAAAATCCTTTTAACAACAGTTAAAAGAGACTCTTTTGTATTGGCTTGAAAGCAATCACACATGCATACACTAAAAATAATGTCAGGTCTGCTAGCAGTAAGATAGAGTAGACTCCCTATCATACCTATGTAGTTGGTTTGATCCACTGGTTCTCCAGCTTCATCAGTATCCAACTTACAAGTGGTACTCATAAGTGTGTCACTACCTTTACTACCATCTAAAGAAAAAGGTTTTAAAGGATCCTTAATTTATATATTTTGATTCAAAACAATCCCATTTTTATTTTGAAAGATCTGAAAAATCAATACATAATGAATTTTTATAAGATCCAAAAATAATATCATCCCCATAAATTTTTACTATAAAAATATCTTTATAAATCCATTTAATGAAAAGAGTAGGATCAGCAATCCCTTTGGTAAAACCTTTTGAAATAAGAAAAGAGTTGAGCCTATCATACCTTGCTCTTGGAACTTGTTTTAAGACATATAAAGCTTTAGATAGTTTAAAAACATGATTGGAAAAATGGGGATTTTTAAAACCAGGAGGTTGTTCAACAAAAACATCCTCAACTATATACCCATTTAGAAAAGCACTTTTAACATCCATTTTGATAATTTTTGAAATTCAGATGAGCTGCATATGCAAGTAGTATCCTAATGGATTCTAGTCTAGCTACAGGTGCAAAGGTTTCCTCATATTCTATTCCTTCCTCTTGACTATATCCTTTTGTAACTAGCCTAGTTTTGTTTCTAACTATATTCCCAGACTCATCAACTTTGTTCCTAAACACCCATTTAGTGCCTATGGTCAAAGTGTCCTTAGGTATTTACACTAATTCCCAAACTTTGTTTCTTTCAAACTGATTTAGTTCTTCTTGCATAGCCATTACCCAAAATTCATCATTGATATCATCATTAATATTTTTGGGTTCAAGCTGTGAAAGAAAAGCTTTATGTTCAACCTAGTTTCTTAGAGAAGCTCTAGTTTGTGTTCCTTTATTTAAATCGCCTACAACAGCATCTGGAGAATGATTCTTGAGAGTCCTAATACCTCTAAGAAGGGTTGAACTAGATTCTTCATTATTTCCTGTTGGTTCAGAATCAGCAAGTGCATATTTTGGATAATTTCTAGAACTGGATACTTTTATAGGGGATTCACTATCCTTATCATTAAGTTTCAAATTTGACAAATATTCTTCAATATTTTTAAGAGAGGTTTTAGGATCATGTGGATCTATCTCATCGAATTTGACATGAACTGATTCTTCCACACAATTGGTTTTTTTATTGAACACTCTATAGGATTTACTTGAGATAGAGTAAACCAGGAAAATTCCTTCATCACTTTTGGGAGAAAATTTGTCAATATTATCTTTAGTATTAAGAATAAAGACTTTGCAACCAAAAACACTGAAGTAATTAACCATAGGCTTCCTATTATTCCAAAGATAATAAGGGGTCCTTTTTAGAACAGGTCTAATTAAAACTCTATTGATAACATAACAAGCTATATTTACAGCGTTAGCTAAAAAATAAATAGGTAAGTAATACTCATTAAGCATGGTCCTTGCAATTTCTTGAAGTGTCCTATTTCTTCTTTCAACAACTCCATTTTGTTGAGGTGTCCTAGGGGAATAAAAGGTGTGATTATAGCCATTATGTGTGAAGTAGGATTCAAACTCATGATTCTCAAACTCATGGCCATGATCAGTTCTCAGGGTCTTAATTCTATGTCCACTATGATTTTCTACAGACTTGGAATATTTAATAAAGTAAGAACAGGCTTCACTTTGGTAAGATAAAAAGTTTACACAAGTATACCTAGAAAATTCATCTACAAGAACATAAAAATAGTGCTTCCCATTTAAACTTGAAACTCTTGATGGTCTAAACAAATCCATGTGAACCAACTCAAGTGGTTGAGAAGTTGAAACTTCTTTATTTGGTTTTAAAGAAACTTTGTGTTGTTTTCCCTTTTGACAGGGATTACACACTTTATCAATTGGGAATTCTAATTTAGATAAGTCTCTAACTAAACATTTCCTAGATAGATTCATAAGTGAGTGAACATTACAGTGTCCTAACCTTCTATGCCACAACCAATTTTCTTTATGAAAATCATTAAAGCAGGAAATATTTTGTTTGGATAAGTATTTTAAATCAACATCATATACATTCTCATTTCTACATGCAGTGAAGACTAAATCATTTTTCGAATTAAAAACATTGAATGAATCATTTTAAAATTTTACATTAAATCCATCATCACATAACTGAGATATGCTAAGTTAATTATACTTTAATCCATCAAAAAAAAGTACTTTAGAAATTAATATTGTATCTGGGTTACCAATCTGGCCTAAGACGATGATTTTTCCTTTTCCATTGTCACCAAAGGTGGCTTGCCCACCATCAAAATTAATTAGACTCTTGAAGAAATAATAGTATCCTATAATATGTCTTTAACATCCAATGTCATAGTACTGTAGGGTCTTACAGGAACTCTTTAAACAACTTCTCTACAAAATAGATTAAACATGGGGTAATTTTGGTACCCAGATTTTCTTGGGTCCAGAGAGGTTAGATAGTAAAACATTGGGAACCCATATTTGCTTTATAGGTTTTCTAAGATCAACAAGAAAATTTTAATACATAAATACTTTGTTAGGTCCTTTAGATTTTTTTTTTGAAAAAGATGGTCCAGAACTAGCAGTGAACTGTCCAAATTTTGGAACAAATTTGGTTTTGCTAATTTGTCTCTGTCTAGGCTGATATCCGAAACTAGTTGTATATTTTGGAGCAATATATTTTCCTAGAAACTGTGTCAAGGTATCCCTACCAGCAGTGAACTTCTCAATATACTTTCTTAATTATTCATTAGATAAGTTTAACTCTTTATTTTCCTTTAGCAGTGTAGTAAATTTCTCTTTTTTTCTATGTCCATATTTGACTTGTAATTCGCATTTAAAGCATGCTGTCTTTTTAATGAATTATATTTTTCCTTGGGTTCATTAAAAGTGTCCTAAAGCATTTTTAAATATTCAAATAATTCTTCCTTAGTCATATATTAATTATTATGAGAGTCACATTCATTCCCAAAATAATTAGTATTATGCACCGCAGAATTAATTGTTTCCTCAGATGTCACTGTCAAAAAATATAGATTGGCATGTTTGTTCTGTTCTAAGTCTGAAGCATTAGATTCACTCGAACTGTCTTCTGAAGCACTCCAGGTTGCATTCATAGATTTCTTGTACTTCTTGTCCTTATAATCATATTTCGTTTTCAATTTTAACTTTGGACAGTCAGCCTTGATGTGTCCTTTCCTCTTGCATTCATAGCAGACTATATCATCTTCCTTATCAGATTTCTTCTAATCCTTCTTATACTTACCTTGTTGATCATACTTACCCTTGTAATTTGGTTTTCTGAAAAACATATTCTTCCTATAGAACTTATTAAATCTTATAGATATTTGAGCCATTTCTTTATCACTTTTTGAATCTGAATCTTCACTAGTTGAAATTTCAGTAGGTACATGTATTTTCTCTTGGTCTTTGCTCTTTGAAGTAGTAGACTTGAATGCCACAGATTTTCCCTTGGGTTCATCATATTCTTCTTTTTTAACCTTCAGTTCTTCTTCATAAATCATTATTTTACCAATCAACTCTTTAACAGGTAGCTTGAAGATGTCACATGACTCTCGGATAGACACAGAAGTGCCTATCCATCTATCTGGAAAACATCTCAATATTCTCATGATTTGCTCCTTCTATGGAACAACTTTTCCCAGTGAACTCATGTTGTTGATAATCTCATTAAACTTGAGGAACATGTCAGAAATGGGTTCATCAGGTTTCAGTTTAAAATTATCATATTTAATAGTATAAGTATTTAATCTCATTTCCGCCACGTTGGTTGTTCCTTCATGAGAAACAGCCATGGTGTCCCAGATTTCATAAGTTGTTTTACATGTAGAAATTAGGTTAAATTCATCATATCCTAAAGAGCAGTAAAGGGAATTCATAGATTTACAGCTATTGTTATAGTCAGACTTTGTAGCATCATCCCAGGTAGATCTAGCAGTTTTGGGGATCTCATATTCTGGTTCTATATCATACCAAATATCAAAACCAATACTTTCCAAATGAATTATCATTTTAATTTTCCATTGATAATAATTCACACCATTAAATAAAGGTGTCATGTTAGTAGCAGAAACATCTATTATATTGTCCATAACTAGATTTTAGAAAAAATATTAAAGAGATAAAATTTAGAACTAACAGAAATTTAAGATATTTAGGATAAAACTAATATCACAGTTTGAAAAATAGAGGGTTTGAAAACTTTTTATAAATAAAAAAGTTTCCTCTCATAACAAATTTGGGTCGGAGTGGATACTCAAGATGGGGGTGAATTGATTTCCAATTAAAATTTCTGTTAAAAACTTTTAGTATTAAAATCCCCCAAATAAAAACAGCCTAGTCAATTAAGGCAGAAGAGATATAAGTGACTTATTGTTAAACAAGTTTCTCAAAGGTTGATTACTCCTCAGTTGAATCTGTAAAATCAGTATGAGAACAAATTTAACTTTTGAAACAAGTTTACTAAAAGAATTAAAAATACAGAATAACCAGAACTAACTATCTGAGTGAGTGTAAAAACAGATTTCTGTCTATGGAAATGTAAGCACAACAGATAAATGTAAAACATAGTAATGAGGATGAACACAAAAACTTAAACAAGAGGTTCAATATTAAGTAAAGACCCATTCCTCTCCACTTGGTGATCACCTTCCACCAAGAAATTATATTAAAAGTGATACATACCCTGTATCGGGCTTTACAATAGTTTTCAAAAACTGTCCAGGTTTTGTAACCACTACCACAGTTATACGTGGGAAATGTAAACTACCAAGCCATACTAGGCTTATTACACATTTATACATGGGAAAAAATATAGAGAGAGTTTGGTATGTGGATTTTAGTATACCTCAGTTCAAGAACAAGATTCAGTGTGTGTAACACAGACCCACTGCTCACAAATGTAAAGTACTTAAACATAGTAGTGATAAAGATAGTAGGGATAAGTATAGAATGCTCTGTTGTGTTGCCAGATCAGCTCTGGACTTGTTGAAATGAAGGAAATGATGTTTTGGTCCTTCTCTGCAAGTTGAATCCAAAACAGAGTGTCGCAACTTCCAGGTTCTGACTTCCAGATGTAGAGATGATCAGCTTCTTGGGTTTAAAGCTCTTTTTAGCACACCACTACAACTTGAAAATGTTCTTTCAAAAGATCTTAGTGAAGCTCTATGTTCTTCAGAATACGTGCCCGAGTTTTCTTTACCTTTTTTTATATATTTTCGTGTTGTATGTGTCTCTCTTATGTATATTCAATATTTCCACACTTGTCTCTTGTTTCCGTGTCTTCTATTGATGTTTGTCTCTACTCATATATATATATATATATATATATATATATGTGTGCGTGTGTACATTTCTAGCTGAGCTTTTTCCAGTTGGTTCAGCAGGGCCGACAAGAGAAATGTTTCACCCACGTGTGGTCTTCCTCGTACATCATACAATCTCCTGATATGCTTGCAAATAACATTAAATAATGTCAGGTGAATTAATATGTCCAGAAATGACCGTTATAATAATAATAATAAAATTGGTAAAGAAAATAATAGAATATCATTAGACTGGTAGGAGATGCATGTCACACAGTAGACTTCAACGGTAGTCTCTACAACTATGGACTTCATCAGTAGGCTATTCAACTGTGGGCTTCATCATTAGGCTTGATCAGCTATAGAATTCAACAGTAAGTTTCTAATGGAAGCTTTGCAACATCAGACTACTTCAACAGTGACCTTTCCAATGGTAGAATTATCTAAACAGGTAATTTCATTAATAGTGGAATATGTCCATCCTTAGAATTGAACAACAGTCAACTATCTCGACAGTAGGAGTTATCTAGAGGTAGCCTTCTACTAACGGTATACATGTCCAACTGTAGACTAAAATAGTGAATCTCCTAATCAGAAGACTTGAGAAAGAATCTGACAGGGAACTTCTAACAGAAGCCTTGTCACAGTAGTGACCTTGTAACTGTGGATCTTTGTCTATGATCTTTGATAAGTAGATCAACGGTAGACTTGTGACAATAACCATGTACCGGTATATCAGTGACAGTAAATCTTCAGCAGTAACCTTATAGGATCAATGACCTAGAGTAACAATGAGCTATAACGGTGAACTTTAACAGAAGGCTCTTACCAATAGCCTTTAGCAGTGAACTTATATTTAGATAAATGTAAACTGTAAGCTGATACAAATAAATTACGAGACTAAGACTATAAATTGTTCATGATAAACAATATAGATACAGATTAAAAAGAGTTATAAAATGGCTTAATATATCATGATCAATATTTTAGCATGATTTGGGATTATAAAAATAGGTGAGTCCAACACTCTATTTTTAAAAATCACCCAAGAAGCCCACCAGATAGTTGTTTGGGGCTCACCGATGTTCCAGACAGTGGCCCTAGGCCACAGGTCAGACCACCAGCTAGTAAAAGGCTACTGGCTACTAAACATTAGCAGCCCAACCACCCCAGATCTTATTTGGCACACTCCTAAACCCCATGGGTCAGCACTAAGGCCTAAAGTTAATTATTAAAACTAACCCTTCATGATTTAAAAATTCTTTAGATTATAATCCAAACACGATCCCATGAAAATAACCCACCACCAAATGGAGAATTTAAATTCCCTTAGGAATTTCAAGCCCCTAACGATGCATAGCATAACATTTGTTTTTTTGTAATCCCATCTACCTATAATAATAAAGTACTTTTTATTTAATTTCTATTAATATTAATTATATGAATTATATTTTATTTATTTCAATAAATTTAATTAGAATCTTTCTTTAATAGATATTATTTTAATTTAGTAATACAAAAATACAAAAAGCAATAAAAAATATATCTTTAAAAATATATATTTTAAATAATAAACGATTTTATCATTATTTATAACCAATTAATAATCATTTTATGAAAAATTATTCAATTTTTATGTATATTAAAATTAAATTTCACTAAATTTCATAATCCAAATATTATAAATGAAACTTGCAAACATATAATATATAATAAATATTATTTTATTAAATAAAACCAATTTCATTGGCCATGAATCATTAAATTTTTATTCATTATAAATCAATTACTATTTATTAGATTCTATTTACATATTTTATTATTCATTAGATGCATTTCATCAATCCATTTCATTTAAATTATTTTTTAAAATGTAATGAATTTAATAAAAATACTTATTTCTTAAAAAATAATTTATGTTGAATAAAATGAATTTTCAAAAATGAATTGGTATTGTTTTAATCTATTCATAAATAATTTATTTTGATTCAAAAAAAATTATATTTAAAATATATATATTTAACCTCTAGATAAACATTATTTGTGTAAACTATATAATTGTAATTATGAACTAGTATTATACTCAATGGTTATTTACACCTTAATAATGATCAAATAATTAATATATTACCCACATTACATTATATTAATTCACACAATTCAATCTTTACAAATCACACATCTCATTATTATAGTTTTCATTAAGGATGTTAAAATTTTCTTCTTCATTTCATGATTTTTTTTTGTCATTGTCGGTTTATTTCTACTAATAGTTATTTTTCAGGGTGAAGATGAATTAATGGATTTCCAATTTATAAAGATATAATTCTTTAATACTTACTATCCCACTTTATTTTATGAACTTTTGAGGGTTTTAATCATCAATGTTATGTAATACATGGTTTCATGTACTTTTTTGTAATGTTCTATTATCGGTAAATGAATTTTTGTTAATTTGGTAAATTTATTATATGATTTATATCCTAATTATGTTTTGAGTGATTATAAATAATAAAATATTTAAATTAGGGAAATAAATTTCCAAATAAAATATATGATGTAACAATATGGGAAGTTTCATCATCCCTTTATAATTCTTGGTTTTTACTTAATCTATTATCATACCTATCATAGTAGTGTATAATTTTCAAAAACACTGTTTATGTTGTCCCATATAAAGTTTTCATTGAGATATCTATACATATTTTTACTTCTTGAATGAATTGATAATGATTAGTTATATGAATCATTCATAAAATCCTTCGTTAGTTTTGGTATAGATGGGAGACATGTTTTTTCATGAATTGTAAAAATAAATCATCATCAATTTTAAATTCCAAAAAAAATTTCCACATTCTTATGTGGCTCCATATTATCCTTATATCGAACCTTATACTTTTTATATATAGATGGTTGAGTAATTTTCTTTTGGAAAAATAGGATTTATCCCATTCTCTTATGATTTTCATGTACTTTTATTTCTTACCCATGAAGATTGGGTCTCTTTAAATCCCCTTCAAAGATAAGGTTTCATAGACCTTTCCTCCTAGAAAATCAACCACTTTGTTTTCCTTATCATAATGTTAATCTATTATGTAATCATAATCCTTGATCAATATAAACTATCTTCTATGGTGAATTTTCAATTCATTATATGTAAAATTCTAATTTAATCCACTGTGATCAGTTTATATATCACAATTCTCCCCATATAAATAATGCCCCAAATATTTCTTGTAAAAAACAACGTTTCTAACTAAAAATCACGAGTTTGGAAATTTTTATCATAAACCTTTAATATAGGTGGGTAATAAGATACAATCATGTCATTTTGAATATGGAAACAATATAATCCCTTCTTTGATGCATCACTGTATATCATAAACCCTTCTCTACTATAGGCTATTTTTAATTTAGGTAGAGTGACTGACGTAATATTAATATCCTTGAATTTAGCTTCACATTTTTATATCAACATTAACATAACTACCTTTTTATTTTTCATATTTAGTGGATTTTAATTTAATGATATTCTTTTGGGAAAACATTGATATTATTCAGATAATCTAAGATAAATATGGATCACTATTACAGTATTTGGTCTAATCCATTCTTTAATAACCTCCATCATTGAATAATCTATAGATAAACTATCTCTTGTGATTTAAGACATAATAATTATAGTTTCTATAGAAAAAATTCACACTTGAAAATTTTATCATACAGTCTCACCTTTCTTCAGATCTTATACACAATCCTCAAATATACTTCATGTTCTTCTTTATTCAAATAATATATTATAATATTATCTATAAGGACAAACATATGTTAATTGAGGTAATATCTAAATATTCTATACATCGTATCCAAGAAGATATTAGGGGAATTTTTAGTCCAAAAGGAATCACTATGAACTCATAGTTCCCATATCTTATATGGATGGATATTTTATGTATATCATCCCATTTAACCCTTAGAAGATGATATTTAAATTAACATTGTGCCTTTGAGAGTTATTAATCCCCATAAATTTGATTTATTAACGAATTAATTTGAGGTAAATAATATTTTTTCATAATTTAGATATTGTTATACTCACAATAATCAATACATAGATGAATTTATCCACAATTCTTCTTAATTAGTAATATTGGAGAACATGTGGTGAATCACTTAGGAATATAAAAACCCTTTTAAAATTTTATTTTAGGTTCTTCTTAAATTCACCCAACTTAAAAGGGACTATTTTATAAAGAATTTTTGATTTAGGCATAACATTAGGTACATGTTCAATAAAAAAATCTACCTCATTATTTGTTGGAATTCGGGGAATCACTTCAAGTGATACATCAATATAATCCAGTATAATTATAATATCTTAAATTCTGAGTTTCAACCCAATGAATAGAGCTAAATATCCCCCATTATTGGGTATTAATACCCATATAAGGGGAGTGGTTTCCGAAGAAATACATCCTTTAATACATGTTTTATCATGGGATGATTTAGGATATTGAGTTTCATTTACCTATCCTAAAAATTAATATGGGATATTTATAGAGAGATCCAATCCATGACAAATGTCACATTAAAATAAATTAAAGGGAGAATTACTAGATTTATAGGTATTATTTTCCCACAAATATCAATTAGAGAGGAATTATATACTTGGGATGTTATTATCACACCACTAGGTGTTTTCATCAATAATTCAGTACACAATTATTAAGGTGGAAAATAAATGATTTTTTTAAACATTATAAATACAAAAGAGTGTGTATAATAAGAGTTAAATATTAAATTCACAATTCTTGAATGTTAATAATCATACATGTCACCTAAAATGTCCCAAATTTTTTGTATTTTATTTTTAAATATTCTATATAAATAATTTGAGACCAGGTGTTGAGACAACGTGCAATTTTGAGGCCCCGAATTCCCAAAATAAATGTTTGAAAAAAATTAAAATTTTAAAAATAATGCATGACTAGTATTCCTAAAAAATTGGAATAGCTTCTAAACAGGTTCCCGGATCAAAAATTATAGGTTACAATTGCATCTGAAACAAAGAATTTATGTTAGGTGAGGCCTCAAGCTAGCTAATGTGGGTGGGCTATGGAAGTTAATTTTTGGATGTTTTAAATAAATAAAATAAATTGAGGATTTATTATATTTGACATTACGGTGATGCAATGATGTGTTTCCTCTTTTTAATAAGTAGTGTGGCAGGGACCCAGGGTTAGAATTTATAACCCTAGATAAATCCCAAGAATCATGGATAGGATACACATTAGAGAAACCTCTAGACAAACAACGATGACCATATATCGAGAGACCATGAATCGTTGCACCAGTGGTGTTGGAGGGTCTCATCGATGAGGGAAACATTAGTTATTCACCAATGATTTATCCAAGATCATGGTAGGGTGTGTTTTTTTAATTGTTTCTTTTTCTTATTTCATTGATTTAACGATGAAAACATATCAAATCAGGGACAGGTTGACAAGCGGTTCGATCGTTCTTGTGGAAGGGTTTGATTTTGGGGGATTATTTTCTGTTTCGATTTAGTTTCTTGATCCTTCTCGTGGGAGTGGATCAAGGCTGTAAAAAATGGCTGAGGTTCATTCCGTGTGTTTTTTATGTGTTATCTTCTCCCTTTATCCATGTACGTTCTTTGTTGTTCATAGGGTTATGAATGAAGGATCATTGTTCATTTGTTTTGTGGTGAAATGATTTAAAATCATAAATATGGCATCGTGAAGACCTAGAGGATATGAAACGACAGTGGCGATGGAAGGAGCTTCATATTTTGGGAGATATCCTTCTTCAAGTGATCTTCGTGGGGATTATCAGATTCTATTTTTGAGGCTAATTGAAGCCCTAAAACCAACCGAATCAGCGTTATAAGGGAGAGGGGACCATGGATATTCAATTTCAATGAGAAATAATCATTAGATAAAACACTGAAAGATCAACTGATGAACTATAGGAAGAACAATAATTCAAGAAAATCATAAAGAACACAACATGTATCTCGATATACAGGGTGGGTGGGACCAGTTCTGCAGTGACTAGGGTTTCAAGTGGGAGGGAGGTGTAACATGGAGATGGAAACCTATAACACAGAGTTTGGGACCTTTCCCGAGACTCAGCGTGTATCTCGAGGGATATATGAATAAGGGGTGGAGTAAACGACATGTACTCCACCACAAGGCCTGTCCCATGCAAGTTACTTGGGCCAACTCATGTATTGGTACATGGACAGGGGGAGACAGGTTGAATCCATGTACTAGAACATGGCCAAACTACACGGAGTAGACCTCAGATAGTCAGACATGATGTGTAATCCTTTATATATTCTATGTATAACTTTTCCTACAAGACATGTTCTTTTGACATGGGCTATTGTACATGGGTAGTACCTGGGGTCTAGGGAAAAAACATGCGACCCTCCTACCCGCCATGTACTTTCTTCTACATGGATTGAACTCCCTATCCACTATATCTTGGACAAGTTTTATTTGGTTTGGATCCCATTTCTCATTCCCCTATAGATCAATGGTGTCTTTTTTTATCTAGAGGAGTATGAACCCCATTAATAGGACTTTCTGGATAGAGTTTGGAGTCCCTCTGAGAGGCTCAGAGTAGGATCCTCTATCCATTATTTTTCCTAGTAAGAGTAAGGTATTGACACAACCAATCCTACCGGACTTTGATCATCTACTTAGTAGGAAAATACAAATGAGTCGGGGTATGCACCATGTACTTGACAGTGATTCTCATCTATGTATTGTGATCGTTTCTCACTCCTGGAGTTAGTTCACCAAAGATGAGTGTATCATATTATCTCTTCATATCTATCAGTGTATCTATCTGTCATGATGGTTTCTAAAGAAGAATACTTTTCAAATAGATGTCATCAGTTCTATAAAATTCATGAGTCAGTTTTCATGGATGAGTGATTCATGTAATCTTTGAGCTGAATCCCAAGTGTTGGTATACTATCGTTTTTACTTACCTCTAGACTACAAGTATGGGTTTTGATTATATCTAGATATGTTCTTATTATATGTACTGTAGACATATACTGTGGAGAGATGATTGTAACTTTACATTTTGTGTTGCTTTGTGGTTTTCAGGGTGTCCTGGTGAGTATTTTTATACTCACCCCTACAAGAGATTTTCCCACACATGTCATGTCTTGTGAAAATGAGCGACCTTTTGATGGATTCTAGGGAGTACAAGGACCATATAGATCTTGGTGAGTTCTAGAAAGGAAGAGGTGTTACTATGGATTCGCGTAGTTGTCCCAGTACCTATCTTGTTTACAGGATTGACTTTATAGTTTGCAGGTTCATTATTTCGGTGGTCTTGTATTATATCCAAGTTTACATTACTGCACTTTTCTTTCCTGTTGTACTCTATTGGTTGGGATTAGTTGTATGCATTAATTTTGTTCCTTTTTGGTTTTTTAATTTCCACATTTATGGTAATGGATATGTCTCTGTGTGGGTCAATGTACTTAGGCAATGCCTCCCATGTTAGTGATATTCCTACTCAGTGATAGTCAGAAGACCCTGGCCTATTAGAGGTGGGATTGGGGATTCAGGGCTCGAGCCCTACTATGATGGGTCATTATAGAGTGATATAAGATGTGGTCTGTTATACCTTGGGACCAAGAGTCTGTGAGATTGTTTTGGGGAAACAGTGTTAAGAGATTTGAGTTTGGATTTAAAGTTGTGGACTCGAGTGTTGGTATGGGAGGCCAATGTATCCATACACCAGGACTTTGATAACATTTTTTTCGACTTAGTACATGAGAACACTAGTAGTAAGGAAACAAAAAATGGCACATTCATTATAATAGGAATGGGTTGTGGTTTATATATCTTTCTCAAGTCAGCTATAAATATATACTCACTGATCATGGTACATCTTTTTTTTTGACAGGATGACTATATAATGCATATCAGCTAGGATTCAACATGTCGATCATAAAGATGGCCCCCTTAGTGATGAGGATTTGATATAGGGACCAGTTCTCCAAGTGATACCTCTAGGTGGTGCACCAACTATACCACCAGTAAAGCATCATGTGATACCTGCAATACCAGTGGATGAGAAGCACAGGATGAGTGAGATCAATGATTTTTAGAGATACATACCCCTCAAGTTCCTAGGCGAGCCCGAACCTTATGATGTTGAAGACTGTCTTGAGGTAGTGACCAGAGTTTTCCGCCTAGTGAGGAAACCTGCAGACCAGATGGTGATACTGGTGATGAGAATTCAATAGGGTTTTGTAGGGTGATGGTGGAATTTGGCCACATAGTCTTATGACGAGTTGACTCTTTCATGGATAGAGTTTGAGCATTAGTTATAGAGGAGTTCTCTTTGGTTACTCTGAGAGCAGTACATATTCATGGACTTCTTTAGCTCGAGTAGGGTAGCTTGATAGTTTCTGAAAATTCATCATAGTTCACCAACATCTTCAGGTACATGGTGGACATGGATAGGGGATCTATAGTCCAAGGCTCTCAAGCTAAATCTAGTTAGCCTATGTAAAGTTGATTCTACACATGCGACGAAAGTGGATATATCAATAGTGATTTCCCAAATGGTCGAGCTACTAACAAGGAGGTGGTGGATGGACCACAGAGGTACAATAAATGAGTGGAACAGGAAGATCCACTAGGTAGAAGACATGGAAAAGGATTAGGGAGAGCTGTAGTAGGTCGAAGACTTTTTGACAAACTACCACCCCCACCCCCAAGAGGTCCAAACTAGACTTATGGAGACTGGGGATAGGGGTGGGGATAACTACATGCGATCAAGGAATTAGAGAAGTCTGAGAGAACCATATTTATTTGAAACTCTTGGAGTGCTAGTTATGAATTTAGGAGATCCACTTTCTAAGACATGTTATCTCAGCAGATGGAGTAGTAGTGGACCCGTACAAGGTGGAAGTTGTGTTCCCATATGAACCACCTTGGAGCATGATATAGGTGTGGATTTTCCTTGGGATAACAGGCTATTACCAAATATTCATACATGGGTTCTCCCGGATATCAGCACCGATGACAGCTTTGAATCGAAAGGGGTGGCCTTTCATATGCATAGAGAAATGCCATCAGGATTTTCAGTAGTTGATGTATATTTTAACAAGAACCCCGATATTGAGATTTTCAGAGGAGGGTGTCGAGTACGTAGGGTTATGCGATGCATCAGTGACTATACTTGGTTGTGTATTGATACAAAGGAAAGCAATAATTTCTTATAGTACAAGCCATTTGAGGTCACATGGGAAGAATTATGTGACCGATGATATTGAGTTAGCAGTGGTAGTATTCACATTAAAGATGTTGTGATATTACCTAATGGGCGAGTAGTTTATCATGTAATCTTATCACAAGAGTTTAAAGTATATCTTCTCTTAGAATGATCTGACCTTGATAAAGATGCGATGGATAGAGTTCCTCCAAGTCTATGACATTGCGACTATCTATAATCTTAAAAGGTGAATGTGTTGGTTGATTATCTCAACAAAAGATCTAGTATGTAGCTTCTAAATGGTGTTAGCTCACCCCCTTGAGGTACCAGAATGGAAGTGGGATGAAATATAGATGGACGTCATGATGGGTTTACCACATACGTATAAGGGAAAATGAAACCATCAGGGTGAGTGTTGACTGACTCACCAAATCATCCCACTTCCTAGCTATCTGAGAATAGAGTTTGGTAGAGAGATTTGGACACCTCTATGTGTAGGAGACGGTGTGCTTCATGGAATTCCATCAAATATAGTTTCTGTTCATGATGCTCATTTTACATCTCAGGTGTGTAAGGGATTGCAGGAGGTGTTTGGAACTCAGTTACACTTGAGAACGACGTTTCATCCCCAGAAATATGGCCAAATGGAGTGGACCATTTTGGTCCTAGTGGATATGTTTTTTGCTTGCATCTTGGACTTTGTTCATAGCTGGGAGGACAACATACCATTGGCGGAAATTGCGTACAAAAACATTTACCACCCCACCATTGATATGGAACCATTTGATTATTTGTATGGGTGACCTTTTTGGTAACCAATTTGATGGAATGACACATGATTGTCAGCACTTGTGGGCCTAGAGTTGTTGTGAGCTACTACCAAGAATGTGAAGATCATCCAATAATAGATGAAGACTACACATATTTGGCATAAGTCTTATGATGACAGACGATGGAGACCATTGGAGTTTGAGGAAGGATACCATTTCTTCTTTTAGGTCTTACCTCAATGAGGGTTGCAGAGATTTGGCTAGGGAGGAAAGTTATCTCTGAGGTTCATTGGAACTTTTCAGATACTATATAGAGTTGGAGAGGTGGTTTACCACCTAGTTATACCACCACAATTGCACTGGGTACATGATGTCTTCCACATGTCGTAGCTGAGGAGGTATATTCTTGATCCTTCACACGTCATCAACTGGGGAAAGCTGGACATTGATGATGGAGAAACCATTGTAGAGTACCCAGTGGAGATCAAGGATTGGAAGGATATGATATTTTTTGGGTGATTGATTCGCTTGGTGTGTGTTTTTTGGTATCCAAAAAATCTCCATGAGAGAATGTGGGAGAGGGAGGCTCAGATTCGTGCGTAGTACCCACACTTATTTGTATAGCCCTTGTCTTTGGTTATTAAGGTTTGTAAACAACCAAGGTGGGGAGAATGTAATGTCCCTAATTTCTTACTTTTTATTTTTACATATTATATGGAATTAATTCGATACTAGGCGCTAAGGTGACATGTGATTTAAAGGCCCCAGGTTCCCAGAATTAATGCTTGAAATAAATTAAACTCTTAAATAGAACACATGAGAAGTTTTCTTAAAAAATAGGAATATCATATAAACGGGTTCCCAGATCAAAAAAATTTGGGTACCATTGAGTATGAAATAACGAATTTACCTTGGGTGAGGCCTAATGTTTTCTAGTGCGGATCAACAACGAAAGTATATTTCTGTATGTTTTAAAGAAATAAAATAAACTGAGGATTTATTTTAATTGACATTACAGAGATTCAACAACATGTTTTCCATTTTTAATAAGAAATGTGGTAAGGACCTAGGATTTGAATTTATAACCTTGGATAAATCCCTGGAAGCTAGGAGAGGATACCCCTTGGAGAAACCTCTCTATAAATGATGATGACACCATATTTAGAGATCATGAATCATTGCACTGGTGGAGTTAGAGGATCTCGTTAATGATGGAATCATATGCTCATTTCCAACTATTTATCCTAGATTTAGGTAATATGTATTGTTTTAATTCATTATTTTCTCCCTATCATTTATTTAACAATGAATGCCAACCAACCAACAAATAGGTTGACTTGTCGTTCGATCGTTCTTGCTGGAGGGTTTGATTTTACGTTTGATTCGGTGGATTATATTCTGTTTCGATTTAGTTTCTTGATCCTCATAGTGGGAGTGGATCAAGGTCGTAACAAACAATGGATGAGGTTAGTTTCTCAGGTTTTTTATGTATTATCTTCCCCTATATCCCTGATCGTTCTTCATTCTTCGCAAGGTTATAAATGAAGGATCATTGTGCATTCGTTTTGCGGTGTAATGTTCTAAAATCATAGATATGTAATTGTGATGACCTAGAGGAGGTGCGATGACAATAGTGAGGGATATATCTACATATTATGGAAGATATCATTCTTTGACCATTCTTTGTCCAGATGATCAAATTCAGTTTTTTGGGCCGATCGAAGGCCCAAACCTACTGAATCAGCATTGCAAGGGTGACGTGACCATGGATATTCAATTTCGAGGTGAATGAACCATCAGATCGAACACCTAAAAATCAACTAAATCACTAGAGTAAGAACAGTGATTTTGGAAAATCGTGAAGAACACGATGTGTATCTCGGGATACACTATACGTGGAACCAGTTCAGTGGCGGCTAGGGTTTTGAGTTGTAGAGAGGTGTAGCACAACATGAGACACCTGTTACATAGTGTGTGGAACCTTAGTCGAGACTCCGCATGTATATTGGGGTATATACATACATGATGTAGAATATATGTAATGTACTCCACCACACGGCTAGACTCGGGCGGGTTACTCATGAAAACTTATTTAATGGATCACGGGCAGGTAGAAACGAGTTGAATCTGTGTACTGGCACATGGATAGCGTACACAGATTAGACCTCGAATAGTCGAACACAATGTTTAATCCTTTCTACACTTTGTGGATACCTTTTCCTACACGATATATTCTTTTGACATGTGTTGTACCCAGGGTCTAGGAACAAAGAGTGTGACCCTCCTACATGCCATATGCTCTCTTCTACATGGCTTGATCTCCTTGTCCGCTGTATCTTGGAAAAGTATTTTTGGGTTGGTTCCCCTTGATCATTCCCCTAAAGTTCATTTGTTTCATTTCCTATCTATAATAGTATGTTCCCCTTCAGTAGGAAATTCTGGATAGAGTTGGGAGTCCCCTCTAGAAGGCCCGAAGTAGGATCCTCTATCCATTCTTGTCCATAGGTAGAGTCAAGTATCAACATGACCAATCCTAATAGATTTTAATTCTCTACATAATAATTGATTCCAGATGAGTCGTTGTATACTCCATAGACCTGTTAGTGATCCCCATCCATGTATCATTATATCTCTTCACTCATGGAGTTAGTTCTCCTTTACTGAGTGCATCTTATTCTCTCCTCACATCTATCAATGTATTTATCTCTTTTGATAGTTTCTAAAGAACAGTACTTCTTGGATGGACTTCATTAGTTCTATTAGACATAGGATTTGGTTATCCTAGTTGAGTGCTTCCTAGAATCTCTAGATAGAATCCCTAGCATGGGTATGTGGTCGTTGTGAATTACCTCTACACTTCAGGTCTAGGTTTTGAGTATATCTAGATATGTTCATATTATCTATATTTTATAGGTACACTTTATAGATATGGTTGTACCTTTACTTTGTGATTTTCTTTGTTATTGTTGGGGTGTCGTACTGAGTATTTCTATACTCACCCCTTCGCAGGCTTTGCTCGCACGTGTCATGTCTTGTGCAGATGAGTGACCTTTTGACGGAGTCCGGGGCAAAGCAAGACTAAATATAGCTTTGTGAGTTCATGACAGTCGGAGGTGTTTCTATGGATTTAAGTATCATTCCTAGTACCTATATTGTTTATAGATTATAATTTTTAGTTTGCAGGATCTTTATTTTGGTGGGCTTGTATTATGGCCCAATTTACTTTAATGAACTTCGCTTTCTTATTGTACTCTATTGGTTGGGTTTAGTTGCATGCATTCATTTTGTTCCTTTATAGTTTTTACATTTCTACATTAGTGGGATTGGTTATGTATGTGTGTAAAATTACTTTTGAAATAGCTCCAAATTTAGTGATATTCATTCTTAGTGCTAGTCACCAGCCCCTGGTCTATTAGAATATGGCTTGGGGAGTTGCGGCATGGGCCCCACTAGAATGGGTCGTGACATCACCAATTTATTTTCTTGATTCTTGATCTAATCATTTACTAAAATAAAAATTCTAAGTTGAAATAATATTAACATATAATAAAATTAGAGTAAACAATAATATAAATGTGGAAAATTAATCCTTATATATCTTATAATATGGAAACATTGTCTCAACCAATGAAACATTATGTTTAATCTATAATTATTTCATTTTAATAATAACACTTTTTGTTTAACCTAGGTTACTTATAGTTTTATCCTCATATATTTTATATCCTAATCACAAAAATTAACTAAACCCTACTCTGATTCTAACCATGATGGACATATCATATAATTAATACTTTATTTTCCATTACATCTCAAAACAAATCATACCCAAAGAATCTGAAGGATTACTGTCTCTAGAGATTAACAACAAAAATGTCTTATTTTACAACAAAGTGTACATTTATTCCATAATTTAATCAAATTTTGATCCATTATTGACATATAATATTTTTTTTGCATTGACTATAACATGGTAAAAGAAAAATAAGAAAAGGGTAAGCACAAACACCCAGAAAGGAGTAAAACATAAGAGATTTCAATTAAATCCACATATGTGATCACAGTGAATATCATAAAGGAGTAAAAATAAAATAAACTGGTTTTTATGATAATATAATCATAAAATCATACCCAAATGAGTAAGAACCTTTGAACATAACCTGAGAAATATCATAATGCTGTGGAATAACATGTGAATATGGAACATATATAATTATAGAAAATCATACCTCATATCAAGTCTCTTTGTGAAGACTGTCATCACATAGTTGAAAAACATGTCACAGAATGTAATAGAAATAGATAACATCTTATATCATATAACATCATATATATTGATATAAAATCTTTAACCAATTCATTATAGGGATTAATAATTTCAAACCCACCTATCACATAATGATAAATAAATTATATGTGTACCACCTAAACATGAAAGCATTCATATATCAATTATAGAATAATTTCACTATGATAATTAATTGGGTTTAATAAACAATTCATAAAACATAAAAATGAATCATAAAATGAAAAAATGGATGATTTATATTAAATTACATTCCTAATGAAAAATGAGAAACATTAATGGATAATATCATAAATAAAAAATGTTATAAAATAAAATAACATAAAAAATTTAGAAAACAATAAAACATATACTTTTCATTTTGATAAATTTTTATAATGAAATAATTTATAAATTAATGTTTTGAATAATAATTTCAAAGTAAAGAAAAATTAATTTGTAACAATCATATAAATTTTAAAATGAATTTATATGAAGAAACTAATGAAAATAATGAGAGAAAGTAACTAAGTAAGAAATATAAAAAATAGATATAAAAATATCCCTTTCCCAAATTTTTAAGTAAGTAAAATTAAATTGAAAGAGACCTCATGAAATCATTAAATTTGAGATAAGGATAGAGGGTACATATAGGTAATAATATAAATATCATGGTCATCGAAGAGATATATTCAAACTAAAAGGATTGATAAAGGCAATTCCCCTTATAAATATTATAATTGATGGAGTATGAATCAATTAGATGGGAGTTTTATAAAGATATATATGTAACCAAAATGATAATAGGTGAATAAAAATGTGGATATCAATTGAATGTAAAAAAAACCCCAATGTAAATTTAGGTGTATGTAATCCAAATAAAAAAGACATATTGGGAGAGGAATAATTATGAATTTAGTTATTTTTAAATCAAAATCTAGTGAAAGAGAGAACATGAGATGGATTTATAAATCCAGTGAACTATATGAAATTTATGATAAAATTTATCCATGGGGTAGTACGCAATCCAAATAAAATAAAGTTTATGGTGAAAATAGAACATAACTTAGTTGATGAATATTTATATATGAATCTCTTACATTTCATCCCATCATTATTTAACTAATACAACCCCCTATATTGTTCGGTCAACTAGGCTAGATACCCTGAGAGGGGGGTGAATTAGGGTATGAAAGATTAAACCAACTTCCCTGTTTGATCTTATTTTTCTATTAGACAAAACTCTCTTCTCACTCATTCCCATTGAAAAGTATGAATAAACCTTAATGCATGCATAGGAAATCGAAATTTTTTTTGGTTCACCCTTACTAGGATACATCCAAGGAGAATACACCGGAAATGTACTGATGTACCAATTCCAGTATATGTGCACTACTGTTTACAAGTTGGAAGTGGACTCACTGCCCCTCCTGGTTTAAAACCATTCACAATTTGAGAACTCACTTCTCTCTCAATTGAATTGAGCTCACTACTTCTTCAGATGATCTACTCACAGTTCATAGAATTTTAGGTCTCTTCATTATCTTCAATGAAATATACATCCTTAACTATTGATAGATGCTCTGTTGACGTTCAACTTTCACCCACAGATGAATCTCTCTTTGCACCGGGTGTACCGGGCAACCCCAATTTTTACGCGGAGCCCTTACTGCACCTTTCACGTGATTCCCTTTCCTTACTTAAAATACAATTTTCACACAACACCTCTTTTATGTGCAACCACTTATTTTACGTGTAGCCTCTACACTACCTTGCGTGTAGTTTTATGCTTTTTCATGCCATCCACTTTTTGCGCAACAATCATCTTTGCCGCGCAACCTCTGATTTTGACGCAAACAGTTCTTTTAAGTGAAAACATTTTGTTTTCGTGCAACTCTCTCATGCACTCCAATTTCACTCTCCAGATCTCGAATACTCTCTATGTATTGTGCTACTTCGAATGAAGGGGTCACTTCATATTTATAGGAAAAAACAACCCCTGCATGAAATCCCCTCCTTCCGCACGTAATCGTTATTGAACGTGAAAAACACATCTTCCGTGCAACACCGTATTTTGCGCAATGCTCCAATTTCTCATGAACCTCATGCCTTTGCAAAAATTTTATGTTCTTCAATCAAACATGGATATCCAACAACATCTATTGAACCCAACAAATCACCTTGTAAACCCGCCTTGTCAACAAATTCTACATCGTGGTCTGCTTTGTGAACAAACACAACACGGAGACCCACCTTGTCAATAAACACAATCACCTCAAAAAAGATTCAATGATACCTTGAGGGACTTTTCCCAACATATATAATAAAAATATATATTTGTATGTTATATTTTATTTTCATCTATAGACTTCAGTAGTCTATTTAAGAAATTAAGCTTTAGTCATCACTTTTGTATTAAGTTAATAATTCCTTGAATATTAAAGGTTTTTAGTCATAATATTACAATGATTTATAATTTTCCATGATTATTATATTGATAGTATGAGGATAGTTCATAAGAACGAAATTCTCAACGTACATTTAAGTTAACTTTACTAATAATAAAGAGTTACTTTATAATGATTATTCACTTGGGTGAAAGTATTTTATAGCCATAATCCTAAAATAAATTACCCATTTATGTCATATATTACCAATATTTATGAATTGATACTCATTAATGATGAAAATAATGAATATAGTATAACATCATTTATATGGTTGATTGAAATGACAAAAAAAAGAACACAGTAGATGAATAAGTATGAAAGAATATAAAGTTGTATTGTAGTAATATCATTTATCTATAATCATAACAATGATAATAATGAAAACTAAGAGTGGTAAAATAGATTTAGGAATACTATATATCATAAGATTATTGAAAAAGATAGATTATAAGTAGTTACTTTTTTGGATTTTCTCCTCATAAGGAATTTTATTACAATGAATAATTTAAGACTACTTATTATAGAAAAATCTCACAAACATTGTATAGTAATTTAAAATGGGAATCTTTTAGGGATTCTAGAGTAATTTGAACAAGGGGTGCCTTTGTAGAACAGTTTAAGTGACATATTTATAATTTCTCATTCCTTAAGGGTTATGGAAGGTCATGTTAACATGGAAAGTGACCCATAAATGGGAGAAAAAAAAGGTATTTGGATACTAAATAATTTATGGTGATAAATTATATTTATTATACATTTTATACATCCTTTTTATGATGTACAATATTTTTATATTTTTAAAATTTACTGATATAATTCATTGTTTACAATATTAAGTTATTTTTTCATCACAAAATCAAATTGCATCACCAACATAATTTTTCTTCCCAAATAAAAAATATGAAATCTATTATAACAAATTCAATAGTTAAATATGATAAATTTATAATTTATATAAAGATACATAATACTTTATAAAAATATGTTTTCTTCAAAAAAAACAAATTATTATGTAACGAATGATTATATTTTGAAATATAATCATTACATAATTATTCATGGGATAATAATTATATATTATTAATATTAAACATATTATTTATAATACATTATTACATTTCAAAAATGGTTATATTTCAATTATTATAATTTCAATATACCCATTGGCAATATGTAATTACCATATTAACAACAACCATATGTCCAATGGCCATATGTGTAATGGAAAAATGTCTAATTTAAATATAATGTTCTTCTGTATCTTCTATATTCCTATATATATCCTTCCACAATTCATTATTCTTATTCATTAATTTATTCCCATTTTTGTTCATTATATTTAAAAAAATTCATTCTGTCTATAATTATCATTGGTGATATAAACATTACGGGAGATCGTGAGGTTGAATATTTCAATATTGTATTATTTTTATTTTCTTATGGTATTAATCATTTTTTAATTTTATTAATTATGTTTTATTTAGATATATTTTAATATATTACAATTTATTTCATTTTATATTATAATATTCCAACTTAATGGGATAAAAAATTGTTAATTTTAGATTATTGTTGCATAAGACAAGGATTCCAACACATGTGATTTATTTCATACTAAAAATATTAGGTGTTATTTATGATGCATGATAAAAATATTTTTAAACATTCTACAGAAAAATAAAAAATAAACAAATTTAAAAACAGTGCACACTATCCCAGTATAAAGGCTAATAAGGACATAAAATCCATAAACCCAAGAATCTAAAAAAATCCCCCAATTCACCCCAAAAATACCCCCATTATAGATTCAATTCCATGTCTACATACTAACACTAGTTAAGAATCATTCCTTACCTTTACCAATATAATGTTTTACACAATCAACATGTCCACCAATGTGGAAATATATGTAGTGAGTACATGACCTAGTAGAATACCCGCTAAGACATCCCATTTAGCCCCTAATTATAAAAATTTAATATATATTAAAAAACATATAAATAATTTCTTAAACAAATTAAATTAAAAAAAATAATGTAAACTATTTCATATTTTAATTTCAACCAATATTTCATCAGAAAATAACCACGAACATCATAGTTTATATTATTTCAAATCTATTAACCTAGACACATATTTTGTTATAAAAAACCTGATATATCCCTTAAATTTTTAAGAACTAATGGGTAACTCCTACTCACTATTTTATCAACTACCCCAATACTCTTTATCATAACAATAAGGCCCTCATGATAATGTAGGAATTTCCACCACCATCATGAAACCCAATGAGAAACCCAATCTTAAGCATGAATAATAGTCTCATGTCAGATCCCTAACATCAAAATAAAAATAAAATATCAACAAAAATAAAAAATTATATATCATATAGCATAAAAACCATATTTAAACATTTTATTTAATTTTATAAAAATTACACATTCTCAAAAAAATATCCTTGTTAAATTTCCACAAAAATCATTCAAACAAAATTAAATTTCACAAATCATTTCAAAAAAATATTTAAATCAATTTAAATTCACAAAATAATTTATTTAAATTCACACATCCATGCTCAAAATATTTTTAAAAAGTATTCATGTGGGTGAATCCACCTACTTTAAACTTCAGATGAAGTAATGTCAGGTCTCAAAAAACCTAATCCATGTTCTCTTTCGCCTTATCAAGAACCTAAAAATAAAAATCCTCAAATAAAATTATATCTAAAACACTAATATCATAAAACTCCATTATATTAGGTTTAAACCAATTGAGAAATAAAATTACACAAAGAGAGGATATATGTGGTGTGGCATAACATCGATACAAGACCCAAACATCCAAATATCTAAAGGGAGAGTGTATCTAGGAAATAGAATCACCCAAAATTCCCTAAAAACCACCCAAATTCATAATTACTCATATAAGAGATATAAATGTTAAAAAACCCAAAAAAAATGGTTGAATAAAATTTTTAGGGGCCTTTTTAAGTCAATTCATGACCTGGTTGCACAGTCATACAGAGGGTGCAACCAACGTTACATTTTCCATTGGAATATTTTATAGGAATAACTATTCATTTTCACATTATACCCCAATCAAATTTTAAATAATGAATATATCTCTATATACCTTAAAACACCCTGAATGGTTCCATGAAAAGCATACATGGTCTCCCAGTCATGCACCTACTTGTGTATACCTCTAAAATCCTCCACAACACACCAAAAACATTCCAAAACTTTATAGACCATTATATTAAACAAATAATAACATTATATACTTAAAATTTAGAACTGAAATACTTTCCACCATTTCACTTCACATCCTCAAGAATTTAGAGTGTGTTGATATTAGTGAAAATCCTTCTCCATAGTTAACATATTAATGATTCTCACTCCCATGTTTCCTCAACCATGGTACCATGTTTCCTAAGCTCATAAACCAATGTAATATTATATCACCACACAATAATTTATATATTAATTAAATAATATAGATTGGTTCCCTTAAAAGGGTAATATTTTTCTCTAAATTCTCTAGATCCAAATTGATAACATGTGAAGGTTCTAGTATATACATCTGTGACCATGATATTAAAAACATATCATGCATATTTTTATAACATGGTGGTAATTATAACCGATATGAAACATCAATGATATGATAAATTCCATTAAAAATTAATATATATTTGGGTGATAACTTTCAATTATTTTTAGGATTTTATTGTCCCATCCTTCGTGACACCCAATGAAATACACATACACCTTTGAAATACTAAAATGGTTGACATCGATTATCAATTTAAGATTTTTTATAAATATATTCCATTGTTATATACTTTATAATCAACTAGATATTATCATTTATATACTATAATATATTTAAATCCATGAGGGAATTTTCACCAAGATCTATCCAATAAAGTGGATAATGAAATGGCATCCCACAGAACACCTCAAAGGGACTCTTAATAATAGTTATTTGATTACTATTTTTCTATAAGAACTCAATGAAATGGGATGGTCCTCTAAAGAGATACTAATTTTTGTCTCATTTAATCTAATAATGACATGAAATATAAGTATAGTCTAGTTAGATATCATTTCCATGTGAGGATTGTAGGTAGTTCCAACCATCAACTCTATAACCATCACTTGATACAAATATATCCCAAATCTAAAAGTTAACTTGGAGTCTCTATCAATGAAAATTGATGAAAAACACCATTTTTAAATTACTTCTTCAAAATATGATTTTTTATTTCTCCAATAGAATTCACCTTCTCAAATTACAATAATGTTTTCTAAATTTTTTATTCTATAACTACCTACCACATTGGAATAATTTTTCATCATGATCTAAAGTAAATCCAGATTAAGATACATAGAAATATGATCTCACATTCCTTTGAGAATTTTAATTATTCATTTAACTCCTTATGGTTTTGATACCTTTGAAAATAAGTGTAGTCTTGTTTCTTTATCCCTAACCCCGTAAACTGTCAATTGAATTCCTTGTGAATTTTTTATCCCCATGATGAACCACACAATTTGAATAATTAAATTCATTCAACACTTCATCTCACATTAAGGGGTGAATCACATACACATTCTAGAAATACAACTTAAATTAAATTTCTTAGACCATACATCCAAGAAAACCCAAAGGTCACCCCATCATTTATGTATTTTTCCATTATAAATCATCGGTAATCTAATTACTAAGGCCCCTATCCCAGATCCACCATAGGTTGTATAGGAGGGATAATTTATAATAATATCATCTTTCCCTTATCAACAACATCTAACCTCATGTATGTTAATATTATTATGTGTTTCCATTCATAATTAGATCTATAAACATCATCACCATGTGATTCATGTGTCAAATCATCAAATTCAATATTTTATTTCCTAGTTATATATGAATCACTAGATCAAAAGTTTATAATTATTCCATCCATTACCTCTACATAAAATTTAGATCATGGTGTGTGAATGTATCCTTCAATATTTTAGGATCTGTATAAACTATTAGCACCTTTTAAAATAGGTAATGGTTTAATATATTCATTATATACATGATAAATAAATTTTTATTGTTTTATTTCATATAATTAAAGTCACTCACCCTTAATTGATGCAATCCATATGAAACAACATGATCACTAAACATTAGCATACACCCATTTCTTGATCCTAAGTCATATCAATATATGACATACCTATCACCCAACTCCCGAAATATGAGAATGGTGTTTGATGTCAACTCAAACATTAAAACCTTGAATTATCTTTTACATTTAGTATTCCACTAAAATTACACATCCTTATTGATCAAAGTTATAATTAATAAATATGAAAAATCTTAAAAAATCATCAATAATACTCAACTAATCCTATAAAACTCTATACATGAAACATATTATTTTATTCTTTCAATTTAAAATCTACTTATACTTTCTCTAGTTCAAATTATATTCCATTTTTTTAAATCATATGTCTAAAGAATTTGACTTCCAAAATCTAAAAGTTATATTTGTTGATTATTTCATTGAGTTGAGTCACCCTCAAACTTCTCAACAAAATCTCTAAATTCCATTAATCTACATCCTATGGTCATAAATAAAAAATTATATCATCATTGAATACCACAAAAATAATTGTGATATCAAAAAAATAAATGACTCGTTAATTATATGAAATTAGTTGTAGCATCTTTTTTGTTAAATAATATAACTACACACTCATAGTTTTTATACATGATAAAAAAATATATTATCAGTATATATAATTTATTCAAATTGATTTCATGGTATCCAAACTACCATTTTATTTTTCAATAATATCTATCAACCTATAATTGATTGAATAAATAATTTATTATAGGAAGAGGATATTTATTCTTGATGGTTACTTGATTTAGCTTCCTATAATTGACAAACATTCAAAATGTTCTATCCTATTTACAAAAAAAAGATTATATGAGATTCCCAAGATGAGGTGGTTGGTAGTTTAAAGCCTTTAATCTATAAAATTATATAAAAAACCCACCAATAGTTTGATATTCATGTAATATATTCCATAATAATTTTTAATTTAAAGGAGGTTCATTACATAACATGATACTGATGGCTTCTACTAAGATATTTATATGCAGTCTACATGGTTTCATTATTATAAAATGCCTAAAATTAATTTATTAAAATAGTCCATATATATATATATATATTAAAAAGTACATATAAATCATCAATAATTTACCAAAGAAACTCATCTTAATAATAAATCACAACCATTTACCAAGACACCTTTAAGGGATATGTTACCACTGTAAGATAACCTTATCAAGAATAAATATTATTCAACACATTCAAAAAGATTCCAAAAATTATTTTTCAAATACACTTTGAAAATCATACATTATCAAACAATCCATCTTAAAATCTATTCTATATCCCAAAACAAATATTTTCCTAAAACCATGAAACCATGAGGATTTTATAATCTAAAAATGTCTCTATAATGAATGAAGATCACATTTTTCATCAACCATGGAAAAAATTACTATAAGGACGTTGATATAATATATAAGTGGTAAAATGAACACTTTTTCATCATAAGATTCCTAATAACTATTGGTTCACTCTTAATATCATAACTACTCATTTTATAACCACTTCATGAGTCCCAACAAAACATATCACTACTATACCCACAAACAAAACCAAAATAATACCATTTTATTACATATTAACAAGAATAATTACCCCTCAACCTCAATTGTGACAAGTATGAAGGTTACATGGCCTTAGGTACATCTTCTAATCATTAAATTCTCAAAAAAAAATTGATGGATAATGAGATTCAATCAAGGGTTCCATTTCCAGCAAACATAGAACACTCCACTTTCTAAGACACAATCAAAATTTCATCCTGAGGTATCCATATATCATACAAAACTAAAATTTAAACTGAAATTAAAATTCGTGATAAAAAACCATATGATACATAGTACAAATCATTCAAAACGGTCCATGCTATAATAGAATATCCAACAATTTGTAAAGAGAATGAGGAATCCCAAAATAAAGACTAATAATTCCACCAAAAACATAACCCAAAAAGAGAGAAAACAATTAGATTCAACATGTACCCCTAAAACAATATGATCCATCCAATAATTATAAATATATTCTTTCAGAATATCACCATTTTCCCTAATTTTCTAGAAATTAAACACACACTGAAAAAATTATCCTTCTGTATTTTCTCAACTATCACCCACACTGAAACCTAATTTTACCCAATAATTTTAAAAATATAACTAAGTTATATTAAAAACATAAAATAATTTAATTATAACCTTAAAATAAATATGAAAGTATTTTTCACAAGAATGTGTGTAGGATAATCCACCAACTTCAACCCATCAATGAGGAAAAATTATTTCACCTAATTTAGGATCCATGTTGAAATTGATCTTCTAAAAAACAAAATAATAATATCCCATAATCAATTAAACTCGAAACCAAAAATCTCATCAAATAACTTTTTTTATGTTTCACCAAGATATAAATCAAAATACACTTAGAGAGAAGATACCTGGAGTGACTTAAATTTACTCTAACACCAAAAAATTTTAGGATCTAATGAGAGAGTTTATCTAGAGAATAAAATCACCCAAAATCACCGAAATGTGTCCCTAAGATGACAGTATCATGTGAAAGATGTATAAATAGAAAAAATGACGAAAGTTATTGTAATATACATTTATTGGGGGCCTTTATTATATGAATACATGAAACTAGAGAATCTGTGGCTAAACATAAATTTTATGCTGTAATATTTTCAAGAATAAACAACTGATATACAATTTATGTCCCAAAAATGTTTCTAATAATAAATTTATCTTTGTATCCCCCTAAAAACCATTCATGGTTTCCTATGCATAATATAGATTCCCTCAACTCTTCACCCACCCATGCATACCTATAAAATCCTCAAAAGAACCCCAATGTCACTCCCAAAACTCTGAAGAATCAATATACCTCAAATACTAACACTATATACCCCAAACTGGGATCTACATATTCTATATCTAATGTAATATATCCCATAAATTTTTTATTTCTCTATATTCAGGTTTATTTGTTAGGAAAGGGGTGGATTTTCCTAAAATATCATATGATACTCTTTACAATAATCTACATAAATATCCAAGTAATGTATTTGAATATTATATATTCTTGAAATATAAGCCAAAATATATATAATTGAAGGTCAATATATGATGCATGATATAAAACATCCAAGGTATTCTGTGCTACTAAATAAAATCATATAATTTGTAACATGTGTATACATTTAATAAATAAATGATGATAAGGCCATAAAATGCATAACCTTATTATAGATCATCCAAATGATCCCTTTATGGAACCCCAAAACTCATTGGATAACTTCTCATCGAAAAAATCGACTCCCTCCATACTCTATAGTTGGGTCTACATTCCATCACTAGTGAATATAGAGATCTTTTTTACTTATATCTATCATACAAAATAAATAATTCCACTAAGTTGTTAATGTAAGGGAAATATACCAAATCTTTTAGGATACCTCTAAAGTATTCATTTTTACCCAATGAATATAATTACCATATTATATTTAGATTCCTTTTATAAATTTTTTATAATCCCAATATATTTATTAAAACCTAATTAATATCAAATAGGGAAACACAGTTTACATCCAATCATAACTAATTTAATTATATTTTTTATAACTGTCAAACTATTTACTCACATGTTGTTTCAATTATTCAATACCTAAGGGATATGTTAAATCATGAATAAAAAATTGGAACTTATACTTATGAGTTGATAAAATAACCCAAACCTCCTTAGATTATCTTCTTGAGACACCCGATGAAGTGGTTATTTCCATTATCCTCATCGAACCCAATAAGGCAACCTCACATAGAATTTAAAACTTAATGTCTATGAACTCACACAAAAAAACTAAAAATTTTAAACAAAAAAATAAATCTTAGTAACAATTCTAAAAAAATCACACTTTACGATATTCTGAAATTTTCTAGAAATTTTGTATACCTAAAAATAACCCTTTTCAATTTCCACAAAAATCACCCATAAGAAAAATATCTTTTCTTCTAATGATTTTATCATAATAAAAAGATAATTTTAAATCCGTAATAAAATTTAATAATACCACATATTTAAAATATAAGTATTTATCAAAAAATAATAATTTAGGAGAATCCACTTGCCATAACCTAGTGAAAACAAATTATTCTTGAAAACTCAAGGTCAATGTCTTTGTCAACATTATCATGCATCAAAAAACCAAATAACAAAATTGATTCAACCATAAACCCCCAATATCTACATACCACCTCTATTTTGGTTTATCTACGGGAGAAATAAATATACACTAATTGAAGATAGATTTGGAGTGTCTTACCTTCAATACAACACAAAAATATACAATGATTCAAAGGCAAAGAAGTTTCAGAGATGGTTATTTCCAAAAATTATTCTAAAATCACCCTAATATGAGATTCCCATAAGATAGGAAAAATAGGGGATATTCACACAAAAAAACCATGTAAAAAACATGTTTTAAAGGCCTTTTTATATGAATTTATTATCAAACTAAATGTTCCCAGACACCATGATGTCAACCATGTATTTTTAACTAAATGGTTTTTTGGAATTCCTAGTTGATATGGAATGTAATTCTTTTTATGGATATAACCATTAATTTCACATTATCTCCCTAAAAACATTGTAGAATTTTATGGGCATAATCCTTGGTCCTCTGATAATTAAAAAACACATGAATTCATCCAAAACCCTCTAAAACACTCCAATTTCACCCAAAACCTACAAAAATTTAATAGACAAAAAAATAATAACTTTATATACATAAAAAAATTCTACAAATAATGGTTTTAACGTAATGATTTTTGGGTATACAATTCATATCTCGGTGGAATATCATATTAAACCAAGGGATGTGAATAAATCCATAAATAATCATGAGTGTATTATTGTAATGAATTAATATTTATATAATTTTTAGATGAATGAAATTTAGGTGTTGTTTTTCTGTCCAATAGATAGTAATTTTATTGTAAAATAGTTAGTACTATAGAAAAAAATATTATGGATGAGGCATAGTAGGATGGAATGAGGCATAGTTAGTTTTTTAGGACTATTCTAAATTCAAAGGAGTTGTCTTCGATGAGAACATTTCAAATGATTTATGGTTTAATGTCATGCAACATTTTTTATTATCATTTCTCAAAGAAGATACATGATCCTTAAAATGGATAACAAGTTGTCTTTTCTAAATGGAAAATATTTAGATGAAGTTTACATTGTCCAAACACAAGGATTATTATTTGGATTAGATTTTTTTAATGTATGAAATTTTATAAAGGATTTATAAATTTTTTGGAGATCCCTCACATAATGGTATTCAAGATGTGATGTGTTTAAGAATTTACTAAAATTATAGAAATAAGTGTTGAAAATAACCATAAAATTAATCATTACTAAAAATAATCTCTCATAATCACTATTTATATTGATAATATATATTTTTTAGAAATGATCAATTAATTTTCAAGGAGATACTTATTCAAACAATTTTTTTGAGATTTCAACACTTGGTGGGATGATAAAACTCTAGGGTATTGAAAATACTCAAGTAAAGGATCTTATTTTTATTTATAAATAAAATTATACCTATAAGTTTTTTATAAAATTTTATATGAAATATTCAAATTCTATATATATTTTATATTAATGGGGAAAATTTTATATAGACGCTGATGGTAATTATTTATAAAAAATAGAGTTTATAAAATGCATTTGATGTTTACACTAATTGACTGATATAATATTGGACACTATCTATGCTATTTCTTTATGTATTAAATATCAAATTTCACTAAATTAATCTCATATAATTATAGAAAAGAGGATAATAATGTATAAAAAGGAACTATTGATTTTTGGGATTGTGTATTCCAACTATTGATTGCTTAAAAATTTTGGATTTTCTAATGTATTGGAATAGAATATTTGATTACAGAATTTCAAAATAATTGTAGAGTTCCTTTTTAAAATTTAATTCTATTTTATATTATATAAAAATATATTATCATATTACACTAAGAATAATAGAATAAAATTATGATTTTGAGTCACAAAATACAACTTTGTAAATTATTTAAGTATTTAGTTATATGATCTCATGGTTGAAGTGGAGTTATAATTGTTATTGTTTTTTACAATACAAGTTAAATTAACCTATCAATGAATTTGTTCCATGAATCTTTATATAATCATATTGATATTAAGAACCACATTATCAAGAAAAAATAAGATAAGTGAATTTTTAATTTTGGGTTTATTTATATATGTTATAAATTATTAGATACTCTTACAAAACCTTTTCCAAAGGATAATAAAGGTTCTTCAAAAAAATGAACAAAACTATAAGAATATTGATAGAAATTTTGGAAAATTTTTATTTTAAATAAAGGGGACAAGAATCAAGGATTAACATGTACCAATATGGATTTAAAATGCACACCATTCTTTATTTAAAGTGAATTACATTATCAAGGATAAGAAAAAAAAATAACCTTTTACCATAAATTGAACATTCTACCTCGCTATTGGGAAATGGTTGAATGTGAAAAGAAGTTAATATGGCACAAAAGAGATAAAAAGACCCATGGATTAGTGTGTCATACCATAGAAAGATCCATGATCTCCCATAGGTGATTTATGAATCAAAACCTGTTGGAAAAGGATGAAAAAGGATATAACTTCTCTATTAATTGGTTTCATGTATAATAACTTTATAGTAGAATGATTTTCAAGGACTTAAATTCCAACCTTGGAGAATTCCACAGTTTGAGAAAGGTTTCAAAGAAGGTCTGGTGACGTGTGTCCATTTTATACCCTCTTTAATTAAATGATGTTTTTTCAATCACCCTTTCTTCAAAAATCCCCCAAGTTTAACGTTGGTCAACTTCCTTATTGTATTCAGGAAAATTTTCCCAAGTGACTTTATTAACCATAATGCCTAAATTTCTCAAATTTCATCTTCACATGAGGGTTTCATTAAAAAGGCCATTTCTTTTACAGTTACACTGCTATAATTGTATCATATTATGCACTTGTATGAATTATATGATCATATACCCCATTGATAAATTATATTTCATATCTTGATAAAGATATAAACTATGTATTTTTTCCTCTTATTTAGAGTCCTCATGGATGGTCAATCATGTACCCCCTTGGTAATAAGGATCTTTTTTACTTGGGGAATCAATGGAAAGGATATTAACACTAAATTAAAAAAATTATGTTATAATGAGTCCAATACACAAGAGTTATTTTATTATAATAATCTGAACAGCTACACAAAACCTCATTTCAAGGATTATTATGAACTAGGCCCAATCTGATGTTTTTTATTCATTTCTTAGTGGAATTCAAAAAATTCCCACATGGTTCATCTATAAGCTTCGAAACCTAGGTCCATTTATATTTAATTTTCATACAAATTTTAACGTTAGAAACCTTTTTCCTAGAGTTCATCATCAATTAACTACAAATTACAAGACAAATATATCCATGTCACATAACTTAAATGAGTACGACACCCTAGTTTTCATTGCATAAACATGAAATGTATGATAATCATACTTATTTCATGATCATAAACAACATGATATACCAACTTACATGGATTTAAACATTATGAATCCTTATCGTGGTTAATTTTCACACTCTAATCATATGGATTTAGACTTTATGTTATATATTATTTCAAGGATAAAATTTCAAACCCAAATTTATTAATGATGTGTAGAATAACCTGACACACATCTTTAAATATTGTTCTGTAATAATATGGATTATGATTCCATTTATATGAAAACAATGGAATCCCTCTATGGGTGTAATCCCAATAATATTGAAATACCCTTTCCATTTATACCATTTTTTATGTATTTAAATTTCTCATTACATTTCAATAAAAGTTTAGAATAAATAGTAGGCACCATTTCAATATAAAACATATTAGTTTTTCTATGAACTTAGAATGGGATGATTAAATTTTGTAAAAAATTATCTTAAAGGAATTAGTGTCTTCCAATCCCTTTCATCAATTTTTTTCAAACTAATGAATTATAAGATCTAATTATCTAGTACTATTATTATAAATTATTTTAAAAATGTATTTTGAGTATATAAGAGAGCCTCAGACTACATAAAAAATTCTTCTGTTGTATGATTTAATCATAAATCCTATTGATTCCATCACATATATCCTAATAATCCATGATCATCCCAATGGATCATTTTAGACAATAATTTTAGAAATATAAATAAAGAACAAAACATTAAATCAATAAACTATAAATGAGGTTGAATGATTATTCATCATTATTTATGATACTAAACTGATGATTTATTTATTAATAATTACTAAAAAATTAAAATGGAAACACAAATATATTTATTATAAGGGTTCTTTGATCCCCAACCAACTTGGGTGGGTAATCCAATGGTGAAAATGTTAGTTGGAAATTATAATAAGCACAAAACATTCCCATGAACTTTTTCAACTCTAACATATGCATCGGTCCCTGCTATGAGGAATCAAAATTCAATATCTCTAACATAGAATCTAAACTCACATTTCTAATCATGATGGTAAATGATTACATTTTACATGAAAATTTTCTAACCCAGAAGATATCTCTTGATAACCATAGAGGTATTAACTTGTTATGGGTGATTCAATTCAAGTAAATGGGAAAGGTTGGTTAACCACCATAAGGAAATAAAATTACTTCTGGAGTTTCTCCCCTAAGAGATACATTTAATTTTCCTTTACATGTGGGGTGTTAATGAGGAAGTTCCATTTTTTTATATTTCCACTCTGAGGTTTCTCAGAAGGACTCATGTTGGTCTTATCAATCAATATCTTGACACCAACCAAATATCCCTAGAAACTACTAAGAATTATTTTTACTTGATCATATAAACCCATGAATATAGATTAGGTATATTTAATGTAAAACTTTGAAAACTAATCAAATACATATTTCTATTTTTCCACCGCTAACACTCCCAAGTTCTATCAACAAATCCCAACATTAACTCATAGAGAGTTCAAAGTTATTTCAATTTTGAGACCTCGACCATCCCATGAATGTTTATCTATCAGAAAAAATATTATCCAATGTATTACTAGTGAAAAATAAGATAACAACCATGGATATACTCCATGGTATAAATTATACAGGTCCTACCCATGATAATAAATAAAGACACAATGGATGTCCTCTTAATTCTGAAGAATCCATCCACCAAGGTTGTATTAATTGTGTAGTCGAGTCAAGAAACAATTGAAGAACTCCCCATGATGAAGAATTATTACACTATATAGTTCCTCCTTTTTATGATGTATAAAAACACTATAGAGTTTGTCATCATGATGATCAATGATAATTTTATAAAATACCTCCATTAATTTAATAAATAAGATTCTATAGAGGAATTCCTAGTGGTAAAGAATAAATATAACATAAAGGTCCTCTCCTTACCACAATCTATAAAAATCAACCTTCTTGTCATGATTTTATATTGAAATCAAATAAATTTGTTTCAAACATCCCATTATTTACTGAGAATAACTTATTTTAGTTAATGGATACACTAAGAGAGTGATTATTAGTAGGCCCTCCACTAAACCATTCCAACTTGGGTGAATATAATGATTCTTGAAAAGGTCATGGAATATTTTACATATTGGATGAAAATAATCTATAATAACAAGGTAAAATGTTTAGAATTAATTTAAATATGATTTTTATATTGATAAAATTTGGGAATAAATTTATATTATAAAAATACCGGTAATTTACTAGCCCCTTACTACCTCCCAATACAATATTATTGAGCACATTTGGGAGGAACACATTTCATATATCTATAATAATATATAGAAAACATTGAGATACATTATATTCATATATATAATGAATTTTAGGTACATTGACCACATTGAAATTCTTGGAAAACAATTATATAAGATTTAAATATTTATTTCTCACATTGAATGGAATCCTAAGACTAGTTTTCAATTTGAACACCACTAATTTGATTGTGTGTATAACCATAGGGTTTTCATAAAATAATTGATGATGCCCCTCCCCCAAATCTATTCATTAGAGGAAGTGTAATATATGATTTGTTTTAATCTACCCATTCGATTCATTATTATATTTAATACCCAATGTTAAATTATACCTTCCTCTTCATGACTATAATTCACCTACATCATTGCCACTATTTTGTGTATACCAATTTGAGAGAGTTACACTACTAATCAATTTTCTTAATGATACATATATATCTTTAAATAAAAATGGTGATACTTTCAGATATATCATGTAAGACACTTTATAAATTGAAAAAATTACTGAAGAAAACACGAAACATAAGGTGGGTGTAACTAGTGAAGATAAGATTTACCTCAATTATTCCATTCCCTTAGAAAAAACAAGAAAATAATTCAACGCATCAATAAATTACTAGAATATGAAATTCAGAGGCATGAATATATAAAAAATTTAGTAAAATATCTCAGGGGTATCCCCAAATAAAGATTTATCAGATATCTCATTGTTTTCTAGGATAACCTTCTTTTAGTTAATAGATATAGTAAGAGAGTGATTAACATTGGGCCCTTTTCTAGACCATTTAATCATGGTTAAAGTTTAATATTCTTCACAGGATATAGGAATATTTGATAGAGTGTATAGAAATAATCTTTATTAATAGAGGGAATGGTGAGAATTCAGTTAAATATGAGTTTCATATTGTTAAAATTTTGAAATAAATTGATAGTGTAAAAATACCAGTTATGTACTAGCCACTTACTATATACCAATATAATATTATTGAGATCATTGGTGAGAAACACATTTCATGTCTCTGTAACAATATTTGGGAAACCTTTATCCACATCATATTCTTATGTATATTGAGTTTTAGGTACATTGAGTTTCTGGAAAAACAGTGCTAGAATATTTACATAGTTATGCTTCACATTTCATGTAATCCTAACACTAGTTGGCATTGTAAAAACCTCTAATGTGATTTAAACATATAATAATAATCATTGATCACCCTTCAAAGATGTAAATATTTAAATGTTTGAGATAAGGTCTCTAAATAGATTTTAAGTTGACTCTTCCTTTTATTCTATGTCCGGTGAATGTCTAAAGAAATTTCCTAAGAATTAAATTTCATATGGATTCACTAATTTCATGTAAAAATGGATCAAAATGATAAGGTATAATTCTACATGGGCTTAAAATACATAAGCGACTACAAAATTTCAAGCATAAATCTAATTATGAATATATCCAAGATAGTTACTATGAATTCAATTATGGTATATATTTTATACTTGCATACAATGTCCTATTTACTGCATGATTTGAAATAATATGCATCACTTTCACTGGATCTAGTAATTATTATTAGCATGATATTGATAAAAATTTCAAAATGTTTATAATATGTTTATAAATTTTATTCTTACTAAATTATAATAAGAAGTAATGTGTAATAGGAATCAAAGATAGTCTTAGAAATTAGAGTCCCTAATTAATTTTCAATTTTCAGTTACACTATGAATATTGAAAATCAGGATGGAATTGAAATGTTTTCTAACAACTAGTTACATAATTATAATGATATCATTTATAATGATAATAAAATAATCTAGTTAGAAATTTTAATTAAAAACATTCAATACGTTAATTATGAGTTTCTTAGAAGAGATATACCAACTAATGATAATTCATAGGCTAAATTACAACCCCCATTGTTGCATCTCATTCAGTAAAAAACCACATAAAATAAAATATAACAATTGAGTTTTCTAGTTGATCTGAGACCACATCAACCAATCAAAATCACTATTTATCCATTAAATTATTAATATTTTTCTCTATTGAATCATCTTCAAACATAGGTTCAAGTGAATCATATTTAATATATTTTAGTTTACATAGAATCATCAAAGGTACCGATACCTGATCCCATCAATTTTTAAATAGTGTTTATGATATCTTGACATGTTACAGTGTAGCCAAAAAAGAATATATACCCTAAGTGGGGGTACCTAACCCCTAAAACACCCAATTCAGAAAATATCCACTTATAACCCTTTAATGACACTAGATAATTGAAATAAAATATGATCATTTTCCAATTATTAGAATGGTCTAATGTTAGGGACTAGTGAGTAATGAGAAGCTGTTAAGATTGTATGTTTTGTGCAAAACCATGGAAGGGATTTCATTTTTTAGAACATTAACCTTAAATATAAATCTATTGCTGGGTTAGAATACCTTCACAAAATATTTCATTACTAATACAACTCAACACTATATAAAAATAACATTCATTACCTCTCTAACTGAAAGAAATATTTGAATGAGAATTTTACTATTTTTTTTGGAAAGATATGATATATTTTATAGAGATACAACTCTAACAAATGAATATTTTGAGTATACACATTGAAAATTTAAAAGATGAGTTGGGTACCAGAAAATTTTGAAATCGTATCCCTATATGTTCCAAGAATCTATTTAAAAGGGAAACACTTGGATGATTACATCCATTTAACAAATAAAATGTCTCCATAAGAAACTCATTTACAAAAAATAATGTATATAAAGGATGAGGTATCTACTGAAAACCCCAAATAGGTAGTGACATTAGCTACATCTACATCTTTGGTTAGGTTTCAAGCAGTTCCACCAAAAAAATATCAATAAAAATAATGAACATTCCTTATTCAAGTTATAAAAGTTGTTAACATGATGTAAAGGAATATTAACTTTGAGATTTGGAAAAATAAGATCTATTATTTTCTGTTCAAGGAGGATTCAATGTATTTCATTTATAATATAGAAAAAATTGATAATATTTAAAAAGGTTAAAAATATTAATGAATCATAATTGAGTAATAACCTAGGTTATTGTACCTACCTATAGATAATTGTCCACACAATTTATATTGTTTCAACAATAAATATTTTCTCTAGAATATAGATGATTATATCTTGGTAGTATTGTATAATCCCTATGTAAATGTGACATGAGAATTAATTACCTTCAAGTAATTCTTATCTCTTTCATATAATAGAGATTTTAACTTATCTTAATACTCCATTTTCAGAAGATTCACTTGTTTTTAATTTATTCCTATAAAGATATTGTAGAAAATTAAGGCTCTTTAATGTCATAAATGATGGATTAAAGGATGATGAATAAAACATGCTTTTGGATTTGGGTCTTCACCTAAATCAAAAAATGGGAATAAAACTTATATTATACTCGTTATTCTAGAAATGACCTTATTATTTTAAATTTTCCATCAAAATGAATATTACAAACTTCTATGGAAAATATTACATTTTCACCCCTTATCATAAAATCACCCTTGCATAAAGTGGGTGTCTTACAATTTGGGTTATTTTCTACTTTCCATTTACTAAGAACTATATTTTCATTTTGTTTCACTCAGATAATTATTACCCAATCGATTGATTGCTGTTATGAAAGGACTAAATGAACCTTTTAGTTTTAATAATTTTCCATTTTTTATCTACTAGTTTCCCTTAGTGTAGAGACCTGATCAGGTGTTTAACTCAAACAGTTCCTTAGGTCCATTGGCCACTGGGCCTTAGGCGTTCCTATATATATGAAAAAGGCTTCCGATCAACAGTGAGGATCTGATGAGGTTATATTTGGGTTTCTATACCCTGTGGTGGAGATAATAATAATGGACCATATGTATATAACCAAGTGGGATGCAGACTACAACAGCAAAAAAACATAAACTAATCATAAGCATAAAAATATAAACATTAATAAAAAATCCCCAAGGTAGATACCATTTATAAAAAAAATAAAAAATACCATATAATTTCATACAATACAATAGAAAAGTAGGGCCGCCCATGGTTGACCATACAAGTACATATGTAAAAAATAAAAAATTCTCTAAAGGAAAATCCTACTCGATGAAGAGTAACTACCTGGTCCACTACCATATATCTCTTGTAAAAGGTACATCCATGATCACTAAATTCCATCTCCCAACCATGATCCCTTAACAGATCTCAATAGACATAAAGTCTACATATATCCCAAGGGTCTCTTGGTGGTTGTGAGTATAAATTTTTTAGAACACCAACAATTTGAGTCTCTCTTATATCCATAATTATTTATATTAATGATAAATATAATAAAAGTAAAATCACACACATTCATTATTAATTTTCTTACTTCTCTTATACTCAACAGCTACAAGGAAGAATTTGCATACTTCATACAATGATGATAAATCTATGAATATGTTCCCCAATATATATATATATAAACCATGCATCCTTATATATATTTTAAGTGGTGAGGTACTATGGTTTAGTGCTCAAGCGTCCCCTGATGGGTATCATATCTGGTGAACAGTTAGGTTCCACCCATAATCATTTAACCATCACCTTGTTCAATCAAACAAGTATCTGGAGTCTTAACAACATGCCTAGCTGATAATTTTCTAGGTCCCTCAAACATCATCTTGGAAGTCCCCATCATCTCAATAGCCCGATATCCTAATACATAGAGATATATGGCCTCGAATAAATATCCATCATTGTCTCAAAATCTGACATCCTACGGCACAGTGATACCCTTCCTCCCATAATACCAACCCATTAACCCAAGTATAAAAGTGTGCCCCATCCCCCAAAATATGGTCTCAACACCATCTCCCTATATTCCATCAACATCCACATGGCTTTCCATGATGAGAAAATAAAACTTACATGATAGTCAATAATATCCCCAAACCACAACTTCTCTTGAGGTCTCCAACGACAATGAGTGTCCAACACCACATCCACTATGTCTTATCTATGTGCACACAACTCTAACGGTGCGTTAGCCAACAATGGTGAGCACAAGTCCCCAACATATACCAAAGACACATCATCTAACACATTTTACCCTATGAACATGTCTCTAAATCCTGATGGTTAAAACCATCCAAATTCCCAAGATTCATTACATTATCTATAAGACCTCATCACCTAAAATTGAAAACCACATTACAACAACCTAGTTATCAACATCACCTATACGTCTCGAGTCAATCCCAACCTGACAATGATGTTTGCTCAGTTATGGTGATCAGTATCACCTCAATCCTTAGGCCATGCCCATAACATTCCCAAATGAACTAGTGAAATCATATAAATATTAATTTATTAAAGCACCCAACCATCCTACCCTTCCTAGTTGGTATCAACCAACATACCAATCATAGAAAATATAAATAGGTTTGGTCATTCCCACCAACATCCCATTATATCATGTAATAAATTTAAAAACATGATTTAATTAAATAAAGGTATCTCTCGGACCACCCACATGTGTGTATTTAGAATGCAACCCCAAAACACGTATAAATTATTTGAAAAATATAGGAAAATATTACCTTATACTTGTAGGTTCGTGCTCGTTTGATATCGGCCTCTAACTCGACCCAGAACGATAGAAATCAGGTTTTTAGAAAAACACCATGAATATAGGTCAAAAGAGCATGCACACATTTAACATTACATAGGGTGAGATAAATAGGAGGAGGAGACAGAGTATTTTATAACTTGCCAATACACCTCCAATGAGGCCAATGTATCTTTAATAGAAGCATTGGTGAGAAGTTGATGCCAATGCCTAGGTGTAGAAAAAGAAATGGGGATCCCCCTGTGTGCTGCATGTTAATTGAAGGGGAAAGGAAGAGGAGATATAAAATAAGTAGTTAGATTAAATGTAGTCAGTTAACAATTTTTAATGACTCACACATTTTCCCACACGATTTGGATAACTGTACACCAATTGTGTGGTGATCACTATCCAAACACCGCACTTCACATGATTAGGGGCACTATTTTCTCAACCATGTATAGAATGTGTGTATTCCCTTTTTTTGAAACTAAATATATTTCAAATAGTTGTGCACCCCCACCTGCATAGATTGATAGACCGTGACTAGTTCAAAAGGTGTTCTGCACAATTACTCCTTGGAGGCCAAAGGGTTGGGTCAAAGTATGTGCCTCTTTTTGTGATTTCCCATAACTGAGTTACTAGTGTCCAAAACTCAAAAAACTCATCGAGAACCTCAAGGAACTTTAAAATCCTTAAAATTTTTAATAATAAGGCCTTGGGTGAATCAAAATCTCAACATTAGGTATCATAGATTAAAAATAAATTTGGTCTGGGCACAAAACAAAAAATTCAAGAAGGTTGAGGAAATTCGACCCACTCAAAAATGTGAAACATTATAGTATCCTCATATTATAATAGCTTATCTTTGAGATATCAGGATTTACTTGGAGATGATACCAAACAAAACAACATCATTTTCACCAATACATTCTACCCCAATTATTAGTCACATGCTAATTCCCTTTGTGGTACTCCCCACGATAATAATTACCTATCTGATTGCTTCCCAGACCAAAATTTAAATATTTGATGGTCCCAATGACTATCACCATACATAAGAGTCCTCCCATCATGAATCTTCATTCCTTTTACCCATCAGGTTCCATAATCATTCATTTGTCACACCTAAACCCCTTTATGTCTTACATCTCATTAGATGCCCATATGTACCTATGTCATACACGAAACCCATAATAACTCTCACCTTAACAGATTTCCAAGATCCAACATCTCAAAAGATGTTATAAAATAATCCCACATCATATATATATATACATGTACATGTATTCCCATCATAATCCTTATTCTTACACACCTTATACAAGCCACACATTCAAGATAATTCCCATAATAAATCATGATGCCTATGAACCTCAGATATATATATATATATATATATATATATATATATATATCACACATCATAATTAATGTCAACATACTATCCAACTCCGGGTTAGTCCCAAAAAAGCATGTGCACCTTGTTTACCAAAACTTTCCATTCTAAAAAAGGTCATTCCCATAATCATGACGTACCTCTAACCTTCATATCCTCAACAGCCTTCTCTGAACCATCTAGATCAGCAGCAAGCAACTGACTTGAAGCCTAAATACCTGAGCATTGTCCTCCTAATGAAGCTACACCAGTTACTGGCCACTGACCCCACTGGTAGGTCTCCCTATCTCTTCCATGAATTCAATGTGTTGTTGAATCCTAGCTACCATATCTTTGTACTTATCTTGGTACAACCTCATATCTATGAGTTTGAATTGGTCCAAGACTCCTAGTTATCTTATAAGACTTCCTTCAGAACCTCTCTAAGTAGCCCATTTGTCGAAACACCTAACACTCCATTAGAATCCAATCATACCATTTCCAAACATGCCATGGATTCTTGCACTAGAAGCATAGAAACGAAGGCCACTCCTCAGTGGCCTAATTGAGTCTCCGGCCTAATTTCCCTATATATATTCTTAATGTACCTACTTCATACTACCTGAATCATCACCGCTAAGATCACTTATCATCATCACAGAGCTTGAATAAGTTTGATCCTTTACGTTTCTCTTGGCTATCAATGCCTGGTTCACCACCTTAGAGAATCCTTGGATTGTGTTTCAACACAATCAAACTAATGATGATTCATAGAAGTAGAATGAAAATGACATTAGGATAGTAGTCAAGTGATCATCATAAAATAAGATCATCCGGTTCTTATACTTATCCTTTTTCGGATAAAATCATATTAATGATATACCCTTAAAATGTATAAAATTAACATGTTTAAGATCATTGGTTCCCTCTCATGTTTTCAAAATTGATAAAGTGTTCATTAGTGTGACAATTTTTGTTCACATATCATATAATTTATTGATAAATAATTGGGACTCCTACACTAATTTGATAAAAAACATATGAAATAATTATTTTATATCATTATAATTGTTATTACCTAGTAATTCTTTCTCATGATTTCACTATTAAGTGCTAATCGTAATATATTCTTCTATATTTTACCCTATCATATATTAATTCATGAAAAACATTAGCAATACTTTTTTTTTATTTTTATACTCAAATAAACATTTAATATATTTCTTTATCCCTCATTGTTCTATAATAGTGTATTAGAATTATTTCATATCTTACATTAACAAGAACATACGTTGTTAAGATTATTCATTTTATGTTGAATCATGATAATTCATTTATCTGATAATACTATACTAGATTATTAAAACATAGGTAAATTATAAATGAATTGGAATGATAGTGTGTTATGATAAATCTTAATAAAATGTTGAATTTTGAAGTAGTCTCTCATATATTCATTGAAATATTTCAATTTCATCATATTTTGTTAGATTTTTTATATTCATATTAACACTAAAAAAATTAAGTTTTAAAGGACAAAAGTTAGAATAATTTGTTAATTTTTATAAAAAATTGAAAATAGAACATGATAATCAAACCATTGAAACACAAAATCAGTAGACCACAATTCCCAGTTTGATCTTCTATTTTCATTTTCTTAGTTCCTGATTCATTATGCATTAAGATGGAAAATTTTGGGGGTTAAACTATAGATTATATTGAGATGAAAGTTCCCTTAATATCTAATACATTGTAAATTATATCCTATATAACATCACACTAAAAATTCTTAAAATAACTAAACATAGATTACCAGAAAACATACATGAAATATAAGTAAGAGATACTTTACTTGTCAAACAAAACTTATTATTAGATTAATGATCCAAAAATATAACCCTTTTTTCTTAAGAAAACATTATTTAACCAAATTGTGGAAATAAAATCAATAAATAAAAAATAAACACATCATGATGCAAAGTAAAATGGTATCAAATATCTTACACAGATACATAAAACACCTCTACATGTATGAATGAAACCTTCTATAACTATTATACCCTTTTAGACTTATCAAGACACAAAGGAAGAATGAAATATTTATATCACAAATGAAAATTCATATAATATTATAAGTATTAATGTAGCAATAAAACAATATAAAATTATAAAATAAAAACTAGAATAGAATTTGTATTTAGTCTTAATCATCTTTTATTAAAAATTTATCTTTTTTATCAACCATTGACATATCTTTATATTATTATTATATAATAGCTTCTATATAAAAATGTTCTAATTTCAAGGTAATTTAAATATATTTAACTAGTTTTTCTTGGGTTTCAATTTTTTTAAATTCTTCATTAATAGTACTAACAATTACCTAAATTGACTGAACTGCACCATCAATATATTTTTTAGGTTTTTATAAAGTATTTTTATTTAGTTACTATGAGATATTATGATTAATTAATGCCAATTGGGGTTGATATAATTAAATATAAAGTAATGGAAAAAATGCTTCATGATTAAAGGGATTGTTCTCATAGTTTCTTTAGCTAGAGGAATTGAATCCTACAATGTAAATAGAGTGATGTGAACAATCAAGGCAATAATGATATGAGTGGAAAAAACACTCATCCTCATAAAAAATAATGTTATTCTAAGATTATTAATCTAGATAAGTAGTGTTATTCTAGTACTTGACCTCTTGGAAACTAAACCTTCTCTTATTTATGATTCCTCTTTCATACCTTTTTACTTTTTTTTATTTTGTTCCATTTTTCTGATCCTTTTTTCTATTTACTTCATCATTCCACCTATTTGTTTTACTTTTTTTTGTGATATAAACTTCCTTTCTTATTTTATATTATGGGTGTTGATGATATTTCTCATAATATATAGAATATTTTTTTTAAATGGTGTAGGTTACTTTTGAGATGATTCAAATTGAGTTTTTGAAGCCTTTGATTTAGCATTTGAAAATTTATTAGTGGTGAATAAATGTATGTATGGAAGTATACTAAATTCATTTTTTCTAAAATGTGTTATAGATTAATTAATATATCCTATTTTTTTTTAAAAAATGATGAAAATCATAATTTTAGTTATCACTTAATTCAGTTGTGCAAACTTCTTAAAGCGAGATTCCTTGTTGGAACCAATACTGTTGAGGGTAAAGAGATATTATTCACTATGTGATATATAAATTTTTTAATTCCTCCAAGATTATTTCTATTATAAAACTTAAACTATGTTGGTTACCCTTTAACCTTTTTAATCTTTTAATTAAAATATTTCTTTGAAATCAAGTTTTTAAGGAATTATGGCACATTATTTTTTTTATTTCCTTATACATACCCTTTAAGAGTTAGTTAAGATTATATTTCTAATATTTGATCTTTTTTAGTGTTAATTCGGGTTTTGATTCACATGGATGTGCTTCATATTGATATATTATAACAATACAAGAAAAATAATTTATATATACATTAGTGCACAGATCCCAAGGGATGTTCATGTTACTTAGGTGTCATTCACCAGTTCAGTTCTATTATTAGTAAAAATTACTTATACTTTTATCTATAAGAATATGTATATTATTAATTGTTAATTTAGTGATGATATATTAGGGCATGGTTAGCTCTTCCTTTCTTATATACTATAGGATAAACTATTATTAAAATTACTATGATAAGATTCAATGGATTATTTAGTAATATAAAATTAATGAAATTGATATGTTTATTCATTAATTAGTCAAAATATTCATGTCTTAGTTCCATTGTTAATTTAATGATTTTTTCTATGAATTAATATTGATAGTGTTACTGAAACATGTTGAGCCTATCAAATCCAAAATGACCAACCAGTAATTTAGAAATATTTTCGAAAATTAACTCTTTCTCATTGAGAAAAGAAAATAGAGACTATCCTAAAGTTACCAGTATTATCTACTCTAAATATATAATCCATGTTAAACAATTTATATTAATTTCAACTATATTTAACCTCAATGGAATGATGGTGTGTTCTATCTTTTCAGTCATCTTTAAATTGGCCAAAAAGTTTATAAATTCTCAATCAAATACCAATTCACTATCAATTAATATGAATAATTAAATCCACTAATGATACCCTATAATATCCTATAATATAATATTTTATTCTTCAATACATTCTATATAAATAATCCATAAAAAAATTATTTTCCTCGTTCTCTATTTTTCATTGAACTCCTATCTTAAAATATAATAAAAACAATTATTTTTTAGAATATAGTTGACTCTTCATTATATTTTGATCATTATTTGATTTATTTTAAAATATTTGAAGTTATATTTTTAAAATGAATTAGTGATTATCTTATCTAGTAGATCAATGATTGAAACAAACTCCAAATTTTAGTCTCTTTTTTGCACATGGTATCCATAAAAATAATATCACACTTCAATGTGATTATAACTTGAATACCAAAAAAGATTATTAGAAATTAAAATGGATGAAAAATTATCATATAATATAGTCATTTTTTCACACTAAATGATAAATTATAAAGGTGTCTACCATTTCAAAAAACATAGAGAACAATAACTAGTAGCTAAAATATACTATTCTTATATAGTTGATAATGAAACTGAATTTTATTACATTGAAATCCCTGATTAATGAATTTTACTAATGAAGTGTAACATTCCATCAATATTTTTTTCAATCTTGAAACCAAATTTTTTTGAATTATAATAAATAATATATTAAAATTAAGTCCTCATATAGTAGAAATAACTAAGATATATAAACCCTTTGAAAAACCTAATAATTATTTAAATTTTAGTCAAGTGACTTTCATCAGGTTTCTTATGAATACTTGTACACATGCACACATTATACATAATATATGGCCTATTTGTTATCATGTATAGAATAATTATAACCATTCCTCTAAAATTATTATAATCATCAAAATTTTCACCTGGTTATTTATCCAATATACTTGTATTACTAATTAGATTACTCTTTCATTTCCTTGAGTCCAAACCGAACCTCTTCACTAATTCCTTAGAACAATTACTTGGGTTTAAGAAAATTTCATTATCACTCTGATAGATTTGAAATATTATAGATAACATGATATCTTTTCTTAGACTCATTTGAAACTCATTTTCCATCATGTTAAAAAACTAAATACAAATATAATTACTTGATTGTCAAAAAATGACTACATCCACATAAATTTGAACTATCAGAATGTCTTTATAATACATTATAATAAAAAATATAGGATCTGCCTTTCCTTTATCAAAATGTTTCTGTAATAAAATCTATAAAATTCTATCATAACATTACCTAGGGTCTTACATTATTCTAGAAAATGATTTATTGACCTTTTAAATATAATTTTACATTTTCTCATTCTTAAATATAGGGGTTATTATACATAGAAATTTGAAGATATAGAGCCATTGAGAAAAGTTCTGTTTACATATCCATTACAACTTGAATCCATCTAGAACAAATTTATATCTATCAGTGATTTATCTTTTGGGTCATGCCTATAACCTCTATCCATATTTTATTTATTATTTCACATCATTTATCCACACACATTGACATTTTTTGAAAAATTCATTTTTTAAGTCACTTGTTGATATTATAGTGGTTTAACTAAATCCCATAACATATTCCTTTTGAATGAGTTTAACTCCTCTTACATTTATTAAACCATCTTCGGTTCTTTAATTATTATGAGACATAATTTGGAACAATATATAATAGAAATGAATCATAATCTTTATGGTTTCATACAAAAATTCTCATATTAATTAAAAATCACGTTATAAATGGTAGAACCCCTATGAGTATTCCACATTTAGGTTTTATAAGTCTCATTATACCCATTAATATGTGAAAATTCTCTTTGAATTTCCATTTTAATAGGTCATTAGTCATCTAGATTTAGATCTACAATACCTTTTTCAAACTATTCTATGATATTAGAATTAAATATATGATATTTTCCCAAAACATTTACATGAACTAATTCATCCACCACAATGTTAATCTTATTATATATTCTATATGCTTTACTATTAATTCAGTTTCCTAAAAAGATATCATCAATATACTTAACAGAAAACTTATCTGTATTGTATTTAGTTTTGTGTTTGAATACCTTATATCTAAATACTTTAAAATATTTAACTTTAAATTTTATAATTTCTAAATATCATATGGTGTCCTTTTAAGAATTGTTCTAGAAATAATATTATTTTAATCATAACAATATATGTTGATAGCTTCTATCCATATATATTATATTGATATTATTTTTACATTTTCATCTACATTTCTTTAATAGTTTTATTTCTTCTTTCCACTACCCCACATTTCTATAGATTTCTTAGTGAAGAAAAAAATTGAGAGAATCCATTCTACTCATAGATAATTTCTAAATTTTGGTTATGTAACTTAGCTCCCTAATCACATCTAATTTAAAAGATAAAAAAATCATTTTAATTATATAATAAATTTTTTTAGGCTATTAACATAATTATATTCTCCCTATTGTGATCCTATAAGTGTAACTATAAAAATATTTTAATGTAATACATTTCAAAATAAATTACTTATTCCCCTTAATAAAGGTAGTTTTTTTTGTTCAAGTAGATCCAATTATTCCAACAAGATTGGTATATTGGAGTTCACTTGCTTGATCATCTTTAATGAATTCATGTGTTATTTTCCCTTTATACATGGATCATAGAACTGATGCTTGGAAACCATAAAATTAGGTAACTATAAAACTAGATGATGCTTATTCATCTCATGTAGTAGTATCAAATTGATATGGTCAAGCCTCATGTACAATAAAATTTTATTTGACAAGATACTATTCAAACAATTTACATGTTTCACTGTTATCTCATAAAAGTAAATGGTATGAAAATTACACCTAAAGTTAATAATAAAAATTGGTGCATTATAATTGAGGAAAAAGATATTTATAATGTGACATCCATATATCATTTTCAAGTGTGACACTCTCTATTTTTTTTAATTTTTTATCTTTACCTTTTTATTAAAATTGTTTTTCAATAGTATTTTTCAGTATTCAAAGTTGTTTTAGTAGTTATAGGAAGTTTTTCAATCACCACTTTGTGGTTATGGATGCACCACACCATGGAGGGTCTTTTTTGAAGCCAAAATACCAATTTTTATAGGATCTATGTTTTTTTATATCATTTTGGTTGAGGGGATTCCCTATAAGAAATCGGGAGGAGTATACTCATTGTGGTATTGAGGGGAGTGGGTTTTTACTATTCATGGGGATCTCCATGCCATATATCTTTCTGTTGTTTAAGGGAAATTCATTATATAAAATAGAGAGGGATCATGTCTTTATAGTGCTCCATGGATTGTTTTTAATCGACACAATGTCGGATAAGTTCCATGGAGTGGAAATAATGGGCTATATATTGGTCAATACCCCTCTAGAATTTTTTTTCTATGAAAAGAAATATCTACTATCACTCAAAATTAACCCCTTAAGCTACTAAAACTATCCACTTTTCCTTGAATTTGATCTCCCCAACCATAGAAATTTCTCTTCCACTACCTTCTGGGTGATCTCCCTTAATACTTGGTGTACTTTCTTAAGTTGAGCCTTTCATTATTATGGTTTTCTATTCTTAGATCTTTCTATTCCCAACTTATTCGTCCTTCCTTGAGTTATATAACTGTGAATGGAAATGGGGGGCCTAACCTAGGGTAAAAGATGGGGATTTAACAAAAATTATTGGACTTATCATCTTATGATGATCCAATCTTCTTATTTATTAAGATCTTATGTGAATGGGATGGGGTTTCATTATATTTGAGGGGGGTGTGTCCATCAAATGATACTTTTCTATAGTGACACTATCCTTTTACGAATTTCACTACATGTTTTAAATCATAATTAAATATCAAATTACAAGCCAAGGATCGTAAATTCTAGTGTCTGAAAGATTACATACATAATTAAACATCATGAAACCAAAATAAAACAACTTTTATTTAATCTTAATAAGGATCCCGTAACTTACATTGATATCTTACATCTACATATGATACCCTAGGGAATACATGAACAAAGGGATGAGTTAAAAATCTCAATAAGGTATTAGACATATAAATAAAGCATAGCACATGGGTTAAAAAGCATAACATGATGACATAGAAAACTTGGAACATGATTAAACATAAGGATGAAAAACATGTATAAAGTGTAGTAATATAAACTTGGTATCATATAAATGTTTAAAAAACATACAACATGACTTAATCATGATTCAATAATCATTGCACATGGATCACTTGTCCAGACTATCCACCTAGATCTTTGCAGATAAAGCACGAGTCAAGGATAACCCCCAAGACCGTTGCACATGATGTCCCAGGAGACTAAACACTACCCAATGAATTAGAGAACTATCTAGTATCAATCATAATAACATTATAATGAATATTTTTTCCATATAAATAATCATACATAAGAAAGAAAACATAAATATAATGGTTACACATGGAAAGAATTGGGTATCATAATCATGTCAAAAGTCTTATCAAAAGGGAATATCATAATGGTTTTAATGAAATGATGGATTTAAATCATAAATGGACACTAATAAAGTAATATAAGAATATATAAAGATAGATTATGTCAAACTGAAGTGAAAATATTGTTTAAAATACATTATAAATAAAACATTTTAGTACGATTTAAGGGAAAACATTCAAGATTCTTTAATATGGAAAAGGCATAATTGTTTATATAAGACCAGAATTGATCCAATATATATTTTCAAGATAAAATGAGTCATTTTATAAAAAATGGTGGCATAAAATATATTAATTAGTACACTTTAAAATAGTTAATAAATATGTATGTTCCCTTTAATCATGGTTGCTTATCGAGAAGAATTGAGAAGGGAACCCTTTTAAAACATGTATTTTCCCATAAAATAATGATGATAAGACATGTATACTAGATTTTGGAACATATAAACGGAATTTAGGAAAATTACATAAAAATAAAGAGTATTTACATTAGTATATGGAGAGAGAGTGAGTAACCTTAAGGGAAAAATAGAGGTTTAGAAATAATCCCTTACCGTGTGTCTGGAATGGTTCTGCACTTGATCTTAATGTCCTATATAATCAGAATAAATTCATTAATTTACAAATTCAAAACCTTTTATAAATTTATTTTATTCATTATAGTTTTATTTATAACATTTATGGGCATTTAGATGAGTTATAGAGTTTAATTTCATTGTTAATGAGTGTTCATTTTCTTGGTATTCATGATTTGTTCACTTATATATGAGCATGGATATTCATGTAGAATGGGTATAATTCTCCAAAATTAGAATTATATGTTATTAATAAAAATAAATAATTTTAATTTGTATTATATATTATTTTGTTTCTATATATTAGGATTAATAATTAAAAAACAAGTTAATGATAATAACTAAGATTAATTTTAGTTGTTTTTAAATCACAATGAAATAGTTTTGTTCTATTATTAAATATTATGTATATATAATGGTTCTATGAAATTAAATAAGAAATAATACATATATTTTAATATTTTTCAACCATAAAAATGTTTTCATGATCTTCCTTGAAGACGATAATATAAATTGAAATCCTATCATCTTTATGTGTGATAAATTAACACATCACACACGATGTTTTCATTTTTATGAACAAAAGGGGAGGGAAATAATTGATTATGAATTATTACATAAACATAATAAAATTAAAGTATATGTAATTTATTGGAGTTATCATTCTATTTTTATAGGGTTCGTTTAGAAGAGAATAATAAAATAAATAACTTGAAAAGAAAATAAAAGGAAAGGAAAGGGGAATTTACCTCTTGAATTTCTCCTCCTTGAGAGCCTCCTTAGGGAAAATGTTTTAGTATTTTTATGGTACCAAAAAAACTTGAACATGAGGGAAAGGTTCAGGAATTTATTTTAGTATAAATTGGATAAGGTCCAAATCATGCGAGGTGTGAGAAAAATAGGTGGTGAGGGGTGGAATTTGGAGTGGAGGAGAGGGGTTTTTTCTTATTATTTTATTAATTAGATTAATATTTTTGATCAAGACTATAAATAGTATCAGTATTATGAAAATAAATATAAAATAAGGAAATATATTTTGATATTTTGGTCTTACATCATTCATACCTCATCTATGAATCCATAATTTTTGTATTTAGCTTTTATCGTAAATTATTGTATTATACTATTGAACAAAAAATCAACTATATTAGAAAGATCACAAAAATTCAATGTGATAATTTTTATATGTTTAGAATTAAAAAATGAACTCCATTTTCTAAAAATAATTTTCTAGATATGATAAATTTAATTTTTAATTAAAATCATCATTTATTCGAAAAATACTGATTTTAAAATTATAACTGTTTTTACAACATTTTGAAAAATTAATTAACGTATTATAAAATTATCTTAAAATAATAAGAAAACAAAATATTAATTTATGAATATAATTTATGAAAATATATTTTCTTTTAAATTAGTAAATTAATCACAAATTTATAATTAAATATTTATGACTTATAAAAATACCAACACATAATTTATAATTTTTAAAACATTTATTTAATTATACTATGATATAATTATATTATACTTTCATTTATAATATGTATAAATTTTATATATAATTTCAAAGGTTAGATTACAATTAATTTGTTTGGTTGACTATTCATAAGTGTCAAATTACTATTTCTAAGGTCATGTTACTATTTCATCTTTATATGTTCTTTAACTTCAATAAATACTTCTTATTTCATTCATTCTTTATTTATAAGGTTTGTATTGAGTTAAAAAAGTAATTTTATGTGGTTTATATTATATAAAATAATTATTAGAATTGAATTTCTATTGACCAAATTAAGGGCTGTTACATTTTTTCCCACCTTTTGAGATTTCACTCTTGAAATTTTGTTTTACAAATTAAGGAGAAAATGTGATCATACTTATCCTTTATCACTCCCTCTAGTTCCCCTATTGCCTCATCATACTCATGGTTCCGCCATAGTTATTTTACCATGTGAGTGGTCTTGTTGCATGGAAATTTATCAATATGATCCAAGATTTTAACTAGATAATCCTCGTAAGAGAGATCAGTTTTCAACTCTACCAACTCTAAATTCAGTACATGTGAGGGATGTGGTATGTACTTCCTCAAGAGGGATACGTGGAATACATCATGTGATTGAAACATGGTTGGTGGAAGCCCTAGTTTATGGTCTAGAACTCCAACATGATCAAGGATCTCAAAGGGGTTGATGTGCTTGGGACTTATCTTTCCTTTCTTCTCAAATCCCTGGATCCTCTTCTATAGAGATATGTGGAGGAATACCATGTCTCCAACCATAATCTCCATGTCTCGTTGACGATTTTCTTCATATCTCTTTTGTCAACTTTGGTCTTCCTTCATGTGATAATGATTGGTTTTCACCTTCTCCACTAGTTCTTCGACCATTTCTTGTACTATCAGCTTATGTTCACTAACTTCATCTCAGCATGCCAGTGTTCTACATCCCTTCCCGCAAAGGCCTTTATATGGGTCCATTTTGATTCTCAAGTGGAAACTATTGTCGTAAGAGAACTCAACCAGTGGAAGATCCTGGTCTCATCCACATTTTAATTCCATAGAACATGATCTCAACATGTCTTCTAGTTTTTGAGTAGTCTGCTCAGATTGTCCATCATTTTGCGGGTGATTGGCTGTACTGAAGTTTAGCTCAGTGCTTAGAGCATGTTTGATACATTTTCAGAAAATTAAAGTGAATCTCAGATCATGATAGGATAAAATTGATAATGGTACTCCATACAACCTTAACACATCATTAATGTATATCCATGAATGTTGATCCAGTGATAAGTCCTATTGAATTTTTATAAAGTGAGATTTCTTTGTAATATGATCCACAACAACCATATAACATTGTTTCCTCTTGATTTCATTGGAAGTGTAGTAAAAATGTCCATGGTAATGTTTTCCCACTTCCATATTCATATGGGTAAAGTTTTCATCATCCCCTTATAAATTTTACTTTTAGACTTCACTTTTTGATATACTAGGAACTTTTATGTATACTCAACAATCCATTTCTTCATATTTTCTACTAATAGTTTTCTCGAAGATCTTGATACTTCTTTATCCTCTCTGGGTGAATAAAGAAGGTTGAGCTATGTGCATCATTTAGAATATCATTATGTATCTCTGTATTTGATAGTATATATAATCATGACCCAAATCTTATAAATCCTTCCTCATCCATTTCTAACTCTGAGGATTTCCCATTTCTGTTAGCTTCCACCTTTTTCTGAATTTACACATCATTTCTTTGATCATCCTTTATTTTCTCCATAAGGGATGGTTGAGAAACCATTTGTGAAAAGATTAATGATTTTCCTTCCTTAATGATTTCCATTCCCATCCATTTAAAATCTAAGAATATTTGATCCCTCTCAGTTCTCATCATTGTTAAAAACACAAAAACCATTCAACTTAGTGCATCTTTCACCTTATTTTCCTTAATGGGATGGTAGTGGACTGAGTAGTCATAATCCTTGATGAGGTATAACCATATTCATTGGTGCATATTAATCTCATTCTATTTGAATATGTATTTGAGACTCTTGTTATCATTACATATCTCACACTTCTCCCCATAGAGATAATGATTCTAGATTTTCAATGCAAAGATCACAATTTCTAACAAAAAATCATTTGTAGGATAGTTGATATCATGGATTTTCAGCTTACTTGAGGTGTAGGCAATCACATTATCATTTTTAATTAGTACACAACTTAATACATTATTTGAAGCATCTTAATATACTACAAATAGTTCCCCACTTATTGGTAGTGTGAGAACTAGTGAAGTGATAAGACTTTTCTTTAACCCTTTAAATCATTCTTCACATTCACTAATCTAGAAAAACATCACTACCATTAGATTCCACTTGGTTTTTTGGGTTTTCAACCACGGTAATTTTATAAATAATCAACAGTAATACCTGGCTAGACCATGAAATCTATTGATCTCAATTACAGATGTTGGCATGGGCCACTCTTCAATTGCCTTTATCTAGGAGGGTGTATAGATATTAATTTTTTGGTGGTAAAAATCCCCACGAATGATACTTACTCCATCCATAAATCACATTTATTATACTTTTCATATATTTTCTCCCTTCAAAAATTAATTAGCGTATTAATTAAAGGATTATCTCCTTGCTCTTTGATTATATCATAATGTCATCAATAAAGACTACAACAAATTTGTTGAGTTATCTCTAAAGACTATATTCATTAAATACATCAAAATTATTGTAGAATTAGTGAGTCTGAAGGGAGTCACTATGAACACATAGTGTTCATACCTTGTTTGAAGGGAATTCTTGAGAATATATTCCTTCCTAAACATGAATTGGTCATATCGTGAATGAAGGTCCACTTAAAAGAAATAAATGGCCCCATGTAGGTGATCCAGCAAGTCATCTACTTGAGGAATGGGATACTTGTTTTTTATCATGATTTTATTGAGCTCACAATAATCTATGTATAGGTGCATAGATCTATACATGTTTTAATTAATAGGATTGGTGCACCCCATGGTAAAGCACAAGGGTGTATAAAACCCTTTTCTAGATTCTCCTATAACTACTTCTTCAGTTCTTCCAACTCAACAATGGTCATTCTATAAGGATTATTTGATATAGGTAGAGATCTAGAAATAAGTTAATTTGATAACTCAACCACAAAATGAGGAGAAAGACTAGGAAACTATTTGGGGAACATATTAGTATATTCCCTCACAATGGAAAGGTATTTGAGATTGGTTATCTCCTTTACCTCAATCATTTGAGCTAGATATGCTCACTCAAAAGGAAAAAATATCGACAATTAAGATAATTATTCTAAAGAAGATTCATCCTCCTCATTACACTTGTATAGAATTTGAGGATGCTTTGGGATGTGAAGAGTGAGCTCCCTTTCCTGGCAGATGATGTTGGATTTTTATAAATATAGAAAATTCATGCCTAAAATAGCATTAAACTCAACCAAATGGAATATGAAAAGATATTCTATGATGTTCAATCCACAAATATTAACAAGAGAGGAGTTATAACCTATGGATCCAATAATTTCCCCATTTATATTCTCATAGATAACTCAAACTCCATATTTTGAGGTGTTTTTTGAATAGTTATACTTAATATATAAGATATGAAAGAATGTGTAGAAATAGAATCAAAAATTTTGTTCACCATTCATGAATTAATAATCACATCATTTTTGGGCTCAACGTTTGCAGTATTGATAGAATATTCCCTTCCTTACTGCCTTAGAGGTTGTTTTTGTTGATTACTTCCAACAACCCTTGTCTTAGAAAAATGGTTCACATAATCCCCATGTTCCTTGTAGTTGAAACATTGCACTAAATGATGAGTGTTGATATAATCATTCCCTTATTCATATACATTAGTGGGACTCATCATATCTCCTTGGTAGTTATTAGACAGATTCCCCATTCATCCACATTTAAAGCATTTCCCGATTCCAATTAGACAGTTCACATGATTCTTCTTCCTATGATTTTGACACGTGGGATATTGGGTTTTATTTCCATCGTGGTATTTATCTGCTAATCTACCCATTATAGAATCTGTTTTTCTCTTTTTTTTCAATGGTCCCACAAGACCACCGAGGGTCCTATCTATCCATTTCAACCATAAGAGCACAACAGACAACCTCTTCATAGCTATCAAACTCTTGAATCACCAATTAATTTCATAGAATCACATTTATTCAGATAAATAAGTGATCCACCATGATTTTGGTGTCCAAGAAAATGATGGAGGCATTTCTAGTAGGCCTTTTAATGATTTATTCATACATCCCAACAGACTCATCTTCTTTCTTCTTAAGTCTGAGGAACTGTCTTTCTATTTTGAGATGGATGGATCAGGGAAAATATTTATTGAAAAACATTTTCTGAAATTTGTCCAAATCCATAGAATAAATTAACTCCATGGACTTCATATTTTTTATCAGTATCAACCACAGATCACCTTCCCCATAAAGATGATAGACTGCTAACTCAACTTTCTCTTCTTTTAGGAACTAATGGATAAAAAATATATTTTCAATGGATTCAATCCAAATAATCTTGAGGGGATCAGAAGATATACTAAACATGGGAATCCTTTTCCACATGAAGTATTCAATGGAATATTTCCATTTACTAGGTGAAAAAGGTTGTTCCACACATTTCAAGTTATTATTCATAACATGAGCCAGCTGAGAAAGTATTGTCATAAAGTTTTGAGAACTCATTCCCATCATGTTTGGAATATCATAAGGGAAATAATTACATTTCCTATCACATTTATTGTTTTCATGAGTTATTCTATTTCAATCAATTAACAATTAAAAATAATTATAATTAGGGGGATTTAATAATTAGCTAATAATCATATAAAAATAAAACATTGAACCTAGAAGGATAAATTTGTAAAAGAAAATTATATCCTAACTTGTGATTTCCTAGGTTTTAATCTAGTTTATCCATGATCTATTTCCTAACATATATTCTTATGGAAATTTCTTAATAATGGTTCATAGTTATCTTATGAATTTACTATATCATATCCCTAGAGAGAGTCAAACCATGTGTGTTGTAAGGCTTGTATTCATGTATAGGGTTATCATGATTTGGGGATAGAACACCTTTTAGGAGTTGTTACTACTAGGTAAATATGTGCTAAAACAATGTATACTTATTGTATTTTGAGATGGATGTATTTTCTCGATAAACCACTTAATTAAAACTAACAAAAATTTAAGAATTATTTCTTATATATAGTCTTATCCTTAAGAATTTTTCTATAGTTTTCTAGTTCTAATCCCTTAAATAACTAGAATTTTCCTCTCATACCAACTATAGTGACCCTAGACTTCTATAAAAAACCTTTCATGACTTTAAGAAAAATTAAACATTAAATTACAAGCCAATGATCATAAAGTCAAGTGTCTTGTAAGATTAAATACATAATTAAACAACAAGGAATGAAATAAAACATATTGTATTTAATCTTCATAAGGAGCTACATACTTTATTTAATCCCTTACATATTCATAGGATACCCTGGGGAATACATGAACAAAGGGATGAACTAAAAATCCCAGTAAGGTAATAAACATATGATTAAAGCATAACACATGTGTTAGAAATCATAACATGATGACATAAAAAAACATGGAACATGAATAAACATAAGGATGAATAACTTGTATAATATGATATCATAAAAACATAATTTCATAAAAATGTGTAATCAACATAAATTGTGACTTAATCATGACTCAAGGATAATTTCACATGGAACCAGATTCATGGCTAACCACCTATATGTTTTCACATGGATCACGATTCAAGGATAACCACCAAGACCATTGCACATGACATATCAGGAGACTAAAAGTTACCCAATGAATTGGAGAACTATGTGGGATAAGCCATCATAAAATTTTCATGAAAATTTTTTCTATATAAATAATTATACATAATCAATTTAACATAATCATAAGGTTTTCCCATGGAAATGATTGGGTATCATAATCATTTCAAAATGCATATCAAAACAGAATATCATAATGGTGTATATGGAAGGATGGATTTAAATTATACATGTAAAATTATAATGGAATATATATATATATATATATCATGATATTTTATGTCAATATAAAGTGAAAATAGTGTTTAAGAAACTTTAGAAATAAATCATTTTAGTAAGGTTTAAGAGAAAAAATTCAAGATTATTAAAAATAGAAAAGACATAATTGTTTTTATAAAACAATAATTTAACCAAGATGTTTTTTTATGATAAAAATAGTGATTTAATAAAAATAATGGTCACTTAAAACTGATTCTAGAGCGCCCTTTAATATGGGTATGAATTTGGGAAGTTTTCTTTTAATCGGGCTTGCATATCAGGAAGAATATTGAAGGGAACCTTTTTATAACATGAATTTCCCCATCAAATAAGGATGATATGACATGGATTAAAGAATTTGGAGCATATAAACATATTTTAAAAGAATTAAATAAAACAAAAGTGGGTAAAGAGAGATAAAGAGTAACCAAAGGAAAAAAATAGAGGTTCGGAAATGATCCCTTACCTTATGTCTAAGATGGTACTGCACTTGATATTAATGTCCAAGATAATAAAATTAAATTTTTTAATATAAAAATAAAAAAAATTATACATGTATTTTTTTCATTATAGTTTAATTAATATAATATCTGAGATTATATAGGAGTTATAGAGTTTAAATTCATCATTTGGGAGTGTTGGTTTTCTTGGCTTTCAGGATTTGTTCTGTTGTATACGAGTCTAGAAGTTCATGAAGGATGGGTATAATTATCCAAAATTAGAATTATATGTTATTAATGAACACAAAAATGTTTAATTTTTCTTATATTTTTTTCTGTATATTATTATGAATCATTATATAACATGTAAATGATTATCATTTAGATTAATTTTAACAGGTTTTTTCAATCATAATGACCTTGTTTTGTTCTATTATTTAATATTAAATATATATAATGGTTAAAATACATTAAATAATATATAATTCATATCTTATAATCTTTTCAACCATAAAAATTATTTCATGACCATCCTTGTAGATGGTAATATAAATTGAAAACCCATCTCCCATGAATTTATAAATTAACACATCATGGACGATGTTTTCATTTATTTTGAACAAAAAGAGAGGGAAATAATTGATGATGGATTATTCCATAGACATAATAAAATTATAGTATATTTAATATATTGTATTTATCATTCCATTTGGATGAGGCTGGGTGAGGATAGAATAATAAAAGAAAGAACTTGAAAAGAAAATAAAAGAAAAGGAAAGAGGAATTTACCTCTTGAATTTCTCCTCCATGAGAGCCTCCTTAGGAAAAATGTTTTGGTATTTTTATGATACAAACATCTCTTGTAAGTGGGGGATAGGTTTGGGATAATATTTGAGTATAATCTCGACAATTCTTTATGTTTTAGTGGTGTGAGGAGAAAAGGCTACGAGGGGTGTTATTTATATTGGAGGAGAGGGTTGTTTCCTCATTATTTTAATCATTAGTTTATTATTTTGGCTCAAGACAATGAATAGTTTTAGAATTATCCCCAAATATATTAAAATAATTATGGATATTTTTAGATTTTGGGCTTACATCATCCATACATCATCTATGAATCCATAATTCATGTATTTAGCTTTTATTGTAAATTATCGTATTTTACTATTTACAAAAAATCCAACTATTTTAGAAAAATCCAAAAAATACACCCTAACCATATTTTGATGATAAAAATTTAAAAATTAACTCCATTTTATGAAATTAATTTTCTAAATAATAGAAAATAAATTTTTACTTTAAATCATTATTTACTCGAAAAATACAAATTTTAAAATAATAACTAAATTTAGAACACTTTAAAAAATTACATATGGCCTCATAAAATAATCTTAAAATAATAAGACAAAGAAATATTAATTTATAAATACATTTTATGAAAATGTATTTTCTTTTAATTTTTTATATTAATCAAAAAATTGAAATTAAATAATTATTACTCATAAAAATACCAATACTTAATTTGTAATTTTTTAAATATTTATTTACTAATAATATGATATAATTATATCATACATTAATTTATAATATTCCTAAATTTTATCTATACTTTCATGAGTGGGGATATTATTCATTTGGTTTGTTTATTATTGATAAGGGTAAAATTACTATTCATAAGGTTGAGTTACTATTCCATTGGTATATGTTCTTTAAATTCTAGAAATACTTATTATTTAATTCATTATTTATTATAAAGTTTGTATCATGTTGAAAATGTGATTTTATGAGGTTTATAAAATAAGAAATAATTTTGATAAGAGTATTTCCATTGATAAAATTAGGGTTAGTTACATTTTCCATGGAAAACCATTTGTTCTTGGTTTCCTTTAGTTTAAATTTGATAAATTATAATTGCTATGAATTGTTGGGGGATGTTGCAATTTTATTTATTATAATTATTGGATTTTGTTTCCTTCAAGATTGGTTTTCAATTTGTTTTTATTGAAAACCAAATTTACATATTTAATGGATTATATGAAATTATTCAAAGGGATGCATGACTCTAAAATGATTACAACAAAATATTCTAAAGTTATTTGTCCTTTCTTGATTCATTATCGATTTGGGAATCATTGTGTCTATTTTTTCTATGAATTAATGTTTTCCCTTGGGATACCTTGGTTTAAAGGTTAAAATTTACTAATGTGGCCCTAGTGTAGATTGCATGTAGGATAAGGAATGTTTCCCAATTGTACTATGTGAGATAATGGGAAGGATGATATTTCCTTAAATAGATGGATTAAATTTTATTGGTCAATACAAGAGGAATATAGAGATTATAATGGGTTCATTTAACCCGTATTGAGTTCCTATAGCGAGTCCTAATTACCATAGGCCTATGGGTTCAGGCCCATGATGCGTGTATGGTTTACTTGTTTAGATGTGTTATTACTTATTTCTATTTTATTGAGTTAGGTGTTACTCATTTAATGTGGACATATACTTTATTTTGAGTTTACTTTTTTCAATTTATTTTCTAATATGAATTTTAAAGAAAATAAAGTACTTGAGAAAAATATTTTAAAATTGAAATGGATTTTAAATTTTGTTTCCCAACTTGGGATAACAATTTGAATAGTGAAATTCATTTTATATATTCATAATGTTATCTTGTTTGACTTTACCTCACACCCTGTATATACCCAAGGGGTATATGGAGAATTTTTTTAGATATTGGTAAGGGAAAGAGTGTTATGTGGTATAGTGGTTCTTCATGATACATGTCATCATTTTATGGCATAGTGATGTTGGGGATTGAGCGTCATAAGGATTTGGGATCATGTAGAGATTTTTTGGGATCCTTAGCAATGTTTTGGGTTATTTTGTATCAGATCCACCAACTTTGAATGTATTTAAGGTCTTATTATTTAATTATTTTGTAATAATTTTATTAAAATTAGTTTCATAATCATTATGAGTTTCTAGGTTATTATTATTGTTGTGATATAAACTATTTTCATTTCTCTATATTTTTAAATTTTTTATTTGATGGAGTGGGAATATAACTTATAGATGGGTCTTTCCAAACTTTTGAGAGAATCCTTGTTTTGTTTATTTGTATTGTGAGAGTGGAATAACTACCTAAGGTTATATTTTTATATCATATTACTTTTTTTCAACCTGTGGTGATTGGGAACGTGCTTCGGGCCTTATAGAAGAGTGGTCTAGGTGATATTTTGGGTGGACTCGGGCTAGTTTGTTACATATAATTATTATATTTAATAGGCCATCCATCATCACATAATTGAGATATGATAAATAAACAATTTTATAAAACATGTTTATATAATATTTTACTAATTATTATAGAATTTAAAAATTCAACCTCTATAAAACCTTTCACCTTTCCATATAAATTGTATCTGAAATTGATAGTGACTCCATGACATATATTGAATGATCTAAAGTTTGATAGTTCACAGGCCCTATTTCTAGAACAATCATTATCCATATAACAAAATTTATTTATGTTACATCCAAGTATCTTCACCAAAAATTTTCAAATAATAAATAGTTTTGGGGTCTATGCTAATTTATGCCCAACGAGAGTATTCATAGTTCTTTTAGGTACCAAGATATATTTCAACATTGAATTATTATGGGAACTACCAGAAAGTGATTTTGAAATTATTTTTTTGGTATGACCCAATGTCTATGAAATCCATATATATCATTAACTAGAATAGCTAACATGTATGAAACATCTAAAAAAAGTAATATATGAAATACTACCCTTAAAAAATTTACAAATAAGTTCTTGTAAATCACGGGGAACTTCACATTATATCCAATCCCATTTATAGTTTTTGCCATGATTTGTAATGAAATCATATTATTATAACTATATCTACCTTAAACTATTGTGTTTATAGAATAATAACTTTTTAACATAATTTTTTTGAGTTTTAACATCAGTTTTAATACACTTATATACATGTAGTGTTCTATATATATTTTTAATTTCAATCATATTCACTGATTCTGATTGACAGATTATACATTAGTTATTAAAATAATCATTTTGGAATGTCATAAACTTTTAATATGGGAGAAATTTATTAGAATAAAAAACAATATCGAAGAATTATTAAATTACAAAAACCAAATGAATACGATAAATAAAAACTTAATAATTTATCTTATTTTCTATATTAATGTATGTTTTCGTTAAATATAAATATCATTTATGTATATTAATTTGTTATCACAGATAAAAATAATTAGGAATTAGGAATTTTTAATATTAAAATGCGTTCATAATCTTGATCCTTTGAGCTACATTTAAAGAAGTGAACTTATTTAAAAAAAATAAAAAAATATATCTTTTTCGAAAAACATCCTCAAAAAAACTAAAATAGAGTTAGACTAAATATAAATACAATAGGATTAGGAATTACTTGATTAAAAACAATGGCACATCTTAGTAACAATAATGATGGTAGTTGAATGAAAATGAAATTTATGAGAAGAATAGAAGAACTAGATTGTGGTGTTGTAATATTTTTATAAGAATGAAGTAAAGAATTGAAATAGAACAATGTTAAAAAAACTCACTACAACATAAAAAGTTTACTTTTCATGTCTTTTATTTAATAATTTGACATAAAAATTATTTTACAAAACTATTTCAATTTTTTTATATTAATAAAAAATTTTTAAAATTGGGTTTATGCATTGTTTTACTAAATAACTGATGTGGAAAACTAGTTAACATCCATTATTAAATAACTAACATCAAAAGGCATATGTGATTCCATTTATTTTTCTAGTGGAGAAGTGAAATTACTTTACTTTTTAATAACCTGTGTCAGATTTTTATTTTCTATAAAAAATTATGATTCACCTTGGTTTTCTTATAAAATCAAAAGATATTAAATCGATTATATTCCAATTTATCACATATTTAATTTAAAACCTCAATCCCAGACTTGTCATATTAAAAACCATAAATTAAATCATATTTAAAATCACTGACTCGGATTACAGTTTCATTAAATCATGGATTAGAAAACTAATTCTTAGGCTTGGATTCATAACTTGAATCAGTATCCTCCCTATATATTGATGATGCCATCATTTCCCTTTTTAATTTTTAGTATAAATATTTTTTTCTTTTATTAACTTTGGAAATTCTGGTTTAGTATTTCCTTTTTTCCTACACATAAAATATGTTACATCTGTAGAATTATAATTAAAATCAGTTTTAACTTTTCCATTCCCTCTCCCATCATACTTTATATTTTCCCTTCTATGTTACCTCATTTATCTATATTTTATCCCCATCATTCCATTCACACTTCTTACTATTTTTGTTACCTCATCATTTTCACTATTATGTTTTCTATAATCAAAAGAGTCTAGAAATACAATATACGTACACTTTAATGTGATACCATTCTTATTGGTGACATATTTCTCTACTAATTTATTTATCTCTAACTCATATTTAAATAAAATCCATTTTTATCTTCTAGTGTACAATCTTTGAAATTAATACTTTTATCTTTATAAATACTCCAAGCATGAAACATATTGGGTAGTGCTGTAAATAATATTTCAACCATTAGAAAACTCTCTAGTGTCACACTCATTTCACTCATTCCATTAACAATCCTTGGGAATATTTGGAACAACAGATTAATAGTTTCATTCTCTTTCATCTTGATGTATTGATACTCCACCAAAATCATTCCAAATTTCGTAATTTTATTCTTTTCATCACCATACTAAGTTAGTTTAGAATCCTTCATATGTAACAAACTATCATACAAGCTATGAAAAGGCTAACAAAAAATTTTATTATAAAAGAATAAGGGATATTTGAAAATTTATAACTAAAAATATAATTAGATATATTATTACCAGTAAAATTATAAATATTAACCATAAATAGTTTTTAGGATTTTACTATATAATTACATTTATTAGTACTTATATTCTTCAAACATGTTTCCATACTAGTTTTTAAATATCTATAATAATTATAATCAATGTGTTGTAGATTTTTTAAAATCCAAACATCATTCTTTTATTAAACATCCATGAAAAGATATCTTCCTTTTTAGACATCTAAATGTTTTTGAAGAATATTATTAAAAAAATATTCATATCTAATAGATCCTAATGTAATCATACCAATTATTTTCCATGATAAGTTTTGTAGATTGATGTTTAGAGGGTGGTGAATTGACCTAATTAAAAATTATAGGAAAAATCCAAAAAGAAAGGAAATTAATGTATTTTTATACTGGTTTTTACATGAATTCATTATCCATTTTTAGAGACCCTCTACTCTTTGATAGGTGTAGATCACACCAAGTCCTGGCATTTGTAGTGGTCTTACAACAATATTAAAATATTCATTTTTTGTGAAGGAATAAATGAAAAATTGCAACCATTTTATCAGGTCAAGAAACCAATTACATACTCTGGAATTTTTAAAATAGGTAGACCCAATAGAAGAAAGTTTTTTTTTTTGGGAAAATAAAATACAAATCTGAAAGATACAGTGAAACAAATAAATAAAATAAAAACAATTCGATAAAAATGGAACTGGATTTGAATCAATGATTCTAGAGTATGTGTTATAGAAAAACCACACTAGAGAAGATTTAAATTATTAGAATGTGAATGAAATCATGATAATAGTAAAATAATCTTTTTAACTGGTGCTTATATCATTCCCATCCTATTATTTTCTTAGATAGAAACACAGTATTGGATTTCCTACTAAATATAGGAAATATACATGTTTAAGATTAATATTTTACTCCTTTTGGATTTTAAATTAATAAAATATTTGTTGGTGAGATAATTTATATTCACTTAAAATGTATTTAATTAATAATGAATTAAAAATATGGCATTATTCAGAGAAACAAATTATGAAGGTGTTAGTTTACGTAGTTATATGAACTATTAACTAGGTGTATGTTTTCCAAGTTTCTCAATAAATGTTTAGCATTAATATAGAATTATCCATTTGATGTTCTCTTTTTGAATTCATAAAAAAAATTGGAGTTCCAACACTGAAAAAATTGTTAATTTAGAGCAGTTTCCTCTTAAATTTATTTTCATGTGTTGTTCTGAAAGAATAGATTATATTTATGTAGTATCCCTTATCAAGTACCCAATATGTTATTTGAGTATTCTTTCTATAAATTGATTTATTATAATTTTTTATACTATTAGAACTATATTATCTAATTAAAATATGAAGAAACACTTGATGCATTGGGATAACATTGTGTTGGTATTAAAGATAATATTGAAATGGATTTCGACATAGTTTCTCATCTCTACTCTTCATCTTTATTTTTGAATGATGAGATAATATTTGGATACCCAAACCATTCCCCAAAAGTAATTTATTAATTAAATTCCAAGATAATGTTTAGACATTGTTTCACCTCTAAGGAAACACGTTTACAGGTTTGGAAAAAATGAAAATAATGATCTGATGGGTGATGAGAATTCTTCCGTTATTATATAGACTTGAACATCAATATATTTAATTTGACCCAATATACATTGTTATCCTTTAGGGGGGATTTTATTGACCCCATAGGTACTAGGAAGTTCATCACTTCTTCATTATGAAGGTGGTGACCCAATCAAATGGTCTCAACGGGCGATTTCATGCGGTTAAGTATTTGTGAAATCAGTCCCCTTAGAATATGAATTCCTTGGATGGTCTCCAGTGGGTTCATTTTTCGATCCAAAAACACCCAAAGGCCCTAATATCCTATATTCATGGACCTGATTTCTAAAGGCAGGCACTCATTGGATGGAGATTTTACCAATGACACTTAAGAACTCTAATGGTCAAGAGGATGGGAGGTTGAGATCATTGTACCCTTTTGGGGATAATTATTGCTTATTATGGAACTCTATTATATACTTAAGTAGAGTTTATATGTTCATGAATCCTTGGTTTATTCCATAATTCTTTATCCATGGGCTACCCCTTGTTTGTAAGATCATCATGAACATACATAGATTTGATGATACAGAGGGAATGATGACTTAAGCCATGTAATGAGGAGATCTGGACTTTATCATCATCTAGGAGGGATGGATTATGGATTGATGAAGGGACTGGACTCATGAGATAGGCTTCTTATGTATCCTCGAGAGATAAATCAGAACCCACGTAGTTTGGTATGTGTTGGGTGTTACGCATGGAAGCTACCAATTTGGGGGATATGGTTGGGTGGACCCTTTTGAAAGGGAACCCTTTTGAGATCGTGCCTTTAAAAAGGTGTCTTATGCTTCCTAGTTTTAATAGGAATCAATGTTCTCATATTTCAAGAATTATTTTGGGATTATGGATGTAAGATTCCCATTTGAGGGGATATCATTGGGTGGACCCTTTTGAAAAGGAACCCTTTTGATATTGGGCCTTCAAATAGGTGTCCTATGTATTCTAGTCTGAATAATAATCAAAGTACTTGTAGTTCAAGAATGAGATGGTTTTGTTGATGTTGTAATCATCACAAATCGTTAATCCCATGTGATTCATACTTAGTGTGAGAAACATGATGACATGATATATTCAACAAACTGCACACTTTCTCTCCTACTGATGGGAGTGGGTGGGCCTACGGTAGAAGAAGCTAAGGTGATAGTGAGAGAGGGTGCAGAGCGATGAAACTTTTAGTGTGGGATGACATTGAAGGTCATGCGGCTCAGCTCTAAAAACGTTAGGGACTTACCTCAGTGGGAGTTCCCAAGAACATGCACTGGGAAAGGGGAGGAATGCCTCCTCTCGTCAAAAGGAGAAGAAAACATGATTCTTTGACTCATCACCATTCCTCATTGAATGGAAAAGCAAGTGATCGTCCTTAATCTCTAGAAAGGGGAGGTTCATTCCAACATCCCAAGCTTGGACTCCAGGTTACCATGGTAATGTAGACTTCAAAACATCCCTGGAGTCCAAACTATTATAGGGAGAGCCTTCATAACTCCACTTACCATGGGTATGTAGACTCAAAGGGGCACACTGATGAACCCGATGATCTGATCAAACGGTTCTGATGGTTTTAGAAAAGGATTTGGCTTGATGTCGAGGGATTGGTTGGCAGAGAAGTTATGGGGGAAAGGTTGGTAATGGAGGGGTGATATTGGATCCATAGGGAAGGAGACCCAAAGGCACCCCATTCTGTTTACTATTTTCTCATGCATGATGGGGGAGCTCCATATACCATAGTTGTATGAGGGTAGAGGGATAGTTTTCATACCGAAGTAGTACATGGGCATGGAGATAGACCATCGTGTACCAAATTGGTATGAAGTCTTGGATGTGGTATTCTATACTACTTTGGGTTCCATCTGCATACTAATGTAGTATGTGGCATGGGGTTCTATTTGCAAAGTGTTACACTATACAGATTGTAATATTGAATTATAGTCCTGGAACCTTTCATTTGTGGGGAGTTCATCCGGGGGGAATTTTTGGTTTTCTATAACACCAAATGGGTTTTTGGTTTACCCATCATTATTAAATTCCTTCTTGTTATGGTTCGTGGCTGGTTATACCTTTGGAAATGTTGTTTGTGGTTTGAAATTCATCGATTATTCGAAACTGAAGATGAAATCCTCTCTAAATTATATATTCTTATCTTTAGGGTCTCTTATGTGCTTTCTTCATCCATTATTTCTCAATTAAAATTGTTCTCATTTTATAGAGTACTGCAAAATCATATCTATGGGCATGTGGCACCATTTCCGGAATCCAATGAAGAGATATCTCAATCCTCAGAAGACTCGGTCAACTAGGGTTTGTGGAGGCTTTGGTTTGTGAATAATGGTTCACGGAACCCTTAAAATTTTATTCATCTATGAACTAATAAGTTTTAAAGATGTTACGCGGATGGAATTTATGTGCATTATTTCTCTAACGATGTTTTTCACAACTTCTTGGGTTCACTGGCCATCACTTTGTGGGCCAGTGCCTCGTAGGTCCTTTCACGTACTGGTGGTTCGCGATTCAGGTGCTCTACAGAACCTTCCCAGTGGTGGAATGCAGGTCACTTAAAACTCATGATAAATTCAATTTATTTAAGTTTCATCCCACGATTTCAGTTCAATTTTCATCCATTCACTCTACTATACCTCAAGTAAGGCTTGCTTCCATATAAAAAGTTCTTATGGGAGTATTTACTTCCCATTGAATAGTTTTCAGGACCCCACCAATTCCCCCCATCGGAATGGGGTCCATTTGGAATGGATAAGAGACTATTCTGTTTTAGAAGTCATTCTGAACTGAAGTGGTTTGCTGAAAAATAGATAGGTCTGGTTGGAAAGGACCAAACCTATATATAGGGGCCCAGGTGATTTTCCTTTTACCATTTCTCATGGAAAAAAGTTCTCTCAAATACCCTTGGCTTTCTCTGTATTTGTGTACCATCTTTTTTACAAAATTTGTACTCACAAACCACTCTGTACGTACCGTGAACTGAACTATTAATGATTTATTCTACTCGTGAACCAAATTTTGGGTTTCATGAACTGCGTTGTGGAATTTGAAACTAAAGTCTTGACTTCATTACAGGATAATGGTACGAAATTTGTGTGTCCCGCACACCGAACATAAACCCACAAACAAAAATTTAAGAATTATTAATTCAAACATAGTAATTTTAATCAGAAACATTGAATATCAGCATAGATAAGTTGTGGTTCAGGTTTCTTCATTCTGTGAACCCTTCTATTAGCTATCCAATGCTCAACGGTCCAGCGCCTCGTGGGTCTCTCTTATATCACAACTATATGAAGTGTAGCTTCCACAAACAACTGCAGTGTATGGGAAATTTCTTCTGTGTACCGTTTCTTGTAGAAGTAGGTGGAGCCCCATGAAAACCCACTTTTAAGTCACTTTTCCATTTTTTGTAACCTTTCTCCAACAATTTTCTCATTATATTTAATTTTTGTGGGCTTTTGGATCTTTCTATGAATTCTATAATGGATCTTCCATAGACATTGACTAAATCATCCAAGATGAGGGAAGCCACGGTTGAGGGAACTGAGGCCCATCTTCGATTCTAAATTTTTTCTAAGAACAACATCATAAAAGATCTTCTTAATCTAGAGCTTCTATCTTACCCATTGTCTGTGTAGTTTTCACTTTATGGCTTTGGCCTTTCTGATGGCATTCCATTTCCATTGGTTGACCTTAATACTCCTTTCATTCTCCTGGAAGCTCCCCAAGGTCATAACCGAGTTGATATTTCCCCAACAGTAGATTTCATAGCAACTCAGATTCTGTAAAATGTGTTCATATTAAAGGGATCAGCGTGGACTTAGGGAAATAACAAGTGTTGCCACACTGCCTTGAGACCAGTCACCCAAGAGTACCAGTCCATTATCAACCTTTCTCGAGAAAAACCTAATGGTGGGTGGAGCACCAAATGGGACATTCGAGCTAGAGGGTGCTTCTCCAAAGAATGGTTCTTGGAATTATAGTCACACCAAACCTGTTTAGAGCCCCCCAATCATTTGGAGGTGGTGAACATCTATCAGGCAGCCTGGGTATCCCAGTTCGCATCTTTTTCTCTCAAAAAAATCCTCCCTGAATTGATGATTTGATGGTGTTCAATCAGCAATACCTTATATTTGTTGCATGGAGAGGAGGGATTCAGCATATGGGGCATCCACCAGCTCGGAGGACTCCCCATATTTGGAAATATGTATGATGAATTTCTGCAAGTAGCTACCACTTGGGACGATACCAACCATATGTCCCCATTGACAATGAGCATACTGGTCGTGGCGGAGGGATTACATGATCACCTCCTCTAGTCTCACTCACTTATCTCGTATGAGGATTGGATAGGGTCATTTCTGTAAGTGAATGGGCCTAAGATGAGAACCTACTATAGTCAAACTCATCAAACCCATCAGTCTCAAGAAATTATAGGGTCATATTGCGCCACCCTTGAAGTGGGAAAATATACCACCTAGGGATACAATATTTGACCGTACATGTCACCCGATATTAGATTAGAAGGTTTCTTTTCCATGTTCCGGAGCGAATGTATCTTCCCATCCCGTTATGTATACATTGAGATCATATTTTGTACTCTGCTAATGACAGCTATTCTTGAAGAGGGTCGACCAATTGATTAGTCCATTCCTACTCTTTCCCTACATTATGAGTTGTTGGGGAAGAAACAAGAAGGTAAACCTATGAATCATCTTAGAAGTCCATTTAAATTGATGTATGGGTGTATAGAAAGAACACTAACCTTACTATGAATATCAACACACTATGATGATTCGTCTCTCTAACTTTCAGCCTTCCCTTCTTAACATTTCCGATGTTTGTCCCATGACATTAAGCATTAGTGATGCAATTGGGTTGCTAAATGATGCCACTCGCTTCTCATTTGCACTGAACCCTACCCCTCATGTGTCATTAATGGGTGAAAGGGGTTGTTATTCAGAGGGATGTTCATATATTATTGCTCTTTAGGATGGGATGCTCACTACTCACATATATAGAATGGTTATATGTGAGCCACACCTCCCTTAATGATTCTATAGTCAATTTGGTTGCCTTTAATAGATTGTGATTATTCATAACATTCTGTTAAGGGGATAATCTCATCTCGTAATTATTCTATGGTTATTGCTTACAATGATACGAGAATGTGCCTCTATGGAGGTTATTATCCCTAATACGAAGAGATCTACTTATCTATCAATGTAATATGCTCAACTGTGGGTAGAATATTACTATGTCGAGGTGCTGAGAAGACCAATTTTATGGGTCCAAAAGTCTTTAACTGTTCATCTCCCCATTTGAAAATGACGCCCATGCCATATATTTCTTCTCTTGTGGTGAGTGTGATGGCCACACTACCTAGTCTTGTCCCTATGGTGAGATGACGTTCGATCCACTATCAGATGCATCTAGAAGGGGCTTAATATGTGCAGCCTATCATAGTGGGGATTGTTTCAGACTTCTCCCCTCTTATGGATACATCCAACATCCCTAATGAGGATAGACTCAATAGAGTGTCACCGGATAACCCAGAATATACGGCTAGTCCTCCGCGTCTAGCTCCGGCATTCAAACCATATGAGGGTAAGGAGAGCCCCCCATCTTGGGTAACCTATCATAAGTCCCTTACCACTACCGTAATGACGTTTCCTAACTATAGACCTATTGAAGAGGGGGAGGAACAAGGCCCTGCTGCCGTAAAGAGGCATTAGGCATTATAAAAATAGTCATGGAATCAATTATACACCCTTTTCGTGGAAACATCTCTGGATAGTTTTACTGATGGGAACAAAAATTTCTAGAAGTTATTCACCATGTTGGGTTCTAGTGGATTTGATTACAAGCATATACACGTTCTTATCTACCATATTTTCATAGCCCGTGAACACATCACATCTTGTGAGGATAATCTTCCCAAATTCAATTCTCCCCATCATCAGATAATGACCCTCTGAGATTTTTTGGAGGGACTCGATCACCTGACGGATGAAGAGGTGAAGGTTTATGAATTGGTGATTTCTCAATAGGAGGAGTTTTGAGAATTTGAGACTCACATATCCAGGTTGAAGGATCAACTGGCCTCTTCAGGTTCCAATTAAAAAGTGATATAGAAGAAAGGGTGGGACCTTAATGTTGTTATAGAATGTGTGTTCCTGAAGGTCAGTGCTGAAATCGATGAGAGAGATTCTTTAGAGAAAACTCTTGATTCCATGCGGTAGTCGCTTTCCATTATCCTGGAAAGGGAGAGATGATCCTTACTGTAACGTTCCCAAATCATGATGTACTCATTTTCTTTTGACATTATGGAGATAATTCAAACTAGGGATGTTCCTTTATTTTTTTCGTTGAACATAATGTACCTAATTTTCCTTCAAATTCGTTTTCTTTTCCTTTTCCTATCATATCAATTAATCACAATAAACCATATAAGAATTATTTCGATCCGTTATAAATTTTAAAATGTTATTCGAAATAAGAAAATTTAAATAATCGAATTAGGCCCTAATTTTTTCCTTAGTCATGGGAATCAGTGAGCATAGATTGACTTTTGTTGGGGTTTAATGGAAAACCTCAAAGAATTTGTTTCTTTTTTCATTATTACCCACATTTTTTCTTAATTCTATTTGATAAGAATTTAGTGGGTATAACTGGAGTTTTTCCTAGGCTAACCTTTCCATATTTTCGACCTAACAATATTTATGTCTCTTTGGAGTATTTGATATCTCAATATTTTTTTTCTAAACCATATATAGAATAGGTTTAATGATCTAGAACTTGACTTTCATCAATGGGTTCCCTTTTCTAGTTTTCACTCTGGCGAGTATTGCATCTTTTTCCTGGTGGTTTATAGTCCTTATAATCAAACTTATTAATAATATTTTAGGTCAAATATATTTGACGGAAAAATGATGGGGAAGGGGCCCCCGATGTGGGATTCATCAGCAGGGAATGTCCTATAATCTTAGACATGAATGAGGGATCTTTCATGACCCCGACATTGTGAGTATTGAATGCATATGAAGCTTGAGAGTCTTTTTAGGCATATAGTGGTAGGAGAGTACTCTCCTAAGGATGAATTTTCCTTTATTTGATGGTCATTTTTTGGATACATATACAGAGGAACCAGAGCATGATGTGCATAGTCAAACAAAATGTGTTTGTAAGACACTATCCTTCCATTTCTGATGGCCTGGGGGAATTTATAACACTTTGGGTTTGTTTTGAGGTTGGTGGCCACTATGGTTGGCCTCTCTAAGAGTGATTTTTGAAATTTTTAGGGGAATTTGTATCATATTTGAATGGGAAACTACTCCCACATGAATTTTACTTGTGTAAGGGAGGGCTGGCGAATGGTATAGTTTAATGCCACACAACCTGGACACCTGACACCTATTAGAGGAGATCATTTCACTATAACCAAAGGAGATTAAATGATTCGTCATTTCAATTAAAAAATCCTTTCATGTCTTGTAATGTGAACATGTAAAGATATCTAAGCCATTATCTAGGGGGTTTCTGAATCTGGGGATTTAGACAAGAAATAAATTTCATACAGGCGTACAGAAACAATAAAGGACTATCATGGGGATGAATTTCCCTTTGGTTGATGGTCGTTTTGTCGGTGACATATGTCAATCCATTGGGGAATGATGTGTATAGTAAAAAAAAGGTATTTTTAGGACAGTGTCCTTCCATCTCCAATGGTTATGACAGATTATAGAGATTGGAAACTTTTTGAACATGAAATATGACTTCTGATAAGGGGTGCCCCTAACCATAAAAGGGGGAATTTATTTGGGTGAACATTACCAATAATCCCATAAATAATTGGGGGTATTTATTTTCATATGCAGATAAACTTCACACATATTCATGGGGATTCTTTATTTTACAGAAGCCTCAAGAGAGACGAGAGGTGAATTGGACCAGGAAGTTCTGATTTATCCAGAATGCGAGTAGGAAAGAGAATGTAAACCATTACTCAAAGGGTTCTTGAATCAGGAGGGATTTCATGAGGCTTTGAATCCTTTACTAATATTATGGTAGGAGAGGGCTCTCCTAAGGGAGAATTTTCATTTATTTGATGACCATTTTGTAGGTGACATATGCAGAGCCACTAGGGCATGACGTGCAAAGTCAAACAATGGTGTCCACAGGACACTGTCCTTCTATCTCTAATGAACATGGAAGATTATGGAGATTCAAGATTGCTCAAATAATGGATATTGAGGTATGGTATGAGTGTATCCAGATACATTAGAAACTTATGGGCTATGATTGACTCATGGGATCAGGTAATCCCCTACATAGATCTAACTCATACGTAGGGTGAGGAATTCATCCCAAATTTGGAGTACCCTATAGTTTAACATCGTACAAATAGGACCCGAGGTACCTTATGGGGAAGGGAACCGTAACATGACTTTTAGGGTTGTGTTTCTAGGAAAAAACTTCTGGACTGATTTTCCATGATGTCATGTTGGATCTCCTTCTAAGGTCCTTAAGCTCATGTGATCTCTACTCGGTGCGAGAAATAAGGGATTATGAGGATTCTGGATCACCACTTAAGAATAGCATAAACAGTGGTAGGGAAAATTTTATGCTTGAACCAATATTATTCAGTTTAATTTCATGTAGCAAGGATGAAACTGAGACCCTTTCGGCCTTGCGATTTAGTATCATGTGGTGAAGAATTCTTGTAATAATGACCATAAATAGAATTGAGTTAATCATGGTGGGAATATTCTAGAATTCCTTAGACATGAGTGATTATAGAAGGTGTAAACCAAAGTCCCAATTGGGCTTGGATCAGTATAAATGACATGGGACTTCGAATCCATTGCTCATACTCATGTAAGAGAGGACTCCCCCGAAAAAAATGTTTCCTTTGGTTGATGGTTTTTCTTAGGTGACACATGTAGAGACACTGGGAATTGATGTGCATAGTCAAAAAAAGGTGTCCACTATACACTGGACTTCCATATTTGATGGCCATGAATGTTTATGAGGACCCAATCGTTCTTGGAGTATGGAGTTTGAAAAATAGAAAAGATGTGTCTTGGAATATAAGAAATATCTAGACCATGATCATCCATGAACTACTAAAGCTTATATATATATATATGACTCATATATAGGGGGAAGCATGATCTTTTTACTCCTTCAGAGTGTCATAATGAAAACCTAGAATTTATGTCATCTCTTTAAATTTGTTGTTTCAGAAATTGGGGTTATATGTGGGATCTTGTAACGTTGATAATCGAGCCACACATGACTCTTGAGGATCCTTGTAGTTTAGCATCGTGCAGTTAGGAACTTTCATGGATTCCCCTCTACAATTATGACCTATGCATGGTAAAAGGGGAATTGTTTTTTTGTGGTTGGACCGAGATAAAGGATCTGGGCATCACTAATTATCCTACTGATGAATGTAAATCAAACCATATGTTATTCTAAATGTTCCCTACCAAGGTCTGGCCCACGTGTAGGGCCTTGATAAGGATTTTTGAATTGGTGTCTCAGCACAGATGTTAAATCTGGGTAGCACTACCAATCCTTTAAGGGTAGGAATGAATACATACGTAGTTCTAAACGTTCACTGTATAGATCTGACTTGGACGTTAAGGTAGGGGATTTTTGGTTTCATCCTCTATGGGTGTCAGGTATACCAAATTCCTCTATAGTTTGTTTTTAAGGTAATCCTTACCACCAATCCTAATCTCACATGTTTTATACTCGATGTGAGAAACAAGGACTGAAAATGATTCACCTCATAATATGGGGAGATAGAGGATACAATAGAGGCATTTTTTTCATGGGGGTTGGGCCCAAATCAAGGGTAGTGACATCACTATGTATCCCACTAATGAATGTGAATCAATACTTATGTAGTTATTTGGGTAACATGTAGTTTATCATCATGCGATTAAGACGATATATGCTATGTAGTTTAATGTCTTGCAGCTATGACGATATGTTGTGCAGTTTAGAGTCATGGAGGGAGGACATTGACATCACATTTTAATGTCGTGTTATAGAGAATAATACCATATAGTTTAACATCATGTGTTTAGGAAGATAACTCATATTTTAGGGTTGTATATTATGGACCATATCTGTTGCCATTACGTGAAGTAATTCATCAAAATCTGGCACTGGTGGGAGACATAACAAGTTGTCCATCCATTGATATCAAGGAATATTCTCTATTGGAATAGACCCTATGTATGAAATATGGTCCCTCCCACTCTGGATCAACCTTTGGTGGTTTCTTCTTGAGTATCATTGGGGTTATGAGGACTAAAACCATATCTCCTTCATGTAATGACCGAAGGTGAACCTTTATGTTGAAGGCTAGTGCGATCTAATTTTGGTAGACTTCCAAATGGTGCAAAGTGTGCTGACTTTTCTCATCTAGCTACTCCAACTCATCAAATCTTTTTTGGGTTTTCTCATCCATTTATAGTTGATCACAAATGGCCACACATAGTGAAGGAACTTTAATTTCATTGGAAAAACTACCTCTTCCCAGTATACTAGTGAGTACGGGGTTGCCTAGGTGGAAGTGTGGCTCGTGGTACAGTAAGCCCATCAATAATGAAATATATTGTATGACCATGATTTCTTATCCTTATCTACCATCTTTTATAGTATGTTGGACATAGTCTTGTTGAAATCCTATATCTACCTATTGGCTATAACATGGTAGCATGATGAATAGTTGGCTTTAATTCCATACTCCTGGTATAACATGTCCAACTCAGCAGAGTAGGAGTTGGTTTCATTGTCTATTAGTATTGAATGGGGACCCTAACTCTAGTAATTATGTTTTCCTTCACAAAGATAACAATTATTTTTTCCCTGTCCTCTTTAAGGGGAATGGATTCTGCCCATGTGGAGAAGAAGTCAGCTATTGTGAGAATGAACTTGAATTGTATGGTTTTGGAGGATAATATAGTCCCACAACATCCACCACCCATATAGAAAATGGGTAGGGGTACATGGCTGTGTGTAGTAGCTCCAGGGGTCGGTGGATAAAATTGGCATTAACATTGTAGGAATAAAACTTCTTGGTGAATGTGGAACAATCTTGTATCATAGTGGGGTAATAGTATCCAATCCTTCAAATTTTATGGGAGATATTGGTTGTTGATTGGTGCGCTCCACAAGCTCTGGTGTGCACTTCTTTCAGGATGGTAGTAGCCACTTCTCTATTGATGAACCGGAGAAGGACTCTGTCAAGGCCTCTTTTTTAGAGAACCTTTTCTTGATTTAATTTATTGTATAAGACAAAGTTGACTGCCCACCTCAGGATGTGTTCTCTTCCCTCCCGATCTGGTGGGAGTTCCCCCATTTAAAGGTAATTTTAAATTGGATTCATCCAACCATTGGTGTGACTATAAAGCTCATAAATGGGGCTAATATATTTAATTTCCTCTGTATTGTTCAGAATAAATGGATAGACCATGTAATGGTGGGAAATGATGATGAATGTTTCCTCCTAGTCTAGATCATCCAGGGTTGTAGCTGCATTTTCCAATGCATTAGGTTGAGAATTTTGTGACCAGGGGACATAGGTCAGTGTCAATTCTGATGTGAATTTTTCCATCAATTCTCAAATACGGTGAATCAAAGGTTCAAATACTTCATTCTTAATGGAATAGTCACCATTTACCTAATTCATGACTAGATATGAATCACATTTTATCTTCAAGTGTTTGACTTATGCTTGAAGTTCCAACTCTAGGTCTGCAATGAAGGCCTGGTATTCTACTTCATTATTTGTGCATCCCTCTAAAATTGGGAAGGAGTAAGGCAGGACGTCCTTCTTGGGTGATATGATTATAACTTCTAGCCCTACATTTTTGAGCTTGGGATCCTCCATCCTTTTCTCTATTGGGCTTTTGGAAACATTTTCGAAGTACATTTCCCATATGTGGGGGCCTTCTTGGATGGAGAACACTTCTTCATCTTGAAGTTCATAATCCAATGAGGTCGTTTCTTCTGAGGGATGCTCCACCATGAGTTCTGCTAATTTCTGGATTTTAATGGATTTCTGGGGCACGTACCATATGTCACAAAATTTAAGGATTACTTCCCACAATGATAAGAATCCTATTAGCATGATACGGTTGAGGATATACTTGAGCAGGTTGCAGCAGGAGACCAGATGGACATCGTGGTGCTGTAGTTAATGCCAAAATTTTTAAACCAAGAATATTACGGATATGAAGTTATGTTTTATTCTTTAATATCGAGTCTCATTATTGATCATTTTTAGGATGATGTAATAGAGGTTATTCTCACTGAAGGAATCATTCTTCTCTGCGAGAAAAGAACCTAATGACCGTTCCAAGGTGGTTATGTAAAAAACGAGTGGTCTCCTCGCAACTGGCAGCATCAGTACTGGTGGTCTTAAGAGATATCTTTTGATATTGTCAAATTATTCTTGAAAAACATTATCCCACATATATGTAACCCCTTTATTAATTAACCTTTTTAAAGGTAAACATTTACCCACAAGGTTGGATATAAAGCGCCAAATGTAGGTCAGGTTCCCCTAGAGACCCTTAAACTTGGTGAGCTTGTGTGGTGGAGACATTCCAAGGATATATTTTTCCTTCTCTAGGTCGACTTCAATGACATGATAGAATATGAAAAATCTAGTGAATTTCCCATAGGTAATACTGAAAGCACGCTTTAGGGGATTCATCTTTAAATTGTATTGTCGTAGTTTAATGAAGATAGTTTCAGGATCAGATAGGTGGTTGGAGGGTTACTGTGATTTAACCACAATATTTTCGATGTAGCACTCTTCATATTTTCCCGTGAAGGGATTGAAAAGGTGATGCATGATTCACTGATATGTAGCGTTGTCATTTTTCAGACTAAATTACATCACCTTATAACATAACACTCCCTTGGGGGCCCTTAATGTGGTTGATTATTCATCTCTTTGGGCCATTCAGATCTGGTTGTATCCAGAATAAACATCCATGAAATAGAGGGACTCATATCTGGAGGTCACTTTAATCAACAATTCTGTGATTGGGACTGGGAAATCATCTTTCGGGTAGTGCCGATTGAGGTTTCTAAAGTCTATGAAGACTCTAATCCTTCTATTATTCTTTTTGATAAGGACTATGTTTTCCATCCATACCGAATATCAGACTTCATGGATGAAATTAGATTTGATTGTCTTTTCAAATTCAGTATCTATTTGGGTAGAATGCATCAGGTGGGTCCTTTTGGATGCCTTCTTATAGCCATGATGATCTTCTTATTGACCCATATGATGAGTGGAAACCTCAGGATCGAGGCATGGAATTTCTTTGTATTTCCAAGAAAACACGTCTCAATTATTTTTTAGGAAGGAGGTATATTAATCTTGGCCCTAGAAAGAAATATCCACTCTAATTAGAGTGGGAAAAAGTCATCTTCGGTGCCCAGGTTTATCTCCCTATGTTCACAGATTATGGTGGAGACACCTTCTTTGAATGCGGGAGGGGAATCATTGAGGTCTTCTTCTTCTTCTTCTTATCCCTCACCCCCTTCATCATCTTCTTCCTCTTCTAATGGAGAGGGGATTCTTGAGATGAAATCTACGGTGTTGGGAGAGAAATCATCTTCTGCATTAGTGAGTAAGGCAAAAACTATTTGGGGTCCTGAGGACAGGCAAAGAGAATCTTTATTTTGGATTTCTCTATCATCATAAAAGTCGGAATTCTCTTCATCATCTTTGGACTTGAAGGAAAGAACTAAAATCATGCAGAAAACTGAGTCTGCATCCGATCCTAATCTTATGCATTCAACTTGGTTGATGGGTAATACATACTCTTCCCCAAGATGTTTGAGGGGATCATAGGGATCCATTTCCAATCCATTTGGGGGAGTGATCCAATCAACGTCATCATCCAATGATTGTTTATATTTCAGTTTATGGAACCATACATTAATTTAATGTGACTCATGATATTTTAATGGGAATTTATTGGTGTGAAATTTGCCATTTTTCCCATTAGTGAAATATTTGATGTACTGATGGTATGATGATTTAATCACAACATGTTGATTCAACCAGGGGATACCAAATAGAACGTTTAATGTCGTACTTTTCCGCACTACCAGAAACATGGAATTAGAAAATAGTTCTCCATGATAAGTTATATTTTTTGATTCACCCCAATGGGTTCTTCTCTCTTATTTCATATCCCAGCAGAGTTTTGGTGCATGGTGTTATATTTCCCTCATCAAAGCCTAACTGAAAAAGTGTTTATAGTGGGAGTATGTTGACTCCAGTGCTGTTGTTATTGAAGATTTTTCAAACATCAATGTCGTTTATCATTCTAGACACATATAAGGGTTTGATGGTCCCTTTCATGATGTCGTCTTCATCATTTTCAATGAAGTATATGATGGCGTAGAATTATTCGGGATTGGTTTTTGTCTGATAGATTTTGGTCACTACTACTTCACCTTTAATTCCTCGGGACTTAGTAATGCTTCGATGAGTTCTTCCTTAATGTATGTGGATAGACTCAAGGAATCTAGGATTGGTATATTTCTCAGTAATGAGGCTAGATACTTCATAATATCATATTCCTTCTCTAAAGGTATCACCTTCAGGCTCAAGGATTCTATTTTATAGGAGCTTTAGGTGCTTGAGATTTGGATGTAAATGGTCTGGCCTCCGTGACAAGAGCTGATGGTGTTGTTTTACTTTCTGAGTTCGGTCGAACTGGTCTGCATGTACACCTTGGGTGAATGGATATCTATTATTCCTCCGATGGATACTCCAAGATGATTGGGATGAGATTTCTTTCGGCGGGGGTAGAGAAACACTTTGGTTCCAATTGTGTATGTTTTAGGGTTCTTCTACGAGTTTCCTCAATATTAACGGTTTGAGCTTAGGCGTAGCCAGGAATTTGACTCCTGTCATGATTAATCTTTCCAATAAACCCTTGTCCTCGGCGGCCTCTTCCTCATGCTCTCCGGTTAAACATGGGTAATTTGGGTTTGTGTTCATAGTCTCTATCAGGGAAGTGGCCCATCAATTGAATTACATTAATGGAGAAAAAGATCAGTTCTTGATCCAAAAATGCTTCTATTTGACTATATTATATTGATTGTGACATTTGGTGGGGTGGTGTTGGTTGTCCCATGTCTGATGGCTTGAAGTCAGAAAGTGTCAAGACTGGATTTACCTTTAGTTCTATCTCATATTTTTGCTCTTTCTTTCTTCCCTTCTGGCCCCAAGAGGACAGTAGGGATGAAGATGATAGTTGTGTCGCGTCAAGAGCTATTGGGGGCATTGTTGGTTGATTCAACAATGCCCGGAGTATTCCATGAGCTCAGTTGACTATTTTCCAATTCATCTAACTATTAAAATTTTCCTCATTTTTCTCGGGACTACTTTCCAGACCTCTTCTCCACTTAGATCTAAGGTGGAGACATACACCACTTATGCTAGCAGCAAACCCAACTTTTTTTCAGAATTCGTCATATTTTGTAGGAGATCCCTGAAGACGAATCACTACAAGATGGTGTTCCCCAGTATCCAATGATAGGGAAAATAATTTTTATAATCATCGAGGTCCACTTTATATTCTTTCTTTGGATATGGTAGTCAGAACAAGTTGCAATTCATAGAGGCTATGAAGTATCTGTAGACTTGGTTATCTCAGAATGAGTAGACTTTATTTATTCATTCCTAAACCTGCTTTCTTTTAGCACCCCTTCTCTCATCATTCCAAGGTGGGGTGGATGTTGGTTTCTAGGGGGTCCCACGTGGTTTGGTGGGGTCCTTGCAATTGGAGCTGGTGTCGGGGGTGGCATAAGCATGATAGAAGCCACTTCGTCTTTTCATGTTCTTTCTCATAGGGATGATGGGGTCACCCGGGACATGAGATTGGTCTATTGTAGGGAGTCTTCTATCCTTTGGGTAATGATAGAAAAATATCAGTACCCACTTTTTTACTTCACTGGGATGACCGTTGTTCGCAATTCATCATGGAGGTTATCAATGAACATAGCAAGTATTTCAACCTAGGGGGGCAGCCGGTTCAAGGAGTAAGTCAGTCATTTCCATTTGGTAATGATGTATGAAACTCTTAAATTCTCTCACTACTTGCAGCTCATGAGATCATTGATCATTGTCTTAGGTAATGTCAAAATGAATTGGAAGAGAAACTATCACTGAAGGTCTGCCCTGCCAGTGATTGAGTTATATGGAAAACTAGTATACAATATGAAGGCAGAACCCTATAGGGTTTTCATGAAGCACCTAATATTCACAGCTTGTTACTACTTCGGGGTTCCCATCATGGGATCACAGTAAGAGGAATAGTGCATTAGAAACTGTTCTAGGTCTCCTGAACCGTTGAACACTGGGAATATGGTGTTCCCAATGTATGGTGGTGGAAGAATTTTTTTCACCCAATCAGGGTAGGGTTTTCACTCTAGTTGTACTGGAGTGTGACTCCCTTCCTTGGATTCTAGTAGAACTATAAATTGATCGACCGTATTCAAGATCCCTTGATAAATATCTTGTTGGACATAAGCTTGGTCGAGTGCAGTAGGGGGAAAAGCTGTATGTGTCGGCATTGTAGGAATTTGTGGTGGATACCTAGCTGGGGGTATCCTTTGTGGGTTTTCCTAAATATACTCTGGATGCTTTCCCAGTGGAGGGAAGTCATGATATCCTTCTGGGGATAAATTTAAGTAGGTTGATGGTCCCAGTGTTGGATTTTATGGGCATCTGATCTTGAATCCATTTATTGGGATGAGTTCCTATGATAGGGTAACCTCTTCTAGGAACATCTGTTGACATTCCTCATGAGGAACGCATCTAGAAAGATAGCTACCTCGATGCATCTCAGCATTGAATCAACTAAGCTCTTTTATTTCTTCCACTTTCTTAGAGAATCATTCCTTGAGAGTGGGGGACACATTCTTAGGGGGAGGAGGTGGTGGGTCATAGACTACCTGGGATTTATTCATCTCTTTTTTGGGGATCTGTGCGGGAGGTAATGATAGATTGACTGAGGGGGCACCCAAATTTGGGACAGCCCTCTCGTGCTAGGTATACACACCATCAGGCTCGGTGTGGGATGCCTCCTGGAGGAACCATATTCTCTTTCATCCTATCCCTTTGTATAATTTCTGATGAGATCCATTGGTTTTATTTTTACCACATTCAATGATTCATACCGCATTGGGAGTGGTGTACCCAGTTATGAATGGTAGGAAATCTTACTACAACCTTTGTAGGACTTTCTCCTTCCATTATGTGGTATTCTTTAGGATTTTGGGGAAAATTTATCTAAATGGATCCCTGATATGACCTTGTAGTGTGCCTTTTTCACGGAGGGTAGGAACCACGAGATGAGGTGGAATAGTTGAACTCTCTTCTCAACAATATTCCCAGACAGGGGAAGACTGACGTCATCTTTGAAGGAACATGAGGTAAAAATTCCCCCATCCCGATTGGCTGGGGTTACTCCCATTTTTCAACTGATGCACTATGTTTTGGATCTATTGGTATTAAGGAGTAATTTTGAGTTAAAAATTCCACCACTCCTACGGGTTGGGGCTGTTTCCATATTATGGCGGTAGCCACCACTATTGACACTTTTTTGATTTCATGATATCCCATGCATGTGTGATCCAAGTATGGCACAGGACCCACATATGATTTATTGGATTTCTATGCCATGATAACTACTTTATAGCTGGATTCTCTTTGGTGGGAAGCCTGATGGATGTTCTCAGTTTCCTGACTTAGATTTTTTTTTGATGGGTTGACCTCATCGGGCCTCACACTTTTGAGACTTACTCTAGGACTATTTTTGTTGAGTATTTCATCTTTCCTGAGCATGAATTTCATTTGATTGCTGCCTTTGGGTAATGGAATTAGAAGATTTCATTTCCAATGAGGTATGTTGGATGAGACATGGGGTGAAGTGTAGATCACCAATTTCTCTATATCTTTAAATATGGACTCCAGACGGGGCATCGCTAATGGGAAAAAACCTTGTGCAGTGCGTGGAGGCAAGCCAGTTTGAGGTTTTTATTTCACCTTTATAATCATGGCTTTTGTGCATATGGGAGAGCTTCCAGGTCAATTAGACAGTGAAGCTCTCCTAGTATGTTGACATGGTCTGCATACCCTTCAAAGGGAAGAAATTTTCTTTTAGCTGCTGAAGAGTCTTCTAGATATTGAGGAAAATGTTATTCATACATTTTTAGAAAACTCCCTCGGTATTTCAAAGTGAGAAGTGGTCATGGGCCAATAAATCACTCGGATATTATCCTTATCTAGTTGTATTATCACGAGAAACATATCATGCTATTGTTCTTCTGGGGACTCCTCTACATGAAAAACCTAGCTTGACTACTTATTAATAATTTTATTTCAATCAGCCAGGCATGTGGGAGCCTCATTGATATGTGAACGGTGTGGGGGTGGATCATAAGTTGAGTGTGGCCTTAGACTATCCTATAGTTGAGAAAGGATATCACTCATCATAGATAGAGTTTTTGATATGTTAGAAACCATCTTTTTGAGTTCCTCTACATGGATGGAATTCTCACATTTTTTCTAGTAAGGGGAGGTCCTTCTATCCAGTGTCAATTTTGATTATGGGGAGGACATTCAAAATTGGTTCTACAATGAATAAGACTACCATTTAAACCTGATGCTTGAATTCGGGGAGTTTCCCTACGATGTATACCCTGGGAAGGACCTTCATGGAAGGCTAATGTAAGGGGAGGCCTTCTTGTTGCTTGATGTCACTGAGTGGAGGACCTTCACAATGACTGCTATGATTTCAAGGGCTATTATCACAACTTGATATCTGGATACAGGGAGAATTTATATAGTGTACATCCTAGAGAGGGCCTTTAGGATGTATTGTAATGAGGGGAGAAAATTTTCATTACTCGATGTTACTATGGAGAGGGCCTTCATAGAAACTACCATTTTGGGGAGGTCCATCACAATGACTGTCATCATAGCGAGGAATACCATCATTACTCAACATCCAACTATAGGGAGAAGCATATCTACATCGTATAACTTAGGGAGGACCATCAGGGTGGATGACAGTAAGTGTATGACCTTCTTATGTTCTTATATTCAGGTCAAGGGGAGGCATATACTAACACGCATCAGGAGATAGTTTCTCATGATCGATCATTCCTGGCCCATAGAGTAAGCCCCCATGGGTGCTCTGTGGAGGACCTTCAGAGCTTCTGATAGAAAAATTGTAGGGAGGGCCTTCTCAACTTCTATTTCCATATCCATAATTTGGTAATGGACTGACAAGGTCTTGATCCATTATTGATATATATTTGAGGCCATAAATAACTCTAGCTTCCAGCAACATAGGATCATGTATGTGCTCTTAATTATCTAGTTGCCTTTAGCGCATTTCATTTTTTGGTGCTCTCTTACGGGTAACCAGGGTCGTCTTATTTTGGTAACAGCCTTCATATATGGGTCCCTATATTATTGGGTATTGTGATGTCGTTCAGATATGCAGACATACATCTTGGGTTCTTGAAGGGATATATGCCTACCCTAGAGCAGCCACCACATTGGACTGGTGTTCCCCAGTTGGAACGAGTATTTTTTCCTGATCCGTTTTTCCGTGTATCATGGGATATTTTTGCCGACCCTCCTGGAATGGAGTAGGGATTCATAACTACTTCAAAGTGACTAACCCATTTTTCAATCAATTCATTCCATTCGAGGATATTGGGTTGTGGTCCTGGGTCCTCGAATTTGCTACTAATGCAATGATATCTTGATATGTTTAGAGTATATGGTCTATAATCAACATCTGATCTTCCATCATTTCCAGGATGTGCTATGATACATCTTTGGATAGAATGGGTATGAAGGCCCATTTCAACATCGGAGAAGGAGTTTGTGCCTACTTTGGTCATCTATTGGTTTCTAGTAAATACTATCAGTTCTCTTGTGTCAGGACAGAGAAATGATTTTTTTGTCGGTTTTCTTCTCTAATTACCACTATATTTGACTAGTTGGCTTTATATTCATGAGTTTGCATTTTTATATGCTCTCTTGTTGTTGTATTTGTATCATGGTATTTATATGTATCCATATTAACTTTACTCTAATCATATTTTATTGTTTCCCTATTTGGATGGTGGAATTAATATGAATCAGTAGGAATTTATGCCTACCTGTAGATGGTTTATGTCCTATTTGTATGATGGGCTTCTTGTACCTCAGCAGATTCCTACATCTGCTCGTAATTTTCTTCTCTGTATACATGGCAGGATTGGTGAGCACTGGCAGGAATATTCACATGCTCGTATTGTGACACCCTATTTCTATGGTGGGCTAGAGTGGAGGGGGCAGAGTTGTATATCTGCCCATTGAATACTACCATGTTTGTACAGTGAAGTTACTTATCAAAAATCTGGGTGATAGCATATTTAAGATTGTATTTTTTCTATCCTCGGTGGGTGGATGGGGGGTCCTGTGTCCTTTGGAATTCAATAGGTTCCCTCGTCATTATATCCTCTTCAAAGTGAGGATACATGGTCGCCCGATGTTGGCGGAAATTCTCTCTAGTGGGGGCCTGCATGAAGGACCCCTATGTAGTTGGGATGAAGTCATCAGCATGGAATTCATCTACATACATGATATAAGGGAGGTTCTTCTTGTTATGTTTCAGGGATAGTCTCCTGAAACAGTTCGAGATGACCATTGAGGCTGCCATGTATTGTGGTGTCGGACGCAAATGAGAAGGTGGATGGCGAACTTTTGTAGACTGGAGGATTTTTATTGCAGCCTCCATTGTGGAGAGAGTTATATTTCAATGGTACTATTTAATCATCATGTTGTATACCCATCATTGAAGATGCTAGGTTGGTGAGGGGGTCCTTCTCTCCATCAATTCCTTGAATGCATGCGGGATCACTGAGGTTCGTGTCTACATTGGTTTTCAGGATTTCATTTGGATCTAAGGTTGCTCTATGGGAATCTGCAATATATATATATATATATATATATATATATATATATATATATATATATATATCTATATATATATGACATATACAAAAAACAATACCATGTCAAATTAGAATCTCTTGAACATATACATATTTGATGATTCAGATCGGTCCCCTTCCTCTCTTTTTTGTTTTGTGAAGAGAAGGGGCGTGAGTGGGGTAGCACCGCCCCCTTTTTTTATGATTCACATCGGTTTCACCATTTTTATTTCGCTTCTGAGGCGGAATGTTTATGGGTTTGGGAAAAATGAAACTAATGGCACGATGGGTGAAGAGTATATGTCCATTATTATAGAGAAATTCACATCGCCATCTTTGTTTCAAACCGATCCACATCGTTATCCGTTATGGGGGATTGGATTTCCCCTTGTGGGGACTCGAAAGTTCATTATTTTCCCATTATGAAATAGGTTCCACATTAAAATGTTTCATGCGGGTGATTTTATGGGGTAAAGTATTTTTGAAATTAGTCATATTATGATATGACTTCCTCGAATGGTCTCTATTGGGTTTATTTATTGATCCAAAAACATCAAATGGCCCTAATATCAATGATTCATGGACCTTCTTTCCAATGGCATGTGCTCGTTGGATGAAGATTTGTCCAATGGCATATAAGGGCTCCATTGGTCGAGAGGAAGGGAGGTTGGGCTCATCTCACCTTTTTGTGGGGAATTATTTCATATTCTAGGAATCTTATATAGATTTTTTCCTTTGGAAATGGGGATGACCTTGTTTATTTAAGGTTAAAACATTCCAATCGGTTTCTAATGGGTTTATTCATAGAACCAGAAACATCCAATTATTCTATATCCATTTAGAACTACTTTCCAAAGGTACCTACTCATTAGTTTTGAACCGATGAGGCTTAAGAATTTGAATTGGCCGAGAGGATGGGAGGTCGGACTCATCACACCTTTTTGGGGGGAATTATTGTCTACTATGGGACTCTCTTTATAGATTTAAGTTATGTTCATGAATCCTTATTACATTACCAAGTAAAAAATGAGCTTTCCTTTAGATTTAACAATCAATGATTAATATGTATGAGATTTAGAGAATCTTTTATATGTATTTGAGGTTCTTCATCGGTAGAGAATCATCTGTATTTGTTAGATATTCTTATTCAATGGTATCCTTCAACACATTATATAAAGATCTATTGGTTATTATGATAACCATACTGGTTTTAAATCCACTCAGCGGGGCACATGAAGTTTATTGTCATTCAGAAGGACATGGAGTATTTAAGAGTTCGGATCGTACCCACAGATGGGCTAACTACGTATCCTTGTTAGAAAAGGAATCAGAACCCACGTAGTTTGGGAATTAAGATATAGTTTAACATCATATGGGACGGATGAGAATTAATGGGTGATGGTCTTGAACCTCAGAAATGCTTCCTACGTACTCCACTTTAAAGGTAGAGATCAAAGTCCACATAGTTCATTAGGGAATTACGGGGCTTAGGTATGATTAACTTCCCACAGAGATGTGTTGTGGTTACTTTTAAACTCTAAGCTCATGTGAGTTATACTCGGTCTGAGAAACAAGAGGTATCAGTAAACCGGACAATTTGTTCCATGAAAGATGCAGTCACAAGGAATGATATGGGGCTTATGTATGTATGATTTCCCAAATAGATAAAGATCAAGACTTATTTCAGAGAAGAAGTCTGGGAACAGGGTCCATAAAGGTATATGTGATTTTATGGAGATTTGGATACTCTAACTTGGGGCTTGATCCAGATGGGGATGCCCAACTTAGGAGGGGACTTGTGATTGGGTTTCATTCCTGAGAAGGAATCCCAAATCAAAAGTAGTTAAGACTGGTTAAAAGTAATTATGACAGGGGATTATTCCTGAGAAGGAGGCCCAGTTTATAGGAATTTGGGATTTGGGGCTTACTCCTAAGGAGGATGCCCATATTTGGGAACTTGGACTGGGGATTACTCCTGAAAAGGAGGCCGAGGTTAGGAAATTATCACTAGGGCTTACTCAAGAAAAGGAGGCCTAGGTTAGGAAATTATGACTGGGGCTTAATCCTAAAAGGGAGGCCCAGGTTCGGGGATTATGACTGGGGATTACTCCTGAAAAGTAGGCCCAGGTGAATGATCGTCTCATCTTAAAGGATGAGGTTGAATGAGTGAAATATCTCATGTTGGTGACATGAATATATGAAAATCACTAGGTTTTGAGAGATATTTCACAGAATTCCTTTCAGATAAGGATGCCAACCAAGGAATATTGCCATAAATGGATTTTAAGTGTATTCTGAAGGCTAAATCTTGAAGAGGAGAGGTGGATTTGAAGAAAAGAGATGAATGGATAGGAGGGGAATCAAAAAAAGGTGGTTGTGCAGGTCCTGTTTGGGTGCGCAGGTCCTGTTTGGGTGCGCAGGTCCTATTTGGGCCCGCAGGTCCTGGTCACGCAGGTATACCAGCGTGACACTTGGGTACTTGCACACCGGTCAACTCATAGGGTAATAATTGAGAGAATCTTGGCTCAAGCCCTTAGTATTATCCATAAAGACCTTTAAATGAGTGGCGTGCAAGTTTTGTTGAAGGGATAAGGCATCGTTCAAGTGTCTTCAATTCCCTAACAGGTTAGACACTTAGGCATGAAGGTGCTGATAAATTTTAACACTTAGGCCTTGTTCCCCCTCTTTTTATCTTCTGTTCTAGGTAAGAAATTACCTTATAAGTGTTTGGAAGGCTTTGAGAAAAGATTAGGGCATTGAGATCTCAAATATGAGTTTCTAGATTTTTTCATCCTCAAAATGGGTGTCCCACAAGGGGTATTTATAGGCTGCTGAAGACCCTGGGAAAAAATTACATAGGTCACGCAAGTATACCTGTGCGACAACCATGGAACTTGCGCGGCCCATGCTCAAAGTAATCCATGTTCATGCCTTTGTTGATTTTTGATGTTTCTTCAAAGGATGAATCACTTTGTGTTAAGGTATTTCCCTTTTTCCAGTCGTTAGACTCTGTGATGGAAAGGAGCATCAACAAAAGTCCCCCCTCAGAGTTGGATTCGAAAGGAATGAGGATGTGACTCTGAGGTATAGAAGAATACCAAGGAAGGGTGACGCGCAAGTTTTGAGCGTGCAGATAGTGGCGCGTAGGTGAAAGGCACGCAGATGTCGTCACGCATGTGTGATCCATGTAGGCTTCAGCTCGCAGGGGTGTGGCCTTGCCTATAAATACGCGGCCATTCCTCGCACAAAGAAACTGGTTCTCAAAGATTCCCTCTCTCACCGCACAAGTTTCCTTCATCGTGTAATTGTCTTTTTTTTCTACTGGTTCTTTGCATCGTGATTCTCTAGAGGTATTCGGACTTGCATGGTGATACCTGCGCGCCAAAAAATTACGCGACACAACTAAACTTGTATGCCAAAATTGGACTTGCGTGCCTTAATTACATAGACATTTTTTCACTTTTCTTCACAAATTTTATGAACAATCAACTCACTTAAGAGTTAATTATTCGAACTTTGTGCAGATTCAATGGCTCCTTGAAGAATCGGAACAGCTAATGAACTAGCCAGCAAGTGAATTGATGATATGATAAACATTGTAGGCCATGATTGTTATGATATCTGCGACAAAACTCTTCATGATTTGGCCTAGTACATGAAGAAGTATCATCTTAAATTTCCACAGATCATCTACTTGCCTCTGTATGGGCATGGCCATCTGCAAGATGTCAACATTCTAGAGGCAAATAACTATCTTTGACATTCTTAGTTTCATAATTACACCAATTTTGCTTCAGTAAATGTCTAAAGTGGAGGAGCATATGTAAATACTGGAATAGTGGAGAAGGCCTATATGATGCTTCATATCCCTTGGGCACCAAATCTGAAACCTCACAAGCCTGAGCTGCAACCACATTTTTATCCTTCAATCTTACAAAATTCTCAGATGGATCAATCCAAAGGCTGGAAGAAGAGTTGGGACTTCTGTCCTGGAGGAGGTGTGAAGCCAACTTGGATGTGGGCATACTAGGTGCGACAAACCTGTGCAGAGTTTGTCGAGGATTTGAAAGGAGCTGCGATATATGAAGTCGTCTGGGCTAGGTAGACATATTTCTATAGAAATGATGAGTTTGTGTTGGAGCTAATCAGTTTCTGGAGCCCAGAAACCAATTATTTCCATCTGAATCATGGAGAAGTAGGCATCAGTTTGTGGGATGTCTACAAGATCTTGGGGGCTCCAATTCTGGGTGACATGTATGATGAATTCATCCCCCCAAGGTGACTTGGAATGATTCTGAGAAGACTCCGGATTTGGCTTGGGAGTTATTGAAAATCTTCCACAAGCTCAAAAGTTCATAGACCTCCCTAACTCATTCTAGAAAGGATGTTAATCTAGAGGAGTGGATGAATATGTTTTTTACCAAGAAGGGGGAGAAGGATTCGAAGGAGAAGGGGCCCACCTGTACTTGTCCTACTACCTTCCCCATAATAGAGAAGAGTGGTTCTCTTGGCACATTCTAGCCGACCCTGGAAGCAGAAGAATTTGAGAAGTGGGTATATGAAGTAAATCTAAGAATCCAAAAAAAAATCATCGGGCAGACATCTTATCCTTGTGGCTCAGTGTTTATCTTTTTCCAGTTAGGGATTCGAAGGGAGGAGTCAGGCCAGGGACCTTCATTATTGCATCCAAGTTGGCTGAGAAGAAAATGGTTGGGTTGGCCAACCCCATTTTGGTGAATATTCATAGGATCATAATCCAGTTCGTTATGGGTAAGTCTCCTTTGAGAATAGTGGGACCATTCCATGTTTTTTGGGGATGGATCACCACTCATTTCAAGACATATGCTGTACAGAACAGATTACAGGTTCCTGGAAGCTCTTTCATGTCATCAGTGCAGGCATATTCTGGAATTGCTCCATTAGATCACAACATATATGATATGAAGGTGAGGCTGAGCATGTTCAAGGAATTAAATTTCTTTCCTTATAGAAACCCACCAACTGGGTGGTTTGTTGATGATGGAACCACCAATATGGAATTGATGTCATACATGCTAGCTTGCAGAGATGGTGTACTGAACACCAGGATTGACGGAGAGATTATACGTGAGGCCTATACTCAATAAATATTTGAACGCCAATTAAAGTGTCTACAGCAGAATGTTGTATCCCCTTCTGGTCATGTTAGTTTAGAGAAGCATCTGATGGTTTCCCGACAACTATGGTTACTGAAATATATGGAGAAGACTATGGCAGCGTTTGATCTACCAGTTCATAAAGTGGCGAGTAACTTGACTACATGGTATTCCGAGAAGTGGATAGCATAATACCCTGAAAGGGTGTTGAATCATCCAGTTTATCAGGTGGGGAAAAAGAAAAGAACTGTAGAGAAAGAGACCCCTTATCGGAAAGGTGATGCTTCCCCGCTTGGAGCTGATTCACCAGGTTCCTCTCCTAGGGCTGACTCGTCAGATTCCCAAGATGGGGATGATGAGGCACAACATGCGGAAAAGCGGCCTCGTTCCAGATATAATCCTCCTATTGGAATCAAGAGACCAACTCCATCAACTCCTCGTGAGTTACTTAATTGGTGAAATTTAATCATCATTACTTTATAGAGAAACAAGTCTTATTTTCCTATCCTTTATCTGTAGTTGTAGGAGCTGAGAAGAAGCTGAAGTCTAAGATTGTAGGACCCTCATCGAAGCCTTTTGGTACACATGTTGAATATCTACGACCAGAGGCTATCCAGACATGGTGATGTATATATTGCGATGTAGAAACTGCCTGGCTGGATCTGTGCAAGGGGCTACAAATCCCTGGAATAGGGAATCTTCGGGCTTCTACAGATATCGGTTACAAGGATAACCCCGATGAAGTGTGGGTTTACATCAGAGAGCTGGAGATGCTCATATATGCCACCGATGATTCCGTTCCTGTCACCAAGAGGGTGAAGGAAATGATAGATTGTAGCACCACTAAGGGGACTGGTGGTTCTGGAGAAGAGGAGTGGCACGATTACATGGATCCCGAAGATGTAAGTTTCTTTTTTTATTTTCTTTACAACTTGATTTATGTCAAATATTTGTTATTCAAGGAAATTACTTTCTCAATATTGCAGCTTGGAAAGAAAGGAATTGTTGAGGTTCCTTCACCATTGTATAGCCCCAATGGTACTACCATCAGGGCTAATGAATCTCCTTGCGAGCCGGGTGAGATATCTCAAGGCCAGCAAGCCATGGAGGAGGAGTTAGACATTCCTTTTCATTATCCAATTCCTATATTTGGAGATGATGATGTCAACACTCCTATGAAGCCAAAGAAGCAAAGGCATCAAAGGAAGAAGTCCACAACTAAATTCTTCATCAGTAGTGGTAAGTCCTTCAGATAGTCACGAGTCTTAACCCATGAAAATATTGCTCATACTTCTTGGTATTGCATGGGCTTCTTCAATTTCCCCTTTGAGAGAGAGGATTGACCATCCTTTGAGGACGATGGAGGGTACTGGTGAATAGTCACAAGTTCATGCTGGCTTGGCTGCTCCTAGAGAAGAGCCATCATCTATTTCCAATATCCCTCCTGCTGCATTTTCAAGGAGAGAAGAGCCTTCTTTTGGTAAATTAACAATGCTTCATAAGATGTTGAATGAAAACATCAACTAACTTCCATTCTGTGATACTTTAGGTTCAACCCCTGCACTGGAAAAATTAACATCCACTACAACTGATGCTTCAATTTTATCTAAAGACGTTGTCCTGGATCAGAGGTCGAAGCATGAAGGTCTCCAAGAAAATGTATCTAATGCTCCCACTGCTGATATTAACCAGGAATCTGAGATAACATTTGATGAAATGATTTAACTTGGCACATATTTTGAAGATTTTTTAGATCATGTTAAATTACCATGTAATTTAGAAGATTTTGGACATGAGTGTTATCCTTCGTCCTATTAAAATAACTTCTTATTATATCTCTGACCATGATTGGTTCAAATGTGCAGTTCCATATGAACAAACTATCAAACTGCCAATTCCTAAAGGGATTACAGATAACCCTACTATTGTAGAGACACTGGATCAAGTGGAGATGAACCCGGTAGAGCTTCCTCAAACTTGTCCTGAAGATCCTGTTGAAGCTAGGATAGATGGGGATGAGCCTTCTCCTATTTCTGGTCTACTGTTGGGTAAGAGATAACAATATTTGTGGCTACACTTAATTTGCATGATTTCCAATCAACTTTTGTTATCCTTCAAAACTGACCAAAAAAATTTCAATTGACTATGAAGGGCCATCAATTTCAGTGGCTAGATCTGGAGGTGAAGCCTCAACATCTGTCTTCATGGGAATATAAGTAACAAGGGTCAGGGGAAGGAGAAGAACAGGGCACTTCTCTAAGTGCATTAATCCTGGATTATATTCCCCCTTGTGATAGTGATGCTGAGTCAGACCCGGAAGTACAAAAGGTACTCCAATTTTCATGATGCAAGGAATGAAAGAACATATGGAAGATCATATCTGAAGTTCCTCATGAAGAGTTGTCATCGAAGATCCCGCAACTGTCATCCCTATTTGTCCTGTTGGGACTTGGTGGTTTTGGATATCAAGAGATCCATGCCGTGGTGAAACAAGTCATTTTAAGGAGGAAGCAAGAGTAGAGGTACCATCAAGACCTGACCAGGGTCAGACTGTCAGCCAATATCAGTGAATTTAAGGCTACGGTGTCCCGAGCTGAGGTTGATCATGCTACCAAGTTAAAGGAGCTGACGCATAAAATCAAGGAGAAATTCGTCCAGCAGATTCACCTTCAGCAACAGTTAAGAGTCGTTACTGGGGAACTTGACCAGCTTAATAATTCACTGGAAGGAGTTCAAATGAATGGTATGAAAGCCATTGAAGATGCCAAGAATGCACTCCATCATGCTGAAAAGAGTGAAACTGGTCGAGTGAATGAGCTTCAAGTGGCTACTGATAAAGCTCGGGATTCCGTGAATCAAGTGAAGAGTTATATTGACAGCCTTTTGTAATTCTCGGAAAAGAGAAGAGACTCCAATCTATAGATGTCCTTCTTACTCTTGTGCATCAATGAAGAATCCTTTCATCTTCAATCATTTGTGCATGCCTTCTTTTTCTACCTTCTTTAAATTTTACCTAAGCCAATGGGTCTAGTAAGCATAGTTTGATTTTTACTTGGATTATAAAAATAACCCTACAAACTTTGAATCATTTAATTGCTCAATATTACCTAAATCATACAAAATGTATGTTTAGTGAGCTGGAAAATGACTTTTATTTAGAATTCCCTTATCTTTTGTGGGCAGTTTAAATTCATGAACGTCGAACATAAAGATAATGTTTAAGGTCGAAATAGCTTTGACCTAATGGATTAAAATTAACTCAATTCCTTGATAATTTATCTGAAAACATATTACCACACTCAAGTATGGGGGAAAACATGTAAACTATGACTTAAGAAATTTTTAATCTGAGGAATGATATGAGAAAAGTTCTAAAAGGCATTAGAAGAAGTATTTCCCAAGAATGAAGTTACCACTATTTAGAAAACCCGTTAGGGGGTTGAATTATGAAAGGCCACCTAAGGGCATTGGCTGTATAGTCAAATAATAGCATCTTTTGGATGATATATCTGTTGTGTAGACTATTTATGAAAGGCTTCCTAAGGTTATGTGCTGCATTTTCAGGCAAAAGAACTCTCAGAAATTTTACCTTTCTATTGCTAAAAAGCCAGTGAAAGTTTATAGAGATTCAAATTTTCCAAAGCACAAAGTCTGCTATATGGAAGGAGGTACTTGAATATGGAGATGATATTTCCAATCAAGATTATCAAAGAATTGGATGAATGTCACTCCTGAGAAGGTCTGACCCAAACGTATGGAAGGGAAATATAAACCATAGTCTTGAATACTTTTAGATCATGAAAAAGAGTATGAGACAAATATGTTAAGGATGGTTATTTTTGCATATCCCTACATATTATCATTAATAAAAATAAGGACAAAAGAGGTTTTCCTCCCAAGAATGAAGTTACCACTATTTGAAAAAACACGTTAGGGGGTTGAAATATGCAGGTCCACCTAAGCGCATAGGCTGTGTAGTCAAATAATAGCATCTTTTGGCTGACAAGTCCATTATGTAGACTACTTATGCAAGGCCGCCTAAGGGAACATGCTGCATAGTCAGGCAAAATAACTCTCAGTTATCAGACATTTTGTGACCAGAATTCAAGTAAAGGGTTATGACGATATGAAAGTATTTAAGGTTAGGAGTATTACACATCACAATGGGCATTTTAAAACATTTGTAAAGATACACAGGACAATGCTAACCATAATCATGTTGTGGCTGGGTCCTGAATTGAGATGTTGGACTTCACTACATATCCCATAAGGATGGGAATCAATCCATACGTAGTTCTTGAAATAAGGTTTAACGTTATCTGGGATGAAAGTGTAGGAGATCTTAGTTTAGGGTCATAGAACTCGGACCATAATAAGGAATACACATTGTGTGTTTTATAAACCTGATGTGAATGAAGACCAGGGTTTCCATACCACATTCATGTTTTCATTGGGGGACTTTTTAGCCAAGGGACTGAAAGTGAAACTTGGGGTTAGTCCCAAAGACATGGGGCTAGATTCGAGGGATGCTCGAACATTACTATGTATCCCACAAGGATGGGAATCAAGCCGCATGTAGTTCTTGAAATACCCTCTTTACAGATTTGGTTCGTACAGGTGAAGGGTGAAAGGGGACTTTAGTGCAATGATGGTTTGACCCAAGATAAAAGGTTCGGGCATTGCCATGTATGCACGTAGTCTTTAGAATATAACATGATCGGAGATCAATGTAAATAATGAATCCCTCTCAGGTGAGGGTGTCAAGGAATGTTGTAGTTTATTGTCATACAGGACAAAAGTGCGAACAGTTTAACATCATATAGCAAGGAAGATGGTGAACCAATGTAAAAAATATTGGTTCTGGGGGTGGTTTCACGAATCAACATCATATGAGATGAAGGTGAATCGATGTGCAGAGATTGATTTTGGGCTTGAACCTCAAGAGGTTACCTACGTACCCAGCCTAGAAGGCAAGGATCAAAGTCCGCGTAGTTCGATTAAATAATGAATTGGCAATGAAGTTGTTCTTGAGGACAACGAACTAAAAAAAGGTGTTGGGACTTACGCATGGTTAGCGGCCCAGAGAAGGTGTTGTGGTTGAAGTTTACTCTAATATCACGTGAGTCATACTCAGTGTGAGAAAAAAGAGTTTGTAACAACACTAACGATGCATAGTTTAATGTCATGTAGGAAATATGACAGGATTATGCAGTTTAAAGTATTATAGTGAAGACTGTTGGTGTTTCACAGTTTAGTGTCATGTAGTAGGGAAAAAATACAGTTTAACGTCATGTAGGATGTATTAAGGGACTTTGTTTAGTTTTATGTCATGTAGGATGAATGAGTAGTACATTTTAACGTCATGTAGGAAAAATATAGGGACACAATTTAACGTCATATTGGACGATGACATAGTTTAACGTCATGTTGGATGATAAGGGTGTTGTAAAGTTTAGCGTCCTGTAGCTAAGACAATGGGGACAATACAACTTAACGTCATGTTGGACGAAAGCGGGACTATGTAGTATAATGTCATGCAGTAAGGACAAACGAGGACACAGTTTAACGTCATGTTGGACGTATTAGAGACTTTTTAACAGTTTAACGTCATGTTGGACGATGACACAGTTTAACGTCATGTTGGATGATGGTGCGAGTAGTTTAAGGTCATATGCATGGACCCAGGATTATTTTTCTTAACGTATTTCTAGAATTAAGGGACTTATGTATAGTTTAGCGTCATATATCTAGGACGTCACAGTTTAATGTCATGTTCGATGTACGGAACTATGCAGTTTAAAGTCTTGCAGCAAGGAAAACACAGTTTAACGTCATGTTGGACGATGAAGTGACCGTGTAGTTTAATGTCATGCAGTAAGTAATTAAGAAGGGTTGTATAGTTTAACATCATATAGCAAGGATGACACAGTTTAACGTCATGTTGGACGTAAGTGCAAATAGTTTAAGGTCATATGCATGGACCGTGAGATGTATTTGTATTATACAAAATACTTCTTCAGAAATCTGGCGTTGGTTAGAGTAGTGATGAGTTCTCCATCCATTGAGATTAAAGAATAAGCTCCATTGGAGTAGACCTTATGTATTGAGTAAGGTCCTTCCCACTTTGGATCAAGCCTGGGAGGTTTCTTTCCAGGTATCATTGGAGTTCTGAGAACCAATACCAATTCTCCATGAATGAATGAACAAAGATGAAATTTTTTGTTGAAAGCTCGTGATATTTGATTTTGATAGACTTCTAAGTGGTGCAGGGTGAACAATCTTTTCTCATCTAATCATTCTAATTCATCCAATCACTTTGGATATTTTTCATCTGTAGATGATAGATCACAAATGGATACCCTGAGTGAGGGTAATTGAACCTCAATAGGCAAGACTGCTTCTATTCCATATACCAATGAATATGGAGTTGACCGCGTTGTAGTGCGGGTGGTGGTCTGATAGGCCAATAAATCATGAAAGAGTTTATCAGACCATGATTTCTTTTCTTTATCCACCATATTTTGAAGTATGTTTGAAAGATTCTTGTTGAAGGCTTCTATTTATCCATTGGTCACTGCATGATACTGAGTTGAATGATTGGATTTGATGTTGTATTCTTGATACAACTTCCTTACCTCGGATGAACAGAAATTGGCGCCATTGTATGTCAATATGGTATGAGAGACACCAAATCTGGTAATGATATTAGAATTGATGAATCTAACAATTCTATTAGAACTAACCTCTTTGATAGGTATTGCCTCTTCCAATTTGTAAAAGAAGTTAGTTGCAGTAAGAATGTAATTAAACTACTTGGAAGTAGCTGAAGGATAAGTTCCTACTACATCCATTCCCCATGTGGAAAATGGCCACAAGTATTTAGATATTTAAAGCAACTTTGGGGGTTGATGAATGAAGTTGGAATGTACTTGGAAAGAATGACACTACTTTGTGAAATCAACACAATCTTGTATCATTGAAGGCCAAAAGTATCCGAGCCTTCAAATTTGATCAGATACTCTATGTCTGGACTGATGGGCACCATAGACTCCTGCATGCAATTATTTCATGGCATCCATTGTCTCTTCACTGTCAATGCATCTGAAGATAATTTCATCAAAACCTCTTTTGTAGATAATTTTCTCTAGGAGATCTGGGCTATCATAAAGGGTGAAATTGACCACATGTCACCGAATTTGTTCTTTCCCATCTCTATCAAGTTGAAGTATTCTATTTTGAAGGTATTCCCTGATAGGTGTCATCCATCCTGTAGTATGACCATATGGTTCAGGAATGGGACTAATTTCATTGATTTCCTCTATTCTGATTTGAACATAAGGTGAAATTGTACGACGGTGGGCAATACTGATGATTGTATCGTCCTGATTTGGATATTCTAGAGTTGTGGCTATGTTAGCCAGTGCATTATCTTGGGCATTTTGTGATCGCGGGACATGAGAAAATGTTAGTTTTGAAGGAAATTCCGCCATTAACCCTCTGATGTAATCATACAAAGGTATTAACTCTTCTTTTCTGATTGCATAATACCCATTGACTTGTTTGATTAATAGTTCTGAATCACCTTTCACCTTTAAGTGATTCACTTGTTCCTAAAGCGCTAACTTCAATCCTGTGATGAGAGCTTGGTATTCCTCTTAATTATTTGTTCCTCCTCCAAAAAATGAGAAGGAATAGGGTAGCACTGCCTTTTCTAGAGAAATGAGCACAATTCCTAACCCTACTGTGTTAAATTTAGGATCTTCCATTTTCCTCCCTGTTGGAATTCTGGAAGCACCATCATAGTACATTTCCCATGTTTGAAGACTATCTTCAATAGAGAATAATTCCTCATCAAAAATGTTCAATATCTGAAGATGTATCTTCTACTAAAGGATGTTCAGCAAGGAAATCCGCCAGAGCTTGGCCCTTTATTGCCTTTTGAGACACATACTGGATATCAATTTGCTACAAAATAACTACCCACCTTGCTTGACGTCCTGTAAGAATTGGATGACTAAGGATGAATTTGAGTGGGTTATTGTGAGATACCAAATGGACCTCATGATGTTGCAGGTAGTGTCTCAACTTCTGAACTGCACAGATTAACATTAGGCAACACTTTTCAATACTTGAATATCGGGTTTCTGCTTCAAGCATAGTCTGACTGAGATAATAAAGGTTGTTTTCATTCCCAGCATCATTCTTCTGGCCAAGGAAGGCACCCAGTGATCTCTCTAAAGCATTCACATAAATATTAAGTGGTCTTACTTCAACAAGTGGCATTAATACCGGTGGACTCAAGAGATATTTCTTGATAATATTGAATGCTTCTTGACATTCTTCAGTCCATTGGTAAGTGACTCATTTCTTCATCAATTTGGTGAAGGGGAAACTTTTCCCTGCCAAATTGGTGATGAAACGCCGAATATAGGCCAAGTGTCCTTGAATTCCTCTCAATTGTTTCAAATTTCGAAGAGGTGACATACCAAGGATTGACTTTGTCTTCTCAGGATCGACTTCAATACCATGATGGCGTACAACAAAGCCAAGAAAATTACCTGAGGTTACCCCAAAAGCGCATTTCAAGGGGTTCATTTTCAAATTATGTTGTTGAATTTTGTGGAATATGACTTCCAAATTGGCTAATTGATTAGAATTTTGTTTGGATTTAACCATCAAATCGTCCACATAACATTCAACAAACTTCCCTAAAAAGGTCTTGAAGATACGATGCATGGCACGCTGATATGTTGTGCCTGTATTTTTCAGTCCAAAGGGCATTACCCGATAGAAAAACACATCCTGAGGGGCTCTGAAGGCTGTAGATTCTTCATCTTCTAGAGCCATTTGGATTTAATTATACCTGGAATATCCATCCATGAAGAAAAGTACTTCATAGCCAGTTGTTGCATCAATTAAGAGTTCTGTTATCAGAACTGGAAAATCATCCTTAGGAAAATGCCAATTAAGATCTCTGAAATCAATAAAAACTCTAATTTTTCCATTATTATTTTTCACATGGACAGTATTATCCAACCATTTGAGACATTGAACTTCTCTCATGAAGTTAGATTTTATAACCTTATCCTCTTCAGCTTCAATTTTGGAATCATAAGTTGGGTGTGTTCTTCTTGAATCTCGTTTGAATCCTTGATGTTCTTCTGGCAAACCCAAAAGATGGGTAGCAACATCAGGATCAAGCCCAGGCATCTCTTTATAGTTCTAAGAAAATATATCTTGATTTTTCTTTAAAAATGAAATATACATTTCTTACTCTTCAAGATTCATGGCCGCACTAATTAAAGTGGGGTGTGGATCTTATTTTGTACCCAGATTTATCTCTCTGAGTTCATCCATAGTGGTAGAGATACCCTCTTCAAAAGCAGGAGGAGCATCCCTGAGATCTTCCTATTTTTCTTTAACATGTGTTACTTCTTCTTCTACTACTTTCATAGTAGATGATGAAGCAAAATTTCCATGTTCATGAGAGATGTTAAAATTTGAACATCTTAAAGAGAAAGATTCCATTGCTGACCCTATTGATGAAGAACGGACTTCCTTGGGTAATAAAGAGGAGATAATGGACTGATAATCAACATCATCATTCACCTCTAACATTGATATAACTTCTTCTGGCCTAGTTGGCGAATTATAGACTTGATGGATTTTAGTGGATGAAATGAAGACATCTCCATTTGAGATTTCATCGTTGCTTAGTGAATCACCACATTCTCCCATGTTGTCTGACATGATTGTAGTACCTGACATTATGAATGTTTCCATAAGAGTACTTGGATTCGGGTATATCCTGTCAATTTGACTGATAGGCAACACAAAATATTTACTCACAAGTGTGAATGGGTTTACTAAAATCTTTTCCAAACCATATGGAGCATTAACCTTGGTAACCTCTCTTATTGTGTATTTCTACTTACCCTTCATTTGATATAATTCTGCCTCAATGTATTGAGATTAACATGTTTTTATGGGGGATTTATCACCATACAATGTCCCAATTTGACCATCGAAATAATATTTGAGGCATTGATGGAATGATGAAGGGATAGCCACATGTTGATGTAGCCAAGGTCTTCCAAGAAAAACATTGAATGTTGTATCATGATCAACAACCATGAAATATGAATTGAATACAAGGTCTCCAAACTGAGTTCTGATTGTAATCTCTCCCAGTGGTTCTTGTTCATTTTTATCATATCCTTTCAATATCAGAGTAGAAGGAGATAAATCAGATTCTTTGAGGCCCAATCGACAAAGTGTATGAATGGGGATAAGGTTGACTCATGAACCATTATCAATGAAATCTCTTCGGATGTCTACACCATTGACCTTGCTAGATAAATAAAAAGGCCTAATATTTCCATGCACAACATCATCTTCATCTTCATCTGTGAAAGATATCACTGCGTGGAATTATGCAGGACTATTCTCAACATGGTAGACTTCAGCCACCACAATTTCAGTTTTGAATTCTTGAGGACCTGACAAAGCCTCGATGAGTGCCTCCTGAATATCCTTTGATAGATTCAAGGCATCCATAGTTGATGATTGGGCCGGTACTTGGGCCAAATTCTTCAAGACATCATATTTTTTATCCAAAGTTTTACATTTCCCAATAGGAACATGTGGTTTTTCAGGTGCCTTAGAAGTTGATGATTTGGAAGTAGATGCATCTTGTATCGGGGTAGGAGTTGGAAATACTCCTGGCATTAAAATATTTGACCAAATAGGTCTATTTACTTGTTGAGAAGAAGAGGGTGGAACCTATAACCGATCCTCCAGAATAACTGTACCAGGACTGAATATTCTATGCATGGAAGAATTTTCTTGTTCTTGTTGAGCCTGCTGAAGGGCTATACCACGAGTTTCTTCTACATACAGAGTTCTAGAAGGGGTGCAATTGGAATATTGGTTTATGGGATATCCACGTCTTCCTATGTATCCCAAACCTCTATAACTCTCTCTAATTCCTCTGTTTGATATAGGGAATTTAGGTTCATCGAGCATGAAACTTTGATTGGCATAAGGATCTATTAAGTGAATCATATTAATAGAACCAAAGACCAACTCTTCATCTGATGAAGACTCTGTCAGATTAGCAAGTTTAGGTTGTGTTGTTTGGTGGGGTGGTGATCGTGGCTTTGAAGTTGATGGCATAAAATCTACCAGAGTCAAAGAAAACATTGGTTTTGACATGATTTCATCTTCTTCTGATTGTTCCTCTTTCTTTGAATTTTTTCGTTCCTTTGAATATTTTCCCTCTAATGAAGAGGTTTTTGCTGTGGCATTTATAGAAGAATAGACAATTGGTTTCTCCAATGGAATTCGAAAAATGGCATGAGTTCGATTGATCATTTTTCTGACCATCCAATCATCATATTTCTGCGCTTTTTTGTTTTTGACTTCTTGCCACTTGCCTTCTTCCTCTAGATTTGTAGCAGTAACACACGCTACATGAGCTGAAGAACCTTTCAATTTGACTTGTCCCGAGTCCAATTTTTTTTCAGGAGGTCTTTGAAGACAAAACACTCTTGAATGGGATGCCCCAACATCTGATGAAATGGGAAATAATTAGGATGATCTTCATCTCCTTCCTTGTTTGTCCTTTTGGTCCTTGGCAATTAAACCAAATTATTTTCCAGAGCCGAAATGAAGTAACCAGGAACTTGTTCATTTTGGAAAGAGTAAAACTTTCTCTTCAGATCCTCAAATTGTTTTTGTCTTTGATATCTTTGATCATCTTGATGAAACGACCTATGTTGTTGACACTCAGGTGGTGGATCCCTTCGACAAGATGAAGGTTTTGAAGTAGAAGCAGGTACAAGTGCTTGTTTAAGTGTAACTATAGCAGTCTCTACTTTACCTATTCTACTTCCTGGAGTTTATGGAATTACATGAGTTTTACCCTTAGTCTTTATAAGAGAGTATTAAATCTATTGAGTGATCAAAGTAAGGTCTCGAAACCTTCCTGTTTATTTGACAGGGATCAACGGTGTGCGTAACTCATCACGCAAATTTTCCACACAGATTGGCAGCAATTCCTCTTGAGGGAGTGCTAAGCTTAGGGAATATTTTAATCCCTTCCAACGAGAAATGAAATATGAAACCCTTTCATTTTCCCTTTGATTAAAATTTGTAAGATAAAAAACTATTGTCTTTGGAAAAGTTGAGCTGAATTGAAGAAGGAATCGTTGAAGGAGATCCTCCCACCCGTTAATTGACTGGGATTGCAAGCTTGTATACCAGACAAAAGCCGAACCTTTTAGTGACTGTACAAAACACCATATCTTAACTGCTTCTTGTTGATGGGGGGGGTCCCATCATAGGATCGCAATGGGAAACAAAATATGTTAAGTGTTTCTCTGGATCTCCCAAACCATTAAATATTAGGAATGTGGTACTTGTAAAATTTGATGGGGGAAGAATTGCATCAACCCATTCAGGGTAAGCTCTCTTTTCTGGTTAAATTTGAGCATGTTTTCCCTCCATAGCTTCTAACCGAGATGTTAATGACTCAATAGTAGTTATTAACTTTTGATAAATATTCGGTTCATCTTGGACCTGAGCAGGCGCAATAAATGGAGCTTGGACAGGTGTGGTGGCTGGTACTACAACTAATGGTAGCACCACCGATTGTTGTTGTGCATGACCCATAAGACTAGACCTGTAAGGGTGTACTGTATCAGGAGGATACTCATGATCCATCTCAATAGCTACAAAAAATCCCTTGGATTACTGACCCCATCACGCTTAGGAGGATGACTACCTTGAATTAGTTCTATATTTAACCACCTTAATTCCTTTATTTCTTCCTCCTGTTGTGTAAATATTTGCTCTAGTGAGAGTGATTGGCCTTCTCCAGAGGGAGGGTGGAATGTAACCTGATTCTTTCCTTTACCCTTGTTGTATGCCTTTCAGATAGGGGGAAGTAGGTTACTTGAAAGAATACCTAAATTCTGAGTAATCCATTGATTTCATGTATGCACACCTTCTTCATTGGTGTCTGTTTGTACAACTTCTTGAGCATGAACTTCTTTATTTAATCCCTCTGAGTGAGCCTCATCTTGGGGATCATCAACAATGACATTGATGACATTAATTTATTCATAACGCATTGCATCCCTTCTATCAGCATTTCTGCGATATTGTCTTCTTCCATGTCCTTGATGAGACATTTCCTTTTGTTGATTTTATCCCTCAGGAACTTCTTGACGAACCATAATTTGGAGGTAATCTACTCATAATTAGGCTCTTCATTCCTCTTGTGGATTCTTCTCTAATCGAGAGAAGACTGAATTTCTATGAGGAAGAGATTGAGGATTTGAAAAAGTCCACAGTCCTATAGACTGGGGCTGTTCATGTTGTTCCTGCTCAACTCCTCGAATCCTATTTGTTGATTTCGAGGGTTGGGTTAAAAGAGTCCCCAGTCTGGCAAGCTGGGGTGGCTCTTGAGTTGCTATATCTGAGACATTCTTAAAATCTCTCCTGATCTTTCAAACTTTAGTCCAGAAATTGGATGGATGCATCAACCTACATCCACTCAAATCACCTGGTTCAAATGAACATTGGATGATTTCTGACACTTCTGTCATTTGATGATGTGAATGCTCTAAACGAGAAGCATGTTCGATATTATCGTTTTCCTGATGCAAGATTAATTCGAAAACTTGTTCTCTGTATGCTTGATTTTGAGAAGAACTAGTTGAGGCATGTTCTTGATCGAGCCTTTGATTACAAACAAATCCAATTGGCTCTGGCCGACCATGGGCAATAACATTGCATGAGACCATTTTTGGAGGGCATTGTTGGATAGAGAGTACAGTGAAATGTAGTTCTCCACGAACACCCCATCCCCTGATATGAATAATAGATGGGGCATTGGAAATTAACTAGCGTAATCATTTTAGTGCACCAAGGCATGAACGCTAAAGGGCTCTCTACTGCTTTTCATCCTTAGGATATCGAGAAACTAAGAGAGATGCCAAGTCAATTTGGAGTTGTAACCCTTCTATTATCTTGACATGATTTTCATATTAATCATAAGATAATATTTTGTTTTTCAATTGAAAAATAGTTTTCCACATGTTGAGATGAATATCTTGAATACAATCTTCCATCAATATCTCTGGAATGTCATACTGAGAGTCAGCCAAAGGCCAAAACATGACTAGCACTTCACCTTTCTCCAATTGTTTTCTCATATTCAGCACTTCCTCTTTATCATCCAATGAAGATTCTTCTACCTGATTAGACCAGAGCTGGTGCTTCCTTGTTTCTTCATCAGATTCAACAAGATCGATAGAGAATTCACTTATCAAACTAGAAGATGAATGACCTAGGGGTGGTTTGGAGAATAACCTACACCCCGGGCTATCTTCTAATTCAGAAAGTTTTTCACCTGCTAATGGTAAAGCATCAGACCTGACTGGCTTAACATTTTCAAGTGTCTCAAGATAAGAGGGTTTTCTCATCACTACATTGTCTATTAAAGAATTTTCCAGGAAATGTGAATTAATACTGTGGAGAGTACTTTCACATCTAAATTCATCACGATGGGGAGGACAACCATGGTGGGTTATAGTAAAAGATGAAACATTTTTCTCCTTGGTCTTCTGGCCACACAAAGGGTTCTTGTGGCACTCATTTGAAGATGAAACTTCGAGATCGACCGAATTATCATGAAGCAAGCCTTCATGAGGAAGTTTCTGATGAAGACCTTCAGAATTAATGTTCCCACTTGGGAAGTGAGAGAGTAGAATCTTGAGTTTCAAAAGATAATTGTTTCAGTGAATCAAAAACTCTAGCATCGATTAATTCCTTGTTACAGATTGGCTCTTGATTTCTTGACTATGCTGGATGGGTCTTTTTCTTAAACGCCTTCTTACTCACTTTAGGAACCACTTGTTGATGAAAGTGGTTATTATGGGCAGGTGTATGTGCCTGCTGAGGAGAAATAGTCAGGTTAGGCTGATTATCTCCACTAAAATCTGGTGTATGTGCCTAACTTGGTTGTCTGTATGACATGGGGGAGTATTCCCCACAACCCACTTGGACTAGAACAGAGGTGTGTATCTGTTATGGAGTGACATGTTGATGTGTCACTCCACTGGTAGGGATAGATTTTCATTTCTTTCCCTGTAATGCTTCTGAAGCTGTTATAATATTCTGACAGGAATCTAGAATATGAGCAGGGATTTTCTTCTGCTCTTTCACCATTGAAAGAATATGCTTGGTGACTTCAGCTACCAGAACGGGGATATATGTCCATTCCATGCTTGGAGTAGGTGTGTGTTCCTGCTCTTTTCCTCCTTTTCCTATTAGTGAATTCTGACAGTACTCATGTGTGGGGGAAAAGAGTTGAGTCTGCCTCCTGTTTGTCATTGGGGATTTCCAATTGACTTCTCTGGGTGCTACCAAACAAGAGTATTGGTAGGCTTGATCAATACTAGAAGGTGTATGTTCCTACTGATTTCACTCCGCCAAACGTGGTTGATGAACTTCCTTCAATACTGGCAGATGAGGCTGCTGGCAGGATTGATGAGTGTAAGTAGGTGTATGTGCCTGTTTACCAGTTGTCAACACATTGGGTTGGCAGGCTTTATCGTATGTAGTCAGACGAGCCTGCTGGCTAGATGATGATTTATAAACAGGTGTATGTTCCTGTCAATAGTACTCCTTCGGAGTTTTTTGGTGGGAATGGTGTGTTGCTGCCAGACGATTTTGCTGGACAACAAAATTAAAACAGATGGGTGTGTGTTCTCGCTCGTTGCTGTTCACCAAGTTAGGTTGGTGGACTTCTTTGGAAATGGTAGAGATAAGAACCTGCTCATTTTTAACGGCTGTCGCCTATGGTGGTTCGTATTTCCTTATCAGGTTCGAGGAACCCGAGCCGAACGCCTGGAGACGACACCCTCGCCATGTTGAGGTCATACTACCACATGATTTTGACGACGATTGTTGGTGGGAGCCTTTGGTAAGGACTCCTATCTCCTTGAATTAAGGCCTTCAGTGACCTTCTCATTCACCTCTGCGTAATATGGGAGGTAATGTTGATCGTGTTCCGGGGATAAAGACCTGAAATGATTGGAGATGATGGTTTGCACCACCTATTTCTTGGTTGCTGGTCGTCGCTGTCTGGATGACCTGAGTGAATTATTGACTTGGAGGGCCTGTCGAGCGGCCTCTAGAGTCGGAATGGTATCGTGTCGACAGTATTCCTTAACCAGTGCATTTGATACCTAGAGTTGAAGATGTTGAGTAGGTGATGTCGTCCTCAGAGCAGATGAAGATCCAGCAGGAGTAGCAGTAGAGGTATTCACAGCGGAGGCATTCACAGGTGTGAACTTTAGAGAAGCCATTTCTGTAACGCAAAAGATCTTGTAAATGAGTACCTGTTTGATATAACAGACATAATAAAGATAAGTTCGGCCACTAAATCCTTTGGCTGATCACATATGTTATTGATTGTTTTTTTGTCCCTCTCATTGAGTTTATATAGGGTCCTAACAAATAAGTAAAACATCATTTTAACTTGGATAAGGATTCACGTCGGGTTCACCATTTTTTGTTTCCTCTGGAAATGGGGATGACCTTGTTTGTTTAAGGATCAAACATTCCAATCAGTTTCTAACGAGTTTATTCATAGAACCAGAAACATCCAATAATTCTATATCCATTTGGACGTACTTTCCAAAAGTAGGTGCTCATTAGTTGTGGACCGGTGAGGCTTAAGAATTTTCATTGGTCGAGAGGATGGGAGGTCAGACTCATCACACCTTTTTTGGGGGAATTATTGTCTACTCTGGGACTCTCTTTATAGTTTTAACTTATGTTCGTGAATCCTTATTTCATTACCAAGTAAGAAAATGATCTTTCCTTTAGATCTGACAATCAATTATTAATATGTATGATATTTATAGAATCTTTTAAATGTATTTGAGGTTCTTCATCGATATAGAATCATATGTATTTGTTAGATATTCTTATTCAATTGTATCCTTTAACACATTATATAAATATCTCTTGGATATTATGATAACCATACTGGTATTAAATCCACTTATGGGGGCACTTGAAGTTTGTAGTCGTTCAGAAGGACATGGAGTATTTCAGAGTTGGGATCGTACCCACAGATGGGTCACCTACGTATCCTTGTTAGAAAAGGAATCAGAACCCATGTAGTTTGGGAATTAAGATATAGTTTAATGTTATATGGGATGAATGAGAATTAATGGGTGAAGGTTTTGAACCTCAGAAAGGATTCATACGCACTCCACTTTTAAGGTAGAGATCAAATTCCATGTAGTTCGGTTGGGAATTGCGGGGCTTACGTATGGTTATGGCTCAAATAGATGTGTTGTGGTTACTTTTACACTCTAAGCTCACATGAGTCATACTCGGTGTGAGAAACAAGAGGTATCAGTAAACCTGACAATTTGTGCCATAAAAGATGCAGTCACAAGGAATGGTATGGGGCTTATGTATGTATGATTTCCCAAATAGATAGAGATCATGACTTATTTCAAAGAAGAAGTCTGGAAAGAGGGTCTATAAAGGTATATGTGCTTTTATGGAGATTTGGATACTCTAAATTGGGGCTTGATCCTGGAGAGGATTCCCAACTTAAGAGGGGACTTTTGATTGGGTTTTATTTCTAAAAAGGAAGCCCAAATCCAAAGAAGTTAAGACTGGTTAAGAGAAATTATGACTATGGCTTATTCTTGAGAAGGATGCCCAGGTTACGGGAATTTGGGATTTGGGGCTTACTCTTATGGAGGATGCCCATATTTGGGAACTTTGACTGGGGCTTAATCCTGAAAAGGATGCCTAGGTTAGGAAATTATGACTGGGGATTACTCCTAAAAAGGAGGCTCAGGTTAAGAAATTATGACTGGGGCTTACTCCTGAAAAGGAGGTCCAGGATAGGGGATTATGACTGGGGCTTACTCCTGAAAATGAGGCCTAGGTGAAATATCTTCTCATCTTAAAGTATGTGGTTGAATGAATGAAATCTCTCACCTTAGTGAAATGAAGATATGTAAATCACTATGTTTTGAGAGATGTTTCATATAATTCCTTTCAGATAAAGAAGAAAACCAAGGAATCATTCCATAAATGGATTTTAAGAGGATTCTGAAGGATAAATCTTGAAGATAAGAGGTGTATTTGAAGAAAAGAGATGAATGGACAGGAGGGGCACTCAAAAGAAGGTAGGCTCACAAGTCATGTTTGAGTACGCAGGTCCTGTTTGGGTATGCAGGTCCTGTTTGGGCGCGCAAGTCCTGGTTGTGCAGGTATACCTGTGCAACACTTGGTTACTTGCATGTCGGTCAACTCATAGGGTAATACTTGAGGGAATCTTAGCTCAAGCCCTTAGTATTATCCCTAAAGACCTTTAAATGAGTGGCGCACAAGTTCTGTTGAAGGGGTAAGATGGCGCGCAAGTGTCTTTAATTCCCTGAAGGGTTAGACACTTAGGCGCATATGTGTTGATGAATTTCAACACATAGGCCTTGTTCCACCTCTTTATATCTTCTGTTCTAGGTAAGAAATTACCTTATAAGTGTTCGGGAGGCTTTGAGAAGAGGCTAGGGTGATGAGAACTCAAATCTGAGTTTCTGGATTTTTTCGTCCTTGAAATGGGGGGCCCACAAGGGGTATTTATAGGCTACTGAAGACCCTAGGAGAAAATTACATTGGGCGCACAGGTCAACTGCACACCCAAAATGTGGCACGCAGGTATACCTGCGTGACTATCATGGAACTTTCACGGCTCATGCTCAAAGCAATCCTTGTCCATGCCTTTGACGTTTTTTTATGTTTCTTCAAAGGATGAATCACTTTGTGTTAAGGTATTTCTCTTTTTCCAGTCATTAGACTCTATGACGGAAAGGTGTGTCAACATATCTTTATGTCATATTCATATGTTCATGAATCATTGGTTTATTTCCAAAGAGTGTATCCACGAGCTACCCTTGGTTTGTAGGGTCATCCGGGACATACGTGGATTTGATGTTATAGAGGAAATGATGACATAAGCCATGCAATGAGATTCTTTGAAGTTTATCATCATCTAGGAGGGATGAAATATGGCTTGATGTTGGGATTGGTGCCATGATATGGGATTCCTATGTATCCCCGAGGGAGTAATTAGAGCCTAGGTTGTTCGGTATAGAGTAGGGCATATGCATGGAAGCTACCCATTTGGGGGACCATAGTTGGGTGGACCCTTTTGGAATGGAACCTTTTTGAGCTCAATACTTCAAGCATGCATCCTATGAATCTTGGTTTGAATAAGAATTTGAGTTCTCATAGTTCAAGATTGATTTGGGGCTTACGCATGGAAGCTTCCCATTTGAGGTGACATGATTGAGTAGATCCTTTTGGAAGGGAACCCTTTTGAGCTCATGCCTTCAAGAATTTTTCTTGAATATCCTAGTTTGAATTGGAACCAATGTTCTTGTAGTTCAATAATGAGATGCTTATGTAGATTTTGTAATCATAACAAACCTCTAAGATCACATGAGTCGTACTGGGTGTGAGAAACAAGTGGATGTGAGAGATTCAACCAACTACATACCTTCTCTCATGCTAATGGTAGAGGATGGGCCTATGTTGGATGAAGCTGAGGCCATGGTGGGAGAGGGTGCAGAGCAATGAACATTTCAATGTGGGATGACATTGGAGGTCATGTGGCTCAGCTCTTAGAAGGTTAGGGACTTACTTTAGTGGGAGTTCCCCAGAACACACTCCGATGAAGGGGAGGAATGCTGCCTCTCATCAAAAGGATAAGTGAATACGATTCCTTTGACTAATCATTGTTACTCATTGAATGGAAAAGCAAGTGATCACCCTTAATCCCTAGAACGGGTAGGTTCACGTCAGCATCTCATGGTTGGACTCCAGGTAACCATGGGACTGTAGACATATAGACATCACTAGAGTCTAAACCATTGTGGGTAAAGCCTTCATGACTCTGCTTACCATATGTATGTATACTCAAATGGGCGCACTGATGCGCCCGATGATCTGATCATATGGTTCTAGTGGCTTTGGAGGAGGATTTTCCCTGATGTTAGGGGACTAGTTCATGAAGGAGTGATGGAGTACTGGTCTGTAATGGATGTGAGATATTGGAACTGGAGGGAAGGGAACCTAAAGATTCCCCATTCAGCATACTATTTTTTCATGTGGGATGGGGGAAGCTCTGCATGCCATAGTGGTATGCGGGTAGAGGGGTTGTTCGTTTACCAAAGCAATATGTGGGCTGGGGCATGGACCACCACGTACCAAAGTGGTATGCAGTCATGGATGCGGTCTGCCACACTACTTCGGGTTCCATCAATGTACTAATGTATTACACAGTACGGGGTTCAATCCACATAGTGATACACTATGTACAACGCCATATAGAAGGAGGGTCCATGAACTTGTTGTTTGTGGGGAGTTCATCTGCGAGGAATTTGTAGTTCGCGATTACACCAAATAGGTTCGAAGTTTACCCATTATTATTAAGTTCCTTTTTTTGGTTCATGTCTAATTATACATGCGGAAACGTGGTTCATGGTTTGAACTTCATCGATGATTCAAAACCAAAGTCAAAATCCTCTCTTCATTCTTTCTTAAAATCTCTAGGGCATGCTCTTTTCTTTCTTCATCTATCCGTTCACAATTATTGTTGTTCTACTTTTATAGAGCATTGGGAAAATCATATCTATGGTCATGTGGAACAATTTTAGAAATCCCATGAAGAGATATCTCAATCCGCAGAAGACTCGGTGAACTAGGGTTTTCAGAGGTTGCGGTTCGTGAGTCATGGTTTGCGGAACTCTGCTGATTTTCTTCGTCCACAAACTGATGAGTTCACGAGATGGTACGTGGATGGACTTAATATGATTGATTCCACTAACAATGTGGTTTGTAGATTCCTGGGTTTGATGACCATCATTGCATGGGCCATCAACTCATAGGTCCATCCACGTACTGGTGGTTTACGATTCATGCATTCCATGAACCCTTCCTGGTGGTGGTATGCGGGTCACTTAAATATCTTGAAAAATTCAATTTCTTCAAGTTTCCTCCCAATTTTGAAATTTAATTTTTATCTATTTTCATTTTTGGACTTGTATGAATGCTTTTTTCCTTCTACAAAGTGCATGATGGAGTATTTACTTCCCTTTTCAATTTTTTAGGAACCTACAGACACAAGGTACAATGAGCTTGTACCATCAAGAAAATGAAGGACGATACAAACATTCTAGAAAAAAAATAAATGAAGAAAGGAGTCATTTTTAATATAGGAATAGTAGGAAATTTTCAAGAAGTAATCCATGAATAATACACTACTTTTTCTTCATCATTTTATAACTTTGTCAATAACAATCCTTCAAAAAACTCATAGACCAACCTAAAAATCAAGAGAGAGAAAAAAATCTAGTTTGATGTCAAAGTTAGTGAGATGTAGATATACCATATAATGATTATATGATCTATAATCTAAGGAATTGTGGAATTCCATGATTTAATAATTAACATCCTATCTCCCATGTGAATCAGAGAAGTAAATGTTCACAATATTTCATGAATAATTAGAAATAAATATTGTTCCTAAATAAAAAATCACACTCCAAACAGACATCTAGATAGGTCAATCAAAAAATTAATCCATCCATCAGTAAATGGAGCATGTTTAAAAATGTATGATTAAAATTAAACATGCAAGATACATCAACATTTTCTGATTCATCAGTGATATCTGATTAAGTTTCCTCAAAGAAACACAACTAAATTCCTGAAAAATCTATCATTACAAAATGAGGAATTATTGTCATTGAAGAAAATAATACATCTATGAAATTATAGAGAGTTGGAACTGAAAATATAATAGTAAAATGCCCTAAAAAACTCAAAATCTAAATCTCCTTAACATTGTAACCTAAGACCTATCAAAATCATAGTGACATCTTCCAAGAATACATCAAATCTATAAACATGAATAAATTCATCACCCAATTTCCATAAAAGACTAAATAAACAATTAACATCATAAATCATTGAGTTCCATCTAAAAAACATAACAAAACAATATGGATTCCAATAAAATGGAAACAACTGTGAGAAAACAAACAATCTCAAGAAGAAAATCACACCAAAATACTCTAATAAAAATTCCTAGAATAACCAGTATAAATGAAGCACCTAAGAGAAATAATTGATGTTCCATTTTCTCAAAAAAATGAACCCATTATCAGTATACTTCATATATAAACTGAATATTATGGAGCTAAAGTTCAAACATGAAGCTCAAGTCAGATAAAAACCATCATCAGAAAGAAGAAAACAATATGAAGTCACTTCCACATAATTTCTCTAAAGTTGAAATTCATATTTTTCTTAACTTCTTCCACCACATTAACGAACATTTTATTTCCAATTTAAAGGTAGATATCAGTATAAATTTCACAATTTTTATATTGATGGGAAGACGTTTTATCATGTTATTCTATCCAAGACTCAAGTTCCTCTAAAAATTCCAATTTCTCCTCAATTTGGTAAGAATCACTCACAATATGGGCATATTCATCATCACTATTGTTGTCTTATGATTTAGTTTGTTTGAAGGATGTAGTCAAATGTTCATAAACTAAAAAATGTGAGGGATAATATTTTTTTTACATTCATAGTGGCCACTAAGGATCATGTGATAATGGTTATCTTCATTATATAGTGATACATATATTTTTAAGTACTCATGGTATTTGAAGTAATGAAACCATCCAGATCAACCATTGATTTTTTTCTTTTTTGTCACTCAATTTCAATAAATATTCCTCAAGATGGAAATATTTATCAAAATCATTATTAAGAGACTCACTTAAATCAAATTGGCCGTTTTTTCATCTCTATGATCCATTTGTGTGGTATCAACAGTAGATGGCTCTGATTTAATAAAAAAACTCCCTATCCTTATTAGAAGACTGGGAATTATGAATTGCCTCCACAAACCCGAGAGGTTAGTAGAGGAAAGCCGATTATTAGAAGAACCAGAAGTATTCTTGTTGACATTCGTACCTACATGATATCCTTTTCAACCTAAGGATGCAAAATTCATCCCTTTTTACACTTCTTTTTTGACCCAAACTGAGTTAAAATGAGAAATTGGGTGTTTATCAGGATGTTTATTCTAACATTACCCTATTCATTGTCTAATTCAAAAACCCCTTTGGCAGTTGGATGGAACATTTTCAAAAATAGTCTCCTGAACAAAACTATAATCACTATTTTGAATCCAAAAGAGTGCTTGAAAATCATGTGATATATGAGTTTGTACATATATTCTAGCGACTAAGGGTCGAGAGAGGTTCGTAGTAGTAGAATATATTCTAATGCGTTGTGTAGATAAAATAGAAATCAAGATAAGGGAATTCTTATCAATGATTTAAAAAGGAAATCCAGGGAATCCCACGGAGATGGGGACAATAGGGGGCTCTTAATGAACACAAAAATCTTGGGAATATTTCAGGACCTTCTTTAAATAGCCACTGAAGGACCACAACATATCTTCCAAATCCAATAGTAATCATTTTCACAAATAAAATAGAAAACCACAAATGACAAATTGAATAAACCAATGTAAAAATTCATAAATCCAATGATTTACAGGGTCTTGTAGAGGATTATTATTGAGGGTATTCATTTTATATGCATTCCAATGGTCATGAAAAAAAAAGATCTAAGGAGAGATATTGTACCTCTTCTTTTGAAAAAGAAATCATGGAATGACCTCTATATCGGTATTTCATCGGATTGATGAACTCTTAGGTCTTTATATCAACATAATCCAAAAGATCTTGTCTAGTGACGATGACTACAAAAGGGAAAGGTTTTACATTAGGTTTTCTCCTCTATTATTCCAAGGGTGCGATCTCCTACACGCCCTTTATCCACCTCTTCATCTTCTTTGAATGATTTAAAACTTGTTAGTTCTTTTAAATAGTTTTTTCTAACTATTATCTGTTAAAAAATAATAAATATTTAACGATAAATGTATAAATATTATATTAATATCCTGATCAGAATCTAAACCATAATATGACAATCAAACCAATAATATGTTGAAAAAATATACTAAAATTAAAAAAATTATTTTATATTTTTTCTATTTTATTTTTTTAAGAAAGATTCATTAAATCTGATGCTTTTTGGGAAAGTAACACAACTTCTTTCTGGATCAACTCTATCATAATATCAAACACATTTTCTATTCTATCATTTTTCACATAAAAATTCTAAATTATAGAAAATAACTAACATTAAACACAATAAAATATAGTATTATGTATAAAAAAGTACTATTATACTTATTAAAACAATTGTATTATTTGATGATTGATCCCATGGTGAAAAATTCCATAAATACCTCAATTATTTGTTTAATAAATTCAAATAAAATACTTATCATGTATATTTTAAATGTCAATTTAGTATGTACAAATCTAATAGGGATCTTACCGAAAGAAAAATTTACCAATAAGGATGGTTATTGTAATCATAACTTAGTTTTTTTTATTTCTATTTGAATATATAAGTATGATGTGTATCCATATAGTAAGTATAGATATGATTTTCTCGCTATCCGTTAGGTTATTTGATCTAATAATGGAAATGGGTAGTAGTATTTCTTAGTTGATTCCTTTAATATTCAATAATATATTCAAAAATCTTAACATATTGTTGACACTAGTTGGTATTAACTATCCATGTAAATTATTTATGACAATGAAACCACGCTTTTTTGGAACAAAGCTAAATTATAAAAAAAATATTCTTACATTTAGTAATATAATAAGTTATTCTTTAATACTTTTAACACAAAAGGAATCAATATTCTCAATGAATTTATAATAGGTTTATAAATATCTTATAAATATATTCTATTCATATACATGATATAATTAACACTTTGGTTGTAATAAATATCCAAAATATGGCTTTTGTATTTAATTAAAGAAAAAAAATTACTTGACTCTCTGATTTAACAGTTAATTTATATAAATGAATTACTAATTTTTTTTTCTTCTAGAAATACACAATTTAAATCATTTTGTAAGGATTTAAGTTCAGGGATATATTCCTCTAACATTTCATCAATAAAATCACCAAAATTTAAGCAAAAATATTTTGATTTTACATTAAGGTCTATATATGTCTTGTTAACCCTCTAAAAATTCAATGAATATTTTAGCCTTTCAATTTCAAATATTATTAGACAACAAGGTCTAAATAGTTTTTTATTACAAAATTATAATAATTTAACATTAACATCAGTCTCTTGATATTTTTTAGAACTTTTTAAGCATTAATATAAATAATTTTAATATAAAAAACTAATTTAGACAAAGAATTCTATAATATTTATATCTTTGTTATCACAGTTTCATTTTCAATAAAAAAATTCAGAATAACACATAGAACTACAGGATGATTAAATTAATTTAACTCCATTTATATGAGATTATACTACATAAATAATAGATTCTAGAATTTTTAAAAGAAGCTAGATCATTCAAAAACAAAGAATAAATTTTGAAACAATTTATTATTGATATTATATTTTCATCAAAACCAACTTCATAAATCTTGTTTCAAATGTTTTATTCATATTTATTGAAGTAAATTCTACAAATATATTAACAAAATTTAGAAAATATATCTTCCTCATACATATTTTTAACAATTTTCCTTATTTAATATTTTAGAAAATTAATTTTTTATTAATTGAATTAATTTGATATAATTTTTTATTTTCACATGGAAATTTATTTGAATAAAAAATATTGAACTTAATAACTTGATCATGAAATTTTAAGGATAATGTTCTAACATGCATATATTTTTTTATATTCATTAGGGAGGGTGTCCATAGATTAATCCATTATATTCCATTTATTGAATCTCCATCTTTATATTGAATATAAAAATATACAGGGGTCACTAATTCATTAAAACCAATAAGAATATATTCTAGAAAAATAGTTTGGATAGTGGTAGTTTTTTTATAATTTAATAATTAATTTCCCTATAAATAATTCATTCTAAAATTTAGATATAGAGTTTTGAAATTTTATTTTGGTATTAAATTAATGAATGATTCAAATATAAAAATATTATTTTATATTTCAAAATTCTATATTTTTTAAGAAATTTTAATAATTATAGGATATTTAATTTTTATATTAATGTTATGGTGACACACATTCTCAATTGATTTCGACTACCATATATTAGTACATTTTTCCTTAAACATTTAAAAATATTTTGGAATACGTTTTAATGAATCAAATAAAGTAAAAATGATCTTAACTCTTTGGGAAATATAAACTTAGTCTATTTCATGAACTATTGGTTTCAAAATATTATTCAAGGATATAAAAAATTGAAAAATGTAAATATTAATCTGTATTCCATAGAATTTAGAAGTATATATTTTATTTTATTAGTATAGGTGTAATTATATTATTTTATTACTTCTTCATTCCACTCATTTTTTGTAGCTTCATACTTTTGTTTATCATTTTATTGACTTTAATCAAAATTTTATCTTAAACTAACAACATAACATATTTTATTCCTATATAATTCACACTTTAATTTGATTTTTTCATATATTTTTAACATAGTATAATTTTTTATTTTAAAGAAATTGATTTAAAGATGATATAATTTGACCCTTTTTTCTTTTTAGATTTATAAAATCTGTAATATACTAGTATTAGAACTATCCAGTGCCTTCTAAGAAGAGTGAACTGTATTATTATTATTAAATACCATTTTTTATTATGTTCTTAATCCATTTTATTCTATATTAATTTTTAAGGATAATTATTTTGAAATAATGTATGTTAATTATTTGTTTGGTTAACAAATGATTGATTACTATAGAATTGATTTCCTTTTTTTTAATTTTTCTCTCTTGATTCCAACAATTATTTGTACTTTTATTAAAATCTAAAATAATTTGGTAGTGAGAAAGGTTAAAATTCTTGTTATAGAACTCATCACATTGAGGATATTGGTTAGTATTATTAAATTGATTGTATATAGAAATAGGATTAAAAATATGTTTTTTGAAAAAAAATATTCTGAGGTTGTTTAAAATTTAAAAATGGTTTGAAAGTTATTTTGTTAAAAATTATATTTATTATTAAATGAATTTTTCCTTTTATCCTAAATAAATTAACCTTTGTATTATCAAATAAATAAGTATGTTAATTTTTTAAATAATTAAAAATATATATTTTATGTACATTTGGTGATAAGAGGCCTCAAGAATAAAATAAAATTAGTTGTTTTAATAACTATTGTGGATGAAATTGTATTAGATATGGTGATATTGAATAACATGGATGAATAGGTGAACATTAAGATGGTGATATCAATGATAAATGAGATGATATATTCGAATAAAGTTTGGACAGTGGTGGATAGTACCTCAAAATATGCTACGATTTAGTTTTCAAAGTTTGAGTGTGTTCTCTCATCATATAAATTATTTCACCCATCCATTAATGTTTTTTTCTGATTAAAAAAAAAATTCAAAAAAAATATTAACTTGAACCAATTTGTCTTCAGAAATAATTTGTTGTTAATTTTTTCCACATTAAGTATTATATATCTAGTTAAATTAGGAGAATATTCAATTATAACTCTACTAGTAGTAGAATATATCAAGGCCCTTTTACTGAACAATAAACATGTAACAACTAGAACTAGGAGCACAAATCTTAAGACCTAGGCTGGGAAGACACATGTCTTCAAGAGCCTCTCCTAATTTCTAGAGGCTTCCAAAAATTAATATTGGTTAAAATAAACCATGTAGAATTTTTTTCCCTTAAGAAGAAAATTATTAGTGGTTCTTGTCATTGAAAAAATAAAGTCAATAAATATAATTTTAAAATAATTTTGTATGGAAAGAAACTTGTTTTACTTACCAATATAATCACAATATAAGACATAAAACATATGAAAAATGTGTTGAAATAAAATAAAATTATTAAAACTTGAGACACCAACTCCTCCTCCATATATTTTTAATGTGGATCTTTCACTCACCATTTTTGAAGAAAATTTTGATTAATTTATAATCACTGTATCAAATATTGTCTATATGTTCACCAAATTTCACATATATGGGGAAATTATAATCTTATTAGTATTTCCCATATATGTTCAATACACTTACTTAAATGAAAATTTTCAATATTCAATTCCACTCAACAATAAAAAAATCAAAATATCATTTTAAAATAAAAAAATGATTTATAAAAATACTGTATCAAAATAAAATCATGCATGAAAATTATTTTTGAAATCTATATGATTCTTGAAAACATTAAACTGAAAAATGATTTCAAATAATTTACAATTCTTGTTTTCTCCCTAAAAACTCATTACCTAAATAACATTAATATGTCCTAAAATTCATTAAAACATCCCTTGTTTACAAATCTATGGGAAATATCTATTTCCCGTAAAGTCTAAAAAAATCTTCATTTTCTTTAGTATGATGGAAACTTACCTTTTCCACCACAGAAATACCTTGTGCTAAGAACAAATCATGAATAATCCAATAATTTATTTCTTTCTAGCATTACAATGGTGTGACTCTATATTCACTTGTGAAAATTAACACTGTAGTGATAATCGCCTTTTAGCCCCAGTTATCCCAACTATTTTTCACTTTAATGCATACTTTCTATGTCATTACATTACCAAAATTGGAACTTAGTGGTTTTAAAAATAAGGTCTTGCCATATCAATTTTTATACACACACCAAAACTATGTGAAAAATTAAATAAATTACAAGTATAAATTTTTTAACAAATTAACAAATTCAAAAATATTCAAAAAATCCAATAATTAAAATGTAAAATTAAATCCATTTAAAATATTCATTTTCAAATCAATTCAATGTTTTTTATAAAACCCTTAATTTCTTGAATATTTAAGCTATGTAAAAAATACCAATTATTTTCATAAGTCATATTTTTTTATAAAAAAAGTATCTAATTATAATCCTTAATAAATCATAATCAATTATCAATGCACATGAAATTATCTAATCTCATAAAATGGATTGTGGCCACCTATATAGGCATAGTGTTTATGGATTTTTCTAATTCCAAAGTCCTAAATTACAACTACATTTTAAACCCTATAATTATTAGTCATGATAACCAAAATAACTCAATTCAAATCCTTATATTCTTTAATATAACATCATCATATAAAAATCTTAGAGAGAGTTTGAGATAAACTAGATCTATGTCTTTCTGAAGATCAAATTCCAAATACATGATTCACATCCATGATTTTCCAAATTGAGGATAAGAGTCAATGAAAAATTCTATTATAATCCTAGAGAATTTAATAAGAAAATTTGAGATATTTAAATGACTATTTTTTTGGATAATCAGGTATTAAATAATGAACTTGTGTTACCTAAGTCTTACTACATAGTCCTTAGGACAGTGTTCCTAAGCATGAATTCATCAATTTCTTAAAATTTATAGAATGAAAGGTCACCATGAATGGTCTCCGAGAACATGTACATGTATATGAAAAGAAATTTTTCACAAATTTTTATAATTAATGGTTACCATTCATGGTCTCCTTGACTGTGAGGTCTTGGAAAAATCTCTTCCAATCCCCCTAAAATTTTAGATTTCCACAAAACTTAGTCTTTCTGGTAAATGATCATTTTTTGGATTCAACAGCAGAATCAAAACAAATATTAGAATTGATCCAATCCTTAATGAGAAAAAATATAAATTCCAATATACCATAAACATCAATGTAAGACAAACCAATATTGAACCCCTTAATCCTAGTGCTAAAATCCTCCCCACCATAGGACCTTTTGTCCAGGAAAATCCATTGTGTAGTATCATTAATAAATAACTTCATCCATTGTTATTTTATCTCATACTATCTATCTCACAATTATTTTCTTAAATATTTTATTTAAACCAAAAAACTCAATTGTAATTAATTCCCCTTCCCTAGAAGATATCGTATTTGTAATCTACAACCTGAATCAATCTATCATGATATGTAGAATCAATATCTGACATAACTTTATTTGATCTCAAAACCTATGTTGTGTTCATTTAATTGTTATTCAATTAAGAAACATAGAAAATTTTATGAACCACTATATAATATTGTGTTATTGATAATCTATAAACCAATTCACTATTTAATTTATGATTTTAAATGGCTACACATGTAATGGTAACAACTTCCTTGGCTTCCCAAGCTATTGATGACCCAACCTAAGAGTCACCTTCAAGAACACATAATATATAACATAAAACATCTATGTTCACTATTTATTATCAAAATAGTATTTATTCTAGTTCTAAGACAAATTATTATTCTTTTGAATAATTTTAACCATATTCATCATCTTCTATTCCAAAATTAGGTCTCCCAAGAGTCTTCTAACCAATAATTGCTAAACATAGTTGAAACTAACACGGCTGGCCAAGCAATTCCACAAAAGGTTCCATATGGATGAATGAAAAGTAATTATTACTATAAATAAATTCTATAAATATAATATGATTCTCCAAATACCTTCCAAAATTAAGCATAAAATCTCATAACATATCTTCTCTAACCTAAATACTAAAATTTTTATATCTATTTATTTGAAGATATCTTATCATAATCATGTTTAGATATGTCTCCATAGCATTCTGATATCCTTCCTAGAATATTAACATTATCCAAAGATCATTATCTAATATTATGGACTATAAAATCCCATATAGATTAAAAATATCCTTCATATAAATAATTCAATTATCATAAACTAAAAATTTCTATATTAACATCATTTGAATGAATGATCAATAATGATAGGGGTGAATTAGTGTTGAAAACTCTTCCATTTTCATGTTCATTCAGTATTTATATTGAAAATAAATTATTTCTAAAATCACTCAGTGCGTGATATAAATTTCTATCATATTAAAATTTTAAAAGTTTCACTTTAATAATGTAATCTAGTCCTTGTTTTATTTTGGTATTTATCCCAAAACACATGGTTTATCTTTTGTTATCAAAAAAAACCTTGGGAAATGGAATGTTCATTAACCTAATAAAAAGTAATAGCACTTACCGGTTTTTCAAGAATTGAATTTTCATAATGAAATACAAGAATTAACAAACACTGGTTTTATTATTAAATAAATACCACTAAGATAAATCACGTCTTAAAATAACTAGGTATGTTTGATCTTCTTCCAAAGAATCACACTCAGTAGTAATTTACTCCGAACTACCTCATATGTAAAAACTCAGTTCCAATTGGTTTAAGATTAAGAAAAAATTTAAAAAATATTTAAGAAATTACCCCCCAAAATATCACATTAAACATTTCATTGTCCCTGGTTAGTAAAAATTTTCTAGATAAAGGTGCAACTGGTTCCTAAAAACGAAAACACCTTTTCTAGAAAAATCCATGAACATCAATTAAAACAAAATCATCAAATATTCTTCAAACTTATCTTTAATTATCCTACAAGACAAACTTCTTTAACTCATTCAAAAATCTCATATGAAAGATCAAGTAATTATTATAAAGTTTGAAATGTCATTTATGAAATCAAAAAATATTCTTATGAAACTATTTAAACCTTAAAACTACTCTTATATAGAGTCTAATTACACTTACATATTTCCATGTCCAAAAGTCATGCTTGATTTAATCTTACATGAGATCCAGGTTAACCTTACATAGCCTTCAAAACATTGCATTTAATCTTATGAAACCTTTTTTAACTCTAATTTAGTCTTATATAGATCATTTTCCATAGATTCATAAAAAAATATTCTTATATACCAATTGGGAATTCCAATTTATTCATACGTAAGAATGTAAAAAACCTTATGTGAGCTTAAAAAATTTTACATTCGACTTACGTAACTCAATAACTTGTCAAATATTTAATTTCATTAACTTAAAACCTCAAACCTAATCACCAAAATGCATGAAACCTCATCCACTTGTCTTCAAATACTTCATCTCATCAACTAAAATAAAAATACCATTCCTAAATATATTGAACCTCATTTTGAGTGTTGATAAAAAAATATAATATCATTGCCCATGGAACCAATAGTCATCCCCTTTGAATTTTTTTCAATACTCAAACATTATAGTGTCATATCATACAGTATACCATGAATCAATTATTAAATCCAGGATGAAATTATATATATTTTCATAAAACTCATTAACTAAAAATTTAAATGTTCTTTTATACTACTTAATAAAAGTAAAGAAAAAGGTTCTTTAGAAAGGGGTTATATATATATTCTCAAATCAATGAGTCATGAATCAATACACTCTAAGTTTTAAAAAAAATCTCAATATAGAAAATAAGATTTATTAATGTAAAAATCAATGATTTCTAAAAATAGATTCTACATGTGTTACTAAAAATATATTTAAAACCATTTATTTAACTTATTTGAACTAAATAATATACAATACCTTAATTAAAAATTATATTTTACCCCTTTATCATATATACCCATTGTATTAAAAAAATATTTAAAGTGGGTTAAAGTCTTAGAATCATACCGTAGTGATGTTGGAAAATTGATTGTAAGACCATTTTCCATCCTAGCTTCTCATAATTCTCAGTTGGGAGATGTTCATTTAGAATATTAGTAGATTTCACCTTGGAAGGAACAAATTATAGATATAAAAAGAAATCAACTTCCTTATTATTTAATAAATTGTATTTTATTTCTATATTATTTGATATTTATTGATGTAATGGATTCTTGGAAACATTTATTGCACTTTGATTATCACAGCTAATAACTAGTGGATACTCAACAATAACAATCATATATTCTTGTTGAGTTTTTATCCATATCATTTGTGTAGATTCTTGTGACTTTGAAACATAATTAGTCTCAATAGTGCTTAAAGTGAAAGGTAGTTTATTTAATTTACACCATGAAATTCATTTTCCACCAAAGAGGAATGATACTTTTAATTTGGACATACAATCATCCACATGACCAACCCATATAGTATTGTGAGTCCAAATAATTCTATCCCCCCTTTATTACAACATATTATTCCACTGTTTGGTGTATTATTGATATACATAAGGATCAATTTTATTGTCATTAAGTGTGGCATATTTAGGTTAAATTGAATACTAGAAAAAAGTTTGGTATCCAAGACAAAATCTTGCCTTGAGGGAGGCAAATAAAAGTTACTACTAATCAATTTTATAAAATATTTCTCATTGAAAACTTAATCATGACATTTTATACGTCTGATCTTATGGATGAATGGATTATTTTAATCCATAGTGGTAAATATCATTCCTGTCTCATTAAAATGACCTTATAGAAGGGTCAATCACCTCCATTCCTTCCATTAAAGCGATCTCTTTTGAGAAAGTTCTTACAGAAGCTTCTTTATCGGTGATGAATCCGAAAAAACCTCATATAATCAAGAATTCAAGTGAAGGATTAATTACTGTTTTGGATTATCCGAATTCAATTAGGAAACAAGTGGAATCCTTCAAATTCTATGTGCTGGGTCGCATCTCTTATGAACAAGGTGCAAAGCCTTAGTCCTATTCGAACCTCAAAGACCACGTTTCTCATTTCTAGAACTTCTTTAGTCGGTGGATTATCCCAATAGGTAAAAGATACTTTCATCTCATCTTAAAAATTATAGAATACCTAAATGCGATCTAGCATTTGGGTACTCTCAACTTGAAACCAGGGATCCTTCACCTCTCAAAAAGGGATCCAAAATTCAATCCTTCCACGCAAAAGCACCCCATTACTCAAGTTTGGGAAAGGATTCATGGACTCTCATGGATCTACTAGCTTCCAAAAATAATAAAGGATATGTATTCTGGTATTGGGAATCCTTTGAGGATTGACCAACAAATGATTAATGGAAACCTCTGTCTTTATGCTTGTATTCTTTTTGATATTGATATGAAACTATCTCCTCCGGAACATGTGGGTCTTGATGTGAATGATCATCTCATTGAGGTATGTTTTTAATTAAAAGGCAAACCCACATACTGTGAACACTACAAAATGATATTATATGCCATATAAAAGTGTATAATTGTATAGAAATTCTCCAAGCCATCCTCCAACGACACTTCAGCAGGGGAAGCATCTAGAAGGAAAAATATGAACACGAAGCACTATGTGAGAAAGGACTCCAAGGTATGATCTAAAGAGGTCACCTAAGATATCAATATTGGAAATAGTATGTCCTGGGCTGAGTTAGTTAAAGAAGAATAATCATAAGATCGAGTTGGCATTCAAGCTAATGTTGGTATCTCTAATGGTGAAGACATGCTGAAAGACCATGGTCATGAATCATTAATTATACATGATTTATCTTGATGAAATTTTATCTTTTTATATAATACTATAGTTTGAATCCATCACCTTGGATCTTATCACCTTATACTTACTAAAAAAATACTTCTTCGGATGAAAAAATTGCAGCAGAAATAATTCAGGCTTCTCTCTCCATGCAGGAGTCTGATCCCACCCTATCTCAACACATAAAGATCCAAATGACATACTAATCTTCTCTTAAGCCAGAATCAACGAACAAGGAAGATTCCTATCAGTTGGATATAGATAACACACTAAGGTAGGTACGACCAATCATCCAGTCCAAAAAAATAGAGTTTAGGAGTTCTCATAAAAATAAGGAAACTGGTTGAAAAGAGAAAGGTGTAATTACCCCCATCTTGAATCAATGATGTGAATCCTCTATTGGAACTTATAGGGGTAGATAGCCCTATCAATTTAATTTCCCTTAGGATTCTTGTGGTTAAATAAAAAAATTCTTTCATTGTCATCTCTGATCCAAAATCTAATAGCTTAAATTCTGGTTCTCCTCTTGACAGAAGTGGTTATACTCTTCTCAGTTCTTTTCAAGATGATTCATGCATGGAGAGACTTGGTTTACCGATTCACCATGGTGTTAATAATCCTTTTATTGTTTAGGTGGAAAACCAAATCGTTACTTGTATATTCATTAATGTGGGTCAGCTCTCTTTCTGCTCAATGGTCTTTGCCTTTAATGGTTATATCATTCGAAGACCAATTTGGAAGAACATCAAAGAGTTATCCAGCTTTATCTCAGATCCATGGGTGATCATGGGTGATTTCAATGCTATCTTACATGTTAATGAGAAGATAGTACATGATTCTAATGTTAGTTCTATGAGAGATTTCAGAAACTATATTGAGGAGTCAAACTTTATTGAATTCAATCTAATTGGTACCAAATACACTTGGTAGAAGAGGCATTTAACGGGCACCAGGGCAAGCGTAATTGACCATGACTTCGGTAATAAATATCTTCTTGGATGATAGAAAACCATATCATGTGTCAATATTGTGAGAAATAACTCAGACCATCATCCAATCCATACAACCTTAATTGCTAAGGGGGATAAGCTGCCAATTCCATTTCGGTTTAACAATGCTTGGACCACTCTTTTAGAATGCTATCAACTGGTGAAAGATACCTGGAATATGGAAGATCATAATGGTAAACCATTTTCTTGAATTTCCATGTTAAAATATTTTAAGATTGTTATAAAGAATTGGATAAAGAAGATATTTAACCTTCTTGACCAAGAAATTGATTCCCTAGAGAGCTCCCTTCATGAAATTCAAGAAGTCAGCACCAAAAACAAACTTTTCTCATGATATTTCCCATGAAGCCAGTATGTCCTCCAAACTCAATGTCCTCCTTAGACTTCGGGATAATATACTAAAGGAGATTTTAAAGTAAAGTGGCTCAGGGATGAAGATCATAACACCAAAATTTGAAGTTCCCTTAAAATAGTTAAAAAAAGTTCAAAGGCCCCTATCTTTAATAAATGATGGAGACCCAATCCTGGATGATCGACAAAGTCTATCTAAATATACTTTTTCCGACTCTCTGAACCTATTTAATGGTCCTGGAGTAAATGAGGTTATTGGGGTTGGCATTATTCTCAGTCTTTTCACTAAATTTGATAATATTTTTCTCACTTCTATCCTAGTGGAAACTGAGATCAAAGATGCTGTTTTGGGGAAAAATAAAGGGAGTTCTCTCAGACTAGATGGATTTACCAATCAATTCATTCAATTCTACTGGGAGGTCATCAAATCTGAGGTTTATAAATTGCTTAAACACTTATTTACTAATGGATCCCTCTCTCAAAGTTGTAAGGCTTAGTTTGTTGCCTTAACCCCTAAGGTGGAAATGTAAGTGACATTTCTTAATTTAGACTAGTTTTTCTTCTCAACACTATCTACAAGATCATCACTAAACTTCTTTCTAATCATCTTGTACATGTATTAGGGAAAATTATCTATTGTAATTAATTTGGATATATAAAAGGGATAAAAATTCTTGATTTCCTTCTCACTGCCTCAAAATTTGTTAGCTTACTACTGAATTCCACCAGAGGGAGAAATGTTGCTCTCAAATTAGATATTAGAAAGGCCTTCGACAAAATAGATTAGAATTTCATTGGACGCATTCTCTACGAGTTTGGATTTCATTAAAGGTTTATTAAATGGATCAAGCCCCTATTTTCTCTACTAAGATATCAATTATTATTAATGGGTACCGAGAGGGTTACTTCAAGTGTTCTAGAGGAATGAGACAAGGTGAACCTCTCTCTTCCATTATCATTGTAATAGCTGAAAACTACCTTAGTAGAACTCTCCCTCATATGACATGTACGAGTGAACTAAAAAAATTAAAGCAGCAAGAGGTATCTTTTCCCCCTCCCACCTTCTCTTTGCTGATGATATCATTATCTTTACTCAGGGTGACAATAAAAATATCCAAAACCTCAAAAATTATTTACTCCATTATGAGTAGGTCTCAGGACAGGTGGTTAATTGAGGAAAGCCGTTTATTTATTTTTGGGAAAATATCTCTGCCAAAAGGAAATAATTCCTGATACATGATTTAGGAATTCATGAGGGATCTCATCCCTTCACTTACCTCAGAATCCCAATGTTTTTTGGTAAACCCCTCCCTTCTCACTTTATGGAAGTTGTGATTCATGTTAGAAGAACCCTCTCATCCATGAAGGGAAAATCACTCTCAATGGAAAGAAGACATTTCTTAGTTAAACATGTGGCCACCTCCAAACTGGTATACTCCTTTATGGTCTAATTTTGGACTACCTTAGTTTTCAATACATTAAACTACCTGATGAGAAACTTTTTTTGGAGTAGAATTATTCTGGAACAAAAAGTAATCACTACTCCTGGTAGAGATGTTTCTTTCCTTATAATAATGGTGGACTTGGAGTCAAGTGCCTTTATCTCTTAAATATTTCCTTGAAAGCATTGTTTATATGGAGGATTATTAATGACAATTCTCAGTCCTTTAACTTCCTCGAATCCAAACTCCTCAAGAGACTTATTAATGGGAAGATGTGCTATGTTCAGTCCATAATCTGGCCAGGTCTGAAAGAAATCTTCTAGAATATTAATAGTCGCTCTCGCTGGATGGTTAGTGCCCAATTCTCTCTCAATTTATAGAAAAACAACTAGATATGATCTTCACTTATTAACAGAGTTGAAATCAGTGATCCAAATATTTGATTATGATTCCTCCATTAAGAATCAACTTGATCATGGCCATGATCATATTTACCAATTTGCTATTATAAATGATACCTATGACTTCTTGGATGGTAATGATTTACTCATGTGGGATCCAAGTAAAAATTGGATCATTGATTCTAGAGGATACTATGATAACCTCATTCATGGGGATAGTATAGGGATTGAATCCATTAATAAAAAATATTTTATGCTTTACCATTTTACACTACTATGGCACCTTCATCTCAACAAGCTCCCAGTCGACATGAACCTGCTGCGTATCGGCATCAACCTGTGCTCTAGATGTGCCATGTTCTAGCAGAATTAGAAGGATTTTAATTATATTTTCCATTCCTATAACACATCTGTATCTCTCTATATTTATGTATTAATTCTATTTAAAGTTCATCCTCTAAAAATTCATGAAATTTCTCATTTATTACTAGATCTAGATTCTCTTAAACTCTCAAATCAGGTGACTAGATTTATAACATAGGGGACTCTGAATGGAATTGCACTCATGAATCTAGAATACTTAGTGATTTGATGACTATTATTCAATGTGATAAATGTAATCTTCCATCCCTCCAGCTTGTATAGCTCTGTTTTTAATAATCATTATCCTTATCACTAGAATCTTTTTAAAAAAAATACTACTTTATCATCACTACACACTTTTATGAACATATAACTTTGTTTAAAAACTCATCTTTATTCTTACATAGATAATATTTTCAATACATCCTTGGAATTGTTTTTTTAGATATAAAAAGATGAAAACAGTTTATGTAATTTGTAATCCCAAAAAGAAACTCATCTCACCAGGAAAGGACGTCTCAAATATAATATTCATTTACGTGGATAACTCTCCACATATTATTACATTATCACTATAAATGATCATATCGTCAATACATAAATTCACAATGATATATGTATTGCTTTTCTTCCATGCCCAATGGTTTTTTTTCCACTTTCTTTTTTAGGATTTCATGCTCTAAAAATGCTCATCATACATCAAATTCCATGAAATTGTGGAATGTTTTAACCCATATAGGTCATTTTTAGATGAAATTTCAAACATATTCATCATTAATAAACCATTAGATTTATCAATGTACACCTCATCACTTTCCTCACTATTTGTGAATTCCAATTTTATATATATTTGATGGATTCTATAATTTCATTATGATTTAATATAAAAAAAAGAATAAAATGGAATCAAGTAAAGATATTGGAGTAAAGGATACATCAATTTTCATTCTATATACTTGATAATAACCCTTCCAAACTAACCGAGCATTATTTATAACAACATAACTGTTCTCATTTTTCTTATTTCTAAAAACACATTTCACACCAATGATGTTTGTCTATTTATGTCTAGGTAAAAGCACCCATGTTTCATTGTTTTCCATTTTATTCATCTCATTATTCATATGTTCAATCTATTCCTTCTGTTATAAATCTTCTTCAAACATTTTGTGTTCAAACTTTTAAATAATACTAGTGTAACTAATTGTCTAGGTTTTTCTTGTACTTTATACCCCTTCATTCTACCCCCAATGACGTTTTAAGTATAAACATGGTTTATGATTCTTTTATTTTCTTTTTTGGTGTTCATTGTTTTATAATATTCACTATAATATTAATTATTTTTATCATTGTCATGAATTTATGCCTTTTCTTCATTTTTTACAATAGATTCTATAGTGATTTCAGTCGATTCATAGTTATCTAAGGATGATTTTTTAGATAATATTCATTTTCAATTACTATAACACTATTATAGTTAACCACCTTCTTTTTTTATACTAATTAGATGGATAATAATTCATAGTCGTTGTATAAACAAGAAATTTACCATCATCAACATTGTCATTAAATTTTCTAGATGATTTTCCACTCCTCTTGATTAAACATAAGCTACTAAATAATCTAAAATATTTCATATTTTAATTTTTCTTGAACTACATTTCATAAGGATTCATATCTAAATTTCTCCTTAATAAAACCCTTTTTTAAAGTATTCTAGAGGTTTTTATAGCATTCATCTAGAAATATATTGTACTATCATACTCATTTAGCATGCTTCTTTCCATATTAATAAAATTCATGTTCTTCCTTTTAGCCATAATTTTTTTTATAGAGTGTATGTTTGACTAAAATCTAGAATTATACAATATTTATTAATATATTATGATAATTTTATGTTATTCTATTCAATCCCACTGTCAGATCTTAACCTTTATAATCATAACCAGTTTTCCCCTTATACAGTCTCTACAAATTTTAAAACATGCTCAAGGCATGGGATTTATGGGATATAAATATAATAAAAACCATTATTATAAAATCATTAATTATTGTGATGAACTATTTTTCTCAAAATTAAATTATTTTTCATACACCTATAAACATCAATATAGTCCAACACCAATGGCCTTCGAGTTTGAATTTCAAACCCTTTATGGATTCAATTCACAATATTTCCGTTTTCACAAGTTTTTTTATTGTTCAAGTGTATGTATTTAATGATAGAATGTTTATTATAGGAACCTATCTAATTAACCTTCCCATACACTTTTTCACAATGTATCCAAGTCTTATATACCATAAATTATTTCCATCCATCAATCTCATGGAGAAATCGATTTTATCATCTCCAACCTAAAATAATTTTCCAGGATGTCTTATCCATCTTGATATCAATGATCCATATTTTAACCTATTAAATTTTTAACCATTATTTTTTAATATAATTTAATCTACATATTTAAAAATTTGTTACATACTCAACATATTATGTATGAGCCCCTCAAAAATTATGGAACTGTGAGAATTTGACTATTTCTCACCAATTTTTTTCAACTCTAGAACAGTTGGTTTTTAATGATATTTCATTACCAAAAGTAAAATATCCTCTTTAATATATTTTAAATTTTTAGTTTATTCAATTCATCTATAATTTTTGATGAGAAACCACTATCCATAATCCTTATCTTTTCATTTTTTCATGGATTGAGAGAAACATTAACAACATGTTCTTACTTTTTGGATGTATTTTTCTACTAAACATTATATAACCTCAAATATTGATTAAATTGAGTGGGTATAATCATAATACACTCATATGATGTTTTTAATTCTTTTTCACACCATAAAAAAGCTTACATTATTTTATCAAAATAATTTTTCATTTTTATTTTCTTCTCAACCTGTTGAAGATTTTGGTTTGTATTTTTCCTCTATTATTTCATACATAAATCCTGTTATTTACTTTATCTAATAAATTATATATTATAATATCACATATGATATTTGTGGACAAAAATAATTCAATACAAAAAATAATTGTAAATTATTCATCTTTGATAATAAAATTTACTTCGACATGGTTTTTTATCCAATATCATTATATATTCATCGATATTAATTTTCCTTTCTTTGATTTCATCAATCAATATATGATCTAGAGTATTAATCCATGATAATTGTTCTTCATTATTTTAAATTTTAATCTATCTTTCATGCATTTTATTCCCATAATTTATTGATTCTTTCGTGTAAAAATTCTCATCTCATATATCCTTCTTAGAGCGAAGAATAATCTCTGAGATTGGTTTAGGTAAATATTTAACTGCCTTCTTTCTTTCATCACCCCTATATCTATAATATTTAGTTAGTTCCCCATTGTACCATAATTTAAAAATGGATCTATTATATGAGAAAGATGATAATTTCTCTATATGGGTTCTAGAGCTTTGGGTTTGCATGTATCTTTGAGTGGCACCTCTTTATCTCATATGTCTTCCAAGTTTCATAGTGTTATAACTTCCTTCTCAAACTAGTATTCGGTAGTTCACTCTTAAGGAAATATTTACCTTTTTTGGGTAATTTTTCTTTCCTTTGATCCAAAATCATTACTCATAGATATGGTGATCATCGGTTTGGGTATATTAGAATAGTCATTTGTTATTCTATATTTCTTTGTTTTGTTTACATATTACTCCCAAAAATCAACCCCTCCCTTAATTCAATATTTTCTAGAAAAAATCAATCGCCTGAACCTGCGTATAACTTTTAGAAGAAGTCTGAGAGCTTTCATATTCATCTATAATACCATTATCATATTCAATTTTTCATTTTTTTTCTCTCCCAACAACTTTATTCTTATTGCATGCTTTTTTCTTTTTCCAATTTGATATAACTGCTTTCCAACCTTAAAAACGTGAAATACCACTAGATTTCTCACTGAGTATTTTAAATTTTTCCTAAAATATTAATCCTAAAATTATCTCATACATATTAGATCTAACACACAAGGTTGAATGATGATATTATACAAGAACCTATTTTCTACCCCCATCACTTCTGAATGCCTAGGGAGGCTAAATTGATCAATCCTTTTAAGTTAACCTAACCTATAATTTATCACAAAACTAGGTCACATCATGTTTACAAAAGTTACTAGAGGTTCTATAATTATATTATAATGTTTTAGGGGGGTTCATCCTATCAGAATATGATATTTTTTTTAAGGTTGAAGTCTCACTCAGAGGGGTTTTTTAATTCTAGGTGGGATTAAGAAATGTTAGGTAGGACTATGTCCTTGGTTACTCTAGAATAAACATTAATGGAGTACCAACTTTTATTATAGGATCCTTTTTCCTAATACCTCAATATTTTTTTTTGAAGGTGTCCTAGTATTTTGAAGGAAGAATATAAGTTAACCAAGGCTTAAAATGGGCCTCGTAAAGAAATCTAAATTATTACCCGACCTCAAGAAAAATTTCATGAATTAGGGGATTGAACACATTGAATTTTACATAGATCATTGGTTATATATGATGACTCATGGACTTGGTTATTAAATCACATGTCATAGTGTGAAAAAATTTATAAAATTTATTTTCCTAGTGCTTAATATTGGAAAACCAATCTCATATCACTTTGGGAGCTTTGCAGTTGATCTAACGTTATTCCTAATTCACCCAATCTAATTTTTTATTACTATATAAAAATAGTGAAATTTGGGTGTTGGGGAAACAATGGAAAGTTGGAAAATATAATATGAAGATACAAATATAGACATAATGAATAAAGAAATAAATATATGTATCCTAGGGTATTGTTCATTGGGTTCCTTAATTATTCATTATTTTTATTTTTATTCAATTTGACAATTCATCCCAATTGTACATGGATTTCTAACCTCTACATTAAGTTTGAAATTTAGCATGCCTATAAAATATATTTAGTGCACCAAATCTAAACTCCCCCAATATCCATGTAAAAAACACAACTTATTCAAGATTAAAATATCTTCCATGACTCGGCTCTATCATATGTCATTTCACCCCTTAGGCACCCTAAAATCCATCATATGAAGAGTTTACCTCAGATAAGGGAGGTAATAATGATTTGGTAGAGGACGGGGATGAGTTCAAAAGTTGTTTCATGGTGGATGATCATCAAAACTATAAAACTTTTCAACATTCACAACAAATATAATTAAAATATATAAATATTAATGTATAAGAATTTAAGAACATTATAGAACCTCCCACAAGGACAAGTCTTTGGTAATTCAATCACAATCATGTGTGTAAGAGATCATAGTGAAGGTGTTAAGAGAGAAATAGATAGAGATAGAGGTGTAATATAGAACACTTGAAATAAAATATGAAATTTCATTATATGGTAAGTAATTAAAACTAAAATTAAATAAGATAACCTAAACAATAGTATCCTAATCCCCATCACAGTAGCTAATCAAATATTTTCTACATATTGTTTCCAATACCCACATAGAATTGTATTTATAGGCCTAAACATAACCCATAGGTGTCATCAATCACCCAATAAATAGGTATTATTAAACCATGGCTATAATGGGGTAATAAAAGGTGGTTATGAAATTAATTCATCAAAATCAGTTAATTTTGGCCTCGTAAAACATGTTTTATAGTGTGAATAGAAATTTCATATAGCAAATCATCATGTCCAACCTCATCTTGGTTTTTTCACAACTTTTTTCATGTTATTAAATTTTTCTTGAGGATTAATGGTGTGATCATATTTTTCACACCATCACACATGTGGTTTTTTTCAAAAACACTTTTTTTCTCATTTTCTCTTTCTCCATGATTTTCCGAAGAGTCTCACATAGTAAATTATTGATTCTTGATGTGAATGATCAATTTATTATAGTTATAGTTTTGTTTCCACTCGATGCTCCGAATATAATAACTGAAATTATCCTTGAATTATTTTATTTCAAGGGGGATAATTTTTATCATGAATACATCATTATTTTACTTATTTTTAGTTATTTTTTATATTCTACCATAAATAAAAAAATAATATTAATTAGATTAATTAATTAAATTTCATAACCAATGTGTTTTAAATTAAAACAATATTTCAAAATATTATTTTTTCAATTCCCCTATACATTGATATTATTTTTACTCAAGCATGTAATATCAAAAACCTCAAAGAATAACAAATTTCAAATAATATTTAAATTTCATGATAAACAAAAAAATGTTTTCTAATGAAACATGTAATTTGAAATGCCACCCAAATTAATTCATCTAAATCATAAATTTTCAAAGAAATAAATCCAATAATGTATTTTACTTTTCATAATTTAAAATAACAATGTTGCTTCTTCTTTAATTTTTTATTTCTTAATTCATCATTAATATTCACACAACATTCAATATCTATCACATTAAAATATTTTTACTCATCACTCAAGGTAATAACATTGTTGGATTTTTTCACATACCTAAAGTACATGATAATAATCATATTCTTTCATGTCATATATAATTTCCACCACATAAATTAGATATCAAAATTAATAATGAGGACTTTTCACCAATGTTTAAAGGTCTCTAAGGCATAATGTGGGTAGGTAAAGAATAAAAAAAGGGTTTAAAATGTGGTTTGGATCTCTAGGATATTTCATGATATCATAATATAAGATAAATAATATACTCCTCTAATAATGAATATGTCATCTCCCCTTCCCCCAAATAAGGCACATTATACAAGTATGAATAATTAATGAATTTCCCACTCTTTGTTTATGAAATTTTTTATTATTATTTTCTTTTTTGAAAGTTGTGTTTATGAAAATTCTCAAATCCACCACCTAACCCCATATAATCCTTATATTATTGTGTGAAAATGGTAATTTTTTATCCTCCCAAAACACAACTCATTTTTTTCTTTTTTATTATTTTTGTTATTATTTTATTTCAAGAGAGGTGAATAATAAAGTATAATAAATGAAAACATCTACTCACCTAAATTACATGACCCCCCCCCCCAATTTTCTTATTGAAGTACACCCACATATACCATATAAAACCAAATCCCTCACACTTATTCTTTTGAATATCTTTCATTATGTAATGTTTTGGGATAGAAATGACATAATAGAAATAAAAAATGGAACATTCCTTATCAATTTCATTAATGGATTATTTTTTCAAAATTAGGATTCATTTCATGTTTGGTGTAAGGATAAAGATCCAAAAAAAATAATGTCACAATCATTTTAAAATTTATTCTATTTAGTCATATTATTGATAAAATTCAAGGAATGTTTTATAAGAATATATTTCTACGTCTCTCAACAAATATTCTATAGAAAAACTGAGAAATATTGGATAAAAAATTTCTCTTGAATAATAACATATGGTTTAGAAAAATTACTCCTGAAAATAAACAATAATAATAAACCAATAAATATCAATTTTAGAAATTTATGACATTACAAATATAAAACAAATTTATTTAAAAAAATAAAATTATTCCTTAAAATTATTATTTGTAAAATTTATCCCCTCATGATCAACTTTACTTATTAATTTCCTATTACAGTCACTTAATCATATATACATTGAAATTTAAAACATGGAAAAATTAATTTCCAAATCATGTTTCATGTCTCCTAGATCGATACTGGATTACACGGGTTTAATGTGGGGTATGAAATTTTCTTTCAATTTTCTAAATAATATTAAAAATATGAGAGTAAAATAAAATCTATAATATCAACTCATACTAAACTTAAAATGGTACTTTAAATCTATTTTCATAGGTTCAATTTGTATAGTTCTATTCTATAGCATTTTTGGACATGAATCCCCTTTTACGATGTGAATTCCATTTTCCAAGAGTGAATCATCTGTAGACATCCTCTTCAATTGATTCATGTCACTTTATGGAATCAGGGTCCAACAAAATAAAATAATGCATTAAAGAACAAGTACCATGTCATTGAAGCTCAAAAATAATGTAGGATTGGGATGCATCTTAATTTATTCCTAAAACTAATTATTGAGAAAAATTAGAAATTGAAATTCCTAAAAAATGAATAATAATAAAAGAAGGGAAAATCTTGGTTTCATCTTCTAAGTGGGTCATGGGTTTTTACTTCCTCCATATGGTAAGTACGAGCTATCATCCAAAATCTAATTGTGGGTAGAGTTTCATGTATTTAAACCACCACATGATTATTTTTCCATATTAAACTTCTTCTTACTTATTATTGGGGAATAAATCTATGATGTACACCAATTTTATACCCATGGAAATGAGATATAGATTTTATTTTGGGGGTAGAATAAAAATAGTGGTCCTCTTATTCATTGTTTTTTATTTCTTATATAACCTCTTCTTCACTCTCAATTTCCTGATCATGATATGGTACATCAATGGAATATAATTTTATCTAAGAAATATTAAAGAATGAATAATTGATATAAAAATATCCCTATTTAATTTAAGTAGATTCTTTATTTGTTTCTTCGAGAAAGGTCACTTGATTCTCTTCATGGGATTCCTATAATAAGTGTTCAACATACTCTAAGAGCTCCATGTGTTTCTAATTAGATGCATTTTATTTATTTTTCTCATCATCCTACAATCTAAAATAAAAAAAAATTATTCTAAAAATTATAAATAATGATTATTAATACTCAACTTAGATTCAAAGAAATTAAATTAAACCATGATAAAAAAAAATAGTATCTCCCTTAGTTGTTTTAGCTTCAATTTCTTCAGTATAAAGTGCCACTTAGCGTTTCATGGTTGTTGGTGGAGGCAGTTAGTGCATATCCTTTATCATCTCTTAAAATTAAACAACACGAGAGGTTTATTATTCCATAGATAATGATATGTAAATATGTGCTTATTTTTATACCTTTGTGATAGAGAGATCATGTTTCATTTCATAATATACCCATTTTATCCCAAATTTTCCAAATTTACCTGATAATCCTTTCATAAATCAGTATACATGTTTTCTTCATGAATCACCTATAGACATGGTTGAGAGAAGTGTGATGGAAATTTTATTAAATCATCCTTTTCCTCCATAGGTTATTTATCTTTAAACTTATTGGGGAAATAACTTCCTCCTATGGATTAGGTTTTTCTCTGGTTTAGGTTGAGGTTCATCAAGTAATTCAAAAATAAATTCTTCTACCCTATAAGCTTAGCTTTTTAATTTTTGTACATCTCCTCTAAATTGTTGAAAAAATAATAATTTATAATCCTAAACTTATATTTGTTTTTTTTGTTGCACCTTTGTGTAATATACCCATACATAATAATCATTATTTGAAAAAATAATAGAAAAGAGAAATACGTTTTAAAGATATTTTTAAAATGAGTTCAAGGAATATTATTTACAATGAGAAAATATAAATAGTAAATTTGAATCAGTTTTGATCCATATAAATTATACAAATTTTGACACACTTATAGTAGGGTGACACAAAATCTAGAATTTATTTTCAGTAATGTAGAATATTGGTTGACTCGGGTTATTTCGATTGAGAAGTTTTTTAGTTTGTCAAACACTCTTTCTAATTCACATATTATACTTTTTTCATTTTTATTATTTTATGAAAATAATAAAATTTGGGTTTTGCAAAAACAATTTAAGGTTTGAAAATAAAATATACATATGAAAATCTAAATCGGATGAATGCGGAAAGAAATGTATTTGTCCTAGGGTTTGGTTACCTAGGTTTCTTCATTATTTATTATTTTTATTTAAATTAAATTTTACAATACATACCATCATACATGGATTTCTACCATATACCTTGACTGGGAAATTTAGCATGCATAGGAAATATCTTTGGTACACAAAATATCACCTTCTCCAATAAAAATGTTAGATATTAACCTCAATCAAGATTCTAATACCTTCAAATACTTGACTCTTTGTATGTCATTTTTTCCTCAGTAACCCTTAACTCTATCATATGAAGAGTTTATCCTGGATAAAGGAGGAAATGATGATTTGATAGATGATAAGGAAGACAATAAAATTCATTTTGTGGTGTATTATCTCCACACTCATACACTTATTTCTCATTCACCACATAGAGAATTAAAATATTTATGAATTAATGTAAAATAATTTAGGAACACCATGAAACATACCCCAATGCAAAGCCTCTGATTAATCACATTCCATTGTGAGTGTAAGAGATCATGGTGAAGGTGGGAGAATATAAAGGGAGAGAGACAGAGATGGAAGAAATTTAATTACATGGAAAATATATTAAAAACAAAAGTAGAAAACCAAAATATTAGTAGCCTATTACCCATAATAGTGGTTGGTCCAAGATTTTTTACATGACATTTACAATCCCCCATGTCCCTATATTTATAATCCAAAAAATACTCATAGGGTATCAATAATCCCCTAATAAATAGTTATGTGCCGACATTGGTCAGAATGGGGAAATAAAATGTGGTTTGAGAATTATTTCATTAAAAATAGTTGGTTTTGGTCCCATAAAACATTTTTTGTGACATGAATAGGAATTTCACACAATGAATATTTGTGTTCTAACTCCTCATAGTTTTTTCATATCTTTCTTTCACATTATGTAGTTTTTATTGACATATCATGGTGTTAGCATATTTTTCACTTCATTATAGTTGTGTCTTTTATGAAAAACTATTTTTTTCATCAATTATTTCTTCTACCTCAATTTTCCAAAGAGGTTCACAACATGAATGACTGATTCATGGCATGAATGATCAATTTTGAGAAGTTATATATTTTTCCACTTGATTCTTAAAATAAAACCTGTATAATTTGGCTTTGACATTCCAAATGTCATAGGAAATCATTTTTACCATGAATTCAACATTTTTCTTGTAATTTTTAGTTATTATTTAAATCCTTCCATAAATTATAAAACCAATTCAATACAGGTATGTTTAATCAATTAAAATTCATAAAAAAATTATTATATTAAAATAAGCTTGAAAAACATGTTCTATCAGTTCTATAGTCAAATCCCAAAAAATAAACAATAGTGTTACCATGAAATTTCATAATTGGTAGATTTTGGTAAGGAATATGAAAACCTGCAAATGTAATCCAAATGGGTGAAATAGTGGATCTCAATTCATATGAAAATTATAATACCATATTAGAAGGGTAAATGGGATATAACTTACTCACTTTTTTCCTTTTCACCAATAAAACACAAATTTCATAGAATATTCACATAATTTGGAATAAACCTCATTATGAATTTGATTGTCATTATCTATTGATATACCTTCTTTATCTTATTGTAAAATTTTAACTTTTTGATTGGTTTATTTTTTTATATCCTTATCCTGAAAACTCTCCCAGCCATTTTAATCACCTTCTTGATGGGATAATTTTGTTTTTAATTATTTACATGGAATTTTTTCTTTCATTTTGATTGAGGTTTAATTCTATTGAAGTAATAACCTTTTTTGGAGTTCCCTTTGGGTGATTATTCATATTCAACATTATTATTGATTCTAAAAGGATACCTGGAAGAAAAATGACAAATTTTAAAGCAACATTAAATTTTAAATTATAAATTACCTTAATACTTACATTTTAATTTTAAATTTTCTTGATAGCAATGTGTGGATCTCAAAAAACATGTTCATGCTCTCATCTTCATTAGGGAAATCCTACATATCATTATTAGGTATTTTTTTATACCATTAAATTAATCTTCTTCTATTGAATAGTCATAATTTTTATGGTAACACATATTCTCGCCTCATTGGATACAAGTGCACTATAATTCACATTAATTTTTTAGTGGAAAGTATCTCTATATTTATATAGTGAAATATTGGAATCAAATTTATCTGGGATAATTCTCATTAATTTCATCTCCACTAAAGAGTCTTAAAGTGTTTCTACTTTGATATTGTTTTCAATTATTTTTACTCTTCATAAATAGATTCATCTTCTTGAATTATCACATATTCAAAATTGATTTTATAAAGTTGTAACTTTTATTTCTTTACATTTTAATCTTCTCATAGATACTATGATATTTTTTTATAGATCCCCGTAAAAAAATTTTATCCCATTAATTATGTTTAATATTTTTTAGATAATAAATAAATCTATGTATTCATCACCTTCCTATCATTATTAACAAGTTTCATATCATACTGGGACAAGACAAAAGTATCTTTTACAGCATTGAAGCATTGAATAACAGTTTCAAGTACATCAAATCCAAGGTAGATAAGTTATTGTACCATTAATTCCTTTAATATATGAAATCCATTTCTATATAATATTAGAATCCATTTATTCTTAATGAAGTTTTCATGGTCCACGGTAATCCTCAAGGAGAGATCTTAAAGAGAAAACTATGGCACTAAAACCAATTGTAAGGATAAATTCAATGAAAGATAAACTTTAACAGGTGGTGAATCTGTGTTTATAGTGTTTCATTTTTCAATAACAACTACTCTCATTCTTATTTTTAAATGATCTCTAAAATCTATCAGTTCAAAAGTTAAATATAAATAACAATAAATTTTTATTGGGTTCCCTCATAATGTGTGAGTGCCTTGGTGTATTATAATTTTATCCGGTAGATCATAGTTTCCATTTTGTTATCAAGATGAAAAATAATGAGAAGGAATTGATTTTAACAGAATACATTGTACTAGAACCAACCATTTTTACTAGTACAAGCTTATTAAAATAAAATAAAAGAATGATTTTTTTTACATATTATAGGAATATCTAGAGGATAGATCATGTATCTACTAGACTAGTTAAGTTTTCTCTTTTCCATGATATCACAATCAATATAAATCTAATCACCACTACATCATTTATAAAAACATAGCCCCACATTGTTAATCTTAATAAAATCATCCCTAAATCTCATAAAGAATTTCTAAAACAATCTCTCATGGAACTTATCCTCATTCATTGATGATCAAACATTTTCTATGAAACATGAATTTGATTCCTTAAAACAAATAAAATAATACCCTTTTTTAAAAAAAATCCCTTTAAAATTAACTCATCAAATCTTATTAATTCATCTCATTAATTCTAACAAAAAACCATAATCATTAATACATTTAAAAATCCTATGTGGGGGATCATTTTATTATTACACGAGTTTATATATCTTAACTAATATTAAAATAGAATGTTATGTAACCATTAGAGACTCATATTTACTCTAACATTGAGTTTGGTTACTCTTATGTAGTTTTCTTTCCAAATATTTCACTCAAGTAAATCATACATGAGGTCCATAAAATATAGTCTTCCAGAATTTGGAATTGATCTTATTTAGAATGTTAAAACTCTAGTTTATTATTACATAGATTCTTTTTCAAAGAGTATTCACCAATTATTATTATATATCCTTTGAAAATTTTAATTTAATCATAATAATTAATTAAACAAACCAAATGTGATCCTAAAAAATAATCTTCCATAGATCAATAAATTGTAAAATATTTAATTTCTTCAACTCAAAACCTAATCCTTTATCACAAAAAGCCTTGAAACATCATCAAATAATCTTTAAACACATCATCTCATAAACATAAATAAACAAATGTTTCCCAAATATAATTAAACTCATTTTAATGGTTGACAAAAAATATAACATCATCATCCATGGGACCCATACTCTATTATATAGGAAAGAAATGAAATGAATTTGCGAGTTGGTCCACTATAAATCAAGTATCTCCATGAATCTATACGGACTATTGAACCCCAAACATAATGGTTATACTAATATCCTCTCATTTTTATTTTAGGAAAGTTAAAGTATATAAAAACACAATTGGTCATTGATCCTCTAACTTCACCTATTGACAATCGAGATAATTGTAAGAAAACCTTAAAATGCTATTTTTATTCCTAACCATTGAAACTTGAATATAATGTCTTCATATATATTGGTTTCTCTAGGATTCAATTCCCAATGAAAATTATGAAAACATTTCAAAACATCTCTCATGAGATCTAGAAGAACAACCATCTATCATTTTAAATAAGGAATAAAATTCACCAAAAATGATCATCCCTCAATATTATTACAAATATTTGACTAATCTTATATTCCCTTGAAATCCTGATCTAAAAATTGAACATCTCACACACTGACCATGAATATATACATCAAATTATGTCTTTAGACAACTACTGAATCTTCCCTATCCATCGTCACCCTGTGAAATTTTATAAAAAACTCATTAGTTTTCATTGCTCCCTGACTTCATTCACTGCTTGAGTTGGAGCCTTTCTAATAAAGGAATCCACCACTATATTCCCTTTTTTGGGTATACATGAGAAAAAAAATCAAATTTTTTAACATATTCCATGTTTTTACATAGTCTCAATTTGAGATTATGTTGTGGTAAAATATACTTTAAAGACCTATGATCTGTATATATAAATAATTTCTCACTAAAAACATGATGCCTCTAACTGTTCATAGCATGACAAACAATACTTAATTCCAAGTCGTACATAGTAAAACACTACTCATATGGTCTCAGCTTTCTAGACCAATATTCAAAATATTTACCTACCAATATTAAGACATATTCCAATCCCAATTTTGATTCCTCAAAATATAATTCAAATCTAACTCTTGATTCACAGAGAATCAAAACCAGTCCTGAAGTAAGAAACCTCTTTAAGTCATTTAACCACTTCTAATATTTCCAACTCCACTGAAAATTTACCCACGTTTAAGTAAAATATATCAAGGAAGAAGCCAAAATTGAAATTTTTATAAATAATCTCCATTAACATCTATCATATACTATAAACATTCATATATAAAATATATTTTATGGCCTTTCATAGGAAATAATTTCCTTAACCTTAAAAGTATCAATAAAAATTTCTTTTTCTAAAAAACCTAAAAACGATTCTTCTCCTCCTGAATCTAGAAATGAAATTTAGATAATTTACCATAGATCCTATGAACACATAGATTTTACAAAAAAATCAATGTACCATCCATGATCTTCTTCATAATGAGTAGATAGGGATTTCATTAATAAATACCACTAAAACTGAATCTAGGTACCCATAAAAATTCATTTCATAATTTTCATAAACAATGTAGGTGAATTGTTAACCCTTAAAAGCTTGAAAAATAATCAAAATGTACTTATTGATTATAGAATTATATTTTCAGAATATCATGTTCTTTTATCCCTAATTGATGGTGACCCAACTAAAGATTAATCTTGGAAAAAATGAGATCCAATTAGTGGATAAAATAAATCATCAAGTCAAGGTAAGGGATACCTGTTCTTTATTATAACGTATTTTAGATTTTTATAGTTATTACTCAACCTAAGTGACCATTTACATTGTTAGAAAACAAAAATAATAATTACCAATGGGATATACATGGTCTAATTAATCGCCTCTACTCAATACCATACCTATACACCTTTAGATCCCATAACTCTATAAGAAACATGAAAAATATAATAGATAAATAGGTATAATCATAAGAACCAAGTTAATAGAGAATTAAACATCCCTACAAGATTTCAACTTGAGATATATTCTATAAAGAAAAATTTGATACTAATACATAACCCTATGATGAATAGGTGGGTTCTTTTAACTTATAAGACATTTCTCTAATCCTACTTTTGGCACCCAAAAATATATGGTACAATTTTCCACGATGAGCATGATATGACCCTCGCTCAGATGATAAGAGTTGAGCTGGAGATGAAGAAATACCATAATCCATGAAGAAAATTAAAATAATATCTCCCTGTATTGTATGTCTTCTCACATACCAAGGTATTGAGATAATTCAAAAAAAAATCAATCTAGTGATTTTGTGGTGAGAACAACATATGAGGGGTAGGACTTGGATTTCATCCATTATTAGAGGAATGGTTAATATAGTATTCATATAATAATTAAAAACTCTTTTATCCCTATAAAATAATAGATATCCATAATCCTAGAAATAAATGGTGTATCTCTTTTTATATGATTTTATTTGATTGTTTTTTATCCAAAACAAACTTATGGACCAAAATTTATGTCTATTTTAATGTTGAAATTTCATAGATTAGTTCTTTCAAGGTCCAAAATTAAACCATGTTGAATTCCACTTGTGTACTCTACTCAAGAACTCATACTCACACCATGTATTAGGATCCCAACTTCTAATGCCTAGTTTATGCTCTCACATTTACCTTTACTAAGAGCTAGGCCCTCTATCATGATTTAGGCACCCTACATCTCACACTAAGTCGAAGTTAAAATGAATGCCTATTCTAGGCACTTAGTATCACCCCATCCATGGGGAACCCTAATTTTCATGCCTTGTAAAAGTCAATGTATGTTCCCTATTTAGGTGATCTTCTTAGTTCCCTATGCCTAGAGCCTTTCTTCCCACATCCTTGTATAGGCACCCTTCTATAATGCACCCCACTAATGCCGTGTGTGCCTAAAATAGCACCTATAATCCTCAAGATCTTACAAGTAGTTATCTAGGCATTGAGGCCACATTTTCATTTAAATGGACCCCATCCTAACTTTTCAACAAAAAATTGAAACCAAGTCTAACTTCCCAGAGATACCACTCCACTAGATATCATGGGGAATTAGCCTAAGAACCCCAATACTCCATGGATTCTCATATGTGATTTCTAAATAAAAACCCAAGGTAAAGAGATGGTAGACAAGGTAAAAATTTATGGATCCTAGGTATGCCAATTTAGACTCTCCAAAGTATCCTGATGATGATCTGTTCCCTAGTCCTCCCATAGTGGAGTTGCTCCCAAGTCTTCCAAGTTATACTTGGGAGCCTATTTTACCAAGTAAACTACCAAGGTTCCCATTTCATTACTCCATTTCACAAAGAACACATTCACAGTGTTTAGGGAATATGGGACTCAGAACCATCTAATCTAGCCTCAATCATGCCATTATTTTCCTGAATGACTAGTATCATTGACTCTCACTCCCAATCCCTTTACACTAAACATAGGATGGGGAAATATCCATGAATGTTGCTTATAATCACAATATTAGTCCTCATATCATGTGTTATACCAATGTTTTAGTGGGAAAACAAATATAAGAAGAGTATAAGAGAAAATACGACCAAAAGATGAATGTTTTTAGGAATAGATGGATTATAATTCAACTCAAGTTGTGTGAATATAAAATTGAAGGTTCTACACAACTCCAAAGATTCACACACACTACAATTTTCTATGAAACATATTCTACATCCTCTTTAAAACTACCAATTTTGTAAGAATGATAAATATTTCATGAGTAGATCATTTACACTATCCTATGTCCTAAAAATACCCTTCATCTCACAAGTTTATGGGATGAGGTTCAAACTTAGGGTTTTGGGGAAGTAAAAGATCTCATCTCACACAACCTATACTTTTATACATATTGTAACTAATTCAACCCTCCATGGACTACCTCAGGTGAAAATATTATGATAATTCCTTCACAAAATCCCTTATAAGTATTGGAATTCACTTGATATGTTATCCCACAACTCCATTCCATGAATAACTGGCTTCATTAAAAGTTTTAGGTGTCATGAGATTCATGGTTTATCATGACACCTATCTTGAGTAAAACTCATTCCATGACACGCCATTTGATTCCCCTATTTTGTGAGAAACAGTTGAGTGAATGTTGATGTCATGTGGGACCCACACCCATCCAATCCATCCTCAATAATTTGAAAATTAATATATATGGTTGGTATTATAGACTCTCACCTTCAATCCCTTTCCATCAAGCATGCATTGGGGAAACATCCATGCTTATTTATCACAAGGACATGTCAGAGACTCCCATTAGGTATAAACTATGTAACTTACCTTCACCTCATCCATCTACTAGGTTGGATCAAATTTTATATCACTAATGTGTAATCCCCAATCAATTACTTATTATCTTTTCTTTCATGACATAGGTTTCCTTAGCGCATGACATTAAATTTCACGGATAAGTCCCATAAAATGACTCTAAAGTATGTAAATAAGACTATGTGTGTGTGATTTATGCTCTAATAGGATATGTAAGATGCATATTTGAGTTCCAAACACAACATAATATTTATTTTATCTCCCAATGATAGTAAATATCTCTAAATCCTGGTCATCATCTAGGAGTATTCCAAACCTCTTATCATCCTCATAGGACTTTAAACTATGAGAATCCCTAGAGGATTTTATGGAAAGAGAATCCTCACAGAACTTTAAACCATGATAATCCCCATAAGACATTAAATTGTGAGTATCCTTATAGAATTTAAACTATAAGAATCCCCATAATACATTAAACGATTAGTTTACTTTATGAAAATTTAAACCATAAACATTCCCATGGAAATTTAAACCAAGAGCATCCCCATAAGATAATAAATCATGATTATCCCCCATAAGCCATAAAACCATGATCATTCACATGGGAATTTAAATCATGATAATACCCATAAAAAATTAAACATTGAGCATCCCCACAAGGCTTTAAACTACTTTCTCCCCACAAGACTTTAAACCATGAGTATCCTTATAGAAATTTAGACCATGTGCATCCCCATGAGACTTTAAACAGTGAGTATCCTCATGGGACATTAAACCATGACCTCCATTATGTGATGAGCATAATATTCCCTATATGGAATTTATAAGATGACCCACCCATTAAATTCATAAATAACCTATCCTTCCCCATATAATGAACCCGGGATATCTCTTTTAGTGAGAACAATATGCCTTATATGATGATAATAGGATTCCCTCATGGTCTGACCTGAGTAATAAAAAGAAAAATCTAGGTTTTTGAGATTCTTGAAAGACATATCCTCTCCATATAAAGATGTTCACCATGCCAAGACATCAAGTGAAGTAATTAACTCATATACACTTGAATATGATATTAGGATTAGCATTCAAAAGAATTTCATAAATTTATGAGGGAGTCCCATAATAGGAAATGAAATCTTCTAATGGGATTTTTAGTATCCCATCCACCTGTTCTGATAAATGTGTCACTATCATCAACCCAGAAATAGTGGTTCAAATTCAATTGGAAAGTAGGAATGTAGGAATCAGATCATAACCATCCTTGGCATAGTCCAACATAGTAATCATGGAAAGAGGATCAAAAACAGATTCATGAAACTGATTTGAATCCCTTATCCTTTAGCGGTGAGAGGATGAGTAATGTTTAGTATATTGGGGAACACCATAATTGCGAACATTCTGAAGGTTGGATTCAATTGATCATATGGAATACTATCTAAAGGATATTTTATACAGTATACCCCAACCACCACAATTACTAATAGGGTAGGAGAACTCCATCAATTTTATTGGAACCCATAAGAGCCTTCATGAAGTGATCTCATATACATACACTCAAGAGGAAGCTTCAACCTCTTCCATATATAGTGGGTGTCATCACCCATTTCATTAATTAATATCATCATGGGATGGGTCATTAATGACCTCATCCACTGCTATCAGTTGGAAGGAATCATCCACACATAAAATATGGATTGAGAGGATATTGATTCCATGGAACCACACTTAAAACCTCAATAGATACTTCATAGGGTTAAAGTGACTCCTTCAAATCCAACTAACCAAATAAAGATCATTTCCCTACAGTTTGTTGTGGTTTCCTTCTCTTACATTAAGGAGCTAGGGGAAATCCAAACTATGATAGCCTCAGATACCGCCAAGGAGACATCAAGAAGGGATACCTCAAACTAATATCACTTTTAATGTAGGGCCACCATTTTAATAGCTAAAACGGTTAATATTAATCTATTTTAGTCACCGTAGTCGAAACTCTATTGTTCCCACACTGGGTAAAACTGGCATTTCTTCTCTTATATATGCCACTCCAAAAACTATTTTCACATTCCAAATCATCCAAAAAAAATAAGGAAACATTTTCTCCTAACTATGATCGATACCTCATACATCCATTAAAAATGTTGTGTTAAAAAAGTGTACCACTGAGGTCCTCCCATAGATTCCAATAGCCATCACGGAATTCATACCCATTTTGAAGAATTTTTTCTCCCTAAAATCCTTCCACATGGTGAATAAACTTTCAACCATCATGGAGGTCCTCTCCACGACATCTACAATAGTACCCATGTAAAGGCACCCTACGATGTATACTGGTTCACACTCATGTAACTCTTACAAAAACACCATAGGCGTGATAAGGTGAACCAATTCTAACTCAACATTGAACTTTTAGAATATAAGATGATAGAGTATTTGGAAAACATTTCACTGCATCCACCACCATAACCCCTAGGGGAAGGAACATGATGGTTGAGGAATGAAATTCCCAAGACCGAGATACTCATAATATAAAAAATACCTTCATAATTAAATACACATAGATAATATTTTTTCTTCCTTCTAAGGAATAACCATGGATACCTCCCTATTATCATTATCAACCCTTATCTCTACATCAACACAAGATCTAGGAATAATACCAGGATCCAACCTAGAGATTTCAGAGGATGAAAACCCTACAGATGAACCACAGACACCCAAAAAGTATTCCAAATATGAGATCATATTGTATCCATGATACTTGGAGATTTTGATGAATCTTGGGATACCTCACCAAGAAACCTTATTATCTCAGGTCAAGGTGTTTCAGATGATATTACTCTCACTAATACATCTATAGTATAAGAGTTTCACATCAATCCCACTTAAGGATTCTCTCATATTCATCACCTCAAAGTAGAAGTTCCACATTGAGCAATTCAAATAGTAGTAAAATGAGAGAGTGTGTAGGTTGATCTTCCCATTAACCATATTTTGGTCATGGTTTTTCCAAATGTGATCCAAAAATTATCTATCCTATAGTTACACATTGAAAACTATGCATCATGACTCTGGAAGAATCTCTGAAAAGATTCAACCACATTAATGGTTATAACATAGCCTATCCTTAGAGATCTTAACACATTTAGTTTGTCAACCAACAATGTCTCAAGGCTAATGTCATAATGCTTATAGTGGATCAATATCCTATATCTCTAGTGAATATCAAAATAACTACTAGAAAGTGTATACTAAAAGTCTCTCATTACAACAATATATGGTCTAAGACACATATTTCCAAGTACAAATAATAGGATGGGGAAATTATTCCACCATTCATGATGTACCTATGATACATTGACAACATATTTCTAGTGTTTGTCTGTCCAATGATGCTAAAAACTCCTCATAATCGACTACCACTATAGTGAATGTTTTCCCTTCCAGTTCACATGATATTTAAAAGAATGGTCCTAGTGATAATGTATGTGAGGAATATTTTATCCCATATAAAAAATAGTGATAGGTTAACCAACCTATAGGTATCCACACCCATTAGAAAATATAGTTCATGAGTATTAGGATCCCACTCACAAACACCGATTGAAACCACGATAAAGGAAAAGGCATGGACTAATCTTCTGGTGTGCTAGAAGTTATTGAGATAACCATCAAAGATTCCTAGATCACCTCTCAAATATAAGAGCTCAAGTTTAGTAGAGGAATCAATATCAAGATCCCCTTGGTGTACCATCCTTATCCGGAGGATGTCCAAGAAAACCATATTATACATCCTAAGGAAACTTGACAGTTGATAATACACATCATACTAACCAATAATACGAATGGAGGTCCTTCCAACCTGATTCATAGTCTATCATTCTTTTTTAATCCTTATCCAGTGGTCCAACATGACTTTCCACTATTAGAACATGACCACCCCATCTCATTCGTAAGTAGTTTTGTAGGGGGTATACCATGATGAAGCATCCCAAAATGAGTAGATCAAAGACCACAATGATAGCTTAGAAGTAGATTGTATATAACAGTATTTAGTACAACCGAAAAGGAAGACATAACCAAATTGGATGGATCATGTTCCCCTGCCACAAAATTTTAGAAACCTAAGATTTTCTTCCTTCAATGGAACATGATACCTAGAGTAACACATCACACACTATTCCTCTTATTATGGACCAATATTGGGGACCCCAATGCAATAGGATGTATCCTAGCTATGTTGTTTCATACATACATTGAAGGGACCTACATTAATATGATATATAAACCTATTGAAATGACCCATTACATTTTTAGAGTATATCCAACAAAAATTCTTTTACCAATTTAACTCCACCTAGAATTGGATGAGTTCCACTAGCCTATCCCAGTGAAAATAGTGGGATGTTGTGTATATTTATAGATTCATCACTTGATGAAAGGGACTAACATACAACCTAGATGTTCAAATTACCGAGTAATAATTGTTAGAGACGTGTGTAGAGTATATCTAGGGTGAGTTGGTCATGATCCTCATCTCTTTGAATTACCTAGTTATATTTTTTAGATTCCACTAAAGCATCCCAATTCTTAAAGAAACATATAGAGAAAGTCAAATTATAGTTCTTATCCAATGCCTTCCCCACCTTCATGAAATTTTATAAGAGTATAAATTATTTTTTCGATGTATCCTCTTAGTCCTAGACAAATCCATCTTTAAGAATCCCAACAAATACAGCTTTCTTAGGAACAGACTCACACTGAGAATGTTTCCCAGGCCCCCCATTAGGTAAAAGTATCCATAAACATCATTGACCCTAAGAACAAGTTAAATTACTTTATTGATGAGTAATTCCATGTCTTATTTATATGTTATATGGTGTATAGTTTTCTTAATATTCTAGACATAAAGAATCTATATGATACTAAGTTAAGGAACTATTCTAATTACTTCCCCTATAACAAGATGATTCTAAAAACCATAAAAGAGTGTTTTTCATTAAGTAATAGATTCAAGGAATGGTATAATATTACATAATGGAACTATGTTATCCTTAGGAATATATAACATGTGTTTCTTCACCCCTGATGATGACATGGATATTGGGGACTGGCAGTAGGTTTTGAGATGATGAACATAGAAATTCAATAATTTTCTAAACTGTAATTAAATCACTTATATGGGATAATTCATACATGGTTGAGTTTATAATGCCTTCCCCATATGGTTTATACTCTCCGATGAAGTTTTTTGGATTCTATGTCATCCAAAGGTAAAATAAATTTATACTAAGCTATAAGGTTTATTAGGTTCCTCTATCAATCCCAATGTTGGTGTATACTCTAATAGACTTAATACCACAACATTAGGAGGAAGTATCATGAACCATATATCCCTGGAGGACTCCAATTATGGGGATATGCATCATACCTCCCACAATATCATCATATTAGTGGACTATTTCACTGATCCATTGAGTAAAGCACAACTTTAAACTCCTCCAAAATCCTCTCACCAATTATCTCAAGATAAGGTAAAATTACCCTCTAATAATCACAAATCATAAGGGGTATCCATGAAAATATTGTCTACACTATCTATACAATATGTAAATCATTACTCTGATCTTAGTAATAATACCCTCCCACAGTAGTATCCTCTTGTGTAGCTTCGTGGCTTATTTGGTTGGTTGATTTTCTGATCGAGTCTTGACCATAAAATAATTAACAAAATTAAAAACATTCCAATTAAAAGCCTCCACCCTAGATATCTAGACCCTCCACACTTCTAGTTAAGGAACACACCCTCATGAAAAAAATATTCCCCTAGTGATAAAGTATGACATGATCAAATACCTTTCTGGTATCCTATTTTATCTCCTAATCCAATATGTGTACTAAATATCAAAGGAAATTCATGAGGACCTCATTTAGGAATTGATGTTCCCTCTAGAGTTTCAGAGAAAAGTGGATTCTACAAAAATCTACCACAGATAGGAAAGACAACACGAGGATTAAAGGTAATCATTTCTTTCTTGGGGGAGATGATCGAACCGTCATAAAAGGACACATGTTACCCCTCTACATTTTAGGCTAGCTCAATGGTTTTTATTTTTTTCTATATTTCTTGGTATACACTATTTTTAGATCAATTTAATCTTGACTCAGATTCTCTATAATATAGGACCCATGGAGAACGATCTTGACCCATACAACCTAATAATTCAGAGCTATGATAAGAATGAATAGAATCTAATCATAAATATCCAACTAAAGGCCCAATTTTATGATTATGTATCCAATATTTAATTCATTATTGTCTTATAAGACACCATTTCTAATGCCTAATTGGGGATTCCATGGATCCACTTTCATAAAATTATCCTTTCGTCATATCACCAGTGCCTACAGTACTCTCTTAAAGGTTGAGTAGGAGTGTTCCACAGTTATTTAACACCCTTAAACCTTATAAATCCCATTATATTAATGATATTTATTACAATAGGGATAAAAATATTCTTTAATTGAAAGTATCCATGTTTTTTAATGGTCTTAATTACTCACATCCACCTCGACAGATCCTTAGGATGACTAAAAGTGAAATTTTCTACTATTGATCCATCATATGAAGGCAAAAATAATAGACCTCAGAAAGAACTTCACTATAACATGTAAAATGGTTTTTATATACACCTATTAAAATAATATAGTTTCATAACATAACATGTGTCTCAATGAAATAAAATTGTGACAAAACTTACATACCATAAGTCTTAACTCTTGTCGTAATCATTAAAAACTCCAGTATAATTAATATATGTTTATTATAAATATATAATATGACCATATTAATATATATATATATATTAACATATATTTTTTACTTATTACTTTACATTACCCATATTTTAACAATTCCATGTTAAAGTTACGTTTTGGGTAATAACCACTTTTTTTCAATAATGTTTTCATTCAGTATATATTTGGTTCTCTTACCTTAAATAGGATATCATAATCTATGGAATTATAACCAAGATATAAATATAATATATATTAAGTATATATATATATGTATTTATAAATATATAAATGATATAAATAGAAAATTAAATACATCGTTCATCGAGACGGTAGACCGTACGTACGCATGATTGTTATTTTTTTCTTATCAGATTGAAAGAAAGAAAATTATATAGTATATTATAATTATAGAGTAATTTTTATTTTATATATATCAAATATTTTTACTAAACCCATCCTTGATACACTCCATGTAAATTTTGAATGAATCACATCGCTTCGCGAGGCGGCAGTCCTCCGTACACACGAACGATGTTATCGTATCACCACAAAATATAAATAATGAAGGTATGTGTGATATAAAAATTTAAAGATTCATAGTAACATCATAAATTTAATAAATATAATATATATATATATATAGTATTTTCATCATTATTCCCAGCCTTTATAGGTGGTCATGGAAAAAATAATGACATCGGTTTGCAAGGAGGTAGTACGCCATACAGACAAATGATGATTTTGTAACCTATTTTATGGAAGTGTGTGTGATTGTAGGTAGAAAACATAACATAAAAACATCTATGTATATTTAATATACTTATTTTAATATATAATAATGATAAAAAAATAAATCAATTGGTTTGAGGAAGAAATAAAAAAACACTCATTGTTGAACACTGCCTCATCTTTGAGTACCTCCTTTTGGATTTCACCAAAAACCTTCCTTGGAAGAATTTATGCCCAAATTACAGATTCTATATTGAGGATAAGTAACTTGGGATTATATTTGGACATAAATTTTCTGATACAAAAAAGCTTTATTATTGTGAATAGAGGGGAATATGGGTGGTCTTTTATAAGGGATCAGAGTGGAAAACTTGTAACGTTTTTTAAAGAGAGAATTTCACACTTGTTTTTCATATTGAAAAGTATCTGAAATGGATAAAATACAAACTTTATACTTGGTAAAGTCAAATTATGTCCATAAAATGGGTTTTGGACAAGATTTTATTCTTTGAAATATATTATTTTCTATGTTTAACCACTAAGTAATTTTGTTTTACCATAATTGTTGTATTTAATTTTTAATTACTTTCATTAATTACTTTGGTAAAAAATTAAGTTGACCTTATTATAAATTAAAACTTATTATGATTAAAACTATTGAATTCAATTTTCTATATTATAATAACATAATTGGAAAAATATAATTTAAAATTAATACCGTAGACGTTTAGAGAAAGTGAGTTTTTAAAGCGAAAGATATCTAATATTTACAATTTTTTATAGTCAATCTCAATATGAAATTGATTCCAATGACCTAAATTGGATTAAAATACATATAAATTAAATAAATATACTTTTAAACCAAATTAAAATATAATTTAACTACATAAATAAATTAAATTAAAAAAGTAGTTTTCAATTAAAATTCAATATTTATCACTATTCATCAAAAAAATAAAATATTTCAGAAAATCCCAAAAAAATATTCCTAAGATAATTTTGAAATAATAAATTCAAAATTAATGTTTATTTTATCTATTTAAATTTATAAAATTGTCAAAAATTAATTTTATTATTGTTTAAAAAATACATAAAAACATATTTTTGAGAAAATATTATTTTCGAATCATATAAAGACTTTACCATAAATTTTAAATGTTATTATTAATATGATTCATTTATTTAAAACAATTATAATTAATATATAAAGATTTATTACTACTATACATTTATCTAAGTCTGACAACTAGGTTTTGATGGTTACGGTGAAATAAAAATATTAATAATAATTCAAGGTTTTCTTAAAACTCAGTTTCATGTGTCACACAAGCTAACTGAGTGTTGTGTGTAGTGAAAGATAACCCAATATTGTGTGTAATTAAATATTTACATCACAGAAATTAATTTATTAAAAAAAATCAAAATAACTCTGTTTTTTATATTCTAACCCCTTTAAAATTCATTTCACCATCATAATCCATCACTATGATACAAACAAGTGAGGATACTTCTTCCTCATAATTTCCTAAAGTTTCAATGTAGATTCCTAAAATTAGTTGTTCTTTCACAAAACATTAACCAGATGAGTGTTAATTTTTCATATAACATTCTATGTAGGATCCAAAATCTCCACTGATTGTTCCTCATAAGAAATGTCTTGATCTAATAGTATGACTTTTGAGTTTAGTACATGTGAATGGTCAGGTATGTACTTCCTCAAGAGAGATACATTAAACACATCATGGAATTCAGAGAGTTCTTGTGGAAGTCCTAAGATATGAGATTCTATCTGGATAAAATCATGAATTTCAAGGGGAATGATATTCCTGGGGCTTACTTTTCCTTTCTTACAAAATCTCGTAACCATATATCATGGATAAATTTTTATAAAAACCTTATCCCCAAATTCAAATTATAGATCACATCAGTGATTATTAGCATAACATTTCTGTTAAATTTGAGCTACTTTGATATGTTTCTGAATGGATCTAACCTTTTCTACCATTTCATTATCTATCTCATGTCTCAGTATCTTTTTTTTACAAATTCATCCCATCATGTTAGAGCTCTGCAATTATTTATATATAGGGATTAATAAAGAGTCAAATGAATGATTGATTGAAATCTATTATTTTAAGAAAACTCAACTAGAGTGCGGTGTTGGTCCATACCACATTTTAAATATGAATAACATGATATAAATATATCCTCTAGGGTTTGAATTGTTCTTTTTGGATGATAATATATTTGGGGATGATTAGAAGTGTTGGAACTCAATTCAGTATCAAGGGCTTACTGAATATTTTTTCAAAACTTTTAGTTAAAACTTATATCCCAATCATTTACAATGTAATTCCATATTTTATAAAAACTTATCACATCCTTAATGTATATCACTTCATTAATATATATCCTAGAAATTTGTTCAAGATAGATGTCCTCTCTAATAGTGATAAAGAGTGTTAACTTAGTATGGATATCGACTAAATCCCATATAACATTATTCCATTTAGAAGTTTTAGTGATTACAATGAAAAAATTCCTAGTGATGTTCTCCCACTTTCATTCTAGAATGGGTAATGGATGAAACATCCCCTTATAATTTTTTCTTTCAACCTTAACTTGTTGGCATACCGAGCACTGAGATACATACTCTAAAATATCTCCCTTCATTTCATCACACCAAAAGTATTCTTTCAAATCCCTATACATCTTCGTAATTTCAAGATGAATATAGAATTACGAACTATAATCTTCCTCTAACAAATCATTCCTCAAGCCTTCTATGAATGTAATGAATACATGGTTTGTAAACCTTATCATCCCATCATGATCAAGGTTAAACTCAAAAACATTTCAAAACTTATTTTCCACCTCTACATATTCCTTGTGTGCCTTTTTAATATTCACTTGAATATATGGTTGAACATTCAATTGAGAAATATAATATTTTCCCCTTCATTCAGTATTTCCATATATTTACTTTGAAAATCCAAAAATATTAGATCTTTTGTGACCCTTATCATGGATAATCTAGCATGATCCTTTCGACTCAAAGCCTCAGTCACCTTGTTAACTTTCATAGGGAGGTAATGTGTTGAGAAGTAAAAATATTTAATCATATATAAACATATTATTTAGAAAATGTTTAACTCCTTTTCTGTGAATATATTTTTTTTAATATTTTTTTATTGGTATATGTATCACACTTTTCTCTATAAAATACAATGCATCCTTATCTTTAATGAAAAATTTACGATGGCTAACTTCAATTCATGAGTTGGGTATTTTTTTCTCATGAACCTTCAATTATCATGACACATAATTTATAACAATTACATTCTTCAAAATAATGCATCCCTATCCCTTCTTGGATGCATCAATATAGATTAAAAACCCTTTTCGACTATAGGGTAAAGTAAGGATAGGTGAATTGGAAATATTTATCTCCAGTTCCTAGAAATTTTCCTCACATTCATCAATCTAGAGGAACTTTTCTCCCTTACTAGTCAACTTGGTCAGAGCATTAGATAGTTATCAAAAATTCCCCGAAAACCATCAATAATATCCAGATAAAAAAAGAAAACACTGGATATCAATTACCATGGCTGGTCTGGTCCAACATTCAATATCCTCTATATTTAAAAAATCTACTCATATACCCTCTCAAGAGATTGTGTGACCCAAAAATGAAACCTTATCCATCCAAAATTCGTAATTTGTAAATTTTTCATATATAGTATCTTTCCTTAGGGTCCTTATTAAAATTTTCATGTGGTATTAATTCTGTTCCGTTCTCCTTGACTAGATAAGAATATCATCTATAAAGACAACCACAAACTGGTCAAAGTAATCTCTAAAGACTCCAATCATTAAATCCGCGAATATTTTAGGGGGATTAGTGAGACTAAAATGAATCATTTTATATTCATAGTTTCTATACCTTATATAGAATTTTCTCTTGGTTATATCCACCTTATTGACCCTCAATTGATGATATCTAGAAAAAAATTTAGTCTTGCAAAATTATTGAGCCCCATTAAATTGATCAAAAAATTCATCAATATGAGTAAGAGGATACTTGTTCTTAATTTTGATCTGGTTTAGCTCCTGATAATCAATGTGGAGTCATATTGATGAATCATTATTTTTCAAAAAAAAAAGAAATGGTGCACCCCAAGGGGACACACTTGGATGGATGAATCCTTTATCAGGTTTTTCTTGATGTTTCTTCATTAATTCCTATAACTTAATCGGGGAAATTTTATAGTGAGTTTTCTAAATTGGCATTGAACTGGGTTTGAGTTCTATTGAGAATTCAACATCAACTTTTTCTTGAAGTCTATAAAACCCTTTTGGAAATACATCATCAAATTCTTGAATAATGAGAATATCATCGATATCAATTTTCTCCCCAACCATTTGAGATAAACACCCATTATGAATGGGAATTAAGACCCATTCACTAGATTTAAACTTCATCGTATTTTTATACATATCATCACATTGATAGAAGATTATAGGTCAGTTTGGAATATCAAACATCATTTCCATTACTCGACAATTGATTTAGCCTGTATGTAGATAAATCCAATCCATGCTATAGATGAAATCTAATTCAAAAGAGGAAGAATGACTAGATTTATGGTAAGCACATTCCCATCAACATCAAAAAGAGAAAATTCACAAACATGAGATGTGATAATTATTCTATTAGGAGTATTCACTGCTAATTATAAATCTAATAATTTGGTTGTCATCTTGATACCCTTATAAAATTCTTTATATTTGAAGGAATTGGTAGATCTAGAGTAAAATATGACATTATTAGTTCTATTATATATGGTAAGCATGACTTTCACCACGTTTTTATCACACATGTCATCAGAAATAGTCATCTCTTGATATTTCCCCTTATTCTTTGGCTTAAGATGTTTCTGATGATGATCATCATCATTAACCCTTGGTTTTGGGCATTGGTCAGCATAATTCCCATTCCCTTTACACTTATATCTTTGATGTTGGGGAGGTGTATTATGTGCAGCATTCTCTCTATTTTCATTATTAGCTAAATTCTTCCCATCACTTCTGAAATCAATTTCTTAATTCCCTTCCCTCTAATAAAAAAGCATTTACTATTCCCCCAAAGGTAATTTCATCCATCTTTATTCTCACACTTAAAGCATAAATGAACGTTCATTTTCTTCTCATCAAGGTTCTTAGATTTTCTTTTCAACTCGAACTTCCTTTTCTTTTTAAAACCATAATATTGATACATAACTCCAACTTCCATTTCCACCTTAATTCCACATTCAAAAATATCTTCAATAATATTAATGTCTCTTATGGGTAATTCCCTTTAGATACTTGGTTTTAATCCACTGAAGAACTGATCAACCTCACTTTCATCTTGGATGATAATACCAGAAGCATACCTCATGAATATTGTGAAATTTTCCTTATAGGTTCCAACAAATTCATTATCATTTTGATTTATCTCAAGGAAAAATTTCTTCATATTCATACCAAGAATTCGATAAAATTACATGTTGAAATATATGTTCTTTGACTCATCTCAATACATGGAGTCAATTTGTTCTTTTTTTCCTATATTCTTTATGAGAGTCTACCATTGATCATCATCACCATCAAAGCAGCAGACATCCAAAATGACTTTTTCATGTTCCAAACATTGGAGAATGGGAAGTATGCTTACAGTGGTACCAATACATTATTTAGAAACTAGTGGATCAGAAGACCCTATGAAAGAAGGTGGACATTCCCTCATTAAGGAATCAACTGAATGTTATTCCCTCCTTTGTTCATTTGGAATTCTAGCAGGATTATTATATTGATAATGTTGTGTGAGCATAGAAACAAGATTTTTCATTCTATATCCCATACAATTTGGTTTATTTTGAGGATAAGAATTATATTTTTCATCAGACTCATCATTAACATGATTCATTTAGGTTCCATCCATTGACTAAAACAAAAAAACATAGAGTAGGGAATGATAATAATAATAGTAAACCAAATAATCATGAAAATCACTTATAGGATGTCTAAATTATGAAACCTTCCTTAATATATGACACATTATGTTTATAAAAGCTCATTCTTATACATATTCTATGAAATTCCTTTATTATGGTTCATAAATAGTTCGTGAATTTCCAAATCATATCCCCTAGGAATGTCAAAACAGGTGTGTAGGAAGGCCCATTTTCATGAACATATTCCCAATCAAGTATAGATCAATATGGTGTTTTCGGGGTTGTTACCCATAGGTACATCTATTCTAGATCCATGTACAATTTTAGTATCCAAACATGTATGTATTCCTAGAAAACCACTTGCTCTATCCTTTACAAAAATTCAGCTATATTTTCATATACATTGACTCATCCTAATACTTATCCTTAGACATTTCCATAGGTATCTCACTATGATATTCTCATCCTTATTTCCAAAGGTTAACTATACCTTTCCTATGATACCAACTATAATTGATGAGGCATAACATACATAGAAATTACTTCATTTTTGTGGAATATTTATTACATTACACAAACACATGCCTGAGGACCATAATAGTTTAGTGTCCTTAAACATAAACATTTGTTCATATGTGAGATACGTTATCCCCCACTACATAATTAATAACTCTAACCTTATTATAAATATCATGGTTAATAAATATCTTCATAACTTTAGGAAAGGAAACATAAGAAAGGGTGAGCTTAGATTCTCAGTAAGGGTAAACAAAGGAGATACATAAGCCCAACTTGATCATAAGGGTATGAGTATAATATATTAACAACTAAAAACCATACCATGTATATCATATATCATAATCTTGAATCATGTGATAAAGATTGGTAGTTCATAAGACATGAATCATAAGGAAATCCAAGAACATGATCCTTGAGAGTATAACAATGTCATAAGACATGGAAATTCTGGCATACACATAAGCATAAAAAAACATTTCATATTAGTAAAGGTTCACTGCCAAGAAAATAATAGTAGAAAAATTCCTTTACTAAACTGAGTTCACTCCCCATTCTAGCCCCATATTACTTAATTGGGTTCACTTTCCATTCTATCCCTATATTACTAAACATAGTTCACTTTCTATTCAAGCCTTGTATTACTAAACTGAGTTCACTTCCCATTCCAATCATTTCTATCTCATGAGATTTAAATATTTACCCAATGCATTGGAGAGAGATATAGGTCCAATCTGTCACGTAATGAAATCATACATATGTGTTCCATGAGATCATAAATATTAATCATATCATAACCCATTAAATGAAATTAGTATCATAAACATGTCATCATATCATTGTCTATGGAAAAGAGATCGGATTCGTAATTATTTTATCACCGCATAACTCAAGAAAGAAGAGGGTTTTTATAATCAGTATATCATGCTATAACCCATGTTAGAGAAAATGGTTTCATAAAAATCATGCCAAAAAAAATAAACCATTTGGAGAAATAATATGAATGGTATTATTCAATCATATCCTCAGTAAGTAATAGGCAAGACCAATGAATTTTATCTTATATGGAAATTAAATTTGAAAGATCATTTAAAACATTTCTTTATGAAAATATCCTTTCCATATAGAAAAACTATTTTTAAAACATAAAAAAATTTTGAAAAACAATTTTAATTGAAAATATTTTTGAAATATTATAATGTAATCTTTGAATAAATTATTGGTCATGACATTTGAAAAATTCATTCACGCCATACACATTAAAATGTTGGTTCCTTTTACATTTTTGGTAAAATACAAACATGGATTGTTTTTGAAAATGACATGAGATTCTTTTTTAAAAATTAATATGTCAAAATAGGATAAAAATTTCTTTTAAAAATCAAAAGAGAGTAATAAATCATTTTTATTACATTTTTATAAAACATAGTTTTGAAAGAAAATAGATTCTGGAATGAAGAGAGAAATAGAGTCATATTTTCTAACAAAACATTTTTTTAATTAACATCGGCAAAAAAATAGTGGAAAATAGTACCATTAAATTTTTATAGCATGAATAAAAGGAGTATAAAAACATTTATGGCAATTATTGAGAGATGGATAATAATATTTCATCAATTGAAGCACAATCATTAAAAATATTGATAAATGATGAGATTTTAGAAATAAAATCTTACCAATTTGGTAACATTGAATAATAAAAAACCTTAGAGAATAACATTACATGAATCTGAAAATGTCATAAAAATAATTATATTCATGATATAGAATTTCAAAGAGGTAGTATATACACCTTGTAAAATAATATAGGTGCATAACATAAGATGTGTCTTAAAGAAGGTAAATTGAGAAAAAATTACCTTACTTTAAGTCTTGAATCTCATAGTACTCGTTAAAACCTCCTGTATAATAAATATAATACTATTAAAAATATATAAAATATCCATATTCATATATATAATACCATATATGATTTACTTATGACTTTATATTACTTGTATTTTAACAATTCCATGTTCAGGTTAAGTTTCGGGTAATAACCGCTTTGTTTTTAATAAATGTTTGGATTCATTAATTTTTTATAATATTACATTAATAATTATTAAATAATATCTATAATGATAACCATGATATAAATATCATATATATTTATTATATATATGTATTTACAATAATCTATAAAATATAGAAATAGGAAAGAAAATACATTGTTCATGGATACAGTAGGTCATACATATGCATGAACATTGTTTCCATTTTCTTGTTGGATTGAATGAAATAAGAGTATATGATATATTATAATTCAATAATAATTTTTATTTCATATATATAACATAATTAAATGAAACTAATCTCTAATACATTCCATGTAATGTGTGAAAGAATCACATCCCTTTACGAGGCGGTAGTCCATCGTACACACGAACGACGTTATCGTATTCTCAATAAATTTAAAGCATGGAACAATATGGGATATTAAAATTAAATAATCGTAAAAATATCATAAAATTAATAAATACATTATATAAATAGTATGTACATCATTATTACCAACCATAATAGGTGGTAATGGAAAAATGAACAGCATCGGTTCGTGAGGCGGTAGTTCGCCGTACACACGAACAATGATTTCATAACCATTTTTATAGAAGTGTGTGTGGTTTTATATAGTACCCTTAACTTAGAAAAATCTTAGTATATTTAATATATTTATGTTATTATAATAATGGTATACAAATAATTTAATGGGGTTGAGTAAGACATAAAACAAAAATGTCCATTGATTAATGTTACATCTTCTTCGGGTATCTCCTTTTAGTTCTCAAAAAATCCCTTACATGGTTGGATTTATTCCCAAAATAATGCTTCTAGGATGAGTAGATATAAGTTGGGAAGATATAGGTACAGGTATTTGATGAGCCATAGGGCTTGAGAGGTGTTAAGAGAGAGGAAGAGGGTGGCCTTTTATAAGGAAGGTGAGTAGAAAATTTATAAATATGTTGAAGGAGATAATTACACCCTTGATTTAAATATGTAAAAAGTGTTAAAATGACTCAAAGTATAACCATTAACATGATAAGGTCTCACTAATTATATAAAATGGGTTTTGGGAAAGTTTTTTGTGATTTTTAAACCTTATATTCTAAGTTTAATCACCAAGTAATCCTGTTTTTACCATAAACATTGTAATTAATTTTTAATTGATTTCACTAATAGCCGTGGGAAATAATTAAGTTGAACATATTATAAATTATAAATTATTTTATTAAAAAAATGGAATCCATTTTTCCTAAATTATAATCACATAAGTGGAAAAAATTAATTTAAAATTAAACCCACAAACGTGTCAAGAATGTGGGTTTTAAAAGTGAAAGAGATCAAAACATTGGAATGTTTTAATATGAAATTTCACTAGTAAATTGATAAAAAAGAACTAAATTGGATTAATATATGTATAATTTAACTAAATAGTTATTAAAACAAAATATAAATATAATTTAACTATATAAATAAATAAAATGAAAATGTAGTTTTCAATTAAAATTTATTATTTTACACAATTCTTCCTAAAATAAAACTTTTTAGAAAAATCGCAACAATCTACGCAAATATAATTTTGATATTATTAATTCAATAATGAAGTTAATTGTATCAAATTAAATTTATAAGTGTCAAAAATTATTTTTTTTTATTTTTCTAAAAGGAAATAAAAAACATATTTTTGAGAAAATTGTATTTACGAAACATATAAAGACTTTACCAAAAATTATATATTTTATTATTAATATGTTTCCATTATGTTATACCATTATAATTGATAATGAATAAATATTTATTATTATTCATTTTTATAATTCTAATGGCTAGGTTAAAATGGTCATGTTTAAAAAATTATATTAATAATATGTCGATATTTTTTTAAAACTCAATGTCTTGTATCACACAAACTAACTAAGTATTGTGTGTTGTAAAAGATAATACAAGGTTTAATGTAATGAAGTCTTGACTTGTTGTATCATCTAATGAAATCCATCAATGAAATTTAATTTATTTAAAAAAATGTTCATAAAAACTCAAGGTGTTTTATGTATAAACCTCCTCCTTCATTTTAGTAAGAATTGTCCACTATTATTAATGAGATTATGTATGTGATCTATAGAACTAATGAAGATCTGTGGATGGAATTTATTTGTTTCATCAAACGTATAAACAAGAAAAAAAATATCAATTTATTTAAGTAACATCATGATATTTTTTAATGGAGTTATAAGGATATTATAGGTCTTGATCTCTAGGTCATCATCGACCATCTAGGCATTCATGTTGTCCACCATATATAAAATAAGTCACTTAAAAGGATTCAACCCTCGCATAGTGCGATTATTGAAGCTAACCTTTATACGATAATTAAAGTAAACATCACTAATGAGGTATTAGTTAAGAAGAAGAATGGGTATATTAGATTATATATCAACTTTTGAGACCTTAATATTCATTTCATGGTGGGATACTTAAATGTCCCAATCATTGAGTTATTGATTGAATAAACCACCAATTTTGAGGACTTATCCTTCATAAATGGTTAATTGGGATACAATCAAATCCAAATGGACCCCAAGGAAGACGTGACCTCCATATTCATGTCACCCTATAGAATTTATAGCTACCGGGTGATGCCCATCATCTTAATGAATGTTGGGGCGATCTACCATAGGATTATGGATTGCATCTTCAAGCCCCTATCTAGAAAAAGGGTGTAGTGTTACATGGATGATTTGGTGCTCCAATCTCACTAAAATTAGGACCATATCAATGATACTGAGAATATTTTTTAGGATCTTCACTAACTTTCTAAATATGAACCCCTTGAAGTGAACATTTGGGGTCACCTCTAGGAAATTCCATGGATTTAATATCTAGTATAAAGGCATCAAGATACACTTAGATAAGATCAATACCATCATTAATAATCTCAATATATTCTATTTGTAAAATATTAAAGGATTTCAATGAAATTTAGATTTCATTCAATATTTTTTTCCAACCTAAAAGGAAAATGTAAGTCCTTGTCCAAATTGATAAGAAATTAAATAACCTATTAGCGGGATGAATATTTCCAAAGTGAATTTTACATCATGAAGCATTATTTACTATATCCCCCAGTTCGGATGCCACCTATCATGGGTAAACCTTTGGTTCTCTATGTGATAGCCCTAGAATAGTAACTCAAGACCCTCTTGTCCAAGAATAATAGAGAGGTTAAAGAGAGTATTATTTACTACCTTAGTCACATGATGCTATAGACAGAGTCCATATATTCTTCTATCGATAAGTACTACCTTACCTCTCTTTATTGTTCTATAATTTGTGCCATTATCTAAAACAATATGATAACAAATTGATATCTAGTATCAAACCACTGAAATACATCATTAGTCATCCCATAATTACTAGGTGATTGGAATAGTGGGTCATGATCCTATATTAATTTGACATTAGTTTCATCCTCATAAGACAATAAAAAGACCAGCATTAGAAGATATACTTCCCATTAATCTAACCCCGGAAGAGTATGGCATGGATGTTGAGTTTCCTAACGACTTCAACCTTTCTCTCAATGAAGCAATTCTATACTATAATATTACCTTTGATTGTTCCTCTCAAATAATGTCCTTGAGGACGATGAATAACCCTAAGATCAATAGGTCCAGCCTTATGGTTTTCCTCATCACTCTAACAAAGGTTCTCATATCATACTCATTATTTCTTTTATAGGATTTCACTGACAGTAAGGATGGATTCCAATTCCTCATAATTGGTCTTGAGATATCCCTCAATATCCATGTTTCACAGTTGAACATAAAGGAAATCTCTATACTAATCTATAGTTACCATGAAGTGGGTATGTGGGAGCTCTTACCCTTTTACAAGTTCAACCATGATTTGATTACTAGATTTACCTTAAATTTAAAGGTGTCTCATGTCCTGTGGTCCCAGAATGATAAGGTGTATTCTCTAAAAAATTTGGTTTCATCCCTCACTAATATGAACAGGGAAAACATGGACATCATCTAAGAGTATTGAAAAGTTATTATCCCCTACACTTATAATAAAGAAGACCTTGTAGTAAATTACTCATCACCATACCTTCCTAAAAACAACCCTTGGATTACACAATGATAAAATAAGATTATTATTATATAACTTTATTTTTTGAATACCTAAAACATGGAACGCTTCCATTAAATAGAGTTTAGGATTACAAAATCCAAAAAATGATAGTGTATTTTTTTCCTATGATAACCCCCAATTAAATAAATTCCACTCTAAGAACAAATTTCTTGGGATCCTTATTCATTTCATCCAAGGAATGTAAATTCCTCAAGTCTTGTATGAGGTTCACACTGGAGCATACGGAGCTCATCAGACAGGATTTTTTCTCCCACACCAAATATGAAGATTGGGATACTTCTAAAATTCCATGGTATTGGACTACATGGAATTCACTATGAAATATCATGCATTCCATGTTCATTCAAACTTCATGAATCAGCCTCTAGATATTCTCCAAACCCCAAAGTAACCTTTGCCTTTGCTATGTAGGGAATCAATGTCATGGGTCCCTACTCATTGGATATAAACTGATGATTCAGGTTTATCATTATCAACACTAATGTTTCATGAAGTAGCTTGAAGTTGTTCCACTTAAAGAGATCAAGACCAGGACCATGATTATTTTTTTGAAATATGACGTTATTCAACTTTTTTGGATCTCGTACACCATTCCCGTTGCCAATGTTACCAAATTATGATCCTCTAACATGAAAAATATATATTCCAAGTATATAATCTAATCCAAACATACTTCTTATTATCATGCATCAGAAAATGGGTAGATTGAGGAATTCAAAAAATTAATCACTAACATTCTACACAAGATTGTGGATTATAATTAAAAATTTTATATGGAAAAATCTTTAATTACTTGTGGGAATATTATACCATGGATCAAACTTCAACCCATGTGACTTCTTACTCCTTGTTTTTTGGAAAAGGTAGGGTTTCCCATTGAGTGTAAACTAACATCACCTTATACATCCATCTATTACTTTTTGATAAAAGAGAAAAGGTCCAAAGTCCATCTATCCAAGTTAGAAACCCTTGAAGAAAATATGATCCATGTGTTTCATAATCTATAGGTTCTTCATACTTGAGTGTCGCATGTATTCAACAAAATTTTGTCATCCAATCATTTTTACAAGGTGATTTGGTGTTATAATTGATAACACTAATGATACTTTGGAGAAAAACACCAAATTTGGAGCCTAAATGGGATATCCCCTTCACTTTCTACATGGTAAACTCCAATGGTGCATACTCTTTGATCTCTATGGATGGGGACAACATCGCACGTCCAACAAAAATGATGTTCTTGAAAAACTATTTCATATAACTCTACATTGTGCCATAGTATTCATTGAATTATGTTAAAATACATGTAAGAATAGTCCAGACTTCACGACATTAAATTATGTGCATATCATCCTAGATATTTTATGTTAAACTACATATCATCCTTAGTCTATTTTCCATGACTTTAAACATCTTAGAGAGTCTCTTAGTTTTATGACTATAGAATGTGTAGCATATCATCCTCTCCATAAAATGTTAAACTATTTGATCAATGTCATCATTATATAACATTAAACCACACTAGAAACAATCCTAATTATATGACATTAAACTATGTATCTGATCTATTTCTATACAATGCTTAATATATAGTAGTAAGTTAGTGTACATTCCTGAGAGGCCACTCCTATTACTCTAGTTTTGGTCACCTACCACACTGATTCTCGTGAACTATGTGCGGCTTGATTCCCACCTCACATGGCACATAGTGATGCCTAGATCTCTAATACTAGTTCCAGTCAGTAAGTCTCCCACTATACCCCCATTTACCTTGATGATCAGTGCCCCTTCATCAAGATCCATTTTTCTACTTGGAATTAAGAAGACACTTATCTCTGGATATATGGTTAAAGGACATATGCTTTAAATAACAATTTTGACATGTTCTAAGAATCATGACCTTAAATTAAGTGAAATGTGTTTTTAAGTTTATTCATATTAGCATGAGTCCCCCAACTCACATTGGATTTACACTAATCTTATTCAATATAAACTGCACTTTCCTCTATATTACAAGCTCCATGACCATAAACTTTTAGTATCCTATGGTCTAAAATATATGATCTAAAACTATATAATTTTTTGGTATGATATATATGACATTAAACTATTCAGAATCAGAGACTAATCAAGTTACCCCTAAGTCATGACTTATCCAATCATGGATCTTTTATTGGTTTGGAACTCCACCAATCCTAGTGTGATCATCGATACGCTCAATTCATCATGATATAGATCCAAGGATATCAAATTCCTCTCAATAATCTCTTTTTTTTCTATATCAATAATTTTTGTCCCCTATGTTTAAATAAACCTTAGTTTCCCATTTCCAAATGGAATCCCCCACAGTAATGAAACAACATCCTAGTCTCAACCCACCCCTCATCTAGGGTACATGTATTAATAGATTATTTACAATAATTAATAATGGAACCCATTTATTAAATATTGTTATTTTTCATTCTCAACACCCCCACCCTATTTCCAATTGTACGGTTATATAACCTGTATTTTAAATGTGGTCAACAATCATCCTCATCCTATCTATCACCCCCTTCATGATTCAAACTATGGAATCAATTATTAAACATTCCTTAACTTACCCATGGTTAACTAGAATTATAATATCCTTTTTTACCCTCTCATGCATCACTACATGTCTGCATGGTTAATCGGTCTCATAGGTCACACCAAACTGGTTCTCCATATTCATCGGATGGTCCATAGTGGTCAAGGAAACATTCCAACCCCAACCTTTTATCCAGGTCTTATAATCTTGTTAAATGTGATAAATATTACATTTAAACTTATTTATCATACAAATCATTTATCAGGTGAGTGTAGAGGCTTTGGATGGTTTTCTAGATAACACGAGTGAGATGCATTGAAACCAAAATTTAGGAACCCCATTCGATCCTAGCTACACAACTTTAAACTACATAACATATTATCCTCATCATATTATGATAAACTATGTGGACAATATCTTCATTATATGAATTTAAACTGCATGGTATGATCCCCATTTCATGATCTAAAATCAAATAATGATTTGCTCCACACCTGAGGGGACAACCCCTAGGCAGTTTTTGTCTCTTTCCATGCATTATCTTTGGTGTCAGTCAACTATCACACCACCCTCAAGAACTATACATAAATTGATTCCTACCCGTGGGGTATATATTGATCTTTGGATATTTATCATGGGCCCACTGCAAAATCTAATCCTCATTCTATCTTAACACTTGGGCTACTCCTTCAACTCATGTAGAGTCCTCTTTACTCATCCATCTCAATGATAATGACCTTATTTAAAAATATTATACATACGAACTAGTTATTTGTTGGATATTTTTCTTGGTTTTATCTTGTAAATGATAATTCTAAAAATTTACATCGTATTTTAGTCTTCCTTCTCTCACTTACACACCCATTCCAGCTTTCCCCTTCAATAGTGTTGGAGCTAGATCTTCATAGAAGTTTTTCATTAAAAACAATGTATAGATTGATTCCCACCTCATGAGAAAAATAATTATTCTTGTATCTCTTATCCAAGGCCCAAAAATAAGAATATGGTAACCCCCATCTCATTTTTTCATTTTATCTTCCCATTTGGGTTAGATTTTCGGACTCAATGCTGATATTATAAAACATTACTGTCTATGAATCATGAACTTAAACTATGTGTTCTCGTGTTTGAGGATATATATATTAGAATTTTGGAATATAATTCATAGTTATTTTACCTTTTCCCATGTTTCTATATATTATACCTCAATACCCACTCTAATTCATGGATTCATGACTTTAAACTACATAGCGTGTCATCCTTGTCGTAGGATGTCAAAGTTCGTAGTCTTGGTCTTGAATAAATATCAATAAAATACACCACACTTTCTATAAGAATCACAACCTTAAACTATCTACATGTGATTTTGAGACTATCAATATCAACACTAGGTTACCACAATTCACATCATGTTTCTATTATTGTATTTGGGTTGTCTTGATTTTTCTTTCTAGTCCAAGAATCATTATCTTCAACCTCACTCACCAATATTTGGGTTTTCCGCATTGGAATCAGGCCCCCAATTCATTTTGGGTCTACCAATCCATTATTACCATACACACACTACCTCTAATTACTCCCACAAACGAATTTATGTGACCCTAAACTAAAAATTTACCCATGGTCCCAATTTTATGTCTCTAAACTATGAACACCCCCATAGTCTGATTCCGTGACCCTAAAAAAGGAATGCCTCCATGGTCTGAATTTCATGAACTTAAACTTGGAACAACCCCATGGTCTGAATTCTACAACTATAAATTAGGAAAATCTCTTTTGACTAAGCTATATAACCTTATTCTATTCAGCCTCATGGATTATATCAAACCCCCAAGGTATGATAAAATTTTATTATTATGTCCCTTTCATGGGTTCAAAATTTGTGTATGGAATGATGGTCCCTATTTCACCCCACCTGTGTTGGTATATAATTTTCTATGGACACTACATTATCACCTATAGTATTTGAACTCTACTTAATTAGACACAATTATTTTACATTACCACTTTAGTACCCCTGAGTTTGAATGCCCATTAATCTTCCATTTCCAAGAAGAATACCTTGTGGTGATGGTACAACACCCTAGTATCTACCTACCTCCAATCTTGGGTACATGTACCTAAGGATTATTGGAAATAATGCAATATGGATCCCATAATTATATTGTGGTTATAAGTCTTCTTCAACTTTCTTACACATATTTCAATTGTATGATAGTGGAACCTTTGTTTTGAGCATGGTAATAATTCATCCCTAGTCTATATCACTTCCCCAAAGGATTAGAACCCTAGAGGTTTCAAATTACCTCACCTACACCTTCATTTATTCAAGAAAATTTCTAAAACCCTCAATGTTACCCTCTCATGCTTCCTTACATATTGTCAAATAAAACTAGTCTTGTGAAATTTGACTTAATTAGTCTCTCAAACTTCAAGGGTATTCTTGGTGGTTGATGAATCATTTAGATTATGTCCCATAATTACTTTATAGAACTCTCATGTTATATTATTAATCTTTCATAACCAATTATTTTACTCAATGAGCATGAATCACATCATTTTAGAAGTTTTGGTTGGTTTTTTTAGCATGATTAAGAAACCTTGAAATAAGATGCAGGGCAACCCCCAACCATACTACAAGTATGATGTTAATCTAAAAAACCCCTTATATCATATTAATATAGCATTAAACTACATATCCTTGTCCATAATAGTTGCACAACCCCCTTTCTTCTTCACCATACAACATTAAAATACATTTTTTATTCTTTTTCATATGAAGTTAATCTACATAGAATCATCCCTATCACATAACTTAAAAATGTGTGATGCCATGACACTCACCTAAGAGTACATCTCCTCCATATTGGTGGTGATAAAATTCTATAAACATAATTTGGTGTTGGTCAACTACCACACCACTCATAGAACCATGTAAAACATGATTTTAATTTCATGGGATACACAATGAAACATGAATTCCTTATCTCAGGTTCATAAATAGGGTTAATTTAAACTCTTATATTCTCCCTTAGTGAGTAAACTACTACCAATTTATATAAATTTTAGATTCATTCCTCTTTTTCTCACCAATCCATCCATATTTTTTCCTCCCATTCGGTGTAAGAGATAGATCTACACAAAAGGATTTGGTTCAAAGAACTACATGTGGCTTGATTATTGACTCACAGGATGCGTAGTGACACTTGAATTTTCTATCTCAGATCCATCAACAAATATCTTTTCACCCCACCACATCTTATTTTCTAGTTCCCATCCATCATGTTCGTTTTTAACTTCCAAGTAACAAACAATGACTTTCTCCAAAGATATTTTCCATGTTGTACGACCATGAACTCTATCACCCCCTAGTATATGCATCATGACTTTAAAATATTTTCACCCATCCTATGGAATGTATAATTTTTCACTGGGATACATACTCATGTACAGTTTTACTTTCCCTTTTTAGGTATAGACAATACCCTACTACATTCAAAGCACCATGATCTTAAACTGGAATTGTAGTCAGTCCAAGCACTATAACCTTTAAAAAGTGTTCACTTTTGTATGTGTCCACTGATGTTTACATGGGACCGTATTTCAATCCATATCATGTTATAACTTGGATTTAGCTGATAAAAGTATACATCTACCACTTTTACTAATTGAATGACCTTAAAAGGAATGACCCGTGGTCCCCATTGAATTAACTTGAAAGGCATGCCCCCTGGTCTGAGCATTGTAAACTTAAACTAGTAGTACCATTAATATATCAAATGTACAAAAATAAAATTAATCTCCCCTATGGTACAATATATGTGAATTAAAATAATTATTCCCTATTTAGTCATAACTATGTGATCTTAAGGTAGTAAAATTTTGTGATCACTCTAGTCCTCTCTTTAGAGCATGATTGAGCCCTGTTTTCAAGAATCACATTAGTTCACATTTTATTTTAGACCACTGGATCTCATGTATTCTATTTTTTTGGTACACCATATTAATATTTCTATTAATGATGATGTATCCCTAATAGTTATCAAAATATTTATGGGAAACCATAGCTTTTATAAGAACACTTTTTATTCCTTGATTTGGATTGATATTTTGTCATCATTTTTTAATCTACTACCCTATGGAAACGACATAGTTCCCCATCCCCCCTCCCATCCAGGGTACACACCCTAGAGGAATCACCCTCGTTTTCAAAAAAACTCCCTTAAGGTGGTGAAATAATGCACCAATTTCAGCCCAACTCTAATCTAGGGTATACATCCTGGTGGAAAAAAATTTAGTTATATGGTATTGGATCCCATGTTTTGAATTTGATCAATGGTCATCCTTAACCTATCTGCCCCTCCACCATGTTGGTTAAGTCTTTTAGGGTCACAACATTCCTCTTTCCCTATTTCCTTTCTCATGTGAATTTATAACACTTTCAATGTTTCACCCCTATGTGTTTTATATATTGGTAGAGTAATTGGTCCTTTGGAATCACACCATCATCATTTCCCAATCCTCATCGGTTTCCTAAATGGTTTTAAATGAAAAAATCCACCCAAACCTATCTATCTCTATTGTGAACTATCATGTAATTGGGTTATATTTTATTTATATATTATTTCTCATATAAATAATGAATCTCTTGGGAGGATCTACACTTTCTAGGGATGTAGATCAACTCTCGAACCTTTCATCTTTTCCCCCAAATTTTATAAGAGGTAGTTTTATCCACCCACATGTATGGGTTGTGAAGACACACTGGAATATCAAAGGGAATGTTGTAATGAAAGGTATGTGATGATTAGAAAATATGGGAGGTGGCATGTGAAAATGATAAGGTTTCAAAAAATATGATGGAAATATGGAAATAAATGGATTTGGCCCAAAGTAATTCTGTCATATTTGTACGGGCCTTCAGGCCAAATTTGTAATGGTATTTGGGGATTAAATTTTAAGTATTGTAGGTAAGGTAAAGTTTACCTATAAAAAATAGGTTTTATGATTAAATAAAATATAGAATTATTGATTATAACCCACATGGGATTATAATATTTCAGTTTATTATTTCATTAATTAAATCAAGTAGGAATCGATTCAAAATAGGGAATTCAACCATGTAGAAATATTTATTATATTGAAAAAAATGCAGGGTTATGGAAAAACTATATCCACTAATTTGATAGAAAATCATATTATGGTTTCACCCTATCCATCACCTACTTAATATTGTATAGCCTTTGTTGATAGGAGTTAATAGCTTGTTGCAACCTGTCCAGCTCCACTAGCTCCGCCTCAGCCTATGGAAAAACCAAAGCAACCCATATCTAGAACCCATACCGTTATGCTAATCATCACTCTTTTGTGGATGATACATTTACCATTGAAGTATAAATGGTGGCTAGTTATTCCCTTATACTTGAATCATATTTCTCTCAAATCTTGAATATAGCTTGAGATGATGATTTATTTCCTCCCCATCAGTAATCTATTATTGAGCTACCTAAAGAGAATCTACGTTGTGAGCTATAGATGTATCCCTATTAGAATAAATCTATCATGCCTCCATATTCTCTTAATCAAATAGTAATTCTTTATACATTATGTGGATTTTATTTTATTCAACCCCACCATCACCCAAGTTCACCAACAAGTTGAAGATGCTTCCTACCTGGCCCACCATAAATCTTAGTTTTTTTTTGTAATGATCCCTCATACATTCTTCTAGGACCTGTTTTGGATATTCTGTTTGTCTTCGGCTATTTCTAGCCCTGCTTCATCCTCATATTCAAGCATTGTGATGTGTTTGGGGAATTTTATAAGTAATGGATATTGTTTTTTAACATTTGGCTCTAGCTCTGATAAATTATAATCTAATGTGTGAGGTGGTATTAGGTCACCTGTTTACTCCTTCATGGGTAGATGTTCCATTATCCCCCCCACAGGCAGTAGCTAAACCTCTATAATCACAATGGTTTATTCTAAGATAATTGATACCTACAAGTCCTTACATGTTTCAAATATGATTATGAGTTCACCATCACGAGTTGTTAATGCTTTAGGTTCATCATAAACCCCCTTAATAATTACATTACTGTTGAGTAGATCTTGTCCATTTGGTGTTCCAGGTTCCTACTCTTTTGATGTATACATATCCAAGGGATACAATACCACAAAAATTCAACATTATCTCAGAAAATAGAAGTAATAAATTCATGAAGAAGTGACTATATGAAGACATACATTTTGTGTAGAAGGTTCTGAGGTAACAATCTGTTGGGAAGGACAGGGTCTCAGAGGAAACACTCTAATAAATATTGGTATCTACTAGTAGGGTAATATCCAAAGTACTGGAGAGAGGTTCAAACACTCATTACTTCTTAAATTTAATATATTTCACAACATCCACCATAATATACTCTTCAATTTTATATGATGGCATAGAATAAGAGAATTAAATGAGTTAGTACAAAATTTCAACAATAATCAAAGGATAGGAGAGAGTTAGAGTGTACCTATCTAATATCAAGAGAATCATCTTGTCAGCTTCTTTAGTAACCACAATAATTGGTGGATAAAGGTAACCCTATAGCATTAGGTGGAAATATTACTCTTAATTATTGTATGTATGGGGGGTTTTTGTCACACCCCCTCAATACATACTCCAAAAGATTATTTGAATCCTCATCTTTCTCCTGACTCACTAATTCCTATACAAGCTTGTGAATATAAATGAGTACTATTTAGATTTGACCAGTGATGTTATAGTAATCATAAGTTTGGTAAAATTAGTAAATCAAGCATGATCACTCCTAACTATACATGGGTGGAGTCTCCTAACCATTCTCAAAATACCCCTTCACTCTTATATTATTTCATTAGAGATTTTATCACTAAAATCTATAACTTTCTTATCCTCTATTGATTTTTCACCTTATAATACTTCTCTAGGTTTATATCTGAGAATCACATTCACCCAATTAGTGAAGAGATTTCACTCAATGTTGATGTGTAGTAAGTCCTCCAGATCCTAGAGATAGGTCATCAGTTCCACCTGGGGCACTGTGAGTGAAACTTCATAGAGCTCAAGGACAAGTTGGAATATCTTGGTTGTTTGAGGCTTCACACATACTATCCTTCATGAGTATTGTGGCTACATCATTTCCCATGGTTTCTGTTTTCTAAGAAAAATGTTTCATTTTTTTATCTATAGACTTCCTTGTAGATAATTCCAAATATCTTTCCTAAAAATAGCCTCTACGTTCCTAGAGGTTTTTCCCTATTACTAAAATCAATTTTTGGGGAGCGTTTGAACAATGAGTGTGATCACACTAAGGCCTCACCTAGGTGGTCTGTGTAAGTCCTTAGAGCTCCCTCACCAACTTTATTCATTTATATGGGAACCCCCTTTCTTAACTAATGATCTCCCCTATCCACGATGTTCCCTTCGGCCTACTGCATCCAAGAATAGTCCATTAGCTCTTCTTAGATCATTGGTTGATTAGGAATTTCAATAGGGTATGTTTTTTTCTAGATTTTCACATAATCTCATAGTATCCTGATTAGAGTATCGAATACCATTATTATAACCCTTTCACTGATCCCCTTATGAGAAATCATGTACTAAATCTATCAGATGACTATAGAGTGGTTCTGAAAAACAATTCTCATGTACACCCATTTTATTTGTCATTGGAGGTAGGGGAAATGATTTACAAAATAGTGTGGGGTGTATGTTTCACATATAGTGTTATCGTCAATGTGTCAATCTAGTACCCCACCTCTAATGGTAAACAAGTATAATCTATAATCAACGGTGCCTAGACCATCATCTATAATCCACCCAATCAACATGTTGGATAGAGTGACGATAAAATGAATGTGTAACCCAATAAGAGTGATCACTTCAGTTCCATTAGTCTACAGAGGTCAGATACGAACTATGTTATGTAGTGATGGGATGAAGTTGTTATCTAGAGGTGTTTGGGCTTGGGTATTCATACCCCCAAACTGTATAGTGATACACCCATATAAAAACTAAAATGTGTCACAAAATACATTGTGGTGAGTTCCCCCTATATGATATAAATCAATATATATTAGTGATTAGACAACACTTGGAATGTTAGGCTTATCAGATACCCATTATCTAATAGAATCTCTATGATGAATGTGTTGGGCCTCACACCCATGTGGGAGTTACTAACCAGAAGTAAACTTATTCTAAGGATGTCCATCTAAAAGAAAATCAGTTCAAAATCAAGGGCATGGTTATTCAGACTAAATTTCCATTAAATGTATTGGAAAAATTCTAATAGTTTCTAGTATAACCTGTGATTATAGTGTGATTTTGATCATTTCCACTACTTTAGACTCCTTCATATTTTATCACAAGTTATATTGAGGTAGATATTGAATCATGTCTTGAACAAGATGTCTGGATGAATGTGAGGTGTTTTATTCAATATATCCTAGAATACCCCCAATACTTCCATCATCGGCAATAGAATCTACTATTGTATTTCTTATGAATTTTTAGATGGCTTGAATTCATCATACATCCAATTGATAATAAGGATCCCTCCGATCATGTAAAGATTCCAAAGGTTGATCCTTACTTTTCCATGGTGTATATAGAACATGTTTGTATCTATAAATCCTATTATTAAAAAATAAAACATGAAGTATGGATGCTGTTAAACATTGAATAAGGAGTTATTCACTTCCTTTCATACATTTTGACACTATGAATGAATCTAAAAAATCCCTTCATGTCTGGCAGACCCAATAGACCCATGGTCACTCATCAATGAAGTTTCCTCTTGGAAATAAGTCTTAGTCGTCTATCTAGCCTAGGTGTCTATCTGTTATACTCTATTATAATATTATGGAAGTTTGTAAATGGTAATCTTTGACATTTGGAAGTTCTCTATTGATAATTCTCAGGGGATTCCAGAGCATATAAGCCAAAATCGGGTTGTGTTCCCTTTCAACAATTTGAATGACGGTGATATTGTATTATACATATCCTGGTGAGTTTCTGAACTAATGGATAAGGGTGTATATGATGGAATTTGGGATCATTGTTCCATATTGAAGACAGAACCTATATCATAGAAATCTATTACATGATGTTTATTTCTTCTTCTCTTCAATCAACATGTCCACAAGAGTTTGATTAAGAGTTTGGAGTTGATTGCTTGATCCAAGCCTAATATTATCATCCATATCCCTCTTCTGAGGGGTAATAGACTTATAATTTTTAGCGTCCACTTAGTGAGTTATTGAAGAATGATCCAACTTCTGTTCGTGAAACTATGTTTAGGAAAATTCACCTTACATGAGTATCGGGTGATGAATTGTTAAATTATCCTTCGCATAACTCTGATCATGTAAATTGGTTCATGTAAAATTTAAGTAGTGAAATTGTCAAGGATCTCTAGCCTAGGAATTTAAGTAAAATATAATCACCACAGAAATAGAGGTATCACCAAACTTCTAAAAGATATCATGGTCTAATTTGAGGTCCTTGACCTTATTTGTAGGTTGGGATTTTGCTCAAGTTTCATGGATTTAGAGGATAAATTTCTGAAAACTCAGTGATTTTGTTAGAATTGAATACTTCTATTATTTATTGAAAACCATTATATGTGGTTCATTTTTTATAATTAAAAAAATGAATCCAAGAAGGTTCTAGGAGGAAATTAAACTAAAATAATAAATTTTAGAGAAAATTATAGATTCTCATGTAACTCGAGTTGCATGTGTCCAAAACCAAATCTGCTCTAAAAATACAAAGTTACATAGGTGTAGTTTCATTCTATGAAATTTATAACGAGGTACCACATTAAGGAAATATTACTCAAGCACACAAGATCTTTTACAATATAATAAATTTCATGATATATGGGCCTATGAATACCCATTAGATTTCTATTTCTTGGGTCCAGGTTCAAACATTGGATTTTGGGGAAACTAAAGCTCTCAACACATGTAACCTCAACCTCCAAACATCATGAAACCAATCCAACCCTCCATGGAACCCTGTGGGAGAGAAACTTATGAGAATTACCTCATGTAAACCCTTCAAAGTATTTTTTGCATTTGAGGTGTTCTTGTGCAACTCCCTTACATGAATAATGAACTTCATTAGAGTCTTAAATCTTTCACAATCCATGGTTCAATGAAACACTTATCTTTCATGAAAAGAATGCCATAAAACTCCATTTGACCCCCCCCCCATGAGATACACTATCATAAAATTTAAGGGAATATAGGACCCACATCCATAAAATTTGGAAAAAATCAAGCCAAAATCTATATGCACAACCATTATCATAGAGTCTTACACCCCAATCATTTACAGTAATCATGGATTAGGGAGGAATCCATGCATATTTCCTCAAATAATAGGAATATTCCTATTGTGATGTGTAATACATGTAACCTAACATTATGTGATTCATCTTCTAGGTTGGATACAATTTTGAAGAATTAATATAGAATCCCTACTCAATTCTTTGACATCATTTCTTTTATGGAACAATTATCCTCACCAAATTACATTAAACTACACAGACTAATCCTACAACCCAACCTTAAACTATGAAACTCAAAATATGTGGGTTTTGTTTCTAGTTCCAAAAATATACCTAAGATAACTCTATAAGGATCAATCCTGACATCATCACCATTCCATATCCCCTAAAGAGGTGGTATCTCTGATTCCTATTCATCTTTTAGGAGTACTTAAAACTTATAATCATTCCCATGAAATATTAAAATATAAGCTTCTCAACTGGAATTTAAACCATGAGAATCCCCATGGGACATTAAAATGCGAGCATACCCAAAGTACATTAAACTATTAGTATCCCTATAATACATTAAACCATGAATTTCCTCCACTTGACATAAACCATGAATGTCCCCATACGATATTAAAATATGATAAACATTATAGTAATTTAAACTATGGGTGACCATATAGGAATTTAAATCATGAACATTTTACATGGTAAATCAAAATGTGAGCATCTCTATGGGACTTAAAACCATGTGTGTCCCTTCAAGACTTTAAACCATGAGAATCCCCATGGGACTTTAAACCATGAGCATCCCCCTAGGAATTTAAAATATGATCATCCACATAGAACATTAAACCTTGATTATCCCCATGGAAATTTAAACCATGATCATATCTATAGGACTTTAAACCATGAGCATCCACACAAGTCTATAAATCATGATCATACCCATATGATTTCAAAATTTAAGCATTATAATAGGACTATAAATTGTGATCCCCCTTATGTGATGAGAATAAAATTACCTAGGTGATGATCAAAGAATAATCCACCCAAAAAATGCATCAAAAATCCATACACCCAAATTTGATCGGCATGTGATCCCCCGTGAAGAAATAATGTGATTCCTTATGTATTGATAATGGGATTTCTTAATGATCCAAGATGAGGTATATAAAGTAACATTTAGATTTCCAAAATGCTAAATAGAATCATCCCCTTCAACTAAATGTGTTCATCCTACCAAAATAGTAAGTAATGTAATTATCTAATATCTACATGAAGATGGTATTGAGAATGAGATTTATGAGTATGTCTTAAATATATGAGGGAGTCTCATACTTGGTAAAAAAAATCCTCATAGGGAAGTGATGACATCCCATACTCCTATATTGATCTAGGTTTCATTATCATCACCCTAATGGTGATAGGCCAACCGCCTTTGGAAAGAGGGAATTAGAGACCAATATTGCCACTATTATCAACATAGTCCAATATTGAGGTTCTTGAGGAAAGTATCAGAAATGACCAATGTCAATTTGTGTCATGGTCTTCCCAAATTTGAGTTCACCTAAGAGTTATAAGGCCTTACATGGGATCCTATTTGACCAGGTCAACTACATGGGTTCCAATTTATATAGGTAACCAACCTGGGTTCCCATTCTCTTATGGATTCTATTTGAGTTCATTAGAATGGTTATAAACCATGAAACTTTACCTCTTTTCAATCATATTTTTTTCAACCTTCAAAGTAACACTTTTGGGCCCAACCCAACTAATTTGGTACATACCACAAACCTTTCAGGTATGGTCAGGAATGATGTGTGTAAAAATACCAAAAATATCTACCTGGATCCAAAAAATACCTTGAGTGAATATATTCTTCATATGTTCCTAGAAAACCTTGAGTTGATATACATCTCTTGGATCCTAAAATTCCTTGTGTTATGAAACATATATTTTTTCCCAAAACATACCATATATTGAGATTTTCCTCTTAGTATCCCCAAACACCATAAGTTGAGATTCTTATCTTGGTTTCCAAAAACACCTCTAATAATGATTCTACACATAGTTTTATAAAACACTATAAGTCTAGATCATCCTATTGGTTTCCAAAAACACATTGACTTAATAGACTCTTATTGGTATCCCAAAATATCTTGAGTTGAGACACTCCTCTTGGTTTCCCAACATGCCTTGAGTTTAGATTCTCCTCTTGGTTCCGAAATTACCTTGAGTTGAAATACTTCTCTTGGATTCCTAAAATAACTTGAGTTTATATTATACTCCTGGTTTCCCAACATATCATGATATGATGTCCTCTTCTTGGGTTCTTAAAATACCTTGATTGGAGATTATCCTTTTGGTTTCCCAAAATACTTTGAGTTGAGATTATCTTCTCTATTACCCAAAATCACATGAATCGATATACTTCACTAGGTACCCAAATATTAATTTACTTGAATCATCTATCAAGTAAAACCATAAATGTTTTCTTTAGAATAATTCCTACATAAAACCATTACTAGGTAACTTTCACCTCATATTCTACTCCATGTGAAATTAAACTACTTGGAGAGTTTCATGGATACATGGCCTTAAAATGTTCCACTATAGTTATTGTAACATAACCATAAAATGTATAATGTTCATGTTATAAATAAACTTCTTGGGTTTTGATTCACTTTATAGGGATATGTAGGAATATCCTATCATGGGCCCAAACCCTTCATCATAACACCTACTGCCTCATTTCATTGGATCTCAATGCCACCTTTGATGGAAATAAATTCCAATGTGCCTTCATGTATGAATTTAAACTAGATATTATTTAATTATTTAAATTATTTGATATATAATATAATTTCCATGTGAAATGTTATCTTAGATTCATGTAATCAGTTAATTAATTTCATAAAAGAGTGATGAAAAATATTACATGGAGGCATTTCATGAACATGTCTTAAATCTATAAGATAATCCAAAACTATGAAATAATATCCTCTAAGAGATGAGAAGACCTCCCATCCACTTATTTGATAAAAGTTTCCATCATAACCACCCTAGGTGATCAAGAGGTTAATAAACTTTGTAAACAGGGGGAGTTCAGTGAGACCATAAATGAAAATAATGGACTTTCAAAAAAAAACATAAAACACACCTACCAATTGATATAGTAGGGAATGATAATGAGCCAAAATCTCTTGCTATTAAACCCTTTTTGGTCATAAGAATATCCTACTCTTCTATATTTTTTTGATAGTTTTATTGAATTTTTTAAACAAAACTTGTCATCTATAATATTTTCCATAGTCTATATAATTAATTAGATTATCCATTTTGATGATCAAGTCATATATTTTCATCTTATAATCTAAAAATTCTCGTGATATTTCAATGTTTCCACCCATGATCGAGTAGGATTGAAACTAAAATACTTGATTAGTTCTATTAAAAAGTGGTGTATTAACTTCAATGGATTATAGAATCAATTATTTTTACAGTCCCAATTAATAATCTAATCACATAGAGATAAATGAATGTGATTCTATAGTATCAAATAATATAGAAATAATTATATAATCTATTAAGATTATAAATCACACTTTAAAAGGACCAGTATCAGTATTATACACCTCTTATACTTATTCTATTGAAAATATTTTCCCCTTACTCTTCTAAAGTGTTGGATTGTACTTTTTATAAGTACTTTCCACCCTTCCATAAGTTATATATTCATATTTCATTTGTACATTATTCTCCACTTTAAACTAATCACTTATTTTAATGAAACATTGTTACATAACCGAGATAAATGGTTATAAAATATCATGAAATAAACCTCATCACCATATTGAAACCATGTAACATGTTTATTTAATCAATTTTAATTTTGGGGTCCTTTATTTCAACATTGGAAGAACTCAATTGGTACCATCTCAATGAAATTCGAACAGACACTAAAGTAATTCTTACCTCTACCCACCTGAGAAATAAAAGAAACGACCTTACATTTATTTTCAATATATTTCTCTTTTTAAACCATTATACTAACCCCATATTTATAGATATGTGTATTATGTATAATAACCCTCAGACGAATCTCTAGTCATAGTCATATATCAAATATTTTCACCTTAACCATTTCATTAATTACTAATTTGTCTGCATGCTTCATCGGCTCAATGAATTTTTATGTGTAATTCATAATGAGAATTATCTACTACTCAATAAAAGTGGTAACTCTATAGATACATCAAACTTTAAATCTCCTAGTTGGTATTTGTAACAACCCAACATTCTAGTACATAATTATTTATAAATAAATTTATTTTCTTCGATATCTTGTGATACACACAACATCGAGTCTAAATAAACCATAATACCATTATATCCTAGCCATTAAATCGTTGTTATAAATAGGAATAACCAAAATTTAAAAATATATAAAATGGTTCTATATAATGAAAATATATTGATAAATAAGTACTCAATTTTTAGTAATGTCACTATATGCTTCAAAAATACTTTTTCATCAAAAAATGTTTTTATTGATATTTGTGATAAAACAATATATTTATATCCTTACACTTATAGAAAATTTATTTTAAAAAATTAACTTTATATTTTAAATTTTAATATCAAAATTATCTGAGGGCGATGTTTTGAAAATCTTATGAAGATATTGATTTTTTGATGAATAGTGAAAATACAGATTTTTATTAAAATTTGTATTTTTCAATGTATTTACAAAATTAAATTATTATAAAATGGTTTTTAAAGTAAAATTAGTTCATTTATATTATTAATATCATAATTAAATACATTATAATAAATTTTATGTTGTATTTTGAAAAAAAAACTTTTTAAACATCAAAAAACAATTTTTTATGGAAGTCTTATTTTTATCACATTTTGGGGGTTTAGTTTTAAATTAAATTATAAAAATTATGTTAATTGAATTTGATAAAATATATTTAATATTTTTATTCAAAATTAATAAATATTTTAATGATTCTTCATTAATTTTGTTTATCATAATGAACAATTAAAATATAAGAAATATATCATTGTGGTTAAGGTTAAAACGAGTTTAGCAGGGGTTAAACCAAAAGATAAGGGTAATGTTACCAATAAAAATTTTATAAATCCTATTAGATGTAAATGTTTTAATCAAATAATATCCCACCTTTGAGCCTCTTTTCATTTAGATTTATTTTTCTTGAGAATGGGTTTTTAAAATTTTAATGTTTTAAGAAATTTCATGTGTGACATCTCCCCCACTTATAAAATGACACCCCCAACACCCTTTTATTTACAACACTTTGATCCTTAAATATTACTAAAACCATGAAAAGTTATCTTATAAACTTACATATCCATGAATTAGGGGTTTTTTATTCATAAAAGACCATTTCAGGGGTCTTTAAGAATGGATCTAAAAGAGGCCAACTGAAATAAAAGTAATTGTCTTACCCCACCTCTTTCAGTTAATTTCTTGTTCTAACTCATACAAATTAGTGGTATTAATCATAAAATAAAAATTAATAGACATTAAAATACTGAAATTTTATTATTTTCATGAAACCACTATTATCCACCCTCCATTTCATTAAATGGGAAGTGAAAGTATCACTCATGGGTATATGTTTACTACCGCCTCCACATATCCATACAATTCATTTTCCATCACCATATTCATTGGAAGGTTATTATGGTGGGTTTAATGTTTATATATGATATATATTATATAATTATTATTATGTAATTATAATATTGTATTTACCTTCTTACCTTCCTATCCATTGGAAAATGATAACATCGCTCATGCAAACGTGTGGACTACCACCGCCATGAAGTAATGTGATTTGTTTTTTATTTTAGATTTACATGGATGGTAATAAGATTAGATTTAATGAATATATATGATATATATAACATAATAATTATTTTATAAAATGAATTATTTTTTATCATCCTTTTTTCTATACATAAAAAAGTTAAAACAGCGTTCATTCGTACGTACGACCTACCGTCTCCATGAATGGTGTAATTCATTTTTCTATCTCTAACTTCTATGAATTGTTATAAATAAATATATAATTAATATATATGATATTAATATCATTATTAAAAATTAATATATGATTTAAACATGATAAAATTATAAGGATAGAAAGTACTAAACTGAAATTCTCATGAAAAAACAGTTAACACCCAAAAATGATGATTTTAATAAAGAATTATTAATAAATGGGTGATGAAATGTTATACGTGGGACATATATGATATTATAAATATTTAAACTACCATTTTATATTATTAAAAAACAATTTAATTTATTATATGGTTGGTTAAATTGCTTTCAAATATATTCAAACTATGGGTAAGGGTTTATCTTCTCATATTGTCTTCTTTGAGACATAAGGTATATTGTGAATATATATTATTTTATTAGGTGAAATAGAGGGATTTTCAAATTTTATATATTTAATATAATTATTTTCATTATATTTGATGTTTCATTTGAATTTATTATTTCATGGGGATTCTGATTCAAAAGTTATCAAAGTGTCAAGGTATTTATGTTACAATCTCATTGTGTGTTAGTATTTTTAATGATTTAGTTTCTGGTGATGAAATTTTATAACCTATATCTCAAGAATAAAATTAATTTTCTTATAATATGGTTTTCATGATATTAAATTTTTTCATTTAATTTTCTTCTTTTTATGAACTCAAGAGGCCAAAAGAATGTTTTTAAGTAAAACCCACCTTATTTCTCTCTTTAGATGAAATTAATTTTTCTTTCACATGCATGATTTCTAAAAATATTTTCAAGAATTATTTTTATATTATCCTATAATTTTTTAAATTAATTTTTAACAATGATAAAAAAATTTAAAAAAACATTAAATATAATCTTCAATAATTTTATTAATGAGAGAGATTTAACATTTTCCCAAAAATGTGAAAGGAAACATTGTTTTAATGTACTACGCATAAAAAATTCCATCATTCATGAAAAATAAATTATTTCAAGATAAATTTTCATGTTTAAAAGGTTATTTTAAATGAAATTTTTTACCTTAATATTTGAGAAATTTTTAGATTTTAAATAAGTGATTTTAAATTGAAAAGGGTATTTTCCTCAAGAAATGTTCTAGTGATCTTCTAAAGGCATTTTTCGTCTATGATAACATAATTTTATGTTACTTATAATTTACTGGGGATATGATCTAATTATATCATACACATTCATTATTTTTATATCTTATGATAAAAATTATTTAAAAATTATTTTTTGAAATTCATTTATTTCCCATGGACTAATAAGTTATGATGAAACCTCTATGAAAAATATTTCTTTTCCATGGTTTATTCTATTATAAAATGATGAAATGTTTATGAAACCCATATTATTTCCATGTTTTATTCTATGATAAATGTTTTTTGATATGTTTTCACACATATGTATGATTTAAATTATGTTATGGTTGGGCCTGAAATTATATATTCCTCCAATGGATTGGGAAAAGATATATATCTCATGAGATAATTAGATCTAGAATGGGGATTGAACCATGTTATGTAAGGTAATATATCCACTAAAATATTCTTGAGAGAAAAACTTGACTAAGGATAATATGTAATGGGGAGTGAACCCGATCCATAATGATAGTCTTGAAATTAATTCTTGAATAAGGAAATGATTTTTTATTCTTGTGTGTTTGCCAAAAACATATATATTATGAAAATTTTATGCTCTCATGGATCATGTTTTTTATTCCTTTATGATTCATATCTTATAAACCACCAATATTTATAAAATGACTCAATATTATGATCTATCATATATAGGGTATCTTTTTAAAATGTTAATATCATGTTATTATACCCTTATACTCATGTTATGTTTAAGTGATCATTGATATTTCCCTTATATAACCTTACCAACCATATGAGATCACCCTTTATTATACTTCCTTTATCCATGTAATAGACAAACATTTTAAATATGATATGTATAATAATGATTCTAGTTATAATGAACTAAGTGGGAGATGGTATATATCTTTTGTGAACCAATTGTGTATGTATCCAACTTTCCAAATATACTAAACCTTTACAGTTCTGGCATGGATTGTAATATTATGTAATGATTATTCATATAATATGAATTGATATTTATATATGAAATGAATATGTTGATGTAGTTGGTATCATAGCAGGGTTTAGTTAATATTTAGAGATTGGTATTAGAAAACTTTATTGAAAACATAGAGATAAGTCTAAGTATGGTATAATATCCAAATGTTTTGGAAATGAATATATTATGTTATTTTACTAAAAATACATTATTTTTTGGATACTATTACTGGACATCATTTTAGAATAGATACACTTAGGAGGAATAACCCTAAAAATAGTTGGTTGAGTATATCTTGACCATTATTCTAGTTCAGGATGGGTGCTACCTTACTGCTCACCTGGTTTGACACTCTTGTGGGATATGCTTAGGTTAACTCACATTTTCTTTATAAACCATTATAAAGGATTTTAATAGATGATGATCATAGATAAACTAGGTTAAAACTATGTTTCCATAGATTAAAAATAAGATATTTTGATTTAGACATCCTATGAATAAATTTTCATGATTAATCACACTAATTAATAATTATTATTGTTCATTCTAAAGATTTTAGTATTAGTAAGTGTTTAAAGGTTTAATGATAATTTTAAGGTGGTAATAGGTATGCACAAATATTTAAGTTCTCTATTTTATCTTAGTTATATGTGAACCTATATTTTTAAAAAATTCTCAAGGAATATTAATTCATATCCTTAATTACTAGATATTTAATTATCAGTGTAAACTTGTAATGGTATGATGATTGCATCTCAAGTATATGATTCTTCTCTAATTGAAGTGTTTAGTAATATGCTTCATGTAAATCTTAATATCCTACCCTAGTTGAATTTGATATTATCTTAGTCATGTATTTTCTTTCTTTACATAAATACCACATCAATTTCCAATTAAGAGAAGTTACATTTGATATTCATGAACATCCTATGATTTTATATTTGGGAAATGATAAATATGAACATCCAATGTAAATTTCATCCATTTAATTGGTCTGGATTCATATTAAAATGCGGTTTTTATCTTAGATGGATGAGTTGAAACTCAAAATTTAATAAATACATATTGTATGGAATTTTTTTTGATGTCTTTCCAGAATAATTTTATATTCTTTTTCTGAATATTGATGTTGCATATTCAATTGAACTCATATCAGTTTCAATAACTATTTCAAAGAATCCATATAGAATGACCCCAATTATGTTGCAGGAATTGAAAAATAAATTCTAGGAGAATTTTATAATTGATTCATTTGGATAAGTGCATCACCTTGGGGTTCACCTATTCATTTTTTTAAGAATAAAGATAGATCAATGTGACTATGCATTTATTATCAGGAACTGAACAAGATAACTATCAGGAATAAGTATCCCTTTCCCTATATTGATGAATTTTTCTATCTATTATAAGGTGATCAATATTTTTCCAAGATTTATCTTCAATATAGATATTTTCAGTTGATGTTGAAAAGTGAATACATACCCAAGAAAGCATGTTATATGAGATATGGACACTATGAATTTATAGTAATTTCATTTCATCTTACTAATTTTCCCAAAATCTTCATGGATTTAATGAATAAAGCATTTAGATATAACCTTGATCAATTTTTTGTAGTATTTATAGATGATATAATTTTATATTTAAAGAGTGATGAAGATCATGAAAACAATTTTAGGGTTTTTCTAAAGACCCTGAGGAATGGTCAGTTATATGAATAATTTTCAAAGTGTGAATTTTAGCTATAGAAAGTTCCATTTTTTATGTCCTATAATATCATAAGAGGTTATATTGGTGAATCTATCAAAGAGGTAATTTATTGAATGATGGACCGTACCAACCGCAGTTATTGAGATCCATAGTTTTATTGTTTTTTATGAATATTATTGATGCATTAGGGATAATTTCTCATGGATGTCCAACTCACTTAGGAAATTAACTCAGATGGTATCCAAGTTCCTTGGGATAGATGAATGTGAGTAAAATTTCAAGGAACAGAATTTAATGTTGGTTAGTTCACCAATGCTTATACTACCATAGAGTGGATAAAGGTTTTTAATCTATAATGATGCATAAAATAAGGTGATGTGATGTTTCCTCATGCAGAATGATATGGAAATTTCTTATGCCTCATTCCAATTGAATTTTCATGATTAAAGTTATCTAACTCGTGATTTAGATTTAGATGTGGTGATTTGTGGGTTAATGATATGGAAGAATTGTCTTTATAAAGAAATATGTGATATATATAATGACCATAAAAGATTAAAGTATATATTCACTAATAAAAAGATCAATATGAACCAGATAAGATAGTTGGAGTTGATTAAATATTATGACTACTCAATACATTACCACCTTGGGAAAGTAAACAAGGTGGAAGATGCTCTGAGTTGAAAGGATCGTTCTATCTTATCTATGATGTGACTAAAACATGATCCAATATTAATGGATTTTAAAAGTATGGATATATAAATACTAAATTAAAGGTAGAAATATTATCTTGCTAAAATGATTGTCTTACCATCTATCTATGTAAATATGGAAAAGGCCCAAAAACGAAGATGTGGAACTATAAAAGAAGGTGATTTTTTTAGTTCAGTGTTGATTATGTTATAATGATAATCCATAGGAACATAGTATGTTTCCCATTAAAAAAATGAAGAAGAATTTTTTTTGGTGAATCTCATAGTTCATCATTATCTATTCATCCTAAAAGTGTGAAGATGTATAGTGATTTGAAAGAGTATTTATGGTGGTAAAACATTAAAAAATATATTGCCAAATATATATCATGGTGATTGGTATGTCATATGTTAAGTTTGAGAGATAGAAGTATAAGGGGATGTTACAACCATTACCCATACCAGAATGGAAATGGGAAAAACCACCATCGATATTTTCATCAGACTATCCAAAGCATATAAAGGCCATTATTCTATTTATTTTTATTCGATCACCTTAAAAAATCAACACGGTTAATTTCAATAGGAGATGACTTATCTCTTTATATTTTTTCAAAAATATATATTAAGGAAGTGGTATGGTTCTATAGAGAACCCCATTATATTGTATCTAATTGGGATCTAAGGTTTACGTAAATGTTTTGGATAATCCTTCAAAATTATTTAGATTAAAATTTTATTTTTAGTACTTATTATCATCCTAAAAAATATTAGTAGTCTGAGAGAACCATTCAAACACTATAAGATATGCTGAGATCTTTTTTATAGATTTAAATGGTGTTTGGATTCAAAAACTTCCTCTAGTCAAGTTTTCTTACAACAATGGGTTTCTCTAAATCATTAAAATAGGTCATTATGATGCTAGTTTAGAAATAAAACATAATGATATGAAGTTGTAAAAATAAATCTATTGTAGCTTGATCTTGATGTGGAAATTTAAGAGAAAGTTAGATCCATTAAGCAGCACATCAATGCATCTTAGAGTTGATAGAAAAGTTATACTGATAATCATCAGAAAAATTTAGAATCTGATGTAATTGAGTTGTTATTACTATGAATTTATCCACGAAATAAGGTTATGAGATTCAAAAATAAGGGAAATATGATCCCTGTTTATATTGGCCACTTTGATATTCTTGATCAAGTAGGGATGGTAGCTTATTTATTGGCACTTCCACCAAAAATCTCATAAGTTCTTGATGTGTTCCATGTATCTCTTATAAGTAATTACATACATAAACTTTAACATGTAATGAACATAGAGGTTATACCATTGGAGAAGGACCTTCACTATGAAGAACAATCGGTAGAAATATTAGATCACAGAGATAAATTTCTATGGAATAAGACTACTCACTTGGTTAAAGTACTGTGGTGGAACCATAAATTTGAAAAATCTACATAGGAACCCAAGAATGTGATGAAAAAAAGATATACTAATTTTTTTTATCACAGTGACAGAAGTTTTATGGAGAAATTCATTTTAATGGGGGGTATAATATAACACCTGGATATTTTATGACATAATTATTTTTAAATAAATTTAATTTCTTTGATATCTTGTGATACACACAACCATGAGTCTAAATGAACTGTAATACCATAGTAACCTAGTCATTAAATTGAAGGTATGTATGTAATAACCATATGTTAAAAATATGTATATATGTTTTAGATAAAGTAAATATATTGATAAAAATGTACTCAATTTTTAGTATAGTCTTTGTATGCTTCAAAAATACATTTTTCATCAAAAATGGTTTTTTCCTTTTTATGAGAGAATAATATAAATTATTTTTGCTACTTTTAGAAAATTTATTTGAAAAAATTAAATTAAATTTTGAAATCATCATGTCAAAATTATCTTAGAGTTAATTTTTGATAATTCTCTTAAAAGATTTATTTTTTGATGAATAGTGAATAATAATATATTTTATTGAAAACTGTATTTTCTTTTAAAGAATTTACAAAGTTACAATTTTTTGAAATGGTTTTAAACGTAAAATTAGTTCATTTATAATATAAATAATACAATTAATGTAATTTTAATAAAATATATGTTTTATTTGGGTATAAAAATGTTTTAAACGTAAAAAAACATTTTTTTTGGAAAACATATTTTCATCAATTTTTACGGGGTTAATTTTATATTAAATTTATCCACTTCATAGATTTAAATTTTATAAAATATATTCAATATTTGAAATCATTATGTAAAAATTTCTTAATAAGGACACTTTAATTTTTTTTCATAACGAATAGTAAAAATAGTAAAAATTTATCATTGTAATTAAGGTTAAAATGTATTTACCGAGAGTTAAACCAAGTGATAAGGGTAAATTTTTCAATTAAAGATTTTTAAATCCTATTGTATGGTTATATTTTTAACAAATAATATCCCTCCTTTTAAACTCTCCATTTAGAATAATTGTTTTGATAACGACTATATTACATTTTAATATTTCAATAAATTCCATGTGTGTCCTCTCCCCCATTTATAAAATGACACCCCCTTATAATATTTACACCACATTGATCCTTATAGCTTAAAAAAACCCTACCCAATTCTCTTATAAAAATCCTTATACATGAATTAGAGTTTATGTTGTTTTTAAAATACCATTCAAAGGGTTCTTAAGAAATGATCTAAAGGAGGCCAACTCAAAGAGAGGAAATCGTCTTAACAGACCTCTTTCAAATTTTTCTCATTATACCTACTCCAATTTTCTGTTATTTAGAAAAAATTAATTAATTATGTATCGTAAACGAACTAAAATTTTATTCTTATCATTAAACCACCATTATCCACCCTCTATTCCATCAAATGTTAAGTGAAAGTATCGCTCATGCGTATGTGTGGACTACCACCTCTACGTAGTGATGTAATTCATTTTCCATAAATATATTACATGGATAGTTATTATGATGGTTATAATGTTTATATATTATATTTATGATATAATTATTCTTATATAATTATAATATCATATCTACCTTATTACATTTTCATTCATTGGAGAACAATAATGTCGCTCGTTCGCACGTGTAGGCCACCACCTCCACGATGCGATGTGATTCATTCTTTTTAAAATTTACATGGATGGTAATAATGATATATTTAATGAATATATATGATATATAGGATATAATAATGATTCAATAAAGTTAACTTAGTATTTAACATTCTTTATTTATATCTGTTGAAAAGTGAAAACAATGTTCAAGCGTATGTTCAATCTACCATCTCCATGAATGATTTTACTCATTTTTTATCTAAAACTTTAATGGATGATTATAAGTATATATATATAATGAATATATATGATATTTATATCATTATTAATATTCTATATATTATGTAACCATGATAAAAATACAAGGATCGTAACTACCGAACTATAAGTTTTTTGAAAAATGAAATAATTAACACCTGAAAATGATGTTTTTAATAAAGTATTATTAACAAATTTGTGTTGAAATGTTATAATTGTATCATATATGATATTATAAGTATATAAATTACTATTTTATATAATTATATTAAATTAAAATTTATTACATAGTATGTTAAATCTCTTTTGAAGCAAGTTAAACTTGAGGTAAGGGTTTATCATCTCAAATTATCTTCTTTGGGACATATGTTATGTTGTGTGCCTATATTATTTTATGAGGTGTATATAAATACGCTTTCATATGATATATAATTAATCTCATTATTTTCATGACTTTTAACATTTCATTTTATGTTATTATTTCATGCATCTTAGGATTCAGAAGATACCAAAGCGGTAAGGGATTTATTTTACAATCTCATTGTTTATCATGATTGTTTATGATTAAGATTATAATGATTAAATTTTATGACCCATAACTAATGAATACAATTAATTTTATTATCCCCTAGTTATTTTTCAAATTAAGTGTTTTCCTTTAATTTTTCACTATTTTTGTTCTCAAGAGACCAAAATATTTTTTTAAGGAAGCATACTTTATTTCTCTCTTCACTCGAAAATAACTTTTCTCCCATAACAATATCTTATAAAAAAATAAATAATATTTTATATATTATCCTGTAATTTTATAAATTAGTTTTTATTAATTATTTAATTTTTAAAAATGGTTTAATTAGAATATTCTTTCACTTTTCCAAATGAGTTACTTTTGACTTTATACCGAAAATGTGAATAGAATCATTGTATTAATGTACTTGGCATGAACAAAATTTCCATCTGTCATGACAGATTAATTATTTTAAGATTCGTATACAAGTTTACAGTGTTATTTTGAAATAAATTTTTTTACTTAGTATATGTGAAATTATTATATTTCAAATAAGTGATTTCAAAGTGAAAAGTGTATTTCCCTCAAGAAATGTTCTAGTGGTATTTTAAATGATTTTCTCATCTATAACAACATTTTTTATGTTATATATGATTTAAATGGTGTATAATCTAATGATATAATCAACATTAATTCTTTAGATGGATTATGATGAAATGTATTTAATAATTATTCTATAAAATCTATTTTATTTCAGTGGGTTAAGGAAGTTATGATGAAACCTATATGAAACCCATTTCTTTTATGTAGGTTATTATATGATAAAATTATAAAATATTTATGAAACCCATTTCCTTTATATGGGATATTTTATGATGAATGATTTATGATATTGTATCACTCATATATATGATTTTCATTATGTGATAGGTAGGCCCATATTTATATATCCCTACAATGCATTGGGTAAAGATTAATATCTCATATAATAATTAGAACTCGAATGGGGAGTGAACCATGTTCAATAAGGGACTCTACCCACTATGATGGTCATTAGTGTAAACCTTGAATAAGTATGATATAGAATATAGAGTGAAACCAATCCACTGTGATAGTCTTATAAATGATACTTGACTAGGTAAATGATTTTATATATTTACATGTTTTCCACAAAATTATGTATTATGCCATAGTTAGGCTCTGATGGATTATGTTACTTTATTCCTTTATGATTCAGGTCTTATGAACTTCCATGATTTATGTCATGACTCAAGATTACGATCTATGATTTTTAGGGTATGGTTTTCAAATGTTAATCTCATGTTCTCATACCCTTATATACATATTATTCTTAAGTGATCATTGATATCTCCCTTGTTTACCCTTACTAACCATCTAAGTTCATTCTTTCTTAGATTCCTTTCCCCAGGTTATGAAGTAAATTTTTATGTAAGATATGTCTAAGAGGGGTTCTAGTTATTAATAACTAAGTGGGAGATGATGTAAAAAAAATTGAACTAGTTTTTTATGAATCCAAATTTCAATCAATACTAAAGCTTTACTATTCCAACATATATTATAATGTTATGTAATGAATATTTATCTAATAAGATGTAAGATTTATGTAATTAAATTAAAAGAAATTATATTTTTTATATTTAATTATTTTTTTAAATAATTTCTATTCAAGATATTTCTCTTTCTTTTTTTCTTGGATTTATTACTACCACTCCCCAACTAGTAATTATATAAAATAAATACAAACTAGACCATTTTGATTTTAGGTGTCAATAAAAACTTTAGTATATAGTTAATCTTCACCAACTATTACCTTTCCTATGCTAAACAAACATATCCTATTAATGATGGAGAGTTTTCTTGAAGAACTCTGAGGCCATATCCTCTAACCTCAACCTATCTTAGTTATCCTCACTGTAAATCCCCAAGATAGAATACATAATATATCCCACTAGTAGAGGGTCAACATGATCATTTTACACTACTCATCACCCTAATTCACGTCCAACTAAAGCTCTCCTAGATGTAATATTATTAAATATTAACATATCCCATTAAGAATATATAATCTATCTATCACTATTCATCACAACAATTAGTTTCTATATAGTTTCTAAGTAGATACATATCCCTTGTCTAATTTCATTCCCAATTTCTTTGTAATAGAAATTTTATTATGTTTACAATATTATTTCATTTAGAAAAAATAAAAATCCAAAAATAATAGTCATTGGAAATCCATTTCATGTAAGAAAAACCAATTTATTTAAATTCATTCTATGTGATGAAACTATTACCATGTCTATCATGATGTATAAACTCTTTATTTTTTTTAAGGATTTAGGTTTTAACACAACAAAAATAATAATCCTATGAGTTCATTGTCAACCTCCCATTTACCAAAACTTCTTAATACCTGGATTTTCTATAAAAAGGGTATTTATGTATTTTTATTAGAATATTTTTATTCCCCGCTACTCTATTTTCTAGGTATAATTTATCTCGAAAGACAAAAATATAGAACTAGTATTTAAATAAATTTTATTTTTCCTTGTCCATGGAACCCAATTCTAATGACCAAAACTAAGATTCTATATAATATTAAGTCCATCCCCTGATCACTAAACCTCAGACTAGTTTTAAGGGATAAGATAAACTCTGGGTAATGATTCTCCAATAAAAACATAATCATGAAAAATTCATGTCAATTAAAAATATATTTGAATAAAAATAACTATTAAAAAATTAAATTTTATGAATACATGTTTTACAAAACCAAAACAACCCTATAATATTATATAAAATCCATGATTCATATAGAAACATAAAAAAAGTTCTTATACCTTGAACCACCAACTCCTCTACAGATCTCCAAAGTTTAACTACATATTAGTATGGATGAAGAATGTTGTCCTACCTTTATTAGATCATTACCAATCATGTCAACATGTCCACCAATTTATACATATTCGTGGTTTAGAATAAAATATATGAGGTTTCCTAGATGAATCAAATACACTTCTATGCATTATAAATTTCAATATAAAATACAAATCAACAATTTTAAAAGAAATTTTGGTAAAAACCAATTTCATTTGTTAAAAACTTTACAAATCCAAAATCATGGATGAAAATTATATTAAAAATACCATGCATTTTTTAAAACATAAACTAAGAATAATTTCAAACAATTAAAAATTAACATTATCTACTTGAAAAAAAATATAAAAAAAACAATCAACCCAAATTCCAAGAAAATGAATCACTTTCCCAAAAATATTGAAAATATATACTTCACCTAAAATCGAAAGGAATAAACCTATTTTACAATGTTTTATAGAAACTCAATTTCCCAAATTAAATTAGCCATGTTACGGAACACCTGAGAATGATACAATGATCCATAATTAGTTATCTTCACCCACCAACCATTCATACAAACACACACCATAGTGAATGTTAACTTAAGATATAGTTATCCTAACCTTTGAAAATATTAGTGAATTATTTCTAATTTACTCTATTAGAATGGATGAAATATAGATGTTTTGTAAACAAGGTTTCACTAAATCTATTTCTATACACACACACAACATACGACAAATATAATAAATAAAAAGAATGATGTTTTACATAAAATTCATAAATAAATCAATATTTAAAACATAAATTATTCAAAATTTCATATAAAATCCTTTTATAATACCAATTTTTAATTACCATCACTATTTCTTATAAAATCCACAACTTCAGAAAAAGAAACATCTCTTTAAAAAACCCTTTTTGAGTAACACTATAATCTCCCACAATTCATGAATTTTTAATACTAAATAAAATTTATTAGATCCACCTACAAATCCCATTTCCAAAATTAGTCAAATAACTAGTTTGAAATTGAATTGATTAGATGAATCCAAAAAAATTCTAATGAAGATAAAAAAATCCCAAAATCCATATATATATATATATTGTTGAATAAAACATCATCATGTTTTGATATGGGAGATATATTAAGAAAAATAAGAGTGAGAAACTAGATCTAGGTTTTACCTAAGATCTAATACTAAATACATGATCTCCAAAATGATCCATCTAATAGAGGATGAGAGGCCACAAAAAATCATGAGGATTGCTATAAAATCAACCTAGGTGATTTTAGGAAGATGAATGGGGGTGATTCAAGGATTATTGGGAATTATATGATGAAGTCATGTCACTTAATATAGATTTCAATTTCATCAGGTTTAGTCCTTTGGACTATGTAGTCGACTGTACTTTACTTAGCAATTTAAAATTTATTTAATTCATAGTCAACATGAATGGTATTCTTGTCCTTATAGATTAATGTGAAAAACAATTGGTCCAAAAAATTTATAATACAAGGTCAACATGCATAGTCTTCAGGACTGTGTAAGTAACTATTAAAACATAGAGAATTATCTCCCAAATCCCCTCCAAAATTAAAATTTCTAGAAAACATGGATTTCAAGGTAAATGGCACATTCTAGATCCCTCTAAAATCACTTTATAAGTCATCCGATCACATATACTATAAAAATTACATGTCAGTATCATATATTCGTTCATTAAAGGGAAAAATGCAACCACTTAACATAGTTTTTATAAAAACCTCTAAAAATTGAATTAGTAACTACCCAAAAACACAGTGTTAAGGACATGTAGAATTAATATATTTAATTATAACCCAATATTTAAATAATATATCACTAGGTTATTGACTAATTTCAATATATTTATTTATTGAGGTTGTATAAGAAGCTAGAAAACACTTTTCTAAAAAACAACATATTTTCATATTCGTAGGTTGTTATAGATATAGAAGGTAAGTAATAGATTTATGATTTTTTTTAAAAATTTATAAGGATTTAAAGGGTCTCGGTTGTTTTTATAGCTCAATAACATCCTAGAGTTTTAAATGTTGAGAATTTTGTATGGAATAGTTTTAGTTTCATGTGAGTATCCTCAATAATTAAACCATTGAACTTAGGTAAAATATTTGTTAATTCATTTTTTATTTTAAAATTTACATGTAATGTTGGACATTGGATTCATAATGAATGGATAAACATGTTAAAAAATTATTTTTCAATGTTTTATCTTCATAATTATGATAAGTCATTTCATTTTCTTAAACAAATATTTCAGGTTGTTTTTCTTTTTTATTCATTATTTCCTCAAAATTTTAGGATCAATGTTATTCAATGGGATAAAACATTTATAGACATAAAAATAATTTCAAAACGAAATTAAAATAAAAATATAATATATTTTAGAAAAAACTAATCTCTAATATATATTTATAAATTTTCTAAAACCTAAACAAGGGGTGATTTTTTGGGTAGCCATCTTTGATATAGGGGACCTAGAAAAATATTTTAGATCAAACAACCCATAACAATAAAAATAAAAACTAACACTCAAAACTAAAACTAGAAAACCAAATCCCAAAAACCCAAAGGTGTGTCAAGTTGAAGAAAGTGAAATGGGTGGGAGATAGGGAACACGAGGATGATAGGATTTTCATCATCTCAATTTCCAACCATATGAAATTCATGATGAATTTTAGGAAAAATATTTTGATATATATTTCTATTCTTCATATCAATTAATTTAACTAAGATTATTCCAAACATTATTTTTTTTATCAGCCTTGGGAATAACGACTCCATTTTTTCCCATAAATCCATATTTGGAAGGTCCCAAATTGCACTTCAAATTTTTTCTAACATACTTTCCATCATCCAAATCACTAAAGATTTTAGAGATGTTTTGTCTTGTTACCTGATATAAATTTTTTATTATTTCCATAAAATGTATCAGTGAATGAAGTAAGGATTCATCCACCTCCATGGTTTATATTTTCACTAAATTCTATTTTATATGACAAATTTAGTGTTTCAATCATCCTAGATTAACAATAAGACTATAATCTTCATATAATCAAAAAATAATCTATTAGATAAATACTACTCAAAAAATAATAATTACAATAACATTTATTTCCCATATAAACTATTATTTATGGTAATTTGGTGAAATGTTTCGTAAGTAAATTCTCTAGTTATAGTTTATGGTTTATAAATTTTTTATAAATATTTAGTATTGAATTTTTTTACCCAAATGTAGATAATAAAGTTTCTTATCCAATATTTGTGACATTAAAAATTAAATAATATATGTTCTTGAAATCATGTTAAAAAAAATGGATTTGGTGGTGAAATTCTCTTTATAATGTAAATTTACAAAGAGTTTCACCAGTGTTGTGATTAGTTCACACTATATGAAATTCAGCTATGGAAAGAAGGTGTATATTAATATATGAATTAAAATCTAAATAAATTATTTTTTACCCTCAAAACAAAAAAAATTATTTTTTGAAGTGGTTAGACCTACCACATGAAATAATAAGTTGCACATGCACCAAAGATGATGTAATATTGGTTGAATGTCTGTCACAAATGTTGATGAAAAATAATGTTCTTAAAGACATGTAATACAAATTTATATAGATCAAGTTTCAAGTTTATAGTCTCAATATAAAGATATTGGTAGTTGTTTTAATATTCATCATTGTAGTTATAATACTGGATATTGATTTAATGAAAATCATGTAATTTGTAGATGTTTTTATGTAATATAGAAAATTGTGGTTTGATGAAAGTTTTCCACAAATTTTAAACTATTATATGAAAAATATCTATATTACTTCCACTTATAATTTGATATAGATGTGTTAATAACATTGAATCATAGAAGGGGATTGATACTGCAAATCCCATATAAGATATTTGCATAATTAGACCTCTAAATCTCAACTAGGGGATTCTATGGTAAATTAATCCCATTGTAACACAATTTATACTACATAGTACATATATATGAAGTTAAAACTTTTATATTTCAAAAAATCCTACAATGGTGTACAAATTTATTTATTATAAATGATTTCCTAAGAGACATTTCAATGTTAATAATAACAATAATCCCTTGAAGTATATTTTTAGGATCAGAACTACAAATCTTCACCTGGGGATTCTTTAGTAACTGCTTCTATTGGAAGAACCAAGTATAGCACATGGTACTTATCAATGAATTTGAAGATCTGGCATATCAAAACGTCATGATATGATGTACTATTTTTTGTTTATACTGATTTATTGACAATTATATAAAAGGTAATAGTGCTATAATTTACCTTAAAGAGATTTAAAATATCAGAAATGAAAATTACCTCTATAGGATTCTACTCTAACTACTTTCCATTTTATAACCACTTATAGTGGATAATACATATATATGAAAGTTTAATTATGTTATGCTAAAATTCATAATACGGTGTACAAATGTTTTTGTTAAGATTGATGTCCCTAGCATCCTTTCAAAGGTAATGATGCTTCAAATCCCTTTTATGAGACTTGATATATCAAAAAATTAAATCTCCACTAGGGGATTATAGTTTAAATTCTTCACTTTGTATATCCAATTATTCTTTAGGGTACTTATTTATGAATTTCAAGCTTTGGAACATAAAAAATTCATGTTATAATGTATAATTTTGTTTGGATATTGATTCACTTATAATCATACTGGAGGTAGTAATGATGCAAATACCTGTAAGAAATTTTCAATATTGGAATTGTAGAACTCCACCAAGGGATTCTACTATAGCCGCATCCCTTTGTATAACTACTTATAGTATATGGTAATTATTTATGAAGTTTGAATTATGGAATTATAAAATGATTGATATGGTGTATAAGTTTGTTTATTATGATTGATGTCCCTATAATCCATGTATAGGTAATGATGATGAAAATCCCATATAATAAATTTGTAGGATCAAAAATAGAAATCTCTACTATGGGATAATAGTGTAGTCAGTTCCCATTGAAGAACCACTTATTGTATAAGTTAATTATCTATGAAGTTTTAAATATAATATAGAAAGGGACTTAATATGTTTTACAAACATATTTTTTTAAGTTTGATTTCCTTATAATCCAACCAAATGATATGATGTTTCAATTTCTCTATTAAAGAGTTTTAGCACTAAAAGTACAAATATTCTCTAGGGGATTCTAGTGTAACCCCATCCCTTTGTAGAACAACTTATAGTTCATGATACTTATCAATGAAGTTGAAACATTGGTATATAAAAAATTGTGATGTAAACATTTGTTTGTTGAAATTGATGTCATTATAATAAAAATCTAATGATTCTGAAAATCCCATGTTAAAGATTTGTAGGATCAGAACTAAAAATCTCCACTGGGGGATTCTAGTGTTGTCACTTCCATTTGAAGAATAACTTATCGTGCATGGTACTTATCTATGAAGTTCAAAATATGGTATAGTGAAAGACCTGATATGATGTTCAAATTTTTTTGTTAAGTTTTATGTCCATATAATCCTACCAAAGGTAATGATGTAGAAAATTACATGTAGAATATGTGCATCATAATAACTACAAATCTCTTTCACAGGATTCTAGTATAACCGTCCCTTTGTATAACCACTTACATTGCAATATTTTTATCTATGAAGTTTCAACTTTGGTATATCTAAAACTGTTTCTACAATGTATGATTTTTTTAATATTTGTTTCTCATAATCGAATGAAAGGTAATTATGTTTTAAATCCCTTATAAGAGATTTTCAGGATTGGAATTGGAAATCTCTATCAAGGGATTCTAGTGTTGTTGCTTCCCTTTAAATAACCACTTATAGTGAAAGGTACTCATATATAAATTTATAGCACTGGTATAATGAAATTTATGATATCATGTACAATATTTTGTTAAGTTTTATGTCTTTATAACCCTACCAAATGTAATGATGTTGAAAAACCCATACCGAAGATTTGAAACATTGATACTATAAATATTTAGTAATGTAATCTAGTGTAATAGATTCACTTTATAAAACCACTTATAGTGCAGGATACTTATCTATAAAGTTGCAAATTTGGTATATCAAAATATGATGCTATTATATAAAACTTTTATATTTCATCTATATAGATATACAGGTTGAAACAACATCCAATTTAGGCACACCGTATTATCATTCAAACATAGAAACTCTTCAATAGTAATTAAAGGAAATTCACCCCATGCACACTAAAAAACCATAAGTTTTCATTGAAGGAAACACCTTTTCATATTTTTTAAAATTTGGTTTTAATGTACAATGTCTCTCATTCATACTACAAGAGGAATGATAGTTATATGATACATATATTTCACTTTTATAATTTCCAAAAAAACTAATTTCATCATTAGATGACAAGAGGCACAGTTTCTAAAATATGACATTCATTGAATCAATGGAACCAACGATGGAACAATCCCAATAAGTGAATCCTATACATTCAAACCCAACAAACTCATTTCTAATGCTAAGAATATTTAATAAGTATAAAAATATTCAAACTCTGAATTCAAATAGGATAACTATTACACAATATTTTATGGTAAAGACAATATATACCATGATGATATGGATGTATTATTATGACATTACATGTGTGAAAACTTTTTTCTATTGAATTAGTATCTATCTTGAATGGGGTTTTATAAATTTCTTAAATAATCAACAAGAAATAAAATAGTTATAATCATCATGATCTATTCATAAATATATTTTAAAATCCATATAGTCATCATAAGAAATCATGGGAATCTATATGGCTTAGTCGTATCATTTTCGGTAAATTTTTAGGAAATAATACTTCTAAAACATTTTCAATATGTTCATTCATTTACATGTTATGACCCCATATAATATGAATTATTTTTTTTGTGAGGTCACTGAAATCATAAAACCAAAGGGTGGTGGCTGAAAATATGCATTTATAAAGTGGAACCTCGGTGTATTGAACTCTTCAATGAACACAGAGTATGAAAATATAATTGGAGCTACATACAATATAGTGGAAGTTTCGTAAAAAAGATAAGACATGACACAAAAAAATACTAAATAAGGGAATATAGTTGAATAGGTATAGATGTAAGTATAAAAGTATGACAAGGTAGTACAAAAACATCATAGGAAAATATAGAATAAAAACAAGAATATTTCTCTGCATAATTTTTTGATAAATTTAAAATAAATACACAAACAAATATATAAATTGGATGACATAACAATAAGTGAATTTGATGAAAACATGGGTTCAATTCCTCTATTGAAATAGAATCACATTCAAATAGTCTAGATATATAAAAATCTTTTACTTCCTTAGATCAAGTAGTGATGTTAACCTATGACAATTCAAATAAGAGAAAAACATGTTTTATGATTAAGATTGTGAAGCCCAAGCAATGAAAGAAAAAATAGTTTGACCCAACATATTTCTACAACCTTCAACAAAAAAGAGATAATGTCAAGTTTAAATACCCTGACCCAAATAGCATAGATCTAGTGCCTCAATTTATTACATTGGAAAAGATACCAAATTCAAATCCCAAAGGACAAATCAGTTTATCATTTTTGGAATCCATATTACATACATGAGCCATAAATTAAAATTTAAAACAAAAATAACAACATATATAATAACTTGAGAACACCATTATTATCCTGGATTAACCCTACATATCAATCAGAATATAATTCTTAGAATCTTTTGGAAAAATGAAACATATGAAAGGGGTGATCTCAGGTTCTCAGTAAGGGTATACATACAAAAAGAGTGATCATAACAAGTATAAAAAATTATGGAAATGTGATTCAATGAAACACATGTCATTTAATCAATAACTTGAACATAATATGGAAGGAATATAAGATGATAAAATAATTCCATATAAATAATCACATGAGAATGAAACATAAACATGGATATGATACTTATAGAATAATCATATGAAATATCAATGACTAATCTCATAATGAGTTAATTCATAATTTCAAACATCGTAAACATACCGTAAAGTATTTAGCCATGACACAATGAAAAAATTGGTAAGACATCAGCCAATACCCAAACTAGTTTGTCTCGTGATACCTACTAATGCATCGAGGAGCTATAGTGGACCCCACCCATCACTTAATAAGTCCACTTAATTCCTCATATGATACATAAAAATTTTATTGAAAAACTAGCAAATAAAATATGAATAAATTAACAACAAACCATGAATGGTAACCATAAACCATAAATGGTATCAAAATAGAACATCCATAGTCAAACTGATCATAAAAACATCGAAAAATATGGTATTATATGATATACACACCAATAAGGCATAATATCTATCAACATATGTTTACATATATGAAAATACTCTAATAAAATCATTAAAAAATTCTTGATAGAAATATCATTTTTTTACTTTGAAATCATTTATTTAAAAGGGATTCATTTATAAAAGACAACATTTTATTTGAAAATAAATTTGTAAACATGTAATGGAAGTTTCAAACCATTATGGTTTCATGGCTTCTATAAAATTCACTCATGCCGTATAAGTTAAAAAAAATTATTTTCATACTTTTATTGAAAAATTCATAAAGTGCCTCATTTGGAAAATGACAAAAAGATTCTTTTCAAACAATTTTATAAATAATTCAAACATATTTAAAAAGACTTTAAATAATTGTAGGATAATAGTAAAAATATTTTTGAAAATATTTTTAAAAAACATGGACATGGATGATAAGTATTCCACATCTGATACTTACGTATAAACAATCCTCGATAATAATGAGATTGTGAAATTAACCCTTACCTTGTATTTTCCTTTAGTTTAATGTACTTTATCCTCTTATATGATTTTTTAAAACATTGCATTAATTTATACCAAAACCATATCCATGTTTATGATATAATATATTATCTTCATATATCATTTTGTTAATAATATTTCATCATTACCCTTGTTTGGAGTGTTAGTTGTTTCATTTTCCTATGCATTTCTTGTCACAAATGACTGGGTTCTATTACATAGGATATAGATAATAAAAAATAAATAATTATATTAATGTTTTAAATTTCATAATTAATAATTAAATTCATTTTTATTTTCATGCATGATGGTCGCAATGTAAAATTTATCACATCGCATCGTGGAGACGGTAGGTCGAACGTACGCACGAGTGACGGTATCATTACCTTTATGGTGAAAGGGTAAGAAATTGTATGTTATATTAATTATAAAGAATCAGTATCATATAATATTTATTATTTCTATACATTATATCCATAATTATACACATAAAAATAAATTAGTGACGAAGAACAGATTACACCACGACGTGGAGACTACAGACCGTACGTACGCATGTGTGGTGATTTCATTTTTCATACGATAGATAAAAGGAGAAATATTGTTTTCCAATAATCCAAATACAATATCAGAATATATATATATATATGATACTACAATTATTACTCAATTTAAACAACACATAAATAGGAATTATAAGAAGAAATGAACTTGAATGAGTTAGTAAAACAATTACCTCTTCTTTGGTGGACTTCCTTTAGATCTCCTCTCAAGGAGTCTAGAGTTGGTATTTTGGAATAATAGGAACTCCAAAACATGTATAAGGATGTATGTATGATAAATGGGTAGTATTTTGTTAAAATTTTAGGCAAATAGTGGTGTGAGTAAGTGAGGGAGGAGGTGCCCTTTAATAATTGAGCTGAGGTCCACTTTTGGAAGCTCTCTAAAAATTAAATTAATATAAATTAATTTCCAATTCCAAATGGATATAAAGTGAGTAATTTATATTTTAAGATCAACATGGGTATAAATATTATCAACCAATAAAAATTATATATTTTTTGACTATTTTTTTAATACTTATCTTTTTGTTTTAACCATTTTAAATTTTATCATGATATCATATAAGTTTCAATTTGAGGGTCAATATAATTAATATAAAATGAAAAAAAAACAATAAATTTGTCATTTATGACATATTTAACTTCATACCAATAATTTTTCCTATTTTTATATTTTTATAAATTTTATATCACATAATAAAATATTATTTATTTTAAAATATCATTAGTGTCAATTTTCACACTATTCAGTACATGACTTTTTAAAAATACCCTAACAATATGATATATTAGAAAAATAACTTTTAAATCATCACTAATATGTCACTTTATTCTATAAAATTCTATTATTACATTAAATATATAAAAATATATTTATTTTAATATTTTTAATTTTATTTATGTTATTCTCCCATTAATTAAAAAATTACTGCTACATTATTATGTCATTGTTTATGGTCACTAGTTTATTTATAAAAATTATAAATAAATTGCCATGATATAGATAAAAATTTTATATTTCCCATTATTATTTAAAGTTTATAATATTTTCTATATAACCTCATATTAAAAATATTACACTTTTTAAAAACAAAAGTGTGGCAAAATTGACTTTTCATTTAATATAATATTTATAAATTTCATGCTCACATCCAATGGATTACAAAGGTTTTAATTTCAGAAAAAAGGATTATTTTGTTTATAAGAAACTCATCCAATGAAATTATTAAAGGTTTTAAGGTAATTTTATAGTATTTAAAATATTATTTTTACCCATAATTACTTGATTTACCCTTAACTTTGGTAATTAAAATATTACCAAATTTACTATTCATATGCCCAAAAATAAAAGAAACATATTTACATAATTTTGACCCAATTATTCAAAATATTTAATCAATTTTTTAGTAATAATAACACATAATTTTTAGTCATTAATTTAAAATTAATCTTGTTGATGGGGTGAGAAAACAAGTTTTAAAAGTGAAAATGTTCAAAATATTGAAATTTTTTTATATAAAATATCAATCTGAAATTTAATCTAATGAAATAAATTTGATTACCTAATAAAAATAATCTAATTATATTTTGAAACTAATAAAAATTACAATTCAACACTCTATATTATTTCAAAGAAAAAAGCTGTTTTCAATTAAAATTTAGTATTATTAACTTTTATGTAAACATGAAACTTATCAGAAAAAACAGAAAATTAATCCAAAGTAAATTTTATATTATGATTTGAAATAAGAATATTATTTTTCAAAATATAATATATCATAGTCTAAAAAATTTTATTTAAAATAGGTTGTCTTTTAAAAGGTGGTAAAAATGTATTTAGAAAAATATAGGTTTGTATGTATAAAATTGGGTTTGTTCGTATATGGGGCTTGTAAAATCTATTGGTTGAATATAAAAAATATTTTATTGAATGTAAAACATATTTATTTCATTAATATAATTTACTAATTGTAATTAATTAAATTTATTAATAAAAAAATATTTTTGGGAGTATAAAACAAATATTTCCATTATGTTAAATTGGTTTATATTTTCATTTATAATTAATTAGTTATCAATGAATTCATATTATATTTTTATAAACTATATATTTTCATAATTTAGTTAATACTATACATAAAAAAATTTTAATGACTAGGTTAGGTCTTATTAAATTAAATAATAGTATTTTAATAATATAATATGTTTTTGGTAAAACTCGGACTTGTGTATAACTCAAGATATCAAAGAGTGTCTCTATTTCATGTAACACAAGCTAACTTAGTGTTGTGTACATTACAAGATATTGGATTTTTGAAAATAAAAATAAAAATAAATAAATTCTAAGGGTGTTACATTCTCCCCGCCATAATTAAATTACATCCTCGCAACTTAAACATAGTCTCAGTAATCAAGAGTTAATATGTGAAAATAAAATTGTTGAAGAACCCAAATTGTAATAGGGTTAATAACACATATTAATTATAAATAAGAATGGTAAATTTAAAGGTTACCAAAAACTGTGCTTTTGAATAGGAGTACATTAGTGGAAAGTAGAGATACGTACATGGAGGAAAAACATAAATATTTGTAGGGAGTGATTGAGGTCATCAATAACAAACAAGTGAATGATCAATGGAAAATTGAGGGCCTCAAAGACAAAAATATATGATGATTTAAAATACCATAGGTTAAATAAAAATTATAATTTTTTTATTATAACATTTCCTAGAGTTGAGGATTTATTTCACTATATTATAATGTAAGGAAATATAATTACTTCATACGTTTATATAAACACAATATTATACTTTGTTTATTCCTTAAACTATTTATACATAATTTCATTACACAAGTTGCATTATATGGTGAAGTGATACATCAACCTCTCAAACATTTCCAAAGATAAACTTCAACAATTTCATAAATGGTTATCTTTTATAAAATGAAATTATCATAAATCTTTCCACAACATGATGCAACTCTTATTTGTCACATTCAAAAAATATAATTACATTCATTATGTATTCCCTTGAAATATAAGACTTTTTTTAAAACATGCATGATTCTTTATTCCTTAAATAGAAAGTAGATTATTGTACATACTCCTTAAATCCCAATATGTTGTAAACTCCATCAATGATGTGATAAACCAATTTTTTAATAAACCATTAATCAATTATAAGGTAGTCAATACTATCCAATTTACTTTACTCAAATCAATCATTTCTTTATTCTGACTTCATTGTCTCAATATTAGGGACATATTAAGGGTTATATTTCCCAAATCTGAATTTTTTCTTGGAATTTTAACTTTCTACTATGTCACTTTTCATGGCCATTAATACCATTCAACATAAAATATTAAATCTTTAATGAAATATTGCAACATTAAAATCCTTATATATTCCATAATTATTATAACTAGTACATATTTGATAAAATACTAAAATAAAATAATTATTGAATCCTAAAATAAGAACATTAAGCATTGCTCTTCATCTGGGGAAGTAGCATAATCTTGACCATGATCCATTATCCTCATTTGGGGTATACTCTTTTGACTCAAGAGAAATTGATTTAAATTGTGTCCCATATCGTTATAGTTGAATCATTGTAAATTAGAAAAAAAATCGTTATCCTTTCAATCCCAATCATGGTGTAATTTCTCTCAACACTTTTAGAAAACTCCCATTCATTTTAATCAAGTTCCAGGGTCATTATTTCAACAATTATTTAATGTGGAAAAATAATTCTTTCCCTTATTTCCTTTATCAATATTTCCCCAAGTTTTCCTCTTATTATCATGCTTCCCTTTGAATATTTAATAATGATAGTACTCTTACATTTCCTGTTATCACAAAATACCATGTCCTCATATGATGAGAATGATTATGAGACAATTTACAATCAAAATATTGGTTTAATACCATGAAAGATATGATCCTTCTTACTCTTTGGATCACACGCATCTATGAGGCTCACACTCCTTCAATAAAATCCACTTCTAAATGAAGAAAAATAATAGGTTATATCATATCATAATATATGATCCAAAAACTAGAATAAAAAATTAACATAAATAGAAAATTTTATATGTATCCATTATCATAATCATAATCATGGTTTCTTGGGAATGTTCTTTTATACTTGTCATCAATGTCTACCTTAGGGTTAAGTTCACTAATATAATTTTTATAAATATAATTTCCAATTATACTCGTAAAATTTATCTGATACCGAATATAAGGACCCCAACCCCAGTATCCCAAACACAATGCCTCGCTTTAGTACATTGGAAAAGAAACTAGATTTGAATCCCAGAGAACTAATCCTTTTAGTAGTTTTGGAATCCATATTACATACATGAATCATACATTAAAATTTAAAACATAAAATAAAACATATAAAATCCTTTTAGAAAACCATTATTTTCATAGATTAACCCCACATGTGAGTCATAATATATTTCTTGGAATCCTTGGGAGGAAGGAAACATGTGAAAGGGGTGATCTTAGATACTCTGTAAGGGTATACATACAGAAGACGCTATCATAACAAGCATAAATTATTCTGGTAAATTGATTGACTGAAACACATGAGATTTAGTCAATAACCTAAATATAATATGGCAGGAATGGAAGATAATAAAATAATTACATATAAATAATCACATGAGAATTAAACCTAACCATAGATATTCTACTAGTCAAATAATCATATGGAATATCAATAACTAATATCATAATGATTGAATTCATAATGTTTAACATCATAAACATATCTTCAAGGCTTCGGCCAACACACCATACATTAATGGGTATTACATTAGTCAATACACAAACTAGTTTGTCTCGTGAGACCTTCCAATGCATTGAGAGGATATAGCATAATATTCCCATCACTTACTAAGTCTAAGGAAATCCTCAAATGAATCAAAAAAATTATATTGAAAAACTAGAATACAAAATGTAAAAACTTTATCCGTAAACCTTGAATGTCAACCATAAACCATGAATGGTATCAAAATTTCATCCCCAAAGACAAAATGATCATAAAACCCTCAATAAAATATGGTATTATAAGGGATCAAACTCAATCAGTCATAATATCCAACAAAAGTGTGTTGACATAGATGAATATACTCAAATAAAATCATTAAAAAAAACATGAGATAAATATCCCTTTTTTACTTTGAAATCATTTATCTACAAGCCATACATTTATAAAAGAAACCATTTTTTTAAATAACTTTTTAATATTTTAAATCAAGATTCAAAAAATTAAGGTTTCATGATTGTGGTAAAATCTGATCATGTCATATAATTTAAAAAACTTTTTCCATATTTTTTCTGAAAAATTCATAAAGTACATGATTTGGAAAATAAAAAAAAATCTTCAAAAATGTTTCATAAAAAATTATAACATGGGTAAAAGAATTTAAAACATTTTAGTCTAATAATAAAAATATTTTGGAAAAAAATATAAGAAACATGGACACTGATGACAAATATTCCCCAGCAGATACATATAAACAATCCCTAATAATAATGAGATTGTGATGTTAACCCTTACATTTTACTTTCCTTTATTTGAATTTTATTTATCCTTTTATATAATGTTCTAAAACCATTTATTAATTTTTACTAGAACCATATCCATTTTTATAATATAATATATGATCTTATTATATCATTTTGTTAATAATATTTTGTTATTATCCTTCTTTCGAGTGTTAACTAGATCATTCTCATATGCATTTTTTGTTGTAAATGTCTAGGATAATTTTCATAGGATATAAATAAAACAAATAAAAAATTATATTAATGTTAAAAATATATTTTTTAATCATTAAATACATTTTTATTATCCTTCTTTAATGTTTAAAATAGAAAATTGGTCACATCACGTCGTGGAGACGGTAGGTCATACATACACACAAGCGATGGCACCCATTCCCTTAATGGTTAAATGGTAATTACTTTTATGGTATATTAATTATAAATAATAAGTATAATTTCATATTTATTATTTATATCCATTTTAACAATCATTTTACCCTTCCAAATAAGTTAGTGATGAAACACAAATTACAGCATGGTATGGAGACAGTAGGTCGTACATACGCACGCATAGTGATTTCAATTCTCATAGAATGGATAAAAGGTAGAATATGGTTATACCATAATAATAATAATATATCAACATATAAGTGATAATATATTTTTTAATTTATAATAGAAAAAACACATAAAGAGGAAGTAGAAGAATAAATGAACTATAATGAGTTTGTAAAACAATAACCTCTTCTTCGGTGGACTTCTGTTAGATCTCTTCAAAAGGGATATTAATTTAGTATTTTTTGAAGACTAGGAACTCAATCAAGTGTATAAGGATGTTTTTAGGATAAATGGGTAGGTTTTGGTTGAGCTAGAAATCTCAATGTGGTGTGAGGAAGTTATGGAGGAGGTGCCCCTTTATAATTGAGGTGATAGACACTTTTTGAAAATTTAAAAAATATTAAATTAATATAAATTTATTTTTAATTTAAAATGTTTCAAAAGTTATTTATTTATAATCTAATATTATTATGAGTTTAAATCCATAAAAATGAAAATTAGAGATGTTTTTATTATTTTTTCGATCCTTATTTTTTGTTTTAACACTTTTAACTCTTACTGTTATATCATATAAGTTACACTATGAGGGTTAATATAATTACTATTAAATTAAAAAATGCAAATAAATGATTAACTGATGAAATATTTAACTTCATCCCAATAATTTTCCTAAATTTTATTTTTTTATGATTTTATATCATTTACTGAAATATTATTTATTTTAAAATATAATTAGTGTCAATTTTGAAACTATTAATTACATGAATTTTTAAAAATATCATAACAACATGATATCTTCAAAAAATGAAATTATTTATTTAATATTATATTTATTTTAATATTATTGATATCATTTATGTAATTCTTCCATTAATTAAACAATTACTGCATCATCATTTTGTAATCATTTAAGGAAAATATTTTATCAGTAAAATTCTTAAATAAATTACCATTAGGTAGAGAAACATTTCATATTTTCATATATAATTTATAGTCAATCATATCCCCTATATAACCTCATGTTAAAAATATTTCACTTGTTAAAAAAAAATTGTGAAAATTTGACTTTTTTTAATATAATATTTATAAATGTCATACTCTCATACAAGTGTCTTAAAAAGGTTATAATTTCGTCCCATGATTATTATGGTAAAAACACACTCATCCAATGAAATTATGACAAGTTTTAATGTAATTTTATGTTCCCTCCTAGTCTGTTACTTTACCGGTTTTGAGTGTACGAGATGGTTAGGGGAGGTTCTAGGAGTTTTTGATATAAGTCGAAGGTTCAGAAGAACTTCTATAAGAGTTACACATCGTATAATAGGATTACACAATATGAAAGTTTGTTTCATGGATTATCCATGTCGGGTTCATGATGTATAGGTTTATGGGGTTTAATAAATAATAAAATAAAGAGGCGACGTGTTTTTCAGATGAAGCCAAACCCTGAGGATTACATGCTGTGAAAGGAGATTACAAATCATTTAATACCCCAATATATTATAGTTTTAAAATACTTTTCTGAAAGTACTCTCATTCATTCAGTTATAGCTTCTTTTCCACTTGTTTTTTGTCAACCCTAGGGTCCCCAAGGTGTTCTTCAAGACCTTCTCCTCCCTCTTTGATATGTTGATCCTGGTGGTTAATCATTGATGATCTGTGGATAATTGGTGGTGAGTTATCTTCTCTTTATCATCCTTTTTAATCCATTATTATCAAAGGGTTCCAATCTAGTGGCGTTATTTTGGTGTGGGGTGTGTTTGGGATGAATTTCTTACCGCACTTTGTTGTGGTGTAGGTTAATCTGCAATTTATTCTAAAACTGTGGTTTATGGGTGGTTTCTTCTTCACTCTACAGTGCACAGGAATTTGGAAAGCTTCTTGAGGTTGGGATCCCATCGTTTCTATTTTTTGTATCATGAAATAGGTGTTTACTTTTTTTTATCCATGGATTCTGATTGTTCCATCTTAATCAAAGATAAAGAATTGGATAATTAAAATAGAAGGGGTAAAGGGGTTTTATCTACCAATTTTCAGCTTTGATACCATTATGATATTGTGGTTTGTTTAGTCTTGGCGCCCCACTGAAAATTGTGGTCTTTGTTTTCAATAAATATATGGGTTTTGATTTCTACTTTGGTTGTGATTTTTATAAAATCACCCTAAATAGATATTAGTTAATTACTTATACTTGGATAATGAAATATTTTCCCTAGGATTATGGTTTGTGTGATAACGCCCCTAAAAATAAAGTAGAATGTGATAAAGGAAACATTATAAATCTGAAAAAATGATCTTAAAATGTTTTGATGTGTGTTCATGCTTGTAGGATAGCAATTTGTGGTTGCAATGGGGTGTGGGGAGATATTTGGTTTATTAGATATGCTTTTGGGGAAATAAGAAGGTGGTTTGCTGGAAGTGCTATTGGGGTGGAAAGGAGGTGGTTTTTTCGCCATGATTTTTGGGTGGTGAGGTGATAGTATGTTAGGGATGTTGATCTATTTGGGATAATTGGTTTCCTTGTGCTAGACGCCTCAGTAGTGGTGGAATAAATAAATAATTGTTTAATAATGTTTGAATTAGTGTGGATTGGTTTAGTTAATGGGAAATAAATCTGTAAATAGAATATTAGTGATGGGTTGTGTGATTAAATGTGGTTTATGCTAAATAATGAAATCAATGGGTGTTAAAAGTAGAGAAAATGTGAAGCCACTTTAGTTTATAAGGGCACTTCACCTTTTGAAATGACTATTTCAGATAATATTAAATTCACATAGAGGTGGTAGTAAAGGTGGTGATGTTGTTAGTTGGTTTTTTGTTTAAGAACCCATAATTTGGGATTGAGTGTTTGATACTATATATGTATATACTTGTATATTCCTATAATTTATATACACACCCCACCCATGTTGAGCACTATGTGCTGAATTAATGGATCATCAAGCAGGGGGTGTCTTTCCCAACATTATGGTGGGAGGATGGATGGCTGGTCACCTTCTCTTCCATGCTCCCACTTCCAGGCTAGGTAGTTTTTTCATATATTGTGATGGCTGAAGGTATTTTAGTGCATTAGATGGTGGTTTTGATGTGGTATACCAGGTGTCTTTGCGTTGAGATGTCAATTGGTATCCCATGTGTCTACGGGATGATATGTGATGAAATTTCCCTGGTGTCTTTTGGAAGAGATGTGATAAACTTTCCCAGGTGTCTTCAGGATGAGATATGATGTGATTTCCTAGGTGTCTTTGAGATGAGGTGTACTATGTTGTGAGGCTTAGTTGTGTGTGGGTAGGATGTGTTGTGAGGCCCAGGTGTTTGTGGGGGGATGTGTTGTGAGGCCCAGGTGTGTGCGGGCGGGATGTGTTGTGAGGCCCAGGTTTGTGTGGGTGGGATGTGATGTGGGATATTCGGAATAGGTGGGAGTGCCAGGATGTTTGTCGTTAGGCTTTGAGTGGTTAATCAGTATGAAAGTTTCTTGGGGTATCCTATCATTTATTTTCTTTACTTTATATTATATTACGTGGCTTTCATTTTTTTGGTGAGTGTGCCTTGGTGACATTGGGAAGGTTATTTTTCTTGTTTTGGTGTTTTTTGGTTCTATTGTTTTCTCACCGATGCATTAGTATGATTATTTCACATATACATGAGATACATTGATTTCCTATTGATTATATTTGTATACTAACCATACGTATATAAAATAATTTTCAGGTTTCTAAGAGGATTGCATAAACCATGCTTGGAATTACTATCTTATACCTTTGGATAATTGTAGTGTCACTGCCATATCTTTTCTTTTTGGTATTTACATTGGAGCCTTTTTTTGTATTTTTTCATCTAAACATGCATGTGTGATGGTTTTGGATTTCTTATATATTATGTCTTGGAGTTTTATGGTGGATGATTCATCTTATCTCCCAATATTGTTTCCTTATAAAGGGTAATGTGTCCCATATTGTGAGATTTGTACACCATTAGCACTAGTCACCAACTCAGGTCCTACTGGAGGTGGGACTCAGGGGTCATCTTCTCTCTCCCCTCATTGTGGTATCTTTGGAGGGAGGGGGTCATGACATAGTGTTATCAGAGTTGATGGTTGAGTGATTGGATGGAGTTTAGAGTTAGGCACTTTGAGGTTTACATGGGTTTGTATGGAAATAGTTCTAGTTAACCTTGGTGTGTGACATAGGCTAGGGAGACCAGCTTGGACACGCGATTTTAGGGTTCCCTGTGATCCCTTTCATAAACTTTGAGCTTATTTAATGGCTAAGTGAGATTGACTAGCTTACATGGTAGAGACCTAGGAAAGGTACATGCATCATAATGAATTGTGTTCTTGTTTGAATTGGGTTGTTTTGGGAAGGTTATAGTGGAAAAAATAAAATAAATTAATTAAACTAAATCTTAAAAAAAATTATACTACTTGGGTTTTGGATATATATTGTTTCCTCTCAACAATGGATCTTGTTCACCGTCTATGTGTGGATCAGACAATTGAGGTTCATCAAGCTGATCTATTTGATCATCATAGGGTTTATATTTTTGGGGAGGATGATCAGTGTCATAGTACATTGCATTATTTCATGTAGTAAGCATTGATAAAGTTTGAGGGTGGTGTTTCAAACATGGAGACCAATAGCTAACAGGAGGATCTTGAGATTTATTTTAGTTTAATCTGGGCCCCGATAGAGTACTAGGTCCCTTTAGTAATCAGTCAAATATGAGGATCTGCACATCAATGGTGGGCATTTTATATGGGAGATTGGAAGGAGGAATACGTTTTTTGGGTCAAATTCCAAAAGGAGTTATGGGTCTAGTTTCATTCATCAACCATGAAGGCAGTGAAAAGGATGGATCTTCTTTCTCATCCACTAGGGAGCATGTTATTGCGGGTGGTGGGAATCAAATTTAATGATCTTCTTCACTTTTTTCCATATCTTTTTCCAGATGAGGAGTCTCATATAAGATGTCTTGAGGAGGCACTTCATCCTTCTCTCCAGTATGCAGTGACTCCCTTTATATTGACGATGTATATATAGGTTTAGAATAAGGAATAGCTGATAGTGTGGATAAACTCACAAGGATGTTTTCGATGATTGTGGAACCAGTAGGGTTCCTAAAGGGGAATAGTTTTCAGTAGAAAGTCTCATGAATGAAGATCTTTGAGGTATCGTCTGACATAGAGTCGACCTCAATAGCTTTCTTTTTAGTCTTCTGGTGCCATTAGTTTTTTTTGCATTTCCTAGGACTTTTTGGAAAATGTGTTCTGGTTTTGGGGTTCATGTACATCACTATAACCAATTATCAATGTTTCCCTATGCTCAGTTTGGTGTAGGTGGATAGGTTCAGTGCTAGCCTCAGTAACAGTTTCTAGTGAGATTGTTCCTGCATCAAGGGCAGCAGGCTTATGCTCCACAAAGGGGAGATGGATTGGGTAGAGGATAACCTAAGGATATTGCTCAAGTTCAAGGACTATGACTCGGGCGGGGTCATGGGGGTGGTCATCAGTAGAAAGGAATAGGATTTAGCCATGTTCAGTTACATGTAGTGGAGGCAGTAGTCCAAGAGGGGCCATAGATCATCAGAGGTTTGATCAGTTCATTTAGTACCCCTGTTTGATTCTAGAGGTTTTCACTCCATTGTTTCACCATTTCTATCCCATGATCCAGGACTAGATGTAGAGAGGATTACCATACTAATGGTGTTTACTACACTAGTAGGAGTTCAAACCATCTAGTTTGATGTGTTCCGGGGCTGTAGAGTGATGATGGGGCCACATCAGTCCCATAGTGATATTTTCTTACTGCGGGTGCAATCATATGATGTCATTATCAACATAGATTGGTTGTATTCTGTAGGTTATTTTATCAACTTCTTTGGGTGGGGAGTCATGTTTTAGGATATGGATGGTCAGTGTTTGGTTTTTTTCAGTGATCAGAGTTTCCAGGCGGGCAGTTGGTCTATGGAGCCCCTTATTTTCTTGTTGGCTAAGTTGTCAGTGGAATCAGCATATTGTAGGGTCCTGAAAAATTTGCAAAGGAAGAATGGTAATCCCCTTTAAATCGAGGTATATTCTACCCAATTTCCCCCCAAATAATTAGGGAAAAGTGTTGAGAATACTCAATGGAAGGCATAAGACAAACCGGTCAGTAGACTGGTCCAATGATAATAGGTCACAGTCGGTTCCGCAAAGCACCCCCTTCGCAGAACGTTGTCATTCACGGAATGGAGCCGGAGATCCTCCGCGGGCGCGAAGCAGGACGAGCGCCAGACTGGTCCACCGTCACGAACTGCACCAGCTGTGGACCGCGTCGACCGTCCCAGACCACATCCACTGTCGTTGACGAAATAGAGGTGGAACCCTGTGCGGCTTCGAAGCACTCCCTGAGGTTGATTTGATTTGCGGGGGAGATGCGTTTAATGCCCCCCGCGAGTTGCGGATTGACCAAGTCATCCATAAACCAGGTTTTAGATCATGGGCTTCCGCAAAAGGTGTCGCATGACCACAGATATATCTCTTTCCCTACTCTATAAAAAGAGACCGAGGGGGAAGAAGAAAAAGGATTTAGAGAGATCGACCAGATTTGGGAGGAAGGATTTCAAAGGAAGGAGATTAAGATTTCGCAAACAGCGAAGTTCCAGTTCGCAAACCAGAACATGTATGAAGTTGGAAGAGAATTAATAGAAAACTGAAAATGCATAATATCTTGGTGAACCACGAACATAAAATAATAAAGAAATGAAAACCACGAACCATGGCCCCTCCACGGATGCACTCCCCATGGACCAGAGAGTTTATGCCCCTTTTCTGATACGTCACACCGCATAGCACCCTCCTACACAGGTGAAGCCCCGACTGACAAACTCCCAATCGGCGACTCCCTTGGTCGCCGCTGCTCGCATCGATCCCTCAGTATACCAACCTGGTACGTGGGCTGAACCCGAATCCATGAACCACCCTGGTTCACGGGATTCCCATCAGTCCACAGACCACCCTGGTTTGTGGACGGCCTCTCCAGTTGCGTAGCACCTCCCTACGTAGAGGGCGCCACTCCTCTTACACCCATGTGGCCCACCAAATCCTTCAGAGTTCCCATTCCCCAAGCCAGATAAAATACTCCCAATCTGGCCTGATCTTCCGCAACTCCCTCATTGGCCCATTCATCGTCCCCGAGTCGAGGCCTCCACCAGAGCCACCAGACCTGTGTGATGTAACCTTCAGGCACATCAATGCGCCATTTTGAGTTCACATACCCACGGTAAGCAGGGGCGAAGGGGTTTCTCCGGCCCTTGAGTGGATTTATGAAATATTCATGGGTTCACATTCCCACGGTAATGCGGAGTCGGAGCCCGGGAGCCCCCTTTCTGCCCCTCCACTCGTTAGGACTGGGGAACTTCTCCCCTCTTCGGGGTGTGGCAGACTACCCATCACAAGGAAGCCCCCATGCACCTTCATACTTCTCCACGGCCATGCCCAAGGAAGGGAGTAGTGGGAAAGGGTGTCGCTCCGTCCCTCTTTGGAGCCAAGTCCCTCTCCCACTGCGCTTTGTCGCCATGGGCATCCACCTTGGAGTAAGCCCCGACATTATGGGCCACATCTATGTATAAGCCCCACTCCCCTTCCCATGAACGCACCTTTCGCGGTGTGATCATCTAGTCCATGCTGCCTCTTGTTTCTCACAACGAGCATGACTCACGTGGGCTTAGAGTAAGAATCGACCATGACATCTCATGTGGGACTTCTCAGAGTGTAAGCCCCAATATATTACTATGGGACTCCTTAGAGTGTAATCCCCAAGCTATTCGAACTATGTGGACTTTGACCCCTGTCTCCCAGGCAGGGTACGTAGGAAGCCTCCCTGAGGTTCAAACCCAACAATCGGTAGATCCAATTACCTTCAAATTGGTTCATCGTGCCACTCCTAGTGTCGCCTCAATGATTCCAGACTCCTCGGGGTCATTAATCCATTGAGGGATGGTAAACCTCGGGCATATATGATTTGGACCCCCGGCATCCAGCTGGCCATTTCCAACCAGGAGTAATCCATGGATACTATGCTTGGGTATAATCCAAAGATTCGCGAACATATGAATACGCCTTAAATATATATAAGAGTCCCGGAACAGGCAATAATTCCCCCCAAAAAGGTGTGATGATCCCAAATTCCCATCCTCTCGACCAATGTGAGTTCTTAAGTGTCGCTGGCCAAACCACCCAGTGAACGCATGTCTTTGGAAAGTAGGTCCACGTGTCATCGGATACGGAACCGTTGGGCATTTCGAAACCGACCCGAAACAAAAAATGGTGAACCCGACGTGAATATTTAACCAAGCATGATGGATTCAACCTAATCCCACCCCGTTCCCCCTTTATACTCACAAGGAGGGCCATGTAAGGTCATTAACTACCATGGGGTCATGAGATACTACTTTGACATGTTTTTTGTTGGTGTTTGTTAAAATGTTCTACAGGTACCACACAGAACTCCCTTAAATCTAATGGCATCATGAAGGAACTCACAGGTGCGTGCTTCCAACAACGCAATGACCGGACTTCCTCACCAACAGAGGACCCCGTCACCTAACCAGCGTCTTCAACACTGGGTCTTGTATGCGTTGATCCGAGAGTACCTCATGAATGGTGCTCTCCTGATGGTGGAGGCGGCCATGCACGCCCTCCAATCTGTTGGGACCCACCGGTTGCCCGCCCAGTAGCAGCTGAGAAGGCTGATCCAGACGGCCCTTGTTGCTGTCTCTAACCATTTCGGGAGTTTATACCCAGAACGAGACAACGTGTGCCTCCCTTATCTCAGGGAGGCAGATGAGTTCGACGCCGAGGACTTCATACCCACTGAACAGGGGTTCCTCTCCAAGGCCCCCACCGGCAGACGTCATCGCGATCATGCCACGACTCGACATCCTCACACTCTGTAGGATGTCACCCCGAGGATCCATGCCCACGCTCCCTAAGCTCCATCCCCTCGGACCGCCTGACGAGGGTGGCAAACTTACAACAGGGGACCAGTCATCACCCATGCCCCTAAGGAGGAGCTATGCTGCCTAGTCACGGAGGCGCATCACGAATAGGCACATACACCTGTTCGCTCCTCTAAAGCCCACCATCCAGGCATGGAAGCATCATATGAGCAGGCGCACATCCCCGCCGCGCTCCATCAAGACCGACACTCACGCAGGACGGCACCTACCTGACAGGCACCTCTCCCTGCCCAAGGTCGTGAAGCCCACCAACCCAATGTGGTGGCGACCCAGTGCCTGCAGGACCAGCTCCTAACAGATGCTCCTAACACCTACCAACCCAATATGGTGGCGATCAACAAAGCCCACCACCCAGATGTGGTGGAAACTCATAGGCGGACACGTCTCCCCACTAATAAAGGCCACTGACTCGATACGGTGGGAAACCATCATCTGCAGGGCCAACTCCCTACGGATGCAAGTAAAGTCCGCCATACCGATGTGGCGTAAAACTGAGAGATAAACCAGCATATCCCAGCCCAGGGGAAGATTCGTTCACCTACCCTGACACAGGATAATTTTCAGTACCCACTGACCAATGGAGGACCGGAGGAGGATATTCCTACTCCGATACCAGAATGGTCCATCATACCCATTACAGCAAAAGATGTCTCTCTGCATATCCTGGCAATGATGGAGGAGCATTTATCGATCCCAGATCATATCTTTCAGACTTGGCAAAGTGTAATTGCATCAGCGACAACAACAAGGACTTGGGACCATGATCCCATCTCCCCAATTGAGGCGACTCATCTAAGAGACGAGATAGCCGCCTCGGAGCAGATCTACGTCCCTACTTCTGCCCAAGAGGGTCACCGACTATATTCTGTGATGCAAGGGCTTCCCGATCGAGTAGCTTCACTCGTTCCAACTAGGGGACACCCGTCCATCACGGTGGATGCTCCAGAGCAAGTATATATCCCTGCTAAATGAGAAGATGTTCGTCGGCATATCCAGGTAGAATCACGGGACCCAATTAGATAGGGACCCAAAGGTGAAGGCCGGTGTCAATAGCAGACGGTCCCCGCTGCCCACAAAAAGGCAACCCGAATGCACCGAAAGCAGCCAGAAAATAAAGAGCAGGTTCAGGATTCCGCTCTGCTGGAAGATGGGGTTTCCAATGCTGTTAAGCACATATCAAAGGTTCAGAACCCTGCCCACCCATTACCATATTATGGTAGTGGCATTATCAGTTGCGATGGTCCTCCCTGCAATGTTGCTACCAGCACCTCTAAAGGTCCTCCCCAGAGCACCCGCAGGGGTCTCCCCTGTGGGCATATAATGATCGATCACTATAGCTCCTCCTTTTATGTGAGTCACGAAATCCCTCAATGTGACCAGAAGATTGAGCATCAAGAAGGTCCTCCACTTATTGTGGTCTACCCTGAAGGTCCTCCCCGGGGTATACACTGCAAGCACTCTCTATGAAGTGGGACCATAGATTATGATAGTAGTCCTTACTATCATAGTCGCAACTGTAGAGGCCCTCCCCACAGTGATGTCTCATCATGACAAGAAGGTCATCCCCTTATCATGGCCTACCCTAAAGGTCCTCCCTAGGGGTTACATTGCAACGACACTCTGCCTAGATGAGCATCAGATCATGGTGGTAGTCCTCACCACCCTGATAACGAAGGTCCTCCCCATAGAGACGTCAATCAACGAGAAGACCCTCCCCTCGTTGCGGTACATTTTGAAGGCCCTCCCCAGGGTGTACCCCACAGATATTCTCCCGGTGGCACCTGTAATGGTAGTCCTCACCATTACAATAGTTGTGATGGTAGTCCTCGCTGCCACGGCCGCCATTGCAGAGGTCCTCCCCGCAGCGGCCCCAAGCAACAAGAAGGTCCTCCCCTTGTCACAGTGTGTCTTGAAGGTCCTGCCCAGGATACACATCAAACGTCAAACCATGATGGCCATCCTCACCATGATGGAAGTTGTTGCGAAGGCCCTCCCTGTAACAATGCTACGTAGCCAGAAGGTCCTCCCCTTGCTGCGACATGCCTTGAAGGTCCTCCCCAGGGTATGCACTGCAAAAGTCCTCTATGCAGTGAGGCGTCAAGCAGTAATGGTAGTCCTCTCCATTATGATGGCCATTGCGAAGGTCCTCCCCGCAATGACATATCATATCTACAGGAATGTACTCCCTCTGCCGAATCAAGCACAGAAAATCCCTCATATGCGGAGGCACTCAGAAGGACGGGATCAAGCATGTCATATTCCCATCTAGTCTCCAATGACATCCTTCTTCAATCGAGAGACGTTCTGGGGCCACGTTCATCATCCGAACCAACTCAGAATCGCCCACGTGACAATTCAACACCTACCGGTGCCACTGCCTTCGACCACCCTATCGGCGAGCATCTCAGTTGGGCTGACCAGGTATAGGAATCACTAGTGGAGGAGTATGCCCACATATTTCACCTGAGGAAACGACTAGACATGGATGATATACCAGTTATGTTTTGGCCCACGGCCACCTCTCAGTTCCACATACCCAGGGATTTATCGGAAGAATGTGTGCACGACATCCACCATAATATATAGACAACCCTCTGCCGACTGAAATCAAGCTTTCTGCCCAACGACGGGTATGTAAACCATGTCAAGACAATAGGATACCTCCTACATCACATCGACCTGGAAGCTCTTACGTTGGCAAGACAACAGTCACCCGAGATTCGTAAAGGAAACATGGAGATAACCTTCCTTTGTGCGCTGCACCAGTTACGCCGCCTCATCGGTGACGCCCCGATGGGAGTCCATATCAGGGGATGGGGAGAACATAGAGCTCTGCATTTCACTCTGCTCCCCGTATAGAAGAACCTGTTTGCCATGGTGTCTTGCAACGTCATCACATCAAGACAGCAATCGAATGGTATCCCTGTTCGCAAAAGGAAACACACCCAACAAAGTCATGCCTTGAGTAAGTCCCAGGAGCATCAGGCTCGATGGGAACAAGACATTCAAGAACTTTTGAATCAGGCCATCGAGAGTATGCAACAGTCCTCTCGCCTAAGAGAGGCCAATCCGTGGTCATTGCCTACCTCCCCATAAAGGATTGATTCATAGAATAACTCAGCACCAAACCCGGTTCACCCCCGAATGGGGGCACAAAAGATCAAGCAGGTAGCGATAGCATCAGCCACCGCCGTAATCCAAGGTCAACCCCAGCCTGCTGGGCTAGGGGTATTTTTAACCACAAATGTCCCCATAAGAACAATAAAAATGGGAAGAGATTCAACGTCAAAGGAACGGAGCCAACCCCAACCCTTAGGGCTGGGGGCATTATTACCTTTTCAAAAACAACCTCCCCCACGAGAATCAGTATTCTCTCATCTAGGGAGGACAGTCAGAAGAGGAGGTTCTTTCTCTATCTCGTCATTTGAATCATCATCCCCTCCAAGAGGGAGGCGTACCTTAATGTTGCATCAAAGGACTCTCCGCGTCACCCTTCGTCAAGGAGCCCGAAAGCAATCCCGGGATTGGAGAGGGAAGACCAGTAAAAGATGCGGGAGATCCTCTTCCAATTTGGAAGATGACATCTTCTCGACACCACGATATGCATTCATCAAATCCATAGAGGATAACCCCACGGGTAGCACCGAAGGTGATGCCAATCTGGATGTATTGGGAGACGATGGTTCCGGTCAGGCTGTGACTCACAACGAACCACCAGGTGTGCACACCCGGAACTAGAGGGCCACTCTAAACATGGTCGCCCCTTCAGCTAACCTTCCTCTGCTCACTCTATGAGATTCTAACAAGGATAAGAACAATATACTAGTTACCCTTAACCTTCCTCCTTCTCTCGATAAAAACGATCCACTTACGCTCGAAGAGAGATTCACTCAACAGGAAGAGGAAATGAAGGAATTGAGGTGGATTAACGCCAAGCTACTCCAAAGGAACCGTCTTATTGAAAGCATGTACCAAGAGGAGACACATCATGCACTCCCAGTAAGTGCACCTCAAAGACCAAGGTTTACCCTGGAAAATGAAGCACGGTCAGGGCTCCTTCCCAACGAGGCGCCCGACCCATACAACTACCTAAATGTGGATCCGGTTGAGTACTAAGACTTCCCTTCACTCAGGATGCAACCAGAGTGAGTACATCTGAACCCTCCAAAGGTTTCACAAACGGCACATGCACCCCTGGTGCCAACCGAGCTAGATCCTCAAGCAATGCCGTGGGCTACACCTTCCCAGGACCAGGCCCAATAGGATGTAAACCAGGGTGTCACCAACACCATCGAGGCACTAATGACTTGATTGGAAGCAATGGAAGGTCAACGCGCTCCGATACAGCTAGAGGGCAAGACCTACCCGGATTTGGTGAGAAACATGCCACCTCCACCCAATTTTGGGAGCCCTGTATTCCCTATCTTCAATGGATCAGAAGATCCAGAACTAAATTTGATGCACTACGCGTCTTATTACGAACCTATGATGGGAACCCCAGAACAACAAGAAGCAGTGAAACTTAGATTCTTCATATGGACCTTGCATGGATCCGCCTTCGTCTGGTATATGATTCTGCCAACCTAGTCAATAAAAAGCTAGGAAGACCTTTGGAAACATTTCCTCTTTCACTTCTACTCGATTTTGCCTAAAACAACGGTCAATGACTTCATGAACTGCAAGCAGAGGGAGAACGAGAGGGTCTCATATTTCATCGCCAGATGGAAAGGTCTGACCTACTCTCTGAACAGGACAATGCCTCAAGATGAGATGCTCTCCATATACATTGACAATATTCAAGATGAGCTGCGAACTCCACTCATACCAGTGGAGTACACCACTGGCTTTCGCCATCTCTCGGCTATTGCCTAGACAATTGAGGACTCCCGGCAGCGGACCAATTTGATGTCCCGAATAGCCTCGCAGGCTCCTACAAAGTGAGTAGCCAGAGCTGAAGCATCCTCTGTCAAGCTCAAGCCATCCCCTGTTTCTGCTCCACCGCTCAGGCCACCACCAAATCGTCAAGGGTCCCCTGTATATTAGCGGTTGCCTCTGCCTGGGTGTGACGATCAGAAAGGGGAGAAGCGGAACCAGTTTGTGTAACGAAGACATAAAGTATACTCATTTCGAGAGGACAAAGTCTGTGGCTACTTCATTGCTTCCATGAATTGAAAATTTCTCCACCTCCCAGAGCCGAGGAAACCTGAAGAAGTCGGCCACGATAACAGGCCAGATTTATGCCCAACATCGAATGTTGGGGCACAATATTCAGGAATGCTTTATTTTCAAGGACCTCATGCAAAGGATGGTAGACTCCGGGCAAGTCGAGCTGGGACCACCCCCAGTACAGGTGACATATATTTCTACCACCGGTTCCGACAAAGGGGAGGGGTGGCAGGAATTCACCAGCAAGAAGGGGCAGAAATTCAATAACTGGATGACTCGAAAGACTATCAATTGAGCCCAAGTCATACTCCAAGCTCAACTACAGCAGTCGGTGTTGCCGCCAATATCCCCTAATGCTGCACAGCCGACAATATCGGCATCACAAACCTCTATGAGCCGATCATCTAGGCGTAATCAAAGAGGGAGGAGACAAGTGCAAGAGTAGCAGTCTACAACGAGGCCAAAGTTAGCCCCGACGCTGTCATATTTCATGCCCTTGAATTTGGTGGCATGGGCACCGACCCACCAAATGACACCATCAGGGACAACCGAACAGGTTGACCTGTCGGAGGATGAAGAACCAATATTTGGTTCCATCAACGTCATACATCTTATGGAATCATTCCCTGATGAAGGATATGGTTATGAACCCGAGATCCCAATACGAGGAGTCGGGACGAGGAATTGCAGAGGCAGGGGATATCAGGGAAGGCACAATCGCGGTCGAAACCAACCCTACGGTTGGAACTCGGCCCGAACCGTTAATATCATGGAAACCCGTGGGAGATCCCTTCAATGGACTCAGTGGGAGAAATAACATCCCTCCACCTCCACAAGTGTACACTCTTCCCCCATCATTCTTTGGTACCCATCTGATGTGGAACCAGCATCCAGCCACCTAGTGCATACAAACAGACCGGCCATTCCGAGTCCCTAGAACTTAGGAACATCATCAGCATCTGACCCCGTAGTCGGTCCCTCCTCATCACATATTCCAACTCCAAACCTGCCCACTAAAACTCTCCCAACAATGGAGAAGCGTCAGCCACTGGAACAGAAATACGACATCCTTAAGCAGCTTGCGTCGATACCAGCCAAACTGTCAATCCTGGACGCCTTGGGTTTGTCAGCCGACCTTAGGGAGGAACTTATAGAAGCCTTGATCAGCCCCCAGGAGTTTCAAGCCGAAGTAGTTGCTGCTAAGATTTACCAGATGGAGACTGGCTCGGCTGAATGCGATGTAGTGATTTCTTTCATCGATCTAGATGAAGATGCCATCATGCAGGGACACATCAAACCATTATATGTGTCTAGAACTCTAGATGATGTTGAGATCCACAATGTCTTTATTGACAATGGCTCTGGAGTTAACCTCCTTCCCCTATGGGCACTCTGTAAGTTTGGCTTCAGTGAGGGTGATTTAATACCCTCGGTCACAACTCTGCTGGGTTACGACAAGAGTGAGTAGAATCCAATGTGACAAATTAAACTAAAGACCCATTTTGGCGACCTTGTGGCCTTTTCGGAATTCCTGGTGGTTCGAAAGAACACAACATTCAATGCCTTACTGGGAAGGTCGGGGCTCCATAAGCACATGGTCATTCCTTCATCCTACCACCTGTGTATTAAGTACTGCGTCCATGGGAAAAGTGGGACATTGCATGCTGACAAGGCCCCTTTCGAGCTCTCTGAGTCACTCTATATTGATGCTGGATTTTATTAGAAAAAGAGGAAGAACCCTTTGACCGATGGTATCGACTGGATCCCCGCTCCAAATGGTCTAGAAATGGTTCCTGACGACCCCATCAGACAGCTTGGAAGAGACTACGTACAACCCATCAACCACGTTGAGAGCAAGGATTCAAGTTCGGACACACACTCAGCTGTCTTCATGACTTCATCCATAACACCCGAGCGTGAAAATGCGGGAAAGTCTTCCAACCCACAATCTGGGGACGAATACTCGAGTGGGGATTCCCATGATGCCTCTCCCTCAAACCCCCGAGAGCTCGGGCCGGAAACTCTCCCCCTGTCGAATCAAGAAGATGAGGATTTGGGAGAAAAGGAGGAGGAAGATCTTAGTGATGCACCTCCCGTATTTGAGGAAGGTATCTCCACCACAATGGACAAGCTCAGGGAAATAAAACTGGGTTCCGAGGAAGACACGAGGCCCGCATATGTTAGTGTAGCCATGTCTCCTAAGGATCACGAGGTATATACCTCTTTCTTGAGGCAACATCAAGATGTCTTTGCCTGGAATTACACGGAAATGTAGGGACACGATCCTGAAGTGGCAACGCACTGCTTAGGTCTTCCAGAAGACCACTGGGGCTATAAATAGGCCTCCAGAAGGACACACCCCTCGCATGCTGCCAAAATAGAGGTCGAAGTCGAAAATCTCATTAAAGTAGGATTCTTTCGGGAGGTCCAGTAACACATCTGGTTGGCCAACATCATCCCTGTCAAGAAAAAGAATGGACAAATCCGCATTGGCATTGATTTCCGAGAACTCAATCGGCATTTCCCAAAATATGATTTCCTGGTCCCGATCACTGAGTTATTAATCAATGCAATGGCCGGGTACGAGGCTCTATCCTTCATGGATGGCTATTCTGGGTATAATCAAATCAAGATGGCCCGAGAAGACGAAGAAGTCACTGCCTTCAAAGACCCCCAAGGAGTATTTTTTTTACTGGGTCATGCCCTTTGTAACACCTCAATCTTCCACAGTACGCTTCTCTTTGAATAATACAGTAGCGTGTGTTGTACGCAACTTCGAGTTCTAACACACACCACAACCAATCAAACTAGCCATTATGAATAGTAATACCCACTTTTTGAAATTTTATACATTCTATCTTTCAAAATGGACTTTATTTTTGGATTCGAAATATCGAAATTATCCTTGGGTGAAATTTTGGTATTTTTCTGAAAACTTTCAATTTTTGATGAATAGTGAAAAACACTGAGTTATAGTTAAAAACCGAATTTTCATTAAAATAATTATTTATTTTATTTAAATTTATTTTAGGTCAAAATAGATACATAATACCTATATAATTTCAATGTAATTCATTGGAGTTAGTTTATAATAATTACATATATAAATATAAATTTTATTGAACTTTTCACTGTCATTTACCCATCTCCTAAGAGAATTTGAAAATTCACATAAAACTTAATTTTACCGCTTCTATGAGTGGAATTTCAAAAATCTGAGAGACACAGTTAATATCAAGGAGTAAAATGTGGTTCAATAAGATAAAAATATTTTTTTGGTGAATAGTAACTTTTTACTTTTATTTACCACGGTAAAAAGTAAATCGGGTAATTAAGGGTAAAAATGATATTATTATTACCATAACACATGTCCTAATTCTATTGCCTAAGTATATTTCGACCAAAAACAACCTTACGAAAAAACATATTAACCATTTTTTTCCAATTGGATTAGAATAGGACATTTATTATTATTTAATTCAAAGAAGAGTTAAAAGAGTTAAAATCAAAGATTAAAAACTAAAACATTTTTAATATAGGGTTATAAAAAAGATAAATTAGACTATAAATATTCATGAGAAATATAAAAATATTTCATACATAATAATATTTTATTTATAATTTTTATATATTAAATAATTTAATTTATTTATGACAAAATGGTGATACAATAATTACCTAATTAATGAAATATTAAAATAATTGATATTATAAATATCCAAATAAATGTAATTTGAGACTTTTTATGAATTCCATTAATTTTATAGGCTAATATGACATATTATTATTTTTTATATGAATTTTATTCAAAATAATATTGATGTTATGAATTTATCAAAAACAGAATACCGAATAGTTTCAAAATTGACATAAAAGAGTTTTTAAAACAAATATTATAGTATTAATTGATATTATATTCCTAAAAATATAATGTTTGGCCACAAGACTTATATAATGATATTTGTATCATTAATGGACCACTTGGTGGTCTCTTGGAAGTATATAGTAAGTTAATTAACTATATAATATAAAAATAAAAAGAGACATGGTAAATGTCAAACTATTTAACTAAGATTTAAATCTAAAATATAAGGTTACTATAGTGACTCAAACATGTCTAAAATATATTGGTTGAGTGGTTTTAGACCCATACCCACCTTATAATTCGAATAATCCACTTTGGGGCCATTATAAATTGAATATGAATTTATTATAAATTAATAATTTAAGTTTTTTCTAAAGAGCCCCTCCTCCCCCATATAAAAGGACACCACTTATAACCAATTACTCACACATCTCAAGCCTTTTGGATCGTCCAAAATCTTCCCAATTAATCTCCCTACATCCCTATCCTCCTTCTAGAAGTCTTACCTTAGGCATAAAATACTTCAAGAGTCCTTTTTGGTTCAAACCAAATTGAGTTACCCAAATTAAAGGTAATGATTTCTCTTAGCTTCTTTTCTTTTATTTTACTTCTCCAACCACGAAACTCTTCTTATTATTTTATTTTGTAAAAAAAACATTATAATAAATATACTAGGATATTTTTATAAAAATTATTAGAACTACACATACAAACACCTCCATTTAATGGGTGAAGAACATAATGTTTCTGTGGATGGCAACCAAATGCCTCACGAAACGATGATTGTTCAAATATCTCCTACCACCTCTCACGGTGGCCATTATGATGGAATTGTAATTAAATATAATATTAATGATATTTATTTTATATATAAGCTTCTTTAATTCTATTTTAAAGAATACCATTATTCGTTTCATTTTGTATATATATAAGGTAATTTCATTTGAGGAAGTGCAGACTACCGCCCCCTCAAAGTGATATGACTCGTTCATACCATTCATGGAACGTATAAATGATGGTGTTAATGAACTTAAGTAAAATATATAAGATATTATACTATACTGGAATAATAATATACCTATGTATCATTTGGTTTTGATTTACTTTTAAAATTAAAAGGGAAATGGAAGTAGCGTTTGTGCGTACGTACAGACTATCGTCTCCACGAACGTGATGAGATTCATTTCCCGTCATATCCATTAAAGTATAATTCACATTTGATGATTATAAATAATTTTTAAGTACTTGATATCATTCTGTATATGAATAATATACAACCTATCCATAAAAAACACGGCTTACGTAACAAAGCATATAAAGTAAAACGAATCAGTTAACACCTGAAATGACGATAATACTAAAATATTATTAACAAAGAAATATTAAAAGATCATATATGATATAATATTTATGTATATGATTCTTATATAATTTAATAACAATTATTTAACTATTATACATTCGGTTAACCTACACACTATCAAGGAAAAGTACATGGTAAGGGTTTATTTCACAATCTCTTCATTATCCGAGTTTGTTTATACTTAATTATCTACTGGGACCTCTTTATCATCCACATCCATGTTTCTTAAAATGTATTTCAAATCATTATTACTATTTTATAGAATATGTGTTAAATTCATTTATACCCTTTTTGAATTTTTATAAGATTTTGATTAAGTAATCATTCCATCATCTTCCAAACAAGGTCCTTTTTTAACCTTTTCGAAAAATTAAGGTAAGAATGTCTTTTTTTAACATATACAGTGGGTGTGGCTTTTTCCAACCATTTTAAAATCATCGAAGCTTCCCTTAAAAGATTATAAGAATATTTTAAAATTAAATGTTTTATTTTATAAATATGTGACTTTTAAATCATTTCAAAATGAATATTTTCAGAATTTGTGAAAGGTACTCTTTATCTAGATCAGAATTTTAAATGTTTTAATGATTTATCTTTCTAAATATTTTTAATTACTGTCCATGTTTTCAAAATGATTTTAAGGATTTATTTATATAGACATGAATGTTTTTAAATGATATTTATTTTCAAAAGTTTCAAAGTGGTATGGGACACTTTGATTCAAAAATCTCTTTTAAATTAGTTCCTTTATAAATGTGTGACTTTTCAATGAATTAAAAAAAAGATATTTCTCTCAAATAGTTTTGATTTAATCTATGTCAACATCCTTTGATGGATTTTAAGCTTATTTGAAGTTGATTTATTATGATACAAAACTTCCATATTGTATTGAAGGTTTTGTGATATGGTTGACTGTGGATGTGTTATTTTTAAACCATTCATGGTTTATGGAGAAAGTATTGACATTTCGTATGCTAGTTTTAATACGAATGTTTATGTTATGTTTAAACATTTTCATATGATGAATGCATTGGAATTAGTAAGTGATGGGTGGAGCCCGCTATTGCTCCTCGGTGCATCGGTAGGTCTCATGAGAAAAACTAGTTTCTTGGCACGAGACCTTGACAAAATCTTATTTGTAGTTTTGGCACGAGGCCCTACCTACGTGGTTATGATAGTATGGCATTATGAATTCCATCATTATGAAAGTGGTTATTGATATTGCATGTGATTATTAGACTAGTTGAATATCCATGTGAATAAGTAAATGACATTATTTCATTTTATTTATGCCATAATATGCTGAAGTTAAAGTTTAAAAGGCTTTAGTTTTAGTTATATATTGCCTTAAATGTTTATGCTTATTTATGAAATTTTTTGCTATATTTTTTTTCTTACTGGGAATTTGAGCTCACCCCTTTCTATGTTTTATTTTTCCCAGGATGTGAAGAAGTATTTTATGAATAACCTGCAAGGATAGTATAAGGGGATATGAGTGTGGAGACAATATGTTGTTGTAGTTTTCACTTTATGATGTATTGTAAAATTTATGAATTTATCTAGTGTTTCCAAGGCTACTAAACTAATCGGTCTTTTGAGACTTTATCTTTTGTGATCATGCCAATGTTCTGTAATAATGCACAGACTCTAGGTAACTGGGGTCGAGGTGTTACAGTTGGTATCAGAGGAAGTTTAGTACAAACTTTGGAAGCTAGATTTAAATAAACTCTGATTAGAGTACATAGACCTAAGATGGACTTTGAAGATTAATGTAGAATAACTTCCTAGAATTTTGGTATTATAGAGATTTTTTGAGTTTTCCTAGCAATACATCCCTGCCTGGATACGAGCAGGTAGAGGCGGCTCTGGCACAGATGTACCTAGTGGTAAAACCCGAAAACACCACTTTGAGATAGACTTAAACGGGAACTGGTACATGACAACAGGCCTTGCTATACTCTTGGTTACCACACTCCCGGAGGATATGCTTAGGATAGTTCTCATTTTCTTTACAAACCATTACAAAGGGTTTATTAGTATATAATTCCTAAAAGAAGACATTTTTATGACTATGGATTATATCTATAAACTATTTAATTTATGTTAAGTGTTTTACAAGTTTGGGATTAGGTATTTCTATTCATAGACTAATATAGTTTATGCCATTGTTTAGAAATGGAACCTAGTAGAAGGAATGAGAACTCCAGCAATATGCATGATCCAAAGAGTAAGAAGGATCATATATTTCATGGTCTTAAGACAGAATTTAGAAGGAAAATAGTCTCCCACGTATTATCATCATATGAAGAAATAGTATCATGTGTTGATAATATAATTAAAGAATTCTCGGAGTCCTATGGCTTTGAAGGGAAGCCAGAGAAGGAAAGGATGGTAGAGAGAAGGACAGATAAAGGGAAGAAGGTAAATAAGGATTTTCCCATATGTGATAACTGTAGAAAGAATCACCTTGGAAAATGCTTGAAGGGAATGGGAGTATGTTATAAGTGTGGAGAAAAAGGACACTAAGTACGAGACTACAAGGGTAAGAAAAAGGTTTCAAATGTACAATGATTCATCTGCAAGGAGTTTGGACACTACACGAACCAATTTCCCAGTCATCAGACTATGCCACAATTGATGATATTTGATAATAATCAAGTTATGATACTACCACATATGAAGAGGAATGAATAGTGTTCTTATATTTTTATTTTGGAATTATTTTATTGAAGTGTTGTATCAATGATGTACTGGAAATAAATAAGGATTATACTGCCGTACTATTTCATTGATGATTTGATATTTTATGGTACTAAGAAAAGTGACTCTACTACAAGTTAAACTTTTTGGAAATTACATGGTTGAAGAAAAGATAAACCTTAATATGGTCCTAATATTGCGGTACTTATTTTGGAATAAGATATGGTTGATTTGGGTAAATTATATTGGATATTCTTGACTGCCTTGAAACTGATTAAAGATTTGTATATTCCATCATTGTTGGAGTTTACAACATTTTTGGATGGATGAATTATATCCAGTATTCTATAAGGAATGAGAGAGCATGAATGTAATCAATAAGGTTTTATGATAATTCAGGATGTTTCAGTGTTTTAAAATAATACATGATGAAGGTATTCACATGCTATTACGGGGTAAAAATAATCTACATTATGTTTACCTTTCATATAAATTTTTGACTGAGGGTTTACAGAAGTATTTTGGATAAGTATAATGGTTGGAATGGATTATATTTTACATTGGATACTATTGTTAAAGTTATTTCTGGATATTTATAAAAAAGACAACACGCAGACTGTGTGACAACCCATCACGTCGGACAATGCGGCGGGAATCGAACACACAAACATAGTAAAGTTGGGATTTATCACCTACCACTAGACTACGTGAAGTAATTGGAGTGTATAATGTAGTTTTTGTTTTTAAAAAAGTTCTGATAGATGAATTATAAATTTACTTTTGGAACTAGATACGGTTAGGATAAATAGAATATTTTTTAGTTCTATTACCTTTTGGTGTGAAAGATGGGTTTGTGGTAAAAATTTATTAAAGAATGAAAGTCTACATGAAAAGTAAGTATATTTCCTTACTTTCTTAGTAAATCTCATAGATAAATTCCTCAACTTTATGAAAGGTAACATAAAAAAACGTTGTCGGTTAACTTTTCCTACTGGGGAATCAAAGGCCATTTAACCAATCACAAGTTTTTGATTTTATTGTAGTTAACTTTCTCCTAATCCTATTTTCTACAAATCTTCATCAGACCTTGATGTTTTGTTTCTCCTCCATATCCATGTTTTCATAGAATCCTAGTATGAGCTATCTTGGGTAACCTTTTTACTTCTCTTTCATTCTTTTAAAGTTATATTTTTGTTAACCCTATTTCCGTTATGGGTTTCCACAAAGGTATTTTCTATTTTCAACCTTTTATTTTCGAAGAACATTTTCAAATTGCGAGGACACAATTTATTGAAGTAGGGGAGAATGTAACACTTCAAGCTTCCACGATATGCTTCTCTTTGAATAATACAGTAGCGTGTGTTGTACGCAACTTCGAGTTTTAACACACACCACAACCAATCAAACTAGATGTTATAAATAGTAATACTCACTTTTTGAAATTTTATACATTCTATCTTTCAAAATGGACTTCATTTTTGGTTTCTGAATATCAAAGTTATCCTAGGGTGAAATTTTGGTATTTTTCTGAAAAATTTCAATTTTGATGAATAGTGAAAAACACTGGGTTATAGTTTAAAACCAAATTTTCATTTAAATAATTATTTATTTTATTTAAATTTATTTTAGGTCAAAATAGATACATAATACCTATATAAGTTAAATATAATTCATTGGAGTCAGTATATAATAATTTTAGATATATAAAAATTTTATTAAACTTTTCAACGTCTTTTACCCATCTCTTAAGAGAATTTGAACATTCACATAAAACTTAATTTTACCGCTTCTGTGAGTGGAATTTCAAAAATCTGAGAGACGCAGTTAATATCAAGGAGTAAAATGTGGTTCAATAAGATAAAAATATTTTTTGGTGAATAGTAACTTTTTACTTTTATTTACCACGGTAAAAAGTAAATAGGGTAATTAAGGGTAAAAATGATATTATTATTACCCTAAAACATTTCCTAATTCTATTGGATAAGTATATTTTGGCCAAAAACAACCTTAGGAATAAAATATGAACCTTTTTGGTCCACATGGATAAGATTAGGAAATTTATTATTATTTAATTCAAAGAAGAGTTCAAAGGGTTAAAATCAAAGTTTAATAACTAAGCCATTTTTAATATAAGGTTATACATAAGATAAATTTGATTATAAATATTAATTGGAAATATAAAAATATTTCCTACATAATGGTATTTTATTTATAATTTTTAGTCATTAAATAATTTAATTTATTTATGACACAATGGTGATGCAGTAATTACCTAATTAATGAAATATTAAAATAAATGATATTATAAATATCCTAATAAATGTAATTTGAGAATTTTTATGAATTAAAATATTTTTCTATGTTAATATGAAATATTTTTATTTGTTATATGAATTTTATTCGAAGTAATAATTCTTTTATGAAATTATCAAAAACAAAATACCCAATAGTGTGAAAATTGACATAAATGAGTTTTTAAAACAAATATTATATTATTAATTGATATTATATTCCAAAAAATCTAAGGTTTGGAAAAAGGACTTATATAATGATAGGTGAATCATTAATGGCCCACTTGGGGGTCTCTTGTAATTATATAGTATGTTTATTAACTATATAATATAAAAATACAAAGAGACATGGTAAATGTCAAACTATTTAACTAAGAGTTAAATATAAATGATAAGGCTACTATAGTGACCCAAACTAGTCTAAAATATATTGGTTGAGTGGTTTTCTACCCATACCCACCTTATACTTTTAATAATACACTTTGAAGCCATTAGAAACCGAATATTAATTTATTATAAATTAATACTTTAATTTTTTTCTAAAGAGACCCTCCTCCCCCATATAAAAGGACATCACTTATAACCAATTCCTCACACCTATCAAGCCTTATGGCTCATACGAAATCTGCCCAACTAAGCTCCATATATCCCTCTACTCCTCCTAGAATCCTTACCTTAGTAATAAAGCACTTTAAGATTCCTTTTTGGTTCAATCCAAAGGGAGTTATCCAAATTAAAGTTGATGATTTCTCTTAGCTTCTTTTCTTTTATTTTACTTCTCCAACCCCGAAACTCTTCTTATTATTTTATTTTTTAACAAAACCAGTATAATAAATATACTAGGATATTGTTATAAAAATTATTATATCTACACTTACACACACCTCCATCTAATGGGTGAATAACATAATGTTTCTGTGGATGGCAACCAAACACCTCACGAAATGATGATTGTTCAATTATCTCCTACCACCTCTCATTATGTCCATTATGATGGGAATATAATTAAATATGATATTTATGATATTTATTTTATATATAATCTTATGTAATTACATTTTATATCATACCATTATTCGTTTCATGTTGTATATATATATACAATAATTTCATTTGAGGAAGTGCAGACTACCGCCCCCTCAAAGTGATATGACTCATTCATACCATACATGGAACGTATAAATGATGGTGTTAATGAACTTAAGTAACATATATAAGATATTATATTATACTGGAATAATAATATACCTATGTATCATTTGGTTTTGATTTCCTTTTAAAATGAAAAATGAAATGGAAGTAGCGTTCGTGCGTACGCACGGACTACCGTCTCCACGAACGTGATGAGATTCATTTCCCATTGTATCCATTCAAGTATAATTCTCATTTGATGATTAAAAATAATGTTTAAGGACTTGGTATCATTCTGTATATGAATAAGATCCAACCTGTCCATAACAAACACAGCTTACGTAACAAATCATATAAAGGAAAACGAATCAGTTAACACCCAAAACGACGATAATACTAAAATATTATTAACAAAGCAATATTAAAAGATCATATATGATATCATATTTATGTATATGATTCTTGTATAATTTAATAAAAATTATTTAACTATTATACAGGAGGTTAACCTATACTCTATCAAGTAAAAGTACCAGTTAAGGGTTTATTTCAAAATCTCTTCATTATCTGAGGTTGTTTATACGTAATTATCTACTGGGAACTCTTTATCATCCACATCCATGTTTCTTAAAAATGTATTTCAAATAATTATTACTATTTTATATACTATGGGTTAATGTCATTTATAGCATTGTTGAATTTTTATAAGATCATGATAAAGTAATATTTCCGTCGTTTTCCAAATAATGTCTTTTTTTAACCTTTTCGATAAATTAAGGTGAGAATGTCTTTTTTTAATTATATGGTGAGTACGGATTTTTCCCACCATTGTAAAATCTTCGAAGCTTACCTTACAATATTATAAGAATATTTTCAAAGTAAATGTTTTATTTTATAATTATGTGACTGTTAAATGATTTCAAAATGAATGTTTTAAGAATTTGTAAAAGGTACTCTTTATCAAGATCAGAATTTTAAATGTTTTAATGATTTATCTTTCAAAATATTTTTAATTAATGTCCATGTTTTAAAAATAATTTTAAGGATTTATTTATATGGACATGAATTTTTTGAAATGATATTTCTTTTCAAAAGTGTCAAAGTGGTATGGGACACTTTGATTCAAAAATCTATTTTAAATTACTTCCTTTATAAATGTGTGACTTTTCAATTATTTCAAAAAGGAGATATTTATCTCAAATAGGTTTGATTTCATCTATGTCAACATCCTTTGATGGATTTTAAGATTATTTGAAGTTTATTTATTTTGATACAAATCTTCCATATTGTATTGAAGGTTTTGTGATATGGTTGATTGTGGATGTGTTATTTTGATACCATTCATGGTTTATGGAGAAAGTATTGACATTTTGTATGCTAGTTTTAATACGAATGTTTATGTTATGTTTAAACCTGTTCATATGAGGAATGCATTGGACATAGTAAGTGACAGGGGGAGACCGCTATATATCCTCGATGAATCGGTAGGTCTCATGAGACAAACTAGTGTCTTGGTACAAGGCCTTGACAAAATCTTATTTGTATTCTTGGCACGAGGACTTGGCTACGTGGTTATGATAGTCTGACATTATGCATTCCATCATTATGAAAGTGGATATTGATATTACATGTGATTATTCGACTAGTATAATATCCATGTGAATAAGTAATGGAATTATTTCTTTTTATTTCTGCCATAATATGATGAATTTCAAGTTTAAAAGGCTTTTGTTTTAGTTATATATTGCCTTAAATGTTTATGCTTATTTATGAAAGTTTCTGCTATATTGTTATCATTACTGGGCATTTGAGCTCACCCCTTTCTGTGTTTTATTTTTCCCTAGATGTGAAGAAGTATTTTATGAATAACCTGCAGGGATAGTATAAGGGGATATGAGTGTGGAGACAAGATGTTGTTGTAGTTTTCACTTTATGATGTTTTGTAGACTTTATGAACGTATCTAGTGTTTCCAAGGCTACTAAACTAATCGTTCTTTTGAGACTTGATCTTTTGTGATCATGCCAATGTTATGTAATAATGTACAGACTCTGGGTAACTGGGGTCGGGGTTTATACCCTTTGGTCTCAAGAATGCTGGCACCACATATCAACACTCCATGCATCGTATATTTAAACCATTCCTGGGGAGATTCATCAAATGTTACGTAGATGACTTTGTGGTTAAGTCCAGGCAGCGCTCAGATCACCTATCAGATCTTGAGACCGTCTTCAATAAACTTCAACAACATATTCTGAATATGAACCCCTTGAAGTTTTCCTTTGGGTTTACCTCAAGTAAATTCCTTGGCTTCATCGTATGCCATCGTGGCATTGAATTCAACCCTGAAAAGACAAAGGTTATCCTCTTCCTACCCCCCCCCCCCCGTAGTCTCACTGAGTTGAGAGCATTCCAAGGGCACTTGGCCCACATCGGGCGATTCATAGCCATCCTGGCAGGCAAATGTTTGCCCTTTACCAGGTTAATGAAGAAGGGAGTCACGTACCAATGGACAGATGACTGCCAAGATGCGTTCGACAACCTAAAGAAGTATCTCTTAAGCCCACCGTTGCTCATTCCCCCCGTTGAAGGAAGACCCCTCATCCTATACGTGACGGCCCTAGAGCAGTCACTAGGTGCCTTTATCGTGCAGAAAAATGATTCCAGCAGTGAAAATAATCTCTACTACCTCAGCTGAACCATGACTGATGCTGAAACTCGACAATAAAACATCGAGAAGAGTTTTTTGGCCATGGTCTTCGCAGTTAAAAATGTGCGACATTATCTGCAGCATCATGAAGTCCACTGGGTCTCACGTAATAACCCGCTCAAGTACATCCTCAGCCGCCCGATGATGACCGGGCACCTATCTCGATTGGCAGCCATCTTGCAACATTTTAACATCCGGTTGGTGCCTCATAAGGCCATCAAAGGCCATGAATTAGTAGATTTTCTGGCAGAGCACCCTTCAACAGGGACCGCCATACCAGACGTTGAGCTACCCGATGAAGACATCTTCTCGGTTCAAGAGGATCTCCCAACATTGGAAATGTACTTCGACGGCGCCTCTCGAAGCCCAACCAGGAAAAGTATGGGAGATCGCAAATTTAACAAGGTGGGATTGGGGATAATACTCGTGTCCCCAGAAAAGGAAGTTTTTCCATATTCCTTCCTCATGTCAGAAGGATGTACAAACAAAGAAGCGGAATATCAAGCCCTCATTGCAGGCCTGGAGCTCGCACTCCAAGCACAAGTACATCACCTTAAGGTCAAAGGTGACTCAGAACTGGTCATCAAGCAAGTCAGCAGTGACTATGCTATAAAAAAGGAGGAGCTGATTCCCCTATTTGACCATGTATGTTGGTTAATGGAGGAATTCTCCACAGTACCAACATTGACCTATATTTCCCTTTCTCAGAATGCCCAGGCCGATGCATTAGCCCACACGACCACAGCCCTAGACGACCCAGATCGGGATGAAACGGTCATCAGTATTTCTCACCGTCGAATGGTCTTGCCGTTTTTTCAGGCCAAGATGGAAGAGATCAATGAAGTCAGTCCTTTCCTAGAGCCATATGATCATGCCACCGGCTGGATGACCCCCATTGAAAACTACCTTCAATGGGGAGAACTTCCATTAGACAGGGCTGAATGAGAGCAAATACAGACAAGGGCAATCAACTTTGTCCTATATGGCGGTGCGGGTCAGCAAGATGTCCTCCACAAACGAGGCCTCAACGAAATCCTCCTCAAATTTATTGATGGAGAAGAAACTATCGCTGACATGACTGAAGTTCATGCCGGAGTATGTGGAGCACATCATCCAGGGTCCAATCTTTCCCATCAGGTCTGAAGGGTTGGGTACTATTCGCCCACAATGGCACGAGATTGCGAGCGCTTTACCGAAAAATGCCACTCATGCCAAATTCAGTCCAACTTCATACTCCAACCCCCGGAGTTACTTCATCAGGATAAGTAATCCTGGAAATTTTCCATCTGGGTAATGGACGTCGTGGGATCATATCCTCCCGCCACATCCAAATAGCTGAAGTATATCCTCATGAAAACCGACTTCTTTTCCAAATGGGCAAAAGCTATACCCCTTAAGGAAGTCGGGGAAAGAAGCATTGTCAGCTTTGTACAAACCAATATCATCACCATATTTGGTGTCCCTCATACAATACTGACGGATAACGGAACCAACATCTGCTCTTCTGAATTGGAGAAACTATACCAAGAATACGGTATCAAGGATAACCACTCATCCTGCTATCATGTAGCGGCCAACGGGAAGATAGAGGATTTCAACAAGGCCATGTCCAACATTCTCTAGAAAATCATGGACAAAGACAAGAATTCATGTCCAAATAAACTCCTATATGCATTGTGGGCTTATCGAACCACAATCTGCACCACTAATCGGGCTACTCCGTACTCATTAGTATACGGAACAGAAGCGGTACTTCCCATTGAACTGCAATTAACCTCACTCTGTGTTGCCATTTGTGATCAGTTATCCAATTATGAGGAATCAAAAAAGTGGTTAGGTTAATTGGAACAGCTAGACAAGAAACGGTTGCACACTTTGCACCATCTGGAAGTATACTAGAACTGGATTGCATGAGCCTTTAATAAAAATGTCCATCTTCGGTATTTCTTAGAAGGAGAATTGGTGTTGGTCCTCCAGACCCCAATGATACCTGGAAAGAAACCTCCAAATCTGGAGCCCAAGTGGGAGTGACCATATGTTATACACAAGGTCTACTCGAATAGAGCATATGCCCTGATCTCCATGGACGGGCAGTTCACCATCACTCCTACAAATGTGAGATTCGTGAAGAAGTATTAACTAAAAGCAGTTATCATCCGAGATGCATGATGTTAAACATCCAAGAACTCAATGGTCCAAACTCTATGACCCTAAACTAAGAGTATACCATCCTCACCGCATGATGATAAACTACACGAATCTCTCATCTGTGCTGCATAACATTAAACTGCCAAGCACTCAACGGTCTAAACTCTATGACCCTAAACTAAGAGTATCCTTTCCTCAACGCATGACGTTAAACTGCACGGATATCTCGTTCGAGATGCATGATGTTAAACTGCCAAGCACTCAATGGTCCAAACTCTATGACCTTAAACTAAGAGCATTATGTCTTCACCGACATAACTAAAAGTAGTTATCGTCCGAGCTGCACGACGTTAAACTGTCCAGAACTCAATGGTCCAAACTCTATGACACTAAACTAAGAGTATCCGGTCCTCACTGCATTACGTTAAACTGCATGGTTCTTAGAGAACTATGTGTGGATTGATTCATGCCCCTACAGGATACGTAGCGACGCCAGGGTCCCCAATCCTAGCCCAGTCATCCCCAAAATAGTTTCAAAAATTCCCTCTTCCCCCGTGTATGGACAATACCTGCACGGGGTGTATTGTCTTCAAGAGAACTACGTACGGATTTATTCCTGCCATGCACAGGATAAGTAGCGATGCTAGGGTCCCAAATCCTGTCCCAACCATCCAAAAAATAGATTTAAAAATTCCTTTTTCTCCCGTGTACGGACCGATCCTGCACGGGGCATATTCCTTGTCCTTATCGCACGACGTTAAACCGCATAAATACAATAGTTTTAAAAATTCCCTCTTCCCCCCCCCCCCCCCCGTGTATGGACCAGAAATGCATGAGGTTTAACACCCCGACCCCAGTTACCTAGAGTCGGTGCATTATTACGTATCATTAGCATAATCACAAAATATCAAGTCTCAAAATACCGATTAGTTTAGTAGCCTTGGAATCATTAGATACATTCATAAATGTTACATTACATCATAAAGTGAAAAACTAAAATAATATAGTCTCCAATTTCCACACTCATATCCCCTTTATATTATCCCTACAGGTCAGTCATAAAATATTTCTTCACATCCTGGGAAAAATAAAACATAGAAAGGGGTGAGCTTTGATGCTCAGTAAGGATAACAATATAGCGTAAACTTTCATAAATAAGTGTAAACATTTAAGGCAATGTATAACTAAAACAAAAGCCTTTTAAACTATAAATTCAGCATAATATGGGAAAAATAAAATAAAATAATTCCATTTACTTATTCACATGGATATTCTACTAGTCGAATAACCACATGCAATATCAATAACCACTTTCATAATGATGGAATGAATAATTCCAGACTATCATAACCACGTTGCCAAGGCCTCGTGCCCAGATTACAAATAAGATTTTGTCAAGGCCTCATGAAAATATACTAGTTTGTCTCATGAGACCTACTGATGCATCTAGGAGCTATAGTGGGCTCCACTCATCACTTACTATGTCCAATGTATTCCTCATATGAACAGGTTTAAACATAACATAAACATTCGTATTAAAACTAGCATATGAAATTTAAATACTTTCTCTATAAACCATGAATGGTATAAAAATAACACATCCATATTCAAACATATCACAAAATCATCAATACAATATAGAAGTTTTGTATCATAATAAATCATCTTCAAATAAGCTTAAAATCTATCAAAGGATGTTGACATAGTTGAAATCAAAACTATTTGAGAGAAATGTCTCTTTTTTTTAAATCATTTAAAATTCACATTATTATAAAATAAAACATTTTCTTTGAAAATATTCTTCTAATATTGTAAGGGAATCTTAAAAGATTTTACAAAAGTGGAAAATAGACGCACCCGCCGTATAAGTTAAAAAAAGACATTCTTACCTTAATTTGTCGAAAAGGTTAAAAAGGTCTTTGTTTGGAAAATAACGTAAAGATTCCATTATAAAGTTCTTATAAAAAGTAAAACAAGGGTATAAATGACTTTAACCCATATTCTGTAAAATAGTAAGAATTTTTTGAAATACATTTTTAAGAAACATGTATGTGGATGATAATGAGGTCCTAGTAGATAATTACGTATAAACAACCTCGGATAATGAAAGGATTGTGAAATAAACACTTATCTTGTACTTTTCCTTGGTTGAGGGTAGTTTAACCTCCTGTATAATGGTGAAATAATTGTTATTAAATTATACAAGAGTCATATACATTAATATGATATCATATATCATCTTTTAACATTTCTTTGTTAATAATATCTTAGTATTATCATCGTTTCAGGTGTTAACTTACTCGTTTTATTTTATATGTTTTGTTACATAAGTCCTGTTTGTTATGGATAGGTTGTATATTATTCATATACAGAATGATATAAAGTCCTTAAACATTTTTTTTGACCATAAAATGAGAATTATACTTGAATGGATACGATGGGGAATGAATCTCATCACGTTCATGGAGATGGTAGTCTGTACGTACGCACGAACGCTACATCCGTTTCATTTTTCTTTTTAAAAAGAATCAAAACCAAATGATACATAGGTATATTATTATTCCAGTATAATATAATATATTATATTTATTACTTAAGTTCATTAACACCATCATTTATACGTTCCATGTATGGTATGAATGAGTCATATCACTTTGAGGGGGCGGTAGTCCGCACTTCCTCAAATGAAATTATCGTATTTATATACAACACGAAAAGAATAATGGTATGATATAAAATGGAATTACAGAAGATAATATATAAAATAAATATCATTAATATCATATTTAATTATATTTTCATCATAATGCCCACCATGAGAGGTGGTAGGAGATAATTGAACAATCATCGTTTCATGAGGCGTTTGGTTGCCATCCACAGAAACATTATATTCTTCACCCATTAGATGGAGGTGTGTGTAAGTGTAGTTATAATACTTCTCATAAAAATATCCTATATATTTAGGATACTTTTTTTTAAAAAAATAAAATAATAATAAGAGTTTAGAGGTTAGAGAAGTAAAATAAAATAAAAGAAGCTAAGAGAAATCGTTACCTTTAATTCGGGTAACTCCATTTGGTTTGAACCAAAAAGGACTCTTGAAGTGCCTTATGCCTAAGGTAAGGCTTCTAGGAGGAGGATAGGGATGTAGGGAGATTAATTGGGTAGATTTTGGATGATCCAAAATTCTTGAGAGGTGTGAGGAATTGGTTAGAAGTGGTGTCCTTTTATAAGGGGGAGGAGGGGCTCTTTAGAAAAAACTTAAAGTATTAATTTATAATAAATTCATATTCATTTTTTAATGGCCAAAAAGTGGATTATTAAAAGTATAAGGTATTTATTCTTCAAAAACCACTCAACCAATAGTTTTTAGACAGGTTTGGGTTACTATAGTAACCTTATCTTTTAGATTTAACTCTTAGTTAAATAGTTTGATATTTACCATGTCTCTTTGTATTTTTATATTATATAGTTAATAAACATACTATATACTTATAAGAGACCCCAAAGTTGTCCATTAATTATACACCTTAAATTATATAAGTCCTTTGGCCGAACCTTAGATTTTTAGGAATATAATATCAATTAATAATATAATATTTGTTTTAAAAACTCTTTTATGTCAATTTTGAGACTATTGGGTATTTTGTTTTTGATAAATTCATAACAGACTTATTACATAGAATAAAAGTCATATAACCAATAATGATATGTCATATTAACCTAGAAAATTATTTTAATTCATAAAAAGTCTGAAATTATATTTATTTGGATATTTATAATATCAATTATTGTAATATTTCATTAATTAGGTAATTACTACATCACTATTGTGTCATAAATAAATTAAATTATTTAATGTCTAAAAATTATAAATAAAATACCATTAGGTAGGAAATATTTTTATATTTATAATGAATATTTATAATCTAATTTATCTTATGTATAAACCTATATTAAAAAATATTTAGTTATTAAACTTTGATTTTAACTCTTTTAACTCTTCTTTGAATTAAATAATAATAAATATCATAATCTAATCCAAGTGGACCAAAGAGGTTCATATTTTATTCCTAAGGTTTTTTTGGTCGAATTATACTTAGACAATAGAATTAGGACATGTGTTAGTGTAATAATAATTTCATTTTTACCCTTAATTACCATATTTACTTTTTATCGTGGTAAATAGAAGTAAAAAGTTACTATTCACCAAAAATTATTTTTATCTTATTGAACCACATTTTACTCCTTCATATTAACCATGTCTCTCGGATTTATGAAATTACACTCACAGAAGTGGTAAAATTAAGTTTTATGTGAATTTTCAAATTTACCTAGGAGGTGGGTAAAATATGGTGAAAAGTTCAATAAAATTTTTATATATCTAAAATTATTATAAACTGACTCCAATGAATTACATTGAACATATATAGTTATTATGTATCTATTTTGACCTAAAATAAATTTAAATAAAATAAATAATTATTTAAATAAAAAGTCGGTTTTAACCAATAACTTAGTGTTTTTCACTATTCATCAAAAATTGAAAGTTTTCAGAAAAAAAAACCAAAAATTCACCCTAGGCTAATTTCGATATTATGAATCCAAAACTGAAGTCCATTTTGAAAGATAAAATTTATAAAATTTCAAAAAGTGGGTATTACTATTCATAACGGCTAGTTTGATTGGTCACGGTGTGTTAGAATCTCGAAATTGCGTACAATGCAAGTTATTGCATTATTCAAAGGGAAATGTACCGTGGAAGCTTGGGGTGTTACATTATCCCCTCCTTCAAATAATTTCATCCTTGAAATTTCTATAATATTATTTCTTAAAAAGACTTGGGTGGTTTTTCATCATAAGTTCCTCAGGTTCCCACATTGCCTCTTCCATCTTATGGTTTCTCCATAAAATTTTTACCAAACGAGTCGTCTAGTTTCTCAGCACTTGTTCTCTTGTATCAAGAATCCTGATGGGATCTTCGCAATAAGATAGATCAAATTCCAATTCTAATTCTTCATAGGTGAGTACATGCGTTGGGTCAGACACTTATTTTCTCAACAGTGATACATGGAACACATCGTGAACTTTGGAGAGATTTAGCGGCATTCCCAAACAGTATGCTACAGCCCCAATTTGTTCTAGAATTTCGAATGGTCCGATGTACCTGGGACTCAATTAAACTTTCTTACCGAAACGTATAACTCCCTTCCATGGAGATACCTTCAATAGAACATGATATCCTACATGAAATTCCAAATCCTTCCTTCGATTATTGTCATAGCTCTTTTGCCTACTTTGAGCTGCTTTGATATGGTTCTGGATTACCTTTACCTTTTCCATTGTTTCCACCACCAGTTCTGGGCCTACGATTTTTCTTTCACCAACGGCATCCCAACAGTTTGGTGTGTGACATCACTTTTCGTATAACTCTTTATATGGTGCCATCCAAATACTTTAATGGAATATATTGTTATAGGAAAATTCCACCAGAGGTAAATATTTATCCCACATACCCTGAAAGTCAAGTGAGAAAGATCTCAACATGTCTTCTATGGTTTGAATAGTCTGTTCTGATTGTCCATCAGTTTGGGGGTGGTAGGCAGTGCTCGAATGAAGTTCGGTATCCAGGGATTTCTGAAGACTTTTCTAGAATATTGAAGTAAAACGGGGATCACGATCAGAAACAGTCAATAGGGGTACTCCATGAAGTCTCACAACTTCATTAATATATAGTCTTTCTAGATGTTCAAGGGGTATATCTTCTCTTATAGCAAGAAAATGTGCTGACTTGGTAAGATGATCAACAATGACCCATATTCCATTGTTCCTTATAGGAGTCTTTGGTATCACCATGAAGAAGTCCATCTTAATATTATCCCATTTCCACTCAAGTATGGGAATAGGTTGGATGACTCCTGCAGGCTGTTGCCTTCCAGCTTTCACTTGTTGACAAACCATACATCTTGACACAAAATCAGCAATCTCCCTCTTCATGTTGTCCCACCAAAAATGTTCCTTCAAATCTCTATACATTTTGGTGCTCCCAGAGTGTATAGAGAAATTGTAACTATGAGAATCATCCAACAATTCCTTTTTTAGATCAAGTATATCGGGAACACAAAGTCTCTTCCCAAATTTCAAAATTCCATTTTCATACACAAATTCACTCAATCTCCCATCATTCACAGCTTTAATCTTCTTTTGAAATTCTTCATCATCGGTCTGATAACTCTTTTTCCTTTCTAGTAAAGATGGTTTGGAAACCATTTGAAAAATTATCTATGTTTCACCTTCCATGGTAATTCCCATATCCATATTCACTAGATCCATGAAAATAGGATCCCTTTCAATTCTCATCACGTTCAAAACTCCATGATCCTTTCTGCTCAAATCATCTGTCACCATATTTGCCTTCCCCGGGTGGTAGTGTATCGTGAAATCATAATCCTTGAGTAGTTCAAGCCATCTCCTTTGCCTCATATTGAGTTCTTTTTGTGATAAAATATACTTCAAACTCTTTTGATTAGTATATATCACACATTTTTACCATATAGATAATGTCTCCATATATTCAAAGAAAAGATTACAGCAGATAACTCAAGATAATGAGTAGGATAGTTTTGCTCATGAATTTTTATCTGTCGTGATGCATAGGCAATAAACTTATCATTCTACATAAGGACACAACCAAGTCCTTTCTTCCATGAATCACTATAAATAATTAACCCATCATTCCCCAATGGCAGTTTTAATATAGGATCATTGAATAATCTTCTCTTCAGTTATTCAAAAACATTCTTCACACTCTTTTTTCCAAACAAATTTAACCCCTTAACATGTGAGCTTTGTTAATGGGTTAGTCAATCAGGAGAAATTCTGGAAAAAACGTCTATAATAACCTAATAAACCAATAAAACTATGTACCACAGTTATACTCGTTGGTGCTGGACATTCTTGGATTGCCTTGGTCTTAGAAGGATCAACAGAGATTCCATTTATAGAGACAATATGGCCAAGAAAAGAAATCTCTTGAAGCCAAAATTCACACTTTCTAAACATCCCATATAATTCATGTATTCTCAGAGTCTTCAATATAATTCACAAGTGATTTTCATGATCTTCATAGCTCTTAGAGTATACCAAGATATAATCAATAAATACCACTATAAATTCATCATGATATTCCTTGAAAACTTCGTTCATTAGATCCATGAACACAAAGGGTGCATTAGTCAGCCCAAAAGGAATTAATGTAAACTCGTAATGCCCGAACCTGGTTCGAAATGTTGTCATCAGAATGTCTTCAATCTTCACACACAACTGATGATATTGATATTGAAGATCAATCTTTGAAAATTATTGACCTCCATGTAGTTGGTCAAATAAATCATCAATGTGAGGTAGGGGATACTTGTCCTTTATTTTTATAACATTGATCTACCTTTAGTCGATACATAACCTCATAGATCCATCTTTCTTTTTAACAAAAAGAATAGGGTCTTCCCATAGAGAAACACTAGGGCGAATGAATCCCTTATTACTCAATTCCTCTAGTTTTTTCTTTAGTTCAACTAATTCCATAGTGGCCATTCTATAAGGGGTATTCAATATAGGCCTTGATCCAGGAATTAAATCAATAGAAAACTCAACTTCTTGTTCTGGATGATGTCCAGGTAAATCTTCCGGAAACACATCTACATATTCTTTCACAATAGGTACATCCTCTATTTGAACATTCTTTTCCTCACCCACAGTCATTTCATTCTCTTCCTCCCCAATAATTGAATTTAGTTGAGCTACTGGGGGTGGATCTAGATAAGAATTAGGTGGTGGTGATTCTGCTCTAAAGATAAGGTGTTCCTTATCATCATCATAAAAAATCATAACATCCTTCTTATTACAATAAATCTTCACATAAGGGTCTGAAAGCCAATCCATACCAAGGATTATATCAAACTCAATCATAGGTATGACGATGATATCAGCAGATAAAGAACATTTATGTGCTCTAATGGGGACTGATTCACAAAACGTTGTTGCAATGATACTTCCCTTATGAGTTTTAACTGACAACTCCCTTGTTAAATCAAATTGTAAATATCTAATTTTCTTAGAAAACTGGAAAGATATGAAAAAATGCGATGATCGATAATCAAATAAATCATTTTCTAAACTTGAGGAAACCATTAAATTACCCACCACTACATCTTTCGGAGCTTCTACCTCAGCAGTAGTGATAGCATAAGCTTGGCCTTGATCCCTTGGCTTTTTCTGAGGTAAGTTCCTCTGACGGTAAGGAAATTCATTTGCATAATGTCCCATCTCTCTACAATTATAGAATTCCACATTGACAGCAACTCTCTTTCCCTTGAAATCATGAGCTTGGTGGCCTTTTTCACCACACTTATAATATACTCTCATTCCCTTCAAGCAAGTATCGGGGTGTTTCTTCCCACATTTCCTACAGGATGGATAATCAACTTTTCACTTCTTCCCTTTATTTCCATTTCTAGAGTGGTAAGCAGATCTCTTCTTCTCTTTCTTTTCCTTAAAGTTGTAAGACTTAGTGAATTTCTTTTCTGTCTTGATAGCACATGAGATAATATCTTAGTACGACGAGAAATATTTTGAGACTAATGCTCGACAGAGAAATGGTTTTAACCCATCAAAGAAACAATTAATCTTATTTCTTGGGTTACGTATATAACCTGCCACTTGCCTCGCGAACCTTGTAAAGTTATCCTCATACTTTGTGACATTCTCATCCTCCTTTTTCCTCAGACTCAGAAATTGCCTTTCCATATCTGCTCGATGGTCACGAGGAAAGTATTTTTCTAAGAAAATATCTTTGAACTCCCTCCATTCCGTATTTGATACTTCATCATCTTCCTTCATGTTTTGTATCAATGACCACCATTGATCAGCATCTCCAGTGAGGCAATAAACTGCCATGACAACTTTTTCCATTTCACTACTCCCCAAAGCTTGAAATATTTTCTCTAGGGAACTTATCCATTACTCAGCTACAAATGGATTTGTACTCCCATTGAATGTTGCTGGTTGTTGCCTCATGAAGTGATCTAACATTGATCCTCCATGTTGCAGATCAGGGTGCTCCATACGGGTAAGGTTATTATTCATAACCTGAGTGATTTGTCCCACTATGGTGATTAGATGATCATCACTAGTTGCATCACCAGCTCCACTATAATTATCTTGAGCAGGAGGGAAATCCCTACATGGAGTGTGTTCATTGATACGGTTTTCATTCCTTCCACTAGGCACCATTTCTAAGAAATTCCATAAACTAGATAAGTTTATGAATCAAAATACATAATTCCATACTTTTAAAACACTTAACATAAATTAAACTATTTATGGATATAATCCATAATCATAAAAAAAAATTCTTTGAAAAAGTATATACTCATAAACCCTTTATAATGGATTGTAGAGAAAATGAGATTTATCCTAAGCATATCCCTCAGGACTGTCGTAACCGAGAGTGCAGTAAGGCCCGTTGTCATGCACGAGTTCCCGTTCAAGTATATCTCAAATTGGTGTTTTTGGGTTTTACCCCTAGGTACATCTGTGCCAGAGCCGCCTCTACCTGCTCGTATCTAGACAGGGATGTATTTCTCAGAAAAGTCACAAAATCTCTACAATACCAAAATTCTAGGAAGTTATTCTATACTAATCCTCAAAGTCCATATTAGGTCTATGTGCTCTAATAAGAGTTTATCTAAATCTAGCTTCCAAGGTTTGTACTAAACTTACTCTGATACCAACAGTAACTCCTCGACCCCAGTTACCCAGAGTCGGTGCATTATTACGTATCATTGGCATGATCACAAAATATCAACTCTCAAAAGACTGATTAGTTTAGTATCCATGCAATCACTAGATACATTCATAAATGTTACATTACATCATAAAGTGAAAAACTAAAATAATATATTCTCCATGGCCCACACTCATATCCCCTTCAGACTATCCCTACAGGTCAGTCATAAAATATTTCTTCATGTCCTGGGAAAAATAAAACATAGAAAGGGGTGAGCTTAGATGCTCAGTAAGGATAACAATATAGAGGAAACTTTCATAAATAATCATAAATATTTAAGGCAATGTATAACTAAAACAAAATCCTTTTAAACTTGAACTTCAGCATAATATGGAAAAAATAAAATGAAATAATTTCATTTACTTATTCCCATGGATATTCTACTAGTCGAATAATCACATGCAATATAAATAACCACTTTCATAATGATGGAATGCATAATGCCAGACTATCATAACCACGTAGCCAAGGCATCGTGCCAAGACTACAAAAAAGATTTTTTCAAGGCCTCATTCCAAGACACTAGTTTGTCTAATGAGACCTACCGATGCATCGAGGAGCTATAGCAGGCTCCACCCGTCACTTACTAAATCCAATGTATTCCTAATATGAACGGGTTTAAACATAACATAAACATTCTTTTTAAAACTAGCATAAAAAATGAAATTAATTTCTCCATAAACCATGAATTGTATAAAAATAACACATCCACAGTCAAACATATCACAAAACCATCAATAAAATATGGAAGTTTTGTATCATAATAAATCAACTTCAAATATGCTTAAAATCCATCAAAGGATGTTGACATAGATGAATTCAAAACTATTTTAGAGAAATGTAACTTTTGTTGAAATCATTTAAAAGTCACATAATTATAAAATAAAACATTTAATTTGAAAATATTCTTATAATCTTGTAAGGGAATCTTCGAAGATTATAAAATGGTGGAAAATAGCCGCACCCGTCGTATAAGTTAAAAAAAGACATTCTTACCTTAATTTGTCGAAAAGGATAAAAAGGTTCTTGTTTGGAAAATGACGTAAAGATTCCTTTATAAACGTCTTATAAAAATTAAAACAAGGGTATAAATTATTTTAACCCCTATTCTATAAAATAGTAAGAATGTTTTCAAAACCATTTTTAAGAAACAAGTATGTGGATGATAAAGAGGTCCTAGTAGATAATTACGTATAAACAACCTCGGATAATGAAGAGATTGTGAAATAAACCCTTACCTTGTACTTTTACTTGGTTGAGGGTAGTTTAACCTCCTTTATAATGGTGAAATAATTGTTATTAAATTATAAAAGATTCATATACATTAATATGATATCATATATGATCTTTGAACATTTCTTTGTTAATAATATCTTAGTATTATCGTCGTTTCGGGTGTTAACTTACTCGTTTTATTTTATATGTTTTGTTACATTAGTCGTGTTTGTTATGGATAGGTTGTATCTTATTCATATCCAGAATGATATAAAGTCATTATACCTTATTTTTTACCATAATATGAGAATTATACTTTATTGGATATGATGGGGAATGAATCTCATCACGTTCGTGGAGACGGTAGTCCGTACGTACGCACGAACGCTAATTCCATTTCATTTTTCATTTTAAAAGGAATAAAAACCAAATGATACATAGGTATATTATTATTAAAGTATAATATAATATCTTATATGTGTTACTTACGTTCATTAACACCATCCTTTATACATTCCATGTATGGTATGAACGAGTCATATCACTTTGAGGGGGCGGTAGTCCGCACTTCCTCAAATAAAATTATCGTATATATATACAACATAAAAGGAATAATGGTATTCTATAAAATGGAATTAAAGAATCATATATATAAAATAAACATTAATATTATATTTTATTATAGTTCCATCATAATGGACACCATGATAGGTGGTAGGAGATAATTGAACAATCATCATTTCGTGAGGCGTTTGGTTGCCATCCACAGAAACATTATGTTCTTCACCCATTAGATGGAGGTGTGTGTAAGTGTAGTTCAAATAATTCTCATAATAATATCCTAGTATATTTAGGATACTGGTTTTGTTACAAAAGAAAATAATAATAAGATTTTAGGGTTGGAGAAGTAAAATAAAATAAAAGAAGCTAGGAGAAATCGTTACCATTAATTTGGGTAACTCCCTTTGGTTTGAACCAAAAAAGAATCTTGAAGTTCCTTATACCTAAGGTAAGTATTTTAGGAGGAGGATAGGGATGTAGGGAGATTAATTTGGCAGAGGTTGGACGATCCAAAAGGATTTAGAGGTGCGAGAATTGGTTATAAGTGGTGTCCTTTTATAAGGGGGAGGATGGGCTCTTTAGGAAAAACTTAAAGTATTAATTTATAATAAATTCATATTCGGTTTCTAATGGATACAAAGTAGATTATTCAAAGTATAAGGTTGGGATGGGTAGAAAACCACTAAACCAATAGTTTTTAGACAGGTTTGGGTGACTATAGTAACCTTATCTTTTAGATTTAACTCTTATTTAAATAGTTTGACATTTACCATGCCTATTTGTATTTTAATATTATATAGTTAATAAACTTACTATATACTTCCTAGAGACCCCAAAGTGTTCCATTAATGATACAACTATCATTATATAAGTCCTTTGGCCAAACCTTAGATTTTTAGTAAAATAATATCAATTAATAATATAATATTTATTTTAAAAACTCTTTTATGTCAATTTTGACACTATTGGGTATTTTGTTTTTGATAAATTTATAACAACATTATTACTTCAAATAAAATTCATATTACCAATAATAATATGTCATATTAACCTATAAAATTATTGGAATTCATAAAATGTCTCAAATTACATTTATTTGGAAATTTATAATATCAATTATTTTAATATTTCATTAATTAGGTAATTACTGCATCACCATTGTGTCATAAATAAATTAAATTATTTAATGTCTAAAAATTATAAAAAAGATACCATTATGTATGAAATATTTTTATCTTTCTAAGGAATATTTATAATCTAATTTATCTTATCTATAACCCTATATTAAAAATGTTTTAGTTATTAAACTTTTATTTTAACTCTTTTAACTCTTCTTTGAATTAAATAATAATAAATGTCCTAATCTAATAAATGTGGACCAAAGAGGTTCATATTTTATCCCTAAGGTTGTTTTTGGTAGAATTATACTTAGCCTATAGAATTAGGACATGTGTTAGGGTAATAATAATTTCATTTTTACCCTTAATTACCCAATTTACTTTTTACAGTGGTAAATAAAAGTAAAACATTACTATTCACCAAAAAATATTATTATCTTATTGAACCAAATTTTACTCCTTGATATTAACCATGTTTCTATGATTTTCAAAATTCCACTCACAGATGCGTTAAAATTATGTTTTATGTGTATTTGCAAATTAACCTAGGAGGTGGGTAAAAGACGGTGAAAAGTTCAATAAAATTTTTATATATCTAAAATTATTATAAACTGACTCCAATGAATTATATCGAACATATATAGTTATTATGTATCTATTTTTACCTAAAATAAATTTAAATAAAATAAATAATTATTTAAATAAAAATTCAGTTTTAACCAATAACTCAGGGTTTTTCACTATTCATCAAAAATTGAATGTTTTCAGAAAAATACCAAAAATTCACCCTGGCTAATTTCAATATTCCGAATCCAAAAATGAAGTCCATTTTGAAAGATAATATTCATAAAATTTCAAAAAGTGGGTATTACTATTCATAATGGCTAGTTTGATTGGTCACGGTGTGTTAGAATCTCAAAATTGTGTACAATGCAAGATATTGCATTATTCAAAGGGAAACGTGTCGTGGAAGCATGGGGTGTTACACGGGGTGTATGGACTTTAAGAAAACTACATACGGCTTTATTCCTGCCTTCGTAGAATACGTAGCGACGTCAGGATCCCCTACCCTGGCCCATCCACTCCCAAATAGAATAAAATAAAAAAATGTCCCTTTCCCCGTGTATGGACCAGACCTACACAGGGTGTATTGTCTTTAAGAGAACTACATACGGATTGATTCCTGCCATCGCAGGATGTGTAGCGATGCCGGGATCCCCTACCCTGGCCCATCCACCCCTCAAATAAAAGTTAAAAATCCCCCCTTCCCCCGTGTACGGACCAGACCTGCACGGGGTGTATTTAGCAGAGAACTACGTACGACTTGATTCCTACCTTCACAGGATACGTAGCGATGCAGGGATACCCTACCCTGGCCCAGCCACCCCTTCAAATAGAAGTTTCCAAAAATTCCCCTTTCCCTCGTGCATGGACCAAACCTGCACGGGGTGTACTCCTTTAAAAGAACTACATGAGACTTGATTCGTGCCCTCCCAGGATACATAGTGACGCCTGGACTCTGTATCCTCACCCAGTCATTTTGAAAAAAAATCCCCTTCCCCTCGTGTTGGGACCAGACCTGCACGGGGCGTATTCAGGAAAGAACTACATGTGGCTTGATTCCTGCCCTCACAGGATACGTAGTGACTCCAGGGTCCCCCACCCTGGTCCAGCCGTCCCCAAATGAAAGATAAAAATTCCCTTTCCCCTGTGTATGGACCAGACCTGCACGGGGTGTAATATTCATCCTCACCGCATGACGTTCAACTACACTGATAAGAGGTTAAAAATGTCCTTTTCCCCTGTGTATGGACTAGACCTGCACGGGGAGTATTCCTCGTCCTCACCGCACGACGTTAAAATACATGGACTACATCTTGACCCACCCAAGATATATGGAAAACGAGATGGAAATACTCCTTGCGCATTTGGATGCATCCTCTCCATACATCAGAATCCACGACCGAGATAATTAGGGATCTTCATAACCATTCACATCCATCGGAAGTGGAAATTGATCGACCTGTGGACACCATTGAATGACTATGCATACCATGCCCTCAGCAGCTCTGCATATTGATATCCCATGACCCGTCTAAAAAGGAAAAATTTCCTCAGGTGATACTATTCCTAGCTCCGTACGCCTACCGGCCTCAGAGCCCCCACATCATATCTCCCAATCCAGAAATTTATGGCACAGTGGTTTATAAGTTCACCCCCCTTTTTCACATCCAAACGTTCACTACAACAAAACCGGATATTAGCGGTGGTTTTTTTTCAAATAGTGGCGGTTTAAACTGCCACTATATGGTTTGGCGGTGGTTTACAGAAACCGCCGCTAAACTGGGTGTCGAAAATCTATTAGCGGCGGTTTTTTCCATTTCACGGCAGTTTATAGGAAGCATCGTAGATGCATCATTTCGCGGTGGTTTCGTGACTTTAGTGGCGATTTGACGGATTCTTGATATTTTTTTATTCACGGCAGTTTTAACCACCGTGATATTCAGTCGTTTGATGCGCCTCTATCGCAGAGGTGAAAACCGCCACTAAATATAAACAGATTACATTTAGCGGCAGTTTTAATCGCCGCTAATGTTTTACCAGTAAAGCATTAGCAGCGATTATAATCGCAGCAAAATGATGACCAGAAAAAAAAATGCAGTTTTTCTTCTACTACCCCACTGCCCTGAAAAACAAATTAAACCAGAAAATGGAAAAGAAGACATCATACAAACAAATAAAATGTTACTTCAAACTTGGTATCCCCCAACATGATGAAACAGAAGACATCATACAAACAATCGACCATAATTCTATAGTGATAATAATCAATAATGGAACTATAGGGAAGCATGAAATCCATTCCAATAATTACATCATACAGTTGCATGATGGTAAAGAATGAATTATATATAAAAAAACATTTTCCTAACTGATGGGGAAAATAATTCCATCAGTGAACAATCATTGATCGAATAACCAATGAGGTTTATAGATTATTAATGACACATAAATACACTATATCAAGGACCAGAATCACTAGAAATGTATCAAATATAACATTTTATGATGCACTTGTGTAAAATAATGTAGAATCTATACTAGAGGTTACTAGATTAGTACCTCAAACAATAGATGAATTTGAATTATGCTCCCTATCATATGTTGAACGACATTTAGTTTTCCCATACCATGACTCTATGCTACAACCTGACTATTTTGAGTGGGATCACATTTCATGCACATTAATTCCTGAGTCTAGTATCAACTATGTCGACTACCACCTTGGCCTCAGCAGTCTGTGGTATTATAGCTACATCCCTACTAAAAATTAAGAGGACCCACATAATAATGTGGAATATGTAAAGATCTTATCCCCCTATGAGGAACAGGTGGAAAAGTTTTGAAGATGTGCAAGATATGACCCAAACTCCTATAACCTCTACATTCAACTAGATACACCGTACGTTGGGAGAAAAGATGTGTATATTTTCTAAATCTTCTCATATTGTGTTAATGAGTCACCCAAATTATGGTAGAATAGTTGTCTGTCTTCCCTTTAACAATTTTTAGAATATTCTAGGTGACTTTAGTGACCAGAACATGCATATTTTCTTATTCTATTATTGGAGAATGTGTATGGGCCTGATCTTTTCCTCCATTTCATATAGGTATATACCAATTTTAATCAAGTCATTGGGAAATGATATGAGTATTCCCTATATTTTTTTTACCAAAATATTCTTGGTGATTTCTTTGAATAATACCAGATTATACCGACAAGCTTAGTAAATGTGGGAAAATGTGTCCTCTTTCTCATTGTTTGCCACCATATTTAGTTAGTGGGATTCTTTGGAGGTTATAGATGTAGGGCCATGTTCTTGGTTGATTGTTCACTACCCTAAATGGGTTTCCCTGACTACCTAGGTTTGGGAGACTTAGGTCAGACTCTCGAGGTAAACACACACATCATATAGAGGTTATATTGCTTTGTAGCATTGGTGATGGTGAATGTTAGAAGGAGCCCTTTGGAGGGTCCCTTATGCTATCTAGATGAGTCCATCAGTGACCTCTTGATCAACCTCCCTAGATAAGGGAGGAACATGTTATTTCCCTCCATGGATATGACAATGAAATGGTTTGAGATGGAAATTATTTACAACAAATTATGTTCCACTAGTCATTGTCAAGTAGACATCTAGTAGGGATTTTTGAGATAAATGGATTTTTTAGCTTCCTCTGAAGATGGAAAGGTACCATTTAGCTGTGACTCCCAAACCAGTGAATTTGAGACCCAATGTTGAGGGTTCAAGGTTGATAATAGAGCCCTAGTTTTAAATGAGCATCCAACTTGTGCAGTAGTCGAATCATAAGTGTTCTTAAAGTAGTAAAATGTCATTTTGATCAAAGGGGGTTCTAGTTGAAAGTGCCAGAATACATATGAGAAACATTTACAAGAAATCCTCATAAAATCATCATATCAATAAATAAACACATGTATAATCAATTGTATCGGATCCATGTTTGTCCACATTTCATATTTTGAGAGAGAAAAAGCAGCCTAATATGTGGGTGATACATGCATTTTGTTTAAGGTTCCATGTTAGGTTCACTATTTTTGTTTCCAACTACTTTTATTGGTGAGTATATGATTCGTATCACATGATTAGGCTAAACCAAATTCCCATCATCCTCTTATATTTGTTCTCTATACTGCCTACTAGGATCCAATTTATATAACAAGAACAAAATAACCAAATGATCACTCTTTAGTCATCCAAAATCACGACTACCAATTCAAACATAGGCCTAAATGGAATGATGTATACCAGACTCAAGAAATCAAGGCATAAAATGAAACATCATAAATCAAAAAAATGCATAGAAGGAAACATGAGAAATTAAGAAAATGTTAGGACATGGAAATGTTTGGTGGAAACTATGTGCCATAAATGTTACATATACAAACCAACCGTTCTCATATTTGTTCAACACATCAACAATACTACTACTCATGGTCTGATGATGCATCATCACCCTCTCCACCTCTATCTCCCCTACCTTCTGCCACCTGTAAGAACATTATATTGAAAGTTAAATATTTTTGCATATTTATAATTAAACTTAAAATCAATAAAAGTTTGCAAACTAAATGATTTTGATTTTTTGTGATTTACCTGCTCACCACTAGTCGATGAACTACCACTGGGGGCATATCTGCTCATATGTTGACGTATTTCAAGCAACTCTTTCTGCAAAGCAGATATCTGATCCCCCTGCTGGTGAACTGTGTTTCGTAGAGAAGACATATCCCTCTGAGCATCTTCAGGTATGAAATGACTATAACCAGGAGTATATGCAGTTGGAATCCCTGGTGTCCTACCAAAGACCTCTGATGGTATGGGTCCCAAACCCATCCCGCGCACTCTACCAAGACGCTCCTTCCCAAGGACTTTAGCAACCGGTTCATCCTGGGAGACTGAGTAGGATTTCCCAGGATTGGAATCCCATATTTCTTTAATTTTTACCTATAAATCAAATATCAATATATATTAACAGAGTAAAAATTGATAATAAGTTATTATAATAAAAAATTGACTTTATACCCCAACTTCTTTGGCAGGCTCATTAACAAAACATCCATCTGTTTTTTTATGAACATCCAGCCAAAGTTCAGTTCGGGATGCTTCATACCCTAAACTCTGTGACTACAATAACCAAAGATAAATCAACAATTCAATATTTTAAATAGATAATATTGTCTTATAAATATTTAAAATAATTAAAATATTACCAATGACATTCGGCTTCTAGAAAGGCTTTTTTAGCCCACAATGTGCGGGATGACTTGCGTTGCCCGGTTTGATGCATTCTGTCTTGAGAGATCCTGAAATAAATAAAATTAAATTTAACAGTAATGTATTCAATGTCATCTCCTCTTCATATACATGTATAAATGTAAAATGAGGATAATATAATAATATATATTTCAATATCATCCGCTTCTCATCACGATGTCTATCAACAAAAACTTTCCACTATTCTTTCGGTACCCCACTGGGTAGCTTCTCATAAATTTGCTTTATGATCAACGAAGTATCGTTGACGTCACACCACAACCTCAATTTGAAATCTTTCCATTTTTTAACAAGATTTTTCAATGTCCACTTCCATGCTATCACATCAGCAATGGTAAAGTGGAATAACATCTGTATACAAAAATTCATTTTGAACATATTAGTAACATGAAATTCAATTAAACCATAAAGTAATAAAATTACCTTTATCTGAGAATCAAAAACTTCATTTTTATAGTTTGGAGGCATATACCTCCAATCATCATATGAAATAGGATGGGAAATGGGCTCTACTACCAGATAACCTATAATCTGGCTAAGTAAACCCGCGGCATCATCCGTCTGGACCCCATAAGAATAAAATGGCATGACTATCTTCTCTCCATTCATGTTCCAAACATATGAACTTTTTATGTGTTTTTTCACGGTTGCATTTTTTTCATCTGCAATGAGCAAACAATTAGTATAAACAAAATGCAATAAATTTATTTAATTAAAATTTGTACCTATAACTGTGACCCTCCATAATGTCCATGATGAACTGGAAGGGGTGTGTCGCTGCCCCACTTCTGAGGCTCCTATAGGGGGAGTCGATGACTCATCCTCTAATGAGACATCCACATATGGTGTCAGAGATGGTGTAGGGGGAGATGGTGCAGGGGGTGTAGGCTGGTGCCTTCGATGCCGTGGGGATAGACGGATCTTCATCTGTCGCAAAACTAGATACAATAGTGTACCGCTTCTTCCTTGGAATTCCTGTCATTTAATCAAATAAAATTTATTTCATAATATATATTTCAAAAAAATTATACAGAAAAAAATTTAAAAATCATAATAGATGCCCAGTACTAACAAAAAATATATATATAACAATGATAATGAATGACTGCAGAAATGAAACAAATGGTTTCTGAATGAATAAATAATATCACATACAATCATTTTCCCCATCAATCATATCAGTTTCATGCTTCATTTCTTCATCCACTTCATTCATCCTTGCTAGACTAATATTTTCAATATCATGATGGACAAATATTTATGCTTCCTGTTGTTAATAAAATTCAATTGCAAAGGTCAAATCTTCCACTTAATAACCCATATCATACTAGTCTATTTGTATTATGTGAGTAACTACACTCCACCCTTCATCCACAACATCATTCACATAATATACCATTTTTGCTTGTGATGCTATGATATGTGGATCATGCAGTTCACGATCACCAACATCCATCAAGCGAGAGAAGTTTACAGAAGTAAATTGCAAAGAATCTCTTTTAACACCTCTGATAATATCAACCCATTTGAATTTGAATAAAACAACTTAAAAATGTCCGTGGTAGTTTAATTCAATAATATCATGCAGCTTTCCATAGTATTCCACTTCGGCAAATGTAAATATACCATTATTCTGTGTTTTCAAACCCACTTCTCGATCGACTGTATGAAATCTAAAGTCATTCACATTATAAGCGTCGAACTTTCTAACTTGTTTTATAGGACATCTAGCAAGAAACTTCAAATCTTATGATAGGTCTGCTAGAGTATCAGTATTCATGATCTAAAAAAAGAAATATAATTTAATAGATTTACAAATTGTATGTGTCAAACTAATATTCGTATTTATTGCAATATTTATAAACTTACACGTTGTGCAAGCCATTATACCAGCTCTTTATTCAAAGCATTCGTTATATCCTTCTCATTTCGTGTTTCGCCTCTCATTCATCTCTTTGTTTGTATCCTCAAATCTTCAATAAATGGAACTACAATTTCACTATTCAGCAGCACATATCTATGTGCCTGTAATAATTCCAATTCTGTCAGTGTCACATATGAGGTTCTCCCAACTGATCGGCCAATAGCAGGAAATATTTTTTATTTATGATGCATTTGAGATTGATTTGATGTGTCGTCAACACGTCCAACTCAATTAAATCTTGTCACAATATCATCCAAATATCTGGAACAAAAGGTGAGACACTCCTCAGCCAAATAGCCTTCAGCAATAGAGCCTTCTGGTTGAGCTTTATTTCTCACGTATGCTTTCAAATTCCCAAGATATCTGTGAAATAAAATAATATTATTATGCATTTATTTAAATGCCAAAAATTGTTTACTTAACTGGAAACATATAAATAAAATACCTCTCAATTGGATACATCTAATGATAATGAATGGGGGCTCCTAATTTAACTTCTTCAACCAAATGCACAATTAAATGCATCATGACAGTAAAAAACGATGGAGGAAAGATCATATCCATTGCACAAAGGTTCAATAAAAACCTCTCCTAGAGGTTGTCAAGCTGAAATGGATGTAGAGTTTTCTCACATAATTGCCTGAAAAATGTGCATAATTGGAGTACAACAGTAGTAACTTTTTCAGGTAATAATGTACACAATTCCAATGGTAGTAACTATTGTAAAAAAATATGTGAATCGTGAATTTTCAATCCATATAACCTACAATTCTTCAAGTCAACACACCTCGATATGTTACTCGAATACCCATCAGATACCTTCACATTCTTTAAAAATTGAAGGAACATATCTTTATCCCTATTTTTCATTGAAAAAATGGTCAGAGCATACTTTTCATTCTCATCTGGCCAGAGATCATGTTTTATGTTCATTACTTATAAGTCTTTGCGAGCATTGAGATAATCCTTTGACTTTCCATGCTCATTAAGTAATGTGAAAATCAAATTATCACATAAATTCTTCTCAATATGAATCACATCAAGATTGTGGCGCAACAAATTAAATTCCCAATATGAAAGTTTGAAGAATATACTTTTTTTCTTCCATTGTTGCATTCTGATTTCACTTGACAATGCACTCCGCACTCGTTTTCCGCTATCATTCAAATGATGAACCTTCCCAAATTCTGTTTTAACATTTTCCAGTTGTGTCAATATTTTAGAACCGGTTAACAACTTTGGAGGTGTTCTACGATCAATGGAACCATTAAATTTTTATTTTTTCATCCGAAATCTATGAGATTCATCAAGAAGTATTCGATGGCACAAGAAGAACCATTTTCTACTATGAGGTAGCCGTTTGGGCTCGAAATCAAAGTTACAAACGAGACAAGCCAAACCTGTATAAGTGTTCCAACTAGATAAATTCCCAAGCCCAGGGAAGTCACTAATAGTCCACATTAAAGAAACATGCATTTTGAACATTTTTTTAGAAGAAACATCAAATGTCTCAACACTGTTGCTCCATAACTCCTGTAATTATTCAATCAAAGGTTGCAGGTATACATCAATATCATTTCCAGGAATTTGTTTTCAAGGAATAATCATCGAAATGATAAAAGATTTTTTTTGCATACAAATCCACGGCGGTAGATTATAAGGGATCAAAATAACTGGCCAAATGATATAACTGGTACTCAAAGTCCCAAATGGGTTGAATCCATCGGTAGCCAATCCCAATCAAACATTCCTAAGATCAGCTAAGAAATCTGGATGTAATGATTCAAATTTCTTCCACGATTGGGAATCTCATGGATGTCTCATTAACCACATCATTGTTATTATCTACAGAATTATACTTCATGTGTTCGGCGGTTTTTGATGACATGAATAATCTTTGCAATCGAGGCTTCAAAGGAAAGTAACGCAAAACTTTTGCTGGTGTGTTCCTTTTCTTCTTCTCCATGAAATTATGTTCAGTCAGACTTCCAACATCACCCTTTGACTGCCATCTAGAAGAAGAACATTTCTTATAATTCTTTCTACTTGAATCCTCTCCCCAATTAAGCATACAATCATTTGGACACGCATGTATTTTTGTATAATTCAGACCAAGCTTGTTAACAACTTTTTTCATATCATAAAAAGATTCTGGGATTTTTGCTTCAGGAAATGCATCACGAATCAATTCTAATAACATGGACATTGCCTTATTTGTAATTCCACATAGACATTTGATATGGTAAAACTTCAGTAGAAATGAAAGCTTTGAATATTTCAAACACCCACTATACAACTATTTATTTCCATCGTCAACTAAATCATGAAACGCATTTTCCTCACTAAAGTTTTCCCTTACATTTGGCTCCATAGAATCAAGAGGAGGATCCAATGATATGTTACAATCTTGATCTTCTTGTGTTACAGTCTCAAAAACATCACTTGTCACGTTGCAATTTGTAGCACCCTCTTCTGGTTGTTATGATATGTTTTGATGCTCATAGTGGTGTCTTACAGTGCTGAATGCATCTTTTATGAGGTTTTTCATTTCATTTTCCATTGTCGACGAACTTGGGACCTCATTCTATGGATTAACATCAGTGCTCAATCTTTCTGTATTGTTCGATTCTCCATGCCAAATCCAACACATATATTGATCAGAGAATTACTACAGTATTAAATGTTCATAAACATCATCTCTCTTCAACCATGTTCTAAATTTACATTTCGGACATGGACATCTTATTCTCCCTTCAACGGATTGATTAGAAATTGAAAAATCTAAAAACTCATTCAAACCCTTAACATATTGAGGTGTGTTCCTCGGTAATTTGATCCATCTTTTATCCATGTATATCACAATGTTCCTACACAATAATAAAAAAACTTAAAATGCATAGTTACTACTAAATAGAGAAAAAGTTCCATATATATGATAGTGTAAGATTACAGAAACATAATATAATAAAGATGAACCATTGATCATAAAGTATGCATAATAAAATAAAGATGATACATTGATCACATTCACCACTTAATTAGCTTTCCCAGACAAACCGAACAAGTTGGGTCCCTAGGAGACAGCGTCAACACCTCATTGAGGAGAAGTAAGAATATCGGGTTACACACTTATCATTACACTGTCAATCACACATTTATGTTGCCTCAAACAACACCCCATTGAAAGTGATGTCATTGAACAAACCAAAGATGCACGATTTTCATACCATTAGTACAACGACATTACTAGAAACATTTATCCCTTATATGACACCCTTTGAGACTTATCTCAGGCTAGCTTGGGTACCCGGATTATGGGTATCCTAGGTCAGTTCATGAAAATTGGTCATGTTTCATCGCTATTTATGTTTTTCAATCTTTTAACTATCTATTTTAATTTAGCCCATTCATATATGAATTTTTGGAATGATTCTATAGAATGGAAATCATGAAGGGAGTTTTGAAAGGGGGTTTCAATACTAAAAAGGTATGAATTGCCATGAAATTACGCCTCTGTGCATTATACACAAATCATCTCTTGTTTGTAGGAATGATATACATTAGGAATGTCATTTCCAAATAGTGGTGTTATTTAAAAATTAGATACACTCACTACCAATAGCCATGATAGTTTTGGAGTGATTAAAATAGTTAATGTATAAAGTTTTTCTTATATAAATATGATATATAAAAGGTAGCTGAAACACTACAGTCCAAATCTATCCAAGGTTAGGAAATTATAGAATGTTGAGGGGGAGTGAAAGTAGGTGATGAATTGTGTCTAATACCCATATGGATAGTTTAGGTGTTTCTATATATCCTATAATAATAGGAATCATGACACATGTAGTTCTTGGAAGAAAATATATTATCATAGTATAGATTCAAATATGGAGTGACCCAACATGAATGAGGGTACTTTACACTAAGGCAACTTTTATAGTGATGAAATGTGTTTTTGGGTCCAGGTTTAGTGGATCAAACATCACTATATATCTAGTAATAATAGAAATAAATACACATGTAGTTTCTATAAGGTCTCAACAAATATCTAGATATTGTATATGAGAGAAAGGGAGACATGTATGGGTGCCCTGGTGGGAATTGAAAGGATGAAAACTGATTTGAATTGTTAAATGTATCTTCGTTGGGTAAGAATTGGGAAATTAAATGGGAACTACATAATGTCCTAGGAAGGTAAATTCATGTGTCACTATATATCCCATAACAGTAAAAATCATGTCACAGGTTGTTCTTATAATATATCTTCACAAATCTATCTCTTGTGAAGGGGAAAATGATGTTGTCCAGTGTCAAGATACATAAAGGAAGGTTTGATGTGAATCCATGAATCCCATATGATATAATCCAAGGAAATAATTTTGGAATTTTATTTTTGCATTGGTTTTTTGAGAAGGAACTCTTCACTGAGGATTATTACATGGATATTTGTCTCATGTAAGGAAATTATATTGTATATATTGAATATATGAAATAGGTTTAAATGTAATTTAAGGGGGACCATATGTCATTTAGTTTAACTATATAATTAAAAAAATTACTTTTGTGCAATGTAGTATAATGTGGTATGGTGAGGAACTTTATGTCATTCATTTTAAGTTCCTATGACTATGATCAATGTGAAGAAGGCTTTGTGTATATCTGGATTTTATTACAAATGAAATTCTTGTGTCTTAGTGTCGAGTCAATAAAGAAAATTTTATTTGAATAGATGAAGTCATGAATAGTAGGATGAGGTTGGTTTTTATAGGAATTAAATTTGTTCTTTGGTCCAATATAAATGATTTGGACATAACTATATATATGGACTTAACTTGAATTAATCCACACATAGTTCTTAATTTAGGATTGTTTCATACATGTGTATGGAAATAGGAGGAAGCCTGACATGAATGAAAAAACACATAAAGTAGGATAGTATAGAAAATTATGAATGAAATATATCATTAACCATTATTCATATAAGAGATATGGAAACCACTACGTATCCTATAAGAATAGATATCAATCCATATGTAGTTATGGAAAATGAGTCTCTATTTAGATCTTGATTATGTATATGAGATAATAAAATGGTTTCATCCTAGTGTAAATTTGTTGGTGAAGACCCACTGAAAACATATAAGCCCTTACACTAAGAACAATTACATATATATGTTTAATATAAAAGGGAATAAGTTCATAAAAAAATATGACACTAAAGTTATTTTACACTATTATAGGATGGATCATATGTTATTTGAAAATGACATGAGTTTCATACATTTTGTGGTCCTCCACCAAGGACCTTCATGTCTTGCAGTTTGTGGTCTTATGAATGGAACCATCTATAACAAGTTTAAAGTCATTAAAAATGGACTTTCAAATCCCTGTTGTGAAGTTATAAAAATTATTTCTTTGAGAATAATTATGTTGGTGGTAGACATGATATGCTCTAAATCCATTATAATAATGGAGTAGGCATTGTTGGAGTAGAAATTTTGTATTTTATATGACCCTTCCCAATTTACTCTAGATTTATAGGTTTCCTCCTAGGTATCATAGGTGTTCTCATAGATAATACTAGTTCTCCTTGGATGAATAATCATATGTATTCCTTCTTATGGAATTCTCATATAATATTATTATTATTTAACTCAAGGATGTGAAGTGTGTCAAAATAGTTTCATCAAATTTCTCAAATTCATAAAGTCGGAGATGATATTTCTCATTCCTAAACAACTGATCAAAAATGGAAATTTTAATTGAGGGTAATGAAACCTAAATGAGAAGGACTACCACTAAAACATCTCAACCCCAACCTATTGACTTGGGTAGGGCCAAAATTCCACTAAACTTAGGTGCATCCCATAGACACTAGAGGATGAATATAAATTACAATGGTATATGAAATCATTGTGGTGGTTTACTCTCAAACACAACATAACCAGAATTAGACCAAACAAAATGTTATAACATAAATATGATGCATGATAGAAAATCAACCAAACATAATGTATATAACATGACCAAGATACGAGTTCTGATAGTCAATGATATATCATATAAGTCTGAAAAACCCAATAGCTCAAAAAATTAATTAAGGTGCCATAATAAAACCACCCCAAACTCCACCCCTTAACCATATACAAAAACTTAAATGGATACATACCTAGAAAAGACAGGGGTCGTCGGAGACGGAGGTCACGGGGTCGCCGGATGGTTGGGGGTCACCGAGGCTGGGGGGTTAGGGGAAGAAGGGACAGCGTGGGGATCGTCGGGGCCGGGGGGTTAGGGGAAGAATGGGTCATGAGGGTTTGGTGAAAACATGGGGTGGGGGTAGGGAAGGGTCAGGTTTTTTAAAAAAAATTATGGGTTTCGTGGTGGTTTATTAAAAACCATCACGAAACCTTTCTGCGAAAACATTTAGCAGCAGTTTTGTGAACCGCCACCACAAAACCACCGCTAAACCCGGTTTTTTATTATAGTGGTTTTCAGGGTATCCCTACCCAGTTAGCCTATGTATCTACCCGTGTCTCACATGAAAACTTGCATCTACGAACATCAAGCCATGGCTAGGATACTTTGACTCAACAGAAAATTTCAGTGAAGATGTTTATTTGAATGCTCAGACACCATTATCCCCATATTCTGAACTCTGTACACTGAGCAATATCAGGTTTTCATAATCATTCATGGCCATCATAAGTGGAAATTCATCAACCCAGGGACACCTTTTCATGACTACGCATACCATGCCCTCAGCATCTCGGCATATTGATAGCCCCTGGCTCATCTATCAAAGACAATATTTCCTCAGGCGGTACTCGTCCTAGCTCCGTACGCTTACTGGCCTCAGAGCCCCCACACCACATCTCCTGATCTGGGAAACCTCATAGTTGCAATTTACAGCCTTCATCCCCCACCCTATCCAGAGTATATCAGAGCATGGTAACTCAGTTATCCTTCGATTGACTGTAGCAATAGTCTCCCAATGGTCCGAGCTCTATGACCGCAAAACTAGGAGTACTTATTCCTTACCGCACAATTTTAAACTGCATGGTGTGAAGTTGCACCCCCATGCATAAGATAAATCAGCGCAGGGAGCTCTCTAAGCTTTAACAGTAACCAAGGCCGAATATGCCCGACATCTCCAGATATCTTCTTACCAGATAACAGACTTTGTGGCCTGAAAAATTGCATATCCTCATAACCATTCACGGCCATCGGAAGTGGAAAGTTATCGACCCGTAGACACCTTTGCATGACTATGCAGACCATGCCCTTAGCGGCTCTACATATTGATAGCTCCTGGCTCGTCCAACAAAGGAAAGATTTCCTTGAGCGGCACTCTTCCGAGCTCTGTATGCTTACCGACCTCAGATCCCTCATATCATTTCTCCTGATCCAAGAAGCCCTGGAACCACTATTTACACCATCAACCCCTCTCCACGTCTTGGTCATGCCGAGGTGTTCAAGCCCTGTTACATTTTGATCAATATTAGCCTTTGCAACTACGTCCTTACCGCATGACGTTAAACTGCACGGAACATCTTGGCCACTTGGAATAAAGCTACAAAGACCAATCATTAAACATCCAGGGAAATGTATCCAACTACAAGTATTTTCACTAGTTTAAAAATGCCCCTGTCCTCGCTGCATGATGCTAAACTGCACAACATCCTTTAATAATGCTCCTCGTCTTTACCGCATGACGTTAAACTGCACGGAAGTCGTCCTTACCGCATGACGTTAAACTGCATGGCCAAACCGGTCATGGGTTTAGTAAGGAATGGTGGCTTTTCTCTGACCCTCAGTGCACGGGTCAGACCTGCACAAACCACCCTCTCACACCAGCATGATAAGGGATGACTTCACCCATTCTCGGGAAATCTAGCATAGATGTTTCTCCCGTATCCAGGAACCCTCTCCTCATAAACCATACTCTGTACTCAGAAAAATCCGAACTCTCATAAACCACCCCTGGTGGTCTTGAATCTCAAACTTCCTTGAATTTTCCCATCTATCGGGAGAATGCAATCATTGACCCAAGGACACCTTTGCATGACTATGCATACCATGCCCTCAGTGGATCTGCATATTGATCACCCCTGGCCCATCTACCAAAGGAAAGATTTACTTAGGCAATGCTCCTCTCCATACGCCTCTTGGCCCCTGAGCCCTCATGTCCATCCCAAGATTCAGAAACCCAATGAGATACAGTTTACCAGCCTCTTTCACGACCCTTCCTGAATATAGTGGAACATCTATGACAAGATTACCGAGAACCAGGAGAAGCCATTCCACTTTGAAGAATGTCCTAGCTACATAACTTTAAACTGCACCAAGCTCCAACCATCCTTTATGCTAGATAAATTCATAAGACAGGGACCCAGAGTCCACACTCCTAATTAATACAGATTTCCTCAAACCATTTTCAGACGTCACATACCCTTTCCAAGCCACCCCCGGTGGTTTTCATAATTCTCCAAGCCACCCATGGTGGTTTCCATAAGCCAGACATCCATGAATTCCTTAGGCCATCAGAAATGGAGTCATTTACTTGAGGAAACCTTTTTAGGACTATGCATACCATGCCCTCAGTGGCTCTGCATATTGATATCTCCCTACCCATCTACCAAAGTCAATATTTCCTTAGGCGATGCTCTTCCTACCTCTATATGCCGATACGGTTCCCATGCCTTGAGACAAGCCCTGCATGTCGTTCAAATCTAAATACGTTCCACCCACATGCATCTAGAGGATATTGAGACATCTTTTAATCAACCAAACCTCATTGGGGCCCTCGCCCCACCATACCTGGTCAAAGCTGTTCAACCTAAAACATCAGTAATGATAGTCTTGTCGGTGGGACTTTAAACTGCTCACAAAAAAGGGCACAAAGCCTACTAGGCTGAAAACCCAAAAAGGGTGACCTGAGAAAAAGTCGGGCCATACCTGCTAGTCCCACACTAAATGGGACCTAGAAAAATTAGGGAATTAACAAGAAAATACAAAAAAAAGTTTGTGGGGTTTTTCTACAAAACCCTAGCAATAGTCAAACTATGCTCGCTGGATCCCATAGTCCAGGAAAAAGTTAGAGCTCATTTTTATCAATGGTCCTGAACTTTGACTATTCTATGTTCAGTGAATTGATATATGTAGCAATCATGCCAAATGATTTCTATCACAAGAGAAAACAACAAGATCACTAAGGAGAAACATTTTTTTGTTTCATAACAATGTCGTTAAGAAGGGAATCCACAATCCGGAGCCTCCTCTGGCATAAAAGGTTATTACTGGACTTTTTCAGCAGATTCAAAAAGTTGTATCAGGTGCTGATGAGAATCCTTGATTGTTTGAGGGAGATTCTGTAGTAAGGTTGTCTAAGATTCTGCACCAGCCCGCAATGCTTCCACTTCCTGGGCCGCCTTTGAGGTCTCCCTCATCTCCTCCTCCACCTGCCACTCCCCTTCTTCAAATATGGAGGCGACATTAGCATCTTCTTGTTGTAGCTGCTGTATCTCATTCCTCAACACCTCTAGGAAAGAACGCTGCTCAACGACTTCTCCCTGGAGCCTCACAACTACCCTGGCATGATCATGAGCCTATGTTAGGAAAAGTTGTCGGGTTGCGGAAAGGTAGGATTCAGATTGAGAAGCAGAAAGGAGAGATTCGAAACCACCCAGTCTTTCCCGATCAGCGATCACCTGCTTGACTATGTCATAAATACCATGGTAATCGAAGCCGTCAAATCCCAGCAGCATGAACAGATTGCACAGCTTTGGTAATTTGATCAGCATCTCAGCCAAGGGCGTTTGAGAAATTAGCTTCCAAATTTTCTACCAAGACCTTTAGAGAGCATGTCGAAGACTAGAAAGGACTTATTGATCAGGTTTAGAGTCTCTCCCAGATGAAGATACGTATTTAGGGATGAGTTTCACCAAAGAGGGACCTGATGCGACTTCACCAATAAACTCGGGTGCTGCGACAACTTCTCCCCCGGTGGTTGTGGTCACAGGCATGATCGGACCCGACGACACAATTGACAATGCTAAAGGTCGTGGTCCTAAATCCCAAGATTCAATAAGATGGATAAGTATCCCTAATCAGAAAAGGGAAGAGAAGAGTCAGTGGCAAGAGATTGAGGGACTTACCCCCGGTCATCAAAGCATCGGTATCTTCATGCTTTGCGCCTCCACAGTCACTTGAGGAAGACGCTACATATTCAAGAGGCAAGGGAGTCCTGGGAACCCCTAGAGGTGTCCAAAACCTAAGGCCATACCCAAGGCCAACAACTCCTAGAGCTGTCCCCAAGCAGTCGGCTATGGAGATAAAGCCCGGGGAAATCACTCCCCCGGTAAAAAAAATAATGGCCCGCTCTGGGTTTCCGATGACTGGCCAGATGGATGGATATTCCTCCATCGCCGAGGGATCCATTGGGTCTGAGGCAGCCAGCCTTGTCATATTTGGGGCCTCTTCGGTAATCACGGGTGTCTTGTCCTTCCCTGCGATTATGAAGGCGGCATGATCATCAGGGGTCTCGACTTCCAGCTGTTCCTTCTCTGACATATCTCTGGCTGATGAAGGAAAAAGTAGAGCGTCCATATCATTGGCCCCTCCAGTAGGGACCACCATATCATCACGCCCAGGTGTGGTTATAGGTGATCCCTTGGATGACAAGAAGGCAGAAGACACGATTACAGGGGTCGCCACAACCAGGTCTCTGAGTTGTCCTACACCGTGCACCAAAACAGTTAATAACTGGCAGAGTCAGAATATACGAGTTGAAAATCAAGGAAATGGGAATTCATGATTACTCGACATCCCCTACCTGAGCCTTTATGATAAATGGGACGCCTGCTGATGTCTCTAGATCTGCGTCGGGGACAATTCCTTTCTCAGAACGCTGGGAGGGGCTGGAGGAGGAAAGACCCTAGCTGGGTATGTAGTGGTCACTTCCATGATCTCAGCTGCACCAGGAGACCCCTCCTCGATGATCCCCATAACCTAAAGCATGTTTTCGCCTGCCGCGGTACCACAGGGAGTGTAATACGGTGAAGGAATTTCCCCCTGGGACTCCTCAGCACTCTGCATAAAGGGAATAAACTATAGAACCTTCATGGTAAAGGAGGAGGGAAAGCCGAAATGGATGAACAAGATGACCTCTTCTTCGGGATCAGACGATTCATGATGTCTTATCATCATGGACACCTGGGTAGACCTATAAATCCGATTCCAGAGTGAATGAACGTAGGTGTCCATCTCCTTCAGTGAGGCGACTATTTCATCCAGATCCTCTTCCAGCAGTAAGTGGGGTAGACCGAAGATCATCCCAATACCCGGAAGCTCGAGAGGGACCGTTTGAAGTAACACCCAGACCTCTTCATTCGAGCCACTTACTCTCAAGTCATCCCAAATCCTCCAATCATTCGAAAATTCAGCCGTAACAGGAACGGATAACCATGGAGGATCGACCTGGGAGGGCTGGACAGTGACAGGTGCTGTTAGGGGCGCCAATGGCCGTGTCTATTTTCCATATCTTGCTGCCACCCTAGAACTCTCTGGAGCTACCTGAGAATAGGACCTTATAGGCAGGGGAGAGAATTCCCTTGTTTCATCCATGACAGGGGGACCATCGAAATCATTTCCCCTTGAAGAGTGGTCACTCCCTTCCCCCTCTTCATCAGTCGTGTAGAAAGACATGGACTCATTGAGTTAATACCACGTAACCCTGGAATGCATAAATGTAGTCCTTGAGGTCTCGGAGATACCGATCAACCCTCTCTGGGTCTGCATCATAAAGGATATCGACAGGGGATGATATGTAGCGCAGCCCATCAAATGCCACTTCTGATTCCTAGAGATATTGCCACAGAGAATGGGGGTACTGGATGCAAAAGGCTGACCGACCTTTGAATTCGTCCCATTGGCCCCAGGCCGTCGGGAAGGCAGCATTAGCAGGGATAACCAACCCTCTTCAGTAGGCTTCGAGAGCATGAGAGGATACACCTATGTCCGTTAAAACCTTCCTCAAAATCATGGGACCAGCAGGGTGGTGAAGAACCTTGCCCGGCCTGGTTGAAGAATCATCCCCCTTTCGCTTCCTCTTGCCCTTAGATGGCTTAAGACTTGAGATGGTACGTGGCCACAGCCCTAGCTGGTCGTTCGAGTACGATTTCACCCAGGAGTCGGTGTAATTCCTGGATAAGAAGGACGTGGAGTCTTCAAGTGTGGGAGTTATAACCTCGTAGCTGGTATCCTCCCATTTAAACATTAACCACAGTTGTCTGGACACCATTAAATGGCAGTTCTCATAGGCACCATTGATTGCAGGAGGACACAGTGCCTGGGCGCAACCAAATTGGCATCCGAATTGGCAGGGCGCGTACCCCTCACAGATCAGTTCCCCACCAATACGAGCCACCAGAATGCCCTCTTGGAGGGAAAAGAGGTAGTCCTGTTTGCTAAAATCCTCTGATATGGTGTTCCTAATTGCACTAGTTGGGGAGGGATATGGTCGGAAATTGAAATGATCATGACTCGAGATTCGACTCGACAGCAGATGCCTATTATGAACCGTCTGTTGTCCATCCTTCTCTTGGGTCACCCACTCTTCGGGCATGACCCCACTGATCTTTTGCAAGTACGGATGGAATGCGGTGCCCGGAACTTGAAGAGGGTTGATGAAGGTGTAGCAGTTCTTGATATATTCTCCCAACCATCCCCAGAGAATTTGGAAAGGACCGGCTACCCGGTGTGATCGGCTCCCTTCGGTAATATTTCCGAGCAACCTCTAAATCCTAGCCAATACCGGGACGGCTAAGTTGATAATGTTGCTAGTGGCCAATTGCGCTACCATGAAAAATGTAGAGACTCACACACTGCCAGTCTCGCATACAGGCAATAGCCAACTTCTCAAGAACATGGCCAAAAATGCCGCCAGACGAAGCAACCGATCAACATCCAGAACAAGTTCCCAGCCCCAGTCATTGTACTGGCCTTCCTCCAGGATTAGCTAATAGCTGCCCCTCTGTTTTTGGGACTCCATCGTAGGTCAGGTTGTGGGCCTGCGTTGGAGAGCTACAGACTTTCTCTCTCTAGCAAAATCCTTGACCCATTCACGATATGGGACAAGCTGTTTCAGAGACGTATCATTTGAAGGCTTTTGGGCCTGGTCAATAAGATGCTTCACCAAAGGGGGAGTCCTCTCTTCATCATTCCACACAGAAGAGGGAGGTAGGAATTTGTCATACATACCCCCAATGATGGGGACCCCTGAAATTTGGAAGATTTCCCAAAGACTAATACCCACCTCACCATGGACCAGATGAAATGTGTTGGTGTTCGGACTCCAACGGCTCATAAGTTTCCTAGAGAGGGCCTTAGGCCAATGGATATAGGTTTGGGACACCCAGGAAGCTTCATATAAGCCTACGTCTTGCAAATCTACATCAAACTCGGCACAGATCTGGAGAAACTATAAGGGCCACCCCCAATCCAATGACTTAAATGCCCCTCCGGGCCTAAGGTCTCGATCCGCTGACTAGCCATGATGGTTGATTACCATCGCATTGCGGGCAATGCTCCGGTAATAATGAATTTTCCTATCCAGCTAATGTTGTTCCCCTAACGGGGACACAGGAAGGTGATTCAACACGGATCCATCAGCTGTATCCTTTACGGAAGGCGAATATCACAGATCGAGGGACAGTGCTGGTAAATATCCATGTTGTAGGATTGTTGTCACAAGATGGTACTGAAATCATCATATCGTACAGTACACTGAACCCGTAGATAGGAAGGTTGTTGGAAAAGGTGTACTCCTATTGTGACTCAGAGAGCCAATTGGCAAGGAAGGAGGACAATGGGGAGTGGCGGATTACGTCCTTAATGGAGTTGTCCACATCCTTCAAGCATTGATCACCAATTGGGAGAGGCTCGGTAGCAGGCCTAGGTGCAGGATGAGGGGGAACCATGTTTTCTCTATACATTATAAATGCTAGGAAAATGGTTAGTATGGAATAATAAAATCTGGACAAAAATACCAAATATATGGATATGGATTCAGTCAAGGAGCCTTTATAGCAAGGTCCCCGAGTAGGTCTCAAAATGTGGTTCGCGATGAATGCATCCCACGAACCAACCCTATGCGGAAGCAGTCTGCGGTACCCTGGCCCACAGAGCATTGGCCTGAAAACCGCGAACCAGGTTGCTCTACGGAATCTTAATCCTGGATTTAAATAATTAGATTCAGAAGACTTAAAATTTTTCAAAGTCTGGAAGATTTTAGTCTGAGGACCATCAAAACCTCAGAGCAAGTTCCTATGCGGCCCGTCATAAATTAATTTTTAATTAATTAAAAGTGTTAGTTTGTGGCTAGGAATTGGTCTACGGATGAAGGCGATCAGGAATGAGGAATGGTCTATGGAAGTGGTAGCTGGTTCGCGGACGAGGTGCTTCACGAAGGAACGAGCACCTGGAAACAAGAGATCTGGTTTCAGGAAGAATCCTGTAAAAGAAAAAGGAAGGCCCCCCGTATTTATAGGTGTGCTACCCTACTCGTTCCACTCCTCTACTACAAACCATCCATGTTTCAGGACCACTCTTCATCGGAATGGCCTCCTCTTCCTTCCGATCGGACCCCATTCCGATGGGGGGCATTTGTAGGGTCCTGAAAAATCCGAAAAGGAAGAATGGGAATCCCCTTTAATCCAAGGGAGATTCTACCCAATTTCCCCCCAAAGAATTTGGGAAAAGTTTTGATAATACTCAAAGGAAGGCACAAGTCGAACCGGTCCGCAGACCGGTCCAATGATAATAGTTCGTGGCCGGTTCCGTGAAGCACCCCCTCCGCGGACCGTTGTCGTTCACAGAATGGAGGTGAAGATCCTCCGTGGGTGTGAAGTAGGACGGGCGCCAGTCCGGTCCACCATCACGAACCGCCCCAGCCGTGGACCACATCAACTGGCCCAGGCCTCATCTGTTGTCGTTCGTGAAATAGAGGCGGAACCATGCGCGGCCGCGAAGCACTCCCCGAGGTTGATTTGGTTCACTGGGGAGATGCGTTCAATGCCCCCTGCGAGTTGCAGATTGACCAAGTCATCTGTAAACTGGGTTTCTGGTCATGGGATTCCAAAAAAGGTTCTGTATGACAACAGATATATCTCTTTCCCCACTCTATAAAAGGAGACCGAGGGGGAAGAGGAAGGAGTATTCGGAGAGATAGACCATATTCGGGTGGAAGGATTTCGAAGGAAGGAGCTTAGGATTTCACAAACAGCGAAGTTCCAGTTTGCGAACCAGAACAGGTATGAATCTAGAAGCGAATTAATAAGGAACCGAAAATTCATAATAACTTGGTAAACTGTGAACTAAAAATAATAAATAAAATAAAACCGCAAACCATGGCCCCTTCGTGGATGCACTCCCCATGGACCAGGGATTTTATGCCCCTTTTCCGATCCGTCGCACCGTGTAGCACCCTCCTACGCGGGCAAATCCCCGACCGATGAACCCCCAACTGGCTCCACCCTTGGCCGCCACTGCTCGCATGGATCCCTCTGTGTACCAACTTGGTACGCGGGCTGAAACCGAAGCCACGAACCACCCTGGTTCCCAGGATGCCCATCAGTCTGTGGACCACCCTGGTCTGCGGATGGCCTCTCAAGCTACGTAGCACCTCCCTACGCAAAGGGCGCCACTCCTTTTACATCCATGTGGCCCAAAATATCCTTTTTAGTTCCCATTCCCCAAGCCAGATAAAATCCTCCCAATCCAGCCTGATCCTCCTCAGCTCCCTCATTGGCCCATTCATCAGCCCCGAGCTGAGGCCTCCACCGGAGCCACCAGACCCGTTTGTTGTAACCTTCAGGCGCATCAGTGTACCTCTTTGAGTTCACATACCCATGGTAAGCAGGGGCGAAGGGGTATCTCTGGCTCTTGAGTAGATTTTCAAAACATTCATGGGTTCACATTCCCATGGTAATGCAGAGTCTGAGCCCGGGAGTCCCCTTTCTTCCACTCCACTCATTAGGACTGGGGCACTTCTCCCCTCTCTGTGGTGTGGTGGACTACCCATTTCAAGGAATCCCCCATGCACCTCTGTACTTCCCCACGGTCATGCCCAAGGAAGGGCGTAGTGGGAAAGGGTGTTGCTTTGTCCCTCTTTGGAGACGAGCCCCTCTCCCACTGCACTTTGTCGTCATGGGCATCCACCTTGGAGTAAACCCTGAATTTATGGGCCGCCTCTATGCGTAAGCCCCACTCCCCTTCCCATGGATGCACCTTTAGCAACATGATCATCTGGTCCTTACTGCCTCTTATTTCTCACACCGAGAATGACTCACGTGGGCTTAGAGTAAGCATCGACCATAAAATCCTCATGTGGGCCTCCTCAGAGTGTAAGACCCAATCTATTACTATGGTCCTTCTTAGAGTGTAAGCCCCAAGCTATTCGAACTATTTAGACCTTGATCCCTATATCCCAGGTAGGGTACGTAGGAAGCCTCCTTGAGGTTCAAGCCCAACAACCGGTTGATCCGACTATCTTCACATCGGTTCACCGCGCCACTCATAGTGTCGACTCAATGAGTCCAGACTCCTTGGGGTCATTAATCCAACGAGGGATGGTAAACCTCAGGCATAAATGATTCTGAACCCCTGCGTCCAGCTGACCATTGCTAACCAGGAGTAATCTATGGATACTATTCTTGGGTATAAACCAAAGATTCACGAACATATGAATACGTCTTAAATCTATAAGAGAGTCATGGAATAGGAAATAATTCCCCCAAAAAAAGGTGTGATGAGACCGAATTCCCATCCTCTCGACCAATGTGAGTTCTTAAGTTTCACTAGCCAAACCACCCAGTGAACGCCTGCCTTTGGAAAGCAGGTCCACGTGTCATCGGATACGGAACCGTTGGGAATTTTGAAACCGAACCAAAACACATACATTGGGATGGTGGAGGTTCCATGGGATTTTGGGGAGTTCTTGGATGTTTTTTATAAATTGGTTGTGATGTTACCCCTTTACATGATGTTGAGTTCAGGATAGACATGCAGCCTAGTGCTTCTCTGATTTTGATTGATCCTTATAGGATACCACCTTCTATGTTGCGGGAGTTGAGGATTCAGATAGATTATATGATGTGAAAGGGTTTTATCCAGCCTAGTGTGTTTCCATGGGGGGATATAGTGTTGTTCACCAAGAAGTAGTATGGTATTATAATGTTTTATATAGACTAACAGAGGTTGAATCAGGTTATGGTCAAAAAATGTTACCCTATTCCAAGGATAAATGATCTTTTCAACCACCTGAGTAGGGTGATTTGGTTTTCTAAGATCAATATGCGGTCTAGATATCACTAGTTGAAGGTGAAGGAGGGTAATATCCTAAAGGCTGCCTTCATATGTAGGTATGGCCACATCATGTTCGTTTACCATTCTATTCGGTGTTACGAACACACCATCCATGTTCATGGGAATTATGAAATCTGTGTTCCATGAGTTCTCAGATTGGTTCTTCATCACATTCATCGATGACACATGGTTCTACTCAAAGTCAGAGGACGAGAATGTCTAGAATCTTTGAACTATCTTACATGTTCATTGAATCCACCAGTTCTATGAACGTTTTAAAAGTGTAAGTTCTGGACCAAATAGGTTCATTTTCTCGAGCATGTGTTGTCTCAACGTGGTGTGGTAGTAGAGCCTTCAATGGTTGAATCAGTTGTTTCTTGGGAAGTACCCAAGAATGTGGTATAGTTTCACAATGTTTTTGGTCTTATGTTCTATTATTATAGTATTGTTCCATATTTCTCTCAATTTATAACCTCGTTGAAAAATTTTACTAGGAAAGACTAAGGTTTTGTGTGGAGTGATCAGTTTTAATAAGTGTTCAGTTACATGAAGTGAAAGTTGGTTAGTGCTTTAGTGCTCTGGTTGCCTGAGGAAGGGGTGATTTTTGAGGTGTTTTGTGATGCTTATCTTCTGGTCTTGGGATATGTGTTGATGCAGTAGGGGGTGATTATCCTTTATTATTCTAGCTAGTTACATCCCCATGAGCATAACTATTTCACCCATGTTCTAATGTTAGTAGTAGTTATTTTTTCATTGAAGTTCTGGAGGAATTACCTCATAGGGTAGTGCTTTTTGGTCTTCACAGATCACTAGAGCATAAGGTATATGTTTTCTAAAAGTGATCTAAATATTTTTCATTGGAGGTGGATATAATTTCTTTAGGAATTTGATTTTGAAATCTCCTCCACCTCAAGATATAGAAATTTTGTAGCCAATTATTTAAGCAGTAATTCATGGAAGGGTGTTATTCGGGAGTCTGAGGATTCTTAGAGATAAATGGATGAGTTGGTAACCTTGCACATAGATGAAATAGTGGATGGTGGTAGAGGATGTTTTTATCAAATAGCAGTGAAATATTATCTAATGTAGTAGGTAGGGGAGTCTCAATGGGGATACCAAGAGGCAGTTGTGATGTGGGATCGTGTTGGCCATGGTGATGCTTTAGAGGGATGGTCATAGGATGGTTAGAATTAGATTTTGTTTCATGGAAGGTTTTATGTTCCGATAACATTTCACGATGGATTCCTTCATGAGTTTCATAGATCACCATTGGTGGTACACTCAAAAATTTCTAAGAAATTTCTACAAAAGTGGATCCTCAAGAAATAGTAAATCTTAGAAATTTATCCTGGGTTTTTGGGACCTTTTAGTTGTTGGGGGTGAGTTAGCGAATTGGTGTACCAGTTGTAATTTCCACTATGGTTGGAGAGGATCCACGATGTCTTCCACATATAACAAATTTTTTGGTATCTTCACGATGATTCTAATTTCATTGACCAGGGAGAGTTGGATATCAAGGATGACACGACGTATGTGGAGCGGCTAGTAGAGATCCAGGATCACCAAGAGAATAAAATATGTAGACAAACCATTATTTTGTTTAATGTGATGTAGAGGCATGCTGGCCTAGAGGAGATTACTTGGGAGCAAGATATGCAGATGTGTGCCTAGTACCCAGAGTTTTTTTGAGTATTTCATTGCTCTATTTTGTGTTGTAATGCAATGTTTGGATCCCTTTTTTTATGAGATAAGCTATTTAACTTGGTTTTTGATGTTTGTGGTGTGATGTGTGATAAATTTATAACATATGAAAAGGGGAGGACCTGATTCCTAATCAAAATTCATTAATTGTGATGCGATTAAACACATGTGGGCGAGTCTGTGCTACCCATAGTGGGTAGTATCTTAACATGGAGAAAGGAATTCTCTAATTTTTGTTCAACATAGTGGCATTTTTTTGGTTTTGTATTGGTTTTGTGGAGATGTGGTTATGTGAGAGGAGACAGTTTTTAGTTTTGGATTCATGTTGTTGAGATTTTACGAGATGTTTGTGGTTGTTTGGTTTGGCATGTTTGGTTGGTGTTAACATTAGAGGTGTAATGATACTCTTGATAGGTACCTCACGGGGTGGTTGTTGGGACCCTTTTCAATCTAGCCTTGGTTTTAGATTATCGAGGGTGAGAGTAATTTGAGAGGTATCTGATGTAATAGTCTATACCCTCTTAGTCCATTATTTTTTCATTTTAGAGTGTTGAAGGTGTTCGAGGGAGGTTTTGGGATTTTTTTGTTGAAGCCGGAGGTGTAGAAAACCTGATGCAGGAGTTACATGTTGTGTAAAAGGATTACACCATGTGAAAGTTTGTTTCATAGATTTTCTAGGGTTGGTTCATGATGTGTAGGTTTTCATAGTTTAATAAATAATAAAATAAAGAGGCAATGAGTTTTTTAGTAGAAGCTGAACCCTGGGGATAACATGACATGGAAGAACATTACACATCGTGTAATACCCCAACCCAGTGTTGTTTTAAAAACAATTCAAAAAAACCATCATTCATTCATCCACAGTTTCCATTTCCTCTCATTTTGGGTGAACCCTAGGCACCTTGTGGTGTTCTTTGAGCCCTTCTCCTCCCCCTTTGATTTGTTGATCCCTGTGGTCGATCATTGATGATACATGGTCAATCTAGGGTGAGTTCTCCTTTCGTTCTCATATGATTTCTTCTATTCTTATATCGAGGTTCTGTTGTGGTGGTGTTTCATTGGATAGGGTGTTTTTAGGTTGTGTTTCTAACAACCCTTTGGTACAGTGTAGGTTGATCCTCAAGTTTCTTGTGAAATGGTGGTTTCCATGTAGTTTCTTCTTTTCCCTACGATGCGCAGAAAGTTGGAAAGCTTCTTGAGGTATGGATTCCATCATTTCACCTTATTTTTGTATCATGTTGGAGGGTTTTAATTTTTTTATATATGGATTAAGGTTAAGCCGGATTGATCAAATATAAATAATTGGATAATTGGAATTGAAGGGGTAAAGGGGTTTGATCCTCTTGTTTTTACTACTTTGATATTATTGAAATATTGTTGTTTGTTTGGGACTAATTCCACGCTGAAAATTGTAGTTTTTGGGGGATTTTTTTGTGTTTTATACATGTGTCGTGATTTCTAATTTGGTTGTGATTGCTATGAAATCACCTAAATGGAAATTGGTTAATTACTAATACTTGTATAATGAAATGGTTTCCCTAGGATAATAGTTTGTGTGATAGCACCCCAATAAATACAGTCCAATATGATAAAGGGCCCATTATAAATCTAAAAAATGCCCTTTATGTGTTGTGATGTGTGTTTGTGCTTGCGGGATGACAATTTGTGGTTTCAATGGGGTATGGGGTGATATGTGGTTTTTTTGACCTTCTATTGGGGTGGCAAGGAGGAGGTTTATCGGTCGTACTTTTGGGGTGGCTAGAATGTAACGACCCAAAATTTTGAATAAATATTGTTTCCTAATTTTTTCTGTTATTTTATTTTTATACTCAACAAAACTGTTTCATTTGATAAAATTAGTATAATTAAAATGAGACCGTTGGGTTTTGACTGTTATATGACCATTGGTCAATATGATCACTGGAAACTAAACGTTTTGATTATTGTCTCTAATACAAGTGATCTTGGTTAATTAATATAGAAAGAAGATTCGATGACCTCATCCAGTAGTCTCGGGCCAATCGAAGCCAATCTAATGGAACTTGGGAAGGAGGTAGCACCACTGGGCTTTGATCTGGACCAGACACAAGCTGAACATCATCGTGTGAAGCTAGAACGGAATCTCCTTCGCGAGAAGTTCAAACTGATAGAAATTACTACTCGTGCAATGTTAGCTGATCCGCTCTCAGATTCTCTCACCTTAGCACACCTTACACTTAGGTCCTATGCTGGGGTTATAAGGGGATATCTAAGGAGACCGTAACAGCCTTGTGTAATCCTTTGTTTTAAATAAAAATTTTGATTTCTTCTTATGATGAAGTTTATGAATTTTAAAATGTCCGAATAAATATTGTATGCATATTTTTGATGAATTTTAGAGAAAGGATATTTTAAAAATGTTTATGTAAACCTTAAATAATTAAAAATGTGTAATGATTTTAAGAAAATGGTATTCTACAATTATGTTCGGTACGAAATTTAGAGTCTAATAAGATCAACTTAATTTTTGATGAATAGTAAATTATGAATAGTGATTTTACGCTTAGGATTAGTAATGTGACCAAATAGATTAGTAATCTCACTTAAAAAATATTATTAATATAATCTAGGAACCTTGATTAAGTAATCTGATTCAATAAAATGGTTAAATAAGGGTTTCATAAATTATTAGTCAAGTATTAGTTTTTTCAGGTGAATAGTGTTTTTTAATTAAAAATTAAATTAAAATTATTTAGAAAATTATTTTTATAAAATGGAATTTATTTTTGAATTCAGAACATCGATATTATAATAAGGTAATTTTTAGGGATTTTTCTGAAAAAAATGATTTTTCCGTGAATAGTGTATTTATTTAAAAATTAAATTAAAAATATTTATAAAATTAGTTTTATAAAATGGAGTTCATTTTTTAAATCAGAGCATCGATATTTGGTTAAGGTGAAATTTTGGGATTTTTCTGAGAAATTTGAATTTTCGATGAATAGTGAAAATACAGTTTTTAAGTTACGGGTGTTTAATGACATCATTAAATGATGTATTAAGTATGTAATCAATATGGTCGAATTATGAATAGTATGATAGGGTATGAGGTATCCCAAGTGGCCAATACCATGGGAAAATACAATGGGAAAGCCCATGGTTTTTTCCAAAACCACCAATGAGGTGTCCCTTGGCCATTAATGCCTTGTCCCCTCACTTTCCCTATAAATACCCACCCTTCCCTCCTTTAGTTTTTACTCCCAACTCTCCACCAAAAAATATCTGGTCTCATTACCTCCCAAGGAGTCCTCCCAAGGTTCCCCCAAGCCCTCAAGGTCCAAAACATTGAGTTTCAAGAGTCACGTTTTAAGGTAAGGGATCTGACCTCTCTCTTTCTTTTCATGTAATCTCTTTTATGTCATTCCTTTTATGCTCCATGTTATTATGTGAGAGGATGTTCTTTTATATTCCTCTTACTTAACTTTTCATTCATATATTATGAGATACCCCCTCTTTCTCACATCAATTCATTTTAAGAAAGTTTAAGTGGCGTCGTTAGGCTGCCTAATTTTTAAGGGATTCTTTCACCTTTCTCATTTTTCAAAGTTCTACTTTCATGTCAAGTCTTTCAAGTTCCTTTTTATTATGTCGGGTTATGATCTCTATATCTATCATACTGATCTTTTATGTTCATATGATTATAGATCCTATTTTATCTCTTCAATTCATTTTTGTTGAAGTTTAGGTGTTGCTGTTAGGCTGCCGAATTTTTAATGGATTCGTTCACCTTTCTCATTTTTCAAAGTTCTACTTTCATGTCAAGTCTTTCAAGTTACTTTTTATTATGTTGGGTTATGATCTCTATATCTATCATACTAATATTTTATGTTCATATGATGAGAGACCCTATTTGATCTCATCAATTCATTTTTTTGAATTTTAAGTGACGTCGTTAGGTTGCCGAATTTTCCTAAGAGAAATCTTATTTTTCTCTTCCTTTCATGTTCTTCATTTCATATGGTATATCTTTCAAATTTCATTACCATGTTCTTAAATTCTTTATATTATGTCCCCATACTATTTTATGGGTCATTTATGAGTGTGTGACCCATGTCCCCTCTCTTTTCAATGTTTTCTAAAACCTCATAACATAGCCATTATGCTACAGAATTCCCGTCTCAAAATGTCTCTCTCTTATTCTCAAATTCATTTATTTTATTAAGTGAATACTCAAAACTTGTTCTTATAAAGTGGTATTCACATATATACACAAATTTTCTATTTTAAATTCTGCTATTTACATACATGATACCTGATTTCCCTTTCTGTGGGTTTAGAGTGACATAAAGATCATGTCTTAAAAGCAGTTTTTAAAACGTTATGATTATGAAATGAAACCCATTTATTTTATGATATATGGGTATTTTATTAAATGATTGATGATGATATATGTGGATCACATGATAATAAAGAAAAATTAATGCTGCATCCTGATAGCACTCCAATGCATTGGGTAAAGACTTAATCTCTAGAGATGACCATTTTTAACGACGCCTTGGTGAATAACCTTGGTAATTTTTAATGACACCTTGGGGATGGACCTTGGTGAAATGGAAATGACTTTCAATATTAAATTTTTTACCCACATCTTCAATTTATGAAATACGTTATTTTTATTATTATATGCCTCATGATTTATTTCTCATGCCTTAAAGTTCTTTTTCATGACATTGTTGATATATCTCAAGTTCACATGTTAAATGTTTCCCCTTGTTTCCCTTATTGGGCCTTCTGATCACCCTTTATTTTGATGTATGTACCGAGGTTATGAGATTTAGTAATGAACATAGGATGAAAATAAAGAGAAGACTTTCAAGTGTTTAAGAATAATGTTTTATATTTTCATGATTTAAGTTCCTGGTTTCCAAGACACTAAACCTTAAAGATCCTCGGTTTTGTAAAATGTAATGAAAAGCTATGTTATAAAAAGGCGGGATTTCATAGTTGGTATCAAAATATGGTTTAGTTATTTGTGGAAATTAGGATATGAAAACTCTAGTAAGAACCATATAAAAAATTTTAAATATAAGAAATCTTCCTGGTATTTTGGTGAGTATTGAGTAAGGGATTTTCAAGAAAATATATCCCTGTCTGGATACGAGTAGGTAGAGGTGGCTCTGGCACAGATGTACATAGGGGTAAAACCCGATAATAACACTTTGAGAAACACTCTAATGGGAACTGGTACACGACAACGGGCCTTGCTATACTCTTGGTTACGACACTCCCGGGGGATATGCTTTGGTAAATTCATAAGCTTAGTATGAACCATTATTAAAGGAACAAAGATAAAATAAAATAAAGATTCACATAAGAATATATGATCATGGATAACCTAGATTGGAACCTAGGGGATCACAAGTTAGGTTATACTTTCATTCTAAAATTTTATCCTTCTATGCTTAAAGTTTACTTTTAATGATTATTGGCTAAGTATTTAATACCCCTAATTAAACATTCTTTTCTTAGTTAATGGCGGGAAATGGAAGAGCATGTCCCAACAACCAATGTGATGGAAAATGTGACGATTGCCCTATTAATGTGATATATATAAAAAAATATCAATTTGAACATATTGTGATTATGCCAAACCAGCTATCAAAAATCACAATTAATAATTAGTACCTAGTTGAATGCCCAAATTCATTAAGGAAGAAGAAGACAAAGTCTCACGGATGTTCATCTGATAAAGTTGATAAGGGAAAGAAGACCCAATTTCTTTTTTTCAAAAAGTTTGGGAAGAGGCACCAAGGAGAATGTCACAAAGGAACTCGGAGATGTTTTAAGTATGGGAAGATAGGGAAAAAAGTATCCAATTTCTTTAAAAATGGATAATGTGATGAATGGAGATAAGGTTTGATCTAATGTTCCTTATACATTTAGATGTCGTAAATGTGGAGAAGTTAGACATTATCCAAGGCAATGATCTCTTGGAATGGGTTAGAAGCATGATGAGCATCAACAATCTTCGAGGACAAGGGAATAATGAAAGTCCTATGCTGAGATGGATCATGATGATTGAAGTACATGTAACTTCTTCGCAATAATTTTCTATGTCATGTTGTATTTTAGTTCGTGCTCTATGAGCATATCTTTTTTGTTTTCTAATATCATCGAGTCACTACCTAAGATGATTTTATATCATTAAGGAAAACATCTATTGTTATGTACCACATGTTGATGTAGTGAAGCTGTTCTTCTTAAAAGAAAAAGGTGATTAGGGGATTAAAAGATGATTATTATTTTGGAAGACGTTCACTATTTTGGGAACCCTATTTGATCGAGGTAAATAGATTACTACGGTATTTTCTTTGAGGAGTAAAGGTTGACTTATATTTTGAAGAATCAATGAATTTAAGGTGAAATTAGAGTAATTTAGGTTAAATATGGAAATGATTAACCTATCTTGAGGAAAATTTGATTAGGTTAGTTACTTTTGTTATAAGATGATAAGAGTGGTTGATGTTGTTTGGAGATGAACGATAAAGTCTATCTTGGAAGACTATGTTATGAGATTGTTCTTATAATTGGGTTTCAATCTTAGTTTGGTTTATTTTGAAGAATTTTAAGGACAGTTATTTATGGAATGGTATATGATGAACTTTGGGTAGTACCATGGAACTTTGAAGATTTAAAAGTAGTTTCCCTTATTATGGGATTCTTTCTTTTTGAAGAGTTATTTTATCTTACCCTTTATATTTTTGGGATAATTTTTAAAGATAGAAGAAATTGGTAGTTAATCTTTTATAGATTACGTGACTCTCAAGAAGATGATTCTTGTGTTTTGATGAGACCAAGTGTTTTTGAATGCTCATCATTTGGAGAAAAGATTAGTTTTGGTAGAAACTTATTAAAGGACGAAACTATACTTGAAGTTAGGTATATTTCCTTATTTTTTGTTCTATGTAGTAAATGAATTCCTCAAAATTATGAAAAGAAACGTAAAACAAAAACGTTGTTGGTTTACGTTTCCTACTAGGTAATCAAAGACAATTTACACACATCATATTTTTGGGATTTTATTGTGGTTAACTTTCTCCTAATCATGTTTTGTATCACTATCCCCCAGAACTCGACCCTTTGTTTTCTCCTCCATGTCCATGTTTTCTTACATGGAATCCTAGTGTGGGTTAACTCGGGTGACCTTTGTACTTCCCTTTCTTTCTTTTAAAGTAATAGTTTTACTGACTCCTTTTTCGATGTGGGACATTCAATTAAATTTCAAAACCCAATTTTAAAAATTGTGAGGACGCAATTTCTTAAGGGGGGAAGATAGTAACGACACAAAATTTGGAATAAATCTTACTTCCTAATTTTGTGTGTTATTTTATTTTTATACTCAACAAAACCGTTTCATTTGATAACATGAGTATAATTAGAATGAGACCATTGGGTTTGGACTATTATATGACCATTGGTCAATATGACCACTGGAAACTAAACGTTTCGATTATTGTCTCTAAATACAAGTGATCGTGGTTAATTAATATAGAAAGAAGATTCGAGGGCCTCATCCAGTAGTCTCGGGCCAATCGAAGCCCATCTAATGGAACTTGGGAAGGAGGTAGCACCACTGGGCTTTTCTCTGGACCAAACCCAAACTGAACTTCATCGTGTGAAGATAGAAAGGAATCGTCATCGCGAGAAGTTCAAACTGATAGAAATTACTACTCGTGCAATGTTGGCTGAGCCGCCCTCAGATTCTCTCAACTTAGCACACCTTACACTTAGGTCCTATGCTGGGGTTATAAAGGGCTATGTAAGGAGACCGTAACTGCCTTGTGTAATCCTTTGTTTTAAATAAAAAAATTTATTTCTTCTTATGAAAAATTTTATGAATTTTCAAATGTCCGGATAAATATAGTATGCATATTTTTTATGAATTTTAGAGAAAGGCTATTTTAAAAATGTTTATGTAAACCTTAAATAATTAAAAATGTGCAATGATTTTCAAAAAATGGTCTTCTATAATTATGTTCAGTACAAAATTTAGAGTCTAATAAGATCAACTTAATTTTTGATGAATAGTAAATTATGAATAGTGATTTATGCTTAGGATTGGTAATGTGACCAAATGGATTAGTAATCTCACTTAAAAAAATTATTAATATAATCTAGGTACCTTGATTAAGTAATGTGATTCAATAAAATGGTTAAATAATGGTTTCATAAATTATTAGTCAAGTATTAGTTTTTCGGGTGAATAGTGTTTTTAATTAAAAATTAAATTAAAAATATTTAGAAAATTATTTTTATAAAATAGAGTTTATTTTTGAATTCAGAACATCGATATTATGATAAGGTAATTTTTGGGGATTAATCTGAAAAAAATGAATTTTCGGTGAGTAGTGTATTTATTTAAAAATTTAATTAAAAATATTTAGAAAATTATTTTTATAAAATGAAGTTCATTTTTTAAATCAGAGCATCGATATTTGGTTAAGGTTAAATTTTGGGATTTTTCTGAGAAAGTTGAATTTTTGATGAATAGTGAAAATACTGTTTTTAAGTTACGGGTGTTTAATGACAACATTAAATGATGTATTAAGTATGTAATCAATATGCTCGACTTATGAATAGTAATATAGGGTATGAGGTGTACCAAGTGGCCAATACCATGGGCAAATACAATGGGAAAGCCCATCGTTTTTCCAAAACCACCAATTAGGTGTCCCTTGGCCAGTAATGCCTTGTCCCCTCACTTTCCCTATAAATACCCACCCTTCCATCCTTTAGTTTTCACTCCCAACTCTCCCCCAACGAAGCTCTAGTCTCATTACCTCCCAAGGAGTCCTCCCAAGGTTCCCCCAAGCCCTCAAGGTCCCAACCATCGAGTTTTAAGAGTTACGTTTAAGGTAAGGGATCCTACCTCTCTCTTTCTTTTCAAGTAATCTCTTTTATGCCATTTCTTTTATGCTCCATGATCTTATGCTGGAGGATGTTATTTTATATTACTCTTACTGCCATTTTCATTTTCATATTATGAGATACCCCCACTTTCTCTCATCAATTCATTTTAAGAAAGTTTAAGTGGCACCGTTAGGCTGCCGAATTTTTAAGGTATTCGTTCACCTTTCTCATTTTTCAATGTTCTACTTTCATGTCAAGTCTTTCACGTTCCTTTTTATTATGTTGGGTAATTATATCTATATCTATCATACTGATATTTTATGTTCATATGATGAGAGACCCTATTTGATCTCGTCAATTCATTTTTTTTTTGAAGTTTAGGTGACGTTGTTAGGCTCCCGAGTTTTTAAGGGATTCGTTCACCTTTCTCATTTTTCAAAGTTCTACTTTCATGTCAAGTCATTCAAGTTCCTTTTTGTTATGTTGGGGTATGATCTCTATATCTATCATACTGATCTTTTATTTTAATATGATGAGAGACCCTATTTGATCTCGTAAATTCATTTTTTTTTAATTTTAAGTGACGTCGTTAGGCTGCCGAATTTTCCTAAGAGAAATCTTATTTTTCTCTTCATTTCATGTTCTTCATTTCATATGGTATATCTTTCAAACTTCATTAACATGTTCTTAAATCTTTTATATTCTATCCCCCTACTATTTTATGGGTCATTTATGAGTGGGTGACCCATGTCCTATCTCTTTTCAATATTTTCTAAAACCTCGTAACATAGTCGTTATGCTGCAGAATTTCCGTCTCAAAATGTCTCTCTCTTATTCTCAAATTCATTTATTTTATTAAGTGAATACTCAAAGATCTTTTTTATAAAGTTTTATTCACATATATACCAAAATTTTCTATTTTAAATTCTTGTATTTACATACATGAGACCCGTTTTCCCTTTCTGTGGGTTTAAAGTGACATAAAGATCATGTCTTTAAAGAAGTTTTTAAAACGTTATGATTATGAAATGAAACCCATTTCTTTTATGCTATATGGGTTGTTTTTTAAATGATTTATGATGATATATTTGGCTCACATGATAATAAAGACAAATTAAGGGTGCGCCCTGATAGCTCTCCAATGCATTGGGTAAAGACTTAATCTCTAGAGATGACCATTTTTAACGACGCCTTGGTGAATAACCTTGGTAATTTGTAATGACACCTTGGGGATGGACCTTGGTGAAACGGAAATGATTGTAAATATTAAATGTTGTAGCCACATCTTTAAGTTATGAAATACATTATTTTTATTATGATATACCTCATGATTTCTTTCTGATGCCTTAAAGTTCTTTTTCATGACATTGTTGATGTATCTCAAGTTCACATGTTAAATGTTTCCCCTTGTTTCCCTTACTGGGCCTTCTGCTCACCCTTTCTTTTGATGTATGTCCCCAGGTTATGAGATGCAGTAATGAAAATAGGATGAACATAAATAGAAGCCTTTCAAGTGTTTAAGAAGAATTTTTTATGTTTTCATGTTTTAATTTCCTGGTTTCCAAGACACTAAACCATAAAGATCCTCGGTTTTGTAAAATGTAATGAAAAGCTACATTATAAAAAGGCGGGATGTCATAAGAAGGTGGTTTATTCACTGTTCTTTTGTGGGGACAAGGTAAATGTTAGATGGGGATTTTTATTTGTTTGTGGTAATTTGTTGGCTTGTTCTAGATGCCTGAGTAGCGGTGGAATAAATAAATAAATGATTAATAATGTTTGAAATGGTGTGCGTTGGTTTGTTTAATTGGATAGAAATTTGTAAATGGAAAATTAATGGAGGGTTGTGTGATTTGATATAGTTGATGATGAATAATAAGTTGAATGGGTGTTAAAATCGGAGTAAATGTGAAGCCAATTTAGTTAAATAGATCTATTTACCATCTGAAATTAATGTTGGAAGTACTATTAAATTCACTTAGAGTTGGCCGCAAAGGGTAAGGTATTGTGATTTGGTTGTTTGTTTGAGAACACATAGGTTGGGCTTGAGTGTCTCATTATATATGTGTATATACTTTTATATTACTGTAATTTCTATACACAACCCATACATGTTGATCACTACATGTCGAACACCTGCATTGTCACACGGGGGTGTCTTCCCCAACATCCTGATGGGAGGATGGATGTCTGGCCACCCGCTCTTCCCTACTCCCTCTTCTAGGTGAGGTAGGTATTACACAGGTTATGGTGGTGAGAGGTATTTTAGTGCATTACGTGGTGGTTGTGATGTGGTATCCAAGTTTTATTTTGGATGAGATGTGATGTGGTATCCCATGTGTCATTTGGATGAGATGTGATGTACTTTCCTATCAGAGTTCAGGATGAGATGTAATGAATTTCTCAGGTGTCTTCCTGATGGGATTTGAGGTTCTTTCCCTGGTGTCGTTGGGATGAGATTTGCTATGTTGTGAGGCCCATGTTTTTGCGGGCGGGATGTGTTGTGAAGCCCAGGTGTGTGCGGGTGGGGTGTGATGTGGGATATTCAGAAGAGGTGAGAGCGCCATAACATTTTTCGTCAGGGTGTGAGTATCTAATCTATAGGAAAGTTGTATGGGGTGACCTATCATTGATGTGATTTAATTTATATTCTATTACTTGGATTACATTATTTTGTGAGTATGACTTGGTGAGGTTGGGATAGTTAGTATGCCTTGTTAGGTGTTGTTTGGTTCTTGTGTTTTCTTACAGGTGGATTAGTATGTTTCTTTCACATGTGCTTGAGATACTTTTTTTTCCTACATAGTAAATTATTATACCCACCCGACATATATAAAACTATTTTCAGGTTTCTATGAGAATTTTTAGGAATGTTATGGGAATTACTATCTTAGACCTTTTGATAGCTTCTGTGTTGTTGCATTAGCTTTTCTTTTTGTTATTTACTTTGGAAAATTTTCTTGTATCTATTACATTTATACATGCATGTGGAATGGTTTTGGATTTCTTTTATATTATTTCTTGTATTTTTATGGTGGATGATTCATCTTATCACCTGATCTTGTTTCCTTATAAAGGGTATTACCTCCCACATTGTGGAATTTGTACACCCTTGGCACTAGTCACTAATTTGGGGCCAACTGGAAGTAGGAATTAGGGGGATAATTATCTCACTCTTCTCATTGTGGTATCCTTGTAAGGGGGTTTTAATTATAGTTAAGGTAATTTTATATTATTTAAAATGTCATTTTTACCCATAATTACCTAATATACCCTAAACAATGGTAATTAAAATATTACTAAACAAACTATTCATATAACCAAAAATAAAAGTGACCTATTTAAATAATTTGAAACCAATGATTAATAATATGGAATTACTTTTTCTAAATCCATAACATATAAGTTTCATTAATTAATATAAAATTAATCACATTGATTGTGTGAGAAAATGGGTTTTAAACGTGAAAACGTTCAAAATATTGAAATGTTTCTATATAAAAATTCAATTTGAAATTGATTCCAATGACATAAATTGGTTTAACTAATAAAATAATAATCTAATTATACTTTAAAACCAATAAAATGTATAATTTAACACTATAACGTTTTTTGATGAAAATAGTTGTTTTCAATTAAAATTTAGTATTTTTCATTATTCGTCAAAAAATGAAACTTATCATAAAAATGACAAAAATTGAACCAAATAAAATTTTTATTTTTTTATTTAAAACAAGTAGTTAATTTTATCAAATATAATATATAAACCTCTGAAAATTGGTTTTAAAATAGGTTCGCTGTTAAAAGGAGGTAAAACTACCTTTAGAAAAATATAGGTTTTTATGCATAAAGTTGTGTTTGTTCTTATCTTATTCTTATAGAATATATTTAGTGAATATCAAAAATATTTGATTAAATATATAACATTTTTATTTCATTAATATAATTAAATAATTATTAATAATTTAATTTAGTAATAAAAATGCCTTTGGGAACATAAAAATAAAATATTTCCATTATATTAAATTGGTTTATATTTTTGTTTCTAATTAATTAATAACTAAAGAATTTATATTATATTTTTATAAACTATATATTTTTATAATTTAGTTAATAATATTCATAAATTTTATTTAACTTCTTGGTTATATCTTATTATATTAAATTAAAATATTTTATTAATATACAGTTGTTTGGTAAAACTCAGTTTTTCGTATAATGCAAACTATCAAAGAAAGTCGCTCTTGCGTGTAACACAATATAACATAGTGTTACATGAATTAAAATTTATTTAATATATTAAAATTAAAAAGAAAAATATTTTAAATCCTTGCGGTGGTGCATCCTACCTCGCCACAGCCAATAGTTAATTTTATTCAAAATTAATCTTTTATAATAACCATTCTTCAATGGTTAATGGAAAATAAAATATTTACACTAGAGGTTAATTGTAAATTTTGTAAAATAATGAAAATATAACTTAACTCATAAGTTATGATTTCATTAGTTTATGTAACTACCTAAATAAATTATTTATATCAACTATGTTTACCTGGATTTAGATAAATATAGGTTATACGTATGGGATTCAGTTGATAGAAAAAAAACAAGTATCAATATATTACATTGTAGAACTAATGAATATGGGTATGATATTTAGATCTATGATATTCTTACAAAAATTCATTTAAATAATTTTTTTAATAAATTTTCTTCCAAATATCTTTATTGATGGTCATTGATTCCTACTGGGAGATTATTAAGGAAAAGTGTAAATAATGCAATGTTGTAAATAATTTTCCATAGGAAGTAGTGTTCTTTTCAAGTTATTGTGTTATAAGTATAAAATTTATTGAATTTATATCTTATTGAATATATTTAAAATTTATAAAAAGGGAAAATTTTGCTTTATATTGTATAATGAAAGGTCAAAATGAATCAATGAGAGAATAATTGTGGATAACCCAATTCTAGAAGCTGTATAATCAAGCTTATTTTTATTCTTTCCTATTAATATAGTAAAACACTATTGGACACTACTTGTTCTAGACATAGAAGAAAACATTTTGGAATACTTCAAATCAATGCATCAAAAGACATGGCTCAAAGGCATATATATATATATAATATTCCTTTTTAGTGGTAAGAATTTATGTTTTACTGAATCCTCTAAGTAGAGAATTATATCATCTCTATTGTGTCATAATTGAAACACTTAAAACTATTTTGCAGAAAAAAATACATGGAGTAGTTTATTAGGAATTTGGAACATAATGTGAATAAATGTAAACTATTAATTGATCTATGAGTTTAAGAATCACTATAGAAGACTCCCACAAGTTTCATCTCTAGAATATTTTTATTTAATTGAGAGAATAACATCTGGTTTCGTTATATAAATTTCATTAATAGATACCAACATAGATTATATATGGTTGTAAATGTTACAAAAAAAATTCAAACATCCAATATAGAGTTAGAGAGAGACTAACATCACTACAGGAAGAAGTTCAGATATATCAATTGATACCTAAAAGGGAAGACAGTACTAGTGTTTTGGAATCAAAATGTGAATATTTGTTTAATAAATACTTTTTTTTTCTTCAAAGAATCTTTTTTACATAGTATGTTTTAAATTTTGAGTCCACTTCACTAAATTATGCTCTAAATAGTAAACAGAGTTATTTACAAAATACATATTCCAAAAAATGAAATATGTGATCAATGTTGAACTCATAACTCCACATTGAAAATAACAAAACTTCATTCATAAAACATGGTTGTTTGAGAAAAGGCTTTGTACTCGTTTCTAAAAGAGACACACTTCCAACATCATAGTCCTGATGTTTTTATAAATCATTCTTATAAGATGTAAAGATATTAAAAATAAATTTCCTCTATTTTTTAAATTAAAATAACAAAAAACTAAAACATACATTATAAGAAATATTTTCCAAAGAAGACCCATCATTACTTATCATCTACTCAGTAACACCAAATAAATAAATAACATGAAAAATACTGAAAATGCAATGTAAAAATGATTTCTTTATAAATAAGATAACTGAAACTATATATCATACTATCACCACTAATGATTCTACAACATCATCTTTGTTTTTTATGGTCCCTAAGATCAATTCTCTACAAATAGTGATCTCATCCACTTCGATTTAGATTCATTTTTTCCTTAACAGCTTTCCCAACATTAAATTGATTACAACCCACATTTTTTACATTTCATCGGGATATTTATGTTATCCATGTGCCTAGAAAAGTTTTTGGGGTTTTAAAAACCAACTCATAACCACCATCTATCTCAAATTCCATTATTACCAATTTCATCCCCATTATATTTAGTTATTTATAAAATTTGGCTTTCCATAAATTATTATTAACCTATTAATAAATAGGATCACCTTGAATAATGTTAATTTTTCATGAAATTATATTCCACCACATCAAAATTTAATGTTCTATAATATATCTCACATCAAGTTTCTGAAAAAAAAAATATGGTGACATAATATTCCAACCGGTTCAAATTTTTTATAACAACACTTCATAATTCCATCACAATTATCATATAAAATCTAAAACACTCTTCCAAAAACTAAAAAGTGAAGAACATATGAGTATGGGTATTTAATTTCATGAGAATATTTTACATTACATTACACAACCATTTTATATTCATTCTAAAATAAATAAATAAAATGTATTGTGCCTTTCTGCAACTTGTTAAACCAATGAATGGAAAGGGAAAACAAATCATAGAAGTTATTCTTACTTTGTACTTCATAGTTCACTTATTGATATTGATACTTTGCTAAAAATTTGATATATTTCTTGAAAAAATCATTGAGGCTCAATCTATTAAGAACATAATATTTATAAACACCATTAAAACTTTCCCTTAATTTTTTTCTATGTATCCCCAATGTTAATTTATCCTTTATAATGAAATTATCCCATTATTTCTTCATAGTATATATTTCATCCAAAAAATATGATTTAACGTATGCAAATTTAATTTTAATGGTCCTCCACTACACCTTGAAATCAACCACATTATGGTACTCAAACATGAACTTCCTAAAAGAATGAAGGAAACTTGAACCATTTTGCATCAAGTTACCTAGGGGTTTTATGCAATTTTTTATTAAATACCATGTAAAAAGGTCATTATGAGTATCAAGAAGTACCTAAAATATTCCTTTTACAATATCTACATCTTGATCGATAAATAGAGTCAATGGACTCTTCATATTGTTTGTCTCAAAAAATTTGTGAAATAACTATGTAAATGAACTGGTAGTTTGATCATACAACAATTTTGCACAAAGAAATTATTGTTTCTATTAAATGATTAAATCCAACAAAAATATCTATAGGTATAAATTTCTTATTTTTACTGAATGTTGTAATGAACACAACAAAATCTCTACACTCTTCAAAATCAAGCCTCATTTTTGGGTCAACCCAAAAAAAATATTTCTAATATGCTCATTAATATCAAATTGAATGACATATGAAAAAAGAAGGATTTATTTGAAATTTTAATTCCAAATACTCTAACATGACAACATTTTCCCCCACAATAAAATCCCTTTGTATTTTTAATAAAATTAAAATCATTTGATCAACTTGGGTATAACCTAAAATGTCTTCACCACTAAGAATAGTCACCACCAAATAGAATGAATTAACCAGAATTATTACTACCAAAGAATTAACTTCCAACACTAAGGTCTCACCTTAATTCACTTTTCTATAGGACATCATGAAATTATAAGAATGAGAATAATTAAATGAATGATTGTGAACTTATAAAAATAAATTACTTTAATAGTCCCCCATAGGATAACGTAATAATAGCTATATGAGAGAGAAAATCTTTTTATGAAAATGCACAAACCTTTATAAAAAATACATTACGATTATCAATATTTTTGTGCCCTTTCTACAAGTTTAAAGAACTGATTTATTTATTGTTTTTTACTTATTAAACTTCTTTTATATTGTCTACATACATTGAAACCAATCCTAAGAGAATAAATAGCATAAAATTGATAGGAATTTTGATGATCTTTTTAAATTATCCCTACTTCTGGTTCCCTCTTACAAAAACATCAAATACTATCTGTCGAATCATTAACACATTGACACAAAGTGGGTATCTAAAATTCAATGTTAACCATACAACCAAAATTGTTCCACTCTACATCCAATTAAAATATATTAAATATAATGCACAAAATCAAATACAAACAAAATAAATCATCTTGAGTATTTTTCTTCTCAACATCATTGTTGGAAAAAAGCAGGATATAAACCTAAAAAAATATAGCTGTGTTTTTTACCTTGTGGACCTATGATCCCACTACTATCAATCAACTAATGCATCAAGTGATATCCATCACCCACTAGATTCCATTTTCTCCCTTAGTTTATTTTTCCAGCTTTTATCTTCACGATTGCACCTTTTTTTAGAAAGGACAGATATCATTAATGACGAAGATCAAAAGACGTATATATGCAAATACACGAAGGGAAATTGTCCAGCCAGAGCTGGTTGGCATCGAAGGGGCCTGTAACACCCGAGACTTTTATGTTATATAAATCATCAAAGGAATATTTTTCTACACACAAAACTTTCTTGGCTTGCTTTACACGAAATCGCGACCTTCCTCAATAGCTTGCGTCGTACGCAATACCGAGTTTCACTAAACAATGATATGCTAATAAAATATTATTAAAACTAGCCGTTATGAATAGTAATAACCACTTTTTGAAATTTTATAAATTTTATTTTTCAAAATAGACTTCATTTCTGGATTCGGAATATCAAAATTATCCTAGGGTGAAATTTTGGTATTTTTCTGAAAACTTTCAATTTTTGATGAATCGTGAAACCACTAAGTGGTAGTTAAAAAACTGAATTTTTCATAAAACTTAATTTTACCGCTTCTTTGAGTGGAATTTCAAAAATCCAAGAGACACGGTTGATGTCGGTAAGTAAAATTTGGTTCGATGAGATGAAAATAATTTTTGGTGAATAGTAACTTTTTACTTTTATTTACCACAGTTAAAAGTAAATAGGGTAATTAAGGGTAAAAATGATATTATTATTACCCTAAAAAATGTCCTAATTCTATTGGATAAGTTTAAATCGACCAAAAACAAACTTAGAAATAAAATATGACCATTTAGGCCCACTTGGATTAGATTAGGACATTTATTATTAATTTATTTAAAGAAGGGTTAAAATAGTTAAAATCAAAGTTTAATAAGTAAATAATTTTTAATATAAGGTTATACATAAGATAAATTCGACTATAAATATTAATTATAAATCTAAAAATATTTCCTACATAATGGTATTTTATTTGTAATTTTTAGACATTAAATAATTTAATTTATTTATGACAAAAAGATGATGCAGTAATTATCTTATTAATGAAATATTGACATAATTGATGTTATAAATACCAAAATAAATGTAATTTGAGACTTTTTATGAATTACACTAATTTTATAGGTTAATATGACATGTTATTATTTATTTAATTATCTTTTTTTGAAATAATCATTCTGTTATGATTTTCACCAAAATTAATTACTAAATAGTGTCAAAATTGACATAAAATAGTTTTTAAAACAAATATTATATTATTAATTGTTATTTTATTCCTAAAAATCTAAGGCTCGGCCAAATGACTTATATAAGGTTATATATATTAATAATAAACAACTTGGGGTTCGTTTGGATTGTTATAGTAAGCTTATTAACCTTATAGTGTAAGAACACAAGAAGACATGGAAAAAGTAAAATTATTTAACTTAATGTTAAATCTAAATGATAAGGTCAAAATAGGAACCTAAACTTGTCTAAATTCTATTGGATGAGAGGATTTAGACCCATCCCCACCTTAGCTTCGAAATAAATCCATTTGGATCTATTTAAAACCGAACTTGACTTTATAGTAAAATAATATTTTTAGTTTTTCCAAAGGAGCCCCTCTCCTCCCTTATAAAAGGGCACCTCCTCCCCCTCTTCCTCACACCACTTTGAGCCTTCAAGCTCAGCCAAAACCTTCCACTTTCTCCTCTCCACTTCCCTAGAGACATCCTAGATGTCCTGGTCTTCTTCAAAGACCAATTTTAGTGCCCTAAAAGAAGGTCTCAAAGAAGCACTTCAAAGAAGAGGAGGTTCGGATACGTACAAAGCATATCGGACCTAAGGTAAGGGAAATATCACAATATCATTTTTATCCAAGATTGTTTATACTTTGGTATTTACTGGGGTGTATTTTATCATCCACATTCATGTTTCCTCTATATGTAATATTATTTCCATCCACCTACAATTTTTTAAGTAAAATTTTACCCCTCGGTGAGTTTTTAGTAAAAGATATGAAAGGAATCTTTTGTCGTTTTTCGTACGAGGTACTTTTTGACTTTTCTGACAAAAGTACGAGAAGAATGTTTTTTTTAACTTATACGGCATGAATGGATTTTTAAAACATTATTTATAAGAAGCTTCCTTGAAAAGTTTTCAAGTTTATTTTTAGTCAACTTCTTTTAGTTTAGAATTTTATGACATGTTAAGAAAGGAAAAGTGTTTTTGAAGTAGAAAGGATATTTTCCTCAAGAATGGAGTTCAAGTGTTTTATCAAAATTATTTTCCATCTAAGATAATAAAGGTTTCTGTTTATATCCCTATTATTACATTGATTTGATTATGTTGTGATGGAATTATTTTTATGAATTCCTTTATCTTATATGAATTGTTTTATGATGTCACGATGTGTAAGATTCCCATTTTTATTACATGGGTTATGCTATGATATATGGTTTATGATTTTGTGGCACACATAAGAATGGTATCATTATGAGATGGGTGGGACCTATATCTCCCTCCAATGCATTGGGTAAAGATTTTATATCTCATGAGATAGACATGGCTGGAACGGCAGGTTAAACTGGTTCAGTGAAACAGGACTGAAACGAGGAGTGAACTCAGTTCAGAAATGGACTTTATCTACTAAGATATTCTTGGCAATGAGTCTTGACTAACAAGAAATGATTCTCTATGATTATGTGTGTATGCCACAAAGTTTCATGTTTTAAGTTATGATTATTGGGATTACATTTCACTACTATGATTTATCCCATGTTATGAAATTATGATTTCTTTTGCAGGTTAAGATTTCCAAAAGTTATATTCTTATGTATGTGATGTGATTGATATTTCTTTTGTTTACCCTTACTGAGCATTTGAGCTCACCCTTTTGTATGTTTTATTTCCCCAGGTCAGGAAGAAGGTTATTAAGTAGGATATGCCAAAAAGGGACTCTAGATATGATGAAATAAATGGGAGGCAAAGTAGATGCTTTATGAACCAGTTGTTTATGTTTCCCAGTTTCTAAAGACTCTATACCTATACGGTCCTTTCCTGGTTTTGTTATATGTTGTAATAATTGTGCTTAAATTCTGAAGTAATGACAATGTATGTAAAGTATGGGTCGTTATAGTTGGTATCAGAGGAAAGGTATAGTCAACCATTGGAAACTAGGATGTGAAAGCCTTAGTAAGAATCCTAAGGATAAGTCTAAGTATGGGTCGTTATAGTTGGTATCAGAGGAAAGGTATAGTCAACCTCTGTGGATCCAGCAAAAACAGAGGTTATCGAAATATGGTCGAGACCAACAACAGTAACTGAGATCCGAAGTTTTCTTGGTTTGTCTGGATATTATTGACGTTTTGCGAAAGATTTTTCATGATTATCTAATCCACTCACCAAGTTGACTTGGAAAGGAGTTAAGTTTGTTTGGACAGAGGAATGTGAAGAGAATTTCAAGGAGTTGAAAAGAAGGTTATCCAGTGCACCTGTGCTCACACTACCTTGTAGTGGAGAAAGGTTTGTGATCTACAGTAATGCATCCAAGAAGGGATTGGGGTGTGTTCTTATGCAAAATGATATGGTGATAGCTTATGCCTCGCGACAGTTGAAAATACATGAGCAAAATTACCCAACTCATGATTTGGAGTTAGCTGCGGTAATCTTTGCATTAAAGATTTGGAGGCATTACCTTTATGGTGAAAGGTGTGATATTTATACTGATCATAAAAGTTTAAAGTATATTTTCACACAAAAGGAGACGAATATGCGCCAAAGAAGATGGTTGGAGCTGATTAAGGATTACGACTGCTCAATTCATTACCACCCTAGGAAAGCAAACAAGGTGGCAGATGCATTAAGTTGACAAGACCATGCCAGTTTATCCATGATGAGGATCACAAAAGATCCAATATTTATGGATTTACAAAGGATGGATCATGGAATTATAATGAAAGAGGAAAAATCGTATCTTTCTCAAATAAATGTTCAACCATATATACATGTGAAGATTAAAGAGGCACAGAAAGAAGATGTCAAGTTACAAAATAAGGTGAGAAATGTTCCTGAATTCAACCTTGATTGTGATGGGATAATAAAGTTCAGGAATCGGGTTTGTGTTCCTCCCATCCCCGAATTAAAAAAGGAGCTGCTGGATGAGGCTCATAGTTCTTCATTCTCTATTCATCCTAGAAGCACGAAGATGTATAGGGACCTGAAAGAGTACTTCTGGTGGGATGGCATGAAAAGAGATGTTGCTGAATATGTCTCTCGATGCTTGGTTTGTCAGAAAGTTAAATCTGAGAGATAGAAGTCTAAGGGGATGTTACAGGGCCTAATGCCACCAGCTAGTGGGTTGTATTGTTTCCTTCCATTTTGGTAAAGGAGAAGGTGCAGAATGAAAAGTATTGGCGGAGCAAGTGAATTCTCCTAATGATGAGGCCAAATGACTAGAGTCTGTTGTCTTAGTGGTTAATGGCATCGATCACGGTGAGGCAGTCAGACTCAATGCTGATATCAACCCATCCAAATTCAAAAGCCAGCATCATACCTTCCAGGATGGCATTAGCCTCAGCTATAGCAGGTTCTCAAAAGGCATGATGTGATTCATATTTTGCAGCAATGATTTTCCCTAGATGATTTCGGGCCAGGAGACCGAGGGAGACAAGTCCATCATTGGGGAGAGACGCATCTACATTGATCTTAAGAATCCCTTCCATTGGGGGGTTCCAATGAGGGGGATAGGATGGGGGAACTTCTGGCATTTGATGTCCATTGTGTTGTTTCCATCCCTCAATCCATGAAGTGGCTCGTTCAGTCCAGAATTCTGGAGGTTTATGCATGTGATGGAAAACAACATCGTTACGCCGGACCCAGATGATCCAGGCCAGGGTGCAGAGTGAACCTGCATTAGCCGATTAGAGAGAGGAGCACCAGTGCATCAGGAGACCGGGTAGGTCAGAATCCATGGCCAGTGATGCATCTAGAGTCGGGCTCCATTTATTCCAAATTTATTTAGCTCCTGGGTAGTGAATGATGGCGTGCAAAGGGGTCTCTGGGATGTTTGGGCAGAAAGGTCAGAAAACAACATTGGACATATGTCGGTAAACAAGAAGGCTCATGGTAGGGAGGGTGCCCATGCATACCTGCCACTAAAAGTGGCATATTTTTTGGGGGACGTTGAGATTCCAAAGAGATTTACATCGTTCCTCATTTCGGCCAACTGGGTGGTTTCCAAGAGAAATTCTGTATCTGGATCTCACTATGTATTCGCTCGACATTTAATTTCTCTAGAAGAGATGGTCAGGGCCTACATCTGGGACCCAGGGGATGCTTACGATATTTCTTTGGTCTCTTCCGTTAAACCATTCATGAATCTTATCCAAACACCACCCCGTCCCTTAGTCGGAAAGGAGGCATCTGACAGTGGCATCATCAAATCCTAGTTGGGCATGGGATGTAGCCTACATACCTTCCGAATCGATCAGCCAGGGATCGGTCCAGATGTTGACAGATGATCCATCCCCAATCTTCCAGCGCAGTCCTTTTTAAAAGAGCTTACGGGCCCCCCAAATGCTTGTCCAAAGGAAGCTAGGACGAGGGCCAAGAGAGGAAACATGGAAGTCCGTGTGGGGAAAGTACTTAGCTCGTAGTAACCGTGCACTGAGAGATGATGGATGGTTAATAAGGCAACATAAATACTTGTCCAATAGTGCGTCATTGAAGAGAAGAAGATCCCAGAATCCCATCCCTCCCTCCGACTTGGGTAGGCAAAGTTTCTCCCAGGCCATCCAGTGGGGTCTATTATTTCCATCATTTTTTCCCCACTAGAAGTTAGAAGTACATGTATGTATCTGGTTGATGATGGCCGTTAGGAGCTTAAACAGGGACATAAAATAGCTAGGGATAGACTGGATGACAACTTTAATAAGGGTCTCTTTGTCTGCTTTTGAGATTCTTTTTGGGGTCCAGACTTGAATTTTCTTCTCAATCCTGTCCACCAGAGATGCGAATATTTATTTTTTGGACTGGTCAATCACCATGGGTATCCTGAGATACTTTTGGTTTTTTTTTCAACCATATGTAATCCTACAGCTGTACAGAGTTCATCTCTCATGGTATGAGGCACCCCTGCACTGAAGGAGATTTCTGATTTTCCGTGATTGATTGACTGTCCAGATGCCCTCTCGTACTGGAGGATCACTTGACTGATCTCCCGACATTCATTAATAGTTTCTCTGGTGAAGAGGAGGTAGTCGTCGGTGAAAAAGAGATGCGACACTGGTGGAATTACGTGACAGACCTTTTCCCCATGAATACATTTAGCAAATGAAGCCCTGGAAATAAGGTTAGAAAAAACATCAGCCACCAAGATGAAGAGAAAACGTGAGAGGGGATCTCCCTGGAATAGGCCTCGGGATAGAACGAATCCTTGAGTGAGCTCCCCATTGACCCTGATTCAGAAGGAGATGGTCGAGATGCATTTCATGACCATATATGTCCACTTAGTGCAGAAACCCATTTTCAGCATCATGACTTTGAGGAAGTGCCATTCCACTTTGGTCATATCCAGTTTCTAGGCCATAGTTCCTATTTTCATGATGGAGCGTGTTTTCATAGAGTGAAACACTTCATGGGCCACAATTGTGTTATCAGTGATTAGACTCTTGGCCACGAAGGCACTCTGGTTTTCCAAGATAATATCAGACAACCACGGCCACATCCGATTTACAAAGATCTTTTAGAAGATCTTGTAAGAGACATTGTAGAGGATGATAGGCCTAAAGTCAAGGACCACCTTGGGTTTCTTAATTTTTGGAATGAGGACGAGGACAATTTCATTGATGATGGAAATTATTGTTCTCCTAGCCCAGATATTCCTTATCATTTTACAGATGTTGGGACCGATGATGTGCCAGTATTGCATAAAAAATAGGGCGTGGAACCCATCCGGTCCTATGGCCTTAGTGGGGTGAATATGTTTCAGAGCTAGGAATATCTCCTCATCCATCACATCTTTGGTAAGTTGTCGATTGATCTCATCGGTGATCACTGGTCTGATACATTCTTCCACTTCAGCCTAAATGAAAGGAGTTCCTATATTGAAGACGTTCTAGAAGTAACATGTCAAAGTTTCGTGAATTACATTAGTGTTAGAGAATTTTCTACCATCTGGTTGTGAGATTCAATTGATAAATTTTTTCCAGTGCCTAGATGATGCTTTTTGGTGAAAATACCAGGTATTGGTGTCCCCTTCTGTATTGTTGGTATCTCGCGCCCGTATTTCCCAGAAGATTTCCTTCACGTGCAGAGTCGCATATAGATCTCTTTGGGTGGCACCAATCATAGAAATATTGCAAGTGGATGGGGGTTTCTTGAGTAGGTTTTGTAGTTTCTTTTTAAGGAAGCCACAGTGCCTCTCGGGATGACAGAATTTCTTATTGCTCCAAGACCTCAGATCGGATGTGACCTGTTGGATATTGAGGCCAACATCTTCGTGAGTACTATTACAGCTTGATCAGACAACCTCTTCGCATTCCCGGTCCTTTGACCAGAACCTTTCAAATATGAAGGGTCTACTGGGTTGTTTCTTGTGTTCACCTTGAGTGCAGTCAATGAAAATTGGTAAGTGTTCTGAACAGTTGAGCGTCATGTTTCCGATGTGGAACATACTGAAGAGATTTATCCAATATGTTGAGCCCAGAACTATTTCAAGTCGCTCGGTGATGCGTGTTCCATCCGTATTACCTCGGAACCATGTGAAGGGATTACCCACGTATCCCAAATCGACCAGGTCCGCCCTAGTGACCATGTCCTTAAAATTTGACATCAACGCAGAGTGTTGGAAATTTCCACCTCTTTTTTCCCTATGGAACATAATCTCATTGAACTATCCTCCGAAGAGAATAGGGCTTGGAAGCTCGTGATGAATCTTGCAGAGAATATCCCAATATTTCCCATTCTCATTATGGGCTGACCAACCATAGAATCCCACAAAGGTCCATGGCGGGGTGTGGTCGGCCTGAATAGTCGCCACCACGTGGTGTGAGGAGAAGGAAAATATCTTGACATCAAGATGATCCTTCCATAGTAGACAGAGTCCCCCAAAGTGGCCTTTTCTGGAGACTTGGAGGCATCCTTGGAAGCCACATTTCAGATAAATGAAAGTGGTGTCCTTGTTTTCCAGTATGGTTTTGGATAGGAAAACCATATCGGGGCGTCTTTGGGCCCAATTGCACTGGATCATGTGAACCATCTGTGGGTTTCCAAGCCCACGAAGGTTCTAGCATAAGACAATAATTCATCTAGGTGGGGTTGGGTCCCACCCGCCTCCGCCTTTTAGTTCTCGTAACTTGTTATTCCACCCGTTTTTCCCTCTCTTTGGGGGGTTCCCATTGACTGACATGTTTCAATTCATCTTTTCAGATCCCCAGGTTTAGGGTCCTCTAGTTTACCATCACTTAGTTCACATTACACCCTTTTCCAGGTTTGATGGGTGATTGGTCCTGGTGGTGACATTCTTGTCTTTCCATCTTTATCATGTGTTAGTATGTCTACCATGGTCATTTCTGGGTCAGGGTTGGGATCTGGTTGTTCAGTGTTCATCTGCTAAGGTCTTGAGCTTTTTTCTGTAAGATCTTTTGGTGTATTCACTGGCTCTGTAAGTGTTGAGGCATTGTCCTTCAGAAGGTGGGGATAAATTCTATTTTTCCTCTGAGTGGTTGAGCTCTCTTTAGGGAACTCTGGCGGTCCAAGCCTAATGATCTTTCCATGTTCAGTTCCTGCCTGTCTTGTGTGGGCCACCATGAGACGTTCGTAATCCTTTTTTTTTTCGCCTCTGGGATGAAGGCATATCTAGTCATTGGATAAATTCTCATGATCTAAAGGCTTAAAAAATATCAAGGTACTTTTATTTCTTTATCTCTCTCTAACTACTTTCCAAAATATTTAAAACCATATTTAAAAAATCATTTCCAGTGAATTTCCCTATAACATTCCACATTACAATGGTGGGTGGGAAATTTAAATGATGAAAATCTAAGATTACAAGGTATCTAGAGCCCCATGTTAATACTTAATACCTACACTACCACCTCAGGACACTATGAAGTGAATAGCGGGGCCACCAGTGCACCGATTTCATTTCCACCTTCAACCACAAATAGGTTCCTCCAAGCATCTTCAAACTTTATCAAACATAACCACCTCCAAACATCACTATAAATCACCAAATAAAGTAATTGTGGCCATCAATAAACATTAGATCATTGTTTTCATTGCAATAATGGACCGGTATAAACTGAGGAAGATCCTTCACCAAAACTACACAAAAATATGAAAAAAAAATCCACCCCCATCACTTAAGAAACCATAAACATATGAAATGACCAATAACAATTCACATCACAAACAAGATCATCACCACAAAGAATCACCAAAGATAAAAATCTAGGATATCTAAAAAAAATCTAGATTCCTTTATTTTTCAATGGCCCCAATGTCACCACTAATCACTATAGAGGATACCAAAAATTAAGACAGTGAATAGACCTCCCCCAGATCGAAAATGATTGAAATCATAGCTCCACCAAATCTCAACCCAAGCTTTTGATCTCATGCCACATCCTTCAGAGATGAAAACCTAATAAATAATTTTAAAAATCTCTCTTAATAGAAGTTTCTGTTAAGAAAAATAATGATAAAATACATGATAAAATGCATCTTTCCAATAAAAAAGGGTAAAATTAAGGAACCAAAGGACGTCACCCAGGTAATCCATCCCCTGCCAAATAAACCAATTAACATTTTATCAATTCCCCACCTCAAATTGAGTGTTAATTTATACCTTGATATTGAGACATGTGCCTCCTCAAAACATGGCATAAGATCCAACAATTCATTAGAATTGGGTTTTTTTAAATACCTTATACACTATTTAGAAGGAATAATTAGAGATATATAAAAAATAAAATGATAGTAAATATTTCCCTATTAGGTTCCCTATAATTTCTACCATACTGGATTAATATGTTTCCCACCCTATGGTTCATCATAATTTCTACTATGTCAGAATAAGAGGCATGAGAAAGATGGTTGAAGTTGGGACAACACTTTATAAAGGCTATAGAATTTTATGATCAATGTAGCTCAATTAATTCACTGGAAAATTACAGCTTGTAGGATCGTAGTTCAATGAGGTGTAGAATAGAGCTCTTTTTGTTAGGATTCTGCCTTGATTTTTTCCAATGATGAAGTTGAGAATACAAATATTGAATAGGTTTTTTTGTTTCTATTTTTTCTTTAATTATATTTAATATTTATTGATTGGATCTATAGTATCACTGTTGTTACTGGTTTTTTAATGTTAAAATCTAGGAACTTTCATTAGGTCAATGCGGTAATGATGTGGTAGATAGTGTTTGGTGTTTTTGTCAAAGGGAACCAATAGTAGGAATTACTTTCAGATATTATTATAATTCCCATACATTTTATCTTGGTTGTGCTGGGAGAATTGGCTTTAGTGTAAGTCAAAAATATGAAAATAATATTAAGAATGAAAAAATAATTATATTGGTTCTTTATACTTGCAGTAAGAAAGGGAATAAAAATAATGATAAGCATAATGTATTTGTCAAAAAATCATGTAGAGACAAGGATGGGTTTTCATGATCACCTTTCTATTATTATGTTTTCCTCTACGTAATATTCATGTAATTTATTTTTAAATGCTCACAATCATCCATTTCATTATGAAAATTCTTATCCTTTTTTGAGGTCCCATATAAATGTGTATGAAGTTGAAACTGTGGAGTTGGAAGTTAACTATTTGGAATGAACTAGGCTAGTTGATTCTTTCTATTTGGTGATAAATTTTTTCGGTGGTCAACTTGTTTTAGGTTATAATCGAGTTGACCAAATGAGTTTTCTTCAATCAAAAGGCCCGAGGGATTTGATTATAGGGGATAGTGTAGTAAAGTTGAAGTATTTGAAATGAAAATGAAAACAAGATCCTTTATTGGTCTATGCCATTCAATTTTACATGAATGAGAAACTAAAAATATTTTTTTTTTGGCTGACCCAAAAATGTGGCTTGATTTTGACCAATTTGGACATGCTTTTGGGTTCGATACGACATTTAGTAAAAATAGAAAATTTATACCTATATCTATTTTTTAATCATTTTAGGGAAACTACAATTTTTGGTGTTTCAATTTTATATGATCAAATGACACATTATTTTTCATAGTTATTTAAAAAAATAAGGTGAATAATATGAAGATATTGTTGCCTCTATTTACTGATCAAGACGTAGCTACTACAAAAGAAATATCTAAGGTACTTCTTGATACTCATCATGAATTATGTAAGAGGTATATAATAAAAAATGGCATAAAAACATATGTATCTTGATGATATATGGTTCAAGTTTCCTTCATTATTTGAGGAGGTGTATGTTTGAGTACCACAATGCCATTGATTTTGAGGTAGAGTTGATGATTTTTAAAATTTAATTTGGTGAAGGTAAATTGCCTTGGTTAGATTATGTATATAATTTGAGGGGAAATTGTCTCATTGATCTATGAATAAAACATTAACATTTGGAATATGTTTCACATTATTAAGTGAGAGTTTTAATGGTTTCCAAAATATTTGTTCATCATAGATTGAGTGTTCATGATTTTTTCAAGCAATTTGATAAATTTGTTTCAATGTATAGGTATTGAGAAATAAACTATGAATTTAAAAGTAAGGAAAAACGTCAATTAATCATGTTACCTTCCCATCCATTATTTAGAAAAACTACAGATAGATATAATCCAAAAACTTATTAGCTATATCATAATGAATATAAAATGGTTTTGGAAAATTTTCTTAAATCTTTTCTTGAAATTTAAGTCTCATAGTCATATTTTTTGGAATATGAGGTCTAAAAGAGAGATTCATATTTTATAAGATATGCATGCTAGAATGGTGATGTGTTATAGAAAATTTGAATCGATTAGAATATTTTGCTTCCATATATTAAAATTGTTTGAGATTCTTGATATGAGATTTATTCCATAACATTAAATTTTAAAGAAGTGGAAAAAATGTGTGAAAAATGAAATTGGTGAAGATGATTTTATTGATAATGTAATGAATTGGATTTTTCCCAAATTTATTTTTAGATAATAATTGGGAAAATTCTGAGGGCATGCATTGAGACGGCGTGTGATTCCGAGGCCTAATATGCTTGGAACAATTAATTGAAATTTATTTTGTTTTTAATAGCACATGCGTGAATTTTATGAAAAATTGGATAACATATAAAAGGGTAGTAAAATCAAAAATTTGAGCACACTATTGATCTCAGGGTTGTGGGTTTACCCAAGGTGCGACATAACTTTTTTCATCACGGGTCTTATGTTGAAAATCCAAAAAGGATGTTACCATAATTAAAATAACTAAATAAAATTATTGTATTTTTTGAATCCTTATAACTCTTGAATGGTAACTCAGATTGAAAATCTAAGACATCTGTGTAGTTTATAATGGGGTTTTCTCCTTAGGTGGAGCCTAACCTTGACCTGCATGGGTTGAGGGCGAAAGTTAGTTTGTAGACATGAACATCATTTAAAATTTTCAAAAAAAAATTAAATTGGATGTTACAAGATTATGTAGTAGTGGTTTTCCTTTTGAATATTCTTCGTCAAGAAGCTAGGGTTATCTTCATAACCCTAGAGTTTCACTTAGGCAAAGAGTATGAGACTCTCTCTCTATCGATGATGGTTTGGAGATCAGAGGTCCGATTAGGAATTGACAAACAATGTGACAATGAAACTTCAATCTACATCCTCAAGCGATAAAAATCCAAGGTAGGGTGTTTTTTAGTTGATTTATTTTTCATGTTCATGAATTCCAAGATGAACGCAGAGCAACAACAAACAGATTGGTCGGTGGATCGATCGTTGTTGCTGGATGGGTTTTACATTGCTGGGTTTTAATGGGAGAATAACCTTGAAATTATTTTTTTGGATTACAACTATAATTATAATAGTGATGTACCGTTATCGACATGAACATCAACCGACGTCCGTTCCTTTTGGTTGATTCAGGATTTTCTCTTTCTGTTCTTCATCTGTAGCATGCGTTCTTCATTTTGTCGGCGACCCATCATTTCACAATCGATTGATCGATATTTGTGCACCTGATTCTTGGCACAACGATCTGATAATGCAGATATGGGATTGACACAGCACCACATAGGTGTGATGACTCGTGTGATGTGTTCTGGTCATAGCAGTGCAAGGTGGCGACATCATAGGGCGGTGGCTAGAGAAGGTCGCTTTGTTCGTTTCAGAAGGAGTGTGGTGATACGCGGTTGATGGTGGGACGATAGGCATTGGAGGTGGAACTCTCCTGGAAAGGAGGTCGAGTTAGGAAAACACAAAAAGATGGCAGTCATTAGTAGAAACTCTTGGTCCATGTGGGAACAAGGTGGTGTGACGGCCCACGGCGATGGAGGTTACAGGCGATGACTAGGTGAGGCTGCCAACTCGAAAGATTGCGACGGTGGGATTCTCCACGGTAGTCAAGACACGTGTGGTGGTAGATGAGGTAGCCAGCTCGATGGCTGGCATTGGGATCCCTTGATGGTAGTGGTTGTGGATGGATACTGGGAGGTTATGGTAGGATAAAACAACAGTGGAGGAACGTGGTTTGGAATAGCTACATTAGAACGGGGCGGTGGCCGCATCACGAAGCTCACCGCACTGACCGGAAGTCCCATGGAAGCTGGACTTAGGCAGATGTGAGGCAGAACCACATAGTTGGATAACCATGTGGACCCAGGTGGGGCACGGCTAGGCTGGCCGCATCAGACGTGAGACAAGAGTCGGCCCACATGCAGTGGGCTAGGCTAGAGAAACTGAGCCACTCTGGTGGTCCATGAGGTTGCGGTGTAGCGGCCCCATGGGCTGGGCCAGTTTAGGGTGACCTAGACTGACCAGGTCAGGTTGGATCAGGATGTTAGAACTGGTTCAGTTCAGACCTGGGTCAGGCTGGACCCATTTCACTAAATTGGTTATAACTTTTAAACGCAAGGTCAGTTTGATTAGCCATCTACGACATTGGGACCCTTGCGATGAGGCGGTCCTTTTGATATGGCTTGGTGGGTTTTTAGTATGGAAAATTTTTGGTGTGGATTTACCCTTGGTTCTTTCCTCAAGGGTTCACAATAGCATTGTGTTCACATCACTAGACAATAATCCCTTATAGAGGTCGAGTCCCAAATAGAGTTGTGGTGTCCCTCCTTAGGACTGGAGCGATCCTGTATCACCCTTGATTGAGTTTTGTGGGAATTGACATTACCTCTAAACATATGGAATTAATCTTCCTTCAAATGGGTCATATATTTAGGTTTCTTGGTATTCTTGATGGATAGTCCCCTATGTTATGAGTTGCATCGGTAGGGTTGTCGGTATTCTCTGAGAAGAACCCCCTATGTTGTGGATTAAAACAGATTGAGTTTTTGGTATTATCTGTGAATAATACCCTCTCTATACATCATGACCATTGATCAGTGTATTCTCTTCGGGCTGGGGCCAAATTAGTGGGACCTCATTGTAAGAGTCTATGATGACACCTAGGCTCGAGGAGTGAGTTCTCCTTAAATGAGAATGCCTTGAGTAGAATCTTGTGGCTAATGATTGGTTATGACTTACCATACAAGCCTTGTTACTGTTTGTGAGTATATCTGGATATTCTTGGTATATATATTATATACATATACCTATGTAGAGATGATTGTTGTTTCCTTTTCGGTTTTCCTTTGTGGTTTTGGGGTGACCTACGGATTATTGTTATACTCACTCTTGCACGGAATTTTCCCACACATGTCATGTCTTGTGTAGATAATAAACATTTTGACGAAATCCAAGTAGAACCAGGACCGGGTGTTTCCTAGTGATATCAAACAGAAGAGGCATAATCCTTCGACTTCAGGCAGCTGTCCAACAACTTCCCTTTAGGTGGGGTTTTCTATGGATTAGTTCCAGTAACTTGTGTTCACTGGTTTACAGTCTTTCTTTCAGTGGGATTCTATTCTATCCTGGTTTACCATCTTGTAATTTACTTTCATGTTCCACTCTGGTTGATGTATATAGTGGTTTTCATGCATGTTTTACTTATTTCTTTTACATTTCATCATTTTTGGGCTTGGAGATGTGTGTGTACATACAGGTACTTAAGAAATGCCTCCAATAATAGTTATATTCCAACTCGGTTCTAGTCATCTTCCCCTGGCCTATTGGAGGCGGGTTTGGGGAGTCACAGCATGTGGCCCACTAGAAAGGTTCATGAAAGAGTGGTATCAGATGTGGTAATTTTCTTATTGGGATCAAGAGTCTATGAGATTACTTTGGGGCAATAGTGTTATGTGTTTTGAGTTCAAGTTTCTGGACAGGGACTCCCGTATTGGTGCGGTGGCTGATATATCAATACACCATGACTCTAGACACCTATTTTTCGACTCAGTACATGATAACACTAGTTTATAAGAATAAATGGTACATGCATCATATAGGAATGGGTTGTGTTTTCCATTTCCTTCTTCAATCATCTTTTGAGATATACTCTATCAACCATGGTACATCTTGCATTGATTCAAGATACCTCTACATAGACAGCTAGCTAGGATTCCATCGTGTGATCACAAGGATGATATGTTGGGTAATAATACATTGGTAAAAGGATTTTCACCCGATATAACACCTATAGGTTGTCCACCAGCCATGCCACCACCCATAGAGCATCTCATGGTACCCATAGTACCAGCATATGATATGTGCAGGCTGAACGCGATTCACGAGATAAGTAATAGAGACCCCTCAGTTTACGATGTGAGCCTGACCCACAGACAACTGAGGACTGGTTTGAGGTGGTGACTGAGTTTTATTTCCATTCAAGACCCCATCAAATTCTTCATTGGTCCTGGCAGTGAGCCTTCAATACAACTCGATGGGGTGATGATGGGGTTTGGTTACCAAATCTTACAATGAGGTGAATCTTCCATAGAAAAAGTTTAATAACCCTTTTAGAGAGGAGTTATCAACTTATGAGCTAAGGGCTCTGTGTGTCCAAAAACTTCTACATCTTTAGAAGGACGACATGTCTGTATATGAATATTCATCGAGGCATACGGACTTTCCTAGGTACTCAATGGATATGATACAAAACCAATGCTTCAAAGATCGAACATTCATGTATGGTGTTCTTATGTACATCTGATACAGAGTTACCCCTCTTTACATTCCTACCTAGGATAGGGTGCTAGAGAAAACCTGTGTGGTTGATAATCCCTTGGCTGAGCAATTCAGCCAATGATAGTCAATAGTTGGTAAGCAAGAGTATATAGGTCTATAGGGAGGAGGATGTGGTAGGGGATCTAGGAGAGTAGTAGGAGGTGGAAGACATTTTGACATGTTACCACCACCACCCCAGGTGATCCATACCAGGCTCAGGAAGCTAGAGGGTAGAAAAGGGGACATCTACATGCTGTAGAGGAATATGACCTAATGGATCCAAGAATGATTTGGGGTACGATCTGTGTCTATTCTAATTTAGTTGAAATATTTATAGAACCAAGTACAAGTTATCATTTTCTTTTCATGGATCTCGTTCGATGGTCGGAGATTCTGGTTAACCTGTTGACTTGATCCTCACACTTGGATACTCTTACTAGAGGATACCCAATGATCACGTACTGGTGCCGATAGTGTTTCCTGACTCTTAGAGGATAGAGTTTCGGTTGGGATATCTTGGTAGCCATATTGAGGACTTTTTATTTCATTCTTGGTATGGACTGGTTATCCAATGTTCTTTCTCAGGTTGACTTTTTTAGGAAAAGAATGTGGTGTTTCAACTGTAGAGGGACTAGGTTTTTATTTTTTGGTGAAAAGGAAACTCTTAAAATGAAGGGTGTACTTACTCAGAGGAGGGTGCAGCATATTACTCACCAGTTGGATATCCTCACCCTCTATGTTGTGAATGAGAGGATTCCTCAGTTTCCTATAGTGGTGGAGGAGTATGTGAACATATTTCTATAGAATGTTCTCAAACTACCTCCCCATAAGTAGGTTTACTTCTGCATTGATATGTACCCCATGATGGCATCAATATTTTCACCTACTTATTGGATGACTCCCACGGAGCTTCATGAGTTGAGGGTATAGTGGAAGGACCTATAGAGGAAGGGCCTTGTAAGACCTAGTGTTTCATCCTGGGTAGCTCCAATTTTGTTTTCGAAGAAGAAAAATGAGATATTGAGGTTATGAGTGGACTTTCAGAACCTAAACCGGGTGACTGTGAAGAATAAGTATCCACTACCAAAGACTGATGACATCTTCGATCAACAGAAGGGAGTGAGGTGGTTCTAGAAGATAGACCTCATATCAGGTTATCACCAGCTTCATGTACGGGATGAGTATGTACCAAATATAGCCTTCAAATAATGGTATGGACTCTATGAGTACATGGTGATTTTATTTGCCATGACGAACTCCCCGGAAGTGCTCATTTGACTCATGAATAGGATCTCCCAGCCCTACTTAGACCGATTCATGGTGGTCTTCATAGATGACATCCTAGTTCACTCATCATCCTTGGGGGAGCATGTGATAAACATGAGGATGATCCTGGACACACTATGAGATCACCATCTTTAGGGGAATCTCTTGAAGTTTCAGTTTTGTATACAAGAGTTCCACCTTCTAGGACACATCATTTTGAAGGCTATAGTTGTGGTGGATCCGGTAAAGATTGAGGTGATGTTTGCTTGGTATCCAACCAGTAGTGTTACCAAGGTGTAGAGTTTTCTGGGTTTGGCTAGGTACTATCCAAGTTTTTTACCTGACTTCTCTAGAGTATCATCACCCTTGATGGATATAAAAAAGAATAGTAATTCCTTCATGTGGACAGAGAAGTTCCAGCAGTGCTTTCAAGAGCTAAGGTAGGGGTTGAAGAGCACTCCCATCTTGATACTACTACAGGAAGGAATAAAGTATTTAGTGTTCTATGAAGAATCAGGGACTATTCTTGGTTGCATCCTGGTGTAGGGGAAATCAATTATTTCTTGTGGTTTGCGCCAATTGAGATAGCATTAGCAGAGCTACACGACTTGTGATCTAGAGCTAGCAGTTGTTGTCTTCTCACTAAAGATACGGTGACATTACCTAATGGGAGAGTGATTTACCATATAATTTGACCATAATATTCTCAAGTATATATTCACTTAGAAGGATCTTAACTTGACATAGATGCATTGGATAGAGTTCTTCCAGGACTATGACTTTGAGATTATATATACTCTCAATAAGGGGAATGTAGTATAAAACACTCTCAGTAAGAGATCCAAATTATAGTTGTTGAGTGAGGTGTCGGAGTAGTTGGACACATTGAAGATTATCCTTTATGGATGGTGATGGATCAGCATACCTCTAGTTGATGGTTATCACCCCTCCACTCTTACAGCAAGATATGGAGGCACAACATTGGGATATCGGCTGCAAAACCCTACGTGCTCAGATTTCCACATGGAATTACACTGGTGGATATTCAAAAGGTGGGGATCACATCATTCTTTTCAGTGGGTGCATGGTAGTACCAATGATGTTGAGGGAGTAGGTTCTAAGGAAGTTCCATACTGTCACCTTAGGAATTACTTTCCCTTTATAACCAAGAGGGATCGGTCTGTGGAATGATTGAATGCTTTGTTGTAGGGATGGGAGTCTGGTTTCTATGTTTGTTTCATGCTTTCTTATGATGTGACGTGAGCCTGGTATGGAAAATCCTAGAGGGTTATTGTGATATGTGGGGTAGGTATGACCATTTTCTGTGGCATCAGTGGATTCCTAGAGTGGTGTGATGCATTGGGATATGCACGTTGGTGTTGGGAGGATACTGAGGATGACAGAACAGGTTCAAGCTGGGATTACCTATTGATAAGAAATATGGGTGTTGGTTTGATTCAGTTCATGGTTTATCAACTCACTGTGTTGAGCCACATGTTCTTGGAAGGGGTTCCGCCTTTTTTTTCTTGGGGTGCAAGGAAGAAAGTGGGAAATAATATCAATGGAATTCAAGATGGGTTTACCATGTGAATCCAAGGGACATGATGCTATCTGGATGATCGTTGATCGACTCACCAAGTCATCCCACCTTTTAGCTATATGGGGAAAAGTTCATTAGAGATCATGTTATTCCTCTATGTGTAGGAGATAGCTCAACTCAATAGAAATTCCAACGATGATGGTTTCATATCGTGATGCTCACTTTTCATCCTGGTCATGGAGATCGAGGATTGAAAGGGGAGGATCCTTTTTGGATGATCGATTCCTTTAGTGTGTGTTTATTAGTAGCATGAGAATCTTTGGAAAAGCACAAGGAGAGGTAGGATCAGGTTCGTGCTCAGTTCTCTAATCTGTTTAAGTAACCCTTATTTTGGTTTCCGGGGATGTAAATACTTAAGGTGGGGAGAATGTAATGACTCATTTTTTCACCAAATTTATTTTTAGAAATTAATTGTAAAAATTATGAGACCATACACTAATATGGCATGCGATTCTGAGGCCCGGTGTTCCTAGAAAAATTCATTGAAATTTTTTCAGCTTTTAATAGCATGCAAACATGAATTTTCCTAAAAAAGTGGAATAACTATTAAATGGGTTCCCATATCAAAACTCCAAGGGAATATTTAATCTCAGAGCTATGGGTTTACCCAAGGTGCGACTTAAATTTAGTCAGTACAGGTCTTCTATTGAAAATTCAAAAAGGACATAACCGTAAATAAAATAATTATTTAAAATTATTTTAATTTTCAAATCCTAATAACCCATGAATGGTAACTGGTATTGAAAATTCAAGACCACCTTTGATTTCATAATATGGTGTTTTCCTTAAGAGGGTCCTAACCTCGACCGGTATGGGTTGAGGGTGAAAGTTAGTTTTTGGATGAAAACGTCATTAAAATATTTAATAAAGATGTTTTAAATTGGACGTTACATGATGAAGTAGTAGTGGTTTCCCTTTTCAATAATAATTTTTAGGCATCTAGGGTTAGCGTCATAACCCTAGAGTTTCCCGAAGCCAAGGAAGATGAGGCTCTCTCATCGACGATGAAGATATGGAGATCGAAGGCCGAATCAGGCATTGATGAATGAAATTATGATGGAACTTTAATCTACTCCCTCAAGAGATACAAACTCGAGGTAGGGAATCTATGATTTGATTTATTTTTCTTCTTCTTTAATTCCATGATGAATGTGGACTAATCAATAAACGTATTGTCTTGCGGATCAATCGTTTTTGTGGGACAGGTTTTACCTTGCGGGGTTATGATGGAAGAGTAACATTGTAATTATTTTCTGGGATTATGACTGTCGTTCTAACGGAAATGAAACATGATCGACATGAAAATCAATCGAGATCTGTTTCTTTTGGTTTTTTCATTATTTTCTCACTCCATTATTTGTTTGTCATGGTCGTTCGTCATTTCACTTGTGACTCGACATTTCTCGATCGATCGATTGTTGCACACTTGATTCATTGCACAACGATCTGATATCATGGATTTGGGATTGACACGGCACCACAGAGGTGTAATGATAGGCATGACTCATTACGAATACATCGAAACAAGTTGGATGAATCGCAGGGCAGTGGCCAGAGATAGCGGCTTCGTCCGTTTCTGGTGGAGTGAGACAAGGCATGGCTGTCGGTGGGGTGGTTGGTGGCGTAGGCGGCACTGGCCTGGCAAGGTGGCCAAGCCATGCAGGCCTGAAAAGATGGTCGCTGGCATGGTGGTCAATGGAAGCAAAAGACAGCGGTCCAGGTGGTACCATGGCGGCGATATTTCCCATAATGGCGGAGGCCACAGGCGGTGACCAAGAAAGGCTACAGGCTCAATGGTTGGCAGCGGCGAAAACCCATGGTCCAGGTTATAAAGCGGCGGCAGGATTTCCCGTGGTGAGAAAGATGTGGATGGTAGAATATGAGGCCGCTAGATTGATGGCTGGTGGCGAGTGTCCATAGTAGAATTAGATATTGGTGGTGACCGAGAGGTCACTATAGGAGGTTGTGAGGGTAGAGGAACACGGCTCGACGGAGCCACGTTGGAGCGGGATGGCGGCCGCATCATGCAGCTCGCCACATTTACCAGAGGTCTTGCGGAATATTTTTATGGGTGGGTGTAAGGAGGATCCATGTGGTTGGATGATTTTGTGGACCCAAGTGGGGTGCGGCCAGGCTGGTCGCATCCGACACGAGACAAGTGTTGGCTTGCATACGGCGGGTAGGGTCGGAGCAGTCGCGCCACTCTGGTAGCCTCACGGGCTCGACCACATGGCCCAATGGTCTGAACTAGTTAAAGCTGACCCAGAATGATTGGTTCAGGTCGTGTCGGCTGAACTGGGTTCGTTCGGGTCGACCAAATCGGTTCGGGCTGGTCAAACCTGGGTCGGACCACACCCATTTCACTAAATTGGTTGTAAATTTCAAAAGGAAGGTCTGTTTGACAATCCATCTGTGGAATTGGGACCCTTGAGATGAGGTGGAAATTTTGATATGGCATAGTGGTTTTTTAGAATAGAAAAATTTACTTGTGTATTTCCCCTTTGTTCTTTCACTGAGGGTTCAGTACGAAATTGCGTCCACAACACTGGACAATAATCCCCTCTAAAGGTGGAGTCCTGGATAGAGTTTTGGAATCCATACATGGGACTTGAGTGATCCTATATCACCCCTGATGGAGTTTTTTGGGAATTTAAGTGACCTTAGAGCGTAGGGTGTTAATCCTTTATCTAGTGGGATGTATCGGTAGGGTTCTTAGTATTCTTAGTGGAGAATCCCCTACATTATGAGTCGTATCGGTAGGGTTGTCGGTATTCTTTGAGAATAATCCCCTATATTATGTATTAATATATATTGGGTTTTCGGTATTCTCTAGGAAAAATCCCCTCTCTGTATATCATGAATTTTGACCATTGTATTCTCTTTGGGTCGGTCCCAAATTAGAGGGACCTCTTTTTAAGAGTATCCAATGAAACACAGGCTCGAGGAGTGTGTTCTCCCAAAACAAGTGTGACTCGAGTGGAAACCTGTGGATGATGATTGGTTGTAACATACCATCTTTACCTTGTGGTGGGTTATGAGTATATCTGGATATTCTTGGTATATTTGTTATAGACATATTCCTATATATAGCTAATTGTTCATTACTTTTTGGTTTTCCTTTATGGTTTTGGGGTGTCCTACTGAGTATTATTTTACTCACCCCTGCACGGGCTTTTCCCACACGTGTTGTTTCTTGTGAAGACGATCGAATTTTTGATGGAATCCATGGTGGACCAAGACTAGGAGGTGCCTAGTGAGATCAGACATATGAGGTGTACTTCTATGGATTCAAGCAATTGTCCTACACCTACCCTTTAGGTGGATTTTTCTACAAATGAGTTTCAAGAACTTATGTTTAATGGTTTACAATATTTCTTTTTGTGGGATTATATTCTGGCCCAGTTTACCATATTGTACTTTACATTCCTATTTCTCTCTGGTTGTGGTATATAGTAGTTTTCATGCATGGTTAACTTAGTGCTTTTACATTTCATAATTTGTGGGATTGGAGAAGTGTGCATGTGTACATGTACTTAGACAATGCCTCCCATGTTAGTGATATGCCTACTCAGTGCTAGTTACCAGCCCCTGGCCTATTGGAGGTGAGCTTGGGGAGTCATGGAACATGACCCACTGGGATGGGTGGTGATAGATAAAGAGGTGGATAAGAATTTACTTATTGAAAAGTATCACAAAGATCTATCTTGAAAAGAAATGAAATTGGTAAAATGGCATGCGAAACAGATGGTGGTTATGAGGTTGGTCTTTCAAACCTTAAAACCTTTTCTAAGAACATGGATAACATCAATAGCTTTATGCCATGTGAAAATGTGGGTAGTAATGGTTATATAGTCGGGAAAGTTATTAAGATTAAAAGGAATCCAACTTGTAGAGGAAGATATCGTGTCAAAATCTATTTAGAGAGAACGAAAAATAAGAATTGGAAAGAAAATATAGATGATGTTATTGGATCTTTAGTGATGATGGTGTCATATATTATTTTTCTAATATTCAGAATAAATAAATAATTCTTTACATTACATTTTTTGTATTTTTTATTTAATTTATTTATTGGTTTTCTCCAAGCGGATGACAAATGTATTTGCGTTTGATGCAACAAATATTGGTTAAAGTGTATGTTTCATTTTATTTTTATCTGCATTTCCAAAATAAGAGATACTGGCTATTGAATTTGATCACATCTTACAGTAATCGATTCAAATAACTCTAGAACTAAGATAATGGAGGTCTGTCTCTAATGGAAATATGTTCATTTCCTTTGTTTAGAAATTCTTATTTTATTAAATAAGGGTTATAGTTACAAATGTAAATTTATTAGTTCATGTTTAATCAGATAATTCATTTTGTTGCATCTTTCTTTTTCAAACAACTCTATTTTTTATAATATATTGACCTAGTGAAGTGATATAAAAACAAAAAACATAATGTGTAAATTTAATTATTAATAAAAAGTATTTCTTAAACACATGTTCATAATATGATTACAAAACCCTACTGTGGTACTGTCTTCTCTTTTATGTGTCAGTTGAAATATACAAACTTCTTCTTGCAAGGAAGTTAGTATCATTCCAAATAAGCCTTGGATTTGTTAGAAATTTTTGCATCATTGAGACTCTTATATCATCTATTTTAGTCTATATTAATGAATATGTATGTCTAAAACAAATGTTATTCTATCGATTAAATAACAAACAATAATTCTACAATCTAAACTTGTGGTAGCCTATTATGGATATTTTTCTACTCATAGATCAATTAATATTTTACATTTAATCACATTATATTCTTAATTCCCAATAAACTTCTTAATATATGATTTTTCAAAATAGAATTAAGTATTTTAATTATAATACAATATAGCTTATATATTTTTCTACCTATTGTATTCTGAAAAACTTAAATTTGTAACAATGCAACAAAATATTTTATATCTCTATCTCTACCTATCAATTTGGAATTTGGTTTAATTTAATTGAAGTATGAAAATACATTTTCTTATATATCCAACACAAGTGATTTACAATGTAGGTTTTCTATATTTATAGAAAAGAATAAGAATTTAGTAGATTGAACCACTTCTAGAATTAGGCTACCAATGAGGCACTTAACAAAGATTCATTATGACCTTTTATTATACTCTACAATTAAAAATGTGCACAATTGATAAATTATTTTTATATTAACCTAAATATAAAGTCAAAAAAATTCATACTTATGGAAGAAGCACATGTAATGAACACTGCTTTATATAAAAAATATTTAAAACAGTGACTTCATTACAATTTTCCTTAATGATATCATGGTAGGGATCAATAAAATTGTGTGAATATATTTTTAAGATAGATTATTACAATAATTATTTAAAATAAGTAGTGTAAGACTCACACATATAGGTTTCATCCCCTTATACATCAGTTCTACAATGTCATTCATTGATACTTGGTGATTTCTATCAGTTGACACCCACATGTATAAAATGTACTTATCAGGATCCAAGTAAATAGAGCTGAACTAAATATTACATATAGGTACTTAAATAAACTAATGTAATCACAATTTTTTAGTTAGGTTCCTTTTTCATTATTTTGTGAAATATACAACGGTCCTCAAATTTAATGTTTGGATTTTCCCTCAACCATTGAGGAATTGTAATAGTAGTAGATGAACTTTGAATAGAAAAAGTTGGTTGTGGTGAGGTTGGATGTTGTCTCTTTATTGTTACAAGTTTGTAGACATTTGACGAGTCTAGTTGTTTTTTCTTTTGTGAAATTTAATCCACATTATTAATCATCGAATGTGTTTTTCTTCTATTTGAACTGTCAGAGGTTAACATCACTGGTTAATCTGGAGAAGTTAAAGAAGGTTTTATAGATTGAATATTTTACTGTGATTCTACTCCAATGGAAGAACTGACCCCATGTTTTCCTTTAGATTTGATTTTTATTACATCATCCTAGGTATTTTTTGGTGAATTTATTTTTGATTTATTGAACTCTTCAGTAGATCAATATTATAGTTTTTTTGTATTTTCTTCTGAATTTTTTATACTACCTTGGTCTTCTTTGACATTTCCACCTATAGCTCTTCGACTCTATTTTCTTATTCAATAGTATGTTCTATCATTTCTTCTTTTTTTGGTGAAACTTCTGTTGGGGTTGGTTCTTATAAACCAGCTTCTTTTTACGTTATGAAAAATGTGTATTCATTGGGTGAATATTGATAAACTGCTTATAATTGTTCTTCTAAGTCACATTTCATGTGATAATGTCCTTAAAGTAGTTGTCGCACTAAAGGGTTATAGTGGATCCCTACTATGATGAGAACCTAAAAGTACCATGACATTATTCTTGAATAATTATCTATGGTTGGATGATATCATTTGAAGGTACATAAATGATACAGGCTATCAGGGGTGGGGACTCGTGAAACTTTGAGGCACCTTCTCATGGTGTGTGTGCCCTTGGTAATATCTTAGAGGATATTATAATAACAAGACCCACCAGTAGGAAATCCACATTCATAAGTTTCCTTGGATGTTCCTATATTTAGACATGTGTATTGTTACTTAGACTTTAAGATTATTATTAATGGGTATTATTACTCACACAATTATATGTATTGATGAAATCTATGATGACAAATGTTCACGGTGAAGTGGGACATGTTGGGTGCATCACAAGTAATATTACATTAATGAATAATGAGAGAATGGATTTCTCACTTATATGGAAGTAGATGTCTCAGTCCCATTGATGGAAATGATATAGCATAAATAAATCAATGGACATGGTATTCTCTAGGAAAGTTAAATTTTGGGACGTCAAAGAATAAGAAATCGAGGAAATGGGTTAATGGAACTTACATGAAACCTGTTCGATTTGAGATATCTGGACAGAGGGATTATAATACCTGGTAAGCATTTGAGTGAGGTGACATGTCTTTGAGGCATTAAATTCTTTATCTTGGGTTCCTTGACCCATTTCTAGATAGTAATCTCGGAAATTATGTAAGCCCGCCTAATGCTAATAAAAAAGAGGCCTAGAGGGTTACACACTAAGTGGAGCTAGTATCTCAGTTAAATAATTTTTTATTTAACAAGTTGAATAAATACTATTACTGGTTGTGTTTTAATAATTATTCAAATTTTCATGAACTCATTTATTTCATCCCTAGTTATTCAGGAGAATATATTATAGACATAATATTTATTTATCGGTATATAATGCAGTTATGTTTATTTAATAAATAAATAGTCATTATTCAAGTCCTAGTAAATATTAATGAGGATTGGTAGACCATGTTATGGGTCCGGTGAGAAATAATATTAAATATTTTTTGTTAAATAATATTGAAATATAACGTGCAAGTTAAGAACATTTCATGGAAATAATAACATTGTTATTATTATTTGACATGGGGTTTCACAAGGGATAATAAAATAAGTAATGACACTTTTGTCAATTATTTATTAATACCAAGTGAATTAAATTCCCCGTTATGGTATTATTCTCTAAATTAGCATAGGGGTCCTTCCATGGGATAACCAATCATTGTGTGCACAACATTTTTAGAGAAATCCTCTCAAACCTTAAGAGTTCTCCTTTCTCTTAGAACACTCTCAAGAACGAGAGAGATCCTCCTCCACTGAAAAGGGAGAATGCTTTGGAAGTGATTTTCATGGCGAACGAAGGTGGAAAATAAAAGTGTAAGGATCTTCCATGCTAGAACCTGGAGACTCCTTCACCGACATCCAGAGATACGTAGAGCATGTGTGGATCACCGCTAGAGGAATCCTAACCTTGGATTCTGCATCACAACAAAGTTGTACCTAGGATATGTGGTTGAACATATCAATGAAGAAAAAAACCTTGGAGGTATTTCTTTAATTTAATTACATTAATTATAAATGAAATATGTCTATCCTATTTTGGGATTATGGGGAGTTTCTCTTCATTGCCTATTTTCTTGAATTCAATCATTGGATACTAGCGTTTATCATCATATTGATCTTGGATTAATCCATTGATTACAAAAAAATTAAAATCGGGCCTAGCCATCCTATTCTTTCACTACACTCAAAACCTAAAATTGGTATCAAAAGAAGGTTATATTTAGTTTATAATTATTTAAATAAATCATTGATGTTTTACGCTTTAATAATTTAGTTTGTTAATTCATGTTTAATCATTCTTCTAATCTGAATTTTTAGATATGTTCCTCCCTTATCGTTTCATGCAGATTTCCCAAAAAAAATTAATTTTTTAATTAAACTTAAATTTAGGATCTCATCAAGTGGTGCCAATAGTTTTTTCTAGAGAGCACAAGAGTACATGTTGTGTATCCAGATCTACAAGTCGTGTATTTGTGTTCAATGCACCAGTAATGATCCTCTGAATCACTCAAATTGTGTGAATTTATTACACATGATGTAGTTAATTCTACATCGCATGTTGACCAGGATAAAATAGCGCAAAGTTAGCCGGATTACACACTATGTAGCCCACCACACATAGCATGTAGTCCCACTCGGGTCAGGGTGAAACCATGTATCAGATACACAGCTCAGCCGACTGGTGACCGTGTAACCTAGAGAGACAACATGGCATGTGGCCCACTATACACGCCGTGTACTCTGATATTTTTGAAGTACGCCTCACACGCTAAGTCCCTAGTCATGTACTTTGGATAATATGGTGAAGCGTGGTACACACCCTGTAGTCTGATCTACACACCATGTACTTTACCAAATTACAAAGAATTAAAACTTTCATTTTTATGTTATGTATAGAACTACATATCATGTATAAATCGTATTACATGTGGTTAATCAATTACATTGAAGCATAAAATGTGGTCGAAATAATCATGTGATTCATGTAATCATCTGTGAGGTACACTTTTTTATGGTAATTATTAAATCTTGTATGTTATATGTCACAAGAGTAAAACATTATACAAACAGAATACATGTTGGGTAGATTCGAATGGGTATTCATTATGTTTCCTCCAAGGTATGAGTTATATACAAGGTTATGGATGAGAATATCAAGGAAATTTAGAAAAAAAGGATTAAGATAAATAGGATTTATTAATTAAAGATAATATTTAATTGATTCAATCATAATTTATCTTAATAAGAATGATTAAATAATTGAATGCTAGTTTTATTAAATGTTTAATTCATTGGATGTATGTGGATGATCATGAGCTAGACCAGACCTTTGTATGTGATTGGTTTCCTTTTAATTTATTTATTTAATTAATTTTTTTGGTCTGCGTGCCTTATCCTCATTAATATGTAGGGCCTATGTTTCCATGGTTTCTTTTATGTAAACTCCTTTTACCCCTCACTTCTGTGTTTGTTAAAAGCATATGTAATGGATGGATTTCCCAAGCTATTGGAGGTGGTTCAAGTTAGGAGTTGAGGAAAAACAATACAAGGATATACCAAGGTTTAAAGGTGGAAGTAAATATCATGATCACACCCTTTATTTTATTTATATTAGTTATATGGTTATTCATTATGGATTTTTGACGTGATCACATAATTAATGAACTAACAAGAATACAATATGGAACTAAAATAAAATTGTCTTATGCGTAAATATTATCTATACATGGTTAATCACTTAATTATCTTCCACTTAATATTAAAAATCATGTGAAAAGATAATAAGAGGCAATTTATTAATAAAGGATAAAATCCATCAATTAAATATTAAGTCATTATATCCTTCCTTTACTTCAGTAAGAATTGAACCATAGTTCAAAGCTCTTGACCAACCCTATTTGGGGTCCATTCTATTATCAGGGAATTCTAATTTGAGGTTTTGGGTTTACATAACATAGTTTACATCAAGGTTTTACTGACCTATTAGGACTTGGTGTAAATGAGAGGCAACGGTTGAGGAATTTATTAATGATTACAGGATTGTAGAGTCCACTCAACAGATCAAGGAACTACGAGTTAATGTAGTTGGCATTTGCAATGCCAACCTAAAACCTTTCAAGTTTCATGACCAACCCTAGTTGGGGTAATGAGAATGGAATATGGATATTTTCCACTAGAATATTCATGCAACAGGATATTTCAAAGCTAATGGTGAGGGCTATTGGGTTTCGACAAAATAGTAGGAGATTAATATATATTTATTTATTAATTTTTCTAATTTTATCAAGGTAAAGTAATAATATTCTACTCATCTTAATTTTTAGAAACATCAATCAAAATTACTTCAAACATATCATTGTGATCCATACTAAATAAGGAAAACATTATCAATAACACGAATTTCTAGGAATGGAAGAGGAATTTACGCGTCATCCTTCGTCGTGAGAGGAAATTATATGTGCCGGAGGAACCATTACCAGTGGTTCCTGGAAAAGATGTGAGTGATTAGGAAATATATATGTACGAGAAACATCTGAATGATGCTATGAATGTTAAGTGATTCATGTTATCATCGATGTCTTTTGATCTCTTGAAGAAACATGAAGAAAGGGATGCTTATAGCATGATCTATCACCTTTAGGATCTCTATCAACAGAAGGCCAGAAAAGAGAGGTATGAGATCTCTAGCACTTTTTTCACCACTAATATAAGATAGTCTACGCTAGCTAGACCTCATGTAGTCAATATTATTTGCTACATTGAACATTTAGACATCTTAGGAATTAAATTCCATGATATGTTGAGCATAGATTTTATACTATCATCACTAACTAAGACCTTCTATAGTTTTATTGTGAATTATAATATGAGCAATAGTGAAAAGTGTCTATTAGAGTTTCTTTCCTGATTCGCCAAGTGGATAAGGACATATGGATTGACAAACCCACAATCCTTATAGTTAATAGGAATAGGAAGGAAAAGGAAAAGGGGACTGAGGTTTATAAATAGCCAAAATCCTCGAGGAACCGTTCAAACTAGAAAAATAAGTTCTAAAGGTAGGGTAAGGAAAAGGAGGCAGTATGCTTTGTATGTGGAAAGACAGGCCACTAGAAGAGGAACAGCACCCATAGGCAAAGGGAAGCCAAATGTGTGTTTGTTATCGAGTGTAATATTTCCATTTCTATACAATGGTTATTATATATAGAATGTGGGTCTCACATATATATTCAAATACAGGAACCCAAGTATATTTAAAAAAAATTCCAAAGGAGAGGTGGATCTACGAGCCGCCAATGGTGTGAATATGGATGGTCTTTCCATTGATGACTACCAACCTAAATTTCCAATAGGGATGATTTTGGTTTTACATGAATGTTATTATGTACCTAGGGTTATGAAGAACATAATATCTGTATTGAGTTTAGATATAGATGGATTAATTTTCAAGTTTTGGAATAAGTGTTTTTTCTTTTATAAAGACAGCATATGTTATGGTATGACGCATTTAAATAATAGTTTCTATGTATTAAATTACGAAAACCAAGTGTTGGAAATTGATAAAAAATCTAGTTTACTTGACTCATACAACACCAAGTTTTGGCATCACTATCTTGGTCATGTAAATGAGAAGCGAATATCAAAGCTCTGTTAATATGGTTATTTAGACTCTTTCAAGCTAAAACCACTTGATAGATGTCACACTTGTTTACAAGGGAAAATGACCAAACCACCTTTCGTTGGATAGGGTGAAAGGACCATAGACCTTCTAGTATTGGTACACACTTAAGTGTTTGGACCATTTCTATTAGAATATAGAGGTTGATATTATTAGTTTATTACTTTTACTAATGACTTGAGTAGATTTGGCTATGTCTACTTAATGAGGTCTAAGTCTAAGTCCTTGGGGAAATTGAAGGAATTAAAGAATGAAGTAGAGAATAATCTTGGTAATAAGATAAATAATCTTTGATCGGATCAAGGAAGAGAATATATTAACCAAGAGTTCATCGAACTTTTACAGGAGTCTTGGATTCTATCTCTACTCACTCCACCTTATACACCACAGCAGAATGGTGTTAGTGAATGGTGGAACTATACCTTATTGTACATGGTAAAGTCGATGATGTTTCATGCAGATCTTCCATTATCCTTTTGGGGATATGAATTAAAAACTACGGCATACACATTAAACTGAGTACCAACTAATTCGGAAAACGGGATCCCCTCTGAGCTATCGAATGGGATAAAATCTGTTTTTTCACACACACGTGTATGGGTTTTTGAGGTGCTTATTATGGCTTCCTTTGGAAACAAACTAGAACACTCAGTCACAAAGTGTATATTTATAGTATATCCCAAGGAAACGATGGGATACTACCTATATAAACCCTCAAACAAGAATGTAATCATTCCCAGGTAGGCTATATTTCTTGAGAGGGGACACATCCTCAAAAGGAAAGTGGGAGAAGGATTGTCTTCGATAATGTTGATTCTCAAGACACACATGAGTTGTTATAGAAACAGGTTCCACAGGTCTCCATGGAAGAATTAGTTCCTGAAATAAATGTACTACATAGGCTTACAAGAGTGGTAAGGGAACCAGTGTGATATAGTTTCAATGTCACCGAGGATGGTGACTCGTTATTATTAGACAATAATGAACCTCTATCCTAAAAGAGGTAGGAGAGAGATCATAAGTTGCAAGATGGCTATAGGATATGAATTTTGATATGGATTCCATGTATCAAAACAATGTTTAGGTTCTTTTCGATGTGGCAGTTGATGTAAAGCATATTGGAAGCTAATGGGTATTCAAGAAGAAACTGGACATAAAATGTAAATATAGTACCTATAAAACAAGGATAGTGGATAAATGTTTTAAACAACATCGAGGAATTTACTTTGATGAAGCTTTTTTGTCAGTTTTCATGTTTAAATCCATTTGAATGATACTTTCCATAGCAGCTTACCATGACTATGAGATTTGGAAGATGGATGTCAAAACTGTATTCCATAACATGAACCTTCTAGAAGATGTCTATATGACGCAAAAAAAAGTTTTTGAGATACCAAGTGATGATAAAAGGTTTTGAAAGTTGTAGATATCCATTTATGGTTTGAAGAAAGCATCCAAGTCATGGAATATTCTATTTGATGAAGCTATAAAGAAATTTGGTTTCATTAAGAATGAATATGATCTGTGTGTTTAAAAAATGTTTAATGGGAATGAGTTCATTATCCTGGTAGTATATTTTGACAACACATTAATTATAGGAAATGATGACCAGTATTACAGTTTGTTAAGGACTGGTTGAATAACTGCTTCTCCATGAAGGACATAGGATAAATAGCCTAAATTTTACATATCAAGATCATTCGTGATAGATTGAAGAGGCTTATTGGACTATGTCAGAGTACATACATTGACTAGATACTAAATATATTTATTATAGAACAATCTAATAGAAGATTGGTTTCAGTTTCACATAGTATACATCTTTTTAAGAAAATGTGTTCCTAGACCCAATAGGATAGAGATAGAATGATCAAGATCCCATATATTTTGGAAATATGATCAATCATGTATGTGATGCTATGTACTAGATTTTATGTTGCCTATGAATTGATAATGGTAGGTAGATATCAAGAAGATCTAGGAGAACTGCATTGAACTATTGTTAAGGATATCCTTAAGTATCTGAGAAAAACTAAGGATATGTTCCTGGTGTATAGTGGAGACGAGGAGCTTGTTATCAGAGGCTATATTGATATTGGTTTTTAGACAAATAGGAATGATCTTAATTCACAATCAGGATATGTTTTCTATCTCAACAGAGGAGCTATGAGCTAGAAGATCTCAAAGCAGCTAGTTGTCATTGATTCTACATCAGAGTATAAATATATAGTCGCTTCTGATGTATCCAAGGAAGCCATATAGATTCATAAATTTTTCTAGGAGATTTATGTGGTGCCTATAAGTAAGGATCCCATTACATTGTATTGTGATAATACTGTAGCGGTGGCTCTTGAAAAAGAGCCAAGGTCGCATCAACAGACAAAGCACATAATCTAGAAGTATCACCTCTTGAGGGATTTCTATCAAAGGGGTGAAGTTGCAGTGAGAAGAGTTTCCATGGAAGAGAATGTGGAGGATCCCTTTATTAAAGGCATATCTCAATAGAAGCATGAATATCATGTGAGAGCTTGCAGAATGAAGGTTGTTAGTAGTTGGCTCTAGTTCAAGTGGGAGTATTTGGAATTGGTTCCCTAGAAACCAACTTCTTTGTACTTTATGATAAACCCATATTCATTGGATGAATATCGATAAACTCTTTCTCACATCTTGATTATTTTTTTGCATGATATTTCATGTGATAATGTCCTAAGAGTATCCATCATACTAAAGGGTCATAGTGGATCCATGCTATGATGATAACCTGAAGGTTTCATAACACTATTCCTGAATAATGTTCTATGGACAAATGATTTCATTTGAAGGGACGCAAATGACACTGGATATCAAGGTATGCCCTTGGTAATATCCAGGAGGATATTATGAGAACGAGACCCGCTAGAAATAAATCCACATTTATAAGTTTCATTGGATATTCCAGTTTTCAGATGTGTGTATTGGTCCTTTGACTTTAAGATTATTATTAAATGGTATTATGACTCGTTCACCTAGATGTATTGAAAAAACCCATGATGACAGATGTTCGCGGAGAAGTAGTATATGTTTGGTGTGTTACGAGTAATATTTCATTAATGAATAATGTGAAAAAGGATTTTTCACATCAATGGAAGTAGTTATCTCAAACCCTTGGAAGGAAATGATATAGATTAAATAAACACATGGGTGTTGTGTTCTCTAGGAAAGTTAAATTTCAAGGAGTCGAATAATGATAAATCAAGCACATGGGTTGATGGCACTTGCATGCAACATGCTTTATTAGAGATATCAGTACAAAGGGATTATATTACATGGTAATCATTCGTATGAGGTGACATGTCATTGCGACATTAAATTCTTTGTCTTGGGTTCCTTGATGCATTACTAGGCAGAAATATTGGACTTTAGTCAAGCCCACCTAATGTCAATGAGAAAGAGGCCTAGAGGGTCACGCACTAAGTGTAGCCAGTATCTCAGTTAAATAATTTATTATTTAACAAGTTGAATAAATATTATTTCTGGTTTTGGTTTAATAATTATTCAAGTATTCTTGATTGTATTTATTTAATCTCTTTTTATTCGAGGGAATATATTACGGACAACATATTTATTTATCATTGAAAAATGTAGTTAAATTTATTTAATAAATATAGTCATTATTCAAGGCCTGGTAAATATTGAGGAGGATTGGGAGACTAAGTTATGTGTTTGGTGGGAAATAATATTAAATATTATTTAGGTAAATAATATTTAAATATAACATGAAAGTTAATAAAATGTTAGGAAAATAGTGGCATTACTATTATTATTTGATATGGGGTTTTACAAGGGATAATAAAAAAAGTAACGACATCTGTGTCAATTATTTTTTATTACTTAGTGAATTAAATTCTCCATTATGTTGTTATTATCTAAATTATCCAAGGGGTATTCCATGGGATAACCAATCGTTGTGGGCACAACATTGTTGGAGAAATACCCTTAAGTCTTGACAGCTCTCCTTTCTCTAATAACGCTATCAAGAATGAGAGTGATCTACCTCTACTAAAAAGGGAGAACAATTTGAAAGCAATTCTCAAGGAAATCAGAGGTGGACATCGCAAGCACAAGGATCTTCCAAGCTAGCACCTGAAGACTCCTTCGGCGACATCTGAAGATATGTGGAATGCTTTTGGATCACCGTTAAAGGAATTATATCCTTGGATTATACTTTTAAATGAAGGATTACCTCAAATCCATGGTCGAATGCATCAAAAAAGAAAGAATTCCTTAGAGGTATTTCATTAATTTAATTAAATTAATTTTAAACAAAATATGTTGATCCACTTTCTGGGTTCTGGGTCCTTTATCTTCTTTTACTATTTTATTGGATTCAATATGTGGATACTGGCATTCATTATCATGTTGATCCCAGATTAATCCTTTTATTATGGTAAAATTAATATCCGACCTAGCCATATCGTGCTTCTGCTGCGCCCAGAACCTATAACTTACTCTATATTTGGATACATTTCAATTACATTTATGTATTTCATATTCAATGCAGAGTTCAGTGGAATGACGTTCCACTTTGTAAAGGCATCTTTCTAGGTACAATATAAGGCCTGGTAGGAATTTAAAATATTTTTTTTTATTTTTTATAATTTTTGGAAGACACTTAAATTTTTTTATAATTTTTTTTAATGTACACTTTTTTAAAGAATTTTTAGCTTATGTTTTGTAAATTTTTTCTCAAATTATTCTTTTAGTGTTTATTATTTTTGTGGTCATAAGTTATTTTAGAAATTGATTTCATTAAATATTAATAGTGATAAAATTTAGTGAGTTTAATGTATTTTAGGGAACTACTTTGGTGCTTGGGTGACGGTTGTGGAGTGGGCGGTCCATGATGGTGTTTGTAGCATAGGAAGAAGGGTTCTACAGACCACATCATAGTGATGGAGGTCAACATCCTTTGAGGATTGATCATGTGACGTCCATGGATAGGTAATGGAACTTTCCAATAGAAAATTTTAAGATGATGAGGCACCTGTAGCGGTGGGCGATGATGAGACATTGATCTAAGTAACACAAAAGAGGTGTTAGGTTGACGGTGATGAAGGATATCAATGGTGCTGATACGCACATGTAGGGAAGGACAGGGTGGCTAGACTGGCACTATTCTAGGGTAAATGAGAATTTTTTATATGCTTTCGGAAAAAAATAATTTTAAAATTGAATAGGTTGATTTCTTTAAAAAAATATTCCTTAAAGGTGGCATCACCGATACCACCTTTCCCTAAAACAATGATTTTTTTCTATTTTAATTATTTCTTATATATTTAAAATTTTGATGTTTAATTATTATGTTGTTATGGTTATATATATATAAATAAAACAAAATATTTCAACATTATTTATCTTTTATTCAAGTAAATGACTTTTCTAACCTGTAAAATATAAACTATAAGACCGATATGAATGACATTTTAAACATATCTTAAACACATAACAAATAATTGAAAATAAAAATAATTTTATGAAAAAATGTTGATGAAAAAATAATTTATAAGCTTTCCAATCCACCTACTTGAAACAAAAAAAAATTCAAGTATGTACCTTTTCTATCCTATAAAAAATAAACAATAAGAATGATACGAATGAAATTTTAAAAATTGATTAAACATATAATTATTAGTCAAAAATAAAAATAATTTCTAAAAACTGTTGATGAAAAATAATTTATATGCTTTCTAATCAACCTACTTGAAACATAAAAATGTTTCAAGTATGTGAATTTTCTAGCCTATATAATATAAACTACAGGACCGATATTAATGAAATTTTAAAAATTGATTAAACATATAATAAGTAGTTGAAAATAAAAATAATTTCTTAAAAAAATTTGATGAAAAATAATTTACAAGATTTCAAATCCACCTACTTGAAACTTAAAAATGTTTCAAATACGTGCCTTTGTGGGCCTATATAATATAAACTATAAGACGGATATGAATGAAATTTTAAAAATTGTATAAACATATAACAATTAGTCAAAAATAAAAATAATTTCTTAAAAAAATGTTAATGAAAATTAATTTATAAGTTTTCTAATCCACATACTTGAAGCTTAAGAATGTTTCAAATATGTGACATTGCTAACCTATATAATATAAAATATAAGAACGATATGAATGAAATTTTAAATATTTATTAAAAATATAATAATTAGTTGAAAATAAAAATAATTTATTAAAAAATGTTTATGAAAAATAATTTATAAGCTTTATAATCCACCTACATGGAACATAAAAATGTTTCATGTAAATGACTTTGCTAGCTTATATAATATAAACTATAAGACCGATATAAATTAAATTTTAAACATTGATTAAACAGATAATAAATAGTTTAAAATAAAAATAATGTCACAAAAAATGTTGATGAAAAACAATTTATAAGCTTTCTAATCCACCTAATTGAAACTTAAAAATGTTTCAAGTACGTGACTTTACTAGCTTATATAATATAAACTATAAGACCGATATGAGTGAAATTTTAAACATTCTTTAAACATATAATAAGTAGTTTAATTTTTAATTTTTATTTATATGGGTCTAATAGATTATATTTTATAGGCTTTCAAAGTCATGTAGGTGGCTTGGGATCCTCCTAAACTTTCATTTTTTTGCTCTCACTTCTGAGTTACTTTTCTTACATTCCTTTCATTATCATTTATTTATTTATTTATGAAACTCTTTATTTTCAATAACTTTTTAGATGATGATGCTATCTTTTAAATTTTATTTACATTTTTTTATACTTTATATTTTACAAAATTTTAAAGTTATTTACTTAAAATATAATAATTATTCATATGTTTCAAGTAGTCGAATTTGAAAGCTGTCAAATATAAACTGTACCTAACATATAAATGAAAAAGTAAATACTGTATAAAAATATAAGGAGGTACAATATTAATAATATTATTTTCATTTCTGTAGACATAAAACATATTAATGAACATGTAAAATAAATGTTTATGTCTATGGAGAGAAGATTCTGCCAAACATAGTGGTATTCGAATAGGATGTATGTGTCGAGTGGGTAATGGAGTATAATGACCTAGAGAGGGATGATCCTCATGCACTGGAATGTCAACTATCACATCCTCTATCTGTGTGTCAATGCGAGGAGTTATCAAAAGAATATCGTATTTCCCTCTCGATCCATCTCCCACTAGGGTGGTAGAATGACTTGCCATCATCGTAGTGGGGACCCAAGCCTGCGATGGAGCTATATCGTAAGACTATGATGGATCTGGACCCCAAGGATGTGATGGATGTAGACCTTAAGGCTATGATGGATCAGGACCCCAAGGCTGTGATGGATCTAGACCCCAAGATGGAGAGAACTATGGATATCCTGTCACGAAAACATAGATCCCATGCCACCTGAGGAACATCCTGAATCGGATGATCCTAGACTACAAGAGGGCTGACCTCTGCCTATGGAACATTTGAGGCCTCACGTGCAGAACGATGTTGTCTACGTCATTGTGGTCATGGCTCCTCAGCACCAGCAATAGCTGCAAGATGTTCTTATGGGGAAATAACCTCATATCTCCAGGTTGAACGCCTGAATATTCTCTCAGAAAGCACATGAAAAGATTCCCTCGCGTCCAGCATTACAACATGGACAGATGCCCGGCTAAAGACCCCCTCCTTCTCTTCATCACACATGCGAACAAGCTGCTCTGTGTGACTTTGCTATAAATAGATTCAAATTGAATTAGAAAATAGTTCAATAAATAAACAAATAGAAATTTATTGACTTACCATCCTATGCATCTCTATGTCGTGTCAGGTAAGATATAGTATAGACTTCAGTCTATACCATGGATCATACTCAACCTGCTCCGAAAGAAATAAATGATTCATAGGTACACCCAGAATATAAAACTCTACATGTATGTTCTAGTAGTTGATAAAGAGGACATGTACTCAGGGTCAGTCCTCATCCAGTCTCCCTATCTGCTTCATCCCATGAAGCTCCTCTATCTGTCTTGATGACAAATGAATTGGTTGAGCACAAAATAACTGGTGTATGACTTTGTTAGTCTGCTACCACTTAATAATATAGAAGTGAATGAGGGGCACCACAACCATAGCATCCTCAATCCCAACAGTGCAGTATGCTATGAACTGGTCTATAATACTCTAGTATGGAATCCATGAAATCTAAAATGACATGTGACTTTGTCAAAAAATATCCTAACTAAATACCAAAATTGATACTATTATTAAATTTTTCAGACAGTTATAGATTGTATATACATACTTGTTCAGGTAAGAGATAGTCCAACTTGATCCAATATATGACCAAATGGTGTCTTGGAACCGCATTGAAATTGTTTCGCTGACACCACCTATATAATAAATCATCAATAGTGACAAATAATGAGAAATTAAAGGTAATAACTCCTAGTAGAATCAGAACCCAGTAGAAATGACTGATCATACTAGTGTCTATGTGGAGTATCATGCAGTACCTCCATCTCGATCGGTGGACCAGCAAGATTAGGGAATAATACAATTATGCACTCCCATTACCACATTTGAATAAGGATGATGCATCCCCCGAGACCTGTTCCATACCTATGGGATAGACAGCATAATGTTTTGTACGTGTATTCCAAGCAGGCTGATCCCCAGCCATACGTCCCAGCTCGATCAAAGTCTTTTAGAAGGGGTAGATACATCATGTGCACATGCATTCTCAAGTGATCAATACACATGGTCCCGCCAATGAGCCATAATATATATGAATGGGAATAATGCATGACAGTCAAATCATCTGCATCATTGAGTAAATGTGGAATCTGCACCTCTAACCATGGAATTGATTTGGATGCTCCCTAAGTAGCCCTATGGTCAGAAAAAATGTCAATTCCTAACAAGTACTGAGAAAGTTCAGGCCAAGCTGCATGAGTGAGTCCAATAACAGGTCTCCCCTGAATAAGAAAACCTTGAAGCACTGCCACATTCTAGAGGGTGATGGTCATCTCTCCCTCAGGAAGGTTGAATGTGTGTGTCTCTGGTCTCCACCTCTCAATGGGGGCTTCAAGTAGGTGATGGTCTACAATTGTGAAATCTGATACGATAAGGCCATAGAATCTAGAGTGGTGCAAGTATGGTCTAATGGAATGTGGATACTCCCAGTGTTGAAAACGGTGTGCTCGACGCACCCTGATCAATCGATCAGCACCACCATCTAACACGAACTGGGAAATATGGGTACATTGTTGAGTGAGTAGTATGGTATCATCCATATTCATATAAACAAATGAAATGAGTTGTAAGTGTAAAATGTAATTATAACATCATGGTCCGCATAATGTTCTGATTTTTAAAAATCATGACATTCCATATTTATTCCCATTGTTTTATGAAGTTATTTTTACTAACAGAATATAATTCTTCAAGTCATTAGGTTTTCAATGAAATAAAGATAACAAGAGGAAAGAAGAGAAAAAAATAGAAAATGGTAAAAACAAAATTTAAGAATTTCCCCATAGATGATAATTGTAAATGTAAAAACATTGATATATTCTTCAGGGGAATATGTTGAATGGAACCAATGGCCAAAAATGTGATTTAGTAAAAAAAATAAACTGTTTTAATACACATAATGTTGGGAAGATGACCCTAAATATGTTCTTAATTTTGAGAAAATTGAAAAATTATATATCCCTTGTTTACCCTTATTGTGCATATAATTTAACCCTTTATTATATATTCTTTCCCCATGTTATGATGTCTGATATGTCAAATAAGGGTGTTATATTTGAAGAATTGTTTTTGAGACTATGTAGATCATTTGTAAACTAGTTGTTTATCTGTCTATGTTTCCAAAGTTACTAGACCAGTATGATTATGGAATAGATCATTATATTATTTAATGAACATTATTCTTCTTAGAATTTATATCTTTGTACGAAAATTAATTGTCACTATATTTTTTATATGATCAAGGATTAGTTAATCGTAGGATACTAGGATGTGAGAGTATCTATGACAGCCCTGGGAAGAATTCCATGTATAGGATAACTTCATCTTATTTTGATAACAATTATGAATTACCTAGGATAAACACAAGGTTTCATTGAAGATGGTTTCATGATTTACACATCCAATGAATGGTTTTACATGATTATGTTCTCTCCCACTATGATAATTTTTTCTCACACAATTATTTATTATTTTATTAAGTTAGTTTAACCCAAAGAAATAATTTTGACGTTGAATATGATAGAAAATTTATTGATTCTCTCCTTGAGAAATGGAATGTTATAATATATAGAATGAAAAATCTTGTTTCTTTTCTAGCATAATTTTTCAAGCTATGAATAATATTTTTATTCGAATGAGAAAATGAAGGACCAACATTTTATTGGGTGTTGGTTTTTGGATTTTTTTAAGGTTTCAGGGTTTAGGATTATGAATTTTGGGTTTTGGTTTAGGATTTATGGTTTAGGGTTTAGAATTTTGATATTACGGATTAGGAAAGATTTTTTTGGGTTAAGTTTTATTCTTTTGGGTTTTGGGGTTTAGAAAATTGATAAAAATAAAAATAGATAACAACATAAAATTTACAATATGAGAATGTCACAATGAAGACAATACATCATTGTGGTTGAGAGTGTTAACATGACCTAAAAATGTTAGGGCATCGTTTCCGGTTATGACCTTCTTTATGACATATGGTGTGTCTCATACTCTTCCATTGTTATTGAGGCCAGTCCATCGCATTATGCATCCTATTGGCCTTCGGTCTCCCAAAAGGATTCAATTGATTGATGTCAGGTATCACTATCGGTTGTCCTTTACAAATTGGGAAATAAAGAAACTCCCCAATAGGTTTCCACGGTGCAACATAAAAATTAGCAATGGTGTCCATCTAGTACATTGGATCAACATATTATTCTCATGATATGTTAACAGAGGCACATGTTGCGATGGAGTGTGGGCATGGAAACCGTAAGGCCTGAAAGTTTCTACATTGACATTGCCTCATTTCTAGTAAAACCACCATTTTTTCACTGATGTGTTTGTGATGGGGTATGAATGCTATTGAAATTCAAATAGAGAGTCTTCTCATTGATCAAGGCAGACATGATAACCATAAGTTTCTTCAATATTATTTTCAATATCTCATTGAATGTGTCTTTTGTACCTTAGCCCCTACTGTATTATGTCTGATGCTAGTTTTGGTTTATCAACAAAGTACTTCATGCATTGATATAATGTCTCATGAACTAGGGAAGTTATATGTATCTTGTGAAGCCCTTTAAAGAAACCATTGATGCAATAAAAAATGTTTGTGTTCATGTGTCCGTACCTCTTCCCCCTTCATATGCCAATGTCCATTTTTATTTTGGAATCTGCATTATATAATCATAAACTTTATGATTAGCCTGGCGGGTTTGTTCAAAATATTCTTCATACCACCATTGATCTGACTCATATGATACAAAAAATAGATTATATTTCACATAATTTGATTTTATATTTATGTTGAAATAGTGAAAAATAACAAATACAATGTGTACTAAGCCTCATGATTTCCTTCTTCATCAGTTCATTGTGAAATTTTTTATGCACATTGCTAGCAATGTGTCTAATGAATAACTGATGATGTGCATTTGGGTATCTCAATGTATCGGGATCTGCATTGATTTTCTCATTAATTGCACAATGGATATCAGATATCAAACAAATACCCTAAATTTTGGTGAAATGGTTGCAGATACATGCCAGAAACCAACTCCATGATTCATAGTTTTCTTTCTCTACAATGGAAAAAGAAATCGGAAGAGGTGAACAGTTTCAATATTGGGTTTTGGCAATCAAAAATACACCCTTTTATTTTCCATATAGAAATGTTCCATCAATATGTATGTACTGTTTGCTGAAACGAAATGCATAGATATAGGGGAGGAATGCCCAGAAAAACCGATGAAATTGAACACGAGATAGATGAAATCGGTTATCATGAAACACATTTTCATTTGTATCAAGATTAACGAAAACTTGGTTATGATGCCTTAGTATGGCTAGAAATTGTGGCAACACCCGATATGAGTCATCCCAATCACCATAGACGTTCACAATTACCTTTTGTTTCACCATCCATGCCTTATTATAGGAAATCTTATAACTGAATGTTTGTTGTATCCTCACTTGTAAAAGGGATATCGATACATCTTGACATATCCTAATCATCTCAAAAACAATATATGACACAAATTTTGCATCCAATAAGGTATGATCTTGTGTCAGGCTTGGTTGAACGCAAGTATGAGCTGCCTCAACCCTCGAGATTATTCAACCTCCAAATGAAATGTTCGGAATCTCCCTAAAGAGAAATCTACAATCATCCCTATACTTATCACACTTTATGAAATATTTACTATGGAATGATTCGTGAACTATATAGTTGCAGTTCCTCTCAAAGTGAAATCTCTTTATCATGCTTTTTAATAAATCTTTACTTTGAAAATTCCTTACAATATATAAGGTTTTGTCCAACTCACTAAACCTATCTGGTACAACTCTGGGGAACTCAGTTGATAGTGTGAGAACATTATTGTCGAATTCAACAACATGTTTCATTACTTCTGACCAAGATGAATGGATTGGTGGATGATTTATTGTAGGTCAAGGTTGATGTACAACTAATGTATTTCTTGAAACCTCTTCTCTAACTTCTGTGGGTCCCTTCTCATCAGCACTATTGTCACCATCTGATCTATCATTACGAAAATCCTCATAGGAAGTCGGATTGACATGTATATCTGAGAGATAATCTGGGTTGTTCTATCCTACATCATTTGGAATAGGCTCAATTTTATGTGGCGGAGTGTCTTCAACCACACTTTTAAGTCTACGACTTCATACAACTGGACATTTTTGTTGTAGAGTAGAAACATCAACATATAACTCCATCATGGTACCATCTGATCATTGAGAAAATTAATTAATTTCTTGGACCCACAGCGCATCATCAACCAATGAACAAGCTTGATGCCATATTGTTGCTAGGAATTTCAAATGTCTATAGCTCATATAATTGATCTCTTGATCAGGTCCCAAATTTAAGGAACCATGAATTCTCTCTTGAAGGTCACCTATGATTACACAATCAGTTGTACTAACCACCATTGTTGGTTATGTATTGTAAGATGCTCCTTGATTAGTTTGAATAACCTCCCCATAGTAGTAAACACAGGAAAACATGACTCTCTATGTCAAAAATGTTTCTTTCATCAAAGTTATGATAGTGTAACAAATATTAACAATGATGGTTGACCATAAAATATTTAATAGAATGAAATTTTAGGACACCTTTTTATACCCTAAAATATGCTAATCATTATATGGATTCAGGTTTTAATCCTATGTTATTTATTAATTATTCTATAATTAATCATTTCTAATAATAACTATTATTTATAAACTATATAATAATTATGATACTAACATTTTAAAACATTTTCTTTTCCATTTCATTTTATATAATCATAATTTTCATTTTATCAACTAATTTACTTAGTATAGTTTTTAACTAATCGATCATTCATTAATCACTAGTTAATCATTATTAAGTTATTATTTAATTATTTATTCTTTAATCATTAATTATATTATATTAATTTGATAATTTGAATTAACTAATCTTATGTATTAATTTTTAATTCTATGTTATCATTAATTAATCTATAATTAATCATTACTAATAATAAGTATTATTTCTAAAAAATATATAACTAATTAAACTACTTAATACATAACATATTTAATTACTAATAATAAATTTCATTAACTAATTTGTTCATCCTTATTTCATTAAATAACATCATAATTATCATTTTATCATTGATAAATATACTGATTTTATTTTTTTTCTTAGATATTTTAGTAGTTTATAAATAAAATATGAATCATCTTAAGCATATCCCCCGAGAGTGTCAAACCAGGAGTTTAGCAAGGTCCGTTGTCATGTACCAGGATACCCTGGGTCAAGTCCAAACCTCTTTATCGAAGTTTTCACTTCTAGGTACATCGGTACCAGAGCCACATTGACTTGTTTGTATCCAGACAGGGATTTGATTTCTTAGATTACCACATAATCTTTATGCTGCCAAAATTTCACAACACTAATTCCTAAGTTAATCCTAAGTTAATATATACTTAATCTTTACTTAATCTATACATAATATATACTTCATATATACTTAATCAATACTAATAATAATAATTATTCCAAACTATATATAACTAATTACACATCATAATAAAAAAAATATTTAGATATAACTAAACTACTTAAATAATGAAATATTTAAAACTAAAAATAATTCAATTAAATAAAAAAACATTAAATGAAATAAAAAAATACCACTAAATGATGATTTGCAAAAACCACCTTCTTTTGGACTATCGACTCCACTGCATGGAAAAAAGAATTTTTTTTAGTGAGAGAAACAGTGGATTTAGGAGATATGGGAGAAAATAAAGTGAGGAGAATGTGGGGGTTTCCCTTTTATAGGGATTTGAGGCAAAGGCAGCATCACCGAAGACACCTTTCACCAAGGTGTGATGCCAAAGGTGGCATAAACCATGCTTCCTTTTTCCTTACCCATAGGTGAAGGTAGAATCCCCCCCCACCCCCGCTATTTCCATGTCATCGATCTGGGCCAAAGGCGGCTTGGGGGATGGAAGGTGGTATCGTCGATGCCACCTTTGTGGAATATTTTTTTAAAAAATAATTAACCTACATCATTTTAAAAAAAATCAGAAACTGTAAAGACAAACTCAGGAAATGAGGTGAAGATAGGACACAAAGTTAGTGAGTGAGGTCCGACTATAGTAGTTGGTCCTGGACTTTCAGTCTGTTTTCGACCCTATGGTTCATGTAATTTCGAGTGTGTTTCTTAGTGACTTAGTAACCCTGGGACAATGGGTCATGTAATGGTTCCCCACAACCCAAAAAAAATATTGGTTTTTTTGTATTTAATAAAAAAAGGAAGCATTCACCCTATATTTTTGACAAAATTAAAGAAATAATTGTAAAAATGTTCTATATAAATCGATTAAAAAAATAAATTATACTTCATTGATTGATAGTATTGACAGAAATATTTTAGAAATTATATTATCATTAACTATTGTTTAAATATAGAAAATGGAGAAAGAAACATCTACAAGATGAGGATGAACCTTTAGTTATGCATTTAAATCTCTAAATATATCTTTAAAATATTATCTTAATGTTGAATCTAAATTCTATAAGAACATCTTATATAACTATTTTATTTTTTCTCTCTGAAAATAGATACTATATGAAAATACCAAAACTCAAAATCATTAATTTTAATTGGATATTATTATTTTTAAAGAACCATATTAAAAATTAATAACTATCTCAAAACATGTTTTTTGATAACAGTACATAATTCTCATATAGTTTTAAAGGTTGAAATCATATACTAAAATCTCAGAAGCTGATTTCTTTTTAATAGGTGTTGACCAACATAATCAACAGTATCCAAGAACAAAGACAGACATAAATAATCATTGTACTCACAATCCTTAAACAAGGATTTAGATATTTAAACATTAAGAACCATATTTAATATCTAACTCAGCCCAAGTCAACAAGGCACATCTCATGACTAAAACACTCTGTTCATAGAAAAATTGGTCACACAAAGGAAGAACAAAGATAAGAGATATGATGAAAATATTAGATATCAAATATCAATAAAAAATCAACACTAAACTATATAGATAAATTTATAGTTTTAAAATGAATGAAAAAAACTCAGAGAGAAACCACCATGAATATCTAGTAGATTTTTCCATAGAAAAGTCTAACTGAACATGATCACGTTGGCAAGTGGAAACTTTACACATCATCTTCGTTAAAGTAATAGTGTGAATATCCACCTCATGAAATCTATATAGTCCTCTAGAATAATTATCTATGTTCTCTTATTTCAACATCATTAGATGTTTGTTGCTAAATCATTTTTGAATCAATATATGAATTCTTGAATTATTTGGTCTCCTTTAAAATATCTCATTCCACCGACCTATTAAATTTATCCACTAAATCCATCATCCAAAATACCCCCACTATAATGATTAAATCTTGATATTCCATTAATATGATTCCACTGCCCCTAAATGGAATGTGGTTGTTCCTCCATGCCTCACCTTCAACAAACTAGGTCTCAGACATGCATATCTCTTCACAAATCCTCCACTACTTTAGTAAAAAAAACAAGAAAAAATAGACATGCCTCTATCTCAAACTCAGACAACCAATCCTTAAATCAGACTTTTCTTGGGAATTTTTTCAATAAGTTCATGTACACTCCGCTTTTTCATTATAGATTTAACATTGAACAATATCAAGTTCTTACTCCATCGTTGAATTTTTTCCTATAAATGAAACTAAAAACCGAATATACCATCACTAATCAATCATAAATTGGTCACAACTATCTAAACCACAAATCGATTGATCTTGATTTGTCTTCATCTAAACTCTGATTTTCTTCATCATTGGGTTCAGATCAATTTTTTAAATTCTTCAGTCTCATTGTCATATTCATCCTTAGGTATTTTGACAATACATATCTTTAATACACTTTAGATTTTGATTTAAAAAAACAATTAGTAAAATATCAGAATATTTTTAGGCCCAACATATTTGGGAAATTAGGTACATATAAAAAATAACTTGAACATGGGTACCACAAAATTATTTAAAAACTCCACAACATTCCATTAGATTCCATCGATCTTCAAAAAAATCATGGGATAACCTGGGGATGTATATAAGAATGGGGTGAGATAGAAATACAAGTAAGATAATAATCAAATCATAAGATGGTGAAATTAATACATGTCAAATTAGAGGCATATCAAGATGACATAAAGGGTGAGAATCATAAACATGAATATTTAATCATGATATTATATTATAATATCAAGGAAATATAAAAATGAGGAAAAAACATAAAACATGACATCATAAATAAAAGTCAAGGATAACCTCTGATACATACTAACTTAGTGTGTTTAGGATAATATCACATACACTATACAATAAATCTCATGAGATAAAACCATTACCCAATGCATTAGAGGGCTATATAATTTCTGGCCCACCCATCACATTCATATCATGTACATGCATTTGTGTTCCAAATAGATCATAAAACACCTTCCATAACTTTTAATACCATGGTTAAGAAGTGTGGGATAAATTCATGGGAGTCCTTAATACATTAAGGATAGGTTCATCTAGATGAATACACTTTATTTGAGATGGTTAGAGATATTAAATTCACAAATTTTTGGCATAGAAAATCAGTGGATAATTTTGAAAACATAACAAGTGTACAAAAAAATCATATAAGGATTTAATGAAAGTGAGATAGGGTATCTTATTACTTTTAAATAATTAGAACAATAAAATTCATGTTTAAAAACATATTTCAATAAAGACCATTGGAAATAAAATTACATAATACAAAGAAAGTGTTTGAATAAAGAGGAGGGGAATAAAATCCCTTACCTTGAGAGGGAACTTCTAAAAGTTTGGGAGAAACTTCTTACGAGATTATAAAAAAATTGGGAGGGATATAGAGAGGTAAATGTATTGTAAATTCATTCTAAATGGTTTTTTAGTGAACATGATTGGAAGTTTAGGTGGGTATTTATTAAAATAGATAGGGAAATTCTTTATTAATTTCTAAACATAGGTTTTGGACTTCATATAATAAATTAATCCAAACCACAAAATATCCCATAGATTTTTTCCATTGTTTCTACCAAATAGAAGTGGTTTTCAATATTATATAATGATAAGAACTTAAATTATTAAAATAAAACCCTTGGAGATGTGTAAGTTAGTCATCTCTATAAAGAATTGATTTTAAAACCATAAAATATTATATAGGTTTTGGAGGACTCATTAAAGCAACACTAAATTAATTAAATAACCTCAAAAATCCATTATTTTAAAGTGGAAAGACAATATTGGTTATGGTTACTACTTATATAATTTATTACATCACTTCTTAACTATTATGTTTTCATAATACATAATGTATATTTATAATGTATTTAATTTTTATCCAAAAAATCGATTGTCTTTGAAAATTATGAAAAATTTAATGTTGGATAATTTCAAAATGAAGATTTCAAGAATAATATTTATTTCTTAAAAAATATTCTCTAAATATTAAAATATACACTTTTAAATAAAAATCCCTATTTACTAAAAATAACGGTTTTATGATTATAACAGTTTTCTGGCCCTTTAATGATTACATTGAAATTCATTAATTTTTATTATCATTTTCACATAGATAAATATTTTTTAATAATAATATTATATTAAAAATAACATTTATTTCAAAAATCATGAATTTAAAAAAAATATTGAAGCTATATGTTTTTCAAAAATTAAATTTCAGTTTATTCGTATCAAAATATAATTTTTATCAAACTTGTTATATAATCATTTATAAAGTAATAGTAAATATAAATAAATAAAATCACAATTTAATTTAAAATAATATATAAAAATTCATACTACTAGGTTATAGATACATAACCCCTTATTATATTATCATTATTCATAAGGGTCATATGTGCGATGGTGACACTTTCATGGGGCGGTTTAACAAACATGGTTTGGGTTGTGATCTTGATAAGCTTAAACTTATCCCATAAATATTTTAACTTATTATTTAGTTTTTAAATATCATATTAGTCTCGGTCATGGTAAAATATCAGCGATTCTATCTCCCTCAAAATCTCCATTAAATTGGCTTCATAGGGTACAATCCTACTAGTTGAGTCCAACAATGTTTTCTATTTCAATAGGATTTGCACATAAAATATAATATATTATAATCATAATGGTCAATTTATAATGGATATATTATCAAATATTATTATTATTAACGTTATTTTAAATCTTACAGGCTATAGCGGTCTAAAATAACCAATGTAGTTCATGTGTTTTCTATAACTACATTACTTAATAAGAAATTTATTCATTTAAAAGGGAATTTAATTTATGGATGTTTAGCTCATTACATTATTCACCCCTTAAAAAATTTTACCCTCAGAATTTTCATTCCATACACTAAAAAATTAGGGTACTTCTGTTTCATTTCCTATTCCAGTTCCCATGTTTCTTCCTAAAACTTTTGATTCCACCATAACACTTTGACTAGGTGATTTGTCTTGCTTCATAGAACCTAATATCTATGATCTAATATTTTTTCTAGCTACTCCTCATATAAAATATAGTTCTCCAAGGGTACAAACTTTGGATTTATTACACACGAGGGGTATAATATGTACTTACTCAATAGGGATATAAAGAACACATCATATACTTAAGGTAGCTTAGGTGGGATTACTAGTTGATAAGCCACCTCTTTGATGTGATAAAGGATTTCAAAGTATCTTATATATCTTGGAAAAAAATTTCCCTTCTTCCCAAACCACATAAATTTCTTCCATGTTCATATATGAAGGAATACTTTATTTCCGACCTCAAACTCTAGGTCACATCGATGATTATCAACCTTGATTTTCTGTAGACTTTATACAAATTTCATATGACATTGAATGGTTTGAACCTTCTTTGTCATATTTTAGACATGTTAATGTTTCATCATCTTTCAATCTCCAAATTCATCCAAATATTTCACATTTTGACACCAATTTTCATATAGAACCACATAATGATCTATTTGAATGCTAGAATAAAAATGTTTATTATATGGGAACTCCACTAGGAGAATTTATTGATCCCGACATAATTTGAAATCCATTGAACATGATATCCATATATCCTATTAAGTTTGAATATTTCATTGAAACTAGCCATCCATATAAGGGTGATAAGCAGTACTAAACACAACTCTATATCCAATGCTTACAGAATAATTCCCAAGAAACTCAAGGTAAACCTCGGATCTCAATCAGATACAATGGAGACTGGAACTCCATGCAGTATTACAATATACCTTATGTATGTATTTTTGAGTTCTTCACGAGATAAATCGTTATCAATGGAAATGAAATGCACTTACTTTTTTGGGTGATCGACTACAACCTATATGGCATTAGTTCTGTTAGATTTCTTCAGGAGTCCTATGCAAAAATATGTGGTTATATTTTCCCATTTCTATACCAGTATGGGAAATGGTTGCATCATAGACCTAGACTTATATCATTCATCCATGACATGTTTTCATATCAATCATTGAGTTACAAATTCTATAATATCTCTCTTCATGTTAACCCCTATAGGTTTTTCTTTAGTTTTTTGTACATATTAGTGCTTCGTGGATGAATATCGAAGGATGATATATGCACATCATCCAAATGAACTATATTTATTTCTAGTTTTCATGGGACACATATCCAGGTTAAATCAATTATAACTGCATATTTATAAAATTGAACTCTAGAATATTCACTACCTTCTTCTTTAGTAGCTCATCATATTTTTTGGCCTCCTTGATCATCTCAATAATTGATAGTTGAGATGTTATTTGAGTAATAGAGGATGAATATCCATTTATTATTCACATTTATGTCATTTACATGTTAAATAAGATTGGATCTCTTTCAATCCTCATACTGAATAGGTTTATAGGATCCTTTTTACTCAGATAATCTTTCGCATCGTTCACCTTCCCAAGATGGTATTAGATTAACCAATCATAATCCGTGATTAACACTAATGACCTTTGTTGGTTAACATTGATCTTTTTTGTGTGAATATATACATAAGGATTTTATGATCTGTATATATGTCACACTTTTCCCTTAATAGATAATTCTACAAAATATTTTATCTGATGATCACTGCAACTAATTCTGGATTTTTGGTAGGGTAGTTCTGCTCATGGATCTTTAATTACTGGGAGGCATAGGTTGTAACTTTTTTCATTCTAAATGACGAAATACATTTTTGGACTCATCGCTGTATATCAAAAATCAACCCTCACTAGTTGGTAATGTGAACACATGTGGAATGATTAGAATCTTATTTAACTCTTTTAGAAATCTCCTCATATTCATCATCCTAGACAAACTTCAATCCCTTCCAAGTAAGCTTGGTTAGTGGGATTGAAAAACGTGATAATTTTCTCAAAAATTGATGACAGTATCTAGATAATCCAAGGAAACTAAATTTTTCTACCATATATGTTGGCATGGGCCATCCATCAATTGCATATAACTTTTTAGGATCCATAGAAATCCCTTTATTGGTGATAACATGCCACCAAAATGTTACTTTTTATATCCATAACTCTCATTTATAATAATTTTCATATAATTTTTCCTTTTATAAGGTCTTTAGTATAGTATTCCAATGCACTTAATGTTCATAATTTCTTTTAGAGTATATAATAATATCATATATAAAGACTACCACAAATATGTTGAGGTAATCCATAAATACTTTATTCATTATGTCCATGAATATATTTGTAACATTAGTGAGTCCAAAAGGAATCTCTATGAACTCATAGTTTCTATTCCTTGTACAAATACAAATCTTGGGGATATCCTCTTTTTTCACCTTTACATGATAATATCCTGATTGAATATCCACCATGGAGAAGTATGGGGCTCTGTATATATAATTAAACAAGTCATCAATCCACAATAGATGATACTTTCTATTTATCTAATTTTTCTGAACACATGATAATAAATGTTGAGGGGAATTGAACCATACTTCTTATTGAAAAATAGAACTATATCACCCCATAGTGAAGTTATTTGGAGTATAAACCCTTTATCCAGATTATCCTGTAGTTGATTTTTCATCTTTTCTATTTAAACAATGAATATTCTATGTAGAGTCTTTGATATTGGAAAATCTTTGGGTATAAGCTCGATTAAGAACTTAACCTCACAGCTTTTAGAAGACTAACAAATTCTTTTAGAAACATATCATTTTATACCCTTGAAATGTTCATGTAATCAATGGTGATATTTTCCTTTATCTCAATCATTTGACCTAGACACACTTTCTCATAAGGTAATAATTTCTATACTTGAGATGATCATACAAAAAGAGATTCATCCTCATTCTTGCACTTTTATAGAATCAGAGAGTGATTCGTGACATAGAGGGTGATTTCATTCTCTTGGAAATTTATGTTAAATCTATATAATTAAATCTAATCCATTCCAATAATTTCATCTAATTTTTATAAAGGGAGTATCACTATGTTTTTTTTGAATTTTATCCTTGAAATATGGATAAGGGTGGAGTTATATAATTGGGATGAAACTATTTCCCCATTTTTCATTTTCACTGTTTTCTCCACTTCTATATTTTTATGTGGTGTTTGAATAGTTCTACTAATCTTTTTTGATATGAAATAATTCATAGAATGATAATCAATTAGTATGTTCTCTAATATTAGATGAATAAACAGAAAACCTTCCACCACGTCATTGCCTGGATCCACCTAAGTAGTTGTGATTGAATAAGCTCTCCCTTTCTCTCAAGGCCTTGGAGGTTTTTGTCATCAGTTAACATCTACACCCCTGGGATTATTTCATTTATTCACAGTATCCTTATTCCTTTAAGTTTAAACATCTGATAATGGGAAGAGGGTTGATTAGAGAATTCATTTCTTCCATCGCATTGGTGGGTTTATCCTATTAACATTCACTAGCTAGGTTCCCTTCCTTCCCGCACATAAAGTATTTCCTTTTACCCTTTAGAAAATTTATAATATGCTTTTATAATACATTGTAAATGTGGGATGTTGGAATTTCTTGCCCCCGTGATATTTCTCCATCGTACCACAAGAATTAAAATCTAAGTATGCTTCTAATCTACTAACCCATGATACTTGTGGGATTCAATGATCTTCATTTAAACTTTTAGGGAACATAAAACAATTCCATCATATATTTTAAAGTCTTGAATCTCCAAGGATTTTCATATAATCAACTTTATCCCACAAAATAAGTGGTTGACTTTACTTTTGAGGTCAATGAAAAAGATGGAGGTATATCGTGAAAATATTGTATTATTCTCTTTGTTTGTCCTGATGAATTCTTCATCCTTTTTCTTAAGTCTATGTAAACCCCTTTCCATTTTACATCTTAGAAATCTAGGAAAATATTTATCAAAAAATTCCATAATTCCTTCCACTTCATCACTTTGATCTCCCCCACGGGCTTCGTATTGCTGTACAACATCCACCATTGATTAACGTCTCCCTATATATGACAAAACATCCCATACAAACTTATCTTTATCATTAAATTTAATGATGGAGAATAACTTTTCAATGGATTTAATCAATTGTTCCTTGATTAAAGGATAAAAATATCCATTGAAAATTAGATGCCTTTATTGCATAAAGGTCTCAATTACATCTCTATCTTACTTGGGGGGTGTTCATTGCTCTTAATTAATGTTTCTATTAAAAACATGATTTAATTGAGAAATTATTATCATGAGGTTCCTAACTGAAACTCTTATTGGGTTGGGTATCTCATTTGGGCAGTCATCACATTACCCACCACATTGGTTGTTGACTTGGTTCCTCTTATTTTCATCTATTGACAAAAATAAAGTAAAAATGAAGAATTATTTAACATATTAAACTCAAAAAATGTAAACAATGAAAATATAAGGGAAAACTAAAAAATGAAATATATTCCTTAACCTATGAATTTTTATTTTTCAATCTAAGTTATCCAAGTTGTATTTTTCAATAAAGAATTTATGGGAATTTTTCCCTTCATAAGGGTTTTTAAGGAGATTGTGAATTTACTAATGAATATTCCCTATGAGTGTTAAACTAGGTTTGCATCAAATACTATTTATCATACACTAGGTGATGATCAAGTCAAATCCAAATGCACCTTTTTCAGGGTTATTAACACTAGGTACAACTATGTTCGAGTCACATCCACTTTCTGTATCCAGACAATGATTTTTTTCTTGGAAACCACTTACTCTATACTTTACCAAAATTTTGGGATGTTTTACTATGTTTATTCTTATCCCTACGTATTTTACTATGTTTTTTAATCCATATCCAAAAAATAACTTGACTTTTCTCAAAAAACCAACTATGATAACCCATGTCTTCAATACACTTTAAGTCATGATTTATTACAAAAAACACACTTGATAAAATCGTATAAGATCATGAGTAAAAGTGTCTTTTAGTAATTTGGTATATAACAAAAATAACTAGAACATGGGTATAAAATATTATTTAAAAATTCCAGAGTATTCCCTTAGAATCCATAGATCTTCTAAAATTTCATATGATAATATAGGTATGTACATAAGAATGGGGTGCGCTATAAATATCAATAAGGGAATAATAAAATAATAACATAGTGAAAGTAATACATGTTAAATAAAAATAATATCAAAATGACATAAAGGTGTGAGAATCATAAACATGATCATCTAAGCTTGATATAAGATGGTAATATCAAGGCAACATAAGAATGTGGAAATGATATAAAAGATGAAATCATAAACATAAGTGAAGGATAACTATTGATACATCATAACCTAGTGTTATTAGGATAAAATCTAGTGCACCATACATGTAATATCATGAGATGAAAACATTACCCAACATATTGGAGGGCTATATAATTCTAGGTCGACCCATCACATTCATATCATGTATATGCGTTTGTGTGCCACATAAATCTTACACTATAAGAACATATTTAATCACTTTTAATTCCATGATTAAGGAGTGTGGGATTCATACAAGGGAGTACCAAATAAATTAAGGATGGTTTCATCTAGGAAAATACCCTTGAGTGGAAATGGGGATGAGTATTCACTATTCAAATGTTTGGTATGGAAAATTGCAGGATAATTTCAGAAGCATTATAGATGTACATAAATATTCATGTAAGGGTTTAATGAGAATGAAAGGGGGTATCTCAATACTTATAAATCGTAAGGATATTAAAAGGAATGTGTAAAAACATCTTTCAGCATGGACCATTGGAAATAAAATTGAATAATACAAAGAAAGTGGTTGAATAAAGATGAGAAATAGAGAATACCTAATCTTGAGAGGGTGTTCTCAAAGCTTGAGAGTATCTTATTAAGAGATTTAGAAAACATTAGGAAGCCTCTATAGAGGAAAATGAAAATTAAAATTATATTCAATGGGGTTGGAGTAAAGTGAAGTGGGAGTTTGGTGGGTATTTATAAAAAAAGGTAGGGAAATTATTTATTAATTTCTAAACATAGGTTTTGGTCTCTATATAATAAATTAATCTAAACCACAAAAAATCCCATGGTTTCTACCAAATTAGAGTGGTTTTTAATATTTTTTAATGAAAATAAAAAAAATTATTAAAATAATACATGTTGTGATGTGTAAGTGAGTCATGTTTATAAAGAATTGATTTTAAAACCTGAAAATATAATATAGATGGAATGGCCTGAAGGCCTTCATTTTTTATTATTTTTTATAATTCACCTTTAAAGGGGTGAGGTGGAACCCTTAAAAGGCCCAAATGGTTATATATAATTTCATGACACATAGGTCTTAGATGGAATCACCCCGAAAAAGACAACTTGGAACTGCTCCTCCCTAGCATATGTCATGAAATAAGCACTCCACCTTCACAGGGTTGGACGGCTAGTTATCCTATGCAAAGCTGCATAGGCCTGGTACTGATGGAAATGTCTTACCCTATCTTTCTTCCAATTCTAGTTGTCTCATCTCTAGTAAATGCGCATGCCTTGAATCCTCATCTGAATCCATTGTCCCTTATTGTCTAACTGGTGCATCTGCATCATGTGGCCCGAAGGCCTTGGGGTGGCCATAGGGCCTTAAGTTGGACCAAAGGCCTTGAGAAGCAAATGGACCAAAGGCCTCAGGTGGCCCAAAATCCTTTCAAGACCCAAGTACCAAACCGGTGTCCTAGATGGATGAAAAGTTCTAACTGTAATAGTGCCGAAAAGTGCCTACTAGAGTACAAAACAGTGCTTATTTATTGAAAAAGACTAGTTTTTTTTTAAGTTAACATATTTTTGAACATTATAATGATTAATTTGGGAGTCATTAAATTATATTATCATTTACATATAGATAAATTTAATTTAATAATATTATTATTTGAAAAAAATTATATATAAATTCATGAATATATCAAAAGTGTGTTTTAATTAAATCCAAATACTTTCAAAAAATACAATTATGGTTTCACTGTATCAAAATCTAATTTTTATCAAACTCGTTTTATAATAATTTATAATGTAATATTAAAGGAGAATAAATATAATCATTATTTTATTTAAAAGAAGATATTGAAATTCATACTGCTAGGGTCTAGATACCTAACTTCTTATTACATCAATGTATTCCCTGGGGGTAAGGTGTGTGATGGTGACACTTTCTTAGGATTGTTCGGTGAACAAGGTTTGGGATGTGATCTTGATAAGATTAAACTTCTCCCATAAATGGTTTTTGTCAAGATTTAGTTATTAAAACTCATCTTGGGCTTAGTTAAGGGAAAATCCTAATGATTCCATATCTCTCAGAAACTCTGATAAATAGACATCATAGGATATGATACTACTATTTGAGGTCATCACGTCCTTCTTCTATATTAATTTGATTTTATCATGACCCTTAATTTATATAAATCATAATGGTCATTGTACAATGACTATATTATCAAAGGTTCTAGTGATTAATGGTCTTTTAAATATTATATTCTATAATGTTCCAAAATATCCAAAGTAGTGCATGTGTTTTCTTTAACTACGTTCCTTAATAAGACATTTATTCACTCAAAATGGAATTTCATTTATGAAAGTTCTGGTTTTTATCGGTATCAAATTTTTCCTCATCATCTATGAACACATCAATAAGAACTATCTTGTTATTCTTAGTTATATATTCTTCAAAATCAACATTGAAACATTACCAAAAATCTTTGGAAACCCAACATGAACATTTTATATGTTACTTGAAAAACACTCATATTTGGTTTCATCAGATCATATAGAATCAAATTCATTTTATAATTCGTTATTTGGTTTTTCAAGCTTCAACAATGACAGTGAGGAACTCAACATTTTCTCTATATCAAACATACTAGAGTGTCCTCCATTTTCTAGCATCGAAAACCCCAACTTTGATAAAATTCAGTTCATCAACTGTCAAATAGTAATCATAATATCTCTGGTTCATCTTTTTCATTTTAATTTTCATTAATATCATCTATATTATTTGTTCTTTCACAATGGAAGCTCTCATTCGGTCTATATCAGTGATCAGGTTCATTGGATGCACATTTTTGGTTAGGATACCGAAAATTGATGACATCCTTGGGAGTTCTTAATTTCATACTCTTCTGTTCATCCTAGATTGGATCTCCTAAAGATGGAAAATATAAATCCTTTAATTGATTTGACGTCACAGGCTTCATTATCCACAATGACTCGTCTTGATTCTCATTGATGGATTTGAGTCCTCCGAAATACCTCATAGAGAATCAAGTACATGAATATTAATGTACCAAAATAATTGTATATATGGATAAACTTTGGCTTAACAAATCCATTATGTGAGATTTTTTGCCTGAAAATGTCTATGTAGAAACATGAATTTTGGATACTTGATGGTGTCAAAAACATTCTACATAGCTTTGGTAAAATTGGCTACATATCTACTTCTTGATAATATTTTATGTGAATCTCTTGCAAAGAGATTTTAAAATTAATGAAAATTAAACCATTTAAAAGTTGTAAATTAAAATTATAATAACTAATTAATTAATTAATTAGTTAATGAAAAACTAAAAAAATAGAAAATTATTAAATTCTTAATTAAATTTAAAATTATTAAGAAAAAATCCATTACATTAAAAATTAAATTAATCTTCTACTAACTAATTAATTAAAAACAAAAACAAGTAATTAAAAATTTGAATTAATAGGACAAAAAAATAAACAATAACTCTCAAAAATTAATATTTTAAAAGAAACTTGAATATTAAATAATAAACTCAATGTTGAGAAAATTATAATTCAAACATTAAAAAATAATTTAAAAATAATATTTATTAATTTAAAATTTTACTTAAAATTTACCCAAAAAATAATACATATTTAAAAAAAATTAGAGTTTAAATAATTTGAAAAAAAATAACAATATAAATTTATTTAATTAAAAATATAATTTTGAAAATTAAAACATAAATCAATCAAATAAATGATATGAAAAATTATTATCAAAAAATTCCATGTCAGATTCCCCCATACTATGTTTTTGTTTTTACTCCAGAAAACATTGATTCAAATTTAATGGAATAAAATCAATCTCAAGATTGAAATACTGCATGTCCATAAAATTTAGTTTTCAAAATGATTTACCCCATGGATTTTCATGAACCATGGAATGAATATACCCTCAAGAAATTTATTTTTTTAGTGAAAATTATAATTCTCTTTTTACAAAAATTATTGACCTTAAAATTTTGAACCCACTTCAATTTTCATTTAACTAAAAGTTTAATATTCTCTTCACATCCAATAGAACAGACTCACAAAAGTAAAAAACAAAATAATTTGACACTATTTGGATAAGAAACCAGAATAATTAACATAGGAGCATAAATAAATCATCCAAAAGCGTAAATAATAAAAGAATGGGATTAACTTGGATTAGAATTTTCAATTTTTAATTCATTTGAATTCTTATTTTATGTGTTGAAATCCAAATCCAATTATTCAAGTGAAATGATAATTTTATAACATTCATCCAATCTTTTATCAATGTCAATTTCTTTTCAAAAGGGTAATGTAAAATGATTTTACCAACTTAACCTAAGGGGTATCAAAGAATTAACCTCCTTAATGTGGAAAATCATCATTCAAACTTCAGAAAAATTTAAAACCATTTAAAATTAATAATTGAAACTTGAAAAAAAATTGAAAAAAATGGTTTCTAATTTCAACTGCATTGTGGTATAGTTTGGCACTTTGAAAGACCCTTCCCCCAACACTAAAACTCAAAATTTTCCCCAATGTTGAATTAAAGGGAGGGAAACTTGTGAATTCAATTTAATGTTAAAAATTTTATTACAACTTAGTATTTTGGAATTATGTAAAATTGTCCATAAGAAATTAGAAATTATTTTTCCACATAACACAAACAAACAACTCACAACATGAAAAAAAAGTTTTCTACTGGTTACTACATAAACAATTTGTCCTAAAAGTATTATTTATATGTCAATTCATGTTCAAGGAAATGTTGAAATGGATCACCAACCACGAAAATAATATCAAGAATGAAATGACAGTAAAACATACTCTAAAAAGAAGATTTAATATCAGTAACTATCCTATTTCAATACTAAATTCAAAATGAAAAACACATTTATTTCAATTTTTTTAATTAAAATCCAAAAATACAACATAAAATTTTTAAAAGAATTAAAATTATTTGAATTAATAACTAATTACTTCACTAAATTATAAGATCAGTTTTCATATAAATTCAATAACATACAACCATTATTCACTTTGTAAAATTTTATTTGGTTAATCAAATTCAATCTCCTAAAGAAGAAAACATATTTAACATTAGAATCAAGAAATTCTTAATTTTTTAAAAACTAACTAGAGTATAGAATGTAATGGGGATGATTCAAGTTTCTTCATCTTTTTAATTTTCATGGATCATTGAAAATTATAAAGTATCTAATCCATAAAGTGGAGAGAAGCCCCAAGTAGATTCTTTATGCTGAAACGAATCATCCAATCAAGCTCAATTTATTATTTAAAAAGAAAATTTATAAAACAAAAAACAAAAACATAATAATATAAAAATTTATTAACTCCCCTACATAGATTCTAAAAAAATACGGTGAGGGAAGATACAACCTAGATTATTCAGTGGTATTCAGCTTCTAACAATAGGAACTCCTCCCCTAATGGTTCCTCAGTACCTTCCCAAAACATCTTGAGCCTATGACCATTTACAATGAATGAAATATCATTCCCATGATTTATAATATTTATAGAACCAAAATAGAAACCATGAGATACAATAAAATGACCAAACCATTTTGAATGAAATTTACCTAGGAAACGTTTTATCCTAGGGTTGTATAGCAACAACTTACCTCCAATATGAAATTATTTATTTAAAGTTATTTTTTCATGAATACTACTTGTTTACTCATTAAAAACCCTTTTGTTTTCATAGGAATTGTTCTTTATTTCTTCAAAATCTTAAAAACCAAGCTTCCACTCTTTTCCATCATCAAACAAATTCACATTTCAAAATTCAACGACCCATAAATATTTATTCCCAAAAGTTTTATTGGAATCTTATAGGTTGTCCTGTACACCCATAAAGCATCCTCAAGCCTTAATTTCCAATATTTCTATCTGATTTAATTGTTTTCTAAACAATATGATTTATCTCTCTATTTCACACTTCAACCATCACTTTTATTTGAGGTTTAGAGGATTTAAATAGTTTATGACTAACCCCATACATTTTCAATATATATTCCAAAGTTATTTTAAAAAAATGAGTACGTTGGTCTTTGGAAATAAATCTGGAATCCAAAATAAATAAAATAGATTTATCTTAAAAAAATTAGCACACCATTATAGCATCATCATCCCTTGTTTTTATAGCTTCAATCTACTTAGACATATAGTCTAAATCAAGAAGGATGTCTAAATATCCAAGTAATTTTGAAGATACCTCAGAAAATCCATTCCCCAAACATCAAAGACATCACAAAACAACATATGTTGTTGTTACATATCATGTATTTGAGAAATGTTTCCTTGGAATTGAAAATATTTACAAGTCCTACAAAAATTGTGTGAATACTTGAAAATGGTACACCAAAATAGACCTGAATCCAATACTTTACTTGTTGTCTTATGTGGCCCAAAGTTTCCACCACAACTCAAAATATGGTAGAATTTAAGCACTAAATTAATATAATAATTCATGAAACATCTCCTAATGATTTGATAAATTTCTAAATTCCACAACTAAGGATCATTCTGAGCATATTTCCTTAACTCAATAATAAATTTTGTAACCTGCTGGTTGGAAAACCAATCAGGAGTGATGTTAGGAGCTAAGAAATTCAATATGTTCAAAAATAATGGTATCTTATCTAAGGAATTAAAATCAAATTTATCCCCATATAAAAAATCTCTAATGGTTTCAAAAAAAGTTTTATCCTAATAAAATTTAGTAGGTATACAACATAAATGATCAACCATATTTTTCTCAATTCATTAATTATTTTGGATATCTTTTTTTCAAATTCTAAAGTAATTATATCCATATAAACATCATTGGTTTTGATTCTTGATTCTTTATGAGATATCAAATAGAAAAATGGATATGGAAAACCAATAATTTAGACCCCAAAAGACAGCATCTAAACTTATCAAAGGAAAATAATGGCTACTAATTCCTTCTCATTTTTAGAGTAATTAGGTTTGGAAAAATCTAGAGTTCTAAATCATAAGAAATGTTAGGTTATTTCCTCTCCACAATTTTCCCATGAACACCACCTAAAAAAATTCTAAATAATCAATTATCAAATCAATGGGAAAGTCTAAACTATGTGGTTAAACTTTTAGTAGGAATACTATCTTATATTTGAGTTCATTAAAGGATTATCTACACTTCCCATCAAAGACAAATGAATATATTCTAAATAATCCTTATAAATGGAAGATTAGTTCATCTAAACTGTTTTTTGAACCTTTTATAAAACCCAATAGAGCTTAGAAAAGATCTAATATCCTTCACAGTATTAGGAAAATTAAATGAAAGGATAATGTCTACATTATAATTTTCCACCTAAATCTCATTTTTAGACACTTCATAACCAAGAAAAATTACAATTTAAACCATAAAATGGAATTACTCGTAGTTCATAACGAGGTTCTTTTAAATACATAATCTAAGAACAACCCATAATATTCTCAGATAGCTCTTAAATAAATTACCATAAATGGTAAAATCATATATAAAAACCTTTATACATTCCTTGATAAATTTGTAAAAAGATGTTAATCATACTTCTTTGGAAGGCGTAAAGGGTAATACATAAATAAAATGGAATTATATGATAAGTAAAGGTACTAAAGAAACATATAAAAGTTGTTTCATCTTGGTCCCCTAGAGATATATGAATTAGAAAGTATCTTGACAACCCATCTAGGAATAAATAATGGGACTGAATGCCTAACCATTCAAGGATTTGATCTAGAAAATGCAAGGGACCTTGGTTCTTACTACTCACTAAATTCAGCCTCATATAATCAATACATACCCTCTACTTTTTGGGAAAACTAGAAGGCACTAAATATCCAAATTCATTCCTAAAAACTATGAACCCTTCCTTTTTAGGAACAATATAAACTATACTTACACATCAGCTCTCATAAATGGGGTATGTTATACAAGTATCCAACAAGATTGTCACATCCTTTCAAACCACTTCATGAAGTGTAGGATTCAGCCTCCTGTGGAATTTTCTAAAATTTTTGGAATTGTTTCATAGAAGAATCCTATATATAAATACTAATGGAATAATTCATATAAAACTATCTAAAGACCAACCTATGGATTTCCTATTCTTCATAATGACCTCTAAGAGTTTGTTTACATATCCAATAGACAAACCACTTGAAATTATAACATGTAATTTTTTTTCCTTCTAAGTAGAGATATTTCAAATTTTCAAGAAACGTTTATGTTCATGTTGGGTGTGGTGTCCTCTTTGGAAAAAATAAACTCTATGGTTTTTTTGGCTTAATTTTTAACTAATAAACCATACCTAAGAATAATATAATTTCAATATTCTAGACTATTAGTGTAATTATTTTCAAGTATTGAATATGTTCCATCCTAAAAATAAATTTTATAATCAATATAATAAACATGAGGTGACTCTTCAATGAAATTTTGAGAATTTTTTATTTTCAAAATAGTGGATACACAAAAAAACTTAGGGAAAAAATAATTTTCAATGTTTCTATCATTTTTAGAAGAATTTAAATCAATTTCACCCACTTCAGGTTTAGTTTCACACATAAATTTAAAATTTTCAGCAACATTACACATTCCAAGAATCTTAGGAAAATACCAATCCATTTAAATATCATTTTCTGTAAAAACAATTAGATGTTCCAATATTTCCATATTCATAAATGTCAAAAAAATATTTAGTTTCTTAAAAAATATACTTGGTTTTATAATATTTACAGTATATTTTAGGGTTTTTAATTTCAACATACTCATTATCAAGTGAAAGTTCATCTCCCAAAGAATTCAGAGGTTAAGTTATCTTGAATAAAATCAACAGACAAATATATGGAAAACCATTCATTCATGTTAACTTATTTTGTAGAATGATCTGTCTTAGGGTGTTTCATTGATTCAAATATAATATATTTAACCATATTCTCCCCAAAATATAAGGAAAGATTCCATTTATGCAAATTAATAATCTCCATAGCAGTTGTTAAGAATGTTATTCCCAATGTTAATGGTTTTTGTGTTTAAAACTCCCATCTTACATGTTTAAAATATAAAATTCTTTAAATAAAACAAAATATTTTACCCTTACGAAAACATATTCAACAAATCCATATATTTAAGATAAACTCATATTGGCTATCTAGATGAAAATTCTATATTTATTGATATCTCTAACCTGCATAGATGAAAATAAAGAATAAGGAAAAACATTTATGGAGGATCCTAAATATAACATGGTATTCTCGAATTGATGGTTTCTGTTTACATAAGAAATATAAAACAAACCTAGATCCTTATATTTGATAGGGAGAGAATGTTATATCATGGAAGAAATATTTCTTATGAAATTGACTTTCTCACCTCCCTTGATCTTCCTTTTTTGGGTGAACATTTCGTAATGAAATTTAGTATATCTAGGGATTTTATTCACAATATCAAACAAATGGATGTTAAACTGGACTTTATTAAAAGATTCAATAACTTCTTTTTCAATTTTAGTCTCAATATTTTTCTTAATATGAGGGATTCCCAAAGGATAAAAGGAATATTCTAATACATTTCCAAGTCATCTTAAACTTTTTTCATTCATTTATACCCATTAAATTTCTAAAATCTCTATAGGTTCTTACAAGATTGATTTATCCTTTTCTATTTATTTTTTTCTTATTCTATATATTTTTATAATAATGGTTCATGTTCTGATTCAATGGTTTTAATAAAAAGTTTAGTAGTTTTTTTCTTATTTATTCATTTGTTTTTTCATTTGGTTCAAAGGTGGGATTGTCCTTCATATGTTCTTGTTCATTGTGTTTCATTTGGGGGTTTTGAATATGAGTAACACTTATCAAAATTATGGAACTAGCATTCTAACCTCCTCTTGGATTCACTTAAAATTATGATGGAAAATTATCACCTATTTGATTTTTCAAACCACTAATTTCTATTTCTATTTGACCCATTTCAGTTACCATGTTTTGTAACAAACGTTTTTCCATTGATAAATGTATTTTTAGTTTTTAATAATCTTATAAAGTTGTAAACCATTTATTTGGATATTTTTTTATCTCTAGTAATCTTTATTATGAAAATTTGTGAAATTCCCACAATCTTGGTTTCTAGATTGATATTGACCATAACTAGGCTATTTATTGAAGTTTTTTGGATGTAAATACCTATCTTGTTGATCATTAGACCTAAAAATATTATTATTTTTTTGGTTATTAAACCCTTGGATGAAATTATGGTTGGATTTAAAAGGCCTATATTGACTATTCTAGTTGGGAAATTTGATATTCGGGTTACTATAGAAAGGTTTTCCAAGTAATATCTCATTAAAAGTTTGAGAAGCCACTTGAAACTAAGGAAATTGATCATCGAAATGATTTGAAGCTGATCAAATTCCATAATTAATTTGGAAGATAAAAAATAGTAAAGATTGGATTTTTGAAGGGCTAAAGTTAGTTAAAATCTATTTCATCATGCTAGCAAGATAACTCATCTTGATTTCTATCAATTTATTGTTAGAATTGGAAGTGGATACTTCTATAGCCAATTTAACATGGATTAAACCCATAATACCAAACTATTGTAAATTTTGGGCCATATTTAAATTGATATTTCTAGCCTAATTAGGAGTCGTATCCACTAAATATCTTTTAGAAGAAACATCTATCATACTTCTAGCCATCAAGACTAACCCATCATAAAAATATTTAATTAGGATTTTCTCAAAAATTTAGTGATGAGTTCTACTAGAAAATAGTTTCTTAAATATCTCTCAATACTCATGAAGAACCCCCCTTGTAACATTATAATCCCACAAATATCATTTCTAAGTGAGGTATTCCTAGTGGTTAGGAAAATAAATTCTAAGAATATTTTCTTAAGTTGGCACCAACTCCCTATAATAGTGGATTGGGAGCTGTAGAACCACTCCTTTTCTAACCAATCCAAATAAAATGTGATTGCTCACATATTTATTTGATTTTACCTTACTCTTTGGGGGTTCATGTTGATATTCACCAAGTGGAATTATTGTTTGTTTTTATGGGGGTCCTCTCCCAACAAACCATGGAATTTTGGTAAATGTTGTATGATGCCCGATATATGCTCGAAACCAGGAGCGATTTCTAGGTTCCCTAGGAAATTTTTTTGATTCTAAAAATCAGGAGTATTAAGGTCCTTCAATGTATTTGTTCATAAATTCTCTCAAAAATCATGTTTTTTATTTTTATAAAATTTACTTTTGCTGTTCCCTTTTGTGATATTTCTATTTTTTCTTGAATTTAAATTTTAACAACATATTTATTTATATATTTTTATATTGTTCATGTGATCGGATTATAAGAGTTTTATGACTCAAAATTTTTGATCTTTTTATCTAACATACAGAATAATTTTAAATTTCTTAACAACTATTTTACTTTTTTAGCATATCAGGATTTTTTTTTACAACTCCTTAGAAGCCTTCCAGATAATGGTTCCAATTGAAGGGATGGTCTTTTGTGTTGTTATAAATGTTTATTCAAAATTTTACCTAAAATACCATAGTATAGAAATTCACATGGTTGTCTCTCAATGAGATTTAATTTTAGGAATTTTTTTATCAAGATTTTTATTAATGTTTTATGTTCTAAATTTTTTTGGGAAAACTTTCACTATAAAGTAACTAAAGGAATTTCTAAAAACAAGAAAACAATAATGAGAAATAAACTAATACAACAAAATATAAAAGTGTTTCCTTGTTCTATAAATACTAATGGAATCTCTTAATTTCTTAAAACTATTTGAATATGAATAACTCTCTAAACACCCATTCTGTGATCACAATACATGAATCTCATTTAGTACGAACGGTTGAAGTCATCTAAAAATATATATACAACTGATTTATTTTGAGTAGGAGTCGGTCAATATACTCAACAACTTCAAAGAAAAAATACATGGATAATTAATTACTATACTCACAATCATTGATCAAGGATTCTAAAATTTAAATAGAAAGAATCATCTTAAACTCCTTTTCATCCTGATTCAGAGGCAACAACCTATGATTAATACACTCTTATCAGATAGAAATTGAATATAGAAAGGAAATACAAAGATAAATGAAATGAAAAAATATAGAATATCAAATGTCAATAAAAAATCAATATTCAACAATAAGAATAGAGTTACGGTTTGAAATTGAAAGAATAAAACTCAAAGGGAAATCACCAGAAGTACCCACTAGATTCATAAACTGAAAAATCTATCCAAACATTATCATTGTGCATATGGAAACTTCACACTTCATCTCTGTTAACACATCTGCAAGAATCTCTATCTAATGCTCTCTATAGAATATTCTAGAATCATTCTTGAGATGATCCTTTTTGGAAATCATAAAAAAAAAATCTGAATAAATTGTGAATTAATTTATAAATGTTGGAATTATTTAGTTTCCTTTAAAATTTCTCATTCAACTGATCATGTCACTAAATCAACTAATTCTATCATCCAAAAATACCCCCACTATAATGATTAAATCTTGATATTCAATAAATATCCTTCCACTACCCTTGAATAAAATGTGGTTTTCCTTCCACAATTCAAATTCAACAAACCAGGTTTAGGACATGCACATATCTTCTCACATCCTCCACTACTACAGTAAAAATATGGCAGCATGAACATGAATCTATCTCAAACTCAGACAACCTTTATTTGAATAAAACTTATCATGGGTATTTCATGAATCTTTTCATGTGAACTTATCTTTGTATTTGTAGTCACAACATTTAACATCATAGAGGCCCCACTTTGTATTTGAATCTTTTTCTTGTAAGATATAATCAACAACAAATATACCATCACTCATCAATTGTAAGTCATTCATAATTATATAAACTATAACTCGATCAATATTGAGTTGTCTTCATCAAAATATCCTTGGTTGTTTGGTATTCATCAATGCTTGGGATCATAAACTTTACATTCTTGGTCAAGATATTAGTCATCAGTGGTAGCTTTAGGAGTACTTGATTTCATCTACTCTGGTATATCTCCACTTGGATCCCCTTAATATGGAGAGTAGAAATCCCTCAATCAATATAAAGTTTCATGCTTCATCAGTCATAGTGACTCATCCTAGTTCTCAATGATGTCTTTGAGATCTCCCAACACTCCAAGGATAATCAAGTACATGAATATTCATGTACCCAAATAATTGGATATGTTGAGAGGTTTTCTCTAAAAAAATTGCCTATGTTATATTTTCTACTTCAAAAAGGCTATGTAACTGTAGGAGTTTTGGCTATATGATAGAGTAGAAAATTAGCTATGTAGCTACTGAAAAATTGGCTATGTAGGTGGTTCTTGATAATTTTCAATGTGAATACCACCACAAACATATTTTAACATTAATGAAAATGAATCCATTTAAAATTTTTAAATTGAAATTTCAATAATAAATTAAATAATTAATAAATCAAAGAAAAACTAAAAATTAAAAGAAAATGTATTAAATTTTTAATTAAGATTAAAAATTATTAAAACATTTAAGTCATTAGATTAAAAACTAAATTAAACTTCAACTAACTAACTAATTAAAAATATAAAATGAAATGGAAAATTAAATTAACAGAGTGCATAAATAAACAATGACGCAAAAAAATTAATGTTTTAAAAGAAACTTTGAGATTAAATAATAAACTCAAAGTTAAACAAAATTTATAATGAAAACATAAAAAAATAATTTAAAAATAAAATTCATTAATTTGACAATTTACTTATAAATTAACCAAAACACAATAATACATATTTTAACATAAAGAATAATAGTTTAAATAATTTGAAAAAAAATTAAAAAAATTGAATTATTTAATTAAAAACAAAATTTTGACAATTAAAACAAAACTTAATTAAAGAAATGATTTGTAAAATTACCACCAAAAGAAATCCAAATTTGTAATCTCCAATTAACTTTAATGTCTATGTTTTATTTTGATAATACTTGACCCAAAGAACTCATTTTTGTTTTACCTATAGCTTTTATGAGAAATACATTATATATGAGGAGAAGAGAAAATAAAAAAAAGGTGAACATATAGGAGGAGGTTTCCTCTCCCACCCAATCCCCTAGACTGGCACTAGGAATAAATAAAAATGGCGACTTCTTATCTCTTCTCAATACATATGGTCATTTATTAAATTCATTCATACTGTTCTGCCTCACACCCCACCCCCTTTTTAACCACCTCTTGCACCCTTATTACTCACATGGACCCCTAACAAACTGTTGAGAGGGCCATAACAAACCAACCTAATTTGTAAGACTGGTTGTATGATACAAGATATGTTAATGGAAAACTTTTCCTACTTCTTGAATTTTTATTCCAGATTAGAGTGGTGCCACAGGAATTATTACTCACCCCTTCTTGATGAGCATTTATGTACTCAATTTTGTGGAGAAGAAAATGATTTTTTATGGAGAGTTCCTCTTCCCATGAATATTATTCAACAAGATTATCCTTCCATTTGATTATCCATTGGGTCACCATTTCCTTATTCTGTAGAGGTAGATTCCATGACTTCAGAATAATTAATATACTACATGTGGGTATTGAATCAATAACTGATAGAGAAGAAATGATACCTCTATCCAAGGGGATAGGAATATTCATTCAATTTCTGGATTTGTTTTAGAATTGAGGACTACACTCCTTGGCATGGAAGTTTGTTGCAGACTATTAGAAGTGTAGATAGATACGCTACCAAGTAGAGGTGTTTTAGCCAAAATACAAATTCTAATAGAAGAATGAGGAACCTTGTTTCATTCTTATCTAATGGGATTAGAAGTAACTTTTCTCTAATTATCATTAAGAACATCCACACTCTTGAAATACTACTTTTTCCTGAAGGTGAAAAATTGGATGGTATAGATAGACCCACCCCATATTTTTTCTTTAGTGAATGAATGTGTTCCCTAAATCTTATGGATACACGGCTGAGAGAAGTTTAAAAAAATATTACATTGGGGTAAGAAACTTCTATGCCAAATTACACTAATATATCTCAAATAAGTTATTTCAATTCAGTTTCTATCACATCACTCCATTCCTTAACTATGACACCTCAGTTGTCAAATCCTTTTCCATTTTACACAATTCATTTGTTTTAGCAGCACAAAATTTCAGTACCTCTTCCTTGTTTACCCAGTTTTCAGCAATGGATTTTTTTTCCTATAGTGTAGGTATAGCATGAAATTCTGATAAGAATTTAATCTTATAGATCATATTAAATTGAATCATGATATAATATTCAATTCATAGTATTTTCTTCATCAATTATATCCCCTCCAATCTAGAACAAATTTTCATGTTCGCCAACATTGCTTTTAGAGCCTTTATATTTATTTTTTAGGCATCTTTTCCTGACTTCAACTTAATTAATCATGTAGTGGTGTCATTTCTTCAATATTTAACTTTAGTTAATAGTTTTTGACATCTATTCATTCAGTATCATCATTTATTTTCAAACTTGTAACAACACCTTAGGAAATTTGTATCAATTCTACCCGCATTACCAAAATTTACTTATGGTAACTTGAAATATCCTTTTGTAAGATCCTATATACTAATCATTAGTGTATTATGTAATTCTTATCCTCTAGTATGAAAAAACCTAATTTGAAAGCTTCTATCTAATAGTAATGAAAATGTAATTACATCTAGAAGTTTGGATACCACATCCCATTAATTGTACCCTTCATGGAACTCAATTCCAAACTCCTAAAATACATTGGTGTATGTAACATGAGGATGATCTGATACTATATCATCCATTGGTTGGTCAACTACTAGTCTTAGGCTAAGTCATATTTTCACTTAAAGTGTGCATAGAAACCAAAAACTTGATAAAGTACATTCCCATAGTTGTGGAATTGGTAATGGATTTGGGATCAAGGTACATTGATCTAATCATTTTATAAAAACTTCATCCATGTGTTTTCTTAGAATTGGAGACTATTTTAGTTCTTTGGATGGAAAATGTTGGATTATTTTTATTATCTCTCATACATAAAACAAACACATTAATGTATTTGTTCAAATAACTAAACTTTATACCTCAAAACAAGAACATCAAATTGCACCTCTAGAATAAACATCACAGAATTTGAACTAGGTTCAGTCTATAATGTAGTGAAAAAATATTCATTGATAAAATCCTAAAATGTATCCCCTTAATACAAATTCATGATAAAGGAATAGAAAATATATAGATTACTTTCATTACTAGATAGCTTAGATGTTTTCATTTCCATATTTTTTCCTCTGATGGTGCATCTTGACCTTGTTTTCCCTTATCAATGGTCTCCACCATATGATTTCCCTAAAAATTAAACATCATAAAAGGATGTTTTTCATCCTACTAAAACACTTTCACCTTTAATCCATCTGAAATAGAGGCATACATATAGAATTTTGATGGTGAAATGAATAGAGACAAAGAACTGTTAAAAAATGATTCAACCTTTGGTGAGAGATGGATTGATGGAACTTGGAGGATTTCTGAAAAGAAATTAAAATATAGAGACTCCTTAGAAAAATAAGAGGATCTGGACTCCTTCATTATCACTACACTACATGATGGGGGTCTAAAACTCCCTTGTGCTTCATTTAACTATTAGACTCTACTAAATGTGTTGCAGACATACATGTTACTAAAAAATGATGTTCTTACTCTTATTGTCTCATCTTCTCCATTTTCCACACTAGATTCCTAATGTATTTGTATAATTAATTCCAATCATTCATTTATTTATCCATATTCTTTTGAACCTATGTTATAGAACATGAGCCTCAGCCCAATTGGTGAGGTATCCTTAAGTGCATCTACAAGACCCAGGTTTAAAACCAGGTAGAGGCATATGTCTTGGGGTACTGTAGAAATACTGTATCAGGTACTGTAGTAGTACTGTAGTAGGTATCGTAGCAGTACTGTAGTAGAGCTATACACTGTGTGGGGTACTGTAGCAGAATGTACATTGTATAGGTACTGTAGTAGAACTGTACATTGTGCGGTACTATAGAAGGCATTGTAGTAGTTACTGTAGTAAGTATTATTCGGTATTGTAGCAGCTGAAACTATTCACCTTGGGCCACCGGTTTGGGCTTGGAGTCCTTAAGGATTTTGGGCCACCCAGGCCTTCGGGCCACATATAGTTTCCCTAGACACACTACAAAAAAGGATCTGCCCCAGAAGAGGATTCAGAGTATGTGAACTCACTAGAGAAGAGCCAAATATATTTTTTAGAATGAGAGGGTATGGATATTCCATCAGGACCAGCCTATTCTTGCATGGTAATCCTAGCCAGAAGGCCATGAAAAAGTGGAGAGCTTCTATCATGATGTATATGTTGGGGATGGGAAGTTCGTTGTAGATAGTCTGGTTGAATTCCCTAAGACCTTCGGGTCATGTAATCTTATAAGACTACGGGCCATTTAATCTCTGAGCCTATGGGCCTTCTAAGGGTTCCCCCTCATCTCTTGAAAGAGGGATTATCAAAAATCAATAAAAATGAAGGCCTTCGGGCCATTCGGGCTTGAACCTATGTTATATTATCTACTGTTGACTCCAGTTCAAAAAGTGATTCTTTGACAAGGTTCATTCATTGTTTTACTCCTTTAATTCATGTCACCACCATCACAACTCTCCTATTTCATGAATTGCCTTTAAGTAATAAAATTTTATAATAAATTACATGATGAACTAATTTTTCTTTACTAATAGGTTGAATGGGAAATAAAATTTAGAAGTGCAGAATATAGAAGAAAAATAGAAAAGTTGAATATAGGAAAAGGCTTCCTCTCCCACCCAAAACCCTAGGTTGACACTATAAATGAATATAAAATAAGAATCATTCTCCCCACAAAATCCATCTGGCTATTTTCAAAAAAAATCCCAACCCTTATCTCTCACTCTCCTCCCCTTTTTAACCACCTCTTTCCCCATTATTCCCCATATGGGATCCTTAACAAATAGAATTGGGGGATACAAAAAACCACCCAATTTATAAAAATAAAATAATGATCTAGGATATGTTGTGGGACCCATTTACCCCTTTTGGAATATTTTATCCCAAATGTAGTGGTTGTAGAGGATTTTTCACATTATTTTCAATTCAACACACATTTATCAAATTCATAATCAGTTATTATAAGTTCCTTAGTCATGCTTGTAAAGGTATAAATATTCAAATGGATTTCACTTTTTAATCCAAGGATATTTCCTTATGGTTTTGAGGTTCATGAAACTTTTTGGAAAATCTATATTAAACGTTATTTTGAAAATTTAATTTTAAATGTTCAAATTTTGGAGATTTATTTAAAAACATTAAAAAGTTTTAAATAATTTTAAAATATTTTGGAAAGCATATTATAATTTTTATGTTACTAATAAACCCATTTTCCTTTAATAAATAAGTTTTTTTGTTGAAAATCTAAAGTTTTTAAGGAAAAACATACACTTAGGTCGAACCTAATATATACATAAGGCTAATGATAATTTTATAAAGGCTGTGTAAGATTAAGATAAATATATACTTATGTGATCCATGGAATAGAACTTCGTAAAGGTAAAATAGGTCATCCTTATGCATTTTACATACCATGTGTAAAGTTAAATTGGAGCTACCATTATGTGACCCCTTCCAGAGCATTATGTAATGGTAAAAAAAGTTACCCATATATAGACCATCCATCATGTATAAGGTTAAGGTGGAATTTTCAATTATTACATAATTTAATATAGATTTACCCTTACGTGAACCTTTAAAAAGTGTTTTAGAAGTGTAAGACTAGTTACCCTGATTCTTAACCTCTAACCAACGTATGGGTAGTGTTTTACCCCATTTTTTGATTTTCTCTTCTTTCTCAACCTGTAACTCCCCAAGAAACCTTTTTCCAAGATCTTAAATCCCTAAATCAAGGAATTTATTTCTTTTGACTCATTTATTAATTTATAACTCCTTTTTTAAGGTTGGTTCAATCCGAAATTATGTTTTGATATGTAAAAAAGTCATTGGGAAAATTAAATGGGGTTTTCAATTATAATTTTCCCACCATGATAACAGCTTTCCTATTATTTTTACTAGATAGAGTTATATCTATATTTATTATTCATTTATATGTTCAATTTAATGAAAATAGTTAAAGAACATAAAATACAGTAACAATGGATGACTAAATAATTTAAGATACATCTTTTATAAAATGTTCTTCTTATAATTTTATGGAAATAAAATTGATTCTTAATGAATGTTTAATTAATTTTTACTTCTATATGTTAATTAAATTTTCTAAAGAACATATAGAAGTAAATTCTTGTTGTATATAATAATAAATAGGCATGTTAATGGAGTTTTTCTTTCTTAACATGTTTAAACTAGATGTTATGATTGAAGAGAATGTTTAACTGGTTAATAGCTTGTAATAGCTGATGACTTAGGTTTCCTATGGTTGTAACATACGATTAATGAATTAGTTAATCCAAGATAGGAATAAAACTGTTTATTTGATAAAGATAAATGTTTGGGGATGAGTGAGTCCATTTTTATGAGAAGCCTAGATGCCTTTTTTCTAGGGAACAGATGCACTATTGACTCTATTTGTTGTTTTTAGCATTCTGTGTTTTCTCTAGGTATGGGTCTTGATATGTTATGTTATATGATCTTGGGATGGATGAAGATTAACAATATATTATAGGGGAAACCTAGTATTGTGTCATCAGTCGGTGCCTCTAATGGTGGGATGCATGGTGATATCCATGATGGTGTCTTGGATGGAATAAGGATTAATGCAAAAGGTTGAATTTGGGCTTTCCCATTGTTGTATTGAATTCTAAGAGGTATTCTTGATAATATTCTTTTTAAGGGTGGGATGTACGGGTTTCTTATTTACCTAAATTTATTTCTCCACAGCTTGAGGAAACCAGTTGTTCTTGATTATGCATCTTTTATGGTAGCTTAAGATATTTCCTAGAGTTAATTGAATTATGGAATGATAATAATTAATATTTTTTTTAACCCATGGGGTTGGTTATTTAATGTAATACAAATTTTGAAAAACACATGGAACTATAGAATTGGTAATATTATGCCTAAAGGGAATGGAATTCACGTGTTTGTTAATGAAAAGTAAGTGGAATAATGTTAATTATTCACCAATAAATTAATTGATGTAAATTAAAATTTGAATAGGAAAGAATTAATTAAATTAATTTCCTCTAATGATTATGTTCTAATAGAATATTTGGTTCTTAACACTGGAAATCATATGTCTGAGAGATTATAGTTATAGTTGATCCAAAAACTATGTTAATTCCCATAGTGTGGTTGTGGGGTATATTTTATATTGTATGTTTTTTCATTTCATATTCTACCACACCCATGTCTGTAGGGTGACTAACAAACATTAGACTATGGAAGGGTGTTTTACCCAACATCTAGGTTGGTGAGAAATATATGGATAACTAATCATTATAGACCCACTCTCTTCTCCTAGTAGTATTATGTGATAGTATTCATAGTGGTTTTCTTTTCCTATATATGTGTGTAGAGGGTTGTAATAGCTTATGGTTATTTCACACACATGTGCTCCCAGATATAGTATCATGTGTATTATTATTGGTCTCACAATATGGATTGTGATGTCTAGAGGTATAATACATGACATTCAAGCTATGGTGGATCCAAAAAATTACTCGATTACTATTTGGATATATGGATGGGATGATGAGATTTTGTGATGCATAGTGTTCTTGAAATGATACTTTATTCTAAGTGTTTTCAGGATAGATTGATTTTGGAGAGATATCGCCTAGAATGTGTGACATTGGGGTAGAGCAGAAAACTAGTGGGGAGGTGGTAGTGGTGTACCCTCTTTTTTTATATTTTTTGACCTCTTATATTCAATACCTGGTGATAGATATACTTGGTGAGGTTAGGAACATAGAATACCTATTTTGGTGATGAGATAGATTTACTTTTTGATCACTAGGCTTTAACATACTTTCTTTATCTTTTGCACGAGAGGATCCAGGTAGGATCCAACTGAGTATATATCTTATTCTCACCTTACATATATATATTAAATATTTTTTAGTTTAGTTGGAGTAGGCTGGTGATTGGGATGGATATTACTAGCTCATGGTAGGTTGGGAGTTGTTTGGGTTTTTTGGTCACTACCAACTTTATCTTTTGGTATATGTAATTTCACTTTTTTATTTTCTTTCAATTGTAGGAAATTGGATGCATTTATTTTGGATCTTTCTCATTTATATCAAGCAGTATTTTTTTGTGGTTTATATATGATCTCTCTCATTTCTCAAATTTAGAGAGTAATTCCTCTCATCTATGTGTATATTATACCCTCAATGCTTGTTACCAACCCATAGCCTATTGGAGGTCAGCTTCAGGTATCATAATCTCCCTTCATCTATTTTTGGCCCAAGAGGGGTACCTTTGAGGGTTTATGCAAGAATGATATTAAAGGCCTTCAGATTGATGGATAGAATTTAGTTTGGAGGCTTTCATGTATGAGGATTTCAGGGGTTTGTAGGGCATATAACCACCCATACTTTTCATAAATATATATGACATCTTAATATATGGATATTGATTGCATTACATAATAATCCATGCATGAATCGTGTAGGTATAGTGCCCTTAGAAACATGGATACATAAACATCTTGTTCATAAGAGAACTACATCTTTCACACTATGTTCTTTATAACTAGAACCATTATTAGGAATATCATACATAATAACTTTCTTCACAACTTTGGAAAAGGAAACATTAGAAATTGAGATCTTTGATTCTCAGTATGTGTAAAAAAGGGAGATATAAATGAAAAATTAAGCATAACATAATCATAAGGTTTTAATAAAATGATAATAACATCTAAAAATCATAAACTGCATATCATATATCATAATCATGAGTCATGGTATAAATCATAGCAATTCAAAATACAAGAATCATAATAGAATCAAATAACATGAACCATGAGAACCTAACATTATCATAAGACATATATTTATGGCATAAACATAATCATAGAAAAATCTTTTACTTGGTATTTTAAGTATCATTTATAAGACTATAATAATGGATTGGGTTCACTCCAAAAACCATCGTAATAGTAAAGGTTCACTCCCAAGAATATCATAGTAGACAGAGTTCCTTACTGGACTATATTCACACCCCATTCTAGTCCTTTTTATCTCATGAGATATCTATCTTTAACCAATGCGTTGGAGGGATATATAATTTTAGGCCCACTAGTCACATAGTAAAATCATACAGATGTGTTCCACAAGATCACAAAACATGCATCATATCATAACTATTGAAAACAAAATGTGTTTCATAAACATTTAATTATGTCATAACCCATGGAAAATAAATAGTTTTCATAAAAATTTCATCAATTCATCATAGAATAATGTTTGGACATGGAATGGGTTTCATAATCATATTGTCATCATAAAAGTAAACCATACTGATAAAGAATAAGGATTTTATCCTTGGATAATATCCCCAGTATAGCATTATTTAAATGGTTATTGTTGTTTATGAATAAAAATTCCATTAAAATGTTATTAAAATATTCTTGAGAAAAACAACCTTTCCACTTTAAAAATAAATTTTTAAAACTAAAAACTCATAAAATATTATGAAAAATAATTTCTTTAAAAATAATATGGTAAAATTATAAAGTAATATTTATATCATTTAGTGTTCATGATGGTGGAAAATAATATTCATGTCATGCAAGTTAGAATAAAAAATTCATTTCACACTTTGGTAAAATATAAAAAAGTTCCCCATTCAGAAAATGAAAAGAATATTCCTTTTAAACCATTTTTTAAAAATTAAATAATATGAAAAAATGAACTAAAAATCCTATGGGGATATTAAAAAACATTATTGAAAACATTTTAATAAAAATTTAGACATGGAAGGGAAATGGATTTTTATCAAATAGATAAATAAAGTTATTTTTTTAATTATTATTTCAGTCACTTGAATTATTAAAGAGAGGAAAATAAAAGAAAAACATGTATTCTCTAGAAATAACTAGATGATCATAAAATTCATGAGTTTATTGAGATATATATTATAATATTTCATCATCAAAAACTTAATCTTAAACAATATTGATAAACATTGATATTATAGCATGAATTCATTACCATTTTAGTAACTTTTGAATTGTAAGACCCATGGGATAATAAAATTAAATTAAACATTAAATTTCATTAAAATAAGGATATTCATGACATGACATTTCAAAAGGGAATTATATACACCACACAAAATAAATGAGTGGTGAATATGGAATATGACTCTAAGAAATAAAACTGAGATGATAAACCCTTACCTCAGGTATTATATAAAGACCCGGCCTTAACCATTACATAATCTTGAATTAAATGAATAATTCACATTGAGGTTCTTTTTATGTTTATATTTTTAGATAATTAGGCCATAAATATTACATTACATCTCAAAAATTACAAAGTATACACTTCTACTCAGTTTCCATTTTTTCATAAAATAAAAAATATTGAAAAAAATGACTCATGTCTAGTTCCATGTTATAGAAAACATGACTTTTCCTTGATCCCATAATTTACCCTATTACACTTTATGTCCTATGAAAAACATTTCAAAAACGTGGGATGAGCAAAAAAAATCATTAAGGGATAGATAAAAAATGAAAACTGTTAGTTTTTTTCAAAACAACAAGTAAACCATGAATGTCTTGTCATATGTAATAATTTTCACCTTTATTAAGTAGTAAATACTCTGCATTGAATAAAATATCACTGCTTACGTCTTTGTAACCAAAATATTACCATAAAACCCATTGAAATTACACATAACATATATAGATAACTTGGGACATAAACATACTTAAATGGAATAACCATATGGTTGACTTCCACACATATCAATAAATGGAATAGCCATACGGACAACATTCATACCCAATGCATTAAATTTTATAATGTAACTACCCATCCTGGTTGATCACGGCACCACCCGTCATTTGGTTTATCACGTAGCCACCCCTCAAATGTCCAATTACCATTATAAAATCATAACACATAAAATATTGAAAATATAAACATTTCACTAATAACATTTCATTTGTAATAAAAAGAAATAATTTCAAGATATTGAAATAATAAATCCATTTCAAAAACCATTTTCAATACCAAAACACCCAAAAACTGCATAAGGGGTTTCCTTTTTTCAGTTAAAAAACATTAAGGATTATAGAGGAATCCAAATAACGATTACGGCGGTAGAGAGGTCATTGTCACCGCAAACATTAAAAACATTTCTTTTGTCATTTAGTAAAATGCTTCATAGAAAAAATATTCCCTTTGAATGAAATTAAAAGTTAAAGGGGTTTATTATATACCTTATAAAACAAGGAGGTGTATATTATCAAAACATGCCTCAATAAAAGGAGATTGAGATGAATTCCCTTACCACGTGTCCAACTTGACTCGTTCATTCTTTAGTCTCCTGAATAATAAAGTAAAATTAATTTATACCTTTTTCAGAAACTTTTTCATGTTTATTATTAATATTATAATCACTGATTATCATTTTATAAACATTACATAATCATTTATGTTAATAATGGTCGTTTTGTCGATATTTGGTACTTGATTCAAAAATAAACTTCGTATAATTAAAAGTTGTCAATGTGGTCAAAATTTAATTATCTACAGAATGATATTCATAATTTAGAAATCATATATATCATATATATCCATTATATATATTTGTTTATGATATTACATAATATTTGAAGATAAGAAATCAAATGTACCGTTCATGAAGACGGTAATCCGTACGTACGGATGAACGCTACTTTCATTTCTATTTCATATTTAATGTAATGAAAAATTAATGATACATAGATATATTATAATTAAAGTATAATATCATATATAATTTCAGTAACTCCATCCTAAAAACATTCCATGTGTGGCAGGAAAGAGTTATATCACTTTGAGGGGGTGGTAGTCCGCGCTTCCTCAAATTGAATTATCGTATTTATCAATTATGGAAACCGTAAAGGTATGATGTAAATGAAAAATATAAAAGCATCTAAACAATATAAATATAATATATATTACATATAAATTTAGTTCCATCATAATTTCCACCATGAGAGGTGGTAGGATATTATTTAACAATCATCATTTTGTGAGGTAGTAGTTCATCATCCACAGAAAAAGTATGTTCTTTAACCATTAGACGGAAGTGTGTATAAGTGTTGTTCAAATCCTTCTCATAAAAAAATATAGTATATTAATTATAATGGATTTTTTATAAAATAAATGAATAAAAAGAGTTTATGGGGTTAGATAAGTGAAACAAAAGAAAATAACTTCAGAGAAGAATTTAACTTTAAATCGGGTATTTTTCTTTGGTTTGAACCAAAAGGTTTAATTTAATTTTCTTATTCCTAGGGAAAAGATTCTAGAAGAAATAGAGTTATATATGGAGATTAATTTTGAAGAGTTTGGACAAGGCAATGGGATTGAGAAGTGTGAGTAATGGGTTAGAGGTGAGGACTTTTTATAAGGGGGAGGAGGGTATCTTTAGGAAAGTTTGAAAATATTATTTTATTATAAAATTATTTTCAGTTTCTAAAGGTACAAAACACAATAAATTATAATATAATATGACTCTTGTTCAAAATAAAATCATACAATAAGAATTGGATAGGTTTCAGATATTGTTTTAATTTTTATAATCTTATTTATTTAAATCATTCCTTAATGAGGTAAACACTACATCATTATTGTGTCATAAATAATTTTATTTTTTTGATGTCTAAAAATTATAAAAAAATACCATGATTTAGTAAATATTTTTAGATTTAAAATGAATTTTTATAGTAAAAGATATATCTTATATAACCCCATGTAAAAATTTATTTACTAAAAGATATATGTTTATGTCATTTTTGTCATTACATTAAATTAATTGATATAAAGTGTCATTATCAATCCTAAGAGGCTCCATGGGTTCCCAAAATTGACCCAAGAATGACCATGGTTTGAAATTTTTCAAAACATAGTGTTAGGACACATGCTAGGGTAATTTAATATTATTATATAATAATATTTGTTTACCCTTATTTACCGGATTTACCCTTTAACCATGGTAAATAAAATATTTACCGAACTAAATATTCATAAGGTATAAAAATAAAAGTTACCTATTTATACAATTTAGACCTCCTGATTCCAAATATAAAATCTATTTTTCCAAATTAAAAACACATAAGTGTCAAAAATTAATTTAAAATTAATTCACGCTGTCAAAACAAAAAGCGTGTTTTTCAGAAATAATAACTATCAAAAGATTGACACTTTTTTATCCAATTTCAAAGTGAAATTACTTCCAATGACCAAAATTGGATTAAATGGTAAAAACATAATATAATTACAGTTTAAAACAAATTAAAATGATAATATGACCATATAAATAAATTAAATTAAAAGTCAATTTTGAATTAAACTGCAGTATTTTTCACTATTCATTAAAAAATGAACTTTATTATAAAAATACCAAAATTTCATCCATAGTAAATTTTGATGTCCTGATTCTAAAGAAGAAATTTATTTTGTTAAATAGAACTTATAAAAGTGAAAAAATTATATTTAAAAAGGGTTCTCTATCAAAACCTAGTAAAACGACCTTTTAAAGAATATTAGAGTATTTATGCTTAAAATTGGATTCTTTATAATTTTAAGACTCTAAATTTTTTTGGATAAATGTAAAAACATTTAACAAACATGTATAATTATGTTGTAGTTAGTTCTATTCATTCATGTCAATACTACAGCTATGCATTAACTACCATTTCAAATAATAATAATATATTATTAGTGTGCAATGTAAGATTACAAAGAAACTCGTTGTTGCATATCGAGTACGCCATAGAACATAGAATCCCTTTTAAAGTAAAAATAATTTTAAATTAAAATATATTAATAAATATGAAAATGTCATATTCTTTATTTACCTGGGATGTTACATCTGACTTCCTTCGTACATGTTTGATCCTCCTGTATAATAATTGTAGGTTTATTATAAACCTATTATAGAACCATAATCATACATACAATACCATATATTATTTACTTTTAACCTTTTATCGCCATTTTATTTATAATTATTTATTTAAATCAATATTTGGGATGATAGCTGCTTCGTTTTTCATTTATATTTTAGTTCGGTGGTTTTTGTCCTTGTACTTTTAATACAGGTCCATAATCTTCAGAATTTTAATCATGATATAAATATAATATATATTAATTATATACATATTTAGATTCATCCATAAAATTTATAGATAGAAAAATGAATTACACCATTCATGGAGATGGTAGGTTGTACAAACGCATGAACACTATTTTCGTTTTTTTGACGGATGGAAAAAAAGAAAGATAAATAATATTTCAACTTTAAAAAACACTTATATATCATAGATATAATATACGTTAATTAAATATATCCTTATTACCATCCATTTTAAAATAAAATGAAACATTTATCACATCCCTTTGGAGACGCGGTAGTCCACACGTATGCATGAGCGACGTTATCATTTTCTAAATAATTGAAAGGTAGGGATGTAGATGTGATATTATAATTATAGAATTATAATTATGTCATAAATATAATATATAAAAATTAAATTCCTTTTTATATCTATCTTTGATAGGAGATGATGGAAAACCAATTACATCGGTTCGGGAGGTGGTAGTACACTGTACACTTGTTCAAAAATTTCGTTTCCCATTAGATGGAAGTGAAAATGGATATAGATTATAAAATTAACATAAAAACATGTTCATATGTGAGAGATAGTGATTTTATTATATCAACATAGTTGAATAATATTTTAAGGACATGGAAGAATAAATGAAACAAAAACACTCAATTAAGAACAATACATCTTCTTTTGACAACCTCTATAGGTTTTCCACATAATTATTCCTATGAGAGTTTTATAATAAAAAATATGGTATCTAGGATGTGTTAATGGGTTTAAGGAAGTTTTTTTTAAAATTATTGTTTTATCCAAAAGGCTTTTAAAGTCTGAATAAAAGAGGATAGGATATGTCCTTATAAAAGTGGGGAAGATGACCCACTTGGAAATTTCATAAAAGAATAAAAAATAATAAGGTCATTATTAAGCCAAATGATTCCAAATGGATATATATATTTAAATAAGATATAGGAAAATGTTTAAATATGTCTATACAAAATGATTTAGATAGGTTTATTTGGAAAACATACTCATATCTTTTGGTTTAACCCCCCTGTAAAACCGTTTTAACCTTAATCGTGGTAATTAATTTTTACTATTTTTTACTATTAATTATGACCAAAAATTAAGTTGAACATATTAAATAATATTAATTATTCTAATTAAATGTATGGAATCTATTTTACCAAATTGAATTCATGTAATTTGGATAATTTAATTTAAAATTAAACTATCACGTGTGATGAAAAGCGGTTTTCCATAAAAAAGTTTTCTTAAGTATAAAAGTTTTTTTATATAAAAATTCAACATAAAATTTATTAAAATGAACTAAATTGGATTAATAATTATATAATTGAACTAATTTTACTTTTAAAACCATTAATAAAATGAAATGTAACTTTGTAAATGCTTTAAATGTAAAGACATTTTTTAATAAAAATCAGTATTTTCACTATTCATCAAAAAATTAATCATTTAAGAAAATTATAAAATATTTACTCTATGATAATTTCAACATTATGATTTCAAAAATTAATATATTTTTTTAAAATAAATTTTATAAAAGTGTAAAAAAAATATTATTTTTTCAAAAAATGTAATAAAAACATTTTTGAGAAAAATGTATTTTTAAAACACATAAGGACCTTATTAAAAATTGAGTACTTATTTATCAACAAATTTTACTTATCTGAAACCTTTATATAATTTTTTAAAAAACATTATTCCTTTTTATACTACAAAATTTAATGTCTAGTTATAAAGGCCAAGTTTAAATAATAATATTTTAATAGTATATTGTGGTTTTTCAAAAGTCAGTGTTTTATGTAACACTAACTATTGAAGAAATTAAATTTATTTGAAAACGATTTCATAAAATATCAAGGTATTACATTATACCCCCTTAAAAAAATTCAACCTCAAAATTCCATCACAATTATACAAACAACTAAGGATACTTATGCTTCATCATATCGTCAGGTTCCCATGCAGCTTCCTCGAATTGGTGGTTTAACCACAAAACTTTGACCAGGTGAGTAGTCTTTTTTTGTAGAACTTTATTTCTATGGTCTAGAGTCTCCACCAATTGTTCCTAATAATAAATATCTTGTTCCAGTTTTATGACCTATGAGCTCAGTATATGTGAAGGATCATGTATGTACTTCCTCATGAGAGATATGTGTAATAAAACATGAACTTGAGAGAGATTTGGTGGAAGCATCAATCAATAAGATACCATCCCAACTCCATCAAGAATATTAAAGTGGATAATATACCTAGGAATCAAAAAAAATTTATTCTAGAATATCATAACTTTATTCTATAGATAAATTAGTAGAAACACCTTGTCACCAACGTCAAAATCCATACCCCATTGGTGATTATTAAAAACATTTATATTGACTTTTTAATTCTCATATATGTTTCTTAATAGATCTGACATCATCTATCATTTATTTTGAAAGCCCTGGGAAAAATATCATTATTTTTCTTAACTTCATTCCATCACGTTGGAGTTTTACATTCTTTCCATAGATCAATTTATAAGCAGTCATCTAAATGATCGAGTGAATGATATTATTGTATAAAAACATTACTAGAGGATGGTGTTTAACCCAACCACCTTTTAATTCAAGAGAATAATATCTTAACATATCCTCTAGGGTATTAATGGTTCTCTAAGATAGACCATAAGTCTGAGGGTGATAAGAAATTTTGAAACTTAACTCCATATCCAGATCTTTTTGAATGCTTTTCTAGAACTTCAAGGTAAACCTCAGATTCTGATCAGATACAATAGAATGTGGTACTCTATGAAACCTTACCACTTACTTAATATAAATTATAGTAATCTTATAACGATTGAATTATTGTATAATGTTAATGAACATTGATGACATCATAAGGTGATCAATTACAACACATATAACATTGTTCCCTTCAGAAATTTTAGGGGGTCCGATGATAAAATTTGGGGTGAATTTTTCCCATTTCCATTTTGGTATGGGTAATGGTTGAAACATTCCCTTATAATTATATCTCTCATCCTTAACATGCTGACATATCAAGTACCAATAAACATACTCTAAAATATCTCTCTTTATTTTGTCCCACTAGAAATAAACATTCAAATATCTATACATATTTTTACTTCTAGGGTGAATAGAAAATGATGAACTATGAGTTTTATCAAATAGATCCTTTAAATATGGTATTGAGGGGACACAAACACAATTCTTAGAATTTATTGTTCCATCACAGTCAAGGATAAAATCAGTAGGATTTTTCACCTTCTTATGTACATGTACATCTTCCTTATGTTACACTTTAATCCTTTCATGGATAGATGGTTGAACATTCATTTAAGAAAGATAATATTTCTCCCATTACCTCAATATTTCTAGATCCATCCTTTGTAAATATAGAAATATTGGTTCTTTTTTCAACCTTATCACATATAGGATAGCATAATCTTTTTGGTTCAAAGTATTTCTAACCTTGTTTTCTTTCCTAGGGTGGTAATGTATGGAGAAGTCATATTCTTTAGTTAGTTCCAACCATCTCCTCTATCACCTGATTAGCTATTCTTGAGAGAATGTATACTCTACACTTTTATGATTACTATATATGTCACACCTTTTTATGTAATTATAATTTCTTCATTTCTTTAATTAAAAAATTACCAAAGTTAAGTCTAAATAATGATTTGGGTCATTTAGATCATGAAAATTCAAATATTGTTAGAAATAAGTTATAACCATATCTTTATACACAATAATTCATATCATTCCATTCTTTGATGCATCACTAATGATCACAGACCCTTCTCCACTATAGGTTAGTGTAAGAATTGGTGCACTGACTAACCTTCTCTTCAGTTAATTTTAATTTTCCTCACATTAATTTATCCAAAGGAAATTGGACCCCTTATAAGTTAACATGGTGAGTGGATTTGATAGATATGAAAAATTATCCACAAAGAGTAGATAATATCCATCCAAACAAAGAAAATTCTAATCTCAGTCATAAATTTTGGTCTAGACCAATGTCCAATAACTTTTTTTCTTTGATGGATCCACTGATATACCCTATCTTGAGATTATATGACCCAAAAATAAAACCTTTTGTATCCAAAATTCATAGTTTGTAAATTTTTTATATAGCTTATAATTCCTTAAGGTCTCGAGTATAATCCTCAAGTGATATTTATTCTCTTCCTTTTTCTTTTAATATTTATGAAAATTGTCTATAAAGGCTACCAAAAACTAATCAAGGTAATCTCTAAAGACTCTATTAGTTAAATACATGAATATAGTGGATGAATTAGAAATCCCAAATGACATCACTATAACTTCATAGTGTCTACACCATGTATAGAATGTTGTATTGGGTATACTCTCTTTCTTGAACATCAATTGATGATATCTATAATGAATCTCAATCTTGGAAAAGAATTGAGATACACACAATTTATCATAAAAATCATCAATTCGGGGTAAAGGATACTTTTTCTTGATGTTGATATTTTCAAGTTCCTGAAAATAAATACAGAGTCTCATTGATCAATCTTTCTTATTAACAAAAATAATAAGTGCATCCCATGGTGACTAACTTAGTTTAATAAATACATTTCCAAGATTATATTACAGTTTCTTATTGAATTATTTAAATTCAATTGGGTCCATTCTAAATGTATCCTTTAAGATAGGTGTAGCACCATGTATGAGTTATATTGAAACCTCAACTTCTTCATTTAGAGAAAGACCAGGAAAATTATATAGAAATACATTGAGAAACTCCCACACAACATTCATATCTTTGAAATTGATTTTATCCATAAATATCTGAGATAAAAAACCCTTTTGAATAAAAATAAAAACCCATATAAGGTATGTTATTTACCTCTGATGTTCATATTTATCATCACATGGATAGTTGATCATAGATTCGTTTGGAATATCAAATGTAACTTCCCTTCCTTTTAAATTGATGTTAAATTTATTTAGAGAAATCCAATCTATACATAATACAACATCAAAATAAACTAGAGGGATAATAACAAGATTTATAGGAAGTTCATTTCCAAAAACATCAATTGGAGAAGAATCATAGACTGAAGATTTGTTCATCGTGCCATTAGGGGTTTTCACTGCTAATTAAACATCTAATTATAGAGGTGGTATTATGACACCATTATAAAATTCTTCAAATATAATAGAGTGAGTAGATCCATAATAAAATAAGACATTAATAATTATAAATTGGACTGTAAGTTTACCTTTCACCATGTCATCATCGTACCCCTCATCATAAATAGTGATCTCATGGGATTTCAATTTTTCTCTGGGATTAAGAGTCTTCTAATGTATATCATCATTATTAGCCTTTGGGTTTGAGCACTTATTAAAATAATTACCATACTCCTTGTATTTAAAACATTGGGGTGTTGGTGGTTCATTAGGTGGTGCTTTTTCTCCATCATTACTAACTTCTTATTCCCATCACTTCAACATTAAATTACTTATTAACCATATTTTCCACATATAAAATATTTACCAGTTCCCTTAAGATAAGTTGATCTATGTTTCCTTTCAAACTTTGATCATAAAGTATGGATCATGTTCTTCTCTTCATGGTTATTAGAATTTCCATTCCATTCCATTTTACTTTTCATATCAAAATCATGAGATTTATGGGTAACTCTAATATCCATTTCCACCATGATAGTACATTGAATGATTTCTTTATATCTATTAATGTTCCTTATAGCTAACACCCTTCAGATAATTGGTTTCAATCCACTGAATAATCAATCAAAATCACTATCATGTTGGATAATAATTCTAGAATCACACCTCACAAGTCTTGTAAAATTTACCTCATAGGTATTGACAGATTTATCATTCATATTATTTAGCTCAAGTAATTTCTTCTCTATTTTTGTATGAAAAATATGAGGAAATAAATTATTGAGAAAAAATATCCTAAACTCATCCAACTCCATGAATTCATTTTTTTCATATTTCCTCATATTCTTTATAGGAGACCACTATTGATATTCTTTGCGTTACAAATGATAGAAAACCAAAAATCCTTCATCATATTTTGAAAATTGGAGAATAGAAAATATATTTTGATTGGTAGTAATCTATTTCTCTAAAACTAGTGGAATAGTGTAACCACTAAAATAAAATGGGTGTGGCCTCATTAAGGACTCAATGAAGAATTATTCCCTCCTTTAGTTATTTTTAATCTTAGTGTGATTCATAGTTTGATAAATTTGTGTAAGCATAGAAATGATATTTTTATTCTATATCCCATAAAATTTGATTAATTATGAGGAAAATAATTTCATTGTACATCACATTCAACATTAACATGATTCCTTAGAGGTACGTCCATTGACTAAAACCAAAAAATAATATATGAGTAACAATAATCATAGTGGGAAACCACATAATCATGAAAAATAATTTGAAGGATACATAAATTAGGACTCCTTTTAAATATATGGTACATTAGGTTTTACCTTGGTCCTTCATGATCATAATAAATTCAAATCCTTCAACATAGTTTGTAAAAAAATGTGAATTAACCAAGCATATCCCTTGGGAGTGTAAGACCAGGTGAACGGTAAGGGCACACTCACCATGCACCAAAATAATGGATGAGATATACTCAACCAACTTTTTTGGGGTTATTACCCCTAGATGCATAAATTAAAAAATGAATTCCACTTAAAGTATCTATACATGGATGTTTTTCTAGGAAAATCACACTCCTTTGTTTACTATAATTGAGGATGTTCTTCTATAATTACGATTATCCTAGGGGTTCTCACTAATTTTTTCTCATCCTTTTTTCCAAAGGGTAACTAAACCTTTCTAAGATAATAAATTTAGTGACCCGTAATTTTCATACATAGATATCACATCATAATATGAGTATTAATGACATAACATAACAATATATTCAAGAATCATATAGTTATTGTGCCGTTGTAGAATTTGATACATAAAAAACATGTCCATAAGTGAACTACATCATATCCTACTATGTTATTCATAACTAGTACCATTCTTTTTCATATCATACATAATAACTTTCTATATAACTTAGGGAAGAGAAACATAATAAAGGGTGAGATCTGATAATCAATAAGGGTAAAAAAGGTAGATACCAATGATCACTTAAACATAACATAAGAATAAGGGTATGATAACATGATAATAACATTTTGAAAATTATACCATACAGACCATAGAATATAATATTGAGTCATGGAAGAAGACTTGTAATTTTTTAATGCATAAATCATAAAGGATTCAAATAACATGAACCATAATAGCATAACATTTTCAAAATACATGAGTTTATAGTATACACGTAAACATAAAAAATAATTTTATTAGTATTAAAGGATCATTTCCAAGACTATGATAGTGGATTGGGTTCACTCCCCAAACCATCATGATAGTCAAGGTTCACTCTGATGATTATCATAGTGGACATAGACCCTTACTGAACTGGGTTCACTTCATATTCCAATACTATTTATCTTATGATATATCCTTCTTTAATAAATAAATTGGAGGGATATATAATTATGATCCCACTCTTCACGTAATTAGAATCATTCATATGTGTTCTAAAAGAAAAAAAAATATTCATCATATCATAAATTGTGAAAATTAAAAGGGTTTCATAAACATTTCTTCATGGAATAACCCATGGAAAGGAAATAAGTTTCATAAACATTTCATCCACTAATCAAAGCATAACCTAGGGAAAATGAGAGAGTTTCAAAAAAATATTTTCATAATAATAATAAACCATATAAAAAAGAATAATTATGGTATTATTAGGTCATATCTCATATATATAATAAGTAAAACCAAGGTTTGTAGTCTATTATGAATATAAATACCATTAAAATATCATTAAACCATTCTTAAGAAAAATAAGCTTTCTACTTTGAAAATTACTTTTTAAAACTAATAAATAACAAAATATGGAGAAAAATTACTTTATTTGAAAAATAAATTTTAAACATATAAATTAATATTTATATCATTTAATGTTCATGGTGTCAAGAAATTTCTCTTATGTTTTACAAGATAAAAGAAAACATTCCTTTCACACTTTGGTAAAAAGTCAAAAAACACATTGTTTTGAAAAAAACAAGAAGATTCCTTTTAAAATATTTTATAAAAATTAAATAACAGGTAAAAATAACTTTAAAAAATAATAATATAATTTTAAAAACATTATTGAAAATATCTTAAAGAAAATGTGGACATAGAAGAGAAAGGGTTTTTGACCAAAGAGAGAATTAAAGTCGGATTTCCATTAAAATATTCTTTCATTATCCTAAATTATTAAAGAGATAAAAATGAGATTAAAAACATGTATTATTAAGAAATAACTATATTATAATAAAATTATTAATTTTATTGAGAGTTATATCATAATATTTCTTCATCGAAAACTTAATCATAAACAATTTTGATGAATAATATGATTGTAATATAAAACCCTTTCCACTTTGGTAACTTTTTAATCATAAGACCCATTGGATAATAACGTAAAATAAAACATTAAATATCATTAAAATAATTTGATTCATGATATTAAATTTAAAAGTTGAATTATATAAACCACCCAAAATAAATGAGTGGTGAATATGGAATATGTCTCCCAAAAATAAAAGTGAGATGAGAAAACCTTACCTTAGGACTCACTTCCTTCGTACATGTTAAAACATTTTATATAATAAATATATGTTTATTATAGAACCATAATAATATATATAATACCTTATATTATTTATTTATAAACTTTTTTCACATGTTTATTATCAATTTTGTTTTTAAAATAATTATTTCAGGTGATAACTGCTTCATTTTTCATGTATGTTTTTGTTTAGTAATATAAGTCCTTGTAATTTGATCATGGTTCCATAATATAGATAATTTTAATAATGATATAAATATAATATATATTCATTATATACATAATTATATACATCCATAAAATTTATAGATTGGAAATTAATTAAAATGTTCATGGAGACGGTAGGTCGTACGTACGTATGAACACTCTTTTCATTTTTCAAAGGATGAAAAAAAGAAAGGTAAATAATATTTAAAATTTATATAATAATTTATATATCATATATATAATATATAATCATTAAATATATCTTTTTTACCATCCATTTCAAAAAAAATGAAAAATCAATCGCATCGCTTTGTGGAGGCGGTAGTCCACACGTATACATGAGCGACATTATCATTTTACAACAGATTAGAACATAAGAAGTTATATGTGATGTTATAATTATATAAGTATAATTATTTAATAAATATAATACATAAAAATTAAACCCATAATTATTCCAACTGTGATAGGTGGTGATGGAAAATTAATTACATCGGCTCGTGTGGCAGTAGTCCTCCGTACACAAGTTCAACAGTTTTGTTTCACATTTGATGGAAGAGGATATGGATATAGATTATTTAATTAACATAATAACATATAATTATGTGTTAAATATTTATGTTATTATATTATTATTTTTGAATAAAATTTAAAGTAGGTTTAAGAATAAATAAAACAAGAATTCTTGGTTAATAACAACACATATTCTTCTAAAAACCTCTTTAAACTATTGGGAAAACGCCTATACCAACTATTTAGAACCATTGGAATAGGACCCAAAACCATTGGTATAGGATATTCCAATGGTTTGGGTTTTTTTGTATTGTATGTAATTTATATAGACCTATAAAAATGGTATTTAAAACTTTTGGTATAGGTAATTCAAAAAAAACCTCAACTGGTTTTAAATCTCAGACTTGTGATTTATATCTCAACGACCTAACCACTAAGATACAATGATTTTTTGAAACATAATATGATAAATATGTATATTTTTATTTATAATTAAATTAATTCATTATGTATTCAATGTTATTATGTAAAATAATCTATTAAAAATAAAAATACCAAAATCAACGGTTTGGAAAACCATTGGTATATGTATTTTGAATTTTGGGACCTTTACCAATGGTTTTTTCAAAAACATTGGTAGTGGGTAATTAAATAGATTCTATACCAACATTTTTATCCAAACCATTGGTATATGGTCATTTTATTGAAGCTATACCAATTATCTTTCCAGACCATTGGTATATGGTCATTTTATGGTACCTATACCAATGGTTAGGCCAAAACCGTTGGTATAGGTCCAGTTTCTTATACTGTTATGTTTCGACCAAATGACTTAATAAGAGGGTTTTCTAATAAAAAAAGTACTCTAAGACATGGAAAGTAATTTAAGGAATTGTTTTTGGAAAGTATTGGTTGATCCAAAAGGCTGTTTAATTGTGAATAAAAAATTATAGGAGATGTTATTTTATAAATGGGGGAAAGGACCCACTTGGAAATTTCTTAAAAGAATACAAAATGATAAAGTCATTCCCATGAAAAATAATTCAAAATGTATAGATATTTTAAGTTATGATATGATAAATTCACATTATGTCCATAAAATAGGATATAAAGAATTTTATTTGGAAAACAGACCCTTATCTTTTGGTTTAACCCCAAATAAACTCATTTTAACTTTAACCATGGTAATTAATTTTTACTGTTTTTACTATTAATTATGACCAAAGATTAATTTTAACTTATTACCTAATAATTATTATTATAATTCCAAATATGGAATCTATTTGAAAAATTAAATTAATAAAATTGGTAAAATTTAATTTAAAATGAAAACCATAAGCACAATGAAAAGCGATTTTCTAAAGAAAAAGGTTTCTTAAGGATAAAACGTTTTTATATCAAAATTAACCACAAACTTGATTCCAATTAACAAAATTGTATTATTAATATTTTTTTTATATATTTTACTTTTAAAACCATTTTAAAAAAAATGGAACTTTGGAAATTCTTTAAACAAAAATAAGTTTTTTAATAAAAATCAATGTTGTTCACTATTCATTGACAAATAAATCTTTTCAGAAAATTATAAAAAATAAAATCAAATATAATTTTAAAATTATTATTTAAAAAATTAAGTTCTTTTTTCTTAATACATTTTCTAAATGTTTCAAAAATTAATTATTTTATTTTCTCAAAAAAATTATCAAAAACCATTTTTTGGGATAAATATATATAAAACATAATGACTATTAAAAATTGAGTACTTATTTATCAATATATTTTATTTATATAAAAAATATATATATTCTTTTAAAATGTGGTTATTCATATACATACCCTAGAATTTAATAGGTAGGTTATAACTATCTTGTTTATATAATAATATTTTAATAGGATATTTCATTTCATTAAAATTTGGTGTTGCAGGTAATGTAAGATATTGAATAAATTAAATTTATTTGAAAAAATATATTTCCTAAAATCTCAAATGTTACAGGGAAACTGTGTGAGCTGAATTTGGTATGTAATTTAAACAAGGTGGGGTTCCTTGGACATAGTTATTTAGGGCCCTACGTGATCTAATTCATGGATATTTAATTTTGGTGAGCCTACTAAGAAATGTGATATTGGTTTTGGGTTAGAGACCTTGGAAAGCATCATGCATAATACTTCATTGTGCCTATATTTTAAATTGGTATACCTTGGTATTAGTTTAATTCTAGAATTAATAGATAAATAATCAATCTTAAATATTTTATATACAAGGTTTCGGAGACCCTAAACATTTTTTCCTTTTCAAATTGTGGGTCTAGGTCGACATCCCTATCATGTTTGTACTGAGGATGTTTAGTAGGACGTGCCAATATATTTCCATAGTAATATAGTAAAATATGTAAGAAATTTTATGAGGATACTTTGAGGGTTTTAGTTCTACATTCTACAGAAGTATGGGAGCTAAATTTTAGACTTAGTGGTTGTGGACTAGTTGGAGGAGGTGGATATAACCTTCATCTCAAATTATTATTTGAAGGAGAACTAGGTTTCACTAACAGTGAAGATGTTGTGTAGAGAAGAGAGGAAATGGTGGTTCTTATTCCCTAGGAATCATGAGGATTTTAAAATCTCATGGGATATGTTCTAAGACTAGTTTTGATAATAGTTGATTTCCTCGATTGCAAAGGCAACTGGTCGCCATGAGATTCTTACCATTCTAATGGGGAGCTTCGTTATGCGAAAGTTTGGGATATATTTTTTGACCCTTGTTCTCTATAATTTGGAGTTGTTTCTATATGATGGGTGCAGGCCAAGGTACTTCAAGGAAACTTTTATCTAGAGATCCAATTATAACAAACACTATTTAGGTTGTCAACTAATCTTGAGGAGTTATATAGAGAAGATTTCATTGAGAGGAATTTTTCCTAAACTAAATCGTCATGAGAGGGGAGTTATAGAGATTTTTTGTGTAGTACATCTATGGTACAGGGTTCCAAGTTTCCTGGATAGATGATATTTCAGATAGTTAGGGTAGGTCCCAGCCTTCACCATGTCATTTATCTAGGTTTGGAATTCCTTATGACCATTCTTAGGGATCAAAAACATGTTTTACTTGTGGAGTTCATTTTCATCAGTGATGAGAGTGCCTGAACATTCTGAGTAAGAATCGTGTTATAGGTCTTCCACTTTTTTTTCCTCCATTGAGGTAATTTCAACTAAGGCAGTAGCAGTAGGGTGCTCTATCTTGGTATTAACAATGATGAGATGGGGTAGGTAGAGGATATTCTTGATATGTTCATCATCTTTATAGTTTAGATTTTGGCAATAAAGGTGGTCTACATCAGGGTAAGAGATATCATAAAGTAGGTTATGGTCAGTTGTATGCTTTATAGTTTCTAGCACCAGATAATCCATGCATTTTTAACAGTACCATTTTCTTGTTCTCTACTTGGGGGAATAATTTTATTAATTCATTTGGGATGAACTCCATCATACCAATTCCCTAGTTCAATATTTGGGACTTTAGTTAGAGATATTTTTGGTTCCCTTGGAATTGACCACACTAATTATAGTTTGATCTTATATGTATGAAATTTTTAGAGATTTTGATCTAGTACTGGGGAAACAATACTCTTTGGGAGATTCCTATGTTTATGGATACATCCATATGACATCAAAGTTAGCATGGAATTGTTTTATTTAATGTAAATTATTACAAATTTCTTCCGGAGAAAAAATTTATTCGATATTGCTGACAGAGAGTCATCCATGTTTTTTTGAGATAGTAACCCTAAGATAGGTCGGAGACACGTTTTTTCGTTGTCTTACTTGATGGAAAAGATAATGATAAGTGTTTAATAGGTTTATATGATGGTTTTTTCTAGGGTTATCAGAGATTAACATGATTTCTACCATAAGTTGGTTGTGGCATTACCCCCTTGATGGGTGATAAAGTTCAGAATAAATCTATAGTCAAGTGATTCTTTAATCTCGATGTCTCGGTATAATATGACACATTTTTAGTTGTGACATATATGTGTATAACTCGATAATCTATTTCAATATGGATTTTTTTTCCTGAGCATGTCACCTTGGGGTACACCATTTTTGTTCATAATGAAGGCCGATGGAATTTTACGCCTCTGTATTGATTATCATCACTTAAATCATGTGATAGTGAAGAACCATTATCTAAATCTAGGGATTTATGATTAATTTAACTATTTGAAAGGATATAGTTGGTTCTCAAAGATCTATCGGTGGTATAGATATCATCAGATGCTGGTGAAAGATGAGGATATTTTGAATATCTCTTTCTAGTGCCATTATGGAAATTATGAGTTTTGTGTGAGGTTGTTTAGTGTGATGAACTCTCTATCTATGTTCATGGGTTTGATGAACATAGTGTATTGATAATTCTTAGGTCAATTCATGGTGTTTTTCATCGATAAAATCCTTATGTACTCTACATCCAAGGAGGAGCACATAGATCATTTTCGTGTCATTTTAAGAGTTCATCATCACCATCTATTCTAGAAGTCATCAAAGTGTGTGTTCTGGGATCATAATGTACATTTCTTGGGGAATGTTGTATCCCAAAATGGTGTAGCTGTGAATCCTTTTAAGATCAAGGAATTCATTTCTTTGGTATCCCCCAATATAGTTGTAGAGGAGTGGAGTTTACATGGTATTGTAGTCTATTGTATGAGGTTCATAAGTGATTTATCTTAGGTTAAAAATCTTATAACATCCTTGAATATAAAGGATTGGGAATTCTTGTGAACTAATCAGTGTCAAGAATATTTTTTATACCTAAATTAGAAGTTGTTCAGCACTTCAGCCCTTCATTTTCCAGAAGAGGGATTTCAGTTCAACGTTTTCTTTGACTCTTCATGTCTTAGTTTATGAAGTGTACTAATGCATCAAAGACCAGTTTTTTCTTATGGATCTCAGAAGTCAAATCCTCATGAGCATAAATATTCACCCATGATCTTGAGTTAGAAGTATTTTTGTTTTCCTTGAAGTTGTGATGACATTACCTCATGAGTGAGCATTTGTTGGTTTTTATCAGTCATAAGATCTTGAGGTATGTATTCTCCCAGGGTAACCTAAACCTATGATAGTGATGGTGTATGGAGTTCTTGTAGTATTATGTCTATAATATTTATTATACACTAGATAAGGGTAATGTTATATATGGTGTTCTAAGGAAGTAATGCAATGATGTTGTACATGATTCTAGAGATTCTTAAAGAGTAATGGAAGATCTATTAGTGATTAATATTGATATGGGAGTGGTCGGTGACATAGATTATCTTTTTTATATGACAGTGAAGTTGTCTTTTTTTAGGGTATAGGAGTCCTAGCTGGGAGACTCTGAGGTGGAGGTCTGGAGAGAACTAGTTTTCTTTTTTGATTCCCTTGAAGGTTTTTCTAAGGATGAACAACACCATGTGTTATTCTAGGGGAGTATTTTCATACATTTATCGATGCATGTTGTGATTATTCATGAGTTAAATTTATTAACTATAGATTCACATCATGAGGTGAAAAAGATATACCAACCTATGAGAGTTTAGTTTTGGTGTCTTGGGTTAAAGTATTCAGTTACAGTTTTTGTGTCTTGATTTTTGGTTTTCTAGAAGGTGAAGGCTAAGCACCATATTTCTGGTGGTTTTATACAATCATTGGATATTCCTTAGTGTAAGTTGGAGGACATATTGATAGAATAAATTACCAGTTTACCTCGTTTTCAAAGAGGGTATGATGTTATATGGTTGATAGTGGTCTGATAGATGAAATCATCTCACTTTATAGTAATCATGAAGTCAATATCATTAGAGTTTTTTTAGGAAGTACCTAGAGAAGGTTGTCAAAATCTACAGAGTCCTGAGGATGATTATCTCTAACCATGATCCTTATTTAAACTTCAAGGATTAGAGTGGTCTCCAACATGATCTTGGCTCTTGGTTATTACTTTGAACCACTTTTCATATACATATGCACATCCAAACATTGCAGAATATCCAGAATCTTAAAGAAATGTTGCGTACTTTTTCTTAGATTTTGGAGGATCGTGGTTGAGGTACCATACTTTAGTCAAGTATTTTTTACAAAAATAGTTTTAACTCCACCATAGATGTGGAATAACTTGAAACATTATATGAACAAACATCTCATTCTACTTTATCCTGAACTTGGGTTTGAGAATCAAAAATTATATGGCTGGAACTAGTGAAAATATAAAAAATATAGATCAGGTGATTCATGAGAGGATGAAGGTAGCACATGATAATCCCAAGTATTATGTTGAAAATAGGAAGATACCTCTAGAGTTTGACTTTGGAGATCATCTATTCATGAATGTGACTCCTCTTCATGGGAAGTGAATGTTCATTCATGGGAGTAAGATTTCCCCATAGTTGTTAGTTCTTTCAAGGTGTTCGATCATGTTGGAATCATGGAATATCTCATAAAACTTTCCCCATATATGTGAAAGATACATGATTTATTCCATGTGTTTCACATTCACAATTATCTTTATAACAACTCCCACATCATTTATTGAGGCAAGATCGATGTTCATAATGATTCATCCCATGAGGATCAACCTGTAGAAATCCTGAACTTCCAGTCAAAGGTGTTTCATGGGTATGTTATTGTAGAGACCCGAAGCTTATAGTACATGGACATTACATTACATTTGCGGAATACTTAGTACATAACAAAAACACACACACAAGGATCGTAATAGTTTAGTGTCTTTGGAAACTCGGAACGTAATCTTCTAATCCTGGTGAAAGATCTTCAAAATCTCCCACAAAGATCTTCCTTTTTTTTTACCTAAAACCTTTCTTTATATCCTGGGGAAAAGAAAACATAAAAGGGTGAGCTCAAATGCTCAGTAAGGGTAAACAAAAGAAATATCATTCACGTAATTTTCATAAGAACATAACATTTTTGGAAATCTTAACCTGCAAAAGAGAGCATAATTTCATAACATGGGATAAATCATAGTAGTGAAAATGAAATCATAACTTAAAACATTACTCATTGTGGCATACACACATAATCATAGAGAATCATTTCTTGTTAGTCAAGACTCATTGCCAAGACTATCTTAAAGGACAAAGTCCCTTTCTGAATCGAGTAATCCTCGTTTCAGTCCTGTTTCACTGAACCGGTATAACCTACCATTCCAGCCATGTCTATCTCATGAGATATGAAATCTTTACCCAATGCATTGGAGGGAGATATAGGTCCCACCCATCTTATAATGAATCCTTTCTTATGTGTGCCACAAAATCATAAAACATACATCATCGCATAACACATGTAACAAAAATGGGATTCTGGAAACATCATGACATCATAAATCAATTCATATAAGATAAAGGAATTCATAAACATAATTCCATCACAACATAGTCAAATCAATGTAAAAAATATGGATATAAACAGAACCCTTTATTATCTTAGATGGAAAATAATTTTGATAAAACACTTGAATTGAATTCTTGAGGAAAATATCCTTTCTTCTTCAAAATCAATTTCTTTTCACAAAACATCATGCAATTTTAAAAGAAAGAGATTTTATTGAAAATAGTCATGAAATCTTTTAGAGGAAGCTTCATGAAAATAAGGCTTTATAAAACAGTAGAAATCCGTTCGTGCCGTATAAGTTAAAAAAACATTCTTCGTACTTTTGTCGGAAAAGTCAAAAAGTACCTCGTACGAAAAAATGACAAAAGATTCCTTTCATATTCTTTACTAAAAACTCACCTAAGGGTAAAATTGGATTTAAACTATTGTAGGTGGATGGAAATAATATTACATATTGAGGGAACATGGATGTGGATGATAAAATACACCCCAGTAAATACTTACGAATAAACAATCTCGGATAAAAAATGAGATTGTGATATTTTCCCTTACCTTAGGTCCAATTTGCTTCTTATGTGTCCGAACCTCCTGTATAATGATTTAAATAATGTCATTGACTTATTAAAGAATCATATTCATTGTTATGATATCATATATGGTTTACTTATGACATTATATTACCCGTTCTTTTGTAAATTCCATGTTAAAGAAGCGTTTTGGGTAAAATCGTTTCATTTATCGTAGGTGTTTTGACTTGTTGTTCTTGACATCATTATTACTTATATCATGATTTACTTACTTCCATAATATAAAATATGATTTATATATCATATATATTCAGTATATATATATATAATAGGTAGATAAATAAAATGAAAAACACCGTTCATGGAGACGGTAGTCCGTACGTACGCATGAACGTTGTTTTCCTTTCCTTATTGTCTTGAAATGGAAGTAAGTAGATGACATACATATGTATATATATAAATAAATCCAGTAGCTTTATAATGTAATATATTTCATTATTATTTCTTATATATATATTATAATCATTCTTAAATGGTTAACATGGAGAATGAATCTCATCGCGTCGTGGAGACGGTAGTCCGTACGTACGCACGAGCGATGATATCATTTCTATAAATATTGAATTGAATTGGTGTGGATTATAAAATATATCAGAATCAATATGATGTTGTAATAACTATGTATAGTTATTCTTTACACCATTATACCCATCCATGTAAGGTGGTGGTGGAAAATAGATTACACCACGGCGTGGAGACGGTATTCCGTACGTACGCACGCGCGGTGATTTCTTTTTCCGTAGGATGGATAGATGGTGAAATAGGGTTGTTTCATACTTATAATAACATATCAGTATATGATTGATACTGATGTTATTATTTCATAATGAAACAACCTAAGAAGAAGAAGTGGAAGAAGAAATAAAGATGAAAGAATTGGTAACGGTAATTACCTCTTCTTTGAAGCGCCTTTTGGAGACCTCCTCTTAGGGAACTAAAATTCGTCTTTGAGTAAGACCAGAACCTCTAGGATGTTGCTAGGGAAGTGGAGAAGAGATTTTGGCAGGGGTTGGCCGAGCTTGAGTGCTCAAATTGGTGTGAGGAGGAGGGGGAGGAGGTGTCCTTTTATAAGGGAGGAGAGGGGCACCTTAGGAATACCTCAAAATATTATTTTATATTAAAGTCAAAATCGGTTTATAATGGTTCCAAAGGGTCTTATTTCGAAGCTAAAGTGGGGATGGGTCGAAATCCTATCAACCAATAGGATTTAGACAAGTTTAGGGTATTATTTTAACCTTATCAATTAGATTTAACTCTAAGTTAAATAATTTAACTTTTACCGTGTCTTTTTGTTTTCTTTCACTATATGGTTAATAAACTTACTATAACATGCCAAACGAACCCCAAATTGTATATTATTAATACATATATCCTTATCTAAGTCATTTGGCCGAACCTTAGATTTTTAGGAATAAAATAACAGTTAATAATATAATATTTGATTTAAAAACTATTTTGTGTCAATTTTGACACTATTTGATATATGATTTTTGTGAAAGTCATAACAGAATTATATGTTCGAACCAAGTTGATTAAATCAACACTAATATATCATAGTAACCTATAAAATTAGTGGAATTCATAAAAAATCTCAAATTACATTTATTTTGGTGCTTATAACATCAATTATGTCAATATTTCATTAAAAAGATAATTACTACATCATTGTTGTGTCATAAATAAATTAAATTATTTGATGTCTAAAAATTACAAATAAAATACCATAATGTAGGAAATCTTTTTAGCTTTCTAATGAATATTTACAATCGAATTTATCTTATGTATAACACCATATTAAAAATGATTTACTTATTAAACTTTGATTTTAACTATTTTAACCCTTCTTTAAATAAATTAATAATAAATGTCCTAATCTAATCCAAGTGGGCCTAAATGGTCATATTTTATTCCTAAGTTTGTTTTTGGTCGAAATACACTTGTTCAATAGAATTAGGACATGTGTTAGGGTAATAATAATATCATCTTTACCCATAATTACCCTATTTACTTTTAACCGTGGTAAAAAAAAAGTAAAAAGTTACTATTCACCAAAAATTATTTTCATCTCATTGAACCACATTTTAGTCCTTGATATTAACCGTGTCTGTCGGATTTTCGAAATTCCATTCACAGAAGCGGTAAAATTAAGTTTTATGCAAAATTCAGTTTTTAACCTACCACTTAGTGGTTTCACTATTCATCAAAAATTGAAGGTTTTCAGAAAAATGCCAAAATTTCATCCTAAGCTATATTTCATATTCCGAATTCAAAAATGAAATCTATTTAACCAAATTCATAACATAGAAGTTGCATTAATTAATTTTATAATTAAATCCCGCTGTTAAAACAAATAGCGTGTTTTTAAGAAACAATATCTATCAAAAGATTGACACTTGATTATGTCTGGTTTAAATGTGAAATTACATTCAATGAACAAAATTGTATTAAATTGTAAAAATATATTCTAAATATACTTTAAAATCACTCAAATTAATAATTTATCATTATTAATTATTTCTATTAAAAAAGTTGTTTTTAATTAAAATTTAGTCATTTTCACTATTCATCAAAATATGAAAGTTATCCGAAAAGTACCAAAATTTCACCTTAGGCTATATTCGATACTCCGAATCCAAAAATAAAGTTCATTTTGAAAAATAAGATTTACTGGATTTCAAAAAGTGGTTATTACTATTCATAACGGCTAGTTTTAATAATATTTTTATAGCATATCGTTGTTTAGTGAAACTCGGTATTGCGTACTACACACGCTATCGAGGAAGGTCGCGATTGCGTGTAATGCAAGTCAAGTCAAGGATGTGTGTTGTGCAAGCTCCTTTTGGTGTAGCGTACAACACAAAACATTAATAAAATTAAAAAGAATATTTCTTTATAAAATCTTGGGCTGTTACATTCTACCCCCCTTAAAATGAATTTCGCCCTCGAAATTCGTCGGGGTTATAAATGGTTTACTATTCGAAAGTTTCTTTAATAGAAACCCACATCGTAAAAAGGAATATCAAAACCAATCTTTAAAAACAAAAGTATGAAACGTAACGGTTACCCAAATAAACTAATCACTGGGTTTCCACATAGGTGAAAATATGGATATGGAAGAGAAATCTAACCATCATGTTCTGATGGAGAGTGGTAGAGAACATGGCTATGGAAAAGCCAGTAATCACAAATCCATAAATTTGTGATGATCTAAGGTACCATCTGATTCATCAGGTATAAGATCACTAGGACAACATTTTTGGTTTTCAAGATCATCTCCCTAAAGTTGAAAATTTGAATTAGAATAAATACTTACTTTATTTTGGTACAATCTCACTGTTGTTCGTGCCTTGAACAATTTCCACTTCATTTCTTAAATAAATGAAGTTGAATTTGTTATTCGTGAAGTGTTAGCAGATCATGTGATAGAATGACTGTTCATTCCATCTGTCTCAAAAGGTTAGCAAAATCTATATACATAAGTCGATCTATAGTGGGATTAATCATATATGGTTCCTAAAATGGACTTATACTTCATATATCATACTGCTTAATATAATAAAACTAGTTTCTACTAAACAGGGACTTCCTGTAGGTCAGTGGTAGGCGATAAAGGCCAGTCGCACTTCGGTTGTGGGTTCGATTCCCACAGCCTTGTCCGAAGCGATGGGTTGTCGCCCGTCCTGCAGGTTGTCCCTTTTTCTAAAACTACTTTACTATAACATCCCATCAATAATATCGAAAATCTTCTATCCTTAAACAATACTAACTTATGCTCAACATAATCCAGTCTAATCTTTAGGCTTATACATAATACTGCAGTCCACTCTCATAATATAGTGAAAACGATTACCAGAGATTTAATACCATCGTTGATCCCCATATATCATAAGATATATCTTGTTGGTCACATTCCAAACATTTAAAGGCCTTAATCTTGTACTCTCTTGAATACCCATTGAACCTTAGTGAAAACTTGAATGCAGTTAAAAGTTAACACTTTTCACATACCGAAATCTTCAAAATTCTATATACTCAAACCATGATATCACTTAGTCCTTATATCAATCATGAGCTCATTAATACTGTCAAATATTTCATTTTCTCATTTTCCCTTCATTATGCGCATATCATCTTTTTTCCAAAAATACCTCAATCACTTCGAATACCACATTAGAGCAATACATAAATATTCCAATACACCATAAAAGTACCTCAACAACATTATTCTTGAATACCAATACATAAACACTTCAGTCCATCCACTTCAATGACTGTCCTGGAATAAGTCCTTCCTTGATTTAGAAGTATCTTTTTAGGTCAGGGCATTGAGTTGGGTAATGCCCATGTTCTCCACAAATAAGACATTGAACTCCATAACAATCTGTCACTCTATGACCCTTTTCTCCACACAGATAACATCGGTCCCTCCATTTGAGGTATTCCTCAAGGTTCTTCTTCTCTTCTTTAGAAATCTCAATCTTCCTTTCTTTATGCTCCTCAACATGCGAACATGCATAATAGTTTATCTTCCTCTTCTTTGATGAATTAGTCATACCACTAAATTTCACCTTGTTAATCATATATCGCGATGACTGATTCGGCATAATCACAATATCTTTATCTCTAGGCATCACACAATTTTGTTGCTCATAGTCACAAATTTGTCCATTGGATTCAATGTTAACCGAATTCCTTCTGGTTCCCTCCATTAACTAAAACACAAAAAGAATTTTGTGAGAGGTGAAATCATGCTAGGGAAGACAACATAGTAAAGGGAGAGCACCCTCAATATCTAACATCTTAGGTTAAATTCTAAGATCGTTACCGTAGTTCTAGAACTATATCCTATACGTATACTTATCCTTAGGGACATCCCTAGACATACCTTAGAAATATCTCTAGGGATCTCACTAACGTTTTCGCGTCCTAGTTTCCAAAGGTTGACTAAACCTTTCCTCTGATACCAACTGTAGAGACCCGAAGCTTATCGTACATGGACATTACATTACATTTGCGGAATACTTAGTACATAACAAAAACACACACACAAGGATCGTAATAGTTTAGTGTCTTTGGAAACTCGGAACGTAATCTTCTAATCCTGGTGAAAGATCTTCAAAATCTCCCACAAAGATCTTACTTTTTTTTTACCTAAAACCTTTCTTTATATCCTGGGGAAAAGAAAACATAAAAGGGTGAGCTCAAATGCTCAGTAAGGGTAAACAAAAGAAATATCATTCACGTAATTTTCATAAGAACATAACATTTTTGGAAATCTTAACCTGCAAAAGAGAGCATAATTTCATAACATGGGATAAATCATAGTAGTGAAAATGAAATCATAACTTAAAACATTACTCATTGTGGCATACACACATAATCATAGAGAATCATTTCTTGTTAGTCAAGACTCATTTCCAAGACTATCTTAGTGGACAAAGTCCCTTTCTGAATCGAGTAATCCTCGTTTCAGTCCTGTTTCACTGAACCGGTATAACCTACCATTCCAGCCATGTCTATCTCATGAGATATGAAATCTTTACCCAATGCATTGGAGGGAGATATAGGTCCCACCCATCTTATAATGAATCCTTTCTTATGTGTGCCACAAAATCATAAAACATACATCATCGCATAACACATGTAACAAAAATGGGATTCTGGAAACATCATGACATCATAAATCAATTCATATAAGATAAAGGAATTCATAAACATAATTCCATCACAACATAGTCAAATCAATGTAAAAAATATGGATATAAACAGAACCCTTTATTATCTTAGATGGAAAATAATTTTGATAAAACACTTGAATTGAATTCTTGAGGAAAATATCCTTTCTTCTTCAAAATCAATTTCTTTTCACAAAACATCATGCAATTTTAAAAGAAAGAGATTTTATTGAAAATAGTCATGAAATCTTTTAGAGGAAGCTTCATGAAAATAAGGCTTTATAAAACAGTAGAAATCCGTTCGTGCCGTATAAGTTAAAAAAAACATTCTTCGTACTTTTGTCGGAAAAGTCAAAAAGTACCTCGTACGAAAAAATGACAAAAGATTCCTTTCATATTCTTTACTAAAAACTCACCTAAGGGTAAAATTGGATTTAAACTATTGTAGGTGGATGGAAATAATATTACATATTGAGGGAACATGGATGTGGATGATAAAATACACCCCAGTAAATACTTACGAATAAACAATCTCGGATAAAAAATGAGATTGTGATATTTTCCCTTACCTTAGGTCCAATTTGCTTCTTATGTGTCCGAACCTCCTGTATAATGATTTAAATAATGTCATTGACTTATTAAAGAATCATATTCATTGTTATGATATCATATATGGTTTACTTATGACATTATATTACCCGTTCTTTTGTAAATTCCATGTTAAAGAAGCGTTTTGGGTAAAATCGTTTCATTTATCGTAGGTGTTTTGACTTGTTGTTCTTGACATCATTATTACTTATATCATGATTTACTTACTTCCATAATATAAAATATGATTTATATATCATATATATTCAGTATATATATATATAATAGGTAGATAAATAAAATGAAAAACACCGTTCATGGAGACGGTAGTCCGTACGTACGCATGAACGTTGTTTTCCTTTCCTTATTGTCTTGAAATGGAAGTAAGTAGATGACATACATATGTATATATATAAATAAATCCAGTAGCTTTATAATGTCATATATTTCATTATTATTTCTTATATATATATTATAATCATTCTTAAATGGTTAACATGGAGAATGAATCTCATCGCGTCGTGGAGACGGTAGTCCGTACGTACGCACGAGCGATGATATCATTTCTATAAATATTGAATTGAATTGGTGTGGATTATAAAATATATCAGAATCAATATGATGTTGTAATAACTATGTATAGTTATTCTTTACACCATTATACCCATCCATGTAAGGTGGTGGTGGAAAATAGATTACACCACGGCGTGGAGACGGTATTCCGTACGTACGCACGCGCGGTGATTTCTTTTTCCGTAGGATGGATAGATGGTGAAATAGGGTTGTTTCATACTTATAATAACATATCAGTATATGAGTGATACTGATGTTATTATTTCATAATGAAACAACCTAAGAAGAAGAAGTGGAAGAAGAAATAAAGATGAAAGAATTGGTAACGGTAATTACCTCTTCTTTGAAGCGCCTTTTGGAGACCTCCTCTTAGGGAACTAAAATTCGTCTTTGAGTAAGACCAGAACCTCTAGGATGTTGCTAGGGAAGTGGAGAAGAGATTTTGGCAGGGTTTGGCCGAGCTTGAGTGCTCAAATTGGTGTGAGGAGGAGGGGGAGGAGGTGTCCTTTTATAAGGGAGGAGAGGGGCACCTTAGGAATACCTCAAAATATTATTTTATATTAAAGTCAAAATCGGTTTATAATGGTTCCAAAGGGTCTTATTTCGAAGCTAAAGTGGGGATGGGTCGAAATCCTATCAACCAATAGGATTTAGACAAGTTTAGGGTATTATTTTAACCTTATCAATTAGATTTAACTCTAAGTTAAATAATTTAACTTTTACCGTGTCTTTTTGTTTTCTTTCACTATATGGTTAATAAACTTACTATAACATGCCAAACGAACCCCAAATTGTATATTATTAATACATATATCCTTATCTAAGTCATTTGGCCGAACCTTAGATTTTTAGGAATAAAATAACAGTTAATAATATAATATTTGATTTAAAAACTATTTTGTGTCAATTTTGACACTATTTGATATATGATTTTTGTGAAAGTCATAACAGAATTATATGTTCGAACCAAGTTGATTAAATCAACACTAATATATCATAGTAACCTAGAAAATTAGTGGAATTCATAAAAAATCTCAAATTACATTTATTTTGGTGCTTATAACATCAATTATGTCAATATTTCATTAAAAAGATAATTACTACATCATTGTTGTGTCATAAATAAATTAAATTATTTGATGTCTAAAAATTACAAATAAAATACCATCATGTAGGAAATCTTTTTAGCTTTCTAATGAATATTTACAATCGAATTTATCTTATGTATAACACCATATTAAAAATGATTTACTTATTAAACTTTGATTTTAACTATTTTAACCCTTCTTTAAATAAATTAATAATAAATGTCCTAATCTAATCCAAGTGGGCCTAAATGGTCATATTTTATTCCTAAGTTTGTTTTTGGTCGAAATACACTTGTCCAATAGAATTAGGACATGTGTTAGGGTAATAATAATATCATCTTTACCCATAATTACCCTATTTACTTTTAACCGTGGTAAAAAAAAAGTAAAAAGTTACTATTCACCAAAAATTATTTTCATCTCATTGAACCACATTTTAGTCCTTGATATTAACCGTGTCTGTCGGATTTTCGAAATTCCATTCACAGAAGCGGTAAAATTAAGTTTTATGCAAAATTCAGTTTTTAACCTACTACTTAGTGGTTTCACTATTCATCAAAAATTGAAGGTTTTCAGAAAAATGCCAAAATTTCATCCTAAGCTATATTTCATATTCCGAATTCAAAAATGAAATCTATTTAACCAAATTCATAACATAGAAGTTGCATTAATTAATTTTATAATTAAATCCCGCTGTTAAAACAAATAGCGTGTTTTTAAGAAACAATATCTATCAAAAGATTGACACTTGATTATGTCTGGTTTAAATGTGAAATTACATTCAATGAACAAAATTGTATTAAATTGTAAAAATATATTCTAAATATACTTTAAAATCACTCAAATTAATAATTTATCATTATTAATTATTTCTATTAAAAAAGTTGTTTTTAATTAAAATTTAGTCATTTTCACTATTCATCAAAATATGAAAGTTATCCGAAAAGTACCAAAATTTCACCTTAGGCTATATTCGATACTCCGAATCCAAAAATAAAGTTCATTTTGAAAAATAAGATTTACTGGATTTCAAAAAGTGGTTATTACTATTCATAACGGCTAGTTTTAATAATATTTTTATAGCATATCGTTGTTTAGTGAAACTCGGTATTGTGTACTACACACGCTATCGAGGAAGGTCGCGATTGCGTGTAATGCAAGTCAAGTCAAGGATGTGTGTTGTGCAAGCTCCTTTTGGTGTAGCGTACAACACAAAACATTAATAAAATTAAAAAGAATATTTCTTTATAAAATCTTGGGCTGTTACAGTTATTATATTGATTATCATATTATAGATACATAGATTTTATAACATGATACTTTAACCGATATGTTTTTAGGTTGGTTTACTTTTATAGAGAGATGTCTCATGACATGAAACATTGGGGTAGATTAGAAAACCAGTGGGGATGTTATGGTGGGGTACCCTCTTTGGTTATTATATTATGTGGCCTATTGTATGTGATATTTGGTGAGAGATAGCCATAGTGAGGATAAGAATGTAGAATACCTACCTAGGTTATGATTTAGCTTCCATTATTGTTCACCTAGATTTATAATACTTTCTTTATCTTTTTCATGAGAGGCATCAAGGAGCATCTTACTGAGTATACATGTTATGATCACCCAATGTAATGATAAGATATTTTTCAAGTTAGTAGAAGTAGTTTTGTGATCAAGTTGGATATTAGTAACCCAGGGTTGTTTGAGTGCTATTTGGGATTTTTGGTCACTGTTGAGTTTATCTTTTGGTAATTATAGTTTCCCTTTTTCAGTTGTTTTTTGTTGTATGACATTATAAGAAAAAGATTTGGATCTTTTACATTTATCTTGAGTAGGAGTTGTTTTCTTGTCTCTATCTTATCTATATTATTTCTCATATCTTAGAGGTTAATACCACAGATCTGTGTGTATGTTATACCCTTGGTGCTTTTTGCCAACCCATGGCCTATTGGAGGTGGGATTCAGGCATCATTATATTCCTTCCCTCATTGTCATCCCAGGAGGGGTAACTTTGGGGGGAGGGGTTCATGAAAATTCTCTTATTTAATGTATTTTAAAATCACTTATTTTAGCTTGCATCACTTATTTATGATCTACTAAAATAGAAATAAATAACATAGTAAAAATAGAAATAAACTACCATAACACTGTTAAAACAAAAAAAATTGTTTTTGGAATTATTTAAAACATCATTTAATAGATTTATTAATATTGTTGATTTATATTATTGAAGAAGTTAAAAACTCCAAATGAACACAAATATAATTAATCTATAAAAACTAATGATTTATGTATACATAAGGTTTAAAATAAATTTATACTTTCTTTGGAAGATTGAAAATTGAATTACAGAGTTTTTTCAAGTTTGAAAATAAATTTACTCTATTTATATAAGATTAAAAATAAATTTACACTAGTGGGGTATGATTTAAAATAAATTTATAGAAGAGATATATGATTTAAAATAATTTTAAACTTGCTTCATACGATTGAAAAAATTAATACTAGTGGATGAAGCATTAGCGCCTAAAGGAATTGAGAAAACGTCATTTGGTAGTTTTTGGAAAATGAAAAAGTCCCTAAAATTTTCCCCAACACCACTCATTCCATCCCCTTCACCCCTGATTATTCCTCATGTAGCTCCTAAAAAATTTCCTCTCCCAACACAACTCCTCTTCTTATGCACAACTCCCCTCTTCACATAGTTCCTTACCAACGAATCATCTCCACGTGTCATACCCCCTACATAAAGACACATTTTCAGCTAGTATATGATTTATCAACTACCACAATGTGATTCCCCCTATACTCTCCTTCAAAAAATTCTTCCTTCCACCAACACTCACCTGTGACTCTCCTCCCCACCTCCAGTAATCTCTTTGTAGTCGTGGGTTTTCCCAACTACCTCATCCCCCTTGACCACTATTAACTTCCACCTTAAACCAACATTATTCCAGATATTTCCACAACTGGACAATAAATTTGTTAGATGATTTATTTAATAAATTTGGTATAAGCATCAAATCACCTCTTGAATATTTGTTTTCATTGAATAATTTATTAATTTTCTAAAATTAGGGATTATTGGGTAATTTTGAATTTAGAGTATTTAAACTATTGAAATTCCATTATTGTGACACAAATCCTTAGATTATTTATCATGTTTGGATAATTTTTCCTATTAATTTAGTTTTGAATGTCTGGGTGACTTTGTTTTAAACTAGACTTGAAATGGCTAAATTGATATAGGTATTAGTTTATAGTTTTGAATTTGGTTGGTTTGAATGGGTTAAAATGGATTATTCATTTAGTTATTTTAAATAAATGAATAATTTACAAATCATTGATTTTTAACTTTTTATTATGATTATAATTAGGTATTACCTTTAACTTTGTAAAATTTACATCAATTATATGTATTAGAAAAATATTTAAATAAAAAATATATTTTTTTACAGTAAAAATATAGTTGTAATGTATTTATTAGTTGAATATATAATATAAAAATATATATAATTAACAATAATTTTAGCATATAATCATTAAATATAAATATTTCATTGTAATGGTTTTTGGGTAAGGTGGAAATGTTTTTTTAATTAATCAATTTTTTTAAAAAAAAATTCTTAATTAATTGTTGTGTTATATATATATATTTATTTATTTATTTATTTATTTACTTATTTATTTATTTAGATTTAAACATGTGTGTGTGTATTGTACTTTAAAAATAGATTAGTAAAATATAAATTAGTTAAACATATATTATTAAAACATATATAATATAAAACATGCTTAATTTACTCATTAAAAAATGATTTTTTTCATTAATAAATATCATTCATGTTTATTATTTTCACAAATTTTTATGCTATATTTTTTACCATGTTATAATGGTTTTAGTCCTTTTTTATCTATTAAACATAATATAATATAATATAATATAATTTTTTTTATAATTAGTTGTTATTTCTTATAAAAACTGGAATAAATATTTATATATATTTATCATTTTCTTTTTATAATAATTATATCGTCAAATATATTATTTAATTTTTATTTGACTAGAATATTAATTTCATAGGTATTTTTTTAAATTTCATTTATTTTTTTCTATATACTCAGATATGGATAATATTTGGATTGATTTACTAAATAGATTTTATGTTGAATATTTTGATTTGATTAATAAATTTAGTGATTTCACCAGTGGATTTCAATGTAAATTGATTATTTTTTCATCTTAAAATAACATATTGTTGGGAAGCATATGTTTTTGAATAGTTTTTTGAAAAAAAAATATAAGACATAGAAAAACCATGTGGAATATAATGTTCCCTATCATTGATCAGAAAGTATTCATATTGATGTTGATCCCATAATGGTTGATCCAATGATTGTAAGAATACCTGACATGATATGTTAGTTTTGACCTAAATAGAGAAACATCAATAATGATGACCTCAGATGAAGTAATTAGTGTTCCAACACAGATCGATTAGCATTGAAATTATTAATGATACATGTAATGAATTATATCTCAGATGCACTAGATTTGGTAAAAAAAAATTATCACTGAACTATTACACATAAAGACCTTGAATAATTGGATAAAAACCTCCTTTCACATGTTTTTGGTATTGTTGTAGAAGTTACTCCCTATTAGAGTGAGGATTTTGGGTTTGTACTACCAAGATCAAAAATTGAACAAAGAACTTTGTTTCACATATGAGACCAATAAATCATGCCATATAAAATTTATATTTTTCAAAAAATAAAATTTTCATCTCAATGCTTGTAATATTTGTTACAGATCTAGGTATAAGGATATTAATATTAATCATGGTCTTAATATTCTTCTTGGTATGGTCCTAAACCATAGGAAACTGATTTACGCTAAGAAAATTCATTACTTCCCACTAAAATTGAGGTTGAATAGATTTTTCATGTTAGTTAAAATTGCTAAACTAATGGCATGGAATTCATAGAGAAACGAAGAGGATGATAATTTAACTCACTAGGAATATTCTATGTCAGGGAAGGAGTTTGATCAGAGACACTCAGAGGTTTTCCAATATTTTCATAATGTTCTACTAGTTTTGAAATTATATGTTTTTTAAAAAATAAGATATATGGTTGGTGAGACAAATAATGCATTTCTAATGGTGATGGTTCTATACAACCTTCCCTTTTGGTTATATATGGTGAAATAATTGTTTGCTATTTTCCACTATTATTGATAGACTAAGAGGACCCAATGATAAAATTGATGTTTATATGAAATCCCTGATTAATTCACTTAAATAATATTAGGAAGATAATGAAATAAATTTTTATCCAGTGTCTTATGAAATGTTTCAACTTAGGTTAACATAATTACATAAAATTAATAACTTCCTAGATTAATTTAACTTATAAGGCTAGAGTAAAAAAAAGAGAATTCATCTACCCATTTTATAATAAAATTAAGAAATAATAATGGATTAAGAACTATAGAAAGTGAGAATAACTTGGTTATAAACGTTTTACATATCCACTATATATGTTCTGAAAAGACAGTGTGTCATTTTATGGTAACAAGGTGCACCACCCAAAACCATAAATAATGACTAGGGTTCAAATTTTATCATAACTTTAACAAGAAAACCTTTTCATTATGTATATTTCTTAGGATTTATTGGCTCTTAAATTTTCATCCATTCCTACTGAAAAATTGGAAGTATGGTCATAATGGGAATCACATAATTATTTTATTTAAATTACTATTTTGGAAAGATAATATTTTTAAGGCATGATTTGGATGTGGTGTACATTGAGAAAAATGCATGAGATTATATATTGTTCACCATTTTGGGTGTTAAGGGGAAATAAAAGGACAATTCCAATGCTCGGTATGATTTTTAAGAAATGGTATTATGAAAAAAAAATTAAATTTATATTTGGTTGAGGTTAATGGGTCATACATGACTTATACATAATACATGATGAGTAAAAAAGATAAATAGGTTAATATATCAATTTTGAAGATGGTTACAGATCATGATGGTTATTGTTATAATATTTCCAAGCATGTCAATGTGGTTAGTGTAATATTACAAAGGATAAAATATCATGATAATAATATTCTACTTCAACAATTAATACTAATTTTAATTTATGATTATTTACATACCCTTGTTGTAGAGTCTTTAATTGAAGTTTCTAAATTTTTTAGACAACCCTATTCAAGATATCATCATATGGGTGATTTGAAAAATTTTGTAGGACAATATTGTGCATACACTATGTCACGTGGAGAAACTATGTGGATATTTTCTTTATTTCATGTCCCACATGACCATATATTTAATGGGTGAAGTCATTATTGGTGGTCTCATGAAATTCAGGTGGATATATGAAAAAGAGTGATATATGAATACATTGAAATGATATGTGTGAAACATATCTCATCCATAAAATTTAATTTCCAAGGGTTATTTGATGGATGGATGCACAAATTAATTTTCTATATATATATTGATGACATTAAAACAAAATTAGTTAAACGATCTGGGATTGATGAAGGTCCAATTGAAGAAGAGAAAATATTTGATGTGGATAATGATAAGTGGGTTTAAGATCATAATTATGTGTTTTTAAACACTCTATTGGTTATTCCATTGATATAGTAAGTTATATTTTTTGTCTATTATGTATTGTGTCTTTATATATAATTTTTTCCTTAACTTTTATTGTTTTTTTAATTTAAGACACATATCACTGTGTTGAAATATGAAAGGACTTATGAAACTACTAATCAAATCCAAAAACTTCATTTAAAAAAATTCATGAGTGGTTCAAGACTCATAAACAAATGTAAAATTTATTTAATATTTTCATAATGTATATAAGGTGTATTTTCACAACCCTCCATTGAAAATTAACAATATGCGTGAATCAGGAATTCATATAGTGACGGAATGACTCAACCAACTAGTTGATCAACCATTTTTATGGATCATCCTTATAATTATTTTGATGATAAAGGATTCCAATTTCAATTTAGTGATGTTTCTTTGAATTTAGTATGACAAAACACTGGTATTGGTTTTCCATATATTGATGTAGGTTATTTCAATATTCCATTGAGGGTCATTATTGAAGTTGTTTATGGTTATCGATTAAAATATATATTATTGTGGCCTTATTGGGTCAATCGAGTTCATGGAAGGATAGTGAACCATTTACAAATTTATGTTGGTAAACTTTAATGACATATTTTATTCATATGACTGAGTAAGAAACAAGCCCTTTATATTTTCAATGCAAGCATAGTAGGTTTACTTGTTCAGCACTAATTCACAATTAAATGTTATGATGAAAATTTAAAAAGGGGTATTTTTTATGAGTAAATGATAAGAACTAGGTATCACTTCTTTTCATAAGAAAATACTTGAATAAAACACTATATAAATATGAGAAGAATGTATACTATGGTTCAAGGAGACAGTTGAAGGAGATACGAAAGATTTACATGATTAGTGAAAGACCCCCTAAATTTTTTTATCCAATTAAAAATAAATATTATTGAAATTTATAGACTTATTTATGAATTATTTATCAAAAATTGATTGATTTGCTTTATTTTATTTTTAAAAATATAGATATGTCATAGGAATCTCATGGTGCTTCGTCAGAAATTACTAGTATGTAGGTTTTAACTTTTTATGTTAATCTATTGTAATTTTTTATACAAAAAATCTCATAACTGTTTCATTTTTTAAGTAAAATATCAGTTATTGTTTACCAAATTATGGATTTAATTTTATAAGTATTTTTTCCATCTTCTAGAATACATAGGGGTCCTAGTATAGGGTTTCAATCTTGGAACTCTTTTACTTGATCAAATGTGTTATTTGAAGAAACCTTTTATCCCATTAGAGAAGATATGAGTGCATTGATTTTTCAATTATGGATTATCATATGAGACCCATAATGATTTCCTTTAATGAATCATGATTTTATTCCATTACTCCAGGATATGGTTGAGATATAATGGAGGGAGGTTCGGGTAAAATTATTGTTTAATTTTTCATGAGATTCATTTTATTATTATTATATACTCTTATTTTTTTAAAATGGGGTAATTTGACATCTTATATCGATGATTTTCGGCCAGTTTCCACTTCTAAATACCAAATGTTGTGAAAGTAATATAAGGGATGTTTGAAGAGAGATTATTGGAAACTATTTTCATGTGTTCTAAACATCACATAATGAGTCCTACAAGGCATTCTCCCCACACAGTGGCAAGATTTGTTTGTGTTTTTTTCAAGTGAGATGGTGAAAGAAAAGTTTAATATTTTGAATATATAAATGATTTTAATATTTCATATGTTTAACAACTGAATACATTTAATGAATACCAATTCTATCAATCATTTACATAATCATGCATTTTAGGGAATGCCTTCCAAAAATGGCATTTGGAACATGTCGCACCTTAGACATAATTTATGTTTAGACTTCTTTTATCATTCATATATTTAAAATTAAAAAGTATAACATGAATATAAATATGTAATTGGTGGTCCCCTTTGATATAGTTTGACAAAAAGGTGATTCCACCAATCAAATATTTATATGGATGAGGACTTATTGGGAAATTAATCCCAATGTTGTCAGTGTTAAAGTAAGAAAATTATTTATAAATTATTCACATTTTCACATTAAATTATTATGTAAATTCAAGATGAATAGTTTGAGGCTAAGATAACATAGCTTCCAAATGAGTAATGACATATTTCTATGTGCAAGAATAAGATATCTCAACATGTCATGGGGAGTGATGGTCATAGTTACTCAATGACATATTGTTGAAACCTTCCCCCATAGGAACTCTTTCTGGACCTACAAAAAATATGGGAAGAACCCCTGAGGACTTCTTACAATAGGCCACATATTGGAGAAAATCATGGATACTATAAAACATGAATTTTTGTGTCATTACCCTCATAAAATCATAGGAATAATATAATAACCATCAAAAAACACCAAATAATTTTCATTCCATAAAATAAATTCCCACAAACTAAATGATAATTATGTATAAAATTTATAACATAAATAAAATAAATGAAAGAAGTTATCTAAAACTCGAAATTATTTACAAACACTATCCAGTATACCCGACCAACACCTTTTATCCTTATCGATCTATCTTAAAAATACTTAGAAAATTGTGTTGGGTGAGCACTTGTGAGTACTTAGTTGGATTATCCCTCTATAAAATCATCATACATGTGAAATAAATATTATAGAGTAATAAAGAGTGATATAAACAAATAAAATATTAACGACTAAAACTAGTATAAATAAATATATGAATTTAATCAACGAACACCACATCCCACATCATTCACTTTCACTTCCTCTATTTCCAATAAATTCCTCAACCATTTCCAAAACCACCTACCCAAGAAAAATTCCATAACCAAAAATATGAAATATCATTAACTCCATAATCATCATCAAATCCAATAATGAAAATGTCCCACAAATTCACCACTGCTCCCATCTATTAGTACAAGGACTGCTCCAACTCAAATCAATAGTGAGCCGATATGACAACCCATCACTAACACGAGACATGAGAATGAAATAAAATCTACCATATATCATGAATATCAACCCATTCCATACAATCCACTTCAAAAACATCCACATACCCCATCCTCTTTTCCTTAGACACCATTCCATCATCATATACCCCATCATCACATATCTTGGACTGTATCCCAAATATCCACAACCACATCACTACATCATCACCATCATAGCCACAAACACACCATCATTATCCTAGTGGGGTATCTTGAACATTTAGTACATTAATCATGTGACCTCTCCCTACCATGCATAACCCCTACTATGTATTGGAATCTCATTTACCCCCACAACGTCTTCCAGTATATCATATACTCAATTTTTAGATATTATAACTCATTCCTTATACCTACCTCAATCCATCATAGCCCATAAACTTCCACTATATTATTCCCCTTTATCCAAATATGTTTCACACAAAAACTTTCCCAATTTCATTAATACATCATAGAAACTACACACCGAGGAAAAAATGTTGATAAAAAAAATTCCATCATTAATATATCAACCAAGACACATGAAAATGGAAACAATAAGGGAAATAACATCCCATTTAAAAATCACTAATATTACCACCAATTACAATTTACTATCCTAATTAAATTTATTATGGAATTCATTCATCCATTCCAAACCATCCATTAACCCATATCTCATTTTGATCCATTAATTCATCTTTTATCACATTTATTTCATCCATTTTCATAAATTTCAATCATTAACAATTTATTAACAGCCCGCTAACCCTTAATATATTCATCATGTCAACTATATTTCAATCATTTCACCCATTAATAGTTTATTAAAAACCTGATACTTGTTGGCTAATTAATGGCTCTAGAGTCTCCTAGTGGGGCCATTCCCTCCCCAAGGGATCTTTGAGTCGCTTCTCAATGTCGATATTCCTCTGGTTGGCTACATCATAGGAAGTTTTGTGTGGCTCATTTTCTTTAAATCTTCATCAAAATATGTTATGGTGGTGGTGTCCAAAAATATTCACTGAAGACTTCTCCTTCTCTCATTTCTGCTTGATTTAGTAGTTTTCGTCATCAGCAGCTTTCTATCATTATCATGTAGCTTTCCTATCTACCCACATCCCCATATATGGTTTTAGATCTGATAATCCCTAGTAATAATAGACATTTATGTGATGATCCATGGATATTTCAATTGTAATAGGTTCGATGTTTGGGTGGTGGTTTTTATATGGGTTTCAGTTGTTCGGTGTTTCTTCTAGGAATAATGTGATGGCATGGTTCTCTTTGGGTGGTGGTGTGTGTTGGTTAGATAGAAGCATCCATATTTCGAAAGATGGATGGAATTCATTTATATAATGATACAGTGAGATAGACGGATACAGAAGGGGGTTCGAGTGGTTGATTGAGGGTAGGACAGAGGAATTTGTTTTCTTTTTTCTAGTTTCTAGGATAAGGACTTTGGCCTTCATGGTTTCAGGCATGGTTCAGTTGGACCTCATTCTGATTTTTTGTATAGTTTGTTTAATTTGGTTGTAGATTAATTTATTCAAAATGGATTTTGTTTTATTGAATTTGGATGGTGGTGAATTTTCTTGAATGTATCATTGGATGGGAATCCTCTAAAGATGTATGGGTGTAACGACACCCATCATTCATCCATCTATCCTCATCTTATTAGATATGTCAGTACCCAGATTTGACTTTGCATAGTGCTTTTGGTCTGATTTATGTTGCTTTAGGTTGACTGTGCAGTGAGATTCTCACAAGCATTGTCAGGTTGGAAGCACAAAAGGGGGATAGGTTTGTTGGAACCTATCATACAGTCATACCTCTATATGTTTGTATGAGTGGAAGGGGTACTTTTCCACATTTTATTGACCAGAATGACGCAACTTCTTGGTAGGGGGTGACGCATCTTAATTGAATTTTTTCACTACTGAATTTTCTGTAAGGTGGGCCGATGATACTTCTTCCATTATTAATTTTGATGTTTTCTTCCCATTGGGTACACAGGACCATCTTCCAAACTTTGATTTTGGTTTCTTATTGGAATTTTTTCTATGTGATTTTAATGGGATTCCTCTTTGCCTATTTTTCAAAAGTGGCTCTCTTTCTTTTTTATTCAATAAATAAGGATTGTCCCTTAACTTGTTAAAAAACAAAAAAAACCCAATACTTATATTATTCCAGCAATTACCAACTCATAAACAACCCATCATAAAAATCATATCGACCACTCCATTCCTTCATTTCAGTTTCGTTTTAACTATCCATCAACCATCTTTTTAATAACATATTACCTAGTTTTTTCATATTACTTTTTAACCCATTACATTCATATTTCATCCCCATTCTTATTACCTTATTAAATATAGAAACATATTTATCAATTTTCAAGAAAATTCATAAAAAAATTAAATAATCAATACCCACTTCCACTTTACCATTTCTTTCAAGATGTATCTAACTTATCATGTCATCACCATTCAGCCCAAATTTTCACTTCTCATTTCAATTCCCCACTATATTATTATTTCATTAAAAAAATTGACATGTTTAAGGAAAAACACATTGACCAACATCACAACACTTCCTTAAAGGAAAAGATAAAAAATAGAAAGAACAACCTCAGGCATCAACAACAATAATATTCCTCAAATTCCTGTTTCCAGAAATTCACTTTTTATTACCATATTTATGTAATTATCCAATTATAAAAATGAAAAGGTACTTTTGTAATACCATCATCCAAGTAAACAAAATCATTATAAATCATGAAATTATAAGGAAACACGAAAATTCATAAAACACATGTGAATATTCTTCCCCTTATAATTTTCCACTTATTATATTTAATATACCCATTTAATTTCATTCTTATTTAAAGAGATTTTCCCATATACTATTACATCTCCTAATAAAACAAAAATTCCAAAGATTCCACTCCAAATAATATAAAATAATATTATGAGAATATTATACGAAGGAATAATTAAAAGACCATCAAGAAAATTATTCCAAAATATTGAAGACAAGTTCCAAAATCGACAACCTCAATTAATACTTTACAACTATTTCACAATGAAAAAGAAGAAAAATATTGACACATGACAGAACCACATGGGATGATCCTCAAATAAACCTAAACCACAATGTTCCACCATTATAACCATCTCTAGTGTAATAACCTGACCCACAGGGGCCTTCCTAGCTGGCGAAAGGCTAAGACTTCACTATCCCAAGCCCATATCTTATAGGTCAAGGGCAGGCGACTAGAACCAAGTGGGCACATCACACATATGGGAGGAATTATCTAAAAGTACATGTATACACACATAGATCTACAAGTCCAAAAAAAATATGAGAATGTAAAAAAAATGTTATATTATAAATTCATTTATAACATCTATCCCACATCACAGTATGACATAAAGTAATGGAAAGAATAAAAGGGGCCAAATACAAGCCCACCCAAAGCTGGAAAAAAGAAATCCCAACCTTATTAGAGGAAGGGGACATTTTTCCAATGAAACACTGGAATACTCCTCAATTTCTCTATCCCAAACTATGCTCCACCTTCTCCTAGTCCTATAAGAACTTCGATAAAAGGTATTCCCTCTTTATAAGACATAACATGTTCATGTAGATCCCATTTAGGGGTGAGTATAACAATACACAGTAGGAAACCCTAAAATCATAAAACATTAAGCATCATGAGTAGTTACCTCATAACAGGTGTGTCCAAAAGATATGAGTCATAAAAATAAAGGATATACCAGATATACTAATAAAAGTATTTGAGTCACAATGGTCTCAAACAATTCCAACCATTTATCTGCTCAAGGTTTCAGGGTAACACTCTTCTGATAGGAACAACTCCCTGATATATACTACCACAGATGACACACATCCCATAGGTCATTCTCTTTAAGTCTAACTAAGAAAAATAAAAAAGTAAAACGAGAGGGTTCATTCAAGATACACACTCCTCAGACTAATACCCCATTAAAAATATCGTATCTCGATACGTAGATAGGGGGTCTATGTCTGGGTCTCATTAGGGGGACGCCATACCCTACTGTAATTATCCTCATAGATTGGGGACTGATGCCTGTGTAAGTATTGTTCATGCTAATTCCAAAAACCCTACCAAGGGAAACACAAAACAAATGTGGATCTCTATGGGACACTCGGAGAGATGGATGCACAAATACTTTGAGGGGACTAGTAAAAATGAACTGAGATGACTCACTTTAGACTTAAGGAACTCACTCACACTTCCATGATCATTAGAAATATATATAGGGGTCGCCATCCTATTATAAGGATTAAATACTGCACTAAACCCACATAGGTATAGACTAAGGGAACACACTCAACTAATACCAGTCTAAGGAATCTTACACAATCTCAAAAAAAGCTGAACTGAGAAGAAATATGACTCTAAACTATCCTCAAAGTAGTACACAGTATGTCCCTAGGGGTACATGACATGAATTGTTACGCCTGGCACTTGTCGTGTCTTATGTTCACATGGCATGAACTTTTCCATAATAAATGGAATGTACCCAAGGGTACATAGTGTGTATATGTATCCCTGGAACTCGGCATGCCATATTTTTATACTAGTGTACTCCGGTTTGTATCTGTGTTCTTGGTCATGTCTGATTAAATGGATCTTCCCATGTACTCTGTCATACGCATGTACTTCCCAAGTGCATGGAATGTGGGGAAACATAGCTACCTGCGTGTGTAATCCATGTACATGTTTATCCATCCACCATATGTTACACAATGGGTGACCTAGCGCACATTTCATGTAATACTACATGGATTAATGGGTGTATACACCTTGTACATTCCAAACTAGCTGGAAAAGAGTCACACAATATGTGACACATGTTACACGACATGTGATACTTATCACTGGGCCAAAACCCTAATGCTAGATATAGGGGCCTACACAGCTTTTGTTCATAGGAATATATGTTGTGTAGTTGGGTTTTTCATAGGACCCATATAAAACTTCAAGCATCTTCCAATTTCTACATCAATACTACTGATTTCTCCCAAGGAACTTGAATCTGGTCCAACTAAATCACTTCATCTCATGCTCACTGAATTCCTGCCACATCCACCACTCTAGAATCACCCTCCATTATGCCTCATCACTACTATATTACAAAACCATTAATATGAACTCATATACCATCTAAATATCTGCTTCCATCATCTCAAATCGTAATCATAATGTCATATATCCACCCCAAACCTGTGGTAGTGATCCGTTATGCCAAATACAGAATGTGCAATGACTATTCACTAGGTTTTTGTCAAATAGTAAGCCAAAAGATAACGACAATGATGAAAACACATAGAACAGGGGGATAAAACCATAAAAATATGAGGAACGAACCTTGGTACTTATTCAGATTAGCCTCAATTTTTTTCTCTTAGAATGATGAAAAAATATCCGAAAATAAAAAACAAGATATTAATTATCCCCATAATCTCATATAAACAAACCCATACATACAAAAAGATCAATCCCTAAATCAATTCGTTAGTCAATTGATTCATGTTCATTTTGGCCTAAAAGGGACGAGCTAAATCCACAAAAAAATCCTACCTTGATCTAGATCAATCAATGATGAGGAAAGATTGAACTTCATTGTCATTGATGAGATCCACAAGCTGCATTGTTGTCAGAGATCATTAGGATACTTCGATCGTCGATCTATGAACCCAATCTTCGCCAACATTCCACAACTCTCTCTTCTCAATTCGCAATGTTATGAGGATAAACCTAATAATTGGTTATAATAGTTTATTTATAGAGGGAAAACATGGTCACTACATCTACATAATAAAATATATATATTTATTTATTTATTTTATTATTTTTTCCCATGACGTATTTTAACCAAACACCCAATGCCGATAAGGATTATGGAACACCTAGGGTAAACCCTATATTTTAAGCTAAACAATATTCTAAAATTTCTGATATGAGACTCCATTTGGAATCTATTCAACTTTTTTAGAAAAACTACATGATAATTGTATTAATTTATTCAATACTTTTATATTATCAATTATGGGCTCTCTAGGATTTAAAATATCACATCATTTCAACACCTAACTCAATAAATATTCCTATAAATATTTCAAGGTCTTACATGGAAGAAACTTAGACATTATATTCTCCCCACCTTCAAGGCTTTTCATCTTGAAAAGTGAAATCACACTCACAAGATGGGATACTGAGCTCTTAACTAGGTTTCCCACTCACAAGAGATAACCCAAATGTTTCACATGATTCCTCACTACAAAATATTTAGTTTTTTCCAACATAGACATATCTATTGGTAAAAGTGCATTTTCTGTTGGTAAAACGTTTTACCAACACATATGTCCCTGTCACTAAACTATTGGTAAAAACTCTATCACTAAATGTTTTTGCGACAGATAAAATATTTCCGTTATAATTATAATAATACCAACAGATAATATATATGTTGGTTAAAGTGTTTAGCAATAGATTTTTATGACAAATTTTTCTGTTGGTAATAATATTATCTCCATAAAATATCTATTTATAAATTATATTTGAATAAAAATTATAAATTTTTATTACTAGTAAAATTTCATATTATATTTATTAATTTATCATATCTAATTCATCAGTTTTAATTATTCAATTGAAGAAGATTTACAAGAATTTTCAAACTTAGGAAAAAAAATATTTATATTAATAATGAAATTCAATACATAATAAAATACAAAAACACAGGATCCATCCCCCAACAGACCCCCCCCCCAAGTACTAGTGACCCATCCTTGCCCTAGACCCTTTCATTCCCCAGTACCAGTGAGCCAGCTCTAGGACCAGCGATCCATCCATGACCTAGGACCAACGAGCCAGCTCCAACACCTGTAAGAAACCTCAAGTAGGTGTTATACCACAACATCCAACTCCAAGATCTTCACCACAAACAACCAAAGATAATACCAAAAAACGAGTTAGCTCCGGTACCAAAGAGAGACCTCAATTCACTGATATTCCACACCCTTTAGCTTCAATATCTACATCACAAACAACCAAAAAGTATATCCAAAAATCATTAAAAAATATCTACACAAATTAAAACCAAAATAGAAATAAATAGAAGGATGAAAAAAAATGATTTGCATAATGTGCATTTTTCATCATCTCTATTCACATCTCAAAAATTTTAGAAAATGATAGAACTTATGTAAAGTGGTACTAAAATAGTGAATTAGATAGATATGATGCATGTTCAATGAAACAAAAAAAACCAAACAATTGAAAGCTCGTAATAACTAAGATTAAAACACAAAAACTCACATTTTTCTCATTCTTTTTTTAAACTATGACATGAATCAGCCACCCAATTTATGCCCCAATGAAATTTATTAAAAAAAACTGTTACAATACATGCACGAGGTGTAATGATCTTACACCATAGTTAATTGAGAGATACATGTTGAGATTACCAAAAAAACACATACTAAAACTCACATTGCATAAAACCTACCCAAAGTCATTACTGGTCTAGTAGTAAATATAATTGTGTTATAATACTCCATAAACTGTTTGAAAATATTCTTTTCTCTTAGCTTGGTAGGATTTCAGGATTGACCTATTTGGCTTCAGCTAACCATGACCAAAACTCAGGCCTCTTGTTCCACAAATATGTTTCTCTGAAAAAACTGAACGCGCTAAGATACATCAATGGGATCAACGATATTGTCAACTCTATGAATTTTCCATCTTATTCAGAATGGATAGAAAGCATCACAAGTGATAGCACTGCCCAGAAAAAACACTGCATGCACCTGAAAAAATTCGACACACATCAAGTAAAAGGATTGATGGAATATATAAATCTACTATTTAATGTGAAGGAAGGTGCAGTTAATGATTAGAATCACCTGGATGATGGCTGTATTTGACTAAGACTAAAGTTGGAATTAATAGATTAGTGAAGTTTTATTAAATTAGAGAAACCTACGTATTTAAATACTACTAGGCTATGAGATCGGAGTTGATTTGTTTTGGGAATACTAAGGTAATTTAAAAATTCGGCAATAAAGGTTACAGGTTTTTGGTGATTTGACTATTACTATAAATTTGTTTGGTTTTCCATTGAAACAGGGGAAAAATCGAAAAATTCAAAGACCTTATTCAATACTTATGTTTTTATATCTGAGTATCCTAGAGTTGGAGAATTATAAAAGGGAAGAACTCTATTATGATGTGTAATAAATTTTTTATACTATTTAGGATATTCTTCTCTCAAAATAGTGTAAATTAACAATGTAAAGGCATGCATATATTTGTTGGAGTACATGTAATATATTTCTTTGAGTCATGATAGTTTAACTAATAAAGGAATTCAATGAGTAATAACTTCTTATGATAAGAAGGAATTCTAAAATTATTGCTGCTGTAAAATATTTATATGTGTCGAAGAATTTTAAAAATATTGAGATGGAATACAACATGGAGTATGAAGACATATACTTTTGATTGTCATTATGATATTGAGTTGAAGAACAAGGATGATGTGTAGTGTTGTTGAGTATATTCGGGTATCCAAAGGCTTATTCATTGAGATAAAAAATATTATTCTATTGATGTTGTGACATTCAAAGAAAAACTAATATCCTTTTCATGAGATCATAAGAGGACCATTTATGACCAGAGGCAACTAGTTTAATTGAGGACTAACCATTCAAAACATTGATGAGTTGTTCCAAGATAGTTATTGTTTCTTTATAAAGACTCAAGGATGTACACTACACTAAACTTCTACTTTTATGGAAAACATTACAGGAGATGAGGAAGAAAATTACCCTCATATTTTTATATTAATTTACATTTTGATACAATCACATAAATTATTATGTACCTATATTGGGAAAGAACAATATAGAAATCCTATATGCTCCTATTTATTATTTACTTTCTTTATTTTATGTGGTGTTTTCTGTTAAGTGTGCATTAATAGAAACTTAGAGGGAAGGTACATGGCTCAACTGGATCTGTATGTCAACCATTAGCACATGGAAATGCATCTATTGAAATCATTAGGGAAGAAATCTAGGGGGCTTAGAGAGAAGAGACATGGGTTCCACAAGTCCTGGCCATCTATCAGGTCTACCTGCAATCAAACACTCTTTTCCTCCGTCATTACCGGTAATTTTGTTTATGCTGCTTTTCCATGTGTCTTGATCTTCTCTATATATTTTCTAGGATCCTGTTTGTTTATCCTTATTTGTTCCTAGAAATGTTGGGTCTTGCTACCAGATTATGATTTTTTTGTGGGATTTCTTTTGTTTGGTGTCCAGGTGTTATATTCTATTTCATTGTGTTTTTTTACCCCTTTAGTTAGGATGATTGACTTATTTGGTGTTCTTTTAATGTATTGGGTTGTTATAGAAATATACAGCTTTGATTATTGAGCAATGAGAACTTTGTACGCAAAATTATCAAAAAGAAAATAAGAACATACTAAAGCCATGTGTTCTTTAACTAGAGAAGAAAACCAGTATGCCGGAGTATTTAGTTCCATGAGGAAGATCTATATTACTGAAGATCTAGAGGGAGTTTCAAAAAAAAAGAGGATCTGTTCTTTGACATTCACAAATCAGGGTGATACTATACATGGGTAGACCAGTTGATCTAATCTGTCCATGGTGGGATATCTACATAAGCTCGCATCGAAGATTGAGCAATGAGAACATTGTATAAAAAAATTATCGAAAAGAAAATAAGAACATATTAAATCCATGTGTTCTTTAACTAGAGAATAAAACATGTATGCCCCAGTTTCAGTTTCATAAGGAAGAGCTAAATTGCTGAATATCTGGAGGGAGTTTCAAAACTAGAGGATATATTATTCAGCTCTCACAAATCATGATGATACTATACATGGGTAGACCAGTTGATCTAGTCTATCCATGGAGGGATATCAACATAAGCTAGAATAGGAGCATCCAGGAGCAGTGGGTGATCATTCCTTATTTTGGGTCATAAAATTGTAGTGGGGCAGTGTGAAGCTACTATATCTCCTGGGGAACTCAATAGCCAGATCTGAGTGGGACTCAAAACAGGTTAGACTAGGATGGTCCCTGGTGTAATCACCTACGCCTGTAGTGTAGGAGACTGAACAATCATTACATGGAGTAGGATTTTACCTGGAACCTTGTAAATTCTATTGTATCTATTCTATTTATATTCTACTAAAATTAGGTGAGGTTGAGTTAAATAATAAAGAGGTGATAATTGTTTTAACCAGGCATAGAGGCTGAATATTAAAAGAATATTTTTCCAAATATACCGTTGATTCACTCCCCCCCCCCAACTCAGTGATACGACCGAGCTCTACCGAATATTATTGTTTAGTACCGACATCAAGCCTCTACATGATTACTTATCAGTGGTCAATTTCTATTCAGTTTATCATTTTTTAAAATTTTATTAACAATGGTTAGATCAATTACCTTTATATCATTCAATTATGACACTAAATAGAGTATTGGGAGGTTAAATCATTAAGGGAGTCATAAGAAGAGTATATCATTCATATGGTATAAGGAGAAGAATAAAGAAGACTAAAATATGATATGAGGGATCTATTACCCTTTCAATTAGAGACTTGAAGGTTACAACCATTGTTTCTCCCACCGGAGTTTAGTGGATTCCCAAAGCATCGGGTGGGAGCCTGCTATAACCCACCAATTTTAGTCAGCCTCCCTACATCCATTTTTCCCTCCTCAACACCTATTAATTCATGAACATGGTTAAATTATATAAAAATACAAATGAAAAACTGGTTTTTTCATTAAAATAATTTTTTATAATACATAGGGAATCACACAAAAAATTGCACAGTTGAACTACATCTTAAAAATGTTGGTATATTATTGATTAAGAACTCAACTAACCGAGAAATGAACTTCATTATTTTTTTGTGATTTTAAATGAATATGGAATAATGAAGTTATTTTCCCTGATAAAATAAAATATAGAACACTGAATATGGACAAATACCGATTTGCAATAAGTAATATAGTTCTTTCTTTCAAGATATTTGACTGAGTGAAAAAAAAACATTTTATCAGTAAAGAATAAGCATCAATGGTAATTAAAAAATAGAAATTTTAAGTATCCCTTTGAGTAAGATAATATTCTGAATTGTGTGCCTGGATTTTCAGTCAAAATAAAATTATGACTTTGCTATGATAAAACTCATTTCAATCATATTAATACAAAATAACATGAAATTACTAACAAGTATTACATGCCTCCCTACTATTAAACCAAGAAATGATTTAATATGTGAAGTATGGACATTTAATGTGCATGTCAAACAAAATAGGCATTACAAATTAAATATTTTGAAATACAGGTACCAGAGTGACTAAACCATGGTCCCTCGGATGCCATGTAAAGCATTTCTAAGTATTTAAGATATATTTTAACTATGAAATATAAAACCACCCCAAAAATTTCACCATTGGGAATTGAAAAAATGATGGTAACTCTGCCAGAGGAAATACAACGAACTTATAAAGTGCAGCTATGCAAAATCAAAGCATCAAAATAATAAAACCTAAGAAACCATTTCCACCACATAGTACCAAAATAGAGCAAAAAAACATAGCAAGGAAGAAAATTACCAGATCAATATAGAATGTATTCATAACACGAACATAATATAGATTTATAAACATGAAGAACCAAAATGAAATTAGATATTGCAAATTCTACTAGAGGGTGATTGGGGAACCAAAGTAGAGAAGTGAGATGTGAGAGATAACCGATGAAAAACCAATGTCAGCATGGGGATATTGGATATCCTACTGTAGGGTGATTTCGACAAAGGAATTTTGTGCGAGGATGCTGATTAGGAACAGCGAGGTGGTTCGCACGATGATGTCTGAGGGTGACACCGTCCAGGAATAGGTAGGGGGTGTTCTTGAGAATTTTTCAACATTAAACGCCAGCTAGGAATAGTAAAGGAGTTCCTGCGACAAGATCCATGAGAAACTCTGGCTGCAAGGAATTCTGACCGACAGGGACGTTGGCGGGGGATAGAGAGGTGGGGTAGGGGGATGGGGGTCGCGTGGAATAAGGGGTGTGGGGGTTGTTTTGGGGAACTATTTTTTTCTTTTTTTTCATATATATAAATATATATAATGAAAAAAATTATGAATTTATATAAAAAATTATATTGTATAAGGATTATGTATGTATGTATGTATGTATGTATATATATATATATATTATCAATAAATATTATTAAATTATATTATAATGGGTAATATATATATATATATATTCAATTATTTGTAAAATATTTGATATTATTGAATAATTTATTGGTAACTGATTGTTTTAATAGTAATAGATACTGTTGGTAACAATTAATAATAACAACATATTCATTATCAGTAAATATATTGTTGGTATTACTATAATAAGACAACAGATTTAAATGTTGGTAAAAATTTTGTTTGTATTGAACTAATAATATAAATAGATATATCTGTTGGTAAGAATAATTGTTGGTACCTATAGTTAATATCAACAAAATTTATTATCTATTGGAATTAATCATTTTTACCAATAGAAATATTATCTTTCAGTAATTTTCTTTTGGTAAAGGTCACTTTTTTTGTAATTCCTATAACAACAACTCAATAAAAACACTTTACCATGAATGGTATTTTCCTATGGGTTATCAATACCATGAGCTCCTTGATAAGAAAAACTCCACTATCACGGCCCAGCTTACCCAGGTTGATATCATGAAAACATTCGTGCACATACCTTCTCATCTATGACATGTGGAGAGCACCAAGACACCAAAACAACTATAGTCATGAGGTTAAGTGGTACACCACCTTGATAACCTTACATAGTAGCATAAAAAATAAAGGGACTAAGAACCTCAGAGATAACATATCACCCAAACTAAAATTCCACAAATCTTGAACTCCAAAGGCTTTCATCGTTGGTTTATAAAGGACTCCTGATAATTCTAGGTAGTTCTCATCCACCATTAGATGAGATTAACCCTTTAAAAACATAAATATAACCAAAACTAGGACCCAAAAGCTATCACTCACTGGATACAAATAGTATAATATTGACCAGAAAGGTCTGACATACATGTCCTCAAATAGGTGCTACACCGGTGGTGGAGTGGTAATCATTTTGATATGAAAACTTCACTAATGGTGGATGATCCTCCCATATATTGCTCAAAACCTACATGTGAACCCAAATCATGTTCACTACAACCTTAACATTCCACTTTACCTAGCCAGATAACTAGGGTAAAACATTTTTCTCAACTTTAAGTGAGTACCAAAAGGATTCTTGCATCATTTACCTAATCATGCTGGGATGAAAGAATCACATTATACAATGATCATCCAGGGAATTATATGAAGTTTTACTACCGCCTATACATAGAGGTTTCATATACTCTCTATAAATCTCTGTCGGTGATCACCTATAGACTAGTGAGACAACAAGAGTTTGTCTAGAAAGTTTTATGCAACTCCCTTAGCTTCCCAATCAATTCCAAGAGATCCGACCACATCCTAAACTCCACCATATATACTACTGGGGGTAAAACCACCTCAGCACCTCATTTGATAGCATGACTAGTGTCATCATCTATCCTCAGACAAGGATAACATTCTCACAACCATTATAAAATCTATATGAAACATATCCAGTTGATATCTGGTTGTTTAAAAACTCACAATCGATATCATTATTTTGTACCTCCTAGGATTTTTGAATCAGTGGAGGGGTAAAAACTATCGATTGGAGGTTAACCACACCATCCTCAGGTGTCTTGTATGCTCTAACCCAGACACCAAGCACGTATGGATATCATTAAAGAATACCAAGATAAACTAATCAATGAAGGGTTAAGGATCTAGTCCAAACATTTTATAACTCTTATATGGTGTAAAACTCTTCAAAGGGTATCACCATGAACTCAAAACAACTATAGTGTATTTTTAAGTCTACTTCTAGTATCCTTATCCAAAACCATATATGGTGATAGACTATAATGCGGTAAAACTATAAGAACCACTTTTCCCAAAACCACTCATCGAAGAATCCATCGATTATTGACAGTGTACACTCTTTCCTGTTTCACCTAGTTCAAGTGACACTAATCCACACCCAACCTCAACAACCCATATTCCTCCTCAGTGAAAAACACTGGGCTAGCCAGGTGAACACACTTAGTCTTACAAAACCCATTTCTCTACAAAACATCTAACTGCAGCTTTATCTTACTAAGCTCAATGGATTCCAACTGATGTGATATCATGAAATTCATGGGTGATCCCTAGTTCCAATACTTATAGAATCATAACTCTTGGTGTAGATATAAACCCATAAAATCCCTAGGAAAGACATTCTCAAACTCCACCACCACTACAAGAAAACAAAATCTGATTGCATTTACTACTCTAAAGGTCTTACTAGACAATTGATAAGGAGTTAGTAATAACCTATTTCACATGAGATCATCCTACACTGCTGAGGATCACTAATTATCAAAGAATTAAAACTTCATCTCAAAAAACTTGAAACACAACTACACTCTCTGGTAGAAACCAATTGAGAATGTATGGTAGGAAACCAGTCCATACCAATGAAAATAGCATAGGGTCTCACTGAAACTGTGAATAGACTCTATGAAATCCTCTCTCTCTCCCTCTCTTATCCTTGAGTTAAATCACACTATCAGTAGAAGTTTTTGATCATTGATCCTCTCCAAATAATCCTCTAGAAAAAGTTTTGAGAAAAAAGGGATCTAATGCTATCACTAGGTACTGAACATGGGATGCACTCAGGGGGCGAGTGTCTCATGACTCTATGTGAAAACTGAAACTAGGGAAGTGAAGACACACATCATACCTTGAATATCACTAAAATACTCTACTAGATCCTACTACATGGGACTCATCCTTTCCCTTTTCTACATGTTCACTAAAACTAGGGTTTTCTCTAAAACCTTAGAAAACAAAGAAACCTCAAACACACAAGTCAATGGAACTCATCCACCATACCCTGACACTATCCTCTTTGGGCGGCACTGACTCACTCACATGGTTTTGAATTACATCTCAAGAATGGAGCTCGGTGTGGGAATTGTACCTATTCATCACATGTCCAAATTAAGATTAAATATCACCATCACGGGGATCTACCAATTCCCCAGGTCTCCCTAGAAAATACTTGAACATAGGAGAAAAAAATAGTAGCCCTTACCTATGTCTAATAGTACTACAATAAGAGTAGGAGGAACACATATAGTTCCTAAAAACACTCATGGAGCTTCTAGGTAAAAATACTTCAACACTTGTATCTATCCAAAATTGTGATCACTATATTCCAAAGTTTGGAGTGGTCTATCTAGGGGTGGTGCTGGTAGCATCAAACTAAAGTGCGAACCACCTTTTACTACTCCCCCAACTCCTTCATAATGCATGATGTCCTACTAAACTCCTTTCTCTAGCCATTTTCTCTGACTTGGTGGTTCATTGACCATCTCTCTAACTACATTACAATGAGTAGAAAAATCCTAGGTGATGTTTCATCTTCAATCTCAATCATACAAAAAGTATTAACCTTGAAAATTTGATGTGTACCCATGGACACTGATGAAATCTATTGTTTCATGACTTTTGTTGAATTCCTACTATCTGTAGGTCATGATAACACCATCTCCCAGTTGATCCCTATCTCAAAATATCATTGTATGAGATTAAACCCTACAACTCATCATCTAGCACTAAAAGATCCATCCATGACTTAGTCTAACATGTTTCATCCACCTGAACAACTGGAGGTGTGTCTAAAAACCGATCAATAGATAAGTAACCACCTACTATCCATCTTAAAGAAATACCACCTCATGAATAACCCCCTTCAAGGAGGGATCATCACTCATCAGGTCATACTCTCAACACTACTGTGAAAACTACATTGGTTTTCATTGTGGACACATCCGGAAAAGAGACATGATGTACCATAGTCAATGAGTATATTCAGTGAGATGATTCTAGAAGGACATGGAAACCAAAACCCATTCCTATAAAATGCATGCACCAATGTTTTTTCATGAAAACAGTGCCTACATATACTAGGTCAACAATCTTATTATCAGAGTTCCACTGATGAAACTCTTCCTAGAGGTCATACTCATCAGGTCAAAATAAGAAGAATCAAAAAGGAAACTAAGAGTGTTCATCTGATATAGACACTCCATCAGACTAATACCCCATAAAAAATATCAAATATTGATACATAGATTGGGTTTTAATGCCCATGGATCATTGTGGGGACACCATACCCTACTAGAATTATCCTCCTCGATTGGGGATCAACACCCATGTAAGTGTTGGTCATGATAATTCCAAAAACCCAACCTAGGAAAACATGAAGGGAATGAGGATCACTCCAAGACTCTCGAAGGGATACATACTCAATCCACTAAGGTGTATAGTCAAATCAAACTGAGAAGAATCACTCCAAAATAAGGGAACTTGCCCACATTTCTCTGATCTTTGAGAAGATATAAAGGGGTCACCATCATATGATGAGGATAGGATGCTGCACTGAACCCTCATAGGTATGGGATAAGGTAACATAATCAACCAATAATGTTCCAAGGAATCTCACACAAGCTCACAATGAAGATGAAATGATAAGAAAGGGGAGTCTAACTTGTCCTCAAAGAAGTACATGGTGTGTCCCTTGGGGTACACGACATGTCTCATTAATATTTGAACTTCTAATGTCTCACACTCACATAGCATGAACTTTTCTACAATACAAGGCATTCCCCCAAGGGTACATGGTGTTTGGGTGTCACCCTGGCACTCAGTATACCATTTTCCTGTGCCTGTGTACACCGAGTTATGTATGTGTTTTTAGTTATGTTTAAGTACACTACTCTACCCATGTACTTAATCCTACCCATGTACTTCCCAAGTACACGAAGTGTGGGTCCACCTAGCCACCCGGATGTGCACTCCCTGTATGAAATAATCCATCTGACATGAGTTACATGATGAGTGAATTGGCACACGCGACATGTAACTCTATATAGATTCTTAGGTGTGTACACCTTGTACATGTAGAACTGGTTGGTAATGGGTCACATAGTATGTGACACATTTCACACGAAATTTGAAAATTATCACTATGTGGAGACCCTAGCACCGCAGGGAGGGGACTATATAGTGTGCATTCATATTACTACACATAGTGTAGTTGGGTTTTTTTTCACAAAACCCACATAAAACATCTTGTGTCTTCTGATTCTAATGTCGTTGTAGCTGATTTTACCCAAGGAACTTAGATCTGGTCTAATCGAGTATCACCATCACCTAATCATCAGATTTCATCCAAATCTTCCACTCAAGAAACACCTTCTAACACACCTCATCACCACCACATTCCAAAATTGCCAACACAAACTCTGTATCTATCTTTGAATCTACTACCATATTTTTGTACCATAACTGTAACATCATATCTCTATCCCAAACCTGTGGTAGTGATTTATTCCTCCAAATATCGAATGTTCAATTATCATTCACCAGGTATTCATCAAGTCATAGGCCAAAATAAAATGTCAACAATAAACACATATAGAGAAGGAAGAGAAAACCAATAACACAAGATGAGGAATGAATCTCAACCATTATTTAGATTATAATTGATCCATTTCCATTATAACTATGAATGAATATCCAACTATAATCAACAAGATATTATTTATCCCTTAGATATTGGATAAACAAACCCATACAGGAAAAATAATCGATCTGTGAATCGATCTATTAGTTTATTTATTCACATTTTTCATGAGACATGAAAATAATGATAAATACACAAAAGAACATCCTATCTTGATTTGAATCAATCACTGATAAATAACATTCACAATTCAATGTTGTTAACAAGATTCAAAATCTCTGTTGTCATTGGCGATCCTTATAGTACTCAAATCATTGATCCATGATCCAGATGCCCGCCAACGTTCCTCCATGATATCCTCTCAATTGTCAGAGTTGTGAGGCTAACCCTAAGAATTGTTTGTAATCATGTATTTATAGAGTAAAAACTATATTTATTCATGAAAATAATAAAATAAATTTATTTATTTATTTAATTTATTTTTTGTGACAGCAACAACTTTTAACTAAATTCCCAATGCTAACAAAGATTATGTCGCACTTAGGGTAAACCCTATATTATGAACTCAATGGTGGTCTTATATTTTCAATCTAAGACTGTGTTTGAGATCTATTACACTTATTAACAAAAACTATGTTCACATGATATTAATATATTTAATATTTTTATATTGTCAATTCTGGGATCTTTGGGCCTCAAAATCTTGTACTTTCTCAGTATCTGTCTCAAAAAATATTCCAAGAAATATTACGAAATCTTACATGAAAAAAACTAAGAAATTAAAAATAATCTACTACAAAGTCCCTTTATGATGAAAGAGAGAGGAGATAATAGATAAGAAGAATAAGGAAGAAACTCATATCCTATCCCAAGAAAATCCATCCTTCAATTTCAAGGGTAAAGGCCAGCCAAATATCACTCAACTGTCACTAAAATAATAACCTTGATCACTTAAAATTTGGGGATAATAAAGTAATTTAGTGGAATATTGGTAGACTCTTGAATTTATAAATGTTCTACAATAACAAAAAACCACGGTGCATCATCATAGAACACACCATAATGGGGATATCTCCAATGAATCTCCAAAAAAACACATCATGATCTCTCCATCTTCCCAATTGAAATCAATGTATACCCATTTATTTTTATACAATCAAAGAAGGGTCGTGACATAATCAATTTAACATGGTGCAACCCCCCACACCCCCAAATGGTTGATCCAAGTATTAGACCATTAAGACTCCATGAAAATCTAACACCATGATAAAACAACACCTAGAATAGAAAAACCAAGACATGTGTCCTTAATACTCTGCATTATGACTTTCAAGGCCACTCTATGACACAAAAATTCCTAACATTCTAAAATAAAAATGAACCAAAACCAACATATTAATTATGCAATATACCAAAAGAATACCTAGAAAGGTATAATATAAAAATTTGACCTATAAACCCTCTTATAGAATATTTTATTGGCACATAAAATCATCTCCCCTCCAGCTTAAATTTCAACTCCAACATATCTTCCCTTGACAATCATTTTTATAACACCACCAACACCCTAAATGAACAATGTAATGGGTTGGAAAGGTGCAAACCATTACCTTAGATAGATATCAAATGATTTTTCTGCCTAATAAAAAAATTAGACCCTAATAAGGAGAAACCAAAGCTTACCCATAAAAAATAATGATACCTATAAAGTGGAACAAACTCACTACCGACACCCTTAGAAAGGGTTGAGCCACCATTCCTTAAATAAGAACAACACCTAGAAATCTCCACAACCATGGGATTAACCTCTCAAATAAATACACCTCCCCCAACAGAAAACAATTATATAACTAATAACTCTAAAACATCACCAAATCCTCATCAGCTACTCCTTTCACCTCAAATATGTTTCAAAATAGTCCACCCTTCGCAAAAAAACTTCTCTACCAAATAAATTTTTTTGAAAGAAAATAGTTTCATGGACTTGAAATAAAACACAAGCCCTAAAGACCCTAACCATAGTAACCTAGAGCTGGTGTCTACTTTATTACATTACACTAGATATAAATAATCACATCCCAATGGAAAAAATAGTTTAGTAGTCTTGGTAAACTTGATATATACTTGAAACTCACATTAGATTATAAAACATAAAACACATGAAGTTTTTTCATTATTAATTCGATTATTACTTTTTATAATATACATGTATATCAATCACAAAACAATTATTTTTATCCTAGGAAAAATAAAACATAATAAAGGGGTAAGCTCAGATACTTAGTAAGGGTAAGATTATAACAAAATCTATCATGTATAAATAAGAATAATTAATATATAATGATAAATAATTTAAACATGTGAAATTTAAACAATAACTTGAGCATAATATGGTAGAAAAAATTTATAATCAAGTAAATCCATATAAATAATCATATAATATTGAACCTCATCAATAGATATTTAACTAATTAAATAATCACATGGACACTAATAAATAATCACATAATAAGGGAATTCATAATGTGGGCATTTGAAACATACTATCAAGACCTTCCATAAGATAGTTTAAACCTATGGATAGAAATCTATCTAATTTGGCCAACTAATTTGTCCCATGAGACCTATCGATGCATCATGGGGATATCGATAACTGATACCCACCCATAACATAATAATTACAATTAATTCCCCATATTAAAGGGTTGAAATATATTCAACATAAAAATTAATATTGAAAAACTAACATACAAAATGTTAATACTCACACTAATAAAATAAACATCATCTTAAACTATCTAGAGTAACATGGTGAATGGTAATAAAATTGTAAATAATTAGTTGAAATTGTAATAAACATCCTTATAAATAATAATAATGATATTAATACAACATATTCCTAGTATATCATAATTATAATAAATGGTTTATGTCATTGATGAATGTAAATACCATAAAAATTTCATTATTTTTTTGATAAAAATAACATTTTCACTTTAAAAATAACCTTTTAAAACTAAAAAAATGAAAATTATTTTCTATAAAAATAACCTTTAAAACTTATAAATAAATATTTAAAACATTGGGTGGTCAATGTGGTATAAATTACATTCATGTTATACATGTTAAAACTAATATTCCTCTAACATTTTCGATAAAAATCAAACAAGCCTTCCTTGGAAAATGACATCAAGATTGTTTCCAGACATCTTTTGTAAAAATTAAAAAATGGGTAAAAAAATCCTTAATAAAAAAATTGGAAAATATTAAAAACATTTTTTAAAACATGTATTTGGAATAAAAAATACTTCTGACCGAAAAGAGAAATAAATTGACATTTTCTTAAAAACATTTTCTCCATTATTTTAAGTACCAAATAGTGAAAATGGTAATGTTACATTTAAAGTTTATGAATAAAAAGGTTATAATTAAATATATTGTTTTTATAATATAAATACAAAATAATTATCCCAAGTTATACTTAAAAAAATGGTATCCTAAATAATGATGAGATTGTGAAATAAACACTTACCACCTTGGTAACTTTTGAATCATATGCACCATTAAAGACATAACTTCAAATAAAAATTTAAATACCATTAAGGGAAATATATTAATGATATATCATATAAAAATGGATATTATATACACTATATAGAGGAATAAGTGGTGAATATGGTGTATGTCTCATAGAAGTAAAAGTGAGACGAGAATCCCTTACCTTAGTTTCAACTTCCTTCGTATGTATTTGAACTTAATATATAATAAATATAGGTTTGTTATACATATATTAAAGAACCATACTCATATATATCATACCGTATATGATTTAATTAGATTATTTTATCACCTATTTGTTAACAACTCTTTGTTTAAATCATATTTCATGTGATAATTACTTCATTTTTTCGTGTATGTTTTAGTTCAGTGATTTTAGTATTTTTAAATTGATCATGGTAACATAATCTCTATAGTGTTAACCATGATATTAATATCATATATATTTATTATAAATTTATTTACATTAATATATAGAATTTAAAGATATAAAATTAATTACATTGTCATGGATAAAGAGGTCTTTCAACTTTTTTTCCTATAAAAAGACAAGGTCTCTGAGTGACCCCTAAGTCGAGGTTAAACAAACAACTGAGGAAACTAAACATTAGGATAATCCTCCCCAAACTAGATCACTAGAGGTTGAGGGGGTGAGGGAAACCTATCTTAAAAGGAATATTGATGAGCAGGAAGATATCTTTAAATTTGATAGCACTGATTTTGACACACTATATGAAAGGATTAAAGCCCATCTGCCAAGTGGAGGAAGATCTAGAGGGCGGGGGTGTGGATGTGGAAAATCTGTTTCTGAATGGAATGCACTTTGTGTGGTGGATAGAATACTAATCGAAAGATTGATAAATAAATTAGGTCACTAGATTTCACTTTGGGCACTTTTCTTTTTATTCCCACACCCTATCTAGTTCTGGTTCCTATGTTTTTCTTGCTTTTTTCAATAAAAGAGTCACTACCTCTAATTTTCTAAAAAAAAGTTATACATGTGCATGAAAACTATTTCCATTTTTCTTGAAAGATAAATTAAAATGAAAATAAATGTTAATTCATCTTTCCAGAATAATTATTATGTTATATATATAATTTATATTAATCAAATCCATCTTTTTACCATATATGTAAAAATAAAATTAAAAAAATCACGTCGCTATGTGGAGGTGGTTGTCTACACGTACGCATGAGAAATATTATTATTTTCCAACAGATTAGAAGGTAAGATGTTATATGTGATATTATACTTCCATAAGTATTTTTTAGTAATAAATATCACATAAATTCATTAATTTAAAACTTAAAAACTTCCATGTTAATCATAAGTGAAATACAATTCACATCGCTTTGTGAGGTAGTAGTCTATCGTACACATGAGCAATGTTATCGTGTCCCCTATAGAATAGAAAGTAAGAAGGTATATGTGATATCATAATTCCAGAAGTATGAAAATTTTATCAATATCATGTACATAAGTTAAATATATCATTATATTCATCCTTGAAAGGTGGTCATGGAAAATGAATTATATATTGGCTCATGAGGTGGTAGTCCATTGTGTGCACGATTGATGGTTTTTTTTCTTATTTGATGGAAGTGGAGACAGATATGGGTTATTAAAATAAAATATAACATCTAATTATATAGTTTATAATTGTTTTATCATATTATTATAGTTGAAAATTATTTTAAGTAGGTGCAACAATAAATAAAACAAATACGTACATTTTATAATTTTACCTCTTCTTCAGAGAGCCTCATTAGGTTTATTCCTAAATCATAATTAGGAGAAATTACTAATAAACATAATGCCTCTAGGATTTTTTTATGGAATTAAGGATGATATTTAGGTTTTTATGGGCTGAAATAAAGTGATTTTGAAGTGTAAAGAGGGGAGGAGAGGGGAGGCATTTTATAAGTGGGGGAGAGGACACATAATAAAGTTTTGAGAAGATAAAGTTATACCCACATTTTTCTCATCTAAAAAGTCTCAAAATGGTTAATTATCAAACCATATAAGTTATAAGGTCTAAAAATATCCATAAAATGGGATTTGTAAATGTTTTAGGTCATTTTTATCCCTTATCTTCTTAGTTTAACACGCGGTAAACCCATATTTACGTTAACCGTATAACTATTTTTTATAGTTTTCACTATTCATTATAATCAAAAATTAAGTTGACTATAATAAAGAAGATAAATTATTTTTATTCCAAATATTAAATCTATTTTTCTAAATTCAATTCAAATAATTGGTAGAATTCAATTTACAATTAAACCCATTCACACATTGAAAATACGACTTTTCCAAAAAAAATCAAAAGTTTAAAATATTTTTATATCATAATTCAATGTGAGATTTATTCCAATGAACTAGATTAGTTAAAATTTAATATAATTTAACTAATTTTACATTTACACCAATTTAAAATATAATTTATCTTTTTAAATAATTTAAACAAAAGGAATTTGTTTAATAAAAATCATTATTTTTTACTGTTCATCAAAAAATTAATATTTTCACAAAATTATCAAAAAATAACCCAGAGATAATTTTGACATGAATATTTAAAAAATTAATTTTATGTTTTCAAATAATTTTTCTAAAAGTGTTAAAAATTAATTTTAAATTATGTGTGCAAAGTACGACTAAATCCCCTTTTAAAAAAATACAGTTTTTCAGAAAACGTTTCTTTTTCTTTCAAGTGATTCTTATTTTAATTATAATAAATAGAGAACTATTGTATTTATTTTATACAAGATTTAAATATATAATTTTCATAATTTATTTATTACTATTCATACCCCCAACTTAACAACTAGGATATAATGGTAATGTTTAAATAATTAAATTTTAATAGTGTATCGTATTTCGTTCAAACCCAATGTTGGGTGCATTGAAAAATATTGAAGAGATTGAATTTATTTAAAAATAACCATATAATAAAGTAATGTGGTGTTATATTCTCTTCTAATATTGTTGTTTTATGTCATATATGTTATCAAAGATTATGTTCCTCTTTTAAAATCCCAGGGTCTTACATTATACCCTCCTTTAAAAAATTACGTCCTCACAATTTAATCTTGATCTCAATAATCAATGGTTTGAAATTTTAAAGTACCTTTTTTAGAAAAGCACATTGTAAAAAGGGTTAATAAAAATTTATATTGAAAAGAGAGAAAGGGAATTATTTAGGTCCTATACAATAACACATTATTGGGTTTCTAAGTAGGAGATCATTAGTGGAAAATAAAAACATTAACATATAAGATAATAGTAATGCCCAAGGATTAATAGTGTCACACTCTGAATTTTTAAAATTTAATTTATTCTACTTTATTATTTTTCTGACCCTCTAATTTGTTTCTCATCATAGTCTGGGTTGTAGACGGTTTAAAAATTTTGATTACTTATCTAAAAAAGCATGTTTTGGCCTTTCCTGCATCCAGTGCACCGTGTTCGAAGCCACGCGGCCTCGCCTGGGTCATTGTACGACCTCACCTGGTTTACCGCACGCCCTACTCGATGGTCAACTAATTAAATAAAATGAATTGTTAATAATGAAATAAAATTAATTGTGATAAAAATTTAATAAATTATTTTAATGATAATAATATTATTATTATTTGAGGATGTTATTATTATAATTATTTTTATCACTGTTGTTATAATTTCTTAACTTTTATTTTATTACTATCATATTATTATTATTTTTTATTATTAGTTTATTTTATTACTATAATTATTATTATTATTATTATCTTTTTCTTCTCTATATTATTTTTCTTTTCTTCTCATTAGGGTTGCGCCTCCCCCCAATTCATTCCCCTCTCCTAGCGCGTCGCACTTCCCCCATTACCCCCAGTGTCTGCTCGCGATGTCTCCCCTCCCTATGGCTTCCATCCCTCCTCTTCTGGCGAGTCTCAACCGCCCCTTCCACTCTCGTCTGGCCACATTTATCACACTTCACCCCTACTCCTCAGTCAACCCCAATGTTTCACACCGCTTCCCTCCTACTCTGTCTGACGATCACCACCCCACTGCCCTCCTACTCCTTCTGGTGACCGCTACCCCACCACCATTCTCCTCCCTTATGGCAACTCACTCCGGTTTGTAGGGATTCAGATTTATTTATTTATTTATTTTTATTTCATCTTTTTAGGTTCAGTTTAGGGTGTTCATTTTTTGTTCATTTGGGGTTTAATCTTCTTGATTAGGGTTTTATGTTGGTTTCTTGTGGCGCGGAGGAAGATTTGCACCAAACTCATGTGTTTTCGACACTGAGGTAGGTGTTTCCAGGTCCCAACAAATTTTAGATAATTTAATTTGTTTGTTTAGTTTATTTTGCATGCTATATGATTTATTTTGGTGGTGCGGACATGATTTGTAAATTCTTTGACATGAACATATGTTGAAAACAAATTTTTGGAAATAAAATTTTTATTTTTTTATATAGATCTTGTTGTGAAAAAAAATTAGTAAAGGTTTTCAATCAATTGTTTGTGTATTGCAAGTATAGTCTTAGGAAAAATTGTTGTGAGTTTAGTTTTAATCGGTGTCTTAATATGAGTTGGTTTACACGATTGTGTCAATAGTTTTAAGGTGTTATATAAGTCATGCAATGATTTTTTTAAATTGAATTGATGGTGCGAAATAAATTTTTTTTATATGATTAGGACGTGCAGTCGAATTCTAAAGGGGGTTTTGGGTTCAATTTTGATGAAAAACATGGGTGTATTTAGTAGAGTTGTTTTATAAACTGTTATAGCGGATTATTAAATTATTTTTAAAGGTGAAAATTATGTTTTTAAGGATTGGTGTGCTTATGTGTTGTGTTTGGATTTTGTGAGGAAAGTGGCTATTTTGTGTGTGTGTTTTAAAGTGTTGTTTATTTAAAAAAAATGGATATTATGAGTTATTTGTAATGTGCGAGTTGAGTTTGGAACATATTTAAAGTTTTTTCATTTTGAGAAATGTAATCCTTGAGAAAATGAGTTATATTCATCGAGTTTCGCACACTATTTTTTTTTGTTTTATGCCTTGAATTTATTTGATAAAATGTGTGAGTAGTGTAAAACCCCTTTTTAAATGGTTTCATTGTGTTTATGGATTAGAAAGGGTTTTTATAAAATGGGATTTTGTTGTTTTTTTCTTGTGTAAACATTTTCTTTATAATTTTAAGTGTTTCATAAACTGTTTAACTAGATTTATTAAATTATATGTGGAGTGTGGGAGTTTTATTTGATAGAGTTAAATGCTCGTTAAGTTTTTAGAGGAACTTTTATATGTGAAACTGGGCATTTTTCATGTGCAAACCCTTGTTGTTCTATATAGAAATTTTCTTTAAATTGTTTAAATAATTTATCAAGTCATGAAAGTGATGAGAATTAAGTTTTGAAGTTGTTTCTATGTGCATGTACTTTTAAAATGGTGTTTGGGTATGCAAGTGGTGGATTTTTTAGTGTAATGTCTTGTTTGGTTTGTGATATGAGAAAGTGATATACTATGTGAATGTGGAACTTGATTGAGAATAAGGGAAAACCCCTGGTACCTAGGTGGGTGGATTAGGACTAGTATTCTAGATGACACATAAGTGGTTTTCCCCAGTTTCATATGGTTGGATTGACATTACAACACTAACTAAACTTTTGTGAGGATTGGAGACCACTAGGTTATTGATGTGTTTACCTACTAGTGGATCATGCATGAGAACATTGGTTATTGTGGATCCTATGCCACATTTACACCGAGGTACGATGTCTCTAGCACACCATGCATACTAGCTGCCTTAGGGGATTTACCCATAGTGCTCTACTATTTATGACGTGGTGCCTTCCATCGGCATACAGAGGACCACTTGAGGATGTGCATGTTCTTTATGAATTTTTTTCTTCCATTTTAAAGTAGTATTTTTGAAGTGGATTTTATTTGAAAATTTTTATTTATTTATTTTTACTTTTATCTTGCAAATGTTTTCCTAAAAAGTATTTTCTTTTCTAAACATGTTTTTGAATAAGAATATTAAATTATCTTTTTGACATTCTGGCATGGAACATTTTTATTGGTTGTTATCTTACTGGGTTCTTGGATCACACCCTACATACACCTTTGGGTTTATGTATCTAATTTTCTTGTGTTTTTTAGGTTGAGGCATCATGCTTAGCGATGGTGGTTCAGTTTTTTGATGGTCTTCTCATGCTGGTTTGTGTTTGTAGCTTGTGGATGTTGCTCCCCCCTTGTTTCTTTGAGGTTTTTGTTATATTTTTAGTTTCTTTTGATGTTTTTTATTTTGGATGTTGGTTCATGTTGTAAACCTTTAGATTGGATTTATTTTAAGGGTCTATTTTGTTTTCAATTTTCAATTTTAGTTTATATATCTTTTTGGGTGTTGTGCTTACTATTTTTCATAAATCATTCCCATGTATTATTTTGATACTCGGGCAATTGTTCTAGCCCATGGGGATCGGGAACACCCCTTGGTCCATGTCGCGGACCGGGTCAGGCGTCGGGTCGGATGGCGACCCAACTTGGTTCATGAAAAATTGGTATCAGAGCAGGTTTCTCTCTTGGGTTGTGTTTACTTAGGAAAAATCAAGGTAGAATAGAGTTAAGGTTGTTAGGACTTGATGTCCTAGCTATGAGCAAGGTGCTTGGCCAGCACACCTCGTGGAGAGACTCAAGTTACCAGGGTAAGTTGAGGTTTGTCTGAATATTTGGTGTGTGTGGTTAATCATGTATAGGGGAAATGAAAAGAGAGTGGGGTCAGTGGTCCCGTTGAGCTCGTAGGGTCTAGAAAGCCATGTGGAGCTAGGGATGCTTTTCTAGAATACTCTCTGTGGCGGTGGCATGATTGGCGTATGGCTGGCAACCACATGTCTCATTCACCCACTGATACAAGTCAACTCTTGCATTGTTCCTCATCTCTTTGTTTTGAATTCGTGAAAATGTTGTTTTTTATGTAAAAATGTTTTGGTCTTGGATTTTTTTTAAAATAAAGTACTTTAAAAAAGAAATGGGGTGTGATTTTTGAAAAGTGTGGGTTGAATGTTTTGGTTTTGAAAAATGGAGGGGTTTGGTATTGATCCTTGGTGCTTGATGGGAAACCACATTCATGGGTATATGTATGGATAGAGAAATGGTTAATGGCATGAGCAGATGAGTGCTTGGATGGACATGAGGTGGGTACGGGTTTGGCACAGAAACATGCATGTGTGAGGCCCATGGGACACCATTGGTGTTTATGCAACCCACAATCTTTTTTTATATTCAAAAAGTTTTGTTAAATGGAAATTCGGTGTTTAAAAACCGGTGATTGTGTGGTGCGTCCTTGTGTTTTGGAAATGTCACATGTAAGGCATTTCAATACGATGATCATTTTTAACTAATTTGTGTCTCATTTGGAATTATTATTTGTAAGTTGGTGTGCAATTGTGTTGTTAATGTTTTATTTTGAAAAGTTCATCGAGAAGCCCTTATTGCGGTTTCCCCTAGATGTTTAGTGTTCACTTGTGGTATTTCTTGTCCATTGGACTAGTTTGATTGGTTCCATGGTTTTCTTTCTTGACTAGTGCACCCCCCCCCCCCCCCCAATAAAGCGTTAACATGTGATTGAAGTATGTCCATGGAAAATTCGTCGTCGGTCAGTCATCTAGTTTATTAAAGAAAGGAATCTCTCTTTTTAGTGATAGTGCTAAGTCTAACCCTTTTCCTTTACAGTTAAGAGGATCATGTCGTAGCAGGATGATAGATGTCAGGGGAGTTTAAGGGATATTTGGGTCTCTTTGAGTCGTCTGAGTCATCGAGTATGAAGTTTGACACCATTGTGTCTAAAGGTTCCCCCTGGAAATAGTGAAAATAAATCTATTGGGGAAGGGTGAAGGAGGTTTAGAGTTATCAGTGGTGATTGATGCTTGAAAGGTTTGTAGTGCTTTCATCATCCATAAGGGTCATGTGCTTTCATCATCCATAAGGGTCAGGTTTGGTGACGTCTTGTACTATGAGTTCTCATCTAAGTGCAAAGATGGATTTCATGAAACCTTATGAGAATCCCTATTTTCATAGGAGTGTGTCCTCCTATTAGGGAGTTATAATTTTTCTGTTCAAAGGGGATTGTTTTTTTTTTGAGTCTTTCCTTCTTAAGTTTCTTAGTTAAGGTTGAAGAGGTGGTTCATGCACATCATCTAAACCCATGTCCTGGTAGATGTGCCATGAGGGAGTAGTTGGATGTTGTCGTGTGTTGTGTATTATGGTGTTGTCTTAAGTACAGTATGGATACTTGTGGCACCGGGAAAAAGGAATAAGATTTTTTCAGCAGTCGACGAGGCCTAACTGTGAGTCAGGAGATTCGTCGAACGTCAGGGCTCTAGACATAGGTCTCGGAGTGAAGTTGGCACGTGGTCAGGAACCCCAAGAGTGTGTGGGACCCGACTTTATTTCTCTTGTTGGTATTGAAGTTGAAGGTGTTTTAAATTGTTCTTTGTGGTTGTTTTATTCTAAACAACCCGTTTGGGTGCATGAGGTTTCAGTGGCTATGAGGAGGCGTAGTCATCCCCTTACCTTAAAGTTCTGGGGGTTTCATTCCACTGGATGTAATTGCTTTTAGCGGTCCTTATGGGGTCTGTTTGGGTGAATTGGTATCAAATTTGAATGGTACTCATCCATGGATGTGGAGATGTTAGTTTATGTAGGGTCATGGTTTTGACACCCTGATAGTTAGGCCCTTCCTCCCCACCCCTTGTGGGGGGGGGGGGTGTTTGGTCACTAATATGAAAATTTTGAAGTTTGTGTATCTTCTGGAAGTTCTAATGGTGGGGTGACTCATGGTGGGTCTCACCCAGATGTCTCTGGAATGAGTTAGTGTTGTCCTTTTTAATAATGGTGGGGAGTCCATCTAGGCCTCCTCATGTCGATTTTCTAGCCTCGTCTCAGGCGTCAATAAGTTTCTAATGGTGGGGGGCCCATCAGGAGTTCCCCATGTTGGCCTTTTAGTTCTATTCCAAGATATGACTTGGTGGTAGGTGATCAGAGTGTTCCTTGGATGTGCTTGATTTTGTTTGTTCGTTCCAGTAAAATGGTGTGGTTCTATTTAATTCATGCTTGAGGTGTTTCGGTTTGTGATGTTGGTTTCCATGGGTGTGACAGTTCCTTTCCTAAATCAATAAAATGGAGGTGTTCCAACTCTGTGGGGTGAGTGAAACTTAGTGAAAAGTCTTTTATGGGTTTCTTGACATTTTCATTTAAGTCACTTTCTCTAAGCACAATGTGTTTTCCTCTTTCACTTGTTTTTCATTTAGGGGATCCCCTTTGAATATTAATGGGTATGTCATTTTCTACTTTGGGTCTCAGCCTTAGTTGTGGCTTTCCGAGGACAGAAAACATTATGGTGGGGAGAATTGTCACACTCTAACTTTTTCAAATTTAATTTATTCTATTTTATTATTTTTCTATCCCTTTAATTTTTTTTTCTTGTCAAGGTCTGGGTTGGATCCATTTTAAATTTTTGAGTACTTATTTAAAAACTTGTGTTTTGTCCTTAACTACGTTCAGCGTACCATGGCAAAGCCACGTGGCCTCGCTCGGTTCACTGCACGCCCTACCCGATGGTCAACTAATTAAATAAAATGAACTAGTCACAAAGAAATAAAATTAAATGTGATAAAAATTTAATAAATTATTTTAATGATAATAATATTATTGTGATTTGAGTATGTTATTGTTATAGTTATTTTTATCACTATTTTTATAATTGTTATAACTTTTATTTTATCACTATCAATTTATTACTATTATTTTTATTATTAGTTTTAGTTTTTTATTATTATTATTGTTGTTATTATTATTATTATTATTATTATTACTATCTTTTTTATCTTATTTTTGTTTGTTTTTCATTTTTTTCTCCTTAGGGGTGTGCTCCCCCCCATTATTTCCCATCTCCCAGTGCTTCGCACTTCCCCCTTACCTCTGGTGTCTGCTCACAACGTCGCCCCTCTCCATGGTCGTCAGCCCTTCTCTTTCGACATGTCCCGACCGCCCCTACCTTGCTCGTCTGTCCACCTTCCTCACATCCCACCCTTGCTCCTCGTCCAACCCCGATGTGCCGCCCTAATACCCTCCTGCTCCATTCAGTGACCATCACCCCACTGTCGTCCTGCTCTGTCCAGTAACTGTCTCCCCTCCACCCTTCTCCTCCCGTCCGGCGACTCACTCTGGTTTTTAAGGTTTCATATTTCTTTAATTATTAATTTATTTTTCTTAAATCTTTTTAGGTGGTGTTTAGGGGGTTCAATTTTTGTTTATTTGGGGTTTAATCCTCTTGATTAGGTTTCTATGTTGTTTTATTGTGGCATAGATGAATATTTTCACCAAACTCACAGGTTTTCGACACCGAGGTAGGTGGTTCCATGTCCCAACAAATTTTAGATAATTTAATTTGTTTGTTTAGTTTATTTTTCATGCTCAATGATTTATTTTAGTGGTGTGGAATATCTTTAGAAATGATTTGACATGAACGTGTGTTGAAAATAAATCTTTTCAAGGAAACTTTTTATGTTTTTATATAGATCTTGTTGTGAAAAAAATTAGTGAAGGTGTTCAATGTATTTTTTCGTATTGAAAGTGTAATATTTGGAAAAATTGTTGTGCATTTGGTTTGAAGTTGGTGTCTTAATATGAGTTGGTTTACGTAATTGTTTCAATGGTTCTAAGGTGTTTTGTAAGTAATTCAATTATTTATTTAAATTATGTTGATGGTGCAAAACACATTTTTTATATGGTTAGGATGTGCAGTCGAATTTTAAAGGAGGTTTTGGGTGCACTTTTGATGAAAAATATTGGTGTATTTAGTGAAGTTGTTTTATAAATTATTATAATGGATTATTAAATTATTTTGAAAGGTGAAAAATATGTTTTTAAGGATTGGTGTGCTTATGTGTTGGGTCTGTATTTTGTACAAAAAGTGTCTATGTTGTGTGTGTGTCTTAAAGTGGTGTTTCTTTAAAAAAAAGTGGTCTTGGGAGTTGTTTGTAAGGTTCTATTTGAGTTCAGAACAGATTTAAAGTGTTTTGGTTTTGAGTAGTGGACTCCTTGAGAAAATGAGTTATATTCATCGGTTGTCGCACAAGCGACTTGGAGTTTTATGCCTTTACTGTATTTGATAAAAATGTTTGAGTGGTGTAAAACCCTTTTTAAAAGGTTTCGTTATGTTTATGTCTTAGAAAGGGTTTTTCTAAAATGGAAATCGGGTGTTTTTTTCTTGTGTAAAAATATTCTTTCTAATTTTTAGTGTTTCATAAATTTTTTAACTAGATTTATTGAATTGTATATGGAGTGTGAGAGTTGTATTTGATAAATTTTAATGCGTGATAAGTTTTTAAATGAACTATTATATGTGAAACTGGGTATCTTTCGTGAAAAAAATCTCATTGTGATATTTAAAAATGTTCTTTAAATTTTTTAAATAATTTATCAAGTCATGCAAGTGATACGAATTATTTTGTGAAATGGTTTTGGTGTGTGTGTGTTTTTAAAATGGTGTTTGGGTGTGCAAGTGGTTTCTTTTGTGTGTAATGTCTTGTTTGGTTTGTGATGTGAGAAAGCGATATACTATGTGACTATGGAACTTGATTGAGCACAATGGAAAACCCCGGGTACCAAGGTGGGTGGATTAGTACTAGTACCCTAGATGACATGTAAGTGGTTCATCCCAGTTTCATTTATAAGGATTGATGTTTCAACACTAACTAAACTTTTGTGAGGATTAGAGACCACTAGATTATTGATGTGTTTTCCTACTAGTGGATCGTGCACGTGAGCGTTGAATATTACGGTTCCTATACCATGTTTACACTGAGATACAATGTCTCTAGTGCACCACACATACTAGCTACCTTAGGGGATTTACCCACAGTGCTTTACTATTCATGATGTGGTGCCTTCCATCAGCATATGGAGGACCACTTAAGGATGTGAATGTTATTTATGATTTTTTTCTTCCACTTTAAAGTAGTACTTGTCAAATGGTTGTTCATCAAACATTTTTTTTTACTTTCAGCTTGAAAATGTTTTCCTTAACAGTAGTTTCTTTTTTTAAGCATGTTGTTGAATAAGAATATTAAATTATCTTTTTGATGTTGTGGCATGGAAACTTTTTATTGGGTGATATCCTACTGGGCTCTTGGATCACACCCTACATACACATTTGGGTGTATGTAGATCCTATTCTTTTGATTTCTAGGTTGAGGAATTTTTCTTAGTGATGGTGGTTTGGGTTGTTGATGGTCTTCTCGTGCAGGTTGGTGTTTATATCTTTTGGATGTTTCTCCTCCCTTATTTCTTCAAGGTTTGAGTAAGATTTTTAGTTTCTTTTGTTGTCTTTTCTTTTGGATGTTGGTTCATGTTGTAAACCTTTAGATTTGGATTTAGTTTAAGGGTCTGTTTGGTTGTCAATTTTAAATCTTAGTTTATCTATATTATTGGGTGTTGTGTTTACTATTTCAGGTAAATCATTCCAATTTATTTTTTTGATACTCGGGCACTTGTACCAGCTTGTGGGGATCGGGAACACCCCTTGGGCCATGTCGCGGATAAGGTCGAGCACCGGGTCGGATGGCGACCTGGCTTGGTTCGTGACAAATAGAGAGTGATAGAGATAAATAATCACAATAAAGTTAAGGATATAGAAAATTTAATGACCACAAATCAATAAATTTTTTATTATTTAAGGTTCTATTTGATCCATAAGAAATAAAGGTAGTAGGATAACATTTTTTTTCAAGATCCTTTTCTTGGAGTTATAATTCCATTACCATCTAGATTGAGAACCTAAGAAAATATAATTAATTGATATATTTATATTTTATAGGAACAATTTTATCCTTTTGACATTCTTTGATTATTTACCATATAATTTCTTACTCCATGAAATGAATATCCAAAATGAGTTTTTATACTTGAAGCACATTTAGCAGATCATTAGAATAACAAGTCATTCCTCCTCTCTCTAGATATTTTCCAAAACCAAAATGGTTATCAAATGTTATTAAATGACCCCTAAAGTTAAACATAGTCCATTATATATATATTTAACCTTATGACTCATCCAAAAAATGTCTGACCAAATTAAAAGGCCAAAAATTTGAAAGGAACATAACTAAATAAACATTATATTCCCCAAAAAATATAAATTATCTCTTAATTTTACATTATAAATAGTTTAATACCTTGATAATCATAAAACCATAATGATAGCATGCATGATTTCAAAAATAAAATCTTAGGTTGTCGAATATGTTCCATAAATCCCAACATGCAATAAACTTCAGAAAATATGACATAAACCATCAAATCACTAACAAAATTTCAAGGTCACCAATATTATCTCATAAACATATGTTTTTAATTATAATCTAAAAATAGGGCACCTGTTAAAAATTTATCTTCCTATAATCATGTGTTTTCAAAGAATCTCACTTTCCATTGGATCACTTTTCTTGATCGTTAGTGCCATTTAACATATGCTCTCAAATCCTTAAAGAAAAATTATTGCAGTATAATCCTTATATATTTCATAATTCTTATAACTAGAATATCATTGATAAAATACTTGTAAAATAAAATTATTTAATCCAAATAAAAAAGTGATTTAATCATTTCACTTTATCTATAGTAATAGCATAATCTTGACCTTGATCCGTCAGCTTATTTTGAGGTATATTCCCTTGATTATTGGGGAATTCATATGCATAGTGCACTATATCATTACAGTTGAAATTATTAACATAAAAGGTTTATTTTTTAAAATTTTATTCATATTCCTAATGGACTTTATCTACACACCGGAATAAAACTTCCATTCCCTTCAATCGTGTTCCATGGTGTTTCTTTCCATGATTATCACATGTAGGAAAACTCTTCTTTCCCTTCTTCCCCTTATCAATTTTTTTCTCTGTTGTCCTCTTCTTCTCTTGCTTCCATCCAAATAAATAATTCTTATATAATTATTTATATATATTTATAGCACATGTTATTATTTCCTCATATGATGAGAATGTGTAGGAGACTAGTTTTCTCTAAATATTGACTTAAACTCATCAAGGAAATGGTCATTATTACTCTTGGGATTACATGCATTGGTAAAATTTCCATTCCTTCTTCTAGGTTCAATTTCTAAAAAATGACATACATAAGATTAGATCACAGCATTATGTATCATAATGTACAATCCCAAAACCATTGAAACACATAACATAAATTTAAAAATTTATGCATGGAAATTATCATAATCATAAACATGATTTCTTTTGGAATGTTTTCAAATCAAAAAAAATTATTTTCAAACACTTAATACAGGTTTGTGAAGAAAATATGAATTAACCCAAGAATATACCCTAGAATTTTCAAACTATTTTCACATTAAAGACCATTTTTAAGTACTAGGTAATGTTCAAGTCAATCCTGATATGTCTTTTTCAGAGTCATTACCCCTTGTGACATTTGTACCATAACTATTTTTAATTGTAGTATTCAGATAGGATTGTATTTCTTTTAAAACCACATAATATCAACCTTAAAAAAAACTTTTGGATGTTATTATATACTTATAATCAATTTATATAATAAGGTTATATTTTTTAATCTTTGTTTTCATAAATCTAGTTCCCAAGGTTTCAACTAAAATTGCTTCGATGCCAAATATAATGACCCCGACCTTGGTAACTCAAAGCTGGTGTCTACTTTATTAAATAGGTTATATATATAATAAATCACCTCAAAAATGATGGAATAATTTAGTAATACTTTTAAAATATATACATACTTGAAACTCACATTACATTTTAAAATATAAAATATACAAAGTGTTTTATTTGATAATTTCATTATTCCCCTTAGAATATCCCAATATATCAATTATAAAACACTTCTTAGTATCCTAAGGAAAATAAAACATTAGAAATGGGAGATATAAGATTATCAATAATGGTAAACTTATATTGGAAGATATCATGAATAAATTAGCATAATAAATATGACAAGGTAAATAACTGAAACACATTTCATTTAAATAATAACTTGACCATAATATGGAAGAAATAAATGAAGATCAAATAAATATATATAAATAATCACATGAACATGAAATTATATATGGATATTTTACCAAATTGAATAATCACATGATCATCAATAACAAAACTCATAATAAGGGAATGCATAATTTTAGACATTTGAAACATACTATCAAGACCTTTCATAATACAAGTTAAATTTGGGGGTAGAAACCCATCTAATTTGGCCAATTGATTTGTATCATGAGACCCATAAATGTATAGAGGGGATATATATATAACTAAGAAACACCCATAATATACTAATTCTAATGTATTCCTCATATGAATGTTGTGAAACATAATCAACATAAACATTCGTATTGAAAAACTAACATACAAAATGTTAATATTAACCCAAATAAAATAAACATAATCATAAACCATCCAGATTAATATGGTTAATGGTGATAAAATTGTAAATAATTTGTCAAAATGATCATAAAACATCCAAATAATTAATAATAATGATGTCAATACATCATATCCTGAGTGTATCATAAGTAAAATAAATGGTTGATCTCATTGATGAATAGAACTTCCATAAAAATTTCATTAAAAACATTTTTGAGAAAACTACCCATTTCAATTTGAAAATAACCTTTTAAGACTAAAAATATTATTCAAATAATTTTCTTATAAAATAACCTTTTAAAATTATAAAGTAATATTTAAAACATTGTGTGGTCATAATGGTGGTAAATTTTGTTCATTTCATACACATTAAAACCAATATTTCAAAATTTTCGATAAAAGCCAATTGGATATTGTTTGGAAAAAAATAAGAATATTCCTTTCAAACAAATTAAAAAATGGGTAAAAATTTCTTTAATAATTCATTTTTAAATGGTCAAAAACATTTTTGAAAAAAAATTTATAAAACATAGATTTAGACTAAAAAGGATTTTCGACCGAAGAGAGAAATAATGTCAGATATTCTTAAAAATATTTTCCCAATAATTTTAACTACCAAAGAGTGTAAAATGTTAATATTGCTTCAAATTTTCATGAAAAACTATATTATAAGTAAATATACTAGTTTTATGATATAAATAAAAAATAATTCTCTTAAGTGAGACTCAAAGAAAAACAATCCCGAATAATGATGAGATTTTGAAATAAACCCTTACCACATTGGTAACATTTAAATAATAAGCCCCATGAAATAAATAACTTCATATAAAACATTAAATACCATGAAGATAAATATATTCATTATATATCATATCAAAATTGTAATTATAGACACCATAAAAAGGAATAAGTGGTGAATATGGCGTATATCTCACGGAAGTAAAAGTGAAACGCGAAACCCTTACCTTAGGTTCGACTTCCGTTATATGTGAATGAACCTAATGTTTAATAAATATAGGTTTATTATAAATATATTATAAAACCATAATCATATATCTCATTATATTTATGATTTACTTATAGTCTTTTATCACCTATTTATTAACAACTTTTTGTTAAAATCACTATTTTGGGTGATAATTTCTTTTTTCATGTATTTTTTAATTTGGTAACTTTGGTCATTTTAATTTCACTATGGTTAAATCATATAAATATTGTTAAAAATTATATAATATCATATATATTCATTATATATATATATTTAGATTAATATATAAATGTTATTCATAGAAAATGGATTACATCGTTCATGGAGACGGTAAGTTGTACGTACGCATGAACGTTGTTTCCATTTTTCTCAAAGAATGGATTGAAAGGAAAATAAATGTCAATTAAAATTTCTAGAATCATTATTATGTTATATATATAATTTATATTAATAAAATAAATCTTTATTACCATCCATGTAAAAATAAAATGAAAAACATTTTACATCACTCTGAGGAAGAAGTGGTCCACATGTACGCATGAGCGACATTATTGTTTTCCAATGGATTGGAAGGTAAGATGTTAGATGTGATATTATATTTATAGAAGTATTTTTTGGTCATAAATATCACATATATTCAATAATTTTAACCTTATTTATCTTCCATGTAAAGCGTAATGGAAAGACAAACCACTTCGCTTTGTTAGGCGGTAGTCTTTCATACACACGAGCGATGTTATCGTATCCCCATCCAAATGGAAAGTAAGAAGGAATATGTGATATAATAATTAAAAAAATATAATAGTGTCATAAATATAATCTAAATAAGCTAAATATTACATTATATCTAGCCTTTAAATTTGGTGGTGGAAAACGAATTAGGACAGTTTGCGAAGCGGTAGTCCGCCATACACACGATCGACGGTTTCATTTCTCATTTGATAGAAGTGGAGATGTATATGGGTTATTACGTTAACATAATGAAATTTAAATATATATGGTATATTTTTGTTATTATATTATCAATTTTTAATATTATTTTAAGTATGTGGAATAAAAAATTAAACAAATATGCATGTTTAAGAATTATACTTCTTCTTTAGAGAGCCTCTTTGCGTTTATATTAAAAGACTTATTAAGAGGGATTACTCATCCAAATAATAAATATAAGATTTTGGTATGGAATTAATGAATATATTTTGGTATTTATTGGAAAAAAAAGACTTTTTGGAAGTGTTAATATGGGATGAGAGGGAGTGGGCTTTTATAAGTGGGGGAGAGAGGGCTTTTATAAGTGGGGGAGAGAACACGTGTGAAATATTCGAAAAGATAAAGTGATACCAATGTTTTTCACATTCCCAAAGCCTCCAAAATGGGTCTTTATCAAACCTTATATCTGATAAGTTCATAATATATCTATAAAATGGATTTTGGACATGTTTTAGGTCATTTTTAACCCTTATATTCTTATTTTAACACCGGATAAACCTATTTTTACCTTAACTACGATAAATAATTTTTACTGGTTTCAATATTCATTATGGTAAAAAATTAATTTGACCATATTATATAATATAAATTATTATAATTCCAAATATGGAATCCATTTTATAAAATTCAATTCATATAATCTAAATAACTCAACTTAAAATTAAACCCGTAGGTGCATCGAAAAGAATGTTTTTCTGAAGAAAAAGATTCCAAAGATCAAAAGGTTTTTATATCATAATTAAATATGAAATTGACTAAAATTAACTAAATTAGTTAAATTTTAATATAATGAAACTAATTTTACTTTAAATATAATTTTAAATATAGTTTTACTTCATAAAAAATTTAAACAAAATGGTATTTTTTAATAAAAATCAGTATTTTTCACTATTCATCAAAAAATTATTCTTTTAATAAAATTGTCAAAAAAATCACCGAAATATTATGTTGACATGTAGATTTAAAAAAAAGTTTATTTCATCAAATAAATTTTATATAGGTGGTAAAAATTAATTTTCAATTATGTGCTACAATCACAACTAAACAATTTTTTAGAATAATACAGTTTTTTAGAAAATGTTTCTTTTTCTTTAAAATGGTTCTTATTTTATTTTTTAACAATAGATTACCATTGAATTTATTTTATACAAGGTAAAACCATATAATTTTTATAATTTAGTTATTACTATTCATACCCTCCAACTTAATGGCTATGTTATAATGGTCATGTTAAAATAATAATATTTTAATAGATTATTATGTTTTGTTCAAACCTAGTGTTGCGTGCATTGAAAACTATCAAAGAGATTGAATTTATTTAAAAAGGAAGTTGTAATAAAGTCTTAGGTTGTTATATTCTATTTTGATCTTTGTGGTTCATGTCAAACATGTTATCAAACATGATGATCCTATTTAAAAATCTAGGTTTGTTAAACAAGTACTTTAATATTTAAATATCAATCATCACACAATATAAAATGAGTTTAAAATACACTATAAGGATTTTAGTGAAATGAGTAGGATCACCCAAAACATTCCCAGACCTAAATCTCCATAAAAAATTTAGAAACATGATGAATCTTGGGGAAGTCTTATTGGTGGTTCCCTACACCATTATATAGTTAATAGATCTGCTCATTAGTCACTAGAAACCTTGAGATACTCAACCCCAAGGTGCTAACCCACACTATATCTCTATAAGAGCACCTCACTCTCCTCTTCTATGAATTCTGAGTCCCATATCTTAGAGAATTAATCTCAAAATTCCCAACCACTCAGTTTGGGTCTTCACTAGAACCATCCATTATATGTAAACCTCTCTCCATGATCTTTACTTTAACTCCCACTAATTCTTAAGAATTAAACTAAAGAGGTGTGATAGATCAACGAATATATAGCCTTAAGGAATAATTGAAATGTTGTTCTCATTATCTATAATCAAGAATAAAATAAAGAAACCAACAAATCTAATCCATTAAATAGTTTCCAAATCCATTCACACTCACATCCCATGATGAATCTCTTGAATATATTTCATATTATCATGAATATACAATCAATAAAAGAAATTTTTATAGAATAACTCATGAAATTATCCCCATGACATATTTTCTAGGACCTGACACTTAATTTCCCTCTATCTTTTATCCTCCTTACAAAATAATCCAACCGCCAATGAAACTCAAAATTAATCTGGAGTCTTCACCTACCTAAAGTAAACCATACTTTCTTCTAACAAATCCTTAATATCAAGGCCATAGGTTCTATGTAAGAACATCAATTATTGCTTCCACTAAAAATTCATCAAGTCTTTATCCCACGATTCCTCCTTCCCCTTTCCATTCCCAATGTCTTCATGACATTTTGATAGAATATATTTAGATTAAACAATTACAAGTTTCACAAAAAACCTTACAAATCACATCAGTAATCATAGATGACAACAAAAATTTACAATAAAACACATAAACCGTCATAATACTCATTATAACCAACTCAACCACACAAAATTCCACAAATACACATCACTACCCCCCCATCAAGCATAATATAATACCACCAATATCACATCAACCACATCTTCTCGTGCCAATAAAAGAAACAAACATTAATGGATAGAATCCATCACCACACAAAACACCCCACAAGATCCACAAAACCATATCCCTATCACATAATCAACCATTAGATCCCAATATCACTCACACATCAACTCAGCCATCACTCGGATCACAAAATTAGAAATTCACTATCACCAAATCAATAATAATGACTTGTCAAACTCACCAAGGAAATCAGCCATGCCTTATTTCCCAACGCATCCCAAAACCCAAACCATCCATAATAATTCCCAACCAAATCCACCTAAATTATAGTAAGTGTAACCCAACCAACCAAAAAAACCCAAAAGAAAAACAAAATAATCAGTCACCTATTTTTCATTATTTTTATATGAATAAAATGTTTACATAAATAACATCACCACCAAATTTTATATTTCCAAAGACCCTTTTCATTATTAACTTTAAATGATTATATTTTTATGGGTGGTGATTCAATCAACTCAATCACAAAAACAAAACATCATCACATTAATATAATAAATCATTGAAAAAATTATTTCACAATGATTTTAGACAAATGAAATGGGTGTTATACAAATAAATTTTATTGAGGGAACAGTTCTTGTTATCCAGCCTTTCGCATGCTGATTTAAAGTTCAAAAAATAGATTTTTACAAAAAACAATCAACACACCAAGTTTCATACCTCAACCATGATTTGTTAATTATTTTTATTTATTTAATTATTTTTAGACTTGTTTTTGAGTTTCAGGATGAACCAGTTTTAAATTTTATAATTTTTTTAGATTTTTAGAATAAGAACATGTTTGGAGAACAGTAGTAGAAACCATTCACAGACCATGTGAGAGTGTCTATAGGTTGGTAGAGCTAACCATACATCCAGTACATATTTTCCCTGACCATGTAGCCTACTTATGCAAGGCACTCTAGGCTTTCCAGTGCAGGGGCACAGAGTTGGCACATAGTGTGGCCAATTGTGCGGCCAAACTCTTTTCATTGTATTTATTTCAAAAATAATTATAATAAAAATAAATAAATTAAATTAATAATAATAATTACCCTCAAATTGGTATCTCTCCCGCACCCCTCTCCCATTCATGTGACACACCATGCTCAAGGGGCTCCCCAGACACACGTCATTCCTCCATTCCTCCTCAGTCATGGGTCAATTTCCCTTCTGATTATGGGTGTGATCTTCACCTGCAAGGGTTCATAATCCTCTGTTCTCTTATTCTTCATCTTTTTTCATAATTCCTTTTCTCCTACCCCTTACGATGCATGTACCACGGTATAAACCTAACCCAATTTTGGGCATTTGTATTATTTATTCTTGGTGCCTATGGTTTGTGAGTTTCGTTAAAGCCATGTTTTCCCATGACCATCGAAGGCAATGGGTTTTTCATTAGTTTTGGATGAGTTTTCTCCTTCTCTTCAACTTTGTCAGATTTTTCAATTATGGATTTTGTGACTTTTTGGTTTCTTGTATTTTCCTAGTGTTCCTTATAGCTTCTTGAGGTATATTTGGGCCACCATTGTTTAGGGAGATAACTTGTGGCTCCTTAAATAAAAATTAAATATATATATTTATATATATAAGAACCATATTTGAATATATTCACTCTTGGTGGTGTGAATATATACATTTGGGAAAAGGATACTTATATATGCAAAGGTGTATATGAGAGTAAGTGTGAAGTGGTCATTATAAAATGCAATATGTTTTGAGGTAGGTTCTCTATGATCAATAATTTTAATTGAATTAATTGATTGATTTATTATTTTTAGAGTCATTTTTCCTTATTATATAATATTTAAATGATATACAAAGTGGTTTTGGTCCTTAGAAAAGTGGATCATCTTGATTTCCATATTTTACTTAATCTTTGGAAATGGATTTTCTTTTTAAAGAATGTTTTCAAACTCTTTTTGAAATATACGTAATTCTAAATGTTTCATTTGTTTTTTTCCCAAATGATTCTTACCATGTAATATAGAAATTACCAAAGGTAATTTTTTCTTTTAACATGAACTCATAAAAGTCATAATGGATTGGTTTGATTTTATTGGAATACATAAGAGGATCACCAATCTTATAACGTATTGAATGTGATTTACATATATACACATATATGGATATGTGTGTGTGTGTGTGCCTCTTTTGTACATATTTACTCATGGTGAGTGGAATATGTGAATTGGGATAAAGTGTACTTTTATATATATATATATATATATATATATATGTATGTATGTATGTATGTATGTCAAGGTGTATATTTTGTATGAGTGGAATGTTGTTTTAAAACTCAAAAGCTTTAGGGAAAAAAATTCTAAAATGAAAGTGTTTCTTTTAAAGTGACGAGGCCTAGTTGTAACTTTAAAATGTTTTATGGAAATGTAAACCCACTATTAAGGCATGCCCCCTGAATTGGAAATGTGATTAATGTGTTAAATGGGTTATTTTTGATATTTTCCTAGAGAAGAGACTTGCACTTGATTTATGTGACTTGGAAAGGGGTTGTGCTTAAGGTGGAAGATTTCAGGTAAGATGGTGGATATTTTTTTGTAAGAATACGATATATATGCCTATTGGAGATTGATAAAAACTCAACTCCATTTAATTTTCATGGAAAGACTTGGGTAGTTATCTAGGATCCTAGGTACACATGTTGCACTAGTTTGGATTATGCACTAACTAGTAGACCTGAGTTAGATAACATGACTTCTCTTGGGACATGCCCCTTGGTTAAACCAGCAAGGGTGTCACCAAGTGTCAGGGAAGCATTATTGGTATCTAGTGCTGGTACAGATTCATTATGTGAGATATATTATATATTTATCCTTGGATATCTTGACTAGCATCCTAGATCCCATGACACAAACTTTATATGTTTGATACTTTCCTATATTATGTAGTTTCTTTTCAAAATGACACATCTATTTGGTGTTTCATATTGAGATTCCAATTTTATAATTTGTTTTCTTTTATAAGAGATTTATTAAAAGTACTTTTATTTTCTAAATTTTTTTGAAAATATAATGGAAAGTGTTTTTTCTTAAAATGGAAACTCATTACTAATTTTGAAAAGAATAGAGAATCATATTTTTATATGCCTTATTTTCAAACTATCAAGACTTGGTTTTCTATTTAAAGGTAAGTAATAGGGAATTGTTCATCCTTGGAATACATACTAAGAATTTTAGTGCTCATTCCTATAGTATCTATCATTTTTTATTTTTGGTTTCTTCCTTAATTTTGGTTTCTCATGGAGCAAGTATGGTTCCTTGGTTGGTGGTGACACATGAGGTCACTTGGAGGTATGCCTAGTTTTATTTATTTTTCACTACAAGTGTTTATTTTATTATTATGTTTTTATATATTTATATTTTGTTTCATGGGATAAATCATTACCAATTGAGTTATGATTGATTCATGAAACTCATTACCAGCCTAGGAGTATCAAGAATGCCTCTCGTTCCTTATCGTGGATCTGCTCGAGTGACAGATTTTGGGTTGACTCAGGATGATTCATGAAACAAATGGTATCATGGTATTATCCCTTGTTATTTTGGGTTGTCTGATAGTTTAGAGTTAGGATTTTTAGAATTCAAGTATTCAGTCATGGGTATGTACTCGATCCAACCTATTTGAAAGGATTCTTGGATTGTCAAGGAGGTCCATGATGGTTTTGCCTCAAAATCCAATACTATTTCTTAGATTTTTTTTAATGTTATTGGTTTTTGTTTTGAGTGTTTGAGAAATTTTAGGGTTATTTTAAGAAACTTAAATGATTTTAGTGAGTTTTTTGAGGGATTTAGAGGGTTTACAATTACTATGCATGGTCTAGAAATTTTTTTGTAGATAATGTGACTTCTCTAATTGACCTCTAGTGAGAATCACATGGTTTTAATATACCTTTTCAAGTCTTGTTTCCAATCCTTGAATGATTGTTATTTATCTAAATTTTTGGTATTTTTGACTCTTTTGTTGTTCAGTTGTTCTTATTGGTTCTCATTATCGATTTGCACTAATTTTGGTATGTTTCCTTTATGTTTTAAAATAATTTCTATTTTATCAAGTTTTAACTTTCAAAATAAAAAATATAGAATTTTTGGAAATGAAATGTATTTTTTATTTTAATTCTGAAAATTTTGTTGAAATATTAAAGAAAATTGATTGGGGAATTTGGTAAAAGTTTTGTTTTGTTGAAAAAATGGTATGTGTGACCCTTGGTGTTACTTATGAACATTCACATTGGAATTTTTGTGTGTATAAAGTTCTTTTTATAATGTAGCCATGGTTAGATATAACAGAAATTCGGTGACGAACATATATGTGACGGTTCATAGGATACCATGGATGAGTATTTAATATTAAAATTTTGACTTACTCTTTTCAAAGTGGTTTTTAAAAAAAGTAATTTTAATATTTGTTAACTGGGTAATTGTTTGATGTTTTCATTTATTTTTTTGGGACTTCCTTTTTGGTTTTTTTATATTGGAATTTTTATTTAAATGAAATTTGGATTTTGGGTAATTGATTTGTGTTTGATATTTGGATTATTGGTTTGTTATGTGCTCTAATTTAGTCTAATTATTTATATTTTAGAATATTCCCTCTCTAATCTCTAAGGAACCGTGAATAGGATCTATGGGTGTCCCTTCCACCATGTTATTTATGGTTGATCAAGTCTCATTCAATTCGTATGTTTAATTTGTTCTAGATATGGAACCCAATGCTACTCAATGTGGAGAATTAATTGAGAAGTTTTGAGAGTTGAACCCTCCTCGTTATTTTGGGCATCCAGAGATAGGGAAATTTGAAGAATGGTTTCAATGAATTGGGGAGATTTTCATTTTACTTGTGTTCTCTGATGCACTTAATCTCAAGTTTGTGACATTTATACTAGAAGGCATGTGCTAGAAGTGGTGAAAATCTGTTATTCAGACCAAACCATAAAGAGGACACTTGTGGGATAACTTTAAGTTCTAGTTCATATGATGGTATTTCTCTAAATTGATGAAGGACTTGAAGGAGATAGAATTGTACCATCTCAATTAAGGTAACGCAATAGTCTCAGAGTACGCTAAGGGTTTCTCAAGCAGGTTTCATGTATTATAGAACTTTCCGAAGATGAATCCTTGAAAACTAAATTATTTGAAAAGGGCCTCTGACCATAACATTTTTTGACCGTGTCTTCATTCCCTCACACATATGAATAAGTGGTGAGGCGGGTTGTCTAGGACAAAGAAGTTTTAGCTAGAGAGCCAATGGTGTTTGATGTGTTGCCTATCCCTAGAGTCGGTGCTGGTGGTTCTAGTAATTTTAATGGGAATAAAGTCATGTCTGACCTATTGGTAAGTAGTATGAAAATTATTTAGGTTTCATCTCACAAGAATTGTTCATAAGCAAGCTCTAGGTGTGCCATCAGTGTTGAAGGTCAGGGAACAATAAGTATTCATGTTGTGAAACACCAAATAACTTCCTTACATATAGATTCTTGGGTCATTTAAAAAAAATTTATGGGGTGTTACTAGCAAGTGATTTGGATCCAAATCCGCTCCTTCAGAAAACCCCCCAACCTATTTTTTAGGATTAAGATGTTGATGAGAGCAAAATATGAATTTTCTTTAGTTGTAAATGCCTTTTGTTGTAATTATTGTATCTTCTGATGTTGTTTTTTGTCTGTTAGTGGACAATGATGTTTTGTATCCTTTGGGATATCTTCTTTTAATGTAAATTTATTTTGGGAAATTTTGTATTTTTTTTGTAAAATATTATTTTTCCACATTTGTTGACTTTTTTCTCACAGTTTTGGTTTTAACTATGACTTATGTGTTTGTTTTGGCCTGAGAATATCTATTTGACCAGAGTCCTAAAATTGTGGGGAGACAACCAAAGAAGTGACTCATGGGGAATTGGGTCATTTTTTCTTCTTGATGGGGTAACTATCTACCACCATACCACCTATACTCAATGAGTTTTTTGGTGATTTCTATGTTAGAGGTCGGGGTGTTCTTTTTTTAAGGTTGTGTTTGGAGACAGGAATGTACATCACTTTCCATTTTTTGGATTTATGTTTGATTTCCTTTGATGTCGTAAATTGTTTCCTTAGGTGTTGTTTCATCTTTTAGGCTAATATCATAGCTCTTTTTTTGGATTTTGAGGTTCTATATTTTGAGAGGAAAGTAAGTTTTGGTTTTTGGTCTTCAGGTTTTGGGAGTCCCAACTTGAGTGGTAGTTCATCCCTGATTTGTTCTTGTTCAACTGAATCTCTTTAGAATTTATAAGGGTATAAATTATCATTTTGGGGAGATTTTTCACACCCCAACCATGATTTGATAATTATTATTAACTATTTAATTTTTTTTATCGTTTTTTTCATGTTTTGGGTCAAACTGGTTTAATTTTTTTAAATAGGCTTTTCAGCATAGGCGCAAGTCTTGTAGAAAATGTGCGTAGACCATGTGAGGGTGTCAAAAGGTTAGAAAAAAATACTATATAGTAGTAGTATAGTTTCCCTAACCATGTGGTCTACCCATGTGAGGCACTCTAGGACTTCCAGGGTGAGGTTCACTATTGATGGATGATTCAGCCAACCATACTTCCAAATCGTTCATAGTGTCTAGATTTCAAAAAATTATACTAATTATTAATTAATTAATTAAATTAACAATAATATTAATAATATTAATATTAATAATAGTAGTAATAATAAAACCCCAAAAAAGGTTTCACACCCCCTCCCCTTATCTCATTTGTGTGACACACCACACCCATGGGGCTTCCCAATAGGACATCGCTCCTCCATTCTCCCCCCATCGTGGGTCGATTTTCCTTCCAGTTCTGGGTGTGATCTTTAGAGATAAGGTTTTATCCTCCTCTCATATTTTCTTCTTATCTTTTTATAATACCTTTTCTCCTACCCTTTTAGTTCACATGCTATGACCAAGCCCAAACCCAATTTTCAGTATTTTTATTGTTGATTCATGGTGATTAGGGTTTGTGAGTCCCGTTAAAACTAGGTTTTCCATGGACATTGAAGGCAGTGGGTTTTACATTGGTTTTGAGTAAGGTTTATTCCACTATTCAACTTTTTCCTATTTTTAATTAATTATTTTGTGATTTTTGGGTTTCTTGTATTTTTCTAGTGTGCCTTGGACCTCCTTGTGGTAGATTTGGGTCATCGTTGGTGAGGGATGCAACTTGTGGCCCATTAAAATGCAACTTACATATATATAGGCATATATATAAGTATTATCTTTATATATATTCAATCATGGAAGTGTGAATATATAAATTTGGGATAAATTCTATATATGTAAAGTTGTATATGTGTGTAATTGTGAAGTGTTCATCGTCAAAGGTGACTTTTTTTAAGGTAAGTTCCCTATGTCAAAGCCTTTTAATTTAATTCATTGATTTCCTAAATATTTTTAAAGTATTTTTCCTTATTATATAATGTGTAAATTTTATGTAAAGTGGTTTTGGTCCTTGTAAAAATTATTTTCACTTGTTTTCCATATTTTAATTAAACATATAACATGGGTTTTTCTCCCAAATCATATTTTCAACCTCATTTTGAAATCTAAATCATTTTAAATGATTCATTGGTCTTTGAAAAAATTATTTTTACCATGTAATATAGAATTCCCAAAGGTGACTTATCCTTTCATCCAATCCTCATAAAAGGCTTAAAGGCTTGGTTTTATTTTTTGGGTATCTTTGAGATGATCTCCAATCTTGTGACATGTTGAATGTCACGAACATACATATACATATATAAATATATATGCCTATTTTCACATATTTACTCATATAGAGTTTAATAATTGCATTGATCTAAAGGGTACATGTCTATATATATATATATATATATATATATATATATATATATATCTAGGTGTATATGTTATAAAATTGTAATTTGGTTTTGGAACTCCAAATATTTGGGAAAAGGTTTTTTTATAAAGTAAAAGTGTTTCTTTTAAAGTGATGAGGAAGATTTGGAACATTAAAATGTTTTATGGAAATGGAAAACACCTCTTAAGAAATTCCCCATGAATTGGAAATTTCATGTATGTGTTAAATGGTTGATTTGTGATTTTTTCTTAGTGAAGAGGCTTGCACTTGATTTGTGTGACTTAGAAATGGGCTACTCTTAAGGTGGGAGATCAGACATGAGAGGGGGTGGGTTTTTGTGTAAGAATGTAATATTTATATATATATATATATGCTATCTTGATAAAAAATCACATCCATTTAATTTTAATGGGATGACTTTGGTATTTAGGTGGGATCCTATGTACAAATGCTACACTATTTTAGATTACACACAGACTAGTGGCTCTGAGTTAGATAACCTAAATTATATCAATATTTTCCCCTCAGTCAAACCAATGAGGGTGTTTTCAAGTGTTAGGGAAGTGTTTTTGGTATCTGGAACTGGTAGAGATTGATTATGTGGGATATATTATATCTTTATCCTAGGCCAACTCAACCATAACCCTATATCCCATGACACTTATTTTATAAGTATGTTAATTTCCTCTATTTTCAAATTTCGTTAAAAAATGAATCCTTTGTTTGGATTTTCATATTAATATTCCTATTTTAGAAATCTTTATCTTTTATAATCGATTTACTGAAATGAATTTTATATTCAAAAAATTGTTTTGAAAATGGAATGTAAAGTGATTTTTCTTTAAATGGAAGCTCTTTACTTGTTTTGAAAAGAATAGAAACCCCTATTTTTATATGTATTATTTTCAAACTAGTATGATTTTCTTTCCTCTTTAAAGTTAATTAATAGGGAATGTTTTACCCTTGGAATCCCTACTATTAATTTTAATGATCACACGAATATTATCTATCATTTTTCATTTTTAGGTTCTTACCCAGTTTTGTCCGCATAAGGAGTGAGTATAGTTCCATGGTTGGTGGTAACCCATGAGGTCACATATAGTTATGTCTAGTTTTATTTAGTTTTCTATCTTAGTGTTTATTTTATTGTTATGTTTTTATTTATTTATTTTCCATTTAATGGGATAAATATTTCCCTATTGAGTTATGGATAATGTCTGGCACTAGTTCTCATCCCAAGTGGATTGGGAATGCCTCTCTGGCCTTATCGCGGATTAGCTCAGGTGACTAGTTTGGGGTTGAATCAGTATGATTCATGACATCAAGGAAATTAATCATTAAATAAATTATCAAAATCCACTATTAATTTCTTTAAATATATTTTAGGGAAATCATCTTACCTTTTAAACAAATAATTGTTTATAAATTTTAATATTATGGAATCATTTTTTCATATTTCATAAAGGGTTTCCCCTTTACTTCCATATTTAGGTAAAACACACTTAACACACAACATGATTAGGAAAATAAGTACTACTATTTCCTTAACAAATCACACAAACATTCTTTAACTTCATAAATTATTCCCACAGTAAACAATTCACATCTTACCCTTACACATGCCCATTTATATTTCAAAAACTACACATGAAATTATATTCATGATTCAACGTAAAGCACATATATGTTTCATTATGAAAAAAAATAAACATGATTAAAATTTTAAAAAAAATATTTATGAAAATGTTTTTCAAATTTTTTAATGGTTTATCACTAAATAGCATGAAATTTTCCAAGAATTATAATAAATAAATGAGAAAAATTTATCCTTGAAATAAATTCCTAAAACATGCATATAATATATCTTGATCAGAAGGTAACACATAGAATAAAAACATTATATAAATAAGGATACTTATAATAATATATTTAAAACAATAATTTCATCCTATCAACAGAAAATATATTAAGGTAAAATTATTTTATAGAGGCTCTAAAAAAATCACCAATTACTCACAACAATGACACAATAATAATTATTTACGAAAAGTTATAAACATCATGGAAATAGATGAACATGTTACACACTTAAAAAATGATAATACAAACTATTTTAAGAGAATAAAGTTATAGAAATCAGGGGTACAGGACATCCATGTTTCAATAAGGTTTTAGTTAAACATAATATTATAGTTAATTACTATTTTACTCTTTCCTTTAAGGTACTTCAGTAAATTCATAAAGTGAAGGAAAATTTATCAAAAACTGAATCACATAAGTATAATCTTATAATCACTTATAAGATCTTGATTTAAAATATTGATGCATCTAATGAAAATGTTTCATTTACCTCCCTATTATTTCTACCCCATAATGGTTACAATTTCACCTAAATATTTCAGTATGTTATCAATTTACTTGCACTAGATCAAAGTTCCTCCCAAATATCTATATCCTAGATGGTATCCTTGGTTAAAATTACATGTTGGGATTGATATTTTTTATTTATTTACCAATACCATGAAATCTTCACCTATTCTTAACTCTAAACTCTACCCTAAATCTCAACCAAAACCTCTGATACCAAACTGTCATGTATCACCCCTACTGGAACCCATAATGGGCCTGCAATGAAGATGAGACTGACCCCTAAGGTCTGCCTCCAATAGGCCATGGGTTGGCCACTATGACTAAAAGTATAAAACCTGCATATGGGACCCTCATTAAATCTAAAGAAAAATAAAACAACCAATAATCAATGCTAAAGAATTTCATTTCCATAAAATAAATTCTCACAGCTATAATGATACTTACATTTCAAATATATGACATCAAAAAAATACATGAAAGAAGGTATCTAAAAATCCAAATCATATACCAAATCTATTCAATATACCTGAATAGTATCTCTAATCCCAACCGGTGTATCCTATAAACACTTAGAAGATTATAATAGGGTGAGCTCCTAGGAGTAATTAGTGGGATCATATCTCTAAAAATATTAACGTCCATGTGAAAAAAATATACATGGGTAATCAAGATTGATATCAAAAAAACAATTCATAACCAAACAAACAAGCAGAAATAAACATATGAAGTACAATCAATGAACTCCACATCCCCCATTATTCACCACTATTTCCCTTATTTCCCATAATATCCTCAACCATTTTCACAACTACCAACCTAAACTAGTTTCCATAAACAAAACCGATAAATATCATCAATCCCAAAACTATTATGAAAATCAATAATGAAACAGGCTTAAAAATTCACCACCACTTCCACCTATCATTTTAGGGACTCCACCAACTCAAATAGGTGGCAATATGGTAGTAAAACCCCTCACTGACTGACTAAGGATGTAGTAATGAAACAACATCAACAACACAGCATGAATATCAACCCATTCTACACCATCAAAATCAATGAATCCATATACCAAAACATCTCATCCTCAACCACCACCACATACCACATTACCAAATATCTATAACCATATCTCCACTTATCCACAACCACATCACTACATTATCACTATAATATCCAAAACCACACCATCATTATCATGGTATGGTATCATGAACATTTTAGACATCATCCATGTTCCCTACCCCTACCATGCATGACCTCCATCATGTATCATCATCTCATCTACCTACTAGGGTTGTTCAGTGTATCACATAATCAATTTTAATCCAATATAGATTATATTCATATACCTACCTCAATCCATCATAACATATAAAGTTCCACCACATTATTCCCTTTTCTCTACACCATTTTTTCACAACTACTTCCATAATATCATCAAGATAGAATAACAACAACACACCAAGCTAACAAATTTTTCAAAAAAAACATCATTATCAATAGTGTAATTGGGCCTTGGTAAATAGTAAACCACATAAGAAACAACATCCCATTTCAAAAAAAATCCCATCAACACCAATTACCATTTACTAGAATCATTAAAATTATTAGGTCAATCATTCACCAATGAAAAATCATCCATCGAACCACTTCCCATTTTGAGACATTCAATCATCTTTCATCAATATTATTTTATCCATGTTCATATATTTCTATCATTAACAATTTAATAATATCCTACTATTGTTTAATGTATTCATCATGCCAACTATATTCCATTCATTCCACCCATTAAAATATTATTAGTAACCCACTACTTGTTTAATTACATCCATTACCAAATCATAACCAAACCATCATCACATTCATATAAACCACCTCATTCCTTTATTTCAAGTTCATTTTCAATATCCATCAATCATCTTATTAATAATAGATTTTCTAGATTTTCTAGATTAATTTTAAACTCATTAATTTCACATTTTATCCCCATTCTTATTACCTTTTTAAACCAGTAATATTTTAATTAATATTTAAGAGAAGTCGTGAAAAACTCAACAATCAACACTCACATCCTCTTCATCATTTCTTTAAATATATGTTTAACTTATCATGTTTTCATTATTCAACCTAGATTTATTCTTCCCATTTCAATTCCCCATTATCGTTAAAATTTCATATATTGGTTGAAACATGTTTAAGGAAAACACATCGAACAACATCACGACACTCCCTTCCATGATAAGATAACGCAATCAATTATAACCTCAAACATCAACAATAATAACAATCCTCAAATTACAGTTTCTATAAATTTATTTTTCATTACCATATTTAAGTAATTATACATTTATAATGAAGAAAAATTCCATTACTTATATCATCATCAAATTAAACCATGGTAGAAAACATCAATCAATTACTAGGAAAAATAAAAATTCATAAAACACATATTACGTTCCTTCCTCTTATAATTTTAATTATTATCTAGTTTAACATATTTTTTAAGTTCATTCATCTCTTAAGAGTGTTTCCCTTATTTTCTTCCCAATTCCCATAAACTAACAATAACCAAGATTCCAAACCAAAAAATATAGAAGAATAATTTGATAAAATTCTTGGAAGGAATCATATAATGATAAGAAAACACGTTATTCCATAATATATAAGATTAGTTTAGAAATACCCTACCTAATCAATGCTTTCCAACCACTACGCAGTCAAGGAGAAGAAGAAGACATAATTAAGAACAAATCAAATGAGAGAAACATCAAATAAATCTAAACCATAGAAATCCTCCATAAAAACTAAATCCAACCAATTTCATAACCCCTCTATGATAGAGCAGATATAGAGTTATTGGATTGGTGTAGCCCAATCTGTTTGGATGATGTTTGGTCGAATGCTAGTGGCACAAACATAACACCAGGCCGCAAATATTGTGGTTAAAGCTCCAAAGGGATATCATTATGGGTTATAGGGGAAATTTTACCCTACTCTAGTAGTAATGGGGCCAAAGGCCCCTGGCCTAAATTTTCTAGAACTGTAGCAACTCTGAACACCTATAGTAGAGCTGACCAACTGACACCAATATGGATCTTTCGCAGTTAAGACTTTGAAGATAGAGGTATTGTAGATATGAAAACTTACATCCACTTACCACTATAGAATATTATACTTGGATGGTTGTAACACTTTAACACAATGTAATTTGTGTGCGGTTGATGGAATAGTAAATCATCTTCTTTATTAGCTCATTTTGAGCTAGGGTTTTTTGTACATGAGAAATATGAAAACTCCCTATAATTTTTGCTTCTAATAATAATGATATTTCAACCACTTCATGGATGTAGGAATTATTCTGAAACCATGTAAATTGATGTGTCCATGTTCTTCTTCTTATTATTTTATTTCATATTTTCTTCATCTGTAAACATGTTCTATCGCTGCGACTCCCGACATTTCCACAGCAACTAGTATCAAAGGTTAAGCTTTGAATTATCAAGTTTAATGATGGAAATGGAATAATTCAAGGTAAATATTGATCACTTCAGTGGAACTACCTTTATTTACTGGAGGATGAAAATAGAGGACTGTCTTTACTATAAGAAATTTCTTTTGTCACTTGTGGGTTTAAAGCCAACGGACATGAAGCAGACCAAGTGGGAGTTGTTGGATTGAAGGATTTTGGGATTTTTGGGACTTATGTTTTCCAAAAATATTTTATTCAACATAAAAGAGGATAAAACAATGATTAGGCTGCTAAAATCTCTCACGAATATGTACGGGAATCCTTTAGCATAAAAAAATGTACCTGGTGTAATGATTGTTCAATAGAGAAATGATTGAAGGGAATATTTTTTAAATAAAATCAAAAAATTATACACCATAAATAATCAATTAACATCATTGGATATTTCACTTGACAACAAGGTATGTGCATTGGTTTTACTTTCTTCATTACTTGATAGTTGGGAAGAAACTGTAACAACCATGAGCAGTTCTTAGGGGAATACAAATATGGTTCTAAAGGATTTGTGGGACCTAATCCTCAGTGAGGATATTATAATAATATAATCTTGTTGGTTCTATGGTTTTTCTATAAGCTTTGAAGGAAGAGGAAGATATGTGTAGTGAGACAACCACATAGGATGATAAAAGTTAAGAGGAATGATCTGAGACAAGGCAATGAAGGATAGTACTACCTGTTGGATTTGTGGGAAGAAAGGAAATTTCAAGGAGTGTAGAGATAAATGGAAAGCACCTAAAACCAATATAGCAAACAATATGGCTGAAGGAACTGATGATGTGATGCTTCTGAACAAGGATATCCCTACGGAGTCTTGGATTTTATACATAGGGGTGTCTTTCCATTCCAAATTTGAAAAGGCTTTCCTAAAAAATTATGTTTCTAGAAATTTTGGTAAGTTACATATTGTCGATGATGAACCTTTTCATATCACATGGAAGGGTGATGCACGAATCAAGACCAATAGTGAGATTTTTCTAGTTCTGAAAATTGTGAGGTATATCCTTGGACTGAGAAGAAATATTATTTCTATCTGACATCTTGATGATGAAGGTTTTAGAACCACATTCACTAGTGGTGCATAGAATATCACTTAGGGATTCATGGTCATAGATCAAGGATAAAATAATGGTACTCTATAAAACATGAAAGAGACTTTCATGGATATGGTTGCATCAATAAATGATTTCATATATTCACAACTATGGCACTATAGGTTGGGAGACATGAGTGAAAAGGGGATGAAGGTGCTAGAAACAAAAGGATTGCTACCATAGCTAAAGTCAGTGGATGTTGTCCTGTGTGAATATTTTATCTTTGGAAAGTAGAAGAAGGTGAATTTTTCAAAATGAGAAATAACACTGAAGTCTAAGAAGCTAGACCCGGTGCGCACTAATTTTTTGGGACCTACAATAGTACATTCCCTTAATGGGTTACAATATTATGTGACATTTATCGAAGAATAATCATTGAAGGTATGTGTTTAATTTATAAAAATGAAATATAATTTGATTCAAGTGTTTCAGAAGTGTAAGACTATTGTGGAGAATGAGTTAAGAAAAAATATTAAATGCTTGATGTCTGACAATGATGGAGAGTATGGTAGTAATGAGTTCAAAAAATTCTATGCAAATAATGGGATTTTTTGGGATAAGACTATTCCAGGAACACCGTGATAGAATGTATTGGTAGATAGGATGAATAGGATATTGAATGAATGATCTGTGAAGATTAGTTTTCACTTAGGGTTACCCAAGATTTTTTGGGTTGATGTAGTGAACATGGTGATATATCTCATCAACAGAAGTCCATCTATACCAATGGGAGAATGTCTACCCAAGAAGCTATGGTCTAGAAAGGAGGTAAGTCTCTCATATTTATGAGTCTTTGGAAGTTTATCATATGTACATATTGATGTTTATGAAAGGGAAAATATTGATTTTAAGTCCAAACCATGTTTCTCTATTTGATATGGTGCAGGGGATTTGGGTTATCTCTTTTGGGGTGATCTCAACAAGATGGTAATCAGGAGCCAAAACATTGTATTTAATGAAGCTATCATGTACATGGATCTTCATGCTATTAAAATTGATAATGGGAATAAATAATCAGAGTGCCATGAGAAAGTGGAGCTTGAAGGTGTGCCTGATCATGTGATGCCAAAACTAGTGAGACATACTCCTCAAGTGGATTTTAGGAGATCAACAAGGGTAATAATGCATGTTCATAGGTATTCATCATCCTTACATTACTTGTTATTGACTGAAGGTGGAGAACTAAAATATATTGAAGAATAAATGTGGTTGAAGGAGTTGAGAAAGTGAGATCTGGCTAGGAAGGAGGATATATCCTCATTACATTATAAAAACTATTAGGATTTAACACCTCTTCCTTAAGGAAATAAATCATTTCATAAAAAGTGGGTATATTGTGTTAATGAAGAACATGATGGAAACAGGAGGTAACAAATCAAGTCTAGTGGTGAAAGGATTTCAATAGAAGGAATGGGTGGATTTCACTGAAATTTTTTCACATGTAGTGAATCATACCACTATTCAGGTCATTCTCAACATTGTGGAATCAAAATAATTACATCTTGAGAATATTGATGTTAAGACTGCATTCCTTCATGGATATCTAGATGATGAAATCTATAATTAGAAGACAGAGAAATATGTTGAGTTTGTTAAGGAATAACTAGTGCGAAAACTCTAGAATAGCTTATATGGGTTGAAGTAGGAACCCAAGAAGTGTAATAAAAAAATTATGCATTCATGAAAAAAAATCATACAAACAATGTGGCATGGATCAATGTTTCTATATCAAGTCTTTTGGTGATGAATATATTATTATGCTTCAATATGTGGATGACATGATTATTGAAGGATCATGTATTCATAGGATTAATGAGATGAAAGGGAAGTTGTATGAGGAGTTCGAGATGAAATATATTAAAGAAGTTGAAAATATTGTGGGGGTGAAGATCAAGAGAGATCGTGCCGCAAGAACCTTGATGTAAATCACAAGCTGACAATGTTGGAAAGGTTTTAAAAAGAGTCAATATACTAGAAGAAATTCAATATTCTATTTCCCTAGAATACCATTTCAAATTATCAATGGATAAATCGCTAAAGATGAAATAAGTGGTTGATTACATGGAAAAGGTTCCATGTGCATCAGTTGTTGGAAGCCAGATGTATGTCAGTACTCAAACTGACATTTCTTGTGCAGTGGGAGTTGTGAGAAGGTAGATGACTAACCCTGGAAAGAAAAATTGGGAATCTATGATGTGGATATTGAGGTATCAAAAGGTAAGCAAGGAGGCATCTTTGTGATTTAGAATAGGAAAGTCATTGCGGTGATATGTGGATACCGACCTTAAAGGTGATGTTGAATACTGGAGGAGTACCACAGGTTATGTATTTACCTATGGAAGAATTTTAGTGAGCTAGATATCTCAACTATGGAAGGTGGTCGATCTATATTCCATAGAGGTTTAATACATTTCTATAATAGAATCTATAAAGGAGATATTTTGGATGAATAAATTCTTTGATGAGCTAGGTAGAAAGCAAGATGAAAATTTATTACAATGTAATAGTTAGATTATTATACATCTTTTACATAACCCAATATTTCATACTCGAACTAAGAACACTCAGTTGAAGTAACATTTTAATAGAGCCTCGATATAGGATGGGTTTATAACGATATAGAAGATTAGTGGAAACAAAAATCTGGTAGACATGCTGACAAATTTGATGGTAATACAAAAGTTGAGGCACTATTGTGCTTCTATTGTCCTCCACTAATTGATGGAGGATGAGAGGTAGAATATGGGAGAATACTTTGGGTGAAAAAGGAAAAAACTTTTATTTAATGAATCATTAGATTTAAATTGAATTTTTGAATGTAAATCACACATCGATGATTGAATAAGTGGAAGAGCTCAGATTAAGTATGTTTCCTAAGTCAATCTGATCGAATCAAGTCAGTTTAGAGGATCAATCTCCATGTTCTTGATTATTGGGTTAGTGTAGTCTAATTAATTTGGATGATGTTGGTTTAAATTCTAGAGACTCATACTAAACACCAAGTTGCATCTCTCATGGGTCTATCTCCATGGATAGCTCATTAGGGGTTGCAGGGGCCAGCACAACCCTCCTCTAGGGGGTTGGTGGGTGAAGGTCCCCAACCCAAATTGTAGGTAATTGTAGAAACTTTAACTGCTTGTAATAGAGTTGACCAGCATAAATTGACAGGGAACTATATTAGTGAGGACTTTGGAGATAGGGGTACTATATCTCTATAGACTTCCAACCATTGACCACTTTATCAGCTTGGACTTGGGTGGTTGTAGCACTATATCACAATGGACATGTGTGCGGTTGTTGGAATAGTAAGTCGTCTTCTTTATTAGATCATTTCAATCTAGGGTTTTGTGTACTTGAGAACTTTGAAAACTCCCTGTAATTTTCACTCCAAATTATAGTGATATTTCTTTCTCTCCATGGATGTAGGGATTATTCTGAAAACAAGTAAATCACTATGTCTATGTTCTTCTTCTTCTTCTTTTATTATATCTTTTATTCATCTAAAAACTTATTCTTTCACAGCAACTCTCATCATTTCCACAATGAAGGGGTCAAAACCAAACAAACAACCACATATTACCATGAAATAATAGTAAAATTATCTTTGAATTATGTATGAAATTTAATAAGATATAGATCATCAATATGATATTTGGAGTGGTTGGAATGTCTTAAGAAACACTTTTATCTTAAAAATGATAAAAAAAATTAAAACATTAAAAAAACAATCACTGACTGTTTTTTATTATAATAACATTTATTTTAAATAATATAGTGGGTCTTAATTATTATTTTTTATTATATTTTTACGATTTTCTGCATTCTAAAATTTGTTCCACAAACTTTTCCATGGAATCAATGATACAATACTCAATTAGATAATAAAATTCAAGTGCAGAAAAAAAATTATCTATGTGCTTGAGGAAAATGAAAATGGGATCTACATGTATCACATGATTTATTACACACTAAGGGATAAAGATTATTTAAAAACATCATTCAGTCCAGTGATGCGGCAGTGACAATATCCCATGAGGATTAGGACATGTATTTTATCCATTACTGATTAAAAGGGGTTTCAAAACCATAAAACCCATTTTGATGGAGTTATGTGATATTTTTGGCTTCATAAAACACTTGTTATAGGGATCCCTATAGATAAGGGAATAGATCATTTTATAGTATTTGATTTTAATATTCGAGTATCAAAACAAACTTATGAATCAAGAGTTATGGTCATCTGAAGTTGGACTTCATTTCATAAAAATGGAATAGTAAATTCCACCATGAATGATAGTATTCATGCAGGAGGGAGATTCGATTATGGTAAGATCAAGAGACCCCTTTACACCCATATATTTCCTCCATCTATGTGTATCTCCTTGCCACTTATGCAGGTCCTTCAATGTCTTGTAGATTCTTTGTGGTATCATAGATCCTTTGTGACCATATAGCTCTTTAGTGGCCACCTAGATCCTTCATAGTCTCCTAGTTCTTCCATGACTGCATGCTTATGTTGTGGAATGGAGTTTGTTCATATTGTACTGGGATAATCCATTTATGGTCACATTCTTCCTTTGAGGATGTGTGTTCTATTCATGAATAACTGGAAAAAAAATTGACTATTAGGAGGGATTTTTTCACAGCGGTGTGATACCTTTACTGTTAGAATTCATTTTGATTCACAACATTGTCTTCCTATGTGATCATGTACCCTTTGGTGTGCACATGGTTCCTATGTGTTCATGCATTTCAGATGGATTTTTTGTAAATAATTTCATGCCATTTGAGAAAAAAATAAATTTTCCCATTTAGAGAAAACATTCCAATTCGAAGATGAATTTTTCTAAATAAATATTAGAGGTAATTTCTGAGATGAAATAAAACAAATGGTATAACATAGGCCATGTCAATTTTTTCCCTTTATGAAGTGCCTCTAGGAGGTCACTTCATGAAGTGCCTCTGTGAGGCCCCTTCATGAATTGTCACCATGAGGGCCCTTCATGAAGTGCCTTAATGAGGATAATTTGTGGAGGGTGCTTGTTTAAATCCCATCACAAGCATCCTTAAACCCATTCGCTATTTATACCATGTCTTGATTCATATAAAACATTAATGTTACATGAAATAGGGGCTTCCAAATATTCTCTTAATCATATTCGAAATGGTCCAGGGCTATCAAATATTAAACTTGTGATTGGTAAATTCAAGAAGCAACCCAATTATGGGTAATTAGGCCTCTTTCATATCTATTCATTTACCCAATTCATCTACCTAGGTTGGATCGACCCAAGAACCCAGTGGACCTCTTTATTCCACAAAATGGTTTAGTGAGATACAATGGGCCTCTTACTTGGTGTAATCCCAAAACTTTTCTTCACCTGAGTCACCAAACAGTTCATAAGAATCAAGGTAACCCAATGTGAAAGGCTCACACAATTTCTTATTGTTGAACATTTTACGATGTAAGTTTCCTTACCGCCTGGCATCAAATTTCATGGACTGGTCTCGATATACGACCTTAAACAATGAAACTACAACTATGTGTTATTTGATTCTTTTCCTAACAGGATGTTGGATGTGTACATAAAATAAATGTATGTAAGTTATATGAATATTATTCAAAGAATACTTTGATGATATATATGTATTATACATGAATATGATTCATGTACACTTATATGGGATGAAAATGACTTTTTATTGAATACCCACCAAATCTAAGGGAAAAGTGGTGCAATCCTAGGGATTCATATCTTACAAAAGTGTTACATTCACTAGGAAGATACCCTATATTATGATAGATATATAATAAGTCTAAGGGACTCCATTTACTTTCAAGATAGTCAACAATGAAGTTTCCCTCCCTCCAGGTGTGAAAAATTTCCATGTCACGGTGAATAAAGAGGTTGCATATCCTAATGACGTAAGTTAGATACCACGGGGTGCCGGATTTTTTAAGTAGAATTTTAACCAGAAGATTGGAGTCCAACTCGATTGTAGAAATGGTGATGTTGTAATCATCTAATAAAGAAAGGCCACTGGGAATGGCTCTAGATTCTACTTCAAAAGGGTTTCCTATGCCATAGTGAGCATTGAATCCTAGAATCACAGATCCCCTACCATCATGAACTAGCCTGCATCCTCTCATAATACCATGGATCCAAGATACATCCACTTTGATCTTAAGACCAAGTATGGGGGTTCCATTTAACCCACCTCCCTTGCACATAGCTATGGACACTGGTAGTCTAGAGCACAACAGGCTTCTCTCTGTCAAGAAGAACACCAAGTTCCTCCATCAGGCCAAGAATTCAATCCTTTAAAAATATATAAGACTTGTGGGCTCCTTCATGATATTTGTTTCTCATATCCAAAATGACCAATAAAACCAAAGAACAAGCTATATCATGGTGTTTAATCTCACGAGGTTAATTCTCTGTTACCTAGAACCACATGGAGAAGAAGTCTGACATGCTGTCTCATTGCATCGGTGCACCCATTTATTGTCCAGCCAGGTCCCATGCATATATCTCCCAATCACTTTAAAAGAAAAAGTGCCAAGATAACTTAGAGCTCAGGTTGATACATCACATGCAACATGAGGTGATATTGATGACCTTCTTCTATATGTTATCATTCATCAGGATGGCCCTACTGCAAATCCTCCAAACCATAAAGTTTAACTTTGTTGGAATCTCTTTGCACCAAAGATGGACCACCCACCTATCATTATCCTACCTGGTGTGGATCTACATAATTATGGTATGATCACAAAACAAACCAAATGATAAATTGGAGTAAACACAATTTTCAGGGTCAGCAGAAAGGATGATGTTCTCACAAAGATTTCTTTTCTTGACAACAAGAGTGGTAGAGATGAAACTGTGATAGAGACAAGATTGGATGATGGAGATATTCAGAATGGGTCATCCTAGAAAATAGAGTTTATTTCCTTCCCAATTATCTTTCTAGTATCAAATGATACCTCTGTTGATCACCCATCAGGCCTTTCATCAATCACGGTAAGAGAGTCATGCAAGCATTTTGCAAAGGTAGAGATACTATGAGATCATATTCCCCATCTACTCCAATATTCCCCATACCATTCACAAATGAATCTTCCATATGGATTACCTTCGCAGTTTCATTAAGTTACAAATCCATGAGAGGGATTAGTAATTACTCAAGCATATTCATTGAAGTTTTCAATGAAGAACACTAAAGTGGGAAGTAATATATAATAAAATTGGCAACACTCCTCATTCATTAAAGAGTGTTTAGATTTACCTTTTTATAAAGGAGTTATATTAATTGGTGTGAGGTTTTTTTCACACATTTGATGTTAATTGAGATCTTCAATTTCATAAAAAGATTATAGAAGATCTCTTCATTCTCATATCATCATTTATCACACAGTGAATTCATTATCACCCCTTCATGTATACAAAAATACTCATAAATCATATGTAATTCCCTTGGGATAGTGTATTACCATAAAATATAGTAAACATTATTTTTGAACTTGTGATCGTCATCAATCCTTATACTAATGAAGATGAATATGGAATCTACTGCAAATGTGTTACAGGTATGCCCAGTTTTTATTAGGTTTTTTGAATTTTTTTCTCATGGGTATTATAGAATATGTTTGGGATTTATTTTACTTCCTAAGATCATTATTTAATCCTATCATGCTCATTAGTGGTGTCAAATCATTTATCCTCATAAAATTTACATGTTTGTTTCAATATAAAATTAAGAAGACCATTTTAAACATTACTAATTTGGATTCAGTTATCTTTACATTATATTATATAATTCTTGAAACTTTTACAACATTGATGGAATCATTATAAGGTGTTAACATGATCAAGGGAGAGAAATATAGCAATTATTATGTGATAATTCTACCTATATTTCAATCCAGTATTAATAAATAATTGTTCTTTTCTATTCATAATTATTGTGTTCAGTTCCAATACAATGTTATTAGTGGGAATGAAATTAAATTGTAATACAACATAATGTCAAGTGTGACATGTGGGTTTTAAGTGTAGCTTGAAGATGTTAGAACATGATATATAGATGTAGGGTATGAAGTGCAGTATGGGTTCTCAATCTCATTATACAAATGTCGAGCACAGTTTAAAGTGTTCATGTGAAAGTGTTTCATGTAGATATAGTTCCAACATGATGAGAATTTTATGTATGAATAATGGGTATCACATGAACGATATACAACATGCAAGGGTATGAACGATTCCCTAGTGAATGTGTCCCATATCATACTTCACTTGGGAGGGATTTTTTATCACCCTGGGCACACTGTATGGCTCTTAATTAATTCTTATGCAGCCACCCCCACTATACAACCACTTATATTATGTCCCCCAACATGGTGGAACTTATAGTTACGCTGCCTCACATCCCTTGTAACAACTATGGTTTTCATAGAATTATACTTTTAATATTTCTTTAAGTATCACTGAATTTTTCCTTGAAGTATGTTTTGGGTGTCACAGGACCCTGAAATTAATATATTAAATATAATAAAGAAAACACATGCATATTTTTGTAATAAATTTAATTATCATTTATCAAAACCTCATATGGAAAATCTGATATAGCAATTTTTTCCAAGATGTGTGGTTTTCCCTAGTCACAACATAAGGTAGGTCAGCATCAAACATTCCGTGGAAGGAATTTTCTCGTAGGTGCATTAAATAAATTAAATTATTTAATTTATTTAATTTATTAAATACAAAATCTATCCCTAATCTCTATAAATATGTGGTTATCAAAAATCTCATGTGATAGCTACATAACTATGGGTGATTAGAGAGGAGGAGGAGGAGAGCCATTGTTGGTGTTGACGCACTTGAAATCATGGATCGATGATGAATGAATTAAGGTGATTTATATGATGAATGACTAATATGGTAGAATATTTAATGAAATATATAGATATTTTTTTATTCACCAATAATCGATCCATTCTTGAGGTAGGGATTCTTATTTTGTGGATTACTTCCCATGTGTTCTTTATTATTGAGCAGGGGTTCATTATCTACATAATTCATGGATTATCATTCTTCATATGAACCAGTAATTTAATTATCTTTATTGAACCTAATTACTAATTTCAATTACACCCATGATTTACACCATTTATGGACTTTGGTTTAGATCACATTGGCTATCGATAATCTAATATTGTCGTTGTGCTTGTCTCACCTTCATTGTTCATGTTCATCATTGTTATCCCTTGTGTTCCATGATTCAACATTTTCAGATCGTTTAGAGAATGATCATACCTTGGGAACCATGATAAATGTGTGAACTACATATGGATCGATGAATTGTGGATAGATCAAGGTGTTATTTTTTAATAAAAATGATAGTTCCATAGACCGGGACCCGAGACGATGACGGGAGGTGCAGTGCTTTTACTAGGAGAATGGAATCCCAACTTTCATCCACCAGATAAAGGGAATTGATGACTGGATGTGTTACCCTTGAATTCTATGGATTTGGGTGATTCAAAAAAATGAACTTAGTAATGGATTTTATGGATCTGGTGAGCACATGAAGACCAAGAGGATATACATCAGTGTCTGTGAAAAATATGACTACACATTGTGTATTCCAGAGGATCACATACCGTGTTTCTCATATTCTCATGGAATCATGGGTTTTTTATCAATATAATTGTCCCATGTTATGTGGATGGGACCACATGCCATGTTATTTTACCCATATCTTCAATACATATGTAAGGAGTACACAACGGAGACCCCAGGTGAACTATCATGTTGTGTCCCCTTAGGTACATGTTGTGTGGAGGGACATGGCTAGCAAAGATATTTCTAGTAAAAACATGTCCAGGTTCTCAAGTGGTTCCACACACCGTGTTCTCAAAAGAACATGTCATGTACTTTTTCTTAGAATCTTCAACCTTGCATATATCCTTTTTAGGGACTCGGATTTGGGTTTAGAAGTAGATCATCTTGAGTATTTTTTTCACATAGAACATGATGGTATTATTTTTCACATAATAGATACAGCATGATGTTAGATGAGTGAAAATATTATTATAATGATTCTTAGTATATGGAAGTGATTAAGTTTTATCAATGAGAGAGATTTTAGGGTCGGTACTCCCTTTTCTCAGAAGGGCGTGGATCCCTCGTACTCTTTATACAGGTAGAGTCGATAATCCCAAACATTAAAGAGTGTGTAGGTACTCTATCTACAAAGTGATACTCCCCCATCCTTGAGCTCTGGTGGGGAGTGATTCTTCTATTGAAGATATTTCTCCCTCTATTGTGGAGCACTTTTGCGAGGAGAAGCCCCCCCCCCCCCACTCTAATTCTTTTGAGGTTTCACATAGTGCATGGCATTAATATGAGACCTTTAGAGATATAGGAAGGCTCATAATTTATAGTTGGATTTGGAGATTAATATTTATCTTATTTTAAAATGGAGTTTCAATATGAGAATATCTAATTTTGTGTTTCCTTTCCCTCTATGGCTATAGGTTAGAAATTTGTTTTATTATATTGCTTCATTTTTTTAAGGAGTTTTTCTAAGTATGTTTATACTCACACCTATATAAGATTTTCCTACACATGTCATGTATTATGCAGACGATAGTAATATAAATGATTAATTTAGTGGGTATAGTATCAGTGGATCATAGAAGTACTTGGTGGTGATGACTGTGTTGGGTGGTCAATATTAGAGATTGTAAGCCAGTCCTTTGGTATTCCGCTTTTTCAGTTATTTTCAACTGGATACTTTCTCTCTTTTTGGGTGTGTATTTTTTTCCATTATAATTTTATATTACCATACTGCAATTTGATGTACTTTCTAGAGGATGTCACTTGAATTGATTACTCTCTAGATGTTTCAGTTATTTTATATCTCCGCACTCTTACATGGAGATGGGTGGGTGTTCATGTGTATAGGTATATTAGGCTAAGGCCTCCCATTTTATTGATATGTTTACCCAACACTTGTTTCTCGCACCTATCCTATTAGAGATAATATTGGGGTTCATTTGTGGATTTCTTCTAGTCCAAGTGGTTCCTCGATGGTCAAGTTGTGATAGAGTAGTATCAAATGTGGTTTTTCCTAGGTTTGGTGTTTGGAGTTATACTTACCATGGGGGGTGTTTTGGGAACTTAGAGAAATAATGTCTAAGTGTCTCAAGTTCAGATCTCAGGCTAGGGAACCTAGTTATGGTGCAGTAGTTGACATATACATACACCAAGACTATGTCTACCTTATTGTTGAATCAAAATATTGTGGAATTGGTTGCAGGGAAACCAAGGATGCATGAATCATTTAGGATTGGTTATTTTGACTTTTGGGTCCTTCTGGAGTCATCTCCCTAGATATTCCCATCTAACCATGGTACATGTTTTTAATTTTTAGGATGCCTCCACGATGATAGCTAAGTATGATTATAATACAGGGTCATGATGATGACCAGTTGAGTTCTAACACCCCGACTCCAGAAGATCGGAGTCGGTGCATTATTACATAACATTGGCATGATACAAGGAATCATGTCCCAAAAGACCGATCAGTTTAGTAGCCTTGGAAGTACTAGATACATTCATAAGTTTTACATTACATCATCAAATAAAGAAAAAAACACCATTGTGTCCCCTTTGAACATACTCTTATCCCTTAGCCTATTCTTTTAGGTTAATCTTAAAATACTTCTTCGCATCTTAGGAAAAATAAAACATAGAAAGGGGTGATATCATATGCAAATTAAGGATAACATTATAGCGGAAACTTTTATAAATAAGCATAAAGATTTAAGGAAATGTATAAGTCTAAAACAAAATCCTTTTAAATATAAACTTCATCATAATATATAAAATATAAAAAAAATTACATTTACTTATTCACATGGATATTCTACTAGTCGAATAATCACATGCAATATCAATAGACAATTTCATAATGATGGAATGCATAATATTGAACATTATAAAAACATAGTAAAGGCCTCATTCCAAGACTAAAAATAATATTTTTTCAAGGACTTGTGTCAAGACACTAGTTTGTCTCATGATACTTATCGATGCATCGAGAAGCTATAGCGGGATCCACCCATTACTTAATAAGTCCAATACATTCCTCATATAAAAAGGATAAAATATAACATAAACATTCATATTAAAACTAGCATATGAAATTTTAATACTTTACCCATAAACCATGAATGATATAGAAATAATACATCCACAGTAAAACATATCACAAAACTTCAATACAATATGGAAGATTGTATATTAAATCAACTTCAATCATGTGTAAAATCCATCAAAGGATGTTGAAAAAGATGAAATCAAAACTATTTAAGAGAAATATCTCTTTATGTTTTTAAATTATTTAAAAGTCACATAATTATAAAAAAATATATTTATTTTGAAAATATTCTTATAAGCTTGTAAGGGAAGCTTCAAATGTTTTATAACGGTGGAAAATAGCCGAACCCGCCGTATAAGTTAAAAAAACATTCTTACCTTAATTTGTCGAAAAGGACATAAAGTAATTTGTTTAGAAAATGATGGAAAGATTCCTTTAAAAAAAATTTATAAAAAGTAAAAAAAGGGTATAAATGACTTTAAAGCGTATCCTAGTAAATAGTAAAAATTATTTAAAATACATTTTTAGGAAACATGTATGTTGATGATAAATAGGCCCCAGTAGATACTCACGTATAAACAACCTCGAATAATAAAGAGATTGTAAAATTAACCCTTACCTAGTAATTTTACTTGTTTGGGGGTAGTTTAACCTCATTTATAATGGTGAAATAATTGTTATTAAATTATAAAATAACCATATACATTAATATGATATCATATATGATCATCTAATATTGCTTTGTTAATGATATTTCAGTAATATCATCGTTTTGGGTGTTAACTGATTTGTTTTACTTTACTTGATTTGTTATGTAAGTCATGTTTTTTATGGATAAGATGTATCTAATTCATATCTATAATTATATTAAGTCTTTAAAAAATATTTTTAATCATCAAATAAAAATTAACCTTGAATGGTTATGATGGGGAATTACATCTCATCACGTCGTGGAGACGGTAAGATGTACGTACGCACGAGTGACAATATCATTATTTTGATGGTGAAATAATATGTAATTGGATATTATATCATATATAAAGAATAATTAAAATTTTATATTTATTATTTACATCAATTATACTCATTATTATACCCATCCAAATATTAAATTGTTGAGTAACAACTACACCACGATGTGGAGACGGTAAGCCGTACGTACGCACGTGTGGTGACTTTGTCATTCATAGGCTGGATAGAATAATGAATATGGTTGTACCATATTTATAATAAAATCTCAGTATATAGAAGGTACTGGAGTTATTATTTTGGTATGGAAACAACAAATAAAGAGGAAGTGGAAGAAGAAAACATCTTTGAAAGAGGTGATGAAATTATTACCTCTTCTTCGAGTGTTTCCTTTTGATTGGATCAAAAGGGATCCTTAGGTTGGATTTCTAATCAGATTAAGGCCTATAGATTGAATTGAGGGTAGTTGAGAGGATATTTGGTCAGGTTTTTTCCAATAAAAATGGATTTGGATGTGTGAAATTAAGATAAGGGTAAGTACCCTATTATAAGATAGGTGAGGGTCACTTTTGGAAAAGCTTGAAATATTATTTTATAATAAAATCATTTTTGGTTTCCAATGGCTCTGAAATAATTTATTTAGAGTATAAGGTGGGGATGGGTCGAATTTATCTCAACCAATAGGTTTTATACTGGTTTATCTCACCATATTATCCTTGTATTTTGGATTTTACTCTTAGTTAAATAGTTTAACTTTTACAATGTCTTCTTGTATTTTTATATTACATGGTTAATTAAACTTACTATAAAATGACAATGGAACCCCAAGTAGTTCATTAATGACATATATATCATTATATAAGTCCTTTTTCTGAACCTTATATTTTTAGGAATATTATATCAATTAATAATATAGTATTTGTTTTAAAAACTCTTTTATGTCAATTTGGACAGTATTTGGTATGTTATTTTTGTTAAAGTCCTAACAGCATGATTACTTTGAAAACAATTCGTGTAATCAACCCTAACATGTAATATTAACCAAGAAAATTAGTGGAATTCATAAAAAGTATCGAATTATATTTATTTGGATATTTATAATATCAATTATTTTAATCATTAATTAATAAGGTAATTACTGCATCATCAATGTGTCATAAATAAATTTAATTATTAAATGTATAAAAATTATAAATAAAATAAAATTAGCTAGGAAATATTTTTATCTTTCTAATTAATATTTATAGTAAAATTTATCTTATGTATAACCCTATATTAAAAATGTTTTATTTTTTTTACTTGAATTTAACACTTTTAAATCTTCTTTAAATTAAATAATAATAAATGTCCTAATTTAATCCAAGTGGACCAAAGGGTATAATATTTTATTACTACGGTTTATTTTGGTCTAAATACACTTATCCAATAGAATTAGGACATGTTTTATGGTAATTATAATATCTTTTTAACCTTTAATTACCGTATTTACTTTTAACCGTGGTAAATAAAATTCAAAAATTACTATTTAACAAAAATTATTTTCATCTTATTGAACCACATTTTACTTAATAATATCAACCATGTCTCTCAAATTTTTAAAATTCAATTCACATAAACGGTAAAATTATGTTTTATGCAAATTTGCAAATGTGCCTAGTAGGTGGGTAAAAATGTTAAAAAGTTCAAAAAAAATTATTCATCTAATATTATTATAAAATGACTCTAATGGATTAAATTGAACTAATATAGGTATTATTTATCCATTTTTCCTTAAAATAAATATAAATAAAATAAATAATTATTTAAACAAAAAGTTGTTTTTAAACAATAACGCAGTGTTTTCACTATTCATCAAAAATTTAAAGTTTTAAGAAAAATCCAAAAATATACCCTAAGATAATTTTGATATTATGAATTAAAAAATGAAGTCTATTTTACCAAATTCTAAACATATAATTTGAATTAATAAATTAAAATTAATTCCCTTTGTCAAAACCAAAAAGTGGGTTTTAAAAAAGTAAAAACTGTCAAATGATTGACATGTGTTTATATCCAATTTAAATGTAAAATTACTTATAAAGACCAATATTATATTAAGTGATAAAAATATAATCTAATTATACTTTAAAACCACTCAAAATCATAATTTAACACTAAAAATTATTTCTATTAAAATAGTTGTTTTCTATTAAAATTTAGTATTTTTCACTATTCATAAAAATATGAATGTTATAAGAAAAATTCCATAAAATTATCAAAACTAAATTTTTATGTCCTTCTTCTAAATAAAGACTTTGTTTTGTCAAATTTAATATGTAAAAGTGTCAAATATCAGATTTAAAAATTGTTCGCCACTAAAAGGCCGTAAAATTTCATTTTTTGAAAAATACTTATTTTATCTAAAAATTGAATTTGTCTTTATATTATGTTTAAGAAACACAAAAGTTGAATTTTAAAATTATATAGAATATTTATAAAATTCAAAATGTGGTTAATACTATTCATAAATACTTTTTGAACGGCTAGTTTAGTAAGTTGTGATGCGCTTGAACTCAATGTTGCATGTAGTGCAAGCGATTAAATTAATCTAAAGAGATAAAATTCTATTAAATTCTGGGGTGTTACATTCTCCCCTCCTTTAATAAATTGTTTCCTCGCAATCTGAAATTGTTATTCAAAAATATAAGGTTGAAAATAGAAAATACCTTTGTGGAAAACCCACATCAGAAATAGGGTTAATAAATTTTAGTCTTAATAAGAGGGAAAGGGAAATGAGAAAGTCACCACCAAATTAGGGTTTCGAATAGGAGAACGTTGGTTGAAATTATAAACACATAATTGGAGGAAAAACATAAATGCTTATAGGAAGTGATTGAGTTCATCAATCACAAAAAAGTGTAAAATTGAGGGCCTCAAAGCCATCAATCTATGATGATTTAAAATATCCTCAGTTCAACAAAACATAAGGTATTAGGATAGCACATTTTTTGTTTTAAGATCTCTTCCCTAATGTTTAAGAATTAATTTATTCATATAATAAGAAAAAATATATATAATTGGAAAGTAGAGTTTCATCCCTCAATTAATTCCTACCACAAACTCATCTTTCACTCCAAAATATAATAGAATTCAAAAATATTATATTTATCCTAATCGTATAGGGTTCCAAAAAAATAATGAATTTATAATTCATTTGTCAGAATATTTTAAAAAAACTACATTATACAAACCTATAAATCACGTAGTCCAGTGATAGGTGATGCACCCTTTTCGCCCTTCGGTTGTGGGTTCAAGTCTCATGACCTTGCCGGACGCGACGGGTTGTTGCCCGACCTTCGGGATTTCCTTTTTATAAAAAAATACAAAAATAATCTTAAGAAATGTTTTACCTTAAACTATAGTGTTCAATGTCTAACCTAATCCATTCCAAATTTTAGACTTATCCAAAATAATTGTTTCCAAACTCATAGTCCAGAAATTTTTAAGGAAGGTTAACATAACATAAGAATATCTCTTTTTCCCACATAATAACATGTGAGTACCTTCATCATGTATTATCTTAAAACATGGTAACACCCTAAATTACCATAAAACCTTATTGAATACATTCATGCTCCCTTTTCCTTATAGAATACTAGATATACTCCTTAAATCCAATAATTTTAAATAATCCAACAATGATGGAATAAACAAACCATTAATCAGTTCCAAGGATGTCAATAATTCCCAATATATTTATCCAAAGCAATTATCTCTTATTGAAAAATCTCTAACTCAAAATAAGGACCATATTAAGGTTTATCTTTCCTTCAACCATGTATTTTCTAAAAAAATAACTTGCTTTTGAGTCACTATTCTTAGAACCATATAATATCAAATCCTCAATGATATCGTACTGAAGTACAATCCTTATTTATTTCCATAATTCATATAACCAGTACATCGTTGATACAACACTCAAATGACATTATTCTTTAATAACAACATAAGAACACTAGTCATTCCTCTTCATCTTCGGTAGTATCATAACTTGATTATTATTCAATAGCATTATTTGGGGCATACTTGATGATTTGGACATTGATTCTCGTAGTGTCCCAACTCTTTGTAGATGAATCATTGTACGTTTGAAACCTTTTTCTTACCCTTGAAATCATGTACTCAGTTTCATTTTACTCCACACTTATAAAAAACTCTCATTCCATTCAAGAATTTACTAAGGTTATTCTTTCCGCGGTTATCACATATGGTAAAATCATTCTTTCCCTTCTTCCATTTATCTATCTTTCTTTATACCATCCTTTTCTTCTCTGGCTTCCCTTAAAATCCATAGGACTCTGAGAATTCTATACTTATCTTATTAACACATGATACTATTTCTTCATATGATGAGAATATGTGGGGGACTATTTCCCTTCTAAATGTTGGATTAATAACATGAAAGATATGATCCTTCTTACTCTTTGGATCATGCGTATTGCTGGAGTTCTCATTCCTTCTACTGGGCACCATTTCTAAACAATGGTATACACTATATTAGTTTTTGATTCGTAATACATAATTCCAAACTTGTAAAACACTTAACATAATTTGAAAAGTTTATGGATATAATATATAATCATAAAAAATGCTTTCTTTGAGGAAGTATATACTCAGAAATTCTCTATAATGGATTGTAAAGAAAATGAGAATTATCCTAAGAATATCCCTTGGGAGTGTCATAACCAAGAGTGCAGCAAGACCCATTGTCATGAACTAGTTCCCGTTCGAGTCTAGATCAAAGTGGTGTTTTCTATTTTTACCCCTAGGTACATCTGTGCCAGAGCCGCCTCTACCTGCTCATATCCAAACAGGGATGTATTTTCATGGAAAACCCCAAAAATATCTACATTACAAAAATTATAGGATGTTCTTCTGCACTAATCCTCAAAGTATATCTTAGGGTAGTGTTATCTAATCAGAGTTTTCTTAAATCTAGTTTCTAAGGTTTGTACTAAACTTCCTCTGATACCAACTGTAATGCCCCGACTCCAGAATCCCAGATCCGGGGCATTATTACATAACATTGGCATGATATAAGGAATCATGTCCCGAAAGACCGATCAGTTTAGTAGCCTTGGAAGTACTAGATAGATTCATAAGTTTTACATTACATCATAAAATAAATAAAAACAACATCATTGTGTCCCATTTTAACACACTCTTATCCCTTATTCTATTTTTGCAGGTTAATCGTAAAATTCTTCTTCACATTCTGGGGAAAATAAAACATAGAAATGGGTGAGATCAGATTCCCAGTAAAGATAACAATATAGCGGAAAATTTCATAAATAAGCATAAACATTTAAGGAAATGTGTAAGTATAAAAAATCTTTTAAACATAAACTTCATCATAATATAGAAAATATAAAAAAATCCATTTACTTATTCACATGGATATTATACTAGTCAAATAATCACAAGCAATATCAATAGCCAATTTCATAATGATGGAATGCATAAAGTTGGACATCATAACCACATAGTCAAGGACTCATGTCAAGACTAAAAATAAGATTTTTTCAAGGCCTCATGCCAAGACACTAGTTTGTCTCATGATACCTATTGATGCATCGAGGAGCTATAATGGGCTCCACCCGTCACTTACTAAGTCTAATGCATTCCCCATATAAAAATGTTGAAACATAATATAAACATTCATATTAAAACTAGAATACGAAATGTTCATACCTTACCCATAAACCATGAATGGTATAGAAATAACACATACACATTCAAACATATCACAAACCTTTAATACAATATGGAAGATTTTATAATAAATCAACTTCAATCAAGTGTAAAATCCATCAAAGGATGTTGATATAGATGAAATCAAAACTATTTGATAGAAATATCTCTTTATATTTTGAAATAATTTAAAAGTACCATAATTATAAATGAAGACATTTATTTTGAAAATATTCTTATAATATTGTAAGGGAAGCTTCGAAGGTGTTATAACAGCGGAAAATAGTCGTACCCACCGTATAAGTTAAAAAAACATTCTTACCTTAATTTGTTAAAAAGTTCATAAAGTACCATGTTTGGAAAATGACAGAAAGATTCCTTTCAACCAATTTTATAAAATTTCAAAAAATGGTATAAATTAATTAAACCCATAGTCTAGTAAATATTAAAAATGTTTTTAAATACATTTTTAAGAAACACATATGTGGATGATAAAGAGGTCCCAGTAGATACTCGCGTATAAATAGCCTTGGATAATAAATAGATTGTGAAATTAACCATTACCTTGTAATTTTCCTTGGTCAAGGGTAGTATAACCTTATGTATAATGGATAAATAATTTTTATTAAATTATAAAAGAACCATATACATTAATATGATATCATATATTATCTTCTAAAATTGCTTTGTTAATGATATTTCAGTAATGTCATAGTTTCTGGTGTTAACTGATTCATTTTCCATTATATTCTTTGTCACATAAGTCATGTTTGTTATGGATAGAATGTATCTTATTCATATCTAGAATGAAATTAATTCTTTAAACATTATTTTTAATCATCAAATGAAAATTATTCTTGAATGGTTATGATGGGGAATGGCATCTCATCGCGTCGTGGAGAAGGTAAGCCGTACGTACGAACGAGCGACAATATCATTCTTTTGATGGTGAAATCGTATATAATTGGATGTTATAACCTATATACAGAATCATTAACATGTTATATTTATTTTTTACATCAATTATAATCATTTTTATACACATACAAATATTAAAGTGTAGAGTAACAACTACACCACGATGTGGTGACGGAAACTTGTACATATGCACATGTGGTGACTTTATCATTCATAGGATGGATAGAATAATGAATATTGTTGTACCATATTTATAATAACATCAAGTATATAGAAGTTACTGGAGTTATTATTTTGGTATGGAAAAAAAAGAGGAAGTGGAAGAAGAAAAGAAGTTTGAAAGTGGTGATGAAATTATTACCTCTTCTTCAGGTGATTCCTTTTTATTTGATCAAAATGGCTCCCTAGGTTGGATTTCTGATCAAATTAAGGCCTATAGGTTGAATGGAGGGTAGTTGGGAAGATATTTTCGCATGGTTTTTCCAATAAAATGGCTTTGTAGGTGTGAAATTAAGATAAGGGGAAGTACCCTTTTATAAGAGAGGTGAGGGTCACTTTAGAAAAAACTTGAAATATTATTTTATAATAAAAGAATTTTCGGTTTAAAATAGATAATAAATGATTTATTTCTAGGATAAGGTGGGGATGGTTCGAATTCATCTCAACCAATAGGTTTTAGACAGGTTTAGGTCACCATCTTAACCTTATCTTTTAGATTTAACTCTTAGTTAAATAGTTTAACTTTTACAATCTCTTCTTGTATTTTTATACTACATGGTTAATAAACTTACTATAAAATGCCAAGATAGCCCCAGGTGGTTCATTAATGAAATATATATCATTATATAAATATTTTTTCCACACCTTTGATTTTTAGGAATATTATATCATTTAATAATATAGTTTTGTTTTAAAAACACTTTTATGTCAATTTGGACACTATTTGGTACTTTGTTTTTTTTAAGTCATAAAAGCATGATTACTTCGATAAAAATTCATTGAATCAACCCTAACATGTCATATTAACCTAGAAAATTAGTGGAATTTATCAAAAGTCTCAAATTACATTTATTTGTATATTTATAATATCAATTATTTTAATCTTTCATTAATAAGGTAATTACTGCATCATCAATGTGTCATAAATAAATTTAATTATTTAATGTCTAAAAATTATAAATAAACTACCATTATCTAGGAAATATTTTTATCTTTCTAATTAATATTTATATTTGAATTTATCATATTTATATCACTATATTAAAAAAAATAAGTTATGAAAACTTGAATTTAACACTTTTAACTCTTCTTTAAATTAAATAATAATAAATTTCCTAATCTAATCCAAGTGGACCAAAGAGTATCATATTCTATTCCTAAGGTTGATTCTGGTCTAAATAGACTTATCCAATATAATTAGGACATGTGTTAGGGTAATTATAATATCTTTTTTATCTTTAATTACCCTATTTACTTTTAATCGTGGTAAATAAAAGTCAAAAGTTACTATTCACCAAAAATTATTTTCATCATATTGAACCAAGTTTTACTTAATGATATCAACTGTGTCTTTCAGATTTATGAATTTCAATTCATAGAAGCGGTAAAATTATGTTTTATGCAAATTTGCAAATGTGCCTAGTAAGTGGGTAAAAGATGATAAAAAGATCAATAAAATTTTATACATCTAATCTTATCATAAAATGAATCTAATGAATTAAATTGAAATAATATAGGTATTATGTATCTATTTTGACTGAAAATAAATTTAAAAAAATAAATAATTATTTAAATAAAAAGTCGGTTTTAAACAATAACGCGGTGTTTTTCACTATTCATCAAAAATTGAATGTTTTCAGAAAAATACCAAAAATTCACCCTAAGATAATTTTGATATTACAAATTCAAAAATGGAGTCAATTTTAACAAATTAGAAACATAGAAGTTTAATTAATTAATTTAAAATTAATTCCCGTTGTCAAAACCAAAAATTGAGTTTTTAAAAAGTAAAAATTGTCAAAAGATTGACATGTGTTTATGTCCAATTTAAATGTGAAATTACATATAATGACTTAAATTATATTAAATGATAAAAATATAATCTAATTAGACTTTAAAATAACTCAAATTTATAATTTAACACTAAAAATTATTTCGATTAAAATAGTGGTTTTCAATTAAAATTTAGTATTTTTCACTATTCCATCAAAATATGAATGTTATCAGAAAAATACAAAAAATTTATAAAAAATAATTTTTTTGTCCTTATTCTAATAAAAGAGTTTATATTGTAAAATTGAATATATAAAAGTGTCAAATTTTGGATTTAAAAAGTGTTTGCCATTAAAAGGCGTTAAAATTGCATTTTTTTTTAAAAATTATTTTATCTGAAAATTAAATTTATCCTTATATTATGTCTAAGAAACAAAAAAATGGAATGTTAAAATTATATATGATATTTATAAAATTCAAAATGTGGTTAAAAATATTCATAACCTCTTTTTGAATGGCTAGTTTCGTAAGTCGTGGTGCGCTCGAACTCAGTATTGTGTGTAGCACAAGTTATTGAATTACTTTAAAGAGATAACATTATATTAAATCCCTAGGTGTTACATGAGTGATGAAACCATGGTACATGGACCTATTCATGTGTTGTTCCTTTTAGGAGAACATTAAACAATGCTTCCACCCAATTATCAGTGCATGGATCCACCACTAGTGGTTTTTGTGCATGATCGAATATATTATGGGAAACTGATAGCTATAGTTGTGTTGGATGATAATTTGAATAGGATTAGCACATTACACAAGTTCTAAAATTAGATACTACTTAGGTTTTTCACCATGATAGATCCTCATGTAGCGAAGGATTGACTTGAGGTAGTGTTCTGAGTTTTTCATCTTGTGCAGACCCCTTCTAATCCAATAGTTGTGCTTGAAACCAGTCTTTTTCATGGAGTATTATGGTGATTGTGGGGATTTATCACTTAGACCTTTAATAAAGTTATACTCTCAAGTAAATAATTTCAACATTTTAACCAAGATCATTATTATATTCAAATCATGCAATATGTGCATATCTAAGAGCTTCTTGAGTTATGGTAGGTTGATATTATAGTTTTTAAGAATGAATCAAGGTTTATAGAACTCAAATTATGCTCTCTTGATATTTTATGAGATGGATACTTATGGGAACATGATTTTGAGTAGGTCTACTAAATTGATACATGAGCTATCATGGTCTCTTTATGCATTCCCATTTATGCTTGAGTGATGGATCGGGCCATGATGATAGAGAACTTTCAAGCTAAGGGACATCAGGTGGTTTGAGCTGATAGTAGAAATCATGGTGCTGAGTCATCTTTACTAGCTAGCAGTCCTCAGTCGTTAAGGTCTTGGTTCAAGAGACAAACTCCTACCTATACTCATACATGATGATCTGTAATTCAGGGTTCACACATAGGGTTTGGTCAACCTGGAGAGTTATGATTTTATGCTTGGGATGGGTGATATCACAACGATCCTAATTTCCCAACCTGATATACTGCAAATATTAGAATAATGGTGGATATACCTCCATGGAAGAGTTAGCGTCATGATCAGGGATCTCCGAGGCCTGGTCTGGGTGGCCCCTATGAAGGTGATGCTAATAGAGGGGTATGTGGAGGATTTGAGGAGGTAGCTATAAATGGAGGAGGAGGTTATACCATACTCCCACCACTACCACTAGGTATCCCTAAACAGGCTCAGAGGGTTATTGGTAGAGGGTTTGGTCAGTTGCAGACTATGGAGGGATATGACCAGGCTCAACATAAGATGATTCAAGGTATGGTATGTGTCTTCTCTACTTTAACTTAAATAATTTTTTACATAGGTTCAAGTCATTAATTAATCTCCATATACCTTGTGTAATATTTATATATTATTATAGACTATTTGGACCATAATATGTGGATAGAGGTTTATACAGGGAGAGATTCTTCTATATTTCACATCTTCCAGTAGTGAAAGGTGGAACTCAGTAGAGAGAGTTTCTCATGGGACCACTTAGTCTCTATAATGAGACATTATGATGTCATACTAGGTATGGACTAGATTTCCATATAGATAGACTATCATTTTAGTAGAGTTTTATTCCTTCATGTTTATGGGAAGTGGTTCTCCTTGATGGAAAAAAAGAACTTATGGTGGAGTTAGTGTACTCATGAGTAGAAAGATCCAGCCTATCACTCATCAGTTAGCAAGTTTGGCCCTTAGTGCATTGGTCTCTTTCAACATATGGATTTTACTAGTAGTTAAGGATTATATAGAGGTATTACTCAAATGTTATCCATTACTACCTTTGAGGTGGGATATTGACTTCTTTATTGACTTTCACCTCAAGAACACATCGATATCTTCTCTGGTATATCGTATAGCCCCTGTTGAGCCAATTTGAAGACTTTTGAGAGAAAATTTTATCAGACCTAGTGTCTTCCCATGGGTGGATCTGGTGTTGTTTTTGAAAAAAGGAATATGGGAGCTTGAAGATTTTCATTGATTAACAGTACTTGAATCAGGTGACAATCAAGAAAATGTACCCCTTATCGAGGATTCATGACCATTTTAACCAGTTGAAAGGTGTGAGATGGTTCTCAAATATTGATCTCAAATCTAGTTACCATCAGTTGAGGGTTCACAAGGATGATATTATGAAGACAATATTCTAGTGTCGCTATGGGAATTATGAGTTTATAGTGATGCCTTTTAGTGTGATGAATTTCCCCGCTATGTTGGTGGTGCTTATGAACCATATCATATAACCTTTTTAGACTGATTCATGGTTATATTTATAGATGAAATTCTCATTTACTATATGTAGGAGGAGAATAGAGAGTATTTGGGAATAGTCCTAGACTTACTCTAAGAGAACCAATTTTACTATTAGCTCTCTAAGTGTTATTTTTGGATCTGTGAGGTTCACTTTCTGAGTCATGTCATCTCTGAGCATGGTATAGTTTTAGACTTGGAAAATAATTATTTTGTGATTTTTTGGGATCCATCTGAGATAATTTTGGATGTTTTGGGTTTGTTCAGTTTGGCAGGGTACTATCAAAGGTTTGTGGCAGAATGTTCTAGCATCAAATACACATTGACATCCTTGACATAGGAAGGATAATCATTTTCCTAGACTAAGAAGTGTCATAGATCCTTCAAGGAGATGAGTCATAGGTTGACCATTGCTTCTATTTTATTACTACCAGAGGAAGGTTTCAAGTATATAGTGTTTTATGATGCCTCCAAAGTTGGCCTCAAATTCATGTTAATGTAGAGGTAGATAGTTATCACTTATAGGTAGAAAGAGTTGATATTTCATGAGAAAAATTATGTGTCCCGTGACATAGAGTTGAAAGTGGTATTCATTTTTTTGAATATGTGGAGGCATTATCCTCTAGGTATGCATTTCAATATTTACTCAAACTGTCAGAGTCTCAGGTACATCTTCACCCAGAGAAATATCAACATGAGATAGATAAATTTTTTGGAGTTCCTTCAGGACTATTAATTCAAGATAGTTCACACTCTAGTGATGTAAAATGTGGTGGTATATAACCCTAGTAGAAAATATCATTCTCTATTGGTGGATGAGGTGTCTAAGTAGTTGACCTTATTGCATCTGAACCTGGTAGAAGATAGGGATGCAACTTATCTTCAGTAAATGGTTGTGAATCCACCACTTCTTCAAAATCTAATAGAGTCTTAGTTGTGAGAAATTGATCGTGAAGTTCTAAATCAAAAAATACCCTCAAAATATATACTAAATGGTTTTTTTGAAGGTGGGGAGTGCATAATTTTTTTCTAGGGATACATAATATTTCTAGTTTCATTACATGGGTAGGTGTTGAGGGAGTTTCATACCTACACATTAGAATTAAATTTGGGAGTGGAAAATATGTAAAAATACATTCAATGATAGTTTTTGTGGGCTGTGATGAGGTGGAGTATTGTTGATTTTGTTTCTCGATGCATCATATGTCAACAAGTAAAGGCTAAACATCCCCTTCCAATAGCTTTGACTTATCCTCTTGAGATTCCAGAATGGAAGTGGGATGAGATATTAATGGATTATTTGATGGGGCTTCCCCAGATATAAAGAGGCCATGAAACTATCTGTGTGATTATCAACTAACTTACCAAGTTATCTCACTTTCTTTCTATCCAAGATAGATTTTGTTTTAGAGTTTGGGGAATTTGTACATATTGAAGATCATCAGGCTTCATGGGGTACACATGAGGATAATCTCTGGCTATGATGCTCAGTTAGAATCACATTTGTGGAGAGGGTTTTAGAAGGATTTTGGGACCTATATATAGATGAGCAAGGTGATCCACCCCCTTATGGATGACTAAACTGAGTGAACTATATAAGTTTTGGTAGATATATTGAGATCTTTTGTGTTGGAATTTTTCCTGAACTGGGAGGATCACTTGAAATTAGTGGAGTTCACTAATGATAAATGTTATCACTCCACTATCAGCATGGCACCATTTTTAAAACTAAATGGGAGACAATAAAGGTCTTCCTTGTGTTGGACTAAGATCGGTGATACATATCTTATTGGTCCAGAGCTGGTATAGAAAATTATGGAAAAGGTTCAGGTGATCTGCAAGCACATGTAGATAGCGTAGAGTCGAAAAAAATATTACTTATAGCAATATCATAGGTCATTGGAGTTGGAGTATAGAGGCCCTATTTTCTTGTAATTATCCCCAAAAAAAGTATTGCAGAGATTTGTACAAGGTAACAAACTATTTTTATGGTTCATTAGGCCGTTCCAGAACTTATAAAGGGTTCTTGTGGTTTATTACTATTTGGACTCACCCCTATAGTTAGATCAAGTTCTTGTTATCTTTCATGTGTCATAGATGAGACGATATGTACATAACCCATTGTACATGATTAAATGGGGAGAGCTAGACATCAAGGATGGAGCCACTTTCTTGGAGTACCTAGTGGTGATTGAGGATCAACAAGATAGGTTCCTTCATGGGTATACCATTCCTCTAGTTTGAGTGATTTGGAAACATGCAAACATGTAGAAGAGATCTAGTGACTGTGAGATTCATATGTGGACTTCTTACCTTCATCTTTCTATATATAATGTTCTTTTCCTGGTGAAAATACTTGAAGGTGGGGAGAATGTAACAAATTAAACTTTCATAGATTGATCCTTTAAATATTTATTTAAGTGTATTTTTATTTTTCCTTGGATTTGGCAAAGTGTTTTGGGTGTCGTAGGACCCCAAAATTAATATATTAAAAATATTAAATATATTTTTGCATGCACATGGATATTTTTTGAATAAAAGTAATTCCCAATTATTAGAACCTTATATGTAAAATCCAAAACCTTAGTTTTTTCCAAAATGTGGGGTATATCCTATGCATGACATTGAATTGGTTAGTATCAGATGTTCCATGGAAGGTAGCCTTCAACAAGTGCATTAAATAAATTAAATTCAAAACCTATCCCTCATCTATATAAATATGTTATTTTGAAAAATATTTAGGGTTATCCACATAACCCTAGGATATTGGAGAGGATTGGGAAGAGGATATCCATTGTTGGAGTTCATGAACTCGAGATCATGGATGAACGATGAACAAATCAAGGAGATTTGTAAGATGAACAATACATACTGTAACAGCCCGAGATTTTATGAAAAATATTCTTTTTAATTTTATTAATGTCTTGTGTTGTACGCTACACCAAAAGGAGCTTGCACAACACACATCCTTGACTTGCCTTGCATTACACGCAATCGCGACCTTCCTCGATAGCGTGTGTAGTACGCAATACCGAGTTTCACTAAACAACGATATGCTATAAAAATATTATTAAAACTAGCCGTTATGAATAGTAATAACCACTTTTTGAAATCCAGTAAATCTTATTTTTCAAAATGAACTTTATTTTTGGATTCGGAGTATCGAATTTAGCCTAAGGTGAAATTTTGGTACTTTTCGGATAACTTTCATATTTTGATGAATAGTGAAAATGACTAAATTTTAATTAAAAACAACTTTTTAATCGAAATAATTAATAATGATAAATTATTAATTTGAGTGATTTTAAAGTATATTTAGAATATATTTTTACAATTTAATACAATGTTGGTCATTGGATGTAATTTTACATTTAAACTAGACATAAACAAGTGTCAATCTTTTGATAGATATTGTTTCTTAAAAACACGCTATTTGTTTTAACAGCGGGATTTAATTATAAAATTAATTAATGAAACTTATATGTTGGGAATTTTGTAAAATAGAAATCATTTTTGAATTCGGAATATCAATTATAGCTTAGGGTGAAATTTTGGCATTTTTCTGAAAAACTTCAATTTTTGATGAATAGTGAAACCACTAAGTGGTAGGTTAAAAACTGAATTTTGCATAAAACTTAATTTTACCGCTTCTGTGAATGGAATTTCGAAAATCCGAGAGACACGGTTAATATCAAGTACTAAAATGTGGTTCAATGAGATGAAAATAATTTTTGGTGAATAGTAACTTTTTACTTTTTTTTACCGCGGTTAATAGTAAATAGGGTAACTAAGGGTAAATATGATATTAATATTACCCTAACACATGTCCTAATCCTATTGGACAAGTGTATCTCGACCAAAAACAACCTTAAGTGTAAAATATTATCATTTAGGCCCACTTGGATTAGATTAGGACATTTATTATTATTTAATTCAAAGAAGAGTTAAAAGAGTTAAAATCAAAGTTTATTTACTAAAACATTTTTAATATGGGGTTATACATAAGATAAATTCGACTATAAATATTAATTAGAAAGATAAAAAGATTTCCTACATGATGGTATTTTATTTGTAATTTTTAGACATCAAATAATATAATTTATTTATGACACAAAGATGATGCAGTAATTATCTTATTAATGAAATATTGACATAATTGATAATATAAATACCAAAATAAATGTAATTTAAGACTTTTTATGAATTCCACTAATTTTCTAGGTTACTATGATATATTATTATTGATTTAATCAACTTGGTTCGAACATATAATTCTGTTATGACTTTCACAAAAATCATATATCAAATAGTGTCAAAATTGACACAAAATAGTTTTTAAATCAAATATTATATTATTAATTGTTATTTTATTCCAAAAAAGCTAAGTTTCGGCCAAATGACTTAGATAAGGATATATATATTAATAATAAACAATTTGGGGTTCGTTTGGCATGTTATAGTAAGTGTATTAACCATATAGTGAAAGAAAACAAAAAGACACGGTAAATGTTAAATTATTTAACTTAGAGTTAAATCTAATTGATAAGGTTAAAATAATATCCTAAACTTGTCTAAATTCTATTGGTTGATAGGATTTCGACCCATCCCCACTTTAGCTTCGAAATAAGACCCTTTGGAACCATTATAAACCGATTTTGACTTTAATATAAAATAATATTTTGAGATATTCCTAAGGTGCCCCTCTCCTCCCCTATAAAAGGACACCTCCTCCCCCTCCTCCTCACACCAATTTGAGAACTCAAGCTCATCCAACCCCTGCCAAAATCTCTTCTCCACTTCCCTAGCAACATCCTAGAGGTTCTGGTCTTCCTCAAAGACCAATTCTAGTGCCCTAAGAAGAGGTCTCAAAGAGGCACTTCAAAGAAGAGGTAATTACCGTTACCAATTCTTTCATCTTTATTTCTTCTTCCACTTCTTCTTCTTAGGTTGTTTCATTATGAAGTAATAACATCAGTATCACTCATATACTGATATGTTATTATAAGTATGAAACAACCCTATTTCACCATCTATCCATCCTACGGAAAAAGAAATCACCGCGCGTGCGTACGTACGGAATACCGTCTCCACGCCGTGGTGTAATCTATTTTCCACCACCACCTTACACGGATGGGTATAATGGTGTAAAGAATAAATATACATAGTTATTATAACATCATATTGATTCTGATATATTTTATAATCCACTCCAATTCAATTCAATATTTATAGAAATGATATCATCGCTCGTGCGTACGTACGGAATACCGTCTCCACGACGCGATGAGATTCATTCTCCATGTTAACCATTTAAGAATGATTATAATGTATATATAAGAAATAATAATGAAATATATGACATTATAAAGCTACTGGATTTATGTATATATATACATATGTAAGTCATCTACTTACTTCCATTTCAAGACAATAAGGAAAGGAAAACAGCGTTCATGCGTACGTACGGACTACCGTCTCCATGAACGGTGTTTTTCATTTTATTTATCTACCTATTATATATATATATATACTGAATATATATGATATATAAATCATATTTTATATTCTGGAAGTAAGTAAATCATGATATAAGTAATAATGATGTCAAGAACAACAAGTCAAAACACCTACGATAAATGAAACGATTTTACCCAAAACGCTTCTTTAACATGGAATTTACAAAAGAACGGGTAATATAATGTCATAAGTGAACCATATATGATATCATAACAATGAATATGATTCTGTAATAAGTCAATAACATGATTTAAATCATTATACAGGAGGTTCGGACACTTACAAAACAAGTCGGACCTAAGGTAAGGGAAATATCACAATCTCATTTTTATCCGAGATTGTTTATTCGTAAGTATTTACTGGGGTGTATTTTATCATCCACATCCATGTTCCCTCAATATGTAATATTGTTTCCATCCACTTGCAAAAGTTTAAATCCAATTTTACCCTTAGGTGAGTTTTTAGTAAAGAATATGAAAGGAATCTTTTGCCGTTTTTCGTACGAGGTACTTTTTGACTTTTCCGACAAAAGTACGAAGAATGTTTTTTTTAACTTATACGGCATGAATGGATTTTTAAAAAATTATTTCCAAGAAGCTTCCTTTACAAGTATTCAAGTTTATTTTTAATCAACTTCTTTTATTTTAAAATTGTATGACATGTTAAGAAAGGAAAAGTGTTTTTGAAAAAGAAAGGATATTTTCCTCAAGAATGGAGTTCAAGTGTTTTATCAAAATTATTTTCCATCTAAGATAATAAAGGGTTCTGTTTTTATCTCTATTATTATATTGATTTGATCATGTTATGATGGAATTATTTTTTTATGAACTCCTTTATCTTATATGAATTGTTTTATGATGTCATGTTGTTTAAGAATCCCATTTTTATTACATGGGTTACACTATGATGTATGTTTTATGATTATGTGGCACACATAAGAAAGGATTCATTATAAGATGGGTGGGACCTATATCTCCCTCCAATGCATTGGGTAAAGATTTTATATCTCATGAGATAGACATGGCTGGAATGGTAGGTTATACCGGTTCAGTGAAACAGGACTGAAACGAGGATTACTCGATTCAGAAAGGGACTTTGTCCACTAAGATAGTCTTGGCAATGAGTCTTGACTAACAAGAAATGATTCTCTATGATTATGTGTGTATGCCACAATGAGTAATGTTTTAAGTTATGATTTCATTTTCACTTCTATGATTTATCCCATGTTATGATATTATGAGCTCTTTTTCAGGTTAAGATTTCCAAAAGCTATGTTCTTATGTATATGATGTGATTGATATTTCTTTTGTTTACCCTTACTGAGCATTTGAGCTCACCCTTTTATGTTTTCTTTTCCCCAGGATATAAAGAAAGGTTTTTAGGTAAAAAAAAGGGAAGATCTTTATGGGAGATATTGAAGATCTTTCACCACGATTAGAAGAATACGTTCCGAGTTTCCAAAGACACTAAACTATTACGATCCTTGTGTGTGTGTTTTTGTTATGTACTAAGTATTCCGCAAAAGTAATGTAATGTCAATGTACGTCAGGCTTCGGGTCTCTACAGTTGGTATCAGAGGAAAGGTTTAGTCAACCTTTGGAAACTAGGACGCGAAAACATTAGTGAGATCCCTAGAGATATTTCTAAGGTATGTCTAGGGATGCCCCTAAGGATAAGTATACGTATAGGATATATTCCTAGAACTACGGTAACGATCTTAGAATTTAACCTAATATGTTAGATATTGAGGGTGCTCCCCCTTTACTATGTTGTCTTCCCTAGCATGATTTCGCCTCTCACAAAATTCTTTTTGTGTTTTAGTTAATGGAGGGAACCAGAAGGAATTCGGTTAACATTGAATCCAATGGACAAATTGGTGACTATGAGCAACAAAATTGTGTAATGCCTAAAGATAAAGATATTGTGATTATGCCGAATCAGTCATCGCGATATATGATTAACAAGGTGAAATTTAGTGGTATGACTAATTCATCAAAGAAGAGGAAGATAAACTATTATGCATGTTCGCATGTTGAGGATCATAAAGAAAGGAAGATTGAGATTTCTAAAGAAGGGAAGAAGAACCTTGAGGAATACCTCAAATGGAGGGACCGATGTTATCTGTGTGGAGAAAAGGGTCATAGAGTGACAGATTGTTATGGAGTTCAATGTCTTATTTGTGGAGAACATGGGCATTACCCAACTCAATGCCCTGACCTAAAAAGATACTTCTAAATCAAGGAAGGACTTATTCCAGGACAGTCATTGAAGTGGATGGACTGAAGTGTTTATGTATTGGTATTCAAGAATAATGTTGTTGAGGTACTTTTATGGTGTATTGGAATATTTATGTATTTCTCTAATGTGGTATTCGAAGTGATTGAGGTATTTTTGGAAAAAAGATGATATGCGCATAATGAAGGGAAAATAGAAAAATGAAATATTTGACAGTATTCATGAGCTCATGATTGATATAAGGACTAAGTGATATCATGGTTTGGGTATATAGAATTTTGAGGATTTTGGTATGTGGAAAGTGTTAACTTTTAACTGCACTCATGTTTTCACTAAGGTATTCAAGAGAATACACGATTAAGGACTTTGAATGTTTGGAATGTGACCAACAAGACATATCTTATGATATGTGGGGATCAACGACAGTATTAAATCTCTGGTAATCGATGTCACTATATTATGAGAGTGGACTGCAGTATTATGTATAAGCCTAAAGATTAGACTGGATTATGTTGGACATAAGTTAGTATTGTTTAAGGATATAAGATGGGATGTTATAGTAACGTAGTTTTAGAAAAAGGGACAACCTGCAGGACGGGCGACAGCCCATCGCTTCGGACAAGGCTGTAGGAATCGAACCCACAACCGAAGTGCGACTGGCCTTTATCACCTACCACTGGCCTACAGGAAGTCCCTGTTTAGTAGAAACTAGTTTTATTATATTAAGTAGTATGATATATGAAGTATAAGTCCATTTTAGGAACCATATATGATTAATCTCACTATAGATCGACTTATGTATATAATATTTTCTAACCTTTTGTTTGAGACAGATGGAATGACCCGTCATTCTATCACATGATCTGCTAACACTTCACGAATAACAAATTCAACTTCATTTATTTAAGAGATGAAGTGGAAATTGTTCAAGGCACGAACAACAGTGATATTGTAACAAAATAAAGTAAGTATTTATTCTAATTCAAATTCTTCAACTTTAGGGAAATGATCTTGAAAACCAAAAACGTTGTCCTAGTGATCTTATACCTGATGAATCAGTTGGTACCTTATATCATCACAAATCTATGGATTTGTGATTACTGGATTTTCCATAGCCATGTTCTCTACCACTCTCCATCAGAACATGATGGTTAGATTTCTCTTTCATATCCATATTTTCACCTATGTGGAAACCCAGTGATTAGTTTATTTGGGTAATCGTTACATTTGATACTTTAGTTTTTAAAGCCAAGTTTTGGTATTCTTTTTTTACGATGTCGGTTTCTATTAAAGAAACTTTCGAATAGTAAACCATTTATAACCCCGACGAATTTCGAGGGCGAAATTCATTTTAAGGGGGGTAGAATGTAACAGCCCGAGATTTTATGAAAAATATTCTTTTTAATTTTATTAATGTCTTGTGTTGTACGCTACACCAAAAGGAGCTTGCACAACACACATCCTTGACTTGCCTTGCATTACACGCAATCGCGACCTTCCTCGATAGCGTGTGTAGTACGCAATACCGAGTTTCACTAAACAACGATATGCTATAAAAATATTATTAAAACTAGCCGTTATGAATAGTAATAACCACTTTTTGAAATCCAGTAAATCTTATTTTTCAAAATGAACTTTATTTTTGGATTCGGAGTATCGAATTTAGCCTAAGGTAAAATTTTGGTACTTTTCGGATAACTTTCATATTTTGATGAATAGTGAAAATGACTAAATTTTAATTAAAAACAACTTTTTAATCGAAATAATTAATAATGATAAATTATTAATTTGAGTGATTTTAAAGTATATTTAGAATATATTTTTACAATTTAATACAATGTTTGTCATTGGATGTAATTTTACATTTAAACTAGACATAAACAAGTGTCAATCTTTTGATAGATATTGTTTCTTAAAAACACGCTATTTGTTTTAACAGCGGGATTTAATTATAAAATTAATTAATGAAACTTATATGTTGGGAATTTTGTAAAATAGAAATCATTTTTGAATTCGGAATATCAATTATAGCTTAGGGTGAAATTTTGGCATTTTTCTGAAAAACTTCAATTTTTGATGAATAGTGAAACCACTAAGTGGTAGGTTAAAAACTGAATTTTGCATAAAACTTAATTTTACCGCTTCTGTGAATGGAATTTCGAAAATCCGAGAGACACGGTTAATTTCAAGGACTAAAATGTGGTTCAATGAGATGAAAATAATTTTTGGTGAATAGTAACTTTTTACTTTTTTTTACCGCGGTTAATAGTAAATAGGGTAACTAAGGGTAAATATGATATTAATATTACCCTAACATATGTCCTAATCCTATTGGACAAGTGTATCTCGACCAAAAACAACCTTAAGTGTAAAATATTATCATTTAGGCCCACTTGGATTAGATTAGGACATTTATTATTATTTAATTCAAAGAAGAGTTAAAAGAGTTAAAATCAAAGGTTATTTACTAAAACATTTTTAATATGGGGTTATACATAAGATAAATTCGACTATAAATATTCATTAGAAAGCTAAAACGATTTCCTACATGATGGTATTTTATTTGTAATTTTTAGACATCAAATAATATAATTTATTTATGACACAAAGATGATGCAGTAATTATCTTATTAATGAAATATTGACATAATTGATAATATAAATACCAAAATAAATGTAATTTAAGACTTTTTATGAATTCCACTAATTTTATAGGTTACTATGATATATTAGTATTGATTTAATAAACTTGGTTCGAACATATAATTCTGTTATGACTTTCACAAAAATCATATATCAAATAGTGTCAAAATTGACACAAAATAGTTTTTAAATCAAATATTATATTATTAATTGTTATTTTATTCCTAAAAATCTAAGGTTCGGCCAAATGACTTATATAAGGATATATATATTAATAATAAACAATTTGGGGTTCGTTTGGCATGTTATAGTAAGTGTATTAACCATATAGTGAAAGAAAACAAAAAGACACGGTAAATGTTAAATTATTTAACTTAGAGTTAAATCTAATTGATAAGGTTAAAATAATATCCTAAACTTGTCTAAATTCTATTGGTTGATAGTATTTCGACCCATCCCCACTTTAGCTTCGAAATAAGACCCTTTGTAACCATTATAAACCGATTTTGACTTTAATATAAAATAATATTTTGAGATATTCCTAAGGTGCCCCTCTCCTCCCCTATAAAAGGACACCTCCTCCCCCTCCTCCTCACACCAATTTGAGAACTCAAGCTCGGCCAACCCCTGCCAAAATCTCTTCTCCACTTCCCTAGCAACATCCTAGAGGTTCTGGTCTTCCTCAAAGACCAATTCTAGTGCCCTAAGAAGAGGTCTCAAAGAGGCACTTCAAAGAAGAGGTAATTACCGTTACCAATTCTTTCATCTTTATTTCTTCTTCCACTTCTTCTTCTTAGGTTTTTTCATTATGAAGTAATAACATAAGTATCACTCATATACTGATATGTTATTATAAGTATGAAACAACCCTATTTCACCATCTATCCATCCTACGGAAAAAGAAATCACCGCGCGTGCGTACGTACGGAATACCGTCTCCACGCCGTGGTGTAATCTATTTTCCACCACCACCTTACACGGATGGGTATAATGGTGTAAAGAATAACTATACATAGTTATTATAACATCATATTGATTCTGATATATTGTATAATCCACTCAAATTCAATTCAATATTTATAGAAATGATATCATCGCTCGTGCGTACGTACGGAATACCGTCTCCACGACGCGATGAGATTCATTCTCCATGTTAACCATTTAAGAATGATTATAATGTATATATAAGAAATAATAATGAAATATATGACATTATAAAGCTACTGGATTTATGTATATATATACATATGTAAGTCATCTACTTACTTCCATTTCAAGACAATAAGGAAAGGAAAACAGCGTTCATGCGTACGTACGGACTACCGTCTCCATGAACGGTGTTTTTCATTTTATTTATCTACCTATTATATATATATATATATACTGAATATATATGATATATAAATCATATTTTATATTCTGGAAGTAAGTAAATCATGATATAAGTAATAATGATGTCAAGAACAACAAGTCAAAACACCTACGATAAATGAAACGATTTTACCCAAAACGCTTCTTTAACATGGAATTTACAAAAGAACGGGTAATATAATGTCATAAGTGAACCATATATGATATCATAACAATGAATATGATTCTGTAATAAGTCAATAACATGATTTAAATCATTATACAGGAGGTTCGGACACTTACAAAACAAGTCGGACCTAAGGTAAGGGAAATATCACAATCTCATTTTTATCCGAGATTGTTTATTCGTAAGTATTTACTGGGGTGTATTTTATCATCCACATCCATGTTCCCTCAATATGTAATATTGTTTCCATCCACTTGCAAAAGTTTAAATCCAATTTTACCCTTAGGTGAGTTTTTAGTAAAGAATATGAAAGGAATCTTTTGCCGTTTTTCGTACGAGGTACTTTTTGACTTTTCCGACAAAAGTACGAAGAATGTTTTTTTTAACTTATACGGAATGAATGGATTTTTAAAACATTATTTCCAAGAAGCTTCCTTTACAAGTATTCAAGTTTATTTTTAATCAACTTCTTTTATTTTAAAATTGTATGACATGTTAAGAAAGGAAAAGTGTTTTTGAAAAAGAAAGGATATTTTCCTCAAGAATGGAGTTCAAGTGTTTTATCAAAATTATTTTCCATCTAAGATAATAAAGGGTTCTGTTTTTATCTCTATTATTATATTGATTTGATCATGTTATGATGGAATTATTTTTTTATGAACTCCTTTATCTTATATGAATTGTTTTATGATGTCATGTTGTTTAAGAATCCCATTTTTATTACATGGGTTACACTATGATGTATGTTTTATGATTATGTGGCACACATAAGAAAGGATTCATTATAAGATGGGTGGGACCTATATCTCCCTCCAATGCATTGGGTAAAGATTTTATATCTCATGAGATAGACATGGCTGGAATGGTAGGTTATACCGGTTCAGTGAAACAGGACTGAAACGAGGATTACTCGATTCAGAAAGGGACTTTGTCCACTAAGATAGTCTTGGAAATGAGTCTTGACTAACAAGAAATGATTCTCTATGATTATGTGTGTATGCCACAATGAGTAATGTTTTAAGTTATGATTTCATTTTCACTTCTATGATTTATCCCATGTTATGATATTATGAGCTCTTTTTCAGGTTAAGATTTCCAAAAGCTATGTTCTTATGTATATGATGTGATTGATTTTTCTTTTGTTTACCCTTACTGAGCATTTGAGCTCACCCTTTTATGTTTTCTTTTCCCCAGGATATAAAGAAAGGTTTTTAGGTAAAAAAAAGGGAAGATCTTTATGGGAGATATTGAAGATCTTTCACCACGATTAGAAGAATACGTTCCGAGTTTCCAAAGACACTAAACTATTACGATCCTTGTGTGTGTGTTTTTGTTATGTACTAAGTATTCCGCAAAAGTAATGTAATGTCAATGTACGTCAAGATACGGGTCTCTACACATACTATGTAATATTCCATGAAATCACTAGAAAACATGTTATTCTCTAATGATCAATATATTCTCAAGTTTGGGATTTTTATTTTTTATATTCCCGCACTTGTTTTCTTGATTTTTTAGCATGAATTGATTATCTATTCAATTCCAGGATTTTCATTATTCGCATGAACTAAGGATTTAATTTTCATTATTTAACCTAATTATCAATTTTCATTAATCTCATGATTTACACCATTTTTGTTTTCCATGTTTATGGTTATTGGATGGGATCACATCAACCATCAATAATCTTATATAGTTATTATTCCTCACTCACCTACGTTCTTTGTGTTCTTAATCATTGGCATGTGGGGTCTACGATTCAATATTTCTAGACTTGTTCGAGCATCATAGAACCCCCAAAATCATGATGGATATGTGAATGAACTCGAGATCGATGATTTTTAGATGGATTATGGTGTATTTTCATAACGTGGATGATGGTTCCATGGATCGGGACCCCAGACTTTGATGAGAGATGCATCAGATTTTTCTTAGGATAACGAAATCCATATTTCCCACCACGAGAGTCTAGGAATCAATGAATAGTGGTATTAACCTTATATTTCAATGGACTTTGATGAGTTAAATGAAAAAAATAGTGTATATTTTGTGGATCTGGTGAGGGTGTGAATACTAGGGGGCCATACATCAATGTTTTTGAAAAAACTGAACTACACATCATGTATTTCAGAGGAACACACAGAGTGTTGCTTAGATTTTCAAGGTGTTTAGGATTTCATCTTTAAATAAGGATTACATTCCATGTGTCTAATACCATATTTCATGTAATGATACCCTGGTGGTGGATCTGTGTGACAGGAGTACATGGTCGAAACACCACGTGAACTAGCATGTTGTGTCCCCTTAGGGATATGTCATGTGGGGGGAAATTGATAGCCAATACCTATCTAGGAAATAACAAGGTCGGGTTCTTAGGTGGTTCCACAAACTGTGTTCCTAGAAGAACATGTCATGTACTTTTTCCCCAAAACTTTCTATATTGTTTATCATCTTCTTTAGTAGTCAAATTCTAGCATGTGAGTATCTCATCCTGAGTATTTTTCTATGTAGGACATGATAGTAGACTTCATTTTAGCATTAGAGATATGATGAAAGGTGATATGAGAGTTATTCTTCTTAGAAAGATATTCATGGGATGGCATTGATTGGGTTTTATTATTGAGTGATATTTTAGGGTCAATAATCCCCTTTCATACAAGGGAGCATGTCCATAATACTCTTTATTTATATGGATTTAGTACTACCCCACATTATAGATAGTGAGGGTCCTCTATCTACAAAGTGGTTATCCCCCTTCATTGAGAACTGGTGGGAAGCGGTTCCTCTACTAGAGATATTACTCCCTTAGTAGTGGATCACAATGGAGAGGAGTGATCCCTCCACTCTGATTTTTGTGCGGTTGAGCATGCTGATTGGCATCAAAGATGAAAGGTTTAGAGCTGTAAAAAGTCTCATCGTTCTTATCTAGATATGGAAATTTAGATTTATCTCTTTTTCAACTGGAGATTCAGTATGAGAATATCTGATGTTGGATTTAATTTCCCTCTATGGCTATGGGTTGAACTATCTATTTTATTCTAATTCTTTATTTTTGGTTTTTAAGGTGTCCTGCTAAGTATGTTTATACTCATCCCTTCATTAGATTTTTTTGTACATGATGTGTCTTATCCAGATAGAAGGTAGATCTACAGTGATTTTGGTGGACCTAGTTTTGGTGGAAAATAATGGTACTTGGATGTGATGTCCTTGTTTGGTGGTTATTCTTGAATATTATGAGTCGGAATCTCTTCAATATTCCTCTTTTTCAGTTTTTTCAAGTAGAGGCCACATTTTTGGTTAGGCATGTATTTTTCACCTTCATACTTCTATATCAACTTTATATACTTTGATGTATTTTCTAAAGAATTTCACATGCATTGAATACTCTCCATATGTTTTAGTTATTTTTTATCTCTTTATTTTTTCATGGTGATGGGTGTGTGTGTGGGTGTAGGTAAAGTAGGCTAAGGGATTCCTTTTCATTGATAGTACTACTAGGTATTTGTTTCTAGCCTATGAACAATTAGTAAAAGTCATGGGGTGTCACTCTTGACTTACTTCCAACCCAAGAGGGCCCCAATGGGTTGGATTTTGACACCCCTATTCCCTAGCACCAACCCATTATCCCTTCGCATACACTAACCTATGTTAATTCCCTATTCTACTCATGGTTTTCCTATCCATGAGCTTGGACAATTATCCCAGTGATACTCATCTTCTCCAAAGTTCTAGCCTAAGGGTTGTCCATATTTTTTGAGTAAATAAAAATAAGTGTATTCTTATTTTCAAATAAAATTTATTCTTATGGTTTATAAAGTTATGAATGAGAAGTATTGATATTATTTTAAAAGTTTTTTTATAATACTTAATTAAATATGAAAAAAATCATATTTGTATCTCATATTAAATAAAAATATTTATTTAATTTTTATTCTTTTATATTATTCATTTTTATCAAATGTATATTGAATTTACATAACATTTATGCTAAATTTATGTGATAATTTATTCTAGGGGGTAGAGCCTTGAATTTTATGCTAATTATGACTCCATAAAATTTAGTTTTTCATCTACCTGGACCTTGGTTTGTTATTTTATTTATAAACTTGATAATGGATATTGAATATAGTTTGTACATATTAGATATTAGAGATGTCATGAATCTTTTTCTCTCTTGAGTCATGTATCTTGGGGGAGGGATACTTGGGGTTGGACTACCCACCGACCCGGTACCTTATTCCTTATTCTAGAATGTGAGGGGTTTTCTAACTATCACTTTTGGATTAATCATGTAAATATTATCAATCTCATATAACTCAATACCTCTACATGAAAATTTCATGTGCCATGAGATGCATTTGGATATGTATAAATATATTTGGATTTAGTTTTTGTCTAAATAACTTAGACTTGTGGGTTGTGCAAAAAGTTTCACATTAATATAGGATGAACACATTAATTTGGTGGATGGAATATGGATTCCAAAACTAAATCATTATAATAATGCATGTAAAAAAGAATAAAATATGATAAAATAAATATTACATATAACATAATAGTTAATAACTTGATTTTTATATGATGTTTAATAATTAGGTGAGACTTTTGAAAGGAAAAAATTTAAAATACTAAGTGAAATATTCCTTATAAAGATGCACTTTTCAAGACCTCAATCATTCATTTAGGTAGGTTATTCAAAATCATAGTTCCCATGAGTTATCTTGAGTAAGTAAAGAAAGAAATAATTGATACTAGATCATTATTGGGTAGGGTTTTTAAAGAATGTTTATCTTGGATTGTATTGATTTATCCTATTCTTGATGTTTTCTTTTGGTGGCACTTAGATGGGAAACCTTAAGAGTTAGGATATCATATTAATAGAGTTGATAATGTCTATATGATAGATCTGGGAAAAGAGTTACATACTCAACTATCCAAGAACCATAATTGTTATGATTAGGATGATTCTCCACCTAAATAACAAAGTAGTGAGAGTAAAACCAAAGAGGGTTCATTACTTAGTGAAATATGGGTCTTTTCTCACTAAATAGTTATTATATATGGGGTCATCATTTTTTGAGAACTTTCATTAAATGTACTTGATGAAATGATATAATACATGATTCCCACCCACTAATGCGTCTTTGAGTTAGATTATGAGATACTTAATGATAATCATATTATATTTCTTATAGTATTGACCTATAGAATAGTTAAAGGTTAATATCTAATATTAAGAAATATTCTCAAGGAGAATCACTCTGAGCATATGTGAGTGAATGTTATAGAAATAAATTCCACCAGCTCTGACTCATGGGTATTAGATACCGGGTGTGCATCACACATTTTTGATAATAGACATAGGCTTGAAGATAATATGGAATTGAAAAAGGTTGAAGTATACCTTCATGTCGATAATGGATAAAGAGATGCAACATTAGTGGTTGTAACATATTACCTAAGTTTACGAAGTGGTTTATCCATAAAATCAAAAAATATTATTATGTTCTCATCATAAAAATGAATATTTTTTATGTATCTTGTTTGAAAAAATTGGTTTTTTATTCACTATTAAAAACAAGAGTTGTTCTATATATCTAAATGAGATGTTTTATGGAATTGGGAATATGGTAAATAGTTTATACATTCTAGATATGAATAACCATATTTATAAAATTAAAAATAATTAGGTAAGTATTGATTCTAATCCCACCTATCTTTGTAGTTGTTTACATAAACAAATAAATTAGAAATAGATCTAATGACTCTATAAAGATTCATTGTTGGAACAATTTAATTATGAATCATTAGATACATAAAAATATTTTTTGGAAATATTACCAAATTAACTTTTAGTAGAAATTTTGAAAGGGTTAGTGGATGTTGGATCTCTTACATAGTGATGTATGTGGGCCAATAAGTACACTATCTAGTGGTGGTTTTAGTTATTTAATTACTTGTATTGATGACTTTAGACTATATGGTTATGTGTATTTTATGAAACACAAGTATGAAACTTTTTAAAAGTTCAAAGAGTTTCAAAATGAAGTACAAAATAAACTGGTTAATAGTATTATGATTCTTAGATCAAATCAACATGGTGAATACTTGAGCCATTAATTCACTTGTAATTTGAGAGATTATAGAATTTTTCCACAACCCACACCTCCTAAAAGACAAAAATTGAATGATGTGTTAGGGATAAAGAATAATATATTGTTTTATGTGGTTCAACCAATTACAATTCAATGTGACATTCTTATATCATTCTAGGTTTATGCTCTAAAAATTGTTGTATTTCTACTAAATTATATTAGGCCACTCGTGAGGCATCATTAGTTCTCATTGGTAATCTAGTTTTGAGAATAAAAGTTCAAACAAAGATATAACTACTAAAAGGGTGTAGTAAATAGAAATTTTGAGGTTTAACCCATATAGATGCATTAAAATCACTTTATAATGTTTAAGAAATAATGAAAACAAAAAATATTTTGGTTTGGAATCATTCAATTAATGAATACATACCAATATTTTTAATTCAGGTTCATGAACTTAGTGAATTAAAGTGATATTGATTCCATTGATGTTATTGTCGAAATTACCTATAAGTGAATCCAATGGTCATGGTAGACACTATCTATTTTAGGAAACCCTTTTAGACTCTCATATACTTTAATTAATCATAAAACATGTAACACAAAATCCTATTTAACATAATTACCTCAACCTATTTAACAGTCATTCCGTGAGAATAAGTAGTTAGTTAATAAATTAAAGGAATACCCATATTAAACTAAAATTGTCATGAATAAAATATAAGGGATGTGATAAATAAAATTAATTCCAAAACCCTTAAATATTAAATCATAAAAATTTCACTCGACAAAGAATAGTCCTCTATCATTATATGCTTGTAACGAGAAAAGATTACCACGTCATGTTAGCCATGAGGGAGTGTAAAAAAAATAATAAGGGAAGATCCAAGTAGTAAAAACACTCTTATAACCTTGATCCTTCTTAATTATCCAAGAAAATCCAATCCAAAAGTCCAAAAAAAGGTACACAACATCTCTATATTTATAAGAAAATATTCTCAGAAGATATCTCGGGGTTGTATATATTATATATAATTTATCTCTCCTATCTTTTACCACTTTTAATCCTTATATTTATTATCCTTTAATACCCATTTAATTGGAAACACATCTCTTTATATGTTTATGTGAATGCCTCATACATGATTCATCCATAATCTCCTCTTATATCTTAAACTATATCCAAGAGAGAAGTATATAGAAAAATTGGTATCTACCTCTTCTCCTACATATTCACATATTTCATCTTCACTTTAATCTCATCTTACCTTCCATGTTTTATAATTAATTCTAACTCCTTTTATTAAGGTAAGGTTATACTTGCAAAGGTATTCCTTAAATCCTCCTCAAAGGTATGTACATGCGGTGAAGACGGGTGCACTGATGTGTTTTTATAGATATGAATTATGTGGCACAATCCATGTATTGTGGAATAAAACTCACTCTATATTCCTCATTGTAGAATAACACTGGTATGGAAGTGTAGGGATTCTCTCTATCAAAAAATCAATATTTGTTAAATTCAATACCTCTATAGTGAAATGTCACCATATTTTGTAAACTATTCTTTCATGAAAATCTCATTTTCATTCTGTTTCATCCATGGTGAAACCAATAAACCTTCCCCAAAGAGACCCTCAAGCATTCAAACCCCTATACTTATTGATTTGAGTACCTCCATGGCATAGCCTAACACATTTTTTATAGCCTTACCTTCATGCATATTCTTCTTCCATTTACCCTTACTTGGGTTTGAGTAGATCCATATATATCCTTAAATAATTTCATCTTAACTTTTTGAATGCATACCAGGACCTTTCCATAGCCCATTATTTACATTTCCATACACTATCCTTTAGAATAGAAAAATAAGGAATTATATAATCTCATTACTTCCTCTAATGCATGCATGCACAACTCTTCCGAATCACAAAAAACCTACATGGATGTATACTCCTTTATAATAGTTTTATAGTGAACCTCAATGAACTTCCATGGAATTTTAATCCTCACAGGGCATCATGGTGATGATTATAATCTTCCCAGGTGTGTTCCATAATTATTTCAACCTTAAAAGTACCTCATATAAATCTCAATCATCATCATCAATGGTGGATCATGGTGCAGGTGGGATGGTAGTGTTACAGAGGTAATGAGTGAGGAAGACACCATGATCATATGATTTAAATAATGATGCTTTAGTTAATTTCATGGTTCCTAGGAAGAGGATGAATCCCACATTAAAAAAGTGGGAGCTCAGCCTCCACTTAATAAGTGATGTCGTAGTGACCATATCTCTTTAAATAATGACTACATCTGATGGTCTCCAATGGACACCTACAAACCAACCCCATGGAAAATATATCCAATATTTTTCATCTTAAAGAATGACCCACATAAACTCCACCCATGTTATACTCCTGTGTGCATTTTGGTTTATCAAATGGTGATTTTTTAGCATTCAAGTATGCCCTTATCTCCTTGATGGCTAGGAAATATTTTTTCCTTTAAAACATAAATTTTTCATTAATAAAAATCCATTTTCAAAATTTATTAGATTTTAATTTTTTTTCTCTTTTTCAAAAATTCTTTTAAAATGTCAATTAACAAAATATTTAATGAAATAATAAATAAATGGGAAATATTAATCAATTAAATTCAAAAATTAATTAAATTGTGTTTAAAAAATTAATGCATAAAATAGTGTGATCAAATCCCCACACATAAATTAGAATTTTCCTCAAGAATATATCTCCACAAAATTCTCAAAGGGAACCCATGCGACTAATATTCAATGTCAAAGAAAAAAAGTGAAAATTATCAATGGGGAGGAGAACTTTAAAGAATAAAATAATCATATCTTTATATATTAATTTTTTAAAGAAACTAATAAATTAAATATTTTAATTTTTTCCTTATAAAATTGATGTGCCTCTCATAAAATCCAATCAAGTACATCAATTCATTATTAGTAAGCATTTCACTTTGTGATTTACCTCACTTTATTTTTTTCTCTCATCACTCAAGGTAATAATTTAATGGATTTATGATCATACATTAAGTACATGATCCTAATCTATATTCTTGCATCAGATCTCAAATATCTACCTTGTATAGGAAAATGCCACACTTAATTGTGTGGACTTGATAATTAAGGATCAATTGACTCTGAAGCTTTGTGTAGGTACATTAATTATGTGAAACAATAATTAAATTTCAAGAGGAGATTTATTAATAATGTATAATTCATGATACTCAAAAATCTCAACAAAACTCCTTTTCAAAATTGATATCACTTTACTTCCCCAAACTCAAAGTAGGTCATGAAAATTAAATGTATGCATAATGAAATATATAAAACCGCATGTTTTTTCCTACTTTACTTTTTTTTAAATTCTTCGTGCAAGTCTCACATCCACCACCCAACCCTAGATGATCAAGATCATTGGTAAAAAATTGTGATTTTTGACCCTCTAAATATACAACACATGTTTTTATAAATTTTTCAATTTTTTCCCTATTTCACTTTTAATTTTCTATTACTTATTTTCCAAAAAAAAATCAATTTTATTATTTCTGAATTTCACTTTTTAGATTTTTTCAGGAGGTGTAACAATGAATTATGATGATTAAATAAATCATGAACCTTCCCTGATATCTTATGAAAGAAACCTCACATCTTCCACTCAATTAAAACATCCCCTTGCACCATGGAAAACCTATCCTCCACACTTATTCTACTGAATATCATGTAATATACGAAGTGTAGAGTAAGAAAGGATAAAAATAGTCTTGTAATGTGTCTTTTCCCTAATAAGTTCATGTATGTCCTCTACATGCTTAAAGTGGTATTCAATTTACATGGTAGTTATCAAGGATAAAAGTATTAAAACAAAAAAATTTCCCAATCATATTAAATGTGAAATTGTAAAATGAAAACTTAAATAATATAACAATAAAAGTTTTAGTAGGTTGACATGTCCCATGATCTCTCAAGAAATGGGTAATTAGAAAGAATATGAAAAATTGGCTTAGAACCCTCTTAGGAATAGGAAACATATAATATTATAAAATCCCTCATGGCATGAATTATAATAAAAAATCAATACAAATGAATTTTAGGGATTTGAATCATTAAAATGATCAATAATTTCATTTACATAAATCAACTATCCTCCCCTAATAATTATTCATAAAACCAATACCCCTAAGATCATATCTAATAATCTATCCCCCCATCTTACTCATCCAAACCCATTAACATTGAAATATAAAACATGGAATCATGGGATTCTTAATTAGATTTTTTGTATCCTAGATAAAAAATAAGAAAAATTATAAGAGTGGGTATGCAATTCCTTATAAATTTCATAATATAATTGGAAATATAGGGTAATGAAATTAATAAATCATAAAAACAAATTCTACCCTTCCCCTTGAAATTTTTTTGTTCTTATTTTCTTCTTTTGAACCATTTCTATTGGGACTTATAAAATAAAATATCCAAGTGAATTTAAAAGGGATATTCAATTTAATATCTTTAAGAATAAAAGGATTTACACTAATTCCTAAAAAAAATATAAATACTAAACTAAACTCTCTTAATTAATTCCTAAAACATAAAAAAATTAAAATTTGAATTGTCACCCAAAAGTTATTTTTCTATGTCATTTAGCATAATCTTGCCTCATTGAAGTCAAGTGATAAAGGGTTGGAAATTAGTTACCCATTCTGGATCGATGAATGGTTGAAGCTATGAGTCCTCTACAAAGAAGTGTCCTTTTCCTTTCTTTTTGATATTAACATCACTTTTATAATATATTACATCTCTCATACATAGGTGTAAGACCTCTCCCTTTTTTTTTGGTATGTACCCTTTAATTTTTTTCAAACCACCTTATTTTTAATCTTTTATGAATAGTTAAAGGGGGTTTGGGGGTCATGAAGGTGTCCAGGAGGCATAGGAGGAGGCTAGGACATGCACCCTAAGGGATGAAATGCCATCGGCTGTCCAGTGGTCTTCTTATAGGCTGAGACAACCATTGGAATCCCACCAGCTAGATGATGGGTTTTGGATTTTTTTTAAAGATACAGATAGTTCTTTTTACCCCTTTACCCCCTTTCATTGTTAACCAGATCTTGGCCCTCTTTTTGGGAAGTAGTAGCAGTGTGGGAAGCCACTTCTACTCCTCTTGGTTCTTCGATGTTTCTTTATAAATCCACTGTTGTTTCTACTTTCATCAATATTATTGGAAGTTTCTTGGAAATTCTATCACTTCTTTAGATTCTAATATTTCTTTTGATTTATATCTAAATCACTTCTTTCATGTTTAACGTATATTCTATTTTATTGGTGATTTTTTCTGGTTTCTTTATTTTTATCATATATACCTAAACTGAAGGTTGGTATTAGGTGAGTGGGCCCCAATGAGGATAAGGTGGGTGGTCACATGCTTTTCCCTCGAATTGTGATCATCATATTACACTATTGTCCTATGTAGTCGCACTGATGCATCAGATGCTTTACCTAAAATTAATTTATGTTTTAATGAATTGTTGATTTCTTAAAATCTTACTTTTACTTAGAAAAGTGGGTTGGTTTGGGTAAACCCTTGTTTAAACTACTAGAGTGGTGATGTTTTCCTTATTCCTTGATTTTGAGAAAATTATTGGGGTAGGATAAGGTTTTCCTGAGTGATATAATGATTTAATATAAAAAGTGGGATGCTTAGGATAACCCCTCAAACCCCTTAGTGATTATGGTAATGGATTGTTTAAAGAGAAACATAAATTGAACCCAAATTTTGAACTTGTCTTAAGTTTCAGAATTATTTATTATTTTAATGGATTAATAATGAAATGTTTTAAATACTTGAAAATGGTTGTGACTATTGAATTCTTTTAAGGTCCTCCTTAGATTCCTCATGGATGGTATTAGTGTGTAATTCCTTAAAAGATCCTAGGATTCTATTAGGGTTCCCATGCGAATGGAAGGGTGTGAGGATAAATTTGGATTCAATAAGGTATAATGTTATGGAATGCATCAAGCAAGCCAGTGGATCCCACATAAGTTCATTACCAGGAATTCCATGGGGAATCTTCCTCTTGGATTTAGCTAATACCTGCACTTACTAAATGCCAAAGATTAATGTCCTGGATTCTTGATGGTTACTTTGATTGAATGTAGTAGGATAATCTCCTAGATTCAGCTCAATATTTATTGGTGTCGAATTCCTCGGGTGTGAGCCATGGATTCTAATCAAGTTTTGCCACTAAATGTAAAGGGTGGTCCCTCGAGTTTTTTCCTAACTAAAACATTTTCTTGGCAATCCCTTATAGGTAATGTTCAAATGAGCCACATATATTTCATTAGGTTACATAACATTGGTTAACTTAGTGATACACTTTGGAACTATATTGATCCATGACACCTCTTATGTGTTCAGAGACCGACATAGGTTGAAGTAGGTTAGGTGGTCCCAGGTTATCTCCTCGTGACTTGAGGCTCAATATGGTTCCTTTTATTTCCACACTTTATTATTATTCTTAATACACTTATAAATTACACACCATTATGCTTTACATGTACATATTGGATTTGAATTAGACATCATTGGTGGTGACCTACTAATTTTTACTCACACCCTATTCAGGATGTCATTTGGTACCCAAATAGAATTCATATAAGTAGTTTAAGATAAAGTAAAGTTAACTATAGATAATTCTTGACTATATGTCTAGGATAGTAATTTATAACTAAGATATGGGATATAGATCAGGAAATCTAGGTTTTTCTATTTTTGGTTTTTACACATTTTTTACTTTTGGTTCTTATTATACTTGACCTGACTTATATATGCCTTATTGTTTTGTATGTAGAATCGATATAATATTTTATAGGTTGTAACTTGGTATTTTAGCACATGTTTATTTTATATGGATGTGATGTATATGTTGTTTTATTTATCTCAATTGTGTTTGACACTAACAAGAGGTTATAGTCTCCCCAGTGTACCACCTATGGACCCTCTCTACTTATCAACACCCTCTAGTGTAGGGGGAGGTTCACTTGAGGCTATATGGTTTACTGGATCGGGGCACCGGTTTAGTAGATTATGGGATGGGGCATTACGAAATAGTATCATAACACCTTGTATTACTATTTGGACCTAGTAAAAATGGAGAATATGAGGTTTCTAGACATCGTAATGGGCTTGTTCCTAGGAGTATCTAAACCACATATGAGGGAAAATCCTAGTTTCCAATGGAGGGGATTACTATTCCTGGGATTCATGGTTACACTTGATCTGTTTTTTCCTTGAGTGATACATTTATGTCATGAGGTTATGGTTTATGGGATTTCTAATCATGGTATAGTATTGTAAGTTAGTGTGTATACATGAATCATATTAGGCACGTAAGTATTTACATGTCATTATCATTATTTCCTTGATTTCTTTTTTATTTTCTTTATTGTGACATTAGTTGGCTATTTAAAGTGTCAACATTAACCTAAAAAACATTTTCCTATATAAATTAATGGTGTAACTATATCTAACTTTTCTTTAAATGACTAAAGATATGAAATTGTTACCTCTTATTGGAATTTGAATTGGTGTGAGTTAAATGGGGTTCCAAGCACAAATTAAAGGGTATTTTCTTATATAACATGTGTTTGAAACTTCATATAATGACACCAAGGTGACGGAATTGGAAAAATGATAATAATATAAAGGTGTATGTTATAAGAGATATGGATATATTAAATTATGGTTTGGGTTAAATAAAATTCTAGTAAAAAACTTATCAGAAGTTTCACCTCATAACTATTGAATGACACCTTATTTAACAAAGCCTGGTGACATGAGGCTTCCTTATATGTGTTTCATGACCCTAAAGTGGTTATTTAATGCTAATGAGAGAAACAAGGTTGAGATTTTATGATCCTATGTAATTTATTTCTTTCTTTAAATTTTTTATACCAACAATTATGTTGGTAATGTGTTCTGAGTTATTCCTTTCCATTATAGATAAATTCCTACTCATCGACCACCATCTGAGCACTATGAGGTAATTGGAGAGCATTATACTAGGGTGAAGAGTGAAAATCCACCTATGGCCCTAGGCCAAGGTATGTACAGTCATCTTATGAAGGTTTTTCTTTAAATGATGTAGTCTATGGAGAGGGATACTTCACAAGCCATGAAGATGATGTCTAAGTTAACCCAAGATTCTTAGTTGAAACATCCACCTACTTTATCTCATGAGGGTGTACCCCAGATGGTGGATACCTGACATGAGTCTATACACACTATTTTTTAGCATCAATAGACACCCCCTGAGAAGAGGGTGAGGATTTTCAACTATATACTTCAAGGACAAGCTAGGAGATAGTGGGATGTTTTCATCCAAGTAGATCAACACATGGTCATGTTCTGGAAGGATTTATAGACTAGATTCTTTGACCTCTTTTTTCCAGATACCCTATGGTATGATAGGGCCTATAGTTCATACACTCATAGTTATCATGTTTATCAATTATGGATTATGTCACTTGGTTTGTTGAGTTATAGTGGTTTACCCCATCTATGGACAGTGATGAGTTGGATAGATTGAGATTCTTAGAGGATGGACTAAGGAAATAGATAAAGGCACTGGTGAATATTTTATTCCTAATGACAGTCTCATAGATGGTTAATCAGTCCATTATTCATGAGAATAATTTGAGAGAGGCCTATGTTCCAAATAGGATAGCACCAGTTGGAAGTGGATCACTTACTGGTAGGAATTGCCACTATAAATGGTCATGAATGAGTAGTGGGGGGAAATCATTCATAGAGATAGTATGATCTTAGATAATTAGTGAAGTAGGGGTGGTCATTACCACTGGAACTATGATATCCCACTATAAGAGTATCGATCATGTGGGAGGATGGGTCATCTCCTAAGGTTTTTCAGGATGAAGTATCAAGTACAAAATGATAGATATTTTGTTCCAGTTTAGGGATTCATTACTTCATATGAAACTCCACTTATAGTAATTCATTTGAGTTTTATTTATCACACAATTTGAGGTGGTGTCAAGAGTTCTTAGAGTCATAGTTAGTCATGCCATCATGGTATTACAATATTGGGATGTCGGGATGGGGTGCAGGAATGAGGCTTAGGAAAGATTCATACATTGTAGATTTCCCCCAAGAATAATAATGTTGGGCCTTCTAACATGAGAGGTACGATATTGGTGGATTTGACCTTAACTTTTACTTTATTTGACATAGGTCAGTCACACTATTTCATATATACTCAATTAGTGGAAGTTATAGGGTTGTTTATTGAGTATATTTATGGGTTGATGTATATCAACACCCTGTTAGAAGTCCGGTTTGAGGGTGTCTAAGATTTTAGGGAGTGTGATCTCAAGATCTGAGGTTACCAGTTTCTATGGGACCTTTTCATGATGTATATGACTGGGTTGGACTTAATTCTATGAATAGATTGGTTGGTATCATTTCAAGCTTATAAATATTTCTATCATCAATGGGTGAATCTCATATTTCCCAAATGCATCTGTTATATTCACAATGGGGAGTGAGACTTGTAGGCTAGTCAAACAAGTCTTGATCAACAGAATTTGGGTGGGGTTTGAACCCATATTTTCAACCCTAGGTTGGATTATAGTGGGGAACAGCTAGTATTTTACCCTCATATGGTGGACCATTTTATGGATGTCTTTCAAAATTACTTCTCAAGATTGTCTCCCGAGAGGAAAATGGAGTTCACTATAAATCTCATGATGGGTGATGAGACTATTTCTTTTCCTCCATATCAGATGGCTTTGACAGTTCTTCATAAGTTTAAGAATTCAGTGGAGAACTTAGAGGCCATGGGGAATATCCACCATAGTATATCTACATGTATCTCTCTTTACCTCTTTTATAAGAAGTGTAATAATACATTATGGTTGTGTGTGGATTATAAGATGATTAATTTAGTGAATATTAAGAATTAATATTCACTTCCACATATTAATGATCTTTTTAATTAGCTAAGGGGTGCTTGGATCTTCTCTAGGATTGACTTGAGATTAGGTTATTACCATATTAGGGTGAGACACTCAGATATACCACACATATTTTTGCATTAATTACAACCTCTATGAGTACTTGGAGATTATTTTTTGGCTTAATGAACACACTAACCATGTTTATGTACTTGATTAATAGAGTTCTTTATCTATTCCTAGATTTCTTTGTGGTGGTTTTTTGGATGATATCCTTATGTATTCGATGATGATAGAGGATAATGAAAAACCCATGGAGATAGTTTTGGGAAAACTATGGGAGAATTGGCTATATGCTAAGATCTTAAAGTATCATTCTTTGATTGATAAGGTATACTTCTTGGGGAACATCATATTAGAAGTGGTTGTGTCTATCTACCCGGAGAAAGTAAGAATTGTGATTTTTTGGGAGAATCATAAGAATGTTTTTTATATTTATAGATTCATATGCTTGGAAGTCTACTACCAATGATTTATACAAGAATTTTCCCATTTGGTGAGGCCACTAATATGGCTGAACAAAAAAGGACTAAATTTTGTTTGTTCATAATATTGTAAGAATTTATTTAAGAAGTTTAAGGGGAGGATGACCTCATCACCAATCCTAATATTTATAGATCTAAGAAGGGAGTATGTTGTGTATTTTAATTCCTCTGGTATCAGTCTAGGAGTAGTTCTAATATAGGGTAATCGAGTCATGGCATATGGGTATCAATATCTGAGGCCTCATGAAAATAATTACCATGTACATGACATAAATTTAGTAGCTATAGTGAATTCCATGAAATACTAGAGGAACTATCTCTTGTGAGAGAGGTTCATGGTCTATAAAAACCATAAGGGTTTGAGGGGTATTTTATTTAGCAGGACTTCAACCTTAGATAATAAAGGTGGTTCAATTGTCTCCAATAATTCAACTTCAAGATGGACTATACATTAGGGAAGGTTAATGTAGTTGCTGACACTTTGAGTTAAAATACATTGCCTCATTATTTTTAGGAGTTGAGTAGTGAGTAGGAACTGATGTATCTTTTTTCTAAAATGAATCTGGATGTCTAGGGGGACCAGGGTTGAGAAACTATTTCATTTTTATTTATGCTTCATTCATTTTGTATCATATTAAAAGGAGGAATATTTTAGATCTAGAGTGACTATCCCTCAAGGAAATATTTTATAGTGGGCATAAACCACCACCCTAGACTATAGATGAGAATTATATTATCCATGTCCACAAGTGTATTTTAGTTTCTACTAATATATGAGAGGAGTTGATCATAGAGTTTCATACTTCTAGGTGAGCAGTGCACTTGGGATTGATGAAGTTTTATTGGGATATCTATCATCTGTATTGGTAACTAGGCATGAAGAATGAGATAGTAGGGTTCATCACATGGTTATCCACCTGTCAGTAAGTGAAGTTTGTGCATCAACAGACCACTAGTCTCCTACAGTCTCTACCCATTACAGATTGGAAGGGGGTGATGTCTCCATGAAATTTGTGATTGGTTTACCAATGATTCCATGGGGGAAAGATTCATTATGGGTCATCATGGATCGGCCAAATAATATTTCCCATTTTATACAAATCCATAATACCTTTAATATGGATGATATGGGAAGGTAGTATATTTGAGAAATTGTATGGATACATGGGATTCCATGGACTATAATTTTTTCTAGAGTCACTTAGTTCATGCCACGGTTTTGGTAAGGGTTAAAAAACATTGGGAACATGAGTGCTTTTTAATATATCCTACCACCCTTAGACTGATATATAGTTTAAGCAGACAATTCATGCATCGAAGGATATATTGAGAACATGTGTTTTTGATTTTTGGCATTTCTCGGGGAATCATCTAGAACTAATGGGATTTTTCTATAATAATAGTTATCAAGTGATGATTTAGGTGGTTCATTATGAGGATTTATATGGTATTCCATGTTGTTCAACCATGTGTTGGAAAGAGGTAGGTGAGGTAGTGATGGTCAGATCAAGAATCATTCAAGAGAAGATAGAGTGTATCAAGTTGATTCAGAAGAGGATGGATATGGTGTAGAGTAGGAAAAAATCATATATAGATCAACTTTGTTGACTCCTTGAGTTTGAGGTTTGTGATTGGGTGTTTTTTCTTATTTCCTAGGTTGGGACACCGTCGTATACATAGGTGGGGAAAATTGGGGCCCAGGTACATGGTTCCATTCGAGTTTGTGGGGAGAGTCAACCCAGTGGAATACCAACTAGTATTTCCACCGATATTCAATGCCTTGAATGAAATATTTCATGTATCTCATCTTTGATAGTACTTTCTGGATCCATCTAGTGTGATCAATGATGAAAATGTTGATATTGAGGTCGATGAATCTTTTTTAGAGCATTTAGTTCATATTGTGGAATGTATTGATATATGCTCTGTGGAAAATCTATTCTTCTAATGTGGTTGTTATAAAATAATGGGTGTGTACAGCATGAAACATGGGAGAAGGAATCAAATATGCATGCCCAATGTCCCAACTTATTCATTAAAGAGACCTATAATGTTTGATGGTCTAGATCGAGGATGAGTTGTCTTATTATGTGGATGTTGTAAGATCCCTGCCTTAATTTTAGGTATGCTCCTTTTAAATTTGGTAACCCCTTATTTTTTTCATTTCAGAAGCATTAAAGAGGGTTCTAGGGGTTATGAGGGTGTCTTGGAGGCAAGGGAGGAATCCAAGGTATACATACTAAGGGCTAAAATGCCACTGACTAGTTGGTTACAGACCAATGGCTAGTTGGTGGTCTTCTTATAGGCTAGGATAGCAACTATAATTCCATCAAATAGTTGGTGAGATCCACTAGGCAACCATTGGGTTCTAGCTTTGTTTTTTTAAAAAGGTTCAAAATTGTTCTTTTTACCCATTTACCCCTTTCTTTATTAACCCGATTTTGGCCCACCTTTGGGTAGTAGCAGTAGTGTGAGAATAAACTCCTCCATATCTTGGTGTTTGGTTGTTTTTCCATCAATACAACACCATTTATTCTTTTATTTGTCATATTGGAAGGATCTTGGTATGTTTAACACTCTTTTAACTACAAATCTCACTTTTTCTTTCTATCTAAATCTATCCCTCCATATTTAATTCATATTCCCTATTTTCATGGATTTTTTATAGTTTTTCTATTTTTATTATTTCTAGAAAAATAGGTCAACATCGGGTGTGTGGGCCCCTATAAGGTTGAGGAAGGTAGTCTCATGGTTTTCCCTGAAATTCTTGTCATCATATTGCATTGTGGGATTTTTTGGTCTTGGTGACTCATCATATGCTTGATAAAAAAATAATCTAAATTGTTTTAATGCCTTGTTTATGTCTTAGTATATTTATTAGAATTAGATAAGTAGGATGGTTTGAGTAGATCATTGTGGAAACTACTCAAGTGGTGAATTTTTATTTATTAATTTCTATAGAGTGAACTAATGGGGTACGATATGGATACCCTTAGTGATATAGTGTCTTAATATGGAAATTGGTATTCTTAGGATGAACCCTTGGCTCCATAGTGTTTATGGTCATGGAATGTATATATGGAAATGTGAATTGAACCCAAATGGTGAAATGAATTGAATTATAGAATTAATTATTATTTTAATTGTGTAATAATGTGATGTTTGAAATACTTGGAAATAGTTGTGATTATGGAATTCCTTTGATGGCCTACTTTGATTCCTCGTGAATGGTATTAGCATGGATTTCCAAGTATGAACCTAGGATTCTATTAGGGGATTCATGTGAATGTCAGGGTGTGAAGAAACCTTTGGATTCAATGAGTTGCAATTTTATGGAATGCCTCGAGAGATCCAATGGATCCTAAATAGATTCATTATTGAAAATTCATTAGGGAGGATTGATCGCGTTGTCGAGCGCGTCAAATTAATTGTTTAATTTTGACTAGAATTTATGCAGTATAGCAGCAACCCTAGGTCGTCTCTCAACGGAGCCTTAGATCATTAATTTAAAAAGAGGGTTTTGATTATGAAAGTAGAAGGTGAATTAGGTTTTGTAAAACTTGGGGGTTTTATGATTAATGATGAAAATATAAAATAAAAGCGATAAAACAAAATAGAAACGAACAAGATTGATTAAACGTGATCAACCCGGGGAAGTCTCGTGATGCTCATCCTTCATTGCTTCAAGGGATGGGGTTATGATATTTTAATCCCTGGTTTTTAACACCTAGAACCAGAATGTTACTGAGTTTTTACTAGGATACCTCCTAGGGTTCAGTCGAAAACACATAACGATTCACCGGACACCGCCGATGATTAGGTGATTTGTGTTCGACATCATAATCAAAACTCACCAAGGAAACACATGAAGAATTTGATGTGCTCTCCAGGTTTGCATGTTATTTCATTGTGATACCATGACATAAATTTACATGGCCTTGATAGAGCTTTTGTGAGTTCTATTGACCAATATGAATAACAAAAGCACCGCAATTGAAAGGGGGAAAAGAAAGTGGTGAACGGTGTGTGAAACATCACATGAAAGGGTACCCCCAAACATGATCATATGAGTTGAGAATGACATACCAGTACATAAATCAATAAAATAAGAATAGAGTATGATGAAAAACAACACAAAAACCTAGAATTCAAAATATCATTCAAATATTACAACATGAAGCTTGGGATTTACATCACGTTCTTCCCCGGGTGATCACAAGGGGTTTAGAAACCCATGGGAGGGGAAGAAGAAGAAGATGTTGAAGTAGAACCTCCCATATCCTCCAGAACTTCTAGGGATGTTGAGAAGACTCCTTGGTGACTCCAAAATTGCAGAACCTTGCCTCTTGGATGAACTTGAAAATGGGGAGACCAAGGTTCCATTTTATAGGAAAATTGGAAGGTGGTTTTAGGCACACAGATTTCTTCAATCCACTTGTACCACATGTTTCGGCCTTCCGACAGTCTTATCTTGCTTTGAAGAAAATAGAAAAGTTGTATCCCTACCTCTTTAATATCTCCACCAAAAGTTTGAAACCGTTTGGACAACTACAGATCAATATATTGATAAAATACATAACACTGCATTTGACTTGGTCCAAATTCGGTGGCTTGGACAGATCAGTTCTGATAGGACCTATAGAATCCGAATCAGCATTGGGTTCCTTAATATGAAATGTATCTTATTAAATTTTGGACAGGCTCACAAAATTTCATCCCATTTGGATGCACGGAATTCGTGTACTATTCAAAACAGTGGACAGATGTCCATGGATCCATGCAATTTTGGACCATTTTTCTTCCACTTCATCAAAGGCCCTCCAAATAACATCCACCTACATTGAAACAATAAAAACAAGTAACATTTCCCACTATAATATTGATTAAAATTAATTTATTTATTCAAACATGAAGTGAAATTTATTATTATATTTGGAATATTCATTACAAAACTAGTTTAAAACTATGGTGTAAGGGTGGAATAAAACAGTGAATCATGGTACAATCACACCCCCACACCTTAACATTTGCACTCCTCGGAAAAGTCACATATCCAAATACAATGATTCATATATATATATTTCCAACATCCTGAAGATTTATTATTTGAGGAAATTTTATTTAAAGTAAATTGATCAATGCACGAACCACACCAAGGAGTTCTTCCTAGTGAAAATAGAAAAAGATGTCTCATAAATCATATCATAGTGAAATTCAAAAAGATTCATGATACCCAATTGAGAAAGGAATTAAGAAGTAAACCATGACACTAAATATCCATTTGTGTGTGTGAAAACCATTCCATGCTATTCTTTCCACTTGCTATCCAATAAATATATGTTATTTTAACATTTTTCAGCTTTAATGATTTTGTCATCGAACCTGTCCTACATCCTTTGCAATCATATTTCAAGACCCACTCATTTAAGCACTCCCAGAATTCAAACCATAAGCTCCTGAGCTAGATATCCCCATATGTTGCACATTTCATTACTCCCCTCATTTATTTTTATTTTTTTTTAAGTTGCAATTGGAACAAATCTCACACTCATCTCTCAACCCTTGTTTGATCTCCTCACGACACTAATTGAAATAGTTATAACAAGATCGAAGGTTTAGGAGGAGTGGTTTTTGAACTGCCCAAGACACAACAAAGTTTTTTTTTTGAGGGCGTACAACAGTCGGACATTAGGTAGACACGCATAGGTCAATCTGGTACAGTAATGAAACATATCAGATAAGGAACGAACGTATGGAAATATCATTTAAAGCTGAAAAATATTAACCCAACATATATTTACCTTATATTAAGTAAGAAATAATCACACTTTGGGGTTTGGTGCAAAACTTTGTGGAGATATCAGTGACATAGGTTTCCAAAAAACTACTCACACAAAGGGCATCAATCATCTCAAAGGTTTCACATAGATACGACCATTTATATCATTGACAGAAAACCAATTCACTAAAAATCACTCCTTGATGGTAAACTCATACACAAATTCTTTTTAGCCTTCGTTATGGTATTTCTACTTTCCCCAATTTATGGTCACCACATCATGGAATTTCGAAATTGTTGATGGGGAAAAATAAAAATACCATAAAGAAGGCCAAAAAGAGAAAACAAAAGGATAAAATGATGAAAAAGCCTAACTAACACAGGAATGTATCCACCCCCACCCCCCCCCCCCACACTTAGAATGTGCAGTGTCCTCACTGAAATAATTGAAAATGTGAGAAGGAAGGATAAAACCTGGTGTGTTTTATTGGTATGATGCGTCGAGAAGGTGGATTTACTCCACCGGATTCTTTGGAAAATCCTCATAGAAGTGTTCAAGTCGCTGCCCATTGATGGTAAGACTTCGTCCACTCTGCTCATGCAAAACCTGTATTGCACCAAAAGGGTAAACATTAGTAACAGTATAAGGACCGAGCCATCGGGAACGAAGCTTACCTGGGTGGATCTTAAGCCTGGAATTGTACATGAAGACCTTCTCACCAATATGAAACTTCCGTTAGTGAATCATGCTATCATGAATAGTATTTGTCTTCTCTTTATAGATTCGGGAGTTGTCATATGCATCCCATCGAATTTCTTCCAACTCTTGAATCTTCAGCTTTCTTTCCTCACCTGCATTTGAATGGTTCATATTAAATTGTTTAACATCCCAATATGCACGGTGTTCTACCTCCAGCGGGAGGTGATAAGCTTTTCCAAACACAATCCTATATGGTGACATTCTGATCGGTGTTTTAAAAGCAGTACGGTATGCCCAAAGTGCATCATCCAAGCGCAAACTCCAATATTTCCTATTGGGTTGTACCGTTTTCTCCAAGATTCTCTTAACTTCTCGATTTGAAATTTCTGCTTGTTCGTTAGTTTGGGGATGATATGAAGTGGAGACTTTATGAACAACCCCATACTTACGAAGTAAGTTTTTCATGTTATGATTGCAAAAATGTGAACCCTGATCACTAATGATGAATCTTGGCAGACCAAACCTACTGAAAATATAGGACCTCACAAAATAAACAACCACTCGAGATTCATCGGTCCTGGTGGCCTTTTCTTCCACCCATTTAGATACATAGTCAACAGCCAATAAGATGTACACAAATCTAAATGAATTTGGAAAAGGCCCCATGAATTCAATGCCCCGTGCATCGAAGAATTCACAAAATAACATGGGCTGTTGGGGCATTTCATTCCTCTTAGAGATATTCCCTGTGAATTGACAACGACTACATGACTTTCAAAATCTATGGGCATCCCTATACAATGTTGGCCAATAAAGTCCTGAGTCAAGGACCTTTCGAGCTGTATGTTGAGAGAAAAAGTGGCCCCCACATGCCAAGGTGTGGAAAAAGGTCAAAACAGAGGTGAACTCATGGTCAGGGACACACCTACGAACAACCTGGTCACTACAGATCCTCCACAAATATGGGTTATCCCAAATGTACCATCGAGAATCATGTTTAAGTCTCTAGGATTGTGAAGTGCTAAAATCAGTGGGAACCCTAGATGTTGCTAGAAAATTCACAATGTCCGCATACCAGGGGGTAAGGTCCACAACATCACAAAGGTTCTCATGAGGGAATAATTCTCCAATGGGTAGGGGTGAGTCAACATTATGGTCCAATGGTGGGGAAATCCAACTAATGTGGTCAGCTACAACATTCTCCACTCCTCTCTTATCTCTAATCTCAAGGTCAAACTCTTGGAGGAGGAGAATCCACCGAATGAGGCGGGGCTTGGCTTCAGGTTTCTTTAGGAGGAAACGAAGGGCAGCATGGTTAGAAAACACAATCACTTTTGACCCAAGAAGATATGAACGGAATTTTTCCAAGGCAAACACAATAGAAAGGAGTTCTTTTTTAGTGGTTGTGTAGTTTACCTGGGTAGGGTCAAGGGTACGCGAGGCGTACACAATGACATGAGGAGCCTTTTCAACCCTTTGTGATAAAACTGCCCAAACTGTAAAGTTAGAGGCATCACACATAAGATTGAAAGGGAGATCCCACCTTGGTGGTTGTATTATGGGAGGTGATGTGAGACTCTTTTTTAGTGAATTTAATGAATCCTCACAATTTTTATCAAAAACAAATTCAAAATCCTTTTGTAACAACCGAGATAAGGGAAGTGCGATATTACTAAAGTCTTTAATGAATCGGTGGTAAAAACCAGCATGACCCAAGAAAGACCGCACCTCACGAACATATTTTGGAAATGGAAGGGATGAAATTAATTCAATTTTAGATTTATCAACCTGAATTACCTTATTTTAAATGATATGCCCAAGAACTATCCCCCGCTCAACCATGAAATGACATTTTTCATAATTTAAAACAATATCTTTTTCAATGCAGCGGCGGAGGACAGAACCTAGGTTTTCCAAACAATCATCAAAAGAAGAACCATAAACCATGAAATCATCCATAAAGACTTCCATAAAACTCTCAAGGTACTCATAAAAAATACTCAACAAACATCGCTGAAAAGTACCAGGATCATTACATAGACCGAATGGCATCCTTCTGTATGCAAATGTGCCAAATGGACAGGTAAATGTTGTCTTTTCTTGATCCTAAGGGGCTATATGGATTTGGAAATAACCTGAATAGCCATCAAGGAAATAATAATGGGACTTACTAGCCAATCGTTCTAACATTTGGTCAATGAAAGGTAAAGGAAAGTGTTCCTTCCGCGTGGCTTGATTCAGTCGATGGTAGTCAATACAGACTCGCCAATTGTTTTGCACACGAATTGGAACCAATTCATTCCTTTCATTTGACACAACGGTTATTCTTGTTTTTGTAGGCACAATTTGCACGGGGCTAACCCATTTACTATCAGATATAGGATAAATGATCTCTGTAGCAAGTAATTTACTGACTTCCAATTTTACCACTTCAAGGAGAGTGGGATTCAACCGGCTTTGAGATTGTCTTACGGGCTTAGCCTCATCATCCAAAAGTATATGGTGTATACAAATAGATGGGCTAATCCTGGGAATATTAGCCAATGTCCATCCTATTGTCTTTTTACACTCTCTCAAAAGTTTGAGCAATTTCAATTCCTGTTGTGGAGAGAAGTTATTGGAAATAATGAAGGGAAATTGGTCAATACCCTCAAGATATGCATATTTTAAATTAGAAGTAAGTTGTTTAAGTTCAAACACCGGTTGTTTCTGGATTGAGGGAGGGGATTTAGGGGGAGTGAGGTCCATGAAACTATCTATCTTCTCATGTTTATTCTCAAAGGAAAGAGAATCTATTGAAATGATATTTTTAGAATCATCGATAGTCATGGGTACCTCAAAATAAACACACTCATTAATTAAAGCACAAAATTTACATTTTTCTGAACCCACACAACATTCAAAAGAAGAACCAAAACTCAAATCATCCAAGGGTGAAGAAAAAAAAAGAATCAGAGTTTGGTTGAGGAGAGAATTGTGTGTGTGTGCATCGTTTGAGAGTACTTCCATCGAATAGACAGGAAGAGTGGAGTTCTCTTCAACGGGGTGTTTCATAGCCTCAAGGATGTTAAAACTTACCTTTTCTCCTCCAAATTCCATGGACAGCGTACCATTGTGAACGTTGATGATCGTCTTTGCTGTTTTTAGAAATGGCCTCCCAAGTATGAGAGGGGAATGTCCTTGGGTTCACGTATCTTCCATCTCAAGAATGTAGAAATCAGCGGGGAAGATGAGATTCTTCACTCTAACAAGGACATCCTCAATCACTCCTTTTGGATGTGTTGTACTCTGGTTGGCAAGTTGCACAACAATTCCTGTTGGTTGAAGCTCTCCAACCTGTAGATAAGTATACATGGAGTGAGGCATTACATTAATGGAAGCACCTAAATCTAGCATAGCATCAGAAAAGAAGGTCTCCCATATGGTACAAGGTATGGTGAATGTGCCGGGATCCTTGCATTTGGTTGGCATTGCTGGTTGAATCAAGGCCGAGACATTCCTTCCCAGTTTGACTCTCTCATTCCCCTTCAGCCTTCGTCGATGGGTGCAAAGCTCTTTAAGAAATTTGGCATAACGGGGAATTTGCTTGACTGCATCCAACAATGGAATATTAACTTGAACTTTTTTAAATGTATCCATTATTTCATTGTCAATCTCATTATCAAAGTTTTTCTTATATTTAGAGAGTATTTGAGGGAAAGGAAGAGGAATGGATTGTTCATTTGAATCATCAATGACTATTCGATTACCATTTTTGTCTTTTTTTTCTTTACATGAAGTTTTTGAGGGTTGGGAAAGAGAGTTTTCATGAGGGGGACATACCTGTTGTGCATAATTAGTAGAAGTAGAAACTTATTTACCACTAAGAAGTGTAATTGAACATACATTACCTTTGTCCTTCAGATTGGAAATGGGTTGGGATGGTAGTTGTTCGACCCTTGCATCTTAAGCTCACTGATGGTGTTCGCCAATTGTCCCACTTGAGTTTGTAGGTCTTGAATTGCCGATTGTGTGGTCTGTTGGAACTGAAGGTTTTGGGTTTCCATTTGTTTCACCATTTCCTCGAGGCTTGGTTCAGATTTGGGAGGAGGAGGATGGTTGTTTTGAGAAGTTGAAGGATAAGAAGGTTGCATACCTTGGACTTGTTAATACCAATTCTGCTTGGGGTAGCTTGAGTTTCCTCCTTGTCGGTATTGTGGTTGTGATTTCCACCCGGGGTTTGGATTTGGCCTGAATGGTTGTTGCTTTAATTGAGGTGATTGTTGGAATGGACACCCTGGGAACACAGCTGCACAGGACTCAGATGAATCTTGAAGTTGTGGGCACTGGTCAGAAAAATGAGTGTTATCAGAACAAATACCACAATGCAATGGAATAGAAGTAGAGTGTGAGTTACCTTGTGCTTGAACTAATTGCCTTAGAAGGGTATTCATCTCATCAAGTTTAGTATCTACCTTTTGTTCTAGGGCTGAATGACTTACCTCATGAACTTCTCGGGTTGGTGCAATAGCTCGTGTACCAAATTGTTGTGCATTTTGAGCCATGTTGGCTATTAAGTCACGAGCAGCAGAAGGAGTTTTGTCAACTAGGGAACCACCAGCTGCAGCATCAATCATTCCACGATCCATGGGGATAAGTTCCTCATAGAAGTATTGGATTAATAGTTGTTCACTAATCTGGTGGTGGGGGAAGCTTGAGCAAAGTCTCTTGAATCTCTCCCAGTATTCATGAAGGGTCTCTCCTTATGATTGCCTAATTCCAAAGATTTCTTTCCAAATTGATGCAGTTCGGGAGGCAGGGAAGAACTTCTCTAGAAAAAGTCTTTTTAGGTCATTCCATCCCCCAATTGTGGAAGGCAAATAGTATATCCAATCTTTGGCTACACCGTCAAGGGAGAAATGGAAGGCCCTAAACTTAATGAGGTCCTCAGACACATTTTGGGGTTTCATGGTGGAGCACACTATGTGAAACTCCTTTAGATGTTTGTGAGGGTCCTCACCGGGAAGACCATGGAATTTTGGAAGAAGGTGGATGAGACCTGATCTAAGCTCAAAGTTGGCTACTTCTTCGGGATATTGGATGTACGCAGGTTGGTACTCCACATCAGGGGTAGTAAGTTCTTTTAAAGTTCGATTATTTGCAGCCATGTTTTCTTGGGTTTGATTGGGTTCAATTTTGGGTTGGTTTAGAACCACTTGAGGTTCTAAATGGGGATCCATAATGTTACTTGATTGAACTTCTCTATATGCCTTGATTTGTGTGTGAAGTGACTTTTCAATTTCAGGATCAAATTCAAGTAGTGTTCCTTTACCAGATCTTATCATGCAACAATGATGTCCAGTTTGATTGATTGATTGTTTATTGTGTTTCCTTTTTTTATTTAAGATGGATAAAAGAGAAACTTAAGAAGGTTGAAAGAAGAATATAATTTTATACTATAGAATTAGAGAGGGAGATGGAGAAGAAGATAGAGAGAGATAGAGAGAGATAAAGAACACACCAAAAACAACCAAAAATAAAGACAAAACCCAAAACAAAAAACAATCAAATGGGGGTGGGTATTTAAAGGAGTACTAATTAAGAAGTAAAATAAATAAATAAAATGAAATAAATAAAAAAATGATCTTGGATCCCCGACAATGGCACCAAAATTTGATCGCGTTGTTGATCGCGTCAAATTAGTTGTTTAGTTTTGACTAGAATTTCTGCAGTATAGCAGCAACCCTAGGTCGTCTCTCGACGGAGCCTTAGATCATTAATTTAAAAAGAGGGTTTTGATTATGAAATTATAAGGTGAATTAGGTTTTGTAAAACTTTGGGGTTTTATGATTAATGATGAAAATAGAAAATAAAAGCGATAAAACAAAATATAAATAAACAAGATTGATTAAACGTGATCAACCCAGGGAAGTCTCGTGATGCTCATCCTTCATCACTTCAAGGGATGGGGTTATGATATTTTAATCCCTAGTTTGTAACACCTAGAACCATAATATTACTGAGTTTGTACTAGGATACCTCCTATGGTTCAGTTGAAAACACATAACGATTCGTCGGACACCACCGATGATTAGGTGATTTGTGTTCGACATCATAACCGAAACTCACCAAGGAAACACATGAAGAATTCGATGTGCTCTCCAGGTTTGCATGTTATTTCATTGTGATACCATGACATAAATTTAAATGGCCTTTACAGAGCTTGTTTGAGTTCTATTGACCAATATGAATCACACAAGCACCGCAATTGAAAGGGGGAAAAGAAAGTGGTGAACGGTGTGTGAAACATCACATGAAAGGGTACCCCCAAACATGATCATATGAGTTGAGCATGAAATACCAGTACATAAATCAATAAAATAATAATAGAGGATGATGAAAAACAACACAAAAACCTATAATTCAAAATATCATTCAAATATTACAACATGAAGCTTGGGATTTACATCACGTTCCTCCCCAGGTGATCACAAGGGGTTTAGAAACCCATGGGAGGGGAAGAAGAAGAAGATGTTGAAGTAGCACCTCCCATAGGCTCCAGAACTTATAGGGATGTTGAGAAGAATACTTGGGGACTCCAAAATGGAAGCACCTTTCCTCTTGGTCGAACTTGTAAATGGGGAGCCCAAGGTGCCATTTTATAGGAAAATTGGAAGGTGGTTTTAGGCACATAGATTTCTTCAATCCACTTTTACCACACGTGTCGGCCTTCATACAGTCTTATATCGCTTTGGAGAAAATAGAAACGTTGTATACCTACCTCTTTACTATCTCCACAGAAATATTTACACTGTGTGGACAATTACAGCTCAAGATATTGATAAAATACAGAACACCGCATTTGACTTGGTCCAAATTCGGTGGCTTAGACAGATCAGTTTGGATGGGCCCCATAGAAGCCGAATCAGCATTGGGTTAATTAATATTAAATGTATAATATTAAATTTTGGATAGGTATACAAAATTTCAGCCCATTTGGATGCACGGAATTTGTTTACTATGCATAACAGTGGACAGATGTCCATGGATCCATGCAATTTTGGCCCATTTTTCTTCCACTTCATCAAAGGCCCTCCAAATCACATCCACCTACATTGAAACAATAAAAACAAGTAACATTTCCCATTATAATATTGATTAACATTAATTGATTTATTCAAACATGAAGTTCAATTTATTATTATATTTGGAATATTCATTACAAAACTAGTTTAAAACTGCGGTGTAAGGGTGGAATAAAACAGTGAATCGTGGTACGATCAAGGATCCCCCTTAGATTTGGGTAATATATGTACTTATTGAATTCCAAAAATTAATGTTGTGTATTCTTGATGGGTACCATTATTGAATGTCATGGGATAAGCTACTCATATTTAGCTCAATCATTATTAGTGTTGAATGCTTCTGGTGTGAGCCTTAGATAACAATCGATACATGCCTTTGAAAATGAAGGGTGGTCCCTTGAGTTCAAACCAGACTAAAGGTTTTTTTTGAAAATAATTGGAAGGGAATTCCTGTTTGATCCATGAGGATTCCTTCATGTTATATTATCATGGTTTCCTCAGTGATGTGTCTTGAAAAAAGATTGGTGCATGACACCACCTCCATGTTTCAGGACTAACATAGGCCAAAGTAGGTTGGGTGGGCCTGGGTTATCTCCTAAATACCTGAGGATCAACATATTTACTTTTATGTTCATAACTTAATATTATTCTCACTACATCACCAATATATTTCACACCATTATGATTTACATGGTCAGGATGGATTTTCATTAGACATTGTTGGTGATGGCCTAATAAGTTGTACTCACACCCTGTTTGGGTCATCATTTAAAGCTTATAAATACATGGTAGATTTAGGTCAGAATAATTGTAAGTTCCCTATATTTGATGCTTGACTATATGTCTAGTATTGGATTTGGGTTCTGGGAGTTAGGTTAGAGATTGGGACTTCTGTGTTTTTTTATATATTTTTTACCCTTTTATTTTCTTTTAGTGATTATTATACTTGACCTAATTTATATATTCCCACATTCTCTATATGTAGAATCAATATGAAATTTAATGGGTTATGAACTAGTATATTTGTACCAATTTATTTTACTAGATGTGACATATATGATTTTTCCTTTATTTTTGTTTTGTTGGACTCTTAAAAATGGTATAGTCTCCCCATTTTACCACCTATTGACCCTCACTTCTTGTCAGAATCCTCTATAATATGGTGAGGCATTCTTGATTCCATGTGGTGCATTATCTTGGGGTGATAATTCATCTTGATAATATCAAATGTTAATTCATGGACCACGCAAACATGTTGTCCCATCATGAAATTTTCAAGTTCAAAAGTGCCTCTTTTGTCTTCAACCATGTTCAATAGTTCTACCTATTCTATTCCCTATTTTTCAATCTTAAATTCCCTCTCAAAAATAAATCCATAATTTCTTTTCTTAATGATAGAAACATCCTTATATTTTTAAACGTTTTCCTAACTTAGATTATCTTCTTTTTTTACCCTAAATCTTTATTTCCCAGTAGATGTTAAAACCGACTTTCTCACCATTAAACTTTAAAATCATCTGTATAATTTGAAAATCAATCATGTCTATAATATTATCCAAGAATGGTCTCCCCAAAATGAGGGGTGTCTTCCCTCCATCCATATACAACACCAGGAATTCTATCAAGAAATATAACTTATCAACTTTGACTATGATATCTTCAAGAAATATTCTTGGACATCTAACTATTATGTCCACCAATTTAAGATAAAATTTTATGGCCTTTATCTCCTCTTCTCCTGGATCTTGAATGTAGAGTATGACATGATGTCCACACTCACTCATAGATCACACAAATTTTTCCCACTCAAATTATAAACAAAGTTAATAGGAATTGAAAAGCTACTTTTGTTTTGTTGCATCTATAGTAAAATCTTAGATAATATAACTGATCATTCCCCCATGATTGGTATTGTGACCATATACTTAATTTTTCTATTATTGAACACTAATTATTTAATTATTTTCACACACATAGGCATTTTTATAAGTCATTGGTAAAGGGAATATTAATATGGAACATTTAAACATTTCCATAAACTTTACATTGTTTTCTTCATATTTCCCTTGTTTAATCCTACCCATAAAAGCTATGGGTGGCCTAATAGGTGGTGAGGATTCGTCTCTATACACTTAATCAAATTTTGTCAATTTTTCCTATCTTAATTATTTTATTTTATTCTCATTTTATACTTATTTTTAGTTCTATTTTATTACATTTTCAGTATTTTTTCTATATGCTTACCACCTATCAAGGTAAAGGTATTTAATTATCTGTGTGTAGAGATTGTTGTGTCACCCAGAAGTACTCCTATAGGACTCTCCTTGAGATGGTTGGAAATTTGGCCAACTTGGATCTCCATATGTTTCATGAAATACCCTTTAATAGCCTTCAACTCTTTGATAGTATCCCTAGTTGTTTTCATGAAAGTGGACAAGGTCTCCTAAAATGATGTGATTTGTATTTTTAGAGAAGCCACATTTTTGTTGGAACCCTGATGTTATTTTTTGGAGCCCTTGATTTTTTTTAGGCTGCGAACCCTGATTTTTTTAATGATTTTAATAAACATAATTAGATCCTCTGCATATATACCTTGGGGTTAGTGAATGACCATCATCACATCCATCTTCTTTGTCAAGACATCCATCTAAGCAATCATCTATCCATTTTTTTAACAACATAGACTTTCCTATTTTGTCATTATTCAAATTTACATTGATAGTTATTTCTTGTCAAGAAATTTAGAGGTGTTTAAATATAATTTTATGATTTTTTTCATCATTTAACCTCTAATAGAAACATCAATGAATGATATATTTCTATGAGATATACCCTTAAATAATGTTTTCTTAATAGCCACATCCCAATTCCAAGAAATAGGAATTTCCTAATCAAGTCCTTAAACCTCTCCTATTAATGTTATAATGATTTTTCAACAAATTATTTGAAGTTTAAAATTTTGAAATGAATAGAAATAGATTTCATGGGATGGATGAAACGAGTTAAGAATTTCCATACCAATTCATGCATATATACGACCTATTGTCTCTATAAACGATGTAATTCATTTTATATATATATATATCTTTTATGGATTAATATAAATACATTTATAATGAATATATATGATATATATATCATTAATAACATTTTGGATATGTTTGATCCTTGATCAGTATAAAAGTACAAAACTAATGAACCAAAACATACATGAAAAACAAAGTATTTATTACCCCAAACAGTGATTTTAACATAGTATTATTAATAAATGGGGGATAAAATATTATAAGTAAGTGATATATTACATGATATATGTTATTATGTTTCTTCAATAGATGTATAATAAATATATATTTATTATTCAGGAGGTTTGGACACATATGAAGGAAGTCAAACCTAAGATAAGGGTTTCTCATCTCACTTTTACTTCTCTGAGACATATATCGAATTTACCACTTTTTTTGTGTATATAATTTCCATTGGATAAGTTATATAATGAATCTGTTTATATTTATAATATTTATAGTTTCATTTGAAGTTATTTATGTCATGGGGATTATGATTGAAAAGTTACCAAAGTGGAAAAGGCTTTATGTTACAATCTCATTTATTTTCAAGATTATTTCTATTCAAGGTTCCTTGGGGAAAAATAAAATAGTATTATTTTCATGAACCACATATATTTTATTACCCACTTTTTATAACTATTTTTTACCTGTTTAATTTCCATTTTCTCCCTTATTTATTAAATAAACTTCAATAAAGTTTTTTTAAATGATATCGAACTTGTATCTTCTTTTAGATCAAGAATATTTCTCTTCCATATCCATGTTTTCTAAAAAAAATTAAAAATGTTATTTTATAAACAGAAATATTTTTATAAAGATATTTTACATTATCTATGACCTTCTTTTAAAAGGTTTTAAAAGTAAATTTCTTAATGTTTTTCAAATGGGTCACTTTTGAATCCCTTTACAAATTTTTTGAACAGAATGTTTACTTTTATCATTTACAACATGAATGGAATTTCTCATCATCATGACCATTATTTTCTTTTAATATTCCTTTAATAGTATCCAAGGTAATTTTCAAATAAAATCACTTTCATAATATTTTTATAATTTTTAGTTTTAAAAGTTATTTTCAAAAATTTTTTAAATTTTTTAAAAGTGATTTTCAAAGTGATTTTCACAATATTTTTAGAATTTTCAGTGTGATTTTCACAACATTTACAACATTAAAGGAATTTCAAACCATCATGACCATTATTTTCTTTTAATCAACCTTTATTAGTTTCTAATTTAATTTTCAAAGAAAGTTATTTTCACAATATTTCTGGATTTTTTTATTTAAAAAGTGGTTTTTGAAATATTTTTGTAATTTTTATTTTTAAAAGTGATTTTCACAATATTTTTGGAATTTTTTGTTTTAAAAGTTATTTTTGAAGTAAAAATGTTATTTTTATCAAGAATGTTTTGATGTTATTTTAATGGTATTTTCATCCATAAAAGTCAATAACCATTGATATTAATTATGCTTCACTAAGGATATTTTGTAATGATACCATCCTTATTCATTCTCTGGATGGTTTATAATTAGTTGTACTGGTGAAATATTAATATTTTGTATGATAATTTTCCGATATAAATGTTTATATTGATTATTAATTGAATTTTTATGCACCCCTTTCATATGATGAATGCTTTGGATTTAGTAAGTGATAGGTGGGCCCTAAATAATATAGCCCTCGATGAATCAGTAGGTCTCATGAGATAAACAAATTTTGATATTTGGATTTGGCCTTACCCATTTATGTAAGAAGCCTTGTAATGATGCCTTGATAGTGTGGATGTATTCAAATGAGGCCTTGATGGCATAGATATCTTGGAATAAGGCCTTGATGATATGTTTCAGATATCCAATATTACACATTCCAACAATATGAAATCATTTATATATGTCCATGTGATTATTTGAAATAGTTTTTACATCAATGGGTAACTTTTTAATGTATGTTATTATTTATATGGTATTATTTTATTATCATTTATTTTCTGTCATATTATTCATGTATTTTTTAGCTTTCACTATATGCATACCCTTACTGAGCATTTGACCTCACACATTTCTTATGTTTATATTTCCTAAGATGTTATGAAATGTTTTATGATTAACATACAATGATATTATAAAGGTAATAAAGGGGATCCCAAAGAAAATACTATGTTTTATTTTACATTTTTAAAGGTAACTTGAGATTTAAGTATGTATCATGTTTACCAAGACTAATATACTATTCGGTCATTTTGGATGTGATTTATTGTAAATATTACAGATGTAATATAGTAACCATCGGATCTAGGCTACTAGGGTTGGGTTATTTACAGTTGGTATCTGAGAAGTTTTAGTAGAAACCTTAGGAACAAGATTTAAAAAAACATAGATTAGGGAACATAACCCTATGACAGACTTTGAGAATATTCCCAATGAAACCACACTTAGGATTTTGATATTAGTTATAAAATAATTCTCAATTAATGTTAAGTGTTTCACTAGTATTGATATTAGTCATTATGATTCACAATGTTATGATCTAATCTAGTGTATTTCGTTGTTTAGAAATGGAATATATCACAATGAATGGAAGTCATATCAATACATGTAATCCATGTAGGGATTTACTCTCTAGGAAAGATAATGAAGCTATAGCTAGAGATACAGATGAAAATAAAAAAAATTATAACTATATTGGGGTAGATGACTCAGGTTATTAGAAATAACCTTACCCATATGTAGTAGTCTAATGATATAAAATATGGTGTAACAATGGTAGACTTCTTCATGAGATAGAAACCTCCATCATTCAACGAGACTTCAAATCCATTTGTAACTGAAAAATGTATAAGTTATTTGGATAAGATATTTCTTAATTAGTGATTAAATTAAATTGAGAAGGTTTTTATGATAGCTTATCATCGCTCATGGGATGTGAATCAATGGTGGTTATTAATTCAAAACATAGAGGATGGGGAGGAAATAATGAACATGGAATAGAAGAGTTTAAAGGAAATTTTCTGGGAAAAATATTTTCCTCAAAAACAATGAGTATAAATGGAGAGAGAATTATTATGTCTAAGATGAAAGGAATATGAAAATTTTGTTAAGTATAAATCTAACTTTACATGATAAAGATATTCTACAGACTATTTATGCAATCCAAAGATCATTATAGGTCATTTCATTGATGAGCTTAATCTAATCCTTCAAAGATCACTAGTATCCAAAACATTCTCATCATATAAAGATATAGTGTAATATGTTGTCAAGATAGAGAGAATTATCAAAGCCTTGTAGACTCTAAGGAATGAAAGAGAATAAATGGACATAATAGTAAAAAAAATAGATTAGTGGAAGAAGAGAAAGAAGTATTTTTCATGTATGATAATTGTGGAAATAAACTCTCTGGTACTTTCTTAAAGGGAATATAATTTTTCTTCAAGTTTAGAGAGAAAGAACCTCAGGAATGTGAAATAAAGGGAAATAAATAAACCTATTGTGTTCAGTGTTTAAACTGTAAGGAAAAGGGTCACTATGAAAACAAATTCCCCATCCATCAAGGGAATATAACTCAGAAGAAGTAAAGGGGTCAAGTTCAAGCTTATATTAATTCTACAGATGAAGGGGAATGATTAAAGTACTTGTGTATTTGGATTCAAGAATTAAATTGTAAAATTATTTTATCAATGATATTTTGGTTATAAAAATCATGAAACAAGTAAGGATTTTACTAAAATAGTTTTTCTCTAAGTATTTTAAATAATATGTTGTATGATACTAATAACCAAGAAAAGTGTTTAGTGGTCAGTTGATATTTTCATAGAATACATGAAAAAGAGAAAGATAACCCTTAATATGTTCCTGATGTGGAGTTTAGTTGGGACAAATAGAATATTTCCTTTGAAAAGTTAATGGGGTAGTATTGGTGACCTTGAAAATGGTTAGTAATTTCATGAAAAAGTAATTTATAATAGATTTTACTATATTTTACTATTTAAGGGATATATGGAATAATGATAATGTTAATAGTGATTTAAGTTATTAGTGTATGTGATCAAGATATTCACATGTGTGGAATGTGGCTTTATAAATTGTTTTCTTTTCTAGGGATAAATGTTTGATCAAATTTTTCAGGATTGGAATATGGTGAAAAATATTTTAGAGGAGTCTTAAGGTTAACTATTTATGGAATGGATTAAGTTTAACTTTAGATATTATTATTTTTTGTTAATGTAAGATTTATCATATTGTATAACCTATGTTAACCAATTTTTTTTTGGTAAATATTTAGAGTCTGAAGGAATGACTTATGGATATTATGATTCATAAAAAGTGATTCAAGCATAAAAAGATCATCTCTAAAATCTATTTCCCAATTTAAGAGATGAAGTGAAAATTTATCAAAGCACAACCAAAGGATGATAATGTGTTTATGACATGGAAATAAATAAAGTTTATTTTTTGGGTTTTTTTATCTTTTTAGTGTAATAATCGCTTGACTTTATAAAAATGACCTTGAAATAAAAACAGTATTTGTTTACATTCTTTACAGAGAAATCAATGGTCTTTTAACTCATCACTGATTTATGGTTTTCTGATCTTTAAATTTCTTAGAACCATGTTCTCTATAACTCACTATTAATCATAGGGTGTCAGTTTTCTCTTCCATATCCATATTTTAAATTCTCAATAATTTTCTTCTATTCAAAAACCTAGTTTTGTGATGACCATCTTATTTCTTTCTCCCTCTTATTAAGAGGATGTTTTATTAACCCTTTTTATGATATGGGTCTTCCGGAAAGGTATTTTCAAATTTCAAACACTTTATTACCAAACAAAACTTCAAATTTTGAGGGTTTATTTTATTTAATGGGGTAGGGGAGAATGTAACAACCTAATATTTCAAAATAACGCTATGTTTGATAGCGTTTACAACACCCAACACCAAGTCTAAAAGAACCACCAAATATTATTATTTAAATAAGACTATTATAAACTAGTCATTAAGTTATAGTGTATTAATATTATTAACTAAACTATGAAATATATATAAATTACCTACTCAATAAAAATTCATTGATTAATAAGGACTCAATCTTCAGTAAAGTTATTTTATTCTTTAGAAATACATTTTCTTCAAAAATGATTTTTTACTGCTTTTTAAGTAAATATTATAACCAATTTATATAACTTCTATAAATTTTATTTTAAAATAATATTATCATATTTTGGAATTATCATATCAAAATTATATTATTTTTAAATTTTGATTTTTTTTGTAATGTTTTATTTTTCAATAAAAAGTTAAAATACTGAATTTCACTAAAAACTGTATTTTTGTTTCAAAAATTGAAAAAACTTAATTTTGTTTAATAATGGTTTCAAGGTAAAATTAGTAAACTTATATTGTTATTAATCCAATTATTTTCATTAGAATAAATTTTATGATCGAACTTGGTATAAAAATATTTTTTTATACTTAAAGAAGCATTTTTTATGAAAAATTGATTTCATCGTGTTTTGTTGGTTTAATGATAAAATTAATTATGAAAATTATGAATTTTTAATATTTAAAAATGGATTATATATTTTTTAATCAGGAGATTTAAATTTGGTAAATATGCCTCTTTTAATTTTGGACATTATGAATAGTAACTTTAGTAAATTTTGTTAACACTTAAAGGGTGAATCGGGTTATTATGGTTAAAAATAATATGATAAGGACTAGAAAATGATCCTAAAACTTTCCTTTATTTTATTTTATGATTGTATTTTATCCATAATAATAAAATATTATTTTATATGACCTTTGGTTTCCATTTGAATGCGATTATGACCTTTATAATATTTTATGTAAAGAAAAGCAAACAATGTCACTCTTGTTTTTAGTAACTATAATATTTTTAATATTGGTATAACCATTGGATATGTTAAGTTATAAATATTATTTTTAAATATAAATTATTTATATTCATAATTTCAATTTATTACCTTAAATTCTTACTCAAATCTAATAAAGTAATTATTCAATTAATGGAAAAATAAAATAAATAATATTAGAAATATTAAAGGTCTTATAATTTTAATAAGTTAATATTTCCAAAAAATTTCCTAGATATATATGACATGTTAGGTTATTTTGAAAGGATTATATTTAAATTCACTCTTTTTATTGATTTATGTAAAGTAAAATTAAATTAATAGGGTAAAAATGACTTAAATAATATTTTATAATAGAAAATATTTTATAAAATGATTTAAAATTCATTAAAATATTAGATTTTTTAAAATGAATGTGATATGGTAGAAAACATCAACTATGGTACATTTATATTTTTTTATCATTTTATACTGACATTAGTAACCCTTAAAGGGTAAATAACTTTTATATTACACTAATTGTCAAAAGGGTAAACAGGGGTTAAAACTAAAAGATAAAGATGAAAACACAACTAAAACATATACAAATTTTATTGGATGGAAGAATTTTTACTTAAAATCATCTTATATTATAATCTTATCAATTTAGGTTCAATTATACATCAAAATTAATTTATATTTATTTAATATTTTATGAAATTCCAAAAGTACCCAACACCTCAATTATAAAAGGATACATTTTCCTTAACATCTTTACACCACATTGAGAAACCTAGATCAACCCAAACCTAACCATTCCTATTATAAACATAATTATACAAGTTTTTTAGGTGATGGTCTATTCAAAATATAAATCCTAGAGTCCTTAATAGAGGATCCAAATGAGTTCTTCCAAAGAAGAGGTAATCACCTTAATCGATCACTTTCTTTTTACTTATTATTTTACCACCTATAAATATATGATATTTATAATAAAATGGTAACATAATTACCCTAAATATACTGATAATATTATCTCGATTATGAAAACACTATTATCCACCCTATTGCTCATCAAATGGGAAGTCAAAGTATTGCGCGTGCGTACGTACGTCTTTTTGTCTCCACGTAGTGATACAATTAATTTTTCATCACCATATTTTGAGGATAATAATTATGATGGGTTTAATATTTATATATGAAATTTATTACATAATTATACATATGGAATGATAATATCATATCTATCTTATTATCTTCCAAATAATTGGGAAATGATAACGTCGCTCGTGTGTAAGTGTGGACTACCACCTCTCTAAAACGATGTGATTCATTTTTCAATTATATTTCACTTGGAAGGTAATAAATATGTATTTGAAGAATATATATGATTTATATGATATAATAATTATTCTATAAAGGTGAATAATTATTTACCTTTCTTTTTTTCCATCCATCAAAAAGTGAATATAGTGTCCATGTGTACATACGACCTATCATCTCCATGAATATTATAATTCATTTTTATATCTCTAACTTTTATGGATTACTATAAATATATATATAATGAATATATATGATATTTATATCATTATTAACTTTGTATAAATGCTATAATCTTTATCAAAATATAATGACCAAAACTACCGAACCAAAACATACATGAAAAATAAAGCAGTTATTACCCAAAATAGTGATTTTAACAAATAATTGTAAATAAATAGGTGATAAAATATTTTAATTATGTAATATATGTAACACCCTAAGTTATTATGAATTATTTTTTAAAAATTAATTAAATTTCTTTGATGGCTTACATTTCACACTACACCATGTTAAGCTTATATTATACGCCACACCAAGTTAGGATGTCACTATATGAAAAATAATGATTGGATTGTGTTACATGCAATTTTGAGTTCCTTTAATATCTTGCATTACATGCATTACCAATTTTAACCAAACTACAATATACTATAATATTTTTATTAAAATAGTATCCCCTAGCCATTGGAATTAAAGATATGAAAAATGTTAACTAAATTATGAAACTATGGTTTGCATATGTTTATAAAATTAATTATTTGGTTATTAATATAATAGTCCAAACCTTTTGGTCCATTACTTCATAGGAAATCAGATGTTTAAGGTGCTCAGGGGGTATTCTGAGGTGTTTTTGGGACATGTGAGTCATTCCAATGGTGACACATTTTGAGAGTTTTCCAAATTTCCATTTTCTTATCGATAGCTCATTCTAGAGGTAGCTCATTCTGGCGGTATCTCATCATGATGGTAGCTCATCCTAGAGGTAGCTCATCCTGGCGATGACTTGCTAGCGGTGACTTTTATGGAGGTGACTCACTAGCAATGACTCGTTTGGAGGTGAATCTTCTCGTGGTGACTCACTGGCGATGACTTATCTGGTGGTGACTCGCTGGCAGTGACTCACTAGCGGTGGCGGTGACACGTTTCAACAATTTTCCAAATTTCCATAATTTTCCAGTTTTTCTAGTTTTTCCCTTATGATATCATTTTTTATCTAAAATTAGTTTGATTCCATATTTAATCAGTTTTGAAGCTGTTTAAATCATATCTTTGATTCTCTCAAAATCTAGAGGATTTTAAATGGTCAAACTACATGGTTTAATGTGATCCTCTTTAATGTAAATTATAAGATGTTTCAAATCTCATGAGTTCTAAATCTAATCCTTCAAAGTCTGAGACCTTAACTTAGTTAATTCCTTCTACATACTAATGATATGGGAGGTTATAAATCATTCTTCCCATTGGTGTTGTTTAACCTGATTGGTGCGTCTGGTTTAGGTTTCTTTGGAGAGTTTCCTCATGTACGCACCACCTGTTTTGGTGCAGCGGGCCTGGGAAAAAATCTATGTCGATCATCCTTCTTCCAAGTATTTTTTTCCTTCATTAACCCTTATGTGTATCATACAGGATGGGTTTATTAGTGTTAACTCTTGTGAACATGTTCATAACCAGATTAAGAAAGATAATGAATCAATTTATATTGAATTTCAAAGTGGTAGGGAAATGTGATGTATGGTCCTACTATTTTATTGATATTTTGATCAATATTGTGAATTGTATAGGATAAATACCCACTGAAAATTTTGGTATTTGGGGGTCCTTTTTTATAAACTATTTTATGGGTTATGAAATACATGCATGTAATGTGTTTGTTGACATCACTTGTTATATAATTGGTTAACCACACACATTTAGTTAAAATAAATGGTTTCTCAAGGATTATATGGTTTCTATGAAAACACCCTAAATTAAGTGAAATTAAATATGGGATTACATAATAAATATGAATGTTTTTTTCTTTTTTATGTGTTTCAATATGTTTGTGGACACAGTTGTGTGTTGTGGGTTGGCTCTGGTGATATGATAGATATAATATGAATGTCTTGTGATATGTGGGGTAGTGTATGAGATGTTTTTTGCAGTGGGGGTTGTGATGGTTGTTATAATATAGTGGTACAACGAGGTTGCGATGGTGGGTGTGGTACGGTTATGCATCAGAGATATGAAAATGGATATGGCTGTAAAGTGATGTGGATATAGAAATTGGGTTGTGTTGTTGTGCTTATGATGTGTGGTTGTTTCTGTTATATCTACCCAAGTATTAATGGGATTAATACTGCATGTTTATAATTTCAAATGGGCACGTTTGATGAGGAAATTGATGATGGGTTGTGTTGATTAACTTGATAATCTTTATATATATAAAATGTGTTGGAAAATATGAAATAAGATTTCTTTCTAAGATGAAATGGGTTTTCTAACGAATGTTGATCACACAAGTCAAAGTGGTTGATAAAGCTAAAATTATTGATAAAAACAGAGACATTAGAATATAGCTTAAACATTGAAAATGAATTGTGGAATGTGTTTTAATTTTGTGGTGTTGTGCATTTACAGGTAGCAGCAAAGTTGGCAGTGTTGTGAGCTGGTTGTTTGTTTGAGAACCCGTAGGTTAGGCTTGAGTGTTTGGTGTCATATACGTATATACTTGTATTTACCTTTTTATTTCTATATGCAACCCACCTAAGCAGATATCTATGTTCCAAACACCCCCATCATCGTAGGGGAGGGTTTATTTCCCAAAAATCTCAAGAGGAGGATGGATGACTGGACACTCACTCTTCCCTACTACCTATTCCATGTGGTGATATCCTAAGACTCTTTGGGCAGGTTATAGTTTGTGAGGCCTAGGTGTGTGTGGAAATGTTGTGCTTCCTAGGTGTCTTCAGGATGAGATGTGTTATGCTTGCCAGGTGTCTTCGGAATGAGATGTGTTGTGCTTTCCCAAGTATCTTTAGGATGAGGTGTGGTTTGTGGTCGTGGTGTCTGGGAGCGGGATGTGCTTCTGTTCATCCCCCAGGTGTCTAAATGCGGGATGTGGTGTGGTTTGTGTCCCAGGTATCTATGGGCGGGATGTGATGTTGTTCATGAGGCCCAGGTGTTTGTGGCTGGGTTGTGACGTGGTGGATATGGAAGAGGTGGGAGCTCCATGACGTTTTCCGTTAGGGTGTGACATTGGGTAATCAGTGAGAAAGTGGTGTGGGGTACCATATCATCAATGTGATTTATATTATATTATATTACTTGGTTTGTGTTGTTTGGTGAGTGAGCCTTGGTATGGTTGGGATTTTGGTTAGTATACCTATTTAGGTGCCATTTGGTTCTACTACTTTTAGACAGGTGCATTAGTATTCTCTTTTCACATGTGCACGATAGAATTTGGTTTTTCCTACTGAGTATACCTACATGCTCATCCTACATATATAAAAAATATTTTCAGGTTTCTAGGAGGAATTTTTGGACCATGTTGAACATTTATAGTTCGGGCATTTAGATCTATTGATGTGTCTTTACCTTAGCTTTTATTCTTTTGGGCACTCATTGGAAGACTTTTATATGTATCATTTTTATTTATACATGAATTTTGAGATGTTTTGTCTTTTTTTTATAATATGTCTTGGATTTATTTTTGTTGATACATCCTATCTCCTGATCTTGTTTCTTTATAAATAGTAATGCCCCCTATATTGTGAGACTTGTATACGCTTGGTGCTAGTCGCCAACCCAAGGCCTACTAGGGGCAGGACATAGGGGTCATTATCTCCCTTTATTCATTTCTAAACTAGGAGGGGTATCTTTGGAGGGAGGGGTCTATGATGGAGTGGTATCAGAGCTACATGGTTGAGAGATAGAGTGGAGTTTGAAGTTAGGCACAGTGAAGAATGCATGGGTTGGTATGGCAACAGTAGTATTTGACCTTGGCGCATGACATAGGTCAAGGAGACTGGCTAGGACATGAGATTTTAGGGGCCCCATGATCCAATGCATGTACTATGATCCTGCCTAATGACCAAGTGAGTTGCCACTACTTGTAGCGTAGAGACCTAGGAGAGGTACATGTATCATGATGTCTTTTGTTCTTATTTGAAATTGGTTGATTTTACAAAGATAAAATGAATTTAATGAATCATGAAATTTTATGTATGTTTCTCTGACTTTTTTCATGATTTTTTCTAATAAAATGTAATAATTGTTTTCTAAATTATTAATATAACCAAGAGGAAAGAGTAATGTGATGGTTATCTGGCTTGAATTATTTTTTTGAAACCCTATTAAAGTTTGAATATGTTGTTTCCTTTCCTCTTATAGAATAATTCTTAATAAATTATATTTTTATTCTTTTATTAGAAATGTATAACACACCTTCTGGTTTTTCTAATGTTTGAAATTGTTAGAGAAACAATCTTAGTGTATTTTGTTAAGACCAACTGTTTAATTTTGAAAACCCTTATGAAGCATGTACCTAGAAGTAGATTTCATGATTGCATAATAAAATTAATTACTTTGAAACCATGCTTATAAGTATTCTTGTTTCTGTGTGAAAAAATATGCCTCATGTTGCTTCCCATCCATAATTTTTCGTAAGCATGTGTTGTTGACTTATTGTAAAAAGTGGATTTAAACATTTAAATTTAGAAATTTCTAAAAATGTCAATCTTAATTATTGATAATTATTTTGAATTCAGAATCCTTGAAAATAATATCTTGCTTCTTATTTTTAAATTGATTACAGTTATACAGTATTGATATAACCATATATTTTAAGCATGTGTTAGGGTAGAAATCCATGTGACATTTATTTCTAAATTTTGGAAAATGATAAGTATGTTTTTTGGTAACTTTTTTATACTTAAAACTATATAAGTGGTTAAACTTATTATTTTATGACTAATAAGAATTTTAAAGTACTGAAATAACCCAACCTCACATGTTTTGGGAGTGTTTTGTTATGGGAATCATGCCTAAAGTTTAAATCATTGGTGTGGAAACTCAGGAAATTATAGTATGAGAAACCTATGCATGTAGCTTGTTTAATAGGTTACATTTAAATATGTAAGTAGAATCATGTTGTCCTTATTTCAATATATAAGCATGTTTTCTTATAATATGAAATTATTAAATAATGTTTATACTAAGCATGATAAAGCATGAAATATAATAATATAACTTTTTTCATTTTTAATTTAATGTTCATAAATCATGTTTTTTTTATGATTTTATAAGAATACTATCTGTGTAATAGAATATTTGAGCATGATAAAGCATGAAATATAGTAATAAAACATGTTTAGTTTTAATTTTTTTTTTAGAAAGCATGTTTCCATCATCCATGAAATGATTAAAGAATGTTTTTTCTGATAATGATAAATCATGAAACATCGAAATACAACATGTGAAGTTTTAATTTGATTTTAAAAAATCATGTTTTACTTTGATAGTTGTGAAAAAATGTTGTTTATGAAATGTATTACTTTAATTTAACATAAGAACATAGCATGTATAATTTTTCAAATGAAGTTGGAAGTGTATTTCCTTGATAATCATATGAACTTAGAATCTCTTGTTTAACCATATTAAACATGGTGTGTGATATAACATGTGTGTAATTTTTCCTTTAACTTGGATGCATGTTTGAGATATTTAAATACAAGACATGATGTTTCACTAGAAATAACCTAGAAGTGTTGATTTTTTCTTGTAGTTGTATTGTTATCATTACATTGATTTGTTGATATGCCTTGATGAAAATAGTAGTTGTTGGAAACCTTTTTGTGCTATGATTATTGTATATTATGAGACCCTTGAAATAAATACTTGATTAAACTCACCATGAATTAAAATTCAAATCACATATATATGGCTAATGAACCTATTCCCTATGGAAAATTTAATATTGTTTGAAATTACCCATGTGAAATAATGAGATAGAAAAATATATGCCCCTAAACAGTTTTGGAAGATGCTTTGTGTTGTTGTTATGTGTGTTTTTTATTATTTTGATTCCTTGTGTGACATTTGGTATAAAAACCATCATGTAAACAAGTAGGGGGAAACTTTATCCCTAACCAAGATACATTTTACTTTGACGTGATTAAAACCGTGAGGGTGAGTCAGTTCCACCCAAAGAGGATAATATCTTGACATAGGAAAGGGAATTACTTGATTTTTGTGTTTGGGAATTTGTGTGTGATGATAATTGTGGTAGTTGGTTGGGAAAGTGTAGAGGATGGTATGGTTAAAGTGGTTATGTAAAAAGGGTATTTTTCTGTTGATGGTAAAGTGGTGTGATTATGTGGTTGTGTGAAGTGTCTGGTGAAGTTTTTCATTGGATAATAATTTTGACCATTGGTTGTGTTGTGCAATGGTGGTGTTGTATGGTGGAAGAGATGTGTGGTTTTTGTTGTGATATGAATAGTGTTTTTTTGTGATGTGTTGTGATTATATTGATGGAATTCCTTACCTCACATAAAAAGTATTAAACAAATAAATTCGGCAATAAAATAAACCAGTTGTTTTGGAAATCAAGAAATCAATGAAGATGGGCTTGCCTCCCATGTGTAAATCACTTTTTGTAAAGGAAGTGTTGATAATGTTTGAACACCACCATATTGGTTGGGTTTGTTGTGTTTGATGTTATTTTTATAGAATGTGTTATGAGCATAAACATATGAATAGATGGAAACTCTTTCCCTGCATCAAGATGTGTTATATTACAGAATGTTTTAAAATCACGTGGGTGAGTCACTGCCACCCAAAGAGGACAATATCATAGTGTAGTGAATGGGTTCCTTTGATTTGTATTCTTATGGTATATTTTTCTATATTAATATAAGTTTTCATGTTATCAGAGGAATGTTATTTGAAAATTTTCAATTAATGACATGCACCTATGAAAAATTGAAATTTGAAATGTTGAACCCCTTACTATTTATGCATAAGTATGTTCTTGGTAATTAATGGTTTGATAAAAAACATGGAAAAATTTTAAACTTAGATAAGATGGTATGTTTAAAACTCATGTCATATTTGTGATGCATTCCATTTTTTAATTAATTTTTTCTAAAATTTGAGGTTAAATTGAATTAATATTAATTTGGTAAAGATAATGATAGATTTCTGTTAATAGAACAGAATAAATTTTCTGAAAGCATGAAACCTCCCAATTTATTTAAGATGGCTTGGGAAACAGGTTGAAGAAAAGGTGGTTTTACAAAATTTGTTGAAAGTTTTTTCACAAAGAGTATTTTGATAAATATCATTAAATAAGATAGATTTAAAATTAATTTTTAACTCAAAATAGTTTTCTTAGCTGACTGAAATTGTTTTAAAACAAGATCTTTCATGGAAATATTTTAATAAGCATGTTTTCTGAACTTTTTATGTTCCAAAACAAAATGATGAGATACATGTCTGGAAGGTAATAGATCATTTGAATAATCATTCTTATATTTTAAACTCATTAACCAATATTTTTTAATAAAGTGTATTAAATATCTTGTCTATGTTGTTAATAAATTGTTACTCAAGCATGTTAATCTATTTTATTTGTGATTTTTTAATAATGATATATTTTGAAAGTTTGGAATTTAAATTTTATGGATCAAAAAATGAGGGAAATGCATGTATAGATATTCATACAATGAAATGTATAAGTTAAGTTATTTATGTAAAAGGTATAACAATGTTTTATCTTATCTAAAATTTATTACTTCTATTTAGAATAATGTGAAGAAGTTATTTTTCAATGTGTTACCTTATAGGGTGTTATTATTATTGTCTGATTATTATGTATTTATTACTAGACTTGTTACACCTTTCTATGTGATTATGTTCTTTTTTGAGATGTATCTCCCCAAGGATATTGTGTTTAATGTATTTTATAGATTTTAACTTCATTCCCTAGTGGTTGTTTTGTTCCAAATATATCATGAAACATGAGAGGTATCTCATGGGTTGGTTGTTCATACCACTATTCTCTTTCATCCTAATTTTTTATTAATTCTAAAGGATGTACCTTTCCCCTAGTTTGTGTGCTATGGAGGCATGGTGGCCTAGAGGATGGGATTCTATTTTTTTTATATGTTCAAGTATTTATGTTATGTTATGTTGTTGTGGGTGTTTGAGGTAACAAGTTTTGTTGTTGACAATTTTTCAAGGTGTCGCGAGATCTTTGAGAGGTATCTCAAGGGATGGTTATTCGGCCCCTTCCCCTCTTTTCTTTTGTGTTGGTTTTGAATTATAAAATTTGAGAATAGTTTATGAGGTATCTGGTGTAATGTCATGAACCTTCTGGTCCATTACTTTGTGAGAAATCTGATGTTTGAGGTGTTTGGGGGTAGTCTGAGGTGTTTTTGGGACATGTGAGTCATTACAATGGTGAATCATTTCAAGATTTTTCCAAATTTCTAGTTTTCCAATGGTAGATCATTCTAGCAATAGATTATTATGGAGGTAGCTCGTCCTAGTAGAAACTCATCCTAGAGGTAGCTCATCCTGGAGTTGAATCGTCCGGTGGTGACTTGTCTGGAAGTGAACCACTAGCAGTGACTCGTCTAGCAAGGACTCGCTGGTGGTAACTCACTAGTGTTGAATCGTTTTGTGATGAATTACTAGTGGTGGCACGCTGGTGGTGAATCACTGGTAGTGACTCACTGATGGAGACTCTCTGGTGGTGACTCATTGGTGGGTACTCATCTGGTTGTGGTGGTAACTCGTTTCAACAATTTTCCAAATTTCCATAATTTTCTAGATTTTCCAGTTTTTTCCTTTTTATATCCTTTCTAACATAAAATGTGTTTAATTCTATATTTAAGTGGTCAGGAAGCTTTTTCAAGGGATATAAATCATATATTTGATTCTCTAAAAATTTGGAGGCTTACAAATGGTCAAACCATGTGGTTTAATGTGATCATCTTTAATGGAAATTCTAATCCATTTCAAATCTCATGAGTTCAAGATCTAATCCTTCAAAGATGGATACTTTCACTTACTTCATTCCTTCTCCATTCTCTTGGTATAGGATCTTCCAAATACTTCTTCCCATAGGATTTGTGTAACCTGGTTGGTGTAGCTGGTTCATGTTTCCCTAGAGAGTTTCCTCATGTACACGCCCCATATTTTGGTGGAGCAAGCCTGGGAAAAATGATATGTCGATCATTCTTCTTCAGAGTAGGTTTTTCCTTTATTTCTCCTTATATGTATCAGGCGGGATGGGTTTATCATTATTAACTATTATAACCATGGTAAAAACCGGATTAGGAAAGATAATGAATCAGTTTATATTGAATTTAAAAGTTCCAGGGAAATGTGACGTATGATCTTACTGTTTTATTTATATTTTGATCAATGTTGTGAATTGTATGGACTTAATACCCACTGAAAATCATGGTCATTGGGGGTCCTTGTTTGTGCACTAGTTTACGGTTTGTGGAATACATGCTTGTTATGTGGTTGTTGAAATCGCTTATTATATAATTGGTTAACCATGTACATTTGGTTAAAATAAATGAATGCCCCAGGATTATACATTTTCTATGATAATACCCTAAATTAAGTGAAATTGAATAAGGGATGCCCTGTTAAATCTGAAAGTATGTTTTGATCTGTTATGTGTTGCAACATGTTTTTGGACATGATTGTGTAATTCGGGTTTGTTCCAATGATATGATAGGTGGAATATGATTGTGTTGTGATATGTGGGGGTAGTAAATGAGATGTTTTCTATATTGGGAATTCTGATGGTTGTTATAATATAGTGTTGCAATGGCATTGTGATGGTGGGTGTGGTATAGTTATGCATCAGAGCTGTGAAACTGGATGTGGTTGAAAAGCGATGTGGATGTGGAAATTGAGTTGTGGTGTTGTGATTATGATTTTTTTTTGGTTCTTATTATATCTACCCAAGTATTAATGGGATTAATACTAAATGTTAATAATTTTAAATGGTCATGTCTGATGAGGAAATTGATGATGGGATATTTTGATTAATTGGTTAATGTTTATATATATAAACAAATGGGTTGTAATTATGAAACAAGGTGTATTTATAAGATGAAATGGGTTTCCTAACGAATGTTGATCACAAAAGTCAATGTGTCCGATAAATTTCAAATTATTGATAAAAATAGAGACTCTGTAATATGGATTAAACATTGAAAACATATTGTGGCTTGTGTTTTGTTTGTGTGGTGGTGTAAATTTAGAGGTAGTAGCAAAGTTGGAAGTGTTGTGAGTTAGTTATTTGTTTGAGAATTCATAGGTTGGGATTGAGTGTTTGGTATCATATATCTATATACTTGTATTTCCCTTTTTATTTCTGTACACAACCCACCCTAAATGGGAACTATGTGCCCAACACCCCCATCATCGTGGGGGAGGGTGTATTTCCCAAACATCCTGGGGGAGGATGGAAGGATGGCCACCCACTCTTCCTTGATCCACATTCCAGGTAGTGGTAGCCTAAGACTCTTCAGGTAGGTTTTTTCTGTGAGGCCCAGGTGAATGCTGGTGAGTTGTTCTTCCCAAGTGTCTTCGGGGTGAGATGTGATGTGCTTCTCAAGTGTCTTCAGATTGAGATTTTTTGTGATTTTACAGGTGTCTTCAGGATGAGGTGTGTTTTGTTGCCCAGGTGTCTGCAGGTAGGATGTGGTGTGTTTTGTGGCCCAGGTTTTTTCAGGTGGGATGTGGTGTGTTTTTTAGCCTAGGTTTCTATGGGAGGGTATGTGATGTGGTTCGTGAGGCCTAGGTCTGTGTGGGTGGGTTGTGACGTGGTGGATTAGAAAGAGGTGGGAGTTCCAAGACGTTTTATGTTAGGGTGTGAGAGTGACTAATCAGTGGGAAAGTGGTGTGGGGTACTCTATCATTTATGTGATTTATATTATATTATATTACTTTTTTTGAGTTATTTGGTGAGTGGGCCTTGGTGAGGTTGGGATTTTGGTTAGTATATTAGTTTAGGTGTTGTTTGGTTCTACTACTTTCACACGGGTGCATTAGTATTCTATTTTCACATGTGCATGAAAGAATTTGGTTTTCCTATAGAGTATACCTATATGCTCACCCTACATATATAAAAACTATTTTTAGGTTTCTAGGGGGACTTTGTGGACTGTGCTGGACATTTCTAGTTCAGGCCTATAGAGCTATTGTCGTGTTGTTGCCTTAGCTTTTATTCTTTTGGGATTTAATTTCGAGACTTTTATATGTATTAGTTTTTATTTATAAATGCATTGTGGGATTTTTTGGATTTGTTTTATAATATCTCTTGGATTTTTTATGGTTGATACATCCTATCTCTCGATCTTGTTTCCTTATAAAGGGTAATGCCTCCCATATTGTGAGATTTGTATAACCTTGGTGCTAGTCACCAACCCAGGGCCAACTGGGGGTGGGACTCAGGGGTCATTATCTCCATTTCTTCATTTCCAGTCCTGGAGGTGTATCTTTATATGTAGGGTTCATTACAATCAATTAATTAGAAATGGAAACAAAAAATAATTGAATATAAGGGATGTGTTTTTATGAAAAAAAATATTTTTATGCCCAAAAAGTAATTTTTTCTTAATAAATAAACTTAATAACTATTAGTGAGATATCTTAATGAAATTTTTATTTTATAAATTCAAACAAATGTTTTTAAATTCATCTAATAAGTTTTATAGATGTAAAATAAGAACAAATCCAATTTTAGGCATACAAAGTTGTATTATTCTAAAAGGCAGTTTTGTTGCCTTTTAATGGAAGACTTATTTTAAAAATAATTTATGAAACTTTTATAATTTTTATTTGAAAAAAATAAAATTCATTTTTGAAATCATAATATTAAAATTTACTTTCGGTGAATTTTTGGTATTTTCTTGGAAGTTTCGTTTTTTTATGAATAATGAAAAACACTAAATTTTAATTGAAAACTGCATTTTCATATAATTTATTTATATAGTATGATTATATTTAAATTGGATTTATAGTATATATATATATAAATTATAAATATATTAATAAAATTTAGGTCATTATAATAGATTTCACAGTGAAATTGGATATAAAAACATTTCAAACTTTTGAATATTTTCACTTTAAAAACTCGTTATTTGGTCTCATCTACGAGATTATTTTAAATTAATTTATTCCACTTATCTGATTAAAATTTAGAAAAAATGATTCCTTATTTGTAATAATAATAATTTATAATTTATAATAAGTTCAAATTAATTTTTTACCAAAAATATTAGTGAAAACAATTAAAATTAATTACAATGATTATGAGAAAAATGAGTTTACCAAGGGATTAAACATTAACTTATAAAGACCAAATGACCTATAAACATATTCAAAACCCATTTTATATCCATATTTCAATCATTTAACCTATTTTATAAAAAATGGACCATTATTTAAGGCATTTGATGTAAGAGAGACCTCTCAATAGTGTTTACCTTTTGTATTTACATGAATGTCACTCCTCTCCCACTATAAAAGGGAACTCATCCCCCTCACTTATTCATGAAACTAAAGCCTTTGGCTCATTAAACCCCTACTTGAATAAGATACCAACATACCTATTCTCATCTTATAATACTCACTTTAGGCATAAATCAAACCAATTAAATCCTTTGGTGCAAAACCAAAAGGAGTTACGTGAATAAGATGTGACATTCTTCCACAAGCACTTTTGTCTTATTTCTTTCTCCACCCCTTAAATTATTAGTATTCCATACTTATATAATAAAATAAGTATCCTGAATATACTTATATTTCTTTATGTTAAGTTTTATCCCTACACCTAGACACACATCCATCAAATGGGATATGCAATCATCATTTGTGGGTATGGTGGACTACCGCCTCACGAACCGATATCATTCATTCTTACATTACTGCCTCTCAAGGATAGGAATAATGATGGAATTATTGTTTTTATATGATATATATATATTTATTTATTATTTATTTATTATTTTTTATTTTTTAATTATTATATAACACATACCTTTATGTTTTCCATTTTTCAAAACCATGATAACATCGTTTGTGGATGTGTACACTACTACCACCTCAAAGCGATGTGATTCATTCACTCCTAACAAAAAATGTATTAAGGATGGGTTTACTAAACATATTTGATATTTATAAAATAATAATTCTACTAAAATTATAATATATATATATATACATGTCATTTACTTTTATTTCTTCCAATATGAAAAGAAAATGCAAACAGCGTTCATGCATACGTACGGTGTACCATCTCCATGAACGATGTATTCATATTTCTATATTTTATATATATTATTATAAATTAATATATACTGAATATATATGATATTAATATCATGTTTTACATTCCTTAAATAAGTAAATCATGATCTATGTAATAATATCTAGAATAACAAGTCAAAACATATATGAAAAATAAATCGGTTATTACCTGAAACGTAACTTTAACTTGAAATTGTTAATAAACTTGTAATATAAAGTCATAATAAAATCATATATGGTATGATATATAATAATATAGTTATTTGTTATATTTATAATAAACTTATATTTATTATACAATATGATTGAATGTGTACGAAGAAAGTAAATACTTAAGGTGAGGGTTTTCTCGTCTCGCTTTTATTTCTATGAGATATACGCTATATTCACCGCTTATTTTTGTTGTGTGGTGTATATACTTACCTATTAAATGTTATATCATGAATTTATTTTATTTAATGATATTAAAAGTTTCAATTGATGTTATTATTTCATAGATATCATGATTCAAAAGTTACTCGTGTAGTAAGGTAATTTCATCTCACTCTTTATATTTGTGAGATACATGTCATATCCACACTAATTTATTTTATGTGTTGAATATAATTTACTATAACATGTTATATCATGAATTTAATATATTTCATGATATTAAATTTTTAAATTTATGTTATTCTTTCACGGTGATCATGATTTATAAGTTACTCAAGTAGTAAGGGGGTTTTTAGTATCACTTTTATTTCTACAAGGATTATACCATATTCACCAATTGTTTCTTTTGTGTGTTGTATATATTTACCTATGAAATTTTATATCATGAATTTAATTTTATTTAATTATATTAAATGTTTTTATTGTTTTTATTATTTCATGGGGATCATGATACAGAATTTACTCAAGTAATAAGGGTATTTCTAGTCTCAATTTTATTTTTGTGAGACTTATTCCATATTAAAAACCCGTTTCATTTTTAGGGTGTATATACTACCCTATGACATGTTATATCATTAATTTACACTATATAATGATATTAAAAGTATCAATTGATTTTATTATTTCATGGATCTCGGGATTCAAAAGTTACTCAAGTAGTAAGGGGATGTATAGTCTCACTTTTATTTCTTTAAAACTTATTCCATATTCACCTATAGTTTATTTTATTTAGTGTATATACTACCCTATGAAATGTTATATCCTAAATTTAATTTATTTCATGATATTAAATGTTTCAATTTATTTTATTATTTCACAGATGTCATGATTCAAAAGTTACACAAGTAGTAAGGGTATTTCATCTCACTTTTTACTTTCGTGAGACACATGCCATATTCACCACCAATTTCTTTTGTTTGGTATATATACTACCCCATAACATGATATATCATGAATATAATTCATTTCATGATAATTAATTTTTTTATTTATGTTACTCTTCCATGGGATTTATGATTCAAAAGTTACTTGAGCAAAAAGGTATTTTTGTTTCAATTTTCCTTCTTTGAGACGTATGTTATATTATACACCAATATTATTTAATGATGTGTATATAAAGCCCCTTTTAAATGTAATATCATGAATTTATTTATCATAATAATATTTTATGTTACATTTTATGTTATTATTTCATGGGTCTTACGATTCAAGGTTACCAAAGTGCTAATGATTTTATGTTTCAATCTCATCGCTTAATGATATTGTTTTTGATTATGTTTTTGATGATAAAATGTTGTGATAAATCTTTAAATAACTCCCATGAATTTTATTCTCTTATGGTTATTCATGTTATATCCAATTAATGGTACCATTTTTTCACTCATTTTTACTTACGATAATTAATAAAAAAAATTATAAAAATTTGAATTTATTTTTCTTTTTAGTCAGAAATCTATGTTCTTTCAAAAAAATGTTTTCAAAAAATGTTTTAAACAATATCTTAATATTATCATATGATTTTTAAAAGATATTTTTACCCATGTTTTACCTTTTTACAAATTTTTTTTAAAAAGGAATCTTCTTTTTGTTTTCTAATCATGGAACATTTCTAAACTTTTTATGGTGCTAAAGGAGTATTTTCTATGTATGGATTTTTCCACTATCAGGACCATAAATTCCCTGAAAAAATCTTTGAAAGTTTAAAAGTTTATTTATAAGGAAATTTTTTTAATAATATTCTTGAAATTAGTTTTTTTAAGTGGTTTTAAAAGAGAAAGTTTTTTAAAAATGTTTTATGTTTTAAAAAGTGTTTTAAATGATTTTCAAAGATTCCATTTTAAGTTTTCAAAGCTATTTTCAAAGAAAAATGTTTTCAAAATGTTTCATCATTTAAAAGGTTTTTTTATGTGAAAAATATTTTTTCCTCAAGAAATGTTTTAAGTTAATTTTAAATCTTACTTTATAAGTTTTCAAAGTGTTTTTCAAAGAAAAGTATTTTGAAAATGTTTCATGTTTTAAAAAAGGATTTTCTAAGAATGATTATTTTCTTAAGAAATGTTCTAAGTGATATTTCAAAATCATTATCCATATAATATTTCATCCTTTGATATATTTTATACATTACTGGGGATATGATCCAACTTCACCATTATTATTATTTCTTTGAATGGTTTATGATTATGATGACAAGTTATTTAGGAAATCTATTCCTCTGCCACTATTTATACCATAATAAAACACTTATTAAACATGATTCATTTAACAGATTAATCTATAATTAAATGATTATGAAACCATTATATTTTTTATAGGTTATGATATAATTATATTTTTATGATACCCATTTAATTTCTTGGGTTATGATATGATGTTTATGAAGCCCATCTCTTTTTATGGGTCATGATATGGTGAATGTTTTATTATCTTGTAGCACACCTATGTATAATTTAATTATGTTATGGGTGGGAACTATATCTCCCTCTAATGCATTAGGAAATGATAAATATTATATTTTCTCAGAGGGTACATGGGTTTTATCCCAAGCCTGAAAATAAGAGGGTACATAAGTTGTAACCGAAGCCTAAAAGCAAGAGGGTGCATAGGTTATAGCCCAAGCCTAAAAACAAGAGGGTACATGGGTTATAGACCAATATTGAAAACAAGAGGGTACATGGGTTGTATCCCATTCCCGAAAAACAAGAGGGTGCATGGGTTGAAGCCCAATCCAGAAAAAAAAAAAGAGGGTACATGTGTTGTAGATCAAGCCCGAAAACAAGAGGGTAAATGGGTTGTAGCCCAAGATTGAAAAATAAGAGGGTACATGAGTTGTAGCCCAGGCCTGAAAAAAATAGGGTACACGGGTTGTAGCCCAAGCCCTAAGTAGGTACATGTATTATTATCCCAATCCTAACATGTTATAAAGTCCTTGGTAGGTGTCATTTACATAAAATTTTCTATGATTATGTGTATTCCATAATTACATGTCTTATTCCTATGTTATTATCTCATGGATTATGCTCTTAATTCCTATATGATTCATGTCTTCTGATTTTCCAACCTTTATTCCATGACTCATGATTATGATCTTTGATATTCATGGTATAATCTTAAAATTTTATGTCAACATTATCATACCCTTATATTCATGTTATACTTATGTATCTCCCTTGTTTACCCTTACTGAGAATCTGAACTCACCATTTCTTACATTTCCTTCCATAGGTTATTAAGAAAGGTTTTAAGTAGGATTATTAAAAAGAGGAATATATTTACAAGAGATGTTTAAAATAATTAACCAAATAATAATAATGTGTTCTCATTTTCAAAATACACTAAACTATTATGGTCCTCATGCATGTACTTTTATAATGTGTTGAATATTCATCATAGATGATGTAATATACATTTATGTTAAATCTAGTTCACTATAGTTGGTATCAAAGGAAAGGTTTAGTAAAACATTGGAAATTAGGACGAAAATACTTTAGTATGATCCCTAGGGATATTTCTAAGGATATGTCTAGGTATATCTCTATGGATAAGTCTAAGGACAACTTAAATTTTAAGAAAATTTCCTAGAATTTTGATAAATTATTGATAGATTGGTTTCTAAGAAATTACATCCATGTCTAGACACTAAAATTAGATGTCTTATGGGAACAAAAAGGTGTTTTGAATAAATGAGCACAAAGTAAGTAACTACAAAGGGAAAATGAAAAGTTCAGTTAATGTAGTGGATGATAATAATGGCCTTTATAAGGTATCATTGACTTTCAAATGATTTAAATGTAAATAGTATGGGCATTATGCAAATAAATTTCTTAGTGGAAATCTCGTGAAGGAAATATGAAAGTTTGTAAGAGTAATGGTCTTTCTACTGATGATGAAGAGACCACAAGTGACATGTGAAAGGTATATTCTTTTCTAATTGTATTGGTTATAAGCATGATTAAATTGAGTATATATGATTCGTATTTCATATTTTAGGAATGTAGTATTAAGGAATAAGATAATGATGCTTAATTAATGGATTAAGGAAGAGGTGAAATGATATAAGTATTAATGTGTTTGAATTCAATGATATTTTTATATAAATTATGAAGTATATAATGATTTTTTGTAGAAATTTTTCATTAAAGGTTTTCAATAATATTTTAAATGATACTGATGACCAAGAAAAGTGATTTAATGGTAAGGTTAAATTAATGGAAGGTAACCCTTAACATTTTCTTGGGGATGAGAAAATGATATTTAGTATTGATAAAGATGTGATGATATGGATAAAGTAAATTTGATAGTATTTATAACCACAAAATTGATAAAGGATTTGTTTAAAAAGTGGTTTGTGGTATCATTGATGAAGTTTACAACATTTTTGGATTCAAGGAATATATCCAATAATCTTTAGAATAAGGAACCATGCATGTTTTTTATAAGGATTGTGGTAATTCAGGTTATTACCATGTTTCAAGAGAATATATGATGAAGGTATTCACATGTTTGGTATGTGATAACCAAAAGTTACTTTGTGATATATGGAGGATCAATGTTAAGCTAATTTTTTAAAAAAAATAGTGAACTTATTTCTAAATATTTGGATTTTAAAATTTCGAAAGGATTACAAGGTTAACCATTTATGGAATGGTTTAAGTTAAACTTCAGATGAGTCGTTAGATATTAAAGTATTATCTCACTATTTTAGAATTTTTTTCATATTGGATAACCTGTTCTAACCATTCTGTTGTGATGATAAATAAAGGCAGATGGAATGAATTATCATTCTAAATATGGATCTTATGATCCGTTAGTGATTCAGGCATAACAAATTCACCTTCATTTTTGGAGTAAGGGGTGAAATGGAAATTGGTCAAGACACAACCAGAGGGTGAGATTGTGCATATGAAATGGAATGAAATCAATTAAGTATATATCCTTGTGAAAATTCTTTAACTTTAGTAAAAGGATCTTGAAATAAAATGTTGTCTTGTTATCATCACTTTGAATATATCAGTGACCTCTTCATGCCTGATTAGGTTATGGTGTTATTGTTACTAACCTTATATGGATCACCAAATTTATTGTGATCAGTGATCTTTAACACTATCTATAATTATTTACACTTTTCTTCTATGTCCATGTTTTCACTTGCCACATATGTTCTCCTATTTAGAAACCTAGTTACGAGTTGATTTGGGTAACTGTTATGTTTCTAACATTTCTTTTTTAAAAGTAAGTATTAGTATTTATTTTTACGATGTGGTTTTCTATAAATTTAACTTTCAACTATTAAAACTTTTATGACCCGCACAAATTTTTAGTGAGAAAATCATTTTTAAGGGGGTAGAATGTAACACCAATATTTTTTTGAATTATTTTTTTTCAAATAAATTAAATTTATTTGATGGATTGTATTGTATGATACAAAAAGTTAATATTTATTTATAATAAACAATAATTTTGGATTTCACTTCATTCAGCAACTATGTTTGGCTTATGTTACCCACAATTCCAAGTTTCTTCGATACCTTACGCTACATATGTGACCTAATTTCACTGAAATACAGTATACTATTAATATTTTGGTTAAAATATTATCATATTGTGGTTAGAATGGAATATATGAATAATATTAACTAAAGTATGAAACTATGGTTTATACATTTTTAAAAAAATAATTCTTTTTTTATCAGTTATTTATAAATGAAAATAAAACCAATTGAATATAAGGGATGTGTTTTTATGAAAAACTTTTTTTATGCCAATAAAGGCATTTTTTCTTAATAAATAAAATTAATCATAATTAGTGAGATATATTAATGTAATTTATATGTTATAAATTCAACCAAATTTTTCTACATTCATACAGTAAGTTTGTTAGGCATAAAATATGAAAAAATCCAGTTTTAGGCATACAGTGTTGTATTATTCTAAAATGCAGTTTTTCCAAATTTTAATGGCAGAATTATTTTATAACTAATTTTTGACACTTTTATAATTTATATTTGAAAAAAAAACTTCATTTTTGAAATAATAATATCAAAATTTACTTTGGGTGATTTTTTGGTATTTTTTTGAGAAGTTTCATTTTTTTAAAAATAGTGAGAAAACTATGAATTTTAATTAAAAATTGTATTTTCATCTAATTTATTTATATATTTTTAGAGTATATTTAGATCAATTATAAATATATTTATAAAATTTAGGTTATTATACTAAATTTAACATTTAAATTGGATATAAAAACATTTCAAACTTTTGAACATTTTCACTTTAAGAACTCATTATTTCATCCTGACTATGAGATTATTTAAAATTAATTTCTGTCACTTGTGTGATTAGAATTTGAAAAAATGGATTAAATATTTTGAATAAAAATAATTTATAATTTATAATAATTTAAAATTAATTTTTCACCAAAAATATTAGTAAAAACAGTTAAAATTAATTATAGCAATTATGAGAAAAATGAGTTTACCAATAGACTAAACTTTAACATAAGGGGCCAAAATAACCTAAACACAAGTAAAAAATCCACTTTATTTCCATATTCATACCATGTACCTTATTTTATATAAAATGTACTATTATTTGAGTCACATGATATAAGTTAGGCCTCTCAATGGTGTTTACCTTTTTGTATTTACAAGAATTTCACTCCTCTGTTATAAAAGGGCACTCACCCCCCTCACTTATACATGCCTCTCATGTATTTTGAATAATTCAAACCCTGAAAAAATAATCTCCCAACATCTCTCCTATAATACTAGAATACTCAATTTGGGCATAAAACAAACCAATAAATTCATTTGGTGCAAACCAAAAAAAAAGTTACGTGAAGAAGAGGTAACATTATTCAAGGAGCACTTTTGTTTTATTTTTTATCCACCCATTAAATTATTATTATTACATTATTAAATAATAACCTCCTTATCCTAAATATATTTATATTTTTTATGTTAAGGTTTTTAACTACACCTACACACACTTCCATCAAATGGGATACACAATCATCATTTGTGGGTACGACGGACTAACGCCTCATGAACCGGTGTCATTTGTTCTTTCATTACCACCTCTCAAAGTTGGGAATAATGATGGAATTGCTATTTTTATATGGGTAATGTCTTGGATTTTTTATTTATCATTTTTTAATATTATATGGAATTATTACGAGGCCAGGCTTTGCGATGTCATGCGATTCTGAGGCCCGGAGTTCCCAGAATAAATGTTTGAAATAATTTAAACCTTTAAATAGTCTGCAGGAGTGGTTTTCCTAAAAATGTGGAATAACTTTTAAACAGGTGCCCAGATCAGAAACTTTAGGGAACTGTTGCATCTGGAATAGTGACGTTACCTTAGGCGGGGCCAATCATTTACTGACGCGTGTCAACTATAAAAGATAGTTTTTGAATGTTTTAAAGGAAATGAAATAAATTAATAATTTATTTTATTTTAAATGTTTCATTAACACAATGACCTAATCCTCCCCTATTAATACCTGCTTATAGAAAATTCACAGGGTTAGCTGCATAACCCTATGAATTGACAATTTCCATTGGATCTTTGGAGAAGAACCCGTTGGTGGACGACGACAGAGTGATCGATCGATGCATATCAGATTCGACGAACCTCACCAATGAATGTGACATGGTAATTCTTCTTCAATCAAATCTAGTTAGGGGTTTGTAATTTTGATTTGTTTTTCCTCATTATTCTATTAAATGATGAATGCGGATTAACCCACAAATAGGTTGATCTGTGGATCATGCGTTATTACGGGAGGGTGTTTATTTTCATTTCTTTTTTAGATTTTGATTCTGGGAGTTAATTCATGATTATTAGAATAGTTGTTTTTTATTTTATCTATTAAAACTACTAACAGGAGTGGATTGACGCTATGACGAATGACGGTGGAGGTTCGTTCCTCAGTTTTTTTATTGAATTTATTCCCTCTCCACCCCAATTCTTCATGTTCTTTGTGAGGTGATGAACAACGGATCATTGAAAATCCATTTCAAAAATCAATGATCCCAAACCAGATATCGAGCATCAAAATGACCTAGTGGAGGTGTGACGACGATGGTGGATGACGAATCAGCTCGGATCGAGGAGGATCATTCTTCATGCAAGTGGATCAAGACTTTTTTTCAAGGTTGATCAGAGGCCTGAAAACAACCAAAACAGCTTTGCGGCATTGGTAAAACCTCAAACATGAAGTTTTGTGATGATCAAACGGTCAGATTGACAGTTCAATGACCCAACGAGGTGCAGGAGGAAGAACAACCCATTCTGGAATTTTCCAAAGAACATGGGGTGTTATCTAATGAACACACCATGTGGGACCAGCATGTTCGTGGATAGGGTTTATGTGTTGCACACAGTGAAGAACATGGCATGCTCTTGGGAGGACATGACATGTGGGCCCCACCCAATGGTTGCTGGAGTTCCGGGTGCCAGGAAGCACTAACACGGCGTGTGACCATTGTCACACGGCGTGTGGGTCCTTACACGGACTCAGCGTGTATCTCAAGAGATATGCGGACATGGGTTGGAGTACACAACATGTACTCCACCACATGGCTAGACCTTGCCAAATACGCGGACTACCCTATGTACCGACACATGATCTAGGAAACACGGTTTAAAGTCGTGCATGGGAACCTAGCCAGCGTACACGAAGTCTTCCCCAAATAATGGAACATGACATGTCATGATCTTACATGATGTGTATGCCTCCTTCTACACGACATGACTTTGGCACGGGTTATTGTACACGGGTAGTACCCGGAGTCAGGGGAAAAAGCTTGTGACCCCTTCTACACACCTTGTACCTTTAAGTACATGGATTGATTTACTTTTCCATCATTCCATGGACAAGTTTTGTTTGGTTTAGTGCCCCCTTTGTTCGTTCTACTGAAGTTCAGGTATCGTTTCTATCCACAGAAGTATGATCCCTTCAACAGGACTTTCTAGATAGATTTAGAATCCCTTCTAGAGGCCCAGAGCGAGATCATATACCAATTATTGACCCTATGTAGAGTCAGGTATCGACATGACCAATCCTACAGGATGTCGATCCTCTACTTAGCCAATGAATCTGGATGAGTCGTGGTATCCACCAAGGCCCTGGTAGTGATCCTCATATGGGTATCATGATCTTTTCCCACTCAGGAGTGTGTCCTTCTAGAATGAGTGTATCTGTTCTATTTTTAGATCTATCAGGGCATCTATCTCTCTCATGTATTTTCCTGATGAATAGTACTTCTCAGACAGATGTCGTTAGGGATTTCAGACACGTGGAGTGAGTTCTCCCATATGAGTTCTTTTTGTAATCTTCAAATTGAATCACTATTGTGGGTATGGGGTCATTTTAATTTACCTCTAGACTATGGGTATGGGTTTTGAGTATATATAGATGTGTTTCTCTTGTTATATGTTCAGTATACATATATTGTGTAGAGATGACTATACCTTTACTTTGTGTATAGCTTTTTTGTTTTCAGGGGTATTGTTATAGTCAACCATGCATGGGCTTTTCCCACGCGTATCATGTATTGTACAGACGAGTGGCCTTTTGACGGAGTCTAGGGCGGACCAAGACCAGACTGAGCTTTCTGAGTGCCTTATAGGATGAGGTGTTCCTATGTCTATGATAAACAATCCTAGTACCTCTTTTATCTTACATGTTGGACTTTGTAGTTTGTATACTCTTGCTTTTAGCATGCTTGTATTCTAGACCAGTATACTTTCCACACTTTACTTTCCATTATACTTTGTTGTTTGGGTTTAGTTTTATGCATATATTTTGTTCCTTAGTGGTTTTTACTTTTCAGCTTTTGTGGGCTTGGATATGTGTGCAGGTATACAGGTACTTAGGCAATGCCTTTGGTGCTAGTCACCAGGCCCTGTCTTATTGGAGGCGGGATTGGGGAGTCACAGAACGGGCCCCACTGGGACGGGTCATGACAGAGTGGTATCAGAGCTGTTCATTTGTACCTTAGGAACAAGAGTATGTGAGAATGGTTTGGGGAAACAGTGTTAAATGTTTCTATCTCGGCTTTTAGGCTAGGGACCCCAGTGTTGGTGTGAGCGGCCGATGTATCTATACACTAGGACTCTAATAATCTTCTTTTTAACTTGGTACCTAAAAATGCTACTTTTAGGGAAATAAAACAATGTTACATGCATATTATAGGAATGAATTTTGTTTTTCATGTCCTTTTTTTCAACTATCTAGATATACTCTTGAACGTGGTACATCTTGTTTCTTTACAGGATTCCTCTGCGACGCATACCCACTAGGATTCAGCAGCTCGATCATGAGGTTGACCCCCTCATTGATGAGGCATCTATTCAAGGACCAGTTCCCCAGGCATTACCTGTAGATGGTGCACCTACTATACCACCATCGGTGGGGCAGTGTGTGGTACCTGTAGTACCGAAAAATGAGAAGCGTAGGCTGAGCACACTCCATGAGTTTCAGATACAGACACCCCTTAGATTCTGAGGTGAGATTGACCCTCATGCGGTTGAGGACCGGATTAAGGTGATTACCAGAGTTTTCCATCTAGTGAGGACACCGGCGGACCAGATGATGATCCTAGTAGAAATCCTTCTTTAGGGTTCAGCAGGATGATGGTAGAGTTTGACCATGCAGACTCACGGTGAGGAGGATCTTTCATGGATGGAGTTCGAGTGACTTTTTAGGGAGGAGTTCTCTCTGGTTAGCCTAAGAGTAGTGTGTATCTAGGAGATCCTTCAGCTCCAACAGGGTAGTTTAATGGTGGATGACTATTCATCAAGGTTCACCAACCTCTTCGGGTATTTGATGGAAATGGTTAGGGATCATTACTTTAGAGCTCGGACCTTAGAGCGAGGTCTACGGTAGGACATCCGAGATAGTGTCCTAACTCTATGAATTTTGACTTATGATAGAGTGATCAAGCGAGCCTTGGTGATCGAGATCTTCTTGGTGGAGTAGAGACAGCCAGTGGTAGTTAGCAGTAGGCAGACAGGTGCAGATACCTCGGTAGTAGGGAGCTGACATCAGGCATAGGGTTCAGGATGTGGGATACATCATAGGAGGACCCAGGATAAGGTATCGATAATATAGGTCTCTCAAGATGGATCTATTAATCCTAGAGAGAGGCGATTATACTTGTGCAATGGTAGAGAACATCTCACTAGAGACTTTCCAACCTGTTGAGCTTCTGACAGGGAGGCGGTGAATGGACCACCAAGGCAGAGGAAGAAAGTGGAGCAGTCAGACCCGCCAGGTGGAGGATGTGTAAGAGGATTAGGGAGAGCTGAAGGTGGTGGAAGACGCTCTGATCTACTTCCACCACCACCCCCAAGAGGTCTGCACCAGGATCAGGGAGCTGGGGGACAGGGGTGGGACAGCTGCTTGTGGTCGAGGCATACAGCCCAGGGACTCTAGGGATGATTTGAGGTATGATCTGTGTCTTTTCTACCTTATTTTTTGTACTTATAGACATAGGTTCCAGTCTTTCATTCCTTTCCATATGTCTTGTGTGAATACTTGAGATTATGGTATATCTGTTGACTCAACCCTTAGGCTTGGAGACACCTATGGGAGGTGACTCTATAATCATACATCTTTGAAAATAGTGTGATCATTCCCTTAGAGGTGAGAGTTTCAGTTAGAACCTCTTGGTGGCAGCGTCGATTCCTTATGACATCATCCTCAGTATGGATTGTTTATCTTCGGTCCATGCCTATATTGACTACTTTAGGCAAAGAGTGTGGTGTGTCCATAGTGATCGAATGAGATTTTCATTTGTTGGTGAAAAGGAAACCCATGCAGTACAAAATGGGCTCATGCATAAGAGGGTGTAGCTGATCACTCATGAGTTGGATAGCCTTACCCTCAGAGTAACATATTTTGTGAGCTTTAAGTTCTAAATAGTAGTGGCATAGTACGATGATGTCATTCTAGAAGATGTTCCAGGATTAACTCTCTACCAAGAGATTGAATTTTGTATCGACTTACACCCCAAGACGACACTGATATCCTCACCATCATATCAGTTGGTTCTCATATAGATTTGAAAGATGAGGTTACAGTTGGAGGATTTGCTGAGAAAGGGCTTTGTAAGATCCAGTGTTTCACCCTGGGCAGCCCCATTTCTGTTTTCCAAGAAGGCAGATAAGAGTTTGAGGTTTTTTTTAAATTATCAGTGCCTGAATCAGGTAATGGTGAAGAACAAGTATCTACTGCTAGGGATTGAATACCTCTTTGAATAGCTAAGAGGGGAACAATGGTTCTTGAAGGTTTACCTTCAATCAGGTTACCACCAGTTACAAGTACAAGATGAGGATATACCAAAGATGGATTTAAGATGCCATTATAGTCACTATGAGTGCCTAGTGATTCCCTTCGACATGAAAAACATTACCATAGTGTTCATGGGACTTAAGAACTAGATCTTCTAGACATACATAGACCGGTTCTTAGTGGTATTCATCGACGAAAACCTTGTGTACTCGGCATCAGAGGAGGAGCATGTGAGACACCTGTGGATGGTTCTAGACGTACTCCAAGAGCATCAGCTTTATGAGAAGCTCTCGAAGTTCCAATTCTAGATATAGGAGGTCCACTTCTTGGGACATGTTATCTCAGTAGATGGAGTAACAGTGGAACTAACCAAGGTCGAGGTGGTGTTAGCATGGGAGCCACCCTAGAGTGTGACCAAGGTGTGGAGCTTCCTTGGGCTGGAAAGATACTACCCGGGATTTATCCCTGATTTCTCCTGAATATCAGCACCAATGACAACCCTAACCTAGAATGGGAAGCCTTTTGTATGGATGGAGAAGCGCAAGCAGGATTTCCAATAGTTGAGGTGAAGTCTGATGAGTGCACCGATCTTGAGATTTCCAGAAGAGTCTTCCGAGTACATAGTTTTCTGTGACACATCAGGGATCGGGCTTGGATGTGTCCTAATGCAGAGTAGGGTAGTGATTGCTTATGTTTTTCACTAACTAAGGTCAGATGAGTAGAACTATGTGACCCATGATCTTGAATTGGAAGTAATAGTCTTTGCATTGAATATGTGGAAACACTACCTGATGGTCAAACAGTTTATCATATACTCTAACCACAATATCCTCAAGTAAATATTCTCGTAGAAGGATCTGAATCTGAGGTAGAGGTGATGGCTAGAGTTCCTCCAGGATTACAACTTTGAGATCATCTATACTCCTAGGAGGGTAATGTTGTGGTAAATTCTCTTAGCAGGAGATCGAGTTCATAGCTGCTAAGAGAGGTGTTGGATCAATTGGCCTCGCTATATTTATCCTTTATGGATGGGGAAGATGAATCTTATCTCCAATAGATGGTTTTCACCCCTCCACTCTTATGGAGATTCAGGGAGGCACGACTAGGGGATCTCTATTGTGAGAATTTACGTGCTCAGTTATCCACGGGACATGCTCTTAATGCATATTCGCAAGGTGGGGAGCACGTAGTCCTTTTTAGAGGGATCACAGTTGTTCCAATGTCATTGAAAGATGATTTCCTGATGAAGTTTTATATATCTCCCTTGTTATTACATCCTGGAGTAGAAAAAATGTACCAGGACCTTCGGCATCAGTTCTGGTGGATGGGTATGAAGAAGGTAGTAGCAGAGTTCATTTCGCGATGTCTTACATTCCAACTGGTGAAGGTCAAGCACCAGATTCCAGTAGGGTTAGCTCACCCCTTGAAAGTGTCGGAGTGGAAGTGGGATGGAATATCATTGGACTTAATGATGGGATTACCATGGATTCCCAAGAGACATGATTCCATCTGGGTTATTGTTGACTGACTCACCAAGTTAGACCACATCCTAGCTATTAGGGAGTAAAGTTCTGTAGAGGGCTTGGGAAACCTTTACGTGCAGAAGATAGTTCATCTTCATGGAGTTCCTTCGATGATAGTCTCATATCCTGATGCTCGGTTCATATCCTGATTGTGGAAGGGATTATAGGAGGTGTTTGGGACTCAACTACGCTTGAGCACGGTGTTCCAACCCTAGACATATGGTCAGATAGAGAGAACCATTTCGGTTCTAGAGGATATGTTGTGGGCTTGTATCTTAGATTTTGGTTGCAGCTAGGAGGACCACTTACCATTGGTGGATTTAAGCACAATAACAGCTACCACTCCACCATCGGTATAGCGCCGTTTGAGGCTTTATATGGGTGACCCTACCAGTCACCGCTTTGCTGGACCGATCCTGGAAAGTCATCACTCATGGGTCCATAGTTGGTGTGAGGTACCAATAAAAATATGCAGATCATCCAGAATCGGATGAAGACTACATAGATCTAGAATAAGTCATATGATAACAGACGATGGAGACCTTTGGAGTTTGAGGAGGGGGACCATGTCTTCCTTCAGGTCTCACCTCGATGAGGGTTGTGGATATTTGGTCGGGGTGGAAAGTTGTCTTTGAGGTTCATCAACCCTTTTCAGATACTGCACTGAGTTTTTGAGGTGGCATAATTCCTATCTCTACCTCCATAGTTACATCGGGTACATGATGAATTCCATGTGTCGCAGGTAAGGAGGTACATGCATGGCCCATTGCACGTCATCGACTAGGACGAGCTGGACATCGAGGATAGAGTGAACTTCCCAGAGTACCTAGTGGAGATCAAGGATTGACAGGAGATGATCCTTCATGGGTGAGTGATTCCCCTAGTGCATGTCCGGTGGTATCATGAGAATCTTCAGGATAGCACATGGGAGCAGGAGGCTCAAATTTGTGCACAGTACCCACATTTGTTTGAGGAGCCTTTTTGTCTGGATTTTTAAGGACGTAAAATCCCTAAGGTGGGGGTAATGTAATGTATTTTATCTTTTGTGTATTATTTTTGAATATTATATGAAATTATTATGAGACCAGATTTTTTGATGGGATATGATTTTGAGGCCCGGAGTGCCCGAAATAAATGTTTGAAATAATTTAAATCTTTAAAAAGTGTGTGGGCGGTTTTCCTGAAAAAGTGGAATAAATTTTAAATGGGTGCCCAGATCAAAAATTTGATGGCACTATTGCATCTAGAATAATGAATTTACCTTAGGAGGGGTCTAACATTGACTGGAACGGGTCAACTGCAAAAGTTAGTTTTTGGACATTTTAAAGGAAATGAAATAATTTAATAATTTATTTTATTTTAAATGTTTCCTTAATGAAACAACATAATCCTCCCCTATTAATACCTTATTCTGGAGAATTTATAGGGTTAGCCGCATAACCCTGTGAATTGATGATTTCCATTGGAGAATTATAGGAGAACCTGTTGGTGGATGACGACTAAGTGATCGATCGACTCATCTCGTATTCGACAAACCTCACCAACGAATGTGACACAGAGATCGTTCTTCAACTGAATCGAGGTAGGGGTTTTTTAATTCAATTTTTTCCCCATTCTTAGATTAAATGAAGAATGCAGATCAACCCACGAATAGGAAGATCCATGGATTGTGAGTTAATGTGGGAGGGTGTTTATTTTCATTTTCTTTGGAGATTTTGATTTTGGGAATTAATTCACGATGATTATAATAGTTGTCTTTTATTCACTATATTAAAACTACCAACAGGGGTGTATCGATGTCGTGAAGAATGATGGTTAAGGTTCGTTCTTCAATTTTTTTATTGAATTTCTTCCCTCCCTGCCCGCGTTCTTTGAAATCTTTGTGAGGTGACAAACAACGGATCATTGAGAATCTGTTTCACAACACAACGATCCAAAACTGAAGATCGATCATCACGATGACCTAGAGGAGGTGTGATGGGAATGTTGGATGACGAATCGGCTCAAATTGAGGAGAAGATTTATTCGATCATTCTTCATACAAGTGGATCGAGACTTGTTTTTGAGACCGATCAGAGGCCCAAAAACAATGGAAAAAAACTTTGCAGCATCAGTGTGACCTCAAACCTAGAGTTTCACAATGATCAAACGGCTAGATCGATGGATCGATGGCCCATCGAGGTGCGAAGGGAAAATGGTGTGTTCTTGAATTTTATGAAAAACACGGTGTGTTCTCTGGTGAACACACCATGTGGGACTAGTGTGGTGGCATCTAGGGTTTTCGAACTGCACACAAGGAAGAACACAGTGTGCTCCCAATAGGAAACAATGTGTGGGCCCCACCCAGCGGCAACTGGAGTTCCAGGCGATAGGAAGCACTAACACAACATGTGGGTCCTTACATGGACTCAGAGTGTATCTCGAAATATACATGGACACAGGGGGAGTACACGGCATGTACTCCACCACACGTCTAGACCTGGACAAATACGCAGACTGCCCGATGTACCGGCACATAGTTTGGGACACACAGGTTGAAGCCATGTACGGGCACCTGGCCAGCATACACAGAATCTTCCCCAAATAATGGAACATAGATTTTCATGATCATACACACCATGTATGCCTCCTTTTACACAAAATTACTTCAACATGATATGTTGTACACAGGAAGTACCCAGAGTCAGGGGACATGGCGTGTGACCTCTTCTACACGTCGAGTAACTTTCTATACATGGCTTGATTTACTTGTCCATTGTTCCATAGAAAAGTTTTGTTTGGGTTAGTTCCCCCTTTTCCCATTCCCCTGAAGGTTAGTTATCGTTTCTATCCACAAGAGTATGATCCCTTCAGCAGGACTTTCTGGATAGAGTCAGAATCCCTACGAGAGGCCCAGAGCAATATCTTCAACCCATTTTTGAACCTAGCTAGATTTAGGTATCGACATTACCAATCCTATAGGACACCTATCCTCTACTTAGCAGGTGAATATGGATGAGTCGTAGTATCCTCTAAGACCTTGTAATTGATCCTCATCCGTGTATCGTGATATTTTCCCACTTAGGATTGTGCTCTCCCAGAATGAGTGTATATGTTCTCTCTTCAGATCTATTAGGGAATATATCTCTCTCATGGATTTTCCTGATGAATAGTACTACTCATAAGGACATCATCAGATCTATCAGACTCATGGAGTGAGTTCTCCTAGATGAGTGCTTTGTGGAATCTTTGAATTGAATCCCTAGAATAGGTATGGGTTCATTGTAATTTACCTCTAGACTACATGTTTGGGTTTCGAGTATATCTGGATGTGTTTATATTGTTATATTTTTAGTATACATATACTATGTATAGCTGATTGTACCTTTACTTTTGGTATTTATTTGTGTTTTTCAGGATCCCCTATTGAGTATTGTTATACTCACCCCTACACGAGATTTTCCCATACGTATCTTATCTTGTGCAGATGAGAATCCTAATGAAAAATTCTAGATCAGACCAGGACCAGACTGAGCTTTCTGAGTGCCTTATAGTCTAAGGTGTTCCTATAGCTACGAGCAGCAGTCCCAATACCTCTTTTTTTTATAGGTTGGACTTTGTAGTTTTCAAACTCTTTCTTTTAGTGGTCTTGTATTCTGGCTGAGTTTACTTTCTGCACTTTACTTTCCATTGTACTATATTGGTTGGGTTTAGTTGTATGCATGAATTTTGTTCTTTAGTGGTTTTTACATTTCATCTTTTTTGGACTTGGATATGTTTCTTTATGTACAGATACTTAGGCAATGCCTCCCATGTTATTGATATGCCTACTCAGGGCTAGTCACTAGTCCCTCGCCGACTAGAAGTGGGCTTGGGGAGTCACGGCACAGGCCCCGCTAGGACAGGTCGTGAAAATATGATATATATGATATTTATGATGTATTTATTCTTATATAATTATTATATAACACATAACTTTATGATTTCCATTTTGTGGGAATACGATATCATTTTTGGTGTACGTGCGGACTGCCACCTCCTCAAAGCGATGGGATTCATTCACACATTACATGGAATGTATTAAGGATGGGTTTATAAAAAAATGTGATATTTATGACATAATAATTCTACTAAAATGATAATATATATATATATCATTTACCTTTCTTTCTTTCAAAATAATAAGAAAATGGAAACAGCGTTCATGCGTACATACAACCTACCATCTCCATGAACAGTGTATTTTGTTTCCAATTTATAGATTTTATAGTTTATTATAAATACATATAAAATGAATATATATTATATTAAAATAATTTTTTAATTTTTGGAAATAATTAAATCATGATCTAAGTAAGAGGATTCAGAATAACAAGTGAAAACATATACAAAAAACAAAGAGGCTATTACCTGAAACGTAACTTTAACTTGAAATTTTTAATAAAAATGTAATATAAATTCATAATAAAATCATATATTTTATGATATATAATAATATATTTATGTAGTGTATTTATATTAAACTTATAGTTATTATATAGGAATATTGAATGTGTATGAAGAAAGTAAAGACTTGAGGTAAGGGTTTTCTTGTGTCGCTTTCATTTCTGTGAGATATATGCTATATTCACCACTTATTGTCATTGTGTGGTGTATATACTTCCATATAAAATTTTTATCATGAATTTAATTTATTTAATTATTTTAAATATTTCAATTTATCTTATTATTTCATGGATCTCATGATTCAAAAGTCACTCAAGTTGTAAGGTAATTTCATTTCACTTTTTATATCCATGAGATACATGACATATTCACCACTTGTTTCTTTTATGTGGTGTATATACTACTATTTAACATGTTATATCATGGATTTAAATTATTTCATTATATTAAATGTTTATATTGGTGTTATTATTTCATGGGATCAAGATTCAATAATTACTGAAGTAGTAAGGGGATTTCTAGTCTCACTTTTATTTTTTTCATACTTATGTCATGTTCACCACTATTTTCTTTTGTGTGATGTATATACTTACCTAAAAAAATTTATATCATGAATTTCCTTTATTTAATTATATTAAATGTTCCAATTGTTTTTATTCTTTCACAGGGATCATGATTCAAAAGTTACTCAAGTAGTAAGTCTATTTCTAGTCTCACTTTTATTTCTGCAAGACTTAGGACATATTCACCACTTGTTTCTTTTGTGTCGTGTATATACTGACCTATTACATGTTATATCATGAATTTAATTTATTTAATGATATTAAAACTTTCAATTTATTTTATTCTTTCACAGATCTCATGATTTAAATGTTACTTTAGTAGTAAGGGGATTTCTAGTCTCACTTTTATTTTTGTGAGACTTATGTCATATTCACCACCCATTGTTTTTTTGGTGTATATACTTCCCTATTACATGTTATATCATGAATTTAATTTATTTTATTAAATTAAAAGTTTCAATTTATTTTATTATTTCATGTATATCATGATTCAAAAGTTACTCACATGGTAAGGTAATTTTCTCTAACTTTTTACTTTCATGAGACATGTGCCATATTCACCACCGATTTCTTTTTTGTGGTGTATATACTACCATATGACATGTTATATAATTAATATACCTCATATTATAATAATTAATGTTTCCATTGATGTTATTCTCTCTTGGGGATTACTATTCAAATGTCACTCAAGCAATACGGTATTTTTTTCACAATTTACATTCTTTGATATGTATGTTGTGTTATAAACCTATATTCTTTCATGAGGTGTATATACAGACCCTTTGACAAGTAATATCATGAATTTTTTTATCCTCATCATATTTTAAGTTCCATTTTAATTTATCCTTTCATGGAACTTACAATTCAAGGTTACCAATGTGGTAATGATATTACATTTCAATCTCATCGCTTATTGAGAATGTTTATGATTATGTTTTCGATGATAAAATGTTGTGATCCATATCTCAAGAACTCTCATGAATTTTATTCTCCTTTTTTTATTCATGTTATATCCATGTCATGGTACCATTTTTCCGCTCTTTGGTACTTAAGATAATTAAGAAAAAAATTATAAAAATCTGACTTTATTTCTCTTTTCGGTTAAAAATACCCATTCTTTCAAAGCCCTATTTTCTAAAAATGTTTTAAAAAATGTTCTATTATTATCCTATTATTTTTAAAATACATTTTTACCCATGTTTTATATTTTAAAAAATGGTTTTAAAATGGAATCTTCTTGTCTTTTTCTAATCAAGAAACTTTTCTAAACTTTTTACGGTGGAAAAGGAATATTCGGCATGTACGAATTTACTCGTCGTTGTGAACATCAATTCCATGAAGATTACTTTAAAAATTTACAAGGTTATTTTTAAATAAAATGTTTTCCTAATATTTTTAAAATTATTTGTTTTAAATTGGTTTTCAAAGAAAATGTTTTTTATAAATGTTTTATGTTTTAAAAATATTTTTAAATTATTTTCAAATCTTCCTTTAAAAGTTTTCAAAAAAAGGTTTTAAAAATGTTTTATGATTTAAACATAATTTTTTAAAGAGGAATAGATATTTTCCCCAAGAAATATTTTAAATAATTTTTATATATTACTTTATATGTTTTCAAAGTGGTTTTTAAAGAAAAGGATTTTGAAAAGTATCATATTTTAAAAAAATGAATTTAAAAGAATGATTATTTTCTTTAAGAAATGTTCTAAGTGATATTTCAAAATTATTCTCCATCTAATAAATCATCCTTTGATATATTTTATGCTTCACTGAGTATATGATCCAAGGTCACCATTGTTATTCGTTCATTGGATGGTTTATGTTTATGATGAAAATTTGTTTATGAAATCAGTTTTTCTTCCATAGGTTATACCATGATAAAATGCTTGTGAAACCCGATTCCTTTCACAGGTTAATCTATAATAAAATAAATATGAATCCTGTCTCTTTTTCATAGGTTGTGATATGATGAAATTTTTATGATACTCATTTCATTTCATCGGTTATGATATGATCTTTATAAAACTCATATCTTTTTATGGGTCATGATATGATGAATGTTTTATTATCTTATGGAACTCTTATGTATGATTTAATTATGTGATGTGTAGGACCTATATATATCTCCAACGTATTGGGTAATGATAAATGGTATATGAGCTCATAGGGTACATGGATTGTATCCCAATACCGAAAACAAGAGGGTACATGGGTTGTAGTCTATGCCTGAAAACAAGAGGATACACAGGTTGTAGTCTAAGACTGAAAACATGAGGGTACATAGGTTTTATCCTAAGACAAAAAACATGAGGGTACATGGGTTTTATTCCAAGACTGAAAAACAATAGGGTACACGTGTTGTATCCCAAGCCTGAAAACAAGAGGGTACACTGGTTGTAGCCCAAGACCAAAAACTAGAGGGTGCACGGGTTGTAACCCAAGCCCAAAAACAAGAGGGAACACAAGTTGTATCCCATTATAAAAAAATAAGAGTGTAAACGGGTTGTAGACGAAGCCCAAAAACATGAGGGTACACGTGTTGTAGCCCAATCCCGATGGAGGTACACTGATGATTATCCCAAGATAAACATGTTATGAAGGTCTTGGTAGGTATCCTTGATATAAGATTTTTTATGATTATGTGTATGCCACAATTCCATTTCATATTCATATGTTATGTTATCATGGCTTATTCTTTTGATTTTTGTATAATTCATGTCTTATGAAATGCAAACCTTTATGTCATGACTCATGATTATGGTCTTTGATATGTAGGGTATGATCTTCAAATGTTATGCTCACATTCTCATATTCTTATGTTCATGTTATACTTATGTATCTTTATTATTTACCATTATTAAGCATCTAATCTTGATCTTTCTTATGTTTCCTTTCCATGGGATATGAATAACAGTTTTAAGTAGGAGTATTAAAGAGGGAAATATCTTTATGGGACATGTTGAAGATCTTTCACCAAATTAGAAGAATGTGTTCTCGGTTTCCAAAGACACTAAACTATTATGGTCCAAGTGAAAGTACTTTTGTAATGTGATAAATATTCATCATAAATGATGTAATATCCATGTATTTTAAGTATGGATTTTTATAATATATGATGTGATATATATGATTATGGTTCTAGAATAGATTTATAGTAAATATATATTTATTATATAGAAGGTTTGGACACATAAGAAGGAAGTTAAAACTAAGGTAAGGGTTTATCATCTTACTTTTACTTCCATATGAGGCCTTGATGATATAAATGTCTTTTAATGAGGACTTGATGGTATATATTTCATGGCACGGGGCCTCAATGATATGTTTCATATGTTTAAAATTACACATTACAACTTTATGAAATCATTTAATGATGTCCATGTGATTATTTAGAATATCTTTTTATATAAATGGATATGTTTTTAGCTCATGTGATTATTTATATGGAATTATTTGATAATCATTTATTTACTAACATACAATTCATGCCTTATTTAGCTTTTGTTGAATGCTTACCCTCACTAATCATCTGAGCTCACACATTTCTTATGTTTCTTTTCACCAGGATACCGTGAAATGTTTTATGATTGACATGAAAGAATATTCTTGAGGGGATAAAGATGGTCCCAATGAAAATACTATGTTGTATTTTATGTTTTCAAATGTAATGTGAGATTTATGTATGTATGTATCTATATTACCAAGACTACTAAACTTTCAAGTCATTTGGGATGATATTTATTGTATCTATTACCAATGTAATAAATTAACCATTGGATCTAGGCTAATGGGGTCGAAGTATATATAGTTAGTATTAGAGAAATTTTAGTAGAAACCTTGGGATCTAGATTTAGGAAAAAATATATTAGGGAATGTAACCCTATGACAGACATTAGAAATATTTTCAATGAAACCAATCTTATGATTTTGATATTATTTATACATAAATTTTCAATTTATGTTAAGTGTTTCACTAGTCTTGAAATTACACATTACCATTTATAATGTTATGTTATAACCTATTGTAATCCCTTGTCTAGAAATGGTGCTTAATGTAAGGAATAGAAAACATATAAATGCACGTAATTCATATAGGGATTTCCCTTACAAGAAAGATAATGAAGATAGAGTTGAATTAGAAGCTGGAGATGAAAAAATTATAACTATATTGGGAAATTTGACTCAGGTTATGAGAAATAACATTTCCCATATGAATCATCCTACCGATCTTCACTATGGTGTAACAATGTTAGACAGCTTCATGCATCTGCAAACTCCATCATTTAGCAGGACTATAAATCTATTTGTAGCTGAGAAATGAGTAAGTTTCATAGAGAAATATTTCTCACTTTTTTAATTAATGAAAGGGACAAGTTCTCATGATATTTTATCATCACTTAGGGGATGCAGATCAATGGTATTAATTGATTCAAACCACTAAGGATGAAGAAGATATAATGAACATGAAATATAACGATTTTAAGGAACTTTTATTGGAAAAATATTTTCCTCATGAACAATGAGTGAATATGGAGATACAATTATTGAGTCTAAGATGAAAGAAAGATGGAAATTTTACTCTATATGAAGCTATATTTATAAGGTTAGCAAAGCTATTTCATAGACTACATACATAATTCAAAGATCAAGATTGATCATTTCTTTGATGGTATTAATCTAATCCTTTGATGGGAACTAGTCTCCCAAACATTCTCATCATATTATTATATAATATTTTGTTCTATTAAGATAGAGAAAGAAATATCCAAGTATTTTTTTCTCAAATGAAAGAAATAGAAAAAAATGATGATATAGAAAAAATGTATAAGGGGAGAAGGGAAAGAAGGATTTTTTCACATATGATAATTTTGGAAAGAAACACCCTTGTACTTGCTTAAAGGGAATGGGAGTTTTCTTCAAGTGTGGAGAGAAAGAAAATTAGGCATGTGAATTCATGGGAAGGAAATAAACCTCTAATATTTAGTGTTTCAAATGTATGGAAATGGGTAACTATGAAAATGAATGCCCCAAGCATCAAGGGAATATAGATCAAAAGAAGAAAAGGGATCAAGATCGAGCTTATGTTATTATAACATCCAAAGTGGAATGATTAATGTAATTATGTATTTTAATTAAAGAATTATATTGTAAAAGTATTTTATCAATGATATTTTGGTTATAAGAATCATGAAGCGTATAAGGATTGTACTATAGTAGTTTTTCTTGAAGTAATTGAAAGAATATATTGAATGATACCGATCACTAAGAAAATTGTTTAGTGGTAAGGTGATATTTTTGGAAGATACATGAAAAAGGGAAATATTTCCCTAAATATATTCATGATGTTGATTTTATTTTGGATAAATAAAAGATTGGCGTTGAAAATTTTAATGGGGTAGTATTTGTGACTTTGAAAATGGTTAGTAATTTGATGAAAAATTAATTTTTGACGGATTTTACTACATTTTTTGGATTTATGGGATATGTGGAATAAGAATAAAGTAAATTATGGTTTAGGTTATTAGTATATGTGATCAAGGTATTTACATGTTTGTAATTTTATAATATGAACTATTTTTTTGTTGTCTATGGATAAATGTTTGATCAAAATTTAGGGTTTTGAATATGTTCAGAAATGTTTTAGAGGTTTCTTAAGGTCAACTACTCGTGTAATAAATTAAGTTGAAGTTTTGGATATTATTTGTTCAGGTTAAAGTATGATTTATCATATTCGATTACTTGTTCTAACCATTTTAGTTTTAATAAATATTTAGAGGTTGGAGAAATGAGTTAGGCATATTATGATTTGTTAAAAGTATTTAATGCATTAAAAATATATCGAATATCCATTTCTAGGTGTAAGAGAGGAAGTTTAAATTGATCAAAGAACAACCAAAGGATTATATTGTTCTTATTATCTAGAAATATATCAAGTAAGTTTATTTTCACAAGTGCTTTATCTTTTTATAACAAGAATCACTTGACTTTTGGAAAAAGTACTTTGAAATAAAAACATTATATATTTACTTTAGTTACAGATAAATCTATGTTCTTTTAACCCATTATAGATTTGTGGTTTTGTGATGGTTAACTTTATAATGACTATGTTCTCTATAACTCTTTTAATACTTGGGAATTATTTTTCTATTCCATGTCCATATTTTCACTTCTCACAAATGTCCTCCAATTCGGAAACCTAGTTTTGTGTTAACCATCATATTTATTTTTCTCTCCTATTAAGAGGAAGTTATATTAACAATTTTTATGATGTGGGTATTCCAAAGAGGTATTTTCAAATTTAAAACCCTTGATTACCAAACATAATTTCAAATTGTGAGGGTGTAATTTATTTTTGGGGGTATAATGTAACACCCTGATATTTTAAAAGAATACTATGTTCGATAGCGTATATAACATGCAACATCAAACTTAAATGAACCACAAAATATTATTATTTAAATATGATCATTATAACCTATCCATCGAATTTATGGGTATAAATATTATTAACTAAATTATGAAATATATATAAAGGACCTACTCAATAAAAATTCATTGATTAATAAGTACACAATTTTCAGCAAAGTTATTTTATGCTTCAGAAATATGTTGTCTTCAAAAAATGATTTTTATTTCTTATTGAGTAAATATTAAAATAAATTTCTTCTATATATTTTATTTTATAATAAGATCATAATTTTTTTAATTTTTTATATAAAAATTATCCTTTGGTGAAATTTTTATATTTTTTGAAAATTTTGATTTTTGAATGAATAGTGAAAAATTTTGATTTTCATTGAAAAATGTATTTTTATTTAAAGAATTGAAAAACTTACATTTGAAAAAAAATGGTTTAAAAAGAAAAATTATTTCTCTTATATTATTAATAATCCAATTAATTTCATTATAGTCAATTTTATGATCGAACTTGGTATTAATTTTGTTTATACATAAAGAGGCATTTTTTCTAAAAAACTATTTTCATCGCATTTTGCAGGTTTAATTTTAAAATAAATTATGATAATTTTGTGTTTCATATATTGAAAATGGATTTTATATTTGGAATCAGTAGGTTCAAATTTTTTCTATAGGCCTCTTTTATTTTTTTCCATTTTGAATAATAACTTTAGTAAATTTTGTTACCACGTTAAAGGGTAAATCATGTAATTATGGTTAAATATAATATGATAAGGACTATAAAATGACCCTAACACTTGAATTAATTTTATTGTATGATTCCATTTTGTCCATAATCATCCAATATTCAGTTATATGACATTTTGTTTCCATTTGGATGTAATTATGATCTTTATAATATTTTATGTAAAGAAAAGTAAAAAATGTCACACTCTTGGTTTTAATAACTATAATATTTTTAACATGGGAATAACCAGAGTATATGTTCGGTTATAAATATTTTTTTGAAATATAAATTATTTATCTTCATCATGGTAATTTATTAACTTAAATGCTTACAAAATATTCACGCAGTTATTATTCAATTAATGGAAAAATAAAATAAATGATATTAGAAATATTAAAAGTGATATAATTTGAATGAGTCAATGTGTCTCACAAATTTTATCAATATATATGACATATTAGTGTAGTGTGAAGTTATTATATTTTAATTCCCTATTTTTATTGATTTATTTAAATTCAAATTAAATGAATAGTGTCGAAATGATGTTAATAATATTTTATAATTAATAATATTTTATTAAATTATTTAAAATTAATTAAAATATTATATTCTAAAAATGAATAATATATGGATGTAAACATAAATCATGGTCCATTTATGGGTCATTTTTCAGTTTATAGTAACATTATTAACCCTTAATGTGTAGAAAACTTTAATATTATCGTAATTGTCAAAAGGGTTAAAGGGGGGTTAAAATTAAAAGATAATGATAGAAAAATAATCAAAGCTTTTCAAAATTTTATTAAATGAGAGAATTTATACTTATCTTAAATTATAATATTATAAATTTGGATCCATTTTGACAACTAAATTAATTTATATTAATTTAATATTTTATAAAATTCCAAAAGTACCCCTCACCTCAATTATAAAAGGACACATCTTCCTTCACTTTTTTACACCACATTAAGTGACCTATATTTACCAAGCACTACCCATTCCTCTTATAAACATCCTTATACATGTTCTATATGTGATGAAATTCTCAAAATGCCAACTCTAGAGGCCTTAATAGGATATCCAAAGGAGTACTTCCAAAGAAGAGGTAATCGCCTTAACCAATCACTTTCATTTTTACTTATTTGTTTACCATATATAAATATATTGTATTAATCATAATATGGTAGCATCAGTATCCTTTGTATAATGAAATTTTATCATGATTATGAAACCACTATTATCCATCCTCTTTCTCAACAAATGGGAAGTAAAATTTTCGCTCATGTGTACGTATGGCTTGTCGTCTCTACTTAGCGATACAATTCATTTTTTATCACCATATTTTATGGATGGGAATTATGATGGGTTATATATATATATATTATTTATGAAATAATTATACTTATGAAATTATAATATCATATATACTTTATTACCTTCCAAACTGTTGGGAAACGATAATGTCGCTCGTGCCACTACTACAAAACTGACGTTTAATAGTGCTGGTATTTATCAGTGCTAGAAAAAAATGCTGATAAATGGCATCTTTATCAGCACTTTAATTTTAGAACTAATAAATGAGACCCTTTATTAGTACTTTTTTTAGTGCTGGTAAAGGGTGCCCTTTATGAGCACAACATTTGTAGCGCTCATAAAAAATCCTTTATTGTTTCTTTTTTAGCGCTGATAAAGATCTGAATAAATAAAATGAAATAATTAAATAAAAAATAAAAAATGGTTTTATTAAAAAAATATTAAAAATTTTATTAATTAAATAATTACTGATAAAAATAAATAAATTGATATTACTATATTTAAATTATAAATACTAACAAATAGTATGTATTAAATTTATTGATATGTGTAAAATGAAAATTAAACAAATTAAAAATAAAAATAATTAAATTAAAAAAATATTAAACATTTTATTAATTAGATGATTATTGATAATGTTAATAAATAGTATATATAAAATATATAGATATATATTAATGTATATAAATATGATTTATATAATACAAAATATTATTTATGCTTTACATTAAATAGTAATATATTTAGTGAATAATAGTTTATTATTAAAAATTAATATAAATTAAAAATGATGACTAATTTCATTCAGTAATGGACATAATTAAATGTCATTTTATTTTTCAATTTATAATCAAATATATTATATTGATTTCACATATACATAATTAATGAATTTTTATATACATATGCACACACACAAATAGTTTTTTTGGAATTTAATCAATTTATATTATTTATTTTATATATATTTATTTAATATGTTTTAATATTTTTAATATATGTATTCATCATTATTTCAATATATATCCATTTTTTTAATGATTTATATTAATCAAACTTATCTAAATTTTCAATATTGTACTCATTTAATTAATCAATTGTACTCATTTTTAACATGCACGAACGTAAGATAAAATATTCATTAGTATTGTTAAAAATACATTTTTTTTAAAAATATTTATAAATAAATAAAATTATAAAGGTATATTTACTTTTTTGTACATTTATTATTATAAATAAATAAATGATATTTGTTTAAAGAGTACTAATATAATTATAAAAAAAATAATTATAAAATTATAATAAAGTTATTTAAATAATGAATATATTTACTATGTTTTTATCTACATAATTATATAAATATATATAATGATATAAATATCATTTTTTTAAAAATTATTTATATAATTATAAATAAATAATTATATATTAAAATAATTATAAAATTATTATTTTATAAAAACATGAATTATAAGTATTATAATTATATATAATAATTATGATTTTTTTAAAAAGTGTTAATTTTTTTAAAAAGTATTATAAGTATTTATCAACACTTTTCTTTAGCACTGATAAAGATTCATTTTATTAGTGATTTTTTTTTGAAGTGCTAATAAAAGTGTCATCGTCCTTTTTAAGAACCCTAACCATCGCGAACCAGTTCACGTTATATGAACCTCTCTACTAAAGTGACCTGCTATCAGCTCTCCTCATTGTCGAATCCAATCTTGAATGTAGGCTAGAATCAAGGCTCCAACTATTCCAAGGCTCGAATCCAAGTCTCGAGCGATTCAAGGGTTGAACGCAACCACGACATGAATGAAATCTAGGTTTTTCAATATCTCTAATTTTCCTCAGTTATCCACTGAACCTTATCATCCCACATTCGTGTATCCTAACAAGTCTTGTTGCACTATACTATAATAAAAAAAACCCAAATTCATTGTTTTTTAGATATATTGAAGTATCCTCTTCCCCGATATCATGTGGGTCTCCTTGGGACAATATTTGTACTATGTGACTTGAAATATATCAAACCCAATGTTGGGTCATGTTGTTGTGAGGTATAATAGGCTCCCAATACCTATATTCCATGACATTTGCCTCTTTGAAATTGTCAACTTCTGAAAAATTCGTCCATATAGCGGTCGGTATTGTCACTGGTTTGGAATATTAAATTACAAATCAGTTGGATGATGAAATTTCTCACATCATTGGGATCTTATAAAAATGTTTTTCATCAATTGGATGAACATTATATATGTTTGATTTGTTGTCTTATTTATTTAACTACTTCTTGTAAAAATATAATGTTTTCAGTTTTTATTTTTGAAATATTTCAATTTTAATTTAAATAATTTGACTTAAATGCTATAAAAAGAAAAATAAAAGAGGTTTAAGGTTCTATAATACTTGGACTATATTACACCGGATAAAAACTGATTTTGAGATAAAATTTAATTGATATTTTGATTTTTGGTTGTTGAAATATAGTAAGAAAATAAACAATTATAATGATTCATTTTCTATGAAATACCCGAGCATCATGGTGTTTTAAGAAACAAAATAATGATTCATTATGTGGTGTTGAAGAAGAGTACATTGTTGATAGAATTTATTGTTATCAATCCTTTAAGATTGATCAAAAGTTTTATAAATTTGATATTTTCTTTGAAAAGTAACTTATTTAATGAGAAAAGTTTTCTATTATTTAAATTTTAAAGAATATTTTAAATCATTCGAGAATAAATCTTATACCACTAGATTTAAATAATTTTGATAAAATAAAATATTAACATTGATTTATTTAAATTTAATAAATAAGTTTTAATAGAATCTATTTTGATAAAATATAAATTATTTTTCATGGATAAAATAATTACAACTTTAGAATCCCACTTCATGTCAAGATTATTAGTTTGGATTTATTAATTTAATGACATGATATTTTCACTATTTATTCTTAATTATATTGAATTTTATGGTTTACTAACATAAACTTAAATCCATTTGTTATGTCATTATGGTAATATGATTCCATGCAGATGTGACCATCTCAATTACTTGACATAAAAAAAATGTTTCATTACAATACATTACTATAACCTTTTATGTTAAGTTTTTTACGGAATTAGGGAAAAAATTAACTACAAAACTCATGTATTTTAAAACTAATGGACATTTTTTGGAACAATATATGCAACAAATTGATCCATAAGAAGACTTCATTATTATTATTTAGATGAAGCTCCTCAACCTCTCCAAATGATTTATCCTCTACTTGGGAAAAATGATTTTTTTTGTAGATTCTTACTACTTTGAGTTTTCACTGAAACTTTCCGATCACCAATGACATTTTATTCATTGATTTCTGCCTTGCTTGTATTTGTTACAGTTGATAAAAATATAGCCATCTTTGAAATTATAACCCACTCATTAATACTTCTTAAAAATAACTTCATTTCTTCCATCACACGTATAATAAACACTATGTATGTTTTACTTTAATCCATCTAAAAATATATCATTATTTAACATTTATTTTTGGTTCCACCCTTAGGAATCTGTGATTACCATCCATGTAATTCTCACAAATGGGAGACATTCACCTTTGATAATGAATATCTTATGTGTATTTATTTATTTATTATAAAAAATGAATATTTTATAAACCCAATAGGATATATTTACTTTATTTCGGATGATTCAAAGCTTCAATTCAATGTATCTTACTTTCTCCTCATCCTCCTCACTCATTTATTGATTGTTTGGCGAGATCTATTTGTGTTTTTTATTATGATTCTTACTTTAACGTCGGCATATCCCTATGGTCAATAATGTTTTCATAGTAAAATCATTATCCATGGAATTAATGTATTATTTCATATTTAGGTTTAATTTATTTCTTTTCAGTATTACTCATATAATAATTGTTTTCATATACAAGTAGATTCTTTTGTTTGAGCCTGCAACTGAGATAATGACAACACGGAAATGTGTCAATAATGCATACAAAAATCAGAAAAAGGTGAATTCCTACTACTCATTTAATTAATTTTGTTATCATTTTATCTACTATTTGTAATTTAATTTCCTTATAATTTTTATCTAATACTTATTGATTTTTTTTCACAAATCTTTTGGGAAGTCATATTTTTATTTCAATTATCCGCAACAAGACATAAAAAGGGAAAATGATTCTTTCTTCCAATGTTACCACTCTTTATATTTTCATTGACTTTTTTTGTCGAACTTTCAAAAATGCATATTGATTATATGTTCTTATCCAAATAACCTTTCTCATTGTTTAAAGTCTCTGCTCTTCTGACATTCAACAATGAGAAAAGTTTTCCCTCTAAGAACATCAAGTCAATATGCAGTGTTGGCAGTTCAACATAGAAATACAATAGAAACATGTTAACATTGGAAGTTAAGATTTTTCTGAGACTTTAGGTTGTTTAGAAATCATACACACCTCAATCTGACACATAGTGTGACCGATAAGACTCCTCATGCTTCTTTTTATTTAAAATTGACATTATTTTTAGTAAAAAGGACAACTAACATAATCAAAACTAACCAAACATATTCTAGTTGTTTTGATACTTTATGTAAATGATCCATAAGTCATTTGATACATGTAGTAATCATCTTAACCTCAATTTGATGCATGGTGTGACCATTATGACTCAATGTGTCCGTTATCAGTTTAAAATTGAAAGTTTAGTTCAAAAAATGTCACTCACTGAAAACAAAGAAAATGTGGTCATATTTTCTTGATAATTTAGGACATCAATTAATAAGTCATTTGTGATGTTTAGGAATCATTCTCACATCAAAATGATGCAAAATCTGATTAGTATAGGTCAAAGTGTATGTTTCTAGTTTAAAATAGCATTTTAGTAAAAAAACAAGTGACGTACTCAAAATAAAACAAACACATTAGAATTGTTTTAATACTTAAGTACAACAATACATAATTCATTTAGGGCATGAAATAATCAGTCATACCTCAATATGATGCATGGTGTGATTGGTATGACTCCAAGTGCGTCTTTTTATTTAAAAATGAAATCAATTTTAATAAAAAGGACAACTGACCTACTCAAAACTGAGAAAACACATTTAGGTTTTTTTGATACATTATGGAAACAATCCATAAGTCATTTGAGATAAGTAGGAATTAGTTTTATCTCAATCGGATGCATGGTGTGATTGGTATGACTCAAAGTGCATCTTTTTATTTAAAAATGTCATAAATTTTAATAAAAAGGGCAACTAACCTACTCAAAACTGAGAAAACACATTCATATTGTTTTGATACTTTAGGGAAATGATTTATAACTAATTTGAGACGTTTAGGAATCATTTATACCTCAATATAAAACACGGTGTGACCGTTATGACTCTAAGTGCATCTTTTTATTTAAAAATGACATCAATTTTAATAAAATGGACAATTGACCTACTCAAAATAGAGAAAACACATTCCGATTGTTTTGATACTTTAGGGAAATGGTCTATATGTCATTTATGATGTGGAGGAATTATATTTACCTCAATATGATGTACGGTGTGACCATTATGACTCTAAGTGTGTCTTTTTATTTAAAAATTACATCAATTTTAATAAGAAGGACAACTGACCTACTCAAAACTAAGAAAACTCATTCAGATTGTTTTGATACCTTAGGAAAATGATCCACAAGTCATTTTTGGATGTGTAGGAATCATATTAACCTCAATCTGATACACAATGTGTATGGTATGACTCAATGTGTTCGTTATCAGTTTAAAATCAATATTTTAGTTCAAAAAGTGTCACTCATTGAAAACGAAGAAAACACACTCAGATTGTCCTTATAATTTAACAAAATGATTCATAAGTCCTTTGTAACATGTAGGAATCAGTATCACATCAAAATGACACATGATATGACCGATATGAGTCAAAGTGTGTGTTTCTAGTTTAAAATGAAATTTTAGTAAAAAAGACAATTGTTTTACTCAAAACTGAGAAAAAACATTTGGATTGTTTTGATACTTTAAGAAAATGATCCATAATTCATTTTAGACATGTAAGAATTAGTTTCACATCAATTTGATGCATGGTGTGACTGGTATAACTCCAAGTGTGTTGTTTCAATATGTAATTACCAGTTTAGTTTAAAACATGTGTCGCATCACCAAATCTGCGTAAATGATACTAGATTGTTTTCTCTTCATTTAAATTTTGTATTCATGATTTATTTTTCTGATTTCATGTGTTTTTGGTGTTGTGGTGTTCTATTATAGCACATTGCAGTATGAATCTTTATTAGAGCACTAATAAAGGGTCCTTTATCAGTGCTTTTTTAGAGCTGATAAAAGACTCGAGATTTTAATCTCGCTCTAGTAGTCATCGCTTCACTAGCATTGATAAAGGCCATTTTTATCACTATTAAAGGCTTATTCTGTAGTAGTCTATGTACGTGTGGACTACCACCTTCACAAAACAATTTAATTCATTTTTAATTTCTATTTCACTTGAAAGGTAATGAGGATGGATTTGATAAATATATATGATTTATATGATATAATAATGATTCTATAAAGGTGAATAATTATCTACCTTTCTTTCATTCCATCCATCTAAAAGCGAGTACAACATTCATGTGTACATACGACTTATTGTCTCCATGAATGGTGTAATTCATTTTTATATCTCTAACTTTTATGGATTACTATAAATATATATATAATTAATATATATGATATTTATATCATTATTAACTTTTTATGGATGTTGGAACCTTGATCATAATACAAAGACTAAAACTAAGGAACCAAAACATACATAAAAAACTAAGCAATTATTACCCGAAAAAAATAATGTTAACCACAAATTGTTAATAAATGGGTGATAAAAGATTATAAATCATATATGATTTGATATATAGGAGGTTTGGATACATACTAAGGAATTCAAACCTAAGGTTAGATTTTCTAAACTCACTTTTACTTTCATGAGGCATATGTTGTATTCACCGCTTATTTATTTTTTGTGGTACATATAATTCCCATTTGATATGTTAAATCACGAATCCATATATATTCATGGTATTTAAATTTTCATTTGAATTTATTTATTTTTTTGGGATTATGATGGAAAAGTTACCAAAGTGGTAAAGACTTTATGTTACAATCTCTTTTATTTATTGGATTATTTATGTTCAATTTTCCTTAGGGGAATCATACACTCTTATTTTTTTGAACCACATATCTTTTATCACCCTCTGGTTATAAATATTTTTTACATTTTTATTTTCCATTTCATCCCCTATTGATTAAATAAACTTCAAGAATTTTGTTTTTTAAGTGATATTGATCTCATATCTTCTTTTAGATCGGTAATATTTCTCTCCATATCCTTGTTTTTTAAATGTTTTCAAAAATGTTCTTTTTTAAACATAAATGAATTACTAAAGATATTTTACATGATCTTGGAAATTCCTTTAAAAAAATTTAAAATAAAATTTATTAACATTTTCCAAATGGGTCACTTTTGACTCTCTTTACAAAATGTTTGAACAGAATGTTTATTTTTAAAATTTACAACCTGAATTGATTTTCCAACCATCATGACCGTATTTTCTTTGAATCATCCTTATAATATTTCAAGGTAATTTTGAAAGAAAAGTATTTTCACAGTATTTTGTAAATTTTTAGTTTTTAATAGTGATTTTCAATGTGAAAATATTATTTTCCTCAATAATGTTTTTATTGATCTTTTAATGGAATTCCCATTCATCAACATCAATAACCCTTGATTTTACTTATGCTCCACTAGGGATATTTTGTAATGATATCATCCTTATTCTTTCTCTGGATGGTTTATAATCTATTTGACTACAGAAATATTAACATTTCATATGATTGTTTTCTAATATGAATGTTTAGGTTTACTATGTATTGAATTTTTATTCACCCATTTCATGTGATGAATGAATTGGACTTAATACATGACGGGTGGGGCCTATAATTACATAGCCCATCAATGCATCGGTTGGTCTCATGAGACAAACTAGCTTGAGCATTTGGCTGAGGCCTTACCCATTTATATAGGATATCTTGGCATGATCCCTTGACGGTATATATGTTTTGTCATGAGGCATAAACGGTATGAATGACTCTACACGAGGCCTCAATGGTATGTTTCAGATGTCCGATATTATGCATTCCAACATTATGAAATTAGTTATTGATGTTCATGTGATTATTTGGAATAGTTTTTATATCCATGGATAAGTTTTTAGCTCATGTGATTATTTATATGTCATTATTTGATTAAAATTTATGTCCTTCCATATTATTCATGTCTTATTTAGCTTTTGATATATGCATACCCTTACAGAGAAATTGAGCTCACATATTTCTTATGTTTCATTTCCCCAGGATGCTAGGAAATGTTTTATGATTAACTTGTAGGGATATTATTTAGTGAATAAAGATGATCCCAAAGAAAATATTATGTTGTATTTTATGTTTTCCAATGTAATTTGGTATTTCAAGTATGTATCTATTTTATCAATACTACTAAACTATCTGATCCTTTGAGATGTGATTTATTTTATCTATTACCAATGTAATAAAGTAACCACAGACACTAGGATACTAGCATTGAGGTATTTACATATTTTACATGAGAGGTTAATATAATAGTTTCAGAAATTATCATGTTATTATAATAAAAGGATATATCTATTAATTATTCATTCATGTGTGTTGCAATTTACTTTTCATGAACAATTGAATGATAATATCCACTCAAAGTAAGACATTGAGTTTTCCTTAATCAATTATCATCACAAAGTATAATGGGTTGTGATGATATGTTAATATTAGCATAAATAAAATATTATACTCATAGTAAGAAGTTGTATATGAGATATGAAGAATAAATTTATGAGTTAATAAGTAGATAATTATTACTTGGATTAACCTTCCAAAGTACATTGTATGGAATGTCATACAGTCATTGATATAGTTAGGGGTGTATGCTTATTATAAATCCTTCTTATCTAAGGTTGGAAACTTACCCAACATGAGAACCTTCATACATTGATACCTTACTAATTAAATTCATTAAGACTTAGCTAATCAAGAGGTAGTTGGGTATGTTGCTAATCATTTATCAGTTGGAGGACACCTAAAATAGGATTTTTTAACTTATATGACAAGTAAATAAAATTTTCTCTTGATTTAATTTGACTAAGGAAATGTATTTTCATTTCTATTTGAGTCAAATATGATGTGTTTAAATTCTTGGATGAGGGATATGTGATATACTCATCTGTTAGATGAATTCCATGTGATATATTCATCAACTTAGCTAAACTATTTCATTAAATCAAGAAAATATGATATGTACTATACTATATTGACATTATTTTGTGTCTATTGGTCACTCAATATCATGGAAACAGAGATTATATAGGTATAAATATGATGTATCTAATGCATCTTGTGGTGGAAATGTTCATATAGATATATGAGTATGTTTGATGGAGATCATGCTAGATCCCTTTGTAGATTGGGCAGCATTGATGCTAAGATAGAGGCTGATCTTTGCTTACTTCTATGAAATATGGATTATATTTTTTGGTAATTCTACTAAGTCCCATATAATTACATAGTTAGAACTTTGGATAAGGATTAAGTTTTGGAAAAAGTGTTTGTTCCAAAATGAAGAGAGCTTGATAAACTACATCCAAAAGAGTTTGGATGGATTCACAAGGAGTTGTAAAGTTTGGAACAAAATCCTAATAATATTTTAGTGCAAGTGGGATATTTTTGTATGTGCACATAAAATACATGTATGTAATATATACACATGTGATGCATAGAATATGTAAATGATATGTATTAAATATACATGCATATGATACATGTAATATACATTCTTTTGATTCTTGTATACTCATATTGTTGCATGTAGTATACCGGGATATGATGTCTGTATAATTGTGATACATCTTTTTTATGGAACAACCACCTCACTCCCTCTCAGTTTTATTTGTTTAGAAATCCATGAGATGGATTAGAAATTGCTCAAACATCTTTATTGAAGTGTTCAATGAATGCGAAGTGATGTAAGATAATATTGTCGACCTTCCACATTCATTGAAGAGAGTCGGGAACTACTTATTTAAAGAGAATGAGTTTTATTAATTAGTGTGGGGTTTTCACAAGATTTAAATGCTATTAACAATAATTGGTTTTATGAAAAACTTATATAATCCCTCTTCCTTCTCATAGCACCATTTTATCACATAGTGAAGACGTTAACACCCTTTGTGCATACGAGAATCTTCACGAATCATTTGTGGATCCCTTCTGTTGGTGGATAACCTATGAAGGTAGTAAACATTATTTGTTGCTCCTTTGATCATCATCAATCCATATACTACTGAAGAGGATGATGGAATCTACTGTAAAGGTGGTACAAGTATGCTATGTTGTTATTATGTTTTTCCCGAGTGTGTTATGGCATGTGTTTGGGTTTTCTTCCACTGATCAGGATCATTAGATGATCTTATCATTCCCATCACAGGATACGTTGGATTCCTATTTGAGGTTCAAACTCGATACATTGATGCATATCTTAGGTCTCCTACTAGGTGTAACCCCGAACATTTCCCATATTCCTTCCTTGTCTAGTTATAAACAAACAGAGAGGTAGACAACTATATCTTGTGCCTCCTACTAAGTGTAGGCCCCAACCATTCTGATCTTCCCTTCTCAACTAGTTACCAACAAATAGGGGGTGTAAACCAAATTTTAGGCCTCCTACTAGATATAATCCCCAACCTTTACAGTCTTCCTTCCACATATAGTTTTCATTAGATAGGGGGTAGATATCCATATATAAGCCTCCTACTAGTTGTAAGCCTTGACCCTTCCAGTCTTCCATATTAAGTTACCAAAAGATAAGATGTGGACATCTATATCTTGGTCCTCCTACCAGGTAAAATCCCCAACCATTCTAGTCCCACTTCTATATCTAGTTACCAATAATAATGAGGGGGTATCCATATATTGGCTTCCTTCTAGGTGTAATCCCTAACCATACCCTCTCTTATCTACTTACCAACTGATATGGTCATCCAGTAAAGACCTCTTATGTATAAGTCCCACAATAACCTTTTTTAGGTACCTTTAACCTAGTATTCCACTCCGCATGACTTTAAACTACTTGAAAGTCATCCTAGATGCACAAACATAAAAGGAACTTACCTGGGTCTTGGTTGCACGACCTCAAAAGGCACCATATTGGTCCTTGTCACATGACCTTAAAAGGTATGATGTGTCTCGTCAAAAGACACTGAACTACATAGGTTTTGATTACATTCATAGGGGTATGCAAGAAGCCCCTATCATGGGTCTGATCCCAACTCTAAAACACTTACTGACTCCATGGATTGTGATAAATTCCAAAGTTCCCAGTTGTGTGACATTAAACCACAGTGTATTCACCAATTAAAAGAAAGATAAAGAACCATTAATAAATATGGATGTTCATATCGACTCATAGGTTTGATTGATAACTTGCACGATGGTAACTACTTTCAAACTGGGATTTGGGAAGGATTGATGAACATATATTAAATCTATAAGAGAGTCCTGGAGTAAGCAATAATTTTCTCCAAAAGGGTGAGATGAGTCCAACTTCTCATCTTCTCGTATAATGAAGACCCAAAACATTGCTGGTAAAGTCCCAACGATTGTCTACCTTTGGAAATCAAGTTAGCACATACTCAAAACATCACAGGCGCAACATCACATAATAAATAATGGTATTAACTTTTACTTTGGATTTATTTGATTTTTAGTTATGAGATGATGAATGTGGAGTCTGGAAAACAATTTGATGAGATTAGCTGTGGGATTATTTAATAAATTATTTATGGTGTAGACATATATTGAAATTTTTTTAGTTTGTGTGTGACATATTGGTAAACAATCCATAATACTACATGAAGAATCTGGGTTCAAACCTAAGTGGAGGTGATTCAATGTGGTACTGTAGCAGTACTGTAGTACAGCAGCAGTGCAAGTACTGCAGTAGGTACTATAACAGAGGTACTATAACAACAATATTATTCATCCAAAATGGGCTTTTGGGCCATGTATTTGGGTTTTCATGCCACTGATGCCTGTGGGCCTTCATAGGTCTCTAGGCCACTGGGTCTCCAAGTTATCCTCGACCTTTGGGAATTCACTGGAGCAAGTTCTCACTGGTTGCTTCTATGTATGCCTTCAAACTATGGTTTGGGCCTTCTGTCCTTGTATCCTCTAAATGCCTCTGAGAATTTGGTTCAATTAAGGGTTCTCACTCAACCTAGTTAAAAATATGGATTATGATAAATAAATAAATTAATAATTTGGTCCAGTGTAAAAAACCTAAGTTGAATTTTCAAATTATAGTTGATTTTTTAAAAAATATTAGGTATGGATTAATTGTAAATTTTTTTAAGAAATATTTATCTATAGAGACTATCATAAAACGGTTGATATAGCCTCCCACCAGATGACCTATAGTGATCGTCATGTGGCGGTCACTATTGGTTATAGTGACAGGCCAAAAACGACTATTTTATCATGGTCGCTAGACAGCTACTACAATCCATTAGGGACACCCAAAAGTGGTCTCCAATGGGTGTTTTTGTAGTAGTGAATTACAAAGGCTCATTGAGATTGGAAATAAATTTTCAAGGGGTGACTAATATTGAAAATAAAATTACCAAGTTGGAGTATAATTGAAAAATTCATTCCCACTACACTCAAAAACAATTTATTATTAAATATCATGTTCCAAAATAACAATTAATTGTTATTTAAATAATAAATTCACTAAAGAAAAAATTGATTAATAAAATTAATAAAATTAAAATTAAAAAATCTAAAAAATTATAATATTAATATTTTCACTAATATGTTATTTAGTAAATTGATATCTCAATTATATATATATATATATATATATATATATATATATATAACAACATTAAATATGTAATAATAAATAGTAAAAGTATTGAATAAATGGTAATTGTCAATGACACCGCCTGAATTTTATACACATTGACAAAAATATCTGTGATAATTTATTTACGGCCATTCTAGATGCTAAGAAATTTTTTAAGGAAAATGTAAATTCATAATGTGATTTTCAAGAAATGGGTATGTATATAACCGAGTGAGGGGAAAAAGTCATACATGTATAATGCAATATATGAAGAGTAAAAATGGGGAAAACGTATTTATTTCCATTTTAATGACGGTCAAGGTTTCTTATGGTTACTGTTCTCTTATTTTGAAGTGTTTAATTTCAAAAAAAAAAAAAATACATTAGAAGTTTTTAAAGGGTCATGGTAATCATATTTCAATTGGCTAAATGTGAGTAAATTGGATGTGAAGAATGTTTATAAACTGGAGATTTTTTTTAAACTATATTTGCATAAATTGAATTTGAAGAATGTTTATAAACTGAAGAATGAGTAAAAACTGAATGTGTGTATGTAATGAATGTATCTATAAAATGAATTTATATATAAACTAAATGTTGGTATTAAGAACATGGAAAAAATTCTACCAGGAGACCGCATCCATCATTTTCCCAATTTTCAGCATCCACCTAGTTTAGGTCATAAAAAATAATAAATTTATCATATGATTATATAATGGAATATGAAAAAGGAATTTTGTACCATATTATGCCAATAGGGGTTCAAACACTATAAAACACAAAATGAATGTTGCATAGTAGGGTTTGTGAAAACAAAAATGTTGAATCTTAAAACATCAAACGAAAAATCGATTAATCAATGAGAAGGATAAATTGAGGCTTGTAATCGATATGTCTAATTGTGAATTTGTAATTAACTTTTATTTTTTGTTAATTTAAATTATTTTTATTTAATATATTGTTTTGTTGAGAATCTGTTTTATCGCTGGATATGTAGAATTGTCCATCTGATCTCCGTCGTCCACCTCTCCTACACAAGTGACTCCTCTCCTCGATCTAGGATCCTCCTTGATGGCTCCTCCAGTGGCGCGTCGGCCTCTTGCCGATCAAGAAGGCAGCCATGCCGGTATTTAGGAGTAAGAGGATTCGAAGGAGTAAACCCAAGAAAAATAAGGCAGCAGCCCCTTTTTTAGGCACTAAGTAGAAGCCAAGGGAGAGCGGCGACGCCGCGAGGGATTGGGGCTCTCCTTGTTTTGAGGTTCCAGGTTTGGCACCTGGTTCTTTAGCCACCGCGATCTGTCTCTGGTGGAACGGCTCAGGAGGTTGTGGAGCTCGGCAGATCAGAGGTGCTTGGTTCGATTCCGGGGTAGTCATCTTCTATGGTTGGTCTATGGTCGGCAATCCCCAGATCTAGCACGGCTCAGGTTGAATTGCAAATAGGCAGTGCAGATCTTGGATTCCGGATACCATGGGCTCGACGTCTATCGAACAGTAGCAAAGCGGTGCTCAGGTATGGGCGTCGAAGTTAGGGCAGCATTGGACCTGGATGAGGAAATATTTGGAGGATGAGGTGGGATCGACGACAACGACGACTATGGATAGCATCAAGCACAAAGGATCACAACAAGGTGATATCGAGCCCCTGGTAAGGGGGGTCTCGATTCTGTTTCCGGTTTCTTGTCGGTTGTTTTTTTCTTTCGATTCTTGTATGTGTTGTTTCATTTCTACTATGTAGCGTGTGTCATTTGTGTCCATCCAAATTGGAGGAACACATCCCCTCCTGGACTCGACTTGGTCACGAGTTCCTAGAGTAAACAGATCCTCATTCGTGGACTGTTTCCTTAGCCTTGTGCTGCCCTTTTTCTTTACCTCCTTGTATTCCTTCATTTTTACATAGTGAAACCCCCCTGATGATTCTGCTCCGTACACGTAGGCCGGCCAAAGCATGAAAATTCTGTGTCCCTTTTATTGCTTTCTTTCAGCATTCAATTTGATCTTCAATCGCTGAATGTCGCTATTTCTTGTGTAAATTATAGAAGCTATTTGAGCCTTATTTTGGCCTGGTTATATCATTGATGCTGCTTCTTGTTGCCATCAATTCTGGAAATATATTTGATTCTAGAATTTTTTTTCTCATTTGTATGGTTTCGTTTTATTGAATCAATGTGTACAGATTATGTTTTCTGTTTAATGAGAATTACATTGCACGCTTTGAATGTTTTAATTTCCACTGCATGTGTGTCTGTCTAGTGTGTGTGATTTGTTCCCTGATTGAATTCATATGATTTTTTTATTTGATATTATGGAATTGCAAGTCGAACATTATTTGTTTATCAATTTACATATAAGAAATTGAATATGAACATTCTTTTTATGTTTTCGATTTTAATGAATCAAAACACACAATAGATCATGAGTTATTACGTGGGGACCGTTTCTCATGTAGGGGTGCTCCCCGCAACACTAATAATGTGTATTAAGGAGTGAGAAAACAACAGTAGGAAAATTGATTATTGATAAGATGATGATACTTTGTTCACCCATCAAACATACATTACATTTTGGTTAAAAAATAATTATAGGGTCTGAATGGTTGTTTGGTACAACTCCTTCCACATCCATAATTTTCTAAGTTTCTGGTAGCCACTTGGCCATAAAAAAATCAAAAATTTATTTATGATATAATGGCATATGAAAAAGAAATTTGGTGCCTTATCATGCTAATGGGGGTTTGAACGTTGCAAAATGTAAGATGATTGCTGCGTGGTAGGGTTTGCGGAAAGAAAAATGTTGAATCTGAAAAATAGTGGAAGCAAAATCAATGATTAAAAGAGGAGAATATATTGGGGTTTTCCATCGATATGTTTAATAATGCATATTAGGGATAATATGAGAGGCAGAAGATAAGAAGAGAGGCAGAGGCAAAAATGGGGGTGCGGAAGCGGGTGAGGGGAAGGCAAGGAGAACGACGTGGGGTGACAGGGAAAATCAAGAGGGGGGAAATTGTCTGGGAAGATATATATGGAGAGAGGGAGGTAGAAATGGGGATGAAGAGATGGGTGGGGGTGAGGAGGAGGTTGTGAGGAGATAGGGGAATGCAAGTGCAGAAAAATTTGGGAAACACCAAGAACCACCACGCGCAACTACCCACCTTTGATTCAGACCCAGCGGAGCACTCATACGGAGCAACCAATCCATGCCCATGCTGTGTAGCTAGACGTACGAAGAAGGAACCACGATCTCATCAGGCAGTGGACTAGGGTCGACGGACAATATAAACCCATATTCAATAGTGGATTCGGGGAACACAGGTCTGCATAACAGTATGCAGGACCACATGAACACAGGCGTCATCCAACGGTCGAAGCGGGAACCGATAAAATAGGGAAGATAATTTGGGAACCAATGCTGCGAGGGATTAGGGTTTGGAGGGGACTAATGGAAGATTCATGGAGGTGAGGAGGAGGAAGCAGGGAGGGTAAAAAATCCATGGGAAACGATAGGATAATTGGATATGGGTTGGTGGCGGCGACGGGTAGGCAGAGAGGTAGAAGGGTGAGGCGGAGGTAGAGAAACGGAGGTGGGGAGGTAGGGGGACGCTGCTGTGGGGAGACAAATCTGCTGGTCGATTTGTTAGAAAGGGTAAGGTTGCACATGTTTTTGTATGAAATGAGGGATTGTAGACCGAATTGAGTCCTCTGGACATTGGATAATCACTAAAATTATTCTTTGAAAGGATGATCATTTCAAGAAAACTTTATATTTGATTCGAAGGCTTTCATCAATTTAGGGTTTTTTGGATTGGAAATGTATCCCTTTGAGAAGGGGATGCTTTCACATACTCTTCCCAAATGATGAACTGAAACTGCAAGCATGGGGCTTCGGTATGGTTTTTCTGAAGCCGAGATCCCCGAGAATTTATGGACGGAGTTTCAGCTTCAACCTGTTTGAAGTAAAAAACTCATTTGCACAGGTCTGAGTCAAGATCTTTGGATAGAATTGGATTATGTGGCATCCAGAAATCCTGTTTGATATTGCATCTTCAATTGGTGTATCCGTCAAGATAGACAAAGAAACTGAGAAGGATAGGTATGGATATTTTACTCATGTTTGTGGAGGTGGATCTCAGCCAGACTCTGACTGATAGGGTGGTTCTATAGTTGCTTTTGAGAAGTTGTCGACATTTCGTTCTGAGTGCAAAATAACAAGCCATTCTTTGGACTCTTGTGGAAGGGTCATAGTTTGTTCCTTCAGCCTGAAAAAATGGCCATGATGTTGCTATTTGCAGGAAGAAACAGAAGCCAGATAGTGATGCTTTGGGTTTGAAAGGGGACCATAATATTGTGATCCATCACAGTGGTGATGCTGGGGCTAGTTCATGTGTGCAAGGACCTATGATGAAGTTGGTTGTTCCCTAAAAAACTCAACAGAATCAGGTTGGTGCTCCTCTGTCTAGAAAGTGGCTTGAGGCGGCTTCAACAACAACAGGTACTATTGAAATTAACAAGGCTCGGCAGCCTTGTGGTTTTTCTGTGAAGGATGGTATCTCTTTTAAGGGATCTCTGGCAGCGGGTATGGACAGTCAAATCTGGATGACAATGGTGTGGTTGGTGATGGCTTGGGTGAGGAAGAACTGGATAATCAACCTAGTGATGAAGACTATGCTCAAGAATTGGCTGATGAATTGTTTATACAGGAACAATTAATTACTTCAAGGGCTCGAAGGGGCAAGCAGAGAATGGACGTTGAAGTTCTATCAAAAGTTAAGTTGATCACTCAAGAGCCTTGGAGGGTTGGGTCTGGAGGTGATTGTGCCCACTTCTTCTTGTGGAGGAGCTCATGCTAATACTTTGGGGAATAATACCTCACTGGGAAGGCAGTTGTTGTCGCTTCTAATTCAAGGGTTGGTGAATGACCCTCCCGATACTTACATAAGTGAGCCAGAAATCTCTAAGGTGGCTGCAAGTGCCCCTCCTATGGGATTTGATCCAAATTTGAGTTACCCCAAAGGAGACAGTTTTTCTATTGTTTCTTTGTATGTACACAATTAAGAGGTATCTCTTGGGAACTTGGGAGTAGGATCTCAGAGAATGCTGAAAATATGGTTGATTCTGTTGATGTTGGGTGAAAAGTGTCCAAGAAGGGGTAGGTTGATCATCATTCTACTGCCACATCAAGTCAAGGAGTGTCCACCCTTATGGACGGGGATGGATTTTAGCTAGTCACTTGTAGGAAATTTAGGACCCCTTCACCTCTGTCTAGTCATGATATAATTGAGCAATCTTTTGAACCACATGATCAGTGGGATGATATTGAGGATGCAATGGTCGGTCCAGCTATTGGTGGCACTCTAGAAGGGAAGGTGACTGAGGGTACCCCATCAATCTCTGGTCTCAGTATAAATAAATTCGCATTACTTGAGATCTAAAATAGATCTAATAGTGAGGAATTCTTTCGTGAGGATTTTGGAATGGTTCATGGAACTGGTATCAACCACATAATGAATTGAATTCTCTCTTGTGTAAAGTCTTCCTAGGTAGAGGGGCTTTGGGTCAGACCACCTACTTTCCTAGAAGCTTACCATGACTAAAAAAGTGAATGAGGTTGACTATCTATCAATTCAGGCTTACTCATGTGGAGTTTTCTAATCTCATATAACTCTATTCTTTTACATGATGTGTTCGTGTACCTCATGAATATGATGCATGTGGATATGTATGAATATGTTTGACTTTTATTTTTGGCTAAGTATCACAAACTCGTGGGTTGTGTAAAGAGTTACACATCAATATGGTTTGAATATATTGATTTGGTGGAGGGAATATGATTCCAACCTAAATTATTAGAATCATGCATACATAAAAAGGAATAAAATGAGAAAATATGGGGAGCTTAAATCCCCCTCAAATATTAAGCGTGAGATTTCATTGAAATGTTGAAATATTTGAAATTCATTTACTGTTTCTTTGATCATATTTAATTAATAATGATGATTTATTTTAGATAAAAAAGGTGGCTGCCTATATTTATTGTAACAGTCAAATAATCGAGACTAAAAAAGGATGTAGTTATAGTATACAACCAGAAAGAGTTATGATTCTTGGAGGTTGTACAACTTTGGAATCTATTCAAAGAAAAATTCATTGAATGTTAAAATGGATGACGAATCAAGGGATAGTTTCCATCATATATAGACATCTTCAATTTAATGATAGGTTGTGGAATGTAGCATATCTAATAACTGATGATGGAGAATGGGAACACATATTGTCATTGGTTAAGTATCAATCTGATAATCAAATGATGGAGTTGTATGTCACTATAACTACAATGGAGGTTCTATCGACATTGAAAGTTGTTCCATCACAACTTCATGATACAATGTCATATCATCATGCTATAACACCTTAAGAAGTTTTATCAGCAATGATAGCGGTTCCATCATATCCTCAGGCCATAGTTTCATATCCTCAAGTTTCGATTCCTCATAGAGAAAGTGATGTTTCCATGGATAGTCCTCCATGTACTTTAGATGCGCTGTTCGATAATTTTGAGGATGATGACAATTTAGAATAAGAAGATGATGAGGAAGTTGAAGAAGAAGCATATGTTGAAGAACATTATGTGCCCACTCTTGTGAGGTTCAACCAACCTTGGAACCATCCGCCGCTATTGGCATCATGGTCAACTGAAGGAATGAATCACTTGCCATAATTTGATTGGCCAGTTATTACTTCTAGTACAAAATTTTCAAGAATTATTGGTGGCACAAATTGAGTGTCGGATGAAGGTGTTCTGTATATTGGAAGAGAGTTTGAGAGAAAAGTAGAAATGAAAAATGTGATAAAACAATACCACATTGAAAAACATTACAGTTATGTTGTAGAAGAGTCAAATAGATCTTATTATGTGATCTGGTGTGACAAATATGATTCAAACTGTCAGATGCATTTGTGAGCTATAATTGATAACACTTTTCAGTGTTGGTGCGTCACTGGGCTTACTCCACACACATGTGTGAACCCAAGATTGTCACCAGAAAAATTAATTTTTGAAATTATATATATTATAAATCATAAATGAAATCTAAATTAAATGTGAAACATTAACTCAACATATAAAAATTAATTTAAAATAAAAACAATTTCATAAAAATAGTCAATGAAAAATAATTTTAAAGGAACAAAACATCTTTGTTTTAAAACATAACATTTGTTTCCAAAACCATTTTATTATTTTATGTGAAAATGAGTCCTAACTAGATCTATGTATTTTTACATTATCTTGAGTTGTAGTGATTGGAATTTTATGTCTTATTTTATATGAAATATAATAATTATATATTTATTTTATTCAAAAACTTCAAGGGCCAAATTAATCTCCAGCATATTCGTCTTTTGGACCAAACTTTATGTATGCTTTTTGTTTCAAAAATATTTTCAGTTTAAAATGCATAATAGTTTAATTAAATTATTTAATTATATATTGAGTTAAAAATATCATATTCTAATGAAAATTGTTCCTTTGTATAGACAATATATCTATCGACATTTCATTTAACTAAATGGATGTCTAAACTTGTTGTTTAAGTAGTGTAAAAAATGTCAGAAGTTTATGCAATAGTTTTGGAATTATGGAATTTCCAGAATTCAAAAGCTTTTTTTATTTCAATGATATAACTTTCTATGTATATCAGAATCAAATTATATTTATTGAGTTGTAAATATATGAAGTTTTATTTACATTTTATTCAACTGGATAAAGTTCTATAAACTCCATCAAGATGCCTTAAAAATTGACTGAATTTATGCAACATTTCAATTACTCTTTATGAAGATCTTTTTTATATATTTCATTATTTTTTATGAAATCTGTTGATATACATGTCATATTGAATTTCTTTTTGATCTGATGGGAATATGTTGAAATTTTATACATTTAAGTCTTCAGGACCAATAACTAATTCTATCGTTTAGAGGGGAAAAAATTCTCTAAAGATGGTGTGGAAAGATTTACATGGAGGATAAAACACTATACATCATCTTCTTCCAACTTAGTTAACTGGCTGTTTTTATAAATTGGGAGTCTTAAAATTTAATTTTATATGATATTATTTTAATTAAGATTCATTTTTAATTATATTGTTAACTAATTTATTTTTTCTATTTACACTATTATTAATATTTATTAATGTAGTTATTATAAATATTTAATAACATAGTGACTATTTAGTAATAATGTAATTAATAACATTCAATAATAATGACATAATTAATGATACTTCAAAATAATATAATTCATAAAATATTTCTTAATATGAAATATAACCATAATTTTTTTAAAATGTAAATGTAATGGTTTATAACAATAAAATTTGTGTCATATAAATTAGTTTTTGTTTAATATATTTTTTATTTATATTTGTTTTTCAATAATTTATTATATGTTTAGTCAGTGTGATAAATTTCATTTAGATAATATGTGTACTTTATAATATATATGCTTTGAAAGTCACTTAAATGAAACATAATAATATTGTAAGTATATGACTTTGAAAGTCTATAAATTATAAATTATAAATAAAATATAAATGAAATTTGAATCATTGAAAAAACACAAAAAAAAAACTAATTGAAAATAAAAAAATCAAAAAAACAATTAATGAAAAATAATTTTAAAGGCACAAAACATTTTTGTTTCAAAACATAACATTTGTACGTATAAATATTTTTGAAACTCCTTTTACTACAAGAAATATAATCTACACCAATAGAATAAATGCAAGGATGTGCATTGCAAAGGAATTTGATGTTGTTTAAAGATGCAGTGATACCAAGGCACTACCGAGGAGGAGAACAAAGGCTGCTGCTAATTTGGAAGAAGATGATGAACAATGTTTTATCATTTCATGTAAAGCTAAAAACACAAGCTTTAGAGAATTTTTAGCCCCTCTAAAGGATATAATTAGATATTTGTTCCTGAAGAATTAAATGTAGAAAATTTCAACATATTTCCATAAGATCAAAAAGAAATTCAATTCGACATGTATATCAATAGATATAATAAAAAAAGTAAAATATATAAACTAGAGTTTGAGAAATAGTAATTGAAATGTTGTAGAAATTCAGTTAATTTATAAGGCATATAAATGACATATTTAGACTTTTATGAAGTTGAATGAAATATAGAAAAAAATTGTTATATTTCCAACTCAACAAACAATGTGTGATTCTAATGTATATCGAAAGTGATATCATTGAAATAAAAAAGCTTTTGAATTCTCAAAATTTTAGAATTCCAGAACTATTGCGTAAACTGACATTTTTTACACTACATAAAAAATTAATTCTAACTTTCATTTGATTAAATGAAATGTAGATAAATCTATTTTATATCCAACATAATAAGTTTTTTTGAGAATCCAATCTATATAACTCAAGTTATAGTTAAATAATTAAATAAAACTATTAAGCAGTTTAAACTGAAAATAGTTTTGAAACCAAAAGCATGCAGCAAGTTTGGGAAAAAATACGAACTTGTTGGAGATTAATTTAGTCCTTGACATAGTTTAATAAAATAAATATATACCTCCTATATTTCATATAAAATAGGAATTATAAAATTAGAATCACTACAACTCAAGATATAGTAAAAACACAGAGGGCTAGGGAGAACCCATTTTCACACAAAATAATATGTGGGTTTTGGAAATAGATGTTATGATTTGAAACAATGATGTTTTGTGACTTTAAAACTATTTTTCATCAACTTTTTTATGAAATTATTTTTATTTTCAATTTATTTTTATATGTTTAGTCAATGTTTCAAATTTCATTTATATTGTATTTATACTTTTTAATTTATAGACTTTCAAAGGCATATACTTGTAACATTATTATGTTTCTTTTAAGTGACTTTCAAAGCGCATACATTATAATGTAAACATATTTTATAAATGAAATTTGTCACACTAACTAAACATATAATAAATTATTCAAAAATAAATAGAAATAAAAAAATATAGTAAACAAAAACTAATTTACAAGACACAAACATTAATGTTTAAAACCATTACATTTACACTTTAAAAAATTTATGCTCATATTTCATATTAAGTATTATATTATAAATTACATTATTATGAAGTATTACTTGGTATGTTATTATTATTTAATGTTATTTATTACATTATTAATAAATATTAATTACATTATAAAATATTTGTAATGATTACATTAATAAATATAAATAATAGTGTAAATAATACTAGTAAATTAGTTAATAATATAATTAAAAAAACCATAATTAAACTAGTAATATAGAAAATATATATTTTTATAGTAATTTTATTATTAACAATTTATTATTATTTTAAATATATTTTAAATTGATTTACAAATAAACATTTATAACTATATTAATATAAATATAAATATAATTATATAAATATTAAAATATATATAAAAATAAATTTTAAATAAATTTATATCTTTTTAAATACATTTAAAAAAATTTAAATATGTATTTATAAATATAATAATAAATATAAATTTATAAATAAATAAATATATATATATTTAAATATATATATTTTTATATATATAAATAATAAAAATATTTATAATTATATGAATATATATATATATATATATATATAATTATTAAATATATTAAATATATATATATATATATTTATTTATATAATTATAAATATATTTAAATAATTGTAAATATGTAATTATAAATATATATTTATAAATAGAATTATAAATATATTTATATATTTATATAATAATATGCATGTCAAATGTATTTATTATTTATATATATTTATATAAATAAATTTATATAGTTATGAATATATTTAAATAATTTTAAATAAATAAATATAAATATAATTATACATATAAATTTACAAGTATAATTATATGTAAATATATAAATATGTATTCATATATATTTTTATAAATATGCTAATAAATAAATATTTCTAAATATGTTTCGTGTTTGGAAACCTCGTAGTCGGGTTCGGAAAGGGTTCAAGTTTTAAAAATATTACATGAACCCGCTCGGATCAATCATAATAATAAAGTAGTCAATAATATAATTAAAAAAAAATAAATCTTAATTAAATTAGTAATATAAAAAATATAATTATAAATAATAATGTTATTATTAATGATTTATTATATGTTTAAAAATATTTTAAATTTATTTATAAACAAATATTGATAACTATATAAATATAGATTTATAATTATATAATTATAAATATATTTATAAATATAATTATAAATAATTTCATATTTTTAAATATATATAATTATAAATATTTTCAAAGAATTGAAATTATTTATTTATAAATATAATAATAAATATATATATTTATATATAATTATTTATATATTAGGGGGTGGGATGTAAGGTGGTGGGAGGGGGTGGGCATAACGGGGGTGGGGTGTGGGGTAAAAGTGCCATTTGATATGGCGTTTTGGGTTTTATCCTAAAAACGCCAGTTCAAATGGTGCTTCACTCACCCATATCCCAAATAAAAAATGACATGATCTTATTTAATATAATAAAAAATAAAAAAACCCCAATGTAAATTTTTCCCGATCAGGAGAGGAAGGGAGGGAATGGTGGATCAGGGTCAACAAAGGAACCAAGATGGGAAATCATGAAATATGGGAGAGACACATGTCGAGGGAAGTTACACAAATAATAAGATATAGATAAGATATAGATATAGATGCAGATTTTCTTTGATGAGGGGGATGCAAGACATTGAAAAGGGGGCTGTTATGGAGATATAACACATCGATGAGGGATTGCAACCAGGCGGGATGTGATGGAGGAGGCATTGGTAACAGAGTTGTGTCAATGGGGTCTGTGATGGATTTGCAACGAAGTCGTGACTGATTTGCAGGGGAAAAATAGCGATAGAGGTGGGATTATGGGATAGATGCGCATGAACAAAAATGTATTTATCCTTTTTATTTTAATTTTTAACTTTATTTTTAATGGTTTTAAGGGAATATCGAACCTGATTTAGAACACGATGTACCCAACCCATGCATTTGTATGGAATAATATTTTAATTATAAATTCACATACACACGCTCATAATTTTGAGTTATTAAAACCATTAGGAATATAAAATTTAGGAATATAAAGAAACTTAAGAGTAAATAATATTTGATACATAAAATAAAATCAAATCACAAATAAATAGTTCAACATGGTAATTGAATTTTGATCGGTCTATTCAATTTTTATTTTTATCCTGCATTGATGTTCATTGAACAACTTAATAAGATCCTTTAAAGTTGAACCATCTATGATGAAACTATTGCTAGAATCAATATTAAATAATGAAAATATAATGGAATATAAAATAATTTTCCTTTTTTTGAAAGTGAGAATAACATGAATTTTAGATGGAAGAAAGCTATAAGTAATTTAGGATTATCATGTACCTAAGAATTGTAAAAACATAGATTATTTATAAATTTAAAATAAAAGTATGTTGAAAGATGTATGAATCAATTAAAGACAAAATAAATCTTTGTGTATGTATAAATTTAATAGAGTGTTTCTATCAAGTGTTTAAATATAGTATGAGAATTAAAATGAAATTTGGAAATTTATTTAGTGAGCATTTCCTGTCTTTTTTCTTTAAGTTGAAACCTCTACTACATTGAGTTCAATTATCGATGTACCTCAAGCTTCTAAGATAAATTGGGTTTAAAAAAAGGAAATTAATTAATTTTTTTAAAATAAAAAGAATCTTTATGATGCTTATGTTGTTCACCATTCACATGGAATGGGGAAATGTGTTCAAAGTAATGAGATAAAAATTTGATAGTAAAAAATATGAGTATACTAATATAGTTTACATAATAGAAAACTATATTAAAATCAAAATACATGTTATATAAAAATAGTTTCATGATTGTATTTAGGTTCATGAAACTATTCAAATACAAAGAAATCCACCTATTGGAATGAGGCATAATTTTTATTAAATTAATCCATAAAGTGGACAATAGAAATTGATCAAATGAAACTTTAAATAATGAAAATTTAAAATTTATAAAAAAATTATTTCATTAATGTATAAAATGTTTACTGTTAGTGATCATAGTAATATTATAAAATTTATACCAGATACAAGTGAAATTTATACAAGATGAAAGTGAATGAGAAAATAGTTTTTAATAATGAAATATTCAGATGTAATTTATTGAAACATGATATAGTAGTGCTATTCATGGTGAGAAATAAATTATAGTGAAAAAATGGAATAACATCATCCTAATACCAAATAAAATACAATAATAAAAAAATATTGGAAAAATTATGTTGTGGTCCAACAGTATGTTATATCCCAAGTTATTCGAATTGTGCAAGTGCACTAGAAATACTAACAGATATGCAGTTAACATATCCAGTGTAGTTGCATAGTCTTTTTTGATTTTTTTTATTCCAATACTAAAAAAATGAAAGAAATAATAGAATAATGTAAAAATGGATCCAAGGAAGTGGTACAAATAATTATTATATCAAGCATAGTTTTATGGTGATATATTACTTATTTCATTGTGGAATAAATGTTGTCAACCAAGGAATACTAGAAATTTGGAACAATTGTAATGGTCCAAACATATGTTATATAAAATACAGTTGAATGTGTATAAGTGAATTTGAAATATAGATATGCAATTAGTATATAAAGTATAATGGAAAGAAGGGACAAAAATAGAAAAAATAACAAAAGATGGTAACAGACAAGGCATAACTGCCCTCATCCTAGAAAAGTCAACGACCTAATTTTTCTCTAATCTTATTATGGATCCTTCATTCCTCCTCACACAAAGAAATCTAATCCACTCATCCTCATCCACATCTGCTTCCATTACCTATGGGGTATCGACATCTCCAACAAGATTTTATTTGTTACAAGAGACTTTCAACATCAGTGATTTTCGAATCCGAACTCCCAACTTTTGATTGAGCCTCAATCGCTGCTTCATCTAAATCTTCCATTTTGGATTCCCCCTTAGTAGTAAATTGATCCAAACTAGGTACTAATAGAGATGATCCATCCATATTGGACTACTGATGATCATGATTTCCCTGTGTATCCAGGTGTGTAACAAGTCCCACCACAAGATCCTGATCTTGTTGTCCTTGTATCACATAAGCATAAGAAGAAACCGCCTCATATGCATGGGATTGTAGTATACATGGAGTATCCATTCCTTGTACTTGGAAGAGTGATGTATCATTAAGATAAGTTACCACCTATTTTCATGTAAGAGTACTGGATGGAGGATCCACCTATAGAGGCAAAACCAAGGTTTCCAAAGCCAAATCACTTGAAGAAATAGGAGTCAAAGACTTTCTAGACATAATATCAGGCTTCGACTTCCAAAATGAGATCATTTATAATCCTTTATAATTCACCATGATCTTAGATGAATATTTTTTTCTTACTCCCCAAAAGAGGTATGTCACAAACAATTGAATTACCAACTAGAGGCTTGTAATGGAAATTGAACTATTCATCCACTTTATGTTTACCCTTTATAGACATTGAGGCATTCATCCTCTCATGGGAAATCCATTGATCATCCAGATTTTGGGATAAAGATTCATCACCCGAGTCCAGTTTTCCTTCTTCCACTATATCCACCCAAGATTTGGTTGACTATTGCTCAGGATGAGCCATATTTTGTACATCTGCAGAGACTTTCTAGTATTGAGAAAAAAACAACATCATCACTTTACTTATGAAAAAATAGTCTCTATTAGAGTAGGAAATCCCAAATGCTTATCATGTTGAAGATTCTAATCAGTCATGGCCACATCTATCTAAACCAACAGAGAAGAGACATCATGCTCTTTGCCAAGAACATACCCTCCCTGTTTTTTATTAGTAATCTCACCTTCATGATTTTCCTCCTATCCATGATAAACATAACAACCTTGATGTAAGGAATGCATATGACAAGACTTCTTGTTGTAATAATTTTCTTCATTCCCATGAGCTGAACAAAAGACACAAACAAGATCTATTATACAGTTCAAAGAATCATGACCCACAATTCTAAAAGTTGAGTAGAACCAAGGCAACCTTTCAAACTCAATTTTCAAATCAAAATCATCAGAATTTGTAGACATAAATACTATATCAACCAGAGTAGAAGATAAATCAACCTCAAGTAAAAATCCTGCATAGTGGTATAATCTGGAAAGTTTTATTTCTTTATCCATTTTAATGGGGATACCTATCACCATTGCGATATCATACAAGATTTTTGGATGCCAAAAAATCCAGTTTAAACTAAATACATTAACCCGTAACTGAACTGAATAATTGATAACCTCAAAAGGATTAAAGTTATAGTCACATTCATGAATGTGTTGTATTCCAGGTTTGAGGAAAATTGACCCAAGTCCCCATGCCTTCATCTTTATCTCTTCTGAGGGGAAAATAATATGGAAGTGTTGGCTATACAAGCTAAGAAATATGAGAGGAATAAATTGGAACACAATGAAACAAAGGATTTTAAGTTTTGTATTTCATGTTTTTTATTCAGACTGTAATTGACAAAAATTTATAGGAATTTACAAAGAAATGAAACCACGAAAATAAATGGAAACATTAAAAAAATAAAACAGCCACATTAAACAAACACACTAAAGAAATGAAACAACCACATTAAACGGACACGTGGGGAAAAATTGTAGGGGAAAATGCGTATAGAGAATACACGCTGCATGGAAAACACAGGCTGCTTGGGAAGAAACCGCATATGCCTTTATGGTTTGCATCTCCAACAATCCCCTTCAAACCAAAATCAGATTCATCCCAAGAATCAATCTGAGTTTTTTTGAATGCATCTGTCAGTAATTCCTTCGTGAAAATATCAGCCACCTATTCCATAGTATGAAAATATTCCAATTTTATCATTTTTTACCTCACATGATCTCTCAGAAAATGGAATCGAGTATCAATATATTTGATTCTTCCATGTTGTATCAGATTTTTGGAAAGTTTAATTGCTGACTTGTTATCCACGTATATCACTGTGGATCCATCCCATGGATGCTTCATCTCCTTCAACAGATTTTTCAACTATATTCCTTCACAAACAGTGGATGATGTCGCCATGTACTCTGCTTCACATGTGGATAAGGAAACCACACTCTGCTTCCTTGACTTCCACGTGAAAGCAGTCAATCTAAGAAAAAATACATACCTAGTGGTGCGTTTTCTTTTATCTTTGTCACCTCCCCAATCACTGTCTAAGTAACCATAGAGATTTTATTCTTCATTGAATGGATAAAACAGACCAAAATTCACCATTCCTTTGAGGTACCTGAGGATTAGTTTTTCTTCTATCCAGTGTGACTCTTTCAGTGCTTCCATGAAGCTACTTAGAAGCCCAACATTTTAGAAAATATATGTCCTTATGATTATGAGATACCATGGGCTTCCAATTATACTTTTTAACAAATTCGAGTCAATGCTTCTTCTTTCTCCATATTTTTTTAGTTTTAATCCTATTGCTACAGGTGTTTTTATAGTGTTTTAGTTGGCCATCTTGGACTTTTCAAGCAACTCCTTGGCATACCTCTTCTGAGATATATAGATGATTCCATGTTGTTGCTTTACTTCTATGCCTAAGAAAAAAGACATGATACATCCATCATTCATCTCAAACTCCTTGAACGTATCCCCCTTAAATTCATCGAACATCATTCGAATATTCCCTATAAATAGAAAATCATCAACATACAAGCATGCAATAAGTATATCGCCACGATCATTCTTCTTGATTTAAATTGCATGCTCATTTGGACATTGGGAGAATCAGTTCTATTGAAGATATTTATTGATACATGCATTACAACCACGTGAAGCTTGCTTCAACCCATTGAGATCTTTACTCTGACGATACAGTTTGTCTTCCTCCCCTTGCATAACAAATCCTTCAGTCTGGTTAACATATACATCTTCTTCAAAAATTTCATTCAGAAACACAGACTTCACATCCAGTTGGTAGATCATCCGACTATGATAAAAAACAAGGGAGATAATTATCCTCACAGTGTCTAGGTGAGAAATAGGAGAAATTTATTCTTCATAGTCCACCACATACGTTTGTTTGTACCCCTTTGCTATGAGCCTTTCCTTGTATTGATTGATCTCACCATCATCATTTCACTTCATCTTGTACACTTATTTAATGCTGATGCTCTTCTGAATATTAGGATGTGTAGTTAGCTCCCATGTGTAATTTTTCTCTATGGAATGAATTTCTTCTTCCATAGTGATTCTCCAACATTCTTCTCCAACGGATTCCTGAAATGTCATAGGTTCATGATTTGCATATAGGAAAAAAAGATTTACCTCTTCAGTTTTCTCATAGATATCACTTAGGATTTTCATTTTTATGGGTTCCATGGGGGAGGATGAGCTCACCAAATTTTGACTTGATGGAGTCCTCTCAAGAGTGATGGAATGTACTCTTAAATTTCTGTGTTCTAATGATGCGCCTAGGGAAGGTGTAGCTGGAGTTTGCTTCTGATGATCATGCCTTTCTTTAGGATCTTCTATTTCAATTGGAATCTCTTTGTTTTATTATTCATCATTCCATTTCCAAGCTTCTTCCTCTCTAAAGACCACATATCTACTCACCACTAATTTATTGGTTAGTGGATTGTAGAGATTATAGGATTTAGACTCTTCACTGTAGCTTATGAACATGAACTTTTTACCATGACCATCAAGATTCCTTCTTCTCACTTCTAGAACTTGAGCATAAGAAACACACCCAATGATTCTTAGGTGTGCTATGCTTGGTTTGTAGTCACTCCATACTTCTTGTGGTGTCATGTTTCTGATGCTATTGGTTGGACATTAATTGAGCAGGTAGGCAGTACATGCCACTGCTTTTTCCCAGAATCTCTTTGGTAGAAATTTCTCCTTCAGCATGGTCCTCTTCGTGTCAAGGATAGTGAACTTATTCCTTTCTACAATTCCATTCTATTGTGGCATGTAGGAAGCAATATATTGTTGCTTGATGCCTTGTTCCCTATAGAAATCTTGAAATGCATTTGAATTGTGTTCTCCACCTCTGTCAGATCTGAGTACTTTGATTCATTGACCAGTTTCAGCATCAACACGAGCATTGAAAATTTTCAAGATAGTAAAAGGATAAGATTTTCCTTTGATTCAATACACCTAGAGTTTCTTGATAAAATCATCAATGACAGTAATAAAACACCTAATACCTCCAAGTGAGGGTGTTTCAAGTGGTATGCAAATATCATTGTGAACCAACTAAAGTGGTTCATTTTATCTTCTGGACATTCCACTGGGAAAAGAGTTCCTTTGTTGCTTGCTGAGTGTACACTCCTCACACACATGATTTGGAACATCAATCGCCGGCAATCCATGAACCATTCTTGATGAGGATAGAAGTTTAAGGCCACTGAAATTTAGATTCCCAAAGTGCAGATTCTATCTTAATGAGTCATTCTTCATGAGTCCCAAGCGACACTCCCCAGCCTTGTGTTAATATGCAGTAAAAACATGTGGTTCTTTTCCATTTGGACTTGAGAAACAAGCCTCCCGTGAGCAACTCTTATAGAAAAAGAAGAGTTTTCCAAGTGTATGACATACCCCTTCTCAAGGAGTTGGCCAAGGCTAATGATATTATTTTTCATGATTGGTACGTAATACACATTAGAAATTTAATTTGACTCACCATTCTTTAGATAGATTTTGATTTTACCTTTTCCAATCACAAGTACCTTTGATGAGTCACCAAATATCACATCACCATGAACTTCTTCTGTGATTTCCTTGAACAATTATTTGTTACCACTCATGTGGTTGCTTACACCCCTATCAAGATGCCACACATCGGGCCACTCACATACCTTTTCTTATGTAAGGAGTGTAAGAGTTGGTGTCCTAGAACCAACTAGTTGTACTTTTATTACATGGATATTTAATGTATTTAAATATTAAACATATTATTACATATTTTTCATTGTTCTGCATGACTATGATGTAATAATGTCTTAGATTATTTTTTGCATTGATAAGTTCATGGAAATTCCCTGCTATGATGAGAAAATTTAAATTCTATAACAATATTATTAAATATAGTTCTATGGTTGGATGACATACTATGATGAGACACATAGAATGCAAACCATCAGGTGTGAGTAATCGTGAGCATATGAGACTTCCTCTCATAAATTTCTCACTTGGTAATCTCCAAGACAGGAGATTATGAGAATAGACCCGTTAGTAGGAATTTCTCATGTTTTGGTTTCATCAAATATTTCTATCTGTGAGTGTGTGTAATGATCCTTGGACATTAAGATTATCATTAATATGTGTCATGATTTGCGCACTTTGATTTACTAACGAAAACCGTCACACAAACAGTTGGTGCGAAGTAGGGTGCATTAGGTGCGTCATGAGTGACATGTTATTAATGGATAAGTCGAGGAATGATTTATACCTTCCATTTATGGAAGTTAATATCCTGGCCCTTTGATTGAAATAGAACCGTCGTGTGAAATTCCATGGCCATGGTTTAACGACGATTTTATTTCAGGTAGTCAAAGAATGACGTATCAAGCATAAAAATTAATGACACTATCATGAAACCCGCTTGATGAGATATTGAGACAAAGGAATTATATTACGCAGTGAGCGTTCGTACGTGGATGCCATTGTTGTGAATTTAAGTTCTTTATCTTGGTTGCATTGACCCGTTGGTAGATAGTACTCTTGGACATTAGGCAAGCTCACCTAATGTCAATGAGAAAGAATCCTAGAGGGTCACACACTAAGTGTTTCTGGTTGTCTCGGTTAAATTATATTTGAATTTAATTAATAAATATTATTATCAAGATAATGGAATAATTTTATTCAAGTTAAAATGATTGCATAAATTAAATAAATATTTATTTATCGGATTGTGGGTAAAATATATTTATTTATTTTATTGAACATTTAATAAATATTTATTTATTATTTTGTAAATAAAATATATATTTAAGTGAATAAATTATTTATTTATTTATTTGGGTGTTCAATAAATGGAAGTGGAGTTCAAGAGGACCAAGACTGGTCTGGTAGTAAAATAATTATTTGCAAGATGATAAATAATTATTTAAATAGCTGGCATAAATTAAAATAACGCTGCTATTATTTTGTGACGCGGACTTTTATTTATAATTCCGTTTTACACAAGTTGGTGCACCATAAATAATGATGCAGTATTATTAATAATTGCATTTGTTTTCTCTAAGGTTATGAATGTATTTAATTCCTGTTATGCAATTAAATATTATAACTGAATCCCCATGTTAATAAATAGACACATATGTCTATTGTGCCATGTACCGAACCGCACACCCGGTGAATTGAGAATTGTTGAGCTAAAAAATTTCTCTCTCGAATCCTTTTCCCTCCCATATCAAGAATGAGAGACATTCTTCAAGGCCGAAGAACAAGCAATCAAGAATGACTAACACAAGACACTCGCTTCACCGTGCTAGCACCTGGAGAATGAGCGGTGTCAATCGGAGGCCATAATAGCACATGTGGATCATCACTAGAGGAATTCTAGTTTGGATCCTTACAATTACAACAAGATAATCCGGAAGGGTCATTTCGAATGATCAACATCATCAGTGAAGAAAATACCAAAGGTCGATGTGTTATTTTCTTTATGAAATTAAATAAATTAATTATAAACATAATGTGCAAGATCCTCTCTAAAGGTTCCAGGCCTCTTCCTTATTTATCTAAATCTTTGTAACTATTCCATTGATTCTGACATTCATCATTGTATTGATCCCAAAATAATCATTGATCATTTAAAAAAAATCAAAGTTGGGTGTTTTCCTAACCACGCTTCCACTACGCCCGTAACCTACAAGTGGTATCAAAGGGGTTACATCATAGTTTATAATTATTTAAATATTTCGTTGATGATTTTTGCATTTAATAATTCAGTTGTTTCAATTCAAGTTAATCATTCTATAAATCTGAATCTCGAGATCTATTCCTCCTCTTTAATTTATCATTCACCTTACATAAATGATCTTTTCTTTAAATTTTGATTAAAATAAAATAGTGGATCTCATCCAGAGGTTCCATAGGTTCCTGGTCGTACAACACCAGAACACATGATGTGTATTCGGTAGTACACACCATGTAGCCAAGGTTCAATGCACCATGTCTGGTTCGCCAAACCAAGCTGTGTCGTTGGAGTTTGTCTAAGTCTTAATGAATCCATGTGTTGACCAAGAACAGGTGGCACACGGTTTCCAGATTACATGTCATGTGGCCAACTGGACACAACCTGTAGTCCCTTTGGGTTAGGGTTGGACCATGTACCCCGTACTCGGCTTGCTCGGATAGAGACTGTGTAACAAGGAACAACACAGTATGTGGCCCACTAGACATGATGTGTACTCTTAATATTTCCGAAGTACACTCACAAGTTGTTTCCCCAGGCGTGTACTTCGGATGGACGGTGAAAAATAGTACACGCTGTGTACTTGGAACTACATGCTATGTACTCTTCCAAATTACGCAGATTTATTAAAATTTATTATTATATTATAAAAAACCCTTGATACTTATACCATCATGCGAGCATAAAGCTGAGGCATAACACATGATAGGTGTTATATATATGTGTGTTTAATTTAACATATGTGTAATGTTCATTTCTACTCATTGGGTAGTTATGAATAGGAATTCCCCGGGTTGCCTCCAAGGTACAAGTTACATACAAAGATAATTTTAAATGAATTTATTTTTTTAAAATTATGATGGATGAGAATCTCAAGGAAATTCAGAAAAGGGTTTAAGATAAAAGGATCGATTAATTAAAGTTGATAATTAATTGATTGGAGCATGATTTATCTTTAACAAGAATGATTAAAGAATCGAATGCTAGTTTTATTTATGCGTAAATATCATTACATGTATGGATGATCATGAGCTAGACCAAGACCTTTGTATGTGGATGATTTCTTTTAATTAATTTATTTAAATTAAATTTGTTGTCCTGCGAGCCTTCCCCTCGTTAAAATGTAGGACCTGTGTGCCCAAGGTTTCTTTTATGTAAAACCCATTTTTACCCCTCACCTACATGTGAGTTAAAAAAGGCATATGTAATGGATGAAACTCCCAATCTAGTGAAGATGGTTCATGCTAGAGCCGAGACTAAACCAATCCAAGGAGATACATAGGTGGACAGGTGGAAAGCTGTAAACATGAACCCAAAAGGTTCAAGATGTTTCTCCCCTAGGTCAGGGTTAGTTTATCAACTGATAGATAAACTAACCATTAGAAAAGGTCATGATCATTCCATTTATTTTATTTCTATCAGTTTCATGGTTTATCATTATAGATGTGTAGTCACAATCACATAATTAATGAATTAAACAAGCATGGAAGATATAACTAAAATAAACCAGACTTATGCGTAAATATTATCAAGACATGGTTAATCACTTAAGTAAGTTCCACTTAATATTAACAATAATGTGATAATTATAATAAGCAATTCACGCATAAGAGATAAAAATCCCTCAAATAAAATCTTAATTCAGATGAAGCCTTCTGTTACTTGATTAAGGGTAAAACTCAATAAAACTATGTGTTTGACCAACCCTTTTTGGGACACTTACTTTTATATAGGAAGCCCTTATGAAATATTTCGGGTTGACTTAACCATATTACATCAATAGGAATAGCCCTTGTAGGACTTGGTATAATATTGGAGGCAAGATTTGAGGAAATCCAAAGTCATGATTTTAGGATTGGGGAGTCCACTCAACAGATCAAGGAGTTGCAAGCCTGCAGTTGTAAAAGACCTGACTACCTAAATAACTTATAATAGCTTGACCAACCCTTGTTGGGGTTATGTGAAGGGGAATATGGATCCTTGCCACTAGAATGTCATGGAAACTAGATATTTTGAGTTCAATGGTGAGGGTCATTGGGACTTGATAAAATAGTGTGAGACTTAATAAAATTTATTATTTATCATAAAATGTAATCAAGAAATTACTAATGATCTTCCTTTTTAATTGTAGAATAAAAATGACATGCTCATCAACCACACTATCCCTATGATCAATTCTGGATAAAGACAACATCCTCACCAGTAGTAACTTCCAGAAATGGTTTAGACGACTTTGGGTTATCCTATTCCATGAATGAAAGTTTTACGTGCTAGAGTCAGAATTACCTAATTCACCTGCCAAAGAGGCGAGTTATGAGGATTTCCTAGCCTATGAGAAACATATGAACGATGCGGTCAATGTTCAATGTTTGATTCTATCACCAATTTCTAGTGATCACATGAAGTCTCATGAAAAAATAGATGCTTAAAACATGCTCTAGCACCTCTATGGTCTTTACCAGGAGGGAGCAAGATAGGAAAGGTTTGAGATCTCTAAGGATCGCTTTTAGAGTAAGCTTGGAGAAGTTTCCCCAGCTAGGCCTCATGTAGTCAAGCTCATTGGCTACATTGAGCACCTGGAAGTTATAGGTTTAAAACTTCCTGAAGAACTAGGCACCGATCTCATTATCACATCACTCCCTCAGAGATTCTCTAACTTTGTTGTCAATTTCAATATGAACAACATTGAGAAGTCCCTATCTGATCTTTTTATCCTAATTCTCCAAGCGGACAAAGATATGAAGTGTGAAAAGCCTTATGTCCTTATAATGAATAAGAGGAAAGGAAAGGTGAAGAGCTTTAAGCCCAAAGATTCTTCAAGGGCATCCAAGAAAAGGAATATTAAAGGGGAGGTAAGGGAATAAGAGGTTTTTTGTTTTGCACATGGCAAGAAGGGACACTGGAAGAAGAACTGCACCCAGCTTAAGAGGCAAGGGGAAGGTTCAGGTGCATTTGTTATTGAATTCAATCTATCTACTTCTACAAATTGGGTATTTGATACAAAATTTGGTGCTCACATATGTATCCAAATAAAGAAACCAAGTAGATTTAGGAAGGTTAACCGAGGAGAGGTAGATCTACGAGTAGCCAATGGATCCAGACTTGCTATTGTATTTGTTGGGGACTACCACCTCACGTTTCCAACTGGGATGATCTTGGTGTTAAAGGGTTGTTATTATGTGTTGTCTATTACTAAAACCATTATTTCTGTATCCAGATTAGATACAGATGGATTTTTTTCATTTTTGGAAATGAATTTTTCTTCTTTTAAAAAGATAGATTTTTTTTGGTAGGGAACATTTATATAACGGTCTTTATGTGTTGGATTACACAAACCAAGTAATGACAATCGATAACAATGATATTTCACATGATTCATACCACACCCAACTTTGGAATCACTGGCTAGGTCATGTAAATGAGAAACGCTTAACAAAGTTACATCAAGATGGATATTTAGATTATTTCGAACTAAAACCACTTGGTGTATGTCATGCATGTTTACAAGGCAAAATGACCAAATCCCCATTTAGTGGTAAAGGTGAAAGGGCTAAAGAACTTCTTGAATTGGTTCATACCAATGTGTGCGGACCATTTCTAGTTGAAGCAAGGGGATGATACTCATAATTTATAACTTTTACTGATGATTTTAGTAGATATTGATATATATACTTAATGAGGTATAAGTTAGATTCTTTTGATAAGTTCAAAGAATACAAGAATGAAGTTGAGAACCATATTGGTAAGAAGATTAATAAACTCTGCTCAGACCAAGGTAGAGAATATCTTAATCAAGACTTCATTGATTACTTATGGGAGTTTGAGATCCTATCCCAACTCACTCCTCCATAAATTCCCTAGTGGAATGGTGTGAGCAAAATGAGGAATCACACCTTATTGTACATGGTGAGATCAATGATGAGTCATGTGAATCTTCCATTATCCTTTTGGGGATATGTGTTACAAACAACGATGCATATACTAAACCAAGTACCAACTAAATCGATAAATGGTATTCTATAGGAGTTATGGAGTAGAAAGAAAACCATATTATCGAATTTACATGTGTGGGTAAGCCATGCGTTTATTAAGGCCTCTTCAGGTAACAAACTTGCACCTCGAGGAACAAAGTGTACCTTTATAGGATACCTGAAGGAAACAAGGGGATATTACCTATAAAACCCCTCATACAAAAAGGTTATAGTGGAAAGATACACCATATTCCTTGAGAGGTAGAACATATCCAAAAGAGATAGTGAGAGCGAGATAGACTTCGATGAAGTTGAGGCTCAAGGTTCACAAGAGTTGGTACAGGAACAGATTCCACAAAGCCCCATGGAAGAAAGAACTGTTCCAGAGATATAAGAGCTACATAGAAGTAAAAGAGAGGTTAGAGAACTAGAACGATATGGTTTTCTAGTTACCGAGGATGGTGACTCATTATTAGTTGATAATAATGATCCTATAACCTAAAAGGAAGTAATAAGTGGCACATATGTTTCTAAGTGGAAAGAAGCCATGAATTATGAAATACATTCCATGTACCAAAACCAAGTCTAGATTTTGGTAGATCCTCTAGTTGATGTAAATCCTATTGGTTTCAAATGAGTATGCAAGAATAAACTATTAATGGAAGGAAAAGTCAGTACCTATAAGGCATGACTGGTTGCAAAATGGTTCAAACAACGTCAAGACATTGACTACGACAAAACCTTTTCAACAGTTGCAATGCTAAAATACATCATAATTATATTAAACATTTCCACTTACCATGACTATGAGATTAAGAAAATGGATGTCAAAATATCCCTCCTTAATGGGAACCTTTAGGAACATGTCTACATGAAAAAACCTGAAGGGTTTATTACTCCAAAGGATTCCAATAAGGTATGCAAGTTGTATAAATAAATTTATGGATTAAAGAAATCATCCAGGTCATGGAACATTCATTTTGATGAAGCCATAAAGAAATTTCTTTTTATCAAGAATGAATGTGAGACTTGTGTCTACAAACAGTTTAGTGGGAGTGTAATCATTTTCCTAATAGTATATGTTGATGACATATTACTTATTGGAAATGAGATACCAGTATTATAGTCTGTTAAGTCATGGTTGAATAAATGCTTATCCATGAAGGACTTGGCTGAGGAAACATATATTCTTGGGATCAAGATCCATCGTGATAAATCGAAGAGATTATTGGGCCTAAGTCAAAGTACATACATTGATAAGACACTGAAGAGATTCAGTACAGAACAATCTAAGAGGGGATTTTTTCCAGCATCACATGGCATTCATATTTCCAAGAAAATGTGTCCTCATAAACATGAGGAAAGAAAGATAATGTCAATGACTCCATATGTATCAACGATTTAGTCAGTCATGTATGCCATGTTATGTACTAGGCTGGATGTTTCCTATGCATTGATTTCAGTAGATAGATATCAAGCTAACCAAGGTAACCACCATTGGATGGAAGTCAGGACTATCCTAAAGTATCTGAGGCATACTAAGGATATGTTCCTAGTTTATGGAGGAGATGAGGAACTATTCATCAAAGGATATGAAGATTCTAGTTTCCAGACAGATCAATATGACATGAAGTCACAAACAGGATTCATCTTTACTTTGAATGGAGGTGTAGTGAGCTAGAAAAGAATAAAGCAGAGTGTGGTCGCAGATTCTAATGAAGAGTTTGAGTATATCACAACTTCTTAGGTAGCTAAAGAAGCAGTTTGGATGCAAAATTTTTTCCAGGAGTTGGATGTGATACCTAGTAGTAAAGATCTCATCACTTTGTACTGTGATAATACTGCAAGGGTGGCTCTCGAAAAAGAGCCAAGGTCACATCAACGGATGAAACACATACCTCAAAAGTATCATCTCTTGAGGGATTTTTCTCAGAGAGGTGAAGTTCCAGTGAGTAGTATTTCCACAGAAGGCAACGTGGAGGACCCCTTGACTAAAGCCTTGACTCAGCAGAAACATGATCACCATGTGAGGTCTAGCAGACTGAAAGTCGTAGGCAGTTTTCTCTAGTCAAAGTGGGAGTTTGTAAGAGTGGGTGTTCTAGAACCAACTGGTTGTACTTTGATTATATGGATATTTAATGTATTTAAATATTAAACATATTATTATATATTTTTCATTATTCTTCATGACAATGATGTAATAATGTCCTAGAGTATTTGTTGCATTGATAAGGTCATGGTAGTTCCCCGCTATGATGAGAACCTTGAAATGCTATAATAATATTCTTAAATATAGTTCTATAGTTGGATGACATACTATGATGGGACACATATCATGCATACCGTCAGGTGTGAGTACTCATAAGTAGATGAGACATCCTCTCATGAAGTTCTCACTTGGTAATCTCAAAGATAGAAGATTATGAGAACAGACCCGCCAGTAGGAATTCCGTGTGTTTTTGTGTCATTTGATATTTCTATCTGTGAGTGTGTGTAATGATACTTAGACTTTAATATTATCATTAATACATGTTGTGACTCACACGCTTTGATTTACTGATGAAGACCGTCACACAGACAGTTGGCAGGAAGTAGGGTAGGTTGGTTGTGTCACGAGTGACATGTTATTAATGGATAAGTCGAGGAAGGATTTTACCCTTCCATTTATGGAAGTTGATATCTTGGCCCTTTGATTGAAATAGAACCATTGAGTGAAATTATATGGCCATGGTGTAAAGTCATGTTTATTTTAGGTAGTCAAAGAACGGCGTATCAAGCATAAAAGTTGAAGGCACTATGATGAAACCTTCTTGATGAGATATTGAGACAAATGGATTATATTACACAGTGAGATTTCGTATGTGGATGCCGTTGTTGCGACTTTAAGTTCATTCTATTGGGTTTCTTGACCTGTTGCTAGATAGTACTCTTAGACTTTAGGCAAACCCTCCTAATGTCAATGAGAAAGAATCCTAGAGGGTTACACACTAAGTGTTTCTTGTGGTCTCGGTTAAATTCTATTTGAATTTAATTAATAAATATTATTCTTAAGACAATGGAATAATTTTATTCAAGTTAAAATGATTGCATAAATTAAATAAATATTTATTCACTGAATTGTGGGTAAAATATATTTATTTATTTTATTGAACATTTGATAAATATTTATTTACTAGTTTGTAAATAAAATATTTATTTATGGGAATAAATTATTTATTTATTTATTCAGGTGTTCAATAAATGGAAGAAGTGTTCGAGAGGACCAAGGTCGGTATGGTAGTAAAATAATTATTTGAAAGATGATGAATAATTATTTAACTAGTAAGTACAAATTAAAATAACGCTGCTATTATTTTGTGATGCATAATTTTATTTATAATTCCATTTTGTGCAAGTTGCCGCATCATAAATAATGATGCGCTATTATTATTAACAGAATGGTCTTTCTCTAAGGTTAAGAATGTATTTAATCACTGTTACCCAATTAAATATTGTAACTGAATCCCCATGTTAATAAATAGACACATATGCCTATTGTGCCGTGTACCGAACTGCACACATGATGAATTGAGAATTATTGCGCTCAACAATTTATCTCTCAAATCCTCTTCCCATCCCTCTCAAGAACGAGAAACGTTCTTTAAGGCCAAAGAACAAGCGATCAAGAACGACCGAAAAAAGACACTCGTTTCTCCACACAAGCACCCGAAGAATGAGAGGTGTCGATCAGAGGCCATCAGAGCACGTGTGGATCACCTCTAGAGGGATTCTAGTTTAGATCCTTGTAAGCAGAACAATATAATCTGGAAGGGTCATTCTGGATGATCAACATCATCAACGAAGAAAATACCGAAGATCCATGTATTATTTTCTTTATGAAATTAATTAAATTAATTATAAACATGATGTTCAAGATCCTCTCTAAAGGTTTTGAGCCTCTTCATTCTTTATCTAAATCTTTGATTCTATTCCACGGAGACTGACATTCATCATCGTATTGTTCCCAAAATAATCATTGATCATGGTAAAAATCAATGTCGGGCGCTGGCCCAACCATGCTTTCGCTGTGCCCGAAACCTTCAAGGAGGAGTGTGGTACCTTCTTTTTCACAATGAGATGCTTCAGCATAGTTGGATCATTCATCATGATCCATTTTTCTCTCAAAATTTTAAGCATAAGGGCCATATTTTTTGCAATTGTGGCATTGAATGTTCTTTATATTTCTAGGACCATGCGTGAATCGACCTCTACCATTTCCTCTTCCATGGAAGCTGGTAAACTTTTGTTGCTTTTGTTGATAGACTAGATGATATCCACACCCTCTACCTCTTTCACGATGACCACCTCGTTGTAGTTGGCCATTCTTTTTTTCTTGTAGAGTCAACTTGGATTCTGAGACATGCTCCGACGTTGAACCCACATTCTTTTTCATTCATTTCTCATGCACTTGCAATGACCCCATCAGTTATTCAATGGAAAATTTCTCAAAATCCTTTGATTCTTTGATTTCCAAAACCACATACTCAAACTAGGTTGCGGGAGATCGAATTTATTTTTCAATAACTCAAATTTCCTCCACCTTTTCCCCATTTCTTTTCGAATTTTTAATAATAACAATCAAGTGTGATAAGTAGTCAGATATACTCTCACCTTCTTTCAAGTGTGCCTCTTTGAACTACACTCTTAATGTTTGAAGACGTACCTACTTTACTTGATCAACACCTTTGAATATGGTACAAAGGGTATCCCAAGCTTGCTCACTTGAAGTTTCTTCGATAATATTTTTGAATGTTGATTCATCCAACCCTTGATAGAGGAGGAACAACACCATGTTGTATTTCTTCCTTTGATTTTTGAGACCTGACTTTTCTTCATTCATGAAGGTGGATTCTTCCTCTGTAGAGGGTACAATATACCCATCGGTGACGATATCTAATAATTATTATGACCCAAATAATGCCATCATTTGGATGAACCACCTTTCATAGTTTTCATTAGACAGCTTCAGAACTTGTGGTTGGATTGTGGCCATCTTCAAAAAATTGGAGGATCTTGGTAACTAGGACTCTAATACGAGTTTTTTGTCAATACAATCCAAAAAATATGAGTGGAATAAATTGGCACACAATACAACAAAGGATTTCAAGATTTGAAGTTCACATTTCTTATTTAGACTATAATTGCCAACAATTTATAGGCATTTAAAAATAAATGAAACAACCAAAATAAATGGACAAATTAAAGAAATAAAAAACCCACATTAAATGGACACATGAAAGAAATGAAACAGCCACATTAAATAGACACATGGGGAGAAAAAATGTGGGAAAAAATGTGTCTAGAGAATACATGCTGCATGGAAAACATGGGCTGCAGGGAAGAAACCACAAACGCCTTTATGGTTTTCATTTCCAATAGGAAGAACCCACAACCCATTGAAATACATTTCAAATTATTGAATCCCCAAATAGCCGAAAGTCGCTGGATCGGATATTGGACTTTCCATAGCTGAGAACCCTCTGACAGAATGATTCTTGCTATGATTGAATGCTTACCAAGTGTTAGACATTCCACAAATTCATTAGAATCATCTTTCACATGTGTGATGTTACCATTCCAATGAATCACACCAGAAGAATAATATTTGTAAAGAGAAAAGGATCTATTTACAATGTTGAGAGGCGGAGAAGCTTCCAACCCACCATGAGCATCTCTACAAACCTCCATCCCAGTGAAAGCATGCTTGAATGAATCAAATCATCCTTAATCCAGGAAGACCTCATCTAAAAATTTGGAACCCAAAGTCTCCATGAAGTAAAATCCCTAATTGCTGTCACTCTCAAGAGAGTGGTTCCCTAGAGAACCTTTAATCTTTTTTTCCTCCAAAAAAAATAAATTATATCACGTACAATTGCATAATATTATTTGATAGTATGTTAATTCAGTAAAAAAATTAAACACAATAAAGACAACTAGAAAAAATGAAACTATAGAAGTGGTTGAAATGTAATTTATATAAAAAAATTCATGTCATTTTATTAGCTATTGATTATTTTATGATTTTTATTCCTTAAAAGTTTTCATGGAGAAACCATGTGAAAATTAGAGGTTTAAATTTTGAAGGTATTTATCCACCAACGGGGTGAGATATGAATTGAATCTTTGAAGGATTGGAGAATATATTTTTTATTCAGTATAATTCAAGCATGTGGTATGGAATTCAAAGTCATAGGATGATTATACATAAAGAGATATGGGTATTCATTATCATTACAAATGTAAAGTAATCTAACCAAAAAACCATAGTCAATACCATTTGAGCATGTGTGTGGTTTTATAACTCATTGGTTGATCATATATAGAGAAGGAAAATAATATTTAATAGTAATACTGTTATTTAATCAGCCCAAAAATAGAACAACCTAAAGGTTGATATGTGACAACTTATTAAGTTTTTAAAACTCAAATGCAATGAAACCACTAAAATAGGTCCATACAAGAATTAAACAACACATGTGATAAAGTAGAAAGATCCAATGAATATCATGAAATTCATACATTGAGTTAGTTAGAACTTTATAACCTAGATGACAATGTCAGAATTCATCCTCTCTTATAAATAACAATCATTGCAACTTTGAGAAGTGGAATATGGTACAAGTGAATATTGTTATGGGATAATTCATTAAATGTAATGTTTCAGTTGCAGGAGGGAAATTCTCTAATCATCAACAATAAAGACTCACTGGGTTGGCACTAAAGGTGGACACCCAATGATTGAGATTAATAATTGGTAGTACACATCTTTGATGTGAGCAAGGAAGTGACTAGGGATATTATATAAATGTTTTATTTACTATAGAGTATTGAATGGTTAGATTATGAAATATACCATCTACATGTTCATATATATGGTAAATCATGCTCATGATGTCCATTGTGTAATAAGAAAATCAATAGTGGGAGAGGATAACATGATAGACTATATTACTGATGAACATAAAAATAGTAAATAAAATTACATTGTTTGTATATGAATGACTGTAGCTAAACATTGATGAATAATTATTTGAATTTTGGAAGAACCAAAAAAGAAAAATGAAGTTATAAAGTGTAGATAATCTATTTTGATTTGTAATGTATAATTAAAAATGATTTTTTTTGAAAATTGATGCAATTATTGTTTAATTTTTATGAATGGAAAGACTTACATATTGTTTAAATGATTTTTAATGTATTTTTTAATTTAACTACTATTTTTACTATTGTTGATGAATTGAGTACTTAGCATTAAATTTTACTACCTTAGTTGAGAAAAGTGTTATGTAATGTAGGATAAACCGATGGTGATGATATGTTTCTAGCATTACTTATCCATAGATTTTCATCATAAAAAACTTCCCATTAGAAAATCAGAATAAAAAGTGATAAATATTGCATATTCATAATTGTGTCGATAAAGATATGAAAAAATTGAAGAGTAATTGTCCAAAATATTAATAAATATAATAAATAAAAATTAGATGGTTTCCTAAACCAGAATACATCAAAGCTCTGACATTAAATCAACTATAGAAATATCATTGGAGAGTGAACTCATATGTTGGTTTAAATGTGGAATCTTTAGGCTAGGATTGGTAAAAATAAGCTATGATTAAAATGATAAATTTATACTTATCAAAAGAATATTAAAAATGAAATTAGATACATGTCAATAGAAGAAAACACAATTCCTTGGAAACATGGTCTAACATTATCCCATAGAATTAAAAATAAGAATCACAAAAATATCTGTATAAATGGTACATGGAGTGAAATAAATTTTGAACATTTTGTAAATAAATTAATTGGAAGGAAATGTTATATGAATCTAGGAAATTTAAATTCTGTAAATGATAATATTCATAATATAAAGATAAAATTAAACTATGGAATGAAAATTCAATTATTATTCAAAATAGGTTAAACAACATCCAAGGAAACAACATATCAAGAGGGGCGAAAGTAGTGAAGGTCTAGGGAATCATTCCTAACAATAAGACAACAATCAACAGGCAGCGATCCCAAAGTGTTGTAAATAATCAATCTTTCTCCCGAATTACATTTGATAGCTAACGAATCGGCTGCATTGTTCCCTTCACGCAAGGTGTGTCTGACCAAAATATTCTAATATAATTCTTACAATACCTAATCGTGTAAGCCATCTCCTAGGGAACATCACCCTTTTCAACAAGAAACTTGACCATAACGGTAGAATCCTTCTCAACATCTGAAAGCTGGATATTATGGCTCTTGCACAAGGATAAACCAATGGCCAATGATTTAGCCTCACCAAGCATTGAATTACCCACACCGAAGAAGGTAGAAAAACCCAGCAACATGGAGCCTTGACTATCATGAACAAGCCTTCCCCCTCACATCTCCCCATTCCAACAGGATCCATCCACGTTAAGCTTCAACCCCATGCAAGGAATAGACCATTTAACCCATAAGCCCAGAATTGATTGTCTGGTAGCCATAGAAGTGCAATAGGTAGGAAGGAATTTTCTTAGAGAAATGGACTGACCATGATTCTGGACCAGCACCACCAGCTCCGATATAATAAATCTTACTCGCACCTGAAGATGAAGTCCAGAGATTTACTACTACAAAAATGGTCAAGGGAAGCACCACCTTATATCAGTGCTAAGAAAAAATCACTGATAAAGGGATTCTTTATCAGCGCTAAAAAAGCACTGATAAAGATCCCCTTTATCAGTGCTAGAAAAGTGCTGATAAAGAAGGCCTGTATCAGTGCTAACATGTTAGGGCTGATACATGAAGGATTTATTAGTGATTTTTTAGCGCTGATAAAGGTAGCCTTTATCAGTGATTTTTTAGCACTGATAAAACTGTAGTCCCATATTTTATAAAATCAGTCACATAGTGTTCTCAGTCTATCATGACCTAAAGCTCTCGCGGTACTGTAACCCTGTGACTGCCCTCCGCTGTCCCCCAATCTTCGCATTGCTGGACCTCTGCCACCCCTGATCTTCATGTTTCTGGACCTCCACTGCTCCTGATCTTCATGTTGTCAGACATCCGCCGCTAGCCCTTCTCCTAATCCCCCCCTTGAACCCCTTCGGTGGATCCTCCTCCCCGCAAACCCTACTTCTCCTCCTCTTCACTCGACCCTACTCCCCGCGAACCCTAATCCTCCATTTCTCTTCGGTTGGAAGCTCCTCCCGTGCACCTCCACCTCTGGCCGTCACGCCTTCCCCTCCTGACGTAGTGCAGAAGGTTCCCTACTTCTCCTCCTCTAAGGTGAATTTCTTTTCTATTTTTCTTGATTCTCTTCTTGAACTTTCTTCTTGGGAAGGATGTGACAACAATGCTGATTCGGTTTTTGTGTTTTTCTGTTATGGTTTTAATGGTTAACGGTCATACATAGGACTTTTAGTGTGAATTTATTATATCATGCTACTATGTATGGGGTATTTATCACTATGATTATAAGGGTGATGGTTGATTGATGTGGTTGGATATGACATGGTAGGTAATAGATTTGATTTTTGGGACTTAACTAGTAGGTTATGAGTGAGTGTCTGAATAGCTATTATTGTATTGATCCTTAAGTTACCATGGGTGGTTGAAAAAGGTGTCTTTGAGGAATTAATTAATCTAATTCTAGAATTTTCCCAAATCCTAATATGAGGTTTGTGTTCCCAAGTTGAGTTCTAATTGATATAGTTGATGTTTTTATGCCTCTTGACTAATGTTTCCTTGTTTTATATTAATATTGTATAGTACCATGCCCCTAATAAGACTTATAATCAAGCCTTATGAGGGATCTACTAATGAACCAAAAAAAGGGAATCCTCCTATCAACTAGAACCTCATAGAGGAAGTAGTGCACATAGTCAGAGCTATGGTCTAGGGAGCCTCACCTACCCCCATTTAGGCTAAAGTGGTGGCACCTCAAAGAGAAAATATTGGAGATCAGGCCTAGGATTTTATTCATCTAAAATAACCATCCTTTTAAGGAACAAATGATCCTTAGGAGGAAGTGTATTGGTTGTGAAATATTTAAAGGCTGTTTGAGTTTTTAGATATGTCATATTCCACTAATGTAAAGTGATCCATATTCAATCTTGGGGGGTCCAGAAGGATATTATGGGATTATATAGTTATAGTTAAGCTAAATGGGGTCTTATATTGAAAATACTTCAAGAAATTTTTTACGGAGCAATTATATCTAGATTCGATGGTATCAGGTAAGTCCATGGAATTTATCAACCTCATCTAAGTTTATTAGACATTGACTCAATATACTAATAATTTTGCTAAACTTGCTCAGTTTTCAATTGAAGTGGTGTCAAACAAGAATCTTAAGTCCCAGAGGTTTTATATGGGTCTTTGATCAGATACCCAATAACAAGTATTTATGTTAAAGTTTACCTAAAATTTTGATGTTCTAGATAGGGATGTGATTGAAGAAATTGGCATGACTATTATGTCAGGGTTAACTAGAGTTACTTATATTCCCAGTGGTAGTTTTAGTGGTTCCTATAAGTGGAATAAAAATTAGAATGAGCCTCATAGTGAAAATAGTGGTAGTGGTATTTTATAGAAAGCTTCCTCCAGATCATCTATAGTGTCTAGTAAAGACCAAATGACTTTTTTACAATGTGTAAATATTGATCACTCAAAGCATTATTGCATGAAAGCATTGAAGATTTACATCTCGTACAGACATTAATCCCACTTGAAGAGGGTTTTACATGTTTTTACTACCCTGTGTAGTGGAATGGAATCATAAATATTGAGAGGTAACAAATCATAGTAATATTATTCAATAACAACGAGATCCTAGAAACATGTATTAGGAACGAAATAACTTCATGCAGTGGGTTAATCTCCAGTAGGAACTGATGTGGGTCATGCGATAGTGAGAGGCACCATTTCCATTTCTTTTTATTTAGTGTATGTTTTATTTGATATTAGTTCCCATCATTATTTCATATCAAACCTCAATATAGAACTATTGGAACTTATAATAGAGCTCATGGATTATGTGATAGAGATTGTAACATCTCTCTAGATAAAGAGGGAGTAAGGTCTCTGATTCCCCTCTCATGCTTTCTCTTTTTCAGAGATTTAGATCATATGATATTTTTTGGTTCTTAAAATGATTCCCCTATATGTTATTATTAGAATGGATTGGCTAGTTTCTAATAAATCTTGGATTTACTATTATCATCGGTGGGTGTCCTTCACTGCCCCTGATGGGGAATTCCATGTTTTCCATAAAGAATCAGACCTGAGGTCTAGTCGAGCAAGAACTCTTCTTCCAGATTTGAGTTGGATGATATCCTTTTATGCTATTGAACTGGAGTAGGAAGCCTATTATTGTGAACTTCCCCTAGTAGCTATTGAATTTTAAAAAGTGTTTCCTTTATCCTTTTTTGGTCTACCACTAGAGAGAGAGGTGGTGTTCTCTATCAACATGGTGATGGGTACAAAACCAATATCTATTCTATCTTACCATATAGAACTAGTTAAATTGAAGGAACTAAATAATCAGTGGGATGAATTGGTTTCAGAATTATTTATTTAACCTAGTGTGTTGCCTTGGGAAGAACTAGTTCTTTTCACCAAGAAGGTCATTGGAACCATTCTCCTGTGTGTTGATTACCAGAATTTCAATCGGGTTATGATCAATAAAAAGTATCTGTTGACCTATATTTATGATTTATTAGATCTTCTAAAGGGGGGGAGTGGTTCTCTAAGATTGGTCTTTAGTTTGGTTAACACCAGCTCAAGATTAAGGAGATTGGTATTCTAAAGACCTCATTTAGGGGTAGTTATATCCACTATGAGTATTTTTTTTATGCCATTCGGCTGAACCAACACTCCATATATATTTATAGTGATGATGAATAGGATTTTCCACTAGTATCTCAACTATTTTATTATGGTATTTATAGATGACATCATGGTTTATTCTTTTTGACATGATTATGTGTATTTGGTGTGGATACATAGTGGGGGTTGTGCATTGTAGGAGGAGAGTATGATGTTTATGTCCTTCATGTTCACGATATCATACTGTGATGAGGATGTGATGTGCGGTTGTGATGTGGATATGGTTTTTATGTGTTTTTGACATGTGTATGCGTGGATATATGGTTATGAGATTATATAGAAGGGGTTGAAGCATAATAAATATTCCATTAGAGTGTGAGAATGACCAGATTAGTGGGGAAGTGGATGTGGGGTAATTTATTAATATATATTCTTTTGATATTACACTTAAGATAGAGTTTGGAACTAGACACTCACTAGGATTGAATGGGATGATAGGTCAATAATATTTGTTAAAATTTTCATATGGAATAACATGGGAGACCATCTATGACACAAGTGATTATCCCCCCTGTGATTTAAAGTAAGTAACTTGAGCTTACCAAATATATTAGTCACAATGATATTGAATGTAGGGAATAGACCTAGGAGTGGTAGATGTATCATTCTTGATTATTCTTGTGTTTGGACTGGGGTGATTTGAGGAAACTATAATGAATATAAATTAATTATATTTAATGAATTACATATTGTAGAGATTATGAGACTCCTTTCTTTACTTATAGAGCTGTCTACTGGTTTTCATCCATATGTATTTTAGGTTGGTGAGGTATAAAAGGTTGGACTAGTTGACCATATAAGGTTTGACCCGATAGAGGAGGATGAGCCATAGAGGATGATGCCGTGTGAGTTTTACCATCTATGACACAAGTTATTATCCCTGCGAACCCCTTTGTATTTGGAAACTGTGTTGATTTTGATGGGGGGTCTATCCTGGTTTTGTTGATTTCCAAATCTTTATTGGAAATGGTTAGGCTCTATTAATCTCTATTTTTATAAGGAAGTGGTTCTCTTATACTGTATTTGGAAGTATTGTTTTGTGTACTTGAACCATAAATACTAATATTTGAGATTCAAATAGGATGGATATGAATAAATATTGGATGGATTCTAATCTTTTGACAATAGAGTATGAGAATAGAGTGAAAGAGTTCATAAAGTTTCCAAAGGATCACTCAAAGGATTCTTTTCAAATCCTTTTTCTGTTTTTACGTTGTTTTTATTCTAGACTACTTACTCCATAGGAGCTGGAAGAACATTTGATATGTCACGGAATAGATCGGAGTTATAAATGTTGGAATAAACACAGAGAAAAGCGAATGTAGGTACTGGCTTGGATAAAACTGCGTTTTATGGATCATCATATATGAATAAAAATATGGATAATGAAGAATACCGTATGGAGGATGTGATTACAGATGTCAATGATGATTAAGATCGTATTGAGGAAATGACAAAGACAATTGAAGATGAACTCTGTGATTGCCCAAAATTGTTTGAGAAGTTAAAGAGTTGTGCAAAGATGCCATTGTATGCTAGTTGCACTAAATATACAACATTGTCAACTATACTGAAGTTGTATAAATTGAAAGTAGGCAACAGATGGAGTGATGTCAGTTTTACGGAACTACTTGCTCTCTTTAATGACATGATCTCGTAAGATAATGAGTTCCCAAGCCTGGCATATGAAGGTAAACTAATTCTACGCTCGTTGGATATGATTTCTGAAAGAATACATGCCTGCCCGAAAGATTGTATATTGTTTTGGAAGGAGAAAAAATCACATACAGAATGCCCGAAGTGTGGTGCTTCTCGATACAAGAAAGATGAATCCAATCCTATGAAAGTTGTATGATACTTTTCAATAATTCCAAGGTTTAGACGTCTCTATGGAAGTGAATAAACTGTAAGACAATTGTTGTGGAATGCAGATAAAATAAATAAAGATGGGAAATTACGTCATCCGGACGAATCTCCTCAATGGAAGAAAATTGATCATGAGTATCCTGAATTTGGAAAGGAGTCGAGAAACCTTCATCTTGTGTTATCTACAGATGGAGTGAATCCTTTTGGTTTTCAAACCAGTACTCATAGTACATAACCTGTTATGTTGGTAAATTATAACTTGCCACCCTGGTTATGCATGAAGCAGAAATTCATCATGTTATCTATGCTTATATCAGGACCAAAATGACCAGGTAATGATATTGATGTTTATTTGGATCCTTTGATTGAGAATTTGAAGTTATTGTGAGATTCAGGTGTTATGTTGTATGATGCTTATAAAAGTGAATACTTCAGGTCGAGAGCGATGTTTTATGGGACAATAAATGATTTCCCTGCTTATGGAAATTTGTCAGGATATAGCATTAAAGGAACTCAAGGGTGTCCCATGTGCGAAGAAGATACAGAATCAATTAGGTTGAAACATTCATCAAAATCTGTGTTTCTAGGACATCGTAGATTTCTACCGCATTGGCATAAGTACCGATCTTGGATGACATCATTCAATGGAAGTTCAGAACAATGCGCAGTACCATCTCCACTAACAGGTGATCAGCTGCTTGAGAAAGTAAAATATGTGAACACTGTTTTTGGTAAACCATTTTCAAAAAACCTTATGAAAATCGGTTGGAAAGAGAGATCAGTTTTTTTGAATTACCATACTGGAATTGTTTGTACGTCTGACATTTTCTTGATGTGATGCATGTGGAAAAAAATGTATGTGACAGTGTTATCGGAACATTGCTAAATGCCCTTAAAAAACAAAGGATGGAATTAAGGAAAGGTTAGACATGGTTGACATGGGAATACGCGAAGAGTTGGCTCCCATGAAGGGTGAAAATCGAATGTTTCTTCCTTTAACTGCTTATAATCTTTCTAGGGAGGATAGATATCGATTTTACAACTTCTTCAATGATGTAAAGGTTCCAAAGGGGTATTCATCAAATATCAAGAACATTGTGTCAATGAATGGTTTGAAGTTAAAAGGTTTTAAATCACATGACTGCCATGTTTTGATGCAAGATATAATTCCTATAGCTTTATGTTGTATTTTTCCCAAGAATGTTCATCATACGTTAACCAAACTTTGTTTCTTTTCCAAGCTATATTTAGAAAAGTTTTAGACCTGAAGAAATTGCCAGCTATGGAAAAAGAAATTGTCATCATATTATGTGAATTAGAAATTTTCTTCCCACCAACATTATTTGATATGATGGTTCATTTGATGATTCACTTGATGAGAGAGATTCGACTTTGTGATTCGGAGCATTATAGATGGATTTACCCCATTGAATGGTATATAAAGATTTTGAAAGGGTATGTCAAAAATCAAAGTCGTCCAGAGGGTTGTATAATGGAATGATATATTGTTGAGGAAGCCATTGAATTTTGTACCGAATACCTATCTGATGTGAAAAGCATTGGTCTCTCGAAATCTCATCACACTGGATGAATTGAGGGTGAGGGAATTTTTAGAAGAGATGTTGTGACAATCAGTATTATAGATCAGGAGCAGGCCCACCTTTATGTTTTTCATAACAGTTGGGAGGTTGTTCCATATATTGAATCTCACAAAGAAACTCTTAGTCAGTTGAATCCATCAAGGGATGAAAAATGGTTATCAAATACACATAATCACCTGTTAATAGGATGGTTTTAGAACCATATTTTTAATGAGTTGGATGAAAATATGAATTCAATTTCAGAACGACTTCGATGGCTAGCCGCCGGACCAAGTGTGTTTGTATTATCTTAAAATGGTTATGTAATTAATGGTTATACATTCTATACAGATGAACATGACGAAGATAGTACCATGGAAAATAGTGGAGTTACACTAGTGGCTGAAGTGATGCCTATTTCTGGTAGTAAAGATAGAAATCCAATTTATGCAAATATGTCATACTTTGGCATTATCGAACAATTATGGGAGTTGGATTATACGACATTCCAATTTCTTATTTTTTAATGAAAATGGGTTGATAACAACAGTGGTGTTAAAATAGATGAATGTGGATTTTTGGAAGTTGATTTTAGTAAAGAAGGGTACAAAGACGAATAGTTTATAATGGCATCACAAGCAGTATAAGTTTTTTATATTCTAGATCCCGCAAACCAAAATTGGTCGATTATTCTATTATCGTCCAAAACTACTGAAAGGTCTGATGAAAATTTAGTTGAGGATGATCCTTTTAGTGGTACGTCGCAATCATTTCGCAGTGGTCCCAATGTAGATGATGTTTTGTATGTTAGAGGAGACCACAATGAAGGGATTTGGATAATCGATAGAGGTCTCAAATCCCTTCAGCCTTTGAAAAAAAGAAATAGAGTTCAATAAACATGTTATATTTTGTTTGTAATATAGATCTTGTTATCTCATGTTATTATCTTATCATTACTAAATTTATGTAATCTAAATTAACTGTTCAACCACTTTTGCAGATGATGACTTCTGCACGTTCTGGTGCTCCTGACATTGAGGCTGAACAAGTCTCTCAAGCTGCTGCTGCTGCGACTGCTCACAGTGCAGAGCAACAACAAGTTTTTGAACTTGTTGTTGCTCCTAATGTTGAGTTCCAACAACCATTAGCACATTCTGTTGCTAACATTTCATATGAACATATATATGATGTTGATATCAATGAAATGGTCAGGAATGAAGGAACGACGTTGCAGAAAACACAGGTGCGTTGTAGTTTGACGGTGTTATCCAAAGTTCTTAAGGCGAAAAGCAAAGACATCAAATTTGATGTCAGATGGAATGCACGAGGCCAACATGTGAATCCTAACAAGGCTATGTTAAGTAGTTACATTGGATTTGTCACTCGACAATGCATGCCGATTGACATAGATTCATGGAACCATGTTGTGTCCGGGATGAAGGCTGTGATCTGGGAAGAAATTACGGTAATATTATGATATTATTTATTTAATTTACTAGTAAATAAAATAATGAAACAATGTCTTACTCTTATCAATCTTCTGCAGAGTAAATTTATATTAGACGATTCACACAAGGATTATGTACTGAGGTTTGCAGGAAGGATTCATCGAGGTTTTCACACTATTTTAACAAGATGTCACCTGAATGATTCCTAAGGTAAAATAAACCTACACCCACTCATTATCTATGCTCACCTGGTATCCCAAGAAGCATGGGATTCATTTATTGGCCGTCGTGGGGATGAGAAGTTTCAGGTACATTGTGGGTGATAATACGTTGTTTGAGGATATGTGTATTCATCACTTTGATTTTCAAAATTTCATTTATGAAATAACAACTCTGTACTGAAAATAAGGAATGTGCATCAAAACCAACATACCCCTATCATAAAGCAAGGATGTGGTATGATTCACTAGAAAAGAAAATGGTACGTATTTTAAATTTACAGTAATATTGTTAGGTTCCAATAAACAACATCATAATTATCTTTCTATATTTATATGTATATTGATGAGTCTAAAACCAAAGACACTTCCATCCCATGTCATGTGCTATGGAAGGAGGCACGTGTGAATAAGGAAGGGAAGCTAGTAGATGATAACACACAAAAAGTGTGGGAAATATGTGTAAGTATGACACGATGATAAAAATATTTTTTTTTTAAATTTCTATTACATAAAAATAATTAGTTATTTTCCTATATCCGATAGTCACAGGAATCAGCTACTCTTGTAGAGGATGCAGACCTATTATCGACGGCTTTGAAGCAGCCTAAACAATACAGTCGTGTCAGAGCTGTGGGGTTTGGGGTGACACCCCGAGTATATTTTGAGAAGAAGAAAAAAACGGATGATAGAGATGAAAAATTGAAACATATGAGTGAAAGTCTAGCAACTCTTGAAGAATGATTGTAATGGCAGGGAGAGTTGCTAGAAACTTTTATGGGTGGGAAGCAATGAGAAGACACAACTCAGGAACAACTAGCGCATGAAGATCCCACCCCACCCCCACTAGCTTTGAGGCGAGCCATTCCCATCAAAGAGTTGTCTTAGTCATGGTAATCAATATTCTAATAATTGTTCCCATGAAATGTGAATCAGACAAACAATGATACTTTTCCTGTACTGATCTTCTACAAGGTGATAATGATTGTGATTTATATCTGTCAACACCTACCTATCACCTTGTAGAGAGGGCTATAATGTTCAACATCCCAGATGAAACGCTGCATAATAGACCACTTACAAAAGATCATCTAAAAGTGACAATTACTGTAGCTCATGATCCAAATGTAGAGCTACCTATTCCAATTTATGATGATGATATTCATACGGTCGAAAAGGCTATTGGGACATTCATTGCATGGACGTCACAACTTGTAAGAGTACATGCATACAAAGAGGTATTTATTTCCTTTTTTTTCATGCTAAACCTTTAACAATTAATGAAAAAAGGGTCTGAACCAATTAATGTTATTATAGATAGAGAAAGGGAAGGGGGTGACAAATGTTGGCTCAAAACCATTTAAAGGATCGACCAACCGATCCCAAGGAGCTACTAAAAGCACAATAACACCACCTGTTCTCTATCCACATTTACTATCATTTAAGACTCATGTGGATATGAAGCTAAGAGGTGGTAGTAGTCATATAGTGGTTTTAGAAAATAATATATACGGAGAGGAAAGTAAAGATTTCATTGCTGTTGAAAATGTAAATGAGATCCTTGAAAACGGTTGGCCATGTGTCACAGTTGTAAATTTATATATGAGGTATGTTTTCATGAATTGATTTTCTAAAAGCTGATCTAATGTGAAAATTATGACTAAATGCATTTTATATTGTTGACAGACGTATATATGAAAAAAAGTTGAAGGAATTTTCCAATGAGCTAAAATTCGGACTCATTAGTTCTCATACCACATCAACACATCTAACAAAATTATTGTCATCAGGAAAGAATGAAATAGTGAACAGCTTGCTGAAAACATTTGAAAGCAAGATTACAGATGACAGAATCTTCCTAATACCAACCATGAAGGGGTAAAACTCTACGATTAAAGCACATCAATTATATTTTCACTTATTTTATTACTTATTCCTTTTTGTGTTTTTAGGCAACATTGGATGCTAATTGCAGTGAACTTGGATACTCCAAAGATTTATTTTCTGGATTCAAAGAAAGGATATCCATCAAACCGACCACACATAATGGAGTTTGTGAATCTGTAAGACACTACATCCAACATTTTAGGTCTAAACATCAAGTAATATAATTCATATTATCTTTTACTAAGGATTCTATTATAATAGGGCGGGGTATCATTATCATCTAAAAAAAGGAATGAGGATAGGGGCTAATCATAAGGAGGCGAGCAAGTACTACGTTTGGACAAATATCAGGGTATATATAATAAAATTTCACTATCCAAACATATATCAACACAAGTTACTTATTATCCTAATGATCAATTTTTTTGTAGTGTCTAAAAAACAAAAGATAATGATTGTGGTTATTATGTTTTTAAATTTATGAAAGAGATCATTTTTCATCAACAAACTAGCATCTCAAAAGAGGAATTTTCTAAAACAACTACTATTTCATTTAATTTAGTTATTAATTATTTATTTTTATATTTTGCAGTACTACTCTGACTGCCAAAAAGCCTCATACTCACAAGACAATATAGATTTGTTTAGAAATGATTGGGCCGCATACCTGATGGAAGATTGTACACAAATAGCATGAATATCTGACTTGGGGACGTGTACAATTGGCGTTCATTTTTGAGAGGGGTTAAGGGGATCAAAAGATGAAACATTGTTGTATGTAAATGTTCGTAGGAAAATTGAAATTGTTATTAAATAAAAAATCCTTTCTCCAATGATTTATTTTCCCATTTTAACAGATGATATGCACCAGCAACATGAAATAATGATGAACCACTCAAAGTGTTTCTCTTTTGTTTAAAATGGACAGATTTTTAAGTGAAAACAACAAATGACGTATGTAAATCTGACCAAATTAATTCAGATTGTGTTGATACTTTAGGAGAATGATCCATGGGTGCGTTGGGGATGTGTACGAGTCAACCCCGCCTCAATCCAAGGCATGGTGTGACCATTATCACTCAAAGTATTTTTCTTTTGTTTAAAATGGAAAGATTTTTAAGTGAAAAAAAATGACGTATGGAAATCAGACCAAAAGCATTCGAATTGTGTTTATCCTTTAAGAGAACTATCCATGGGTTCTTTCTGATGTGTAAGAGTCAACCCCTCCTTAATCTGAGGCACAGTGTGGCTGGTATCACTAAAAGGGTCTCTCTTTTGTTTAAAATGGACAGAATTTTAAGTGAAAACAACAATTGATGTATGAAAATATGACCAAACACATTCGGATTGTGTTGATCCTTTAGTAGAATGATCCATGGGTCCTTTGAGATGTGTACGAGTCAACCCCGTCTCAATCCGAGGCATGGTGTGACCGGTATCACTCAAAGTGTCTCTCTTTTGTTTAAAATGGTCATAATTTTAAGTGAAAACAACAACTGACGTACGAAAATCTGAACAAATGCATTCGGATTGTGTTGATCCTTTATGATAACGATCCATGGGTGCGTTGGGAACATGTACGAGTCAACCTCGCCTTAGTCTAAGGCATGTTGTGGCCGGTATCTCTCAAAGTGTTTCTCTTTTGTTTAAAATGGACAAAGTTTTAAGTGAAAACAACAACTGATGTACAAAAATCCGAGAAAAATCATTATTATTGTGTTTATCCTTTAGGATAATGATCCATGTGTGCATTAGGGATGTGTACGAGTGAACTCATCCTCAATCCGAGGCACAGTGTGACCAGTATCACTCAAAGTGTCTGTCTTTTGTTTAAAATGGACACAATTCTAAAGTGAAAACAACAACTCACTTACAAAAATCTAACCAAACGCATTCTTATTATGTTGATCCTTTAAGATAATGATACATGGGTCCTTTTTTGATGTGTATGAGTCAACCCTATCTCAATCCGTGGCATGGTGTGGCCGGTATCACTCAAAGGGTCTCTCTTTTGTTTAAAATGGACAAAATTTTAAGTGAAAACAACAATTGACATACAAAAATCCGACCAAATGCATTCATATTGTGTCGATAATTTATGATAACGATCCATGGGTACATTGGGGACGTGTAAACGTCAACCCTGTCTCAATATGAGGCACGGTGTGGCCAGTGTCACTCAAAGTGTTTCTCTTTTGTTTAAAATGGACAGATTTTTAAGTGAAAACAACAACTAACATATGAAAATCCGAACAAAAGCATTTGGATTGTGTTAATACTTTAAGATAATGATACATGGGTCATTTTTGACATGTACGAGTTAACCCTGCCTCCATCCAAGGCACGGTGTGGCTGGTATCACTCAAAGGGTCTTTCTTTTGTTTAAAATGGACAGAATTTTAAGTGAAAACAACAATTGACGTATGAAAATCCAACAAAATGCATTCTTATTGTGTTTATCCTTTATGAGAATGATCCATGGGTCATTTGAGATGTGTACGAGTCAACCCCATCTCAATCCGAGGCACGGTGTGGCCGATCTCACTCAAAGTGTCTCTCTTTTGTTTAAAATGGATAGAATTTTAAGTGAAAACAACAACTAACATATGAAAATCTGACCAAACGCATTTGTATTGTATTGATCATTTATGAGAACGATCCATAGGTCCTTTGTGACGTGTACGAGTCAACCCTGACTCAGTCCGAGGCATGGTGTGGCCGGTATCACTCAAAGGGTCTCTCTTTTGTTTAAAATGGACATAATTTTATGTGAAAACAACAACTGACGTATGAAAATCCAACCAAACTCATTTGTATTGTGTTGATACTTTAGGATAATGGTCCATTGGTGCGTTGGGGACATGTAAGAGTCAACCCTGCTTCAATCTGAGGCATGGTGTGACCGATATCACTCAAAGTTTTTCTCTTTTGTTTAAAATGGACATATTTTTAAGTAAAAACAACAAATAACGTACGAAAATCCAACCAAAAACATTCGTATTGTGTTGATCCTTTAAGATAATTATCCATGGGTCTTTTGCGACATGTAAGAGTCAACCCCGCCTCAATCCAAGGCACGATGTGGCCGGTATCACTCAAAGGGTCTCTCTTTTGTTTAAAATGGACAAAATTTTAAGTGAATATAACAATTGACGTACGCAAATATGACCAAACGCATTTGGATTGTATTTATCCTTTAGGAGAACGATCCATGGGTCCTTTGAGAAATGTACTATTTAACCCCGTCTCAATCCAAGGCACGATGTAGCTGATATCACTCAAAGTGTCTCTCTTTTGTTTAAAATGGACAGAATTTTAAGTGAAAACAGCAACTGACATATGAAAATCCAACCAAACGCATTTGGATTGTGTTAATACTTTATGATAACGATCCATGGGTGAGTTGGGGATGTGTATGAGTCAACCCCGTCTCAATCTGAGGCACGGTGTGGCCAGTATCACTCAAATTATTTCTCTTTTGTTTAAAATGGACAAATTTTTAAGTGAAAACAACAAATGACATATGGAAATATGACCAAACACATTAGGATTGTATTTATTATTTAGTATAATGATCCATGGGTGCTTTTGGGGTGTGTACGAGTCAACCCCGTCTCAATTCGAGGCATAGTGTGGTCGGTATCACTCAAAGTGTCTGTCTTTTGTTTAAAATGGACACGATTTTAAGTGAAAACAAAAACTGGCCTACGAAAACATGACCAAACGCATTCAGATTGTGTTGATCCTTTAAGATAAAAATCCATGGGTCCTTTTTGATGTTTACGAGTCCACCCCACCTCAATCTGAGGCACGTTGTGACCGATATCACTCAAAGGGTATCTCTTTTGTTTAAAATGGGCATAATTTTAAGTGAAAACAACAAATGAGATACGCAAATCTGAAAAAATTCATTCAGATTGTGTTGATCCTTTAGGAGGACGATCCATGGGTCCTTTGCGACGTGTACGAGTCAACCCCGCCTCAATATGAGGCACGGTGTGGCCGTTATCACTCAAAGTGTCTCTCTTTTGTTTAAAATGGACAGAATTTTAAGTGAAAACAACAACTGACATACGAAAATCCAACAAAACACATTTGGATTGTGTTGATCCTTTAGAAGAATGATCCATGGGGTCCTTTGCAACAAATACGAGTCAACTCCGTCTCAATCCGAGGCACGGTGTGGCCCCCCAACCCTTGGACTCCCCCACCCCTAGACACCACCCCACCACCTGGACATCTCCCCCACCCCCCTGGACACCCCCACCCCCATGGATAGCCACCCCCACCCCCACACCCTTGGACACCACCCCAACCCCCTTGGACAGCCCCACCAAACCCCTAGACTCCCCCTAGACACCAACCCACCCCCTAGACACCCCCACCCCTCTGGACACCCCCACCCCCAGGACAACCCCCACCCCTCTGGACACCCCCACCCTTGGAAAGCCCCCTCATCCCCCTGGAAACCCCCACCCCCTAGACACGCCCATGGACAGCCCCCCCCCCCCCCCCCACCTCAAACAGCCCCCCAACCCCCCCACCCCCACCCCCCAGACACCCCCACCCCCTGGACAACCACCACCCCCCTGGATGGCACCCCACCCCTCCTAGACACCACCCCACCACCTAGACACCCCCACCCTTGGACACCCCCACCCATGGACGACCACCCCCACCCTCCCGGACACCGCCCCACCCCCCTTGGACAGCCCCACCAACCCCCTGGAAAGCACCCCCCCCCGACACCTTGGACACCAGCCCACCCCCCAGGACACCCCATAGACACCCCCCACCTGGACACCCCCCCTCCTTGGACACCACCCCACCCCCCTTGGACAACCCCCAACCTCATAGAATTCCCCCCATCCCCTGGACACTCCCCACCCCCTGGAAACCCCTATCCCCCCAGACACCCGCATCCCACCCTCCTGAACACCACCCCACCCGCCTTGGACAGCCCCACCAACCCCCTGGACCGCCCCCACCCCTCAGACACCCCCACCCCCTGGAAAGCCCCCCCCGACACCCTGGACACCAGCACACCCCCCTTGGACACCCCCATGGACAACCCCCCACTACTACAAAAACAAGAAAGGGAAGAGCTACCCTTTTATTAGTGATAAAAAAGCGCTAATAATGGGGCACTTTTAACAACTCTAAAAAAAAGCGCTGATAAAGGCCCCCTATTATCTGCGCTTTTTTTAGTAGCGCTGATAAAGGGGGGATATATCAGCACTTTTTCCTATCAGTGATAAATTTTATGTTAAAAAAAAATCATGAAAAATAAATTATTGTTATATAAGTATATTTATATTGATATAAATATAATATATATTTTTTAAATATGTTTTAGATATGTATGAATAGACTATTACATTTAATATATAAGGAATTTAGTGAAAATGACTTTAAAATATTTAAAAAAATATTATTAACTAATAATTTTCTAATTTTTATTGATTAAAAATTATTTAATAAAAATTTGAAGACACAAAAAATCAAAATAATTAATAAAAGATCTAAAATAAGTTGAAAATGTAACTCAAACTTCAAACGACCATAACTTTTGATCCGGGTGTCCGTTTGAGCTCTACAGCATATCAAATCGAAGCCTGCGATGAGCTCTACGCGCTGATAACCCAAGAGAAGATTATATTACATTTTCAAGGCCAAAAAAGTCCCATAATTCTTCCAAAACTGAGTTTTTAGTTGGGATACCCTGATTTTTTACCATTCAAACAAGTATAACTTCTGATCCGGATGTTCGTTAGGCCTGTACCACATATCATATCGAATATTGTTTCATTTTCTTCGATTTTACTGGTTGTGGAGTTGATACGGGCTTCTGGATTATATGTTATGGTCATTTTAACATTCTATGGCTTTTCAAATACACATATATATGTATTTATTCATAAATATATATGTGTTTGTGTGTGTGTGTCTGTGTGTGTGTGGGTGTTTTATATATGTATGTATTTATTTATTTATAAATACACATAAAGAACATATTTCATAAATGTATTTAATACTAATCTTATAAGAATATATGAATATACAAATAAATATACGGATAAAAAATTATAACTAAAAAAAGATATATAAATAAATATAAATATATATTAATATATGAATGAATATATATATACTAATATATGAATAAATATATTTATATTAATATGAATCTATATCAATATAAGAATAAATATAACTATATATATATAAATAAATAGATATACCATTAGATTGAGAAAAAACGAAATGGATTAGTGGTAAAGGTGCAGCCGCGAAAGGGGGGAGGTTGCGGGTTAGAGTTTGGGTGGAAGCAAAGGGGTGCGCGCCTGTGAGGATGTGTGGGAATGGCAGCACGCAGCTGCACCTTTACCACTAAGCCATTTCTTTTTTTTTTCTCTATTTAATGATATATCTATTTATTTATATATATATATATAGTTATATTTATTCGTATATTGATATAGATTCATATAAAATAAATATATTTATTCATATATTAGTATATATATATTCATTTGTATATTAATATATATTTATATTTATATATTTTTAGTTATAATTTTTTATTTGTATATTTATTTGTATATTAATATATACTTATAAGATTAGTTTTAAATACATTTCTGAAATATGTTCTTTATGTGTGTTTATAAATAAATAAATACATACATATATACAACACACACACACACATACACATATATATTTACCAATAAATACATATATATGTGTATTTGAAAAGCCATAGAATGTTAAAACGACCATAACATATAATCCAGAAGCCCGTATCAACTCCACAACCAGTCAAATCGAAGAAAATGAAACAATATTCAATATAATATGTGGTACAGGCCCAACGGACATCCGGACCAGAAGTTATACTTGTTTGAATGGTAACAAATCGGGGTATCCTGACTAAAAAATCAGTTTTAGAGGACTTATGGGACTTTTTTGGCCTTGAAAAATGTAACAGAAGCTTTTCTTGGGTCACTAGTGCGTAGAGCTCGCCGCAGGATTCGATTTGATATGCTATAGAGCTCAAACGGACACCCGAATCAAAAGTTATGACCGTTTGAAGTTTGAGTTACATTTTCAACTTATTTTAGATCTTTTATTAATTGGTTTGATTTTTTGTGTCTTCAAATTGTTGTTAAATGATTTTTAATTAATAATAATTAGCAAATTATTAATTAATAATATACTTTTTATATATTTTAAATCCATTTTCACTAAATTTCTTATATATTAAATGTAATAGTCTATTTATACGTATCTAAAACATATTTAAAAAATATTTATTATATTTATATCAATATAAATATACTTATATAACAATAATTTATTTTTCATGATTTTTTTTGAACATAAAATTTATCACCGGTAGGAAAAAGCACTGATAAATCCCCCCTTTATTAGCGCTACTAAAAAAAGCCCTGATAAAGGGGTCCCCATTATCAGTGCTAGAAAAAAGTGCTAATAAAGGGGGGCCTTTATCAATGTTTTTTTAGCACTGATAAAATGGTAGTGCTTCCCTTGCCCGTTTTTGAGCCTGGATAAACAAGGAATGCAAAAGAGGATCACCTTGCCTAACACCATGTGCCGATTTAAATAAAGCAAATGTCTTCCCCATTAAGGAGATTGTAATCCAAGGGGAGGCATAACATCTGAAAAATAGATCACAAAACCAATCTTGGAATCCAAATTTCCTCATGACACTAAGAATAAATCACCATTACAATTTATCACAATCCTTGTCCATATCCAACTTAATCATGATATTAGATCCAACGGTCCCTTTGTTTAAGTCGTGAACCATTTCCTGGGATATACCAATGGCCTCCTGGATGCTTCTTCCTTGCACAAATCCATGTTGTTTAACTAAAATATTTTGAGGAATAACACATCCAAGTCCACTACCAAAAAACTGGGTTTCCATAGTGCCACCCTTTAACAGCGCTAAAAAAGCATTGATAAAGGGGGTGCCTTTATCAGCGCTGATAAAGAGCACTTTTAACAGCACTAAAAAAAGCGCTTTTAAAATTTACCCTTTATCAGCGCTTTTTTAGCACTGATAAAGGAACCCCCTTTATGAGCGCTTTTTTTAGCACTGTTAAAGAGATCCCCTTTATTAGCCCTTTTTTAGTAGTGCTGATAAAGGGGGGCTTTATCAGCGCTTTTTCCAAGCACTGATAAAGTGTATATTTGAAAAAAAAATTATAATAAATAATATATTGATATATAATTATAATTATATTGATATAAATATAATATATATATTTTTAAATATGTTTTAGATAAGGGTAAATGGAAATCTAAAATTAATGTATAAGATATTTAGTTAAAGAGGCTTATAAAATATTTTAAAAAATATTTTTAATTAATAATTTTCTAATTATCATTGACTAATAATCATTTAATAACATTTTAAAGACAAAAAAAATAAAAAAATAAATAAAAGATCTAAAATAAGTTAAAAATGTAACTCAAACTTCAAACAACCATAACTTTTGATCTCGGTGTACGTTTGAGCTCTACAACATATCAAATCGAAGACTGTGATGAGCTCTACATGCTATTTATTGAAGAGAACTTTCTGTCACATTTTTCGAGGCCAAGAAATGTCTAGAAGGACTCCAAAACTGAGTTTTTAGTCCGGATATCCAATTTATTTAACATTCAAATATAACTTCTGATCTAGATGTCCTCTAGGCCTGTACCACATATCATATCTATGATTCTTTCTTTTTCTTCGATTTGACTGGTTGTGGAGTTGTAACTGACTTCTGGATTAGAAGTTATGGTCGTTTTAACATTCTTTGGCTTTTCAGATACACAGATATATGTATTTATTTGTATATATACGTGTGTGTGAGTGTGTGTGTGTGTGTTTGTTGTATATATGTATGTAAGTATGTATTTATTTATAAACACACATAAGAAAACATATTTTATAAATGTATTTAAAACTAATCTTATAAATATATATTAATATACAAATAAATATACGGATAAAAAAGTATAACTAAAAATATATATATAAATAGATATAAATATATATTACTATACATACATACACATATATATATATATATAAAACTAAATATATATATATTAATATAAATATATATATGTTAATATATATATATATATTAATATATGGATATATATATATTAATATAACTAAATATACCTATATTAATATGACTAAATATATATATATATATTAATATGACTATATATATATATATATATTAATATACAGATATATATATATATATATATATATTAATATACAGATATATATATATATATTAATATCACTAAATATATATATATATATTAATATAACTAAATATATATATATATATTAATATAACTATATATATATATGTTAATATATATATATATTAATATATGTGTAAATATAACTATATATATATATAAATAAATATATTAATAAATGAAAAGTGTCACGACCCGTCCCCCGGGGCCCATACCGTGACTACCCCAAGCACGCCTTCTATAGGTCAGGGGCTGTCGACTAGCATCGAAAGGCGTATTCCCTAAAACTGGGAATACATTGCCTTTATAACCTGTAAACTCACGTAACCAAGTACAAGACAAGATACGAACACAAGCAAACTATATAACCAAAAGAGTGATGAAAGTAAAAGGGGCCGAAATACAAACCCAATAGTAAAGGTACAAGTATAACTGAAATACAATACAACTGAAGAAAGAGAAAGATAGCTACTGGATCGTCCTCCGAGTTTCCTACTTGAAGGGTAGGTACATATTGCCTCCTCAGCACTCTACGTCTGCCCACCTCCTCTACATACCGACACACCGTATGGTCCACCTCCGGGTACCGTCCAGTCCTGCTACTCTCATCCTCAGTCAGCGTTGTCCGTCGTCTGCACCAAACACAATGAAGTGCAGGCGTAACTCATGCAGGGGTGAGTATAACGATACATAGTAGGGACCCCGAGACCCTCAAGGTCTCACAAATCCACAATGGATAAACCTCAAAGCATGAAGTCAACTATCAACCCTACTTAGGTATATGCCCATACATATACCTAAGTTATCAAGTATACCCATCTCAATCATGAGGAAACCCAGGGTCCAACCCAAAATCCCAAAGATCAACTATTCCACAAAGGACAGAAAACGACAAAGTGAAGTACCACATAGGTACGCCACACAAAAGAATACCACCAAGGTATTACCACAAAGGAAAGTACCACACAGGTACGAACTCAGCTCACACTAGGTATAACTTAGGTATGGTAGTAGAGATGATTAGTTATAGCTACTAAATCATCTTACTCTGTTAAGAGGCTCTGATGCTGACCCACAAAGAATCTCTAAGAGCTGACCCACACATGATCACTAGGTGCTGACCCACACAGGATCGCTAGAAGCTGACCCACACAGTATCGCTAGGAGCTGACCCACAGAGGATCGCTAGGAGCTGATCCACATAGGATCGCTAGGAGCTAACCCGCACAGGATCGCTAGGAGTTGACCCACACAGGATCGCTAGTCAGTCTTCTCGTCAAAGCCAGCTACTGGGTTCATGCAATAAGCTTTTTCATCTCCAAGAGGATCCGCTTCACAAGTCACTGGTCGATAATCCACCTACTACAAAGTCCCACAAATATGTATCTTAAAGGTTTTCCACATCATAGGGGTCTCAACGCAATAGACGGTGCGTCAATCGGACGCCTAGTCTGTGAGTTATTATCCTTTTAGTCCCAGAGGCCCTGTTGGATTCATACTCAATCCAACCCGACCGCACCTCAACTTTACCCAAAAATCCAGTGGGGTATACTCAAAGGGACCATCTTACTCCAAGATTTCCAGCGCCGCTGATGGTTCGTCAAATGGACGGCCGATGCCAAAGTTATGGCCCAAGTAAAGTAAAGGTTCGTATTAGGTCTAGTTCCAATCCGACCTGACCTGGTCTAGGTCGACCCGGTTCGGGTCGACCCGGCCAGACCTGCTGGGTAGTCCGCTAGGCCGCGATGGCCATGAGGGGTCACAGGTGCTGCGGGGTAGCGGAGGCCGCAGGTCGGCTCGACCGCGGATGACGGCTCGGTCGCGGGGTGCCGTGAGGGCGTGAGACGGCTCAGATAGGAGGGCGGAGGCCGCGGGTGGCGGCTCGTCCGCGGGGGGCGTGGGCCTGGCCGCGGACAGCGCCATTGCTCTGTCACCTTCGTCGTGACCGACGGTGGTGCCAGATGCCGTTCTCATGCCCCACCGTGGTCCTTAGTCATTCCTCCCTCACGATCAACAATCAACCACAATGTTTGCGGAGAGGACGGGTCATGTTTGTTTGACCCGCACTCTCCGCGTTAGAGTGGTAGCAAGCAACTATAATTTCTTCTTGAATTACGAAGAATTATCAATAATAGAAAGAGATAAGAATTTGAAACAACCACCCTATAATTTCTTTCAAATAATCATACACAAATAAACCCCAACCTTGGATTGTTCATTGACATTGGCGCGAGAAGAAAGTTGAAGAAGGTGAAGAGAGTGCCAATGATCATCGCTTCCAAAACCACGCTTCGATGTCGGGCTCGCTCGTCATCATCTTCCTTGATTTCTGAAGAATGTTCTTTAATGGCGTTCTTCGTTGGAGAAGTGAAATCCTCCCAATATTTCTCCTCTCCCCAAATCCACCAAAATGCCAAGTAGCCAAAATGATATGTTTCCCCAATTTAATTGTTGGAACAATTTCAAATTGGGTTAATTAATTATATAGGTTGGAATAATAAATTTAAGGGGGTGACACCATTTAAGTGGGGAAGTTTAAGAGGATCCCCCACACTTATGAGTGAGTTCAAGGGGTTTTAAACCTCGGGTGGTCCCCACCACCATAACCTCCTGTGGGAGGTTAGGCTCAGTGGTCCCCACCTCCATAACCTCTTAGTGGAGGTTTTAGTTCAGGTGGTCTCCACCTATGAAATATCCACATGGGTGGTTTCAAAATAAAATAAAAATAAAATGTTACACCATTTTATTTTATTTTATTCCTTCACGAAAAACCCAAAATCTATCTTTCACTCTTGACCCCCTGCAGTCGAGGTAAAGGTCTCTTTAAGCGAATACCGGCACTGCGAGTTCAATGGTGTCCTCAGATTTTAATTCTGAGCACCGGTTCAAAAGTTAGAAAAACCCGCTCGCATGTTTACTGAATGCACCCAAACAAAAGTTCATAAATTCCTTCCGGGCACTCCGGGCCTCAGAATCACGTGCCGTCAATTTTAGCAGACTTGTAAAATTCCCATATATTCAAAAAAAATTACATGAAAATTCTGGATCTTTATAAAAACAAAAGAAATATGGTGGAGTGGTAAAGCCTTAGGCATGCAGGAAATAAGTCTCAAGTTCGAATCTTGGGAAAGGCAGGTCGCGCGCGCAGGTGGGGAGAATAACGTAGCACTATTAAAGTGGGGGTGGGAGCGCTGTTAAAGGGGGTGGGGCTTGGTGTAGCTGGCTGGGGCATGTGTGGGCTACCATGGGGGGTGGGGCGCTTTTAAAGGGGGGCTTCAAGCGCTGTTGAAGCCCCCCAGAATTGAAAAAATATTTTATTATTATTATTTATAATATTTTTTTAACTTTTATCAGCGCTAAAAAAGTGATGATAAAGGATCCTTTTATCATCGCTTTTTTTAGCGGTGATAAAATCCCCCTTTTATGAGTTCTTTTTTTTGTGCTGATAAAAGGGGCCTTTATCAATGCTTTTATGAGCGTTGATAAAAGGGACCCCCTTTATCTTCGGATCAATTAACAATGTTTTTTTAGTGTTGTTAATGCCCTTTTCTAGCGCTGATAAAGACCATATTTGTAGTAGTGTCTTCAATTAAGAAGGGTGGAAAGGATCTTATAGAAAAAATTACACAAAAAAATAGTTCTAAATTGATTCAAGGATGAGGGATCTTTAACATTAGGGATGACAACCACTTTAGAAGCACAAATATCCCGGTTCAAGGGTCCACCTTTGAAGAAATCTTGCATTGCTTCCCTCACATGGATCTTAATGATATCCCACATTTCAACAAAAAACACCTGGAAAACCATCATCCCAGGAGATCTGTCCCAATTCATGATGAACATTGTGACCTTAATATCAACCTCAGGAATAACTATGAGAACCTTATTGTCTATATTCTCCACCAACTGTGGAATGCAGTTCATAAAATCCTCCCCTCCAGCCTGAAAATTGATCCTTTCTTCAATATAACCATTTGGTTCTGCCAAAAGATCTTCAATGTAATCTAATGCCTTTTTACCAACCACTTCCATGTCCGAACTGAAGGAACCATCTTCCATATTGAGGTTGATCTTCATGTTCACTCTTTTATCCTTGATGCAAGCCTAAAAATATGAGGTGTTTCCCCCTCTCAAAGCCATAAGGCTCGGTAATATTGCCTACAATCCCTTTCAATCGCCAAGAGTTTCCCAGCATGAAAATTCTATTTCTCAACCAGAACAGAAAAGCGGTCATCATCACAAGTGTCCAGTAATTCATCCTCAAGCTTCCCAATATCATTTTTATGGTCTTCCAAACTGGTGTCAGTGTTACCTTTGGATGAGAAACATTCCTATAAGTATTTCCTCAGGCGTTGAAGCTGGTTCATGAGGCCATTCTAGGCCAAACCCGAATTTGGATTATCCCAAGAAGTCCTGAACATCTGATGAAAACCATCCATCTGATGCCAGGAAGATGAATAGAAAAAACACTGAGGCCCCCTGCCCCCCTCTTTAAAGATCACCATAAGAGGAGCATGATGAGACACATACCTAGTAAGATGAGAGATGGACACCTGAGCAAAGGATTCCAACCCTTGGATATTGTAAAGATAATGATCGAGTCTACTAGAGACCCTCTGAGTGCCACAATGATTGTTACACCATGTATATTTTTTACCAGTGAAGCCCATGTCAATCAAGCCCGTAGAATCCATGAAGCTCCTGAAGTCAAATGTAGTCATAGTCATGATCTCCACACCTCCACATTTTTCGCATGCATCCAAAATAGAATTGAAATCTCCACCTAACAAACTGTTGGATATTAGACTCATATTCCATGGATGGTGCCAAACACCCACTATAGCAATGGAGGCTTGGAGATCTTTAACGAAGGCTGCTTGGAAAATAAAGATTGGGTGGTGAAGGTTACGGGTACAATGGAAGCGCGTGGGTGGATGTTCCCACTTGGCTTTTTGTCATTAACAATGATCAATCCGGGATCAATACGACGATGAATGCCGGTCTCCACAAATCGAATCATAGAAATAGACAAAGAATAGGAAAGTCTCAGAACCACAAAGTAGGATTGTTACATGTTTCTTATAATTAATTTAATCAATTGAAAAGAAGTACCTTTTGGTGTTCTTTCTTCATTGATATTTCTGATCACGTTCCGGTGTGATACGTCGTTGCATCGCAGAATCCAAGGGTAGACTTCCTCTAGAAGTGATCCACACGTGCACCTCGTATCTCTGGACGTCACCAAAGGAGTCTCCGGGTGCTAGCATAGAGAAACCTTTTCTTGCGTTGTCCACCTTAGATCATCTAGATCTGATGGAAGAGGATCTCTCTTGGTCTTGAGAGCGTTCTTGGAGGAAGAGGTTCTTTTGGCCTTGAAAGAATTCTCCAGAATTGTTGTGCACAATGATTCTCTTGTGCAGGAAAAGAGTTGGGGTTGTGAGGATATATATAATTGGGTTTGAGGTTGTAGATTTATAACAATAAATAAATGTGTTTCATGTTTTATTTATTTCATTGACTCTTATTTAAAACCCCCATGTCGAATAATTAATTCCTTAACATGCGCCCCTGCTGATTATAATAAGTATCATTTAATAAAACAATATTATATCATCAAAATCCCGACTGGAAAACTACATGGAGTGTAATCATTAATACAAAGCGTGTACTTATTTTCCATAAAACTACATAGCGTGTAATCATTAATACACGACGTGTATATCTTGTTTTTCATTTCCTTTTTCCTTCATCATTAAAACAATTTAGTCTTCCTTGAATAATTATTAAACCACGTATGGGAATAATCTTTATTCTATTTGAGATACTTGAATACACTTAGTGTGTGACCCTCTAGGCTTCTTTCTCATTTGCATTAGGCGGGCTTGCCTAAAGTCCAAGATTACTGTCTAGAAACAGTTCAAGGAACCCAAGAGAAAGAAGTTGATGCAGCATTGATGTGTCACCTCATACAAACGCTTAATCTGTAATTTAATTCTTTTATCTCAATATCTCATCAAGAAGGTTTCATGGTTGTGTCATAAACCTATATGCTTGATTTTTCGTTCTTTGACTACCTGAAATAAACTCGCCGTTACACCATGGCCATGGAATTTCATGTGACGGTTCTATTTCAATCAAAGGGCCGAGATATCAACTTCCATAAATGGAAGGGACAAATCCTTCATCGACTTATCCATTAACAACATGTCACTCATGACATACCCTACTTCCCTCAAACTGTCTGCATGATTGTTTTCGTCAGTAAATCTAAGTACGTGAGTCATGACATGAGTTAATGATAATCTTCTAGTCTAAGGACCATTACACACACTCATAGATAGCAATGTACGATGACACCAAGACATGTGGAATTGCTACTAGTGGGTCTGTTCTCATAATCTCCCATCTTAGAGATTACCAAGTGCGAACTCCATGAGAGAGAGTCTCATCTTATTACGAGTACTCGCACATGACGGTCTGTATACTATGTGTCCTATCATAGTATTTCATCCAACTGTAGAACTTTATTTAAGAATATTGTTATAGCATTTCAAGGTTCTCATCATAGTGGGGATCTTCCATGACCTTATCAATGCAACAAATATTCCAGGACATTATTCTATTATAGTCATGAAGAACAATGAACAATATATAATAAGTGTACATTCATGTAATCAAAGTACAAAATAGTCGGTTCTCAGGACACCAACCCTAAAAAACTCCCACTTGGACTAGATCCAACTGCCTACGACTTTTAGTCCGCTAGACCTCACATGATGATCATGTTTCTACTGAGTCAAGGCTTTAGTCAAGGGGTCTGCCGCATTGTCTTCTGTAGAAATTCTGCTCACTTCAACTTCACCTCTCTGAGAAAAATCCCCCAAGAGATGATACTTCTGAAGTATGTTCTTTGTCCGCTGATGTGACCTTGTCTCTTTTGCAAGTTCCACCGCTGTAGTATTATCACAATAGAGTGTGATAGGATCTTTACTGCTAGGTACTACATCCAGCTCTTGGATGAAGCTTCACATCCATACTGCTTCTTTATCTGCCTCAGAAGCTACGATATACTCGGACTCTGCTGTATAATCTACCACCACACCTTGCTTTGAGCTCTTCCAGCTCACTACACCTCTATTAAAACTAAAGACGTATTTTGTCTGTGACTTCATGTCATCTTGATCAGTCTGGAAACTAGAATCTACATTTCCTCTGATGACTAGTTCCTCATTTCCTCTATAAACCAGGAACATATCCTTAGTACGCCTCAGATACTTAAGGATAGTCTTGACTGCCATCCAATGGCGGTCTCCTGGATCAGCTTGATATCTGCCTACCGCACTTAATGCGTAAGTAACATCTAGCCTTGTACATAGCATGGCATAGATGAATGACCCAATCGAAGATGTGTAAGGGATCCTTGACATTTTATTTCTTTCCTCATGTGTCTGAGGACACATTTTCTTGGAAAGATGAATGCCATGTGACACTGGCAACAATCCCCTCCTGGACTATTCCATACTGGATCTTTTTAGTATCTTGTCAATGTATGCACTTTGACTTAGACCCAACATTCTCTTGGATCTATCACGATGGATCTTGATCCCAAGAATATATGCTGCCTCGCCCAAGTCTTTCATAGAGAAGCATTTATCCAACCATGCCTTAACAGACTGTAAGATAGGTACTTCATTTCTAATTAGTAATATGTCATCAACCTATACTATAAATAAAATGACTGCACTTCCACTAAACCTTTTGTAGACACTAGGCTCACATTTGTTCTTAACAAAGCCAAATTCCGTTACGACTTCATCAAAATGAATGTTCCATGACCTTGATACTTGATTTAATCCATAAATGTATTTTTGTAACTTGCATACCTTGTTGGCATTTTTTGGAGTCACAAACCCTTCAGGTTGTGTCATGTAGACATCTTTCTGGAGGTTCCCATTAAGGAATGCTGTTTTGACATCCATTTGCCAAATTTCATATTCATGTTAAGCAGCAATGGCCAAAAGGATTCTGATGGATTTCAGCATCGCAACTGGTGAAAAGGTTTCATCATAGTCAATTCCTTGATGCTGTCTAAAACCTTTTGCAACCAATCATGCCTTATAGGTGCTGACTTTCCCCTCCATGTCCAGTTTCTTCTTGAATACCCATTTATTACCAACAAGATTTACAGCAATTGGAGGATCTACCAAAATCCAGACTTGGTTTTGGTACATGGAATCCATTTCATAATTCCTAGCTTCTTTCCACTTGGCAACGTTTGTGCCTTCAACTGCTTCCTTGTAGGTAAGTGGATCATCATTGTCAACCAATAATGAGTCACCACCCTCAGTGACAAGAAAACCATATCGTTTTGGTTCTCTCACCTCTCTCGTGCTCCTATATAGTTCTTGTGTCTCTGGAATAGATTTTTCTTCCACAGGGCTTTGTGGAATATGTTCTTGTACCAACTCTTGTGTATCTTGAGCCTCAACTTCATCGATTCCTATCTCGCTCCCACTATCTCTTTTGGATATGTGCTCCCTATCAAGGAATATGGCATGTCTTTCCACTGTAACCTTTTTGTCTGAGGGGTTGTATATGTAATATCCCCTTATTTCCTTGGGATATCCTATAAAGATACACTTTGTGCCTCGGGGTGCAAGTTTGTTACCTGAAGAGGCCTTAACAAATACTTCTCTACCCCACACATGTAAATTCGATAACATGGCTTTGCGTCCACTCCATAACTCGTATGGAATAACATTTATCAATTTAGTTGGTACTTGGTTTATTATGTGTGCTGCTGTTTGTAATGCATATCTCTAAAAGGATAATGGAAGAATCGCATGACTCATCATTGATCTCACCTTGTCCAACAGGGTGTGGTTCCTCCTTTCACTTACACCATTCCATTGAGGTGTGTAAGGAGGAGTGAGTTGAGATAGAATCCCAAACTCCTGTAAGAAATCAATGAAGTCCTGATTAAGATATTATCCTCCTCTATCTAAGCGGAGTTTCTTAATCTTCTTACCAAGATGGTTCTCAACTTCATTCTTTTATTCTTTGAACTGATCAAAATAATCTGACTTATACCTTATTAAGTAAATATATCCATATCTACTAAAATCATCAGTAAATGTTATGAAGTACGAGAACCCACCCCTTACTTCAACTGGAAATGGTCCACACACATCTGTGTGAACTAATTCTAGAAGCTCTTTAGCCCTTTACCTTTCCCACTAAATGGGGATTTGGTCATTTTGCCTTGTAGACACGTATGACATAAACCAAGTGGTTTTAGTTCGAAAGAATCTAAAAACCCATCTTGATGTAATTTTGTCAAATGTTTCTCATTGAAATGACCTAGCCGGTGATTCCAATGTTGGGTGTGGTACGAGTCATGTGAATTAACTTTGTCATCAATTTCCATTACTTGGTTTGTGCAGTATAACACATAAATGCTGTTATATAAATGTACCCTACCAAAACAAATGCTATCTTTATAAAAGTAGCAACATCCAATTCCAAACTTGAAGATGAATCCATCAGTATCTAATATGGATACTGAAATAACATTTTTGGTTATAGAGGGTACATAATAACATCCTTTCAAAACCAAGACCATCCCAGTAGGTAGTGTGAGGTGGTAGTCTTCGACTGCTACAACAAAAAGTCTGGCTCCATTGGATGCTCGTAGATCCACCTCACCTCAATCAATCTTTCTAAATCTACTTGGTTCCTGTATTTGGATACAGATGTGAGCACCACAAGAAGTATCTAATACCCAATTAGCAAAAACAGATAGATTTCATTTGATAACAAGCGCACATGAAGCTTCCCCTTGCTTCCTTGGCTGGGTGCAGTTTTTCTTCCAGTGGCCCTTCTTGCCACATGTGAAACAACCTCCTGTTCTCTTTCCTCCCCTTTGATATTATTTTTCTTAGAAGGCCTTGAAGGAGCTTTGGCCTTAAATCTCTTTTCCTTCCCTTTCCTTTTATTCACCATGAGGACAGAAGGCTTTTCATGCTTCATGTCATTGTCCACTTGGAAAATGAGGATAAGAAGATCAGACGAAGTCTTCTCAATGTTGTTTATGTTGAAGTTCACAACAAAGTTGGGGAAGCTCCAGGGTAGTGATGCAAAAATGAGATTAGCACCCAGTTCTTCGGGGAGTTTAAATCCTAGAACCTCCAAGCGCTCAATGTAGCCAATGATCTTGACTACATGAGGCACAGCTAGGGCACCCTCTCTAATCTTGTTCAGGAATAGAGCTTTGGAGATCTCAAACCTTTCCTGTCTTGCTCTCTCCTAGTATAGACCATAGAGGTGCTCGAGCATGCTATAGGCATCCATGTCTTCATGAGACTTCATGAGGTCACTAGACCTTGATGATAGCATCAAACATTGAATGTCGAGTGCATCGTTCAAATATTGATCATAGACCAGTAAATCTTCACAACTTTCCCCTTGGACTGGAAAATCAGGAAGTGAGGACTCCAGCACATAAAACTTTCGTTCATGGCATAGGATAACCTGAAGGCACCTAAACCATTCCTAAAAGTTACTACCGGTGAGGATATTGTCTTTATCCAGAATTGATCGTAGAGAAAATGTGGTTGATGAGTTTGTCATTTCGATTCTGAAAATTAAAAAAGCAGATCTATCTGTACATTCTTGATTACATTTTATGAGAAATAATAAATTTTATTAAGTTTCCCACTATTTTATTATGTCCCAATGACCCTCACCATTGAACTCATAATTTTCAGTTGCTTTGACATTATAGTGGAAAGGATCCATATTCCCCTTAGCATAACCCCAACAAGGGTTGGTCAAGCTATTTGAAGGTATTTAGGTAGGAAGTTCTTTGCCAACTATGAGCTTACAGTTCCTTGATCTGTTGAGTGGACTCCCCAATCCTGAAATCCTGACTTGGATTTCCTCAACTCTTGCCTCTAATATTACACCAAGTCTAGAAAGGGATACTCCTCTTGATGTAATATGGTTAAGTCGACCCGAAACCTTTCATAAGGTCTTCCTTTATAAAATTAAGTGTCCCAACAAGGGTTGGTCAAACTCATAGTTTTATTGAGTCTTTCCCTTAATCAAGTAATGTAAGGCTTGGTCTAACTTAATATGGTATTTGAGGGATTTTAATCCTTTATGCGTAGTTTTTCATTATCACATGATTGTTAATATTAAGTGATGCTTGCTTCAGTGATTAACCATGTTCTGATAATGTTTACACATAGTCTGGTTTTATTTTATTCCATCTTTGCATGCTTGTTTATTTCATTAATTATGTGATCGCGACAACACATACATAATAAATAAACCATGAAATCAGACAGAAATAAAATAAGATGGCATGATCATGATCTTCTATTGGTTAGATTATCTAGCGGTTTTGATAAGCTAACCCTGACCTAGGGAAAATCTCCTTGAACCCGATGGTTCATGTACTACAGCTCCCACCTGTCCACCTTTGTATCTTCTTGTGTTGGTTTCACCTCATCTTCAGATTTTGAACAGTCTCCTCTGGCTTGGGAGATCCTCCATTACATGGGTTTACATTAAATAAATCATGGGCACACAGGCCCTACATTTTATTGGATGAAGGATCATAGGCCAACAAAAATAAATTTAAATGAAACCATACACATAAAAAGGGTCTTTAGTCTAGCTCATGATCATCCATAACATGCAATGAAATTTACGCATATTTAGAATTCAAATTCTTTTAATCGTTCTATTATTCAAGATAAGTCGTGCTTGAATTCAATTAATTATGATCTTATAATTAATCAATTATTTATCTTAAATTCCTTTCTTAATTTTCTTGAGATTCTTCTCATCCATATTCCTTGTACAATGTCTTTGTACATTTGGAGGAAACCTGGTGAAATTCCATTTCTGTAAAGTACATGGCGTGTAGTTTATATTTACAAGGCGTGTATTTCTTTCACCTTTTATCTAAAGTACATGCCGGGGGATTTGGCATGTTTTCTGTACCTTGAAAATTTTGGAGTACATGACATGTAGATAAATCATACACGGCGTGTACTTCCTTGTTACACGGTAACCGGCCTGGCAATCCCGTGTACGTGGTATGCGGCTTCTCCTTTGTACATAGTTTCACTTGGGCCGGATCGGACTACACGACATGTTGCTCCAATATACACGCCATGTATTCCGGTTCCCACGTGCTATTCTATTCTGTTCAACACGACATAATAAATACTTAGGCATAATCAATTCACATGGCGTGGTTTGGCGGACCAGTGCCGGTTCGTTGAACATAAGTACACGGCGTGTAGTTTTAATTACACGCTGTGTATTCCCGTGTTGTACAGATAGAAAGAACATCTCCTACGGACGAGTTCCCCATTTTTATTTTAATCAAAATAAAAATTAAAAGGCCGTTTTTGTGATATGAATCGAGAAACGAAGGAGGAAGAACATATCTCATTTATTCAGATTTATAGAACAATTTATTTTTAATTGAATCAAATATAAATGCATAAGTTATTAACGAAAATTAAATAACTATAATCAACATTGTAACCTCACTCTGATACCAATTGAATGTTCCGGGTGTACGAGAACCCACCCCTTACTTCAACTGGAAATGGTCCACACACATCTGTGTGAACTAATTCTAGAAGCTCTTTAGCCCTTTACCTTTCCCACTAAATGGGGATTTGGTCATTTTTCCTTGTAGACACGTATGACATAAACCAAGTGGTTTTAGTTCGAAAGAATCTAAAAACCCATCTTGATGTAATTTTGTCAAATGTTTCTCATTGAAATGACCTAGCCGGTGATGCCAAAGTTGGGTGTGGTACGAGTCATGTGAATTAACTTTGTCATCAATTTCCATTACTTGGTTTGTGCAGTATAACACATAAATGCTGTTATATAAATATACCCTACCAAAACAAATGCTATCTTTATAAAAGTATCAAAATCCAATTCCAAACTTGAAGATGAATCCATCAGTATCTAATATGGATACTGAAATAACATTTTTGGTTATAGAGGGTACATAATAACATCCTTTCAAAACCAAGACCACCCCAGTAGGTAGTGTGAGGTGGTAGTCTTCGACTGCTACAACAAAAAGTCTGGCTCCATTGGATGCTCGTAGATCCACCTCACCTCAGTCAATCTTTCTAAATCTACTTGGTTCCTGTATTTGGATACAGATGTGAGCACCACAAGAAGTATCTAATACCCAATTAGTAGAAACAAATAGATTGCATTTGATAACAAGCGCACATGAATCTTCCCCTTGCTTCCTTGGCTAGGTGCAGTTTTTCTTCCAGTGGCCCTTCTTGCCACATGTGAAACAACCTCCTGTTCTCTTTCCTCCCCTTTGATATTCTTTTTCTTGGAAGGCCTTGAAGGAGCTTTGGACTCAAAGCTCTTTGCCTTCCCTTTCCTTTTATTCACCATGAGGACAGAAGGCTTTTCATGCTTCATGTCATTGTCCACTTGGAAAATGAGGATAAGAAGATCAGACGGAGTCTTCTCAATGTTGTTCATGTTGAAGTTCACAACAAAGTTGGGGAAGCTCCGGGGGAGTGATGCAAAAATGAGATTAGCACCCAGTTATTTGGGGAGTTTAAATCCTAGAACCTCCAAGCGCTCAATGTAGCCAATTATCTTGACTACATGAGGCATAGCTAGGGCACCCTCTCTAATCTTGCTCAGGAATAGAGCTTTGGAGATCTCAAACCTTTCCTGTCTTGCTCTCTCCTAGTATAGACCACAGAGGTGCTTGATCATGCTATAGGCATCCATGTCTTCATGAGACTTCATGAGATCACTAGACATTGATGATAGCATCAAACATTGAATGTCGAGTGCATCGTTCAAATATTGATCATAGACCAGGAAATCTTCACAACTTTCCCCTTGGACGGGAAAATCAGGAAGTGAGGACTCTAGCATGTAAAACTTTCGTTAATGGCATAGGATAACCTGAAGGCACCTAAACCATTCCTAAAAGTTACTGCCGGTGAGGATATTGTCTTTATCCAGAATTGATCGTAGAGAAAATGTGGTTGATGAGTTTGTCATTTCGATTCTGAAAATTAAAAAAGAAGATCTATCAGTACATTCTTGATTACATTTTATGAGAAATAATAAATTTTATTAAGTTTCCCACTATTTTATTATGTCCCTATATCCCTCACCATTGAACTCATAATTTTCAGTTGCTTTGACATTATAGTGTCAAGGATCCATATTCCCCTTAGCATAACCCCAACAAGGGCTGGTCAAGCTATTTGAAGGTATTTAGGTAGGAAGGTCTTTGCCAACTATGAGCTTACAGTTCCTTGATCTGTTGAGTGGACTCCCCAATCCTGAAATCCTGACTTGGATTTCCTCAACTCTTGCCTCTAATATTACACCAAGTCTAGCAAGGGCTACTCCTCTTGATGTAATATGGTTAAGTCGACCCGAAACCTTTCATAAGGGCTTACTTTATAAAAGTAAGTGTCCCAACAAGGGTTGGTCAAACACATAGTTTTATTGAGTCTTTCCCTTAATCAAGTAACGTAAGGATTGGTCTAACTTAATATGGTATTTGAGGGATTTTAATCCTTTATGTATAGTTTTGCATTATCACATGATTGTTAATATTAAGTGATGCTTGCTTCAGTGATTAACCATGTTCTGATAATGTTTACACATAGTCTGGTTTTATTTTTTTCCATCTTTGCATGCTTGTTTATTTCATTAATTATGTGACCGCGACAACACATACATAATAAATAAACCATGAAATCAGACATAAATAAAATAAGATGGCATGATCATGAGCTTCTATTGGTTAGCTTATCTAGCGGTTTTGATAAGATAACCCTGACCTAGGGAAAATCTCCTTGAACCCGATGGTTCATGTACTGCAGCTCCCACCTGTCCACCTTTGTATCTTCTTGTGTTGGTTTCACCTCATCTTCGGATTTTGAACAGTCTCCTCTGGCTTGGGAGATCCTCCATTACATGGGTTTACATTAAAGAAATCATGGGCACACAGGCCCTACATTTTATTGGATAAAGGATCACAGGCCAACAAAAATAAATTTAAATGAAACCATACACATAAAAAGGGTCTTTAGTCTAGCTCATGATCATCCATAACATGCAACGAAATTTATGCATATTTAGAATTCAAATTCTTTTAATCATTCTATTATTCAAGATAAGTCGTGCTTGAATTCAATTAATTATGATCTTATAATTAATCAATTATTTATCTTAAATTCCTTTCTGAATTTTCTTGAGATTCTTCTCATCTATATTCTTTGTATAATGTCTTTGTACATTTAGAGGAAACCTGGTGAAATTCCATTTCTGTAAAGTACACGACGTGTAGTTTATATTTACAAGGCGTGTATTTCTTTCACCTTTTATCTAAAGTACATTCCGGGGGCTTTGGAATGTTTTCTGTACTTTGAAAATTTTGGAGTACATGACATGTAGATAAATCATACACGGCGTGTACTTCCTTGTTACACAGTAACCGGCCTGACAATCCCATGTACGTGGTATGCGGCTTCTCCTTTGTACACAGTTTCACTTGGGCCGGATCGGACTACACGACATGTTGCTCCAACATACACGCCATGTATTCCAGTTCCCACGTGCTATTTTATTCTGGTCAACACGACATAATAAATACTTAGGCATAATCAATTCACATGGCATGGTTTGGTGGACCAGTGCTGGTTCGTTGAACATAAGTACACGGCGTGTAGTTTTAATTACACGCTGTGTATTCCCGTGTTGTACAGATAGAAAGAACAGCTCCTCCGGATGAGTTCCCCATTTTTATTTTAATCAAAATAAAAATTAAAAGGCCGTTTCTGTGATATGAATCGAGAAACGAAGGAGGAAGAACAGATCTCATTTATTCAGATTTATAGAACAATTTATTTTGAATTGAATCAAATATAAATGCGTAAGTTATTAACGAAAATTAAATAACTATAATCAACATTGTAACCTCACTCTGATACCAATTTAATGTTCCGGGTGTAGCAGAAGCACGTGGGTGGATGTTCCCACTTGGATTTTTGTCATTAACAATGATAAATCCGGGATCAATACGACGATGAACACCAGTCTCTACGGACCGAATCACAGAAATAGACATAGAAAAAGAAATTCTTGGAACCACAATGTAGGATCGTTACATGTTGATTATAATTAATTTAATCAATTGAAAAGAAGTACCTTTTTGTGTTCTTTCTTCATTGATATTTCTGATCACGTTCTGGTGTGATACTTCATTGCGTCGCATAAGCCAAGGGTAGACTTCCTCTAGCGGTGATCCACACGTGCACCTCGTATCTCTGGACGTCACCAAATGAGTCTCTGGGTGCTAGCGTGGAGAAAAATTTTCTTGCATTGTCCACCTTAGATCATCTTGATCTGATGGAAGAGGATCTCTCTTGGTCTTGAGAGCGTTCTTAGAGGAAGAGGTTCTTTCGGCCTTGAAAGAATTATCCAGAATTGTTGTGCACAATGATTCTTTTTTGTTGGAAAAGAGTTTGGGTTGTGAGGATATTTATAATTGGGTTTGAGGTTATAGAGTTATGACAATAAATAAATGCGTTATGCATTTTATTTATCTCATTGAATCTTATTTAAAACCCTCATGTTGAATAATTAATTCCTTGAAATGCACCCACACTGATTATAATAAATATCATTTAATAAAACAATATTATATCCTCAAAATCCCGACTGGAAAACTACACGGCGTGAAATTATTAATACACGGCGTGTACTTGTTTTCCATAAAACTACACGACATGTAATCATTAATACACGACGTGTATATCTTGTTTTTCATTTCCTTTTTCCTCCATCATTAAAATGATTTAGGCTTCATTGAATAATTATTAAACCATGTATGGGAATAATATTTATTTATTTGAGATACTTGAATACACTTAGTGTGTGACCCTCTAGGCCTCTTTCTCATTGGAATTAGGCGGGTCAAGGCACCCAAGAGAAAGAAGTTGACGCCGCATTGACGTGTCACCTTATATGAATGATTACTGTGTAATTTAATCCTTTTGTCTCAATATCTCATCAAACAGGTTTCATGGTAGTGTCATAAACCTATATGCTTGATCCGTCGTTCTTTGACTACCTGAAATAAACTCTCTATTACACCATGGAAATGAAATTTCATGTGACGGTTCTATTTTAATCAAAGGGCTGAGATATCAACTTCCATAAATGGAAGGGACAAATCCTTCCTTGACTTATCCATTAACAACATGTCACTCGTGACGTACCCAACATACCCTACTTCCCGCCAACTGTCTGCATGACGGTTTTCATCAGTAAATCTAAGTATGTGAGTCATGACATGAGTTAATGATTATCTTCTAGTCTAAGGACCATTACACACGCTCGTAGATAGAAATGTCCGATGACACCAAGACATGCAGAATTGATACTAGCGGGTTTGTTCTCATAATCTTCAATCTTGGAGATTACCTAGTGCGAACTCCATGAGAGAGAGTCTTGTCTTTTTATGAGTACTCGCACATGATGGTCTTTATACTATGTGTCCTATCATAGTATGTCATCCAACCGTAGAACTTTATTTAAGATTATTGTTATAGCATTTCAATGTTCTCATCATAGAAGGGATCTTCCATGACCTTGTCAATGCAACAAATATTCCAGGATATTATTATATTATATTCATACAGAACAATGAACAATATATAATAACTATACATTCATGTAATCAAAGTACAAAACAGTTGGTTCTCAGGACACCAACCCTAACATGCGACACCTACTCTGCAGACGCTTACTTATCTCTGTTTTGGTCTGGGTTGGTATGTGATTGTACTGCTATAAATATGTATGTTGTGTGTGTTGTATTTCATTATAAGAGAGAAGAAAAAAACCATGCTGCTGCTCCATTTCTATTGTTGCGATCACCTCCAGTGATCTGCATGTGCATGTGATTTGTGTTACCCTTGCATCAATCCTTCATCACAAACCAAGGAAGATTACCCAGCTAGAACAAGTGTAATTTTTTCTATAAATTGATCCTCTCTGAAGCCTCGGAGTTATCATAAACAAAGGAAAAGAAAAGATCATATCCTCAAGTACTGATCTTTGAAGTGACGAACTATGGTGCTGACTCCACAATATCCAATACTATTTCTGATTTATGAAATATCTATATATGCCTGTTCTGAGGCCCTGCATGTATGTAGTTGAAGAAGCTCATACTTTTAGCAAAGAAGGAGATGAGATTCACGTCCTGTTTTGGTTCCAGAATAACCACAATAGACACATAGTGTCTACGAACTTCTGAATCTACGAAGGCACACTTAACATGAGCCCATAGACCCTACGCATTGAAAATGATAGTAGAAATCATAAAATAAATGGAGAAACGGACCTTCGTCCAACCGAATTATATTTTGACAACGCACTAGGAGATGCCGACGACTGAGTCCTAGATCTGGTGATGGGTCCGCAACCAGGAATAGACGAACATGACTTGGAATAGGTGTTAAGATTCATCACATTTATTGATGAGAGAAGAAAATTATTAATGGAGGGATTCATCACATTTATTGATGAGAGATGAAAATTAATAATGGAGAGATTTATATCACCATTAATTGAAGATTTTCTCCCAACATTAATGGATATTTAATTCTCAATATTAATGGATGGAATAATGGATGTTGACTACATTAATTGATTATTATGGACTTGGTCTCTATATAAGGAGGATGCAGAAACATATTTTGAAAAACAAGGGTGTGTCAGCAAGATGTAGTCGGCAAAGGAGACCTAGGAAGGGGTAGCCGCATTTGCGGTGGCCCGTGTGGCACGATAACGACGGCGCAATTATCTTGGACGTGTGGTGATGTTCTTGGTAGGGTGTTCAAGATGCAGTCCACCGAGAGCAAGAAGGGGGCTGCCGCGTCGGTGGTAGCATGTGCGGTGCGTCGGCGTTTGACAGGTGCGGAGCAGCGACGACACAATTGATGATAGAGGCCACGTATCGAAAGTCTTTATGATAGCGGTGATCAGGTGGTGTGTCCCGATTGGAGATCAACGATACATCATAATGGAGAGATCATTCGGGTGTCGCAAGTTGGTGCGAGGTTGACGCATGTTCGGGTGAAGATCTCTGAGGTAGTGACGTTTCGTCAACAGAAGGGTGAAATTTTGTCACAGATTGATCTTTCGATACATGGCGTCATTGGGATGTTTATCAGAGACATGGCAGAGGTGTATCAGGTTGTGGTTTTCACACTGGTTTTCTATGCTCTCTCATTTGTAATTCATGTTCGGGAATTACTTGGATTCTTTGTACTCTTTGATTCATAGTGGATATTTGGGAATTGCCCCGTGGTTTTTTAATCCTCAGCATGGGAGGGTTCTTCCACGTTAAAAAAATCCTGCATGTTGATTTATTTATTCTCCTTATATCGCTTCCATATTTTGACAGGTTTCTCACGATATTTTTGGCAAGCAATTTTCGGTCCAGAATCAGGATTCTCCCCAAAAAGTGGTATCAGAGGAGGTTGGGTTGTGCTTGCAGTTTAACGTGAGTATTTTGGAAGCTTCTAAGAGGATCATAGATGCGTGCATGGAGCAGAATAGAGTTTGGAAATTAAAGCAGGTTGAGAGAGGTGATGCACATATCCGCTCATGGTATGTTGAGCAGGGGGAGCAGTTTATTCTTGTAGGTGCTTCGGATTATGTGGTAATCACTATTATGGGGGAGCCAGATGTTTCTGGTTCTTGTCTTGTTCAGCAGGATGAGAAAGATGGTGCAGATACATATGTCATGAGGATTTCGGCGGTTGATTTTATTTTTGCAGGGGGAGCTGATTTTTTTATCAGAAGTGCAAAAGGACGTCGTTATATTTTTCTGCAGTTGATGATGGTTGGTGTGATAATGACATACTTTATTTCCAACTGGGTTTGTTAGATAGTTCCATTCATTAATGTGATGAAGGGGGAGATTGTTGAGATTCATCACATTTATTGATAAGAGAAGAAAATTATTAATGGAGGGATTCATCACATTTATTGATGAGAGATGACAATTATTAATGGAGAGATTTATATCACCATTAATTGAATATTTTCTCCCAACATTAATGGATATTTAATTCTCAATATTAATGGATGAAATAATGGATGTTGAATACATTAATTGATTATTATGGACTTGGTCTCTATATAAGGAGGACGCAGAAACATATTTTGAAAAACAAGGGTGTGACAGCAAGATGTAGTCAGCAAAGGAGACCCAGGAAGGGGTCACCGCATTTGCGGTTGCCCGTGTGGCACGATGACGATGGCACAATTATCTTGGACGTGTGGAAATATTCTTGGAAGGGTGTTCAAGATGCAGTCCACCGAGAGCAAGAAGGGGGCTGCCGCGTCGGTGGTAGCATGTGCGGCGTGTCAGTGTTTGAAAGGTGCGGAGCAGCGGCGACACAATTGATGATAGAGGCCACGTATCGAAAGTCTTCCTGATAGCGGTGATCAGGTGGCGTGTCCCGATTGGATATCAGCGATACATCATAATGGCGAGATCATTCGGGTGTTGCAAGCTGGTTCGAGGTTGATGCATGTTCGGGTGAAGATCTCCGAGGTAGTGACGTTTCGTCGACAGAAGGGTGACATTTTGTCATAGATTGATCTTCCAATACATGGCATCAGCAGGATGTTTATCAGAGACATGGTAGAGGTGTATCAGGGTGTGGTTTTCACACTGGATTTCTACGCTCTCTCATTTGTAATTCATGTTCCGGCATTACTTGGATTCTTTGTACTCTCTGATTCATAGTGGATATTTGGGAATTCCCTGTGGTTTTTTAATCCTCCGCATGAGAGGGTTTTTCCACGTTAAAAAAATCCCACGTGTTGATTTATTTATTATGCTTATATCGCTTTCATATTTCGATGGGTTTCTCACGATATTTTTGGTAAGTAATTTTCGGTCCGGAATCAGGATTCTCCCCAACAACAAGAAACACCCTTAGCAGCAGGAGTGAGTCCTCCCTCTATATCACCATATGATTCCGCAAGCACAGAGAACCTGTTGGAGGAAACCTGAGGAGAAAATGCTAGAGAAGGCACTCTCTCTAGGTATATAGAAACTATCATAATCCTTTTAGGAGACCACCTAGTAGACCACAACTTCTTCAACACATCCTTTGGAATGATATTGGTACCCACGACGTCCAACCAGCTAGGAGGAATGGAGACGATCAGATCAGCGAAACCGAGTTGCAATAGAGGCAACTGAGCCCGAGCACAAGGCAGAAAATCCAATGAATCCCGATCTTGATCAGTGAGAGACAAAAGATCCGAGTCTGGGACCACTGACCAGGAGGCAGGGTCCACAGACTGTTGACCGTTAGGGGTAACGGGAAAGACAGACACCGCCAGAGGAACTAGAATCCGGGCCACAAACGATGTCAGGCGCGTGGAGAACAAAATTTGAATTTGAACAAGCGCCCGTGTGCAGGGACAGGCCACCACCCACCAGAGCAGAATTCGAGGACAAGGTTGCTGGGGGTGGGTCCTCCCAACCCTCCACCATTGCAGACTTCACGGGAGAAGTAGAGGGAGGCCTCGAAGCTACAAGAGAAGAAGAAGGATCCACCACCGCAATTCCCACCTTGGAAGAACTCGGAACAACCTCTGAAGGGGTAATTTAGATGGGTGGGGTTTTGTTTTTTAGTTTTATGGAGTATGGTTTTTTTATATCCGAGAAACGAGTTTGTTCATTGCCACTTGAAGTGGTGCTTTGACCCCACGCCACCCCAAACCCCACACACAGATATATATATATATATATATATATATATAAAATAAATTTATTTATTATAATAAATATGAAAAATAAAATAAATACATAATTATATTTTTAATAATAAATACAAAAATTATAATAAATTTATTTATTTATAATAAATATTTATAATAAATATCTAATAAATATTATAATAAATATTATAATATTATTATAATAAATATACATTTGTTATACATTTATTATACATTTATTATAAATATTATAATGTTATAATATTATAATATTTATTATAATAAATATCTAATAAATGTATAATAAATACTATTATAATAAATGCACAATAAATGTATAATAAATATTTATAATACATTTATATTTATAATAAATACTTATTATAATTAAATATTATAATATTTATAATAATAAATATCTAATAAATGTATAATAAATATTATTCTAATAAATATACATTTATAATATCTATTATAATAAATGTTATTATAATATTTATTATAATAAATGTATAATAAAAATTATTATAATAAATATTATAATAAATCAATAATAAATGTCTAGTAAATGTATAAAAAATATTTATAATACATTTATTATAAATGTATATTTATTATAATAAATATTAAAATATTTAATTATAATAAATGTATATTTATATTTATATTTATAATAAATATTATAATATTTATTATAATAAATATACATTTATTTATTATAATAAATATACATTTATTTTATACATTTATTAGAATAAATATGTACAATAAATGTATAATAAATTTTATAATACATTTTTTTTAATTATAATATAATAAATGTAATATGTAATTATTTATATTTATTATATAATTATCATATCTATATTTATTATATTTATAATTATATAATTATATTATAAATAAATGTAATATGAAATATAATATAATAAATGTAATATGATACATTTATTTTTTAATTACAATAATTGTATATTTATAATTATATAAATGTATAATAAATATAATAAATATAAATGTATAATTACATATTACATTTATTATAATAAATAAATAATTACATATTACATTTATTATAATAAATAAATGTATATTACATTTATAAATAATTACATATTTATTATAATAAATAAATGTATATTTATAATTACATTTATAAAAGTATATTTATTATAATAAATAAATGTATATTACATTTATAAATAATTACATATTTATTATAATAAATAAATGTATATTACATTTATAATAAATGTATATTTATATAAATAAATGTATATTACATTTATAATAAATGTATATTTATATAAATAAATATTATTAATAAATATTATTAATGAAAATTAATAAATGTATATTTATTAATGAATATTATAATAAATAAATGTATATTTATAATTACATTTATAAATGTATATTTATAATAAATGTATTTTTATAAATAAATATTATTAATAAATATTATTAATGAATATTAATAAATGTATATTTATTAATGAATATTATAATAAATAAATGTATATTTATAATTACATTTATAAATGTATATTTATTATAATAAATAAATGTATATTACATTTATAAATAATTACATATTTATTATAATAAATAAATGTATATTACATTTATAAGTAATTACATATTTATTATAATAAATGTATATTGCATTTATAAATAAATAATCATTTATTTATTTAATAAATTTATATTACATTTATAAATAAATAATCATTTATTTAGTTAATAAATGTATATTACATTTATTATAATAAATGTATATTACATATTTATTATAAAAAAAGTATACTACATTTATATAAATTTATATTTATTACATATTTATTATAATAAATAAGTATATTTATAAATGTATATTACATTTATAATAAATATCTAATAAATGTATATTTATATAAATTTATATTTATTATAATAAATAAATGTATATTACATTTATAAATAATTACATATTTATTATAATCAATAAATGTATATTTATAATTATATTATTACAGTATATAATTATTTATAGATATGATAATTACATAATAAAGATAAATAATTACATATTACATTTATTATATTATAATTAAAAAATAAATGTATTATAATATTTAGTATACATTTATTATACATATTTATTATAATAAATGTATAAAATAAATGTAGATTTATTATAATAAATAAATGTATATTTATTATAAATATAAATATAAATATACATTTATTATAATTAAATATTATGATATTTGTTATAATAAATATACATTTATAATAAATGTATTATAAATATTCATTATACATTTACTATACATTTATTATACATTTATTATAATATTTATTATACATTTATTAGATATTTATTATTATAAATATTATAATATTTAATTATAATAAGTATTTATTATAAATATAAATATATTATAAATATTTATTATACATTTATTATACATTTATTGTGCATTTATTATAATAGTATTTATTATACATTTATTAGATATTTATTATAATAAATATTATAATATTATAACATTATAATATTTATAAAAAATGTATAAAAAATGTATAACAAATGTATATTTATTATAATAATATTATAATATTTATTTAATATTTATTATAAATATTTATTATAAATAAATAAATTTATTATAATTTTTGTATTTATTATAAAAAATATAATTATGTATTTATTGTATTTTTTATATTTATTATAATAAATAAATTTATTATATATATATATATGTGGGGTTTGGGGGTGGCGTGGGGTCAAAGCGACACTTCAAGTGGCACTGAACAAACCCATTTCCCCAATATAAAAAAACCCTACCCCATAAAACTAAAAAAAACCCACCCACCTAAATTATCCGTCTGGGAGGAGACCACAACCAACTTACCCACCTTAGAGGAACTATGGGTAGCTTGATAAGAAGAAGTCCCCACCACCATATTAGGCACCTTGGGAGCCGGCCGACGCTTACTACCAAACATCCATAGAATGCCCCTGGAAACCACAATCCATAGAAAACCGGGGGAAGGATTGGAACCACAAGCGTTGCCACCATGCAAAACCATCACATGCTCTTATCAAAATCTTTGAAGGAGGAGACACGACAACATCCAATTCCACACAAATATTAGTATCCAAGCACAAAAAGCTTCCCACAACATTTCCCACAGATTCTAGAATAGCCGAATTATGAAGAGGCAGAGGGAGCCCAAGAAGTTGAATCCATACCGCCGCTTTACTTGATTCCTTACCGAAATGCACGTCCCAAGACCACCGAGTAAGAGAGAACCGCCAAGATTCTCTACACCTTTCCTTCTTGGATCTAGCCATAATGAAGTCCTCCCTATTGCAAAGATGAATACTGAAAGAAAACCTAGAGAGAATCGAGACCGCCGCCAGATGAGAATGATGGAGGATCGCTCGCAGCGGCACATGCAATCGCGTGGGAACACATATCACTAGAGGTGATCACAACTTAGATATGGAGCAACAACAACACGATATTTATTTGTTCTCTCTTTTAATAAAATACAACATACACGACATACATATTTATAGCAGTACAATTGCACACCAACCCAAACAAAAAGAGAGATAAGTAAATGTATGTAGAGTAGGTGCTGCCCAATCTTGATTTTGCAAGTAGCCTTCATTGAAGATTTCAAACCTCCATCACAATAATGGAAGTTGGGAACCATCCAAAGACTAACGAGTTTAATATCCAACATCCCCCCTTAAACTCGTTATCCTTGTAACTCATGAATTCGAATCATATATGGGTGGATGACCAACCGGTGCAATGACTTCACCATAGTCAAAGCCTTCCTTTTTCTTGTAGCCTTTGGTTGCATCACTGAGATAGATTTCCGCATCTATCACTTTTTCCACATGTCATCGGTTTTAGCTTCCTCAAAGATAACTGAATTAGAAGTCACCGAGAGACAATACAAATTTACATACTCCTCCATTGGTTCCATTCTCTCATATATATCCGCAAGGTTTCGAACGTTTTGAAGTCATATATGAGAAAGTTCTCGTTCAATGTCTTCTGATATCAGATTATGTGGTGACAACATCAACAGTTCTTCAATTCTTTGTTCCTGAAATGTTACTTCTTCGATGATTTCTTCATCATCTAGAGTGAGTCGTACCTCTCTGGAATATTCATCTTGATTTCACTTCAATGTCTCCTTTTCATCAAAATAACATCTCTACTGAATATAATCCTTTTGGTGATGAGATTATTCAAATGAAATCCCATTACTCAATCTCTTTATCCCATAAGGACACACTTCATTCCTTTGTCCCCATGTTTTGTTCATTTTGCCTCTGGGATCTTGATGTAGACAATAGAACAAAAAACTCTAAGATGGCTCCCACTTGGCTTGTGAGTACTCCATGCTTCATGCGGCGTCTTTGCTTCAAGATTTTTTGTTGGGAATTTATTGAGTAGATACATTGCACAAAAAGCCGCTTCACCCCATAATGTCATGGGCACTCCTTTTTCTTTCAACATGCTTCTCGCCATGTTGAGAATGGTGTGATTTTTCCTCTCGGTTACTCCATTGAGTTGGGGTGTGTAAGCCGGTGTCAGCTGGTGCTGAATTCCATACTGCTTGAGGTACTCTTGAAAAGTATCAGAGGTGTACTTTCCACCTCGATCAGATCGTAATGTTTGTATGCGATGCTTGCTTTGATTTTCCACCAGCGCCTTGAATTCTTTGAAGATTCCAAACACTTCTGACTTCATTTTGAGAAAATATATCCATGTTTTCCTGCTATAATCATTGATAAATTTCAGAAAATACATCCTTTGTCCATCTGATTTTGGATTTAATGGACCACTCACATCAGTGTGAACTAGCTCCAGTGGCGTTGCAGCTTTCTAGTTGGCCTTCTTTGAAAATTTGTTTTGATGTTGTTTTCTTAGAACACAACTTTCACAAATTTGATTCGAGTGTTGGATGATAGGAAGCCCATTCACCATCTTCTTGATTCCCAATAATCTTAAACTTTCAAAGTTTAAATGCCCGAACCTGAGATGCCATAACCAATATTTATCATCACATACCATCACCAAACACCGTGGTACGTCGGGTTGGATCATGAGTGGAAACATTCGATTATTTTCCATCGGTACTTTTGTGATCATCCTTCCTCTGTCATCAAAAATTACCATTGGTTTATTTTGAAGGCTTATGTGAAAGCCTTTTTCCACCAACTGCCCGACACTCAAGATGTTGGTCTTCATGTTAGGTACATAGTAGACGTTTGAGTTGAAAGCATGATTTTCATCTTTTTTCTTGATCAGAATATCTCCTCTTCCATAAAAAATATTATCGAGAGATTGCCAAATGAAATTTCTCCTTGAACCCGCTCATCCAGGTTCGTAAACAAGTGCTTGTGCCCTGTCCCACGGTTTCTAGCTCTAGAGTCAAGATACCACATACATTGATTTTGTGTTGATGTTTGTGCCATAAACACATGGGACTCGTCAAAATGGTCTTCTACTTCGACGATATGTGCCTCCTCGGTGTCATTATCCATGTGTTGATTGTACCAAAATTAATTGCTATAATGTCCATATTTTTGACAATTATACCATTGAATGTTTCTTTTTTTCTGGATGGCGATTGTTGAATACTCCTCTTCTTCCTTGTCCACATTCTCGTGGAGTATAGGTTTGATACTCACGACCACCTCAAGTTGGGATTCTTCAACCATGTACTCCTTGTCCTCATCTTCTTGGATCAAATTTTTGTCCACTGAATTCTCTGCCTAGGGTCTTCGAGATGTCCCCCCTTACTCCTTTTCAGAGTTGTTGAGATACAACTTTGATTGTAGGGCATGTCCACTCCACTGGTATCACTCCGGTGGTTCACCTTAAATTCGTTGGCTTAAAGATACCCCACAAGTTCTTCGATAGAGATCATCTCCAGGTCCTTTATTTCTTCCAGGGCAATGACCATGTAATCAAATTTTGGATCAAGGGATGGAAAAAATTTCTCACATACCCGCATTTCAGCAATATCTTTTCCATTTCTTCACTATTGGTTCACCACAACCATTACATGAGTATGATACTCGACAACAATTTCATAAGTTTTCATAAATAGGGATTCGAACTCACCTCACAGAGATTGAAGTCGAATCCATTTCACTTTGTCGGTACCTTGGAATGATTTTCAAAGAGTATCTGAGATCTCCTTTGATGATTTCAATGAAGTGATTATTTTGAAAGTCGCTTCGTCAAGGCCTTGATAAATGTTAGATTTCGCCTTGCAGTCCTGCTTTTGTTCCACTCAAAGAGTGGCCTTTTGAACATCTGGTAGAGCAGCCTCTGCTGCTTTGGATTCCAGCTCGGTGTATCCATCCTCCACAATATCAATGACATCTAGGGTGCCAAGTACCGCGTGCATTTAGATGCACCAATTATCATAATTGTTCTTCGTTAGCTTCGGGATCATTGCTTGTGAAAATGAATTCTCCATGATGAAAAATTATTTTTGATAAACAATAATAAATGGAGATATGTGGAAGAGTAGATTTTTTTTTCAGAGTTGCAAACTGCTATTTTTTCTTGTTTTAGTAGTGCAGATTGATTTTTTTTTGAATTTCTCACCACAATTGTTTTGGGATTAAGGACTCCAAATTTTTTTGGATCACTTTAATTGTTTTTTCAAAATATTAATGGAGTTTTTTTCATTGAAAATGGATGAGACATGACACAATGAGGAAAAAAACACAATTGCTTAGAGAGAAAAAGATTGGGGAGGCGTGCAGACAAATGGTGGGAGGAGAGAGAGAGGTGTTTTGGGTTGAAATCCGCTTTCCAAAATAGTGGCATGGAATGGATGAGGAACTACCTTTTGACAAATTAAATCCAATTTTTTTGTTGACAAAAATAAGATACGAAAACAAGGTGAGACAAAAATTCTCACGGGAATAATTTTGGGTAGGAAGAACCATTCATCTTCTTCTTCCTCTTTCCTACAACAAGGTAGCTGGTCCATCTAAAATTTTAACCTCCCTCTGATTCCACTGATGGAGGATCGCTCCCAGTGGCACACACAATCACACAGGAACGCAGATCACTAGAGGTGATCGCAACACATAAATGGAGCAGCAACAACACATTATTTATTTGTTCTCTCTTATAATGAAATACAATACACACGACATACATATTTATTGCAGTAAAATCGCACACCAACCCCAAAAAAATAGACATAAGTAAACGTCTGCAAAGTAGGTGCTGTCCAATCTAGATTTCCAAGCAGCCTTTATTGAAGACTTCAAACCTCCATCGCAATAATAAAATTTGGGAACCGTACAAAGAATAGAGAGTTTAATATCCAATAGAGAAAGTCCCCATTAAGCCACAAAATTCTTGAAAAAGTCCAGAGATGGCTTATCACGACCGAATCTCGCAAATAGAGAAAGGTAGTGAAAGGCAGCCACATTAAGAAGCTCTTTCTCTGATAGATCAACCGCAGGGAAACCATCAACCCTTCCCGAGCAGCGAAGCACAAGTTGAATAGTCAGAATTAAGGGGAGGTGCAGCTTAGAAGAAGGTTCCACTGAACTAGAAAAAGCATCTTTGAAGGATTTAGCACCCATGTTAGCTGAGAAATAACCCTTGCCAACCTCGACCGCTGGCGGAAGCACCTCCACCTGTTCCGATTCCGATGAGACCACCAGAGGCGAATACAGAGAAACTAGCATGTGAAGCCTGTTCTTTTCCAGGATAGAATCCATCTGATATTAAACTATGGAATGATGCATAAATATCAGTTTATTACATTATAAATTAAACTACTGAAAATGTTTGAATGATACTGAAAAAAGGAAAATTTTGAAATGGTTCAGGTACGTTATTGCATTATTGTTTCTTTAATGTGAAACAAAAATGTTATTATGAAAATATTCCCCTCATATATGGTGAAAATGATTACCAGGATCATTTTTAGTAATGAATTTTCCAAATTTAAAATATTCAAACATTTTTTCAAAATAAATAAACAAGCTGCTGAATAAATGATGATAAAAAATGGAAATATTTTCTTTCTTTGTTGAATTAGATACACCAGTAAAATGATGTTGAAAAATAGAAATAGTGGAATAATTTTAAAGGAAGCTATTTTTTGAGTTAATGGTGAATGCAATATCACTACTACAAAAACAGGCTTTATTAGCGCTCAAAACGGGCTTTATCAGCACTAAAAAAGCGCTGTAAAGCTCAGCACTGAAAAATGAAGCCTTTATCAGTGCTAAAAAAGTGCTGATAAAGGAAACCTTTATTAGTGCTAAAAACACGCTGATAAAGGGAGACTTTATCAGCGCTAAAAAGGAACTGATAAAGGAACCCTTTATCAGCGCTAAAAAAGTACTGATAAATGTGTTTTTATCAGCACTCTTTTAGAACTGATAAACTGATCCTTTATCAGCGCTTTTTTAGCACTGATAAATTCCCTATCTACTACAACAAAAAATTCTGCAGTAGCACACCCAAATAACACCTGCAAAAAATTCATCATCTCAACAAATAAGTATACCCATACAAAATTAACACATAAATCATAAGGTAATTACACAAAGTATACCCATACAACGAGTATACCCATACACCATTAACACATAATTCACAAGTTAATTAAATACATAAAGAATTCAATTCAGAATTTAGGGAGTTGGGGGGGGGAGGCTGTTCAGGGGTTTGGGGTTGCTGTCTAGGGGGGTAGGGGTGTCTGGGGGATGGGGGTGTCTAGGGGGATAGGGGTGTCCATGGGGGGTGGGGGTGGTCCAGGAGGTTGGGGGGCTGTCCAAGGAGGGTGGGGGTGTCTAGGCGGGGTGGGCTAGTGTTCAGGGTGTCGGGGGGGGGGGGGGGGGGGTTCCAGGGGGGTGTTCGGGGGGTGGGGGCGGTCCAGGGGGGTGGTGGGACTGTCCAAGGGGGGTGGGGTGGTGTCTAGGAGGGTGGGATGGGGGTGTCCGGGGGGGGGGGTAGGGGTGTCTAGGGGTGGGGGTGTCCAGGGTGGTGGGGGGTCATTCCAGGAGGTTGGGGGGGGCTGTCCAAGGGGGGTGGGGTGGTGTCCAAGGAGGGGCGGGGGGTGTCCAGGTGGGGGTGGGGGAGGGGGGATGTCTATGGGGTGTCCAGGGGGTGGGCTGGTGTCCAGGGTGTCAGAGGGGGGGGGGGGGGGCTTTCCAGGGGGTGGGGGTGGTCCATGGGGTTGGTGGGGATGTCCAAGAGGGGTGGGGTGGTGTCCAAGAGGGTGGGGGTGGTCGTCCATGGGTGGGGGGGGTGTTGTCCAGGGGGTTGAGGGGGCTTTCCAGGGGGTGGGGGGTGTCCAGGGGGTGGGTTGGTGTCCAGGGGGGGTGGGGGGGGGGTCCAGGGGGTTGGTGGGGATATCCAAGGGGGTGGGGTGGTGTCTAAGGGGGTGGGGGTGGGGGTGGCTGTCCATGGGGGTGGGGGTGTCCGGGGGGGGTGTCCAGGTGGTGGGGTAGAGTCTAGGGGGGGTGGGGGCATCCAGGGGTTGGGGGGGCCACACTGTGCCTCATATTGAGATGAGGTTGACTCGTACATGTCTCAAAGGACCCATGGATCGTTCTCCTAAAGTATTAACACAATCCGAATGTGTTTTGTCAGATTTTCATACACCAATTGTTGTTTTCAATTAAAATTATGTCCATTTTTAACAAAAGAGAGACACTTTGAGTCATACTGGCTACACTGTGCCTCAAATTGAGGTGGGGTTTACTCATACACATCACAAAGGACCCATGGATTGTTATCCTAAAGGATCAACACAATCCGAATGCATTTGGTCAGATTTGCGTATGATAATTGTTATTTTCACTTAAAATTCTCTCCATTTTAAACAAAAGAGAGACCCTTTGAGTGATACCGGCCACACCGTGACTCAGATTGAGGCGGGGTTGACTTGTACACATTACAAAGGACCCATGGATCTTTCTCTTAAAGGATAAACATAATACAAATGCATTTGGTCGAATTTTCGTAGGTCATTTGTTTTTTTCACTTAAAATTGTGTCCATTTTAAACAAAAGACACACACTTTGAGTGATACCGGCCACACCATGCCTCGGATTGAGGCAGGGTTGACTCATACATGTCCAAGAGAGTGGGGGTGTCCAAGGGGCTGAGGGGGATTTCAAGGGGGTGGGGGGTGTCCAGAGGGGTGGGGGGTGTCCGGGGGGTGGGTTGGTGTCCAGGGGGGGTGGGGGGGGGGGGTCCAGGAGGTTGGTGGGGCTGTCCAAGGGGGTGGGGTGGTGTCTAAGGGTGTGGGGGGGGGGGGTGGATGTCCATGGGGGTGGGGGTGTCCAGGGGGGGGGAGGTGCCCAGGTGGTGGGGTGGTGCCAAGGTGGTGGGGGCGTCCAGGGTTTGGGGGGGCCACGCCGTGCCTCAGATTGAGACGAGGTTGACCCATACATGTCAAAAAGGTCCCATGGATCATTATCCTAAAGATTTAACACAATCCAAATGTGTTTTTTTGGATTTGCGTACGTTAGTTGTTGTTTTCATTTAAAATTATGTCCATTTTAAACCAAAGAGAGACACTTTGAGTGATACCAGCCACACCATGCCTCAGATTGAGGTGGGGTTGACTCATACACGACACAAAGAACCCATGGATCGTTCTCCTAAATGATCAACATTATCTGAATGCGTTCGGTTAGATTTGCATACGTCAGTTGTTGTTTTCACTTAAAATTTTGTCCATTTTAAACAAAAGAGAGACCCTTTTAGTGATACCGGCCAAACTGTGCCTTGGATTAAGGTGGGGTTGAGTCTTACACGTCACAACAGACCCATGGATCATTCTATTAAAGTATCAACAGAATAAGAATGCGTTTGGTCATATTTTCATAGGTCAGTTGTTGTTTTCACTTAAAATTGTGTCCATTTTAAACAAAAGACAGACACTTTGAGTGATACCGGTCACACCATGCCTTGGATTGAGGCAGGGTTGACTTATACATGTCCAGGGTGGTGGGGGTGTCCAAGGGGTTGAGGGGGATTTCCAGTGGGTTGGGGGTGTCCAGAGGGGTGGGGGTGTCCAGGGGGTGGGGGGTGTCCAGAGGGGTGGGGGGTGTCCAGGGGGAGGGTTGGTGTCCAGGGGGTGGGGGTGGGGTCCAGGGGGTTGGTGGGGCTTTCCAAGGGGGGTGGGGTGGTGTCTAAGTGGGTGGGGGTGGGGGTGGCTATCCATGGGGGTGGGGGTGTCTAGGAGGGGTGGGGGAGGTGTCCAGGTGGTGGGGTGGTGTCTAGGGTGTGGGGGCGTCCAGGGGTTGGGGGGGCCACACCGTGCCTCAGATTGAGACAAGGTTGACTCGTACATGTTGAAAAGGACCCATGGATTGTTCTCCTAAAGTATCAACACAATCTGAATGCATTTTTTCAGATTTGTGTATGTTAGTTGTTGTTTTCAATTAAAATTATGTCCATTTTAAACTAAAGAGAGACACTTTGAGTGATATCAGCGACACCTTGCCTCAGATTGAGGTGGGGTTGACTCGTACACGTCACAAAGGATCCATGGATCATTCTAATAAAGGGTCAACACAATCCGAATGCGTTTGGTCAGATTTGCGTACGCCAGTTGTTGTTTTCACTTAAAATTCTGTCCATTTTAAACAAAAGAGAGACCCTTTGAGTGATAACGGCCACGCTGTGCCTCAGATTGAGGCAGGGTTGACTCGTACACGTCACAAAGGACCCATGGATAATTCTCTTATAGTATTAACACAATACAAATGCGTTTGGTCAGATTTTCATAGGTTAGTTGTTGTTTTCACTTAAAATTGTGTTCATTTTAAACAAAAGACACACACTTTGAGTGATACCGACCACACCATGCCTCAGATTGAGTCGGGGTTGACTCGTACATGTCCAGGAGGTGGGGGTGTCCAGGAGGTTGAGGGGGATTTTCAGGGGGTGGGGGGTGTCCAGAGGGGTGGGGGTGTCCATTGGGTGGGGGGTGTCCAGGGGGCGAGTTGGTGTCCAAGGGGGTGGGGCGGGGGGGGGGGGGGGTCCAGGGGATTGGTGGGGATATCCAAGGGGTTGGGGTGGTGTCTAAGGGTGGGGGGGGGGGTGGGGGTGGATGTCCATGGGAGTGGGGGTGTCCAGGGGGGTTGGGGAGGTGTCCAAGTGGTGGGGTGGTGTCTAGGGGGGTGGGGGCGTCCAGGGGTTGGGGGGACACACCATGCCTCATATTGAGAGAGTGTTGACTCATACACATCAAAAAGGACTCATGGGTTGTTCTCCTAAAGGATCAACACAATCCAAATGAGTTTTTTTGGATTTGCATACATCAGTTGTTGTTTTCACTTAAAATTCTGTCCATTTTAAACAAAAGAAAGACACTTTGAGTGATACCGGCCACACCGTGCCTCGGATTGAGGCGGGGTTGACTCGTACACATCCCAAAGGACCCATGGATCATTATAATAAATGATCAACACAATATGAATGTATTTTTTTGGATTTTCATACGTCAGTTGTTGTTTTCGCTTAAAATTTTGTCCATTTTAAACAAAAGAGAGACCTTTTGAGTGATATCGGACACACTGTGCCTCAGATTTAGGCGGGGTTGACTCATACACATCACAAAGGACCCATGGATCGTTCTATTAAAGGATAAACACAATATGAATGTGTGTGGTTGTATTTTCATAGGTCAGTTGTTGTTTTCACTTAAAATTTTGTCCATTTTAAACAAAAGACAGACACTTTGAGTGATACTGGCCACACCATGCATCAGATTGAGGCGGGGTTGACTCGTACATGTCCATGGGGGTTGGGGGTGTCCAGGGGGTTGAGGGGGCTTTCTAGGGGGTGGGGGTGTCCATAGGGATGTGGGTGTCCAGGGGGAGGGGGGTGTCCAGAGGGGTGGGGGGTGTCCAGGGGGTGGGTTGGTGTCCAGGGGGGGTGGGGGGTCCAGGGGGTTGGTGGAGCTGTCCAAGGTGGTGGGGTGGTGTCTAAGGGGGTGGGGGTGGGGGTGGCTGTCCATGGGGGTGGGGGAGTCCAGGGGGGGTGGGGGAGGTGTCCAGGTGGTGGGGTGGTGTCTAGGGGGTGGGGGCGTCCAGGGGTTGGGGGGGGGGCACATCATACCTCATATTGAGACAGGGTTGACTCGTACATGTCAAAAAAGACCCATGGATCATTCTCCTAAAGTATCAACACAATCCGAATGTTTTTTGTCAGGTTTGTGTACGTCAATTGTTGTTTTCACTTAAAATTATGTCCATTTTAAACAAAAGAGAGACAATTTGAGTGATACCGGCCACACCGTGCCTCAGATTGAGGCGGGGTTGACTCGTACACGTCAAAAAGTACCCATGGATATTTATAATAAATGATCAACACAATCTGAATGCGTTTGGTTGGATTTGTGTATGTTAGTTGTTGTTTTCACTTAAAATTCTGTCCATATTAAAGAAAAGAGAGACCCTTTGAGTGATACCGGCCACACCATGCCTAATCTTTAGGCTAGGTTGACTCGTACATGTCACAAAGGACCCATGGATCATTCTACTAAAGGATAAAAACAATAAGAATGCATTTGGTTGGATTTTCATAGGTCAGTTGTTGTTTTCACTTAAAATTGTGTCCATTTTAAACAAAAGATAGACACTTTGAGTGATACCGGCCACAATGTGCCTCATATTGAGAAGGTGTTGACTCTTACATTTCCCCAACACACCCATGGACCGTTCTCATAAAGGATCAACACCATCCTAATGCCTTTGGTCAGATTTCTGTACATCAGTTGTTGTCTTCACTTAAAAATCTGTCCATTTAAAACAAAAGAGAAACAATTTGAGTGATACCGGCCACACCGTGCCTCAGATTGAGGAAGGGTTGAGTCTTAAATATCCCTAATTCACCCATGGATCGTTCTCTTAAAGTATCAACACAATCATAATGTGTTTGGTCGGATATGCGTACGTCAGTTGTTGTTTTCACTTAAAATTCTGTCCATTTTAAACAAAAGAGAGACACTTTGAGTGATACCAGCCACACCGTACCTCAGATTGATATGGGGTTGACTCATACACATCGAAAAGGACCCATGGATCATTATACTAAAGGATAAACACAATATTAATGTGTTTGGTCGGATTTGTGTATGTCAGTTGTTGTTTTCACTTAAAATTCTTTCCATTTTAAACAAATGAGAGACCCTTTGAGTGATATCGGCCAAACTGTGCCTTGGATTAAAAAGGGGTTGACTCATACATGTCACAAAGGACCCATGGATCGTTATCTTAAAGTATCAAAACAATCCAAATGCGTTTTATAGGATTTCCATACGTCAGTTGTTGTTTTCACTAAAAAATCTGTCAATTTTAAACAAAAGTGAAACACTTTGAGTGATACCGGACACAACATGCCTCAGATTGAGGTAAGGTTTACTCGTATAGGTCCCCAATGCACCCATGGATAGTTATCCTAAAGTATCAACACAATCCGAATGTCTTTGGTCAGATTTGCGTATGTCAGTTGTCGTTTTCACTTAAAATACGGTCCATTTTAAACAAAAGAAAGACCCTTTGAGTGATACCGGCCACACCGTGCCTCAGATTGAGGTGGAGTTGACTCGTACATGTCAAAAAGGACCCATGTATCATTATCCTAAGAGATCAAAACAATCCTAATGTGTTTGGTTGGATTTTTGTATGTCATTTGTTGTTTTCACTTAAAATTCTATCCATTTTAAACAAAAGAGAGACACTTTGAGTGATACCGGCCACACCGTGCCACATATTGATATGGGGTTAACTTGTACACGTCTAAAAGGACCAATGTATCATTATCCTAAATGATCAAAACAATCCAATTGCATTTGTTCGGATTTGCATACGTCAGTTTTTGTTTTCACTTAAAATTCTGTCCATTTTAAACAAAAGAGAGACCCTTTGAGTGATACCGGCCACACCGTGCCTCAGAACTTAGGTGGGGTTGACTCTTACATGTCACAAAGGACCCATGGATCGTTCTCTTAATGGATAAACACAATCCTAATGAATTTGGTTGGATTTCCGTACGTCATTTGTTGTTTTCACTTAAAAATCTGTCCATTTTAAACAAAAGGGAAACACTTTGAGTGATACCGGCCACACCGTACCTCGGATTGAGGCGGAGTTGACTTATTCACGTCTCCAATGCACCCATGGATCGTTCTCTTAAATGATCAACACAATATGAATGCGTTTGGTCAGATTTTCATATGTTAGTTGTTGTTTTCACTTAAAATTCTGTCCATTTTAAACAAAAGAGAGACCCTTTGAAGTGGGGTTGACTTTTACATGTCACAAAGGACCCATGGATCATTATCTTAATGTATCAACATAATCCGAATGCATTTGGTTGGATTTCTATATGTCAGTTGTTGTTTTCACTTAAAATTGTGTCTATTTTAAACAAAAGACAGACACTTTGAGTGATACCGGCCACACCATGCCTCAGATTGAGGCGGGGTTGACTCGTACACATCCCCAACGCACCCATGGATCTTTATCTTAAAGGATACACACAATATTAATGTGTTTGATCAGATTTCCATATGTCAGTTGTTGTTTTCACTTAAAAATCTGTCCATTATGAACTAAAGAGAAACACTTTGAGTGATATCGGCCACACCGTGCCTCAGATTGAGGCAGGGTTGACTCGTACACATCCCCAAAGCACCGATGGATCATTCTCATAAAGTATCAACACAATACGAATGCGTTTTGTTGGATTTTTGTACATCAGTTGTTGTTTTCACTTCAAATTCTGTCCATTTTAAACAAAAGAGAGAAACTTTGAGTGATACCGGCCAAACCATGCCCCAGATTGAGACAGGGATGACTCTTACATGTCACAAAAGACCCATGGATCATTCTCCTAAAGTATAAACATAATCGTAATGCATTTGGTTGGATTTGCGTATGTTAATTTTTGTTTTCACTTAAAATTCTGTCCATTTTAAACAATAGAGAGACCCTTTGAGTGATACCGGCCACACCGTTCCTTAGATTGAGGTGGGGTTGATGCATACATGTCACAAAGGACCCATGGATAATTCTCTTAAAGGATCAACACAATATGAATGCGTTTGGTTGGATTTCCGTACGTCAGTTGTTATTTTCACTTGAAAATCTGTCCATTTTAAACAAAAGAGAAACACTTTGAGTGATACCGGCCACACCATGCCTCAGATTGAGGCAGGTTTGACTCTTACATGTACCCAATTCACCCATGGATCGTTCTCCTAAAGGATCAACACAATCCAAATGTGTTTGGTCAGATTTCCATACGTCATTTGTTGTTTTCACTTAAAAATTTGTCAATTTTGAACAAAATAAAAACACTTCGAGTGGTTCATCATTCTTGCATGTTGCTGGTGCATATAATTTGTTAAAATGGGAAAATGAATCATTGAAGAAGGGAAGTTTTTTTAATAACAATTAAAAATTTCCTACGAATATTTATATACAACAATGTTTCATCTTTTGATCCCCTTAACCCCTCTCAAAAATGACCTCTAATTGTACACATCCCCAAGTCAGATCTTCATCCTATTTGTGTACAATCTTCCATCAGGTATACAGACCAATCATTACTAAACAAATCTATATTGTCTTGTGAGTATGAGACTTTTTGGCAGTCATATTAGTACTGCAAAATATAAAAATAAAAAATTAATAACTAAATTAAATTAAATAGTAGTTGTTTTTGAAAATACCTCTTTAGTGATGATAGTTTGTTGATGAAAAATTATCTCTTTCGTAAATTTACAAACATAATAACCACAATCATTATCGTTTTTTTGTTTTGGACACTACAAAAAAACTGATCATTAGGGGAATAAGTAACTTGTGTTGAGATGTGTTTGTATAGTGAAATTTTATTATATATACCCTAATATTTGTTCATACGCGGTACTTGCTCGCCTCCTTATGCTTACCCTCTATCCTCATTCCTTTTTTATATGATAATGATACACCTCCCTATCATAACTGAATCCTTAGTAAAAGATAATATAAATTATATTACTTGATGTTTAGACCTAAAACATAGGATGTAGTGTCTTACAGATTCACAAACTCCATCATGTGTGGTCGGTTTGATGGATATCCTTGCTTTGAATCTAGAAAATAAATCTTTGGAGTATCCAAGTTCACTGAAATTAGCATGCAATGTTTTCTAGAAAAACAAAAGGAATAATTAATAAAAGAAGTGAAAATATAATTGATATGCTTTAATCGTAGAGTTTTACCCCTGTATGGTTGGTATTAGGAAGAGTCTGTCATCTGTAATATTGCTTTCAAATGTTTTCAGCAAGCCGTTCACTATTCCATTCTTTTTTGATGACTCTAATTTTGTTAGATGTGTTGATGTGGTATGAGCACTAACGAGTCTGAATTTTGAATCATTGGAAAATTCCTTCAACTTTTTTTCACATATACATATGTCAATAATATAAAATGCATTTAGTCATAATTTTCACCTTAGATCAGCTTTTAGAAAATCAATTCATGAAGACATACCTCATATATATATTTATAACTGTGATGCCTAGCCAACCGTTTTCAAGGATCTCATTTACATTTTCAGCAGCAATGAAATCTTGACTTTCCTCTACATATATATTCTTTTTTAAAATCAATATATGACTACTACCACCTCTTAACTTCGTATCCACATGAGTCTTCAATGTTAGTAAATGTGGATAGAGAACAAGTGGTGTTATTTTGATTTCAATAGCTTATTGGGATCAGTTGGTCGATCCTTTAGATGGTTTTGAGCCGACGTTTTTCACCCACTTCCCTTTCTCAGTTTATAATAACATTCAATAGTTCAGACCCTTTTTTCATTAATTGTTAAAGGTTTATCTTGAAAAAAAATAAATAAATACCTCTTTGTCTGCATGTACTCTTACGAGTTGTGATGGCCATGCAATGAATGTCCCAATAGCCTTTTCTGCCGTATGAATATCATCATCATAAAGTGGAATAGGTAGCTCTACATTTGGCTCATGAGCTACAGTAATCATCACTTTCAGACGATCTTTCGGAAGTGGTCTATTATGCAGCATGCCATCTAGGACGTTGAACACTGTATCCCTCGATAAAAGGTGATAGGTGGGTGTTGACATATATAAATCACAATCATTGTCACCCTGTAGAAGATTAGTACAGGAAAAGTATCAGTGTTTGTCTGATTCACATTTCTTGGGAACAATTATTATAATATTTATTACCACAACTAAGACATCTCTTTGAGGGGAATGGCTCGCCTCAAAGTTGGTGGGGGGTGGGGTGGGATCTTCACACCCTGGTTGTTCCTGAGTTGTGTCTTCTCCTTGCTTCCCACCCATAAAAGTTGCTAGCAACTCTCCCTGCCATTTCAATTGTTCTTCAAGAGTTTCTAGTATTTTTCTTATTTGTTTCAATTTTTCATCTCTATCATCCATTTCTTCTTCTTCTTAAAATATACTCAGGGTGTCACCCTAAACCCCACACCTCTGACATGACCATATTGTTTTGGTTTCTTCAAAGCCGTCAATAATAGGTCTGCATCCACTACAGGAGTAGCTGATTCCTGTGACTGTTGGATATAGGAAAATTACAAATTATTTTTATGTAATAGAAATTTAAAACAAATATTTTTATCGTCATGTAATACTTACACATATTTCCCACACTTTTTGTGTGTTCTCATCTACTAGCTTCCCTTCCTTATTCACACATTCCTCCTTCCATAACACATTCCGTGGGATGGAAGTGTCTTTGGTTTTAGACTCATCAATATACATATAAATATAGAAAGATAATTATGATGTTTTTTATTGGAACCTAACAATATTACTGTAAATTTAAAATACGTACCATTTTCCTTTCTAGTGAAGCGTACCCCATCCTTGCTTTACGATAGGGGTATGTTGGTTTTAATGCACATTCCTTATTTTCAGTACAGAGTTTCTGTTTCATAAATGAAACATTGATAATCAAAGTGATTAATACATGTATCCTCAAAAAATGTATTATCACCCACAATGTACCTGAAACTTCTTATCCCCACAGCGGCCAATAAATGCATCCCATGCATCTTGGGATATTAGGTGAGTGTAGACAATGGGTGGGTGTGAGTTTATTTTACCTTTGGAATATTTCAGGCGACATCTTGTTAAAATAGTGCAAAAACCTCGATGAATTCTTCCTGCAAGCCATAGTACATAATCCTTGTGTGAATCGTCTACTATAAATGTACTATACAAGAGATTGAGAAGAGTAAAACATTGTTTCATTATTTTATTTTCTAGTAAATTAAAGAAATAATATCATAATGTTATCGTAATTTCTTCCCAGATCACAACCTTCAGCCCAGACACAAGATGGTTCCATAAATCTATGTCAATTGGCACACATTGCCGAGTGAAAACTCCAATGTAACTACTAAACATAGACTTGTTGGGATTCACATGTTGGCCTCGTGCATTCCATCTGACATCAAATTTGATGCCTTTTCTTTTCACCTTAAGAACTTTGGCTAACACCGTCAAACTATGACGCACCTGTGTTTTCTACGATGTCGGTCCTTCATTCCCGACCATTTCATTGATATCAACATCATATATATGTTCATCTAAAATGGTAGAAATGGAATGTGCTGATGGTTGTTGGACCTCAACACTAGGAGCAACAATAGGTTCAGAAACTTGTTGTTGCTCTGCACTGTGAGCAGCTGCAGCAGGAGTAGCAGCAGCCGTAACAACAGCAGCTTGAGAGACTTGTTCAGCCTCAAGGTTAGGAGCAGCAGAACGTGCAGAAGTCATTATCAGCAAAAGTGGTTGAACAATTAATTTAGATTACATAAATTCAGTAATGATAAGATAATAACATGAGATAACAAGATCTATATTACAAACAAAATATAACCTATTTATTGAACTCTCTTTTTTTTTCAAAGGTTGAAGAGATTTGACACCTCTATCGATTATCCAAATCCCTTCATTGTGGTCTTCTCTAACATACAAAACATCATCTACATTAGGACTGCTGTGAGATGATTGTGACGTACCACTGATAAGATCATCCTCAACTGAATTTTCATCGGACCCTTCAGTAGTTTTGGACGATAACAGAACAATCGACCACTTTCGATTTTCGGGATCTAGAACATAAAAAACTTGTACCGCTTGTGATGCCATTATAAACTATTTGTCTTTGTACCCTTCTTTACTAAAATCAACTTTCACAAATCCCCATTCATCTATTTTATCACCACTGTTGTTATCAACCCATTTGCATTGAAAAATCGTCAATTGGAATGTCATATAATCCAACTCCCATATTTGTTTGATAATTCCAAAGTATGACATATTTGCATAAATTGGATTTCTATCCTTACTACCAGAAACATGCATCGCTTCAGCCACTAGTGCAACTGCACTATTTTTCATGGTACTATCTTCATCATGTTCATCTATATAGAATGTATAACCATTAATTACATAAAAATTATAAGATAATACATACACACTTGGTCTGACAGCTAGCCATCAAATTCGTTCGGAAATTAAATTCATATTTTCATCCAACTCCCTAAAAATATAGTCCTAAAACCATCCTATAAACTTGTGATTATGTGTATTTGATAACCATTTTTCAGCCTTGGATGGATTCAACTGCCTATGAATTTCTTTGTGAGTTTCAATATATGGAGCAACCTCCTAGCTGTTATGCAAAACATAAAGGTGGGCCTACTCCCGATATGTAATATTGATTTTCACAACATCTCTTCCAGAAATTCCCTCACCCTCAATGCATCCAGTGTGATGAGAATTTGGGAGACCAATGCTTTCCACATCAGATAGGTATTCGGTATAAAATTCAATGGCTTCCTCAATAATATATCGCTCCACTATACAACCCTCTAGACAACTTCGATTTTTAACACACCCTTTCAAAATCTTCATATACCTTTCAACGGGGTACATCCATCTATAGTGCATAGGACCACAAATTAGAATCTCTCTCACCAAGTGAATCATAAAATGAACCATCATATTAAAGAATGTTGGCGGGAATAACATTTTTAATTCACATAATATGATGACAATTTATTTTTCCATAGCTTCCAATTTCGCCGGGTCTAAAAATTTACTACATATAGCTTTGAAAAAGAAACAAAGTTTGGTTAACGTATGACGAACATTCTTGGAAAAAATGCAATGTAAATCTATAGGAATTAGATCTTGCATCAAAAAATGACAGTCATGTGATTTCAAACCTTTTAACTTCAAATCATTCATTGACACAATGTTCTTGATATTTGATGAATACCCCTATGGAACCTTTACATCGTTAAATAAGTTAAAAAACTGATATCTCTCCTCCATAGAAAGAGTATAAGTAGCTGGAGGAAGAAAAATTTTATTTTCACCCTTCACAGGAGCCAACTCTTCACGTATTCCCATGTCAACCATGTCCAACCTTGCCTTAATTCCATCCTTTGTTTTACCAGGGGAATTTGGCAACGTTCCAATAACACTGTCACATACATTTTTTTCCACTTGCATCACATCAAGAAAATGTCTGACATACAAACAATTCTAGTACGGTAATTCAAAAAAAAACTGATCTCTTTTTCCAACCGATTTTTGTAAGGTTTTTCGAAAATGGTTTACCAAAAACAGTGTTCACATATTTTACTTTCTCAAACAGCTGATCACCTATTAGTGGAGACGGTGATGTGCGTTTTTATGAACTTCCATTGAATGATGTCTTCCAAGATCGGTACTTATGCCGATGAGGTATAAATCTATGATGTCCAAGAAACACATATTTTGATGAATGTTTCAACCTAATTGATTTTGTATCTTCTTCGCACATGAGACACCATTGAGTTCCATTAATGCTATAGCCTGAAAAAATTTTATAAGTAGGGAAATCATTTATTTTCTCATACAACATCACTCTAAATGTGAAGTATTCACTTTTATAAGTATCATACAACATAACACCTGAATCCCACAATAACTTCAAATCCTCGATCAAAGGAGACCGATAAACATCAATATCGTTACCTGGTTGTTTTGGTCCTGATATAAGCATAGATAACATGATGAATTTACACTTCATGCATAACCAGGGTGGAAAGTTATAAATTACCAACATAACAGGCCATGTACTATGAGTGATGGTTTGAAAACCAAAATGATTCACTCCATCTGTAGATAACGCAAGACGAAGGTTTCTCGGCTCTTTTACAAATTTAGGATACTCCTGATCAATTTTCTTCCATTGAGGAGAGTCGGTCGGATGACATAATTTCCCATCTTTATTTCTTTTATCTGCATGCCACGATAATTGTCTTGCAGTATCTTCACTTTCATATAGACGCCTAAACCTTGGAATGATTGGAAAGTACCATAAAAATTTCATAGGATTGGATTCATCTTTCTTGTATTGAGAAGCACCACACTTTGGGAATTTTTTAAGTGATTTTTTCTCCTTGAGAAACAATATAAAGTCTTTCGAGCAGGCATGTATTCTTTCAGAAATCATACCCATTGAGCGTAGCATTCATTTAGCTTCATATGTCCAGCTTGGGAGCTCATTATCTTCCGAGAGCATGTCATTCAATAGAGAAAGTAGTTCCTTAAAACTAACATCACTCCATCTGTTTCCTGCTTTCAATTTATACAATTTCATTACAGTTGGAAATGCTGTATATTTAGTGCAACCAGCATACAATGGCATCTTTTCAAAACTCTTTAACTTCTCAAACAATTTTGGGCAATCACGAAGTTCATCTTTAATTGTCTTTGTCATTTCCTCAATATGATCTTCATCATCATTGACATCTGTAATCACATCCTCCATACGATCTTCTTCATTATCCATATTTGTATTCATATCTAATGATCCATAAAATGCAGTTTTATCCCATCCAGTAGCTACATTCACTTTTTCTCCATGTTTATTCCAACATTTATAACTTTGATATATTCTATGACATATCAAATGTTCTTCCAACTCCTCTGGAGTAAGTAGTCTAGAATAAAAACAACATAACCATGGACAATGGATTTGAAAAAGATCCTTTGCATGATCCTTTTGCAAACTTGATAAACTCTTTCACTCCATTCTCATACTCTATTGTCAAATGATTAGTATCCATCCAATCTTTATTCATCTCCATCCTATTTGAATGTCAAATATTTGTATTTATGGTTAAAGTACACAAAACAAGACTTCCAAATATAGTATAAGATAACCACTTACTTATAAAAAAGAGATTAATAGAGCCTAACCATTTCCAATAAAGATTTGGAAATCAACAGAACCAGGATAGACCCCCCATCAAAATGAACACAGTTTCCAAACACAAAGGGGTTTGCATGGATAATCACTTGTGTCATAGATGGTAAAACTCACACGACATCATCCTCTATGGCTCATCCTCCTCTATCAGGTCAACCCTTCTATGGTCAACTAGTCCATCCTTTTATTCCTCACCAACCTAAAATACATATGGATGAAAACTAGTTTCCAGCTCTATAAATAAAGAAAGGATTCTCATAATCTCTAAAATATGGAATTCATTAAATATAATTACTTTAGATTCATTATATTTTCCTCAAATAACCCCAGTAAAAACACAAGAATAATCAAGAATGATACATCTACCACTCCAAGGTCTCTTCCCTACATTCAATATCATCATGCCTAATATTTTTGGTAAGCTCAAGTTACTTACTTCAAATCATAGGGGGGATAATCACTTGTGTCATAGATGGTATCCCATGTTATTCCATATGAAAATTTTAACAAATATTATTGACCTATCATGCCATTCAATCCTCATGAGTGTCTAATTCCAAACTTCATCTTAAGTGTAATATCAAAAGAATATATATTAATAAATTACCCCACATCCACTTCCCCACTAATCTGGTCATTCTCACACTCTAATGGAATATTTCTTATGCTTCAACCCATTCTATATAATCTCATAACCATATATCCACACATACACATGTCACAAACACATAAAAAACCATATCCACATCACAACCACACATCACATCCTCATCACAGTATGATATCGTGAACATGAAGGACATAAACATCATACTCTCCTCCTATAATGAACAACCCTCACTATGTATCCACACCAAATACACATAATCATGTCAAAAAGAATAAACCATGATGTCATCCATAAATACCATAACAAAATAGTTGAAATACTAGTGGAAAATCCTATTCATCATCACCAAAAATATATATGGAGTGTTGGTTCAGCCGAATGGCATAAAAAAATACTCATAGTGGATATACCTACTCTTAAATGAGGTTTTGTAATATCAAAATCCTTGATCCTGAGATGGTGTTAACCAAAGTAAAGAACGATCTTAGAGAACCACTCCCCCCTTCAGAAGATCTAATAAAACATAAATATAGGTCAAAAAATACTTTTTATTGATCATAAACTGATTGAGATTCTGGTAATCAACACACAAGATAAGGGTTCCAATGACCTTCTTGGTGAAAAGCACTAGTTATTTCCAAGGCAGCACACTAGGTTAAATAAAGAATTTGGAAACCAATTCATCCCACTGATTATTTAGTTCCTTCAATTTAACTAGTTATATATGGTAAGATAGAATAGATATTGTTTTTGTACCCATCATCGGGTTGATAGAGAACTCCACCTCCCTCTCTAGTGGTAGACCAAAAAAGACTAAAGGAAACACTTTTGAAAATTCAATAGCTACTAGGGGAAGTTCAATATAATAGGCTTCCTACTCTAGTTCAATAGCATAAAAGGATATCATCCCACTCAACTCTGGAAGAAGAGGTCTAGCTCGACTAGACCTCAGGTCTGATTCTCTATGGAAAACATGGAATTCCCCATTTGGGGCAGTGAAGGACACCCACCGAAGGTAATAGTAAATCCAAGATTTATAAGAAATTATCCTATCCATTATGAGAATAACATATAGGGGAATCATTTTAAGAACCAAAAAATATCATATGATCTAAATCTATGAAAAAGAGAAATCATGAGAGGGGAATCAGAGACCTTACTCCCTCTTTATCTAGAGAGATGTTACAATCTCTATCACATAAACCATGAGCTCTATTATAAGTTTAAATAGTTCTATATTGAGGTTTGATATGAAATAATGATGGGAACCGATATCAAATAAAACATACAATAATGAAAAAGATATAGAAATGGTGCCTCTCACTATCGCATGACCCACATCAGTTCCTGCTGAAGATTAATCCACTGCATGAAGTTGTTTTATTCCTAATACATGTTTCCAGGATCCCATTATTATTGAATAATATTACTATGATTTGGTACCTCTCAATATTTATGATTCCATTCCACTACATAGGGTAGTAAAAACATGTAAAACCCTCTTCAAGTGGGTTTAATGTCCATACGAGATGTAAATCTTCAATGCTTCCATGAAATAATGCTTTGAGTTATCAATATTTCCACATTTGAAAAAGTCATTTGGCCATTACTAAACACTACAGATGATCTGGAGGAAGTTTTCTATAAAATACCACCACCACTATTTTCACTATGAGTCTCATTCTACTTTCTATTCCACTTATAGGAACCACTAAAACTACCACTAGTAATATAAGTAACTCTAGTAAACCCTGACATAATAGTCATGCCAATTTCTTCCATCACATCCCTATCTAGAACATCAAAATTTTAGGTTAACTTTAGCATAAATACTTGATATTGGATATCTGATCGAAGACACATATAAAACCTCTAGGACTTAAGATTCTTGTTTGAAACCACTTTAAGTGAAAATCGAGCAAGTTTAGAAAAATTATTAGTATATTGAGTCAATGTCTAATAACCATAGATGATATTGAGAAACTCCATGGACTTACCCGATACCATCGAATCTAGATATAATTGCTCTGTAAAAAATTTCTTGAAGTATTTTCAATCTATGACCCCATTTAGCTTAACTATAAATATAAAATCCAATCATATCCTTCTAGACCCCCCAAGATTGAATATGGAACACTTTACATTAGTGGAATATGACATCTCCAAAAACTCAAATAGCCTTTAAATATTTCACCACCAATACGCTTCCTCCTAAGGATCATTTGTTCCTTAGAAGGATGGTTATTTCAGATGAATAAAATCTTAGGACTGATCTCCAATATTTTCTCTTTGAGGTGCCACCACTTTAGCCTAAATGGGGGTAGGTGAGGCTCCATAGACCATAGCTCTGACTATGTGCACTACATCCTATACGAGGTTCTAGTTGATAAAAGGATTCTCTTTTTTTGGTTCATTAGTAGATCCCTCATAAAGATTGATTATAAGTCTTATTAGGGTCATGGTACTATACAATATTAACAGAAAATAAGGAAACATTAGTCAAGAGACACAAGAACATCAACTATATCAATTAGAACTCAATCGGGGAACACAAACCTCATATTAGGATTTGGGAAAATTCTAGAATTAGATTAATTAATTCCTCAAAGACACCTTTTTCAACCACTCATGGTAACTTAAGGATCAATACAATAATAGCTATTCAGATACTCACTCATAACCTACTAGTTAAGTCCCTAAAATCATATCTCTTACCTACCATGTCATATCCAACCACATCAATCAACCATCACCCTTATAATAATAGTGATAAATACCTCATACATAGTATCTTGAAAGGGAAAACATATAAGAAATTCACACTAAAAGTCCTATGTATGACCATTAACCATTAAAACCATAAATAAAAAACACAAAAACCGAATCAGCATTGTTGTCACATCCTTTTTAAGAATAAAGTTCAAGAAGAGAATCAAGAACAATAGAAAATAAATTCACCTTAGAGGAGGAGAAGTAGAGAACCTTCTGTGGTACGTCAAGATGGGAAGGCATGACGACCAGAGGTGGAGGTGCACGGGAGGAGCTACCAACCGAAGAGAAATGGAGGAGTAGGGTTCGTGGGGAGTAGGGTTAAGAAAAGAGGAGGATAAGTAGGGTTTGTAGGGAGGAGGATCCACCGAAGGGGTTCGAGGGGGAGGATTAGGAGAAGGGCTAGCAGCAGAGGTCCGGCAACGTGAAGATCGGGGGCGGTGGAGGTCTAGCAACATGAAGATTGGGGGCGACGGAGGTCCGACAATGCAAATATTGGGGGGCGGTAGAGGGGAGTCTCAAGGTTACAGTACCGTGAGAGCTTTAGGTCGTGATAAATCGAGGACAACGTGTGACCAATTTTATAAAATACGGGAATACGATTTTATCAGTGCTAAAAAAGAGCTGATAAAGAGTCCCTTTATCATTGCTAAAAAAGCACTGATAAATCCTTCCTGTATTAGTGCTAACATTTTAGTGCTAATACATGCCTTCTTTATCAGCGCTTTTCTTGCACTGATAAAGGTTACCCTGTATCAGCACTAAAATTTTAGCGCTGATGCAGGGAATCTTTATCAGTGCTAGAAAGCACTGATAAAGAATCCCTCTATCAGCGGTTTTTTCTTAGCGCTGATATAAGGTGGCGCTTCCCTTAACCATTTTGTAGTAGTGTATATTGAAACATAAAATTTCACAGGACATAAAAGAAAATGATGGATTTTATGTACATTTCATTAAATAAATTTCACTAAATACAATATAGGAGAAAATAAATTTCACTGATCACACTATATTTCTGCACATTTCAGTGAGATACAACACTCTATGGGATAAAATGTAAGCAATAATATATTCTAGTACATTTAAGTGAGATACAATGTATGGATTGACATACAATTCATGTAATGAGATACATTGTATACAAAGCTCCCGAATGAGATTTAAAATACATGAGGAGAAACTATACAAATAAATTAAATCTATCATTACTACAAAACTGGGTCTATCCAACGCTTGTTAAAAACACTGTTAAAACCCCCTTTCTCCATGCTAGAAAAAGTGCTGTTAGATGGGTTCTTTAACAGCACATTTTTTAGTGTCGTTAAAGGGGGTCTTTAACAGCACAAAAAAATCACTGTTAAAGGAAACCCTTTATCAGTGCTAGTAAAAAAGTTTGGATAAAATGGACATTTATTAGTGCTTATAAAAATAACTGATAAATGGGGGTATTTATCAATTCTTTTTAGCTAGCGCTGCTAAAGGGTATATTTCAGAAAAATATATTTCATTAACGGACACCCGTAGTAGAAATTATAGGCATTTTGAGGCATTATGGGCCTTTTATAGACTCAATTTAGGGGATTGGGGGTTCCCATGGGCCACTAAAGTGTATATCATGTCATAAGATTCGATTTGATATATGGTAGAGGCAAAACAGGCACCCGATTCAGAAGTTATGGCCGTTTGAAAGATCGTCGAATGTGAAAACCCCTTAAAACCCTAAAACCCTAAAACCCTAAAAAACCTAAAAAGATCATAAATTTTTATATGAGATTTCATTTCAGATCCACAAATAGTCAATTTTAATATTATTAAATGATTTAAAACCACATGATATTTAAATTGTGTGATAATCAATGAAATAAAATATATTATAGTTTCAAAAAAGTCAGAAATTTCACTCGAACTTCAAACAACCATAACTTTTTATCTGGGAGTCTGTTTGGGCTTTACCACTTATCAAATTGAATCCTATGACGAGATCTATGAAATAGATGGTTTAAAATCTTTGTAAGGTTTTTCATCCCAAGAAATTCCTAGGAGGACTACAAAACTGAGTTCTTTTGTCCCCGACTCTAGTTTCTTAAAATTCAAACGATTATAACTTTTGATACGAGTGTTCGTTTGGCCTGTACCACATATAATATCAAATATCATTTAATTATCTTTAATTTGACTAGTTTTGAAGATGAAACAGACTCCTATATTATAAGTTATGGTCATTTAATGGGTTTTAGGCTTTTCAGAGTTTCTTAGAATTTTTATGTGTTTTAAGGTTTTTAAGAGTTGATATCCATTTTTAAAAGGTATATAAATAAATATGTATTTTTTTAAAAAATATATAACTATATATATAAACACATATATAAAAATATATAAATATATAGATAAAAAAATATAACTAAATATAACTAAATATATAGATATATCATAAAATGAAAAAAAAATAGTATAGGGGAGTGGAAAAGGCACTGGTGTACAAGCTGGAGGTCTTAGGTTCGAAACTCGCTAGAGGCAGGCGCACACATTGGGTGGTGGGATTATTTAAAGCACTGATAAAGGGGTGGGGGAAGAACTGATAAAGTGGGTGGGGGGGGGGGGTGAAAGAAAATTAACACCCTTTATCAGCGGGGCCTTTACCGGTGTTTTTGTCACAACCCGTCCCCCAGGGCCCGCATCGTGACAACACCAAGCCCGCCTTCCATAGGCCAGGGGCTGGAGACTAGCACCAAAAGCGTAATTTCCTAAAACTGGGAAGGTGTTGCCTTTATAAATCGTAAGCACACACAACCGGAGTACAAGCGGAAGCAAACACTAAGTAAAAGCTGTATAACAAGTGTACTGAAAGGAAAGGGGGCCAGAATACAAGCCCAACTGTAAGGTACAAATACAAGTGAAAGAAAGTACAACTAAAAAGGGACAAACAAATAAAAGGTGAAAACAACTCCTAGATCGTCCTCCGGGGTTCCTACCTAAAGGGTAGGTACATATGGCCTCCTCAGCACTCCACGTCTGTCAGACTCCACCGTGTAATGATACATCGTAAGTTCCTCCTCCGGGTACCGTCCAGTCCTGGCGCTCTCGGCCTCTATCAGCGCTATCCGTCGTCTGCATCCAACACAACGAGGTATGGGCATAGCTCGTGCATGGGTGAGTATAATGATCTTCAGTAGGGACCTCGAGACCCTCAAGGTCTCACAAAATCAAACAAGGACAAACCACAAGTAGGATTTCAACGGATAACCATTACTTAGGTATATTCTCATACATATACCTAAGTTATCAAGTAACCCATATCAATCATGAGGAAAACACAAAGGTCATTGACTCAGCTCAAACCAGGATTTTTATTCACGATGTCGAAACCACGACTACTGGATAAATCCTCCTCTGTCGAGTACAGTGGGTCTACCGCTACAACCAAGCGCTTCCCATTAACCTTGGACTGCTGAAGTACTCCACCTGTCGAGTACTGTGGGCCTGCTGCTACAACCAAGCGCTTCCCACCATGGGTCTGCCGCTGCAACCAAGCACTCCCCCTCATAGCCTACAGAGGTACTCCTTCTGTCGAGTACCACAGGTTTGCCACTACAACCAAGCAATCCTCCACTGTGGGTCTGCTGCTATAACAAAGCGCTCCCCACTGGGCCATCTGAATCACTCCAAGTCGATCGATCAACAGTTTTCAAGTCTCAGCCAGCTATTAGGTCTCTGCAATCTGCTCGCTCTTCACCGGGAGGGTCCATTCCACGTGCCACAAGCCGATACTCCAAGTGTCATGAAATATCACATAAAAGTAACACAAGGGCCGCCACGTCATAGGGGTCTCAACGCAACAGACGACTCATCAATCAGATGCCTGGTCTGTGTGTTATTAGCCTTTTAGTCCCAGGGTCCCAGTTGGTTTCGTGTATGAACAAACCCAACCGTATCTCAAAAATACCCTGAAATCCCATGGGGTATTTTTAAATAGACCGTTTCTCAATGAGATTACTAGCACCGCTGACGATTCATCAAACGGATGTCCGATGCCAAAGATATGGCCAAAGTAAGCAATGAGTCACTAGTGGGCTCGGGTCCGGTCCGACCTGGTCGGACCGACTCGGCCCAACCCAGTCCGAGTCGACCCGGTCTGGGTCGACACGGTCAGATTTGCTGGGTCTGACTCAGCCCGCTAAGTTTTGACCCGGTCCGCTGGGCCCAGTCCAGCGGACTGCGAGGGCAGTTCGGTCGGATGCTGCCACATAGGCAGCATCAGCCCGAAAGCCGAGGCCGGTTCGGCCAGCGCTGCGAAAGGCGTGACTTGAGAGGTCGGCAGCCGGGAGGCCAGCAGGCAGGCCGTGCGGGGCGCGGGCAGGCCGGCGGAACTCCAGGCAGGTCGCGGGTGCACCGGTCAGGGTGCTGGGGTACCGAGCAGCGCGTCGGGGCAGTGCGCTAGGGCACGGGAAGCGCGCCGGGGTGCCGGGAAGACCGTCGGTAGGGGCTAGGCAGGCTAACGTTCGGGCATGGGTGCACTCGGTAACGCGCCGGACAGGCCGCCGGCTGGGCGCGGGTGCGTCGGGTAGCACGCCGGGGTGCCGGGCAGGCTGCCGGCAAGGGCCAGGTAGGCCGCCGACGAGGTGTGGGGGCACCGGGCAGCGCGCTGACGAGGCGCAGGGGCGCCGGGCAGCGCGTCGGGGCCGCCGCTGGTAGGCGGGTCGGGCGCCGCTTGGCCGGTGATGTTTGGCTGGGCGCATCACTGCGCCGTGGGGGTGGCGCGATTCGTGGAGGTCGTGGGTAGCTCGGACGTCGTCATTACCGCCTTCTTCGTCGTCGCCTCAACGCCTTGCCGTAGAACGCCGCAAGAGAGAAGAAATCGACGAAGGATGTCGGGCCGTGTTAGGTCGGCCCGCATCCTCAGCGTTTAAAGTGATCACAATTATGTCAACAAGAAGGAAGGTGATGTTCTTCAATTGTTTTTAAAACTATGCATCAAATATTTTTCAATCCGAAGAAGAGAAAAAGAACAAGATATTATGCTAGAACAAAACCCCTACCTTGTAATCGGTGTCATTTGAGGAAGTCATGGGATGGTGGCGTCTCTTCATCAATGTCGGGAAGAGGTGACGTTGTCATTGGAAATGTTCTTTGCGGGCGTCGTCTCCCCTTCCTTTTCCTCGATTGAAGAAAGAAGAATCTTGCGTCGATCTTCGGTTGAAGGAGCGTTCTTCGAGTTCTTCGCTGGAAGAATGGTTCTTCGTTGGGAGGTATTCCTCTCCTTAGCTCTCCACAAAATAAATGCCCACCGAAGAGAATAATGCCCATGAAATAATAAGAGTTTCTTATTATTTTAATGTTGGCACGAAAATTCAAATGAGAGAATTAAAACCCGACTCCACCAATTTAATTCTTATGTGGTGTCACATTAATTGGGGAGGAAGTCAAGAGGCTCCCCATAAATGTTTAGCAAACATTAAGTGTAGGAGTTGAGGAGTTTCTCCCCATTAAATGGGGAGTTGAGGAGGTTTTTATCCTCCTTCATTAATAGGGGTCGGGTGGTCCCCAACCCTAAAATTTAATGGAGAGGTTATGCCCGGGTGGTCCCCTCCACAATTATCCTCCCAAGGGAGGTTATGTGCGGGTGGGCCCGCCACCATAACCTCTCATGGGAGAGGTTATGGTGTGGTGGCACCCACCACCAACCACCACTTGGTGGTTTTAACCACCACCAATAAAAAATAAAGTTAACACTTTATTTTTATCCAACTAAATTAAAAACCCCGAAAACTATCTTCCATCCACGTCAGAACGCAAATGCGGTGAAGGTCTCACTAAGTAATTACCGACACTGCGAGCTCAAAGATTCCCTCAAATTTCAATTCCGGGCACCGGTTAAAAACATATAAAATTCTGAACGTACGCTCACTGAACATACCCAAACAAAACTTCAGAAATTGATTCTGGGCACACCGGGCCTCGGAATCAAGCGCCGTCAGAAACTGCGGACTCGTAAAATTACAAAGAATTTTAAAAAACAATTCCTTGAAATTTCTGGGTATTTACACCAAAATTCGACACTTTGATTCTTATGGTGCAGATATAATTGAAAAATAAGTTTTGGTGAAGTGTTTGGGTCGTTTGATGGGTATTATTATTTTAATAAAAACAATATTTTTGATTTTTCACTAAATAAATAATTCCTCCGTCATTAATGTATAAGCTATTAAAGTAATTATATATTTCTTAAAAATTACAAATAAATTACCATGATAAAGAAAATAAATTTATCTTCCAAATGAGTATCTATAATCTAATTTATATTATGTTTAACCTTATATTAAAAATAATTTAATTATTAAAGTTTGACTGAGACATATTTCAATTTCCTTTAAATAAAATAAATTAATGATCTTAATCTCATCCAAGTGGGTTCCAATAGATAAATTTTAAACCCAAGTATACTTTAGGAAGAAATATAATCATCCAATTTTATTAAGACAAGTGTTAGGGTAATTTTATAATATTTTGTTTACCCTTAATTACCTGATTTACCTTTAACTATGGTAAATAAAATTTACCGTAGTTACTATTCATAACGGACAAAAATAAAAGTAACCTATTAACATAATTTGGAAATACTGATTCCAAATATGGAATCCATTTTTCCAAATTCTAAACACAGAATTTTTAATAATTAATTTAAAAATAATTTCGTTGTTGAGAAAACGGGTTTTTAAATTTAAAACATTGAAAAATATTGAAATGTTTTTACCTATGAATTCAATGTAAAATTAATGATAATGATATAAATTATATTAAATGGTAAAAATATATTCTATTAATACTTTAAATCCATTCAATATTATAATTTAACCATATAAATTATCTTGATGAAAAAAGTTGTTTTTAATTAAAATTTAGCGTATTTTTACTATTCATCAAAATATGCAGGTTATCAGAAAAATGTCAAAAATTTATCCAAAGTAAATTTTTATATCTTGATTCAAAATAATAAGTTTAATTTGTCAAATTGAACTTATAAACTTGTGAAAAATTAGATTTAAAATGGGTGCACCATCAAAAGGCGACAAAACTGTATTTTTTGAAAAAATACTTCTTTTATTTGAAAAATTAATTTTGTTCTCATACCATGTTCTAGAAAATGTTTAAGATGAATTATAATGTTATAAAATTAAAAATGTGGTAAATACTATTCATAACGGCTAGTTTATAATAATATTATAACAATATATCATTGTTTAGTGAAACTCAGTATTGCGTACAACACACACTATTGAGGAAGGACTTTCTTGCATGCAACACAAGCCAAGAATAGCATTGCGTATACTAAAAGATAATACGGTGTTGAGAATAGTGAAAGCTAAACTTGGTGTGGTGTACAACACAAGACATCGAAGAAATTAAAAAGAATATTTCTCATAAAATCTCAAAGTGTTACATTTTACCCCTCTTAAAATGTATTTCACCCTTGAAATTCGTCAGGTTATAAATCATTTACTAGTTGAAAGTTTTTTTCATTGAAACCCACACCATAAAAAGGATTAATAAAACTATATTTTAAAAAGTAAAGTACGAAACATAATGGTTACCGAAATTAACACATCATCGGGTTTCCACATAGGAGAACATAGGTGAAAACATGGATATTGAAGAGAAATCTAACCATCAAGTTATGATGGAGAGTGGTATAGAACATGGATATGAAAAAGTAAACAATCACAAAGCCATAAATTTGTGATTATCTAAGGTACCATCTGATTCATCGGATATGAGGGTACTAGGAAAACATTTTTGGTTTTCAAGATCATTTCCCTAAAGTTGATGAATTTTTTCATGAGGAGAAACACTTACTTGATTTTGGTACAATATCACTATTGGTCATTCCCTGAACAATTTCCACTTCATATCTTAAAAAAATTAAGTTGAATTTTTCATTCGTGAAATGTTAGAATATCATGTGATAGAATGATGGGTCATTCCATCTGTCTCATACAAAAGGTTAGAAAAAGTTATTAAATATGCATAAGTATATATATGGTGATATTAATCGTATATGGTTCCAAAAATGGACTTATACTTCATATATCATACCACTTAATTAAATAAAACTAATTTCTACTAACCAGGGACTTCCTGTAGGCTAGTGGTAGGCGATAAAGGCCTGTCGCACTTCGGTTGTGGGTTCGATTCCTACATCCTTGTCCAATGTGACGGGTTGTCACCCATTCTGTGGGTTATCCTTTTTCTAAAACTATAATATAATAATATTATAGAAATAATAATAATAATAAAAAGTAATAGCATTAAACAATACTATATGATATCCAACTTAATCTGTTCCAACCTTTAGTCTTATCCAAAATACTTCTTTCCAATCTCATAGTACAAAGAATAGAATTACCAGAAATATCATATAACATGCATGTGAATACCATCATTTATCCCCATATATCATAAGTTATATCTTATTGGTCACATTCCAAACATTTGAAGGACTTCATCATGCATCCTCTTGAAATATGATAATAACATAAATTACAATATAACTTTAGTGACAACATGAATTCCATCAAAATTAACCCTTTTCCATACACCAAATATACCAAAAATTCTATATACTCAAACCATGATATTACTTTGTCCTTTTATCAATCATGAGCTCATTAATACTATCAAACATCTCATTATCCCTTTATCCCTTCATTATGCGCATGTCATCTGCTTTCCAAAAATATTTCAATCACTTTTCATGGTTATCGGTGCCATATTCTTATGGAAAACCACAATGGACCAATACATAGATATTTCAATATACCATAAAATTACCTCAACAACATTATTCTTGAATTACAATACATAAGCCCTTAAATACATCCTCTTCAATGATTGTCATGGAATAGGTCCTTCCTCAATTTAGAAGTAACCTCTTTGGTCAGAAAATTGACTTGGGTAATTCCCATGTTCTCTACAGATAAGACATTAAACTCCATAACAGTCTGTCACTCTATGACCCTTTTCCCCACACAGATAAAATCTTCCCCTCAATTTGAGGTATTCCTCAAGGTTCTTATTCCCTTCTTCTTGATATGTAGAAAGCTTAATCTTCCTTCCTTTATGTTCCTCACCATTCAAACATGCATAAAAGTCCATCTTCATCTTATTTGATGACTTAGGAATACAACTAAAGTTCACCTTGTTAATCATATATCGTGATGACTGATTTGGCATAATCATAATATCTTTCTCTCCAGGCATTACACAATTTTGTTGATCGTAGTCACCAATTTGTCCATTGTAATCAGTGTTAACAGAATTCCATCTCATTTCCTCCATTGACTAAAACCAAAAATTATAGTGTAAGAAACATTTAAAATAACGAGGAACCACATAATCATAAAAAGTTTCTTATGGGTTGTCTAACTTATCCCACATTCTATAATCCATGACACCTTAGGTTCACCCTAGGTTATTCATGATCGTAAACATAATTCTAGGACTGTAACCTATAGTTATACTAAACCTTAGGGACATCCCTAGAAATACCTTAGAAATATATATAGGGATATCAATGAAGTTTTTGCATCCTAGTTTCAAATGGTTAAATAAACCTTAGCTCTGATACCAATTGTAGAGACCCAAGCTTGACGTACATGGAAATTACATTACTTTTGCCGAAAACTTAATACAAGACACAAACAGATGCCCAATGACCATATTAGTTTAGTGTCTTTGGAAACTTAGAATATAATCTTCTAATCATGGTGAAATATCTTTAACATCCCCCATAAAGATCTTCCCCTTTTGTTTTCTTACCTAAAACATTTCTTTATATCCTGGGGAAAAAGAAAACATAGAAAGGGTGAGCTCAAATACTCATTAAGGGTAAACATGGAGAACATAAAACAACCCATAAACATTTGAACGTAAAAACATGAAAATAAAACATCAAAATCACGAGCAATGACATAAATCTTGGAAGTAAATAAGACATAGATCATAAAGGAACATTAATCATGATAAAATAGCATGGGACTAAAACATGTAATTGTGGAAAACCATTAATCACATGATATGATTTCCATAGTAGCCAAGGCATTGCTTCCAAGACCATCATAGTGGACAAATTCCATTAATGAACCAGGTTTACTTGCCGTTCCAGCCCAATAATACTGAATCAGATTTACTTTTCATTCCATCCATGTCTATCTCATGAGATATAAATATTTACCCAATGAATTGGAGGGAGATATTGTTCCCAACCATCTCATAATGAAATCATTCTTTCGTGTGCCACAAAATAAACATAAACCATTCACCACAACCCAATGAATAAAATGGGATTCATATACATCATCCCATCATAACATAATTCATATAAAACAATGAATATAATTTCATCATAAACAAAATAAAACCATGTAAATAATATGGAAATTATACATGAAGAATATCCATATTAAAGAATTTCATCTTAGATGGAAAATAGTTTTGATAAAACACTTGAAATTAATTATTGAGGAAAATATCCTTTCTTCTTCAAAATCATTTTCTTTTCTCAAAATTATTTGCAATTTTAAAAGAAAATAATTTCTTTGAAAATAATCATTAAATATTTTAGAATAAGATTCATAGAAATAAGGTGTTATGAAATCGTAAAAACCCGTTCTTGCCGTAAAAGTTGAAAAAACATTCTCCTCGTACTTTTATAGGAAAAGTCAAAAAGTACCTCATACAGTAAACAAAAGAAAGATTCCTTCCATACCATGTGGTAAAATTCAACAAAGGGTAAAAATGACTTTAAACATACATGGAAGAATAGTAAATATTTTATGAAAATAGTTTTAGAAGACATGGACATAGATGATAAATATAACCTAAGTAAATACTTATGAATAAACAATATCGGATAGAAATGAGATTGGAAAAGTTACCCCTTAACTTAGGTCCAATTTATTTTGTATGTGTATGAAACTTATATATAGTGGGTTTAAACTTATTATTAACTTGTAACATAACCATAATAATATTTATGATATAATATATGATTCACTTACGACTTTATATTACCCGTTCATTTTCCAATTCCATGTTTAAGTAGCATTTTGGTTAAAATTGTTTCAATTATCGCACGTGTTTGGACTTTTTGTTCTTGATATTATTACGTATATCATGATTTACTTACTTCCAGAATGTAAAACATGATTTATATATCATATATATAATAGATAGATAAATGAAATGAAATTCACTGTTCATGGAGACGGTAGGTCGTACGTACGCATGAACACTGTTTTACTTTCCTTATTGACTTGAATGGAAGTAAGTAGATGATATATATATATATACATAAATCTAGTTGTAGTATTATGTCATATTATTATTCATTATATATACTTTATAATCATTCTTTAATGGTTAACATGGAGAATTAATCTCATCGCGTCTTGGAGATGGTAATCCGTACGTACGCACGAGCGATGATATCATTCCCATATTTACTGAATGACATTGGAGTGGATGATATAATATCTCATAATTAGTATCATGTTATAATAATCATATATAGTTATTTCTTCCATTATTATACCCATCCAAGTTGGTTGTTTATGAAAAATAGATTACACCACGGTGTGGAGGCGGTTGACCATACGTACGCATGCGTGATGATTTCATTTTTCAGATGATGGATAGAAGAAGAGATATGGTTGTTTGGTATTTATAATAACGTATCAGTATACAAGTGATACTGGAGTTATTACCTAATAATAAAACAACTCATATAGAGTAAGTAGAAGAAGAAATAAGTTTGAAAGAATCGGTAAAGGATATTACCTCTTCTTCGATGTGCCTCTTCTAAACCTCCTCTTAGGGAACTAAGGATGGTATTTGAAGAAGTCCAGGACCTCTAGTATGTATGTAGGGAAGTTGATAAGAGAAATGGATAGGGTTTTTCAGACTTTGAAATCTCAAAATTGTGTTAAGAGGAGAGGGAGGATGTGCCCTTTTATAAGAGAGGAGAGGGGCACTTTAGGAAACTCTTAAAAATATTAATTTATAATAAAATAAAACCCCACTTTAAAACTTCCAAAATGACTCAAATTATAAGATGATATGTGACAGGGTGGTAATATCATCAACCAAAAAAATTTATACATGTTTGGAATTTATTTTAAACCTTATCATTTTTATATATCATTATTTAATCTATTTGATTTTATTTGTGGTAATAATATTCTAAATTTTAAATTGTAATAAATACTTAATTATGTGTTGTGAATTGTCCATAATTAGATACAGTATGACATTGTCGACCATATAATTTTCAATTTTTAATTTCTTAATTTTTTTTGTGATTTTTAAACAATTTAATAATATGTTATTTTTATAAAATACCAATAGTGTCAATTTTGACCCAATTCAATTATTTGAATTTAAATAAAATCCACAAAGAAGATATGTTTGAACCAAAAATATTTATTATATTTATAAAATTTCATATGTATCTATAAAATTTGTGGATCACATTAATTATTTCATATAATATTTATATTATTTTTTTAGAACCATTTATTTGATATTTTTCTTAATAAAATAATTAATACAAAATTTTTTATAATTATTTATTATACTTATTTGTTGTATAAAAATTTAAAAAAAATAATATGATTAATATAAATCTAATATATTTTATAAGAACACTTTTAGTCAAATTTATCTTCTAAAACGCCCAACTTTTAAAATGATATGTTTATTAAATTATGAAGGTGACAACTTTGACATCATTTAAAATAAAATAATATAAATGTCATAATCTGTTTAATAAGAATCCAAATGGTCCACAATTATACACATGGATTATTATGGAGTATATATACTCGACCAATAAGTTTTGGTCAAGTGTTTGGGCCTTTTGATGGGTATTATTATTTTAATAAAAACTATATTATTGATTTTTCACTAAATAAATAATTCCTGCATCATTAATGTATAAGCTATTAAGGTAATTATATATTTCTTATAAATTAAAAATAAATTACCATGATAAATAAAAAAACTATCTTTCAAATTAGTATTTATAATCGAATTTATATTCCGTTTAACCTTATATTAAAAGTAATATAATTATTAAAGTTTGAGTGAGACATATTTCACTTTCCTTTAAATAAAATGAATTAAAGGTCTTAATCTCATCCAAGGGGGTTCCAATAGATAAAATGTCAACCCAATTATATTAAAGGATGAAATATAATCATCCAATTATATTAATACAAGTGTTAGGGTAATTTTAAAATATTATTTTTACCCTTAATCACCCGATTTACCTTTAACTATGGTAAATAAAATTTACCGTAGTTACTATTCATAATGGAAAAAAATAAAAGTGGCCTATTAAAATAATTTGGACCTACTGATTCAAAACATGGAATCCATTTTTTCAAATTCAAAACACAGAAGTTGCAATATTTAATTTCAAATTAATCCAATTGTAGAGAAAATGGGTTTTAAAATTTAAAATATTGAAAAAGATTGAAATGTGTTTACCTATGAATTCATTGTAAAATTAATGATAATGACATAAAATGTATTAAATGGTAAAAATATATTCTATTTATACTTTAAATCCATTCAATATTATAATTTATCCATATAAATTATCTTAATGAAAAAATTTGTTTTTAATTAAAATTTAGCGTATTTTTACTATTCATCGAAATATGAAGGTTATCAGAATAACGTCAAAAATTTATTCAACATAAATTTTTATATCCTGATTCAAAATAAGAAGTTTAAATTTTCAAATTTAACTTATAAACTTGTCAAAAATTATATTTAAAATGGGTGTGCCATCAAAAGGTGACAAAATTGCATTTTTTGAAAAAATACTTCTTTTATCTGAAAAAATAATTTTGTTCTCATACCATGTTATAGAAAATATGTAAGATGAATGATAACATTATAAAATTCAAAATTTAGTTAATACTATTCATAATGTATAGTTCATAAAAATATTATAATAATATATCATTGTTTAGTGAAACTCGGTATTGCGTACAACACACGCTATTGAGGAAGGTCGCTTTTGCGTGCAACAAAATCCAAGAATAGTGTTGCATATACGAAAATATAATATAGTGTTGTGTATAGAGCAAGATAATCTTGGTGTGGTGTACAACACAAGACATCAGAAAATTAAAAACAATATTTCTCATAAAATATCGGAGTGTTACAGGAAGCTTTGAAGGTGTTATAATGGTGGAAAATATCTGCATGCATGTATATGTTAAAAAAACATAATTTCCTTAATTGGTCGAAAAGGTCATAAATTACCTTGTTTGTAAAGCAACGAAAAGATTCCTTTCAAACTATTATATAAAAATTCAAACAAGGGTATAAATGAATTTAACCCATAGTCTTGTAAAAAGTAAAAATGTTATGAAATAAATTTTTAAGAAACCCGGATGTGGATGATAAATAGGTCTCAGTAGATAATCACATATAAACAACCTCTGAAAAAGAGATATTGTAAAATTAACCCTTACCTTGTACTTTTCTTTGGTCGAGGGTACGTTAACCTCACCTTCTTCGGGTTCTTCCTTTTGATTTGAACAAAATGGATACTTAGGTTGGAATTATGATCAAAGTAAGGACTATAGGTTGAAGTGAGGGTATTTGGGAGGATATTTGAGTAGGTTATGGCTGAACCAAATAGATTTGGAGGTGTGATTTTGTGAAAAGGGGAAGTACCGTTTTATAAGAGAGGTGAGGGTCACGTTAGGAAAAGCTTGAAAAACTATTTTATTATAATATCATTATTGTTTTCTAATGGCTCCAAAAAGATTTATTTCGTGGATAAGGTGGGGTTGGGTAGAAATCCTTTCAAACAATATGTTTTAGACTTGTTTAGGTCACTGTATTAACCTTATCTTTTAGTTTTAACTCTTAGTTAAATAGTTTAGCTTTTACCATATGTTCTTGTATTATTGTAAAAAATGGTCAATAAACTTACTATAAAAAGCCATGTGAACCCCAAGTGGGTCATTATTGAAAAATTTAACCTTATCTAGGTCCTTTGGCCGAGCATAATATTTTTAGGAATATTATATCATTTAATAATATAGTATATGTTTTAAAAACTCATTTATGTCAATTTTGACACTATTTAGTTTTTGGTATTAGTGAAAGTCAAAAAGCTTGATTTATTCAAAAAAAAAATCAACCCTAACATGTCATATTAACCTATAAAATTTGGGTATGTAATCAAAAGTCTCAATGCACATTTATTTTGATATATATATAATATCATTTATTTGATTCTTTCATTAATAAGGGAAATACTGCATCATTATTATATCATAAATAAATATTTATATTTTATGTTTGAAAGTAATAAATAAAATATTATGATATTGGGAATTTTTTTATATTTATAATTACTATTTATAGTATAGTATATCAATTATATAACCTCATATAAAAATTGTTTTACTTAAAGATACATGCTTATGTTATTTTTGACTTTACTTTAAATTAATTAATATAAAATGTCATTATCACTCCAAAGTGGATCCATGGGGTCCCAAAATCTACCCAAGGATTCCCATGGTCTGGAAGTTATCATAAGTTTTAATATTATTTTAATATTATTTTTTACTCTTATTTTCCATATTTACTCTTTAAACATGGTAAATAAAATATTTACTAAACTATTCATAATGTCTTAAAATAAAATTTACCTATTTACAAAATTTGGACCTCCTGATTCCAAATATTTAATACATTTTTCCAAATTCAAAACACATAATTTTCATAAATTAATTTAATATTAATTCCCGTTGTTAAACCCAAAACGGGTTTTTAAGAAGTCAAAACTATCAAAATATTGACACATGTTTATGAACAATTTAAATGTGAAATTACATCCAATGTCCTAAATTATATTAAATGATAAAAATATAATCTAATTATACTTAAATACCATTGAAATGTATTATTAAACACTACAAATTATTTTGATTAAATTTTTTAATTAAAATTCAGTGTTTTTCACTATTCATCAAAATATGAAAGTTATCAGAAAAGTACCAAAAACTTATACAAACTAAATTTATATGTCCCTCTTCTAAAGATAAATTTAATATAATAAAATTGAATATATAAAAGTATCAAATATTGTATTTGAAAATGGTTAATCATTAAAAGGCGGAAAAACTGCATTTTTGAAAAAAACTTCTTTTATCTAAAATATTGAATTTTTCCTTATATTATTACTAAGAAACAAAAAATATGAATTGAAAAATTATATGGGATATATATAAAATTCAAAATGTTGTTGTGAATATTCATAATTTCTTTTTAAATGGATAGTTTGATAGGCCGTGGTGCGTTTGAAGTCGGTGATGCATACATCGCACACTGTTGTATTATTCAAAGAGAAACATATCATGGAAGCTTGGGGTGTTGTATTATTCCCTCATTAAATAAATTGATTCCACACAATTTGAATTTTTCTTCAAAAATAAAAGGTTAAAAAAATAGAAAATACCTTTGTGGAAACCCACATCAAAAATAGGGTTAATAAAATTTATTCTTACTAAGAGGGAAAGGGAAATGAAAAAGTCACCATCAAATTAAGATTTTGAATAGGAGAACATTGGTGGAAATTATAATTGTTGTAAAAACATAAATATTTATATAAAGTGATTGAGGTCATCAATCACAAACAAGGGAATGAAAAATTGAGGTCCTTAAAGCCATAAATCTTTGATGATTTAAAATATCATCGGTTCAACAAAACTTAAGGTATTAGGATAACAAATTTTTGGTTTTAAGATCCTTTCCCTAAAGTTTAAGAATTAATTTATTCATAGAATAAGAAAAAAATAATACTTGACAAGTAGAGTTACATCTTTTAACTAATTTCTACCACAAACTCATCTTTCAGTCCAAAAAATAATAGAACTCAAATATATTCTATTTATCATAATATTATAGGGTTCCAAATATAAAAAAATATACCATTTAAATGAAGAAAAATATTTTGTAATAACCAAGGACTTCCTATATGCTAGTGGTATGTGATAAAGCCTCGTCGCACTTTGGTTGTGGGTTCGATTCCTGCAGCTTTGTCCGACGCGACGGGTTATCTCCTGACCTTCAGGTTGTCATTTTTCTAAAACTATAGTATTATAATATTCCAAAAGTAATATTAAGAGATGTTTTAACCTTAAATAATACTATCCAAAGTTCAAATTAATCCATTCCAACCTTTATAGTTATCCAAAATACTTATATCCAAACTCTCTCTAAAAGGACTCTAAATTCCAAAATCAATTGTAACATCAGATTCTCCAAACAATGTAAAGTTTCTCTTATTGTCACATACTAAAAATATGATTACCTTCATCATATTAAAACCTTAATGAAAACAAAAAGTACTACAGTAAAATCATTATATATATCACATTCCTCTTATAACAAGAATACAATTCTTGAATACAAAAACACAAATACATTAATTAATCTACTTCAATTGTAGTAACAGCATAAGCTAGGCCTTTCTCCCTTGGCCTTTTCAAAGGTAAGTTTCCTTGGACATTAGGAAATTAATTTTCATAATTCCCTATTTATCTACAACCGTAGCATTCAACATTGAAATCCTCTTTCTACCCCTTGCAATCACAATCCTAGTGACCTTTTTCTACACATTGGTAACAAACTCCCATTCCTTTTAGGTAAGTACCAGGGTGTTTTTTCCTACAATTATCACATGAGGGAAAATTATTATTTCCCCTTTTCCTTTTATCTATATCTTTCTCCACCGTTATATTGTTCTCTTACTTTACTTTAATGTCATAAGACTTAGAGAATTCATTTTCTATCTTGATAGCACACAAGACTATATATTCATATGATGAGAAAGATTGTGAGACTAATGCTAGATAGAGAAATGGGTTTATCCCATAAAATAATAGATCAATATTACTCCTTGGGTTATGTATATAATCTGAAACATGCCTTGCTAACCTCATAAAGTTAGCCTCATACTTTGTGACATTCTCATCATCCTTTTTCCTTAGACTCAAAAATTGCCTTTCTATATCTACTCAATGGTCATGAGGAAAGTATTTTTATAATAGAATCTCGTTAAAATCCCTCTATTCCTTATTTTATACTTATCCATCCTTCTTTGTGTTTTGAATTAATGAACACCATTGATCTGTATCTCTTGTGAGGTGATAAACTGCCATGAAAACTTTTTCCCTTTTGCTACTTCCCAAAGTATAAAATATTTTCTCTAAGGAACTTATCCATTGCTCAACTAAAAATGGATTTTTAGTCCCATTGAAAGTTGGTGGATGTTTCCTCATGAATCGGTCTAACATTTATCCTCCACGTTGTGGATCAGGGTTCTCCATACGGGGAAGGTTATTATTCATAACCTGAGTGAGTTTTCCCAGTATGGTTATGAGCTGTTCAGCACTAGTTCCATCACCAGCTCCACTATAATTATCTTGATAATTAGGGAAATCCCTACATGGATTACGTGCATTGATACGGTTTCCATTCCTTCCACTATGCACCATTTTTAAATAATATCATACACTATATTAGTTTATGAAGCACAAAACATAATTCCAAACTAGTAAAATACCTAACATAAATTGAACAGTTGATGCCTATAATCCATAATCATAAAAAATGTTTTCTTTGAGGAAGTATTTACTCATGAATCCTTCATAATGTCTTGTAAAGAAAATATGAATTATCTTAATCATATTCCCCAGGAGTGTCCTAACCAAGAGTTTATCAAGGCACGTTGTCGTGTACCAGGATACCCTGGGTCAAGCCCAAAACTCCTTGTTGGAGTTTTCACTCCTAGGTATATATGTGCCAGAGCCACCTATACTTACTTGTATCTATAAAGGGATGTATTTTCTTGGAAATCTCACAAAATCTCTACATTACCAAAATTATAGGAAGTTATTCTATACTAATCCTCAAAGTTTATCTTAAGGTAATGTTCTCTAATAAGAGTTTTTTCTAAATCTAGCTTCCAAGGATTGTACTAAACTTCATCTGATACCAACTGTAATGCCCTGACCCCAGTTACCCAGAGTCGGTGCATTATTACATAACATTGGCAGGATCATAATAGATCAAGTCACTAAAGACTAATTAGTTTAGTATCCTTGAAAGTACTAGATACAAGTATAAGTTTATATTACATTATGAAATGGAAAGACAACCACATTGTGTCCTATTATTACACACTCATATCCCTTATCCTATTCCTATAGGTTAATTGTAATATACTTCTTCGCATCTTGGAAAAAATAAAACATAGAAATGGGTGAGATCAAATACTCTGTAAGGATAAAAATATAGCACAAACTTTCTTAAATAAGCATAAACATTTAAGGTAATGTATAAGACTAAAACACAAGCCCTTTAAACATAAACTTTAGCATAACATGGAAAAGATAAATCAAATAATTCCATTTACTTATTCACATGGATATTATACTAGTTGAATAATCACATGTAATATCAATTTAAAATTTCATAATTATGGAATGTATAGTACCAGACATCATAACAACATAGTCAAGACCTCATTCAAAGACTACAATAATTTTTTTTCAAGGCCTTATGACAAACACTAGTTTATCTCATGAGACCTACCGATGCATGGAGGAGCTATAGCAGGCTCCACCTGTCACTTACTAAGTCTAATTAATTCCTCATATGAAAAGGTTGAATGATAATATAAACATTCATATTAAAACTAGCATATGAAATGTCAATACTTTAACCATAAACCATGAATGGTATATAAATAACACATCCACAGTCAAACATATCAAGAAAACATGAATATAATATGAATGATTATATCATAATAATCAACTTCAAATAAATGTAAAATCAAACTAAGGATGTTACATAGATGAAATCAATCCAAAAACTATTTGAGTGAAATATTTATTTCTACATTGAAATCATTCAAAAGTAAAGAAAATATTTATTTCGAAAATATTATTATAATCTTATAAGGGAAGATTCGATGGTGTTATAATGGCGAAAAATAGCCACACACACCGTATAAGTTAAAAAACATTCTTTCCTTAATTTTTCAAAAAGTTCATAAAGTAACTTGTTTGGAAAGCAATGAAAAGATTCTTTTCAAACCATTTTACAAAAAGTCAAACAAGGGTATAAATGACTTTAACCCACAGTATAGTAAATAGTAAAAATGTTTTGAAATACATTTTTAAGAAACACACATGTAGATGATAAAGAGGACCTAGTAGATAATAATGTATAAACAACATTATATAATAAAGAGATTGTAAAATTAACCCTTACCTTGTACTTTTCCTTGGTCGAGGGTATGTTAACCTTCTCTTCTTCAGGTTCTTCCTTTTGATTTGAACAAAAGGGATTCTTAGGATGACTTTATGATCAAAGAAAAGCCTCTAGGTTGAAGTGAGGGTATTTGGGAGGATATTTGAGTAGGGGTTGTCCAATACAAATGGCTTTGGATTTGTGATTTTGAGAGAAGGGGAAATACCCTTTTATAAGAGAGGTGAGGGTCACTTTAGAAAAATCTTGAAATATTATTTTATTATAAAATCTTTTTCAGTTTATAATGGCTCCAAAAGGATTTATTTATAGGATATGGTAGGTTTGGGTCTAAATCCTCTCAAAAAATAGGCTTTAGACAAGTTTAGGTCACCATATTAAACTTATCTTTTAGTTTTAACTCTTAAGTAAATAGTTTAACTTTTACCATGTCTTCTTGTATTATTATAATAAATGGTTAATAAAAATACTATAAAAATACAGTATAACCCCAAGTGGTTAATTATTTATATATGTATAATTATCTAGGTCCTTTTTCTAAACCTTATATTTTTAGTAATATTATATCATTTAATAATATAGTATTTTTTTAAAAACTCATTTATGTCAATTTTGACACAATATAGTGTTTGGTTTTTGTTAAAGTCAAAAAGGTTAATTTCTTCATAAAAAATACATTAAATCAACTCTAACATGTCATATTCACCTAAAAAATTCGTGTATGACATAAAAAGTCTCAATTTACATTTATTTTGATATTTATAGTATCATTTATTTGATTCTTTCATTAATAAGGAAAATACTACATCATTATTATGTTATAAATAAATATAATTATTTTATGTTTTAGAAATATAAATAAAATTTAATGATGTATAAAATATTTTTATCTTTCTATTTACTATTTATAGTCTAATAGATCAATTATATAACCTCATATAAAAATTGTTTTACGAAAATATACATCCTTATGTTATTTTTGTCTTACTTTAAAATAATTAATATAACATGTCATTATCACACTCAAGTGACTCCATGAGGTCTCAAAATCAACCAATAGATTCCTAGGATTAGGAATGTATCATACAATAGGGTTAGTACAAGTTTCATTGTAATTTTAATATTATTATAATATTAATTATTACTCTTATATACCAGATTTACCCTTTAACCATGGTAAATAAAATATTTACTGAAGTAACTATTCATAATGTCTAAAAATAAAAGTAACATATTTACACAATTTGGACCTCCTAATTACAAATATAGAATCTATTTTCATAAATTCAAAAAACAGAAGTTTCATAAATTAATTTAAAATTAATTTCCATTGTTAAACCCGAAAAGTGGGTTTTTAAGAAGTAAAAACTATCAAAAGACTGACATGTGTTTATATACAATTTAAATGTGAAATTAAATACAATGTCCTAAATTATATTAAATGATAAAAATATAATCTAATGTTACTTTAAATCAACTCAAATTTATAATTTAACACTATAAATTATTTCGATTAAAGAAATTGTTTTTAATTAAATTTTAGTGTTTTTCACTATTCATCAAAATAAGGAATTTATCAGAAAAGTACCAAAAATTTATCCAAACAAAATTTTTATGTCCCGCTTATAAAAAAGAATTTAATTTCATCAAATTTAATATATAAAAGTTCTAAATATAGGATTTAAAAATGGTTCGTCATTAAAAGGCGGAAAATGACATTTTTTTTATAATACTTCTTTTATCTAAAAAATTAAATTTGTCCTTATATTATGTTTAAGAAACACAAAATATGAATCTAAATATTATATGGGATATATAAAATTCAAAATTTGGTTATTACTATTCAGAAATTCTTTTTAAAGGGCTAGTTTGATAGGCCGTGGTGTGTTTGAGATCGGTGTTGTGTACGTCGCACACTATTGTATTATTCAAAGGGAAATGTACCATGGAAAACTAGGGTGTTACATTCAAGGCAATGTCAACTTGAGATCCCCCCAAGAGCATGATGGAGGTGCGGAGCTTCCTTAGCCTGGTAGGATACTACCAAAGATTCATACTGAATTTATCTATAATATCATGTCCCTTAACAACTTTGAACTGAAAGGGGTATCATTTCACATGGATAGAGATGTGTTAGCAGTCCTTCCAAGAGTGGAGGGAAATATTGAAAATCACTCCCATATTGAGATTTCCATAGGAGGGTGTCGAGTACATAATGTTCTATAATCTATTCAGAACTGGTCTTTGTTGTGTTCTGATGTGGAGGTAGGTGGTGATTTCCTATGGTTCATGTTACTTGAGACCACATGAGAATTAATACATGACCCATGATCTTGAGTTAGTAGCGGTAGTCTTGGCACTGAAGATGTGGTGACACTACCTGATTGGTGAGTGGTTTATCATCTCTTATTACCATAAGAGTCTCAAGTATAACTTCTCTCGGAAGGATCTGAACTTGAGACAGAATCAATTTCTAGAGTTCCTCTAGGAATATGACTTTGATATTTTCTTGGAGGTGGAATGCGGTAGAATATGATTTCAATAGGAAATACTATTCACAGTTTCTGAGTGAGACATTAGAGAAGGTATCCACACTATAGTTATCCTTTGTGGATATAGATGGAGAATCTCACCTCCAGTCGATGGTTGTTTGCCCTCCCCTACTATAGTGAGTCAGGGAGGCACTGCTTGGGGTTATTGATGGTGAGACCCTACATACTCAGATATCCACTATACACACTTTGGATTAATTTTATAAACTTTTGTAGGATGTCATTATTTTTAGAGGACGCACGATGGTACCTATGATGTTGTAGGAGGTGGTTCTAAGAGAGTTTTATACATCTCCTTTAGTTGTACATCCAAGTGTCAAAATATGTATGAGGACATCCAATGTCAGTTTTGGTGGCATGGGATGATGAAAAGAGTTACAGAGTTTGTTCCTTGATGCCTTACTTTTCTGTGAGTGAAGGCTGTGTACTAGGTTATAGAGACTTTAACTCAATCTCTTGAGGTTCTAGAGTGGATGTGGGATTCAATATCTATGTACTTCGTGATAATATTACCATGTACATCCTAGGGAAACAATTCTATCTGGGTGATTGTATACTGACACACCAAGTCAGCCCACTTCCTAACTATCTAAGAGTATAGTTCATTAGAGATCCTCAAACGCCTCTGGAAGCAAGAGATAATATGACTCCATAAAGATTGATTAGAGATAATTTATGAACTTTATGGTCACTAAAAATCTCAGTTATGGAAGGGGTTGGATTATTATTTGGAGAATCAACTAAGTTTGAGCACAAATTTTCAACCCCATTCTGGTAGATAGACTGAGTGAACCATTCAGGTTTTGAAGTAAATGTTCCAGGCTTGCATATTATACTTTGGACATAGTTTGTAGGATCACTTAATATTAGTGGAGGTTGTGTATAACAATATCTACCATTCCACCATTGGTATGACACCATTTGAGGCCTTTTATGGGTGACCCTACAGGTCACCACTATGCTAGACCAACCTTGGAGAGTTAGTAATTATGGGCCCATAGTGGGTGTGAATCACTACATAAAAGGTGTAAATAACCCAAGAGAAGATTTTTACTACACAGAGACATTATAAATCCTATACTGACCAAGAATGGAGGCCTTTTCAGTTCAAAAAGGAAGATCATATGATCCTACGAGCTTCAACTTGATGTGGATTATAATGATTTGTCCGAGATTTCAATCTTTCTCTGAGATTCATTGGAACTTTTAATTTACAACCTAGATTTGGTGAGGTGGAAAAACTCTTACTCTACCATCGTAGTTTGACCTAGTACTTGACATCTTCCACATTTTACTGCTAAGGAGGTACATGCACGATCCATCACATGTTAATGACTGGGGTGAGCTGGACCATCAGGATGGATATACCTTTGATGAGTACCCATTAGAGATTGATGATCAATAGAAGAGGATCCTTCATCGGTGATCAATTCCCCTAGTTCATATCTGGTTCCAACATAGGAAATTTTAGTCGAGCACCTAGGAGTATGAGGCTCATATCTGTGCTCAGTACCCACATCTCTTTGTGTATCTTTTTTTTGTTTTTGTGACATAAATCCCCAATTTGGGGAGAATGTAAGGACTCTAATTTTTCATTGTTTTGTTTTAGAATATTTTATGGGTTATTTTAAATTCTAGGTGTATAGACGACGTGAGATTATAGGGCTTGATGTGCCCAAAATTATTTTTTTGAAATATAATAAATATATTAAATTCATGTGGGTGTAGTTTTCCTAAAAAACATGAGATAACTTCTAAACAGAGTCTTAGATCAATTTTTTTTGGCTTTCATTGATTTGAAAGTGTGGGTTTTACCCAAGTCATGACATAACAATAGAACATGTCGAATGTTTGGGTTGAGTGTTGTCGTGGGAGAATTAATAAATTAAATAAATTAAAATATATATTTTATTAAATGACAAACCAACCCAATCATTTTTCTATATAAATTTTTTTATGGAGGATTTTTTGGGTTATTCGTATAGCCATGAAAATTGATAGGATCCATTAGAGAGAATTTTAAGAGATTTTGTTAGCAAGCGATGGTCATATTGTGGATCATCGATCAGTGTGCAATAGTATTTAAAGATCTTGCCAACAAGAGTGGCACAAAACCATTATTCACTAGTGATTGATCCAAATTGAGGTACAATGTTGTTTTATTTGGATTCTATCCCTCTTTATTGTTTCTAATATGAATACGAATCAATCGACTAATAGATTGATTCAAATATCGATCGTATTGTGGGTATGGGATTTATCTATAGTGATTATTGGGTGAATTTTTTATTTTGTTATGGTTCTTCATTTTTCGTTCTAATAAAAATTGTTCAAGGCTAAAAAAACATGACCAAGGTTCGTTCCTATTTTCTGTGTTTCTTATATTTCTCTCACCATTCTACATATGTTCATTGTCAATATTCATTTTGAGTGGTGGTTCAATAAAAAATCAGATATTTAATCCTTTCTAACATGTTTCAGGGAACAATGGATTGAAATCATAGATTCAGGTTTGGCTTTAAATATAGATTGAGACACGGTGGAGATATTGTTGGATCGAGATTGGATCGGAGCCATTAATGGTGGGGTATTGATGAATGGCGTAGGTGTAGTTTCAGGTAACGATATCTAGAAATCCAGAAGCCATAATTCATCCATCAATAGTTAAAGGCTAGTCAAACCCAAGATCTGAGGTTCATGTGTGTGTTTGATGGTGGTGGAAACAGATCCAGATTATGCATAAAAATTCCATGGGATCTGTGAAATATCACATTACACGACATGTATTTTGGGTTTACACAGCATGTGGGACCCCTGGTGCGGTTCTAGGGTTTCCACAAAAATGTTAAATATCACACGGTATATAACCCGTGTCAGAGAGCATGTGACTAGACTTGGGAGCTTGTCACACTACTGGGAATCTTGTTTTTCCCAACGGTCTTATACCAACGGTTCCAATGAACCGTTGGTATAGGAGGGTTTTGGCAAGATTTCCCAATGGTTTTATCAAACTGTTGGGAAATCTTCCACTTATTCTCCTTTTCCCAACAGTTTGGTTCAAACCGTTGGGAAAATATGTCTAGAAATACACAAATCGGGCAGACCTCCTCCAGTCACATTTCTCCCCCAATTTCCAGAGCCCCTCTCCCCCAATTTGCAGAACCCTCATGCGCACCCCTAGGTGAACTCCATCAAATCTGGTGAGACACCCCATGAGGTTAGATCGGATAATTCCAAATCTTCATGTCTTATTGAACATTTTCCACTTATCTTACTAATCATTTTCCACTTATCTTACATATTTATTAATTTTTATTGAAGGTGGAAACCCTAAATTCAATGTTTTAATTGGAGATTTGGTTTGTTTTATTAGGGATTAGGTGTATGAGTCATTCCCATTCCTATTATGGGTGGTTTTAATCAAAAGTTATGATGTTAGAACCATTTATGATTTTGTTGTATCTATTTAATCTCATTTCCCCTAACTTAACATTAAATTCTATATCACATTTGGTTTCTATTTTTTTAATTTCCAGTTAAGTTATTTGTGGTTGATGATTGTCCCATTTTAATTTTTTTCAATGGTTTGGTGTGGAAATTGGGCATTTAATGTGAATTTTCCAAATGGGGGTGCCTTGAGAATACTCCAAATATTTGTTGAAAATGATCAAAGGGATTTTATTATTTAAAATAGATTTCGAAAGATATTTCAGAAATGATTTAATCTTGAGGAAAGTGTTTTATTAAAATGGGAATTTTTTTAATAAGGATTGTGTAATGTATTTTGTTATAGTACACTTGTTATGTGACTATGTTTGGTATTTAGTAACACATGAGATAATTGGTGTGTGAGAATGTTTTGTGAAAGAGATTCCAGGGTTGTTTCAAGATTATATTTACGTTTTGAGCCTATTAATGAGTTATTTTAAAGATATTTTGAGATATTTACCTATTAGTGTTAAGTCATACAATGATCATGGGGGATATTATATGTTTATTTGTGAAAACCGTGAGCTGTAGAGGTGGTTCATGATTAAGGCATATAATTAGTGCTAAACATGTGGATAAACCATGCATAGTAGTGAATTCCTGAAGTGTTTGATGTATTTAGTTCTTTTTTATTTGGAGTTTCTTTTGATGCTGATGTTTCTTATTGATACCTATGATGGGAATCTATTTTACTTTCTAAATTGGCTAAGAATCCCCCACCATGCAAAGTGTATGCAATTCTTTTGGTTTACCTTGAGTTGATGATTCCAATAGCTCAATTGTCAGAGTTGATTGTGAACCTAAAGTTGTGGTTGAAAATATATAGAATCATTCACCCATGTTCTCAATTCTTTTGGTTTACCTCGAGTTGGGTTGTTAAGGTTGGTACTATTCAAATTTATTTAGTATTGATCACAAATATGTTTTAGCTGACTTGACTGTTATGTAAATTTTCAATGTTTATTGGTTGCAGCTTTATTTGAATTTCATTTTCTAATTTGGAATTGAACTGCATTCAAACCTAGTCAAACAATATTTATAACTTGGTGAACATTACAACTTGTATGATTTATTAAACCCATTCAAGCTCTTATAAAACAATTGATAGCTAAATTACCAATGAATCCCCCTATTCCCTCATATATTTAGTTTTTTGGGTTACACATTAGTTTCCTTTTTCTAATTAATTATATATTTGTTTTAAAAAGAAGGAAATGCATCCAATTGAAGAGATATGAAGGGAAAAAATGATGGAGAACAATCATCGAATGGAGGAGATGGGAGTTCCACCATTAATGCCTCAAGTGAGCACTTTATTTCAAATATATATATTTAAAGAATATATAATGTCATGTGATTAATTTTTTTGTAAACATTTTTGTAGGATCCACCTATACGTCGACAGTTATTCGACAAGGAGCCTAGTACTGGTCCTAGTACTCAGGTCGGTGGTACAAGGGGGGTTCGTACCATAGGTAGACGAGCAGCTCCACGTACCCGACGGGACCCTGCCCCCCCCACTGACATGTCATCCTTCCCACATTCTAATCCCCGTGTGTCGTTAGGGACACACATGATATTTAGGCCTCTCATGTTTTCGCCACCTTTTTCATCTTTTGACCCATCTTTTTCATATCCCATGACGATTCCCACTCCCCAGCCATAATTCGGTCATACAACTATCCCATCTTCTTTTCCTTCTACTTCTGTCTCTCCGAGCTTCTATATTCCATCATCTTTGACTCCTGTTCCACCACAGGGTGTTCCATCAGTTTCTGTGGATCCAGCGGTACTCAGCGATTAGACTGGCACAGGTATATTTATAGAACCCTAACAAATTTTAATACCAATATTTATTTTCATTATAACATGTTTTGATAAAATATTTGTTTTTCATTCATGATAGATACATATAATGACCGGAGGTGGGGGCGAGGGAGTACATGAATGCGTGCGGTGTGGAACCGCCGCACACAGGTAATGGTGGATTACAATAAAGACAACCAAATGGTTGAGAAAACAGGGCAACAATGTCGGAGTTTTTTGTCGATGCTTGCCAAATACTCCGACATCTTTCCCGTCAACACGCTATCATGGAGAAAGTTGCCACATGAGGTCAAGGATAGATCTTGGGCTGAGATATGGGTAAAAAAATTTGTTGTATTTAATGCCATGAATTATTTTTGTATTTATATGAATTAATATTTTGTTGTCAACTTTGATTTAATTTTCCCGATGGGGAGGGTGCACGACCAGCATGTCTAAAAGATTTAGGTGAGATTTGGAGAGACTAAAATCATGAGTTGTATATTGGATGGCGTGCTAGAGTTGGCACTGAGTTAGAGGCGGTACCAGTCATGGATGATTATCCTATAGAGCAGTATCGGCAGATGATTACTCATTGGAAGACTACTCAGTTTAAGGTATTAATTACATTTGAGGTATTTAAATAATAACTTTCACGTTTTGCATTAATATTATCCTTTTCATTATCGAATTTTATTTAGGAATCATCTGAAAAAAAACATTGATGCAAAAAAATACCTCCACACACTGGAACGTACTACGATGCCAGATCATGAGAGGAAGCTGGTATTACAATTTTTTATAAGTTTTATTTATGACTTACAGTTTCTTTTGTTTCATCAATTATTTAACCGTTTTCTAAAGTTTTCATATAACTTTAGTTTTCAATGTCATTGTAGAGGCAAAAACTGAATATTGAAGGATGCGTGCCTCGAGCAAAACTGTTTTGATTGAGTGGATGAAAAAAGGATGGAAGTTCCGTCAACAAATCGACTTACCAGCTGATTGTAAGTTTTAATCTGTTGATTTTATATTTTAATATCTATTTTGTAACTTAATAAAATTTTTATATTTTTAACAGGCTGCTTTAGAGGCCCTCGATTCACAAGAACTAGACAATTTTGGGCCAACTGATCACTTACATCTGGTGTTGGGAGAGGAGCATTCTGGCAGAGTATGCTACTGACCTAGGATAACCCCGATGAAGTATTGGACCTTCTCAGGTATGAGTTTTAGTTCCACCGAGCTATAGAAAGTTAGGGCACAGGCAGAACAGGCTGAAAAAAGGGCCATTGAGACGGCATAATAGTCTGCTAGGGCAAACAATGCATTTATGAAATTTATTGAAGTTCTACGTCCAACACTTCCACCAGAGGCCAACCCAACTTTTGATGAATATATGTCATCAATACGTTCTATATATGGTGCACCGGGTGGTAGTTCTAGTGGTGGTCAAGATGATGTCCAACCTGATGATGATGATGGCGAGGAGTTTTATGCGGAAGAGGAGGGAGAGGAGGGGGGTGAGGCAGAGGAGGAGGGCGAGGTGGAGGGCGAGGGCAAGGAGGAGGGCGTTGAGGAGGGTGGGGATGATGATGAGGACAATGATGACCACGAGGATGAGGGTGATGATGATGGTGATGATAGTGATGATGAGGGTGATGACAATGTTATTTAGGATTATTCCATTTTTGTATGTCTTGAATTATATGAATGTCTTGGTAAGATTATTATCTCATGATAATCAAATTCATGTGATTATATGCTTTAAATTGAATACAAATCCTTGTTGTACATTCTCCATGTTATGTGAATTATGCCTTGTTTGATTTGGTTTACTTGTCAATTGTTAGGATAAGACATGGGTTACATGTTAAGGACTCATGAACGAACTCGTCATGCTCAGGGAATTTAGACTTGAAATTCCAGGATGTATGCTTTGGTTTCTAGGTGAGGGCTATCAGGATGGTTTCTATTACTCATGAGTGATATTGGTTTCTTGAAGATAAACTGAGGACATGTCTGTTTTGCAAGATGGTAATACCATAACTCAGGTGATACCTGGTCCTCTATGTGAGATACTTGGAAAGAAAGGCCGCCTAAATCTGAGGCATGGTGTGGCCGACACCACTCAAAGTGATGTGTACGAGTCAACCCCGTCTAAATCTGAGGCTCGGTGTGGATGAGATTTTAAGTGAAAAGAACAACTGGCATACGGAAAACCAACCAAAAGCATTAAGATTCTATTGATACTTTATCACAATGATCCATGGGTTATATGTGAAGTGTACGAGTCAAACCCAGCTCCATCTGAGTTGCGGTGTGGTCGGGATCACTCTAAGTGTCTCTCTTTTGTTTAAAATGGACAGCATTTTAAGTACATACAGAAAACTGACCAAACACATTCAGTTTCTGTTGAAACTTTAGGAGAATGATCCGTAGGTCATATTTGACATGTACTAATAAACCTCACCTCAATCCAAGGCACGGTGTGTCCGACACCACTCAAAGTGTCTCTCTTTTGTTTAAAATGGACTTCATTTTAAGTGAAAACAACAACTAGCATATGGAAAACCAACCAAACGGATTATGATTGTGTTGATACTTTAGCACAATGATCCATGGGTCATATATGATGTTTAAGAGTCAACCCCACCTCAATCCGAGGTGCGGTGTGGCTGAAACCATTCATAGTGTCTCTCTTTTGTTTAAAATGGACATCATTTTAAGTGAAAACAATAACTGACATACGAAAAACTGACCAAACGCATTCGGAATGTGTTGATGCTTTAGAAAAATGATCCATGGGTCATATGTGACATGTAAGAGTCAACCCCACCTCAATATGAGGCACGGTGTGGCCGGGATCACTCTAAGTGTCTCTCTTTAGTTTAAAATGGACAACATTTTAAGTACATATGTAAAACTGACCAAACGGATTATGATTGTGTTGATACTTTATAACAATGATACATGGGTCATATGTGACGTGTAAGAATCAAACCCGCCTCAATCTGATGCGCAGTGTGGCCGAAAACACTCAAAGTGTCTCTCTTTTGTTTCAAAAGGACATCATTTTAAGAGAAAACATCAACTGGCATACAGAAAACTGATCAAACGCATTCAGATTGTGTTGATACTTTAGGAAAATGATCCATGGGTCATTTGAGAGGTGTAAGAGTCAACCTTGTCTAAAGTTGAGGTGTGGTGTGGCTGGTTCCACTGTAACTGTGTCTCTTTTTTTTAAAATGGACAATATTATAAGTGAAAAGAACAAATGGCATACGAAAAACTGAACAAATGCATTAGGAATCTATTGAAACTTTAGGACAACGATCTATGGGTCATATGTAACATGTACGAGTCAACCGTGCCTCAATCAGAGTCGCGGTGTGGCCGAAACAACCCAAAGTGTCTCTCTTATGTTTAAAATGGACAACATTTTAAGTACATATGGAAAACTGACCAAACGGATTCTGATTGTGTTGATACTTTAGCACAACGATCCATGGCTCATTTTTGATGTGTACGAGTCAACCCCACCTCAATCCGAGGTGTGGTGTGGCCGGAACCACTCAAAGTGTCTTTTTTTTTGAAAAGAACTTCATTTTAAGTGAAAACAACAACTGACATATTGAAAACTAACCAAACGGATTCTGATTGTGTTGATACTTTAGGAAAATGATCCATGGGTAATTTGAGACGTGTATGAGTCAACCCCATCTTAATACGAGGCACGATGTGGCCAGTACCACTCTAACTATGTCTCTTTAGTTTAAAATGGGCAGGATTATAAGTGAAAAGAACAACTGGCATACGAAAAACCAACCAAACACATTCAGAATCAATTGAAAAATTAGGAAAACGATCCATGGGTCATATATGATGTGTAAGAGTCAACCGCGCCTCAATCCGAGTCGCGGTGTGGCTGAAACCACCCAAAGTGTCTCTCTTATGTTTAAAATGGACAACATTTTAAGTACATATGGAAAACCGACCAAACGGATTCTGATTGTGTTGATACTTTATCACAATGATCCATGGTTCATTTTTGATGTGTATGAGTCAACCCCGCCTCAATCCGAGGTGTGGTGTGGCTGGCACTACTCAATGTGTCTCTCTTTTATTTAAAAATCACTTCATTTTAAGTGAAAACAACAACTGACATACGGAAAACAGACCAAATTGATTTTTATTATGTTGATACTTTAGTAAAGAGATCCATGGGTCATTTGTGACGTGTATGAGTCAACCCCACCTCAATCCAAGGTGTGGTGTGGCTGGCACCACTCAAAGTGTCTCTCTTTTATTTTAAAAGCACTTGATTTTAAGTTAAAAGAACAACTGGCATATGGAAAACCAACCAAAAGCATTTGGATTCTATTGATACATTATCACAATAATCCATGGGTCTTATGTGATGTGTACGAGGCAACCCGGGCTCAATCCGAGTCGTGGTGTGGATGGGATCACTCTAAGTGTCTCTATTTTGTTTAAAATAGACAACATTTTAAGTACATACAGAAAACTAACAAAACACATTTAGTTTCTATTGAAACTTTATAAGAATGATCCATGGGTCATATGTGATGTATATGAGTCAACCTCACTTCAATCCGAGGCACAGTGTGGCTGACACCACTCAAAGTGTCTCTCTTTTGTTTAGAATGAACTTCATTTTAAGTGAAAACAACAACTAGCATATGGAAAACTGACCAAACGGATTCTGATTGTGTTGATACTTTAGAAAAACAAACCATGGGTCATATGTGATGTGTACATGTCAACCCCACCTCAATATGAGGCACGGTGTGGCCGAAACCATTCATTGTGTCTCTCTTTTGTTTAAAATGGACATAATTTTAAGTGAAAACAACAACCGACAAATGAAAAACTGACCAAACTCATTCAGAATGTGTTTATGCTTTAGGAAAACGATCCATTGGTCATATGTGACGTGTAAGAGTCAACCCCGCCTCAATCTAAGTCACGGTGTGGCTGAGATCAATCTAAGTGTCTTTCTTTTGTTTAAAATGGACAACATTTTAAGTACATACAGAAAACTCATCAAACGGATTATGATTGTGTTGATACTTTAGCACAACGATCCATGGGTCATATGTGATGTGAATGAATCGACTCCACCTCAATATGAAGTGAAGTGTGGCCGTAACTACCCAATGTGTCTCTCTTTTGTTTCAAAAGGACATCATTTTAAGTGAAAACAACAACTGACATACGGAAAACTGACCAAACGCATTCAGATTCCGTTGAAACTTTAGGGAAATGATCAATGAGTCATATGTGACTTGTACGAGTAAACCCCGCCTCAATCCAAGGAGTGGTGTGGTTGGTACCACTCAAAGTGTCTCTCTTTAGTTTAAAATGGACTTTATTTTAAGTGAAAACAACAACTGACATACGGAAAATCGACCAAATGCATTCAAATTATATTTAAACTTTAGTAAAAAGATCCATGGGTCATTTGTGATGTGTAAGAGTGAAACTCGCCTCAATCCAAGGCACGGTGTGGCCGGAACCACTCAAAGTGTCTCTATTTCGTTTAAAATGGACTTCATTTTAAGTGAAAACAATAAATGACATATGGAAAACTGACCAAATGCATTAGGATTACTTTGAAACTTTAGGATAATGATCCATGGTTCATATGTGATGTCTAAGAGTCAAACCCGCCTCAATCTGAGGCCTGATGTGGCTGGCACCACTCAAAGTGTCTCACATTTATTTGAAATGGACAACATTTTAATTGAAAACAACTACTGACATACGGAAAACCAACCAAACACATTAGGAATGTGTTGAAAGTTAGAACAACAATTAATGGGTCATATGTGACATGTAAGAGTCAAACCTGGCTTAATCTGAGGCATGGTGTGACCAGAACCACTCAAAGTGTCTCATTTTTTTTTTGAAATGAACAACATTTTAAGTGAAAACAACAACTGACATATAGAAAATTTACCAAACGCATTCTGAATGTGTTGATGATTTAGGAAAACGATACATGAGTCATATGTGATGTGTAAAAGTAATCCCACCTCAATATGAGGTGTGGTGTGGCCGAAACCACTCAAAGTTTCTCTCTTTTGTTTAAAATGGACATCATTTTAATTGAAAACAACAACTGATATACGGAAAACCGAACAAACGCATTCAAATTCCATTGAAACTTTAGGAAAACGATACATGGATAATATGTTATGTTTACGAGTCAATCCCACATAAATCCAAAGTGCAGTGTGGCCGTCACAACTCTAAGTGTCTCAGTTTTATTTGAAATGGACAACATTTTAAGTGAAAAGTACAACTGGCATATGTAAAACTGACCAAACACATTCGTATTCTATCAAAACTTTAGGAAAATGATCCATGGGTCATATTTGATGTGTATGAGTCAACATATCCTCAATCCGAGGTGCAGTGTGGTCGAAACCACTCAAAGTGTCTCTCTTTTGTTTCAAAAGGACATCATTTTAAGTGAAAACAAAAACTGACATACGAAAAACCGACCAAACGAATTAGGATTACGTTTAAACTTTAGGAAAACGATTCATGAGTCATATGTGACATGTAAAAGTCAACCCCTCCTCAATAAGAGGCCCAGTGTGGCCGGAACCACTCAAAGTGTCTCACTTTTATTTGAAATGGACAACAATTTAATTGAAAACAACTACTGGCATACAAAAAACTGACCAAACACATTTTTAATTTGTTGAAACTTTAGAAAAATGATCAATGAGTCATATGTGATGTGTATGAGTTAACCCCACCTTTATCCGAGGCATGTCATGGCCGGAACCACTCAAAGTGTCTCATTTTTTTTGAAATGAACAACATTTTAAGTGAAAACAATAACTGGCCTACGGAAAACTGACCAAACGCATTCAGAATATGTTGATACTTTAGGAAAATAATCCATGGGTCATATTTAATATGTACGAGTCAACCCTGCCTCAATTAGAGGTACGGTGTGGCCGGTATCACTCCAAGTGTATGTATTTTGTTTAAAATGGACATCATTTTTAGTAAAAACAACTGGTATACGAAACACTGAACAAACTTTTTCAGATTCTGTTGATACTTATTTAGTTTTTTATGTGTTTTAATGATAATTTATAATTAAATTATGTATGTATTCAATTATGAATTGAATTCTGGATTCCACATATAATTGTCATCTAAATTTTAAATTGAATTCTAAATCAATTATTTATTTTTATAATTACATTATGAATTATGATTTAATTCTGGATGTGTATAGTTCAAGAATGCATTATATGTTAAATGTGTATGAATTTGTTCTCTATATGTATGTCTTAGTTTGTTATTGTAGGTATAGTAATTGGAAAGGAGCAGAATGGACATCATTAGAGGCTCCTGTGCAAATTGCGAGCTGCTGTGCAATTTGCACAGCATAACCTATGCCAACGGTTTCAAATCGTTGGGAAAGGTTTCTAGGGATTTTTTTCCCAACAGTTCAATGATAACTGTTGGAAAAAACCATTCCCAACGGTTTATAAACCATTGGGAAAGAGTTGATTTCCTTATTTTTACCAACAAGTTTGTGTAAACCATTGGTAAAACTTATGCCAATGGTTGGCCAAACCATTGGCACAGGTTAATTTTACTAACCTATACCAATGGTTCTTTGTAAACCATTGGGATAGGTTTTCCCAACGGCTTACTTCCCTACGGTTTGCAAAACCGTTGGTATAACATATACCAATGGTTCTGTAGGCTTTCCCAATGGTTCTGAACCGTTGGGAAAGACCCCATTTCTAGTAGTGTCATGTACTGGGAAAGTTACTTGGGCACAAATGTGGGAACGAGCATGGCCAGCCATACAGGAACATGGCTAGTTGGACACGAACATGGCCATGAGTACATGTACTTGGAAAAACTGTGTACTCAGGCATGGACATAGACATGGGCACATGCCATGATACACGGGAAGGACCCAATGCTAAAGAGATATTCCATGTACTACCAGTACACATCGTGTACTCCTTTAATGACGGATTAGATCCCTTTTCTTATTCATCATGGAAAGGTTTCTTTAGGGTTAATACCCTTGATCCATTCCCTAGGGATCAATATGGAATCACATATTACACATAGGATGGTGATCCCTTCAATGATACTTCTTGGACATATTTGTTGGAATTTTTCCATGAGGACCAAAGTGTGATATTATACCATCATCTTTACCTAGGTAGACTACTTGGTATCATTGTGACCAACACTATGTGGGTGTCAATATTCTACTAATTGGGTTATTACATATTTATTTATTTTTATATCCCATTCCCTTGGGTTTGATAGTCATCTATGAATCATTCTCTTAAAACTTAAAGTGTGTATAACTTAGGGAGAGACCTAATGTGCATTACATCTCGTACAAACATCATCAGTTCTATCTGAGTCATGTAGTGTGTTCTCCTTGGAGAGTTCTATGTGGATCCTTTGAGGATGATTCCTAGACTATAATTATATTTTTGACTTTATTTTGAGACAGTGTTCCTTTATTGAGTATATATGGATATTCTTGTTATATGTGTTGTAGACATGTACCTGTGTTGAGGTAACTATTATTCTTGTTGATATATGATTAGTTATTTTGGGGTTTCCTACTGGGTATTTTCATACTCACCCATTCATGGGATTTCCCCACACAAGTCATGTCTTATAAAGATGATCAACCTTTTTATAGAGTCCTAGGTGGACCAAGACCAGGCATACCTTAGCAAGCCAAACTGAACGAGGTGTATTCTGGCAGTTACCTTGACATCAGTATCCTTTTATACATTTTGGTTGGAATTTTATTCATACTCTTTGTGTTGGGATTGTATTTGGACCTTTTTTATTCTTAATACTTGGTTTTGTACTATAGTAGTGGGATTTAGGTGTATTAATGCATGTTTTATCCATTTTTTTTACATTTCATCACTGAATGGGATTAGAGAAGTGTGTATGTGTGTGTGTTCAGGTACCTTAGCATAGGGTCTCCCATGTGAGTGATATGCTTACTCAGTGCAAGTATCCAGCCCCATGGCCTATTGGAGGTAGTCTTGGGGTTTTCGTAACACTATCCCTATTGGGATAGGTTGTGATAGGATACTAAAAGTGTATTTGGATTTGGAATAGATGCATAAAGGGGTAAAAACCCAAAAAAGAGTTGGTCTAATATATGTCAACCATCATTTTGGTTCATGATGAGTGTGCTATTACTATGAACCTAGTTTGACACACCTATGGGATATTCTTAGGTTTATCCACATTTTCATTATGTACCATTATGAGAAATATGTATAGATGATAATCATGAATGATCTAGGTTAAACCAAATGTGTATTATATTGAAAATAAAGTGTCATGATTTAGATATCCTATAAATTATTTTCATGATTATATGGATTCCCACTATGATTATTTTTTCTCATACTATGATTTTTCTTTTCATTCAATGGTTGGATCTAGAAATAACTATGTTAATGTTAAATGTGATGTAAAATATGGTGATTATGAGAAACCAAATGTAATGATGACTAGAGTGAAATATATTGGGATTATTCCTAATTTTTTATTATGATATATGATTAATAACATTAACCTTAACCAAGTATTAGACTCACCAACAAAGAGAAGGATAGAGTTTACTAAGAGTTTGGGTAGTGGAGACCAAAGAAAAAAGAATGATCAATTTCCTTCATGTCATAAATGAGTAAAGAGACACTCCGGTGAATGAATAAAAGTAAGAGGTAGAAGATTTCTATAAGTAAATAAAGGACATAGATAAATGAATACCAATGGAGTTAAACGTATTGTGTGTAGGGAAAATGGGAATTATCTGAGTTAATTCCATAATATAAAGGGTTATCTCATAGAACAAGTAAGGACATGTTCTATGTCAATCATTGAAGTGGAAGGAATGAAGTTTCTATATATTAGTATTTGATAATAATTTTATAAAAGTGTTATATCAATGATATTTTTTTCATAAGAATCATGAAAAATATAAGAATTTTTCTACATTAGTTTTTCTTTATAGAATTGAAAACATATATTGAATGATACCAATAACCAATTAAATTGATTTTGGTGATACAACACTTAGTATGTTCTTGATGTTGAAGTAATAATGTTTAGTTAGGATAAGGATTGACGAAAAATTAAATTTTTATTTCAAAAGGACTTTTGAGGAAAAAGTGGGAAACAATAAAATACCAAACTGAAATGTCAGGAAATATAGAAAGAAGTCACAAAATCATTAATGATGATACTTGAATTATTAGAACCAGACAACCTAGATATCCCCCAATGAAGTATAATTACCTTTTTATCTAGGATATTCCTGATAAGATCTTAAAAAAGATTATCCATCTTGTCCCAAGTATAGATATATTCCCCCAAATTGATCTCCCCTTCACTAAATCCTCATGCTAAAATATAGTCTTTTTTGTTAATATTCACCCTTTACTCCTCATTTAGATCAACATATATCATTCTATCTTAAATTTTTTCCACCTCCTCCTTTGTGGATTTGATTTGGAAAACTTTTTCTTGTAACTCTTCTTTATATTGAATAATGAGCTCCATGTATTTTTTATTTTCTAAATCTTCCCTTTATGATGTTCCCTTCTCAATTAGACCTACTATATAAGTTGAAACTTCCATCCTGTCAGTAGTCTACTCTTTTCCATTAAGACTACAATACTCCACTGTTAGGTTTTCACCTTGTACATTAATTTCCTTCTTGTGTAATTGTTCCTTAACATTATTTTTGCATTAAATCACCTTTTTTCCTCACCCTTTTTGTCCGACCTTGATTCCATGGATTAGGAAAAGTATGAATAGTTTTTTCAACCTTTGTATTTTTTTACTTTGCAACATTGAATCTTCCTAACTCTCAGTTTCCCTTTTCCCCTTTCTTCCTCCTTGGGATATGAAGTCCTTTCCCATGAATTCACTCAAAACTATCCACTAAGAGTTGGCTGAATTTGTCATCACCTGATTTAAAATCTTATAGGATTTTTTTTGGTTCTGGGACATTGATAACTTCAAAGAAGTATCCCGGATTTAGCACCAGAGCTTCCTTGTTGTGGTTTATCCTACTCAGTGACTTCACCCATCCCTTATTAGTATAAGAGCCAACTTTCATTGATTTATCCTAAATACTACAGCTATAAGCATATGTCAATTTCCAGCTCACCTCTTATTTTGAAACAAATCTAGTGAACATAGCCTCTGATTAAGATGATACCTTTGGGATGATGGTTTTTTGGTCCGAGGATCCCAATGCACTCACCCCATTAGATCCCCTATTCCTTTCCGTAAAGTTGTTAAATAAACCTACTCCTTTGAACCATAAGTTAACTCCAAACCCTTATCACTAAGGACTATTTGTTCTACCTCAACTAGCATGAACCCCCCATTAGAGTTAGCTTCATTTCCAATTGACTCAGCCTCACTGTAGGTGGAAAACACAGAAGAAACAAGTCCCAAAACTAGAAGCCTTGAAGGACATAACCCCTACATTTCTTCTAATCCCACCAAAACTTGCATAATTAAGTTGTGCTTCACCAAATCCCATTTCAACTAGTTATATACATCCACCACCTTCATTGAATATTCTTGATAATTAGTATTTTTATTTAAGTAATAAGGATATAGTAAATTATTTGAAGTAGTTATCTTTTCATTGAGGTTTTATGGTGATCAAGGTATTTAAATATTTTATATATGACATTAATAATTTCTTTATAATGTTAGGGGGATTAATGTTAATTTTATTTTTCAAAATTATTGATCTTATTTCTAAATTTTTTAATTTTGAATTTAGTTAAATGTATTTTGGAAGGGTTTTAAGGATACATACATTTGGAATGGATTAAGTTCAACTTTGGGTGTTACTGTTGAGGTTTTAGAGATTAATGTATTATATTATATAACTTGTTCTAACTATTTTGTTTTTGTTAAATATTTAGAGATATAATGTCACTATTTTTTGGATCTTATGATCTATTAAAAGTTAATTTTAGTGATTTAGGAATGAAAAATTTATCTTGGATATTCAATTCTTGGAATAAGAAATGAAGTGGAAATTGATCAAAGAATAAACAAGGGATGAAATTGTTCTTATGAAATAAATACATATCAAGTAAGTATAATTTAGGGAATTTGATATATTGATAATAAAATAATCCCTCAACTTTTTGAAAAGGATGCTGAAAAAAAATATTATACATTTACCTTTATTTTCAATAAATCAATTGTCTTTTCACCCATCACAGATTTATGTATTTTGGGATGTTAACATTATCCTGACCATGTTCTCTATCACTATATATTAGTCCTTGGGTGTTATTTTTCACATACATGTTTATATTTTTTGCGTCTCACTAATTTTAAACTATTTGGATACCTAGTTTTTTGTTATTCTAGAAGAACTTTGTATTTATCTTTTACTCTTCTTAAGAGAAAGTTTTATTTACCTTTTTTATAATGTAGTTTTTCCATAAAAGAATTTTAAAATGTCAAACCCTTGATTATAAATAAAATATCACATTTTAAGGATGAAATATATTTAATGGGGGAGAATTTAACACCCTGATATTTTAAAAGAACACTATGTTCAATAACATATACAACACTAAAAACCAAACATAAATGAACCATAAAATATAATTATATAAATATTACCATTATAAGTACTTGGGGTGGTGAATGAGGGTTAAAAATCATAATAATGCATCCAAAAGACCAAGGATAGAATCATAGTAGGCCCATTATAAGATTTATGATGTGGCGATGACATAGGGATGATACAGGTAGGCAGTGACGTAGGAAACAGTGAAGTCCTTGGACAAGCTGACATAAGAATGGTCTTTAATCCATAAAATTATTTTAAAACATAGGGACTCTAAGTTGTGCAATGATATTAGAACACATGGGATAATGTACTAGAAGAGAAATATGAGTAAGTAGAGGAAACTAGCTGAGAAAATCAGATTGGAAGAATGAGAGGGTATGAAAACCACAATTCATTTGAAATAATTGAATTTGTATACCATGGAAGGTGTTTTGGTTACCTCTAAACCAAAAATTGGTTATTTTAAAAATAAAAAACATATTTTTTTGTTATATGGTAAGGAAAATTTCATTGTTACTAAGCACCATGCAGTTCTGCACGGAGAAATGCTGGTCGATCAACCATTGGAGGTGGGGAGCTAGGTGTCATCAATGAAGAAAATGTTGGGGAGGGGTAGTTCTAGTGTAGTTAGGTATTTGGGCCTTTGGGTTATGTGTTGGGATTAAAAATTATAGTCCTATGATTCTTCTAAGGGTCCCATCTCAACCCAATTAAAAAGTGGGATTATCTATAAAGTAAACAAAAATTTAACACCTTCGATCCATTGGAGGAATACGACTGTTATAACCTATCCATTAAATTGGATGGTATAAATAGGGTTAACCAAATTATGAAAATATGTATAAATTTTTTATATAATTTTTTATTAATAATAATTTAGTACTTAATTTTTAGTAAAATCACTTTATATTTCCAAAAATATGCTTTCTTCAAAAAAGGATTTTATTTCTTTTCATGAGAAAATATTATAATTAATTTCTATAAATTTTAGAAATGTTATATTATAAAAATATAATCATTTTTAAAATTCATATATCAAAATTATCTAATGGTGACATTTTTATATTTTTCTAAAATGTTTTATTTTTTAATGAAAAAAGAAAAAATACGATTTTTATAGAAAATGATATATTCTTTTAAAGTATCTATAAAGTCATATTCTATTTTAAACTAGTTTTAAAATTTAATTAGTTAATTTTGATTAAATATAATCCAATTATAGTCTTTTTATTGAATTTTTTAATCTAATTTGGTATAAAATCATATTTATACTTAGAAGGCATTTTTTGGAAAAATCGTTTTTCATCATGTTTTATGGGTTTAATTTTAAATTAAATTACACCACTTATTAGAATTGAATCATGAAAAATGATATAAATATTTGGATTCATGAGTCCCAAATTCAATAGAAACATACCTTTTATTTTTAACCATTATTAATTATAACTACTGTATATAATTATCAGCACAGTAAGGGTAAATCTGGTAATTATGGTTAAAAATAATACGATAAGGACTAAGCATTGACCCTAAAACTTGATATTTTCTTATTGGATAATTTTAGTTCGGCATTTACCATACAATGGTTGAATATCTATCCACATTATTCCATATTTATTTTATTTTAACCTTTATAATATTTATGTAGAAGATAATGACAAAAAAATTCACTTTCTTTTAATAACTAAAATATATTTTGATAGGGGTAAAAATTATGTTCAGTTATAAATACTCATTCTAAAGATAAATTATTTTTATTATCATGTTTATTTATTTCAAATTTTTAGTAATAAAATAGTTATCTTAAATGTATATGCAACGCTAACATGATATTTATTCAATTAATGGAAAATAAAAAACATGAATTTAAAAATATTAAAAGTAATATATATTGAATTAATTATTGTGTTTCATGAATTTTTTATATAAATATAAAATTTTAGTTATTTTTTACAGGATTATATTCTAATTCCATTGTTTTCATGTTATTTTCAAAGTCAAATTAAATGAATAGTTTTAAAAATGACAGTAAAGATATTTTATAATAAATAATATTTTATTAAAAGATTTAAAATTCCAAAAAATACTATATTAGGTAAAGTGGTTAGTAAATTTTTTAATATATAAAAAAATGGTCCATTTAATTTCCAATTATCCTTTTATAATAACGATCTTGACCACTAAAGAGTAAAGACACTTTTATCATGGTAGTTGTCAAAAAGGGTTAATGAGGGTTAAAACAAAGAGATAAGGGTAAAAACCTAATATAAACTTGCCTTAATTTTATTTTATGATATTATTTAGACCCATATTCATCCTATATTATAATTATATCAGTTTAAATCATTTTTTATAGAAAAAGTAATTTATATTAAATTAATATTTTATATAATTCCAAAAGTGCTCCTCCCCTCACTTATAAAAGGGAACCTCCTCTCCTATTTTCTTCATGCGTAAAAATAATTTTGGATAATAAAATCATGAAAAATCCCTTAATTAGTTCCCTTACCATTTTCTAGAGTCCATTTTTGATTATAAAACTATCCTTTTAAGGATTTTGATATAAACCTAAAGAGGTTGTCCGAAGAAGAGGTATCATTCTTAATCAAGTGTTTTTATTTTATTTATTCATCCACCATTTTAAAATATTATTCAACCATGATTATATAATAAAATTATTATATCATATATAATTATATATTATTATTTTAATATAAAAACCTTCATCCATATCACTTTCCATCAAATGAGAAACAAAATCGTCATTTGTTTATACAACAAACTACCGCCTCACGAATCGATTTAATTCATTTTCCATCATCAACTCTCATGGATGGTTATAATTATAGATTTAATGTACATATATTATATTAATGACATATTTATCATTATTTAAAGATAATATATCACCTATATTCTAATCTTTCCCTTCACTAAAAAATACAATGTCGTTCGTGCATACATGTGGAATACCACATTCACAAAGTGATGTGATATTTTTTTCACAGCATCACATAAATGGTATATATAAGTTAATTTAAAGAAATAATATATTATTTAGGATAAAATTATAATTATTTAATGGAAAAATATTACTTATCTTCTTTCCCTCATGATCGTTGAAAAAATTGAAAAGTTACTCATTCCTACGTATGGCCTACCGTCTCCATGATTGTAACATAGTTCATTTTTCATAACCATATTTAAATGTTGGTTTTAAAAATATAATTAATATATTAAAATTATAATTATTTCATTATTATTATTTTGTTGATTATGGATCATTAACCTATTTGACCATAGATAAATTACCAAATTCATTTTAGATATATGATCCAAATATCATCAAAAGTATGACGAGAACTTTATTGATTAAGTATTTATATATAACATAATATTAAATAATATAAATGAAATAATTAACTATAAAAATTATATTAAGAAAGTAAATAATTAACATAATTTTATTATTCAGTAGTTAAATAACGTACTTGATGAGTCAGACTCGAGGTAAGAGATTTCATCTCAATATCCCTTCATTGAGCCATATTTTAATTTTATACACCTAATTTCATTTATATAGTGTATATACAACCAATTTTACATATTATATCATTAATAATTCATAATTAAATTCATTTTACATTAAAATTTATTTTACTTCATCCAAGAGGATTTTATTTGAATGTTACCGAGTGATAAGGTGTTTCTTAACACAATTTCCATTCATTGGGTTATACTTCCACTTCATTGACTTTATAATTCAATTATTATGTGTTAAATGACCTATGATTTTATTATTTTGTATTTTAACTTATTTTTTTTGGATTTAAATTTGTTACATATAATTACTTCATTGATTAATTATCACTTAAATGTTAATATCTTTTTATGGGTCTCTCATCTCACTTTTATTTCTATGAGACAAATGTCAAATTCACCACTTGAACCTTTCATGTGTTTTATATACTAAACCCTTGATATTATATATCATTATTAACTTTATATTCATGGTATTTAATGTTTCATTTGAATTTATTTCTTTAGTGGGGGTTATGTTTCAAAAGTTACCAAATTGGTAAGGGTATATTTCACAATCTCATCATTATTCGAGATTGTTTATGTTAAAGTCCAACCTAGGGGTATTATTTGATACTTTTATCATAAAAATATATATTATCTTATCCTCTAGTTATTTCTAGAGATTAAAATTTTTCCTTTCATTTTCCACACATTAAGTACTCAAGATACCAGAATCATTTTTTAAGGAAAACAATCTTTTTTTCCACTCTGTTGGAAATATATTATTCCATATCCATATATTTTATTAAAATGTTTTAAAGAATATTTTTACTATTATATAATGATTTATTAAATGAATTTTTACCCATTTTTTACTTTTATGTAATGGTTTAAAAGGAATCTTTCTTTCATTTTCTAAATGAGGTACTTTTTGAATTTTCTTATAAGTGTGAAATGAATTTCTTTTTTTAACTTAAACGACATGAATGAAATTTACTACATTCAAGACCACTAAATTTTTTAAAGAATTATTTACAATTTTTCATATTTATTTTCAAATAATTTTTTTTCCAAATATTATGAAATTTTTTAGTTTTTAAAATTGAATTTCAAAGTGAATATATTGTTTTGTTCAAGAATGTTTTTTTGGTATTTTTATATTATTTCATTTAATCAATGAAAAAACCCTTTTATTCTTGAATGGAAATGTGCTATAATGATACAATCCTTATTCTTTATCTATATGGTTTATGATTAGTTTGACTGGGGAAAGTATTGAAATTATATATACAAGTTCTTCCTATGAGGATTTTTTAATATGTCATGTTGATTAAGATGTATAGTTGATTCATATGATGAATGCATTAGTCTTATTAAGTAATGGGAGGAGTTTAAAATTTTATAGCTACTTGATGAATTGGCATGTCTCATGAGACAAACTAGTTTGGGTATTTGGTTGAGTCCATACCCATTTAAATAAGATGTATTGGCATAATGCCTTGAAGATATGTTTATGATGTCTGAAATTATGCATTCCGTCATTATGAAACTAGTTATTTATGTCCATATGATTATTTTAATAGTTATGGTATATATGGATAAGTTTCAATTTCATTTGATTAGTTATATGTCATTATTTTATAATCCTTTATTCCTATCATATTATTCTCCATGCTCAAGTTATTAATTAAATTGAATATATTTTTATTTATTTACCTTTCCATATTGATTATGCCTTATATACTCCTGATAGATTCCACTACACATAACCATTACTATGAATCTAATCTCATGTTTATTTTGTTTTCTTTCCCTTGGATATGAAGAAGGAATATTTGAATGAGTTCATGGATGCATAATATTTTCATTCACTATGTTTTTTATTTTATGTTTTCATATGTAAGGTGAGATTCAAGTATGAATATAGTTTACCAATACTAATTAACTATTTAATCCCTTAGGATTTGATCCCTTGTATCTAATACCACTGTAATAAATTAACCACCAACTCTGGTTTACTAGGGTTAGGGTCTTTACAATGTGGGGCATTTGAATCTCTTAGTGTAAAGACATATGTATTTCTAGGTTGTAAATTTCTGGGGAATTTGAATTTTTGATTTTAGTGTGGGGTTCATTTTGATTATTGTGATTTTTTATTAAGAGTCCAAGAGTTTGGATAGTATCGAATAAGGTTTTTGGACACGGTTTGAGGCTTGGGTGATAAATCGGGTGCAAGGGTGTGGTATTTTGGCTTAGTAGCGGGTTGTTTGGGAAGCGAGGGAAACCCCTATGTGGGAATCCATTTATGTGGATTGGAATTTTTTTAAAAGTCCATCCCTTAGAAATCCCCTTACTTGAGGAGTGATTACATATGAAAAAATTACCATACATGGGGATTCAGGTCATGGTGAGTGACCACATATAGGAAACTTCCCATACATATAAATTTTCCAACGTGAAGGTGACCACATATAGGATAATTCTCATACATGGGAATCTAATTACATGGATGAAACCATATATTGTAAAATTCCAATACATGTACTTTTAGCTATATGGGGGAGAAATAATGTAATTGAAATTTATTTATATGGTGATTCATTCATATGGTGGGTGACCGTATATGAGAAATTCAAATATTTTCTAAATTCAGATGTGTGGAATCCTCCTATATGGGGAAACCCCTATGTGATCCCACCATGCATTAATTTGATTACGTGTTCAATACCCCTACATGGGTCTGGATACAAGTTTAGTTGGGAACAACAATAAGGAATAAATAAAAATAACAAAATAAAACAAGAAAATGAAAAATAAATAAAATAAAATAAAATGTAAATAAATAAATAAAATGGAAATAAAAATAAAAAAGGGGTTTGGGGTGTTTTATTCCATATATATAAGATGTCTAAATACAACGAGGTCCTTTTTCATCCCACATTAATTCAATGGAACACTACTACAAATATTTCTTTTAAAATAACTAGAAACCACTTTTAATAGTGCTATAAAAAAATTGTTAATCACAGTGAAGATAGGGGGTCCCCTTTAACAGTGCTAAAAAAGTGCAGATAAAGGGTGTAATTTACCCACCCTAAAAAAGGGTTGTTAAAGGTTCCCTTTATCAGTTCTATTTTAGCGTGGATAAAGGACACCCTTTATGAGTATTATTTTTAGTGCTGATAAATGACCACTTTATCAACACATTAATTAGAAATGATAAAGGGGACTTTTATCAGTGCTCAAAATAGCACTAATAAAGGCATGAATTCTTATGATGTTCTGTTTATATTACAGCACACCCAACACCTTCACAAAATAACACCTACAAAAAACAGTGCACACAACAACAAAGCAACATACACAAGAACAAAGTAGCACACACAAGAACAAATCAGTGCACACAAGGGTTTGTAAAACAATTCTATATACATTTCAAATAATGTTTTATATGATTAAATTTACAATTATCCAAAAAACATTTAAAAACATTAATGCTTCATCCTTTGAAATTTGTGGCCCTCTCTCAAAAATGTCCAACCATGGTATTAGTTGCTGAAAAAATCATCCCATGTCAAGAAAAAGATTCAACCTATAAAAGAAAAAAAATATTATTTTATTAATACTGTAAATAAATAAATTAAACATTAATATCAAAGAATACATTAATAAAATGTCAATTTTTAATAAAAAATAAACATTTGGAGTTATATCAGTCACACCATGTGTTGTATTGAGGTGGGGTTGATTCCTACACATCAAAAATGTGTTATGTATTGTTTTCCTAAAATATAAAAAAAATATAATGGGTTTTCTTGGTTTTGAGTATGTACCTTGTTATTTCACGAGAATTAAAATCAGAATTAAATGACATATTTGGATTTATAACGGTCACATCATTATTCGTATTGAGGTGTGGTTGATTCCTACACATCAAAAATGACTCATTGATCGTTGTTATAAAGTATCAAAATAATCTGAATGCATTTTCTTAGCTTTTAGTATGCCAGTTGTGTTTATTTACTAAAATATCATTTCAAATAAGAAACACATATTTTGAGTCATACCGGTCATATCATGTGTCGGTTTGAGGTGAGATTGCTTCATACACGTCACGAAGGACATAAGCCATGATGATAGATTATTTAATAGCTTTCTACATGTCATAACTGTGTGGACATGAAGCTGATAGGAGGTATAGTATTAGAGAGTTAATGGGTAGAAAAGTGATAGATTCCACCCCAATCAATCTTTAACCCGAAGAATAATCTATGCCGAAGGAGGAAAAGAGAGGTCCGTTATGACACAGATCTGAGCCATGGAGGATTCTTTAATCTACAATTTGAAATCATCTGCACATAATAACTCACATAAGGGTTTCTCTATCCTTTCTAAGAAAGAAACGTTTTGTAAGGGGTGGGGTAACCTAGCGAGATTAATCCAAACGACCTACAAAGGAGACTCTCGACCACTATGAGCCCGCATGGACCATCGAGGGATTTGGAATCTCCAACGGTTAACCAAACAAGGACTCCTATCCCTGGCCTAGATGAAATCTTCATTCAATGAGATAGCAATGTAAAAGGATATTATATTCAACATCGAAATGTAAGAAATCCACTCAAAACCCCAAGTACAAAAAAATTTCTCAAAAAAATCCAATAATGCATTTTCCATTTTGAATCAATCCAATAATGTCCATCTAAGAAGCAAGGAAGCCACCTAGAAGGCCTCCACTTATTAATTTAACATAGGAGTTCCATACTTTGATCTGGCATAAGAGGATCCCAACAAGACCACAAAAAAGGAGATAGGAGATCATGTTTTGGGGTGTTGGTCCATTTTTCAGTCAAGAAATAAATATCGGCATGCGGGCATGAGGATTTTACATATCACGTTGATTGAAAGGTTGCGTGGTATGGCGGCTGAGCTTGGCCTTCACTGGAGGGACTAGAATAAAGTGCCTTAGGTGAGAACATTGTGCTATATCATATATGTTTTCTTTTTTTCTTTGTATGTGTAATCACAAGGTAGGTGGTTGAAATGGAACCTTCCTCGGACCGGTCTGAAATTGAACACATATGGTTTATGCTAGAATAGATTTTCTCAACGTGGAGGTGCGATCCAAGATGGTAGGGGCTTGGTGATAATTTCTTTCTCTTTATATTATGGGCATGATGAATCTCTTATAGAGGAGGCCAGGAAAATTATCAGTGGAATGGAACTTTGTATATCTAGAAATATAAATATTAAAGTAGTTGATATGGACACACTAATCATCTAAAACTCCCCTCATAGGTAAGAGGGCAACCAATGGATCATTGTTTATATCATATAGTGCATTAATCATATCACGAGTGACTAAGTGTTGGTGAGTCACCCATGGAATGAAGGTAATAAGGTTTCCAAATTTCTTTCCTTAAGGACTACTTAGGATGGAAATCTCATTGTATTTACTAGTATGGAATCACTTCCCCCCAAACATGCAAGTATTTTTAGAGGTGATGAACTCATACTACACTTTTTTTTGTCCTCCATGATTACTTTTGTTGTTGTTTTTTTGTTGTGTTTTTGTGCCGTGACTATTATTTTCAGTTGTGTTTATTTACTAAAATATTATTTCAAACTAAAAACACACATTTTGAGTCATACCGGTTTCATTGTGCATTAGATTGAGGCGAGACTACTTTATACACGTTGCAAAAGGAATTATGAATTGGTGTCCTAAATTATGAATACAATCAGAGGGTGTTTTCTTTGTTTTTAGTGAGCGACACGTTTTGAGCTAAAATGCATATTTTAAACTGATAATAGACACTTTTAGTTATACCAGTCACACTATTAATTAGATGGAGCTGTGTTTGATTCCAACATATCACAAATGACTCATGGATCATTTTTCTAATGTAAAAAAACAATATGAATGCATTTTATCAGTTTTCAGTATGTCATTTGTTCTTTTTACTTAAATTAATGTCAATTTTAAATAAAAAACATATTGATTTATACCAGCCACATCTTTCATCAGATTGAGGTGTGATTGATTCCTACACATCAAAAATGACTCATGGATTATTTTTCTACAGTATCAAAAAAATATGAATGTGTTTTCTTGTTTTTCAGTATGTCAGATGTGTTTATTTAATAAAATATCATTTCAAACTGTAAACATGTATTTCGAGTCATGCCGATCACATTGTGCATTGGTTTGAGGTGATACTACTTCATACACATCACAAATGACTTACGAATCATTGTACTAAATTATGAAGGCAATCATAGGTCATTTGCTTGGTTTTCAGCGAGTGGCATGTTTTGAGCTAAAATGTCAATTTTAAATTAATCATGGACACTTTTAGTCCTATCGGTCACACCATGCATCATATTGATGTGTGGTTGATTCCAAAACGTCACAAAGGATTCATGGATCATTTTCCCAAAGTATCAAAATAATGTGAATGCATTTGATCAGTTTTAAGTATGTCACTTGTTCTTTTTTATTTAAATTAATGTCAATTTAAAATAAAAACACATTTGGATTTATACATGTCACATCATTCATCAAATTGAGGTGTGGTTGATTCCTACACATCACAAATGAATCATGGATCATTGTTCTAATGTATCAAAACAATCTTAATTTGTTTTCTTGTTTTCAGTATGTCAGTTGTGTTAGTTTACTAAAATATCATTTTAGACCAGAAACACACATTTTGAGTCATACTGATGGAATCATGTGTCAGTTTGAGGAGATAATACTCCATACACATCACAAAGGACATAAAAATCGATATCCTAAATTATGAAGACAATAAGAGAGAATTTTATTGGTTTTTAGTGAGTGACACATTTTGAGCTGAAATGTCAATTTTAAACTGATAACGGATACTTTTAGTCATATTGGCCACACTGTGTGTCAGATTGAGGTGCAGTTGATTCCTACATGTCACAAATGACTTATGGATCATTTTCCTAAAGTATCAAAATAATCCAAATGTGTTCGCTCGGTTTTTAGTATGTCACTTGTTCTTTTTTACTTAAATTAATGTCAATTTTAAATAAAAACACATCTGGATTTATACGAGTAACATATTTCATTGGATTGAGGTGTGTTTGATTCCTACACATCAAAAATGATTCATGGATCGTTTTTTTAAAGTATTAAAATAATCTTAATGTGTGTTCTCATTTTTTAGTATGTAAGTTGTGTTTTTTACTAAAATATAATTTCAAATGAGAAACACACTTTTTGAGTCATATTTGATTTATTTTGCATCAATTTTACATGAGACTACTTCATACACATCAAAAAGGACTTATCCTAAATTATTAAGATAATCAGAAAGCATTTTCTTGGTTTTCAGTGAGTGACACATTTTGAGCTAAAATATAAATTTTAAACTGATAACATACACTTTTAGTCATACCAGTCACACCGTGGGTCGGATTGAGGTGTAGTTGATTCTTACACATCAAAAATGACTCATGGATCATTTTCATAAAGTATCAAAACAATCCAAATGTGTTTGCTTGGTTTTCAGTATGTCACTTGTTCTTTTTTACTTAAATTAATGTCAATTTTAGATAAAAACACATTTGGATTTATACCAGTCACATCATTCATCAGATTGAGGTTTGGTTGATTCATACAGGTCATAAATGACTCATTGATCATTGTTCATAAGTATCAACACAATATGATTGTGTTTTCTTAGTTTTCAATATGTCAGTTGGGTTTTTTTACTAAAATACCATTACAAACTGGAAACATTCATTTTGAGTCATACAGGTCGCATCGTGCATCAGTTTGATGTGAGACTACTTCATATACATCCTGAAGGACTTAGAATTGATGCCTTAAATTATGAAGACAATAGGAGTGTGTTTTCTTGGTTTTTATTGAGTGACACGTTTCTGAGCTAAAATGTCAATTTTAAACTGATAACATAAACTTTTAGTCATACCAATCACATTGTGCATTGGATTGAGGTGGGGTTGACTTCTACACATCACAAATGAATCATGGATTGTTTTCCTAAAGTATAAAAAAATGAGAATGAGTTTTCTTGGTTTTTAGTATGTCACTTGTTCTTTTTACTTAAATTACTGTCAATTTTAAATAAAAAAAGACACTTTGAGTCATACCGGCCACATTGTGCATTAACATGTTTTCCATTTGATTTCTTTGTCGAAATGAAAAATTTGCATTTTGATTTTTGCACATCCAATCCATATATAAGAAACCACCCCAACTCGAACAATGGAATCCACCTGTATAAGAAAATAATTCTTAATTATGTCAGTCATTATACAAAGAAGTAAACTAAACATAAATATGAAACAATCCACTACTTCTACAGAAGTCACATCTTCATGCTATTAGTGTACATTCTCTAATTAGGTATGATCCCAAATCAAACAAAGGAATCCACCTATATTTGTTGAAGCTCCTTTTTATCACATTGTCTAAATGAATGGAAAGGGAAATGACATAGCACAAATTGATTCATCCTCTGAAGAAAACATCAAAAATCGACAAAGTCATGAACAAGGGATCAAGAGCACATGTGCCGCGCAAGTTATATCACTGTCGCGCAAGTCTACTTGCGCGATGCATGATGGTCGCGTAAGTCACTTGCGCGACCTAAGTGATAACCTCCCGGGGTCTTCTCTTACCTATAAATAGACCCTGTGGGCCCCCCATTCGGGAGGATTTTTTCCAGAAACTCAGATTTGAGCTCCCAACGCCCTAGTCTCTTCTCAAAGCTTCCGAAACACTTATAAGGTAATTTCTTACCTAGAACGGAAGATCTAAAGAGGGGGAGGAAGGCCTAAGTGTTGAAACTCATCAACACTTGCGCGCCTGAGTGGCCATCCCTTAAGGGAAAAGGCCACACTTGCGCGCCGCCTTACTCCTTCAAATAGAACTTGCGCGCCCCTCTTCTAGAAGAACCTCAAGAGGATTCTAAAGGCTTTAATCAAGAGTCTCTCAAGTATTACCTTGCTGGTTAGCCATCACGCAAGTACCCCATATGTCGCGTAGGCATACTTGAGCGACCATGACTTGCGCGCCAACGCAGTACCTGCGCGCCTGCCAGGACTTGCGCGCCCCTGCCTTTTTGGGTGCCCTTATTGTCTATTTCACCCCTCTTAAGCCATTCCATCTTTCCTATTCAAGATTCAGTCTTCAAGACACTCTTCAAAGACATTTATGGCATGATTTCTTGATTTGACTTCCTTATCTAAAAGGAATTCTGTGGAAAATCTCTCAAAACCTAGTGATTTACACATCTTTATGTCACTAAAGATTGAGATTTCATTCATTCAATCTCATCCTTTAAGATGAGAGATCCCCTAACCTGGGCCTCCTTTTCAGGAGTAAGCCCCAGTCATAATTCTCTTAACCTGGGCCTCCTTTTCATGAATAATCCCCAGTCCCCTAATTTGGGCATCCTCTTTAGGAGTAAGCCCCAAATCCCTTAATTTTTCAAGTCTCTTAACCTGGGCCTCCTTTTCAGGAGTAAGCCCCAGTCATAATTCTCTTAACCAGTCCTAATTTACCTTTGATCTGGGATTCCTTTTCAGGAGTAAAACCCAAATCATAAGTCCTCTCCTAATTTGGGCCTCCTTTTCAGGAGTAATCCCCAAGTTAGAGTATTCAAAATCTCCATAAATCACATATACCTTTATGGACCCTGCTCCTGGATTTCTTCCCTAAAGCAAATCCTAACCTTTCATTTATCTGGGCAGTCATACATACATAAGCCCCACATTATTTCTTATGATTGTATCTTTCATGGCACAATTGTCTAATTTTTTACGAATACCTCTTGTTTCTCACACCGAGCATGAATCACGTGAGCTTAGAGTGTAAAAGTAATTATGACATCCTTCTTTGAGCCATCAATCATAAACATCATACTCTCTTACTCGAAATACGTGGGTTCTGATTCCTTTTCTAAACAAAGGATATGTAGGTAGCCCGTCTGTGGGTTCAATCCCAAATTTGAAATAATCCATGTCCTTCTAAATGACAATAAACTTCAAGTTCCCCACTGAGTGGCTTTAAAACCAGCATGGTCATCACAATGACCAAGAGACTTCTATATAAATGTGTCGAAGGGTACCATTGAACAAGAATCTCTAATAAATATAGATGATTCTCTATCGATGAAAAACCTCGAATACATATAAAAGATTCTCTAAATTTCCTACATATCGATCATTGATTGTAAAATCTAAAGGAAAACTCATTTTATACTTGGTAATGTAATAAGGATTCACGAACATAACTTAAATCTATAAAGAGAGTCCCAGAGTAGACAATAATTCCCCTCAAAAAGGTGTGATGAGTCCGAACTCCCATCCTCTCGACCAATGAAAATTCCTAAGCCTCATCAGTCCACAAACTAATGAGCACCTACCTTTGGAAAGTAGGTCCGAATGGATGTGGAATCATTGGATGTTTCCGGTTCTACGAACAAACCCGTTAGAAACCGATCAGAATGTTTGAACCTCCCATCAAAGGACATCATCCCCGAAATCCGAGGGAAACAAAAATGGTGAACCTGATGTGAATCCTTAACCAAGTTAAAATAATGTTTTACCCATTTTGTTAGGCCCATATTTAAAACTCAATGAGAGGGAAAAAAAAAACAATCATTGACATATGTGCTCATCCAAAAGATGTAGTGGCTGAATTTATCTTGTTTACGTCTGTTATTGGAAACATGCACTCTTTTCCAAGATCTTCTGCATTTCTAGAATGACTGCTCTCAAGTTCACACCTGTGAATACTGCTGCTGCAAATGCCACTGCTGCTACTCCTGCTGAATCATCATCCGTTCTAAGGACGATATCACCTACTCGGCGTCTTTAAAGTGGGGTATCAAACGCGCTGGTTAAGGAGTACCGTCAACACGGTACCATCCCAACTCTGTAGGCTTCCCGAAAATCCCTCCAAGTAAATAACTCACATCGGTCGTCCGAACAACGACGACTATTGATCAAGAAGCAGGTGGTGCTGACTACCATCTCCAACCGTTTCGGGTCATTATCCCCAGAACACAATCACCATTAGCTCCCTTATTCTGGGGAGGTGAATGAGCAGGTCCCTCAGGACCTTAATTCAAACAAACAGGAGTCCTTCCTGAGGGATCCCACCAAAAATCACCGCCATACTCGTGCGACAGTTCACCCTAAACATGATGAGGGTACCGACTCCAGGCGTTCGACTCAGGTTCCTCGAACCCGAGCAAGCAAGATGAACCACCAGAGGAGGAATCCGGTCAACAGTGAGCAGGTTATCATCTCTGCCATCTCCGGAGAAGTCCACCAACCTAACTTGGTGGCAAGCAAGGAGAAGGCACATACACCTGCCCGTTTTAATTCTTCTATCCAGCAGAATCGTCTGGCAGCATCACACCAAACCCGCCAGGCAATTCCGATGGAGTACTATAGGCATGAACATACACCTGTTTATACATCATTAGCTAGTCAGCAGGCTCGTCTGACTACATATGATGGATCTCGTCAACCACGTTTAGCGAAGTGCAATCAACAGGCACATACACCTGCTGGTATTAATCAAGCCTAGCATTCAGAGAAGTTAGTCGGAAAGCCCCGACAACAAATAGGAGGCAGAATCAACTCTCTGCCCCCACACTTGAGTACTGTCAGGATTCACTGACAGGAAAAGGAGGACAAGAGTAGGCACATACACCTGCTCCAAGCCCGGAATGGACGTATATTCCCGTTCCGGCAGCTGAAGTCACCAAGCATATTCTATCAATGGTGAAAGAGCAGAAGCAAATCCCTGCTCATATTCTGGAGGCCTGCCAAGATATTATAACAACTTCAGCGGCATCTCAGGGAAAGACAGATAAATCTATCCCTACCAATGGAGTGAAACATCAACAATTCACTCCGGAATAGACACACACATCTGTTTCAGTCCAAGAGGGTTGTGGGGAATACTCACCCATATCATACGGACAACCAAGTCAGGCACATACACCTGATTTGAGTGGAGATCGTCAGCCTAACCTGTCCATCTTTCCTGATCAGGCATATACACCTACTCAGAGAAACCGATTTCGTCAACAAGTGGTTTCCAAGGCGAGTAAGAAGGCGTCTAAGAAAAAGACCCGCCCAACACAGTTTGGAGATCAAGAACCAATCAGTAACAAGGCCTTGCTCGATGATGGAGTTCTTGAATCCCTCAGACAATTATCTGTTGAAATTCAAGATTCTACTCCCTCATTTCCCAATAGTGGGAACATTAATTCCGAAGGTCTTCAACAGACACTTCCTCATGAAGGCTTGCTTCATGAAAATTCGGTCGATCTCGAAGTTTCATCTTCAGATGAGAGCCACAGGAACCCTCTGTGTGGTCAGAAGAACAAGGAGCAAGAGATCTCATCTTTTGCTGTAACCCATTATGGTGGTCTTCCCCATGATGATGAATTTCACTGCGAAAGTCCTCTCCGCAGTAGTGATGCACATTGCCCAGAAAACTATCCAGTGGACAATGTAGTGCCGAAAAAGCCCTCTTATCTTGAGGTACTTGCAAATGCGAAACCAGTCATGTTTGAAGCTTCATCGCTAGAAGGTGAAATACTTTCTCAATCAGAAGATAGCCCAGGGTGTAGGTCATTCTCCGAACCACCCCTAAGTCATGCATCTTCTAGTTTGATCAATGATTTCTCTACCAATCCTATTGAATCCAATGAAGCAACCAAGAAACACCAACTCTGGTCAAATAAGGTAGAATAATCTTCATCAAATGACAAAGAGGAAATGTTGAACATGAGAAAACAACTGGCGAAAGGTGAAGTGCCAGTCATGTTTTGGCCTTTGGATGACTCTCAGTATAATATTCCAGAAATGTCGACAGAAGATGAAATTCATGAAATTCATCTCAACATATGGAAAAATCTTTGTCAGTTGAAAAAGAAAGTATTATCTTATGATGAATATGAAAATCATCTTAAGACAATAGAAGGGTTACAACGTCAGATTGATTTGGCGTCTCTATCAGTATCTCGATATCCAAAAGATGAAAAGCAGCAGAAATCCCTTCAACGTTCATGCCTTGGTGCACTAAGAAGATTGCGTCAGTTAATTTACAATGCCCCATCTGGTATTCGTGTCAGAGGATGGGGTGTTCATGGAGCACTGCATTTCATGGTGCTCTCCAGTCAGTAAAGCCCTCCAAAATGGTCTCATGCAATGTTATTGCCCATAACCAGCCACAGTCCATGGGCTTTTTTTGTAATCAAAAGCTTGCCCAAGAACAGGCTTCAACTAGTTCCTCTCAAAATCAAGAAGACAGAGAATAAGTTTTTGAATTACTCTTGCATCAAGCAAACAAGAATATTAAACAGGCCTCTCGTTTGGAGCAAGCACGTCACCAAGTGACAGAAGTTTCAGAAATCGTCCAACGGTCTTTTGAACTGGGTGATAAAAGTGGATACAGGTTAATGCATCCAGCTAATTTCCGGACTAAGGTTCACAAGATCAGGAGGAATTTAAAGAAAGTCTCATACATAGCATGTCAAGAACCACCCCAGCTTGCCAGACTGGGGACTCTTTTAAACCAACCCTCAGAATCAACAAATAGGATTTGAGGAGTTGAGCGAGAACAACAGGAATAGCCCCAGTCCACTGGACTGGAGACTTTTTCAAATCATCAATCCCCTCCTCAGAGAAAATCAGTCTTTTCTCGATTGGGGAAGAAAACTCAAGAGGAGCGAAGAGCCAAATTATCAGGAGATTCTCTCCAAATTATGGTTCGTCAAGAAGTTCCTGAGGGATCGAATCAACAAAAGGAAATGTCTCATCAAATACATGGAAGAAGAAAATATCACAGAAATGCTGATAGAAGTGATGCGATGAGTTATGCATCAATCAATGTCATCAATGACGTTGTTGCTGATCCACCAAATGAGGCTCACTCAGGGGATTCATATGAAGAGGTTCCTGCTCAAGAAGATGTACACACCGACAAAAATGAAGAAGGTGTGCGTAGACGAAGTTAAAGGATTACTCAGAACCTAGGTAATCCTTTGAGTAACCCACTTCCCCATCTCTGAAAAGGATCCAACAAAGGGAAGGGAAAGAACCAGGTTACATATCCTTCCTCTGGAGAAGGTCAATCGCTCTCACTAGAGAAAAGGTTTGCACAACAGGAGGAAGAAATGAAGGAATTAAGAAGGTTGAATGCAGAACTACTTCAGAGTAGTCTTCTTCTTAAGCGTGCTGGAGTCAGTCAGCCAAAGGAATTTGTTGCAGCTACTGAGATGGATGAAGAATATCCTCCTCTATTAGTACACCCTCACAGGTCTAATCCTACAGGTCAAGTGCAACAATAGTTGGCAGTTCTACCATCAGTCACAGCACCAATCACCACATCTGTCCAAGCTCCAGTCATTGCACCTACCCAAGTCCAAGTTCATGTGTATGTTTCTCAAAAGTTAATGACTACTATTGAGTCATTAACAGCTTGGTTAGAAACTATGGAAGGGAAACGTGCGCAAGTTCAACCAGAAAAGAAAGTTTACCCTGAATGGGTAGATTCAATTTCTCCTCCATCCAGTTTTGGGAACCCTGTATTCCCTATTTTCAATGGATCAGGCGATCCTGAACAACATTTGATGCATTATGTGTCTTGTTATGATCCTATGATGGGAACTCCGGAGTAGCAAGAAGTAGTGAAACTCAGATGCTTCGTGCGAACCTTGCAAGGACCAGCTTTTGTTTGGTATACAAGCTTGCAATCCTGGTCAATTACCATATGGGAGGATCTTCTCCAAAAATTCATCCTTCAGTTAAACTCAACTTTTCCAAAGACAATAGTTTTAGATCTTACAAATTGTAAGCAAAGGGAGAATGAAAGGGTCTCTGATTTCATTGCTCGATGGAAGGGATTAACATATTCCCTAAGTTTAGCACTCCCTCAAGAAGAATTATTGCCAATCTGTGTGGCAAATCTGTGTGATGAATTACGCACACCATTAATCCCTGTGAAATACACAGGAGGGTTTCGAGACCTTACTTCAATCGCTCAGCAGATTGAAGATTCCCTTATACAGGCTAAGGATAAATCTTGTGTAATTCCATCAGCTCTAGGAAGGATAATGGGTAAAGCAGAAACTACTATAGTTATGCTTAAACAAGCACCTATACCTGTTTCTACCTCAAAACCTTCATCTTCTCGAAGGGCTCCACCTTCTGAGTGCCAACAGTAAAGGAATTTTCGTTCAGACGATCAAACAGATCAAAGACGAAAACAATTTGAGGATTTAAAGAGCAAAACACTCTTTCCGAAATGAACAAGTTCTTGATTATTTCATTTCGGCTCTAGAAAACAATTTGGTTCAATTGCCAATACCCAAGAGGCCAAACAAGAAAGGAGATGAAGACCGTCCCAATTATTTCCCTTTTCATCAAATGTTGGGGAATCCCATCCATGAGTGTTTTGTCTTCAAAGACCTCCTGCAAAAGATGGTCGACTCGGGACATGTCACATTGAAAGGCTCCTCAACTCAGGTAGCATGTGTCACTGCTACAGTTCCAGAGGAGGAATGTAACAGCCCAAGATTTTATGAAAAATATTCTTTTTAATTTTATTAATGTCTTGTGTTGTACGCTACACCAAAAGGAGCTTGCACAACACACATCCTTGACTTGCCTTGCATTACACGCAATCGCGACCTTCCTCGATAGCGTGTGTTGTACGCAACACCAAGTTTCGCTAAACAACGATATGCTATTAAGATATTATTAAAACTAGCTGTTGTGAATAGTAATAACCACTTTTTGAAATTTTGTCAATTTTATTTTTCAAAATGGACTTCATTTATGGATTCGGAGTATCGAATTTATCCTAAGGTGAAATTTTTGTACTTTTCGGATAACTTTCATATTCTGATGAATAGTGAAAATTACTAAATTATAATTAAAAAATTACTTTTTTAATCGAAATAATTAATAGTGATAAATCATTAATTTGAGTGGTTTTAAAGTATATTTAGAATATATTTTTACAGTTTAATACAATATTGGTCATTGTATGTAATTTCACATTTAAACCAGACATAATCAAGTGTCAATCTTTTGATAGATTTTGTTTCTTAAAACACGCTATTTGTTTTAACAGCGGGATTTAATTATAAAATTAATTAATGCAACTTTTATGTTATGAATTTGGTAAAATAGACTTCATTTTTGAATTCGTAATATGAAATATAGCTTAGGATGAAATTTTGGCATTGTTCTGAAAAACATCAATTTTTGATGAATAGTGAAACTACTAAGTGGTAGGTTAAAAACTGAATTTTGCATAAAACTTAATTTTACCGCTTCTGTGAATGGAATTTCGAAAATCCGACAGACACGGTTAATATCAAGGACTAAAATGTGGTTCAATGAGATGAAAATAATTTTTGGTGAATAGTAACTTTTTACTTTTTTTTACCGCGGTTAATAGTAAATAGGGTAACTAAGGGTAAATATGATATCACTATTACCCTAACACATGTCCTAATTCTATTGGACAAGTGTAATTCGACCAAAAACAAACTTAGGAATAAAATATGACCATTTAGGCCCACTTGGATTAGATTAGGACATTTATTATTAATTTATTTAAAGAAGGGTTAAAATAGTTAAAATCAAAGTTTAATAAGTAAATCATTTTTAATATGGGGTTATACATAATATAAATTCGATTGTAAATATTCATTAGAAAGCTAAAAAGATTTCCTACATGATGGTATTTTATTTGTAATTTTTAGACATCAAATAATTTAATTTATTTATGACACAACGATGATGCAGTAATTATCTTATTAATGAAATATTGACATAATTGATGTTATAAACACCAAAATAAATATAATTTGAAAATTTTTATGAATTCCACTAATTTTATAGGTTAATATGATATATTAATGTTGATTTAATCAACTTGGTTCGAACATTTAATTCTGTTATGACTTTCACAAAAATCATATATCAAATAGTGTCAAAATTGACACAAAATAGTTTTTAAATCAAATATTATATTACTAATTGTTATTTTATTCCTAAAAATATAAGGTTCGGCCAAATGACTTAGATAAGGATATATATATTAATAATAAACAATTTGGGGTTCGTTTGGCATGTTATAGTAAGTGTATTAACCATATAGTGAAAGAAAACAAAAAGACACGGTAAAAGTTAAATTATTTAACTTAGAGTTAAATCTAATTGATAAGGTTTAAAATAATATCCAAACATGTCTAAATTTGATTGGTTGATGAGATTACAACCCTATCTCATCTAATCTTCGAATATGAGTCATTTTTGGAGGTTTTTAAGTGGGGTTATATTTATTATAAATTAATATTTTTAAGAATTCCTAAGGTGCCCCTCTCCTCCCCTATAAAAGGACACCTCCTCCCCCTCCTCATCACACCAATTTGAGCACTCAAGCTCGGCCAAACCCTGACAATTTCTCCTCTCCACTTCCCTAGAAACATCCTAGAGGTTCTGGTCTTCCTCAAAGACCAATTTGAGTGCCCTAAGAGGAGGTCTCAAAGAGGCACTTCAAAGAAGAGGTAATTACCGTTACCAATTCTTTCATCTTTATTTCTTCTTCCACTTCTTCTTCTTAGGTTGTTTCATTATGAAGTAATAACATCAGTATCACTCATATACTGATATGTTATTATAAGTATGAAACAACCCTATTTCACCATCTATCCATCCTACGGAAAAAGAAATCACCGCGCGTGCGTACGTACGGAATACCGTCTCCACGCCGTGGTGTAATCTATTTTCCACCACCACCTTACATGGATGGGTATAATGGTGTAAAGAATAACTATACATAGTTATTAAAACATCATATTGATTCTGATATATTGTATAATCCACTCCAATTCAATTCAATATTTATAGAAATGATATCATCGCTCGTGCGTACGTACGGACTACCGTCTCCACGACGCGATGAGATTCATTCTCCATGTTAACCATTTAAGAATGATTATAATGTATATATAAGAAATAATAATGAAATATATGACATTATAAAGCTACTGGATTTATGTATATATATACATATGTATGTCATCTACTTACTTCCATTTCAAGACAATAAGGAAAGGAAAACAGCGTTCATGCGTACGTACGGACTACCGTCTCCATGAACGGTGTTTTTCATTTTATTTATCTACCTATTATATATATATATATACTGAATATATATGATATATAAATCATATTTTATATTCTGGAAGTAAGTAAATCATGATATAAGTAATAATGATGTCAATAACAACAAGTCAAAACACCTACGATAAATGAAACGATTTTACCCAAAACGCTTCTTTAACATGGAATTTACAAAAGAACGGGTAATATAATGTCATAAGTGAACCATATATGATATCATAACAATGAATATGATTCTGTAATAAGTCAATGACATTATTTAAATCATTATACAGGAGGTTCGGACACATACGAAGCAAATTGGACCTAAGGTAAGGGGAATATCACAATCTCATTTTTATCCGAGATTGTTTATTCGTAAGTATTTAATGGGGTGTATCTTATCATCCACATCCATGTTTCCTCAATATGTAATATTATTTCCATCCACCTACAATGTTTTAAATCCAATTTTACCCTTTGGTGAGTTTTTAGTAAAAGATATGAAAGGAATCTTTTTTCGTTTTTCGTACGAGGTACATTTTGACTTTTTCGACAAAAGTAAAAAAGAATGTTTTTTTTAACTTATACGGCACGAACGGATTTATACTATTTTATAAAGCCTTATTTTCATGAAGCTTCCTCTAAAAGATTTCATGACTATTTTCAATAAAATCTCTTTCTTTTAAAATTGCATGATGTTTTGTGAAAAGAAATTGATTTTGAAGAAGAAAGGATATTTTCCTCAAGAATTCAATTCAAGTGTTTTATCAAAATTATTTTCCATATAAGATAATAAAGGGTTCTGTTTATATCCATATTTTTACATTGATTTGACTATGTTGTGATGGAATTATGTTTATGAATTCCTTTATCTTATATGAATGGTTTTATGATGTCATGTTATTTAAGAATCCCATTTTTATTACATGGGTTATGCAATGATGTATGATTTATGATTTTGTGGCACACATAAGAAAGGATTCATTAAGATATGGGTGGGACCTATATCTCCCTCCAATTCATTGGGTAAAGATTTCATATCTCATGAGATAGACATGGCTGGAATGGTAGGTTATACCGGTTCAGTGAAACAGGACTGAAACGAGGATTACTCGATTCAGAAAGGGACTTTGTCCACTAAGATAGTCTTGGCAATGAGTCTTGACTAACAAGAAATGATTCTCTATGATTATGTGTGTATTCCACAATGAGTAATGTTTTAAGTTATGATTTCATTTCACTACTATGATTTATCCCATGTTATGAAATTATGCTCTCTTTTGCAGGTTAAGATTTCCAAAAATGTTATGTTCTTATGAAAATTATGTGATTGATATTTCTTTTGTTTACCCTTACTGAGCATTTGAGCTCACCCTTTTATGTTTTCTTTTCCCCAGGATATAAAGAAAGGTTTTAGGTAAAAAAAAAGGGATGACCTTTATGGGAGATATTGAAGAACTTTCACCACGATTAGAAGATTACGTTCCGAGTTTCCAAAGACACTAAACTATTACGATCCTTTAGTGTGTGTTTTTGTTATGTATTAAGTATTCCGCAAATGTAATGTAATGTCCATGTACGTCAAGATACGGGTCTCTACAGTTGGTATCAGAGGAAAGGTTTAGTCAACCTTTGGAAACTAGGATGCGAAAACGTTAGTGAGATCCCTAGAGGTATTTCTAAGGTATGTCTAGGGATGTCCCTAAGGTTAAGTATACGTATAGGTTATAGTACTAGAACTACGCTAACGATCATTGAATTAAACCTAAGATGTTAGATGTTCAAGGTACTCCCCCTTTATTATGTTGTTTTCCCTAGCATGATTTTTGCCTCTCACGCTATTCTTTTTGGGTTTTAGAAAATGGCTGGAAACAAGGTGATTCACGATAATGGAGGAAATGATGGACAATGGAATGATATTCTTTATGAGCAACCAAATGAAATGGGATTTGGAAGTCCAAACATCATTATTATGCCGAATCAGCAATCTCATAATATGATCAATAAAGTAAAATTTGGTAAGTTTCCTGACTCGGCTAATAAGAGAAAGATGGAGTTTCATGATGATCATAGAGGAAAGAAAGTTCAATTTCCCCTATGTAAATCATGTGGGAAGAGGCATCAAGGAGAATGTTTCAAAGGAACTGGAAGATGCTTTGGGTGTGGAAAAGAAGGACACAAAGCCAGTAAGTGCAAAGGAAAAGGTTCAGTTAATACCAGGGATGAGGATAATGGTATTGCTACGACATCAAAAATGGTTAAGTGTTTTAAATGTGGAATGTATGGGCATTATGCAAACAAATGCCCTAAGGGAAAGACTCATGAAGAGAATCAGTATGGTCATATGGGAATTATTTATGTGGATGATGATGAAGAGACTACCAATGGTATGTGAGATGAAAGAATTGTTGAAGCTTGGTCAATGGTTTAAGAATGTAGTGGAATGATTACATGTTTATCATGTGTAATGTTGTATAAGTAATCTCATGGTACTATGGAATAAAGAGACATGTAAGGATTGTAACATTGTTGTCTAATTAATGTTACCAGTATCCATGAAAGGTTATTCAGATATTTTTGGAATGAAGATGATATGCGCATAATGAAGGGATAAGGGGAAAATGAAATGTTTGACAGTATTCATGAGCTCATGATTGATATAAGGACTAAGTGATATCATGGTTTGAGTATATAGAATTTTGAGGATTTCGGTATGTGAAAAGTGTTAACTTTTAACTGCATTCAAGTTTTCACTAAGGTTCAATGGGTATTCAAGAGAGTACAAGATTAAGGCCTTTAAATGTTTGGAATGTGACCAACAAGATATATCTTATGATATATGGGGATCAACGATGGTATTAAATCTCTGGTAATCGTTTTCACTATGTTATGAGAATGGACTGCAGTATTATGAGCCTAATGATTGGAATGAATTATGTTGGACATAAGTTAGTATTGTTTAAGGATAGAAGTTTTTTTTTCGATATTATTGATGGGATGTTATAGTAATATAGTTTTATAAAAAGGACAACCTGCAGGACGGGCGACAGCCCATCGCTTCGGACAAGGCTGTGGGAATCGAACCCACAACCGAAGTGCGACTGGCCTTTATCGCCTACCACTGACCTACAGGAAGTCCCTGTTTAGTAGAAACTAGTTTTATTATATTAAGCAGTATGATATGTGATGTATAAGTTCATTTTAGGAACCATATGTGATTAATCTCACTATAGAATGACTTATGTATATTTAATAACTTTTTCTAACCTTTTGTTTGAGACAGATGGAATGACCCATCATTCTATCACATGATCTGCTAACACTTCACGAATAACAAATTCAACTTCATTTATTTAAGAGATGAAGTAGAAATTGTTCAAGGCACGAACAATAGTGAGATTTTACCAAAATAAAGTAAGTATTTATTCTAATTCAAATTCTTCAACTTTAGGGAAATGATCTTGAAAACCAAAAATGTTGTCCTAGTTCTCTTATACCTGATGAATCAGATGGTACCTTAGATTGTCACAAATTTATGGATTTGTGATTACTGGCTTTTCCATAGCCATGTTCTCTACCACTCTCCATCAGAACATGATGGTTAGATTTCTCTTCCATATCCATATTTCCACCTATGTGGAAACCCAGTGATTAATTTATTTGGGTAACCGTTACGTTTCATACTTTTGTTTTTAAAGACTGGTTTTGATATTCCTTTTTACGATGTGGGTTTCTATTAAAGAAAATTTCAAATAGTAAACCATTTATAACCCCGATGAATTTCGAGGGCGAAATTCATTTTAAGGGGGGTAGAATGTAACAGCCCAAGATTTTATGAAAAATATTCTTTTTAATTTTATTAATGTCTTGTGTTGTACGCTACACCAAAAGGAGCTTGCACAACACACATCCTTGACTTGCCTTGCATTACACGCAATCGCGACCTTCCTCGATAGCGTGTGTTGTACGCAACACCAAGTTTCGCTAAACAACGATATGCTATTAAGATATTATTAAAACTAGCTGTTGTGAATAGTAATAACCACTTTTTGAAATTTTGTCAATTTTATTTTTCAAAATGGACTTCATTTATGGATTCGGAGTATCGAATTTAGCCTAAGGTGAAATTTTTGTACTTTTCGGATAACTTTCATATTCTGATGAATAGTGAAAATTACTAAATTATAATTAAAAAATTACTTTTTTAATCGAAATAATTAATAGTGATAAATCATTAATTTGAGTGGTTTTAAAGTATATTTAGAATATATTTTTACAGTTTAATACAATATTGGTCATTGGATGTAATTTCACATTTAAACCAGACATAATCAAGTGTCAATCTTTTGATAGATTTTGTTTCTTAAAACACGCTATTTGTTTTAACAGCGGGATTTAATTATAAAATTAATTAATGCAACTTTTATGTTATGAATTTGGTAAAATAGACTTCATTTTTGAATTCGTAATATGAAATATAGCTTAGGATGAAATTTTGGCATTGTTCTGAAAAACATCAATTTTTGATGAATAGTGAAACTACTAAGTGGTAGGTTAAAAACTGAATTTTGCATAAAACTTAATTTTACCGCTTCTGTGAATGGAATTTCGAAAATCCGACAGACACGGTTAATATCAAGGACTAAAATGTGGTTCAATGAGATGAAAATAATTTTTGGTGAATAGTAACTTTTTACTTTTTTTTACCGCGGTTAATAGTAAATAGGGTAACTAAGGGTAAATATGATATCACTATTACCCTAACACATGTCCTAATTCTATTGGACAAGTGTAATTCGACCAAAAACAAACTTAGGAATAAAATATGACCATTTAGGCCCACTTGGATTAGATTAGGACATTTATTATTAATTTATTTAAAGAAGGGTTAAAATAGTTAAAATCAAAGTTTAATAAGTAAATCATTTTTAATATGGGGTTATACATAATATAAATTCGATTGTAAATATTCATTAGAAATATAAAACGATTTCCTACATGATGGTATTTTATTTGTAATTTTTAGACATCAAATAATTTAATTTATTTATGACACAACGATGATGCAGTAATTATCTTATTAATGAAATATTGACATAATTGATGTTATAAACACCAAAATAAATATAATTTGAAAATTTTTATGAATTACACTAATTTTCTAGGTTAATATGATATATTAATGTTGATTTAATCAACTTGGTTCGAACATTTAATTCTGTTATGACTTTCACAAAAATCATATATCAAATAGTGTCAAAATTGACACAAAATAGTTTTTAAATCAAATATTATATTACTAATTGTTATTTTATTCCTAAAAATCTAAGGTTCGGCCAAATGACTTAGATAAGGATATATATATTAATAATAAACAATTTGGGGTTCGTTTGGCATGTTATAGTAAGTGTATTAACCATATAGTGAAAGAAAACAAAAAGACACGGTAAAAGTTAAATTATTTAACTTAGAGTTAAATCTAATTGATAAGGTTTAAAATAATATCCAAACATGTCTAAATTTGATTGGTTGATGAGATTACAACCCTATCTCATCTAATATTTGAATATGAGTCATTTTTGGAGGTTTTTAAGTGGGGTTATATTTATTATAAATTAATATTTTTAAGAATTCCTAAGGTGCCCCTCTCCTCCCCTATAAAAGGACACCTCCTCCCCCTCCTCCTCACACCAATTTGAGCACTCAAGCTCGGCCAACCCCTGCCAATTTCTCCTCTCCACTTCCCTAGAAACATCCTAGAGGTTCTGGTCTTCCTCAAAGACCAATTTGAGTGCCCTAAGAGGAGGTCTCAAAGAGGCACTTCAAAGAAGAGGTAATTACCGTTACCAATTCTTTCATCTTTATTTCTTCTTCCACTTCTTCTTCTTAGGTTGTTTCATTATGAAGTAATAACATCAGTATCACTCATATACTGATATGTTATTATAAGTATGAAACAACCCTATTTCACCATCTATCCATCCTACGGAAAAAGAAATCACCGCGCGTGCGTACGTACGGAATACCGTCTCCACGCCGTGGTGTAATCTATTTTCCACCACCACCTTACATGGATGGGTATAATGGTGTAAAGAATAACTATACATAGTTATTAAAACATCATATTGATTCTGATATATTGTATAATCCACTCCAATTCAATTCAATATTTATAGAAATGATATCATCGCTCGTGCGTACGTACGGACTACCGTCTCCACGACGCGATGAGATTCATTCTCCATGTTAACCATTTAAGAATGATTATAATGTATATATAAGAAATAATAATGAAATATATGACATTATAAAGCTACTGGATTTATGTATATATATACATATGTATGTCATCTACTTACTTCCATTTCAAGACAATAAGGAAAGGAAAACAGCGTTCATGCGTACGTACGGACTACCGTCTCCATGAACGGTGTTTTTCATTTTATTTATCTACCTATTATATATATATATATACTGAATATATATGATATATAAATCATATTTTATATTCTGGAAGTAAGTAAATCATGATATAAGTAATAATGATGTCAATAACAACAAGTCAAAACACCTACGATAAATGAAACGATTTTACCCAAAACGCTTCTTTAACATGGAATTTACAAAAGAACGGGTAATATAATGTCATAAGTGAACCATATATGATATCATAACAATGAATATGATTCTGTAATAAGTCAATGACATTATTTAAATCATTATACAGGAGGTTCGGACACATACGAAGCAAATTGGACCTAAGGTAAGGGGAATATCACAATCTCATTTTTATCCGAGATTGTTTATTCGTAAGTATTTAATGGGGTGTATCTTATCATCCACATCCATGTTTCCTCAATATGTAATATTATTTCCATCCACCTACAATGTTTTAAATCCAATTTTACCCTTTGGTGAGTTTTTAGTAAAAGATATGAAAGGAATCTTTTTTCGTTTTTCGTACGAGGTACATTTTGACTTTTTCGACAAAAGTAAAAAAGAATGTTTTTTTTAACTTATACGGCACGAACGGATTTATACTATTTTATAAAGCCTTATTTTCATGAAGCTTCCTCTAAAAGATTTCATGACTATTTTCAATAAAATCTCTTTCTTTTAAAATTGCATGATGTTTTGTGAAAAGAAATTGATTTTGAAGAAGAAAGGATATTTTCCTCAAGAATTCAATTCAAGTGTTTTATCAAAATTATTTTCCATATAAGATAATAAAGGGTTCTGTTTATATCCATATTTTTACATTGATTTGACTATGTTGTGATGGAATTATGTTTATGAATTCCTTTATCTTATATGAATGGTTTTATGATGTCATGTTATTTAAGAATCCCATTTTTATTACATGGGTTATGCAATGATGTATGATTTATGATTTTGTGGCACACATAAGAAAGGATTCATTAAGATATGGGTGGGACCTATATCTCCCTCCAATTCATTGGGTAAAGATTTCATATCTCATGAGATAGACATGGCTGGAATGGTAGGTTATACCGGTTCAGTGAAACAGGACTGAAACGAGGATTACTCGATTCAGAAAGGGACTTTGTCCACTAAGATAGTCTTGGCAATGAGTCTTGACTAACAAGAAATGATTCTCTATGATTATGTGTGTATTCCACAATGAGTAATGTTTTAAGTTATGATTTCATTTCACTACTATGATTTATCCCATGTTATGAAATTATGCTCTCTTTTGCAGGTTAAGATTTCCAAAAATGTTATGTTCTTATGAAAATTATGTGATTGATATTTCTTTTGTTTACCCTTACTGAGCATTTGAGCTCACCCTTTTATGTTTTCTTTTCCCCAGGATATAAAGAAAGGTTTTAGGTAAAAAAAAAGGGATGACCTTTATGGGAGATATTGAAGAACTTTCACCACGATTAGAAGATTACGTTCCGAGTTTCCAAAGACACTAAACTATTACGATCCTTTAGTGTGTGTTTTTGTTATGTATTAAGTATTCCGCAAATGTAATGTAATGTCCATGTACGTCAAGATACGGGTCTCTACAGTTGGTATCAGAGGAAAGGTTTAGTCAACCTTTGGAAACTAGGATGCGAAAACGTTAGTGAGATCCCTAGAGGTATTTCTAAGGTATGTCTAGGGATGTCCCTAAGGTTAAGTATACGTATAGGTTATAGTACTAGAACTACGCTAACGATCATTGAATTAAACCTAAGATGTTAGATGTTCAAGGTACTCCCCCTTTATTATGTTGTTTTCCCTAGCATGATTTTTGCCTCTCACGCTATTCTTTTTGGGTTTTAGAAAATGGCTGGAAACAAGGTGATTCACGATAATGGAGGAAATGATGGACAATGGAATGATATTCTTTATGAGCAACCAAATGAAATGGGATTTGGAAGTCCAAACATCATTATTATGCCGAATCAGCAATCTCATAATATGATCAATAAAGTAAAATTTGGTAAGTTTCCTGACTCGGCTAATAAGAGAAAGATGGAGTTTCATGATGATCATAGAGGAAAGAAAGTTCAATTTCCCCTATGTAAATCATGTGGGAAGAGGCATCAAGGAGAATGTTTCAAAGGAACTGGAAGATGCTTTGGGTGTGGAAAAGAAGGACACAAAGCCAGTAAGTGCAAAGGAAAAGGTTCAGTTAATACCAGGGATGAGGATAATGGTATTGCTACGACATCAAAAATGGTTAAGTGTTTTAAATGTGGAATGTATGGGCATTATGCAAACAAATGCCCTAAGGGAAAGACTCATGAAGAGAATCAGTATGGTCATATGGGAATTATTTATGTGGATGATGATGAAGAGACTACCAATGGTATGTGAGATGAAAGAATTGTTGAAGCTTGGTCAATGGTTTAAGAATGTAGTGGAATGATTACATGTTTATCATGTGTAATGTTGTATAAGTAATCTCATGGTACTATGGAATAAAGAGACATGTAAGGATTGTAACATTGTTGTCTAATTAATGTTACCAGTATCCATGAAAGGTTATTCAGATATTTTTGGAATGAAGATGATATGCGCATAATGAAGGGATAAGGGGAAAATGAAATGTTTGACAGTATTCATGAGCTCATGATTGATATAAGGACTAAGTGATATCATGGTTTGAGTATATAGAATTTTGAGGATTTCGGTATGTGAAAAGTGTTAACTTTTAACTGCATTCAAGTTTTCACTAAGGTTCAATGGGTATTCAAGAGAGTACAAGATTAAGGCCTTTAAATGTTTGGAATGTGACCAACAAGATATATCTTATGATATATGGGGATCAACGATGGTATTAAATCTCTGGTAATCGTTTTCACTATGTTATGAGAATGGACTGCAGTATTATGAGCCTAATGATTGGAATGAATTATGTTGGACATAAGTTAGTATTGTTTAAGGATAGAAGTTTTTTTTTCGATATTATTGATGGGATGTTATAGTAATATAGTTTTATAAAAAGGACAACCTGCAGGACGGGCGACAGCCCATCGCTTCGGACAAGGCTGTGGGAATCGAACCCACAACCGAAGTGCGACTGGCCTTTATCGCCTACCACTGACCTACAGGAAGTCCCTGTTTAGTAGAAACTAGTTTTATTATATTAAGCAGTATGATATGTGATGTATAAGTTCATTTTAGGAACCATATGTGATTAATCTCACTATAGAATGACTTATGTATATTTAATAACTTTTTCTAACCTTTTGTTTGAGACAGATGGAATGACCCATCATTCTATCACATGATCTGCTAACACTTCACGAATAACAAATTCAACTTCATTTATTTAAGAGATGAAGTAGAAATTGTTCAAGGCACGAACAATAGTGAGATTTTACCAAAATAAAGTAAGTATTTATTCTAATTCAAATTCTTCAACTTTAGGGAAATGATCTTGAAAACCAAAAATGTTGTCCTAGTTCTCTTATACCTGATGAATCAGATGGTACCTTAGATTGTCACAAATTTATGGATTTGTGATTACTGGCTTTTCCATAGCCATGTTCTCTACCACTCTCCATCAGAACATGATGGTTAGATTTCTCTTCCATATCCATATTTCCACCTATGTGGAAACCCAGTGATTAATTTATTTGGGTAACCGTTACGTTTCATACTTTTGTTTTTAAAGACTGGTTTTGATATTCCTTTTTACGATGTGGGTTTCTATTAAAGAAAATTTCAAATAGTAAACCATTTATAACCCTGATGAATTTCGAGGGCGAAATTCATTTTAAGGGGGGTAGAATGTAACAGCCCAAGATTTTATGAAAAATATTCTTTTTAATTTTATTAATGTCTTGTGTTGTACGCTACACCAAAAGGAGCTTGCACAACACACATCCTTGACTTGCCTTGCATTACACGCAATCGCGACCTTCCTCGATAGCGTGTGTTGTACGCAACACCAAGTTTCGCTAAACAACGATATGCTATTAAGATATTATTAAAACTAGCTGTTGTGAATAGTAATAACCACTTTTTGAAATTTTGTCAATTTTATTTTTCAAAATGGACTTCATTTATGGATTCGGAGTATCGAATTTAGCCTAAGGTGAAATTTTTGTACTTTTCGGATAACTTTCATATTCTGATGAATAGTGAAAATTACTAAATTATAATTAAAAAATTACTTTTTTAATCGAAATAATTAATAGTGATAAATCATTAATTTGAGTGGTTTTAAAGTATATTTAGAATATATTTTTACAGTTTAATACAATATTGGTCATTGGATGTAATTTCACATTTAAACCAGACATAATCAAGTGTCAATCTTTTGATAGATTTTGTTTCTTAAAACACGCTATTTGTTTTAACAGCGGGATTTAATTATAAAATTAATTAATGCAACTTTTATGTTATGAATTTGGTAAAATAGACTTCATTTTTGAATTCGTAATATGAAATATAGCTTAGGATGAAATTTTGGCATTGTTCTGAAAAACATCAATTTTTGATGAATAGTGAAACTACTAAGTGGTAGGTTAAAAACTGAATTTTGCATAAAACTTAATTTTACCGCTTCTGTGAATGGAATTTCGAAAATCCGACAGACACGGTTAATATCAAGGACTAAAATGTGGTTCAATGAGATGAAAATAATTTTTGGTGAATAGTAACTTTTTACTTTTTTTTACCGCGGTTAATAGTAAATAGGGTAACTAAGGGTAAATATGATATCACTATTACCCTAACACATGTCCTAATTCTATTGGACAAGTGTAATTCGACCAAAAACAAACTTAGGAATAAAATATGACCATTTAGGCCCACTTGGATTAGATTAGGACATTTATTATTAATTTATTTAAAGAAGGGTTAAAATAGTTAAAATCAAAGTTTAATAAGTAAATCATTTTTAATATGGGGTTATACATAATATAAATTCGATTGTAAATATTCATTAGAAATATAAAAAGATTTCCTACATGATGGTATTTTATTTGTAATTTTTAGACATCAAATAATTTAATTTATTTATGACACAACGATGATGCAGTAATTATCTTATTAATGAAATATTGACATAATTGATGTTATAAACACCAAAATAAATATAATTTGAAAATTTTTATGAATTACACTAATTTTCTAGGTTAATATGATATATTAATGTTGATTTAATCAACTTGGTTCGAACATTTAATTCTGTTATGACTTTCACAAAAATCATATATCAAATAGTGTCAAAATTGACACAAAATAGTTTTTAAATCAAATATTATATTACTAATTGTTATTTTATTCCTAAAAATCTAAGGTTCGGCCAAATGACTTAGATAAGGATATATATATTAATAATAAACAATTTGGGGTTCGTTTGGCATGTTATAGTAAGTGTATTAACCATATAGTGAAAGAAAACAAAAAGACACGGTAAAAGTTAAATTATTTAACTTAGAGTTAAATCTAATTGATAAGGTTTAAAATAATATCCAAACATGTCTAAATTTGATTGGTTGATGAGATTACAACCCTATCTCATCTAATATTTGAATATGAGTCATTTTTGGAGGTTTTTAAGTGGGGTTATATTTATTATAAATTAATATTTTTAAGAATTCCTAAGGTGCCCCTCTCCTCCCCTATAAAAGGACACCTCCTCCCCCTCCTCCTCACACCAATTTGAGCACTCAAGCTCGGCCAACCCCTGCCAATTTCTCCTCTCCACTTCCCTAGAAACATCCTAGAGGTTCTGGTCTTCCTCAAAGACCAATTTGAGTGCCCTAAGAGGAGGTCTCAAAGAGGCACTTCAAAGAAGAGGTAATTACCGTTACCAATTCTTTCATCTTTATTTCTTCTTCCACTTCTTCTTCTTAGGTTGTTTCATTATGAAGTAATAACATCAGTATCACTCATATACTGATATGTTATTATAAGTATGAAACAACCCTATTTCACCATCTATCCATCCTACGGAAAAAGAAATCACCGCGCGTGCGTACGTACGGAATACCGTCTCCACGCCGTGGTGTAATCTATTTTCCACCACCACCTTACATGGATGGGTATAATGGTGTAAAGAATAACTATACATAGTTATTAAAACATCATATTGATTCTGATATATTGTATAATCCACTCCAATTCAATTCAATATTTATAGAAATGATATCATCGCTCGTGCGTACGTACGGACTACCGTCTCCACGACGCGATGAGATTCATTCTCCATGTTAACCATTTAAGAATGATTATAATGTATATATAAGAAATAATAATGAAATATATGACATTATAAAGCTACTGGATTTATGTATATATATACATATGTATGTCATCTACTTACTTCCATTTCAAGACAATAAGGAAAGGAAAACAGCGTTCATGCGTACGTACGGACTACCGTCTCCATGAACGGTGTTTTTCATTTTATTTATCTACCTATTATATATATATATATACTGAATATATATGATATATAAATCATATTTTATATTCTGGAAGTAAGTAAATCATGATATAAGTAATAATGATGTCAAGAACAACAAGTCAAAACACCTACGATAAATGAAACGATTTTACCCAAAACGCTTCTTTAACATGGAATTTACAAAAGAACGGGTAATATAATGTCATAAGTGAACCATATATGATATCATAACAATGAATATGATTCTGTAATAAGTCAATGACATTATTTAAATCATTATACAGGAGGTTCGGACACATACGAAGCAAATTGGACCTAAGGTAAGGGGAATATCACAATCTCATTTTTATCCGAGATTGTTTATTCGTAAGTATTTAATGGGGTGTATCTTATCATCCACATCCATGTTTCCTCAATATGTAATATTATTTCCATCCACCTACAATGTTTTAAATCCAATTTTACCCTTTGGTGAGTTTTTAGTAAAAGATATGAAAGGAATCTTTTTTCGTTTTTCGTACGAGGTACATTTTGACTTTTTCGACAAAAGTAAAAAAGAATGTTTTTTTTAACTTATACGGCACGAACGGATTTATACTATTTTATAAAGCCTTATTTTCATGAAGCTTCCTCTAAAAGATTTCATGACTATTTTCAATAAAATCTCTTTCTTTTAAAATTGCATGATGTTTTGTGAAAAGAAATTGATTTTGAAGAAGAAAGGATATTTTCCTCAAGAATTCAATTCAAGTGTTTTATCAAAATTATTTTCCATATAAGATAATAAAGGGTTCTGTTTATATCCATATTTTTACATTGATTTGACTATGTTGTGATGGAATTATGTTTATGAATTCCTTTATCTTATATGAATGGTTTTATGATGTCATGTTATTTAAGAATCCCATTTTTATTACATGGGTTATGCAATGATGTATGATTTATGATTTTGTGGCACACATAAGAAAGGATTCATTAAGATATGGGTGGGACCTATATCTCCCTCCAATTCATTGGGTAAAGATTTCATATCTCATGAGATAGACATGGCTGGAATGGTAGGTTATACCGGTTCAGTGAAACAGGACTGAAACGAGGATTACTCGATTCAGAAAGGGACTTTGTCCACTAAGATAGTCTTGGCAATGAGTCTTGACTAACAAGAAATGATTCTCTATGATTATGTGTGTATTCCACAATGAGTAATGTTTTAAGTTATGATTTCATTTCACTACTATGATTTATCCCATGTTATGAAATTATGCTCTCTTTTGCAGGTTAAGATTTCCAAAAATGTTATGTTCTTATGAAAATTATGTGATTGATATTTCTTTTGTTTACCCTTACTGAGCATTTGAGCTCACCCTTTTATGTTTTCTTTTCCCCAGGATATAAAGAAAGGTTTTAGGTAAAAAAAAAGGGATGACCTTTATGGGAGATATTGAAGAACTTTCACCACGATTAGAAGATTACGTTCCGAGTTTCCAAAGACACTAAACTATTACGATCCTTTAGTGTGTGTTTTTGTTATGTATTAAGTATTCCGCAAATGTAATGTAATGTCCATGTACGTCAAGATACGGGTCTCTACAGTTGGTATCAGAGGAAAGGTTTAGTCAACCTTTGGAAACTAGGATGCGAAAACGTTAGTGAGATCCCTAGAGGTATTTCTAAGGTATGTCTAGGGATGTCCCTAAGGTTAAGTATACGTATAGGTTATAGTACTAGAACTACGCTAACGATCATTGAATTAAACCTAAGATGTTAGATGTTCAAGGTACTCCCCCTTTATTATGTTGTTTTCCCTAGCATGATTTTTGCCTCTCATGCTATTCTTTTTGGGTTTTAGAAAATGGCTGGAAACAAGGTGATTCACGATAATGGAGGAAATGATGGACAATGGAATGATATTCTTTATGAGCAACCAAATGAAATGGGATTTGGAAGTCCAAACATCATTATTATGCCGAATCAGCAATCTCATAATATGATCAATAAAGTAAAATTTGGTAAGTTTCCTGACTCGGCTAATAAGAGAAAGATGGAGTTTCATGATGATCATAGAGGAAAGAAAGTTCAATTTCCCCTATGTAAATCATGTGGGAAGAGGCATCAAGGAGAATGTTTCAAAGGAACTGGAAGATGCTTTGGGTGTGGAAAAGAAGGACACAAAGCCAGTAAGTGCAAAGGAAAAGGTTCAGTTAATACCAGGGATGAGGATAATGGTATTGCTACGACATCAAAAATGGTTAAGTGTTTTAAATGTGGAATGTATGGGCATTATGCAAACAAATGCCCTAAGGGAAAGACTCATGAAGAGAATCAGTATGGTCATATGGGAATTATTTATGTGGATGATGATGAAGAGACTACCAATGGTATGTGAGATGAAAGAATTGTTGAAGCTTGGTCAATGGTTTAAGAATGTAGTGGAATGATTACATGTTTATCATGTGTAATGTTGTATAAGTAATCTCATGGTACTATGGAATAAAGAGACATGTAAGGATTGTAACATTGTTGTCTAATTAATGTTACCAGTATCCATGAAAGGTTATTCAGATATTTTTGGAATGAAGATGATATGCGCATAATGAAGGGATAAGGGGAAAATGAAATGTTTGACAGTATTCATGAGCTCATGATTGATATAAGGACTAAGTGATATCATGGTTTGAGTATATAGAATTTTGAGGATTTCGGTATGTGAAAAGTGTTAACTTTTAACTGCATTCAAGTTTTCACTAAGGTTCAATGGGTATTCAAGAGAGTACAAGATTAAGGCCTTTAAATGTTTGGAATGTGACCAACAAGATATATCTTATGATATATGGGGATCAACGATGGTATTAAATCTCTGGTAATCGTTTTCACTATGTTATGAGAATGGACTGCAGTATTATGAGCCTAATGATTGGAATGAATTATGTTGGACATAAGTTAGTATTGTTTAAGGATAGAAGTTTTTTTTTCGATATTATTGATGGGATGTTATAGTAATATAGTTTTATAAAAAGGACAACCTGCAGGACGGGCGACAGCCCATCGCTTCGGACAAGGCTGTGGGAATCGAACCCACAACCGAAGTGCGACTGGCCTTTATCGCCTACCACTGACCTACAGGAAGTCCCTGTTTAGTAGAAACTAGTTTTATTATATTAAGCAGTATGATATGTGATGTATAAGTTCATTTTAGGAACCATATGTGATTAATCTCACTATAGAATGACTTATGTATATTTAATAACTTTTTCTAACCTTTTGTTTGAGACAGATGGAATGACCCATCATTCTATCACATGATCTGCTAACACTTCACGAATAACAAATTCAACTTCATTTATTTAAGAGATGAAGTAGAAATTGTTCAAGGCACGAACAATAGTGAGATTTTACCAAAATAAAGTAAGTATTTATTCTAATTCAAATTCTTCAACTTTAGGGAAATGATCTTGAAAACCAAAAATGTTGTCCTAGTTCTCTTATACCTGATGAATCAGATGGTACCTTAGATTGTCACAAATTTATGGATTTGTGATTACTGGATTTTCCATAGCCATGTTCTCTACCACTCTCCATCAGAACATGATGGTTAGATTTCTCTTCCATATCCATATTTCCACCTATGTGGAAACCCAGTGATTAATTTATTTGGGTAACCGTTACGTTTCATACTTTTGTTTTTAAAGACTGGTTTTGATATTCCTTTTTACGATGTGGGTTTCTATTAAAGAAAATTTCAAATAGTAAACCATTTATAACCCCGATGAATTTCGAGGGCGAAATTCATTTTAAGGGGGGTAGAATGTAACAGCCCAAGATTTTATGAAAAATATTCTTTTTAATTTTATTAATGTCTTGTGTTGTACGCTACACCAAAAGGAGCTTGCACAACACACATCCTTGACTTGCCTTGCATTACACGCAATCGCGACCTTCCTCGATAGCGTGTGTTGTACGCAACACCAAGTTTCGCTAAACAACGATATGCTATTAAGATATTATTAAAACTAGCTGTTGTGAATAGTAATAACCACTTTTTGAAATTTTGTCAATTTTATTTTTCAAAATGGACTTCATTTATGGATTCGGAGTATCGAATTTAGCCTAAGGTGAAATTTTTGTACTTTTCGGATAACTTTCATATTCTGATGAATAGTGAAAATTACTAAATTATAATTAAAAAATTACTTTTTTAATCGAAATAATTAATAGTGATAAATCATTAATTTGAGTGGTTTTAAAGTATATTTAGAATATATTTTTACAGTTTAATACAATATTGGTCATTGGATGTAATTTCACATTTAAACCAGACATAATCAAGTGTCAATCTTTTGATAGATTTTGTTTCTTAAAACACGCTATTTGTTTTAACAGCGGGATTTAATTATAAAATTAATTAATGAAACTTTTATGTTATGAATTTGGTAAAATAGACTTCATTTTTGAATTCGTAATATGAAATATAGCTTAGGATGAAATTTTGGCATTGTTCTGAAAAACATCAATTTTTGATGAATAGTGAAACTACTAAGTGGTAGGTTAAAAACTGAATTTTGCATAAAACTTAATTTTACCGCTTCTGTGAATGGAATTTCGAAAATCCGACAGACACGGTTAATATCAAGGACTAAAATGTGGTTCAATGAGATGAAAATAATTTTTGGTGAATAGTAACTTTTTACTTTTTTTTACCGCGGTTAATAGTAAATAGGGTAACTAAGGGTAAATATGATATCACTATTACCCTAACACATGTCCTAATTCTATTGGACAAGTGTAATTCGACCAAAAACAAACTTAGGAATAAAATATGACCATTTAGGCCCACTTGGATTAGATTAGGACATTTATTATTAATTTATTTAAAGAAGGGTTAAAATAGTTAAAATCAAAGTTTAATAAGTAAATCATTTTTAATATGGGGTTATACATAATATAAATTCGATTGTAAATATTCATTAGAAATATAAAAAGATTTCCTACATGATGGTATTTTATTTGTAATTTTTAGACAGCAAATAATTTAATTTATTTATGACACAACGATGATGCAGTAATTATCTTATTAATGAAATATTGACATAATTGATGTTATAAACACCAAAATAAATATAATTTGAAACTTTTTATGAATTACACTAATTTTCTAGGTTAATATGATATATTAATGTTGATTTAATCAACTTGGTTCGAACATTTAATTCTGTTATGACTTTCACAAAAATCATATATCAAATAGTGTCAAAATTGACACAAAATAGTTTTTAAATCAAATATTATATTACTAATTGTTATTTTATTCCTAAAAATCTAAGGTTCGGCCAAATGACTTAGATAAGGATATATATATTAATAATAAACAATTTGGGGTTCGTTTGGCATGTTATAGTAAGTGTATTAACCATATAGTGAAAGAAAACAAAAAGACACGGTAAAAGTTAAATTATTTAACTTAGAGTTAAATCTAATTGATAAGGTTTAAAATAATATCCAAACATGTATAAATTTGATTGGTTGATGAGATTACAACCCTATCTCATCTAATATTTGAATATGAGTCATTTTTGGAGGTTTTTAAGTGGGGTTATATTTATTATAAATTAATATTTTTAAGAATTCCTAAGGTGCCCCTCTCCTCCCCTATAAAAGGACACCTCCTCCCCCTCCTCCTCACACCAATTTGAGCACTCAAGCTCGGCCAACCCCTGCCAATTTCTCCTCTCCACTTCCCTAGAAACATCCTAGAGGTTCTGGTCTTCCTCAAAGACCAATTTTAGTGCCCTAAGAGGAGGTCTCAAAGAGGCACTTCAAAGAAGAGGTAATTACCGTTACCAATTCTTTCATCTTTATTTCTTCTTCCACTTCTTCTTCTTAGGTTGTTTCATTATGAAGTAATAACATCAGTATCACTCATATACTGATATGTTATTATAAGTATGAAACAACCCTATTTCACCATCTATCCATCCTACGGAAAAAGAAATCACCGCGCGTGCGTACGTACGGAATACCGTCTCCACGCCGTGGTGTAATCTATTTTCCACCACCACCTTACATGGATGGGTATAATGGTGTAAAGAATAACTATACATAGTTATTAAAACATCATATTGATTCTGATATATTGTATAATCCACTCCAATTCAATTCAATATTTATAGAAATGATATCATCGCTCGTGCGTACGTACGGACTACCGTCTCCACGACGCGATGAGATTCATTCTCCATGTTAACCATTTAAGAATGATTATAATGTATATATAAGAAATAATAATGAAATATATGACATTATAAAGCTACTGGATTTATGTATATATATACATATGTATGTCATCTACTTACTTCCATTTCAAGACAATAAGTAAAGGAAAACAGCGTTCATGCGTACGTACGGACTACCGTCTCCATGAACGGTGTTTTTCATTTTATTTATCTACCTATTATATATATATATATACTGAATATATATGATATATAAATCATATTTTATATTCTGGAAGTAAGTAAATCATGATATAAGTAATAATGATGTCAAGAACAACAAGTCAAAACACCTACGATAAATGAAACGATTTTACCCAAAACGCTTCTTTAACATGGAATTTACAAAAGAACGGGTAATATAATGTCATAAGTGAACCATATATGATATCATAACAATGAATATGATTCTGTAATAAGTCAATGACATTATTTAAATCATTATACAGGAGGTTCGGACACATACGAAGCAAATTGGACCTAAGGTAAGGGGAATATCACAATCTCATTTTTATCCGAGATTGTTTATTCGTAAGTATTTAATGGGGTGTATCTTATCATCCACATCCATGTTTCCTCAATATGTAATATTATTTCCATCCACCTACAATGTTTTAAATCCAATTTTACCCTTTGGTGAGTTTTTAGTAAAAGATATGAAAGGAATATTTTGTCGTTTTTCGTACGAGGTACATTTTGACTTTTTCGACAAAAGTAAAAAAGAATGTTTTTTTAACTTATACGGCACGAACGGATTTATACTGTTTTATAAAGCCTTATTTTCATGAAGCTTCCTCTAAAAGATTTCATGACTATTTTCAATAAAATCTCTTTCTTTTAAAATTGCATGATGTTTTGTGAAAAGAAATTGATTTTGAAGAAGAAATGATATTTTCCTCAAGAATTCAATTCAAGTGTTTTATCAAAATTATTTTCCATATAAGATAATAAAGGGTTCTGTTTATATCCATATTTTTACATTGATTTTACTATGTTGTGATGGAATTATGTTTATGAATTCCTTTATCTTATATGAATGGTTTTATGATGTCATGTTATTTAAGAATCCCATTTTTATTACATGGGTTATGCAATGATGTATGATTTATGATTTTGTGGCACACATAAGAAAGGATTCATTAAGAGATGGGTGGGACCTATATCTCCCTCCAATTCATTGGGTAAAGATTTCATATCTCATGAGATAGACATGGCTGGAATGGTAGGTTATACCGGTTCAGTGAAACAGGACTGAAACGAGGATTACTCGATTCAGAAAGGGACTTTGTCCACTAAGATAGTCTTGGCAATGAGTCTTGACTAACAAGAAATGATTCTCTATGATTATGTGTGTATGCCACAATGAGTAATGTTTTAAGTTATGATTTCATTTCACTACTATGATTTATCCCATGTTATGAAATTATGCTCTCTTTTGCAGGTTAAGATTTCCAAAAATGTTATGTTCTTATGAAAATTATGTGATTGATATTTCTTTTGTTTACCCTTACTGAGCATTTGAGCTCACCCTTTTATGTTTTCTTTTCCCCAGGATATAAAGAAAGGTTTTAGGTAAAAAAAAATGGATGACCTTTATGGGAGATATTGAAGAACTTTCACCACGATTAGAAGATTACGTTCCGAGTTTCCAAAGACACTAAACTATTACGATCCTTTAGTGTGTGTTTTTGTTATGTATTAAGTATTCCGCAAATGTAATGTAATGTCCATGTACGTCAAGATACGGGTCTCTACAAGGAAAGTGAATGGTAAGAAGTCAAAAGCAAAAATTCACAGAATTATGATGATTGGATGGTCAGAAAGACAATCAATCGAACTCATGCTATTTTTCAAACACAATTAAAGAAACCAATTGTGTCTTCTGCCTTGAATGTTGCGGCAAAACCCTCTTCGTCAGAGGGAAAGTCCTCAAAGAAAAGGAATTATTCAAAGAAAGAAAAAGAATTAGAAGAAGATGAGTATGTGTCAAAGCCTAAGTTGTCTTTGACTTTGGCGGACTTCATGCCATCTACTTCAAAGCCACGGGCACTGCCCCACCAAACGGTACAACCTAAATAGGCTAATCAGGCAGATTCTTCATCAAACGAAGAGTTAATCTTTGGTTCTGTTAATATGATTCAATTAACAGATCCATATGCCAGTCGCAGTTTCGATTTCAATGAGCCTGAATTCCCTGTATCAAACAGAGGAATCAGATAAAGTTCCAGAGGATCAGGATACAGGGGAAGACATGGATCTTTCAGAAGCCACTATTCCAATTCTACCCCTGCTAGAACTGTTTACGCGGTAGAAACTCATGGTAGAGCCCTTCAGCGAGCTCAGCAAGAACAAGCAAGTTCTTCTACCAATATAAAATTCAGTCTTGGCACAGTTATTTTGGAAGACCGGTTGAAGGTTCCATATTCTTCCTCTCAGCAAATAAATGGATCTAATCAGTCTAATTTTCCAAAACTAGGAATATTGACAACTCCTATACCAATACAAGATGCATCAACTTCCAAAGCATCTGCTTCCAAGGTACCTGCTAAACCACATATTCCTATTGGGAAACACAGACCTCTAGATCAAAAGTATGATATATTGAAACACTTGGACCAAGTGCCAGCCAAGTTATCAATTTTGGATGCTCTGAATCTGTCAAAAGATCTTCGGGAAGCACTCATCGAGGCTTTTTCAAGTCCTCAGGAGTTTGAAACTGAAATTGCTGCAGCTGAAGTATATTACATAGAGAATAATCCTGCATAATTCCATCCAATAATATCTTTTACTGATGAAGATGAAGATGATGTTGTGCATGGACATATTAGACCATTGTATTTGTCTGGCAAGGTTAATGGCATGGATGTACGAAGAGTTTTCATTGACAATGGTTCAGGTGTCAACCTCATGCCCATTCATACACTTCGTCGATTGGGCCTCACAGAATCTGATTTATCTCCTTCTACCATGATGTTACAAGGATATGATAAAAATTAACAAGAACCACTGGGTGAGGTTACACTCAGAACTCAGTTTGGAGATCTTTTATCCAATTCATATTTCATGGTTGTTGATCAAGACTCAGCCTTCAACATCTTGCTTGGAAGACCCTGGCTACATCAACATGTGGCTATCCCTTCATCATACCATCAATGTCTCAAATATTGCTTCGATGGTCAAGTTGGGACATTGTATGGTGATAAGGCCCCATTCAAGACATGTGAGTCTCAATACATTGAGGCGGAATTCTATCACATGAAGCAAAGGGAGAAATCCATAACAAGGGAGATTACCAAAGTTAATTCCCTATATGGTTTGGAAAAAATTCCAGTAAATCCATTTACACATGTGAGTACAGATTATGTGTTGCCTATCAGTCAAATTGACAAGATAGACCCAAATCAAAATACTCTTATAGAAAGATCCATAATGTCAATTACGGAAATCGAGCCAGAAAACATGGGAGAAATTGGTAATCCACCAAGTAGTGATGAAAGCACAAATGGTGACGTCTTCATTTCATCTGCTAAAATCTATCAAGTCTATGCTTCGCCAATTAGGCCAGAAGAAGTTATAGCAACATCGTAGGTGAACAATGATGTCGATTCTCAATCCATCATCTCCTCTTTATTACCCAAAGAAGACCCTTCATCATCAATCAGGTTGGAAATGAAAGATTCTTCTTCAAGATATGCAAATTTTGACATCTCTTCGGATCATGAGAATTATACTTTATCATCTACTATGTAAGTAGAAAAGGAAGAAATAACACATGATGAATAATAAGAGGAAGATCTCAGAGATGCTCCTCCAGCATTTGAAGAGGGTATCTCAACCACTGTGGATGAACTCAGAGAAATAAATCTCGGTACAAAAGAAGATCCACGCCCCACTTTAATCAGTGTGGCCATGACTCTTGAAGAGCAAGAGATGTATATTTCTTTTATAAAGAAAAATAGAGATATATTTTCTTGGAACTATACAGAAATGCCCGGCCTTGATCCTGATGTTGCTACTCATCATTTGGGTTTACCAGAAGAACATCGAGGATTTAAGCAAGCCGCAAGAAGAACACACCTAACTTATGTTTCCAAAATTGAAGCTGAAGTGGATAAGCTTATCAAAGCTAACTTCATCAGAGAAGTTCAATATCCCAAATGGTTGGCTAATATTGTCCCTGTAAAGAAAAATAACAGACAAATTAGAGTTTGCATCGATTTCAGAGATCTTAATCGGCATTGTCCTAAGGATGATTTCCCAGTTCTGATTACAGAACTTCTAATTGATGCAATAGCTGGCTATGAAGCACTTTCCTTCATGGATGGATATTCCGAATATAATCAGATCTGAATGGCCCCAGAGGACGAGGAATCTACAGCCTTCAGAGCCCCTCAGGGTGTGTTTTGATACCGGGTAATGCCCTTTGGCTTAAAGAATGCAGGTGAAACTTATCCACGTGCCATGCATCGTATCTTCAAACCCTTCTTAGGGAAGTTTGTTGAATGTTATGTAGATGATTTGGTAGTTAAATCCAAACAACGTTCTAATCACTTGACTGATTTGTAAGTCATATTCTGCAAGCTTTGACAACGTAATTTGAAGATGAACCCCTTAAAATGTACTTTTGGGGTAACCTCAGGAAAATTTCTCAGCTTTGTTGTACGCCATCGTGGTATTGAAGTCGATCCTGAGAAGACCAAGTCAATCCTTGGTATGTCACCTCCTCAAAATTTGAAATAATTAAGAGGACTTCAGGGAAACTTTTCCTATATTCGGCGTTTCATCTCCAATTTGGCAGGCAAAAGTTTACCCTTCACCAAATTGATGAAGAAGGGAGTCACTTACCAGTGGACTGAAGAATGTCAAGAAGCATTCAATATTCTCAAGAAATACCTCTTGAGTCCACCGGTACTCATGCCACCTGTTGAAGGAAGACCACTTATCCTCTATGTGACAGCTCTAGAGCGATCATTGGGTGCCTTTCTTGCTCAAAAGAATGATGCTGGGAATGAAAATAGTCTCTACTATCTTAGTCGAACCATGCTTGAAGCAGAAACCCGGTATTCAAGTATTGAGAAGTGCTGCCTGGCATTAATCTTTGCAGTTCAAAAGTTGAGACACTACCTGCAACATCATGAGGTCCAATTGGTATCTCGCAATAACCCGCTCAAATTTATCCTTAGTCGTCCAATGCTTACAGGACGTCTGGCAAGGTGGATAGTTATTTTGCAGCAATTCGACATTCAGTATGTGTCTCAAAAGGCGATAAAGGGACAAGATTTGGCTGATTTCCTAGCTGAACACCCTTCAGTGGATGATACATATTCAAATATTGAACTCCCTGATGAGGAAGTATTCTCTATTCAAGAAAGTCCTCAGGCATGGGAAATGTATTTTGATGGTGCTTCCAGAAGTCCAACAGGGAGGAAAATGGAAAATCCTAAATTCAACAAAGTTGGCTTAGGAATTGTGCTCATTTCTCCAGAAAAGGCAGTGTTACCTTATTCCTTCTTATTGTGGGAAGGTGGTACCAATAATGAAGCAGAATACCAAGCTCTCATTGTAACGACCCAATCTTTTTGAGTAGTATATTAACTTACTCTTATTGATTTAATAAGATGTTAATGGTTAATGCAGAAAGAGGAGTCGATGGCTTCATCCAGTAGACTCGACCCTTATGAAGCCCACTTATCAGAGCTTGGGAAGAAGGTAGCATCTGTGGGTTTCGCTTTGGACCAAGCCCAAGCCGAACTCTAGCGTGTCAAGCTTGAACGGAAACGCCTACGGGAGAAGTTCAAGTTAGTAGAGATTACTACTAGGGAAATGTTATCTGAGCCTCCCTCAGATTCTCTCACCATAGCACACCTTACACTTAGGTCTTATGCCGGTGTTATAAGGGGCTATGTGACGAGACCCTAGCTTCCTTGTGTAATCCTTTCGGGTGAATAAATTGAGATCTATTCCTTTAGTGATGTTTGTGGAATTTCTTTTGTCCGGATAATTTTAGGATATATTTTATTGATGAATTTTTGAAAAAGGGATATTTTAAAACATTTATGTAAACCCTAAATAATTAATGATGTGTAATGATTTTCAAAAAATGGTCTTCTACAAAAGTATTCAGTAAGGAATTTGGAGTCTAATAAGATCAACTTAATTTTTGATGAATAGTAAATTATGAATAGTGATTTTATGCTTAGGATTAGTAATGTGACCAAATGGATTAGTAATTTCACTCAAAGAAAGTTTTAATATAATTTAGACACCTAGATTAAGTAATGTGATTCAATAAAATGGGTAAATAACGGTTTCATAAATTATTAGTCAAGTATTAGTTTTTTCGGATGAATAGTGTTTTTAATTAAAAATTTAATTAAAAATAATTATAAAATTATTTTTATAAAAAGGACTTTATTTTTGAACTCAGAGCATCGATATTATGTTAAGGTAATTTTTGGGGATTTTTCTGAAAAAAATGAATTTTTGGTGAATAGTGTTTTTTTAATTAAAAATTTAATTAAAAATATTTAGAAAATTATTTTTATAAAATGGATTTCATTTTTGAAATCAAATTATTGATATTTGGTTAAGGTGAAATTTTGGGATTATTCTGAGAAAGTTGAATTTTCGATGAATAGTGAAAATATAGTTTTTAAGTTACGGATGTTTAATGACATCATTAAATGATGTATTAAGTATATATTCAATATGGTCTAATTATGAATAGTAAGATAAGGTATGAGGTGTCCCAAGTGGCCAATACCATGGGCAAATACCGTGGGCAAGCCCATGGTTTTGCCAAAACCACTAATGAGGTGTCCCTTGGCCATTAATGCCTTGTTCCCTCACTTTCCCTATAAATACCCACCCTTTCCTCCTTTAGTTTTCACTCCCAACTATCCCCCAACGAAGTTCTGGTCTCCTTACCTCCCAAGGAGTCCTCCCAAGGTTCCCCCAAGCCCGCAAGGTCCAAAACTTTGAGTTTCAAGAGTCACGTTTTAAGGTAAGGGATCCGACCTCTCTCTTTCTTTTCATGTAATCTCTTTTATGTCATTCCTTTTATGCTCCATGTTATTATGTGAGAGGATGTCATTTTATATTCCTCTTACTGCCCTTTCATGTTTATATGATGAGAGATCCCTCTTACTCTCATCATTTCGTTTTATGAAAGTTTAAGTGGCGCCGTTAGGCTGCCGAATTTTCATAAGAGAAATCAAATTTTTGTCTTCCTTCCATGTTTTTCATTTCAAATGGTATGTCCTTGAAATTTCATCACCATGTCCATATATCCTTATTATTCTGTCCCTCTACTATTTTATGGGTCAATTATTATTGTTTGACCCATGTTACCTCTCTTTTCAAAGTTTTCTAAAACCTTGTAACATAGCCGTTATGCTGCAGAATTTTCGTCTCAAAATGCCTCTCTTTTCTCAAAATTATTTTATGTTATAAAGTGAATAATCAAAGCTCTTATTTATATAGGGGTATTCACATATATATCAAAATATTCTATTTTAAATTCTGGGATTTACATACATGATACCTACTTTCCCTTTCCATGGGTTTAAAGTAACGTAAAGATCATGTCTTTAAAGCAGTTTTTAAAACGTTATGATTATGAAATGAAACCCATTTATTTTATGCTATATGGGTTATTTATGAAATGTTTGATGATGATATATGTGGCTCACATGATAATAAAGACAAATTAAGTGTGCGCCCGGTTAGCGCTCCAATGCATTGGGTAAAGACTTAATCTCTAGAGATGACCATTTTAACGACGCCTTGGTGAATAACCTTGGTAATTTTTAACGACACCTTGAGGATGGACCTTGGTGAAACGAAACGTTTGTCAATATTAAATGTTTCAGCCACATCTTCAAGTTATGAAAACATGTTATTTTTATTATGATGTATCTCATGATTTCTTTCTCATACCTTAAAGTTCTTTTCATGTCCTTATTGAAGTATCTCAAGTTCACTTGTAAAATGTTTCTCTTGTTTCCCTTACTGGGCCTTCTGCTCACCCTTTCTTTTGATGTATGTCCCTAGGTTATGAGATAAAGTAATGAACCTAGGATGAACTTAAGGAGAAGCCTTTAAAGTGTTTAAGAAGAATGTTCTATGTTGTTTTCATGTATTATGTTCCTTGTTTCCAAGACACTAAACCTTAACGATCCTCAGTTCCGTGTAATGAAATGAAAGTTATGTTATAAAAAGACGGGATGCTATAGTTGGTATCAAAGGATGGTTTAGTTATTTGTGGAAATTAGGATATATAAACTTTAGGAAGAACCCTATAGAAAAGTTTAAATATAGGAAAACTTCCTGGTATTTTGGTAAGTATTGAGTAAGTGTTTTATCAAACAAATACATCCCTGTCTGGATACGAGCAGGTAGAGGCGGCTCTGGCACAGATGTACATAGGGGTAAAACCCGAAAACACCGCTTTGAGCTAGACTCGAACCGGAACTGGTGCACGATAACGGGCCTTGCTGCACTCTTGGTTACGACACTCTCGGGGGATATGTTTGGTTAATCACAAGCTTTTTATGAATCATTATGAAGGAATTATAGAAAAGTGTAATTGTCTAATCATGAAGTCTTAGTTAAAAGATTCATAAATGAAATAAGTTTCTTACTAAGGTTTTATTCTTTTAGAAAATGGAGGGAAATAGGAGGAACCGTGCCGATGGTGACCGCAATGCACCATGTGCTGACGGCCCTCCGATGGAAGCCGGAATGGAAACATTCATGCGAATGATGAACCAACTGACTCAAGTTATGAGTAATAACTTGAATCAAGCTGAGAGGCCGACATCACCACGAAGGGAACAACACTCTGTTGAGTCCTTCATGCGTCAACGACCGCCAACATTCAGTGGATCTACTGACCCATTGGTTGCGGAACAATGGATAAGCTCCATTGAAAAGATATTTTCTGTACTTCATTGTTCGGAACAAGAAAAAGTCACCCTTGCTGTTTACCGCCTAGAGGGAGAAGCTGATCAGTGGTGGTCACTGATCAAAAACACGAAGCCACGAGGGGAGATGGAAGCTATGGAGTGGAAAGAATTTCGGGGAATTTTCTTTAACAAGTATTTCCCTCGTTCCATGAGAACGAGAATGGAGAAAGAGTTTCTCGAGCTGAAGCAGAAGGAGAACGAATCTGTCGGAAGCTATGAGATGAACTTCACAAGGCTTTCCCGTTATACCTCAAGCTTTGTCATGGACCCTAATGGGAAGGTTGATAGATTATTTGGTGGACTACGACCTCATCTGAGGAAGAATCTAGCCAACAGGGACTATGATAGCTATGAAGAAATAGTTCGAAGTGCTATGAAAGTCGAGCTGGAGTTTGGTGAGACACAATGGTCTCATAAACCAAATGAAAAGAAGAGATTGTTGGAGCCCAGTTTAGGGAAGTCTTTTGATCAGGGAAGAGGTGGAAAGAAAATGCAACTTACCACATGCAATAAATGTGGGAATAATCATCTAGGGAACTGCTTGAACGGAAGTGGAAAGTGCTACAAGTGTGGAAGAGGAGGCCATATTGCTCGGAATTATCATAGTGAGGTGAAGCCTCAGCTTCCCAACACTAACGACAAAGGAAAGATGGTTCTAGACCTACCCGAAGTCACATGCTTCAAGTGTGGACAACTTGGGAACTTTGCTAACCAATGTCCAAATCCGAGGGCGGTGGAGGGGAATCACCATCAACCTCAGTAGAGGCCAAGGGAGCAAGGTCGTGCTTTAGCTATCACAACAACTGAAGTTGAAGTTCCGAACGATGTGGTAGCAGGTACTCTTGTTGTCCTCTCAAAACTAGCAAGTACTTTATTTGATTCTGGTTCTACGCATTCCTTTATTTCCTCCAAGTTTGCAAGGAATATAGAATCAATCCCCGAACTACTAGAGGTAGAGTTGTCAGTCAAGACTCCAAGTGGGATTATCCTTGCATCAACAGTATTTAGAGACCCTAGTGTTTACTTTGGTGAGCACAGTCTTATCGTAAATCTAGTAGTCATTCCCATGATGGAATTTGACATTATACTAGGGATGGACTGGCTCTCAAAGTATAATTCTAAGATCAAATGCAGAAGTAAGGAAATCTCAGTAGTCTTGAATGAATGACCTACAGTTATCTTCTGAGGAGAGATATCCCGAACTGATCCCTATCTAGAAGCACCTCCTATAGCTTTATTTATGGATTTAATCGGTGATGATGAAGAAGGAAAAGGGAGCATACAAATAGAAGATGTTCCGATTGTTCAAAAATACATGGATGTATTTCCTGAGGAGTTACCTGGACCTCCCCCAGAAAGAGAGGTAGAGTTCTCCATTGAACTCGTACCTGGGTCTCAACCGATATCAAAGAATCCATATAGAATGGAAAATGTGGAGCTAGAAGAGTTAAAGAAACAACTCCAAGACTTGTTGGGGAAGGGGTTTATCCGACCGAGTGTGTCCCCTTGGGGAGCACCAGTTCTATTTGTGAAGAAGAAGGATGGATCAATGCGGCTATGCATTGATTATAGAGAACTGAACGAGATCACAGTGAAGAACAGATATCATCTTCCAAGAATTGATGATTTATTTGACCAACTCCGCGGGGCTCAATTCTTCTATAAGATTGACCTTCAATCTGGTTATCATCAACTGAGGGTGAAGAAGGAAGATATTCCAAAGACTGCCTTCCGATCAAGATATGGGCATTATGAGTTTACTGTTATGCCCTTCGGCTTGACTAATGCTCCTGCTATTTTCATGGATTTGATGAATATAGTCTTTAAGGACTACCTTGATAACTTTGTGGTAGTTTTTATTGATGATATTTTGATATATTCAAAAAGTCGTGAGGAGCCTGAAGATCATCTAAGGGTTATATTGAAAACTCTGCGAAAGGAGAGGCTCTTTGGGAAGTTCAGCAAGTGTGAGTTTTGGTTACAACAAGTGGCTTTCTTGGGGCACATCATAACCAATGAAGGAATCTCGGTTGACCCTGCAAAGACAATGGTTGTGGAGGAGTGGCCTCAACCCACAACAGTAACTGAGATTCGTAGTTTCCTTGGTTTAGCGGGATATTATAGGAGGTTTGTGAAAAACTTTTCACGGCTTTCTAATCCACTAACCAAGTTGACTCAAAAAGGGGGTAAATTTCATCTGGACAAAGGAATGCGAGGAAAGTTTCCAAGAGCTGAAGAAGAGATTGGTTACGGAACCTGTGTTAACACTACCCTCTATCGGAGAAGGATTCGTTATTTTTAGCGATGCATCTCTGAAAGGGCTTGGGTGCGTCCTCATGAAAAATGACAAGGTAATTGCTTATGCATCTCGACAGTTGAAGATTCATGAGCAGAATTATCCTACGCATGATCTAGAGCTGGCGGCAGTTGTTTTTGCTCTAAAGATATGGAGGCACTATCTTTATGGGGAGAAATGTGATATATACACTGACCACCAAATTCTAAAGTATATTTTCACACAAAAAGAATTAAACATGAGACAAAGGAGATGGTTGGAGCTTATTAAAGACTATGATTGTTCAATTCATTATCACTCTGGAAGAGCAAACAAAGTCGCAGATGCGTTAAGCAGGAAAGATCCTGTTGTTCTGGAAACAATGAGGATCCTAGGAGATCCCTTGATTAAAGATATAGTAAAACTGGACATGGGAATTATAAGGAAAGGGACATCATCAACCCTATCCCAAATTATTTCTCAACCTTCATTACTAGAGAAGATCAAGAAGGTTCAAAAAGAAGATCCTTTGCTGCAGGAGAAGTTGGAGGCTGTAAAAGATGGGAAGTTCCCTGATTTCAATATTGATCAAGAAGGTGTATTGAAATTTCGTACAAGACTATGTGTTCCATCTATTCCGGAGATAAAGAAAGAACTGATGGATGAAGCTCATAACTCTACTTTCTCTATACATCCGGGAAGCACTAAGATGTATAGAGACCTTTGTGATCATTATTGGTGGGATAACATGAAGAGGGAGATTGCTGATTACACTACAAGGTGCCTGGTGTGTCAGCAAGTAAAGGCAGAAAGACAACTTACTAAGGGGGTATTACAACCGCTCCCATACCAGTATGGAAGTGGGATAATATCACCATGGACTTTGTAACTGGTCTCCCAAAAACATCCAAAGGAAACAATGCGATATGGGTTATTGTGGACCGTCTCACCAAGACAACCCATTTTATCTCTATTCGGGAAGATTTCTCTCTGGATCATCTTGCCAAGATATACGTGAAGGAAGTGGTATGGCTGCATGGGGTACTACTATCCATCGTATCTGATCGTGACCCAAGATTCACATCAAAATTCTGGAGAAGTCTTCAACATGCTCTGAATACTGAATTGAATTTTAGTACGGCCTATCATCCTCAAACTGATGGCCAATCTGAAAGGACTATTCAGACACTCTAAGACATGCTGAGATTATGCTCAATGGAATTTAAAGGTGGATGGGATCAACACCTCCCATTAGTTGAGTTATCCTATAACAACAACTCCCATTCGAGTATTCAGATGGCACCCTATGAAGCTCTGTATGGAAAGCGATGTAGAACTCCCACTTGTTGGGATGAAACTGGTGAGAGAAAGCTTCTTGGGCCTGATCTTGTGCAAGAGATGACAGAATAGGTTCATGCCATCCAACAACACATAAAGGCTGCTCAGAGTCAGAAGAAGAGCTATGCTGACAATCGTCGAAGGGACTTGGAGTTTGGTGTTGGTGACAAAGTCTTCCTTCGAATTTCTCCATGGAAGAGAGTCATGCGGTTTGGGAAGAAAGGGAAGATCAACCCTAGGTACATTGGCCCCTATGAAATCCTTGATCGCATAGGAGCAGTGGCCTATCGTCTAGCACTTCCACCGAACCTAGCTCAAGTTCATGATGTCTTCCATGTATCTCTCTTGAGGAAGTACATACCCGACCCTTCGCATGTACTGAACCTAGAGGTGGTACAACTGGAACATGAACTCTCTTATGAGGAGCAACCAGTGGAGATCTTGGACCGTAGAGACAAGGTCCAATGAAAAAAGACTACCCACCTTGTGAAAGTGTTGTGGAGGAATCATAAATACGAAGAAGCGACTTGGGAGCCTGAGGAAACAATGAAGCAAAAGTACCCTCATCTTTTCGACTAGGCCTCAAGTATAAATTTCGGGGACGAAATTTCTTAAGGGGGGAAGAATGTAACGACCCAATATTTTTGAGTAGTATATTAACTTACTCTTATTGATTTAATAAGATGTTAATGGTTAATGCAGAAAGAGGAGTCGATGGCTTCATCCAGTAGACTCGACCCTTATGAAGCCCATTTATCAGAGCTTGGGAAGGAGGTAGCATCTGTGGGCTTCGCTTTGGACCAAGCCCAAGACGAACTCTAGCGTGTCAAGCTTGAATGGAAACGCCTATGGGAGAAGTTCAAGTTAGTAGAGATTACTACTAGGGCAATGTTATCTGAGCCTCCCTCAGATTCTCTCACCATAGCACACCTTACACTTAGGTCTTATGCCGGTGTTATAAGGGGCTATGTGACGAGACCCTAGCTTTCTTGTGTAATCCTTTCGGGTGAATAAATTGAGATCTCTTCCTTTAGTGATGTTTGTGGAATTTATTTTGTCCGGATAATTTTAGGATATATTTTATTGATGAATTTTTGAAAAAGGGATATTTTAAAACATTTATGTAAACCCTAAATAATTAATGATGTGTAATGATTTTCAAAAAATGGTCTTCTACAAAAGTGTTCAGTAAGGAATTTGGAGTCTAATAAGATCAACTTAATTTTTGATGAATAGTAAATTATGAATAGTGATTTTACGCTTAGGATTAGTAATGTGATCAAATGGATTAGTAATTTCACTCAAAGAAAGTTTTAATATAATTTAGACAACTAGATTAAGTAATGTGATTCAATAAAATGGGTAAATAACGGTTTCATAAATTATTAGTCAAGTATTAGTTTTTTTGGATGAATAGTGTTTTTTAATTAAAAATTTAATTAAAAATAATTAGAAAATTATTTTTATAAAAAGGACTTTATTTTTGAACTCAGAGCATCGATATTATGTTAAGGTAATTTTTGGGGATTTTTCTGAAAAAAATGAATTTTTGGTGAATAGTGTTTTTTTAATTAAAAATTTAATTAAAAATATTTAGAAAATTATTTTTATAAAATGGATCTCATTTTTGGAATCAATGCATTGATATTTGGTTAAGGTGAAATTTTGGGATTATTCTGAGAAAGTTGAATTTTCGATGAATAGTGAAAATATAGTTTTTAAGTTACGGGTGTTTAATGACATCATTAAATGATGTATTAAGTATATATTAAATATGTTCGAATTATGAATAGTAAGATAAGGTATGAGGTGTCCCAAGTGGCCAATACCATGGGCAAATACCATGGGCAAGCCCATGGTTTTGCCAAAACCACTAATGAGGTGTCCCTTGGCCATTAATGCCTTGTCCCCTCACATTCCCTATAAATACCCACCCTTTCCTCCTTTATTTTTCACTCCCAACTCTCCCCCAACGAAGTTCTGGTCTCCTTACCTCCCAAGGAGTCCTCCCAAGGTTCCCCCAAGCCCTCAAGGTCCAAAACTTTGAGTTTCAAGAGTCACGTTTTAAGGTAAGGGATCCGACCTCTCTCTTTCTTTTCATGTAATCTCTTTTATGTCATTCCTTTTATGCTCCATGTTATTATGTGAGAGGATGTTCTTTTATATTCATCTTACTGCCCTTTAATGTTTATATGATGAGAGATCCCCTCTTACTCTCATCATTTCGTTTTATGAAAGTTTAAGTGACGCCGTTAGGCTGCCGAATTTTCATAAGAGAAATCAAAATTTTGTCTTCCTTCCATGTTTTTCATTTCAAATGGTATTTCCTTGAAATTGCATCACCATGTCCATATATCCTTCTTATTCTGTCCCTCTACTATTTTATGGTTCAATTATGATTGTTCGACCCATGTTCCCTCTCTTTTCAAAGTTTTCTAAAACCTTGTAACATAGCCGTTATGCTGCAGAATTTTCGTCTCAAAATGCCTCTCTTTTCTCAAAATTATTTTATGTTATAAAGTGAATACTCAAAGCTCTTATTTCTACAGGGGTATTCACATATATATCAAAATATTATATTTTAAATTCTGGGATTTACATACATGATACCCGCTTTCCCTTTCCGTGGGTTTAAAGTAACGTAAAGATCATGTCTTTAAAGCAGTTTTTAAAACGTTATGATTATGAAATGAAACCCATTTATTTTATGCTATATGGGTTATTTATGAAATGTTTGATGATAATATATGTGGCTCACATGATAATAAAGACAAATTAAGGGTGCTCCCTGATAGCGCTCCAATGCATTGGGTAAAGACTTAATCTCTAGAGATGACCATTTTAACGACGCCTTGGTGAATAACCTTGGTAATTTTTAACGACACCTTGGGGATGGACCTTGGTGAAACGAAACGATTGTCAATATTAAATGTTGCAGCCACATCTTCCAGTTATGAAAAAATTTTATTTTTATTATGATGTATCTCATGATTTCTTTCTCATACCTTAAAGTTCTTTTCATGTCCTTATTGAAGTATCTCAAGTTCACTTGTAAAATGTTTCTCTTGTTTCCCTTACTGGGCCTTCTGCTCACCCTTTCTTTTGATGTATGTCCCCAGGTTATGAGATGAAGTAATGAACCTAGGATGAACTTAAGGAGAAGCCTTTCAAGTGTTTAAGAAGAATTTTCTATGTTGTTTTCATGTATTATGTTCCTTGTTTCCAAGACACTAAACCTTAACGATCCTCAGTTCTGTGTAATGAAATGAAAGTTATGTTATAAAAAGACGGGATGCTATACTCATCGTAGGCTTGAAATTAGCACTTCAAGCACAAGTGAATCACTTAAAGGTGAAAGGTGATTCAGACCTGGTAATCAAACAAGTCAATGGGGATTATGCCATCAGAAAAGAAGAACTAATCCCTTTGTATGATTATGTCAGAGAGTTAATGGCAGAATTCCCTTTGGAACTGACATTTTCTTATGTCCCAAGATCAAAAAATGCTCAAGTTGATGCATTGGCTAATATAGCCACAACTCTAGCAGATGAAAATCGGGATGAGACAATCATCAGTATTTCCCACCGTCGTGCAATTTAACCTTATGTTCAAATCAGAATAGATGAAATTAATGAAATTTGTCTCATTCCTGAACCGTATGGTCATACTACAGGATGGATGTCACCTATCAGGGAATACCTTCAAAATGGAACACTTCCACCTGATAGAGCTGAGAAAGAACAAATCCGGTGACGTGTGGTCAATTTTACTCTTTATGATAGCCCAGATCACCTAGAGAAAATTCTCTACATGCGTGGTTTTGATGGAGTTCTCTTCAGATGCATTGATGGTGAAGAGACAATGGATGTCATAAAAGAAGTGCATGTAGGAGTCTGTGGTGCCCACCAGTCTGGACATAGACTGTCTGATCAGATTCGAAGGCTTGGATACTTTTGGCCTTCAATGATACGAGATTGTGTCGATTTCACAAAGAAGTGCCATTCATGCCAAGTACATGCCAACTTCATTCATCAACCTCCAGAGTTTCTTAATATAGCTAAATACTCATGGCCATTTTCCACATGGGGAATGGATGTGGTGGGACCTTATCCTTCAGCTACGGCCAAGCAGTTTAAGTACATTCTTACTGCTAATGACTTCTTTTCCAAATGGGCAGAGGCAATAACTCTCAAGGAAGTCAGTTCTAAATGTATTGTTAGCTTCATCAAGTCTAACATCATTACCAGATTTGGTGTCCCTCATACCATATTGACGAACAATGGAACCAATTTCTGTTCATCTGAGGTGAAGAAGTTGTATCAAGAATACAACATCAAATCCAACCATTCATCTCGGTATCATGCAGCAGCCAACGGCCAGATAGAAGCCTTTAACAAGACTCTTTCAAATATACTGCAAAAGATGGTGGATAAAGATAAGAGGTCATGGCCTGATAAACTCTTTCATGCTTTATGGGATTATCGGACTACCACCAGTACTGCAACTCAGTCAACTCCATATTCATTGGTATATGGAACGGAAGCCGTATTCCCATTGAAGTTCAACTACCCTCACTCATAGTTGCCATTTGTGATCAATCATCTACAGATAAACAATCTCAAAAGTGATTGAATGAATTGGAACGGTTAGATGAGAAAAGATTGTGCACTTTGCACCACTTGGAAGTCTACCAGAATCGAATAACATGAGCTTTTAACAAAAAAATTCATCTTCATTCATTCACTCAGGGAGAATTGGTATTAGTTCTAAGAACTCCAATGATACCAGGAAAGAAACCTCCCAAACTTGAGCCAAAATGGGAAGGACCTTATTCAATACATAGGGTCTACTCCAATGGAGCTTATTCATTAATCTCGATGGATGGAGAACTCATCACTACTCCAACCAATGCCAGATTTTTGAAGAGGTATTTTGTATAAACTTCAAAGTACGTACTTTATCCCTGCAACATGACACTAAACTATGCAGCACCAGTTCTTCCTTGCTATATGACGTTAAACTATACAGAAATGGTCCAATATGACCTTAAACTGCAACTTCGTCCCACACGACGTTAAACTGTGAAAAAGTTCCCTAAATGGTCCAGTATGACCTTAAACTGCAACTAGGTCCTGTATGACCTTAAACTACACCAATTGTCCAGTATGAATTTAAACTACATCATCAACGGTCCATTCATATTACCCTAAACTATTTTCAAGTCCCTTACGTCCAGCAAGACGTTAAACTGTGACGTCCTAACTACATGACGCTAAACTGTATAAAAGTCCCTTATGTCCGGAAAGACATTAAACTACATAATCATCAAAGGTCCTGTATGACCTTAAACTACACTTTTGTCCAGCATGACATTAAACTGCACCATCCATGGTCCATGCATATGACCTTAAACTATTCGCACTTTCGTTCAACATGATGCTAAACTGTGGAAAAAATCCCCAATGCATCCAACATGACGATAAATGGTGTACTCTTTTGTCCTCACTGCAAGACATTAAACTACACAGTCCCCCTTTCGTCCAACATGACGTTAAACTCTATTGTCCCCATCATCCTGACTACATGATGCTAAACTGTACAGAAAGTCCTTGATATGTCCTACATGACATTAAACTGTACTCTGTCCCTGCTACATGACACTAAACTGTGCAGCACCAATAGTCCTAACTACAAGACTCTAAACTACATAGTCCCTTTATATGTACTACATGACATTAAAATATGCATCGTTAAGGTTGTTGTTACCTCTTATTTCTCACACCGAGTATGACTCACGTGATCTTAGAGCGAACCTCAACCATAACACTCTCTTTGGGCCGCTAACCATGTGTAAGTCCCAACAACATTTTTTTAGGTCGTCGTCCCCAAGAACAACTTGATCATTAATTCTAATTAAACTACACGGACTTTGATCCTTGCCTTCCAGGCTGGGTATGTAGGAAACCTCCCAAGGTTCAGGCCCAAAACCAATCTCTTCACATCGGTTCACCTCCATCTCATACGGTGTTGATTCGTGAAACCACCCCGAGAATCAATATCTTTACATTGGTTCACTTTCGTCCTTGTTATACGACGTTAAACTATAAAACACTTTTTTCTAGTATGAAAATAAACAACAATATTCTTTGATACCCTCACCTGAGAGGGAACCAATATTTACATTGATTTTTCAATCATGTTTCATTTCAAAGACTACGTGCATACATGGCAACGCCCAAACCTTTTATCTTGGGTTAAACCATCATTGTACTAAATTCCCATTTCATCCTTCATATGTACGAACCAAATTTGTACAAAGGGTATTTCTAGAACTACGTGGGCTTGATTCCCATCCTTATGGGATACGTAGGAACATTCGAGTGTCCCTCGAATCTATCCCCAAGTCTTTGGGTCTAACCCCAAATTCCACTTTCAGTCCCTTGGCTAAAAAATCCCCATGAAAACACACACTGTGTATTTCTTACAATGGTCCAAGCTCTATGACCCTAAACTAAGATCTCTAATCATTTTTGTCCCACACGACGTTAAACTGTAGTTTAAGAACTACGTATGGCTTGATTCTCATCCTTATGGGATATGCAGTAAAGTCCAACATTTCAATTCAGGACCCTGCCACAACATGATTATGGTTAGCATTGATCTGTGTATCTCTGTATACATTGAACAATATCCATCATTATGTGTCATAATCCTAACCTTAAATATCTTCAGATCCTCATAACCCTATTCATGACTTCTAGTCACAAAAATGTCAAACTTCTGAGAGTTCTTTTGCCTGACTATGCAGCACGTGCACATAGGCGGCCTTGCATAAACAGTCTACATAACAGACTTGTTAGCCAAAAGATACTATTATTTGACTATGCAGCCAATTCCCTTAGGTGGCCCTGTATAATTAAACCCCCTAACGGGTTTGTTAAATAATGGTAACTTCATTCTTGGGAAGAATTCCTCTTTTGTCCTTATTTGTCTTAAATGACAGTATGTAGGGATCTGCAAAAATAGCCATCCTTAACATATTTGTCCCATATCCTTTTCATGATCTGAAAGTATTCAAGTCTATGGTTTATATTCTCCTTCCCTACGTTTGGGTTAGACCTTCGTAGGAGTGATATTCATCCAGTTCTTTGATAATCTTGTTTGGAAATATCTTCTCCATATTCAAATACCTCTTTCCATACAGCAAACTCTATAATTTGGAATATTTGAATCTCCATAAACTTTCACTGGATTTTAGCACTAGGAAAGTAAATTTCTGAGAGTTCTTCTGCCTGACTATGCAGCACGTGCCCATAGGAGGCCTTGCATAAACAGTCTACATAACAGACTTGTTAGCCAAAAGATACTATTTTATTTAACTATGCAGCCAATGCCCTTAGGTGGCCCTGCATAATTCGACCCCCTAACTGGTTTGTTAAATAATGGTAACTTCATTCTTGGAAACTACTTCTTCTAATGCCTATTTAGCTCTTTTTCATGTCATTTCTCAGATTCAAATATTCGTAAGTCATAGCTTCCATATTTTCCCTCATACTTGAGTATGGTACTATGTTTTCAGATGAGTTGTCAAGGAATTGAGTCAATTCTAATCCATTTTAGTCAAAGCTATTTTCGACCATAAACATTAGCCTTTTTATGTCCGACGTGCATGACTTTAAACTGCCCACAAAATACAAGGGAACTCTGAATAAAAGTCAAGTTCCCAGCTCACTAAACATACATTTTGTATGATTTAGGTAACATTGAGTAATTAAACGGTTTGAAGTTTGTAGGGTTATTTACATTAATCATAGTAAAAATCAAACCATGCTTACTAGGCCCATTGGCTTAGGTAAGATCTAAAGCATGTAGCAAAAGAGAATGCAAGTACAAATGAGTGAAGGTGAAAGTGTTTTTCATTGATGCACAAGAGTTAGAAGGACATCCACAGACTGGAGTCTCTTCTCTTTTTCAAGAATTACAAGAGGATTTTTACATAAGTCTTCATTTGATTTACGGAATCCCGAGATTCATAAGCAACCACCTGGAATTCATTCATTCAACTGGATACAATAAGAGATGCAGTGATACCAGCTCTTCTTGGAACAGTTGCAAAAGAATGTTCTTGAGTGCAGTTTGAGAAAATTTTCTGCTGATCAAACAGTGACTCTGTTTTTGTCCAAGAGACTTGGAAGATGGATACATAGATTTGAGAATGGAGCATTGGAAGTAAAGAGCCATTTGGAGAGAGTAATCTTTTCAGATATTGCTCTAATTCCATGTTTTTCTTCTCTCCACCAATCGGCAGCGGAAAACATTTCATCCCATGGGTTTTCCATTTTCATATCTGCAAGGAAATGGCATGGATGGAGAATTTCAAAGTTCACACCATTGTTGTTGCTCTTAATGCACAACATAACCGAAATAGAGGAGTAGCAGTGCAGCTGCATTTCAGGTGTATAGTTCTTTGCATTTGGAACATTGACTCCTTGCAGATGACCATGACCATACAGGGATATGTATATTCTCTGTGGGAAATTAAGATGATATTTCTTCAAGTACTCATCCAAATCTGGGAAAGTGCTGTCGCAGATATCATAGTAATCATGGACAACAATGTTCATTATGTCATCAATCCACTTGCTAGCCAGTTCATCATCCGTTCCAATTCTCCTAAGAGACATTAAATCTGCATAAAAGTTGAATAAACTAACTCTTAAATGGGTTTTTTTCTTCATAAAATTTATGAAAGAATTCAGAAAAATGGAAAAGGCATTAAGGTGCACAAGTCAAAAAATTGGCACGTAAGTCTGGATGTGCCGCGCAAATATTTGGCACGCAGGTATCACCGCGCAAGTCAAGTTACCTTGACAGCAGCGCGCCATCAAGGAAACACCGGAAAACAGAGCAACCTGCGCGGTTAAGGTGACCTGTGTGGCGAGAGCTCGAAGGTTTGAAGTCCTGAAATCCGGATGCTTTGGACGGAAGGGAGGCCTTCTATTTATAGACGCGGCCCAAACCCTGCGCGCTGTATCCCGGGTGACTAAAGGCCGTACCCTTGTGCACCGGATTCTGCGCGCCCGAAGCTCATTTGCGCGCCCAAACCTGCGCGCCGCCTTTCCATTTGTTTTCTTCTTTTCCTTAGAGTCAAATCCACATTTATTTTGGATCCAACTCTGAGGGGGGAATTTTGTTGACACTCCTTTTCATCACATTGTCTAAAAGAATGGAAAGAGAAATGACTTAGCACAAATTGATTCATCCTTTGAAGAAAACATCAAAAATCGACAAAGGCATGAACAAGGGATCAAGAGCACATGTGCCGTGCAAGTTATATCACTGTCGCGCAAGTCTACTTGCGCGACGCATGATGGTCACGTAAGTCACTTGAGCGACCTAAGTGACAACCGCCTGGGGTATTCTCTTGCCCATAAATAGACCATGTGGGCCCCCCATTCAGGAAGATTTTTTCCAGAAACTCAGATTTGATCTCCCGGCGCCCTAGTCTCTTCTCAAAGCTTCCAAAACACTTCTAAGGTAATTTCTTACCTAGAACGGAAGATCTAAATAGAGGGAGGAAGTCCTAAGTGTTGAAACTCATCAACACTTGCGCGCCTGAGTGGCCAGTCCTTAAGGGAAAAGGCCACACTTGCGCGCCGCCTTACTCCTTCAAATAGAACTTGCGCGCCCCTCTTCTGGAAGAACCTCAAGAGGATTCTAAAGGCTTTAATCAAGAGTCGCTCAAGTATTACCCTTCTGGTTAGCCGTTGCGCAAGTACCCCATATGTCGTGCAGGCATACCTGCACGACCATGACTTGCGCGCCCACGCAGTACCTGCGCGCCTGCCAGGACTTGCACTCCCCTGCCCTTTTGGGTGCCCTTCTTGTCCATTTCACCCCTCTTAAGCCATTCCATCTTTCCTATTCAAGATTAAGTCTTCAAGACACTCTTCAAAGCCATTTATGGCATGATTTCTTTATTTGACTTCCTTATCTGAAAGGAATTCTGTGGAAAATCTCTCAAAACCTAGTGATTTACACATCTTTATGTCACTAAAGATTGATATTTCATTCATTCAACCTCATCCTTTAAGATGAGAGATCCCCTAACCTGGGCCTCCTTTTCAGGAGTAAGCCCCAGTCATAATTCTCTTAACCTGGGCCTCCTTTTCAGGAATAATCCCCAATCCCACAATTTGGGCATCCTCTTCAGGAGTAAGCCCCAAATCCCTTAATTTTTCAAGTCTCTTAACCTGGGCCTCCTTTTCAAGAGTAAGCCCCAGTCATAATTCTCTTAACCAGTCCTAATTTACCTTTGATTTGGGATTCCTTTTCAGGAGTAAAACCCAAATCATAAGTCCTCTCATAATTTGGGCCTCCTTTTCAGGAGTAAGCCCCAAGTTAGAGTATTCAAAATCTCCATAAAGCACATATAACTTTATGGACCCTGCTCCTGGATTTCTTCCCTAGAGTAAATCCTAACCTTTCATTTATCTGGGCAGTCATACATACATAAGCCCCACATTATTTCTTATGATTACATCTTTCATGGAACAATTGTCTAATATTTTACCAATACCTCTTGTTTCTCACACCGAGCATGACTCACGTGATCTTAGAGTGTAAAAGTAATTATGACATCCTTATTTGTGCCATCAATTGTAAAAATCATACTACCTTACTCGAACTACATGGGTTCTGATTCCTTTTCTAAACAAAGGATACGTAGGTAGCCCGTCTGCGGGTTCGATCCCAACTTTGAAATAATCCATGTCCTTCTGAATGACAATAAACTTCAAGTGCCCCACTGAGTGGCTTTAAAACCAGCATGGTCATCATAATGACCAAGAGACTTCTATATAAATGTGTCAAAGGGTACCATTGAACAAGAATCTCTAATAAATACAGATGATTCTCTATCGATGAAGAACCTCGAATACATATAAAAGATTCTCTAAATTTCCTATATATCGATCATTGATTGTCAAATCTAAAGGAAAAATCATTTTATACTTGGTAATGTAATAAGGATTCACGAACATAACTTAAATCTATAAAGAGAGTCCCGGAGTAGACAATAATTCCCCTAAAAAAGGTGTGATGAGTCCGACCTCCCATCCTCTCAACCAATGCAAATTCCTAAGCCTCATCAGTCCACAAACTAATGAGCACCTACCTTTGGAAAGTAGGTATGAATGGATGTGGAATCATTGGATGTTTCCGGTTCTACGAACAAACCCGTTAAAAACTGATTAGAATGTTTGAACCTCCCATCAAAGGAGATCATCCCCGAAATCCGAGAGAAACAATATTAGAAAACAATTATTAATTATGTGATTCAAACTACAAATAAGTAAATTAAACATAAATATGAAAGAATCCACTACTTCTATGGAAGTCAAGTCTTCATGCTATTTGTGTATATTATCCAATCAGGTATGCTTCCCATTCATTTATAAACAAATATATATCATCTTGTGAATATGAATCTTATCAATGGTCATGGTAGTACTAAAAAATATAAATAAACAAAGGATTAATAAACATTTTAAAAGAAATAGTAGTTATATTCTAATATACCTCTTCATGGATGCTATTTTTTTGATGAAATATGATCTCTTTCATAAATTTACAAACATAATAACCAAATTCTTTTTTGTTTATTTGTTTCGTACACTGTAGAAACAATGACAAAAATAAGTAATTTTTTTATATATGTTTGGATAGTGAAATCTTATTATATATACCCTGATATTTATCTAGTCGTAGTAATTTTGATGTTCCTTGTCCTTTTCCCCTAGCCTCATTCCATAATGTAGACAATATTGATGCACCACCCTATCAGAAAATAATCCTCATTAACAGACAATATTAATTATATAACTAGATGTTTAGTTCTAAAATGTTGGATGTAGTGTATTAAAAATTGGAAAATGACATCATGTGTGGTTGGTTTATTGGATATCCATGCTTTGAATCTAGGAAATAAATATTTAGAGTATCCAAATTGACCACATTAAGCATCCAATGCTACCTAAAAACACAAAAAAGGAACAAGTAATGAAATAAATTAAAATATATTTAATATGATTAAATTGTAGAGTTTTACCTTTGTATAGTTGGTATTAATAAAAATATTTCATCCATATTTTTTCTATTAAACTATTTGAGAATTCCTTCCACTATTTCACCCACTTTCTTGGAATCTATTTATCTTTGTTCCGTAGAGGTGATGTGAGGACTAACGAGTCCAAATTTTTGTTCATGGGTAAATCCCATCAATTGTTTATCATATATATGCCTGTGAAAAATATGAAATTTATTCAGTCATAATTAACATAGTATATCATATGTTGGAAAATCAAATCATGAAAACATACCTCATGTATACATTTATAACTGATCCACCTAGACAATCATACTTGAGGATTTCACTTACACTGTCAAAAATAATTAATTATGGATCTTCCCCTTCTTACATATTTTCTTAAAAATAAATTGTGTGAGTACCACTGTCTTTCAACTTTGTATCCACATGAGCTTAGAATGATAATAAATATGGATATATAATGGTAAGGGTTAAGGTACTTTCGATAGATTTTTTAGATCTATTAGTTGATCCTTGATATGTTTTTGAGTCATTCTTTCATTTCAACCATTCCATTTGTACTTCTGTAATAATATTCATCGGTTAAAACATTTTTTCATTAAATGTTAAAGGTTTAGATTCAAAAATAAATTGGTAATGAATACCTCCAAGTTGATATGTTTTTTTACAAGATGTGATGGACATGCGATGAATGTTCCAATATCTATTTATACATTAAGAATATATTAATCATCAATTGGAATAGGTAGCTCAGTGCTTGGATCATGGGATACATTAATCAAAACTTTGAAATGTCCTTTTGTAAGTGGTATGTTTTGTATCATGTTGTTCTGGATATTGAACATTGTATCCCTCACTACTAGGCGATGGGTGGGTGTTGATAGATATAAATCACAATCATTTCCACCCTATATAATATCAGTACATTAAAGGTATTGGTGTCTCTCTGATTAAAAATTCATAGAAACAATTATTAGAACATTGCTTACCTCAGCTAAGACAGGTTTTGAGGGGAATGGCTTACCTCAATGCTCGTGGGGGGGGGGTCTTCACACTCTGGTTTTTCTTGATTTGCTTCTTCTCTTTACCCCCAGAAATGTTTTTTTCATCTCTCTCTACCATTTCATTGGTTCTTCAAGGATATATACTCTTTATCTCATCTTTTTCATTTCTTCACTTTGATTCTTCTCTTGTTTTTTCTTCTCAAAATATGTTTGGGGGTGTCACCCAAAAACCCGCACCTCTGATGTGGCCATATTTTCCTAGATGCTTCAAGGCCACCGAAAGTATATCTATATCTGATGTGGGTGTTGTTTATTCTTATGAAAATGTTAGATATAAAATATAGTAAAATAACTTATCCTTGTTCTGTAATAACGATTTAAATCTTAACAAATATTTATTATGTCATACTTACACATTTTTCCCACACTTTTTGTGTGTTTTTATCTATTAGTATCCCATATTTACTTACAAGAACCTCCTTCAACAGCACATGGCATGAGATGGAAGTGACTTTGGATTTGGATTCATCAATTTTCATATAAATATAGGAACATAGTTATTATGTATTTATGCCACATAAAAGTATTATGGTAGATTTAAAATACGTACCAATTTTTTAAGTGATGTGTATCCCATCCTTGCTTTATGGTAGGGGTATGCTAGTTTTTTTACTCGTTCGTTATTTTTAGCACTCAATTGTTGTCTCATAAATAAAAAACTATCAATGAAAGTGATGACTACATGTATCATCAAACAACATATTAGCAAACACAATGTACCTGTAAATACTACTCCGCACGATGGCTAGTAAATGCATCTCATGCTCCTTGGGTTATTAGGTGTGTATAAAGAAGAGGTGGGTGCAATTTTATTTTCCCTTTAGCATATTTAAGATGATATATCATTAAAATTATGTGAATACCAATGAAAATACTTCCATTAAACTTCAATACATAGTCTTTGTGTTATTAATCTACTATAAATGCACTCTATAAGGGTTGATAAAGAGTAAGTCAATGTTTCATTATTTTATTTTTTTAGTAAATTAAATAAATGATATCATAACTTCACTATAATATCTCCACACATCAGTGTCTTAAGATTGATGACAACATGGTGCCACGACAGTATATCAATTGACCCATGTTTATGATTGAATATTCTAATATAATTACTGAACATGTCCTTGTTGGGTTTAACATGTTGACCCTTCTTATTTCATATGACATCGTATTTTATGCCTTTCACTTTTTCCTTAAGGATTTTTTCTAACACCATCAAACTATGTCACTCATGTTTATTATGCACTGATAATGTTTTGCTACCTACCATTTTTTTAGTTTCAACATCATCAATTTGTTCCTCTATAGCACTAGCATCGGCATGTGCAGATGATGGTTGTACCTATGAACTAGGAGAAATAGTAGGTTGAGAAACATATTGTTCCTCCACACTACGAGCAGAAACTGGTTGAGAGACCTGTTGTACCTCAAGATTGAAACCATCATCACATACAGAAGTCATTATCTATATAAGTGGTTTAAAATTTAATTTATATTACATAAAATCAGTAGTTAACAGATAATAACATAATGTAACACAATTTATATTATAATAAAAATATAACTTGGTTATTAAACTCTGTTTTTTAAATGATGAAGGGATTTGACCCCTCTATCGACAATCCAAATCCCTTCATTGTGGTCTCCTCTAACATACAAAACACCATCTACATTGGGACCACTACGAACTGAATGTGACTTACCAATGAAAGGGTCATCCTCCATTGAATTTTCATCTGAACCTTCAGTGGTTTTGGCTGATAACAGAACAATTGATCACTTTCAGTTTGCAGGACCCAGAACATAAAATACTTGTACTTCCTGTGATTCCATTATAAATGTTTCAACTTTGTACCCTTCCTTACTGAAATCAACTTTCATGAATCCTAATTCATCTATTTCAACAACAATCCTGTTATAAACCCACATTCAATGAAAAATTAGCAATTATAATTTCATATAATCCATCTCCCATATTTGTTTGATGATGACAAGGTATGACATATTCACATAAATTGGATTTCTATCCTTAGCACTGGAAACATGCATCACTTCATCCATAAGTGTAACTCCACTATTCTTCATGGTACTATCTTCATCATATTCATTAGTATCATAAGTATAACCATTAATTACATAATCTTTGCAAGATAATACATACACACTTTCTCTTCTGGAAAGAAATAAAAGTTGTTCTAAAATTGAGTCCATATTTTCATATGAATTCTTAAATATATGGTCCCTAAATCATCCTATAAACTGTTGATTATATCTATTTGATTGATGGATTCAAATGCTTAATAATTTCTTTGTGTGTTTTAATATATGGGTCAAAGTTGAAACTGTCTTGCAAAATGTAAAGGTGGGATAGCTATTAATCTATAATATTAATTGTGAAAACCTCTCTTCCAAAAGACCCTTCACCCACAATCCTCCCAGTGTCTTGAGATTCCCTTAGACCAATTATTTCAGCACCAGACAGGTATTTGGTACATAATTCGACGGCTTCCTCAATAATATATCACTCTACAATACAACCCTCTGGACGACATTGATTTTTAACATACCCTTTCAAAATATTCATATACCATTAAAAGGGTTACATGCATCTATATTGTATAAGACCACATAGTCGAATCTCTCTCACCAAGTGAACCATCAAATGAGCCATCATATCAAATAATGTCAACAGGAAGAACATTTCCAATTCATATAATATGATGGAAATTTCTCTTTCCATGGTTGGAAATTTTGCTGGGTCTATAACTTTACTGTATATATATTTGAAGAAGAAAGAGAGCTTCAATAGCGTATGATGTGAATTCTTGAAAAAAATGAAACCTAAACCTATAAGAAGTAGATATTTCATCAAAACATGACAATCATATGATTTCAAACCCTTAAACATTAAATCACTCATTTAAACAATGTTCTTTATATTTGATAAATACCCCTATGGAACCATTAAATCATTCTAGAAGTTGAAAATTGATATCTCCCCTTCTTAGAAAGAGTGTAAGAAGAAGGAGGAAGAAATATTCATTTTTCACCCTTCACTGGTGCCAACTCTTCTCGTATTCCCATGTCAACCATGTCCAACCTAGCCTTAATACCATCCTTTTTATTCAGGTGCCATTATGAAACATGCCAATGAAACTATCACATATATTTTTTTCAACATGCATAACATCAAGAAAAGGATTGACGTACAAAAATTTCCAGTATGGTAATTAAAAAAAACTGATCTCTTTTTCCAACCAGTTTTTGTAAGGGTTTTCGAAAAAGGTTTACCAAATATAGTGTCCACATATTTCAATTTCTCAAACAATTGATCATATATTACTGGAGATGATATAGTACATTCTTCTGAACATCTATCGAATGATATTCTCCATGATCGATACTTATGCTGTTGGGGTAGAAATCTATGATGTACTAGAAACATGGTTTTTTATGAATGTTTCAACCTAATTGACTATGTACCTTGTTTGTAAATGGGACACCCTTGAGTTCCTTTAATGTTATATCATGACAATTTTCCATATGCAAGGATTTAATTTATTATCCTGTACAACATGGCTCTCAAAGTGAAATCTTCATTTTTATAAGCATCATACAACATAACTCCTGAAACACACAATAATTTCAAATCCTCGATCAATGGATCCAAATAAGCATCAATATCATTACCTAGTTATTTTTTTCATTATATAAGCATACGTAACAAGATCTATTTTCATTTCATGCATAACCATGGTGGTAAGTTATAATTTACCAACATAACTAGCCATGTACTATGAGTTCTACTTTGAAAACCCAAAGGATTCACCCCATGTGTAGATAACGCAAGATGAATCTTTCTCAGCTTGTTTCCAAATTCAGGATACTCATGATCAATTCTATTCCACTAAGGAGATTCCATCAGGTGATATAGTTTCCCATCATTATTTCTTCTATCTGTGTGCCATGTCAATTTCCCTACAGTCTCCTCACTTACATATAGGCACCTAAACCCTAGAATGATTGGAAAGTACCACACAAATTTTGTAGGACCAGATTCATCATTCTTGTATCAGGAAGCACTAAACTTTGGGCATTATATAATTGATTTGTGGTCATTGAGAAACAATATACATTCATTTAGGTATGGATGTGTTCTTTCATTGATCATACCCATCATGTATAGCATTAATTTGGCATTGTATGTTCTGCTCGGGAGATCATTATCTTCTAGGAGCATGTCATTCAGGAGAGCATGCAGTTCTGTAAAACTGGTGTGACTCCATATATTGCCTACTTTCAAATTATATAGCTTTAGTATGGATGAAAATGCTGTATATTTAGTGCGAACAGCATATAATGGTGTCTTTTAACAACTCTTTAACTTATAAAACAATTTTGGGCAATCACAAATTTCATCTTAAATTGTCCTTTTCATTTCCTCGATACAATCTTCATCACCATTCACTTCTGTAATCACATCATTGATACGACATTATTCATTGTTCACACTTGTAATCATATAAAATGATCCATAAAACGCAATTCTATCCTAGCCACTACATACATTCTCTTTTTCCATATGTTTATTCCAAAATTTATAACATTGATATATTTTGTGACAGATCAAGTATTCTTCAAACTCCTCTAGACTAATTTTTCTTGAATAACAATAGCATAAACACAAACATAGGATTTTAGAAGGGTTATATGCATGATCTTTTGAAAACATGATGAACTATTTCACACCATCTTCATAATATTTTGTCAAAATATTATAATCCATCCCTTATTTATTCATATACATCCTATTTGATTAAGTAATATTAATATTTAACAAAATAAATACACAAAACATTGATATAATGTAATGGTTTTTCTAATTCTATTAAAATATACACTTAAAAGATTATATAAAAACTAATGTTAAAATTTCCTTTGAAAACTATTTATAAAATCCAACTTGATATCCCATTAAAAAAACAACCATTTACACAAATTATTCTTTAAAACAACACAGCCTTTTTATAATAAATCAATAAATTCCAAAAACTTTTTTACAAAACCACAATTCCTTTTTTAAATCATTCAAGGAAACTTCATGACCCGACAATATTAATCATTTAAAATGAGCGAAAAACCTCTAAGAAACATTTCAAAGAACTATAATAATTTTAAAATATCCACTTAGGAATTTTCATAAATACATAAATCCCAAGAAAGGAACTTTATAAAATATATATATAAAACCCCTCGATTAATCAAAAATCAATTAGTGATATATGATTCTATTAAATTATTCCAAAGGTTGGTGTAATGATAATAATTTCCATAAGCATTTGATATTGTTATCCCAACCATTGGATATCCCTTATCTATATTTCCATTGTCTAGCTATATTAATTATCCTTAACCACAACACCAGAGTCTTAACGGATATGTTCTATAGTCAGTGACCACACTTGCAACCATGAAACACTCGCATTCCAGTTTACTACAAACATTTAATTATCCAAATGATCCCTGGCTCACACCAAATAAATTGGTTTTACACCCAAAGAACAATTTATATGTCTCTCAAATAAAATAATATTGGTTCCTTTATTTTATAAATACACCTAGTAAAATATGTAAGTAAGAACCCATTACATAATAAAAAATTTCTCAAGTTTCATTCCTTTCACAAAAAGAATTTCCCTATACCACTCATCACTAGAATAAACTATGTTGATTTCCTGATCAATTTAAGTACATCATGTATAGAGTCAAAATAAGAAAAGATCTATGGTACTAAACTAATAGATGGTATGATTTTCCATAGCCTATGTTCTGACATATTCAAAAAGACTTTATAAATGACATTACAAAGACTATTCATTCTAAAATCCTTAACTGAACTCATATCAGTAACCTCTAGAATCAAAGTGATGAGAGTATCATTATAAGTATCAAGATAATTCTTACCTCTCCAAAACTCATTCATGGGGCTACCAACATCAAGTCCCAAAATAGTCTAGAACATTTTAAATAAAAATTCATAAATAAAATCTATGTTTCATACCCTTGATGGATTCATCAACCTAAATTCCACAACCACTTCATAACATTGAATAACAATAGTTATTAATTCATTCAAATAATTTGTTAAAGATATAATAAAAAAATAATTTATATATTTAGATTTAAAATTATGTTGAGAATAAAATATTAGTTGATAATCACTTGAATAATATCATTTTTCCCTTTGAGGGGATTAAACATAGTGTGCTTGCAGGTGGAAAGATTCTATACATGTGTTGTTATGGTTATTTGACTAGGGTGTCTAGAAAGTGTCTCATGTAGCTTCAGATAGGTAGGGCAGACAAAAGATATGTTTCGCTTATAACTCAATTTATCGACAAATAAAAATATCAATGTATTCCCCTATGAAGTAGGATTTTTATCAAAACAACAAAAATTTCATTTGGTGTGCTTATTTCATTTATGTCATGTTTTTATTCATTATTAGTCATTTTCCTCTGGGGGGGGGGTATTTTAAAAACAATGAGATTACTGGAACTAGAAGGAAGAGATCTGATGTAGTGACTTAGTTATAGCTTTACTTCTATGTTATGGTATATGAGGTTTGGGGATTTGTTTATAAATAATAATGCATATACCCCTAAACAATATTACTATAGGTCTTCATAGTTCATATAACTATAAAACATTGCTTTTAATCCAATTTGATAGGATGATCAATAACCAATTCAATTTCTATTTGGTTCAAAACCCTAGAACTTCATAAATCTAAAATAATAAAATCTCAAGTCCTATCCTTGAGAATTTTATAAAATCATAGGAAGAAAAAATATCTTATACAATAGATTATCTTAGATCATATTATCAAAATAATCAAATTCCTTATCCCTAATAATTATTTGAATATGATGTTTGAATGAAACTATTCCTATATCCAGTACTCTTTGATCATGATACAATAAGAAAAAAATATACTATAGTGGTTAATTTAGATCTTCTATAATGAAAAATGACATGAATTGAAGCTCTACGATCACAAAGGAAAAATAAAGTGAAAATATCTCAAGTCAATAAGGCATTGAACAAATCTTGAAAGTCAACATATTAACCTAATCCAATGTATAGTCCTTGAATCCCCAGTCTCTAAAATGATTCAAGCATATGGAAAAAGACCTTTTTTAAAATCATGATCACATAAAAACTATATCATAACATGCTTCACATTACATTCACAATTCAAAGATGCATTTAAGGTACACAACAAGGATTTAAACCAACATATAATTCATTTAGTGGCCAAACAAGGACAACCAATGGCCACAATTTTCAGTGGGGATTTTAGCCCATACAATTCACAATATCACCCTCAATATCAAACTGTAATAACATGAAAAAAAACTTACAAGGGAGGTGTAGTTCAGTGTGTTGAGGAGATGCATTTGCAGCTGATGAGAGGTCTGCAGTGGAGGATTCCTCTGGTGGAGGAGTGGCGCATGATGGAGGAGAGGCGTGCAGTGGAGGAGAGGCGCACGACGGAGGAGTCCTCCTGTAGAGTAGAGGTGCATAACAGAGGAGAGGCGCATGGAGGAGGAGAGGCGCACAACGGAGGAGAGGCGCGAGGAAGAGGAGAGGTGCGTAGCAAACTTGGGTTCATGGTAGATGGATTTGTGGTGCCGGAGGAGTCGGTGGGAGAGGAGGAGGATGAGGAGGAGGAGGAGGAGGAGGAGGCGGCATCAGGGATCACCTTCTGCAAGAGCTTGAGGGGTTCGAGGAAGGAAGAGAAATTTAGGGTTTCTTTATAAAACCTGATAAAGCTTTTATCAGCACTAGATAAAATGCGCTGATAAAGGTATGTTTATCAGCGCTAAAATAGAAAGCGCTGGTATAACATACATTTATCATTGCTTTTTTAACACTGATAAAGACACCTTTTTAGTGCGTTTTTAGCAGTGATAAATATTTAATGTTAATAATTTATTTATATTAATATATATATTTATAAAATTATATAATTGATATATATATATATATAATGTTTTAGTTATTTAAATATACCTACATTTATTTAGAATTATATTTATAAATATTTGTATATAAATAAATATAATTTATATATTTATTATAATTTTTAATTATTTAAATATACATATATTTATTTAGGAATTCTAGTTATAAATATTTGTATTAATTTATAAATATTTATATATATTAATAAAAATATTTATTTAATTGTATTATAACTTTATAAGTAGTATAATAAATATAAATATAAACATATATATATATATATATTAATTTTGTAATTATTTACATATATATATATATTTATAATTATAATTATAACTATAAACAAATATATTTATAAATATTTATATATAATTATATATATATATATATATATATGTTTATAAAATTATAATATATGTATTTATTATAATTTTATAATTATTTAAATAAATATATATATATAGTTTTAATTATAATTAAAAATAAATATATTTAAAAAATATTTATATATAATTAAATTTTAATAATTATAAATATAATAAATATATTTATCATTTAAATATATTTAATATTATTTTATAAGTATTTTTTAGAACATAATATAGTATATACGAGTAACATGAATTAATCATATACATATATACATAATAAAAATGAGTCATAAATGGACAACATGAATAATTAGAAATGTGTAATCTATAAATGAACATTAATGATGATACATAACATATTTGCACGCGTGATCAATATATTTATTGACCAATTTCATTGGAAACACATATATATTTAATAATTATAATATAAATATATTTATTTAAAAATTATTTATATATATTAATTATAAATAAAAAAATTTATTAAATATATTAAATATAATAAATATAATGAACCTAATAAATATAATAAATATAAATCGAATAAATCTATACTAAATCCAATAAATCTAACAAACCTAATAAATATATTTATCATTTAATGAAATTTATTATAATCTTATAATTATTTAAATATACATATTTATATAATTATAATATTAGACATACTTTTTAAAAAAACTTATATATATTTTTGAATTATTAAAAAAAATATATTAATTATAAACAAGCATTTTTATTTAATGTATACAACTAAACATTAGTTTGGAATATAAATAAAATGATTTTATATAAATTATTATTAAAAACTTTTATCAGCACTAAACATATCACTGATAAATGTATCCTTTATCAGTGATAAGAAAAACGCTGATAAAGGTGTACCCTTTATCAGTGCTATTCTTAGCGCAAATAAATGATATGTTTATCTGTGCTTTTAGCTAGCACTGATAAAGCCCTCTCTATTAACACGTTATTCTTAGTGCTGATAAAAAAGGCACTTCCCTTACCTCGTTTTTTGGTAGTAGAAGTATCACCTTCAATTTTTTTTCAGAACCGGGTTTCATTTGATCTGAAGGGAAGCTTTTAAAAAATCTAATTCTTCACAATGATTTCTTATTAGTTTATCCCCTCATTCTTTTTTGTTGAGTTATAAAACATGGTCAAGGGGTTTGGGGATTGTTCCATTAAATCATGGAGGAATCATCTAGATATCATGGTACATTTTCACATATTAGCTAAAAGAGGTCTTGAGAGGATAATCACACTATGTTTTGTGCAAAGTTAAAAGGGTACATTTTCATATGATTTTTTATATTTTTTTAAACTGGATTAATTGGTCCTTGAATTGTTGCCTTATGTTTTGGATTTCTAATCGATTAAGTATGGGTGCATGTCAGTATTAGACCACACCCCATTTCTTAAGGTTTCAACTAGTGGAGGTTGTAGAGTTATTTTTTTATCATTATTACTAATTGAATTTAAATTTAAATTTAATTAGAAATTATTAAGAGGAATTTAATAATTATTTATAAAATTGTTTATAATTGATTATTGGATGTCTTAGATTGAGATGGGTTCTTGGAAATTCATGTAATGCTTGGAAAATCCTATGTATTTGTTTACAGGCTATGAATTAAAGGAAATTAATTTATAAATAAGGTAGTAGGTCCCTTGAATATGCCCATTATAGTAAATGTACTTTTATTTAAATATATGGCGTTTGATATGTGGTATTACCATGATGGAAGATTGAACTATTTAAATTAAATAAATGGTTTTATTAAAATTAAATGATTACAAATGAACTAAACAAAGTGACAAGGGCCATGATGGATCCTTTTTCATTGGATGGATTCCTCGACCACTAATTACCAAGGATATGATTATGATTATATAACTTTTATTAGTTAGACCCTGATGGGTGAGACATCATAATAGTTAAATGATCTTAGTAATTTTAACAAACCTAGATAGGTTCCCTTAGACCCCTTGAGTAGGGATATGTGATGGGATGAGAACAAATGGTCTTAGTGATACTTATTGGGCCCTTGTGATTCCTTCGAGCCATTGGTGTAGTTGAGATGAGAGCAGGCCCCCAGAAAATGGACATCAGGTAGAAATATAATGGGTGAGACTTATGGATAGGATGGGTAAGTGGGTTAACCTAAGATGTCTTGGGACATGAGATGGGCTTTGTACCAATTTACTATAGTGATTCTATTGGGTCTTATCCTATTATGCTTGTGTGGTCATGATATAATTATGATAACGACAAGGGATGTTATTCCATATGAGTAATGGATTTTGTCTTGTTAGTTTGGAATGATATAGAGGGTCCATAAAGGGTGTTTGTGTATGATATGACCTAGAGAACCTCAAATGGATCATCAGTTATATATATGGACTCTATATAGGGTTAGTGCATTGGAGCTTTCATAAATGATTTTGGGTGTTAACTTAGAACCTAAATTGATAACGTGAGCTTTTTATGGATATAATTATAATGACTAGACATGAAATTTAGATTTTGACCCTGATTATACAAGAAGGGTTGGGAAAGTGTCCAACCCATGTTATTTGTACTATTCTTATTATCATGAAATTACATTGGGTGGATACAAGCCCATGGATGTATGATGATGGATGTCATGGATTTCCTCCCTAGGATCTGATGGTGCTTAATGATGATGGATGCCTAAGATTACATCCCTAGGATATGATGGTTCTTAATAAATTTTGTGTTCTATGGATTACATCCTTAGAATCCATTGATACATAGTTATTGGGGGATTCATGGGACCACCTCCTTAGAATCTAGTGGTCATGCCATATGATGCCTAGAGAGATTACTAGAGATTCCTTGGGTTTGGAAAGATTCTTGGTGATGATTTATCGTATTCTCAGGATTCCTAGGATCTAGATTTTATTTCTAGTACCATAATATTATTAGTGATACTTAGGATATGGCTTTGAGCCTGGGTAATATCATGGGATCCCTATAATCTATCTTTTATGTCAAGTACCATGAGATTCCAAGTGATATTTAGGATCTATCTGTTAGGCTAGGGAATATTATTGGATTCCTAGGATGCCTAGAATCTAGTAACCATACCTAATATGATGTTTTGTGAATACTAATATTCCTAAGATCTAGTTATTACATAGGTGATTATGTGATATGTATAAGACACCTAAGATCTGATGATGACTGGAGAAGATGATGTGAGAGATTCCTAGAATATCTAGAATCCAATATTGTACCATATATTGTATGAAATACCTAATATTACCAAGAATTTAGTTGTATACACAGTGGTTATGTGTTCACAAGATCATAGGGAAGGACTTATATCCTCCAATGGATAGGTGACATGATCATAGACACTTTGGCACTGCCCGAAGTAGGTATGACATATCTCCGGTGTCATGATAGAGCCCACATATCAATGATGTATATTGATTATTATTCTATAGTTACTTTTATTCTTTTTATATAATCATATCACATGTTATGACAATGATCCTATACCAGAGTAGTAAAGGCTCTTACATGGAATCTAGGAGGTCTTGGGATCAAACCTTGTTGGGTACATGTACTATTACAGTACCATGTATGTAGTGGTAAAAATGATGACATAGGAAGGTGGTAACACAAGAATGATTCATGATTGGTGATGCGAATAGGATGATTCAGGCATGAATTTTCACTGGGATTTCATACCATGTTATGGGCTTCACATCCACTAGGCCTATGGGCCTTGTAATAAATAAATGAGGCTTGGTGGGTGGGCTATCCCATTGGGGGGGCTATGGTCTACTACTCGGTCCTATGTGTGTGGTGTGTTTTTTTGCGTTTGAATGTAATTTTACCCCCAAGAACCTAATATATATATATATATCACAAGTGAAAACATGACATTTACTAGTTATATTGGGGACTATGTTGTTGGTTCCCTACTGAGTTATACTCACACGCTACTCAGACAACCATAACACTTTGGTACTCTAGTAACCTTCACTTGTTCTTGGGGTCAGTTAGGGTAGGGTCCTAGGGTTACATGATTAATCTAGAGAATTTCAAGGAGATTTGGGGACTTTTATAGTGTACTTAATTTTATTTTTTAGATCATTTTAAGAATTTATTATTTTTTAGTACCTTGATTTTTGTTATAGATGATACATGGTTATTTCCAATATTTTATTTTTTACCCTGATATGAGGGTATAGTCTCCACATGATCACACCCTATACCCTTTTCACAATTCATAAGCCTCTATCATATATATAGGCACTCCTAAGGTCGTAGAAAACCTCTGATTTTATTTCTACTGAGAAAACTGAGTCGAGGGAGTTACACTTAGTATAAAATATATGATAGATTGGATGTAATGGATGTAAATTATATCATGATTTTATAATAAAGGCAATATATATTTATAATTCATTCATGTGTGCTATATTTTATGTTATATGAATGATATAATGATAATATACCCACAAGGTATGAATTTGATTTGTCCCAAATTGATGACCGTCATAGAGTATTATCGGTTGTGATGATATGTTAATATTAGTATGAGTAGAGGGATCCTGAGATAATAAGTGGAGACTTATTATTTGGACCATACTGAAAAATTAAATCTTAAGAAAAATCATAAAATCATCAATATACTTAGAGATTTATGCTAATTATGAATCCCATTTACTTGAGGTTCATGATATTCCTATCATGAGAACCTCCATACTTTGATACCTTTCTTACATAAGCCTTGAGGATTAACTAATCATGGAGTGGTTGGGTATGTTGCTGATCATGTAATCAGTTGGAGCTCAATCAAGATTGGATTTTTACACTCATATGAAGAGAAAATAAATTTGTCCCTTGATTGAATTAAAATGATTAAATCCATGGACAAGATAAATTAAGTGACATGTGATGTTATCAAATACTTAAATGTTGGTCCTGTGATGTTCTCATTTTCCAGATGTATGAAATTTGATGTCTTTATCAACATACTCAGTTTTTTCATAGAATCATGAATATATGAATTTTTATATACTATATTAGAATGTTCAATTTATAGTGTCCACTTGATTTCACAGAAAAAAAGATCATATAAGCGTATATGTTATGAATATGATATATATTGTGGTGGACATGTTAATATGGATATATGAGATTTTTTTATCGATATAACACCACACCCTCTATATCTTAAGTATAAAAAATGATTTTATAGTGGCCAATCTTTTCTTATATCTATAAAATTATGATTTCTTTTTTCTTTTCAATGAAACAATTTTCAACAAGGTTACATAGTTATTCCTTAGTATAAGGATTAAATTTTGGACAAAGTGTTTATTCCAAACTAAAGATATTTTTATAAACCATATCCAAAAGGGTTTTGGATTAATTCACAAATATTTTTGAATTTATATATAATGTCCTTATTATATTTTAGTGTAAGTGTTATATTTTTGGAAATGGACAAAAATAAGGATATTGTGTTTTATGATATTCCTATTTCGTAGCTAGCGATATGGGCATGTAGATGCATCTATCATAGCCTTACATTGGTTTCCATCTAGTGCATTATGGTAATGTGATATATGATATCACATGAATACATTATACTATGTATTCATTATCATTTACCTTCAATTATTAAACAATGATATTGATTGATTTGTTTTTATACATGTGTAATACATTTGTTAACAAGTTCAATGAATATACAACTCCAACAAGTCATGTGTTATCATAATGCATGTTTGTTTCCATGAGATGATAGAAAATAATCAACCCTTTTATTTTAATGAAGAGATATTATATTATGGTTTAAGATCTACCTATTTGTCTGTATGTGATAGATCAAATCCATAGTATAATCTCACTTCCTCTTTTATCACCATTTGTCTTTTTAAAGAATGCGTTAGCACTCCTTTAGTGTTCATGGGTCTTCTCATTAAGAATGAGGATCCTAGGATTGTGTACCCACCATTTATGTGAGATACATTTGGTTATTTATTAGTGATCCTAATCAAGAAAAATCTATTGTGTTCTGTAGAGATGGAGCTTACAATGATGAAGGTACACCTATTTCCATGTTCTTCATTTTAACATGTTGGTTCTGTTCATGTTAGATCATGTTATTTCATGGGTTTTCTTACGCTACCAATATCATATGATGATCTAAATACACATCATATACATGGTATGAAAATTTATAAGAAGAAATTTATAAAATTTGAACAAATATTCATAATATATACAATTTATATACAAAAATATTTTAATAATAATTTCATAAATAAATCAAAAATTCTATTATTTAACACGATACATCAAAAATTTAGATAATAATAATAATAATAACTACTTTTTATACAATCTAAAGTCACACATATTCACTGTGGGACTTAAGGGGTTCAGATGGGAATGGTTTTTGATAAAAATAATTTTTAGTAGTTTTTATAAAGACTATGACTGGTCACCCTAACATGGTGAAATTATCTGAACTGTTTTGGATAATATATAACTAGAAGGGGATATGGAATAAGATATCATTATGGTTATATAGTCTCACTAAGAAACAATACGTATCAATATTCAATATGAAATAGTTAGATCTAATGGTGGTATTGAGAATGATGTGGTGACATACTAAGCATTTCATGATGAGGTTCAAAACAACACTGTGGTTTATAGTTATAACAACCACATCATTTTCTCTAAACCACATTATTTTCCCATTAAAAATTAATATACTATAACATTGTGATAAAACAACCACTTCATTTTAATGGAATACATTATAGACCAGGACATAGTGAAATAACCAGTATGAAGATTCTAGAAAAACACCAAAACTAATTAGCAATTTTAATTTTAATCCTATTGATTCATCACTAAGCTTAACTCTAATACCGCTTATAGGTTTTTTGGGATATATCAATTCCAATTGGAAATGGAATAAAACAAAAAACCCATACTAATATCAACTAATATTATAATTGATAAGATGAAATATTAAAACCCTAATAAAATCATGCCTCATTGTATATGTTTTTTATCTTCATTCATGGTGCTTCTGATCAATATCTCTTAGAAAAAACCAACTGGTTATTACCTTCGATGGTATCCACTAATATCAAAAATCATATTATTTTTTGGTAGGATATTTTCTCTATAATGTTGTTCCAGAACATCCTCCTTAACAATAAATAGAGTGAAGAGAAATAGAGAAGTTTTATCCAACAAAGAATAATCTCTAGTGTCTCGAATAAGGTCCATGAATCTTCATTTTATACACTTCTTTCGTTGATTTATGGAGTATATTGGAGTTATAATATTTCATATATTATAAAATTACCAAACCTTTTGGTTTCCACCATTGTAACTCTTTATTAAAACTACCTCATTTTTGTTTGATTATCAAACACCTTTAATAATCAATTACACATCCTCACATGATGTGTCAATGGTTGAATTAATATGATAATCACCTCATTTGAGTTGGTTGAATGAAATAAAATGTCATTACACAAGTGTTCCTTGACTTATTATAGAGGACTATGTAAAAACACCAACCATGACATCATGAATTTCAATAGGTCATGGTCTAAGATTTAGTGCACAATATTCAAATATATATATATATATAATGATTTTATATAAGTAATAATGTTTTTATGTACCATTTTATTATTATTATTATTAATGTTATTAGATATGTTATTTATATATATATTACTATAAATTTTTATATAAATAATAATTATATAAGTAATTATTATTATGTATATTATAAAATAATAATTATAAATATTATTACTATAACATTTTTATATAAATAATGACCCTTTTGTATTGTATTTTATTATTTATATATAATCATTTTTATATTAATAAAAAATTCTAATAACATTATTATATTAATATATATGAAATATTTATTATTATAACTTTTAATATTGATAATAATTATATAATAAAAACACCAGTGTTGTTATTATTGTAAAACAAGAATTTATGTGAGTGGTTTTATTAAAGTGAGGTTGGGATATACTCCATGGGATAAATCCATGTGATTTACTACTTTTCTAAAGTTGGATGTTATTATTATTATTATTATATATCCCTAAATCTTAGTGGAAATTAATATTATATAACCTTTCTCGCTGCTGTAGAAATTCCCTTTATCAGTGATCAAAATAGGAATTCTCAGCACTAAAAAAGCACTAACATGCAATTTGATGACAAAGCTGATAGCTTTTATCACTAATAAAAATGAACTGATAAAAATCTCATTTATCATCATTGATAAAGGGTGAATTTTTATCATGTTTTTATAATTGATAGATAGAGACTTTATCAGTGCTAAAAAGAGATCTTATAAAACCCTAACAATTACTGTATAGATGATATATATAGATATAACATATCTAAATAATCCCTAAAACATAAAAAAAATAAAGAATTAAATAATAAAAATAACATTTGAAGTACAAATATTACATCTTAAAAATAAAAAACACAGTTAAAATTTTAAAAATAAACACAATTAACCAAGTAAAAATATTACATTTCACCATATCAAACATAAAAAACAATTACATAACACCATCATTAAATTTAAATTTCACCATAATTAAGTTCAAATATTAAATTAAATAATTTAAATTACACACAATTGTATTGATTTAAAATTTTATTACAACAAAAAATAATTACAACCTACACACAAAAAAAAACTCTCAAAGTAGGCCTTTTAAAGGATAAACCGAACCTCGTACAAAAGTGTGTACCTATAATAAAAATAATATTTTTTTAGTAAGAGTACATAAAAAATCTAAAAAAATATAATTGTAATGTTATATAATCCATGATAATTTTCAAATGGAACTTTTGATCAAACAATACATTTGATTATACCGAGAAAATAGGGTATCATATTGGTGTGCAGTTGGTTCCTACATATAAAAATTGGCTCTATGATCATTTTCCTATGTTTTTGTTCCAATACAAGATTTTTTTTCTTATTTATGAAACCTACATAGGAGGTTTTTCATTTATTATTAAGTGTTAATAATATGAAATCATACTTTCCATCACATCAAGAAATCAGGGTATGTGATTGATATGTGGTTAATTCATTCTGATCACAAATTATTCAAGGATTGTTGTCCTAAGTTTCTATGTCAACCTAAACTTGTCTACTTTGTTTTGAGTCCTTGATGGGTGGTATATAAATTAAATAAAATTATAAAGATGAAATTTTACTTTGGATCATATTGAGTAATCTGATCATTAGATTGATGCTTGGATGATTCATATATATCATAAATTATTTAATGACCATTTTAATAATCATTCATGTCAATCCTAATTCATTTTCTTGTTTTCACCACTTGATGGGTGATATTTAATTTTAATAAAAATATAAATATGAAATGGTACTTTGGATCATATCAAGAAATCTAGGCATCAGATTGACACATGGTCAATTCCTATAAATTAGAAATGTCCTAAGGATAATTCCATTAAGTTTTTATAGAAATAAAAATTAATTTTCTTTAATTTGATCCCTTTTAGGTGATTATTTACTTTAATAATAATGTGAAGGTGAAACAACAATTTTGATCATGCTGAGAAATACAAGTATCATGTTATTATGCAGTCAATTACAATAGATCAAAAATGACAAAAATATCATTATCCTAAATTTTTTATCTAATATAATAATTTTTACTATATATAATACCAAAATAGGTGACTTGTCATTTATTAGTAAGTGTTAACAATATAAAATCATACTTTCCATCATACAAGAAAATTCGGGTATGTGGTTGATGTGTGGTTGATTTATACCAATTACAAATTATTTTTGGATTAGTATCTTAATTTTCTATGTAAAAAAACTCATCTTCTTGGTTTTTACCACTTTATGAGTGACATGTATTTTTTAAAAAAATTGAAAGGTAAAATTTTACTTTGTATCATACACAGAAATATGAATATCATATTGATTCTCAATTTATTCCTATAGATAAAAAATTGACCAAGTATAATTTAATAATTTTTCATGTCAATATGAATTTTTTCTTAGTTTTGACCCCTTAATGAGTGATATTTCATTATAATAAAAATAAAAAGGTGAAATGGTATTTTGATTATACATGTAAAATAAAGTGTTTAATTTATGCACTAACGATTCCTACAAAACAAAAATGTCCCAATGATTATTCTATGCAGTTTCCAAATTAATAAAAACTATTTTTTGGTTTTTACCCATTTTAAGATATTTATTACTTTAATAAAAATTTGAAGGTAAATTTAAAATTTTGATCATGCTGATAAATTCATGTATCCTGACTCAAAGATCATTCTTCATAACTTATTGTGTCAATCTGAGATTTTTTTCTCAGTTATGAACCCTAAATAGGTTATTTATCATTTTTTAATAATTATTAACAATAATAAATTATAGTTTCTATCATGCTAGTCAATCTAGGTATGTGATTGATTTCTTTTTGATTCCTACCAATAAAAAATTATTTAAGGATCATTTTTATAAATTTATATGTCAATAAAAACTCTTCTACTTGGTTTTCACCCCTTGACAGGTCATAAGACATCTTAATAAAAATACAAAGAATAAATTGTACTTAGGATCATACCAATTAATACAATCCTTGGGTTAATTATTTCTTAATTACAATATATTAGAAATGGTTAAAGGATCATTTTCTAATTTTTCATGTCAATTTTAGGTTATTCATATTGTTGACCCCTTGATTGGTGATACACAATTTTAATGAAAATAAAAAGTTGAAACTGTGTTTTGGATCTTATCGAGAAATATAAGAATTGGATTAACATGCTATCAATTACGACAAATCAAAGAGGTATTATGTATCATTATCTTAATGTTAAAAAGAAATATAAACTCATTTTTATCATTTTTACCACTTTTAGGTGATTTTTTGCTTTTAGAAAAATTTGAAGTAGAAATGAAACTTTCAATCATGTAGAGAAATTAGGGTATCTAATTGATGTGTGGTTGATTCCTAAAAATTAAAAATGACTTAATGATTATTTAAATAAGTTTTCAAGCCAATTGGATCATGTTTTCTTGGTTATAACGGCTACATGGGTGATTTTTCATTTATTAATAAATGTTCACAAATATTTGCATACTTTGTCTTATACCTAGAAATTCAGATATATAATTGATGTGTGAATGATTCTGTCACAACCTGTCCCAGTGGGGCCCACACCATGACTCCCCAAGCCCAGAAGAGCAACCTTTTGACAGATTCCAAGGTGGACCAGGATAGGACTGAGCTTTCTGAGTTCCCTATAGGCCGAGGTGTTACTTCAGATATGAGTAGCTATCCCAGTACCTCTTTGTGTTTACAAGTTGGACTTTACAGTTTTCATACTCTTTTTTTGGCGGGCTTGTATTCTGGCCCAGTTTACTTTTAGTACTTTATTTTTCGTCGTACTCTGTTGGTTGGGTTTAGTTGTATGAATGCATTTTTTTCCTTAGTGTTTTTTACATTTCATCATTTGTGGGCTTGGAGATGTGTGGGTGTGTACAGGTTCTTAGGAAATGCCTCCCATGTAGTATATGCCTTCTCGGTGCTAGTTACCAGCCCCATGCCTATTGGAGGTGGGCTTGGGGAGTCATGGCGCAGGCCCCACTGGGACGAGTCATGACAGAGTGGTATCAGAGGATCCCGAAAACACAAATCAAGTACACAAAGGAAAGGCACCATCATCTCGACACAATATATGTCTACTGAACATATAATAGGAAAAAGTTAATTTTCAGATGTTTTCAGTAAAATAAAAAAAATAAATGGAAATGTATATTTTATTTTATATGGAAACATCCATTGTAGTGCGGCGACGAGGCAGTTGTTTCTTTAATAAATGACACGTCATAATGTCTCAGAAACGGCATGCTAGACTCATTAATACTACAACATATTTTGAATTCCAAACACATTTCCATATTTATTGGGATAATCGAATGTTGCTCGTTGGAAAGGATTGAGAGGAAACATTGGAGATTTGGAGAAAACTCTCAGCGATGAATGACAACGAGGAGCATAGGATGAGCGTGCTCCATGAGTTCCAGAGACATAGACCCCTGAGGTTTTGATGCGAGCCCGACCCTCAGGAGGCTGAGGACTGGCTCGAGGCAGTGACCAGAGTTTTCTGTCTAGTGAGGATACTAGCAGACCAGATGGTGATCCTAGGGGCGAGCCTTTTTCTGGGTTTGGCGGGATGATAGTGGAGTCTTACCACCTAGATTCATGACTAAGAGACTCTTTCATTGACAGGGTTCAAGTGACTCTTCAGGGAGGAGTTCTCTTAGGTTACGCTAAGAATGGTACGCATCTAGAAGATTCTTCAGCTCCAGTAGGGTAGTATGACGATAGATAACTATTCATCGAGGTTCACCAACCTTGCTAGGTACTCGATTGATATGGTCAGGGATCAGTACTTCAGAGCTTGGACCTTCGAGCGAGGTCTACAAAGAGACATCCAAGCTAATGTCGTGCCTTTATGCATTCCAAATTTTTCTAGAGTGCTCGAGCAGGCTTTGGTGATCGAGAGCTTCTTGGAAGAGCAGAGACAGCCGACGACAGTTAGTAGTAGGCAGACAGGAGCGGAGACCTCAACAGTATGGAACTGATGTCATATGTAGGGATCAGGACTTGAGAGACGTCAGAGGAGGACCCAGGACAGGGGATCGACAGTCCAGGGTTCTCAAGCTAGATCAAGTCATCCTAGGGAGAAGCGGTGCTACACATGCGACGGTAGGGGACATCTCACTAGAGATTTTCTGACCCGTCGAGCTGCTGACAGAGAAGCGGTGGATGGACCACCGAGGCAGAGGTAGAGAATGGAGAAGAATGACCCGCCAGGCGGCGGATGTGGTAGAGGAGTAGGGATAGCTACAGGTGGTTGTGGACTCATCGATATACTTCCACCACCACCCCAGGAGGTCCGCACCAGGCTCAAGGAGTTGGGGGACAGGGATGGGGATAGCTGCATGCAGTCAAGGCGTACGACCCAGGGGCACCAGGGATGATACGAGGTACGATCTATGTCTTCTATACCTTAGCTTCCATAATTATAGACATAGGTTCCAGTAATTACATCATTTCCATGTGTCTTGTGCGAAACCGTGAGATTCTGGTAGAACCGTTGACTCGATCCTTATGCTTGGAGACACCATTAGGAGGAGATTCGATGATCACACACCTTTTCAGACAGTGTGATCTTTCCCTTGGAGGCAAGAGTTTTGGTTGGAACCTCTTTGTGGTATCATTGAGGCCTTACCATATCATTATTGTTATGGATTGGTTATCTTAAGTCCATGCCCAGATTGACTCTTTTAGGTGAAGAGTGCGATGTGTCCGTCATGATGGAACGGGGTTTTCCTTTGTCAGAGAAATAGAGACCCAAGCATCAAATAATGGGCTCAGGCATAGAAGGGTGCAACCGATCACTCATGAGATGTCTAGAATTACCCATAGAGAAGTAGATGTTGTGAGATCTCAGTTCCCAATAGTAGTGGTGGAGTATGAGGAAGTCTTTTCCGAAGATGTTCCAGGATTACCTCCCCGCGGGTAAATTGAATTCTACATAAACTTACACCCTGGGACGACACTGATTTCCTCACCAGCATATTATATGACCCCGTAGTGCTTCAAATTCTGAGGGTGTAGTTGGAGGATTTGTAGAGCAAGGGTTTCATAAGACCTAGTGTTTCACCCTGGGAGGCCCCAAACTTGTTTTTAAGAAGGTAGATGGGAGTTTGAGGTTTTGCATGGATTATCGGCGCCTGAACCAGGAGACGGTGAAGAATAAGTATCCACTACCGAGAATCGACTACCTCTTCGATCAGCTGAGAGTGGCATGGTGGTTCTCAAAGATTTACCTTCGATCAGGTTTTCACCAGTTACGAGTACGAGATGGGGATATACTGAAGATGAATTTCAGATGTCATTACGGTCACTATGAATACTTGGAGATGCCTTTAGAAGTGACAAACGCCCCCGAAGTGTTCATGGGACTGATAAAACGGATCTTCCAGCCATACCTGGACTAGTTCATGGTGGTCTTCATCAACAATATCCTTGTGTACTCAGCGTCAGAGGAGGAGCACGCGAGACACCTGAGGATATTCCTAGACATACTCCGAGAGCAGCAGATTTTTGGGAAGCTCTCAAAGTGCCAGTTCTAGATTCAGGAGGTCCAATTTATGGGACACGTCATCTCAGCAGATGGACTAGCTGTGGACCCAGCCAAGGTGGATGCAATGTTATCATGGGAGCCACCTCAGAGTGTGACGGAGGTGCGAAGCTTCCTTGGGTTGGAATGATATTACTAGAGATTCATCCCTGATTTCTCCGGAATAGCAGCACCGATGATGACCTTGACCAATAAGGGGAAACCCTTCATGTGGAAAGAGAAGTGCCAGCAGGATTTCGAGCAGTTGAGACAGAGTTTGATGGGCACCCCAATCTTGAGATTTCCGGAGGAGGGTGTCGAGTACATAGTTTTCTATGACACATCAGGGACCGAGATTGGCTATGTCCCGATGAAAAGCCAGGCAATGATTGATTATATTTTGCGCCATCTTAGGCCACATGAGTAGAACTAAGTGACCCATGATCTCGAGTTGGCTGTGGTAGTCTTCTCATTAAATATTTGGCGACACTACCTTATGGGAAAGTGGTTTATCATATACTCTGACCACAAGAGCCTCAAGTACATGTTTTTGCAGAAGGATCTGAATTTGGGGCAGAGGCATTGGCTAGATTTATTCTAGGACTATGATTTCGAGATCATCTATACTCCTGGGAAGGGGAACAAGGTGGTAGATGCTCTTATCAGAAGGTCGATCTCACAGCTGTTGAGTGAGGCAACAGAGTAGTTAGCCTCATTGCAGTTATCCTTCATGGACTGAGAGGATACAACTTATCTATAGTCGATGGTTATTTCCCCTCCACTCTTACAGTGGGTTAGGGAGGCACAACTAGGAGATATCGACTGTGAGGCTTTACGTGCTTAGTTATCCACAGGTCATGTTCCTGATGGATATTCACAAGGTGGGGAGCATATAGTTCTTTTCATAGGACACACTATTGTACTGTTAGTGTTACAGGAGGATTTCCTGAGGGAGTTTCATACATTTCCCTTGGAAGTACATTCTGTAGTGGCAAAGATGTACCAGGATCATCGACGACAATTATGGTGGTCAGGCCTGAAGAAGTCAGTAGCAGAGTTCATTTCTCGATGCCTCACATGCCAGAAGGTGAAGGCTGAGCACCAGGTTCTAGTGGGATTAGCTCACCCCTGTAAGTTCTAGAGTAGAAGTGGGATGTAATATCAATGGACTTCGTGATAGGCTTACCACGGACGTCCAAGGGGCATGGTTTCATCTGGGTGATCATTGAACGACTCACCAAGTTGGACCACTTCTTAGCTATCATGGAGTAGAGTTCCGTAGAGAGCTTGGGACGCCTTTATGTGCAGAAGATAGTTTAGCTTCTTGGCATCCCCTCGATGATAGTCTCAGACTGAGACGTCCACTTTACATCCTGGTTGTGGAAGGGATTGCAGGAGGCCTATGGGACTCAGCTATGCTTGAGCATGAAATTCCATCCCCAGACCCATGGCCAGACAGATAGGACCATATAGGTCCGGTAGGATATGTTGCGGGCCTGTATATTAGACTTTGGTCGCAGTTGGGAGGACCACCTACCACTGGTAGAGTTTGCGTATAATAAAAGCTACCAATCTACCATTGGTATGGAACTCTTTGAGGCTTTGTTTGGGAGACCCTGCCGATCATTTCTTAGCTGGACCGACCCCAGAGAGTCAGTACTCATGGGTCTAGAGTTGGTGTGAGCTACCACCGAGAAAGTGCAGATCATTCAGGAGTGGATGAAGACTGCACAAAGCCAGTAGAAGTCTTATGCTAATAGACTATAGAGACCCATGGAGTTTGAGGAGGTAGACCACGTTTTTCTTTGGGTCTCACCTCATCGAGGGTTACATAGATTTGGCCGAGGCTACAAGTTATCTCTGAGGTTCATCAGACCTTTTCAAATACTGCACAGAGTTGTTGAGGTGGCATACCTCCCGGCTCTACCACCATAGTTGCATCGGGTACATGATGTCTTCCACATGTCGTAGCTGAGGAGGTACGTGCATGACCCCTCGCACGTCATCGACTAGGGAGAGCTGGACATCAACGATGGAGTGACCTTTATTGAGTACCCAGTGGAGATCAAGGATCGGAAAGAGAAGATCCTTTTTGGCCGATCGATTCCCTTGGTGCACGTTCGTTGGCAGTATGAGAATCTTCAAGAGAGCACATGGGAGCAGGAGGCTCAAATCCATGCCTAGTACCCACATCTTTTTGAGTAGTCTCTGTTTTGGATTTTTGGGGATGCAAAGACACAAGGTGGGGAGAATGTAGTGTCTCGAATTTTTTCATGTATTATTTTTTAAATATTATATGGAATTATTACAAGATCAGGCGCAAAGACGGAAAATCTTTCTGAGGCCCGATGATCCCGGAATGGTGGTTTAAACTTTTTTTTAAGTTAAGTGAGTAGGCACTTGTCCACGACTGTGGTATTTTACAAATGAATTCCCGGATTAAAAATATGAGGGCACCGTTGCATCCAGGACGATGACTTTACCTAAGAATAAGTCTAATCTTGACCAGCGCAGGTGAAGGGAAAAAGTTAATATTTGGACGTTTTTAGTAAATTAAAAATAAAATAAATGGAAACATTTATTTTATTTTATACGGAAGCATCCACTGCAGCGCTGTGATGGGGTAACTATTTCTTTAATAAATGCCAAGTCATAATGACTTAGAAACGGAAAGCTAGAATCATTAATACCACAACATATTTTGAATGCCAAAAAATTTTCCCTTTTTATTGGGATAATCCGATGTTTCTCCTTGGAAAGGATTTAGAGGAAACTCTAGAGAATCTGTGGAACTTTGGAGGAAACTATCAGCGACGAATGAAGATGAATCAAAGTTGAGAATTGATGGTCCAACGAAGTTGAAGGATCTCAGTGAAAATGACGGCATGACCCCCCCTTCATCAGCAATTGAACTCTTCGTGAGGTAAGTGTTTTTTTATTTAAATTCTTTTCCCTGCTTTTGGTTTAAATGAAGAACGTGGATCAACCACGAATAATTTGATCCGCTGATTCATACGTTCTTGTGGGAGGGTTTTATTGCGATGATTCAGGGAATTGATCCATGTTTAATTGTTGTTGTTTTATTATGCTCCATTTAATCCTACTAACGGGAGAATATCAAATCCACGGATAATGATGGCGGAGGTTCGTTCCTCAATTTTCTTATTGGATTTTCCTCCCCCGTTTTCTTTCGCGCATTCTTTTTGTTCTTCCTGGGGTGACGAACGAAGGATCGTTAAACATTTGTTTTGCAGCAAAATGATCCCAAATTGAATATTCGACACCACAACGACCATACAGAGGTGTGACGATGATAGAGGATGATGAATCGCACTGGATCGGGAAGGGATGTTCTTTGAGCGTTCTTCACGCGGGTGGATCATTGCACATTTCTAGAGCATATAGGAGGTATGAAAAAAATGGAATTGGCTTAATGGTGTCAAGTAAATAAAAACTTGGGAGTTTCATAGAGATCAGACGGCCGGATCAGTGGTTGGGGTAGCATGGGAGGTGCACCGGCGAGGAGCATCATTTCTGGAAAATTCTGGGATACACGACATGTACTTATGAAGAACACGCCGTGTAGTACCGGCTATGGCAGTTAGGGTTTCAGGGGCTAGAGAGGAATCAAAGAGTAAGTGACCCTAGTCACATGACATGTTGGACTTTCCCCGAAGCTCGACGTGTATTTTTGAAGGTACACGGACATGGGATGGAATACACGGATTCAGAAAACACGGCGTGTACTCACTATAGATCATGACAGAGGCAGCTATGTGGGAGCTTGGTTTGTATCTAAGGGATACAAAGACACAAGATAAAGTACACAACATGTACTCCATCACACGTCCAGGAGAGGCCAGTAACGTGGGAAACCTTGTATGCCGATTACACGGGTTGGAGTTCACGGGTTGAGGACCGTGTATGGGCACACGACCTGCATACACGGAGCCGACCCCAATCACTCGGACATGGAATGTACACCATACTACACAGAGTGTACTCACTTTTCTACATAACCAGCCTTACAACACAAGCCATTGTACATGGGTAGTAGCCGGGGTCAGACAACACAACATGTAACTTTTCTACACGCCATGTACCTTTTGGAAAATGTCATGGTACTCTTGTTCATCTTACCTTGGACATATTTTTGTTGTGTTAGTGACCCTTATTCTTGTTCCCTTGAAGGTCAGGAATTGTTTCCTTCTATAGAAGTGTGATCCCTTCAGCATGACTTTCTGTGATAGAGTCAGCATCCCTCCGAGAGGCCCAGAGTGATATCCTCTATCTATTCCTGACCCTATGTAGAGTCAGGCATTGACATGACCAACTATACTGGGCGTTGATCCTCTACCTAGCTAGTGAATCACCTAGATGGTGAATCTAGATGATTCGCAGTATCCGCCATGGCCCTGCCAGTGATCCTCATCTGTGTGTCGTGATCTTTCCCACTCATGAGTGTTTCTCCTATAATGAGTGCGTCTATCTATCGTGATCATTCCACTCAAGAGTGTGTCTCCCATAATGAGTGTAACTACCTCTCGTGACATTTCCCGAAGAACTGTACTTCTCGAATGGATGTCATCAGAGATACCATACTCGTGGAGTGTGTTCTCCCAAAAGAAGTACTTCATGGAAATTTTCAAACTGAATCCCTAGCGGGGGTATGCGGTTGTGTGACTTGTCTCTAGACTACGAGTCTAAGTTTTGAGTATATCTGGATTGTGATCTCCTATTATATATTAAGTAGACATATATTGTGTTGAGATGACAGTGCCTTTCCTTTGTGTACTTGCTTTGTGTTTTCAGGGTCCTCTACTGAGTATTGTTATACTCACCCCTACACAGGCTTTTCCCGCACGTGTCATGTCTTGTGCAGAAAAGAAACCTTTTGACAGAGTCCATGGAAGACTAGGATAGGACCGAGCTTTTTTATTTCCCTATAGGATGAGGTGTTCCTTCAGCTACGAAAAGAAGTCCCAGTACCTCTTTGTGTTTACAGGTTGGACTTTGTAGTTTTTAGACTCTTGTTTTTGGTGGTCTTGTATTCTGGCCCATTTTACTTTCAGTACTTTATTTTCCATTGTATTATATTGGTTGGGTTTAGTTATATGCATTCATTTTTTTCCTTAGTGGTTTTTACATTTCAGCATTTGTGGGATTGGAGATTTGTGGGTGTGTACAGGTTCTTAGGCAATGCCTCCCATGTAGAATATACCTACTCGGTGCTAGTCACCAGCCCCTAGCCTATTAGAGGTGGGCTTGGGGAGTCATGGCATGGGCCCCACTAGGACGGGTCATGACAGATTCATACCAATCAAAAATTCTTCAAGGATCATTTTACCATGTTTCTATATCAATCCAAACTCATCTTGTAGGGTTTTACCCCTTGATGAGTGATATTTCATATTAACAACAATAAAAAGATGAAATTATACTTTGGATTATACTGGGCAATCTAAACATCAAATTAATTCTCAATTGATTATTATAGATAAAAAATGATTGAAGGATAATTTTACTAAATTTTAATGTTAGTATGATTTTGTTTTCCTAGTTTTGACCCCTTATTAAGTGATATGGCATTTTAATAAAAATATAATCATGAAATGGTATTTTTGGTCATATCGAGCAATCTGAACAGAGAACTAATGCGTGGTCAATTCCTATAAATCAAATATTTTCCATGGATCATTATCCTAATTTACTATAGAAATGAGAACTCATTTTCTCATTTTTGACCCATTTTAGTTGATTTTTCGACTTTAGTAACAATGTAAAGGTAAAAGAGAACATTTTCATACTAATTAGTTCAGGTATCAATTTAATGTGTTTTTGATTCCTATTGATCAAAAATGACTCTAAGATCATTAAGCTATATTTTTTATGTCAATATGAGCTAATTTGATCAATTTTAACCCTTTAATTGGTTATTTTTCATATCTTATTAAATTTCAACAATATAAAATCATTCTTTCCCTTATACTAAGAAATACAGAAATAATTTTGATGGAGAATTGTCTCCTACATATCACAAATGATTTGAGGATCATTATCCTAATTTTTCACATCAACCTGAACCTATCTAGTCAGTTTTGACCCCTTGATGAGTGATATTCCATTTTAATAGAAATATAAAGGTAATATGTTACTTTGGATTAGAAATAAATCACTTTTCATCTTACTAATAAACCAACTCATCATGATTTATATGAAATAAAAACATAATTAAAAACACGATACAAATCACATCTTCATGATTTTTCTAATAGTCTAATACCATGTATAATGCCCCCCCAAATTTCAAAAAAAATATTCTACTTTTGAAGAATACATAGAATTCCAAGAATCTTGGTAATATTGAAAAAAATATGGACAAGAAAATGATTAATAAATAATTTAATTGAAATTTTAATTACCATCAGAAATTCCTATTTTGGTATAATAACTTTTTTATAGAATAAGATATCTTTTATGAATTTTACAATGTAATATCCATAATAATTTTCATTATTTTGTTTCAGTAATTACAAAATTATTAAGAAAAATAAGTATTTTTTATATATATTTAGATAGTAAAATATTATTATATAAACCCTAATATGTATCCATGTGAAGAAATCCATAGGATTCATGTGCTCAATCACTGTCCTCATACCATGATTTTGTCGATATTTTTTGATCACCCAATAAAAATAAAATTTCTGTTAAAACATAATATATAATATATAATTTGAAGTTTTCCTATAAAATACTAATTATATAGAATTAAAAATTCATAATGGACATCATATGTGGACGATTTTTTGGAATTTCATGCTTTGAATACTAAAAATAAACCTTTAAATCATTTAAATTTACTGAAATTAGAATCCAATGTTTTCTAAAAAATGAATAATTAACAAAATATAAAAAAATATTTTATATGATTAGATTATAGAGTTTTAATCCTTTAGTGTAAGAATTAAGAATTCCTCATCATATATTAATTTTTGTTCAACTATTATAGTTATTTTATCATTTTTTTCTATAATTTATTCTTTATATATTAAAACATTTACTATTGAAATGATAATAGGATCAATGAGTCCGAATTTTGATTCAAATGGTTTTCCCTTAATATAGTAGTGATATATATACCTGTAGAAAATATGTCTAGTTACTAAATATAATTAATATAACAGATCAATTATTGAAAAACAGTTAATGAACATTTACCTCATGCATACATTCAAAATTGAGACTCGTGGTCATTCATGCTTGATAATTTCATTTATATTATCAAGAGAAATCACATATTTAATGAAATATTCGTATATTTTTTCTCCAAATTCAATGTAGGCTATATTTTTATCTAGGAATATTTTATCCAAAAGAACTTGTAATGTTAATATATGCAGTAGTGGAATTTGTGGGGTAAATGTACTTTTGTAAGGACCTTTTGATTTTTTTAGTTGATCCACTAGATTGTTTTGATTATAAATTTTGCTTCCCCTTATCTTTACCTATCTCTAATAACAAACCTCATTTTAGACCTTTTCATTAATTTTTAAAGGTTTTTATTTGAAAAAAAATATCAAGGGAATACAACATCATATTCATGTATCTTTTTAACATTACATAGTAATTATATCTAAGTTATAATAGAATATTTAACTATGTTAATATCCAGATCGTGAAGGGTAACAGGTAGCTCCATGCTCAACCTGTGAGCTACTTTAATTCCAACTCTTATATAATATTTTGGGATCTATTTTATCATATGGAATATATATTTAGATATTGTACATTTTACCCCTTACAATAAGGTGATGTGTGGGTGATGATAGTTATAAATCATAGTCACTTTCACCCAATATAATTTTAGTATAAGAAAGTTATCTGTAGTTTTTTATTCACATTTTGAAAAAATATATTATGAAAATATTGATAACCTTTGGTAAAGAGGGTGGTCTATGGGAATTGATAACCTCAAATATAGTTAGCTGTCTCTTCATGTTGGGGTTTATGTTATATCGTTGGCTCTATTTGAACACTTTTCATATACCAGTCCATCAAACTGGACTTGATAATAATTTCTTTTAAAGAATCTATTTATACTCGCATGTCTTCCATTTACTCATTTACATACCCTTGTAAATTTTTTATCAAAATATGCTCATCATGACACTCTAAAAATATCACCTATAACATATATATATTGTTCTAGATGCTTCAAATATTCTAAAAGTAGTTATTATTCTAGTATATCTAGTGCCAATTCTTGTGTCTAAACCATATAAAATAATATAAACATTTATAGGTATTTTTATGTAATATTGTTATAAATCATAACAAATTACTATTATGTCATTATTATACATGATTCTCATACCGTTTGTGTATTTTCATTTATTAGATTTCCTTTTTTATTTACACAAACCTCCTTCCACAACACATAATGTTTTATGAAGGTTGATTTAGAATTTGATTCATCGATTTAGATATAAACAAAGGAAAATAATTATGTTTTTAGGTCATATCACATAAAATATTTAGTATATAAATACATACCATTTATTCAATTTAAGAATACCCCATCCATGATTTAAGTTAATTACATATTGGTTTTGATTCTATTTATTTTCATCAATACTTTGTTGTTTCATAAATTAATTTATTTAATCAATGTGAATAATACAAATAATGTCAAATAAAATATTCCCAATTAAAATGATTTGGAAATGACTAATCCTCATAGTTACCAATGCAATAATTACATGTTTCTTTTCTATTATGTTTCCCTACATATATGGTGAGTGGGGGTTTACATTACCCTTATTATCCCTAAACATATCTTCATCAAAGGTGTCTGAAAGGATATATAATCCTTTCTAGCAACCATCAATACAAATTTCTTATAATAATAATTTAAAATAAATACTCTATAAGGTATTATGAAAAATAATTTTTTTTAATTATATTATTTTTTATTAAAATAGAGAAATTATAACTTAATTTTACCCTAATGTATTCTCATTTGATTGTTTTCAATGCAGAAAATTACATTTTCCCATGTATCTATATCAATCAGTACAAGCATTCAGGTTATGAACCTAATGTAGAAAATTAAAATTGACTTGTTATCCTCAATATATTGTATATATTTATTTCACCCAACCTCAAATTCTATATCTTTCCTTCTTTCATTAATAAATTTTGTTAACACAGTGTTGTTATGTCACTATTTTTTTTCACCCTTATGTTGTTGAACCTGTAATAATTAATTAGTTTCCACATAACAGATGTGTTATTCCTATATATTGGTAACATAAATGTGTGGAGAATCCATTTTCTACATGATTAGTTTAAAATTTAATTTATCTTGTGTAAATATAGTTGTAAACAAAAAATATTATGAGGAAAAACATATTAAATTAATAAAAACATTAACCTGTTAATTAAAATTGTTTTATCAAATGTTGGTGGGATTTAAATCCTTTATCGAGTATCCAAATCCCATCCTTTTGATCCCATTTGTCATACAATACAACTTCTACATTGAGAGCACTATAAAATTATTGTTATTTATCAATGATAAGTTCATCCTCAATCGAATTTTAATTTTTCCCTATAATTTTTTAGACTCTAATAAACAATTTACAAATTTCTATTTGTAGGATCTAGGACATAAAATACTTGCACTGCCTGTGATTCCATTATAAATAGTTCTTCTGTGTACCCTTCCATTTTGAGATTCACCTTTACAAAACCCAATTCATCAACTTTAATTTTATTTTTTATTAGCAACCCATTTTCAATGAAAAAACACTTCGAATGTTTTATAATCCAACACATATATTTTTTCAATGATGTCAAAGTATGATATATTTTTATATATTGGATTTCTTTCCTAGGTACCAGATACATACATTTATTTCACCAAAAGCATAACTCCACTATTTTTCATTTTACCACCTTCATTGTGTTCCTTTATAAAGAACGTATAACCACTAATTAAATAATAATTGTAAGAAAATACATGAAAATTTGTTCTTATGTATAGCTATCAAAGTCATTTAAAAATTTAATTTATATTTTTAGATAAATCCTTCAAAATAGGATCTTGTTTCTATTCTATATATTTTTGATTTTGTGTATTTGATAACTAATTTTCATCCTTTCATGGATTCAAATTCCTGATATTAACTTTTTTGGTTTCAATATATGGATCAACCTCTAGACTATCATATAAAATGTAAAAGTGAGGTTTCTACTACTCTATAATAGTAACTATAACAACATAAATTTTAAAAATATATTTTCCCACATGGAATCCATTATGTTGAGATTTGGGGATACTAATTCTATCAACATCTTATAAGTATTCAATAAATAATTCAACACTTTCTTCAACAATATATTTCTCAATAATAAAACCTTATGTATGACTTTGATTCTTTATGTACCCTTTAAAAATCTTCATATATCGTTCAATGTGGTACTTCTATCAGTAATGTATAGGACCACATAGTTGAATCTCCCAAACCATGTGAACTATATGGTGGACCATTAGTATCAAATAATTATGGTGGTAAGAACAAATCCAATTCACATAATATGAATGAAATTTCATTATTCGTGGTAGGAAACTTCTTTAGGTCTATAGATTTACTTCATATGGATTTGAAAGGAAGAAAATCATGGTTAATGTGTGATATACATTTTTAGGTTGAATGAAATGTAAATCCACGTTCATTAAATCATTCATAAAAACATGAATATCTTGTGATTTTAGACCCTTTAAATTTAAATAAATTCACTAACATGATATTCTTAATATTTGATGAATCCCCATTTGTAACCTTTACACTAATAAAGAAGTTGAAAAAATTGAACTTTTTATTGCTTGGATAGAGTGTAAGTTGTTGGAGGAAAAAAAGGTTTGTATTTCACCCATCATTGGTGTCAACTCTTCCCTTATCCCAATGAAAATCATATCCAACCTGGCCAAAATGAAATATTTTTTTTGTCTTATGTATTTAGTAATGTAAAAATAAAACTATCATGTACATTTTTTATATGTGAATGACATCAAGATAATAAATTTTGTACAAATAATTTCAGTATTGTAAATCAAAAAAGGTGATCTATTTTTATAAATAGTTTTTAAAGGTTTTTTGAAAAATATTTAGTGAAAATAGTGAAAATATACTTTACTTTAATAAACTTTTGATCACCCATTATTAGAGATGGTGTTGTACCATGTTCTACATTCCCATAGAATTATGTCATCTAAGATCGGTATTTATGTCATCAAGGTAAAAAATTTTGATTTCATAAAAACAAATCCTTTGAGGAATGTAATAATTTAACCAAATGTATACCTTCTTCATATTTGGGACACTCATATATTTCTTTAATGTTATATCCCAAAAAATCTATAAGTAGGAAATTTTTCTGTCATTCTATATAATAGGGTCATCTGTGTGACCTCTTCACTTCTATGAGCATCATATAATGTAACACTTTTATTCAATTTCAATTTTATATCTTCAATCAATGGAGCCAAATAAATTTCAATATCATTTCTTGGTTATTTTAATCCAAATATAAGTAGAGGAAACATAATGTATGTGTACTTTAGGTATAACTATAATGGAAGGTTATTATTTTCCCATATAACTATCCTTGTACTGTGATTACTAATTTTTAAACCAATATTATTCATTCTATATATATATATATATCATAAGTTATAGGTTTCTAAACTTATTTCCAAATACTGTATACTTAGAATGAATTGTTTCCACGGAGGAGAGTTTGTTGGACGATAAAGTTTCCCATCTTGAATTCTTGTATCTATGGGCCACATAAATTTTCAAGTGGTGTCATCACTTACATATATTTTTCTAAACCTTTAAATTTTGGAAATTACCATAAAACATTTAAAGGACATAATTCATATTTCTTCTTTTAATATGCACCACACTTATGGAATTTTATAAGTGATTCATGGTCCTTAAAAAACAATATACATACTTTTAGACATCCATGCATCCTTTTAGAGATCATAACCATTAAATATAGAACTTTTTTTTAGATTTATATGTTCAAAAAGAAGATAATTTTATGTTTCTAGCATATTATTCTGGAGACCAAGTAGTTTTGTTAACCTGGTGTCTCTATATCTACTTCCAGATTTCAAATTATAGAGCTTCTGTACAACTGTAAATGTTATATATTTAGTACAATCAGCAAACGATGGCCAATTTTCATAGCTCTATAATTTTAGTTTCTTTAATATGGTATCCATCAATTTTTATACATTTAATTATATTAGATGATCCATAAATCAAATTTTTATCCCAATTAGTACTTATATTTATGTATTCCTCATGTTTAGTCTATCATTTATAGCTTTGATCTACTCTATAAAAAATAAAATTTTATTTTAACTCCTGTAGAAAAAATTGACTTGAATAACAATAATTTAAACATAAAAAAATGATTTTATAAGGTTCATATGCATGATTTGTTGTTGTAATGAACCATATCGTTATGAGTTTTGGAAGTTATGGTAAATTTTAAAGTTTTCTCTTAATAGGTTTTAAGGGCTAAAATGGTAAATTATAACATCATATGATCTCATAAATATTTTCTAACAACTATATTGGTTCATGGATAGGGAATTTACCCTAGGATATAAGTTTGTTGGAATTCTGAGCCATTCATATTTTCACAGAATATTTAATATTTAATTATTTAATTATTAAATGATTTTACATATTTGATTAGTGATATCTTTTATTTTGATCCTCGTTTTCAAATTCCAACTCTACTGTTGAGTCCAGAACATGGGGTTTTTCCAAAGTAGGGTATAAAAGTTCCCTGGACATCGAGGCCAGGATTAGGCCCCTTTTCCTTTCTCTTCCCTTATAATTTTTCTTTCTTTTTATTTTTCCAGTTTTTTCTCTCTTCCTCCCCCTTGTGTATTCCTTGGTATTCATCAAATGATGAGGTTACCCCCTTTTGTGCATGAATAAGAGAGGGAGATTGAGAGAGGATCACTACTAAGGAGCTCATCAACACCTAGATCAGAGTATAATGAGTGTATGGAACAGATCTTTTATCAAATAATTATAGATTTATGACACAAGGTAGGTTGTTTTTTATTTTTTCAAGATTTTATCCAAAAATTAGCCATTTTTTATTTTAAAATTATTATATTGGTTGTTGTGGACCCCTAAAGGTTAATTGATGGTTAATTTGGGGATAAACTGGGGTTTTAGGCCTATTACAAGGGTTTCAATTTAGAAAAACCTAATCCTGAATCATGTGTTCTTGAGTCACATGTCATGTGTTCTTCATTTTGGATGAAGGTTTAAAGATAAAGGTTACCCAATGATTGTGTTTGGGATAAACCGTGTTGTTAGACTTGAGGTTCGATTAGTCGTACATCTAGACATCCTATACAGGGTAACATGCCTCTATAGGTTAGAATATTGGATCTCGTGTATGGAACATGTCAAGAGGCCATGTGGGGTACTTGGATAGAGGCCATGTGGGGTACATGACCAAGTACCCAATATGAGATAGAGACCATGTAAGAGAGGTAGACATTTTTTACTTGGGAAGTACATTCTAGATTGGGTAGTGCTATATTACTAGGGTAGTTTTTCAAGGATTTATGCCATCTAAATGAAGTGCATATCATGTAATCTTTCTTTGGTTGTTTTTTCCCAGTTTTCCCATCCTTGATTTGGAATTAGGCTTATAGATAGTCAATTATTAGTTTTTTTTCACATGGATCATGTTGGTGGTATCCTTTCAGCTTTTGAGGCCTTTGGTGTGATTTATTGGATTGGTCAAGAATTGGTGGGAGGTTTTCTTCTAATTATTTGATTTAGAATCATACCATGGGTTGATATGTGAGATGTGAGTCCTAGTTAGGGTACTGAGATTTTTTGTAACTTTTCTTGTGGATTCCAAGGGGTTTTTTGGTATCTTTTAGAAATATACTAGAAGGAGGGATCAAGTAGCACCTAGGTTGACTTCATAAATGGTACTTGGATGTCAATACTAGTTTATTAAGGTTTGAGAGGGTTATATATTTAGTCTGATTGATTGAGGTTTAGACTCATTTGTTTTAGGATTGGATTTGTGGGATCCTTTGTGTTGGGCTGGTACAATGGGGTGTCAGGTATAGTAAGATACCATCGAGTGGGGGTTGATATGATTTTGAGGGACCCTTTAGGATGCCCTTATGGGTGGGATGTTGTTGATATTGTTTGAGGATTGAATCTGATATAGCCTTTATGGATATGGAGACACTATGGTGTGTCAAGAATAGATATGTGTCATTGATTTGAAAATTTAAGTGGGTTTAAGTGAGCATGGTGGATTCCATTATGGGAATGTTGTTGAACAGGGATAAGTTATGGGATATGGAGGGATTATTTAGAATATTTTCCTTATTATGGGCTTAAACCATGGTTTTTATATGATAGATGAACCCCATGGGGTGTCTTTTTTGTGAGGTGGTCTTTGGTATCGTTGAGGATACCCTTTTTGGGTTTGATGGTATATGTGGATCCTCTTATGGGTGAGATAGTGGTCGTGGATAGATTGGGTGTTGAGTCTTCAGTTAAGGACTCATGCCTTGGACATAGCCTATAGTTTGGGACGAAAGTTATCTAGGGAACCATGGGTGCCCCTCGTTTTGTTAACCCCAATGAGGGTTAGTTCTTGGTTTTAGTGTTGGTGACTTCAAGTGTCACCTTAGAACCTATATATTGGCAGTACGATCTTGTTGTAGTTTTGTTATTAATTTTGGGTTCAAACATTATCCGAACAATGGTTTTATGGTTGAGCCTAGGGATGTTGTGGTAGTTTATTACTCAAGTATTGGATGTGAGTGTAGAGAGTTGGAATGTTATCAGATTTGGCATTATCCTAGAGATTGATCTGATTATATCCTTTGTTGGATAGTGTTAGGAAGATGAAGGGAGACAATGGAATACTTTGATGAGTTCATCCATCCTAGTTAGGATTAAGATCTAGCTAGGGGTTTTGGTTTTTTGGTCCTATACATTTAGAAAGGGCCTAGGGTTTTTATTGATCCCCCTAATAATGATCTCACCCAGTTAGTTTTGTGGGGCTACCGGGTCATGGATAGGTTCTCTCTATGTGAGTTAGAGTTCCTGTTACCAAATAAAATCATTCTATTGGAGCCCTAGAGATTGGTTTTAGTGAATAATTGTTTCATAAATTTCTATAGTTATGACCTAGGGCTTAAATTCATGCATGTTCTTGTATAAGTAATTTGGAAGATTCCTTATTGATTTGGTGAATGCACATGATGTTACGTGGATGGGTGAGCCATGTGATATAAGTCCTCTGGCTTGGGCCGAAGCAAGGGTAGGTCTGTCTCAAGTGGAACAATAGATCCCAATAATTTTTTTTGTTTATTTGAATTTTGTAATATATTTTATTTATTTCATGCTAGTTGTAATGAGTATATCACATGTTCATGCACTTGTTATGATAGCAGATTATAAGCTCATCATTGGGGGTGTCCTACTAAGATTTTTTTCTCACCCTATCTGTTGGAACTCTGGTACACATGAGTACCCATATATCTTATATTATATGGATCTTATATTGTGTAGTATATGAGGTAGAGGGATATAATTCCTTGATCTTGAAAAATTTTGTGTGTGGGTATCATTTTCAGGATGGAGCTACTCAGCTATTATAGAGACTAGGTATGAGGTATGACTCATAGTTCTTAGGAGATCCCATTTATTCTCAGTTTATTAATGTTTTATATGTGATCATCTTGATCGGTGATTGGTTATTTTTTGTTTTAGCATGTTTTGTATTTTTATAATTGTATGTCACATATCATTTATTATTTCATATTATTGTTTTAGTTCATTTATTCATGTGTACTCTGATGTTTATAGTTGTGTATTTGTTTAGTTATTTTGCATTATTATTTCATTTTTACCAGAGGGTATGGGATCCCCAATGTATCTTCTTATAACCTAGCTTATATTTCAAAGCCTTTGGTGTACACGGTGAAACACTTTAGGCCTTGTGGGAAGTTGGATCAGGTGACGTGTCAATTCAACCCGGGTCGGTTCATTACAGTTACAAACTTGATGAACTCTTTAACCTCATCCTCATGATCATTTTTCATATGATTATAATCGATCAACTTTAAATTCAAATACATCTTATTTGGTTTAATAATATTCATATTTTACAAAAATAAATAAATAAATTAACCCAAGGTATGCATATAATGTATCATTTTTATATCCATAAATTATAAAAAGTATAACTTTAAAAAATAGAATTATAAATTATATTACATACATATAAAAATTGTATAAAAGAATAGATATAAACATATGTTTCATAATACAATTACAAATAAATACATATAATAAAGACTTTGTTTTAGAAATAATTAAGTCTTGTTTCTTGGTTCAAATTATTTTTCTAGTGTGAAGTAGGTAACTTCATGCACAATGTGGTGGTATAATGTGATAGTTTTTTACATGAAAATTTAAGGATTTAAATATAATATAAACCAATATTATGACACATAAAAAACATACATATAAAGACATATATATACAAATTACAAATAGTCGGGGAGGGTATTATAAATTATAAATAAAATCCAATAGTACCCACGATGTACTCAGAGAGACTCAACCCTGAGGCCTCCATGAGACCACACACACTACTAGAAAAGGGGGCATTGGAGCCCCCCAGACTCGGGCGACTGCCATTGGCGGTCGCTATAGCTCACCATTAGCGACCGCCAATGGCGGTCGCTAAGCTGCCTAAAAAATTTCGGGGGGTTTCTGCGCCCCCCCCCCCCCCCCCCCCCCCCGCGCCCTCTCCCTCGATCTCCCTTGCCCTAACCCTCCCTCGCCGCCCTCCCTCGCGCCGCCCTCCCCTCCCCTGCCGCCCGGCCTCCCCCGCCGCCCGGCCTCCCCCGCCGCCCGGCCTCCCCCGCCGCCCGGCCTCCCCCGCCGCCCGGCCTCCCCCGCCGCCTGCCATCCGGCCTCCGGCCGCCGCCCTCCGCCCTCGGGCCTCCGGCCGCCGCCCTCGGGCCTCCGGCCGCCGCCCTCCGGCCTCCGGCCGCCGCCCTCCGGCCTCTCGGCCCTCCCCCCCCCCCACCCCGGACGACACCCGCACCCCGGACAGCCCCCGGCGCGCACTCCGGACCGCCCCCCGCACCCCGGACGCCTCCCCGCACCTCGGACAGCACCCCCCCCCCCTGCGCACTCCGGACCGCCCCCCGCACCCCGGACAGCCCCCCCCCCCCCCCTGCGCACTCCGGACCTCCCCCCGCACCCCGGACGCCTCCCCTCACCCCGGACAGCCCCCCCTGCACTCGGACACCCCCCTCCAAACCCGGACAGCCCCCCGCACCCCGGACACCCCACCCCGCACCCCCGACAGCCCCCCTGCACCCCAGACAGCCCCCCCTCCCCCGCACCCCGGACACCCCTGCACCCCGAACACCCCTGCCCGCACCCCTGACAGGCCCCCGACACCCCGGACACCCCTCCCCGCACCTCGGACAGCCCCCCGACCCCGGACACCTCCCCTCGCTGCCCGTCCCCCGTCCCCTCACCGCCTCCTCTCCTCCAGCTCCCCGCCGCCGCCGCCGCCCGTCCCCTCCCTTGCCGCACCGCCTTTGGCTCCGGCTCCCCTTCGCTGCCTCCTCTCCCTCGCAGCACCGCCTTCGTCTCCCCTCCCTTTCAGGTTTGTAGCTCAATCAGGTAACATGAGCTTTCAGTTACATTATTATTTTATCAATGGTTCATAAACAAATGGTTAATATTTATTTTGAATATAGTTGATTTGAAAAATGTAAATGTAATAAGTATTGTGTAAATGTTTGTTATACAGATATTATTATGGATAAGAGTTGGATTGATCTTCCAAATCGAACGTCTAGAGAATATTTCAATGGCATTATGCAGTTTATTGACTTCACGAGAGGATTTGAAAGTGACTATATTAGTTGTCCATGTAGAAAATGTGCTAACAGATATCAATTCACACAAGATACTGTGAGGGAGCACCTTTTCTTTAATGGATTTCTGAAAAATTATAAGAGTTGGACTCGTCATGGAGAAGAATATGTTCGTTGTCAAAATACAGATGCAGCTCAGATGGATGTTGATGCAAGGATGACTGATCCAATGCATGAAATGCTTACTGAAATGGTACGTGGGTTTGATCCTGAAGGCATTGACATCCAGAATCTTGAGACCGGTGAGATAAATCTTCGCTCTGGTGCAGATCGTGATTCGAGGAGGTTTTATGAAGTACTTGATGATGCGAAAACAGAATTATATCCTGGATGTACTTCTTACAATAAAATGTTGTTCATCGTGGAGTTGTTGCATTTGAAGACTTTGAACAATTGGTCAGACACATCATTCGACATGCTTTTGGTTTTATTGAAAAAAGTTCTTCCTATCGACGCTAAGATTCCTGAGTCGTATTACTATGCTCGTAAGTTGACAGAGAACTTAGGTTTTACATATGAGACTATAGATGCATGTGCAAACAACTGTATGTTGTTTAGAAATGAAACTGCTCATTTGGATATCTGTACGGTTTGTGGCGCTTCCAGGTGGAAAGAGAACAGGGGAAATAAGACTCATCAAAGTCAGATTGCGATACAGGGGAAACCGATTTCCGTAAAGCAAATGCGTTACTTTCCCCTTAAACCGAGATTGAAAAGATTTTTTATGTCATCTAAAGTTTCTAATTTAATGAGATGGCATGCAGAAAGAGTTCATGAAAGTGACATGTTAACCCACCCGGCAGACTCTCATGCATGGAAGGATTTTGATAAGAGACATCCCGACTTTGCTAAAGATGTTCGTAATGTCCGATTGGGATTGGCAGCAGATGGTTTCAATCCATTCAAGTCTATGGTTGGTGCAACTCATAGCACATGGCCCGTGGTGTTGGTTCCATATAATCTTCCTCCGTGGCTTTGTATGAAGCAACAATTTATATTACTTTCCACTCTTATTGATGGACCTAAAAGTCCGGGGGATAATATTGATGTTTACCTTCAGCCATTGATTGATGAGTTGAATGAATTTTGGGGCGATGGTGTGATGACTTATGACTGCGAAACGAATGAAATGTTCAAACTGCATGCAGCTTTATTGTGGACAATCAATGACTTTCCAGCTTATGCAAATTTATCAGGCTGGAGTACGAAAGGGGAATTTTCTTTCCCTTGTTGCAATAAAAGTAAAAAATCTGTATGGCTTAAACATTCCAAAAAATGGGCATACATGGGTCACAGGCGTTTTCTCCCTCCCCAGCACAGGTTCAGAAAGGACAGAGTGGCATTTGATGGTTCTAGAGAGTTCAGCCCAGCACCAAAGATCATGACAGGAGTCGAAATGTTATCGCAGATTGAGGAAGAAAACATCCGCACGGTATATGAAATTCAGGATTTGGTGGCTCCTCCAGTACGTAATATTCGTGCTGCGGGTAGGCAGCGCAGTCACAATTGGAAAAAGAAAAGTATTTTTTATAGTCTTCCGTATTGGAAAACTAACATGTTGAGGCATAATTTGGATGTCATGCACATTGAAAAAAATGTTTGTGATAACATATTATGGACCATTTTAGGTGTCAGTGGAAAGTCAAAGGACCATGTTAATGCACGCCGTGATTTGGAAGAAATGGGTTTAAGGAAGCAGTTGCATTTACAGTTAGCTGAGGGAAACAAGGCATATATGCCTGCTGCACAGTATTCGATGACTACAGAGGAGAAAGAGACATTTCTTTCCATTTTGAAGATGGTCAAGGTGCCTGATGGTTACTCTTCTAATATTTCAAAGTGTGTGAATCTGACGATCAAGACATTGCAAGGGTTGAAAAGTCATGACAATCACATATTACTTCAGCAGTTGATTCCAATCTCAATTTGTGATTGTTTATCCCCCAATGTTGTTCAGCCCTTGATTGAGATGAGTAATTTTTTTAGACAGCTTTGTTTAAGAAATCAACGAATGAGTGATTTAAAAAGTTTGCAGGACCGAATTGTACTTACGCTTTGTCACTTTGAGAAACTTTCCCCCCCTCATTTTTCGATGTTATGGTCCACTTAACAGTGCACCTAACTGATGAAGTAATGGCTGCTGGTCCAGTGCAATTCAGGTGGATGTATCCTATTGAACGGTATTTGAGTACATTGAAAAGATTTGTACGCAACAGAGCTCGTCCAGAGGCATCAATAGCCAATGGTTATTTGATGGACGAGTGTACTACCTTTTGTGCAGAATATCTTACGGATGTTGAAACAAAATTAGATAAGCCCTCTCGGATTCATGATGGTCCAGTTGGAGAAGGAACCACATTTGATATGGACAACATCGAGTGGATACAAGCACATCGATATATCTTGTTCAATACTCCATCAGTTGCACCATTAATGCAGTAAGTATCTTATCAATGTTCTTGTATAACTTTTACATGTTTTCTTTGCATAAGTTGATCTTTTAAACATCGCGTAATCATTTGCAGGAAACACATTAATGAGATAAAAGAAGAGATGCATCGTGCGACTGAGTTGCAAATTCAACAATCTCATTATGCGGCATTTCATGATTGGTTCAAGGATTATGTATGTATAAATTGATTTTCATTATGAGTGAAGTATTAAACTAATTCTTTCTGCATATATCAGTATTGATTTTTATAAATTATGTAGGTTCGTAAGCTGAGGGAGTTAGGGGACCCCACGTTACCTGAAGTATTTATCCAACTGGCTGAGGGTCCATCTATAACCGCTCGTCGTTATAAAGCTATTGATGCTAATGGTTTTCGATTTCGCATTAAAGATGTTGACGACAAACGAGCAACACAAAACAATGGAATCGGTTGTCCCTTTGTCGATTCTGGTTATTACTATGGCCAATTGATAGACATCATTGAAGTTGTATACACACACGGTTTGAAGTACATATTGTTAAAGTGTAATTGGGTTGATCCAGTGCGTGGATGTAAAGTCGATCAATATCAGTTTTCATTGGTGAATTTTAACTACATGTTATACAGAAATAATGAACGAGTTGAGAATGAACCTTTCATCTTGACATCACAAGCGGAACAAGTATTCTTTGTTACTTTGCCTTCGGATCCAAGTTGGCAAGTTGTTGTCAAAATGTCTCGGCGAGGAGTGTTTTTATTTGAAGAAGATGAACCCGAGACTGTTCCGTTTGTTTACCAACAACTTGATCAACATACCGTAGTTCAACGTGAAGAAGATATTTATTGGGTCAGAGCGGCTGTTGAAGGAGAAACGGTCGATTTTCATGCTTAATGAAAGGTATAATTGTTTTCCCGCTATTCAGTAGAATGTCCTAGGATATCATAAATTATCTAATCATTTTATAAATCCTTATAAGTTTTAATCCTCACTTTTGTAAGTTAATTCAGTCATAAATATTTAGGTTGATTAACTTTCTGATTTTTTAAAATTCATTCACAACTAATTATTCAATCCATTTTTTGTTTGATTAACAGTTGTACAAGTTTGATTTATTAAGAACAATCCAATTTATCTTTTAAACACTTTGGACTCATTACTGATATTTTGTATGATTGCAGACATGTCAGGGGAAGAGGCAGAAAATCCACATCATCCATCTGAGGCATCTACGTCTCAGGGTCGAGGTATGTTTGACAGTCATTATCTATATTATTTATGTAATTAACATATATATATATATATATAACATTTGTCAATTTATATATAAAATTGTTTTCAACAGGATCAGACTCGGCTGCTTCTTCCTCTCGCAGGAGAGGCCCTGGTCGTGGCATATTAGCATGGAATTCCGACACGACGATAGATGTTTCATTTGATGAGGTATTTCATCCCGTGGGACCGAATGCCCCGGCATTTATTCGTCAGCTGGGTCATATCATACGTGACCCACATCGATTTCCATTGACCACGCGTGATTGGGCTTCTATCCCTCAGGACACATTAGATCGTCTATGGTGGGAGGTTCAGGTAAGAAAATAATTTTACTTTATTTTCTATTTATAAATAATACTAATATGTTTGATTATTTTCATTATAGCAAAATTTGAAAGTATGCCCTGAAGAGTTTCGGCCCGTGTGTATGAGCAAATGTCGTAAGCTGTGGAAATATTATAAAGGCAAAGTGAAGAGGGACCACTGGGTACCAAATGTGGGTGCCCCTGACATTTTGGAAAAAGTCCCGAGAGGTGTCCTCCCGGCTCAGTGGCGTGACTTGGTTGCATATTGGTCTACTGAGGGTGTTGCGGTTTGTATATTAATTATTTTGCTGTATATATATTTTCAAGAATATGTGATTTGTTTGAAATTTGAATGAATTGAATGTAGGAGGTGTCAACACGCCATTCGGAGAATCGAGCGTTGCAGGGACCAGCTCACAGGCTCGGGACTCGTCACGTGTCTCAGATCCGACATGAGGTATATATTATTCACTTTTTAATTTATTAATTAATATGGTTTTGTGTTTATATTCTTTTAATATACAGTTGCGAGGGCAAGGTGCAGCAACTGATAAAATGTCGGTGTGGATAAGGACTCGTGATCGCAATGATCCAGAGGTTGCAGCATTGATAGTAAGTGTCTGTACTTACCAATAATTACATAAATCTTTATATTAACATATATATATTTATATATATTTAAATATTTCACAGGATCAATTTGAAGCTGAGTTAGAACATCTGCCAGAGGACCAGCGACAGCTTCCCATGCGACGGGATGAGATCTTTCATCGCATTATTGGTCGGGACGGGCATGGCTATAGTTTGACCTATGGAGCAGGGATTCCTCGTTCTGTAGTGTCACGCGCTGCGGTTGTCGGTCCTGCTGTTGCTCATATGACACAGCAGATGTCAGATTTTGAGGCACGGCTGCGCGCTTCCGAGGAGACAAATGCGCAATTGACAGCTGAGGTTAGAGCACTGCGGGAATATGTGCGTCGAGCTGATGGTACATGGGATCATACGACGCAGGTATATACTGTATTTATTTATTTAATTTAAATTATTTTTGTTATTAAAATATTTATAATGTTTATTTGTTGTAGGCACCTGGCCCACCAGAAGGAGGTAACAGTGATGGCAACGCGTGACGCACCATATATTCACGAGATATGTTTTTTGTTTTTACTGGTAGGGTTGACATTGATGTACTGTATTTATTCATTTAAGTAATGCATTATTACCATCCATGGTGGTCTTTTAAATATTTTATACACATATTGAGTTTTTGATCAGATAATCTTGAATGATTCTACATTTGAAAAAGTCGAACTAATTCCAACATAGCAATAAATCTGATATTATAGATTATGTATTATCCAATATATTTTTTATAAATTTTTGTATGGTATCGATAAAAGAAATATGTATTAATTAGATGTTATCACTTTTATTTTTCACTTTTGTAATCAATGGGATGACCTTTGCACCCCCGGAGAGCCCCCCGCACCGCCGTACAGCCCCCCGCACCCCTGTACAGCCACCCCCGCACCCCCGTACAGCCCCCCGCACCCCCGTACAGCCCCCCCGCACCCCCGTACAGCCCCCCCGCACCCCCGTACAGCCCCCCGCACCCCCGTACATCCCCCCGAACCCCCGTACTACCCCCCGCCACCCCCGTACAGCCCCCCCCCCCCCGCACCCCCTTACAGCCCCCCGCCACCCCCATACAGCCCCCCCCCCCCCCCCCGCACCCCCGTACAGCCCCCCGCACCCCCGTACAGCCCCCCCGCACCCCCGTACAGCCCCCCGCACCCCCGTACTGCCCCCGCCACCCCCCGTACAGGCCCCCGCCACCCCCATACAGCCCCCCGCACCCCCGTACAGCCCCCCCCCCCCCCCGCACCCCCGTACAGCCCCCCGAACCCCCGTACAGCCCCCCGCCACCCCCGTACAGCCCCCCCGCACCCCCGTACAGCCCCCCGCACCCCCGTACAACCCCCCGAACCCCCGTACTGCCCCCCGCCACCCCCGTACAGCCCCCCCCCCCCCCACCCCCCCCCCCCCCGCACCCCCGTACAGCCCCCCGCACCCCCGTACAGCCCCCCCGCACCCTCGTACATCCCCCCGCACCCCCGTACTGCCCCCCGCCACCCCCGTACAGGCCCCCGCCACCCCCATACAGCCCCCCGCACCCCCGTACAGCCCCCCCCCCCCCCGCACCCCCGTACAGCCCCCCGAACCCCCGTACAGCCCCCCGCCACCCCCGTACAGCCCCCCGCCACCCCGTGCAGCCCCCCGCACGTCCGATTGTGTCGTTTTCAGCAGCGCGACGCGCGCTGAAATGGCGCGTTGGGGGGTCAAAACCACCCGAACGACCTCCGAATGCCACGAAACCGTAGGACAACATCCGGGGCGTCAATTGTGAAATGGTCGGCCAGACGGCACCTCATTCGGAGGTGCCGTGTGACCGCGGCGGCCGGAAACGCGTTTCCGGCGCCGTTAAACACCAAAACGGCGTGCGGCGGTCCGATTCAGAGCAAACGTGCTCCGAACGACCTGAAACCGCACGGGAACGATAGGAATATTATTCCTGAGATGCAGGAGGAGGCCGCACGTCCATCGGACGTGCGGTGCGCGCGGCACGTCCGATTGTGTCGTTTTCAGCAGCGCGGCGCGCGCTGAAATGGCGCGTTGGGGGGTCAAAACCACCCGAACGACCTCCGAATGCCACGAAACCGTACGACAACATCCGGGGCGTCAATTGTGAAATGGTCGGCCAGACGGCACCTCATTCGGAGGTGCCGTGTGACCGCGGCGGCCGGAAACGCGTTTCCGGCGCCGTTAAACACCAAAACGGCGTGCGGCGGTCCGATTCGGAGCAAACGTGCTCCGAACGACCTGAAACCACACGGGAACGATAAGAATATTATTCCCGAGATGCAGGAGAAGGCCGCACGTCCATCGGGCGTGCGGTGCGCGCGGCACGTCCGATTGTGTCGTTTTCAGCAGCGCGGCGCGCGCTGAAATGGCGCGTTGGGGGGTCAAAACCACCCGAACGACCTCCGAATGCCACAAAACCGTAGGACAACATCCGGGGCGTCAATTGTGAAATGGTCGGCCAGACGGCACCTCATTCGGAGGTGCCGTGTGACCGCGGCGGCCGGAAACGCGTTTCCGGCGCCGTTAAACACCAAAACGGCGTGCGGCGGTCCGATTCGGAGCAAACGTGCTCCGAACGACCTGAAACCGCACGGGAACGATATGAATATTATTCCTGAGATGCAGGAGGAGGCCGCACGTCCATCGGACGTGCGGTGCGCGCGGCACGTCCGATTGTGTCGTTTTCAGCAGCGCGGCGCGCGCTGAAATGGCGCGTTGGGGGGTCAAAACCACCCGAACGACCTCCGAATGCCACGAAACCGTACGACAACATCCGGGGCGTCAATTGCGAAATGGTCGGCCAGACGGCACCTCATTCGGAGGTGCCGTGTGACCGCGGCGGCCGGAAACGCGTTTCCGGCGCCGTTAAACACCAAAACGGCGTGCGGCGGTCCGATTTGGAGCAAACGTGCTCCGAACGACCTGAAACCGCACGGGAAAGATAGGAATATTATTCCTGAGATGCAGGAGGAGGCCGCACGTCCATCGGACGTGCGGTGCGCGCGGCACGTCCGATTGTGTCGTTTTCAGCATGGCGGCGCGCGCTAAAATGGCGCGTTGGGGGGTCAAAACCACCCGAACGACCTCCGAATGCCACGAAACCGTACGACAACATCCGGGGCGTCAATTGTGAAATGGTCGGCCAGACGGCACCTCATTCGGAGGTTCCGTGTGACCGCGGCGGCCGGAAACGCGTTTCCGGCGCCGTTAAACACCAAAACGGCGTGCGACGGTCCGATTCGGAGCAAACGTGCTCCGAACGACCTGAAAGCGCACGAGAACGATAGGAATATTATTCCTGAGATGCAGGAGGAGGCCGCACGTCCATCGGACGTGCGGTGCGCGCGGCACGTCCGATTGTGTCGTTTTCAGCAGCGCGGCGCGCGCTGAAATGGCGCGTTGGGGGGTCAAAACCACCCGAACGACCTCTGAATGCCACGAAACCGTAGGACAACATCCGGGGCGTCAATTGTGAAATGGTCGGCCAGACGGCACCTCATTCGGAGGTGCCGTGTGACCGCGGCGGCCGGAAACGCGTTTCCGGCTACGTTAAACACCAAAACGGCGTGCGGCGGTACGATTCGGAGAAAACGTGCTCCGAACGACCTGAAACCGCACGGGAACGATATGAATATTATTCCTGAGATGCAGGAGGAGGCCGCACGCCCATCGGACGTGCGGTGCGCGCGACACTTCCGATTGTGTCGTTTTCAGCAGCGCGGCGCGCGCTGAAATGGCGCGTTGGGGGGTCAAAACCACCCGAACGACCTCCGAATGCCACGAAACCGTAGGACAACATCCGAGGCGTCAATTGTGAAATGGTCGGCCAGACGGCACCTCATTCGGAGGTGCCGTGTGACCGCGGCGGCCGGAAACGCGTTTCCGGCGCCGTTAAACACCAAAACGGCGTGCGGCGGTCCGATTCGGAGCAAACGTGCTCCGAACGACCTAAAACCGCACGGGAACGATAGAAATATTATTCCTGAGATGCAGGAGGAGGCCGCACGTCCATCGGACGTGCGGTGCGCGCGGCACGTCCGATTGTGTCGTTTTCAGCAGCGCGGCGCGCGCTGAAATGGCGCGTTGGGGGGTCAAAACCACCCGAACGACCTCCGAATGCCACGAAACCGTACGACAACATCCGGGGCGTCAATTGTGAAATGGTTGGCCAGACGGCACCTCATTCGGAGGTGCCGTGTGACCGCGGCGGCCGGAAACGCGTTTCCGGCGCCGTTAAACACCAAAACGGCGTGCGGCGGTCCGATTCGGAGCAAACGTGCTCCGAACGACCTGAAACCGCACGGGAACGATAGGAATATTATTCCTGAGATGCAGGAGGAGGCCGCACGTCCATCGGACGTGCGGTGCGCGCGGCACGTCCGATTGTGTCGTTTTCAGCAGCGCGGCGCGCGCTGAAATGGCGCGTTGGGGGGTCAAAACCACCCGAACGACCTCCGAATGCCACGAAACCGTAGGAAAACATCCGGGGCGTCAATTGTGAAATGGTCGGCCAGACGGAACCTCATTCGGAGGTGCCGTGTGACCGCGGCGGCCGGAAACGCGTTTCCGGCGCCGTTAAACACCAAAACGGCGTGCGGCGGTCCGATTCGGGGCAAACGTGCTCCGAACGACCTGAAACCGCACGGGAACGATAGGAATATTATTCCTGAGATGCAGGAGGAGGCCGCACGTCCATCGGACGTGCGGTGCGCGCGGCACGTCCGATTGTGTCATTTTCAGCAGCGCGGCGCGCGCTGAAATGGCGCGTTGGGGGGTCAAAACCACCCGAACGACCTCCGAATGCCACGAAACCGTAGTACAACATCCGGGGCGTCAATTGTGAAATGGTCGGCCAGACGGCACCTCATTCGGAGGTGCCGTGTGACTGCGGCGGCCGGAAACGCGTTTCCGGCGCCGTTAAACACCAAAACGGCGTGCGGCGGTCCGATTCGGAGCAAACGTGCTCCGAACGACCTGAAACCGCACGGGAACGATAGGAATATTATTCCTGAGATGCAGGAGGAGGCCGCACGTCCATCGGACGTGCGATGCGCGCGGCACGTCCGATTGTGTCGTTTTCAGCAGCGCGGCGCGCGCTGAAATGGCGCGTTGGGGGGTCAAAACCACCCGAACGACCTCCGAATGCCACGAAACCGTAGGAAAACATCTGGGGCGTCAATTGTGAAATGGTCGGCCAGACGGCACCTCATTCGGAGGTGCCGTGTGACCGCGGCGGCCGGAAACGCGTTTCCGGCGCCGTTAAACACCAAAACGGCGTGCGGCGGTCCGATTCGGGGTAAACGTGCTCCGAACGACCTGAAACCGCACGGGAACGATAGGAATATTATTCCTGAGATGCAGGAGGAGGCCGCACGTCCATCGGACGTGCGGTGCGCGCGGCACGTCCGATTGTGTCGTTTTCAGCAGCGCGGCGCGCGCTGAAATGGCGCGTTGGGGGGTCAAAACCACCCGAACGACCTCCGAATGCCACGAAACCGTAGGACAACATCCGGGGCGTCAATTGTGAAATGGTCGGCCAGACGGCACCTCATTCGGAGGTGCCGTGTGACCGCGGCGGCCGGAAACGCGTTTCCGGCGCTGTTAAACACCAATACGGCGTGCGGCGGTCCGATTCGGAGCAAACGTGCTCCGAACGACCTGAAACCGCACGGGAACGATAGGAATATTATTCCTGAGATGCAGGAGGAGGCCGCACGTCCATCGGACGTGCGGTGCGCGCGGCACGTCCGATTGTGTCGTTTTCAGCAGCGCGGCGCGCGCTGAAATGACGCGTTGGGGGGTCAAAACCACCCGAACGACTTCCGAATGCCACGAAACCGTAGGACAACATCCGGGGCATCAATTGTGAAATGGTCGGCCAGACGGAACCTCATTCAGAGGTGCCGTGTGACCGCGGCGGCCGGAAACGCGTTTCCGGCGCCGTTAAACACCAAAACGGCGTGCGGCGGTCCGATTCGGAGCAAACGTGCTCCGAACGACCTGAAACCAAACGGGAACGATAGGAATATTATTCCTGAGATGCAGGAGGAGGCCGCACGTCCATCGGACGTGCGGTGCGCATGGCACGTCCGATTGTGTCGTTTTCAGCAGCGCGGCGCGCGCTGAAATGGCGCGTTGGGGGGTCAAAACCACCCGAACGACCTCCGAATGCCACGAAACCGTACGACAACATCCGGGGCGTCAATTGTGAAATGGTCGGCTAGACGGCACCTCATTCGGAGGTGCCGTGTGACCGCGGCGGCCGGAAACGCATTTCCGGCGCCGTTAAACACCAAAACGGCGTGCGGCGGTCCGATTCGGAGCAAACGTGCTCCGAACGACCTGAAACCGCACGGGAACGATAGGAATATTATTCCTGAGATGCAGGAGGAGGCCGCACGTCCATCGGACGTGCGGTGCGCGCGGCACGTCCGATTGTGTCGTTTTCAGCAGCGCGGCGCGCGCTGAAATGGCGCGTTGGGGGGTCAAAACCACCCGAACGACCTCCGAATGCCACGAAACCGTACGACAACATCCGGGGCGTCAATTGTGAAATGGTCGGCCAGACGGAACCTCATTCGGAGGTGCCGTGTGACCGAGGCGGCCGGAAACGCGTTTCCGGTGCCGTTAAACACCAAAACGGCGTGCGGCGGTCCGATTCGGAGCAAACGTGCTCCGAACGACCTGAAATGAGATTATTTCTTGAATCGAAGTTTTTAAATTATTATAGCACAATGATTTGATATTATATATATATTAAATATATATTAAATATATATTAAAACATTTAAAATATATTATATATATATATTTAAAATATTGTATTTAATAGTATATATATATATATATTTATAGCACAATGATTTGTATTTAAAATATTGTATTGAATAGTATATATATATATATTATAGCACAATGATTTGTATTTAAAATATTGTATTTAATAATATATATATATTATAGCACAATGATTTGATATTATATATATATTAAATATATATTAAAACATTTAAAATATATTATATATATATATATATATTTATATTCAATTCAATAAAAAAATTTTAAAATTTTTTTTTTTTTAGAATAGCGACCGCCATAGGCGGTCGCTATAGGTGCCCGGCAGAGGGCCTTCAGCGACCGCCAACCTGCCGACCTGCCGGGTACCTATAGCGACCGCCGACCTGCCGGGTACCTATAGCGACCGCCAATGGCGGTCGCTAATGGCCTTATTTATAGTAGTGACAAAGATACAACCACTAGGATGCACCCCGAGGGGAACAAATATAGATATATAAATACTCAAACATAAAAAAATAGAAACATTTATACTAATAAATGTATATGTATAAAAATAAATGAAACAAAAAATTATATATACATATATATATAATAATGCATCATATATCAGGTCATGTTTCTATAAATAAATAATTAATCATACTCTTTGATCATTCATATTTTAAATATAGTTACTTGCTTGACCCAAAGAATAACCGAAGGACAAAACAATACAAATAATAAACTCAAAAAAAATTTACATTAAGATAATGGTATATATCTTGCTATAACCATATCAACACTTCCCCTCTACACTCCCAATGAATAATCTTGAATCCATTAATATTTATAATACCTTCACATATTTATAAAATTATTAACAAATATTTCATTTTCTAAAACTACCCATACCATTAATTTTCCACCTAATTGACCAATTATTTCAACATTTTGTGGTTATCAAATGTAATTTAATCAACAAAAACTATTTTTATTCTAGTGAATCAAATTTGAATTTTCAATTAATATAAAATAATAAATTATTTAAATTATTTTGTACGTAATCCCTATCTATAATCTGTATTTATATATACAAAAAAGAATAATGACCGAAAAATTAGGAAAATCAAGAAAGATCAGCGAACCAAAATGGTAAGCACCCTGAAAGGGTTGATTTTTCCAAATAAATAGGTAAGAATAGTGGAATTTTTTTTTTATTGATGAAAACATAGGGGAATAACTATTACAGATCAACAAGGGAAGATAAACTCAAAAAATCATGAAAAACATTTAAAAGATCAGCTGAGAAAACGTAATAACATGTTCGGAATAACATACCTCTGGTTTGGTGGTTTAATTTTTATAAAATATTGAGTTTGGATATTGTAGAGGTTTGGTTTTAATGGAGAATAAAAGTAGTGAAATGGGAGGAGTGATATATTATGGTTTTTTAAACAGGAGAGAAGGGTTTTATCAGCACTAACCAAAAGGCACTGATAAACGCCTATTTTATCAGCACTAAGAATAAGTTCTCCTAAATAAATATTTTATCAATTCTTTTTTTAGCGTTGAGAAATCAATAATTTTATTAACGCTAAAAATCAGAGATAAAATAAGTATTTGATAGTGGTTATTTATTATCACTGATAAAATATACTTTTATCATGTTGTATTCTAACACTGATAAAAAAATAAATAATTCAGTAATATTAATTATATAAATAATTAAAATTTTATAGATGAATTATACTAAATATTAAATTATAAAAACATTAAAAAATGCATTTACATAAATTAATTATATAAATTAAAAACATATTAAAAATATTAAAAATTAATAAATAGTTAAATAGATATTAATTATATAAATTACAAACATATTGAAAATATTAAAACTTAATAAATAATTATGTATAAATAAATATTAAAAAATGAATAAATTACAAAAAATATTAAAAATTAATTAATATTAAAAATTAATAAATAATAATAAATGAAATAATATTAAAAATGAATAAATAAAATCGAATAAAGTACAAAAAATATTAAAAAAATGTGATTTCATAACATTGATTACATGAATTTAAAAAATATTAAAAGTGAATAAATATTAAAAGTTACATTTAAATATAAAATATTTGTGATAAATAGTTAATTTAAAATGAATAAATAATAATTGTATGAGGATTTAAAATATATATTAAAATAAAGCAAATAAATATTATAAATGAATAGATATTGATTACATAAATTTCAAGCATATTAAAAATATTGCATATAAATTTATAAATACTAATATTATTTATAAATTTTCTTAAAAATATATTATTAATTATAAAACTATTAAATTAAAATTAACAATTTTAATATATATGCATATATATATATATATATATTTGCAGTTTCTAAAAGATAGATATATTATTATTTCTAATTAATTATATAGATTTATATATCGTATTTTAATATATTTATGTATTTATTTATATAGTTCATATATATGATATTTCGTATAAAAACAAAAATGAAACTACAAAATTACAATAATATTAAAGATGAAAAGGAAAATATAATTATATTATATGTATTAATGTTGTGATACATGTATTAATAAATCTATCTAGATTATAAAAAAAAATTATTTATAAATGTATTAGTGAGTGGATAAATTTTAATTTAAAATATTATTATTGATATAAATTAATAAATCTTTTATAAGTATGTTGTTAATATAAATTTATAAATAATAATATTGTGTATAAAAGTTTTTCATGATAAATCATTAATTATAAAACTATAAAATCAAATAATTTTTTTTATAATTATATTTAAATATATTTAAAACTTATGTATAAATATATATTCTTATTATTCTTATTATTATAGATAGAGAACATTACATGAAACCAAACAACACACACACTCAGGAACCTCAGTGAGTCAAGCCTCATCCCTCCCTACATGGAATGGGAAGCACCCAACAAACCTATTTTATTTCATTTGATGGCCCCAAATCCATGTTCTCAAAGGCCCGGCATGTGGCCAGAAGGTCCAATGAAGAAACCTATATCATGTCATGTCACCTGTCGAATACTTTTTCAACCACTTCTAGTAGTAATTGAATAGTTTCACTAGTCTGAATTTCGCATCACCCCTGCCAAGAATCAATACATTGTGCTACCTTATAACACACCATGGAAGGGAACCCCTCCAACCATAACAATCATGGGGGGAAATGGTTGGATGATAGGTGAAAACACACCCATCTATATTTCGATCCACCAAGTGATGCATTACGTGGAGCCCCACTACACCGTCTACCTATTATACTTCATCATCTAACTGGTCTCATTGGTTGAAGGTCTCTAGTAGGGAACCTATTCATCCCATATTAGAAATCCATGGGGGATAGTTGGCTAGTAGATATGAACCAATGTACTCATTTCTCTTTCAAGGCCTCCCACCCGATGATGCCCACGTGCCGCCATGTTGCATCACTTATTTCTTGCATCAATCTGGGTTTTTTTGTCCCACTATATATTTTCTTCATATATAAATGACTACATTATTTATTTATACCAAGTTACTATGTATGAAATTAATGTACATATAATTAAAATTAAGTATAAAATAATATATATATATATATATATTATTTATAAAATATATACTTATTATTATATAAATCAAAATTAAAAAATTTTAAATATGTATAAATAAATTAATAAAACTAAGAATTAATTTTATCAGTGATTTTAAGTGCTGATAAGATGCATCATTTTCATATCTTTTAATTAGAACTAATAAATTTTAGCATATATAAATGCGTTTAGTTAGCACTGATAATAGCCACATCTGGAAAACATGAATCTGTAATAGTGTATTTATTTTATTAAAAACATTTATTATATTATTATATAATAATAATATTTATTATTTGTTTTTATAACTTTTATTAATAAAATCATTGTTACTGTCCGAAAAAATCAAGGAGATGTTTATAAGGAGAGTGGGAGTGGTAAACCTAGACTTGAGCATCACAACTATCATCACTATCTATCCATTTTCCCACTACTTTTGTCTCCCAAATACATATTCTTTCCCATTGTTTACCCCTCAGTAAATTTTGTAAATAAAAACATTAATATTTTTAAAAAAATCAAAGAGACGATTACCGAAGAGTGGGAGAAGGAAACCCAAATCGGGGTTTAACAACTATCGTCACTTCCCATTTTCCTCACTTCATTCATCTCCCCACTCTATATTATTCCCCATCACTTTTCCACACTAATTTCCCTCTCTCTGAACATTGTAAATAAAATTATTATTATTGTCCAAAAAATCAAGGTGCAAATTACAAGGAGAGTAGGAGTGGGAAACCCAGACTGGTGAATCAAAAATATTGTCTCCCACTTTCCATTTTTTCACCAATTTCATATCCCCATGTGTAACACCACAAGATATCATATCAAGTTATTTTTTTAAAGTATTTCAATATCTTGCGCTACACGCAACACCGAGTTCGAGCGTACCACAACTTACGAAACTAGTCATTCAAAAAAAGCGGTTATGAATAATATTTACTGAATTTTGAATTTTATATACTCCATATAATTTTAGAATCCATATTATGTGTTTCATATACATAATATAAAAACAAATTCATATTTTTAGATAAAAGTAGTATTTAAAAAAATGCAATTTTACCACCTTTTAATGGTGAACCTTTTTTTTAAAACCAATATTTGACACTTTTATATATATTCAATTTAATGAAATAAAATTCTTATTTAGAAGAGGGATATAAGAATTTAGTTTGAATAAATTTTTGGAAGTTTTATGATAACTTTCATATTTTGATGAATAGTGAAAAATACTAAATTTTAATTGAAAACAACTTTTTTAATTAAAATTATTTATAGTATTAAATTATACATTTGAATGATTTTAAAGAATAATTAGATTATATTTTTATCATTTAATATAATTTAAGTCATTATAATTAATTTCACATTTAAATTTTACATAAACACATGTTAATCTTTTGATAGTTTTTACTTTTTAAAAACCAACTCTTTGGTTTTGACAACTAGAATTAATTTTAAATTAATTAATGAAACTTATATGTTTTTAATTTGGTAAAATAGAATTAATTTTTTAATTCTGAATAAAAAAATTATCTTAGGGTGAATTTTTGGTATTTTTCTAAAAACTTTCAATTTTTGATGAATAGTGAAAAACACTACATTATTGTTTAAAATCGACTTTTTATTTAAATAATTAATTATTTTATTTAAATTTATTTTAGATAAAAATAGATACATAATACCTATATCTTTTAAATGTAATTAATTGGAGTAATTTTATAATAATATTAGATATATAAAATTTTATTGAACTTTTTACCGTGTTTTACCCACCTTTTGGGAGCATTTGAAAATTTGCATAAAACATAATATTACCGCATCTGTGAGTTCAATTTTGAAACTTCGAAATACATGGTTGATATCAGTAAGTAAAATGTGGTTCAATAAGATGAAAATAATTTTTGGTGAATAGTAAAATTTGACTTTTATTTACCAGGGTTAAAAGTAATTAGGGTAATTAAAGGTAAAAATGATATTATTATTACCCTAACACATGCCCTAATTCTATTGAATAAGTGTATTTTGACCAAAATAAACCTTAGGAATAATATATGACCCTTTAGGTCCACTTGGATTAGATTAGAACATTTATTATTATTTAATTTAATGAAGAGTTAAATTGTTAAATTCAAGTTTTCATAAGTAAAACATTTTTAATATAGGGAAATACATAATATAAATTTGACTATAAATATTCATTATAAATCTAAAAATATTTCCTAAATAATGGTATAATATTTATAAATTTTAGACATTAAATAATTAAATTTATTTATGACATAATGATGATGAAATAATTACCTTATTAATGAAATATTAAAATAATTGATGTCATAAATATCCAAATAAATGTAATTTGAGAGTTTTGATGAATTGCACTAATTTTATAGGTTAATATGAAATTTCAGGGTTTATTAAATAATTTTTTTAAGTAATCATGCTGTTCTGATTTTCACCAAAACCAAATAATAAATAGTGTTAAAATTTACATAAATGAGTTTTTAAAACAAATACTATATTATTGGTTGATATAATATTATTAAAAATCTTTGCATCAGAAAAAGGTCTTAAATAATATTATATATGTCATTAAAGAACCACTTGAGGTTCTCTTGGAAGTTTAGAGTAAGTTTATTAACCATATAGTGTAAGAATACAAGAAGACACGGAAAAAGTAAAACTATTAAACTAATAGTCAAATCTAAAGGATAAGGTTAATATGGTGACCTAAACTTGTCTAAAACCTAATGGTTGAAATTATTTCGACCCATCACCACCTTAGATTTTATATAAATCTATTTTAATCTATTATAAACTGAAAATGATTTTATTATAAAATAATATTTCAATCTTTTCCTACAGTGCCCCTCACCTCTCTTATAAAAGGGACCTCCCCTTATCTTAATTTCACACCTCAAAATAAATTTGGTTCAGCCAAAACCTACCCAAATATCCTCCCAACTTCCCTCACTTCAACCTAGAGTCCTTAAAATAATTATAAATCCAACCTAAGGAGCCTTTTGATCAAGTAAAAAAAAGCACCCGAAGAAGAGGTAATAATTTCACCACCATCTTTCAAGTTATTTCCTTCTTCCACTTCCTCTTTATTTATTGTTTCCATACCAAAATAATAACTCCAGTACCTCCTACATACTATGATGTTATTATATGTATGGTATAACCATATTCATTATTCTATCCATCCTATAAATAACAAAGTCACCATACGTGCGTACGTACGACTTACCGTCTCCACATCATGGTGTAGTTTGTTATTCAAAAACATCATTATTTGGATGGGTATAATAATGAGTATAAATTATTTAAATAATAAATATAACATGTTAATGATTCTTTATATATGATATACCATCCAATTATATACAATTACACCATCAAAAGAATGATATTGTCGCTCGTGCGTAAGTACGACTTACCGTCTCCATGAATGCGATGAGATTCATTACTCATAGTAATCATTCAAGAATAATTTTATTTTAGGATTAAAAATAATTTTTAAGAACTTAATATCATTCTGGATATAAATCAAATACATCATATATATAAAAAACATGACTTACGTAGAAAAACATATAAAGGAAAACGAATCAGTTAAAAACCAAAACAATGATACTACTGAAATATCATTAACAAAGAAATTTTAGAAGATCATATATGATATCATATTTATGTATTTGGTTCTCAAATAATTTAATAACAATTATTTCACCATTATACAGGAGGTTAACCTACCCTATACTATGTAAAAGGAAAAGGCAAGGGATTTCGTATCTCACTCTTAATTTCATGAGATTTCCATTGTTCGCCACTTATTTATTGCATGTGGTGTATTATGTACTCCCATTTGATATATATATTACCATGATTCTATTTATATTCATGGTATTCTATGATTAATTTGGTGGTTTTTAACTTTTGGTCATACGATTCGATTGATTACAACGTGGTAAGGAGTTTTCATCTCACTTCCTATTCCCGAGAGATTCATGCTATATTTCCACTATTTCCTTTTGTGTGGTGTATGTACTGCTCCATGATTGTATTATTTGTGTAATATACTTTAATTTATGGGTATTTAGATATTCATTTTATGATCCTTCTTTCATGGGGTATATGTTCCGTAAGTTACCAAATCGATAAGGGAATTTCAAATATCAATTTAGACTCATTGGGTTTTATGAAAACTTCATTGATTATTTTACTCCAAGATTATGTGTGAAATCACTATTTATTTATTTATGTAATAATTTCTACTCCCCTTTGTGTGGATATAATTTTGATGCACATAATCACCCCATTGATAATTTCTCAAGTCATTGATATGAACTTGATAAGAGTAATCTTAACTCAATTTCCATTCATTGAGTTAAACATCCATGTCATTCGTGTTGTATTTACAAGAATATGTGTGAATGTCCTCTGATTTATTTACACTAAATATCCAATCATATTGAGTGTTTTTATATTTTTTACACATAAATTATGTTGTTGATTTGTCCTTAACCTAGGTATATGGTCTTTATAAGGGATTTCATCTCAATATACATTCTATTGAGACTTATTTGTTGTTATACACCAATTCACTTTTATATGGTTTATATAATGTACTTTGACATAGTATATCATGAATACCTTTATTCTCAAGATATTATAAATTGTTTATTACCTCAATTATTTTTATTCAAGTGTCTCTCATTTGGTTAGGAACTCTAACTAAAATATCATTTTAAATGTTTTAATGATTTATTCTTCTAAATATTTCTCATTAATATCCATGTTTTAAAATGGGTTTAATGATTTATTTATATAGACATTAATATTTTAAAAATAAAATTACTTTTAAAGGAATCAAATTGGAATGGGAAACTTTGATTCCAAAATCTCTTTTAAATGGATTTTTGATAAATAGTGAGGCTTTTTAATGTTTTCAAGAAAAAGGGGGATATTTATCTCGAATAGCTTTATTGATTATTTTTATCTATATAAATATCCTTCATCATAATTTATTCTTTATTGAGGTTGATTTATTATAATAAAATCTTCTATATTGTATTGAATGAGTTATGTTTGACTATGGATGTGCTATTTTTATGCCATTCATGGTTTGTGGTTAAAGTATTGACATTTTGTATGCTAGTTTTAATACGAATGTTAAGATTATGTTTCACCCTTTCATATGATGAATGCATTGGACTTATTAAGTGATGGGTGGAGATCGCTATAGCTCCTCTATGCGTTAGTAGGTCTCATGAGACAAACTAGTGTCTTGAAAAAAGTCCTTGACAAAATCTTATTTGTAGTCTTGGCACAAGGCCTTGACTATGTGGTTATGAAGTCTCGCATTATGAATTCCATCATTATGAAATTGGCTATTGATATTACATGTGATTATTAGACTAGTAGAATATCCATGTGAATAAGTAAATGGAATAATTTGATTTATCTTATCCATATTATGATGAAGTTTATGTTTAAAAGGCTTGTGTTCTAGTTTTATACATTTCCTTAAATGTTTATTCTTATTTAAGACAATTTCCACTATATTTTTAACCCTACTGAGCATCTGATATCACCCATTTATTATGTTTTATTTTTCCCAAGATACCAAGAAGTATATTATGATTAACCTGCAGGAATAAGCTAAGGGATATAAGAGTATTCAAAGGGGACAAAATGTTTTTTTATTTCATGATGTAATGTAAAACCTATGTATGTATCTATTACTTCCAAGGCTACCAAACTAATCGGTCTTTCAGGACATGATTCCTTGTATCATTCCAATGTTATGTAATAATGCATTGACTCTGGGTAACTGGGGTCGGGGAGTTACAATTCGTATCAGAAGAAGTTTAGTACAAATGTAACGCCCCGACCCCAGTTGCCCAGAGTCGGTGCATTAATTACATAACATTGGCATGATCACAAGAAAGATCAAATCTCGAAAGACCGATTGGTTTAGTAGCCTTGGAAACACTAGATATATTCATAAGTTTTACATTACATCATAAAATGAAAAACTAATACAACAACATAATGTTTCCACAATCCACACTATTAACCCCTCATAAAATCCCTGCAGGTCATTCATAACTTACTTCTTCACGTCCTGGGAAAAATAAAACATAGAAAAGGGGTGAGCTCAAATGCCCAGTAAGGATAACAATATAGCGGAAACTTTCATAAATAAGAATAAACATTTAAGGCAATGAATTACTAAAACAAAAGCCTTTTAAACTTGGACATCAACATAGTATGGAAAATGTAAAATGAAATAATGCCATTTACTTATTCACATGGATATTCTACTAATCGAATAATCACATGCAAAAATCAATAACCACTTTCATAATGTTGGAATGCATAATGCTAAACGTTAATTTCTTTGTCTAGGCCTCATCCCAAGACCTAGGGGTTACTTCTAACCGGAACCCAACCCGGAGTGCCTCTAATAACCGGACACCAACCCGGAGTGCCTCTAATAACCGGACACCAACCCGGAGTACCCCTAATAACCGGAGACAAAACCGGAGGGCTTACTTTTACCAGTCCCTAACCTGGAAGGCTTACTTTAACCAGTCCCCAACCTGGAGGGCTTACTTTTACCGGTCCCCAACCCGGAACATACTTTTTTTAGCACATTCATCTGAAGAAAAGTTTGAAATATAACATAAACATTCGGATTAAAACTACCATACGAAATGTCAATAGTTTCACCATAAACTATGAATGGTATAAAATAGCACATCCACAGTCAAACATATCACAAAACCTTCAATACAATATAGAAGTTTTGTATTATAATAAATCAACTTCAAATAATCTTAAAATCCATCAAAGGATGTTGACATAGATGAAATCAAAATTCTTTCAAAATAAGTATCTCCTTTTATTTTGAAATCATTTAATATCCATATAAAATAAAACATTTTCTTTAAAAATATTCTTATAAGCTTGTAAGGAAAGCTTCGACGATTTTATAACGGCGGAAAATAACCGCACCCGCCGTATAAGTTAAAAAAAACATTCTTACCTCAATTCTGTCGAAAAGGTTAAAAAGGACCTTATTTTGAAAACGACGGAAAGATTCCTTTATAAACCTCTTATAAAAAGTCAAACAAGGGTATAAATGACTTTAACCCATATTCTTGTAAATAGTAAAAATGTTTTGAAATACATTTCGAAGAAACATGGATGTGGATGATAAAGAGATCCCAGTAGATTATTACGTATAATACAACCTCGGATAATGAAGAGATTGTGAAATAACCCTTACCTTGTACTTTTCCTTGGTTGGGGTAGGTTAACCTCCTGTATAATGGTGAAATAGTTGTTATTAAATTATACAAGAATCATATATATTAATATGATATCATATATGATCTTTTAACATTGATTTGTTAATAATATCTTAGAATTATCGTCGTTTCGGGAGTTAACTTACTCATTTTCTTTTATATGTTTTGTTACATAAGCCATGGTTGTTGTATCTTATTCATATCCAGAATGATATACAGTCCTTAAACATCATTTTTAAATCATCAAATGATAATTATACTTGAATGGATACGATGGAGAATGAATCTCATCGCGTTCGTGGAGACGGTAGTCCGTACGTACGCACGAGCGACAATATCATTCTTTTGATATTAAAATAATATATAAATGGATGGTATATCATATATACAGAATCATTAACATGTTATATTTATTATTTACATGAGTTACACATCATTATTATACCCATCCAAATAATATTATATTGAATAACAATTACACCACGACGTGGAGACGGTAAGCCGTACGTACGCACGTATGGTGACATGTTATTCAAAGGGTGGATAGAATACTGAATATGATTGTACCATATTTATAATAACATCACAGTATATGTGAGATACTGGAGTTATTATTTCAGAATGGTAAGAACAAAGGAAGAAGAAGTGGAAGAAGAAATGAACTTAGAAAAGGGTGGTGAAATCATTACCTCTTCTTCGGGTTCTTCATTTTGATTTGATCAAAAGGGCTCCTTAGGTTGGCTTTCTGATCAAACTAAGGCCTCTAGGTTGTAGTGAGGGATGTTGGGAGAGTATTTGGGCAGAGTTTGGCCGAACCAAAAGGCTTTGAAGGTGTGAAGAAATGAGAAGGAGGAGTGCCCTTTTATAAGAGGGGTGAGGGGCACCTTTGGAAAAGCTAGAAATATTAATTTATAATAAATTCATATTCGGTTTCTAATGGCTCCAAATTTGACTATTCAAAGGATGAGGTGGGGATAGGTCGAAAACAACTCATCCAATAGAATTTAGACAGGTTTGGGTACTTATATTAACCTTATCTTTAAGTATTAACTCTAAGTTAATTAGTTTCACTTTTACAATGTCTCTTTGTATTTTTATATAATATGGTTAATAAACTTACTATATACATCCAAGCGACCCCCAAGTGGTCCATTAATGAGGAACCTATAATAATATAAGTCTCTTGGCCAATCCTTAGATTTTTAGGAATTTAATATCAATTAATAATATAATATTTGTTTTAAGAACTCTTTTATGTCAATTTTGACACTATTCAATAGTTGATTTTTTTGAAACTCCTAACAGATTGATTACTTCAAACAAAGTCAATTAAATAAATCCTAATATATCATATTATCATAGAAAATTAGTGTAATTTATTAAAAGTTTCATATTATATTTATTTGGGTATTTATAAGATCAATTATTTTTATTTTTCACTATTTTAGTAATTACTACATCATCATTGTGTCATAAATAAAATAAATTATTTAATGTCTAAAAATTATAAATAAAATATCATTATGTAGGAAATCTTTTTAGCTTTCTAATTAATATTTACAATCGAAAATCCAACATGTATAACCCTATGTAAAAATTGTTCTTCTAAAAGATATATGCTTGTGTCATTTTTGTATTCATTTTAACTTAATTAAAATAAAGTGTCATTATCACTTACAAGTGGATCCATGGGGTCCCAAAATTGACAAAAAGATGCCCATGGTCGACCATGTATCAACCAATAGGGTTGAGACACGTTTTAGGGTAATTTAGTATTATTATAATATTATTTTTTTTAACCCTTATTTACCGGATTTACCCTTAACCATGGTAAATAAAATATTTACCGCAGTAATTATTCAAAATGTCTAAAAATAAAAGTTACCTATTTACACAATTTGAACATCCTGATTCCAAATATGGAATCCATTTTTCTAAATTCAAAACACAGAAGTGGCAGAAATTAATTTAAAATTAATTCCCGCTGTCAAAACAAAAAGTGTGTTTTTTAAGAGATAATAACTATCAAAAGATTGACACTTGTTTATGTTCGGTTTAATTGTAAAATTATGTCCAATGATAAACATTAAATTGAATGGTAAAAATATATTCTAATTATACTTTAAAACCACTCAAATTCATAATTTATCACTATTAATTATTTTGATTAAAAAAGTTGTTTTTAATTAAAATTTAGTAATTTTCACTATTCATCAAAATATGAAAGTTATCCGAAATGTACCAAAATTTCACCTTAGGCTAAATTCGATATTCCGAATCCAAAAATGAAGTCCATTTTCAAATATAAAATATATATAATTTCAAAAAGTAGGTATTACTATTCATAACGGCTAGTTTGATTAGTTATGGTGTGTTAGAACTCGGTGTTGCGTACAACACACGCTATCACATTATTCAAAGAGAAGCGTACCGTAGAAGCTTGGGATGTTTCATTTTAAATTTTTGATGTCCCCATTTAGTCAAAAAGTTTAAAATATAGTATTTAAAAAGGGTTCACTATTAAAGTTGATAAAAGTGCAATACTGAAAATGAATTTGTTCTTGCATTATATCTAAGAAACTCTTAATATGGATTCTAAAATTATAAGGATTATATAAACATTAAAATTTATCTAATACTATTCATAAACTCTTTTGAATAGCTTGTTTGGTAAGTCATGGTGTGCTTGAACTTGTTGTTGCATGTAGTGAAAGTTATTGAATTATTTTGAAGAACTAACACACTATGAAATCTTGGGGTGTTACATTCTCCCCTCCTTCAATAAATTGCGTCCTCGCAATTTGAAATTGTTCTTCGAAAATAAAAGGTTGAAAATAGATAATATATTTGTGGGAAAACCCACATCGGAAATTGGGTTACTAAAATTTAGTCTTAATATGAGGAAAAGAGAAATGAAAGGGTCACCACCAAATTATGATCTCGATTAGGAGAACATTGGTGGCAATTAGAGACATATAATTGGAGGAAAAACGTAAATATTTATAGATAGTGATTGAGGTCATCAATCACAAACAAGTATAAAATTGAGGTCCTTAAACTCATCAATCTATGATGATTTGAAGTACCATCGGTTCAACAAAATATAGGGTATTAGGATAACACATTTTTGACGTTTCAAAATATCTTAGTTGAAATCCCACATCGAAAAATGAATTAATGAGGCCTCTATTTAAAATAAAGAGTGGAAAGTATGAAGATTACCGAAAATAACACATACTAGGGTTCCATGTAGGAAAATATGGATATGGAGGAGAAATCTAACCATCAATTATCTGATGGAGAGTGGTAGAGAACATGGCTATGAAAAGGCCAACAATCCCAAAGCCATAAATTAGTGATGATTTAAGGTACCATCTAGGACAACATTTTTGTTCTAAGTTCCTTTTCTTAATGTTGTGGAATTTAATTATGAGATTGGCTAAGATCATAAGGAGATATACTTACTTTATAATTAGATTATTATCCATTAATAAATTTCTACCACAAATACATCTTTCACTCTAAAAGATAATAGAGAAAAAAAATTCTATTTACACTATTCGTATAGGGTTCCAAAATAATCGAATTTATAATTCATCTACAAGATCTTTTAATAAAAACTACATTATTTAATCCAGGACATCTCGCGGGCCAGTGGTAGGTGGTACACCCTTGTCGCCCTTCGGTTGCGGGTTCAAGTCTCGCAGCCTTGCCGGACGCGACGGGTTGCCGCCCGACCTCCGGGTTGTCCTTTTATGGCAATCCAAAATAATCCAAACTAGAACTATCCAAAATAATTCTGTCCAAACTCACAGTCCAACATTTATAAGGAAGGTAAACATAATATAGATCCTTTTTACCCCGTAATAGCATATGAATACCTTCATCTTGTATTCTTTTAATACACCGAAACATCCTGAATTACCATATTCCTTATTGATTACATTCATGCTCCCTTATTCCATATAGAAAGCTGGATATACTTCATTAATCCAAAAATGTTTTAAACCCCAAAAATGATGGAATATACAAATCATTAATCAGTTTCAAGGTAGTCAAGAATATCCAATATAATTTATCCAAATCAATCATGTATTATTCTAAAATCACTAACTCGGTATCTGAACCATATTATGGTTTATCTTGCTCTCAACCATATATTTTCCAAACATTTAACCTGCTACTGAGTCACTTTTCTTTGTTCCACACCATCTCAAGTCCTTAATAAAATAGTACTGCAGTACATTCCTTATATACTCCATAATTATTATAACAAGTACATTGTTGATACAACACTCAATTGATATAATCAACATAATAACTCTAATCATTCCTCTTCATCTGTGGTAGTATCATAACTTGATTATTATCCAATAGCATCATTTGCGGCATAGTCTGATGACTGGGACATAGGTTCGCGTAGTGTCCAAACTCCTTGCAAATGAAGCATTGTACATTTGAAACCATTTTCTTACCCTTGCAGTCATGTACTTTGTTCCCTTTTCCTCCACACTTATAACAAACTCCCATTCCTTTCAGGCAAGTTCCAGGGTGTTTCTTTCCACAGTTACCACATATGGGAAAATTCTTCTTTTCCCTCTTCCCTTTATCCATCTTTCTCTCTTCTATCCTTTTCTTCTCTTGCTTCCCTTCAAAGCCATAGGACTCAGTAAACTCTTTACTTATCTTATCAACACATGATATTATTTCTTCATATGATGATAATACATGGGAGACTATTTCTCTTATAAATTCTAGCTTAAGACTATGAAAGATATGATCCTTCCTTCTCTTTGGATCATGTGCATTTCTGGAGTTCTCATTCCTTCTACTGGGCGCCATTTCTAAACAATGGCATACACTAGATCAGTTTATGAATCAAAATACATAATCCCATACTTATAAAACACTTAACATAAATTGAACTATTTATGGATATAATCCATAATCATAAAAATGTTTTCTTTGAGGAAGTATATACTCATAAACCCTTCATAATGATTTGTAAAGATAGTGAGAGTTATCCTAAGCATATCCCCCGGGAGTGTCGTAACCAAGAGTGCAGCAAGGCCCGTTGTCGTGCACCAGTTCCCGTTCGAGTCTAGCTCAAAGCGGTGTTTTCGGGTTTTACCCCTAGGTACATCTGTGCCAGAGCCGCCTCTACCTGCTCGTATCCAGACAGGGATGTATTGCTCGGAAAACTCACAAAATCTCTACAATACCAAAATTCTAGGAAGTTCCTCTATACTAATCCTCAAAGTTCATCTTAGGTCTACGTGCTCTAATCAGAGTTTATCTAAATCTAGCTTCCAAGGTTTGTACTAAACTTCCTCTGATACCAACTGTAACGCCCCGACCCCAGTTGCCCAGAGTCGGTGCATTAATTACATAACATTGGCATGATCACAAGAAAGATCAAATCTCGAAAGACCGATTGGTTTAGTAGCCTTGGAAACACTAGATATATTCATAAGTTTTACATTACATCATAAAATGAAAAACTAATACAACAACATAATGTTTCCACAATCCACACTATTAACCCCTCATAAAATCCCTGCAGGTCATTCATAACTTACTTCTTCACGTCCTGGGAAAAATAAAACATAGAAAAGGGGTGAGCTCAAATGCCCAGTAAGGATAACAATATAGCGGAAACTTTCATAAATAAGAATAAACATTTAAGGCAATGAATTACTAAAACAAAAGCCTTTTAAACTTGGACATCAACATAGTATGGAAAATGTAAAATGAAATAATGCCATTTACTTATTCACATGGATATTCTACTAATCGAATAATCACATGAAAAAATCAATAACCACTTTCATAATGTTGGAATGCATAATGCTAAACGTTAATTTCTTTGTCTAGGCCTCATCCCAAGACCTAGGGGTTACTTCTAACCGGAACCCAACCCGGAGTGCCTCTAATAACCGGACACCAACCCGGAGTGCCTCTAATAACCGGACACCAACCCGGAGTACCTCTAATAACCGGAGACCAAACCGGAGGGCTTACTTTTACCAGTCCCTAACCTGGAAGGCTTACTTTAACCAGTCCCCAACCTGGAGGGCTTACTTTTACCGGTCCCCAACCCGGAACATACTTTTTTTAGCACATTCATCTGAAGAAAAGTTTGAAATATAACATAAACATTCGGATTAAAACTACCATACGAAATGTCAATAGTTTCACCATAAACTATGAATGGTATAAAATAGCACATCCACAGTCAAACATATCACAAAACCTTCAATACAATATAGAAGTTTTGTATTATAATAAATCAACGTCAAATAATCTTAAAATCCATCAAAGGATGTTGACATAGATGAAATCAAAATTCTTTCAAAAGAAGTATCTCCTTTTATTTTGAAATCATTTAAGATCCATATAAAATAAAACATTTTCTTTGAAAATATTCTTATAAGCTTGTAAGGAAAGCTTCGACGATTTTATAACGGCGGAAAATAACCGCACCCGCCGTATAAGTTAAAAAAAACATTCTTACCTCAATTCTGTCGAAAAGGTTAAAAAGGACCTTATTTTGAAAACGACGGAAAGATTCCTTTATAAACCTCTTATAAAAAGTCAAACAAGGGTATAAATGACTTTAACCCATATTCTTGTAAATAGTAAAAATGTTTTGAAATACATTTCGAAGAAACATGGACGTGGATGATAAAGAGATCCCAGTAGATTATTACGTATAATACAACCTCGGATAATGAAGAGATTGTGAAATAACCCTTACCTTGTACTTTTCCTTGGTTGGGGTAGGTTAACCTCCTGTATAATGGTGAAATAGTTGTTATTAAATTATACAAGAATCATATATATTAATATGATATCATATATGATCTTTTAACATTGATTTGTTAATAATATCTTAGAATTATCGTCATTTCGGGAGTTAACTTACTCATTTTCTTTTATATGTTTTGTTACATAAGCCATGGTTGTTGTATCTTATTCATATCCAGAATGATATACAGTCCTTAAACATCATTTTTAAATCATCAAATGATAATTATACTTGAATGGATACGATGGAGAATGAATCTCATCGCGTTCGTGGAGACGGTAGTCCGTACGTACGCACGAGCGACAATATCATTCTTTTGATATTAAAATAATATATAAATGGATGGTATATCATATATACAGAATCATTAACATGTTATATTTATTATTTACATGAGTTACACATCATTATTATACCCATCCAAATAATATTATATTGAATAACAATTACACCACGACGTGGAGACAGTAAGCCGTACGTACGCACGTATGGTGACATGTTATTCAAAGGGTGGATAGAATACTGAATATGATTGTACCATATTTATAATAACATCACAGTATATGTGAGATACTGGAGTTATTATTTCAGAATGGTAAGAACAAAGGAAGAAGAAGTGGAAGAAGAAATGAACTTAGAAAAGGGTGGTGAAATCATTACCTCTTCTTCGGGTTCTTCCTTTTGATTTGATCAAAAGGGCTCCTTAGGTTGGCTTTCTGATCAAACTAAGGCCTCTAGGTTGTAGTGAGGGATGTTGGGAGAGTATTTGGGCAGAGTTTGGCCGAACCAAAAGGCTTTGAAGGTGTGAAGAAATGAGAAGGAGGAGTGCCCTTTTATAAGAGGGGTGAGGGGCACCTTTGGAAAAGCTAGAAATATTAATTTATAATAAATTCATATTCGGTTTCTAATGGCTCCAAATTTGACTATTCAAAGGATGAAGTGGGGATAGGTCGAAAACAACTCATCCAATAGAATTTAGACAGGTTTGGGTACTTATATTAACCTTATCTTTAAGTATTAACTCTAAGTTAATTAGTTTCACTTTTACAATGTCTCTTTGTATTTTTATATAATATGGTTAATAAACTTACTATATACATCCAAGCGACCCCCAAGTGGTCCATTAATGAGGAACCTATAATAATATAAGTCTCTTGGCCGATCCTTAGATTTTTAGGAATTTAATATCAATTAATAATATAATATTTGTTTTAAGAACTCTTTTATGTCAATTTTGACACTATTCAATAGTTGATTTTTTTGAAACTCCTAACAGATTGATTACTTCAAACAAAGTCAATTAAATCAATCCTAATATATCATATTATCATAGAAAATTAGTGTAATTTATTAAAAGTTTCATATTATATTTATTTGGGTATTTATAAGATCAATTATTTTTATTTTTCACTATTTTAGTAATTACTGCATCATCATTGTGTCATAAATAAAATAACTTATTTAATGTCTAAAAATTATAAATAAAATATCATTATGTAGGAAATCTTTTTAGCTTTCTAATGAATATTTACAATCGAAAATCCATCATGTATAACCCTATGTACAAATTGTTCTTCTAAAAGATATATGCTTGTGTCATTTTTGTATTCATTTTAACTTAATTAAAATAAAGTGTCATTATCACTTACAAGTGGATCCATGGGGTCCCAAAATTGACACAAAGATGCCCATGGTCGACCATGTATCAACCAATAGGGTTGAGACACGTTTTAGGGTAATTTAGTATTATTATAATATTATTTTTTTTTTAACCCTTATTTACCGGATTTACCCTTAACCATGGTAAATAAAATATTTACCGCAGTAATTATTCAAAATGTCTAAAAATAAAAGTTACCTATTTACAAAATTTGAACATCCTGATTCCAAATATGGAATCCATTTTTCTAAATTCAAAACACAGAAGTGGCAGAAATTAATTTAAAATTAATTCCCGCTGTCAAAACAAAAAGTGTGTTTTTTAAGAGATAATAACTATCAAAAGATTGACACTTGTTTATGTTCGGTTTAATTGTAAAATTATGTCCAATGATAAACATTAAATTTAATGGTAAAAATATATTCTAATTATACTTTAAAACCACTCAAATTCATAATTTATCACTATTAATTATTTTGATTAAAAAAGTTGTTTTTAATTAAAATTTAGTAATTTTCACTATTCATCAAAATATGAAAGTTATCCGAAATGTACCAAAATTTCACCTTAGGCTAAATTCGATATTCCGAATCCAAAAATGAAGTCCATTTTCAAATATAAAATATATATAATTTCAAAAAGTAGGTATTACTATTCATAACGGCTAGTTTGATTAGTTATGGTGTGTTAGAACTCGGTGTTGCGTACAACACACGCTATCACATTATTCAAAGAGAAGCGTACCGTAGAAGCTTGGGATGTTTCATTTTAAATTTTTGATGTCCCCATTTAGTCAAAAAGTTTAAAATATAGTATTTAAAAAGGGTTCACTATTAAAGTTGATAAAAGTGCAATACTGAAAATGAATTTGTTCTTGCATTATATCTAAGAAACTCTTAATATGGATTCTAAAATTATAAGGATTATATAAACATTAAAATTTATCTAATACTATTCATAAACTCTTTTGAACAGCTTGTTTGGTAAGTCATGGTGTGCTTGAACTTGTTGTTGCATGTAGTGAAAGTTATTGAATTATTTTGAAGAACTAACACACTATGAAATCTTGGGGTGTTACAACAAACATTGGAAACTAGACTTATATAAACTATGATTAGAGAACATTACCCTAAGATATACTTTGGGTATTAGTATAGGAGAACATCCAAATTTTATTATAATGTAAATATTATGTGGGTTTTTCAAGAAATACATCCCTATCTGGATACGAGCAGGTAGAGGCGGCTCCGACACATATGTACCTAGGGGTAAAACCCAAAAACACCACTTTGAGCAAGACTCGAATGGGAACTGGTGCCCGACAATGGGCCTTACTGCACTCTTGGTTACGACACTCCAGGGGGATATGTTTAGGATTATTCACATTTTCTTTACAAACTGATTTGAAGGATTTTAATATAAGATGAGAATAAATAACATTGGTTAATCCTATGGTGTTTTAGATTGAAAATAAGTTGTCATGATATTCTATAAATGATTTTATGACTATTGTTACACACACAATTATTTCTAGTTTTAGTGAATGGCTGGATTCCAAGGAAGTTGTGGTAACATTGAAAATGATGTACAAGGTGGGAATGGTGGTTTAAATGATAAACGAAAGGGAATGTTGATAGGTGTAAAAGCTATCATGTTTATTCCAAATCAGTTTTCCTAAAATATGATCAATAACATATATATTAACCAACTCCTGGACTCAACAAAGAAGATAAAGGTGGTGAATGATAAGAGCTCCAACAGTGGAAACCATGGAGAAAAGAATGATCAATTTCCATCATGCAGTAAATGTGGAAGGAGACACCTAGGAAAGTGTCTCAATGGAAAAAAAATTCTTTTTGTGTGGTAAATAAGGGAATAAATTAAATAATTGTTGAGGAAAAATGAAGAGTAATATGAAGGAATATAAAAATAATCCCAAGAATCCAATTAAAGGAATTTGTCGTAAATGTAGGGGACCTAAGAATTACTCGAGTGAATGCCCTATTCTATAGGATAACCTCTTGGTAAAGGAAGAACCTATGTGGAAATAAATGGATGGATAAATGTTTAAAATTATTAGTGCTCTTTGTTGATGGTATTACTTTAGAAGACTTTTCTCTTGTATGTGTAACCCTACCGTTTTTATGTGAAAATAAAATTCAAGGAAGAGTTATCTTTTCTTTTGTAGATATAGTTATAAACAACCATTTGGGTTTATATGATCCTTGAATTTGAGGCAATTACATGTTATTAAATTTTGGGATGAAAATGTGAGGTATGCGATAACATTTGTGGTAAAATTAGGTTTTGGTTATTTTGATGAATTTATATCATTTTGGGAATGTTATAAAATATAGTTTTTTAAAAATGACAACACGTAGACCATGTGACAACCTGTCGCGTCAGACAAAGCTGCGGGAATCGAACCCACAACCAAAGTGCGACTGGGATTTATCGCCTACCACTGGACTATGTGAAGTCCCTTGTTAGCGTGACTAATTCTTTTTAGTTAAATGATTTTATTGACCAATAATAAGTTGATTTGGGATATTATGTTTATCAAATGGATATCATTAGTATATAAAAATTATTTGGTGACTAAGTGATAAATGTTATTTTGGAAGACGTTCGCTCTGTTGGGTACACTATATGTATAATGAAAATAGAATACTATGAGATTTAATTTGAGGAGTAATGGTGGATTTTTATTATGGATTTATAGTGATTTGAGTTATTTATGGAAATGATTAACCTATCATAGAAAATATGTGATTATGTTAATTATTTTTAAGTATGTGACTTTAAGAGTAATCGATGTTATTTGGAGATATAATTTAACATGGAAGACTATGTAATAAAATTCTTCTAAGTTTTGGGTTTAAATATTAGTTTAGATTCTATTTAAGGATTTTAAGTACAATTGTTTATTTCATTGTATTTATTAAACTCTAGGTATTGTTGGTTTCATTTTAGAAATTAAGATTAATATTTCTTTACCTAATGGATTATCCTTTTTGGGGGATCATCTGATCTTGTACTAACCATTTTGGTTTTGGTTAATCTCTAATGATAATGGAAATGTATATTTTATCCTTTGTTGATCATTTGATTCTCTAGAAGTTGATTCTAGTGCTTCAGGTGTGACCAATTCATCTTGAATACTAATAGTTTGGAAAAAAAGATGATTTAGTGGTAGAAATTTATTAAAGGATGAAACTCTACTTAAAAAGTAAGTATATATCCTTATGTTATTATTCAATCTCATAAATAAATTCCTCATATTCAAGAAATGGAACTTTAAACAAAAAAAATGTTGTCCATTTACATTTCCTACTACGAAACTAATGACCGTTTATCCCATCACAAGTTTGTGGTTTTCTTTTTGTTAACTTTCTCCTGATCATGTTTTCTATCACTCTCTATCTGAACTTTACAATTAGTTTATCTTCCATATTAATGTTTTCCTACATGGAATCCTAGTATGGGTTATCTCGAGTGACCTTTGTACTTCTCTTTCTTTCTTTAAAAGTGATAGTTTTATAGACTCTTTTATAATGTGGGACAATCAATGAAGTTCCCAAGCCCAATTTTAAAATTTTGAGGATGGAATTTCCAAAATGGGGAAGAATGAAACACCCCAAGATTTCATAGTAAGTTATTTTTTTAAAGTAATTCAATTGCTTGCACTACACGCAACACTGAGTTCGACCGCACCACAACTTACCAAACTAGTCGTTCAAAAAAGCAGATATGAATAGTATTAACTGAATTTTAAATATTATATACTCCATATAATTTTAGAATCCATATTATGTGTTTCCTAGACATAATATAAGAACAAATTCATTTTTTAGATAAAAGAAGTATTTTTTTTAAAAATGAAATTTTACCACCTTTTAATGGTGAACCTTTTTTTAAAACCAATATTTGATACTTTTATATATATTCAATTTAATGCACTTAAATTATTATTTATAAGAGAGACATAAAAATTTATTTTGGATTAATGTGTGGTACTTTTATGATAACTTTCATATTTTGATGAATAGTGAAAATACTAAATTTTAATTGAAAACTTCTTTTTTAATTAAAATAATTTATTGTATTATATTATATATTTTAATTGTTTTGAAATATAATTAGATTTTATTTTTATCATTTAATACAATTTAAGTCATTATAAGTAATTTCACATTTAAATTTGACATAAACACATGTCAATCATTTGATAGTTTTTTCTTTTTAAAAACCCACTCTTTAGTTTTGACAACGGGAATTAATTTCAAATTAATTAATGCAACTTCTATGTTTTGAATTTGGTAAAATAGAATTTATTTTTGAATTCTGAGTATCAAAATTATCTTAGGTTAAATTATTGGTATTTTTCTGAAAACTTTCAATTTTTTGATGAATAGTGAAAAACACTGCGTTATTGTTTAAAATAGACTTTTTATTTAAATAATTAATTATTTTATTTAAATTTATTTTAGGTCAAAATGGATAAATAATACCTATATATGTTTAATTTAATTCATTTGAGTCATTTTATAATAATATTAGATATATAAAATTTTATTGAACTTTTTACCGTCTTTTACGCACCTTATAGGAGCATTTGTAAATTTGCATAAAACATAATTTTACCACTTCTATGAGTTGAATTTGGAAAATCTGGGAGACATGGTTGATATAATTAATTAAAATATGGTTCAATAAGTTGAAAATATTTTTTTTGTGAATAGTAACTTTTCACTTTTATTTACCATGGTTAAAAGTAAATAGGGCAATTAAAGGTAAAAATGATATTATTATTAACCTAACACATGTCCTAATTATATTGGATAAGTTTATTTATACCAAAAAAAATCTTAGGAATAAAATATTATCCTTTAGGTCCACTTGGATTAGATTAGGACATTTATTATTATTTAATTTAAAGAAGAGTTACAATTATTAAACTCAAATTTTATTAAGTAAAACATTTTTAATATAGGGTTATACATAAGATAAATTCAACTATAAATATTAATTAGAAAGATAAAAACATTTCCTACATAATTGTATTTTATTTTTAATTTTTATACCTTAAATAATTAAATTTATTTATGACACAATGATGATGCAATAATAACCTTATTAATGAATGATTAAAATAATTGATATTATAATTATCCAAATAGATGTAATTTGAGACTTTTGATGAATTAAAATAATTTTATAGGTTAATATTACATTTTAGGGTTGATTAAATATATTTTTTGAAGTAATAATGCTGTTATGATTTTCATAAAAACCAAATACTAAATGGTGTCAAAATTGACATAAATGAGTTTTTAAAACAAATACTATATTATTGGTTGATATAATATTCCTAAAAATATAAGGTTTGTCCAAATGGCTTAAATAATATTATATATTTCATTAATTAACCACATTAGTTTCTCTTTGAAGTGTAGAGTAAGTTTATTAACCATATAGTGTAAGAATACAAGAAGGCATGATAAAAGTTAAACTATTTAACTTATAGTTAAATCTAAAAGGCAAGGTTAATATGGTGACCTAAACTTATCAAAAACTATTGGTTGAAAGGATTTTGACCCATACCCACCTTATCTTCAAAATAAATCAATTTGGATCCTTTTTAAAATGAAAATGATTTTATTATAAAATAATATTTTAATCTTTTCCTAAGGTGCCCCGCCTCTCTTATAAATGGGCACTTTACCTTCTATTAATTTCACACCCCCAAACCCATTTGGCTCATCCAGAACCTACCTAAATCTCCTCCAAACTTTCCTCACTTCAACCTAGAGGCCTTAATTTGATCATAAATCCAACCTAAGGATTTTTTTGATCTAGTCAAAAGGAAGCTCTCGTAGAAGAGGTAATAATTTCACCACCCTCTTTCAAGTTCATTCCTTCTTCCACTTCCTCTTTATTTATTTTTTCCATGCCAAAATAATAAATCTAGTACCTCCTACATACTTTTTTATTATTATAAATATGGTACAACTATATTCGTTATTCTATCCATCCTATAAATGTGAAAATCATCATACGTGCGTACATATGGCTTATCGTCTCCACGTCGTGGTGTAGTTTTTTGTTAAAAAAAAATCATTATTTGGATGGGTATAATAATGAGTATAACTGATTTAAAAAAAATATATTTCATGTTAATTATTCTTTATATATGATATACCATCCAATTATATACAATTTCACCATCAAAATAATGATATTGTCGCTCATGTGTACATACGACTTACCGTCTCCACGAACGCGATAAGATTCATTTCCCATCATAATCATTCAAGAATAATTTTCATTTTATGATTAAAAATAATTTTTTAGAACTTAATATCATTATATATATAAATAAAATACAACCTATACATAATAAACATGACTTACGTAACAAAACATTTAAAGGAAAAAAATCTGTTAACAACCAAAACAATGATACTCTTGAAATATCATTAACAAAGAATTTTTAGAAGATAATATATGATATCATTTTTATTTATTTGGTTCTTGAATAATTTAATAACAATTATTTCACCATTATACAGGAGGTTAACCTACCCTATACTAAGGAAAAGTTCAAGGTAATGGGTTTCTTATCTTACTCTTAATTTCGTGGGATTTCCATTGTTCACCACTTATTTATTGCATGTGGTGTATTGTGTACTGCCATTTGATATATATTATCATGATTCTCTTTATATTCATGGTATTATGTGATTCATTTGTTTTTTATTAATTTTTGTCATATGAATCGATTGATTACAATGTGGTAGGGAGTTTTCATCTCACTTCTTATACCCAAGAGATTCATGCTATATTGACACTATTTCCTTTTGTGTGGTGTATGTACTACCCCATGATTGTATTCTTTGTATAATATAATTTAATTTATGGGTACTTACATATTCATTTTATGATACTTCTTTCATGGGGTGTATGTTCCATAAGATACCAAATCGGTAAGGGAATTTCAAATATCAATTTCTACTCATAGGGTTTTACGCAAACTTCATTGATAATTTTACTCCAGGATTATGTGTGAAATAAATATTTATTTATTTATGTAATAAATTCCACTCCCCTTTGTGTGGATATTATTTTTATGCACATAATAACTCCATTGATAATTTCTCAAGTCATTTATATGATCTTGATAAGAGTTATCTTAACTCAATTTCCATTCATTGAGTTAAACATCCAAGTCATTGGTGTTGTATTTACAAGAATATGTGTGAATGTACTATGATTGATTTACACTGAATATCCAATCATATTGAGTGTATTTATATTTTTCACACATAAATTATGTCTTTGATTTATCCTTAACCTTATGATATGGTCTTTATAATGGATTTCATCTCAATTTAGATTCCATTGAGACTTCTTTGTTGTTTTATGCAAATTCACTTTTATACGGTGTATATAATGTGCTTTGACATAGTATATCATGAATACATTTATTATCATGATATTATAAATTGTTGATTACCTCAATTATTTATCTTAAAATGTTACTCATTTGGTTAGGAACTCTAACTAAAATAGCATTTTAAATGTTTTAAAGATTTATTCTTCTAAATATTTCTCATTAATGTCCATGTTTTAAAAACAATTTTAATGATTTATTTATATGAACATTAAGGCTTTAAAATTAAAATTCATTTTAAAAGATTCAAAGTGGTATGGGACACATTGATTCAAAAATCTCTTTTAAATGTAGTCTTGATAAATAGTGAGACTTTTTAATGTTTTCAAGAAAAAGGGGGATATTTCTATCAAATAGTTTTATTGATTATTTTCATCTTTGTAAATATCCTTCATTGTATTTTATTCTTTATTGAGGTTGATTTTTTATAATAAAATCTTTCATATTTTATTGAATGAGTTATGTTTGACTATGGATGTGGTATTTTTATTCCATTCATGGTTTGTAGTTAAAGTATTGACATTTTGTATGCTAGTTTTAATAAAAATGTTTAGATTATGTTTCACCCTTTCATATTAGGAATGCATTAGACTTAGTAAGTGACAGATGGAGCCCACTATATCTCCTCAATGCGTCGGTAGGTCTCATGAGACAAACTAGTGTCTTGGAACAGGGCCTCGACAAAATCTTATTTATAGTCTTGGCACAAGGCCTTGACTATGTGGTTATGAAGTCTGGCATTTTGCATTCCATCATTATGAAATTGGATATTGATATTACAAGTGATTATTCGATTAGTAGAATATTTATGTGAATAAGTAAATGGAATTATTTGATCTATATTTTCCATATTATGATGAAGTTTAAGTTTAAAAGGCTTTTGTTCTAGTCTTATACATTTCCTTAAATGTTTATTCTTATTTAAGACAGTTTCCACTATATTGTTTACCTTAATGAGAATTTGAGATCACCCCTTTATTATGTTTTATTTTTTACTATATACAAAGAAGTATATTATGATTAACCTGCAGGAATAGGCTAATGGATATAAAAGTATTCAAAGGGAACATAATGTTTTTTTATTTCATGATGTAATGTAAAACCTATATATGTATCTAGTACTTCCAAGGCTACTAAACTGATCGGTCTTTCCAGACTTGATTCCCTGGATCATGCCAATGTTATGTAATAATGCACCGACTCTGGGTAACTGGGGTCAGGGTGTTACACCACATCGTATTATTCCCCATATATTTCACCCTCCCTAACTATTATTAATAAAAACATTATTACTGTCCAAAAAATCTAGGAGAAAATTTTAAAATATTTTATAATAATAAATTTTAAAAAAATTAATTAGTTTTAGCTTTACTTTTTTAGGTGATTGGGGGTGTCGAGCACCAAATTATTTCACACTCACAAATACCAATAGGATATCTCCAATTGAATTGGTGCTCACTGTGACCTTCCCTATAAAAGGGAATTCATCCCCATCCTTTTTAATTCAAACTTCTTCATTCTCACTACCAAGAAGTTCTATCTAGCATTTAAATATTTTTAAAGTTGTCCCTTCATTCATTCAATTTTTTAAATATTCTAAATTTAGTGGTATTCCTTTATATATTTCATTAATTCTTATTATTATTATTTAATTTATTTTTTTATTATGGTTTTTATTATGAATTTTCATATTTATTTATTTAATTTAGTAGTTAGTAGTATAATGTTGTTTATCTCGCATGTTTATTTTAAATTTTCATGTTTAATTATTTTTATAATTTGGTAGTTGATATTATAAATTTTTTATTAGGAATTTGATTAAGTTGTATGTTCAATTATAGAATATTAATAAAGTGCATATTTATTTATTAAATTGTATGTTTATTATTAGTAATAATGAATCATAATATGTTATAAAAATGTTAACATATTAAAATAATTTTTATAATGTTTTTTTAATTAGGAATATTGTCAATTTTAATTATTAAATAATATTAATTAGGAATACAGATTTATATTATTATTAAGGAGTTTTCTAGAATGTTATTAAGTTATTATGTTTCAATTAATTGTAAAATCACATGTTTATTTTTAACTTCTATATTTAATTGTTTGTATAATTTAGTAGTTAATAGTATAATGTTTTCTAATTATAGAATATTAACAAATTTCATGTTTTTATATTAAATAGGAAACTTATTGTTAATATATTTTATAATAATGTTATAATATTTTAATTTTTTTTATAATATTTTTAAAATTAAGTATATTTTTAAGTTTCATATTTAATTTATATTACATAACATTATTTATTTGTATTATTATTAAGATGTTTTTTATAGAAAAATATTGTATTAAAAGTTGTGGGTGATTATAGTTGGGTATCATTGGAATGTTTAATTACTTATTAGGACTATAAAATATTAGTGAAAAACTCTATTGATATGTTAAAATTAAAAAATACATCCTAATATTTTAGGAAATTAAAGGCTATGGTTTCCAAGAAATTCCATTCTAGGATTCCATTTCCTATTATTATGATCCAAATGGATGTTCCCATATTTTCTTTTCATTTTTGCTCACATTTCTTCTATTTTTTATTTCAATAAAGATGAGATACACTATGGAAATAAAAATTGTCCTCATAGAACCCAAAGGGGTTAATTTATTTCTATTTATAATTGTTGTGAATATTCATCTTAAGAATAATAAATCTTAAAATTTTTGTAAAGTAAATACAATGGTTTCAAAGAAATAAAATCCTAAAAATAAGAAAAACATTAGTGTTTTAGGGTTAAGTCTACAAATTAAAAAAATATAAAATTATGTTAAAGTAAATAATATGATTTTCGGAGAAATGATATCTTTATATGGGTGAAAACAAGTGGATGCATGCTCCAACACAAATACCCATTAGGGTAGTAACCCCGAATGGCGTGTATTGTGTATTTACTCAATCATCACTTAGTGTACGATAAAGAGGCCAAACTGCACACCTGGTTTGATTCTCATATGATATATTTTTTGGATAATTTATAAACCCTTTACAAACCATAATTCAAATAACAGAACATTCCAATATCTTTAAAACCCTGAAACATTATTGATAAATTCTAAAAAACCATTATTTCATTAGGGATGACTCTAAAAATTTAAATAAACATTCTAAATTTATTGTAAAGGTAAGAGCATGATTTTCCAAGAAATAACATTCTTGTATGGATATAAATAAGTAGATGAAAACTATAGGATAAATGTACCTAGGAGTAGTAACAATGAAAGGGTCTTATTATCTATTAACTCAGTTATCACTCAGTGAACAACAAAGAGGCCTGACAACATACAAGGTTTGACACTCCCAAGAGATATAATTTGGATAATTCATATTCTCTTTACCAGCCATGATTAAAAGAAAAAACATTCTGATACCTTTATGATCATCAAATATTAGTGCTTTGTCCTAAAAATAAAAATAAAACATTTGTTCTTTAAGGACGATTCTAAAAAAAATCTAATATCTTAACATATGCTTAAGTAATGAGACACATAATTAAAATGAAACTTTTAAATATTCTAAATTTATATTATGTTTTTTATTAGTTATAATTAATAACAAATCCTGATTGTTGATAAAAAAGGATGGATGCATATATTTATCATAATGGTTAGATAATTGACATCGAATAAGAATGTAGTCATAGTATTCAACCATAAAACTTTTTAATGCTTGTAAATTTTATAACTTTGCATGTTGTTCAGAGAAAAATTATTTGAAGGTTAAAAATGGAAGCTAATCAAGTGATAGTGTCCATCATAGAAAGCCACCTATAATTTAAAGAATATTTATGGAATATAGCCTATCTGGTAACTGAAAATGAGGATAAGATACACATATATTCATTTGTTAAGAATCAATATAAAAATAAAATAATGGAGTTGTATGTCACTATAGCTACTATAAACGATGCTCTATCATCATTAGAAGTTGTCCCATTATAGATTCATGATACAATGTCATAACCTAATGTTGTAATATCTGAAGAAGTTTAATCAGTGAGTGTGGTTAGACTATTGCATCCTTTGAATACAATGTCATATCCTCAAGTAGCTACGTCTCATAGAGAGAGTGAAGTTTTTTTGGATAGTACTCCTTATAATTTAGATATGATAGCGAAATTTTTTGAGGATGATGAAAATTTATGATAAGAAGATGATGTTGATATATAATAACAAAAAAATTCCAAATAACATTTTCTGACCACCCTTGTGAGTTCTCTATGACCTTTGAATCATCATCCTTCGTTATTATCATGGTCGACAAAAGGCATGACATGCTTACCACATTTCGATTAGTTAATTATTACTCCAAGTATAGGATTTCTAGGAATTATTAATATCCTTAATCGAGTGTTGAATGAAGGTGTTATGTATAATAGAAGAGATTTTGATAGTAAATAAGTGATGGAAACAATTATAAAACAATAACACATTGAAATAAATTATAGTTATATTTTATAAGAGTCCAAGAGATATCTTAATATGATTCAGTGTATCCAATTTGATTTAGACCATCAGATGCATTGGTGATAAATAATTGATAACAATTTTCATTGTTGGTATATTACTAGATTTACTCCACACACAAGTGTTAACCCAAGACTATCATAACATCACTCAACCATAGATACTGAATTAATTTCAACTATTATTATTAAAATTATAAGATCATATCAATACATTCATGTAGTTATTGTGGTGGAGAGAATAAAAAAGGGTTTTAGGTATCTTTTTTCTTACTAGAAGTCTTGGTCTACATGACAGAATGATATTGTAAGATTTTATGGTGACTCGGATGACTCTTATCGAGTTTGACCATAACTTATGGAGATTTTATATCATAAATATTATGTTATATATCAGTTATATACTATTGAATATGTTAGTCAACAAAAATTATTTAATCAATCAATGGTACTATTTGAAATATAATTTTTCACATTTTTACAATATTGGGATACTTTTATATAATTTACAAAGTTTTAAAAAAATTATGGAACATTTTTATATGGAAATTATATTAGAAGTTTATTGATTTTCACCACAAAATATGGAAATCATGTCACTATAACTTTGGAATTATTTATTCCTAAGGATAATTTGTCATCTTGGAGTTAGTTCTTAGTTTTCCTTTGAGATTTTATGACACACACATAAGGGATGTTTTTTTATTTCTAATTTGTATCAAGAAATTGAGGATACTTTACAATTTTAGTTTCTTTCATGCTGACCACCCTATGCCTATCATCGATATTATATGTGACACATTGAAAGAAATGTTTGAAAGAAGACCAGGGATGAGTCCATAAAGAATGCAATATTAATGCTGGGTATGAATATCCCTTTTTATTTTAAAAATCATTATAGTAGTTATTATTCTATGTATTCTGATTAGTTTTTGTTTTTTAGAATATGATCCTCAACAACAGAAGATGGAGGAATGTTTTTAAGGTATTCATAGAGCCAATAAAAAATGTAATGACTATGTGGTTCTAATTATAAAGAAAAAATGGTCATTGTATTGTGATGATTGGAGGAAATATTGACATATGATGACCAATATCATAGAAAGCATTAATGATGTTTTCAAGGGAGTTAGAAAGATAACCATCATAGGTAATTATGAATATTATATTATATGATATTTATAATACTCAAAATTATAATATAATGTTAATAAGATATTTGAAATTTAAATTATATGTTTATTGAAAGATACATTCTATTGTATAGTAAATTATTTTTTGGAATAAGGAAAGTAGGTCGAAGAGGGTCTAAACAAAGGGTGAGGTATGGTCACCATTTCTAGTATGATATTGATAGTATTTTTTGAGAGGTTGTATCATTTAATTTTTTTTTCATTTGACCATATATATTATAGATTTAAGTTCATTGAGTTTCATATTCCTATGACAGGGATCCATGGTCATGTTGTTATCATTTTACTGGAGAAATGTTATAGTGGTTGTGGTAACTTTTAAACACTATTATCCTTACACACATGTGATCATAGCATTTTATTTTGTATGATTATATTGGAAATAGTTCATTGATCCATTTTATCGACTAGAGAGTATCAACCAATACTAAAATTATCCATGGATACCTATAGGGTAATATAAAAACTTAGGTCTCTCTATTAACACACCTACACTTCTACTGAACATGAATCAGTTTTGACCAAGAGGAAATTTGAAGTAAACTTGTATTCAAATGATATGGATTGTCCTAGAAAATAGGAGCCTATATGAAGGTGTGATTTATATAGAAAGTAATGTCACACATAGACAAATTTCCTGTATTGTATAGGTCAATCAATGAACAGTCAAAATGAATGATGCACACTACTGATTAATGTAAAAGTTTTACAAGAAATTATTATTTTTAATTATTATCATAAATTTTGATGGTGTAAATATCCAATTTTAAAAATAATATATATATTTATATTATTTTTATTTTGAAATAGTTTCTCAAAAACATGATCAAAATCCAATTAAAACAATTAAATTACTTTAACTTTCAAAAAAGTTTAACTCATACCAAACACTATTTTTTGCAGTGCTATACAACTAACTGATGTAAGTTAAACAATAATTTTTTTTATATAAAAATTAATTTTCTTACTAATTTTATAAGATATTTCAATGATAACTTAGTAAATTTTTTATGTTGATTTAAGAATTCTATAGTAAGTTGGCATTTCATGTTTTATAGACCCCGTATACTATATTTTTCTATGCATCACTTCTACCATATTTCACAGTTTTGGTTGGATACCATGGAGTAGTGGTGTCACTCATACACTTTTACATCATTAAGTGGAACTAGGTAGATCGATTAATGCAATGGTTTGGATATATGAAACATATCCCCATTGTACCATGGAATTTAGATACATAACATAATATTAATCTTAGAATAAGGTAGGTGATGGATTGGTTACACTATCATTCACGTTACATTGAGTGTTGGGATAATAGGTCAAAGAATGGTAAAATGGAAAGAGGGGGTGAATTTCCCTCTCTTATTGCAAAAGGTTAAGGTTCAATCCTACTTTATTGAACATAAAATAGAATAACTCTTTTGAAAACTAATAAAAGAGGGAACCCATTACAAGTAGAGGAAAAGTGACTTAAAGAAACATGACCCAAAGGTTCTTGTAGTCCCAAAAGTCAATAGGGAGTAAAACATCATGCAAATCCAAAAAAAAAACCTTTTCATCCCCCTCTTGAGACAATATAACCATGAATCCAATAAATGATGATGCATCTCCCCCAGCCAAGAAGTTGCACTGTGTTGGACCATTACAACATGGGAGAGAACATCTCCAACAAACCATGACTAGTGGAGGAGATTTGGATGAAAGGTTTCAACACACCTTTCCCTATTTATAACCACCCACCTAAGAAATCATGTGAAAAACTCACTACAATGTCAACCTAAATCAACACAAATATAGACAAAATACACTATAAAAAATTCAATGGTGAGTTTCCCATTCATCTATGAAAAATGATAACAGATGGATGAATGAGGGGTGTTATCACACCCATCCCTCTTTCGAGGCAGCCCACCTAGAGGCACCTAAATAATATTGAACCACCTTCAAAATATAATAATATAGAGACTATTTCTCAAAAATATAAATGTACTCCAATAACAAACTGTCCCATACGGCATTGTACAAGACAACATAATCACATTATAAATAATAACCCAGATAAAAAAAATGGAAAATCAGGTTCCCCTAAACAATGATTAAAACTAGTAACAACCACCAAATAAGATCTTAATCAATATATAAAAGAACTTTTTTATACTTTCTCAGAACGTATTGTCAACAAAAGTCTATTTGCGTTACTATCCTACCTTAATCTTGTACACAAATCATGTCATTTTCCATCGAGCTCATTGCAATAATCGTTACAAAATACCCCTCTATCACCTAAAATATTTACCTCTATACCACCAAAAATTTTCACCTGAAGGAATATAAGACACAACCTAACCATTGAACCTCACCACCTAGGAAGGCACTAGACAATCATAGTCTGAAGAGTAGCCACCAACTAAACTCTCTACCACATCCTCTTAATAGAGCTATGGACCATCACATGGATGTTGATCCATATCAGGAGATACCAGATCTAAACTAGATCCAGGGATATGTGTGACTAGAGAGGGCATGTCATAAGGGAAAAACCCAAAAACAACATCAATCAACTTAGAGTAGAATATTATCAGGAAAGTCTTTAGATATGATTTGAAAAAAGTATAAGTAAAAAAGTTAACTATATATGTTTATAAAAGAGGAAGCATATGGGAATAAGTAACTCATAAATTGAGTGATTAAGAGATTGATGTGAAAATTATTAGAACAAATGTAATAAAAATATAAAGTGATAAAGCATAAAATAAAGAACATTATTTGATAATGGAGTTTTGAAACATCCATTGATGAACCCATATATCTCATACCCTATTTTCATGAGGGTTAATTGTATTGGTACCTTGGATTTAACGGTAGCCAAGATACCAAAACTCCCTTTATTTTTAATAGGTTATATCAAGAAATAAGTATATAATTGACCAATTATTTTTAACATTTGTCTCTAGAAACATCAAAGAGAATTAATTAATTTCCTTTTATGGGGTTTTTAAAGAAACTAAGATCACTCACTTTAAAAGGTAGTGAGAACCTAATTAAAACAAATATATGAAGAAGGTGAGTATTTCTAGAAGTAATATCATTTTAGGAATGATCATTATTCTCAAAAATAGATAAGAATAATCATTAAGAGATAATAAGAAAGATATAGGATCGAGAAGAATTTTATAATATGGTCAAACTCTTGATTGGAAAAATAGGGAGCACTTTGTAATTGATAGAACTTTTGATAAATTGAAGAAATTAAATGATTATAGAATTTTGGAATTATCAATTGGATGAAAAGGTAATAAGGTGAGTTTCTAACCCTCAAAAGGTCTCTATTTAACCTTCATGAGTGATGGAGAAATCTAGGACCGAACCAGTGCTTTAAAGCATTGAGCTAAGACTTTCAGACTATCACTTAACATGCCTTGAAAGATTATGGATCGACGCCACTAGCTAGATCCTCAATCCCACTGGCTAGCCAATGAGACAACTAGAACCCATATGAAACTACCTTCTTCCACCAGTTGGTCGGTGCTCCTCCACCATCTAGCTTTGAGAGAAACTTCCTTCACCGCCATCTAGACAATGGCTATTAATCATGTAACCAATGGTCTCCTACCACTTCATTCCCCCAATCCACATGGCACCAACTGGACAATTCCCTACACTAGGTAGTTAGTGAAACCTGATGCTTCGAAAACATAACCATGGCCTATCATGATTCCTTAACTGCCTCCAAAAGATGTGGGAACTTTAATCCATGAGATCAATAGGACTATCAAGACTTCAATAACGATTATTCATTTATCTATCAAGATTCTAATAATATTTCATCGTGATTATCTAATAAAAAATATTAACACATTATTAATCTTGAACAAAAAAACTAAAAAACATTTAGAATAAATTTTTGGACACTTCAAAGAGTGTTTTTGATATTTAAAACTTAAAAGGGTGAGAATAACAACAATATCCCTATTTTTAATGATAAAAAACAATTGAATAACAATAGAATTAAAAAAATAGAATTATTTATCCCCTATAATATCATTCAAATCTCCCCTATAATAATCAACATAAAGCATAGAAACATTTACCAAAGATTTAATTACCTTTACTAGAGAATTTTCTAAAGACTCATATTTATCCCCCTTTGTGGGTATAAAAAAAATCATATACACAGTTAGAGTAAATCAAAGAAAAAATATTTAAAACTATGTTTATCCTCATTAATGATCTTCCAAGGGAGACAAAATCAATGTTTGAAAATTTAAAAAGAACTAAAAATTTATAAAAATAAATTTAAAATTAAGCTCAAGATAAAATAAAAAAAAAAATTTTAAAAATAATTCTCAAGAGATAAATAAAACTTTAATAAAGTTTTCCAAAACTCTGAAGAGTTAATTTTTTTTGAAAAATAGTTTAAGGAAAGGGTGTATCTTCTAGGATAATTTATATACTTACATGATTATCTCCCCATCAAATAATGCATTATAAAAATGAGGATCCATTAAGTAAACTAAATAAAGAAATAAAATATTTGATAAAGAAATATTTTAAAATTAAGAAATCAAATTTAAATTTAAAAATTAAAGTAAAATTTTAACATTAAAAAAATTCATTCCATCATTTAGGTTTAGGGAAGATTTTATTATTAAATCATAGAAGATTCCCTAATAGTTTTAAGCTACATGTGCAGTAAATTCCAACTACTCGTTCCTAGGGTGAAGATTGGGTAAGAAATCCAACCATCCCTTTTAAAGGTAATAAAATCTAGGTAAATCTATTACAAAACCGCATCAAATTGTTTGTATCTCGAAAGGAAAATTTTTTCATGGAGTTTCTAACTCGCTTGAAATTACTAATATTATGGGAAGTTTGAAAAAAATGAGATTAAAAAACAATTTTAATTTTGGAAAACAATTACAAAATTTTGTCAAGAAAATTCAAAACATCGCAATCTTAGAAAAGTTTTGATATGAGTATCCCAAGCTACTCATATCCAACACACATTTAATAATGTAAAATTGATCAATATGATGAGTTTTAGTGAAGATATAGTCAATTTAAAGGTTCATTCAAAAAATTCAAGAATGATATCACTTTTTGAAAGTGATCTCAAAGAAAGTGGTGTATCGTATCAATGTTCTTTGTGTGAAAAATTGGACAGGGTTTTTTGAGATACTAATCACACTAGGGGTTTCACAATTGATAGGGACATGATCATATGTTTACCTGAAGTTTAAGAGAGTATGTTTCATATATATAAGTTAGGTGGAAAAATTCCTAGCATATATATGTTATTCTTCTACTATGGAAATAGAAAAAAAGTTTTATTTATTACTACTACATGAGACAAGAGATTTTCCTAGTAGGTGGTAAGCCTCACTAGTAATTTTCCTATCTGTACAATTTCCTCAAAAATAAATATCATAAAAACAAGTAAGTTCAAAAGAAGTTTCATTTGGTTAAAATAGTCCAAGGTTTTAGTTCCTCTAAAATATTAAAAAATTCATTTGAGATATTTCAAATGATATTCCATTGAATTTGATTGAAAATGATTAAAAAGGAATACACTAAACATGATGTTTGATCGAGTAATAGTAAGGTAAAGAAGACTTCCAATCATACTTATATAAATATTATTTTCATCTGGTTTACTAGCTTCATCAAATGTTATATTACAAGTGATACTCATGGTTTTTCTAATTTCCTTTGAAATATCCATGCCAAAATTCTATAAAATATCATTAGTGTATTACTTTGGTTTAAAAAAATTCCATTGGAATTTTTGGAAATTTGATAACCAAGGAATAATTTGAGATCTCTAATAAAACTCATTTAAAATTAATTATTAACTAAAATTGATACTTCATTACTAATAGTTTCTTCAATTGAGATGAAAATAAATTCGTCAATATAAATTTGAAAAATTAATAAATTATTTTAAAATGTTTTCAGAAAAAGAGTGGAATTGACAATTTATTTTTTTAAATAATTTGATAAAATTAAATTTGTTAAGGTTTACTAACATGCACGAGAGTATTGTTTTAAATCTCAGAGATAATAGGTTAAATTGAAAAGATGACTTCAAAATTTTGGATTTTCAAAGCTAGGTGGTTGATCCACAAAAACATTTTTAGAAATAAAACCATTTGGAAAAGAAATTTCGACAAGAATTTGAAATTTTTTAAAATTAAAATGATTGTTGAATGAAATTAAGATTATAATAGATTCTAGTCATACAACAGGTGAAAAGGTTTCACCATAATTAATACCTTCTTCTAGAATATACCATTTACTAAAAAGTTGAGCCTTGTTGTCGGTGATAATTCCTTGTTTTGCAGGTTTATTTTGAAAAACCCACTTGGTTATAATAATTGGATAGTTATGTGGTCATTCCATGAGATTTTAGAAATTTTTCCTTTGATATTGGTTCAAATACACTTTCATGGAAAGTATACAATTCTCATAACTAATAGAACCATCAAGGGATTGAGGTTCAAGGTGAGTGATAAAATCTAGATGTTAAAAATCATGTAAGACTAACTTTCTAGTATGAGTTTCATATTTTAATTCACTAAAAACATTCTTAAGGGGGGTGTTTTTTGGATTCAAACCATTCCTTGGTAAAGAAGTAGATTTTTATTCTTGAGCATCATTAATTAATTATAATGATTTAGGTATATGTAAGGTTAAATTAACTTGGTCAATATTATAATAAAATTGAGTATCAGGTCTAGGATTATTCTTTTCAAATATGATGTAAAGTGACACTTCTAAATTCTTAGTCCTCTTACTAAAGAATCATTACGCTTTACTTGATTTTGAGTACCCGAGAAATATAACCTCATCAAATTTTGGTTTAAAATTTCATAACATATCCTTGGAATTAAGGATAAAAATTTTACAACCAAAAACTATAAATAATCCAAATTTAGGAATTTTTCCTTTCCAAAGTCCATAAGGATTTTTTCAAAATATGGGTCTTATGAAAACATGGTTAAGGATATGGAAAGCGATATTGACCACATAAACCCAAAAAATTGAGAAAGTTTAAAATTATTAAAGAGATTCATAGAAATTTCTTAGAGAGTCGAATTCCATATTTTGATAACCTCATTTTTATAAGGCGTTCTAGGAGAAGAGAATGAATGCTGATAAACATGACCAGTAAAAATTTATTTAAAGTCTTTGATATCAAATTATACACTATGTTCACTTATAATTGATACAATTTAATAGGGATTTTTATTTTTTACTCTCTTGGAAAAGTTGACAAATAATTTACAGGCTTTGTTTTTATGACCTAAGAATAAAACCCATTTAAATATAGTGTAGTCATTGATAATTAAAAAGGTGTAATATTTACCTCTGATACTAGAAGCTTGAGTTGCTATAAATAGGTTGATGTGGACTAGTTTTAAATATTTAGAGGAAGAAACATTCTTTTTATATTTGAAGGAATATTTTTGTTGCATTCTTAGTTGGAAAGGCAGACAAACTAAGTTATTTTTGAAAAATAATTTTGGTAAGACTTATAGTAGTTGGTTACATTTGAGATTGAAAATATAGTGAATGTTATAATGACCTATGAATTTATTAAAAATTTAAGATTAATTATCTTTTTCATTTAGAAACTTAACATTTTTTATTACAAGTGATTTTAAATCTAAAATATAAACATTTTGAAAATGATATACAGTAAATAAAAAATTCCTTTAGAATCAGAAAATTTATAAAAAAATTAAAAAATAATTCTAAAACATTTATCACATAATTAAAAAATAAATAGTAAGTTATTCTTCAATATATTAATAAATAACTTTTTTTAATTAAAATAGAGTTTGAGAAATCGACTGTACCAATACTGATGATTTTACTTTTGAAATCATCTTTAAATGTGACATGTTCTCCATCAAAGTCTTCGAGATAAATGAACTCAGAATCATCACCACACATATGAATCAATCACACACTATCTATATACCAATTAGACTATCATGTTTTTCTATTGAGACTCTTTTATTGAAAAATATTAAGAGAATAATGTTTTTGGTCTGCATATCTTGAGTACACTTAAGTTAGACATCAAAGACTTTGGAATCCAAACTTTTTTAGAACATGTTTTTTCCATTCGACTAGTGATATGAGATATGAAACCTATTTGGTATAACATATCTATACTTTTTAAAATTTCATTATTAAACAAAATGAGCAAAATTTCTTACAATAATTAAAAGAACTTATTCTATGAAGTTCCATTTACAAAATTAGTATTTTTAGAATTTTTTAGAAAAAATAAATTGTTTTGAAAAAAAATAAGAATTAATTTCAAAAACATTTTGAGAGAATAAAATAATATTTAGATATTGATCACCATGTGTGGATTGGGAAATAGTTTTTTAAGATTTTTAATTGGATGTTCTAGATTCTAAATATTTGGTAGATTATTTAGTTTTAAAAACAAATCAACTTTTTATTTTAAAATTTGATCTTTTTAAAAAACATCAAGATTTAATTTCTTTTTAATATATTTAAATATTTAAAAAATTTCAAAAAAACAATTTAAACATTTATATATTTCATAAATAATATCTTCATATATTAAATAATATATTGAACAAGTAGAAGAGAAAGAAGTGGAATGAGAAGGAGAGTGAGAAATAAGAGAACTAACCTCATTAACTTCTTTTATATGTGACATGATGAATTTAATACTTTTTTTCTTGATTAAGATGATTAAAAGGAATCCTTGATAGCACTAAAATTTGATAATTTTAGTGATATCTTTTTTTCTTCTAGTCTTTAAACCTATTTTTTAACGAATAACCAGCCTTATGTGGCCCTTATTTTTTAAACTGAAGTAAGTAACATCAATTTCTTGGTTTTCCTTTTTGAAGTGTTGAATTTAACTTTTTTTCTCATGTAATTTTTCATATTTTTTGAAATATGATCAATATAATTGTCGCTTTTAGATGCGTCTTCATTTATTTACTTGAAACAAATTATATTTTGGGTTTATTTGACATCTGTTACCTCCTTCTTAGATTTTATTTTCATAGTAATCTCATATGTAATGAGTGATCTGATGAACTCCTTAACTTCCATATTATTTATGTCTAATGAACCTAAGTGTGTAACGTTTTGTCAAAGTTATGGAAATATGTGTTTGGAGATTTTGGATGAAGGTGTTATTCTTGGATAATTTTTATGGATCCATCTAATTGAATTGGATGTCAATCTTGGACAATTCTCCTTGAAAAATTTGATGATTGTTTATACAAATCTTAACTAGAAATGACATGTTCTATGGAGTTTTTACTAGATTCTCAACAACATTGTAGAAATAAATTAAAACCATTTAAAATAGTATTTTATATGATGATTTGAGGAGAATTATCTTGAGAAGATTCCATGGTAATTATTTCTTTGGGTTCATATTTTCTATAATTTTGTAATTATTTGAATGTGGCCTTATTTAAAAAATTAGGACCGCCCATTAAACAGTGGCTCAAATTGAGCTTGACCTCAGCATTATGGGAGATGCAGGTCAACCATGCTCAAGAAAGCACCGAATTCATTTTTGTGGGTGGAAGAGGAGGCATAGTTCCCACTAGGTGTGTTTGAGCCCATGTATAAGGCCTACAATGTGTAGACCTAGAGGCACGCAGAGGTTTGGCCAGAACCCATGAGCCGATGCCCAGGTGGTGTGTCTGTGTGGTGACACCAGTGTGAATCCCCAGTAGCCAGATCATATGACTAGTGGTCACTGATTTACATATAAATTGAATTGAAGATTCTTTGAGAATTCAATGTGGGAAATATGTTATGTTGGTATTGTTCACCCATTTAAGAAGATTCACATATAACGTTGGTTGTTCGATCATGATGATCTGCACCATTCGATTAATGTGTTGTGTGTATTCAAAATTGATTATCTTCTTTCTTCTCCCATGTATGAGCCTTCTGTGGATGAGGGTTTTCTGAATAAGGAACCACATATGAGTTCAAGCATCATGCAAGATCATCCTACCTCAACGGGAGTTTAAAAAATTCCCTATATATGAATTCCCTCATATAATAAAAATGTTTTTCAGTGACATGTTTTTGGGGAAGAACGCTATGGGAGAATATCATCTTGTGGACTACTATGTAGTATGTAGATATAAGCACTATATAGATAATCATGATTATGGGAAGCCATATAAAAAATTAAATTTTGTTTGGGAATAGAATGTTTTATGAGGACGTGATTATTTTTGGATGAAGTTTCTATATGGTAAATTCTCAATATGTGAAGTTGTTATGTGTACATGATGCATTTCGGTGAAAATTACAGTATGTCAATATGCATACTATTAATAATGCATGGATGTAGCACATGAAGATGGGTTATTAAATACTATGCAGTGAGACTTTTCATGAATATTGAGTCTTTAGAAGATGGTATGCAGACACACCATGTGAAGAATAATTATTCTATGCCAAACCATAAAGAATATTAAGTTATATAAAGTGATTACTATTTTTAGAGAAAACAATATATATACATGAGTGTGATGGCATGATAAACCATAAAAAATATCTAATGGTATGTTGACTATTGTGATATTTTGAGTATGTGGACTATAAAATGATATGTGGAAACTATCATTGAAAATGTTATGTGGAGGGAAATACATTCTTTAGAGAGAGGTGATGCATTTTTTTGTTTCACATACAATGGAGCAGATTTAAACTACTTACCAAATTTACAGAATTATCATGTGTTTACTTCTTGGATAATCAGATATTTGTTTCTTATAAATACTTATTACCAAGATTAAATGTGTGCACTGATGTGTATAGCATATTTTCAAGGAAAATTAGTTTCCACTCATAATGCATATATAAGTTTGTGAAGTAGTAAAATTGTGTGTAGATAGCATATGGAAGCATAAATGTGCTAGGTAATAATTATTTTATATAAATAATGATTATTTCACTTGCTATATAAGCAATATAGAGTTGAGAAGTCAAATTCAATAATTTGAGGAAGAAATTGTCCAATGATGTTCTTCAGAAATTGATCATATTATATTTTATTTATCTTGAAGGCTCAAAATAAAAGATCTTAATCAATTGTTGAAGAATCATCCCACATTTAGAAGTGATCTTTTTTATGTTGTTTATAATCGTTTTTTTATAAAGAAGTGTGAAACTTTAATTCATGTGGGACTCTAGAAAGCATAGTGTGACTCTGCTAGTGAATACATTTGTGTTGTGATCACTTGAAATTATAGTGAAGATTCTGTGATTGGAAAGTCTAATTAATCCTAGTAAGGAGTGGGTTCCCATTGATACCATGCCTTGTAAAAATATTTTCCCCCTATTCTATTTATTTTTACTAAATTCGGGAGAGGCTGAGTAATCAAAAGATTGGATCATATCCTAACATGTCAATAGAGGTTAATTACAAAAGAAACAAAATTGTAGAAAATCACCAAAAATTCACCCCCCACTCTTAGTGGTGCAACACCTCCCTAAGAAATTCACAAGGTATCAGATCTAGTTTCCCCCTGCTGGGAACCACTAAGCACTAAATATAGAAAATTATAATTCTATAAATAGTAGGTGTGCTCCTACTTTTTATGGAAATAACTATAATATTTAGATGAATAGGATGTTTCCTCAATTTTATCTCCTTTCCTAGAAGTTAAAGATGTAGTTACTGTAGGATTCCCACCTATCACTAAATATTCTCTTATAAATCTTACCAATAAGTGAAATATTGAATTTGATGGAAAAGATCAAAATTATATTTTGATTTCTCTTTTAGAAGAAGTTTACACAAAGTTTATGGGATTCCAAAATGCTAAGGAATTTGGGATAAATTGGAAAGCAGTAATAAAGGAAACATGAAAGTAAAGGAGGCCAAATTAAAAATTTGTATGAGAAAATTTGAAGATATGAAGATGGGTGTAGAATAAAATGTTAATAATTAATTCACTAGAGTCAATGGAATTTTAATTAATATTCTTGGGTTTTGGTAAAATGGAAGATTAAACAATTATCAAAAAACTGATGATAAATTTTCCTAACATGTTTGATCCTAAAATGTTAGCTTTAGAAGATAGAGATGATCTTACTCTTAATGAATTACATAACATACTGATTTCATATGAAATGAAAAATATCCCAGTCTCTAAGAAGAATATCAAATATGATATAGATTTTTAGGATATGAGAAAGCTGAAAATCAAAGATCATAAAATTCCAGATTCATGTGAATAAGATGAGGAAAATGAAGATGAAGATTATAAAATAATCATTACTCTTATATAAAAAATATTCAAGAAGGTAAAGTTTAAGGGTAAAGGTAAAATAATACCATGGTGATACAACTATAATGACATTATACATTTTGCTGTAAATTTTCCTAAAAATAATTCTATGGAACCTGAGAAAGATGATGAGAAACCATAAAAAAATAAATGGGGGGAAGTGCTCAAAAGGAACAACCAAGTTTTATGAAATCAATAAAAATTATTTAAAATTAAAAAAATGAATTTTAGTGAGAAAAGAATAGTAATATGACTCCAAATAAAGAATCCAATCAGAAGATGAAACCAACTTCATGGATCATATGTAAAAAGGGTTTAACACCTCTATAAATGAATATGATGAAAATAAATGAACAGAGATATAAAACATGATGAAAAATTAATTGTAAGACTGTCTTGAGAAAAACACAAAGTTCAAGAAGGAAAATAGACTGTTGTTGAAATAAGAAGAAAAGGTAACACAGGAAAAGGAAAAATTTTAAAATAAAGAGACTTGTTACATTGAATAAATAAAAAGAAACTAACAAAATGTGGATAAAATAGAAAATATGGTTAAAGAACTTGAAGAAAAAATTATTCTCAAAGAATAAAAATAGTAAAAGACTCAGTTTAAATATATTGAAGCATATAATATCTTGTAAAATTTTAGAGAATATTTAAGGAATTATATTGTGGTCAAGGAAGAATCATAAAAAAACGATGAAAAGAGGGATTCAAAGAAGCATATTAATTCAACACTCTAGAAATTTAAAAATAAATATGTATTCTCTAAAAATTTAAGTACCAAAATAAAATTTGGATAATTATGGAGCATGAAGACTAGTGATAAATCATATTTTAATTCAAAATAAGAAATAAATTATCTAAGAATATTTCCCCCCAAATAATAAACAATCTCATTATATAGAAAGACAACAACAACAATATTCATGATAGGACTATTATCAGTTGGGATGATTAAGGTTCAGAAGAAATTGATTGTGTTGTATAGTTTTTTGATACAAATCATATATATATATTGATATAACATGTCCCTGCAAGAGATGAGACACAAACCAGGGGGTTATTTTGAGAAAAGGAGATAAAATTTTCAAATTAAGAAAGCAGTTATTTGAAATTCATCATATCTTCCAAATTTTTTTTGACAATTTAGAATATATTTGTGGAAAATATTATGAGCATGGAAATATTGCTAAAATTTCATGATTATTATCCTTGAACAAACATGTAATTCTGATAAAGTAAAGTGAGTTCAAAAAATGATTGAAGAAAATCATGTTTCACTAAATCTTATTTAAAATATTGTAGAAAGAACAAGTCATGGATTCTTGACATTGTATTTTTATCACAAATGATTGGTGATAAAAAAATTCTGAGAAACATTTATAATCATGAAGTAGGATCAGTAACCATTGGAAATTATTGTTCCTAAAAATTAAAGGAGTTATAAAAGTAGATTTTCAAGCCCAATATCTAAAGTCTAGTAATGTGTAATTTTTTGAAGGGATAAAGCAAAAATTTCTTAGTTTCAACCAAATTTATGATGAAGGACATGAGGTGTTCCTAAAATGGGATTAAAAAATTATCAAAAGCACAAAGGATGAAAGAATTATAAATAAAGTAAAAAATAACCCATGGTAATCAATTTAAAATTTGTGAATTTACCAATTTTTGTTACTTGAGTGCCAAATATAAAAACAACTTATTCCATATAATTCTTACACATATTGGAAAAAGGAGTATAAGTAAAATCATAAATCATGATATTATGATTGATTTTTCTAAGTTAAAGAGAGAAAGGGATGAAATTTTTGAAACCTATCAAAAAGGGAAATTAGATAAAAGTTCACACAAAAGGGTGGATATTGTATCTTCTAGACCCATTTAAATTATTCATACTGACTTATGTGTCCCAATGATACAGAAGTCTAACATAGGTGATCTGTATATCATTACATTTTTTGATGATTATAATCAGTTGGCTAATTTCATGTTTATCAAACACAAGTTAGAGGCTACTAAAATGTTTAAAAAAATTATAAGGTAAGGTGGGAAGTTTATGCATCTTTATATCAAGAAACTAAGATCAGATAAGAGTATAAGTTTACTTGGGATGCTTTTAAAAGTTATCTTTCCAAACATGGAATCAATCATTAGTATAACACAATATATACTCCATAGAAAAATGTGGTAGTTGAATGAACAAATATAATAATAATAGAGATGTGAAGAACTATATCAGATGAACACAACATGTTGAATTATTTTTGGATAGAAGTTTCATATACCTTTTAACACCCCAAGATTTTACAGTATGCCTATTTTTAAATTAATCTTCTTTGATATCTTACTTGTTTAAAAAATAATTTAAATATTATTATTTAATTATTATAGTTATCCCCTAGATGTTGGGAATGGAATGAATGAGATTAATTAAATTATGAAAATATATATTAAACATTTTTACAAAATTAATTAATTGGTTAACAATTAAATAGAAATGAAAACCAATTGAACATAAATGATATTTTAAAAATATATATTTTTATACCCACAATGACATTTTATATTTATAAATTAAATTAATCACTATTAGTGAAAAATATTAATGGAATGTATATATTATATATCCAATCAAATATTTTTACATTAATCCAAAAAAAATTTAGATGCATAAGATAAGAATAAATCCATTTTTACACATAAAAAACATATATTTTTCTAAACATAGTTTAACCAACTTTTAATAGAGAACTTGTTTTAAATAAAAATTTTGACACTTTTATTAATTATATTTGAAAAAATAAACATTAATTTTTAAATCGTAATATCAAAATTTACTTTGGATGAATTTTCGGTATTTTTCTGATAATTTTCATTTTTTGATAAATAGTTATGTGACCGTTGGAATAACAATATAACCCTTAGGAATAGTAATATGTCCATTAGAACAATAAAATTACATATGAATGTATAAATAAAAATTTTGAATCTTATAAATGGTAATAGCATACAATTAAATAATATTATAAGTAAATAAATGTTCTAGAAATTATTAATTAAGTGTTGATATTTTTATAAAACATAAATATTTATTTTAAATTTTATAATTAATATAATTATTTAAAATAAAATTAAAATTCATAAAATGTTTTCAAAAATTAATTTTTTTTGTCTTATGATTATAATATAACTTTATGAGGCCTTAATTAATTTTTCAAAGTGTTATAAAATCAGTTATAATTGGAAAATCGGTATTTGTTGAATAAATAATGATTTTAATTAAAAATTAAATTTATCATATTTAGAAGATTATTTTCAAAAAATTGAATTCATTTTTTAAGTATAGAAATAAAAAAAATGGTTAGGGTAATTTTTTTTAATTTTTCTGAAATACTTGAATTTTTTGTGAATAGAAAAATATGGTAATTTAGGGTATAAATACATTATATGTTAAATACACCATTAATTGAGTAATTTATGATTTAGTTAGTATAATATATAACTCCCTTTAATTTGTTTAATATATTTATTGATAATTCTCAAACTATTCATAGTCTTAAGCCAAAATAATAAATAAATGAATAAAATATTCAAAAAACACTCCTCTGCTCCGCAATAAATACCACTCCTCACCACCCCTTATCCTCACACATCCAAAGCCTTTAATATTTATCATATTCTACCCTATTCCTCTATTAAACCTATTTACCATATTCTGGTCTTGTGTTTCTCACCAAAAGACTATTTCTGAGTCCCTTAAGAAGGTTCTCAAGGAGAAGAATTCAAGAGGTAAATCCTTTTTCGTTCTCTTTAATTTTTTTGTACTTATTAAATCCTTACCTATTTTTTCCAAACATTCATGATAACTCCAATATCTTATATATAATTTAATTTTATTATTCCAATGTAATATCCATCATCAAACCCCTTTTTCTCCCCCTTTTATTCTAAAAATGAGAACATCGTCTATGATGTGCTGATTTACCGCCATCATGGACGATGCGACTAAATTTTCCATTACCACCTTAAATGATGATTATAAAAACATTTTTATGGTTAAAAAATATTTTATTACACATATTATAAGTTATTTTGTATAATGTAACTACTATATATACATGATATTAATTATTAAGACAAAACTAGTTCATGACAACCAAAAAACCGCCAAAATAATCTAAACAACAATCATTAAAGTTATATCAAATGAATCATCCTCATATCTGGAACAAAAATTATATAAGACCATTTAATATTATGGAAATTAATTAATGACATATAATTTCAATTCGGGATGACTATTGCCATTTCACATGATCTTTCATGGATGTATACAAGTGAACCGATCATGAAAACCAAGGAAACAAGTAATCTCGAATGATAAAATTGTGTCTTATAACTCATAAAAATGGACATAAATGAATTTAATAAAATTATACTAAATAAAATAAAATTATAAAAATTTATGAATTTATGAATTTTTTTATTTAATCTGATTACCAAATATTTTAAGTACAAGTGAAGAATGCTTTCATACATAATGTAAGGGTTTTCACATCTCACTTTTATTTTTGTGAGTATGCCTTCTTGACCACTATTTCTTATGTGTGGAATATATATATTTACCATTAATGTAAAATATAATTAATATATTTATATTAATGATATTAAATTTCATATTTTATGATCATTAATTCCCTGTGGCATATGGTTTGACTGTTTAAATTTTGGTAAGGGATTCTACCCGAATCTCCATTTTTTCTTTAGGTTTTGCTTTCTCACTTTTTACCCCAATGAAATTCATATTTAATTTTTAAATAATTCTTCTAAATTATGTGTTTATGTTTAAAAATCATGTATAAAGATCATTTTATCATTACTTTATGGTTAAATACTTATTTTATAAGGTTTATCTTTTAATGTCCTCTCGATAAGAAAGACCGGTTAAAGAGAACTTACTGATTTCTTATTAGTTTTCAAGTGAACTCCATAATATATTTTAAGCCTCCATTTTTTTTATAACATAAATAATTTTATTATGAAAAACTATCTTGGTTCATTTCTATTTTTATATAAAACATTGTTTATTTTTCTATTTAATACTCTTTATTTGTTTTAAAACACACTAAATTGCTTCATCTCTAATGTTTCTTAAATGCACATGTTACATGTTTTCACTTTAGTTGGAAATAATTTATTCCTCAAAAATAATTTCATTATCCTTCCATTTTCTTTCCTATCATATTCATGTTTAAAATCTAATTTTATGACAAATACAAATGATTTTTCAAAAGAACTCTTCTTTCCAAAGTAAAATGCTATTTCTCTAAAAAAATTATCAATGATTTTATTAGATTATTTTCATTAATGATTATGATTCAAATATATAAAAGTGGTATGTGAAACCTTTATTTGAATATATCTTTTTAAATTGATTATTCAAAATTTTAGGAATTCATTGGACTTATTAAGTGACAGATATGGCCTATTTGTAACATCACATTATGTTTTTAGGTACTTTTGATGTTTCTAGGTACCTCTGTTTTGGAGTAAAGACTTGGGGTTCATTTGGGTGAAATTTTAAGGAAAACTAAGGGACTTTGAGTTGTGAACAGGCAGCGCATGGTTTTTCAAATCGTGCATCCAAACCATGCAAGAAGGGAGGTTGAGGCATTAGCTTCCGCACGGTCGGTGCACGGTTTGTCCAGTCGTGCGGCCAAACCATGCGTGAAGGGTGGCCAAGGAAGTATCTGACGCACTTCTAGCGCATGGTTTGTCAAACCGTGTGAACTAACCATGCGACCACTTAAATGAGATCCTTAAATTGTGGGTCTCGCTGGGTTTTGCCTCTATGTGCCTCTTTTTTCCTCTTATGCGGCCCTAACTCATGATTTGTCTTCTCCTAAGGTCAGAGAAGGTTCTCCTATCATTCTGGAGGCGATCCAAAGGATCCTCTTTGTGAATCAAAGCCTAATTCTTGAGGTATGTGAGCGTTCTTCATCGTTCTTGATTGGTTTCTCAGATCTACTTAGATTTACTTCTCCTCTTCTCTTGGTTTCTTAGATATACGCCTATTATGGGTAGATCTAAGTGTGTGGTACCAAATTTGATGATATTTGGTCTTGATCTTGCTAGGAAAAGAGATCTAAGGTAGGTTCTTGAAGAAGAAACCTAGTTTTCTTGAGCGTCCTTGACCGTTGTGGTTTTGTCACAACCTTTGAGGTAGGTGGTTCCGTCCCGACTTTCCAAATTGATTAACTTAGTATTTTCTTGGTTTATTTCAATTGTTGATTTAAATCCAATTTTTCAAGTTTGTTTTCAATTAAATTGATAAAAGCTCAATTTTGGTGAATTGAGACCTTTGAAATGGTTTTGCCATGGAAATTTGGAAAACCCCAATTCCATTGAATTGGGTGTGTTTATAGAAATTGACTGATTTAAACTGTTGGATTTAAATTATGGATTTAATGGAAATGTTTTCAATTAAATTATCTAATTTAATTGTGGGAATAAATTGTGTAATTATGGAATTGTTTTTGAATGGATTTCAAACTGGTGAAAATGGATTAAAATGTTTTGAGAGAAACCCAGTGGTTTTATCTTGTGAAAAGTCATATTTTGAATAAAACATATTTTGGTTTTAAATGGAATGAGATTGGAACTTTTGAAATGGAAGAATGGGATTGATCATGTTTTAAGAATTCTTAAAATAGTTCACCCATCATGTAGGAGCGCATGCAAGCCTTAGGTAGTTAGTGAGTTATTTGGATACACTCTATGCTACGACAACATTCTAAAACATTCTTGTGGCGGGTCACATCCCTGAAGGGTTGGTGATGAGTCTCCTATGGCCAGTGTCATAGGGATGTGTGTATACACATTTTCTAAGTTCATATAGAGAGTGCGGAATCCTATAACTGGTTAATACTATCGTAACTTTTTAGAATAGGACCATGTTTCTCACTTGTTTATTTATATTTGAGATATAATTGTATGCCAATTCTTTTGAACTGCTTACATGCCTGATGAATTTATATAAAATGTTTTATATAAATGTTTTGTTTAAGACATTGTTTTAGAAATATTCCATCATTTGTGAATCCTTTTCTTAAAATATTTATTTCCATCATTTGAAAATGTATAGCATATTTTTTTAGAATATTATTTGAATTGCCAAATTTTTTTATTTGAAAATTGAATGTTTTTCTTTGGATAATCTTTATTTGGAATCTATTTTAGAATCTTTGGTGGTATCCAACTGGGCATAGGCTCAAACCCTACATTTTCCTTCGGGTGTTTGTAGACTTTCTTCTCCCATGATCGAGCAAAGGGAAGGGACCTCTTGGAGGTGGATCTAGCTTTTTATCTTTGGTCTTGGTGAGTTGTGTCCTTAGGGACTTTGGGACTGTTTTTTCCTTTTTATTACTTGGGTTGTAGTACTTTGGGATTTTTATGCCTCTTTGTATTTTGGTACAATACTCCCGGTGGAGTTTCTTTTTTGTTTTTCATAATTTCTTATTTCTTTTAATTTCGAATTCTTGTGGAAAAATCATTCCCTCTTGCTTGTTATGTGATTCCAGGTGCTAGTCACCGACCCGTGGGCATCGGGAAAGACCTTCGGGCTATGTCAGGGCCGGCTCGGTTATCGGGCTACTAGGGTACCTGGGCTGGTTCGTGAAAAAGTGGTATCAAAGGGCAGGTTAAGCATCTTTCCTTGAAGACAGTATGCATTTGAGTATTCTTTTCGGGACTTGGGAGGTAGTTGTGATTGAGTTCCTGGCCCGTTCTCACCACAATGAACCTTAAGTCACCAGGTTTGGTTAGGGAAATATGACTTGTGGATTAGTTCTAGTATTTTCCCTATTTTTATTTAGATAGAGTGGAATCCAAATCTTGTTATACCTTCTTTTAAGAATAGTTTTCCTTATTACTCGGTTTGAGTGTTAATCTATGTCTTTTTATGCTGTGTAGCATCATGCCTCTGAGAAGACGTGGAGCTCAGATCCAAAAAGAGGTTGCTGCAGAACCTCAGCAAGTGAGTCCTACTGTGGATCCGAGTCTGGTTGAGGTGATTATTCGCACTGTCCAAGCTCTGGGAGATGCACCACATCTAGTTACTGTTCAGAATCCAGCTATAGATCCTAATAGTGATATTCTCCGAAGTCATTCTCAAGAGTTATTATGCCAGAAGCCACTAGTTTTCAAAGGCTCCACTGACCCTCAACATGCTGAGTAATGGTTGAGTAAGATTGAATGTCTGTTTTGGTTCTTGGAGACACCTGAGGTGATCAAGGTGAACTGTTCCACCTTCGTACTGGAGGGACCAAGTAGGAGATGGTGGGACACAATGGTGATGACTGGGAAACACGAGGGTCTGGAGTGGAAAGACTTTAGAGTTATTTTCATTAACCAGTTCTATCCAGAATCAATGGTGTTGGCCAAGGCTGTGGAGTTTCTCTAGCTTGTGCAGGCCAACAAAACCATGACTGAGTACTCAAATTTCTTTTCTGAGCTGGTACAATTTTCTCCTAAGATTGTGTCTAATGAGAGGATGAAGGTTCGACGATTCGAGTTGGGAATTTGATCAGATATTCATTCTCAGGTTTTCCTACTGAAGCTACACACTTATACTGATGTGCTGGATAGGGCGATGATGGTTGCGATGGAATTGGTAGGAAAGTTAGGGTTGAAGGAGGTTCTTTTCCCTCTTAGTGGCAGTGTGAGTTCCTTTAAAGGAAAACGGAAGCATTGCTTTTCTCATGGTAGTTCTCTACAACAGAGTCATTCCAGACCTCCAATAGCAATAGGAGGGGTTTTTTTGACTTGTTATCAGTGTGGAAAGACAAGACATTATAAGAGGGTTTACACTGAGGCACCCAAGAACTGTAGCTCCTGCGAACGTTTAGGGAACTTACAGAGATTCTGCCATCACTTCTCTACTCCATGTGGTGGAATATGATCATCAGCACCTCCAGAAACTGCCGGGCAATAAAATGCTTCATGTACAAAAGGGTTCTAGCCACAAGCATCCAGAAAAAATATTCTTCATGCAGTGGAAGAGTCGTCAGAGGTAGCTGATACTGGTCCTGCAACTGTGAGAGGTACCATTACTATAGCTTTATCTTTAGTGATAGCTCTTTTTGATACTGGTGCATCTCACTCTTTTATTTCAAACCATCTTTTTAATCTTCTTAATCTGCCTATGGAACTTTTATCTTGTGTGATGGATATTACTACACCCCTTGGCACAATGAGAGATAAAGGTCTCCATAGTCCTAATTGTGTCTTCTCTTTATCAGATGTTTATCATGTTTGGAGCTTCTAGGTTCTTGACATGAAATCTTTTTGACATCATATTTGGGATGGATTGGCTCATTGCCAATAGAGGTCGGATCAATTTTTATCTTCAACGAGTCTACCTTACTACACACAGTGGTGTGCCTCTTGTTTTTCAAGGAGAATGGGACCCAAGGTCAAGCAGAGATATACCCTCTTATCCAGAGTTGGGTAAAGTCATAGTAGTGTTTTATTTTGATCTAGAGAGAGATTCAATGTGTGGTTATCTTCCTTCAGTCGTCGCTGAGTTTCCTAATGTGTTTCCTTCTGACTTCTCTAGTTTTCCACCAGTAAGGGAGGTTGTTTTTTTCTATTGAATTAATACCTGGTACTCAACCAGTTTCTATTCCCTCTTATCGAATGGCTCCAACTTAACTAAAAGAACTGAAGTCTCATTTAGACGATCTTCTTGAGAAAGGTTTTATACGCCCGAGTGTGTCACCTTGGGCAGCACCTGTTCTCTCCGCTAAGAAGGCTGATGGTTCTCTTCACTTATGTGTTAATTATCTAAATCTCAATCGAGTTAAAATAAAGAAAAAATATCCGTTACCACGAATTGATGATTAGTTTGATCAATTGAAAGTGGCAAAGTGGTTTTCAAAATTTGATCTTCGATCTGGTTACCATCAGTTGAGGATAAAAGAATTTGACATTCATAAGACCACTTTTTGGAGTAGGTATGACCATTATGAGTATCTTGTTATGCCCTTCGGACTAACAAATGCTCATGTAGTTTTCATGGCTTTGATGAACAGGGTTTTCCATGAGTATCTAGATACTTTCATGGTAGTCTTTGTGGATGACATTCTTGTCTACTACAAGTCCAAGGAGGATCATGTGCATCATCTGAGAACAGTTATGAGTCTTCTAAGGAATCACCGACTTTATGCCAAGCCTTCAAATTATGATTTCTGTATTCAGGAAGTGAAATTCTTGGGACATGTCATGTCATAACAAGGAATATCAGTTGATCCTGAGAAGGTGAAGGCTGTTATGAATTGGTAACAACCACAGAATGTTTTTGAGATTCGGAGCTTCTTGGGCTTGGAAGGATATTATCATTGGTATGTTAAAGACTTCTCAAAGTTAGCTTCTCCAATGATTGATCTGACTTTAAAGGGAGTGAAGTTTTCCTGGAATGATAAATTTCATAGTTCTTTTGTTCAGCTAAAGCGTCTTTTGACTACTGCATCGGTGTTAACTCTTCCTGAGGCTGGGATAGGTTACATGGTCTTCTGTGATGCATCGGGTTAAGGTTTGGGATGTTTCCTTATGTAATGTAATCATGTTGTTGCCTATTGATCTTGTCAGCTTAAGCCTCATGAGAAGAACTATCCTACCCATGAACTTGAACTTTCAGCTGTAATGAATGCACTTAAGTGTTGGAGACATTACCTTTATAGAGATAGGTTTACTGTGTATTCAAACCACAAGAGCTTGAGTTATATTTTCTCTAAAAAAGATTTGAATCTCTGCCAAAGGCATTGGGTGGAGTACCTGCAATCTTTCGATATTGACCTTGCCTATACCCCGGGGAAAGGGAATGTAGTTGCAGATGCGTTAAGCAGGAAACTTCCATCACAATCTGTGAAAGAATCTTCAGAAGAGTGGAGTTTGATGGATCTTTTTTTTAGTTGCATATTGGAGTTTAGTGGAAGGGGAATGAATTTTCTTTAGACAGTGTCCATTTGACATCTGCTCTTCTCAAGTTAATTCTTCATGAACAAAAAAAAACTGGATGATGAATTCCATAGAATTAGGGACTCTCTTTATGGTGGGGAGACCACCACCCAGTGGTCGTTCTCCAAAGAGGGTGTTCTATGTTATCGAAACTGTTACATTGTGTTGTTAGTGGTAAAGAAGGATGTGATGGGGGGTTTCTATAACTCTCAGTGGGCTGTACACCCAGGAACCATGAATATGTTCTATGACATGCAACGACAGTTCTGGTGGCCGGGTATGAGACGAGACATTGTTGAGTTTGTATCTCGTTGCTATACATGCCAGCAGGTGAAAGCTGAGCACCAGAAACCTTCGAGTTTGCTTCAACCACTTCCATTCCCTACATAGAAGTGGGATGAAATCTCTATGGACTTTGTGGTTGGGTTACCTCAAACCCAGAGGAAGAAGAATTTAATATGGGTTGTGATCGACAGGCTGACCAAGTCGGCTCACTTTATACCTATTCGAGATACAACCAAAGTTGAGGAGTTGGGAAATATCTATGTGAAATAGGTTGTTCATTTTCACAGAGTTCCTTATACTATAGTATCAGATAGGGATCCTCGGTTTACTTCTCGCTTTTTGAGAGGCCTTAAAGAGGCTTTGGGATCCCAGGTTCGTTTGAGAATGACCTACCATCCACAGTCAGATGGCCAGATGGAGAGAGCTATTCATATCCTTGAGTATATGCTCCGCGCATGTGTTCTCGACTTTGGTGGGTGTTGGGATGAACATCTGGGGCTAGTTGAGTTTTCTTATAACAATAGTTTTCAGTCTATGATCAAAATGGCTCCTTTTGAGGCTTTGTATGGATGTCCTTGTAAATCTCCTTTATGTTGATTAGAGATTGGTGAAATCTCTTTGGTAGGACCAAGTTTGGTCCAAGAGATGATAGCTAAGATCTAGTTGATTTGTCAGAGAATGTTGAAAACACATAGTCGGTACAAGTCTTATGTTGATTGTCACTGTAAACCTTTAGAGTTCTCATTTGGTGACCAGGTGTTCTTGAAAGTTTCACCCCAATTGGGTCATTGACGACTTGGGAGGAAAGGGAAGCTTGCTCCCCGTTTTGTGGGACCTTTTGAGGTTATTGGTCTTGTGGGGAAAGTTGCTTACCATCTAGCTCTACCACCACAACTGACGTAGATAAAAAACGTTTTCCATATATCGCAGTTGTGAAAGTATCTCTTTGATCCATCTCATGTAGTGAGATGGAGTGATCTTGAGATTGAACCAGATTTATCTGTTACTGAACGACCAATCAGGTTTGTTGATTCTGAGACCAAGGTACTTCGTGGGAGAACGATACCTCTGGTCTGTTTAATATGGAAACATGGTTCTGATTCTCATGAGACATGGGAAAGGGAGGTACTAATGAGAGATCAGTGGCCTCATATTTTTGATGCGGAGGTTTCTTCATAGGCATTCTGGTGATAGAAAGATCTTATGGTGGGGAGGTTGTAACATCACGTTATGTTTTCAGGTACTTTTGATGTTACTAAGTACCTCTGTTTTGGAGTAAAGACATGGGGTGTGTTTGGGTGAACTTTTAAGGAAAACTAAGGGACTTTGAGTTGTGCATGGGCGGCGCACGGTTTTTCAAACCGTGCAGCCAAACTGTGCGAGAAAGGAGGTTGAGGCAGTAGCTTCTGCATAGTCGGCACACGGTTTGTCCAACCGTGCGGCCAAACCATGCTTGAACGGTGGACAAGGCAGTAGCTGACGCATGGCTAGCACACGGTTTGTCAAATCGTGCGAACTAACTGTGTGACCACTTAAATGAGATCCTTAAATTGTGGATCTCGCTCGGTTTTGCATCTAAGTGCCTCATTTTTCCTCCTATGCAGACCTAACTCGGGATTTGTCTTCTCCTAAGGTCAGAGAAGGTTATCCCATTATTCCAATGGTGATCCAAAGTCTCCTCTTGGTGAATCATAGCCAGATTCTTGAAGTATGTGATCGTTCTTTATCGTTCTTGATTGGTTTCTCAGATCTAATTCTCCTCTTATCTCGGTTTCTTAGATCTACACCCGTTATGGGTAGATCTAAGTTTGTGGTACCAAATATGATGGTATTTGGTCTTGATCTTGCTAGGAGAAGATATCTAAGGTAGGTTCTTGAATAAAAAACCTACTTTTCTTGAGCGTTCTTGACTGTTGTGGTTTTGGTTAAAACCTTCAAGGTAGGTGGTTTCGTCCTGACTTTCCAAATTGATTAAGTTAGTATTTGCTTGGTTTATTTCAATTGTTGATTTAAATCCAATTTCTCAAGTTTTTTTTCAATTAAATTGATAAAAAATCGATTCCGGTGATTCGAGACATTTGAAATGGTTTTGGCATGGAAATTTGGAAAACCCCAATTCCATTGAATTGGGTGTGTTTATAGAAATTGACTGATTTAAATTGTTGGATTTAAATTATAGATTTTATGGAAATGTTTTGAATTAAATTGTCGAATTCAATTGTGGGAATAAATTGTGTAATGATGGAATTAGTTTTGAATGGATTTCAACCTGGTGAAAATGGATTAAAATGTTTTGATAGAAACCCAGTGGTTTTATATTGTAAAAAAGGCATGTTTTGAATAAAACATGTTTTGGTTTTAAATGGAATGAAATTGGCACTTTTGAAGTGGAAGAATTGGATTGATCGTATTTTAAGAATTCTTAAAATAGTTCTCCCATCATGTAAGAGTGCATGAAATCCTTAGGTAGTTAGTGAGCTATTTGGATACACTCTACGGTACGACAATGTTCTAAAACATACTTGCGGCGGGTCACATCCCTGATGGGTTGGTGACGAGTCTCCATTGGACAGTGTCATAGGTACATGTGTATACACATTTGCTATGTTCACATAGAGAGTGCAGAATCCTATAACTGGTTAATACTATCGTACCTTTTTGGCAGATGACCATGTTGCTCGCTTGTTTATTTATATTTGAGATATAAATGTATGCCAATGCTTTTGAACTGCTTAAATTCCTGATGAAGTTATATAAACTGTTTTATATAAATGTTTTTCTTAAGACATTGTTTTAGAAATATTCCATCATTTGTAAAGCCTTTGCTTAAAATATTTATTTCCATCATTTGAAAATGTATAGCATATTTTGTTAAAATATGCTTTGAATTGCCAAACCTGTTTATTTGAAAATTGAAAGTATTTCTTTGGATAATCTATATTTGGCATCTGTTTCAGAATATTTGGTGGTATCCTACTAGGCTTAGGCTCACACCCTACTTTTTCCTTAGGGTGTTTGTAGAGTTTCTTCTTCCAGGATCGAGAAAAGGGAAGGGACCTCTTGGAGGTGGATACAGATGTTGATCTTTGGTCTTGGTGAGTTGTGTCCTTAAGGACTTTGGGAAATTTTTTCCCTTTTTAGTACTTGGGTTGTAGTACTTTGGGCTTTTTATGCCTCTTTGTATTCTATTACAATACTCCCTATAGAGTTTCTTTTTGTTTTTCATACTGTCTTGTTTCTTTTTCTTCCGCATTCTTGTGGCAAAATCGTTCCCTCATGCTTGTTGTGTGATGCGAGGTGCTAGTCGCCGACCCGTGGGGATCGGGAATGCCCTCCGGGCTATGTCAGGGCCGGCTCGATTATCGGGTTACTAGGGTACCCGGGATGGTTCGTGAAACTGTTATTGCCCTTTGATGCATCAGTAGGTCTCATGAGACAAACTAGATTGGGCTTTGGCTAATGCGTTACCCATTTATATATAATTATTGAACAAGACCTTGATGGTATGTTTATGATGTCTAGAATTATGAATTATCTCATTATAATATTAGTAATTGATAATCCTTGTGATTATTCTACTAGTATAATATCCATTGTTAAGTTTTATTCTAATGTAATTATTTATATAGACTTATTTTGATCATATTTTATGCATGCCATATTATATTCAAGATTATGTTTTAATGACATGTTTTGATAGATATTCACCATAAATTATTGTTATGATAGTTTCTGTTGTATTGTTTACCCTTACTGAGCATCTGAGATCACACATTTCTTATATTTTATTTTTAACTAATATTTGAAGATGTTTATTATGAATTACTTGTAAGGATAATCTAGTAGTTTATTAGTGTTTCCAATAGAGTTTCCATGTTGTTTTCCTTTTCAAGTTGTAATGTAAAAATTATTTTTTTATCTGGTTCTCCAAAGATAATAAACTATTTGGTTCTTTTGGATGCAAACACTTTTTCATAGTACCAATGTAATAATGTAAGGCACCAAGTCTTGACTACTAGGGTTGGGATCTTTATAGTTAGTATCTGAGAAAATTTAGAAGAAACATTGGAACCGAGATTTATAAAACATTGATTGGGGGATATAACCCTAAGATAGTATTTGAGGATAATCATAGAATAACATCCTATAATATTTTTAAGGTAGAGATTATGTGGGTATTTATAGAAATACATCAATGTCTGGATACTACAAGTAGATGTAGTTCCTGAAAAGATGTACATAAAAGGAATAACTAAGACAACGTGTGTTGGGCCTGACTTGGTGTAACCCAGTACGTGACAATGGACCTTACTATGAACCTAGTTTGACACTCCTAGGGGATATTCTTAGGATAATTACCATTTTGTTTATAAACCATTATGGAGGATTTAAAAGTAAATATGTCCCCAAAGAAACCATTTTTATGATTAAGAGATTAGATATGCCTAAAGTTTTCAATTTATATTAATTAATTCACCAGTTTTGATATTATACATAGTGAAATGACCTAATCTATTTCACGTCATCATTTATAAATGGAACCTAGTGGAAGGAATGATAACTACATCAATACACATAATCCAATGTGTAAGAATGATAATTTAGTCAATGGGTATAAGACAAACTTTCGAAGGGAAGTATTCTCGCAAATATTCTCATTATATGAGGAAATATTATCATGTTCTAACATAATAGAGAAATAATTAACAAAGAATTATGGATTCAAAGGTAAGAAAGTGAAGAATAAGAATGGTGAGAAAAATAAAGATAAAGGGAATAAGGTAAATAATTATTTTCCCAAATGTGATAATTATGGAAGGAAACACATTGATATATGCTTAATAGGAAAGGAGTTTGCTTCAAGTGTGGAGAAAATAGCCACTATCCTCATGATTGTAAGGAAATGAAATAATTTTATAATGTTCAGTTCTTCAATTGTAAGGAGATGGGACAATAATCAAATCAATATCTCAAGTGTGAAAGTAATATACACAAAAAGAGGATAATGGATCATGTTCAAGTTTATGACACTACCATAGATGAAGAGTATTGATTAATATATTTGTGTTTGGATTCAATAATTATGTTATCTAAGTATTTTATCAATAATTCTTTGGTTATAAGAAATATGAGATATATTAGGATTGTAACACAATACTTTTCCTTTAAAGAATTTGAAGCATGTGATGAATAACACTAGTATTCAAGAGATGTTATTTTTTTGTATGTTGGTATTTTGGAAAACACATGACCTAGGAAAGATGACACAAAATGTGTGGTTTATATTGAGATAATAATAAATAGATGTTTATGAGATAGTATTAGTGACTATGAAGGTGGTTAGTGATCTGATGGTTTATCTTTTGTTGGAATTATTAGATGTTTGGATTTAAGGAAAGCCTGAGATTTTGCTCTTGGAAGAATGCATGTTTTGTAAAGGTGATGAAGGTAATAATATATTTATTATATGGTAATAAGAGATACATTATGTTGTTTTGGGGAAAATATGATGTTATGTAACCTTTCTTCTAAATCTATGGTCTTTGAATTTGTATAGAAATATTTTGGATGATTTATAAGGATAAGGATATTATTGATTAAGATTAAATTATGATTTATCATATTTGATAACATGAGATAACCATCATGGTTTCAGAAAATATTTAAAGGCTTAAGGAATGACTTATGGATCTTATCATTCATAAAAGTGATTCGGGCATGGAAAATTCATTTTGAACCTTTATTCCCAAGTGTGAAGGATGAAGTGAAAATAAATCAAATCACCAAAAAATGATGAGATTATTCTCATGACTTGGAAACTAATCAAGTAAGTTTATCTTAATATTAAAATATCAACTCTAGAAAAAAAATATTTTGGAAAAAAACTTTAACCACTTACTTTTCTTTTTGAGAAATTAATGGCCTTTTAATAAGTCACAATATTTATAGTTTTGTGATGGTTAACTTTATAATGACCATATTCTATATAACTCTCCATCAAAACATGATATTTATATTTTTCTCATATGTCCATGTTATCAATTTCTACAAATTATTTCTTATATGAAATCCTAGTTTCTTGGTGACATTCTCTTTTCCCTTTCCCATTTAATAAGATGATATTTTATTAACCCTATTTCTAATGTGGGGTTCCCACAAAAATAATTATCAAATATCAACCACTGATTATTTAGAACAATTTCAAATTTTGAGGATGCAATTTATTAAAGGAGGTTAGAATGTAACACCCTCATATTTTACTGTATGCCTCTTTTAAAATTTAACTTCTTTAATAACTTACCATCTTAACAAATGATTTAAATATTATTATTTAATTATTATAGTTATCTCCTAGATGTTGGGAATGGAGGGAATGAATGAGATTAATTAAATTATGAAAATATATATTATACATATTTATAAAATTAATTCATTGGTTACCAATTAATTAGAAATGAAAACCAACTGAACATAAAGGATTTATTATTATATAAATTTTTTTTATGCCCACAATGACATTTTTTATTAATAATTAAATTAATCACTTTTAATGAAAGATATTAATGAAATTTATATATTATATATTCAATAAAATATTTTTACATTCATCCAAAACATTTTTTGAGGCATAAGATAAGAATAAATTCAATTTGACACATAAAAAAGCCTATATTTTTTAAACACAGTTTTACCACCTATTATTAGTGAACTTGTTTTAAAATTAAATTTTGACAATTTTATAAATTATATTTGAAAAAATAATTTTTTTTAAAGCGTAATATTAACATTTAATTTGGTTAAATTTTTGGTGTTTTTCTGATAAGTTTCATTTTTGATGAATAGTAACATAATTGTTGAAATAACAATGTGACCTTTAGGAATAGTAATATAGTCATTCAAATAATAAAGTAACCTATGAAAGTATAAATAAAATTTAGGAATATTATAAATGGTAATATTATATAATTATATCTTAGTATGAGTAAATAAATGTTTTAGAAATTATTAATTAAGTGTTGATATTTTTAGAAAATATAAATGTTTATTTTCAATTTTATAATTAATATAATAATTTAAAAGAAAATTGATTTTAATAAAATTTATTCAAAAACTAATATTTTTTTTGTATTATTATTGTAATATAATTTTATGATTCCTTAATTAATTTTACAATGTGTTATAAAATCAGTTATAATTTTAAAATTAGTATTTTTTGAATAAATGATTGTTTTAATTAAAAATTAAATATACCATATTTAGAAAATTATTTTCATAAAATAGAGTTCATTTTTCAATTATAAATGTTAAAAAATTGTTAGGGTTACATATTGTTTTTTTAAATACTTGAATTTTTGTGAATAATAAAATACTATAATTTACAGTATAAATACATTATAAGTTAAATAAACTTTTCCTTGAGTTATTGATGATGTAGTGAGCATAATCTCAAACTAACCTTCATTATTATAATATATTAAGTGATAATTCTCAAAATATCCATAGTATTGATCCAAAATAATAAACAAATTGATAAAATATTTAAAAAATACCCCTCTCCTCCACTATAAATACCACCCCTTTTATTCTAAAAATGAAAATATTGTCCGACATGTGTTGATTTACCACCATCGTGAACACTGCGACTTCATTTTCCATTATCACCTTTAATGATAGTTATAAAAAAATTATTATTGTTAAAAAATATTTAATTATATATATTATAATTTATTTAGTTTTCTAGAATCAATATATATACCTAATATTAATTTATAATAAAAAACATGTTCGTGACAATTGAAAGAACACCAAAATAATATAAACGATTATATTTAAAGTTCTATATAATGAATCATCATCATATCTAAAAATAAAATGATATAAACCCATTTAATATTATTTAATTTAATTATTAACATATAATTTCAATTCTGGAAGACTATTCCCATTTCACATGATCTTTCATGCATGTATACAAGTGAACCAATCATGAAAACCATGGAAACAAACTCTCTCGAACGATAAAATTGTATCTTATAACTCATCAAAAAGTCCATAAATAAACTTAATAAAATTTTAATAAATTAAGTACATGTATATAAAGTTCTTAATTACTTAATTATTTGATTTAATATGATTATCTAGGATGTTAAGTATAAGTTCAAAACGCTTTCTGACACAAGGTAAGGTTTTTCTTATCTCACTTTTATTTCTGTGAGATATGCCTTTTCACCAATATTTATTTTCTGTGGTGTATGTATATTTCCCATTCATGTAAAATATCTTGAATAGATTTATATTCATGTTATTAAATATCTTACTTTATGATCATTTATTCCTTTGGGAATATGGTTTGACTGTTTGCAAAGTGGTATGTTATTCGACTCGAATCTCCATTTTTCCTTCACATTACACTTTCTCTATTTTACCATAATGTAATTATTATTTATTTTTATATAATTATTATAAATTCTATTTATATTTTACCAACTATGTATCTAGATAATTTGATCATTTTTTATGGTTAAATACATGTTTTATAAGGTTTCTATTTTTAATTCCTCTCAATATGCAAGCCCGGTTAAAGGGAACATCGAGATTTCTTACCCATTTTCAAGTGAACTCCAAAATCTTTTTTAAGACACCAATATTTTTATAAAATCACTCATTTTATCATGAAGAACTATCTTGGATAATTTCTAGTTTTATATAAAATATTTTTCCTTTTCAGATTTAAATTCTCTTAATTGTTTTCCTTAAACGGCACTAAAATGTTTCATCTCTAGAGTTTCTTAAACACTATTTTTACATGTTTTCTCTTTAGTTAGACATAATTTATGACTCAAACATAATTTCATTGTACATCTCTTTTATTTTCTATGATATTCATGTTTATAATCTGATTTTATGAAAAATAAAAATAATTTCCAAAAATAAATCTTCTTTCCAAAGTAGAAGGTTTTTTCTCTCAAGAATTTATCAATGATTTTATTAGAGTATTTTCATCTATGATTTTGAGTCAAATATTTCAATGTGGTATTGTAAACATTGATTTAAATATATATTAATAAATCAATTATTCAACATATGAAGAATAAATTGGACTTAGTAAGTGATGGTTGGGGCCCCCTATAGCCTCTAGATGCAATGGCAGGTCTTATGAGACAAACTAGACCAGTTTTTGTTCAAGGACTTACCCATTTATATATACTTATTGGATGAGGAATTGATGGTATGTTTATGATGTCTAGGAATATTAATTCCCAAATTATGATATTATTAATTTTTAATCCATGTAATTATTCGACTAGTAGAATGTCCAAGGTTAAATTTTATTCTCATGTGATTATTTATATGGAATTATTTTGATTAGATTTTATTCCTGTCATATTTTGTTCAAAATTATGATTTAATGATTTGTGTTGTTACATATTCACCATGCATTGTTTTTATGATAAATTCCATTTTATTTTTTACCCTTAATAAGAATCTGATCTCACACATTTATTATGTTTTATTTTTCCCCAGGGTGTGAAGATAGTTATTATGAATGAATCACATGGATAATCTTGGAGTATATCGGTGTTTCCAATTGTGTTTATTTGTTGTTTTTTCTTTCAAGTTGTAATGTAAAACTTATTTTTGTTTCTGGTTTTCTAAAGATACTAAACTATTTGGTCCTTTTGGACGAAAAAACTTAGTCAAAGTACGATTGTAATAAAGTAAGGCACCAACTCTAGGCTAATGGGGTTGGGGTCTTTATATACTATCAAAAACATATGGAACAGGTTTCTACCAAGACTATAAAAAAATACATTATAATAAATGTGGTACAAGAAAAATACAACTCTTAAATACTTCATGGTTTTTATAATCCCTTGAATTATAAAGATCAATAATATCAATCTATGAAAATTTGAAGAAAAAAAGTCGAAGAAGGAATTTTCATGGGATACCTATCTAATGGTAGTGACAACAGAAGTTGGAAAAAATAGATGTACAAGCTAGTTTACTATTGTTATATAAAAATTACTTAAATGAAGAAAAAAAAATATATCTCAGTTGATATAGATTCATAATATTTTGTAGAAATGGTATGAAAATGGAACAGAAGAATGATGAAGTTTCTGAGAAAGATCCAAAAATTACTGATATTAATTTTGAACATACCAGTGTTAATGATGAAGCTAACGGAAATTATAGAAAAAGGTAAATAAATGAAGAAATATATATAGGATGAAAATATCATTGGTGGTCAACGGGATCCAATTTATACTATAATAAGATTGATAATTTAAAATCAAACTGCACTTATTTCTCAAATTGAACCTCATATAGTTGCAGAAGTAGTTGATCATGAGGAATGGATACAAGATATGAATTTGGAACTTGATTAGATTGATAACAAATCCACTTCAGAACTTATTTCAAGACCTAAAAATAAAAATTTTATTGGAAGAAAGTGGGTTTTTTGAAATAAGTTGAGTGGGAAAGGTGAATTATCAAGGAACAAAGATAGGATGGTGTGTAAAGAATATTCTTGAATGGAATGAATTTATTTTGAAGAAACTTGTTTACCATTAGTAAAAATAGAGACTATTAAAATTTTATTTACACTATAATCACACAAACATTATAAAATTTATTAAATAGATGTGAAATTTTCTTTTTTAAATATTGATCTTGAGTAAGATTTCTATATTAAACAACCTGATTATTTTGAATTATACAATGATGGAAGCATGGTATGAAAATTGAAGAAATATATGTATGGTTTGGAACATGCTCTTCAAGAATGGTAATTTAAATTGGATGGTTGTTTTAGAGATATTAATTTCATAGAAGGTAAAGTTCACAGTAACCATTATGTAAGAGAAATTTCCTAATGTACTCTAATATTCATTGTATATGTGGATGACATCATATTTTCTGGTGATAAGGAATGTCTATGTGAAGAGTTTTCTAAGAAAATGAAAAGAAAATTTTAGATGTACATGCTTGGTCAAATGACATATTTTGTTGGATTTTATTTTGAATAGACAATGAATTCCATATTTCTATCATGTAAAAAGTATGTTAGGGAATTATTGAAAAATTTTGTAATATATAATGAAAAATAAGTTTCAAATCCCATTTCAGTTGGAACTAAATAATGCAAGGATAAAACTGAAAATATGATTAATTAAAATAAATTCATAAGAATCGTTAAAAATATTCTTTATCTAATAATATCAAGTCCAGATATAACTTATGCAGTGAATCTGTGTATAAGATTTTATAGTGACCCTAAAGAGTCTCACTTTTTGGCTTCTAAGAGAATTCTGAGATATATTAAAAGAACTCTAAAATATCGGATTCTATACAGACCAAGTGAATATTTAAAACTAATATTCTTTTTAGATTTTGATTGGGTAAGTTATTATACATGAAAAATATAAACACCATGAGGAATATTCTTTATGGGAGAAAGATGTGTCAATTGGTATAGAAATAAGAATAATTCAGTAACACAAAGCATGGATAAGGCTAAATATGGTGAAACTACACATACATTCACACAGATGATTTGGATGCATGTATAGTTGGTATATTTGAAAATTGAGACCGAGAGACCATTGAAAATTTTAGGTGTAATCAAAGTGATATTGAGTTATATAAAAATATAGTACAACATTCAAGATCCAAGAATATTGATTCCATGAATCGTTTTAATTGATATATTAGATACCCTTGGTTGTATTTCTCTTATTGTATACATTGGGTATGATCACATAGACGTAGAGGTGACTGATTAAAGGCTCTTTTCCAAGTATCTTGTGATATCACTCCTTTCTATAATATGAGAAGATGTTCTTGAGAAAAAAATTTGATGAGAAGACCCCGCATACCCTTTTCATTTGATTGTCAATTAGGGGGAGTAAAGATGGCACACACATATTAACTTTTATGTAAAGGGATATTGACAAAAAAATACATGGGTGATATTGTTGAACCTGAGTGTTGAATTTGTTCTCAAAGTTATGTCAATATGATTTTGGCGAGTTTGGATAAATTGGAGACTCTTGTAGAATTTTTATGGATCTATATAATGGAATTGGATATCACTCTTACATAATTTTCCTTGGAAAACGTGGTGATTGTTTGAAATTATCTTAACTAGAAAAGACATGTGTTATGTAGTTTGCACAATGATTTCAAAAAAAAATAGAGAAATAAATAAATACCATTAAAAATAATATATTACATAATGATTTGGGAAGAAGAATCTTGAGAAGTTGGTATGGAAATAATTTTTTTGTTGCATATTTTATATGCTTTTATAAGTAATAGATTGTGTACTTACTTGAGAATTTGGTACAACCCACTAGACAGTGTCCTAGGATGAGCTCGACATCATTATTGTGGGGATCGAAGGTCTTCTGCACTCAAGGAAGTAGCACAGTCCATCCAATGGGTAGTAGATGAGTCATAGTGCTAGCTATGTGTGGGAATGCCACTATATAAGGCCTAGATAGAACATTCCTAGAGGCGTGAAAAGGTTGGGCTAGAAGCTCACCGACCGAAGCCTGTGTGGTGCCTGTATGTTGTTACACAAGTGCTGATCCCCAGTATCCAACTCGAACAAGTAGTAGTCACTAATTTTCTTATAAATTGGAGTGTTGTTTCTATGAGAATTCTATGTGGGATAGATGCTATGTTGGTATTATTCACCCATTTGAGAAGATACTCATATAAAATGGACCATTCGATTGTGAGGATCTACACCATTCAATTTCTCTAACTGCATGTATTCAAATTTTATGATCTTATTCCTTCTCTCGTGTGTGAACCTTGTTGGAGATTTCAGAATGAGGAATGCATACAATCTCAAGCATCATATGAGATCATCATACCTTGAAGGGAGTTTGAAAAATTCCATAAGTATGAATTTCTATAGAGCATAAAAATACATTATGACGATGAGTTTGTGGGGAAGAACACTAAGTAAGAATATTAATTTGATAAATTCCATGCGGTATAGAGAGACAAGTTCCATGTGGATGAGATTAATTATGGGAAGCTACTTAAAAAATGAAATTTTATGTGGGAATGAAAGTTTTTATGTGTTCATGATGCCTTGCTGATGAAGATACTATTTAGTAAAGCCGTTATAAAGGAAGTTTTTATATGGATATGATGCTTTGAAATGAAAATTATAGTATGAAGATATGCATATTGTTTGCAATGCATGCATGAAGTATGCATAAATGGGTTATTAAATGCTATACGGTGAGAGTTTTAATGGATATTGAGTTTATAGGAGATGGTATGTATACATACCTTGTTAATATGAATTAATCTATTCCAAACCGCAAATCATATCAAATGTTCTATAGTGATTTTAATGTGTATAGAAAATTGTATGCATCCATCAGTGTGATGACATGCTAAACCAATCATAGCAAGGAGTAGGCTCACATAGAGACTAAACCTTATTGAAATTTTGTGTTCATGTTCTATTTATTTTTACTACATTCGAGAGAGTCTTAGTAATTATTAGAGTGGATTGGATCGTAATTGTTAACAAAGGTTAATTTTAAAAGAAAGTAAAATTGTAAAAAATCACCATTAATTAATCCCCTCCCCAGTAGTGAAACACCTCCCCAGGAACTTCAATTCCTTTATCTTCTTGGATCATGGTAACTTTGGGTGCCCAATTTCTTCCTAAAACCCAATGGATTTTTTTTACTAAAGTATATATACAAGTAGTATCAACAAAAGCCTTTTGAACATTATAAATGTTAGTGAATTGAGTAAACATTTAAGTAATAGATTCGTTTGGATGCATTAAAAAACTCTCAATGTCTTGTATAAACATATCTAATCTAGTATATTTGGATTTTTTTCATTCCTTCCTGAGTTACTTCTAAGAGTATTCAAATTTCATGAGACTTTTTTTATGTATAAATTAGATTAAATTTATTTTGTTCTAAACCATAATGCACTTCATTCATTGTTTTACCATCTAATTGAAAAGAGGAAATATCATTGATGACCCAACTATCTTCTATTTTAGTGGTAGGAAGATAAACCCAAATAACTATATTCCATATGGGATAAACATGAGATCTGAGAAATTTAGACATGTTTTTATTAAAGAAACCATAATCTAAACCATCAAAAAATATATCACGATACATAGAGTGTCCTACAGGAGAAACATGAGTGTTTTGAAAATTCATTTTGAAAAATAATGTTTCTTGAAAAACAGGTTAAAGTTTTTGAAAAATAATTAATCTTTGAAAGAGTTTAAAAATAAATCAATAAATAAAAAATAATTCAAGAACCCTTTGATACAAAATATTGGTTGTATGAGGGTAAAATGAAAATGGGTTGTTAACCCATTAAAAAACAACATTTAAAAGTCTCAAATACTAAAAACCTATTTTATGAGTTTGATGATAATTAAAAACATTTGAAAACTTCATAAATAAAAATTTATACAAGTAAAATAAAAGAGGAAGTGAAATAGAATATTTATATATTTATAAAAGAGAGGAATCATATAATAATAAGTGATTCATAAATTGAGAAATTAGTCATTTTTATATTTGAAAGTATAAGTGAAATGATAATGAAAATATAAATTTAAAAATAATAAAATAAAGAATATGATTTGATAAAGGATTTCAGCTAAAGTTATTTGATAAAACCCTACATATACAAGCCCAATTACTTAAGGATTTATTATATTATTCTTTTAGATTTATTAGCATATAAGACACCAAAACTCCATTTCTTTTTAATAGGATATGGTAAGAAATCAGAATATAATGACCAAAGATTTTCAATAGTAGTGGCTAGGAACCAGAAAGAGAAAAAATTCATTACATTTTAGTATTTTTGTAAAGAAACCCAAATCCCTCACTTTAAAAGGTTGTGAGATGTCAAAATGGAAGAAATATAAGACTAATGCGAGGATTCCTAGAAGCAATCACATTTTAAAAAAGATCTTTATTCATTAAAATAGTTCAAAAGAAGCATAATAATATAATGATAAAGATGTGGGAGTGAGAATAATTTTACAATATGATCATACTCTTGATTGGAAAATAGAGAGCACTTTGGAATTGATAAAAATTTTTAGAAATGAGATCAATTAAAATACTGTAGCATGTTTTCATTGTTAATTGATTGAGAAGGTAAGAAGGTGAGTTTACAAGCCTCACAAAGTCTATATTTAACCTTCAGGAGTGCTTGAGAATTTTAGCACTCAGTCAGGGATTCAAAGGTATTAGCTAATAATTTTTTACTAAAATTTAATACACCAAAGAATATTCTAAATCAACACCACCAACTAGCTTCTTGATCCCACCAGTAATCTAGTGAGACACTTGGAACTCCTCTAATACTATTTACTTCCACTGGATGGTTGAGGGAATCTTTATGTCATGGAGAACTACTACCTTTACCACTAGTTAAATTGTGGTGAAGCACTGGGTATCCAATAATCTCTTGCTACTTCAGTCCTTCTATCCACATAGTACCAGCTAGATGGTTTAGCCTGCTGCTTCCAAAACATCACTAGGGCATATCATGTTTCCTTTAACACCTCCAAATTATTCAGGAAATTTACAAAATGAGATCAACAGGTCCATAAATACTTCAAAAAAGATTCTTTAATACTCTTTGAAGATTCTAAAAAGATTTCATTATGATATTACAATAACCAAGATCAAAAATTTTAGAATATCTTAAAAAATAAATGAAAACCAATTAAAATAAATGAATAAAATTTAAAGAGTGTTTATGGTCATTAAAACTTAATAATGTGAGAAGAAAAATAGGAACACACATTCCCAATATAGTATATTTATGTATAGATATCTTAGAGCACGCCTCTAGCTTTTTTAGTAGGGATATTACACATATTATTACTAGCGACACACTATTATATACCTCATGTTCCGTGAGATAGGCATTAAATAATTGGTATGTTTTTTATATTTTATTATATATCTTTATTTAATATTTACTATTAACTTGGATTTTATTTGATTTGCGATAACATGAACTACAGTGGATTATATATGTCACTGATCCATAGGAGGATGAATTTATTTGGTAGGATGTAGTTCACATAGATTCAGTTTCTCTCTCAGATGCTCTCTGTTTCATACATTAGAGTTTCTGTGATGAGGATCCATAGGTATATCATGATCGACATGATTTGGTTGAGTCCTTGGGGGATGAAGATATTTCTTATGTTTTTGCTGAGGACAATAAACTTACACTGCCACCATCAGTCATAGGATGGAGATGAGGGTAGAGTCAAGTTTAGAGATCATAATGCTCAAGAGATTCTCATGCACTATAGAGAGAGGATCTTTCAAAAAATGATGGTGATATTTCACAACTTATCAAGGATCATGCATAGAAGGTAGAGAGTTAGGTGATCAACATCTTTAGACCTCTAATGGGTTGGTACATCTAAAATTTCATAGGATTTGTGGGTTTTGGGTGGAACTCCCTCCGGTGGTGACTTATTACTTTTTCATTATCATTAGGGGTCCTATGATGCCTCCAAAATCATGGAAATTTGGTTCCACATATGATGTTAGGATTTCCTCTACTCATTAGTGTGAGGAGGCACCTACAATAGTGCATCAGGATCCATGATAATCAGTAGAGTAGTACATAATAACATCAAAAACACATCCATATATTCCCTCTATTGAGGTGCAGGCATATCATGAGGAGAAACCCACTCCTGTAGCTGGTACACTAGAGTAGTATACACATTGAACACAAAGTGGGAGTGAGGTTTGTACACCAAGTTTTGGTATCTAGAGATGTTGGTGTTGATTTATTCCATTGTTACATAGTTTATATATAAAAATATCTTATTATTGAAGAAATTAGATATTGTTTTAGAATATATTTCAATATATATTGAAAAACTATAATTTTATAAATAAAACCAAAAATTATCAATCCATATCCAAACATCTCGAGAAATTTCAAGCCAACTAAAAAACATAAATAATGTGAAATGTGTTTATATATAGTTAAAATAAACAAATAATAAAAAAGTTATGAAATTAAAAACATTTGAACTAATGACTTGAGTATGCATGTAAGCTTCATAGTCACTGCTATATGATTTCATAACTACACACTAGGCTCAAAGAAACCATGGTTGAAAGAATATTTTTGGAAAAATAAAAAATATTCAAATAAAAAATTAAATTTAAGATAATAAACTCCCCATTATCTAACTCCTAAGATCCCATAAAATATATAAAAGGAATCATCTATATACTACATTATATTTCAAGTTGTTTCACCTCCCAAACCATAGGTGAATTATAATCCATACAGCAAGATAAGTACAAACCTCGACCTTATCATGTGAGAATGATGTTTTCTTCTACAAAATAGCTTGTGTGATGAATAATTAAAGAGGGAGTGAAACAAAATCACCTAGTTAGTCGTTTCATATCAAATTATAGTGGTATTAATAAATTTATGAATATATCATCCCTTCCTCATCCATATTTTTTTACGTATTTCCTAATATTTAAAATCATTAAATTAACCAAACTGAATATATGTGTATGCATGGAACGTGTTAGTTCCAAATTATAAGGGTGGGGGAGAGAGAAATAATTTTATCCAGATGGGTGTTATGTTTTTTCCCAGATCTTCCCAATGTGCACCCATTTATCATGCATTTAATTGTAGTGAAATGAAAAGAAAATAACTCAAAACCTGACAACAACTTAATTACAACAAAACTAAACTTGTTAATCATAAAATTGTAAGTATTAAATAAGTGATGTTTTTCTCCCTAAAGATATTCCCTTGTTTATTCATTAAAAATTTCACTATCAAGTTCATAATTATATTTGAGTTTAGAAGATATTAGAATTCAAGTTCATATGAGTGTAGGAATTGGTTCCAACATGATGTATATGGAAGAATAAAAGATAAATGCACTTACTCTAAATAGTCAAGAAAAACATGCTTTTCAAAAGTCTAATACTGGAGAAACATTTTGATTCTTTAAAATCAGATTTAATTTTGCATCATCAGATTCACATAAGGACTGAAAAAATAGATTATAAAAACAATATCAGTAATCAAAACAAAAAAATAGGAATAAATATTAAAGAGACATATCTTCTACAAGATTTAATCTACATATACATGGATGATATGTATTAAGAATTTTTTATCATTATGATTTCGAATGAATCACAAACTGATATAATAATTTTGAAGTAAAAAAATAGAACATCTTATCTTTCTCTTTTTTCATGGTTTCATCCAGTTTTCTCAAATCTACTAACCTATCATAGATTTTTAGATAATCGGGGTTTTAAGTAAATAATTGATGCAGTTAAAAGATAAATATGTTTCTCTGTTCTTGTCACAACAATATTAAACATGGAAAACAAAAACAATCTGTATTGAATATGTGATATGTATTTATGTATCAATGTTAAGAATGTGAATACATTAGAAATTTAGTTTTGTAAGAAAGGTAGTGTGGTTATGGAGTGCTAAAAATCCATCAAAAAGGAATTCAAATTAGTAAAAATAATTTAAACAGTTTCAAATGGATTTTTTTCTTTACCAGGGACTATAAGAAACATGTGTATATAGTTTTAGGTTACATGATGATATTATGAAAGTAAAGGCACCTAATGTCCAAGTATATGGGATATAGTGGCGCCACATTCAATAAATTGAAGCCCATGAAGTTAAATTCAAGGAAAAAATACATATAGACTCTGACTAAGAGATTTTGAGGTTGTATAAAGTATTTCCATGTTTAATATAAGATTAGATTAAAATCAAAATTCATATATCATATTCAACATATTTATTTTATAAATTACGATATTCATAAATAAAGAATATAAATTTCAAAAATTTTATTTTAAGGTAACATATACAACCAATATAGATTCTGAAAAAAATTCAATCCTCTAAAAATTTACCATATAAAAAACTAATAGTACATAATAATATGCATAAATATGAGAGATAATTTTTAATTAAAAAGAAGGAATTACTTGTTTTGGAGTAAGTTAAAATTCAAAAATGGAAAATAAAAAATGGTAATTGTATACGAAAACCTTTTCCGTGAAACCATCATATGTGAAATGAAAGCCGATGTAGGAAGTGTTTTTGAATGTTGTTACAATTGTATCTACACACATTTATTCGAACAACCAGTTGGAAGAAATATAAAATATATTATAAATGGGAAAGTATGAAGAAAACATAATGTAATATTTACCAATTTAATCAGAAATATAATCTTAGATGATTAAAAATAACCTTGAGTATAAGAAGGGAAAGAAATAAAAAAACTACAAGCGTTAAAAAAAGATTGAAACATATTGCAGAACATGATGAACATATGTGGAAACCATAATAATGTAATCCATAAACAGTGCTAAGAGTAGAGTCAAGGGCGAGGTTATAGTGATTCAAAACACATTTCATGAACATTGAAAAAAATATGGAATAAATGTCAAGATGTATTATGCATATTTATCATTAGGAGAACCAATAATCCTTTCAACGTAGAGTGATTTGGCAAAAAAAATAAAAGATGATATTAATGAGGTCAAAATATATTCAAAATTCAATATGCATAATGAATTTTTAATAATATAATTTTGTTAGTATAATTATATTTATATTTATATAATTATAAATATAATTATAAATATATATTTATAAATATTTTTTTATAAATAAAATATTAACATATTTATATAAATATAAATATAAATATATTTAATTATAAATATAAATATATTAATATTTATAAACATATTTATAAATATGTTTAAAATATGTTTATATTATATAATTTTTTATATATAATAGAAACATATTTATAAAAATGTTTATAAATAAATTTATATAATTATAAATATATAAATATAGTTTTTTATATTATAAAAATATAATATAAAAATAGTTCTCAAGATATTTATGATATTATATATTTATAAATATATATTTTTTGTGCCATGGACACCTAGATACCAAAAAAATAAAAAATCATACACTTATTTAATTAAAGAAAATCCTGGGAAACCCAGATCAGGGCATTGGAAACTGTCATCACTCTCTCACTCGTTTTCCTTCTCATCAAAGGAGGAGGAGGTTCATGTGTGTTAAAGTGGGTGGGAATTAGATAGGTAAGGGGTGGATCCTCAACAGAGAAGTGTGTGAGAGAGAGACAATGGAGTGGGTCATTGATGGAGGAGGTGGCATGTGTGTGGGGTTGGTGTAGGACCCTAATGGGGGTGGAGGAATGTGGGTGTGAGGGGTTGGGTACTTGGAGGAGGAAGAGGTTGGTGTTCCACACTTCCAGGTAAAATTATTATTAATGTTTCATCATTATTAAATTTTATAATTACACATTGTTTATTTTCATTCTAAGTTTTTTTGTTTTTTAATTGTTGTAGGGGTTCATATAATTATGTTAAGTGTTGTAAATTTTTATTTTCTCTAAGTGTGATTTTTTATATTGTGTTATATTTATGTTATAAAAATATTTATTTGGTTTTAAATGTAATTAGTTTCATTATGATTTGATCATATTTTTAATCATGTTCTTCAAGTAATTAATTCATCCTTATAATAAAATTAAGTTTTTTTAAAGGTTTATATTTCTTTGGGATTTTTTATTTCACTGTAAAAGAAGAAATTATTATTGGGTTCATATTTATTAATTTTAAAATTATTTTTTATTTAATAATTTTATGTTTTCATTATAATAATATCTAATAGTGTATATAATGTTGTGAGGGAAATATGTTGATTAGAGTTTTCAAGACCTACTAAGATTATTATTTGTGTATTATATTCAATATTAGTGGGTATTTTTTATAGAAACACAAAATTAAATTCATATTAAAAGTAAATAAATTTATTGAAAACTAGATAAATGATTAAAAATGAAATAAATATTTTTATTAACTATGAATTAACAATGATTGAATTTATTTCATGGTTTATAATGTAAAATCCACAGTTTTTAAATTTTTTGAAAACTCCTTTTTCATATAATTTTAAAGTACATTAAATGTAAATTTAATAATTTTTTAACTTTTTTTACTTTTACCTATGGAATATGGCCAACATATATATAAAAACTTTATGCCTATAAAAATATTGATTTTAGGAGTTGCGTAAGAGTAACTGCATGATTCTAAACATTGAGTAATGGTAACTCCTCTCTTCCATGAGTAGTGTAAGGGTAGAGCCCTATTTATATACACTTTATAAGGGTAATACTATATTTTAAAAGGATGTGTAAGGGTAGTATAGCCTATGTTCAAGGGTAATTGTGATCTTCATAAGGGTCAACTGAGAAACCCTCTTCTCACTCAAGGGTGGATCCTTGGTTTTAAAGGCTACATAAGGGTATGTTTGAGCTGGGTAAGGTTAAGAAAGAATTCATATGTGTTTCATAAGTCTATTATACCTATTTAAGGGTACATTCAAATTACCCTTACGAAACACCATTTTATTGGAAAATATTTTTTCAAAACCCTTTTTTCGCTTCTTCACCCCATGTACGCTGCTAAAATGCATTATCAAAATTTTAAAATCCAAAAATATGGGATTTAATTATTTTTTCTCAATTAAAAGTTTGTAAATCATATTTAATAATGTTTTAAAGGCTTAAAATTCATTATTTTAATAAAATAAAAATTAAATTGTTAATTTAATTTTTGTTCCTTAGTGTTGAGGACTAGCACATGGTTTACTATCTTGAAAATATTTGAACATTTTCCCCTTGATTTTTGAATCCCTATTGAGTCTGATAATTCCATAAACCCTTAAACCAAGATCTTCAAGTCTTTTAGAGTAATATGGAGTTTTTATTCTATCTTTCTTGCCATAGAAAACACCACCTCTATCTTCTTTTTTCTTGAGAGAAGCATATTTAGAAGGATTCTTTCTAGGTATACTAATTATTGTTCAAATTTTAAAATAATATTTTCTCAGCCTTTTGGAAATCTGATAGATTTTTTTTAAATGATAATAATACAAAATTATCAAATAATTATAAATAATAATTATTATTCTTATCTCAGATTATTTTAGAGAGATAGAATATTATTGCATGTGAAATTATAATTATTCTTTGAGAAATAAATTTTTAAGAACTTGTTATGGAATGGATCGATAATATGGAAATTATCAATGAGAGAAAAAATTTTATTGTTTATGGTGTTTTTATTTATTTTAGAAATAAAATATTGTATTTAGTTCTAGGAGTCATTATAGAGCAGTTGGAACTGAATAAGTACACTGACGTGATTCAGGTGACGCCTCTTTAACGAACCTTGGTGTTCATCATTAATAACATTTAGGTTATAATCCTTGACTTCAGCGCATGTTTTTATGAGTTCGTGGAATTATTGTTGGCATGTGTGTGTTTCCACATAAAAGCCTTGTTGATTCTTAATAACATTATTCTTGACTTGTACTTGTATTTCTTGTATATGGACTATGATGGTTAGGATACATTCTTGATTTATCATGATGCTTGATTTAGAATTTGTGTAATGTATCACATGTATGTGTTGTTCTCAAATCTTCTTTAGTTGATCATGCATTCGAGCCTATTTAGACTATCCCTCGAGAGGGATGCATCGTATATTGGTAGGAATATACTTGATTTATCCCAACTGGTGGGATGTGTCACATGTGTTTCTAGGCTATCTTATTGATGGGTATGTGTCAGGAGAACTGCTGGTGTTTCTTCTGGCATGGTGTTGAAGTAGGTACAATCAATCTTTGAGGACCCGACATATGTTTTTTACATTTTTGATATATTTTTTATTATATTTTTACTATTTTTTTATGAAATGCACCTTTGTATCTTACACATTGATATAAAGGTTTTTTGGTAGCGTCCTACCGAGTCTTGTAATCACACCCAGCTAGGGAATTTTGATGTGCTTATATATTTCATAACTATGGATCTAGTGAAGAAAAGGGTCCCTATGGTGGGTAGTTGAGTAGATTAACTGGAAGATAAATAATAATGTTGGATATACCTTGGGTTAGTTTTCCTTCACTTTTATTTACTAGCTTTCCCATACATTATATCCCTTTTTGGTTTATCTATTTGGTATTCCATATTTATACTACATGTGTGGGATTATTTTTGTATTTTCTAATACTTTGAGAGTTATTCAGTTATTTATTATTTATTTATTTATTTTTATCATTTATTTTTTTATACTTTGATGTTCACATTGTACCAAGGTCATAGTATCCCCATACCATTCCTTTTTCCCTAACTATTATTCAATAAACTATTTCATATTTGGGAAGTGTGCATAAGGTCATGTGACACTCCCAAATCAGAGCTGATGGTTGTGGTTGGGGTGTTATAAAATGGTATCAGAGCACCAGGTTCGCTAACTTATTTATTCTCTTTTCCTTGGTTTATTGTTGGGTAGAAAGGAGATAGGATAGTTCTGACTAGAGCATGGGAACTATATCAGTTTCTTCCTAGCATTGTATAGTTAATCTTCAAGTTTCCATGAAATAGAGAATTTCTGTTTTTACCATTTGATTTTACAGTTTATTAAATTTACCTGGGGTGATACACATGATATTTATATTATAATTTATGTGATTGGTTGTGCATTCATGCATCTTGATAAGCATATAGTATCACATTCCATATACCTCTTTATTGAATTAGATAAATCCTTAATAATAAAATGCCTATTGAAATTATGATATTATCTTTGATGCATTATTTCTTGCATTATTTATTTGAGTTTTTTTATTTTATTATTCAGTTTAAATGATTTTATTTAACTAAAATGTATTTACTGGAGGATTGGATTGGGTACTGGGTAGTTCTTAGGGTTTGTTCCTTGTTCATGTGGGAAGCCTCTTCGGATGAACCTTGTTGTAAACACTTGGGTGTGCTTGTTTGGTTTTTAGTTTCCTTTAGTAAGTTGTTGTGTTTATCTAAGGTTTATCTTTTAAGTTTAAAAAATTTTACCTCCTAGAAAACGTGCACCACCTATTGTGAAGGAGGATAAAATCAAGCATTATCCATTGGTTGTTCTAGTGGGTATAGCTATAGAATGATCTAGCCAATAATCTTTTAATTAGTTCCTATTGGGGGAGGAGGATCCCACATGGGTGGGCTGGTGATGGTCAATTATGCTCATGACTTATAGGTCCTTCATGCCCTATACTTTCAGGTAATTGGAGGTCCTCGAGATACGAAGGAATGTAAATGATTCATTGGGATGATTTTTGGCATGGTAAAGGCCCTTATGGATTGGAATGTTAAGATTGTACCTTTTATAATTCAAGGAATAGTTGGATAATGGTGGGATATCATGTTATGGACTGGGGTCATGAAGGGGTGACTTGGGAGACTTTCAAGGATCTCTTATTATAGGAATTATTTCTCAATGATCTAAAATTGAATCAAATTATAGTGAAAAATAGTTACGTATTACTAAGAATAGATGACTTCTTTTATCAATTAAGGGATACCCAGTGGTTTTCTAAGATAGATCTATATTATGGATACCATAATCTTTATATCATAGAGGAATACATATTGAATACAATGTTTAGGAGAATGTATGGGTTTTAGGTTTAAATAATTATACCTTTTGGGTTAACAAATAATCTAGAAGTGTTTATGGATCTCATAAAAAATATTTCACCCATACTTGGATTTCTTCATCATTGTGTTCATTGATGACATCCTTTTATATTTCAAGATGTCAGAATCACATTATAAACACCTAGATATCATATTGAGTATACTTTGGGAACATCAAATTTACTCTAAGAATTTGTAGTGTCACTTTTGAATACAGGAGTGCGCTTCCCAGGGAACATGGTTTCTCATGTGGGAATATTAGTTGATCTAGAGAAGGTTGATGTAGTCATATCTTAGAAACAATTGAGGAATGTGTTTAAGATATGGATTTTTTTCAAGTTGGTTGTACAAGTCCCCCACTTTAAATATTACATAATCTTGAGTTTTTGTCAAGAAATTACTTTCTTTCATAGTAAGGAGATTTTTAGTTTTAGAGTTTTAGAGAATTAGTCCTTAAATCATATATAAAACAATCCATAAAATAAAAAGTGTACACATATGATTAGCATCCATTTTTCCATAATATGAATGAATTTAATATAAATCATGATATATTTTATGAAAACTCTTTGTGACTTTCAACTTGACCTCTTCCAATCCCTTACTCATCCTTAAATCCTATAAAAACATTTAAAAATGGGGGATGATAACAAAAAAATCCATAAGGGATACAATAGTAGGAAAACCGTTAGTCTAGTGAACACATGAAAACTCATATAACATTTACCTTGATCTTCAAATAAAACATTTTCACATTTAAAAACTCATAAATAAAATAATTAAAACCCATATCAAGCAATAAAAACTCATTTAGGTGACTTATAAAATCATATTTATAAAACCCTTTCAAAACCCATTGAATTGTAATAACCATAAGGCATACTTCCAACATTAGAATTACCGAATGCATAAGAGATCTATAATGGGGATCACCCTTTGTATATGAAATATAATTCTCAATTGTGAGCTATAATGGGACTTAACCCGTTGTATAAGATATATCATGATCAATCTCTTCTCATGAGCTATAATGGGACACAACCCTTCATATAAGCTATATTAGGCTCACCCATGAGCTATAATGGGTCTCAAACCTTCATATAAGTTGTATCAGGATCACCCGTTTCATATAATACTCAAATTCCATATCCAGATTAAAACACTCTCATCATAAAACTATTTGAATAACTCTTTTTAAACCCATATAAAAAACACTTTCAGATAAAAATACTATTTTGTTTTAAGAGCCCATTTTCAGTACCAAAACACCCTTTTCATTGAAAAACCATTTTCAATACCAAAATACCCAAAAAAATAATTATGGGTTTTCATTTAATGGAACATTAAATCTTTAAAAGTAATCCAAATATAAAATAATGGACACAGTGGCATAAAAGACATTATCTCTATGTACGTTAAGAAAAAAACATTCTTTTTGTCATTTTTTAAAACATTCCGTATAAAACAAGTAAAAATTTTCATTTTCAAAAACCATTGAATGAATTTAAAAATAAACACAAAATTTACTTTATAATCAATATTTTTTAAATAAACATGTAAAATAATATCAATAATATTTACATGGAGGAAAATATTTTTAAAGTAAATCTTAAAACATTTAAAAATATATTATTAAATCAAAGTGTCTCATACAACTTTTAATCATTTAAATCACAAAAATCATTAAATAATATCTTTAAAAACTTTATGTATCATTATAATAGAGAAAAATAATTATATAACATTTCATAGGGGATTTGTATACACAATATAAAATAATACAGGTGCATAACATCAAGATATGGCACAATGAAATAAGATTGAGACGAAGTCCCTTACCATGATTCTGAATTGTCATGTGTGTCTTTATCATCCTAAATAATAAAATTATGTTAATTATTTACTTTATTAATAAACGTTATAAATTTTATATTTAATTTTATTTCACTTGTTACAATATTGTATAAAAGTACTTAAACAATTAAGTTTACATCGGGTGTTTTGACCGTATTTGTTTTATGTGTCAAAAACAATTTTGGTAGGTTGACTATGGTTAGAGGGGTCATTATTAAAAAATATCTAGAATAATAATAAAAAAATATTTATCATATTTTCACATGAATTATAATTTTAAAACTAAGCATGAAATATGGTTTTGAAAAATGAAACAATGTTACGGTCATGGAGACGGTTGGTCGTACGTACGCATGAGTAGTGTTACCATTTTTCAATGACCATTATAAAAAGAAGGTAAGTAACATTTATCCTTACATAATGATAATTATATAATAAATAAAATATTATTTAATAATACATACTTATACATATAATCCTTGTTATGTAAAAGGAATCACATCGCTACGAGGAGGCGGTAGTCCATGCATCCTCAAACGGCATTATCACTTTTTCAGTGTGGGAAAAGGTAATAAAGAAAATGATATATTATATTTCCATAAAGGTAATTATGTCATTAATATAATATATATGTCATTTATATCAAATATTATTATTAAACTAATCCTTAATAAATTACATGTATAGTGTGAACGTATCACATCGCTTTGAGGAGACGGTAGTCCACGCGTCCACAAATGAAGTTATCATATTCCCACAAAATGGAAATTATAAAGGTAGGTGTTATAAATAAATTATATAAATATTAAGACATAATAAATATTAAAACATAATAAATATAAAATATATCAATTAAAAATATTATTTCCATCATAATTATCAACCATGATAAGTGGTAGAGGAAAAATGAATGACATCGTTTTGTGATGCAGTAGTCCTCCAAACACACAAACGGTGATTTCATTACCCATTTTATGGAAGTTTGTGTAGCTTTAGGTCAAACCATAAACATAAAAATGTATGTGTATATTTATTATACTGATTTTATTATATAATCATGAAATAATAATAATTTTGGGGTTGGATAAAGAAATAAAACAAAAGTGCTCGTTAAAGAACTTTATCTCTTCTTCGGGTAACTCCTTTTGGTTTGCACCAAAGAAATTCCATGGTTTTTATTATAAAAAAATGAGGATTTTAAAATGATAGAAGGTATTTTGGGAGAATATTTTTTCAGGTTTTGGATAAGACAAATGGATTTATAGGTGTGAAGAAGTGAGTTGGGTGAGTGCCCATTTATAGTGGAGGAGGAGTGGCATTCTTGTACATACAAAAAGAGAAACATTATTTGGAGGTATCCATTTAATAAGTTTCCTAAAATAATGAACCAAATTATATAAAATAGGATATATGGTCTAAATATTTCCATAAAATTAGTTTTATAAAAGTTTATATTTGATTTGGGCCCTTAAGATTAATGATTAACCACGAAGTAAACATGTTTTTACCTTAATCGCTACAATTAATTTTAATTATTTTCACTTATATTTTTGGTAAAAAATTAATTTTACCTTAATATATGTTATAAATTATTCTAATTAAAAATATTTATTCCTGGTTTCCAAATTCCAATCACATAATTGGAATAAATTATTTTAAAATCAATCCCGTAGATGGAACAAGAAAGCGTGTTTTTTAAGTAAAAATATCAAAAGTTTGAAATGTTTTTATATCCAATTTCAATTTGAAATTGATTATAGTGATCTAAATTGTATTTATTTATTTATTATTGAACTAATTATACATTAAAATATATTAAATATATAATTTTACTTTATAAATAAATTATATAAAAATACAGTTTTCAATTAAAATTCAGTGATTTACACTATTCACCAAAAAATGAAACTTCTCCTAAAAATACCAAATATTCATCTAAGGTAAATTTTGATATTATTATTTAAAAAAAGAATATTATTTTTTTCAAATAAAATTTATAAAATTATGAAAATTTAGTTTTAAAACAAGCGTTACATTAAAAGGCAATAAAAATACCTTTTTAGAAAAATATTGTCTATAAGTGTAAAATTGGATAATTTTTATCTTATTCCTATCAAATATAATGGATTAAAGTCAAAAAAATTATAAAAATGTGTAAATATAATATATTTAGTTCTATTAATACCCTCCAATAAAATTTCAAGGTGATAACTGCCATATTAAATAATAATATTAATTGTATATTTTGTCTCGTAAGACTTGAGCTTGTGTGTAACATTAGTGTTGGTGCCAAAATTCAGATGAAAGAAGCATCCCAAAGAAGGCCCCATGGACTGCCTCGCGAAGCCACTTCACGGAGTCCCCCCAGCACCACAACCGCCATGAAGCAAGGAGGTGGGACGCTCCGTGAACGGATTTTATGTTCGCGAACCCACCGTGAAGCAAAGGAGGTGGGACGCTCTGCAAACGCATTTGACGTTCACAAACCTGCCCCGAAGCAAAGGAGGTGGGATGCTCTGCAAACACATTTTACATTAGTGAACCCACCACGATGCAAGGAGGAGGGACACTCCACTACCATATTTGACGTTCACGACCCACCGCGAAGAAACCAATTCCCTCTTCGCACCGCGTGCGCTCCGCTCCATGGAACCTCTTGCCTATAAATATCGGGCTCCCCCTGAGATCAAGGTATGGACAATCCAACCTTTTGACTTACCAGCTCTCGAATCGCAAAGCAACCTTCTGCTCTGTGAACCAAGAGCTGTGCGAGGTACTTCTGCTCTGTAAAGTGCCTCCCCTCTATCCCGTTTTGACCCCCTCTTCCCAGAGGGATTCCTTTCAAGAAGACTAAGGGCCTTCGTAGAGGAAGGGGACCCCCAAGGGGACCTGGGTTGTCACGTAGAATTTATGCTTTGAGAAACACCCTTCATGTACACTTGATCCACATGCTAAGGTAGGGTAACTGTACTTCACAAAGCACATTGCTTCCCGACACCTTGCTTCGTGAGGCACCTTTGCTCTGCAAGGCTGTGCTCCACGAATTCCCTTCTACTTCGCGAAGCACCACCCATATGTACCTCCACCCCATGCTAAGGCTAAGGCACCCCACTTCGTGAAGCACACCCCTTTGCAAGTGCCCTCCGCCGTACAGAGCAACAGAGCTTCACAAGGCCCATGCCTATGGACCCCTCTGCTTGGAAATTCCTTTTCCTGTGAGACCCTCCAGGTTAGCACGACGTGACTTAAAAGTACCTTGGATGATATCGCTCATTGCATTGCTACGCCTCATGCTTCTACGCATAGGCATGCTAATGGCTATTGCTTCTTCACATAGCCACACTAACATGGGCCCCTCAATGGTTCGCTCCACGACACCCCCTCGCCATGGCGTTACCAATACCTTCCCTCCCACAAGGAGTAGAGGGTACCGGTTTGGTATGTCCTAGGGGTGCGGAGAAAATACACCTCGTCCGAGCTATAGGATGTTAAACTGCCATGAACCATCGTCCTAAGCACATGACATTAAACATTGGCCTCACCCCGTGCCTCTCACATGGGGTGTACCCACATTGGACATTCTCCACACCCCCTGGTCTCCACTTGGGATGATATCATCCTTATGGGAGTGGTGTTTGTCCGCGGGGGAAGGGCAGCCACCTTGGTGTAAGCCCCTATTTTTCCTTCCAGGTGGTAGCATCCCTGCTCCTCCTTTCATCTTTAGTCCCCAAGGCCAGCGGAGGGCCTGATAGGGAACGGGGATCCTCCTTTCTTCGGTCCCAAATCCCTCTCCCACTGTACTTTTTCGCCCTCAGCCCTCCATCCTGGAGTAATCCTCGACACTTCTTGGGCCACTCAATGCATAAGCCCCACTTCACTCCCCACGGAGGCACCTTTCGCGATGTGGTCGTCAGGCCTTTGCTACCTCTTGTTTCTCACACTGAGCATCACTCACATGGGCTTAGAGTAAGAATCAACCATGACAACGCTCCTATCCCGCATGATGTTAAACTGTATTTACACCTTAACTACGTGGACTTTGATCCATGTCAAGACATGGTACGAAAGAAGCCTCCATGAGGTTCAAACCCCACAACCTTGAGCAGCCTAGAGTGTAAGCCCCAACCCATCTGAACTACGAGAACTTTGATCCCTGTGAAGGCATGGTACGTAGGAAGCCTCCATGAGGTTCAAGCGCACCATCGGAACCCTAGGCTCCCATTCTCATTGGTCCACTGACCACAAATTACATGAACTACGTGGAATTTGATCCATGTCAAGGCATGGTATGTAGGAAGCCTCCACGAGGTTCAATCCCCTCCACCTTGGGCGCCTCAGAGCATAATCCCCAAATGCCCCCGTCTCGCATGACGTTAAGCTATATTCATCCCGAACTATGTGGACTTTGATCCATGTCAATGCATGGTACGTAGGAAGCCTCCATGACGTTCAAGCCCACCACTTGGTCCTTTTGTCCCCCATTCACATCTATTCGCCCCTGTCTCGCATTATGTTAAACTGTATTCATCCCAAAATATGGGGTCTTTGATCCATGTCAAGGCATGTAACATAGGAAGCCTCCAAGAGGTTCAATCCCACCACTCGGTCGTTCCGACCCCCCTTTACGTCGGTTCACCCCCATCTCGAATGATGTTAAACTGCACATCCGAACTACGAGGTCTTTGATCCATGTCAAGGCATGGTACGTAGGAAGCCTCCACAAGGTTCAATCCCACCACTTGTTGGTCACTCCGACCCTCTTCACATTGGTTCACCAACACTTGGGAATCCTAGAGCGTAAGCCCCACACCATCTAAACTATGTGGACTTTGATCCATGTCAAGGCATGGTACATAGGAAGCCTCCATGAGGTTCAAGCCCAAAAACCATTGTCCCCGATTGTCTCCATGTCAATGTTCCAAGCCCCTTTTCACCTGAACTACGAGGACTTTGATCTGTATCAAGGCAAGGTATGTAGGGAGCCTTCCTGAGGTTCAAGTAGGTCCACCGGCTCCCCATCCTGAACTACGTGGTCTTTGATCCATGTCAAGGCATGGTACCTAGGAAGCCTCCCTGAGGTTCAATCCCAACAACCATTGGACCCCAGGTCCACCTTCAGTGGTAATCCATTTTCACTCCCTTCGTTGGTAATCCATTGTGATCTCATTCAGTAGTAAGCCATTGTCATTCCATCTAGTAGTAAGCCGTTGTGACTCAATCCAGCGGTAATCCATTGAAACCCCCAATCGGTGGAAAGTCGCCTTCAAATGAACTATGTGGACTTTGATTCCCTGCCATGAGGATATGTAGGAAGTCTCTTCGAGCCTCAAGCCTAAAACCACCATCCCCCTTGACAGTTCCATCCCATCTACCACCCCCTCGATTTAATCAATACATCATCCATCCTAATTCTTACCCGAGCCACGACATCCCAGTGGAATCATGCCACTTCATTCCATATTCCCCTCTACAACATTTGGGAAGACACCCACGTGTTGGCCCCAATATCGGTGTTCCCTCCAAGGGGGGTTCCTCAATCTGATCCACTCTAATCAGTGTTCCGATCAGTCTGATCCATCTCCACTAGATGTTAAACTTGTGGCATTCCCTGTGTTAACCATAGGAAGCTAAGGAAAACCTCAGATACATGCCCACAGAATATGATTCTTTGTGCTCGATGAGGGATGCCTCGGGCTTCTGCAGCCTCGAGAATCCCTATAATAAGGGATAGAAGATAGACCCACCAATCTCCCAGCATCCAGACATGCCCGTGATTCCCCAACGTGACTACTCCCCTAACCGAAGGTTGCTTCCCCGACTGGACCTCTTGGAATGTCCTGACAGAAGCAGCGTAATTGACTGGTGTCCATTAAGATATGGTGTTTGGAAGAGTTTCACGAAAAACATATTAAATCTATGAGGGAGACCCGGACCAGGTGACGAGTTCCGAGGAGGAATCCACAGAAGAAAGAACTGACATCCCTTCATCCCGTTTCGATCAAGGAGAAAATGTCCCTGAACTAGGAATGGATGTCATCCTCCATTGGAAAGCGGGAATGTGGGGTAAAAAAAGTCACGTCCCTCATCCCAGCGAAAGCGTCGGAAATAGAAATTGTGAACCCGTCATGAATATCTTCTCATCAATATGAAGATTAGTAGTGCTCGGGGCATCAATATATTGACGTGTCACTGGATCCAGATATCTGGCACTGGGTCCCACCAAGAAAATAGTGGGCCTAGCCCGAAACTCACCCAAAGTTGGTGTAGTAGGATGTTGGACATCCCGTTCTGCGATGTTGTTAGCGTGGATCCCTCTTACTGGTAACAGAATACAGGATGGAACTGGGGTATTGGTCATCGATTCCTTTTTCTTTCAGCACTGATGAGTTCATCACTCTGCTTCTCAGAAATCAGGTTACTGCCACAGGAATGTGATCACCACCCTCCCGCTTATGCAGGGGCAGGGGAAACTCCAACACAGCTGCTCTGAGCGGCTTCACCGCTTCCACAATGGCTTCTATGTCCACGACCATGGGACACCCACACCACATCTCCCCTTCGGAAGTTATCCAAAGAAGGGTAATTAACGACCTCATACGTCATTACGAGGAGGATGGAATAATCCTAACCTGGGATATGGCCCGCCTGGACCTAGAGGCGTCCAGGCCCCGCTGTCAACACCACCCCCGAGGGCTGCCCAGGGAGCCGCTGCTCCCCACCCCAATATTCAATCTATTCGGGCGCCTATCCCCAGAGGGCCTTGACGACTCCCTGCCTTACACTGATGAGGTGGGAGATGTCCAGCTCAGCCTGGTCAGAGTCCCAATCCAGAGGATCCCAGCAAGGGACCCCACCCGGCCATGTCAACACCGCCGCCCGACCTCACCGAAGGAGCAGGTAAGATATGCACCAGCACCACCAGCATCGGCTTGTCCGACCCGATGCCAGCGTCGGGCATGAGCTGAGGACGCCCGCCAGGGGGCGTCAATGTCGACGGCTACTGTGGCCCGAGCCACCACTGATGTATATCATCAATTCCATGCACGCACTAAGTAGGGGTGCTTATACGCCCAACCGGGATCAAGGCCCCAACTGCCCCACGGGCTGGCTGGGTCGACTCTCCTGGTAGCAGGCGTGAGTAGGTGTCGCCGTGAACCAACCCGCAGCGATGCCACCCTATATGAAGGTCCTCCCCATACCACTACCACATAGAGCGTGGGCCTTCCCTACTCTGAGGCTCTTCATGGAGGTCTGCCCCATGCTACCCCCAATCTGAATGAAGGTTTTCCCCGTGGAAGTGATGTTTGGTACGGAAGCCTTTCCCATGCCCATCGCACTGGGTATGGAGTCCTTCCTCCAGCCCCCAACCATCGATGTGGGGATGTTTCCCATGTGATCCCTCTCCAAAGTGGGGATTCTACTGACATCCTCTCTACAGTTGGAGAAGGTCCTTCTCGCCCCGACAACTAAAGGGGTGAAGTCCAGCCTCGTTCCACTCGCACCAAGCATGGAGGTCCTCCACATGCTCTCGCCAGTTCCAGCGGAGGTGTTACCCACTCAGGTGCTGTCCATGGAGGTCCTCCCCACATCCCCTTCGACATTTTACCCGGTGATCCTCACACCTCGGCTGTCTCAAAAGGAAACCCTCTCCGCCTTGGCACCAGTGCGGCCAAAGGACCACATGTTGAAAATGAGCCCTGTCCCAAGGAGACAGCCAGGGGAAGGAAGGTGGGTCGTCGCCACAACAAAAACAATCATGGGAAGGCCCAGATGGAGATCAAACCGGTCTACTTCTCAAACTCTGAAGCGGAGTACGACTCAGCTCGGGAACCCTCCCCTCAATCACCCGAGTTAAGGACCGGGGTCGGGAGGAGGTGCATCAGTCTGGTGATCCTGGAATGCAAGGTCCACATGATTCCCTCCTCCCTCCGCAGGTTTATCCAGGAGGATGAAAATCTGGCAACCCCATAGGTTACGGTCGTGCAGTCCCCACCGTTATCACTGGAAGTGCTCTCTACCTCCACAAGAGATCACGAAGAGCTATTTTGGGGACCAATGGTGGGCGAGAAGAAGCGCGACCCACCACCAGCAGCCCTGGCCACTGGGCTAGGAACGACGGTCGTTAGCCCATCTTATCGCGACATAGTAGCCAGGTCACTACACTCCTCGGAGGACAACCCGAGAATCGGCGGCCAGTCAGCCCCTTCTCCGTATTCTCCAACGGCCAACCTATCATCCCAGTGGTCTGACTCAGTACCGCTACTAGTTCCTCAACCATTCCTAGTTGGTGAGTGGGGTAATCAAGGGCCAAACCCTGAATTTTAGTTGAGGAACTTTTGGATAATTCTTTCAGCAGACCACTTCCCTGAGGAGTTTTCGCCCGTGGCAGCACAGGATTTCTGCATACCCAAGTCCCTCACCCCGGAATAAGTTGAGTGTTTCCGCTACACCCTCTGGGCGATGAATTTCAGTCTCTATCATCAGCACATGGTATATCCAAGGATCCAAATGCATTTCAAAGACATCAGTGAGCAGTTCCATCTAGTCAATTTGGCCGTGCTCCCTGTGGCCCAGTGCCTCGAGTTACCAGGTCACCATGAGGCCCTCCAGTAGCAATGCGTTCAGAGTAGCAAGGTACTCCACAGAATTATTGGGGAGGATACCCCCCACATGCAAATCTGTGGCTGGGGGTAGTATGCTGCCCTCCTCTTCAGCAATATCCAGCAGCATCCCAACTCGCTATGTGATATTGAGGACATGCCCTCAAGAAGGGTCATGGTCCACATGGACAACGTAGTTGACAAGGAGGATGACCTGGTGTTTCTCGATGGATACTTACCCCCTGAGGGTGTTCCACCACTGTTGGACCCATCGGGGAGGATTACCCATCAGTAGAGGAACCTACTAGGTCTCCTTGTGCCCACCGAGTCATTGGTACTCAGTCGGAATGTCAGTAAGGGTAAATAGCACGTCGGAGATGTCATGAACTCCGATCTGTCCGCCTCAGCATAGAAAACGGAGGAGGACCCCGAGAAGGCCACATTGCACCAGAAACATGTTGAGCAGAAGTGGTTGGTCAATGAACTCCTAGATGAACGTACTATAGAGTGACAACCCGAATTCGGCAATCCTAGGACAGGGCAGCAGGGGCGAGAACAACTTCCCCCCGGCGAGATGCCTCTGGGAAACCCTGATCATACCGCTCCTGCAGACATGGATGAAGCCAGAACTCAAGGCAATAGGGTGCGGTATGTCTCTTCGAACCCTCCTGAATGGCGCAACAATCCAAAGAATCTGGCCCAGGTTCCCCCAACTACCCCACAGGTCGCTCCACGAGCTGCTCCACGAGCCGCTGAGCCTATCTACCGTGTTGAAGAACCCCACAACGCACTCATGGTTAGGGATACCCATCAAGATAGGGACCCACATCTGGATGATCCTATGGTGGCCCTCATCGACCGCCTTGTGGCATTGGAGACGTGACAGGTGGCAATCCCAGCAGATGGTAAGCCATACCCGACATGAGTGGATGACATGTTGGAACCTTCAGGGCTTGGGAATCCCACCTTCTCCCCCATTTATGGGACAGGGGAACCTCTGCCACATTTATCCCACTTCAACTCAAGGTGTGGGCCCATGTTAGGCACTCTAGTGCAATAGGAGGCTGCCAAGATCCGTTGTTTTGTTCAGACACTAGAGGGGACAACATTCGTCTGGTACAGCCAGCTCCCTGTCAGATCCGTGACCAGCTGGGAGGACCTTCGCAGGAAGTTAATCTACCAGTTCAACGGTACCACCCAGAAGAACAGCATCTCATACCTTGTCAAGTGTAAAAAAAGGCATGATGAGCGAGTCGCAGACTTTACCGCCCGATGGAAGGGGCTCACATACTCTCTTGACATGCCACTGACTCAGGAGAAATTACTGACAATGTGCGTGGGGAATGTCAAGACGGAACTGGTTCCATCTTTGATCACTCAAAACTATCTTGGAGGGTTCTGAAACTTCTCATACAAGGCCCAACACCTTGAGGAAGCCCTGCAGCAGGCCAGGAAGGCACGTCTGTTGCCCCCTGTAATCCCAGCAAAGAGAGATGCAAGAGCCAGGACAACCGCGGTAGCCCAAATAGAATACCCTAGGCAACTAGAATTTCTACCAGTAGTAATGGTCCCACGACATCGTAAAGGCCCTCCGCCTCAGACACAACCTCCAACTCCACAACGTCCTCAGAATCAGCAGGCACCCCCGCATAATGCACCGCCACCACCCAGGCGGGAAAATCAAGGTCCACCTCATCGACAAGCCCCTCTGGTTCCTCATCAGGGCCAGGCTCTAAGGGCCCCCTATCCAAAAATAAGACATCAGACTTACTCGTTTAGCGAGAATCAGGTCCCCGTTTACTTTCGTAGTGCCTTATAGCAGGGGATTGTACGCTTTCCTAAGTGAAGAAGGCCGGAAGAGGCGAATCTTACTGATCGCCCAAACTACTACCCCTATCATCAGATTCTGGGGCACACCCTCAAGTAGTGCTATGTGTCTAAAGACTGGCTCCAAGACTAGTTCGATAACAACATAGTCAGATTGGTCCCGACCCCAACACAAGTGGCGGGTGTCTTTGTATGTTCAGGCAGCGGTAGCGACAGTGAAGGTGAGTGGCAGCAGGCTTCCATCTGCGGATCCCAAAAGTACGATGACTGGATGGCTCCTAAGACGGTTTCTCATGCCCATGGAATCATTCCGGCACGCCTGAATTAGCTAGAGCCTTCAGAAGTTGTGGTCGCCACTTCGACATCATCATCTCAGCCACCTTTTCCCAGAATAGAAAGAATCAGTGACACAAGAAGAAGCAATGTGCCCTGCCAATGTTGTCGTTTTCCCGCACTCTCGTCGAATTCATGCCCCCTGAGATGGGGAAACCTCCTAGAATCCTCATAGTGGTGGATGATCCTTCGAGTGACAGTCAAGGGTATGCTTCGGTTAACATCGTTGAGCTGGTAAACCCCTATATGATTGTCGACTAGGGTAAGCGCCAGGAGAACCTTCGCAATGTCCCCAACCATCACCAACGTCGATGGAGCCACAAACATATGGGTCATCGAGGAACGACAATTGACACCTCAAACTAGGCCATGCATGCCATTGAGACCAGGAAACTGGCCCAACGCAGAGCTCAGCACGTGTAACCTCTTCATCCGGTGTCGTTAGGACCGCCTCCACCACTATTTGTGCTACTGGATTAGGCAGAACCACTTCCGCCATGCCGTGACCAGATTCTCCCCGCTACAGGCCAATCTCATTCATCCAGTCCTCATCTGGAAGCTACTCTTCAAGCTTTGGCTAGTGAGCAATGGGATATGCCCAGTGCCAGTTAGTCGTCAGCCCATCCAGTAGGGCCCGCCATGCCTCCTATCATAGAGTGACTTCCCGAAAGTAGAATTTCACTCCTAGAACAGAAGTATGATGTCCTCAATCACCTCGCCAGTATCCCCGTGAGGATTTCTATCTTCGAAGACCTCTTCCTGTCATCATATATGCGCGAGGCCCTCGCTGAGGCTTTAAGGAGCCCCCTCCAGTATGAGACGAAGGTAGCAGCTACAGAAGCCTTTCATGATGAAGCAGTTGAGAAAGCCGAATGCCAGACCATCATCTCGTTCTTAGGAGAAGATGAGGGCTCTCCCATACAGGTTCACATCCGACCGTTGTACATCACCTACCAATTTAACGGTGTGGAAGTTCGCCGCTATCTCGTTGACACTGGCTACGGGATCAACCTTATCCCGAAGTGGATACTGCGGAAGCTAGGGTTATCCGAGGATGACCCGAATCCCTCCAATTTAAGGATCCAGGGATATGAAAAGATAGAGCAGACCCCAGTCAATAAGATACATCTGAAGACCCAGTTTTGTGGCCTAGTTTCCATTACTGAATTTATGGTCGTCTCCCAGGACACCACGTACAATGCATTGATGGGTAGGACATGGATCCACCTGCATGCGGTGGTCCCCTCATCATATCACCAGGGCCTCAAGTACTCCCTGAATGGTCAAGTGGGAATAATACAAGGTGATGTGTCTCCTTTCACCTCTTTTGAAGCCTTTTATCTGGACGATGACTATTACAAGAGCAAGGATAATCAGATTTTGACAAGTGAGTTTGAGTCTTCCCTAGTCGTAAGTGATCCCTGGAGAGGTCTGGATGACACCTGCGTATTCCCGATCCATCGATTGGAGGCCACAAACCCTGACATGGGGCAATTATTTGTTGTCTCAGGTACAGGGGGAAAGCATATTCCCATGTCCAAGAGATGGCGGAAAATCACCTCGTACTCCTATAAGAATTAAGCTCAGGTGATCCCCGAATCTTCTACCCCCACACGATATTGGGATGTCTACCCCATGGCAACGACAGTATGTCATATGTGTCTGTTTCACCGGGCTAGGATCAACCGGATCAAGACGACGCGCCAATATTGCTTTGATACCATCAAGTGTGGCCCCTTGGTCCAAATACCAGATGGGATTGGATCGACTGCCTTCATCGTTATGGTCTCAACGACACGTGAATCTCTTGATATGTCATCCACTAGTGTCCAGGCTAGTACCAGCCTCCTGTTAGGTTCTTCCAACCTAGGGAAGCCTCAACCACTGGAAATACATCCTCCGCAAGCGAAGAATAGGATCTGGAGGATGCCCCCTGCCTTTGAAGAAGTCGTCTCAGCCATGGTCGACGAGTTGGTACAGGTGAACCTCAGAAGCAAGGCAGACCCAAGACCCACATTGATCAGTGCCGCGATGTCCCTTGAGGAACAGAAACGGTATGTGGACTTCCTCAAATAGCATCGTGACATGTTTTCCTAGAGTTATGACAAGATGTCAGGACTAGATTCTCATGTAGCCATCCATCGCCTTGGTCTCCCAACAAATCATCACAGATTCAAGCAGCCTCCCAAAAAGATGAACCCTTCTCACAGTGCCATGGTCGAGGCCGAGGTTGACAAGCTCATCAGGGCCAACTTTGTTAAGGAGTTCTAGTACCCCAAGTGGCTGGCCAACATTGTACTAGTTAGGAAGAAGAACAGACAAATCAGAGTCTGTATCGACTTCAAGGATCTCAATCTCCATTGTCCGAAGGATGATTTTCCCCTTCCAGTGACAGAATTTTTGATTGACGGTACGACGGGGTTCCAAGTTTTCTTCTTCACAGATGGTTACTATGGATATAATCAGATCTGGATGGCCCATGAGGATGAAGAGTCCATAGCTTTCAGGGCACCCCATAGTACTCTCTGTTACCAGGTCATGCCCTTCAGCCTGAAGAACGCATGTCCCACCTATCAGCGGGCCAAGCACCGCATATTCATGTCGATCCTTGGGACATTGATGGAATGTTATGTGGAAGATCTGGTGGTCAAGTCTCACCAGTGGCAACACCATCTCAAGGACCTTGAGAAAGTGTTTGACTTCCACTGTTCTCTCCACTTGAAGATGAACTCGTTAAAGTGTGCCTTCGGGGTCACCTCCGGAAAGTTTCTTGGCTATGTTGTCAGGTACCAAGGCATCGAGATTGACCCAGAGAAGATTAGGGAAATCATCCAGATGCCTCCCCCAAGAAATATCTAAGAGCTTCGAGGTTTCCAAGGCCACTTAGCCTACAAACGCCGATTCATTACGAATATGGCCGGCTAGTGTAAGCCCTTTTCTCGGCTAATGAAGAAAGGATTTTTCTATGAATGGGATAAAGAGTGACAGACCATGTTCAAGGAAATCAAGCAGTATCTGCTCCATCCTATGGTCTTGATGCCACCCGTCTCTGGAAAGCTGCTAATCCTATACGTGGATTCCCTGGAACGATCTATCGGTGCCCTTATCACCCAGAATAACAATGAGGGGACAAAAACCAGTCCTTACTAACTCAGCCGCATGCTCCTCGATACAGAGACCAGATACTCCCCTATCGAGATGAGCCGCCTTGCACTCTTATTTTTTATGCAGAAGTTGAGACATTACCTACAACACCATGAGGTATAGCTAGTCTCTTAGGTAGACCCGCTGAAGTACATTTTGTACCGCCCCATGTTGATCGTCCATCTAGCACGGTGGGTGGTAATTATCCAGCAGTTCGACATCAGGTTTTTTCCTCCAGAAAGACATCAAGGGACAATCATTGGGGGATTTCCGAGCCAATCATCCAACCTCCACGGACCAGTTCCTGAACTTGGATTTTCCCGATGAGGCAATCCTCTCGGTAGATCATGCCATCCTGTGTTGGAAGATACACTTCGATGGTGCCTCCCGAAGAACCACTGGCAGGAGGTTCAATGATCCTCGACTCAACAGAGTGGGCCTAGGTATCGACTTTATTACCATGGCACAAACTATTTTGTCGTACTCATTCCTGTTGTTAGAAGGCTGCACCAACAACGAGGCAGAGTATTCGACTCTTATCACTAGACTCGAGCTGGACCTCAAGATCGATGTACCCCATTTTCATGTGAAAGGGGATTCTGAACTAGTCATCAAGCAGATCAATGGTGACTAAATTGTTAGAAAGATAGAGCTTGTACCATTGTTGGAACGTACCCTCCAACTACTGGCCCAGTTCCATTCTCAACCAAAGGTTACCCATGTCCCTCGGTCATAGAATGGTCGAGAAGACGCTTTAGCCAGCTTAGCTGCATCACTTTTAGAACCCGAGAAGGATGATCTGATTATACACATGGAAAACTGGAGAGTCATTGATCCAGTCACCCCAGAGGATGATGACAGACTGCGAGTAATCCATATTACTGCCGGAGTCACCATGTTAGGAGCCCCAAGTTCTTTAGATGCAGTGGTTGAAGTGACTCCTGAATGGAGAGCCCCTTTTGTTGAGTATCTCCAAAAAGGTTTCCTCCCAGCTAATCGGGCTGAGCGTGAGTGAATCCGACGTCGCGCGCTGTAGTTTACCCTCCAGAGTGGTCCCAGTCTTGAGCAGATCCTCTAAAAACGTGGGTTTGATGGTGTTATCCTCTGTTGCATCCAAGGAGTCAAGATTTCTCAGTTCATGCAGGAGGTTCATGCTGGTTCCTATGGGGCTCACTAGGTAGGGCCAAAGCTGTCCCATTAGATCCGGAGACTGGTGTACTACTAGCCCTCTATGATCCATGAGTGTATAGAGTTTTCCAAGAGATGTCATGCATTCCAAGTTCATGTTAGCTTCCTTCATTGGTCACCAGAACCTCTCCACTCCACCAAGTACTCTTGGCCATTTGTGGTGTGGGGACATGATGTCGTGGGACCATACCCACCGGTGACAGCTCGCTAGTGCAGGTTCATACTGACCGCCACAGATTTCTTTTCTAAGTGGACAGAGGAAGTTCCACTCAAGGAGGTAAAGGCCCACTCAATCGTTGACTTCATGAGCTCCAACATCATCCATCAGTTTGGGGTCCGTCACATCGTCCTCACCGATAATGACACCAACTTCTGAGCATCCGAGCTGAAGAAATTGTACACCAAGTACAATATTCGTTCAAACCATACATCTAGCTATCACCTGCAAGAAAATGGGCAGATCAAGGTGTTAAAAAAAACCTCTCTAACTTTTTATAGAAAATGGTTGGTTAGAACAAGAAGAGTCGGCCAGACAAGATCCCCAACTCCCTCTGGGCTTATCGGACGACGACTCGCAATTCCACCCAGGTGACCCCATACTCCCTGGTGTATGGGGCTGAGGCCATCCTTCCCATCGAGATCCAGCTGCATTCATTACGTACCACAGTCTATGACTAGCATGCACCAGATAAAGTGGCCGAAATTCGTCTGGCTGAATTGGAAGCACTTGACGAGAATTGGATTCGTGGCCTGCACAATCTGGAAAGACACCAGAATAAGATAGCTAGAGCCTTCAACAAGAAGTTTTGCCTCCGCTCTTTTCTACAAGGTGACCTGGTATTGGCCCTCCAAGCACCAATGATCCCTGGAAGGAAACCACCCATGTTGGAGCCCAAATGGGAAGGACCTTACATAGTCCACAGGGTTTACCCCAATGGAGCATAATATTTGGTGACCATGTATGGTGAGCGTATAACTCCTCCCACCAATGCCATGTTCCTCAAGAAATTATTTTCCTAATCCTAATGGTCCTGCATGACCTTAAACTGGACGGTCCCACATGACCCTAAATTGGATGCTGGTCATGCATGACCTTAAACTGTCCAGTCCTACATGACTTTAACCTGTGCGTTGTCCTGCATGACATTAAACTGCATTTTGAGAACTACATATGGCTTGATTCCCATCCGCATGGGATATGTAGGAATGCTCAGATGCATCATCTTGAGCCCAGCCCTGAGCTCTTCTCTTTGAATACCCCCAGGGTATGGTTTTCTCAGTGGATCCTCGCACTATATAGTGGAGGCTTCTTTCGCCACACTCATGAAAGGAATTTATTGATCACACCATGTGCCCACTCCAGTTCTTCTATCCTCCCACGTCTTCACCGCACGATGTTAAACTGCATGGCCTTTAAGAACTACTTGTGGCTTGATTCCCATCCTCATGGGATACGTAGGAATGCCTGGACATTTCTTCTATTGGCCCAGCCCAAATGTCGGAGTCTTCCCCTCAGGTCAAGACGTATGTCAGGGGTGCAAAATGTTTTCGCAATTCATTTCAAGCTAACCTCGATCTGGCTGTACATCCTACTCCTTGGAGATGTTCGCCTATTTTATAGATGGGTAAAGCTATGCTTCACCCACTCATTTGATTGGGACCCCATCACCTTTCTCATCTGGAATGTCCCTTGAATGGTATGGATTCTAGGCCTAAGGGCTCTCTTACCACTTCGGTCCAACGCCCTCAAGGATGTCATAAAACAAGCCGATACAAGTCCCGTGTTTCGAATATGGTCAGTGGTCAATGATCATTTGTTGCTCCCATTTCAGGTCACTATAGGGACACTGTGTTTCGAACATGGTCAACAGTTGTCCTGGATCGTTAGGACCACCCTAAGATGTCCCAAACATCATGTGTAGTGGTTCGTTCTGCCCCGTTGTATCTCCAAGTGATGAAATACTTTTGGGTGATGCCAACTATTAGGCCTTGTTTGATGGGGAGAGCCGAGACCGGCTCCTTGTTTCCCACACCGAGCACCACTCACGTGGTCTTAGGAGCTGTTCTGAGGAAGTTACCGTACAAGAGGGAATATGGCCTTGCCATACAAGGCCCAACATCAGGCCCCTTGGCCTTTTCGGGCCCCGACACGAGTTCTTTCTTCTGGGATTGTACGACATGGTGCATGATTATATCCTCATTCACGCCGGGTTTCTCACTATGCCATACATATCACCAGATGAAACAACTTATACTCTCCCTCTTCCTAAATAAAATATGTTAAACAAAAAACTGGTCAGGCCTTTCTAACCGAGGCCCAGCCTCAGGCCCCTTGGCCTTCTCGGGCCCCCGACCCTCGTCCTCACTGCAAGGCGTTAAACTGCAAACTCGTCAGGACTTCCAGACTGAGGCCCAGCCTCAGGCCCCTTGGCCTTCTCGGGCCTCCAACCCTCATCCTCACTGCAAGGCATTGAACTGCAAGCTAGTCAGGCCATCCTGACCGAGGCCCAGCCTCAGGCCCCTTGGCCTTCTCGGGCCCCTGCCCTTGTCCTCACTGCAAGACGTTAAACCGTGAACTGGTCAGGCCTTCCTGAACAAGGCCCAGCCTCAGGCCCCTTGGCCTCCTTGGTCCCTAGCCCAAGTTCTTACCTAGAGTGTATGGTGTGGTTCGGGATTGTGTCCTCATTCATGTCGGGTTATTCTCCGTGCCATACACCCCCTAATTAGGGTATCTAACCCCCATGTACCTTCAAGAACTACGTGTGGCTTGATTCCCATTCTTATGGGATATATAGGATCACCTGAATGTATAGACTTTAGGTCTAGCTCCATCTCCCAAAAATCTCCATTTAATCTTGGCCCCTTGGCCTACCCTTCCCCAAGGAAGGGAGTATATGGCATGGCATTAAATTATATCCTCGTTCACATCGGGCCTATAACGACCACGTCATGTACCTCTCCCTCCTGGGAGTTCTTTATCCCCTCACACTATACTCATCCATTTAAATCATTTACTCTCAAGTTGAGAAACCTCGTTGACCCTCTTCGTCGGTTCATCAATGTGCCTAATGGTTCTCTGGTTTAGTACCTAGAATGTCGGACTCTGCTCGGACATGATTCCAACCACTTTTTAGTCTTGGTGTTCACCTTCATTAGGGATTCATCACCTTTCAAACCTGAAGGGACCCCCAAGTGGCATGGATGATATGACTAAGGGCCCTCCTACCATTAAAGGTCAATGTCCCGGAGGGTCATGGACAACAAGCCGATACAAATCATGCGCTGCGAATATGGTCAGCGGTCAATGCTCATTTGTTGTCCCCACATCAGGCTAACACGATATGTATATTGTGTTTCAAACATGGTCAAAAATCATCCTCCATCATCACGCCAACCTCATTAAGCCCAAAATTTCAGTTACATGATTTACATCCTTCTACACCTCATGATGTCCAAGTAGAACTTCAGAATTCTTGGTACTATTCCTCAGTGTGCACCCACACTTTAGGAGGAAGAAGCCGCAACAGGGTGATCGTTCGGGGCTTTACCGATTTACCCCTTGCATGCATCTCTTGTATCGTGAATACTATATCCTCCCTTATTTCCTACACTGAGTTTAAATCAAGTAGGCTTAGAGCCTTTACTTGAGATAGTCCTTCTTCTCTATGGTCTAAGTTCTAAGACCCTAAAATAAGATTCTTTCGTATTACCCCTTTTTCAAAACTACGTGTGGCTTGATTCCCATCCTTATGGGATACGTAGGACCACCCGAACGCCTCATTTTCAGGTCCAGCTCTGTTTGGAGCTAGTTTCTCCTACCCCTTTCCCTCTTACCTCTATTTGGGCCCCTTGGCCCGAGGTTCCCCTCTGGGAATTGCGTACGGTGTGATATGAGATCATGTACCCATTCACGTTGGGTATGTTTTATTTCACCATACACATTCCCCACCTAGCATCATCTCTACTATTTCTGCACTTCATGATGTTAAAATGAATGCTTGGTCCTATCACATGACCCTAAACTGTGACATCATCGTCCTGGTTGCACGATGAAAAACGGCACTGCATCGTGATGTTCTCACCCAAGGGGAAACCATGTTTGGTATTGGGCTCACGCCATACCATTTTTCAATGCCTACTACAACTTGATTCTTATGGCGATGCCAGAGCTTTCTACCCTAGGCATGTCGCTTCACAAAAAAAACCACTCACCTTAAAGGAAAAACCATATTCATCAAATACCTTGTATTTTGGTGCGAGGGGCATGCTCGTACGCCCCTTTTATCCCTAGCACTCGTATCATACCGTGCCACCTCATGAACTACATACATCTTGATCCCCATACTCATGGGGTACGTAGGAATGCCTGTGCACTTTGCCTCGAGCCCAGATTAACTCTCATTTTTAGTCCCCTGACCTAGAACCTTCCCAAGGAACACGTGGTGGTTGGAACCCCAGGTTTCCTTCTACGTCGAGTTTTATAATAAACTCGCCATGAGTCCCCTGTGTTTCCTACCATCCATGGTCTGAGTTCTACGACCCTAAACTAAGATCTCCCTATGGGAAGGGACTCGACTCCCTCTATATAATACGTCTCGTCGTTGTATTTAGATGTGTTTGACAAAGAGCCCAAAGTGTGGAATTTTCATGGGGACATTCCCATCGTTCCATGTCCAAGCTTCATGAGCTCGCTATTTGGATCCTCATCCTCTTCCACATCCAAAAGGACCCCCAGATGGCATGGATGCTAGGCATAAGGGCTCTCCTACCATTTCAGGCCAACGTCCCTAAGGATCTCGGATGACATTTGCGACAGGTCCTGTGTTTCGAATATGGTCAATGGTCGACCCTCATTTGTCTGTCCCTATCCCAAGCTAATGTGATGTGGATGCTGCATTTCCGCCATGGTCAACAGTTATCCTCCATCGTCATGCCTCCATCTTTGTGATCCAGATTTTGAGAATCATGATTCACACATTTCCACTTCCTCATGCTAAAGTGGAATTCCAACATACTCGGATTTACTTCTTCACGCGTCTAGGTGAGCTACATGGATGGGTTAGCATCATTGGGCCGACGTTCACTGAGCATCCCTTCACCCTAATATGTCCTTTATTGTGTCGGGAATGTCCCCCATTAAATCTTGTTTCCCACATCAAGCATGACTCACATTGGATTAGTAGTTTTGGTGGGATGTGTACCAGCACATCCAGGCTTCTCATCATCCTGCATGACTTTAAACTGTGCTTCCAGAACTATGTACGTCTTGATTCCCATCCTCATGGGATACGTAGAGACACCCCGGTATTTTGCCTAGGGTCCAGCCCCATGAATCATAAGTCCTATTCCTCCTCATTTCTATCCCCTGTCCTGACCCCTTGTGGGAAACTATGTAACTGAAACTTTTCCCTGAACAAGTTTGGGATGCCCCAAAATGACATTGGGAAGCAGTAGATCCCTCTCCAGAGAGGTTCTTCCAAAAGGAATGAATGATCCATGATCAGACTGATGCGGCCATCTAGTGTACTCCCACTATGGTGGCGTAATTTTGTGAGTGCTAGATTCTGTTCGAACAAACCATCACTCCACATCCCACACTTTGCGTTCCCCTTATTCGGACCCTCGCCCTCTTTCACATCTGGAGGATCCCCATAACAGTATGGATTCTCGGCCTATGGCCCGCCTATTGTCATGGGATAACATTCCATAAGACTAACATATGGAATTTTGAGTCAGGCCCCATTTTTTGAACATGGTCAGTGGTCGGACCTCGTTTTCTATCCCCACTCGAGGCTAACACAATAAGGATACTATGTTTCGAATGCGATCAACGATTATTCTTTATTGTCATGCCACCTCCACAATGTTCTGAATCCTAGGTATCATGATTCACACCTCCCATTCCCATATGTTCGGATAAATTTCAACACCCCTGGAGTTACCCCATTCGTGTACAAGAGAGCACTAGAAAAACGGTAATTCGGCTGTTCTGACAGCTTCATTCTCCATCCAGGTCTCTCCCATTTCCTCCCAAAAATCTGAAACGGTTGTTCAAACCCCAGATGCCCGAAGCATGGTTTTCACTCCTATGTTAGGATGAGGTGATAAGGTGGTCACCCCTTGTTTCTCACATCGGGCCAGACCCACGTGAGCTTAGGGAATGATCATTGGATGCTCCACGAACATCACAGGGATGTAGTAAAGTAATGTAAACAGTGAAAATCATGCATGCTATGACATCAAACAATTATAGAATGAAATTACGTTTGAGGGTTTGTAATCATTACAGTACCCGAGGGTCGACTTCCCCCATGGATGGGTTGACCTCGTCAAAAGACTATAGAAGCTCCGCCACCCTTTGGCTGGTGGCGTCCAGGAGTTGATGCCGCTTGTTCAGCTCCCACTCCTCCTCGGTGGCGAGAGGGCGCAATTCATTGGTCGCAATCTAGGCCTGCTCCATGTCAGCCCGGATGGAAATCATCTCCTCAGAAGCTCACTTCAGGACCTCTTCGGCATCTACCAGCTGGGCCTTTAATCACAATCTTATATCAGATTGCATATTGAGGGAGTTCGAGTTCTTGTTCACCCAATTCTGAAGCCGCTAGACCTTGTCTTCAACCTTCTGGAGCCTCTTGATGTTCACCACCTTCCTCCACTGCTAGCCCACACCGAGGCCATGGTCATACTCCCAAATCATCTCCGCCATATGATCTCGGATGAGAATGTGAGGGGGCTGGGCATCCAATCCTCCATCACACAGTTCGCGCAGTCGCAAGCAAAGTTTGTCCATCTCATCCAACCATAGTTCTTGGGGGGTTTTATTGATGAAGCGTGTGATCAAATTCCATGATCAGCAATAGACTATTTTGTTTTCCTCTTCGTCAGAGGTTGTCTCATCCTAGTCGGCGCGATTGGCATGCTCGTATGCAGGGATGGCCTCTAGGAACTCCTCAGCGAGGTCCACATCTGGCGTTGGATCAGGTGTGGCAGGGCCCAAATCGTCTGGTTGATCCTCATCATCGGATCCCACCTCTACAATCTATGGTGCAGTCCCACTGGCATCTCCACTAGTGATCGAGAGTGTTGCAGTTCGGCCAGACCAGATGTCCACCTCCACGGTCATTGGCATGCCTCTGGGAAAGGCGCTACCAGAAGTCCCGACCAACTTTTCCGCAGTGGCCTAGGCCAATTGAAGGACTGTACACGCCAGAAAAGAGGGACGTGAATGTCAGTTAAGTTGGTTAGGGGATGGCACTCCTATATTCAGTAGAGGAGACTTATAAAGGTCAAATCTCTGGTCTGGATCTTGTGCTGATGTCGTCAAAATCCCGATACGTGGCCCCCCATATATGGTTGGCAGGTCTAGAGACTACGAGGGAGCCGCCTCAAGTTTCCTAACCCCACCATACATGGAAGTTGATGAAGCCACAGGTGCGGACCCCGAAGGTCCCGTGTCAGCACCCACTGAGGGGCGGGAATGAGGTCTATGCACAAGGTCCTCCTGCATAGTGCATACACTGATGAGGAATCCAGAGAGACCCAAGGGAAGACTCTGAAGAAGGGACTTGGGATTTTACCTCGAGGGCCTCTGTGAAATCTTCGAGATCCGAGGACGGATCTCCAACTTCACCCTCCTCTAGTGGACTCTCTCTAGCAAACTCATATCCCCAGGAGGACTTGTCCGATTCTTCCGGTAGAGGAAAGCACTCCCTCAGGTCAGCGGCTAATAGCTGCGGAGGGACCATACGACCCAACAACATGCTGACCCGGTCTGTCATTGGGATCAGGGCACCCCAGAAGTGGATGAAGTCTTCCAAGTCGGCTATGTATTGCTCCGCTTCTGCCTGGGATACTACAAAACCGGATCTAATAGGGCTAATCCCCGGAAAGTCCATCCTGAGGTGGTTAAGGTGCTTCCATAACTCCAAGTGACTAAGGAATTTCCGGTTGACTTCCTAGATGTCTCAGGCCTCCGAGAAGACGAAATTCTCCGGCAGGTCGATACGGCGCAACCGTTTCCTCGGGGTCTGAGTAGAAATCCTTTGGAATCCCCTCAGTGGATACCCCTCTGGAAGACTCTGTTCTCCTAGGACCACCGGCTCCGCTGCCGTTGCCGGATCTGCTGCCACTTCTCCCCATTCAACTAGTGCAAGTGTCTCTTCTATAGCATCCCCACCACTATGGGATGCCATTGTTTCCTTCCGGCCTCAGCCTCGGGATTGGGGAAGCTCACCCTCATCAACCAGGACGGTTGGCCACTTTAGCATCTCGCCTGGATAGGCCGCCTCCCAGCTCTGGGCACATTCTTTTACTAGCCCAAGGATGGTGGTTGGTGGAGACATTACATTCCGCATCTTCCCATCTTCCCGCATGAACATTAGCCACATCTGCCTCATCACACACGGGTTCTCCTCGTAGCGCACCCCCAGGTAGACCAACAGGGTCAACCGCTGTGGGCACCGGAATTGCTTTGCAAACCGATGTGGGGTGTATGGCTCGCAGAGACGGTCGCGGTCCACCCTGGCCACCAAGAATCCACCTCGAAAGGCAAGGAGATAGGCCCGATGCTCTTCTATCCCCCATTCATCATCAGTGAATGCCCCCATCGACAACGGAAATGGGTGGAAATTGAATTCCTCCACCCTCCACACTTGGTTCAGAACCGATGGTGCGGTCAGCTTAGTCGGAAATCTCCCCACGGTGTTCAAGATTGAGGGATGGAAGTTTGAAACTGGAGGCAAGATGAGGTTCAGATACTTATAGACCCCCCTGATGTGTGTCGCCATCTATCCGTACATGAGGTGGAACGACCGACATACTCCCTATGGCATTTTCCCCTCACTGATGTGCCACAACATTTTGTACAACATGGTGAGCATAGAGATCCCCAGGTTGACCCACCCTCCTGTTTCCAATGTGGATTCCATGATGAAAGTGATTTTCCGCACTCCCATGTTTTTATCCCTCACCGGTAGGATCCAACCATAGATGAGAGCTGCGATGAATGCCGCCAGCCTGAATATTGGTCGTTTTTCAGTGCTGACACTAAACCCTCAGGTCTTCCACTGGCTATTCCCCAATAGCTGCCAGTATGAGTTTTCCTTACTCTGGGTCCCCTTCGGGAATGTTAGGGGCCTCGATGGGAACTGCATATTTTCTGGGAAGTTAAGAAACTTCTTGAACCAATGCTTGAAGTGGACATCCCTCACCACCTCCTTGTCCTCCCCAGGAATGAGCCCCATCAATGTCATCTCCAGACGTGACATCTTCTCTGGATCCTCCCATGCACCCATAGCTGGGAGTAATTCGTCATACATCGCCCCAATATCGGGACCCCCGAGATCTAATACGCATCCCATAAGTTGATGCCGACCTCCCCGTGATGCGGGTGAAAGGTATTGGTCCCCGGTGACCAGCGGCTCAACAGCTCTGGCATTAGCTGCTTTGGCTGGTAGATGTGAAACTGGGAAGCCCATGTTGCCTCATATAGGCCCACAATTCTCAGCTCTACTTCGAACTCCTGACATGAGGCACCTACCCAGTAGGCCCAATCCCAATCATCTATGAAGTTTCCACCCTAGAGCAGGTCCCACTCCTCGAACCACCCCTTCTTCGGGTTTCCCAGCGCCTCCTTAAGGATGGTTCAGTACAAGGGAGAGGACGTATCTGGCTACAATACCCTCCCATAGGCATTGTTCATATGATTGTATAGGTAGTCAGTGATGATAGGTGTAAATTCCTTCCAGGCATGACCATTGGGCGCCCTGAACCATCAGCACTGGCACGACGTGCTCCTAAACTGGTAAGTTGGCTCATCCCTACCTGCTTCAGGGATGAATACATTATCCCTCAGCCCGAATCCATACAAGGTAAACCTATTACATAGAGGGTAGTTCTTCTAGCTCTCCAACAATAGCTCCACCAATGAACTATGGTCTGAATGGATTCGGACTAACTATCCTAGCCCTAGAATGTTGGCCATTTCATCCCTACAGGCAGCATCCACAAGGACCCACTGGGAAGCTTCTTGGAGATCCATTCAGTTTTGAAACATGGACGTCTGTTGGTTGGTTCACGAAACTCATTCGCAGAGCATAATCATGAAGCCCGTTCGTGAAGAATATTCGCAGAGCGCTTAATATGAATTCAAAGCTAGATCACGAAACACAAACGTGGAGTCTAGGACTCGTTGTGCACTGCGAAGACCCGATTTGTAGAGATCACTTGCGGAGTATGCAGAGATTCGCGAATCAATAGCGCAAGAAGAAAAATTTGAGGAGAAGGGAAAGGAAAAAAGTGACGGTCGACCCCCTATTTATAGGTGACGACCTTTGGAGCTTCACAGCGTGTCCAGTCCACCCCAAGCTTCGCGGCGCACTTGACCCCCGCTTTCCCAACCTGCCTTGTGAGCCCTCTTTGTGAGTCAGCACCGTGAACGGCTGAGGATTTTGGAGATTTCCCTCAGACTTTGACTCCTGATCTCTCCACGACTCTAAGTCTAAGGGGGGGGGGCATTTGTTGGCTCTAAAATTCGAAACAAATAAGAGGCCCAAAGAAGGCCCAACTCGCCTCACGAAGCCACTTCGCGGAGTCCCCCCAGTACCACGGCCGCCACGAAGCAAGGAGGTGGGACACCCCACAAACGGATTTGACGTTTGCGAACCTACCATGAAGCAAAGGAGGCGGTACACTCTATGAATGCATTTGACATTCGAAAACCCTCTGCGAAGCAAAGGAGGAGGGATGCTCCGCGAACACATTTGACGTTCGCGAACCCTCCGCGAAGCAGAAGGTGGGACGCTCCGTGACCGCATTCGACGTTTGTGACCTGCCGCGAATCAACCAAGTCCCTCTTCGCACCGTGTGGGCTCTGCTCTGCGACACCTTTTACCTATAAATATCAGGCTCTCCCTGAGCTCAAGTGATGGAAAATCCGACCTTTTGGCTTCCCAGCTCCCGAATCATGAAGCATCCTTCTGCTCTGTGAACCATGAGCTGTGCGAGGTACTTATACTCCGCGAAGTGCCTCCTCTACATCCCGTTTTGATCCCCTTTTCCAAGAGGGATGCCTTTCGTGAAGCCTAAGGGACTTCACGAAGTATGGGGATCACCAAGGGGACTCGGGATGTCATGGAGCGTTTATGCTTTGTGAAACACCCTTCATGTACACATGATCCACATGATAAGGCAGGGTCACTGTACTTCGCGATGCACATTGCTTCCCGACACCTTTCTTCATGAGGAACCTTTTCTCAGTGATGTTATGCTTCACAAATTCCCTTCCACTTCATGAAGCACCCCCCATATGCACCTCCGCCCCATGCTAAGGCTAAGACACCGCACTTCGCGAAGCACACCCCTTCGCAAGTGCCCTCCGCCATGCGGAGCAATAGATCTTCACAAGGCCCCTGCCTATGGACCCCTATGGTTGGAAATTCCTTTTCCCATGTGACCCTATAGGTTAGAACGATTTGACTTCAAAGTCCCCTGGACGATACCACCCATTGTGTTGCTTCACCTCATGCTTCTATGCATAGGTATGATAATGGCTATTGCTTCTTTGCATAGCCACGCTAACGTGGGCCCCTCGATGGTTCGCTCTGTGACACCCCCTCTCCATGGCCTTACTGATACCTTCCCTCCCCCAAGGAGCAGAGGGTACCAGTTATGTAAGTCCTAGGGGTGCGGAGCAAACCCACCTCATCTGAGCTACCAGACATTAAACTTCCAAGCACCATCATCCTCATTACATGAGGTTAAACTGTGGCCTCGCCCCATGCCTCTCACACGGGGTTCCCCCACCTTGGAAATTATCCATGACCACTAGTCTCCACAGGGGATGATATCCTCCTTATGGGAGTGGCATTTATCCATGGGGGAAGGGCAACCACCTTGGTGTAATCCCCTAGTTTTCCTTCTAGGAGGCAGCATCCCTCCTCCTCCTTTCATCATCAGTCCCCAAGGCCGGTAGAGGGTTTGATAGGGAACATGGCTCCTCCTTTCTTTGGTCCCAAATCCCTCTCTCACTGCACTTTGTCACCCTCGGACCTACATCCTGGAGTAATCCCCAACACTTCTTGGTCCACTCAACACATAAGCCCCACTTCACTCCCCACAGACGCACCTTTTGCGACGTGGTCATCATGCCTTTGCTGCCTCTTGTTTCTCACACCGAGCATGACTCACGTGGTCTTAGATTAAGCATCGAACATGAAAGTGCTCCCGTCCCACATGACGTTAAAATTTATTTCCACCTGAACTACGTGGACTTTGATCCATGTCAAGGCATGGTACGTAGGAAGCCTCCGTGAAGTTCAAGCCCCACAAACTTGGGCAGCCTAGACTGTAAGCCCCAACCCATCTGAACTACAAGAACCTTGATCCATGTGAAGGCATGGTATGCAGGAAGCCTCCATGAGGTTCAAGCCCACTATTGGAACCCTATTTTCCCATTCATGTCGGTTCGCTGACCACAAATCACTTGAACTATGTGGACTTTGATCCATGTCAAGGCATGGTACATAGGAATCCTCCATGAGGTTCAAGCCCCTCCACCTTGGGCCACCTCAAAGCGTAAGCCCCAAATTCCCCCCGTCCCACATGACATTAAACTGTATTCATCCCGAACTATGGGGTCTTTGATCCATGTCAAGGCATGGTACGTAGGAAGCCTCCATGAGGTTCAAGCCCACCACCTGGTTGTTTCGACCCCCCTTCACGCCAGTTATCCCTCGTCCACATAACATTAAATTGTATTCATCCTGAAATACGGAGACTTTGATCCATGTCAAGTCATGGTATGTAGGAAGCCTCCATGAGGTTCAATACCACCACCCGGTTGTTACGACCCCCCTTCACGTCGGTTCGCCCCCATCCTGCATGATGTTGAACTGCACATCCGAACTATGGGGACTTTGATCCATGTCAAGGAATGGTATGTTGGAAGCCTCTATGTGGTTTCAGCCCACAACCCATTGGTTGCTCTGACCCCCTTCACGTCGGTTCACCAACACCTGGGCAGCCTAGAGAAAAATCCCCACACTATCTAAACTACATAGACTTTGATCCATATCAAGACATGGTACGTAGCAAGCCTACCTGAGGTTCAAGACCAACAATCATTGTCCATGACTGTCTCTGTGTCGATGTTCCAAGCCCGTTTTCACCTGAAATATGAGTACTTTGATCCATGTCAGGGCATGGTACGTAGGAAGCCTTCCCGAGGTTCAAGCCCACCATCCATCGGACCCCGGGTCCACCTTCACGTTGGTCCACCAGCCCCCATCCTGAACTATGTGGTCTTTGATCCATGTCAAGGCATGGTACGTAGGAAGCCTCCATGAGGTTCAAGCCCAACAACAATTGGACCCCAGGTCCACCTTTAGCAGTAAGCTATTTTCACTCCCTTCAGTGGTAAGCCATTGTGATCTCATTTAGCAGTAATCCTTTGTCACCCCATCCCGCGGTAATCCGTTGTGACTCAATCCAGTGGTAAGCCATTGACACCCCAAATCGGTGGAAAGCCGTCGTCAGATGAACTATGTGGACTTTGATTCCCTACCATAGGGATACGTAGGAAGTCTCTTCGAGGCTCATGCCCAAAACCACCGTCACACCATGACGGTTCCATCCCATCTACCACCCACTCCATTCAATCACTCCATCATCCATCCTAATTCTTACCCGGGCCGCCACATCCTGGTGGAATCATGCCACTTAATTCCCCATTCCCATCCACATCATTTGGGAAGTCGCCCACGTGTTGTCCCCAATACCGGTGTTCCCTCCAAGGGGGGTTCTTCAATCTGATCTACTCTAATCAGTGTTCTGATTAGTCCAACCCATCTCTGCTGGACGTTAAACTTGCGGCATACCTTGTGTTAAACATAGGAAGCTGAGGAAAACCTCAGATAAATGCCCATGGAATATGATTCCCCACGCTCGATGTGGGATGCCTTGGGCTTCTGCGCCCTGGAGAAGACCTATAATAAGGGACAGAAGATCGACACGCCAATCACCCAGTGTCCAGACATGATAGTGATGCCCCAATGTGACTACTCCCCTAACCAAAGGTTGCTGACCTGACTAGACCCCTTGGAATTTCCTTACAGAAGCAGTGTAATTAACTTGTGTTGTTGAAGATATGGCGTCGGGAAGAGTTTCACGAACAATTTATTAAATCTACGAGGGAGACCCGGACTAGGTGACGAGTTTTGAGGAGGAATCCACAGAAGGAAGAAACGAAATCCCATCATCCCGTTTTGATCAAGGAGAAAACATCTCGAAACAAGGAACAGATGCGGCCCGCCTTTGGAAAGCGAGAATGTGGGGTAACAAAATGCTGCGTCCCTCATCCCCAAATGAGAAGGATTCAGGCGCCCCGACGAAAGCGTCAGAAACAATTATTCACCATAAGAAATCAAGGTTTCATGAAATTAAAAATAAAATTGGCGTTGTTTGTGATAAATATATACTATTTATTTTATCTAACATAATCAATAAAATAATTTAAATTAATTTTAAATAATATAGTTCATAAAATATAGGGATGTTACATCCTACCCCCATTAAAATTAATTTCTCCCAAAAAATCCATATTGGTTATCAAAGAATTAAAATTTCTTGAATTACATTATTAAAATCCACATCATACAAAGTGTTAATAAAATATCCTCTTAAAAAGGGAAATTATGAAACATAAAGGTCACTGAAAGTTATGTTTAACTAGGATTCTTCATAGGGATAACATTTGTGGGAAATTAAAAGATGGATTTGGAAGGGAAAAATAATTCTTGTGGACTGATTGAGAGTGATAAAGAACATGGTCGAGAGTGAGTCAATAAAAAACCCACAAGTAAAATAGTTTTGTAAATGGCCATTTATATCATCAAAAAATATAGTAAAAGGATAAAATTTTATTTCAGGATCCTTTTCTTAAAGTTGAAGGACTCCTTCATTATATATAATAAGATCATAAGTAAATATACTTAATCAATTAGTATAGATTCATCCTTTAATAAATTTATACCATAGACACATCTTTTTCTCTAAATAATGAGTATTCAAGTCAACTTTTCATGCTAGAAGCACTATAATAAACTTCTAAGAGATCATAAAATCCTTAAAAGGATAACACAATATTCCTCTTATCTTTAGATATTAACCAAAATCAAAATGGTTTTCACATATTTAGATAATTAAATCATTAATGTGATGAGAAGATACATTTATATATAAATTTAAATAATAATACTAAAAGTTACAACTAAATCATTGCATAAATATATAAACCTAATGGTCACAAATATCATTAAACTTATGTCCACACAAGTAGTGGTATTCTTCCTCAAATAAATTTTAAAAATATACCTCATAAATCTATAATAACTCAATCAACATCTCCCAACGTATTTCCATTATTAAAAGAGGGGTAACTAAGACTTTGGTCTTGGGATAAACCTTCAAAAAATATTGATCTCCCTAGAGATATCACAACTTCACTAGATGACCCAACATCAATTGTAGAAGTAGAAAATGATTTCTCCATCCACTTTTTCTTCTAATCGTGTTGATTTCCACCTAGAGTAACTTTATTCGGACACACGTTAGCGTAATGTTACAACTCATTGTACTTAAAGAATATTTCTATTCACTAGTTATAAGTTATCTCAATGTTTTCTTATTCTGAACTCTTTTCGTTATAGTCACTAACCTTGTGACCAAAATTACCACACCGATAACACTTTCTATATCTACATATACATTCCCCAAAAATTATTTTAACACACTTGGAATAAGTTTTAGGCTTACCTCAAGAATTATTAGCTGGTAGCTTATCCTTTTCTTACCACCTTGACTATTTCTTACTCTTGTCATCTTGTGGAACATAAGTTTCAAAAAACTCCATCTCAACATTCTTGGCATAAAGAAAAAATTTCATATATTTTTTATATTATCTTGTGTCCAATGCTCTTTGTAATATTGGGTTTAGTCCTGAGTAAAATTTATTAATTTTACAATCAATGACTCTAAAACATTCAGTCACATACCTGGCTAGTTTTTTGATGTTTTCTTCATATGAAGCCATAGAATATTCATCTTTTTGCCTCAACTCTAGGAATGTTTCTCCATAATAAGACAAAAAAAACATAGGTAAATATCCATCAAGGAAAATATCCTTGAATGTTTCTCATTCCATATCATCAAGATCATATTTCTATATAGTATTCATAAAAAATACCATCATCGATCAAATTCAACTTAAAAATGATAGATATAATTAGTTTCCTTTTGATGTTCTGAATATACCATGACTTCAATTATCTTTTCTAGGGCATTGATCCCTCATTCAGCTACCACTTATTTAGATGATAAATGTAATGATGGGTGATGTTTCCTCATTAAATGCTCCACTGAAGACATTTTCCTTTAGGGTACATTGGGTTATACTCTAGCATAGATACCACCACAATTAATATATTGTGTCAACTAATCCATCACTGAAACAAACTAGTCTATTCCAATTCCAACCATCTCAAAAAGCTAATTTTGAATGATATTTACCTCTCAATTAATTCCCACTGTATCTTTCCTATTTTATCTATGGAAAACTATTCTGAACATATATATTTTAGATGATGTGGCAAGGTAATCTTTAAATGCTACATCATTTCAAATTAACCAAAAAGTAAAATCTTTTAAGGGAATGTTATTGGCACTACCATAAACTATAAAGTTTTCTAAACTATTCCTTTTATACCAACTATAATGCACCATCTATAAACATTACATAATATTGAGTTTTAGTTAAGAAATCAATTTCTTTCACATTAAGGATCTGTTTAAGTTTACAATTTCATAGAATTAGGCCATAAATCATACATAACAAAACCATAAAATACAAAGTGGACAATTCTTGTTAATATCCATTTTTTTATAATATCAAAATTTTAAAATAAATAGTGATCTCTTTCATGAAAAATCCTTATAAATTTCAACTTGACCTCTTCCAATTCCTCACTCATCCGTAAATCGTATGAAAAAAATTTAAAACATGAGATGTTCACAAAAAGTTCAAAAAGGGATACAAAATAAGATAAACTTATAGTCCAATTAACACATGAAAACTCATATAACTTTTACCTTAATATTAAAATAAAAAAATTCACATGAAAAACAAACACACAATGAAAATAATTAAAACTTAGATCAAGAAATTAAAAATACTTAAGTGACTTAGAGAATCATATTCACAAAACCCTTTCAAAACCTATTTAATTGTAACAACCATAAGGCTTACTTCTAATATTATCATTACCCAATGAATTAGGGATCTATAATAGGAATAACCCTTCATATAAGCATTAACGGGATCACTCATGATCTATAATGAGGATTAACCCTTCGTATAATCTATATCAGGCTCACCCATTTCTCATGACCTATAATAGGGATTAACCCTTCATATGTTCTATATCAAGCTCACTTGTGAGATATAATAGGTCTCAATCCTTCGTATAAGATTTATTGAGATCACTAATTTAATATAATTCTCAATTTCCATATTAATAGTTAAACACTATCATTATAAAACCCTTTGAAAAACTCTTTTAAAACCCATATGAAAAAAACTTTCAGATAAGAAAACCCTTTTCTTTTAAGAAGCCATTTTCAATAAAAAAACACCATTTTCATTGAAACCCCATTTTCAATACCAAAATACCCAAAATGTTTAATATGCGTTTTAATTTATGGAAACTTTAAATTTTATAAAGGAATACAAAAATAATATAATGGCCATTATAGTAGAAAATTAATTGTCACAATGTACGTTAAGAATATCACATTCCTTTTGTCATTTGTCAAAATGTTCCATATAAAACATGTAAAAACATTACTTTTTGAAAACCATTAAATGACATTAAAAATATATGTAAAATTTACTTTATAGTATTTTTATATAAATAAACTTTTAAAATAATATCAATAATGTTTACATGGAGGGAAATATTTTGAAATTAAATCATAAAACATTTAAAAATATATTTTTAAAACATGTCCCATACCACATTGGAATGATTGAATCATAAAACTCATTAAATAATAACATAAAAAGTTTAATATCTTTAGAATATATAAAATTCATGATATAACATGTCAAAGGTTCTGTATATAAACCATATAAAACAATAAAGGTGCATGGAATCAAGATAACCCAGAATGAAAGGATATTGAGATGAAGTCTCGTACCTTAAGTATGACTTTTCATGTGTGTCATTATCTTCATAAATAATAATCTTATGTTAATTATCCACTTTATTTAGAAACATTTTCAAGTTTATTTATACTTTTATTTTACTTATTACAATGTTGTATACAACTTCTTAAACAAATATGTTTATGTTAGGTGTTTTGTCCATATTCAGTTTATGTGTCAAAAACAACTTTGGTAAGTCGGCTATGGTCAAAGGGGTCATTATTAAAATATATAAATAATAATAATCATGAACTAATTATCATATTTATACATCTATTATACTTTTAAAATCAATCATGAGATTTGTTTATGAAAATGAACCAATGTTATTATCTTGTAGATGGTAGGTCGTACGTACACATGAGTAACATTCCCATTATTTAATGATCATTATGGAATTAAGGTAAGTAAAATTTATCTTTCCATAATTATTTTTATATCATAAATACCATATTATTTAATCATATGTACTTATATATTTAATTCTTGTGATGTAAAAGGAATCAAATCACTTTGAGGAGGCGGTAATCCATAGGTCCATGAATGACATTATCACTTTTTCAGTGTGTCAAAAGGTAATAAAGAAAATTATATATTATAAATATATAAAGATTTTTATGTAATTAATATAATATATATGTAATTTATATCATATATTTTTATTTAACTCAACCTTAATACATTCCATGTAAAGTATGAATGTATCACATCGCTTTGAGGAGACGTTAGTCCACACATCCACAAACGATGTTATCATATTCCTGCAAAATGGAAAGCATGAAGTTATGTGTTATATAACAATTAAATAAGTATAAATAAATCATAAATATCATTTATTTCATATAAAATAAGTATTTACATCATAATTCATGACCATGATAGGGGATAAAGGAAAAAATGAATGACATTGTTTCGCGATGCGATAGTTCACTGTACACATGAACGAGGATTTCATTACCCATTTGATAAAAGTGTGTTCAATAGGTATAAACCTTAACATAAATTTTTATATAATATTTTGGATACTTAGGTTATTATATAATCATGTAATAATAATAATTTAAGGGGTGGAGAAATAAATACAACAAAAGTATTCATTTAAGAACACTACCTCTTCTTCAGGTAACTCCTTTTGGTTTTCACCAAAGGACTTCATTTGTTTGATTTATTCATTAAGTGAGGATTCTAGGATGAGATTAGGGATGTTGGGATATTACATGGGTATTTTTTGTATGATCCAAAGGGCTTTATATGTGAGAATAAGATAGGGGTTGAGTTCACTTTTATAGTGGAGGATGAGTGGCATTCTTGTAAATACAAAAAGGTAAATACTATTGGGAGGTCTTCATTACATCATGTGCCTCCAATAATGAAATAAATTAAATATAAGAAGATATATGGTCTAAATATGGACATAAAAAGAGTTTTTCACAAGTTTACAGGTTATTTGGCCCCAACAAATTAAAGATTATCCACTAAGTAAACACATTTTTTCCTTAATCGGTGTAATATATATTAATTACTTTCAATAATATTTTTAGTCAAAAACTAAGTTTAAATTACTATAAATTATAAATTATTATGATTAAAAATATGGAATTATTTTTTCCAAATTCCTATCATATAAGTTTCTAGAATTAATTTAATATTAATCTAGGAGACGGAATGAGAAAACATGTTTTTTAAGTAAAAAGTTCAAAATTTTGAAATTTTTATAAATCTAATTTCAATGTTAAATTTATTAAAATGACCTAAATTAGATTTATTAATGTATAATTTAACAAATTATAACTTAAAACAAATTAAAAATATAATTTAACTACATAAATAAATTAGGTGAAAATGTAGTTTACAATTAAAATTTAGTGTTTTACACTATTCATAAAAAATAAAACATCTCCGAAAAATACCAAAAATTAACCTTAGGTAAACTTTGATATTCCACATTAAAAAAATAATTTTATATTTTCAAAAAATATTTATAAAAGTATCAAAATTTTGTTTCAAAACAACTGTATCATTAAAAGATGGTAAAAATATATTTTTCGAAAAATACAGTTTTTAAGCATAAAATTGTATTTATTATTATATTACGGAAATAAAATCTATTTTATGAAAGTAAAAAAATTATAAACAAATTTAAACATAATATAGTCAGTCCTATTCATACCTTCCAATAAAATGACAGGGTGATAACTTTCACATTAAATAATAATATTAAAAATATATTGTTGTCCCATAAGACTCTGGATTGTGTATACCATAAGTCATCAAAGGAACTCAATTTTGCATTCAACTAAAGATAAACATGGTGATGAATGTGATGAAAGATGAAATATGTTTTATGTGTAATGTAATATATCAGATAATTCAAATTAATTTGAAATAATATATTTCATAAAATCTCAGGATGTTACAGGTTGAGTACTACAGAAGGATCATTCAATCCTTTTCTCACCTATAAGAGCCTATGACCATACATACCAAGAAGTTATTGAATTTTGATTAGATGAAACAATGTGAGGAATTATTATTAAAGATTAATAATAGTTTGACATAGAATCTAATCCTTATTCTTCTTGATCCTAGAGTTGGGTGCATAGTTTATTGTGATGTGTCTGGCCTTCACTTGGGAGTTATTCTAATGCAAGGTGATAAGGTAGTTTAATATGGGTCTCATCAGTTACAACCCCATGATATAAACTACCCTAATCATGAATTAGAGTTAGTGGTTGTGGTTTATTCATTGAAATATTGGAGACACTACCTTTTTGGTGAGATGTTTGTCATGTATATGGACTACAAGAGTCTATGGATTATCTTTTCATAGTGTGACTTGAATCTTCATCAGAGGGTTTGGGAGGATTAATTTAAAATATTAAAATTTGATATATATAGTTCACTCCTAGAAAAGGGAAATTTTTCATTTATGCGCTGAGTAGGAAAACAGAGGAAGTGGGTGAGTGAATGCAAGAGGTTGGGTGGAAGCGCCCATATTTGTTGGAAAACTAGCTAGTGGGCATAGATAAGGATCAAGGGTAAGTGTTTTGTGAACACTTAGTGATCATGTCCTAATTTTTGGAACAAGTGATGGTCATTCAAGAGCTTTATTTAGAGTTTGTTGTGATATGAAAGAGGCTGGAAGTGGATAGTTCTATTTCATGTTAAGCTTTTTACAAACATGTAGTGATTCTTATTCATGGAAAAGTGATGGTTTAATCATCTATAAGAGAGAAGTTAATGGTAGTATCTAATGATTAATAGTGGTTAGTACACCCATGACTGAATAATATGTATCTCAATGTGTGATGGAAATTTTGGTGGCCTAGTATGAATAGAGACATTGTAGGATTTGTCTTTTTTTTTTCTAACTTGTCAGAAGAACAAGTGTAACTACCCGACCCTAGTAACCTAGATTTAGTGGATTGTTACATAACATTTGCATGATACAAGGAATCATGTCCTGAAAGACCGATCAGTTTAGTATCCTTGTAAGTACTAGATATATACATAAGTTTTGTATTACATCATGAAATAAAAACAACAACAACATATTGTCCCCTTTGAAAAGACTTCTATTACTTAGCCTATCCTTGTAGGTCAACCATAAAATACATCTTCAAATCCTAGGAAAAATAAAAGATAGAAAGGGGTGATCTCAGATACTCAGTAAGGATAACAATAAATCATAAACTTTCATAAATAAGAATAAAAATTTATGGTGTTGTATAAGACTAAAACATAAGCCTTTTAAAAATAAACATCAGAATAATATGTAAAATATAAATCAAATAATTCCATTTACTTATTCACATGGATATTATACTAGTATAATAATCAATGAAATATCAATAAACAATTTTATAATTATGGAATTCATAATGCTGGACATCATAACCACATAGTCAAGGCCTCGTGCCAAGACTACAAATAATATTTTGTCAAGGCCTTATGCCAAGACACTAGTTTGTCTCATTAGACCTACCGATGCATTGAGGAGCTATATATGGATCCACCTGTCACTTAATAAGTCCAATGCATTCCTCATATGAAAAGGTTAAAGCATAACATAAAAATTTGTATTAAAACTATAATACAAAATGTTAATACTTTACCCATAAACCATGAATGGTATAGAAATAACACATCAACAATCATACATATCACAAACTTTCAATATAATATGAAAGATTGTATCATAATAAATCAAATTCAAACAAGTGTAAATTCCATCAAAGGATGTTGACATAGATGAAATCAAAACCATTTGAGAGAAATATCTCTTTCTATTTTGAAATCATTTAAAATTCACATAATTATAAAAGAAAACATTTATTTTGAAAATATTCTTATAAGATTGTAAGGGAAGATTCAGAGGTATTATAAAAGTAGAAAATAAAATCACCCTCTATATAAGTTAAAAAACATTCTTATCTTAATTTTTCAAAAAGTTCATAGAGTACCTTTTTTGGAAAATGATGGAAATATTTCTTTAAAAACATCTTATAAAAATTCAACCAAGGGTATAAATGACTTTAACCCATAGTCTAGTAAATAGTAAAAGTGTTTTGAGAAACATTTTTAAGATACATGGGTGTGGATTATAACATCATGGTATGTACAAGATATTGGAGTTATTATTTTGGTATGGATACAACAAATAAAGAGTAAGTGGAAGAAGAAAATAACATTTAAAGAGGTGATGAAATAATTTCCTCTTCTTCAGGTGCTTCCATTTGATTTGATCAAAAGGACTCCATAGGTTTTCTTTCTGATAAAATTATGGCCTCTAGGTTGAAGTGAGGGTAGTTTGGAAGATACTTGGGCAGGGGTTAGCCGATCCAAATGGCTTTGGAGGTGCGATTTTGAGAGAAGGGGAAGTACCCTTTTATAAGAGAGGTGAAGGTCACTATACGAAAACCTTGAAATATTATTTCATTATTAAATCTTTTTTGGATTATAATGGCTCCAAAATGATTTATTTCTAGGATAAGGTGGGGATAGGTCGAAAAACTCTCAAAAAATAGGTTTTAGATAAGTTTAGTTCACCATATTAACCTTATATTTTAGATTTAACTCTTAGTTAAATAGTTTAACTTTTAACATGTATTTTTTGTTATTATAATAAATGGTAAATAAACATACTATAAAAAGAAAAAAGAGCCCTAGGTGGTTAATTTTTGATATATCTAACCTTATATAATTTCTTTTGACCGAACCATATATTTTTATGAATATTATATTAAATTAATAATATAATATTTTTTTAAAATTCATTTGTGTCAATTTTGACACTATTTAGTATTTTATTTTTGTAAAAGTCATAAAAACTTTATCACTTAGAGAAAAATTTATTTAATGAACCCTAACTTTATAATATCAATTATTTTAATCTTTCAGTATAAGGTAATTATTTAATCATCATTGTGTCATAAATAAATTAAATTATTTTAAGGTCGAAAAATTATAACTAAAATACCATTATGTAGGAAATAGTTTTATCTTTCTAATGAATATTTATAGTTGAATTTATCTTATGTGTAACCCTATATTAAAAATGGTTTATTTATTAAACGTTGAATTTAACACTTTTCACTCCTCTTTAAATAAAATAATAATAAATGTCTTAATCTAATCCAAGTGGACAAAAAGGATCATATTTTTTTCCTAATGTTTATTTTGGTCGAAATAAACTTATCCAATAGAATTTGGACATGTGTTAGGGTAATAATAATATCATTTTACCTTTAATTACCTTATTTACTTTTAACCTTGTTAAATAAAAGCCAAAAGTTACTATTCACAAAATATTATTTTCATCTTATTGAACCACATTTTACTTACTGATATCAACCATGTCTCTCAGATTTTTTAAATTCAGTTCACCGAAGCTGTAAAATTACGTTTTATGCAAATTTGCAAATGCGCCTAGATGGTGGGTAAAAGATGATAAAAAGTTCAATAAACTTTTATACAGATAATTTTATTATAAAATGACTCCAATGAACTACATTGATCATATATAGGTATTATGTATCTATTTTGACCTAAAATAAATTTAAATAAAATAACTAATTATTTAAATAAAAATTCGGTTTTAAACAATAACGTAGTGCTTTTCACAATTCATCAAAAAATGATAGTTTTTAGAAAAATACCAAAAATTCACCCTAATCTAATTTTGATATTCTAAATCCAAAAATTAAGTCCATTTAAAAAATAAAATTTATAAAATTTCAAAAAGTGGGTATTACTATTCATAACGACTATTTTGATTGGTCGTGGTGTGTTAGAACTCGAAGTTCCATACAACACAAGCTATTGTATTATTCAAAGGAAAAAATACCATGGAAGCTTAGGTTGTTACAATCTCCCCTCCTTCAAATAATTTTGTCATTGAAATTTATAAAATAATACTGCACAAAAAGATTTTGGTGGTTCTTCATCATAGGTTCCTCTGGTTCCCACATTTCCTCTTCAATCTTATGGTTTCTCCATAGAACCTTTACCAGATGAGTCGTCCGGTTTCTCAACACTTGTTCTTTGGTATCAAGAATCTTGACAGGCTCTTTGGAATAAGAAAAATTGGGTTCTAGTTTTATTTCTTCATTGGTGGGTACATGTGTTGGGTCAGGCATGTATTTTCTCAATAGTGATATGTGGAACACATCATGAACTTTAGAGAGACTTGGCGGCATTTCCAAATGGTAAGATACAAATCCAATTTGTTCTATAATTTAAAAATGTTTGATGTACCTGGGACTCAATTTACTCTTTTTATCAAATCATATAATACCCTTCCATGAAGATACCTTCACGAAAACATGATCTCCTACTTGAAATTCCAAATCCTTCCTTCATTTATCGGCATAGCTCATTTCCCTACATTGATCTTCTTTGATGTGGGTTGGAATGATATTCACCTTTTCCATTCTTTCTTCAACAAGTTCTGGGCCTACAAGTTTTTTTTTCACCAACATCATCCCAAAAAGTTGGTGTGCGACATCTCTTTCCATATAATGCTTTTTATGCTGCCATCTAAATACTTGAATGAAAGCTATTATTATAGAAAAATTCTACTAGAGGTAAATATTGATCCCACATACCTTGAAAGTCATGTGATAAAGATCTCAAAGTGTCTTCTAAGGTTTGAATAGTCCATTCTGATTGTCCATCAGTTTGAGGGTGGTAGGCAGTGCTCAAACGAAGTTCAGTATCCAAGGCCTTTTAAAGAATTTTCCCAAATCTTGATGTAAAATGGGGATCACAATTAGAAACAATTGATAGGGGTACTCCATGAAGTATTAAAATTTCATTAATATATAGTCTTGTTAGTCATTCGAGTGGTAAATCTTCTCTTATAGTAAGAAAATGTGCTGAATTCTTAAGAAAATCAACAATGAACCATATTGCATCATTCCTTCTGGGAGTATTTGGTTACCCAATGACAAATTCCATCATAATATTTTCACATTTCTACTCAGGTATGGGAAGAGGTTGCATGAATCCTCCAGGATGTTTCCTTCCAGCTTTCACTTGTTGAAAAACCATATATATTGACAAATAATTAGTAATCTCCCTCTTCATGTTGTCCCACCAAAAATGTTCCTTCAAATATCTATACATCTTAGTGCTACTAGAGTGTATAGAGAAATTATATCTTTGAGAATCATCCAACAATTCCCTTTTTAGATCAGTTATGTCAGGGACACAAAGCCTTTTCCAAAATCTCAAAATGCCATCTTCATATACGAAGTCAATCAATATCCCATCATTCATAGCTTTAATTTTCTTTTTAAACTCATCATCATTTGTCTGAGAACTTTTTATCCTTTATAGTAAATATGGTTTGGAAACCATTTGAAAAATTATTGATGTTTCACCTTCCATGATTATTCCCATATCCATTTTTACTAGATCCATGAACATAGGATCCCTTTGAACTCTCATCTTGTTAAGAACTCCATGATCCTTTTGGCTCAAAGAATTTTCCACCTTATTTTCCTTCCCCTGGTGGTAGTGTATAGTGAAATAATAATCCTTGAGTAGTTCAAGTCATCGACTTTTCCTCATGTTGAGTTCTTTTTATGAGAAAATATACATCAAACTCTAGTGATCAGTATAAATCTCACCTTTTTACCATATAGATAGTGTCTCCATATCTTCAAAGAAATGATTACAGCAGATAACTAAATATCCTGAGTGGGAATGTTTTGTTCATGCATTTTTAGCTACCATGATTTATTGGTAATAACTCTATCATTCTGCATAAGGATACAACTAAGTGCTTTCTTTGAAACATCAATGTAAATAACAAATTCATCATTCCTCAATGGTAGATTCAAGATAGGAGAATTGACTAATCTTATCTTCAGTTCTTCAAAAAATTCTTCACACTCTTTTGTCCAAACAAATTTATCCCCTTTACATGTGATCTTGGTTAATGGGTTAGCCTATTGGGAAAAATTATAGATAAAACACCAATAATAACATGCTAAACCAATAAAACTATGTACCTCAGTTATAATCGTTGGTGCTGGCCATTCTTGGATTGCCTTGGTCTTTGAAAGATCAATAGAGATTCCATCCTTAGAGACAACATGGACAAGAAAGGAAATCTCATGAAGCTAGAATTCAAACTTGCTGAAAATCCCATATAATTCTTTTCTTCTAAGAGTCTTTAGAATACTGTGCAAGTTATTTTCATGATCTTCATAGCTTTTAGAGTAAAGTAATATATCACCAATAAATACCGCTACAAATTCATCAAGATATTCTTTGAAAACTATATTCATTAGATCCATGAATATAGAGGGTTCATTAGTCAGTCAAAAAGGCATTACTGTAAACTTGTAATGCCCATACCTGGTTTGAAATGTTGTTTTCAGAATGTCATCATTCTTCACACACAACTGATGATATCCAAATCTAAGGTCAATATTTGAAAAATATTGAGTTCATGAAGTTGATCAAATAAATCATCAATGCGAGATAGGGGATACTTGTTCATTATTGTTATAGCATTGATCTCCCTGAAGTCAATGCACAATCTCATAGATCCATATTTATTCTTAACAAAAAGAACAGGGGATCCCCACGGGGAAACACTAGGGAAAATAAATCATTTATTACTCAATTCCTCTAGTTGTTTCTTTAGTTCCACTAATTCCACAGTGGCCATTCTATAAGGGGTGTTCGATATGGGCCTTGAGCCAGGGATTAAATCAATGGAAAACTCAATTCCTCATTCTATAGGATGTCTTGGTAAATCATCTAGAAACACATCAACATATTCTTGTACAATAGGTACTTCCTCTATTTGAACATTCCATTCCTCACCCACATTTATTTCATTCTCTTCCTCCCCAATAATTGAATTTAGTAGAGCTACTAGTGGTGGATCTAGATAAGAATTAGATGGTGATGTTTCTTCTCTAAATATAAGGTATACTTTATCATCATTGAAAATTGTAACCTCCTTTTTCTTATAATAAATTTTCACATCGTGGTCTGAAAGACAATCCATACCAAGGATTATATCAAATCCAATCATGGGTATGAAGATGGGATCAGCAGAAAAATAACATTTATATTCCCTAATGGGAGCTGATTCACAAAACTTTGTTGCAATGATACTTCCCTTAAGAGTTTTAACTAATAACTCCCTTTCTAAATTAAATTTTAAACATCTAACTTTCTTAGCAAACTGGGAAGATATGAAAAAATACGATGATCCATAATCAAATAAATCAATGGATAAAATTGAGGAAACCATTAAATTACCTGCCACCACATCATTCGGAGCTTCAACCTCAGCATTAGTGATCACATAAGCTTTTCCTTGATCCCTTGTCCTTTTCTGAGGTAAGTTTCTTTGGTGCTTAGGACATTCATTTTCATAATTCCCCATTTCTCTACAATTGTAGCATTCAAAATTGATATAATCTTTCTTTCCCTTGCAATCATGAGCATAGTGGACTTTTTCATCACACATGTAACAGACTCCCATTACCTTTAGTCAAGTACCAGGGTGTTTCTTCCCACATTTACTGTAGGATAAAAATTCAATTTTTCTCTTCTTCCCCTTATTTCCATTTCTAGAGTGTTTAGCTGATCTCTTCTTATTCTTCATTGCTTTAAAGTAGTAAGACTTGAAGAATTATTTTTCTGTCTTGATAACACATGAGTTTATATCTTCGTACATGTGGGCGCCAAAAATATGGCCCGAAAGGAAGGAACGAAAAAGACAGCCGGCGTGCTGCATCGCGAAGCACAGCCGCGAAGCACAGCCGCGAAGCCCCTCCGCGAAGCGCCCCAGCCCTGGCGGCGCCGCGAAGCACCAGAGGCGGTGATCCTCCGCGAGCGCGTTTGACGTTCGCGAGCCGCCGCGAAGCACCAGAGGCGGTGATCCTCCGCGAGCGCGTTTGACGTTCGCGAGCGCGCCGCGAAGCTCAAGAGGCGGCGCGCGAGCCCTGCTTCGCGGCGCCCCTTCCCTATAAATACTCGACTCCCCCTGAGTCCCCGGGACGGACAATCCGACCTTTCGGCTTCTCCTCTCCCGAATCGCGAAGCAAGCTTTGCCCCGGGAATCATGAGCTCCGCGAGGTATTTCTACTTCGCGAGACGACTCTGATTTGTTTCGTCCTGAGCCCCTCTTCCGAGAGGGATGCCCTTCGCGAAGCCCAAGGGCGTTCGCGAAGGAAGGGGATTCCCAAGGGAACCCGGGCAGCCGCGGAGCACTCGTGCTTCGCGAAACACCCAACCCATGCAAGTAATCCCTATGCCAAGGCAGGATAACTATGCATCGCGAAGCACTTTGCTTGGCAGGACCCTGCTTCGCGAACCACTCCTTCGCGAGGCAGTGCTCCGCGAACACTGTTCCACTTCGCGAAGCACCTCCCACTTCCACCTATGCCCCATGCTAAGGCCAAGGCACCCCACTTTGCAAAGCACACTCCTCTGCTTAGCGATTCCTCCTTCCGTGCGACCCTCCAGGTTTGCACGATGTGATTTCAAAGTCCCATGGACAACACCTCCCGTAGCGTTGCTTCGCCCAATGCTCCTTCGCATAGGCACGCTAACGGCTATTGCTTCTTCGCATAGCCACGCTAACGTGGACCCCTCGATGGTTCCTCCCGCGACCCCCCTTTACCATGGCCTTACCGACACCTTCCCTTCCCCAAGGACCAGAGGGTACCGGTTATGTAAGCCCTAGGGGTGTGGAGTGAACCCACATCGTCCGAGCTGCAGGACGTTAAACTGCCAAGCACCACGTCCTCAACACATGACGTTAAACTGTGACCCAACCTCGTCTCCCTCACGAAGGGTCCCCCCAGCTCGAGCATTCATTACACCGCTCGTCTCCACGGGAATGGAACTCTTCCGCACCTGGAATGAGATCCTCCTTGTCGGAGTGGTGTATGTTCGCAGGGGAAGGGTCGCCTCAGAGCGTAAATCCCTAACCTTTGGTACGGATGATTGCACCCATGCATCTCGGTACTTCCCCACTACCAAGGTCAGTGGAGGACGTGATAGGGAACGAGGCACCTCCCATTGTCGGACCAAGGTCCGTCTTCCCCGCGCTTTGTCGCGCCATGGGCCTCCATCCTGGAGTAAGTCCCAACACCATGGGCCGCTCAACGCGTAAGCCCCATTTCGCTTCTCACGGACGCACCCTTCGCGACGTGATCGTCAGGTCCTTGCAACCTCTTGTTTCTCACACCGAGCATGACTCACGTGGGCTTAGAGTGAGCACCGACCCCGACAAAACAATGCGAACTACGAGGACTTTGATCCGTGTCAAGGCATGGTACGTAGGAAGCCTCCACGAGGTTCAAGCCCACCATCAGTGGACCAAGGTCTACTCCCCATCCGAACTACGAGGACTTTGATCCGTGTCAAGGCATGGTACGTAGGAAGCCTCCACGAGGTTCAAGCCCACCATCAGTGGACCAAGGTCTACTCCCCATCCGAACTACGAGGACTTTGATCCGTGTCAAGGCATGGTACGTAGGAAGCCTCCACGAGGTTCAAGCCCACCATCAGTGGACCAAGGTCTACTCCCCATCCGAACTACGAGGACTTTGATCCGTGTCAAGGCATGGTACGTAGGAAGCCTCCACGAGGTTCAAGCCCACCATCAGTGGACCAAGGTCTACTCCCCATCCGAACTACGAGGACTTTGATCCGTGTCAAGGCATGGTACGTAGGAAGCCTCCACGAGGTTCAAGCCCACCATCAGTGGACCAAGGTCTACTCCCAATCCGAACTACGAGGACTTTGATCCGTGTCAAGGCATGGTACGTAGGAAGCCTCCACGAGGTTCAAGCCCACCATCAGTGGACCAAGGTCTACTCCCCATCCGAACTACGAGGACTTTGATCCGTGTCAAGGCATGGTACGTAGGAAGCCTCCACGAGGTTCAAGCCCACCATCAGTGGACCAAGGTCTACTCCCCATCCGAACTACGAGGACTTTGATCCGTGTCAAGGCATGGTACGTAGGAAGCCTCTACGAGGTTCAAGCCCACCATCAGTGGACCAAGGTCTACTCACCATCCGAACTACGAGGACTTTGATCCGTGTCAAGGCATGGTACGTAGGAAGCCTCTACGAGGTTCAAGCCCACCATCAGTGGACCAAGGTCTACTCACCATCCGAACTACGAGGACTTTGATCCGTGTCAAGGCATGGTACGTAGGAAGCCTCCACGAGGTTCAAGCCCACCATCAGTGGACCAAGGTCTACTCCCCATCCGAACTACGAGGACTTTGATCCGTGTCAAGGCATGGTACGTAGGAAGCCTCTACGAGGTTCAAGCCCACCATCAGTGGACCAAGGTCTACTCCCCATCCGAACTACGAGGACTTTGATCCGTGTCAAGGCATGGTACGTAGGAAGCCTCTACGAGGTTCAAGCCCACCATCAGTGGACCAAGGTCTACTCCCCATCCGAACTACGAGGACTTTGATCCGTGTCAAGGCATGGTACGTAGGAAGCCTCCACGAGGTTCAAGCCCACCATCAGCGGACCAAGGTCTGCTTTCACGTCGGTTTACCGACAAACCCCCCATCTGAACTACGAAGTCTTTGATCAGTGTCAAGGCATGGTACGTAGGAAGCCTCTATGAGGTTCAAGCCCACCCGTCTTTCACGTCGGGTTTCACCCCCGTCCAGTATGACGTTAAACTACATCCCGGTCCAGTGGTAAGCCATTGCGACCAAACCATTTGAACTACGAAGTCTTTGATCCGTGTCAAGGCATGGTACGTAGGAAGCCTCCATGAGGTTCAAGCCCACTCATCACCCAATTCACGTCGTGTTCTACCTACGTCCAGCACGACGTTAAACTACATTCCAGTCCAGCGGTAAGCCGTTGTGACCCCTTCCCACCTGAACTACGTGGTCTTTGATCCATGTCAAGGCATGGTACGTAGGAAGCCTCCACGAGGTTCAAGCCCAACAATAGTGGATCAAGGTCCCTCACTTATGTCGGCTCACCGACACCCACCACCCGTCGTTTATTCACGTCAGGGTTCATTACCGTCCCGCATGACGCTAAACTGTATCATTTGAACTACGTGGTCTTTGATCCATGTCAAGGCATGGTACGTAGGAATCCTCCCAGAGGTTCAAGCCCAACCCCCACCGGACCAAGGTCCACCCTCATGTAGGTACGCTGACGATGCCCATCGGACCAAGGTCCACCATCACGTCGGTTTACCGGCACCATCCCGAACTACGCGGACTTTGATTCCCTGCCACGGGGATACGTAGGAAGCCCCTTTAAGGTTCAAGCCCAACTTCGTCGTCACCACCCCTGCGATGGTCCCATTCCATTCTCAACCGTCTCCGCGAGACGTTAAACTCGCGACCTACCTCGTGGTAAACATGAGATGCCTGAGGAAAACCTCGGATGGAACGCCTTTGGCGTAACCGTCTTTGCTAGACGTTAATCTTGCAAACATACCCTGTGTTGAACACGGGAAGCTGAGGAAAACCTCAGGTACGTGTCTATGACATGTAACCCCCCGCGCTCGATGTGGGATGCCTCGGGTTTCCACGCCCTCGAGAAGCCTTGTGATCAAGGACAACAGACAGACATGCCAGGCACCCCAGCATCCAGACACGCTACTGATGCCTCAAACGTGATTACTCCCCTGACCGAAGGTTGCTGCCCTGACTGGACCCTTTGGAATGTCCCGACAGAAGCAGCGTAATTAACCGGCGTCCATGGAAACATGGCACTGGGAAGAGTTTCACGAACTACGTATTAAATCTATAAGGGAGACCCGGACTAGGTGACGAGTTCTGAGGAGGAATCCACAGGAGGAAGAACCGACATCCCATCATCCCGTTTCGATCAAGGAGCAGACGTACCTGAACAAGGAACGAATGCCGCCCGCCTTTGGAAAGCGGGAATGCGGGGCAACAAAGCCGCGCGTCCTCCCCCGCGGACGGATGCGCGCGCGCCCCGGCGAAAGAGTCGGAAACAGAAATGGTGAACCCGACGTGAAAGTCTTCTCCTCAGCATGGAGATTAGTAGCGTTCGAGACACCGGTAGATTGACGTGTCACCGGATCCAGGTATCCGGTGGCTGGCCCCGCCAAGCAAATGGCGGGCCTGTCGTGGAACTCACCGGAAGTCGGGGTAGTAGAACGTGGGGCGCTCCGCTCTGCAGCGTGTTGGCGTGGATCCTTCTCACAGACATGGGGATGGAAGAATGCTGGGGCACTGGCTGTCAATCACTTTCCTCTCAGTACTGATGAGTTGATCCCTTCGTTTGTCAGGAATCAGGTTGCTATGCGGTCACCATCCGCTCCTCGCCCGCGCAGGGGCAGGGGCAACACCACTACGGCCACCCCACATGGCGCCACTACCGCCACGACGGCTGGCACGTCGCGGGAGGCGGGACGTCCACGTCCCCTTTCCCCATCAGAGGTCATCCAACGAAGGGTGATCAACAGCCTCGTGCGCAGGTATGAGGAACAAGGGGTCATCCCGACCAGGGATATGGCCCGTTTGGACCTGGAGGCTTCCAGGCCCCGCCGTCAACGCCGCCCTAACAGGCCGCGCAGGGAGCCCCCGCTCCCCACCCAGACATTCAATCGTTTCGGGAGCCTATCCCTGGAACGCCTTGACGACTCTTCGACTTATGCTGAAGAGGCAGGTGTTGTCCGGCTCAGTCCGCTCAGGGCCCTGACCCGGGACTCCCAGGCGAGAGCTCCCGTCCGGCCACGTCAGCGCCGCCGTCCGGCCCCGCAGGAAGAACAGGCAGACTATGTCCCTGCACCACCTGCACCGGCCCGCCTGACCCGACGTCAGCGCCGGGCCCGGGCTGAGGACGCTCGCCTAGCCGCGTCCACATCAACAGCTACAGTGGCCCGAGCCACCGCCGACGTACATTATGAAGCCCCCGCCTACATTGAGCAGGGGCACCCCTTCGCTCAACCAAGATTGAGACCCCAGCCGCCCCATGGGCAGGCTGGGTTGACGCTCCGGGTTGCAGGCCACAGTGATGATCGTCGCGAGCTAACCCGCGGTGATGCCACCCTGTACGGAGGTCCTCCCCGTACCACTACTCCACAGAGCGTGGGCCTTCCCCGCTCCGAGGTTCGTCGTGGAGGCATGCCTCATGCTGCCCCCATCCTGCAGGAAGACCTGCCCCGGGGCAGTGATGCTCAGCGCGGAAACACTTCCCGCGCCCGCTGTACAGGGTATGAAGCCCATCCGTCTGAAGGCACCGTCCATCCGGTCCTTCGACGTGGGGGTCCCCCCTACGTCCTCTCTGCGACTGACGAAGGTCCTCCTCGCCCCAGCAATTCGAGGAGTGAAGGTCAGCCTCGCTCCACTCGCATCGACCGTGGGGGCCGTCCCCATGCTCCTGCCGGTTCCAACAGAGGCCCCGCCCACGTGGGTACTGTTCATGGAGGTCCTCCCCATGTACCCTTTGATATTTGCCCTGGTGCCCCTCGCACCCCGGCTGTCTCAAGTGGGGGCCCTCTCCGCCACGTCGCTAGCGCCGCCCCAGGGCTGCCTGATAGGGGTCAACCCTGTCCCGAAGAGCCACCCAGGGGCAGAAGAGCGGGTCGTCGCCGCCACAAGAAGAATCTTGGGAAGGTCCAGGGGGGGATCAAACCTGCCCGCTTCTCCGATTCGGAAGCGGAATGCGATTCAGCGATGGAACCTTCTCCCAGCTCCTCCGTATCAAGGACTGGGGCAGGAACCAGACGCGTCAGCCTCGTTCTCCCCGAATTTGAGGTCCATCGGATTCCCGTCTCTCTCCGCAGGTACATCCAGGAGGAAGAAATCCTGGGAATTCCGCAGGTTTCGACCGCGCAGTCACCGCCACCGTCGCCCGAAGCGCCCTCTTCCTCTACCAGGGATCCCGAGGAGCTGTTTTGGGGGTCAACGGTGGTAGAGCCACGACATGACCGGACACCGGTAACGGCGATTCCCGTACCCGAAGTAGCGGCTATTAGCCCGTCCTATCGTGACATCGTGGTCAGGTCACCTCGCTCTTCAGAGGAAGGCCCAGAGTACGGTGGCCAGTCTGCCCGCTTGCCGTATTCTCCACCGCCGAGTTTGCTATCCCAGAGGTCCGCCTCGGTGCCGCTACCGGTCCCTCAGCCACCCCCGGTTGATGAGTGGGGAAATGTAGGGCCGAACTCCGAGGATGAACCCAGGAGCTTCTGGAGTATTCTTGCAGCGGACTATTTCCCAGAGAAGTTCTGGCCCACGGCAGCGTTGAATTTCCGCATACCCGAGTCGCTTACCCCTGAAGAAGTGGGATGCCTTTGCCGGACCCTGTGGGCGACGCACTTCCGCCTCCGTTGGGAACGGGTAGTGTACCCCAGGAGTCGGGAGCACTTCGAGGAGATTGGCAAACAGTGCCGCCTGATTGATGCAGCGGTGCTCCTTGTGGCCCAGCACCCCGAGTCGCCCGGTCATCAGGGTGCCCTCCAACGAAGATGCGTTCAGAGTCTCAAGGCACTCCGCAAGATTGTCAGGGAAGCTACCCCCCATGTGCAAGTCCGTGGTTGGGGACGCTATGCCGCTCTCCTCTTCGACCCTATTCTACGACAGCCTGATTCGCTATGCGACATTGAGGATATGCCCTCAAGAGGGGTCACAGTCCACATGGCCGACGTTGTGGATAATGAAGATGAGCTTGAGTTCCTTGATGGGGACTTACCACCCGAGTGCGTGCCGCCACTACTCGACCCATCAGGGAGAGTCACCCGTCATCAAAGGAACCTGCTAGGCCTCCCTGTACCCACCGAGTCACTGGCGCTCGGTCGAAGCACTGGCAAGGGTAAGGAGCATGTCGGAATAGCCAAGCACTCCGACCCGTCCGCCTCCGTGCAGAAAACGGACGAAGATCCTGAGAAAGCCACGTTGCGCCAGCAGCTTGCTGAACAGAAGAGGCTGGTCGACGAACTTTTGGCTGAACGCGCCGCAGAGCGACGACCCGACTATGGTAATCCCAGGCCGGGACAGCAGGGGCAGGAACAATTTCCCCCCGGTGAGATGCCTCCGGGCAACCCTGATCATGCTACTGCCGCGGACAGGGCGGAAGCCGGAACGTACGGCAAGAGGGCGCGATACGTCTCGCCAAACCCCCCTGAGCGACGGGGCAATCTGAAGAATCCAACCCGGGTTCCCCCGGCCGCCCAACAGGTCGTCCAACCAGTTGACCCGCGGGCAGCGGAAGCCGTCTACCGCGTTGAAGAACCTGGCAATGCGCTTGTGGTTAGGGATCCCCGTCAAGACAGGGACCCCCACCCGGAGGACCTTATTGCGGCACTCGCAGCCCGCCTCGAGGCGTTGGAGACACGGCAGGTGGCGGTCCCACCCGATGGCAAGCCTTATCCCGCGTGGGTGGATGATATGCTCGCGCCTCCGGGTTTTGGGAACCCCACTTTCTCGCCTTTTAACGGGACAGGAAACCCACCCCAGCACTTGGCTCATTTCTCTTCCAGGTGTGGCCCCATGTTGGGGACCCCGGCTCAGCAAGAAGCCGCTAAGCTCCGATGTTTTGTACAGACGTTGGAAGGTCCGGCATTCGTCTGGTACAGCCAGCTCCCCATCGGATCAGTGACCGGTTGGGAAGATCTTCGCCGGCAGTTCTTGTACCAGTTCAGCTCTACCACACGGAAGACCAGCATCGCGGACCTCTTTAAGTGCAAACAGAGGCCTGATGAGCGGGTTGCGGACTTCATCGCCCGGTGGAAAGGACTTACGTATTCTCTCGATATGCCACTGACTCAGGAGCAATTACTGACGATGTGTGTGGGGAACGTAAAGACAGAGCTGGTACCCTCCTTGATTACCCAGAATTACCCTGGGGGGTTCAGAGATTTCTCGGATAAGGCCCAGCGCCTCGAGGAGGCCCTGCAACAGGCTAGTCAGGCACGTTTGCTGCCCCCAATGATCCCAGCCAGGAGGGCCGCCAGGGCTGAACCCGCCGCAGTGGCTCAAATAGAAGCCCCGAGGCAGCTGGAATTGCTACCGGCGGTACCACCCCCGCAACCCCGCAGAGGTCCTCCACCTCAAGCACAGGCTCCTGCTCAGCAGCGACTGCCTCAGAACCGACAGGTTCCCCCGCGCAACGCGCCACCGCCACCTAGGCGAGACAACCAGGCGCCGCCCCCTCGGCAGGCCCCTCCGGTCCCTCGACAGGATCAGGCCCCCAGGGCTCCTTACCCGGAAAGAAAATACCATACCTATTCGTTCAACGAAAATCAGGTCCCTGGTTACTTCCGAAGTGCTCTGGAGCAAGGGATTGTGCGTCTGCCTGAGTGCAGGAGACCGGCAGAGGCGCATCTCACTGATCACCCCAACTACTGCCCTTATCATCGGATCCTGGGGCACACCCTCAAGCGATGCTATGTGTTTAAAGACTGGCTTCAGGACCAGGTCAACAACAACATAGTCAAGCTGGGCCCAGCGCCAGCGCAGGTGGCAGGCGTCTTTGCGGGATCAGAAATCGGCAGTGACAGCGAGGGTGAGTGGCAGCAGGTCCCTAGCCGCGGGTCCCAGAAATACGACAACTGGATGGCTCGAAAAACTGTTGTCCGTGCCCAGGGTATCATCCGGGCACGCCTGAAGCAGCCGGAACCTTCAGAAGAAACAGCTGGTGCCTCAGCATCGTCCTCACAGTCGACCTCTACCCAAAAGGGCAAGCAGCGGCGACGTAAGAAGAAGCAACGTGCACCGCCAGTGCCGTCGTCATCCCGCACTCTTGGCGACTTTATGCCTCCTGAAATGGGCATTCCCCCCAGAATCCGCCCAGCGGTGGATGACTCTTCGAGTGATAGTCAAGGGTACGCTTCGGTTAACACCGTGGAGCTGGTAAAGCCCTATATGACCCCCGATGAGGGGGAACCCCAGGCAGACCGCCCCAATGTTTCCAGCCGACGTCAACGTCGGCGGAATCGCAATCGCGCCGGTCACCGAGGTATGTCAGCAGGCACTTGTGACCAAGCCGTGCACGCTACCGAGACGAGGCAGCAGGCTCAGCGCAGATCTCAGCACGCGCAGACCCATTCAGCACCCTCGGCTCTACCTCCACCGCCATTCGTGTTGCTGGATCAGGGAGAGCCGCCTCGTTCGTATCACAGCCAGTCTCGCCCGGCGACGGGCCAGCTCCCGCTGTTCGACCTTAGCCCGGCGACTACTCCCCAGGCTTCTACTAGCAGGCAGCAGGATGTACCCAGTGCTAGCCAACCGCCAGTTCAACCAGCAGGACCCGCTATGCCTCCAAATGCCGAAAAACCCCCTGTAAGCAGAGGTTCGCGTTTGGCACGCAAGTATGATGTCCTGAAGCACTTAGCCGGCATTCCGGCGAGGCTTTCCATCCTTGAGGCCCTGCGCTTGTCATCCGAGATGCGCGAGGCACTTGCCGAGGCCCTAAGGAGCCCCCTCCAGTTCGAGACGGAAGTGGCAGCCGCGGAGGCCTTCCATACCGAGACGATTGAAAACGCCGAATGTCAGGCGGTTATCTCGTTCCCAGGTGAAGACGAAGACCCTCCTATACAGGGGCACATTCGCCCACTGTATGTCACTGGCCACTTTAACGGTGTGGAAGTCCGCCGCTGCATCGTTGACACGGGTTCTGGAATCAATCTAATTCCGACCCGGACGTTGCGAAAACTGGGTTTGTCTGAAGGTGATTTGACTCCCTATGACCTCAGGATTCAGGGGTACGACAGGACAGAGCAAACCCCGGTCGGCAAGATCCGCCTGAAGACCCAGTTCGGTGGCTTAATTGCCAGCACCGAGTTCATGGTTGTTTCTCAGGACACCGCCTACAACGCACTGATGGGTAGGCCATGGCTCCATCTGCATGCTGCGGTCCCCTCATCGTATCACCAGTGCCTTAAGTACTCGCTCAACGGTCGAGTAGGCGTGATCCAAGGAGACGCGTTCCCCTTTGCTTCTTGTGAGGCCCGCTATCTGGATGCGGGTTATTACAAAAGCAATGACAAGCAGATCCTGGTCAGCGAGGATGAGCCCGCTCCAATCGCAAGTAATCCCTGGGCGAGCATGGACGACGCCTACATCCTCCCGATCCACCGGTTGGAAGCCACGACCCCCGACATGGGACAATGTTTTTTTGTTTCGGGTACGCAAGGAAGGCATGTTCCCGCGTCCAAGCGACGGCGGAGAATCACCTCGTACTCCTACACCAACCAGGCTCGGGTCATCCCGGAATCTCCTACCCCTGTACGGTACCGGGATGTCAGGCTCATGACAACAGCGGTGCGCCATACGTGTCTATTTCGCCGGGATGGAATCAACCGACTCTGGCCGACACGTCACCACTGCTTTGATATCGTCAAGTGTGGCCCCTTAGGCCGAAGGCCGGATGGGATAGGGTCAAATGCATTCATTGCTATGGTCTCCACGACGAGTGAGTCTCCTGATGTGATGACTGCTGCTGCCCAAGCCGGCACCAGCTGCCCCTCGGGTTTTGAGAGCCCAGAAGCACCTTCCGTCACGGGAAGTCCCCCCCCCGGCTGGGGAGGAAGACTTGGAGGATGCTCCCCCAGCCTTTGAAGAAGGCGTCTCTACCACGGTTGATGAGCTGGTGCAGGTGAACCTTGGCAGCGAGGCAGATCCAAGACCCACATTGATCAGTGCGGCCATGTCCCTCGAGGAGCGGCGGCAGTATGTGGACTTCCTCAAACAGCACCGCGATGTGTTTGCCTGGAGTTACGATGAGATGCCAGGACTGGATCCCCAAGTGGCCGTCCACCGTCTGGGCCTCCCGGTAAAACATCGTGGGTTTAAGCAGCCTCCCAGGAAAATGCACCCTTCCCATGGCGCTATGGTTGAGGCTGAAGTTGGTAAGCTAATCAAAGCCAACTTCGTCAAAGAGGTCCAGTACCCCAAATGGCTCGCCAACATTGTGCCAGTCAGGAAGAAGAATGGGCAGATTAGGGTCTGCATCGACTTCCGCGATCTCAATCGCCACTGCCCAAAGGATGACTTCCCACTTCCAGTGACGGAGCTGTTGATTGACGCCACGGCTGGGTTCCAAGCCCTCTCTTTTATGGACGGATATTCCGGGTATAACCAGATCCGGATGGCCCCCGAAGATGAGGAGTCCACTGCCTTCAGGGCTCCCCAGGGTACCTTTTGCTACCGGGTAATGCCATTCGGTTTAAAAAATGCAGGTGCCACTTATCAGAGGGCTATGCATCGCATATTCAAACCGATCCTCGGGACATTGGTGGAATGCTACGTGGATGACCTTGTAGTCAAATCATATCAGTGCCAGGACCATCTCAAGGACCTTGAGAAAGTGTTCGGTTTCCTCCGTTCCCATCACCTGAAGATGAACCCGCTGAAGTGTGCCTTCGGGGTCACCTCCGGGAAGTTTCTGGGCTTTGTTGTCAGATACCGAGGTATCGAGATCGACCCGGAGAAGATCAAGGCCATCAGCCAAATGCCTCCCCCGAGCAACATTCGGGAGCTTCGAGGCCTGCAAGGCCACTTAGCCTATATACGCCGATTCATTGCGAACCTGGCCGGCAAGTGTAAGCCCTTTTCTCGGCTCATGAAGAAAGGCGCTGCCTACGAATGGGATGAGGAGTGTCGGATCGCCTTCGAGGAAATCAAGCAGTACCTGCTCCAACCTCCGGTTTTGATGCCACCCGTCTCTGGAAAGCCGCTGGTCCTTTACGTGACCGCCCTGGAAAGATCCCTCGGCGCGCTGCTCGCCCAGAAGAATAACAAGGGCACTGAGAACAGTCTCTACTATCTCAGTCGCATGCTTCTCGATACGGAGGTCAGATATTCCCTTATCGAAAAGAGCTGCCTTGCGCTCGTCTTCGCCGTGCAGAAGTTGCGACACTACCTGCAACACCACGAGGTGCGATTGATCTCTCGGGTGGATCCGCTGAAGTACATCCTGAACCGCCCCATGCTGACTGGCCGACTAGCGCGGTGGGCAGTGATTCTCCAGCAGTTTGACATCAGGTTTGTGCCTCAAAAGGCCGTCAAGGGACAGGCATTGGCAGACTTTTTAGCTGCCCATCCAACCTCCGCGGATCAATCCCTGGACCTGGATTTCCCCGATGAGACGATTCTCTCGGTCGATCACGCTGTCCCGTGTTGGCAAATGCATTTCGACGGCGCCTCCCGGAGCCCCACCGGTAGAAGGCTCAACGACCCCAAGCTCAACAGAGTGGGTCTGGGTATTGTTTTCATTACCCCGACGCAAGCCGTCCTGCCGTACTCCTTCCTGCTGTCAGAAGGTTGTACGAACAACGAGGCAGAGTACCAAGCTCTCATCACCGGCCTCGAGTTGGCCCTCGAGATCCATGTACCCTATCTACATGTGAAAGGAGATTCTGAGCTGGTAATCAAACAGGTTAATGGCGACTACGTCGTCAGGAAGCCAGAGCTTGCACCGTTGCTGGAGTACACCCTCCTCCTGATGGCCCAGTTCTCTTCTCGGCCAGAGGTTACCCATGTCCCGCGGTCGCAGAACGGCCAAGCGGACGCCCTAGCTGGTTTAGCCGCGTCGCTCGCAGAACCCGAGCAAGATGATTTGGTCATACACGTGGCCCACCGGAGAGTCATTGCTCCCGTCACCCAAGAGGACCGTGATAGCCTGCGGGTAAGTCATCTCACCGCCGGACCCTCCGTATCGGAAGTCCCGGGTTCGTCGGATGCAGTGGTTGAAACGACCCCCGATTGGAGAGCACCTTTTGTCGAGTATCTCCAAAATGGTCAGCTCCCGGACAACCGGGCCGAGCGCGAGCGAATTCGACGCCGCGCGCTTCAATTTACCCTCCAGAGTGGCCCCAGTCTTGAGCAGACCCTCTATAAACGGAGTTTTGATGGTGTCCTCCTCCGTTGCATCCAAGGAGTAGAGATACCTCAAGTTATGCAAGAGGTTCACGCCGGTTCCTGTGGCGCCCATCAAGCTGGGCCGAAGCTGTCCCATCAAATCCGGAGGCTAGGGTACTTCTGGCCCTCCATGATCCACGATTGTATTGGATACGCCAAGAGATGCCACGCGTGCCAAGTGCACGCCAACTTCTTGCATCGGCCGCCAGAACCCCTCCACCCCACCAAGTACTCTTGGCCATTTGCGGTATGGGGACTCGATGTAGTGGGACCGTACCCGCCGGCAACAGCCCGCCAGTGTAGGTTCATCCTGACTGCTACAGATTTCTTCTCCAAGTGGGCAGAAGCAGTTCCGCTCAAAGAGGTCAAGGCCCGTTCCGTCGCTGACTTTGTGAACTCCAACATCATCCACCGGTTTGGGGTCCCTCACGCCGTCCTCACTGACAACGGCACCAACTTCCGAGCAGCTGAATTGAAGAAATTGTACGCTAAGTACGACATCCGGTCAAACCATACCTCCCGCTACCACGCACAGGCAAATGGACAGATCGAGGCGTTCAACAAGACCCTCTCTAACATTCTGCAGAAGATGGTTGGTCAGAACAAGAAGAGTTGGCCGGACAAGCTCCCCAACGCCCTCTGGGCTTACCGGACGACGACTCGCAACTCTACCCAGGTGACCCCATATTCCCTGGTGTATGGAGCTGAGGCCGTCCTACCCATCGAGATCCAGCTGCCGTCGCTACGCACGGCCGTTTATGATCACCAGACATCAGATGAGGTAGCCGAGATCCGTCTAGCTGAGCTAGAGGCACTGGACGAGAACCGGCTTCGTGCCCTGCACAATCTGGAAAGGCATCAGGACAAGATGGCAAGAGCTTTTGACAAGAAGGTTCGTCTCCGCTCTTTTCTACAGGGTGACCTGGTGCTGGCCCTACGAGCGCCAATGATTCCCGGAAGGAAGCCGCCCAAGTTAGAACCCAAATGGGAAGGGCCTTATATCATCCATAAGGTTTACCCCAATGGAGCTTACTCCTTGGTGACCACAGATGGAGAGCGTGTAACCCCTCCCACCAATGCCAGATTCCTCAAGCGATACTTCGCCTAGGGCAAAACTTGGTCCCGCATGACCCTAAACTGCGAGATGGTCCCGCATGACCCTAAATTGCGAGATGGTCCCGCATGACCCTAAACTGCGAGATGGTCCCGCATGACCCTAAACTGCGAGATGGTCCCGCATGACCCTAAACTGCGAGATGGTCCCGCATGACCCTAAACTTCGAGATGGTCCCGCATGACCCTAAACTGCGAGATGGTCCCGCATGACCCTAAACTGCGAGATGGTCCCGCATGACCTTAAAATGTATCTCCGTCCTCACTGCAAGACGTTAAACTGCAAGTCAGTCAGTTCTTCCTGACCGAGGCTCAGCCTCAGGCCCCTCGGCCTCTTTGGGCCCCTGGCCCCGTCTCCACCGAGGTCTGGCCCCAGGCCCCCCTCGTTTCTCTCCGACTTACCCTCTTACGGGATTGTACGGTACAGTGTAGGACTACGTTCTCACGTTGAGATCATGACCATGCCGCACACATCCCCGAACGAGATACCCCTCGTCCCGCATGACGTTAAACTGCATGTCAAGAACTACGTACGGCTTGATTCTCATCTTTATGGGATACGTAGGAACGCTCGGACGCCTCGTCTTGAGCCCAGCCCCAAGCTTCTCTCTTCCACTATTCCCCCTGGGAATGGTCTCCTTGGAGGATCTTTGTGTAGCACGGCGTCGGCCTTCTTGGCCCCGCTCATGCAACCCCACTCACGCAAAGATTGTAAAGGTCGCACCATGCGCCCGCTCCGTTCTTCTACCCTCCCACGTCCTTACCGCATGACGCTAAACTGCATGGCCTTCAAGAACTACGTATGGCTTGATTCTCATCCTTATGAGATACGTAGGAACGCCCAGACATTTCGTCTGTTGGCCCAGCCCAAAAGCCGAAATCTTCCCCTCGGGTTAAGACACGGCAGGGTGCACATTTTTTGCCCCGGCCCACGTCGAGCAAGCCTCGACCCGGCTGCACATTCCCCCTGGAGGTGTTTGCCCCTTTCGTGGATGGATTCACACCCGGAGGGGCCCCCAAGAACGGCCTGGATACGAAGCCCAAGGGCTCTCCTACCGATACGGGCCAACGCCCCTGAGGGTTTCTCAAGCAACAAATTGAAACAAGTCCCGCGTTGCCAATTTGGTCAGCGGTCGACCCTCAATTGTTGCCCCCATGCGGGTCACCATAGGAACGCTGTGTTTCGACTATGGTCAACAGTGATTCATTCTGCCCCATCCTGAGGTGATAAACTTCCCCCAGGTGGTGCTAGTGATCGGGACCACAGCCCACGATTCCTCACCCGGAGCGTACGGTGTGGTGTGGGACTACGTCCTCATTCACGTCGGGATCATGTACCACGCCGTACAACTCCCCTTACGAGGCTCAGCCTCAGGCCTCTTAGCCTCCTTGGGCCCCTGGCCCCCCGTCCTCATGTAAGACGTTAAACTACAAACCGGTCAGGCCCTCCTGACCGAGGCTCAGCCTCAGGCCCCTCGGCCTTTCTAGGCCGCGGCCCAGGACCTATCTTATAGGATTGTACGGTATGGTGTAGGACTACGTCCTCATTCACGTCGGTTTTTCGCCATACTATACACCTTGCTCAGGAGTATATTACTCCCCACCCAAGTCCCGCATGACGTTAAACTGCACTTCCAGAACTACGTGTGGCTTGATTCCCATCATAATGGGATACGTAGGACCACCTGGATGTCCAAAATCCGGGTCCAGCCCCATCTCTCGGGAATCCTCATCCCGTCTTGGCCCCTTGGCCCATCCTTCCTCCATGAAGAGATCATATGGTGCGGTGTGGGATTATGTCCTCATTTACGAGGGTCTTGTAGTGACCACGCCATGTTTCCCGCACCACTGAGCTGTTTCGTCGATCCCTTTTTCGGCTGTTCACCAATGTGCTTAAGAGTACTCTGGTTCATTACCTGGAATGCCAAGCTTTACTCGGACACGTCCGCGCCCGCTTTCCAGGCTTTGCGTATCCCCGCATCAGGGCTTTCACCATTTTTCACACCCGGAGGGACCCCCAAGTACGGCCTGGATACAAAAGCCCAAGGGCTCTCCTACCGATACGGGCCAACGCCCCCCAGGGTTTCGGACGACAAATCGATAAAATCCCGCGTTGCGAATATGGTCAGCGGTCGATGCTCGTTTGTTGCTCCCACCTCAGGCTAACGCGATACAGACGCTGTGTTTCCTTCATGGATAACAGTTTTCCTCTGTCGTCACGCCAACCCATTAAGCCCAAATGCCGGGTACACAATTCACACCCTTCATCACTTCATCGTGTCCAAGTAGAATTTCGGGACTCTCGGTACTTTTTCCCCCGTGCACGTCTGCATGTTTGAGGAACAAGCTACATCAAAGGTGTCCTTCGGAACTCTCTGCTGACTCCCCTTTAATGGATGCCCCAAGTGTTGCAATGAGGGTCCCCCCCTTGTTTCCCACACCGAGTTATCTCACGTGGGCTTAGGGATTGGGTTGACCTCTGTGCTTACTTGGGAGTTGTCACCATCCACGGTCCGAGCTCTAAGACCATAAACTAAGACCCTCATCTGGAACTACGTTCAAGACCCCTTGTCTCCGAACCCAGCTTGAGTTCAGCAAATTTACCCCTCTAATCCTGCCTTCAGGACCCTGATCACAGGACTGCGTGGCGCAGTGTAGGACTACGTCCTCATTCACGTCGGGTACGCAATAGTTGCACCACGCACACCCCATTCTGAGGTTCAGTCCTCCTATCCCCTGTCCTGCATGACATTAAAAGGCACCCTTTCAGAACTACGTATGGCTTGATTCCCATCATAATGGGATACGTAGGACCACCTGGATGTTCAAGATTCGGGTCCAGCCCCACCTCTAGGAGATATCCTGATTTCCCGGTCACCTAGACCACTTGGTCCATCCCTCTCCAGCGGGGGGTGCGTAGGTATGATACAAGGTTGTGGGCATCATGCCCCCCTTCCCCTGGGAATCTGCCATCTCTCGATCACCCTCAAGGTTGAGTCCCTTGGCTCCCCGCAGCGGTTCACCCATGTATTGAGAGTACTCTGGTCTAGGACCAAGAGTGTCAGATTCAACTTGGTCAAGTTCCTTCCACTTGTCAAGCTTCGTGTTCCCCTCTATTCGGACTTTCATCATCTTTCACACCCGGAGGGACCCCCAAGTACGGCCTGGATACAAAAGCCCAAGGGCTCTCCTACCGATACGGGCCAACGCCCTCCAGGGTTTCGGACAACAAATCGATAAAATCCCGCGTTGCGAATATGGTCAGCGGTCGATGCTCGTTTTGTTAGTCCTCATTTCAGGCTAACGCGACAGGATGCTGTGTTGCGAACATGGTCAGCAGTAATCCTCTGTCGTCACGCCAGCCCCTTCAGTCCTTGAATGTTGGTTGCATGATTCACATCATTTTCCACCCCATCATGTCCAGGTGGAATCTCGACACTTTTGGCGCTATCCCTCAGTGCACCTTTGCATGTTAGGGGGACAAAGCTGCAATCTGGCGTCCTTCGGGACTCCCTGGTCCGAGCTCTAAGACCATAAACTAAGACCCGTTCGGGACTACGTTCACATTCCCATCCTCATGGGACACGTAGGACCGCCCAGACGCCCTGTCTCCGGGTACAACCCATTCAGGAAGCCAGTCTCTTCCCCTGTTTTACCTCCGGATGGCGTACAATTTGATGTGGGATCATGTCTCTGTCAAATGTGTTTTATAAACACTGCGCACATTTCCCGCCTAGCATCGTCTCTGCTACGTCTGCGCTGCATGACGATAAAATGCATGCTTGGTCCTATCATACGACCCTAAACTGTGACATTATCGTCCTGGCCGCACGACGAAAAACGGCACCGCATTGTGGTGACCTCGCTGTAGAGGACATCACGTTGGGTACTGGCCACGCGCCATGCCATTTGTCAACGCCCATCACGGCTTGATTCTTGTGGCGACATCACGACCTACAGTTCTAGGCCTGTCGCTTCACAAAAAAAAAACCATTCACCTCAAAGAACAAACAAGATACATCAAATTCCGCTTCTTTTAGTGCAAGGGCCACGTCCGCACTTCCCCTTTCCCCTGGCACTGGTACCTTACCCTGCCACCTTCCAGAACTACGTATGGCTTGATTCTCATCCTTATGAGATACGTAGGAGCGCCCGGGTACTTCCCCGCGGGTCCAGCCTAACCCTCGAGTTCGGTCCCTCGACTCGAGCTCATTCACGTCAGGTTGTGATGTCATGCGTCCCCTGATCCCCTTTTTCCAATCCATGGTCCGAAGTCTATGACCATAAACTAAGATCTCCCCAAGGGAAAGGAATCTGCTCCCTCTCTAATACGTTTCGTTGACGTATTCAGATGTGTTTTGACAAAAAGCCCGAAGCATGGGATTTTCACAGGGACATTCCCCCCATCCCATGACCAAGCTTCGTGAGCTCACTATTTGGATCCTCATCCTCTTCCACATCCAAAAGGACCCTCGGACGACGTGGATACTAAGCTTAAGGGCTCTCCATGAATGCTGGACCTAAGGGCCCTACAATCGTTTCGGGCCAACGCCCCTGCGGATATTCGACAACATTTGTGACATGGTCCCGTGTTTCGAACATGGTCAAAGGTCGACCCTCATTTGTTTGTCCCCATTTCAGGCTAACGCGATAGGATGCTGTGTTGCGAATATGGTCAGCAGTAGTCCTCTATCGCCACGCCGTCACCATCGTGATCCGAATCTCGAGCGTCATGATTCACACATTTCCACACCTTCATGTCCAAGTGGAACTCCATCATACTCGGCTCTTTCTCTTCGCGCATCTAGATGCGCTGAATGATCATGTTAGTGTCATTGGGCCGGTAGTCACCGAGCATCCCTTTGCCCTCACCTGCCCCTCTCTGCGTCGGGAAATTCCCACCACTACTGCTTGTTTCCCACACCGAGCACGACTCACGTGGGCTTAGTAGTTTTGGCTGGATGTGTACCAACACAGTCAGGCTGCTCCTCGTCCTGCATGACGTTAAACTGCACTTTCAGAACTACGTATGGCTTGATTCCCATCGTCATGGGATACGTAGAGACACCCAGGCATTTCACCTAGGGTCCAGCCCCAGGAATCGCAAAATCCTATTCCTCCTCATTTCCAGCCCTCGCCAGAGAGGCCCTATCTGGAAGAAAGAATGATCCGGGATCAGATCGATGCGCCCATCTGGCGTACACCCACCACGGTGGTGTAACTACTGAAGTGTTGGATTCTGTTTGAACAAACCATCACTCCATATTCCACGCTTTGCGTGCCCCTTATTCGGACCCTCGTCTTCTTTCATGTCTGGAAGGACCCCCTAACAGTAAGGATGTCTGACCTATGGTCCACCAACTGTCCTGGGCCAACGTCCCGAAAGATTAATCGACAACAAATTGATAAAATCCCGCGTTGCGAATACGGTCAGCGGTCGATGCTCATTTGTTGTCCCCGTTTCAGGCTAACGCACGCCCCTGGTGTTGCCCCAATCGTGCATACGAGCACATTGGATAAACGGTAATTCGGCTATCCCGGAAGTTCCTCCTCCGATCAAGCCTTCCCCATCTTTCGGGAATCTGGGCTGGTTTGAGGGAATTGTCGTCAAACGTCCCGCAAACATTGTAGGGATGCAACAAGACAATTCAACAGTGGAAATCCTGCGTGCTACGGAGCTCAAAACAAAGGAGAAAGGAAGAATTGAAGCACAAAAGTGTTAATAAAAGTTTCTTCGGGTTCGCTACAATACTCGGGGGTTGACTTCCCCCATGGACGGGTTGACTCCGTCGAAAGAGCGTTGCAGCTCCGCCACAAGTTGACTTGCGGCGTCCAGAGCCTGTTGCCGCTGATTTAACTCCCGCTCCTCTTCAGCAGCGGCGGAGCGTAATCCGTCAACCCTGGCCCGGGCCCTTTCCACCTTGGCCTGGACGACAGCCATCCTTCCAGAGGTTTGCCCCATATGTTCCTCAGCCTCCGCTAGCTGAGCCTTTAAGTGTGAGACCAGCTCAGACTGCGCATTGAGAGTGGCTGAAAGCTCGTTGGCCCGGATCTGCATCTGTTGGGCCTCGCCTTCAGCCTCCTGGAGCTTCCTAATGTTGGTCGCCTTCCTCCTCTGCCATCCCACGCTCAGCCCACGATCATGCTCCCGGATCTTCTCAGCCATGAGGTCTCGGATGAGCGCGTGAGGGCGTTGGGCATCCACTCCCCCGGCACACAGCTCGCGCAACCGCGAGCGGAGCCTATCCATTTCGGCCAGCCATTGCACCTGGGGGGTGTCCCTGATAAAGCGCGTGATCAGCTTCCACGACCGGCGACGGACTATGCTGCTGTCTTCCTCATCAGAGGCCGTTTCGTCCCAATCCGCGCGGTCAGCAGGCTCGTACGCGGGATATGCCTGCAGGAATTCCTCAGCGGGATCCGCATCTGGTGTTGAGTCTGGTACGACGCCTGACGCCGGCGCAGGCACGACAGGACTGGGACTGACCGGTTGATCCTCTTCCTCAGAGTCCACCTCGATGACTTCAGGTATGGCCCTACTGGTGGTCCCACCAGTGATGGTGTGCACCGCAGCTGGAGGAGGTGAAGGGATTATCGTCACCATCACCGGCATGCCCCTGGGAGGGACACCGCCAGACATCCCAACCAGCCTCGCTGCAGCAGCCCACGCCAGTCGGAGAACTGTATGACAGAAAGAGAGAAAGAGACATAAACGTTAGTTGGCATGGCCCACGTGTGGCAACGAAGAGACTGGTGAAGGAGACTTACGAAGATCAACCTCCGAACACTGCTCCCGGGCCGGTACCGACGGGACTCCAAGACGAGGCCCCCCGTATACTGTTGGAAGGCCCGGAGAGTCCGGAGGAGCCACCTCAAACCCCCCGGTTCCACCAGGTGCAGAACTGGACGCAGCCATAGGCGCGGGTTCTGAAGGCCCCGCATCGTCACCCGCCGAGGAGCGAGAACGAGGCCTACGAACAAGTTCCTCCTGCATGACCCAAACATTGGTGAGAAGTCCGTATGGATTCAATAACAGATCGTAAGAAGAGAGGTTCGGAATGCTACCTCGAGAGCCTCCGCGGAGTCATCGGATTCTGAGCTTCGGTCTCCGACCTCGCCCTCCTCCAACGGGCTCCCTCCTCCCGCCTCATCCTCCCGAGAAGAGCCCCCTGATTCCTCCGGCAAGGGGAAGCGCTCCCTCAGGTCGGTAGCCGATAGCTGTGGAGGGACCGTCTGATTCAACAGTACCCTCACCCGGTCTGTCATCGGGCGAGGGGCACCACAGGAGTGGATGTAATCCTCCAGTTCGTTCAAGTATTGCTCCGCCTCCGCCGGAGACACCATGAATCCGGCCCGGACTGGGCCTATGCCCGGCAGTCTCATCCCGAGGCGATTCAGGTGGGCCCACACCTCAGATGGGCTGAGGAATTGCCGGTTGACGTCCCAGACGTCCCAAGCTTCCGGAAAGACAGCATCTTCTGCCATGTCAATGTGACGCAGCCGCTTCCCCGGAGCCTGAGCGGATATCCGACGGAATCCCCTCGGTGGCCGCCCCTCTGGATGACCCTGCTCTCCCGGAACCACCGGGTCCGCCGCTGCTGCCATGCCCTCGGACGGTGCGGGTCCCTCTGCCACGGCAGCCCCGCTGCCGCGGGCGGCCCTAGCTGCCCTCCGACCCCGACCTCGAGATAAAGGAGGCCCACCGTCACCAACCCGGATCGTTGGCTGCTTCAGCATCTCCCCGGGATAAGCAGCCTCCCAGCTGATGGCGTACTCCTTCACTAAGCCGAAGGCGGCGGTGGGTGGAGGCAATGTGATCTGCATCCTTCCATCCTCACGTGTGAACATAAGCCACAGCTGCCTCATCACACACGGGTGCTCCTCGTGACGCACCTCCCAGTATACCTGCGGGGTCAGCCGCTGGAGGCACCGGAACTGCCTCGCAAAACGGTGCGGGGTGTATGGTTCACAGATTGGCTCACGATCTATCCGAGCCACCAAAACGCCGCCTCGGAAGGCCAGGAGGTAAGCCCGATGCTCCTCCGTTCCCCGTCCATCATCGGTAAGCCTTCCCGTCGGCAGTGGAAAGGGATGAAAGTTGAACTCGTCCGCCCTCCACACCCTATTCAGCACCATCGGAACGACCAGTTTGAATGGGAAGCTCCCAACTGCGTTCAGGATGGAAGGGCGAAAGTCTGATCCCGGCGGCGAAATGGGGTTTGGATACTCGTAAATCCCCCTGATGTGTGCCGCGATCCACCCATACAGGAGGTGGAAGGGCCCGCATATTCTTGGCGGCTTCTTGCCCTCGCTGATACGTCGCAGCAATCTGTATAGCTTGGCGAGCATCGGGATCCCCAGGTTGATCCGCTGCCCCATGGCCAGCACCGATGCCATGATGAACGAGCTGGGCCGTACCCCCATGCTTGTATCTCTCACTGGTAGGATCCACCCACATATGAGGGCCGCGATGAACGCCGCCAACCTAACTATTGGCTGTTGTTCGGTGCTGACGCTGAAGCCCCAAGTCTTCCATTGGCTGTCCTCCAAAACCCGCCAATACGAGTGCCCCTTACCCCGCTGGGCTGCCCTCGGACAAGTTCGAGGCCTTGGAGGGAACTCTCGATTCTCTGGAAAGTTCAGGAAACACTTGAACCACCTCTTGAAGTGGACGTCCCTCACTGCTTCCTTGTCATCCGCGGGGACAAACGCCATCAGCGCTGACGCAAGTCGCGGCATTTGCTCAGCATCCCCCCACGCACTGATGACGGGGAGGAACTCGTCGTACATGGCCCCCAAGATCGGGACCCCAGAAACCTGGTGGACATCCCACAGGCTGATGCCCACCTCCCCGTGATGCAGATGAAAAGTGTTGGTCCTGGACGACCATCTACTCAGCAGTTCCGGCATCAGCTGCTTTGGCTGGTAAATGTGGAACTGGGAGGCCCATGCCGCCTCGTACAATCCCACTCTCCTCAGTTCAGCCTCGAACTCCTCGCATGAGGCGCCTACCCAGTAGGCCCAGGCCCAGTCGTCGGTAAAATTACCGCCCTGGCGCAGGTCCCACTCATCGGACCATCCCTTCTTCGGATCCTGCAGAGCCGCCTTCAGCATGGTGCGGTAGAGAGGAGGGGACGTCTCCGGTTGCAGTGGCCTCCCGTCAATGTCGTTCACATGATTGTAGAGACAATCGGCGGTGACGGGTGTGAAATCCTCCTGCGCGTGACCATCGGCCGCCCTGAACCATTGGTGTTGGCACGGTGTGCTCCTGAACCAACAAGCTGGTTCATCCCTTCCCGCCTCAGGGATGAAGACGTCATCCCTCAGCCCAAAGCCGTACAACGGCAGCTTTTTGCACTGTGGATAGTCCTTCTGACCTTCCGACAGCAGATCTGTCAGAGAAGTGTGGTCTGAATGGCTGCGAACCATTTCCCCCAAGCCCGGGCGGTTGGCCATCTCATCCCGGCGAGCAGCATCTGCAAGCACTTCCCGCACAGCTTCTTGATGAGCCATGTTAACTCTGGCCCTCGGAAAAGGATTCTTCCGGATGAATCGCGAAGCTCGGTCGCGAAGCTCGGTCGCGAAGATGGATTGCGAAGATCGGTCGCGAGATCAAACCGCGAAGTCCGGCCAAGGCAGGCACGCAAAGATTCGCTTGGCGCGGACGCAGAGTCAGAGACTCGCGGTTCGCCGCGAAGCTCGATTCGCGGAGAGCTGTCGCGGAGTACGCGGAGCTTCGCGAAACCGAGAGCGCAAGAAGACAAGGAAGGCGCGTAAAGACAAAAGAGGGCGGACCCCCTATTTATAGACGCCGACCCCGGAGCATCGCGGCGCGCCTCACCCGCGCGGAGCATCGCGGCGCGTCCGGATCTGCGGCCCCGACGAGCATCGCGGGCCTCCTTCGCGATGCCGCATCGCGAACCACCGACAGTTTTGGCGATCTTCCCTCAGACTTCGACCCTTCACCCTCCGCGGCTCCAAGTCTAAGGGGGGGCATTTGTGGGCGCCAAAAATATGGCCCGAAAGGAAGGAACGAAAAAGACAGCCGGCGTGCTGCATCGCGAAGCACAGCCGCGAAGCACAGCCGCGAAGCCCCTCCGCGAAGCGCCCCAGCCCTGGCGGCGCCGCGAAGCACCAGAGGCGGTGATCCTCCGCGAGCGCGTTTGACGTTCGCGAGCCGCCGCGAAGCACCAGAGGCGGTGATCCTCCGCGAGCGCGTTTGACGTTCGCGAGCGCGCCGCGAAGCTCAAGAGGCGGCGCGCGAGCCCTGCTTCGCGGCGCCCCTTCCCTATAAATACTCGACTCCCCCTGAGTCCCCGGGACGGACAATCCGACCTTTCGGCTTCTCCTCTCCCGAATCGCGAAGCAAGCTTTGCCCCGGGAATCATGAGCTCCGCGAGGTATTTCTACTTCGCGAGACGACTCTGATTTGTTTCGTCCTGAGCCCCTCTTCCGAGAGGGATGCCCTTCGCGAAGCCCAAGGGCGTTCGCGAAGGAAGGGGATTCCCAAGGGAACCCGGGCAGCCGCAGAGCACTCGTGCTTCGCGAAACACCCAACCCATGCAAGTAATCCCTATGCCAAGGCAGGATAACTATGCATCGCGAAGCACTTTGCTTGGCAGGACCCTGCTTCGCGAACCACTCCTTCGCGAGGCAGTGCTCCGCGAACACTGTTCCACTTCGCGAAGCACCTCCCACTTCCACCTATGCCCCATGCTAATGCCAAGGCACCCCACTTCGCAAAGCACACTCCTCTGCTTAGCGATTCCTCCTTCCGTGCGACCCTCCAGGTTTGCACGATGTGATTTCAAAGTCCCATGGACAACACCTCCCGTAGCGTTGCTTCGCCCAATGCTCCTTCGCATAGGCACGCTAACGGCTATTGCTTCTTCGCATAGCCACGCTAACGTGGACCCCTCGATGGTTCCTCCCGCGACCCCCCTTTACCATGGCCTTACCGACACCTTCCCTTCCCCAAGGACCAGAGGGTACCGGTTATGTAAGCCCTAGGGGTGTGGAGTGAACCCACATCGTCCGAGCTGCAGGACGTTAAACTGCCAAGCACCACGTCCTCAACACATGACGTTAAACTGTGACCCAACCTCGTCTCCCTCACGAAGGGTCCCCCCAGCTCGAGCATTCATTACACCGCTCGTCTCCACGGGAATGGAACTCTTCCGCACCTGGAATGAGATCCTCCTTGTCGGAGTGGTGTATGTTCGCAGGGGAAGGGTCGCCTCAGAGCGTAAATCCCTAACCTTTGGTACGGATGATTGCACCCGTGCATCTCGGTACTTCCCCACTACCAAGGTCAGTGGAGGACGTGATAGGGAACGAGGCACCTCCCATTGTCGGACCAAGGTCCGTCTTCCCCGCGCTTTGTCGCGCCATGGGCCTCCATCCTGGAGTAAGTCCCAACACCATGGGCCGCTCAACGCGTAAGCCCCATTTCGCTTCTCACGGACGCACCCTTCGCGACGTGATCGTCAGGTCCTTGCAACCTCTTGTTTCTCACACCGAGCATGACTCACGTGGGCTTAGAGTGAGCACCGACCCCGACAAAACAATCCGAACTACGAGGACTTTGATCCGTGTCAAGGCATGGTACGTAGGAAGCCTCCACGAGGTTCAAGCCCACCATCAGTGGACCAAGGTCTACTCCCCATCCGAACTACGAGGACTTTGATCCGTGTCAAGGCATGGTACGTAGGAAGCCTCCACGATGTTCAAGCCCACCATCAGTGGACCAAGGTCTACTCCCCATCCGAACTACGAGGACTTTGATCCGTGTCAAGGCATGGTACGTAGGAAGCCTCCACGAGGTTCAAGCCCACCATCAGTGGACCAAGGTCTACTCCCCATCCGAACTACGAGGACTTTGATCCGTGTCAAGGCATGGTACGTAGGAAGCCTCCACGAGGTTCAAGCCCACCATCAGTGGACCAAGGTCTACTCCCCATCCGAACTACGAGGACTTTGATCCGTGTCAAGGCATGGTACGTAGGAAGCCTCCACGAGGTTCAAGCCCACCATCAGTGGACCAAGGTCTACTCCCAATCCGAACTACGAGGACTTTGATCCGTGTCAAGGCATGGTACGTAGGAAGCCTCCACGAGGTTCAAGCCCACCATCAGTGGACCAAGGTCTACTCCCCATCCGAACTACGAGGACTTTGATCCGTGTCAAGGCATGGTACGTAGGAAGCCTCCACGAGGTTCAAGCCCACCATCAGTGGACCAAGGTCTACTCCCCATCCGAACTACGAGGACTTTGATCCGTGTCAAGGCATGGTACGTAGGAAGCCTCTACGAGGTTCAAGCCCACCATCAGTGGACCAAGGTCTACTCACCATCCGAACTACGAGGACTTTGATCCGTGTCAAGGCATGGTACGTAGGAAGCCTCTACGAGGTTCAAGCCCACCATCAGTGGACCAAGGTCTACTCACCATCCGAACTACGAGGACTTTGATCCGTGTCAAGGCATGGTACGTAGGAAGCCTCCACGAGGTTCAAGCCCACCATCAGTGGACCAAGGTCTACTCCCCATCCGAACTACGAGGACTTTGATCCGTGTCAAGGCATGGTACGTAGGAAGCCTCTACGAGGTTCAAGCCCACCATCAGTGGACCAAGGTCTACTCCCCATCCGAACTACGAGGACTTTGATCCGTGTCAAGGCATGGTACGTAGGAAGCCTCTACGAGGTTCAAGCCCACCATCAGTGGACCAAGGTCTACTCCCCATCCGAACTACGAGGACTTTGATCCGTGTCAAGGCATGGTACGTAGGAAGCCTCCACGAGGTTCAAGCCCACCATCAGCGGACCAAGGTCTGCTTTCACGTCGGTTTACCGACAAACCCCCCATCTGAACTACGAAGTCTTTGATCCGTGTCAAGGCATGGTACGTAGGAAGCCTCTATGAGGTTCAATCCCACCCGTCTTTCACGTCGGGTTTCACCCCCGTCCAGTATGACGTTAAACTACATCCCGGTCCAGTGGTAAGCCATTGCGACCAAACCATTTGAACTACGAAGTCTTTGATCCGTGTCAAGGCATGGTACGTAGGAAGCCTCCATGAGGTTCAAGCCCACTCATCACCCAATTCACGTCGTGTTCTACCTACGTCCAGCACGACGTTAAACTACATTCCAGTCCAGCGGTAAGCCGTTGTGACCCCTTCCCACCTGAACTACGTGGTCTTTGATCCATGTCAAGGCATGGTACGTAGGAAGCCTCCACGAGGTTCAAGCCCAATAATAGTGGATCAAGGTCCCTCACTTATGTCGGCTCACCGACACCCACCACCCGTCGTTTATTCACGTCAGGGTTCATTACCGTCCCGCATGACGCTAAACTGTATCATTTGAACTACGTGGTCTTTGATCCATGTCAAGGCATGGTACGTAGGAATCCTCCCAGAGGTTCAAGCCCAACCCCCACCGGACCAAGGTCCACCCTCATGTAGGTACGCTGACGATGCCCATCGGACCAAGGTCCACCATCACGTCGGTTTACCGGCACCATCCCGAACTACGCGGACTTTGATTCCCTGCCACGGGGATACGTAGGAAGCCCCTTTAAGGTTCAAGCCCAACTTCGTCGTCACCACCCCTGCGATGGTCCCATTCCATTCTCAACCGTCTCCGCGAGACGTTAAACTCGCGACCTACCTCGTGGTAAACATGAGATGCCTGAGGAAAACCTCGGATGGAACGCCTTTGGCGTAACCGTCTTTGCTAGACGTTAATCTTGCAAACATACCCTGTGTTGAACACGGGAAGCTGAGGAAAACCTCAGGTACGTGTCTATGACATGTAACCCCCCGCGCTCGATGTGGGATGCCTCGAGTTTCCACGCCCTCGAGAAGCCTTGTGATCAAGGACAACAGACAGACATGCCAGGCACCCCAGCATCCAGACACGCTACTGATGCCTCAAATGTGATTACTCCCCTGACCGAAGGTTGCTGCCCTGACTGGACCCTTTGGAATGTCCCGACAGAAGAAGCGTAATTAACCGGCGTCCATGGAAACATGGCACTGGGAAGAGTTTCACGAACTACGTATTAAATCTATAAGGGAGACCCGGACTAGGTGACGAGTTCTGAGGAGGAATCCACAGGAGGAAGAACCGACATCCCATCATCCCGTTTCGATCAAGGAGCAGACGTACCTGAACAAGGAACGAATGCCGCCCGCCTTTGGAAAGCGGGAATGCGGGGCAACAAAGCCGCGCGTCCTCCCCCGCGGACGGATGCGCGCGCGCCCCGGCGAAAGCGTCGGAAACAGTACAATGAGAAGTATTGTGAGACTAATTCTCCACAAATAAATGGATTTAACCTATCAAATAATTGATCAATATTACTCCTTGGGTTATGTATATAATCAGAAACATGCCTTGATAACCTTGTAAAGTTAGCCTCATACTTTGCGACATTCTCATCCTCCTTTTTCCTTAGAGTCAGAAATTTCCTTTTCATATATGCTTGATGGTCATGAGGAATGTATTTTTCTATGAAAAGCTCTTTAAAATCCCTCTATTCCATATTTGATACTTCATCATCTTCCTTTGTGTTTTGAATCAATGAACACCATTGATCTGCATCTCCCGTGAGGTGATAAAATACCATGAAAACTTTTTCCCTTTTGCTACTCATCAAAGCATGAAATATATTCTCTAATGAACTTATCCATTTCTCAACTACAAATGGATTTGTAGTCCCGTTGAATGTTGGTGGTTGTTGCCTCAGGAAGCGGTCTAACATTGATCCTTCGCGTTGTGGATCAGGGTTCTCTATACGGGTAAGGTTATTATTCATAACCTGAGTGCATTGATATGGTTTCCAGTCCATCCACTAGGAACCATTTCTAAACAATGGAATACGCTAGATTAGTTTATGATTAACAATATATAATTCCAAACTAGTTAAATACCTAGCATAAATTGAACAGTTTATGTATATAATCCATAATCATAAAAAAATGTTTTCTTTGAGGAGGTATTTACTCATAAATACATCATAATGGTTTGTAAAGAAAATATGAATTATCCTAAACATATCCCCTAAGAGTTTCGTAACCAAGAGTGTAGCAAGGCCCGTTATCGTGTACCAGGATACCCCGAGTCAAGACCGAAACTCCTTGTCGGAGTTTTCAATTCTTGGTACATGTGTGCTAGAGCCACCTCTACCTGCTCGTATCCAGACATGGATGTATTTTTTGGAAAATACATAAAATCTCTACATTACCAAAATTCTAGGAAGTTCTTCTATACTGATCCTCAATGTCTATCCTAGGGTAATGTTCTCTAATCAGAGTTCTTTTCTAAATCTAGCTTCAAAGGTTTGTACAAAACTTCCTTTGATACCAACTGTAATGCCCCGACCCTAGTTTCCCAAATTTGGTGAATTATTATATAACACTGACATGATACATGGAATCATGTCCCGAAAAACTGATCAGTTTAGTTTCCTTGGAAGTACTAGATACATACATAAGTTTTACATTACATCATTAAATAAAAATAACAACAACATCTTGTGCCCTTTGTACAAACTTATATTATTTATCCTATCCCTATAGGTCAGCCATAAAATACATATTCACATCCTTGGAAAAATAAAACGTAGAAAGGGGTGAGCTCAGATGCTCAGTAAGGATAAAAATATAGTCAAAACATTCATAAATAAGTATAAACATTTAAGGAATTGTATAAGGCTAAAACATAAGCCTTTTAAATTTAAAATTCAGCATAATATGGATAATATAAATCAAATAATTCCATTTAATTATTCACATGGATATTCTACTAGTCTAATAATCACATACAATATCAATATCCAATTTCATAATGATGGAATGCATAATGTCGGACATCATTACCACATAGTCAAGGACTCATGCCAAAACTACAAATACGATTTTGTCAGGGACTGGTGCCAATACACTAGTTTGTCTCGTGATACCTACTCATGCATCGAGGAGCTATAGAGGGTTCCACCCATCACTTACTAAGTCCAATGCATTCCTCATACAAAAAGGTTGAAACATAACATAAACATTCGTATTAAAACTAGCATATGAAATGTTAATACTTTACCCATAAACCATGAATGGTATAGAAATAAAACCCCACATTCAAACATATAAAAAACCTTTAATACAATATGGAAGATTTTATCATAATAAATAAACTTCAAACCAGTGTAAAATTCATCAAAGGATGTTGAAATATATGAAATCAAAACCATTTGAGAGAAATATCTCTTTCTATTTTTAAATCATTTAAAAGTCACATAATTATAAAAGGGAACATTTATTTTAAAAATATTTTTATAAGCTTGTAAAGGATGATTTGAAGGTGTTATAACGGTGGAAAATATTTTCACTCACCGTATAAGTTCAAAAAATATTGTTACCTTAATTTGTAAAAAAGGTCATAAAGTACCTTGTTTGGAAAACGATGGAAAGATTCCTTTCAAAACATTTTATAAAAATTAAACAAAGGGTATAAATGAATTTAAACCATATTCTAGTAAATATTAAATATTATTTGAAATACATTTTTAAGAAACACGGATGTGGATGACAAATAGGTCCCATTAGATACTTACATATAAACAACCTCAGAAAATAAAGAGATTGTGAAATTTAACCCTTACCTTTTAATTTTTCTTTATCGAGGGTATGTTAACCTCCTATATAATAGTTAAATAATTTTTATTAAATTATATAATAATCATATAAATAAATATGATATCATATATGGTCTTCTAATTTTTCATTGTTAATAATATTTTAGTAGTATCATCATTTTGGGTGTTAACTGATTCATTTTCCTTCATATGTTTTATTATCTAAGTCATGTTTATAATGGATAGGATGTATTTGATTCATATCCAAGATTATATTAAGTTATTAAACATTATTTTTTAATCCTAAAATGAAATTTATTCTTGAATAGTTACGATGGGGAATGAATCTCATCGCGTTCGTGGAGACTGTAATCTGTACGTACGTACGAGCGACAATACCATTCTATTGATGGTGAAATAGTATGTAATTGGATGTTATATAATATATAAAGAATCATTAACATTTTATATTTATTATTTATGCCAATTATACTCATTATTATCCTCATCCAAACAATGAAGTGTTGAATGACAAACTACACCATGACATGGAGACGGTAAGTTGTACGTACGCACGTATGGTGACTTTGTCATTTATAGGATAGATAGAATAAATAATATGGTTGTACCATATTTATAATAGCATCAAAGTATGTATAAGGTACTAGAGTTATTATTTTTGTATGGATACAACAAATAAAGAGGAAGTGGAAGAAGAAAAGAACATTGAAAGAGGTGATGAAATAATTACCTCTTCTTCGGGTGCTTCTTTTGGATTTGATCTAAAGGGCTCCTTAGGTTGGATTTATGATCAATGTAAGGCCTCTAGGTTGAATTGAGGGTAGTTGGGTTGATATTTGGTCAGGTGTTGGCTGAGACAAATGGCTTTGGAGGTGTGATTTTGTGAGAAGGGGAAGTAACCTATTATAGGAGAGGTGAGGGTCACTTTAGGAAAACCTTGAAATATTATTTTATTATTAAATAATTTTCGGTTCATAATGGCTTAAAAATGATTTATTTTGAGGATAAAATTTGGATGGGTCTAAAAACTCTAAAACTATATTTTTTATATAGTTTTAGGTCACCATATTAACCTTATCTTTTAGATTTAACTTTTAGTTAAATAGTTTGTCTTTTACCATGTATTCTTGTGTTATTATAATAAATGGTTAATAAACATACTATAAAACTCCAAGAGAACCACAAGTGGTTAATTATTGATATATCTAATATTATAAAAGTCCTTTTTCTGAACCTTATATTTTTAGTAATATTATATCAATTAATAATATCGTATGTTTTTTTAAATTCATTACTGTCAATTTTGACACTCTTTGGTATTATGTTTTTGAGAAAGTCATAACAACTTTATCACTTTAAAATAAATTTATTTAATGAACCTTAACATGTAATAATAACCTATAAAATTCGTTGAATTCATAAAAAGTCTCAATTTACATTTCTTTAGATATTTATAATACCAATTATTTTAATCTTTCATTAATAAGGTAATTACTTTATCATCATTGTGTCGTAAATAAATATAATTATTTAATGTCTAAAAATTACAAATAAAACACCATTATATAGGAAATAGTTTTATCTTTCTAATTAATATTTACAGTTGATTTTATCATATGTGTAACTCTATATTAAATATGGTTTGGTTATTAAACTTTGAATTTAACACTTTTAACTCTTCTTTAATAAAATAATAATAAATGTCATAATCTATTCCTAGTGGACCAAAAAGGATCATATTTTATTCCTAATGTTTATTTTGGTCTAAATAAACTTATCCAATAGAATTATAACATGTTTTAGGGTAATAATAATATCATTTTTACCTTTAATTACCCTATTTAATTTTAACTGTGGTAAATAAAAGTCAAAATTTACTATTCACCAAAAATTATTTTCATCTTATTGAACCAAATTTTACTTACTGATATCAACCGTGTCTCTCAAATTTTTGAAATTAAATTCACAAAAGTGGTAAAATTATGTTTTATGGAAATTTTCAAATGCACCTAGAAGGTGGGTAAAAGACGGTAAAAAGTGCAATAAAATTTTATACATCTAATTTTAATATAAAATGACTCAAATGAATTACACTGAACATATATAGGTATTATGTATCTATTTTGACCTAAAATAAATTTAAATAAAATAACTAATTATTTAAATAAAAATTCTATTTTAAACAATAACGTAGTGTTTTTCACAATTCATCAAAAAATGATAGTTTTTAGAAAAATAAAAAAAATTCACCATAAGCTAATTTTGATATTCCGAATCCAAAAATGAAGTCCATTTTGAAAAATAAATTTTATAAAATTTAAAAAAGTGGGTATTAGTATTCATAATGGCTAGTTTGATTGGTCATGGTGTGTTAGAACTCGAAGTTGCATAGAGCACAAGCTATTGTATTATTCAAAGAGAAATGTACCGTGGAAGCTTAGGGTGTTACCTCAAGGTTGGTCATTAGACACCTCAAGGGTTGCTCCATCCACTTCCAGGGCCTCTATGGAAGTGGGAAGAGGTGATGAAAAACTTCATGGTGGGGTTTCCAAAAACCTCAAGTGGCCTAGAGACCATTTGTATAGTAGTATAATGGTTGACTAAGGTGGATCGCTTTATAAAAATCTAGGAACAAACTTAGTAGATGAGCTCAGAAAGCTCTATGTTCGAGAGAATGGGTGGCTTCACAGAGTGCTTTGAGCATGTATTTTAGATTTCATAGGAGAATTATATAATCATGAGGCTCTAATGAAGTTCGCCTATAATAATAGCTTTCAGTCCTCAATTCAGACGACTCTATTTGTATATTTTTATGGGTCGACATGTCGATCACCACTATCTCGAATGATGTGGGTGAGTCATAAGTTGTTTGGATGAGTATGGTATAGGAGACTTCAGACATGGTGTAGTTGATTTGGAAATGGATGGTTATAGATTATAATAAATAAAAGTTTTATGTTAACCAAAGTAGATGACCCTTGGAGTTTATTATCAGTGAAATTTTTTCTTAAAGGTGTCCCTCGGTTAGGGAATAGGCATTTGAGGAGGCAAGGTAAGTTGTAACTATGGTACATAAGACCATTTGAGATCATCGAACAAATCAAGATAGTCGTCTATCAGTTGGGTTTACCTCCATGATATCAAGGTATTCATAATATGTTCCATGTGTCTCAACATCGGAAGTACGAGCCTGATCATGTGCATGTGGCCGACTATGAGGATGTTGAGATAGAGCAATATGCATATTTTATAGAACACACTAGTGGAAAAACACAATTTAACATTGGTTTTTTTAAATTTTTACATCATTTTTAATGAAAATTGATAAAGGTGATATTAAAAATAAGTGTTTCAACTTCGCTTTATTTAAAACTGACATTGAAACTTTAAAGATAATTAAATTAAATAGATGTTTCAATGCCCTTTTTCAAGAAAATTGATTTTGAAAATTCATTACATATATTTCCACGTCATTTTTCTAGAAAACTAACTTGGAAGGATACTTTTAATGTTGTTTTCTATAAAAAAAGACATCAAAAGTAATTTTTTATACTTTAAAATGGTTTCCACATCAGTTTTCTAGAAAAAACCAATTTGTAAAATTAATTTCAACATTAGTTTTTTATAAAAACCAATGTCAAAATTCAAAATTTTAATTCATTAAAAGGCTTTTGATGTTATTTTTTTATCAAATCTGATGTTGAATGCCTCTCTTGAATTAAATTTCGATGTCATTTTTTGATATAAATTGTCATCTAAAGATAATTTCTACATCAGTTTTTACTAAAAACTAATTTTAAAAGTCCCATAGTTTAGATTCAACAACATGTTATAGATAAGTCGATGTGAAATATTAAAAAAATAAAAATTAAATTAAATTAACTTGGCTAAAAAAATAGACCTATAAAAACAATAAAATACATTAACTTAAAGAAAATATAAAACATGTAAATCAAAAAAAATACCAACTAAAAGCATAAAATAATTTTGTAAATACTCATTTCTTAACATTAATTGAAAGATATATTCTTAAAACGTTTGAAAACTATAAAAACCAATATAATATACTAACTTTAAAAAAAATGGTCGTCTAATTACTCAGTTTTTAAACATTAATTAAAAGATACATTCCTGATAATTTAGAATTTAACCAACCATAAAAAATAGTTTTAAAACAAGAAAACTTTAAAAATAAATATAATATACCTAATTTTAGAAAACAATTATGGTCTAATTACTAATTTTTTAAATATTAAATAAAATTGATGTACCTTATAATTTAAATATAAACCATACTTTAAAAATAGTTTGCAAACAAACTTCAAATATGGGAAAGTTATTTATTTGTATATGAATCAACATCATTGAAAATATAGAATAATAATTACTGTTATAAGATTAAGAAAAAAAATATTTTTATATAAGACAAAAAATAATTAGTATAACTAACCTTATCAAATTTAATCATCATCCTGGTTCTGAATATCTCAAACATTAATCTCATAACATAAATACCACATTCCATCCTTTTTGATGATGAAACTATGGTTATGAGTCATTAATTTGAAATTAAAAAACAAAACACACACACATATATATTTAAGACAAATAATATATTTTCTAATATAAAATATATTTACCATTAATTTAACGTAGTTGATTTTATTTATATTTTTTTATAGAAAATTTATCTTTCTTAAAAAATTTCCATGATCTATTTTTCTATATATATATTATAAAAAGAAGTATAAACAATAATAAATAAAAATAATGAGCCTGAAAAAATAATAAAACTTATTTGTTTTAATAATTTTCTAAAAAAAATACGTACTCTTCCAAATACACTGAATTAAAGAGAATAACAACCCTATAAAATCAAATCAAATATACCAACTAAAAGTAGAAAAAAATTATAAATACTAATTTATTTAACTTTAATTAAAAGAGACTTACCTGAAACTTCTAAAACCATAAAAAAAACATAATATACCAACTTTAATAAAAAAACAGGTTTCTAATTACCCATTTTTTAAACACTAATTAAAATATACATACCTAAAAATTTAAAATTTAACCAAAATTAAACACAATATACCAACTAAAAGAATAAAAAATTGTATAAATACTCATTTATTTAAAATTAATTAATAAAGACACACCTAAAATATATAAACCCTATAAAAGAAAACAGAATATTCCAACTTTAAGAAAACAATGGTGGTTTATTTACTCCTTTTTTAGAATTTAATTAAAATAGAAAAAACTCATAATTTAAAATTTAACCAAAATTAAACAATACTTTTTGAAAAATAAACCTGTAAAAAACAAATATAATATATAATCTTAATTAGAAAAAAAACTGTCTAAATATTCATTTTTAAAACTTTAATTAAAAGTTACATACCTTATAATTTAAATTTAATTCATTCTTAACTAATAATTTGAAAACAAACTTCAAATGTGGGTATGGTATTCATTTTTATATGAGATGATGTAATTGAAAATATACAAGAATAGTGATTATTATAATATTAAAAAATAGAATATTTTTATATAAAACATAAAATAGTTAATATAAATAAACTTATCAAATTCAGTCAATATACTAATTGTGATTATCTCAAACATGAATCTTAAAACATAACAACCACATTACACTAATCATTTTTGATGATGATACTGTGGTTATAAAAAATTGACATTAAAATGAAAACCAACATATATATATATATAACAAACAAATATTGTCTAATATATAATAAATTCACCATTAATTTCATGTATTTGATTATATTTGGCCCCTTTATCAACAAGTAATCTTTGTTAAACTTTTTCCATGACCTATATTATCAAATATAAACTAAAAAATCATGTATAAAAAATAAAAACTAAAATTATAATTAAAAATAATAAAACTTACTTCTTTAACCATTTTCTAACACTGTTATGAACACCACCTAATGAAGAGAAAATCCAATATAATGTGCATTTATATGGGTGAATATTCATGACATCAAGCGACCACTAAAATATAAAAAGTTAACAATTAATTAAATTATATTGAATATTAGATCAAAATTTCCATAGTTTTCTTACCCATCAATGAATGGAAAAAACCATCACCCAATCTCTGCATTTTCTAATCTATCACCTATATATGTAACTCTAACATTATTATTCATATATTTCATAGTCATTAAATTATATTTTGGATGAATAACACCATAAACACTGGTGGTATCATTTTGAATGAAAATTGTGTATATATACCTAATTAAATAATTAATATATTAAGTCACTTCAAGACATATTTAAAAAAAATTGAAATATAAATTTACTTCTATTAAAAAAACTACAGTACAGACACACTGAATTCATGAAAAATAACTCCATCAATTGTATGTTTTTTGAAAATTCGAAATGGATAGTCCCTTACACATATATCAGATGTCATCTAAAACCCATAAATATTATCCAAAGAAGAAGAAACATAGGATAATATTTTTAACAAATCAGAAATCTCATAAGTACTCAAAGTTGTTGGTACCTGAACCTTTTGTTTCTTTTGTGCTAGTTATTTTAATTTTACAAACATCTATATAAATTAAATATAATAAAAAATTATAATAAATTTTCTATAAAATATTCATAATATTTAAAAAACAATTCATACGTTGTTTGTCAGATAATGAAGAATTTTAGCTAAAGAAAGTAAAAAATCACCCATGTGATATTTTACTTTGGAAACCTCCTCTATAAGAAATGGTAGTATACTATTTGGATCAATAATATTATATACCGATATAATTACCCAACCCAACGACATATTTTGGTGGTGTACAAAATCCCCCTAAATATATTATAATCTATACAGTATAATACATATATTGGGTTCCCCAACGTATAACTCAGAGTATAATATCTGGTCTGATTGAGGAGGTGGAGGATTTAAGTTGACATGATGTGTAGGGTTTACAGGTTGCATAGGTTGTCTTTCCTACACAGGCTATGATTGTATTGTCTCTTTTTCAAACATAGCATGTTCAACTGATTGAATTTGATCACCCATAAACTATTTTAAGTCTTTCATATCATCTTTTAAGGAATATTTCTCTGGATCCTTTTATTTCTTATTATGAAGACCAAAAAAATTCCAAATACCAACACCCACCACATATTCTCTTCTATGGCTAGGGTGTTCTGGATTTCCTAATGTAGTGGATAGGATGTCCATCCTACCCTTCGGGATAAAATTACTATGCATATATTTCTTCTAAAGGTGAACCTGAAATGAAAAATAAAAATGATATATTAGTGTTATGAATATAAATAATTCAATCATTAAAGATAAAGAGAAATTAATTTCTTACAATTATATCGGCTACTTCCTTAGATTTGTCTACAAGAAACTTTTCATTTTTTTCATCTTACTCTTCTTTGTTTTTCATGGTGAGTAGTGGGAGATGTAGGACCGAAATGGACCTTTTCAAAACCACTACTTTATTTATCTCTTAATGCATCAAATTTTTCTACAATCATTTTCTCCTCCAGTAAATGATACCCACCACATGATAAAGTATGATGGTATACATTTTTGTACATGGATATCTTAGTGATATCCCCTAGAGGCCTGTTACATAAAAGTAAACTAATAATTAATTGGGTAATATAAAATAAATTTTATAATATTTAATTATTATCATACCAAATATGATTTATAATGTCGACTAGCGATAAATTTAGTCCATGTATCTGCATCTAAATACCCATACTTGAGGCATGATTTTTCATTCTGTAATGGCCCAAAAACATAATTATTTGTCAATTTTTATTTAAAATCTCACCATTGAACCACCATTAAATATTGATGTATTCTCTTAATTTCTTTGGTTTCATGAAATTTTAATGCCATATTTAATTTAATACATTAAATTTTATACATATATAATATATAATATTCTATGAATGAGATAAAAATAAATAAATTGATATATTTTACCATTATGGATTCCCACAGTTGCTCCTTCTCTGTCTTGTTGGAGGACTTCCAATAAGCATATAAAATTTTAATCCTACAATAGCTCTATATGGTGATTTAACTCCTTAAAAGTGTTGTATTTGGGTTAGTTGGAATATTATTATCATTAAAATTAAAAAGTATTTTCTAGTATCCATGAGTAAGTGAATGTTTCTATAAACATGTAATCCCACATCTACTAACTTTAGAAATAATTTTCTCTAGAGAAGAAGAGTAAGACTGAGTTATAGGAGGCACACTATTAGTACTACAAATAATTTTTGGAAGTTAAACATTTAATTTCATTATAGTATTTTATTATTGAATATTTAATAATATGAAAAAAATGAATATACCTCAATAAATGTTCCTCTTCTTCTATACATGTCATTGAAATAAGGGAATATAATGATATTCTGTGTACCAACATATTATTATAAAAGTAAATATTTAAAAACAATTATTAAAATAAATATATAAGTAAAAAATTAGTGTCACACATGCATAATTTTTTAAAAAATTTAATGATGTCGTGATTTTTAGCCAGAAATATACAAGATAAACTATTAAATATAAATATTAATTATAAATTGAAAGAAATGATATAAATTTATAAATTTAAATATCAAAGTTACAAAAAATATATATAGGTAAATTTAACCAAAAAATTATGATTAAAGTTCGATTTATCATTAAAACAAATTTTATCCTTAACTGTTGTACATAAAATTTGTTACAAAAATCATATAAATAATAAATATATATATAATTAAACATCTAAATAAAAAAATAGAGCTTATAAACATGAAAATTTCATAAAAGAAATAAAATAAAAATATTTACCTAAAGAATTAGGAGAGTAATTTAGTGTTTTCTCATATCCCTTTAGCATGATCATTTCATACTTTAGAGACTATGTCTACATTTTATTCATTGTTACTGTCTCAAAATTACATAATATATGAAGAAACCTCAAATCAATCAATAAAATCATCATCATCATTATCATCTAAATGAATTATTTTCCCTTTAAAATTATTCAAATTAATCATTAAATGGATCAATGACATAGAATATTTTCTTAGGACGTGTCTTGTTGATAAATGGTTTCTCTTTGCCACTAAAACTTTTCAAATCAACCAGTGTAAACCCATAATCATTATAATTTGAACCATTATTACTATTGACCATGTTACACTTAAACATTGAAAGTAAAATATTAGTATAATAAATTTACCATATATCTTCAATAACTCCAAAATATGTCATTGATACAGAAATTGGGTTTTTATCCTTTTCACTCAAAAAATGCAGTGCTTTAATGACAACCATTAAATCACTATTTTGAATAGTAATCTTATCATCCTGATTTTTTGTGTAAAATGTATACCCATTAATATAAAAAACAAACCATGTGATCACATTAAGAGATATTCCCCCACCCAACCATTTCAATATTTCTAATGGAGATATATCCCCATTGAATTTCTCTTTAAACTATGAAATAAATGTATTTTTACGCTAAAAAATCAACCCATTTTTATTTATTTTCAAATATTGTACCTTTAATTTAGTAATATAATATTATATATATGGTTGAACCGCATATGTGTTGTTAAAAATGTATAAATCTTCCTACATCACTTCATCATATTGAATAAAATTTAGCTTTATTCCATGAATCCCTCTATCTTCACTATTAACTATCAAATGCCATGATATAGGGTGACCAATATGCTCTACTTCATAAAAATAATCAGTACAGAATGAAATCACCTATTATTAAACATATTTTTAAATAATAGAGGCCTCTTTTTTATAATTTTTTAACATATCCCTTAAAAAATTTCATATATATTTTAAAAGGATATATCCAACATAAATAAACAAGCCCACGTATTCTTTTCTCATGCACCCAATAAATCACCAGATAAACCATTATATCAAAAAAAGTAAGAGATACATTTATAGTTGAAAAAGTATAATTTTAGCTTTATTTTCCATCACATATAAAAAATTTAGATCAAAAAAATTCTATAAATGGATTTGAAAAAATAACATAACCTAATGATAGTATTTTTGATATGTGTTGGAAATATACCACGCAGTGTGACCAGTATTAGTTTTTGCATCAAAACATTTCAATCAAGAGATTTTAAACCAATTAATTTGTAATCCTTCAATGACACCAAATTCTTCACCTTTGAAGAATATCCATTGGGTAATTTAATACCATGTAATCATTAAAAAAATTCATCTTCACACTCTTTCTTAATGTGTGACCAGTAAGAGGTGAATATGTTTTGCTTCCTTTCACAGTGGGAGGTAAATCTAAATGTATTCCCATGGATATCAAGTCTAATATAGCATTTAATCCATCTTTTTATTTCCTTTTATGTCTAAAAAATTTCCCATCAAACTATAATATACGTTTTTCTCAACATGAATAACATCAATGTTATTTTTTATCTCTAAAAATCTCTAATAAGGTTGTTCGAATAAGATAGAATGTTTTTTCTAGATATTTTTTTCATTGTTAGAACTTCCTTTATCCCCAAATGTGAAATCAATATTTTCACATTGTCATAATATTATTCATTTTAAAATGGTTTTTTCAGAGGGGTATATTATATTCCTATAAACTATTAAATTATTTTTTCAATATATGATAACGATGATCAATTTGAAAGAAAACTTCTGATGCCTCATGTATATTTTCTTTCTTCCATTCTTCAATTGATAATATAACATCTCTTCTTCACAAATTGGAAATTATTTATGGCCCTTAAATATATATCCAGATAAGTTTCAATATATAGAAAATTAATTTATAGTGAACATTATCATATCATGAAAAAGAAAATAATATTTTTTGTATAAATCAAAAATTGTACCACTTATCTCCCACATAAGTTTCAAATCATCAATCAATGGTGAAAGATACACATTAATATAATTTCTTGACTATTTTGGTCAAGATATCATCAAGATAATTATAACATCTCTTTTATTCATGCATATATGTGGGGATAAGTTATAAACTACCAACAAAATCTATTTAGGATATGATGTGGTTTCATTACATCTGTGTAGAGTCTCATTCTGAGATTTCTAACTTCACTTCCAAAATCCAAAAATTGTATATCAAATTTGCTCCAATATTGTGAATTAGTAGGGTGAGGTATGTTACCATCAAACATGAGCTCATTTTTATTACATCTTAATCTTTTTTCATCATTTGAATTTAAAAATAGGCACCTAAAATGAGGATTTATTGGAAGGTACCAAATTTCTTTAGTAGGAGGTTTGTTGTTGGTACCTGAGAATGAATCAGATTTGAAATAATTATTAGAAGTTACCAAATTTATTTAGAAATAGGTTTGATGTTATTACTTGAGAATGAATTGGAGTTGAATTTTTTATCCATCTTATAGTGTTATGTCCCACACTAAAGAAATTTTGATAAATATTTGTATTCCTTCCTATAAAACACAAATTCATTGGGGAAAGAATCTATATTTTTATACACTAATACCTTTGGGAATAATATTTTATATGATATATAATTGGAATCTATAATCTCATTTCCTTCTTCAATTATCTCTTTTATAAGTTCAAAAAACATAAGGAAACCTTTATCACTCTACCAATTTCTTGCTTCCAAGTTAACTATTCTAAAAAATGTGATAAAACTATATATTTAGTGCGACATAAAAATAATGGTTTCTCAAAATATCTATACAATAATTAACAATTTATTTATTTATTGATTATTTAAATTCCTACATCTTGAATTAATTCTTCAATATGATGTTCTGTCTCATTATGAATATTTTTATCAACATTGGTTTCCATTATTTCACCATACTAGATCCAATGTATATAATTATGGATAAAACCACAACAAAGGATATGATCCCTAATTTCTCTAAAATTTAACTGTATCATATTAAAACACTTCATGCATTAACAAAAAATAAAATCTTTATTTTTTTTAAGATTTCTTTATGAAAACTATATGAAATCATTAACTCGTTTTTTATATTACTTTTTGTTTCCTTATAAGTTTATCCAATTATAAACCATTAATTACCTAATATCACAATATAGATGTTGAATATATTAAAACATATAATCAAGTAAAATTATATATAAATAGATTAATTTTTAAAATAATACAATATAATCAAATCAATCAATTATTGATAGCTATTTGATCATAATAAAAAATTATACATAATTATCAAAACATATCATTGAAAAATGTAAAAACAAGTGATTAATCATATATCAAAACAAATAAATTAAATATATATAAATTTTTAACAAATAATTTATCCTTCAAACAATTTAAAAATTAAAATAAAATAAAAATAAAAAAATCAGCAAAACTCATTATTTGGACAAAAACAATTTATAAATAAAAAAATAAATTGAAGAAAGAAATGATTTCAATTAGAAACAGATTATAGTGATAAAAATTTATAAATACAAACAATTATAAATACAAACAGTTTCGTAAAAAACATATTACAATGAAAAAAAAATTAATAATAATAATAAATTTATATCATTAAACAAATTTTAACAAAAATAATTAGAATCGATTATAAAATGCATCCAAAAAAATAAATGAATGAAGAAAATTTATAAAAAATAAAAAATTATTTTACCATCAAAAATAAAAAATCACTTATAAAATATGGACATCTATAATACAAAATATATCCTTAATTTTGAAAAAATCTCTCGAAATCATTGGAAACAGGGTGGACTCTGTAATATTTAGCAAAAATTATTGAAAAAACAAAGTATAACAATAAAGATACAAAAACCTTCACATGCGGTTTTAGGTCATCCAAAATAGGATTTCCTTGAAGAAAATAATATTGATGATCATAAAAAAAGAATGCAGGGTGGAATATCGAGGAGAAATAATGTGAAAATTGATGAAAATTGACTAAAAAGGAAATATCTATCACTATCAAGAGTTTTTCACTACTTAAAAATAGGCCTTTAATAGTTCTAGAAATGGCCTCTATAAATGTTAAAAAAAACACTAACAACGTGAGCGATGTTAAAGGCCCGTGAATTTTATCAGCATTGAAAAAGTGTTGATAAAGGGGTCATTTATTAGCTCTTTAATTTAGCGCCGCTAAAGGAACACTTTATCAGTGATTATTAAAACACTGATAAAGGACTTTTATCATCGCTTTTACAATTTCTGATAAATGTGTTTTTTATCAGAGCTTTTAAAAGCGCTGATAAAGGTACACATTATAGTCTGTTGTTATAGAACACTACAGCACCAGAAACACACCAGAAACACATCAAATATCAACAAAAGAAATTCCCAATACATAATTTAAATGAATTGAAATTTACATCACAAATACCATAAACACACTATATTATAGACATTTCAAACATTGGTTTATACAATTACATAAATAAAAATTATTACATATATTCAAAAACAATCCTAACTATTAATGTTACCATAATTTCCATTGACTTTATTTGTTAAAATGATAACATTTCATGAGTAGTTTTGAAGAAACCACCTCAACTCGAAAAAAAAGAATCCACTTGTATAAGAAAACAATTATTATGAGTAATTTTAAAAAGAAATAAATTAAAAATAAATACGAAATAATACATTAATTCTATGTATAATTATTTTATTGTGAAAATATCAATATTACCTATGTGATTGAGTTGTGGGGGGAACTTGAAATAAAGTGATAAATGTCAATACTGTAGTAGTGAATGGTTTTGTGAGAGAAGAAGTATGTGGAAGTTTTGGTGCAGAAAGGGATGAAAGATGGAAAGAGCACCAAATCAAAAACAAAATAATCCACCTGTATAAAAACAATTATTATTTTAATAATACTAAAAATAAATAAATTAAACATATATATGAAATAATACATTAATTCTATGGTTAATGATTTTACTATGAAAACATCAAGATTGCCTCTGTGATTGAGTAGAGACAAAGTCATTTCTCTTCCTACAAAGGAAGTGGAGGTGAATTGAAAGAATGTGATAAATGCACCACTATAGGGGTGATAAGGTTTTAAGGGAGAAGGAGCATGAAAGTTGGACAAAGCACCCGAAATAAAAAAAAATCCAACTGTATAAGAAAACAATAATTATATAAGTAACACTAAAATAAAATAAATTAAACATAAATACGATATAATAAATTAATCCTATAAATAATGATTTTACTATGAAAACATCAATATGACCTCTATAATTGAGCAGAGGTAGCATAGTTGTTGCTCCTACAAAGGTAGATGAGGTAGCTTAAAAGAAAGTGATAAATTCACACCTAGAGGGGTGAAAAGGTTTTCAAGGAGAAGGAGCATGAAAGTCGGACAGAGCACCCCAACACGGAAAAGAGAATCCCCCTATTTAAGATAAAAATTATTATGTGAATAGTACTAAAAAGAAATAAATTAGACATACACAAGAAATATAAAATATATATAAACCTGATATTAAAACATAACGTGAACTAAAGGAACCATAATGATTCAAATAGTCAATGCCTGATGTGATAAAGCCTTGTATACTTAACAGGGTATGGCCCCTTTGAATCTTCTCTATATGAATACTAAGGTCCATAGTGAATTCTAAGAGGAACTAGTTCCTATGATATATATAACCAATAGAGGAACATACATCACTCCACTAACTTTCTTACTAAAAAACAGCATCTGAATCTTCATGCCTACTAATGTGTCCATGAAATGTATTAACATATATATAATCATTAGGGAACCACTATTGTGGCTCAAATCAGTAGTCAATAAATGATAATATACTTGAAAATTTCCACATATTTATATACATATATGAAAAATTATTTAGTAAGAAGATATAAAACATAACAGTAAAATAATAATGAATAAATCCAAGTTTCAGTGTCAGATATAAACAACAGATCATACACCGATATTCAATACAATCAACAGACCACAAATAGGTCCTTAAACAACGGATCACAAATAAATCGTAAACAACAGATCATAAACAAATTGTAGAATAAGAAATCAAAAACAAAACAAAAAATACACAATGAAAATCAGAAGGCCTACCATGCTAGGTTGGAGAAAATCTGAGACGCTCTTCAAATGTCATATGATATGTTCTTAGGTAGTCAAGTGGTGTGATTCGACCTTCAATTCACTAAGGAGGAGTATCGGCAGCGGGTGGCTTCCACGGAAAGCTTCTTTATCGCGAAGGGTTCACAAATGGTTTGGGTTTTGAAAATTGATCAGGACAACTTTATTAAAACTTAACAATAAGCTCTGATAAATTTTCATTTTATCAGTGCTTTGTTTAGAATTGATTAATCATCATCTTTATCTATGTGAAAAAGGCACTGAAAGATATTCTCTTATCAATGCTTATTACAAAAGCACTGTTAAAAGATTTATAATTATAATTATAAATAAAAAAATTGTAAATATTTATAAATACTTAATAAATGTATATAATGATATAAATATAGTAAATATATTTATAATAATTTTATAATTATTTATTTATAATTATATAAATATTTTTAAATAAATATTAATTATATCATTTTATATATTTATATATTTATACATATATATATTCAATAAATATATATAAATATAAATATAGTAAATATATTCATTATTTAAGTACATTTATTATAATAATTATTTAAATATACATAATTATTTATTTATAATTATATAAATAATTTTAAAAGAATATTTATTGATTTATAATTATAAATATATAATTGTATAAATATAGTGAATGTACATTTATAAGTATATTTATTTATAAATATATTTATTTATAAATACTTTTTTACAAATATATTTTTAACATTATTAATGAATATCTAATTTTGAGTGCATGCATATTTGTACAAAATGAGTGAAAATGAATAAATTAAAAAGATACACTTTATCAATATTGGAAAAATGGATAAGTTATGTGTGTGTGAATATTATATATAAAAATTAATCAATTACTTAAATATGAAATCAATATAACACACATTTGATCTATATTAAATTGAAAAATCAAATGACATTCAATTATATGTCGAGTACTATGCAGTTAGTCAATATTTTTAATTTCTATTAATTTTTAATTATATACCATTATTTAATAAATATATAACAATTTAATCTAAAGTACGTAAATATTTTTAATACATAAATCATTTTAATATACATTAATATATATCTATATATTTAATATATACGATTTAATAAAATTAATTATCATAATTATATAATTAATAAAATGTTTAATATTTAATAATGTATAATCAACCAATTAATTTTTATCAATAATTATTTTATTAAAAAAATTTGTATTATTCTTTAAAAAAACACATTTTTATTTTCTAATTTTTTAATTATTTCATTTTGTCAACGCTAAAAAAGTTTTGATGAAAGAAATATTTATCAATGCTAAAAATAAAGCGCTAATAAAGGGTACCCTTTATGAGTGCTAAAAATAAAGCGCTGATAAAGGATGCACTTTATCATCACTAAAAATATATCACTGATAAAAGGTTAAATTTGTCAGTGCTTTCTTTAGCGCTAATAAATATGCTATTTATTTGAATTTTCTTTTAGCATTGATAAATAACAGTGTTGTTAAATACATGTTTTGCAGTAGTGTTGGGTTTTATATAATTTATATAGAGGAGGATGGTTTAATGAAAAATAAAATGAGGGTTTCATGTTCTGGTATCATTTTAAAGAATTTTAACATTGGTATTTTTTTTGAAAAAATGATATCGAAAGATTTTTTAAAAAACCAATGTGGAATTTTCTTTTATTTCATTTTAACATCGGTTTTTATGAAACCAACATTGAAATTATACCCTCATCACTTTTCATATTGGTGTCTTGGAAACCAATGTTAAAAACATGATGTGGATGCCCTTATTTATACTGGTGATGACATGTTCATATAGTGGACCAAAGTAAGAACATGTTGTGAGGAAAGACCATTCCACTTGTCTGGACCATATAGTAGCATAGAAGGATCCAAGGGAAAATGTGAGAAAAATAGTATGATATTTGAACTTAGTGTCAAGAGTTTTTTGAGATTAACATCTAAAAGTAATTCTTAAGGAGGATATGTCATTTGAGGGGGAGAATTATAACATCTTCAGTTTTTAAATGTTTTAAAACCCCATTTTGGATATAATTTATAAGTCCTTTAAATGGAAATCTAATAATTTTTAAACTTTTTTACGCTTACGTGTGTCATAGGGCCTACATAAAGGTAAAAAATTTCTAATTATATGTTGGATAGTTTTTTAAGAGTTCTGTAAGAGTAAATCCTTGATTTAAAAGATGTTTAAAGGTAACTCCCTTCTTCCATGAGTTTCATAAAGGTAGATCCCTATTATTCTATGATGTATAAGAGTAAGCCCGTATTTTCAAAGGATGGATAAGGGTAGTCTAGCCTATTTTTAAGGGTAACTATGATCTTCATAATGGTCAACCGAGAAACCCTTTGATCATGTAAGGGTGGTTACTTGGTTTCAAAGGCTACATAAGGGTAAGCATGAATTTATATTCTATGAATAAGGATAGGAGACCTTTATAATGGTAAAAAAGTTACACTTATATAATACCCTAATTTTGAGAAAAAAATATTTTTGAAAACCATGTTTTTGATTCTTCTTCCCCAACATTCTCATAAAATACATTTTGAATATTTTAATAGACTAAAGTTATGAGATTTAATTATTTCAACTTAGTTAAAGGATATAACTCATATTTTGGAAGTTTTTAAATTCTCCATATTCAAGATTCATGTAAAAGAAAAATTAAATAGGTAATTTAATTTTTGTTCTATGATGATATAGACTAATAGACATATTTTCTTCTAGAAAATATCTACAACTTTATTATCCTTGATTTTTATTCCTTCTCGGGTCCAGTTAGTCTAGAAACCCTTAAACCAATATTTTTAAGTCTCTTTGAGTAATCTAGAGTTTTTCTTCTGGATTTATAGGAGTGGAAAAATGCTCTCGATCTCCTCTGTTCTTAAGATTAGCGCTTTTAAAAGGATATTTTCTAAGTATCCTAATTTTGGTGAAATTTTAAAAAAATATATTTTTTAATCCTTCTAGAAAATTGATAGAGATTTATTATATAATAATAACCCAAAATTATCAAATAATGATAAAATTAATTATCATGCTTATGTTGGATTATTACAGAGAGATAAAATATTATTGCATGTGAAATTATAATTATTCTTTAAGAAGGAAAATGTTAAGAACATGTTAAGGCTTAAATCGATAATTTGGAAATTATCCAGGTGAGAGAAACATTAATTGCTTGTGCTATTTCTATTTTTTAAATAAAATAATTTGAATTTGTTTTAATAGTTCTTGGAGAGTTGTTTAAACCATCTAAAAACTTCAACGTTATTTGGGTAATGACTCTATGATGAACCTAGGTGTTCTTCATCAACAACCTTGAGGTAGGAAGTTGTTAACTTTAGTGCATGTTTGTATGGGTTCTTAGCATGATTGTTGGTGTGTGTGTGTGTAGCCCTGTGAAACCTATGTCGATTCTTGGTCACATTATTTTTGACCTTTTATTTTATTGGTTTCATATAGATTATGATGTTTGTGATTACTTCTTGATTTGACATGATTTTTGATCTATCATTTATATCATGCATTGTATGTATTTGTTGTTCTTATGTCCTCTATAATTGAGTGTGTAGGTCCAACCTATTTGGATTATCCCCATAGGGGGATGCTTCAGATATTTTTCGGCATATACTTAGGCCATCACAATTTTTGGGATGTATCATACAATTTTAGGGGATATATTCTTGAGGGGGATTTGTTAGGAAGACGGTTTATTTTTATTCTGTCATGGTACCAAAGCAGGTAAAACTAGTCTTTGAGGACCCATCATGTGTTTTGTACTTGTGTGACAAATTTTTAATTATATCTATACCTTGTTCACTTTCATGGTATGAACTAGTATATCATATGAACTGATGTTAAGGGACATTGGTGGTTTACTATTGAGTCTTATACTCACACCCAACTCGGTCATTTTGGTGTGCTTGAAGATTTAATGACTAGGGATCTAATGAATTAAAAAGGACCTGTGTCGGAGGGTTGAGTAGGTTCATAGAAGGATATAGATGATTCAGGATGGATCTTAGGCTTGATGTATACCACACTTATTTACTGGCTTACCAGTACATTAGATACATTTTTGTTTCAAGTATTTGGCATGCCATATTGATACTACATGGGATGGGTTTTAATTGTATTTTCTGCTAATATGATTGTTATTTAGTTACATATTATTTTATGATTTATTTATTATCATTTAATTTTTTATACTCAGATGTTCACCTGGTACTGAGGGCATAGTCTCCACATGTTTCTCTTCAGCCCCTCGATTTGAGTCGGCAACCTCTTATATACAAGGAGGCTTTAATGAGGTTGTTTGGAACTCCTAGATTATACCAAGTGGTTCAGGTTGGGGTGCTACACATAAATCCTAGATCCTCACTATTACAAAATCATTCTTATATGGTGACACCCTTTTATCAAATCTAATTAAAATCATTGATAAAGAGAATTGTTATCAGTGTTATTTTAGGGATGATAAACACAAACTTTTATCGATGTTTTTTGATTAGCAATGATAATGGGTTTCCTTTATCACTAATTTTTTATTATCATTGATAAATGGATATATTTATCAATGATTTTTTTATTTCTTATTACACCATTTATCATCACTTTTTTATCACTGATATTGACCTCCATTTATCAGCGATTTTATTTTAGTGCCAGTAAAGACTGCCCTTTATTAGTGTTTTTAGCACTAATAAAAGACTCCCTTTATACAAACTTTTCTAGAACGGATAAAAGTGACCTTCATAGACAATTATATTTTATTAAAAATCATTTTTAATATAAAAATATATTCATGTTTATATATATATATAAATTATTGTACTAAATATGATTTATATAATGCTGAATATTTATTTACATTTAATTTATAATATATTTACTTAAAAGTCGTTTATAAAATAATTAAAAATTAATATAAATTAATAATTTTCTAATTAGTATCAATTAATATACATTAAACATTAATTTCATGATAGAAAAAAATAATAAATTAATTCAGCTCTGGTGAAAATCTAAAAAATGGCATGAACATCAAACAACCATAAATTTTGATCTGGTTGTCCATTTGGGATCTAAAAGATATCAAATCAAAGACTATGAAAATATCTATTCCACTTAGGCCTAGGGAAACTGTGTTCATTATTTTTTCAGTTAAAAAAAGGATTGAATGGCCTCCGAAAGTGAGTTTTAGTTGGGGTTACTATTGTAACACAGGCTTTTAACGATCACTAAAAGAAATCGTTAAAGGCCTTTAGCTATCACCAAGTGACCACTTTTTATGGTCACAATTGATCTATCTCTAAATATCAATAGTGACTACTTTTGAACCTTCTATATTATCTATAATAAATGGAAATAGCTATGCTTATATTCTAACAAATTACTTTTCTAGATACACCTAGGTATTTATTCTAGATCACAAAAGTGAATCTTATTCTTATTTTTTCATATATAAAAAATCTATAGAAAACCATAGGGAACATATAATTAAAACCTTAGAAAGTGATCATAGTCATGAGTTTGAAAATTATGATTTTGAATCTTTATGCTCCTAGAATGGCTACAATCCAATCTTTTCTAACCCTAGGACTCGACAAAAGAATTTTTTTGTAAAAAGAAGAAACAATACTCTTTAAGAAATTTTACAAACCATACTTAATGAGTATTATTTACCTATTTACATTTGGGTATAGGATATGAATACATCTTATTATATTATTTATATAGTTCTTATTAGACCACTTTTAAGGAAAATGACTTATGAGTCCTGGAATGGTAGAAACCCAAAGGTTAATTATTTTAGAGTTATTGGCTGCAAGGTCATAATTCTTTAAAAAAGGATAATTTTGATACATTTACATCCAAAAGTGATGAAGGATTTTTACTTGGATATTCGACATCCAGAATCAAAAATGGTATTTAATAAATGGACCTAAATTATAGAATAATTTATACTTATAAATTTTGATGAAATAGATCCATATTAACATAAGAACTATTTAGAAAACCTTGAGGATGATATTTTTAATATTAAAATCAATGGTAGACCTAGTGATAATTTTTTCAAACCTACTGTAGAAAAATCACCCAATTCTAAGAAACTATTTGATCTCTAACATTTTGATAAAAATTAAGTGTAAAATACTTCACTTATTAAAACCACTATTACTCATATAGATGATCCCTTAGATTTTGTTATAGGATTCCTAGATAAAGGAACTCAGACTAGAGATTCTCTTAAAAATTTGGTCAACCATTAAACCATATTGTCATAACATGAACCTAAAAAAATCACTAAAGTAATAAATGATAAATTTTGGGTAATGAAAAATTAATAAGAACTAAATAATTTTCAGATAAATATAGTCGGAGAAATAATGGTAATTTCTAAAGACTTCCTAACCATTGGAACGAAATGGGTGTTTAGAAACAAGGTAGATGAGTCAGGCACTGTAATTGAAAATCAAGAAAAACTACTTTCATATAGATACATTCAAGAAGAAGGAAATAACTATGAGGAATCCTTTTCACCAGAATCTATAATTCAATCCATTAGAATGTTCCTTACCTATAAAGAAAATTTGGATTTAAAATTATTTCAAATGGATGTTAAGAGTGCATTCCTAAATGGTTATATAATTAAGGATCTACTTGCAAAACAATAACCAAGATTTTAAAACTCTTATTTTATAAATAATGTATTTAAACTCAAAAAATCTTTATATGGTTTAAAACAAGCTCTTAGAGCTTGTTATGACTGGATAAACTAATTTTTTTTTCTAAAGGTTTTTCTAAAGGAATATTTGACACTAATTTATTTATTAAGAGAATTTTAAAATATTTTTTAGTCGTCAAAATCTATGTTGATGATATTATTTTTTTGATCATCCAAAAATTCTTTATGTATGAAATTTTAAAAATTAATGTAAAATTAATTTTTAAGGAGTTCAATTCACGAGTTAAAATTATTTATTTTTTTTCAAACATATCAAAATAATGGAAGAATCAATTCAAATAAAATAAATTACACTAAATATATTTTAAAACATTTTGGTATGGATAGTACTATGGGTAGTGATACTCCCATGAGTACAAGGTGTAAACTGGGTCTTCATAAATCTAGGAAACCAGTTAATCAAACCCCTTATAGAGGTGTGATTAGTAGTTTATAATACAGAACTATAATCTATGTTGATATTATGTTTAGTGTGTGCATGTGTGTATTCTTTTAGTCAAACCCAAAATAATCAGATTTGAATGATGTCAAAATAATTTTTAATTAATTCAAAAAGAAAACCAAATTAAAAATATTATATTATAGAGGAAAATAATTTGATTTATTTAGTTACTTATATGAATATTTTTTTGGTTGTAAGTTTGATAGAAAAATTAATTCTGGAAAAAGTCACTTTTTTAGAAAGACTCTTGTTTCATGGTGTAGTGAAATGCATAACCCTATTGTATTATCCACATCAAAATATGAGTGCATAGATACATGAATTTTTTGTTTATAGATTATATGGATGAGAAAATCATTACTAGACTATGGATATCAATTTTGATATGTTGTTATAAATTTTGATAATTCAAGTTCCATAAATATATCTAAGAATCTTGTTTCTCATTCCAAGAAAAAACACATTGATATAAGACAATTGTTTTTAAGAGATTATTTTAAAAAAGGAATTATTTCTCTTGAATTCATTAGTACAGAACATCATCTTGTTGATATATTTACCAAGCCTTTGAACCCTGAGATGATAAATTATATCAGATATGAAATATTAATGATAACCCATGTCTAAATCTTTCAATTTGTGTTTAATATTTTTTTTTATTTTAATTTTTTCTATTAATGCTTAATTTTTTTGATTAATGTTAAAGTAACCATGAAGTACAGTTCACATGGTCAGTTAAGTGACTGTGAGTTTTTTTCATACAGTCAGTAGATTAACTATAAATAGCTTGTCACACAATCATTATACCTATCATGAACATTTACTCACATGGTCACTATACCAATCATGATACTTAACTCACACATTCACTTCATTGCCAATCAAAAACACATTACCCATACAGTTAGTATACATACCATGAATCCATGGTTAGTACACCTACCATGTCTATCATATAACTAATAATTTTTTGTAAGTAATTTTGGAGGGATTTTCTTTAAATTTATTATTATTTTACTCCCTAAGTGATTGAATTTAAAATTAGAATCCAAATTTATGCCTCTATTTTACCTAAAATATATTCCTTATTTTGAATCCCACCTAGCTTGAATCTTGCTCTCGAACCTGAACCATCTGAGTTTGAACCAAAGTGAAATAATTCTAAGAGTAAAGTGTGATCTAGATGTTTCACCTTCTATATAAGTGTCTCCTATGAAGAAATAGAGAAAATATAAATGAATTTTAAGAACTGTAATGAAGTCATGCAACCCACATTTAGTTGATCATCCAATTTTTGCAAAGAAAGAGATGTATTCTCAATGGTTGTAATCAAGATGATTACTAGTTTGGAAATAAATTCAGATTCAAGGATGGGATGACTAGTTTAAATAGAACAATAATCCATTTTACACAAATCATGTTAAGAAGTTTTATGTGTATTTATATTTTATCCCTAGAGAGAAAGGATACATCATTATAAAAATGATAAATGGGGGATAATTTGAGTTTTCTTCAAAAAAAAATTAACAAAAAGATTAGGTGTACCACACAAGGGTGGTCATGAGGGATAATAATGTTCTTACCCTATAAATCAAGCTCACTTATAATTTCAATGTGATCTAGCGGAGCTGAATGGGAATAGAACACCTATAAGACCAACTTCTGTAGAGATTAGTAGTGAATATAGGTTGTTAGCTAAGTTTATACAACATCTTATTTTTATGAGAGAAGAATATTTCAGTATTTGAAGGTACCATGTTATTTTATTTTTATCTCAAAAAAATGGGATCCAGGTCCACTTGGAAAGGTATGTGATGAGGCACAAGAATGAGTTGTGTAATCCCACATCTAAATTCAATTCACTACCTTATCCAATGTTTATTTCATCCATGTTGGAGTATAAGGGTTATAAACCAAAGGGGTAAGAAAGATTAACTTCTTCAGATGGATTATGTATACCTCAAATGACATATAGGCACACACTACTACCAAACTAGGTTTATCCAGTGCTAGGGTATTAAAATCACTAGAGAAAAGTGTTGTTAAAAACCCCCTTTATCAACACTAGAAAAGGCACAATTAAAAGGGGTATTTGATAGCACTTTTTTGTCACCATTATGGGGGGTCTTTAATGAAACTAAAAGAAATTGATGCTAAAGGTTTCCCTTTATCAATGCTTGTAAAACAGTGCTGATAAATGGGTGCCTCTATTAGCTCTTGTAAAAAAATGCTTATGAAGGGGGTTATTTATCAGTGATTTTTTAGAAGTGTTGATAAATCCCCCCCCCCATTAGTGATTTCTTTACTATCACTTATAAAGGGAATATTTCAAAAAAAATTGCATTAAAAATAATATAAAAATATAAAAATATATTTTTATAGATATAAATATAATATATATTTTTTAAATATGTTTTAGATAAGTCTAAATAGGAATTTACACAATATATATATGATATTTAGTGAAAATGGATTATAAATAAATTTAAAAAATATTTTTAATTAATAATTTGATAATTACTCTCGACTGATACTCATTTAATAATAATTTAAAGATAAAAAAATCAAAAAATTAATAAAAGATCTAAAATAAGTTGAAAACATAATTCAAACATTAAACATACAAAACATTTGATTCGGGTGTCTGTTTGGGCTCTACCACATATAGAATGGAATCCTGTGATGAGCTCTATGCCCTTTGTGATAGAGGTAATCCTCATTTCCATTTTTTGTGGCCAAAAAAGGCCTATAAGGCCTCCCAAACTAAGTTTTTAGTCGGGGTACCCCAATTTTTTAACATTTGATGGACTTTAAGCCTCATTTAAGGGGGTATTTTTTGAATTTATTAGTTGTTAATGAATGCATTACTAGGTCTTACATTCATATTAATATTATGGATTTTTTGTTTTGTTGTTTTCACAATGTACTTTATTTATAATTAAATATATAACAATATATACATATTTCTTTATATAATCACAAATAAAATTTTAATTTTATAAATATATAATTAAACATATTTTCCTATAAAATATATGTCTCAATATATAAATATATGGATAAAAATTTAACTAAATATTTATAAATATATAGATATATCATAAATTTTAAAATAAAACGTTATAGGGGAGTGGAAAAGGTGCTAGTATATAGGCTGGAGGTCTCGGGTTCAAAACTCGCTAGAGGAAGTGGATGTGTGGGGGGTTGGGATCATCTAAAGCACTGTTAAAGGGGTGGTGGAAGTAAAAATAAGGGGGGGGGGGGTCACTGATAAATGGGGTGGGTGTGGAAAAAATTACACCCTTTATTATCGGGGCCTTTATTAGGTCTTTTTTTAGTGCTGTTAAAGGCCCCCTTTAACAGTGCTAAAAAAGTGCTGATAAAGGTGGCCTTTAACAGTGCTAAAAAGTGTTGATAAAGGCCCCTTTATCAGTTCTAAAAAATGATTGATAAAGTTCCCTTTATCAATGGTTTTTTTATCACAGTTAAAGGGGCCCTTTTTTAATTCTTTTTATGAGCACTAATAAATATAACCCTTTAACATTGTTTTCATTATCAATGCTTCTATAGTGCTGATAAAGCCCTTTAACTATCATTGTTGAACGCCCAATTTGCAGTAGTGACATGAAAGTTTATTAGAATCCATAGAAAATAGATTGTGTGGATGATCCATAGAGGGTGTATGAGAAATTTTACACTATGAAATATCATATTAGACCAAGGGATCTAGTGAATCTATGTCTTGAACCGAATGAATTTGTTGAGTATTCTAATGATAAAAAGGTTGTTTTTGTGTAATAATTAGAAGAATAGTATTTTTATGTATAAGAATATGATATGGTTGATTTAAATGGATAATATTGGGAGGATCATCCAGATGACAGGGTAGTCTCTCCTGTTATATCATTTGGACCACCTAACTCACCTATGCCATACCATCTAAAAGGGAATATATCCTTGATGAGGACCCATTTGACACTGAGGTTTTTTTAGTGGATACATAGATAAACCTAAATGGTATTATTATGATTAATATAAAGAAGGTGAAGGAAGTTCTACATTATATTCACCTTTGAGTATTTTGATAGGAATCACTCCTAGACCTGCTATACCATATGCACATTCTAGGGTAGATAAGTCCCTAGGTTTTGTAGTGTTAGGTATGAAATATTTAGACTCTCAAGATAATTACATTGGGGACATTACACCTGATAATGGTGGACCTGACATCCCTTATACTCAAAGGGTACTATAGGGTTATTTGATTATTGAGATAGATGATCAAAGTAGTCTTGAGTTCTCTCCTAAAATATATTCTTTAGATCAAGTCTTGGAAGGATTATTTAGACTTAATACTTAAAATAATGTTTAGAAACCCAAGGATCCAAATTAAATAGATCCTATTGAATCTCTTTAAATTGATCCTCTTAAAGTTGATGAATAATTTTATACTACTGGTTTAGTATATGAGATAAAGATATATGGAGATTGCATATTATGGTTGGTAGTTAGCTTATTCTCCATCTCCTCCTATACCAATTTATACTTATTTTTCTCCTTGCACATCCTATGTTACCAAATTTGATTTGGAATATTTAAAATTAGATATTATTGGAGTGATGAAAAATCTTTTTATTAATTTTTAAATTTGTATGGATATAATTAGGGATGACGATATATCTCATTCAGTATCTTTTATTATTTCTCATCTTCAACCTAGATTTCATCTTAAGATGGACCTAGTGAGTAATGACATAAAGGATTTGAATGATCGGAGGGGATCTTCCGAGGAATACCTTTATGATGTGATGGTGTATCTAGACCAAAGGTATTTGAATTTGGTGTTTCATGCTTCAACTTCTACTACTGTGCCTCTTTCTCCTTTGGTCTAATCATCAGTTGATGAAGGAAGAATCAAATAAGTAATAAGAGATGATTTGAAGGTTGTTCTTAATGAGTTTTAGAAAAAAAGTGAGTTAGTGTTTAAATTATTTAAACCACGCACTGCTAAGACTCTATAATTGGTGATAAAGTATGCAACTCAATATGGTAGAGATAGGGAAACAATCAATAAGACCATTGATTTTTACCTAAGAATTATCTTTAACGAATTAAATTTGAAGGGTATGTTCTGAAATCTCATTTCGAATATCAAGAATCCACCTTCAACACAAGATTTTAAATCTTAAGTTGGAAAGCTCAAAGTTATTAATCTAGTGTTGGAAGATTTTGTAAAGAATAAAGAGAATTATCTTCAAACTATGGAATATGAAACTTGGGTTGTGAGAGAATTTACTAGGCTGATGAAACCCTAATTGAATACTTCAAACACAGTTATCCTTTCCAGTTCTTCTTTACCTATTACCTCCACTAATCCTTCAACCAAAACCTCAACCATTAGCCCTTTTGAATTTTGTCCTAGATAAGGAGTCCAATATCTTATAACTATTTCTTGGTGTGTGGTAATGCAAGACCATAGTACAACTTATGTACCACCACCTACCAAATTAATCAAACCTATATTTCCCTATACCTCTAAGGTAAAGGATCCCATCCATCTTGATGCGATCAGGGATACCTCAGATTTAAATTGGGTTTCTAATTAGAATTCCTAATAAGGACATTTTTTACAAACTTTTTACTATATTTTTATATCAATAAAATACTCTTATTCATATATCTTTTTTTCATATTCTTAATTATTTCTTTTTCATTATTATCATTTCCCTTAACTTCACCTGTTTATATTCACAAAAGGAGGAGAAAGGGAAAATATAAATGAAGAAAACATACTGAAAAACATAAAATCAATCATTGTTTTGAATTAAATATCTACATACTCTTATTTATATTCAATTCATTCCATATATCTATTATTTACTTCATTTCACATCTATTTCATGACTTGTGATCATCAAAAATGTGGTGATTGATAGCTTAGACTGACACCTACTTATTTTAATAATCCAAATTCAGCTTTATAATGTTTCAAATTAACATCATATTTTATGTTAGCCAACTATTTTTTATCTAATTCTATCTAGGTATTGTAATAAATGAGAATTGAAGTTCAATTGACCACATAATGAAATCTATTTATTACACAAATAAAATTACCCACCGCATGAAGAAACCTAGTTAATGTAAAAAGGTAAGAAAAATTTCTCTAAGTGTTATATTGACCGCATGTTTTATTTTAGTGACCACACTAAATGATATACCTACCACAAAAACAAGTCAAGTGACTATGAGAAGAAATGTATCTACCATAAGATGAGTACCTACCATATAAAGGAGTGTATTTTTCATGCTTAGTTGTCTGCCTAGTTACCATGTCTAGTTGTTGTGTCTATCAACTGTACCTAGTAACCACGAGACAAAGTAACGATACCTAAGTGAAGACAATATACCATGATTAAATTATATAGTATAGTATTTTTTGAATCCCCAATGGTTATTTTTTAATGAATTGATTTAAGGGTAAGTGAAATTAAGGCTATAATGAATGTTCTCCTAATGGATACTTTGAGATGGAGTTATATTTAAGAAGAATAACCACTAGTGGAAAAGAGATGAAACATATAGAGAATAATAGAAGAATTTACATATTCACCTATGACACATAAATAAGGGGTTCAGAACACTCTATGATGCTCTATTTTATTGAATCTTCTATATAACCTCAGTTGAGCACTTTCAAAGAAAAATTCAAGGACTCCTGAACAACCGAAGCTAATCAAACTGAACTATATCGAATATTCACTATATATATTATATTTTATTTCTATAATATTAAATTTAATGATATGTATTTTAAATCTATTTATTTGTAAATATAGACTATTGTACTGAACTTGAGAGTTCTAGAAACTCTCTTTAAATTCCTTTCATTCGTACTCCCATGTAAAACTGTGGAAGAGGTTTTGTTTCACCTGGACTCCTATAATACCATGAGGAATTATGGAAGATAATTTTTTATAGCCTGGAATATATTATTAAGGTTGTTTTTAAAACTCTATCCAGTTTTTGGATTAGTTTATTTTATAATAAACTACATTATAGTATGTGATTACCTAGTGAATGGGATTAGGTCACAAGTTGATATTGAACCCCTTTTTTATATCCACTTTGATTTTATTTATTTAATTTTAACCTATAAAAAATATTTATATCCTTTTTAAAAACTATAATAACAAAACTTTACTTTGATAGTGGACTTTAATATGTGTTTTATATATAGTGTATGATATAAGTAAATTATTTTCAAAAAGATAAAGTGTATCAAAATTATTTTAACTGATTTGTGATCCATCTTCTGAGAAACTTTTAAAAATGTCAAAATATATAAATATTTTATTTTATTTTATTGTATGTACTTTATAAATTGTGGGTTTATATTTTAAATTATATTTAAATATAAATTTTATTAGAAACTCAATTCACTACCTCTTGAGTTGTCCACTCTGACTAATAAGCTCAAATGTTTTGTATAGGGTATATATTTCAAACATGCAATTGAATTGGTTTTTAATTATCCAATCAGTAGAATCTATTATGGTCATTTTACATCACACTTGGTGTGGGGTAGGGGATTTAGGTAGAAGTTCCCCGTGTTTATATTTTTTCAAAAAGGTCATCCAAGGGAGTGAAATCATATTAATATTTAGGGTTATATAGAAAATTTGGATCTAAATATGGGTTACCCTTATATTAATTTTATTACCTAACCCTAGGATTATAAACTCTAACTAATTTTTCTGAATGGACTTGGCTATAAATGACATCTATAAATATGAAGGATAAATGATAAGAGAAATCGGGTGTGAGAATAGATGTGTGGGATGAGAATAGGATGTGAGTGTCTAAGATAACATACTTAGGTCCCCGAAAATGGTGCCAAAATTTGGTATCACCTAAATTTAGCCTATGAGTAGAAATTTTTGGTTGTATTATAGGTAGGTATTTTCAAATCCACATAGACCAATGAAGTAATCTAAAGACACTTAAAAATACTTTAGGGATATTTGGCTACGAAGTGGCCAACTTTGGGTTTGATTAGAATTGAGATACTATAACACAAAAGGAACTAAGATAGTGATTTAAAATAAAGGGAAAACACTTAATGATTTTAATAGAAAAAATTAAATAGTATGGTTCGATCTAAGGTTGTTTTGATGGGTAGATTAAATGAATTTATTATATTTAGAAAATTTTAACTCTTTTATTCAAGAATTATTCATTCATTGAGATAAATATTCCCATATAATTCATCTCTTTAATCCCTAAAAAATTACAAGGATAATAACCAATTCAATTGGATAATCAATTTTATGATCACTTTGATGAATTGGATCATATTATCACCCAAAACGTGTTATCATTAAAATTGGTGAAGACGAAGAAGAAAATAAATAATTAAATGAAACTCCCAAATTAAAGAACTGATTAGAGATTTGAATGACCAGAAATAACCTCAAATCCATAGCTATGAATATAACATAGATCAAACCTTAATACGGTTATCCTTCCATTGATTTAATGCTTTTAATGGAAGAAAAAAGTCAACTTGAAAAAAGCACGATTGAAGAAGTGAAAACAATGAAATAATAAACACCCTATTGTTTCATGAAGTATTTATCTCTTATCTATATGAATATATTCACACCTTAATGAAATAGTGTCAAATTTTTATTTAAAATGATATAAATTGATAATAAGAATAACTTTTATTAAGTAATTAAGGTTATTCGAGAAACTTATATGAGAAAGAAAATGCTTATAAAGGTAAACTAGAAGAGTGACATTACAATTGAATGAAAAAAACGATTTCATTCTAAATAATTGATCAAAACCACTTTAAATAAAAATTTTGGAAGCCTTGGTCCAATCCCTTTGCTTTAAAATTTGTCCCAATTAACGATTGTAGGCATATGTGGGTGTAAGGTTAATGGAGAGTGGACTTTTATAACCTTGACAAAAAATCAGATCCAGCTAGAATGTACCAAACAGACATGCCAAAAAAAGATTCTATAAGGACAATTTTTTATTTTACTTATAATAAGAAAATTAATAACTAGATTTAATATAACATATTTCAAAATTTCAACACATTTGACCTCATATACTAGGAGTTATGATCTAAATGGTAGGTTGTTATTCTGGGACACCGAATGTAACCCAGAATTTTATCTTCCACCTGGGTTACCTAGATCACCCCTTAACCTACCAAATTATCTATTTATATAGTTTATTTATACGTTCCCCATGATTTAATTTAACTCCAATTAAAATTTTATTTTAATTGAGATTGTATTAGGTATGATAAATTCATTTTTTTGGACTACTTTTCAGTTCACTTCACCCAAAATCTTATGAATTTAATGTCTAAAATAGTGGTCTTCCAATGTGAATCTACATGAACTATATAAGGATGAGATCTTCCCAAAAATATGTGTGATGAAATAATGAAATATTAAATTCAAATAAATTCCATCATGGGTTTGACAATGTGACAAAAAAAATATACTGAGTATTTGATAATTTGAGTAAGAATTATAATCTTGAAGTTAAAATAAGTTCAATATGTAAAGTAAAATAATATTGGAATTTGTGAACAATTAAGAAAACAAAAATTATAATATAAATAATTACTGATAGCATATATCATTTTTTAATCATTAGTCGATTTAGCACATTGAAAAAAATTCATCTCTCTATTTATTTTTGACGGTTGCTTCATACTGTTGCTTATCCATCATGATTGATTGTGGAATTTGAAAATTTTTCTCTATGGTCATTATATTGTACATATGGTTGATCCATTGTACATGTGTTCAATCCACAATACATGAATTCTATCCAATAATTTTCATTTTTCAACAATAATATTTTTCTATTATAAAACATAAAAATCTTAAGAATAAAAATAAATATGATTTAGGGTCATAAAAATATAGAATTACTAGACTAATCTAATAATATCCCCCTTTTTAATGACCAGAAATAATTGTAGGAAAAAAATTACAAAAAATTACAAAAAAAATCCTAAATTACTCTAGTTGGTTACTATTAGCTCTAGTACCTGCCATATCATTTTTACCCTTTTGAGATTATAATAAAATGTAGTAAATGGAATAGAGATAATGAAGAAAATATATTCAAAGTAATTTCTAGAACAAAATATAATTAAAATATATAAAATTAAGAAGTAATAGGTAATTCATTCATGATAAAAATGGAGTACATTCATTAATTTTTTTTTGGTAAAAGTTAGAGAAACAAAATTTCCCATCATGCAATCAAATCTAAATTTGAATCTAGTTCTCTCATAATTATGGGATCTATAGTGTCTATGGATTTTTCTTGGGGATTATTATGATATTTATTAGTGTAAAACCCCAAAATCATTTTGTGGTATAGAACCATTTAATTTAAGTTGTTTCCTTTTATTTTTCTTTGTATTATTCATTATGGATTATTTTTAGGGATTTGGAGTGGTTCTGGAGTTGTTCTAGGCATTAATGGAGGATTATGAGTAGACTCGGAAGGCTTGTGAGGCATCTAAGGAATTTGGAGGCTCGCCATGGATCTCCCCACATCGTGTTGGCCCTAGTATAGATGTCATGTTATACTACGATGAGATCCATTCCATAACCTAGGTAATAGATCTTGATTAGGTTACCTATGTAAAATGGGTAACCAAAAACACCCATGGGGAACAATACTTATGAGAGGGAAACTAGGCAATAAATGGGGACCGACCATGCCACAGTCCTCATCCACCGGCTATTTTGTATGGGAGGTTCAATAGTGAGAAATAGGGAGGGTTAAATGCCCATCCCTAGGCATTTCACTTGTTATTTCTCCTAGGTTCAGAAGACCATGGAAACCACAGAACGCTCTATACTATGGACACTACAGAAAAAAAATCAGGGGGTTAGTGGCAGTTTTAATTTATGTTTTTACTGGTTTAAACCATCAGAAAAATTTCATAATGTTTTCTGTAAACAGCCTATAATGTTGGTGTCATGAATCAAATCACATCATTTTCACCCATTTAGTGGCGATTCCTATGAAATGTCACAAAACATTTTTTAGTGGCAGTTATTTCAATTTATTCAGTGCTTTTATCAATTAAGAGTGTCAAATATTTAGCAGTGGTTTAAAGCATCATTAAAAATTATTTTACCATATACAACAGTGGTTTAAACTGCCACTATATATCACTGTTAAAAAAATACAGAAGATACAACCCCAAAAAAATACAAAATAGATGAAAAATAATATAAATATAATCCCTGAACTATAGAACTGTTAATGAAACCTAGGCCAAATATTTAAATACATTAACTAAAAATGACAGATTATAAACTAAAACATAATTCTAAAACCAAAAAAAATAACACTACATAAATCAAAAATAAACCTTAGTAAAATCTAACACCGATATATTAGAAATATCATAATGTAAGAACAAATAAAAATGAATTTAAGACCTTATAAAACACAAAAATATGTCTAAAATGAAATATGTTTTCTCAATAACCATATCAATGTGTTATTTTTTCATGAGTTTAGTTACACAACACGACCACCGAATTCAAAGTCGAGTCTCATCACTACCTGAAAAACTAAGATTTCTACCATCTCCACCTTTATCTCCACTCCCTTCTCTTGACACGTGTATTAAAATTTGTTTGAAAATTAAAAATTTATGTATATTTAAATTTCAACTTAAATCCAATATAATTTTTTGTACTAAATGATTATTTAATTGTGTGATTTTTTGCTGACTCAAACTATCCTTTGATTCAATGTCACCAGGGAAACATCCAGTCATATTCTGATATAATTCAAACAATTATTTCTAGAAAGAAACAATATTCACATCCTATAGATGTATACAAGTCACGTGTTATTGGATTTTTCTCCCCTGTTGCTGAATTATTGAGACCATATAACAATAAAAGGGGACATGTATCTTTAATCCATTCATATTACACACATCTAAACTATTAATATTTGTCTCAGTAGTAACATTGTATACATATTTTATGAAAAAATATGTTATTAGTACACAAAAGAACAATAAATGTTTTGGCATTAAAATGTGTACCTATAACTTTCACCCTTAAATATTCTCATTGAGAAATAAGAGTGATCACTTATTCCATTACTATAGAGTCGTCGAGGGATGAACCTATTGAATTAGGAGGCAGTGTGACAAATGATGATAGGAAGGAGATAGAGGGTGTGGTAGAGACTGATAGTACGGAGACTGAGTTCATCCCATATGCTATAGGGAGTGGTCCATAGGGGTCATCAAGTAATATTGATGATGTCAGTGTGTTAGGGGGAACATCAACTGGGGGTTGATTATGATCAGTGAATCACCTCTTCTTTGGAATTCCTATCATTTAAACAAGTATAAATAACATTATAGCATATATTTTGAAAGATTTATATAGAAAAATATATTTATATATGATAATAAATGCACGGTACTAAAAAACATAATATACATAGGTATGTTAATGAATGACTACACATAAAGACAAATATAACATTTACTTTTTCATCATTAAACAACTCATGTATAAAAATAAATTTAAATGTGATAATATATCTATGGTACTAGAAAATAACATATAACATATGTAGTTGGTAAGTTAATGTATGACTGCACGTACAATCATTTTTTCATTCAATCATGTCGTTATCAAGCTCTATCATTACTTATTATACTTCATATACCCTTACAAGACTAATATTTTCAATATAATGATAGAAAAATATGTCAACTTATTTTTGTTGATGAGATTAAATGTTAGAGGTTAAATATTCCACTTCATCACCCATATCATAAAAGTATCTTTGTTTTATGTGAACAACTACACTCCACTCTTCATCTACAACATCTTCCATATAATATACAATTTTTACATGTAATGATAATATATATTGATCATGTAATTCATGGTCACTAGCATCCATCAAGTGAAAGAAGTTCATATAAGTAAATTTCAAGGAATATCTTTTAATACCCTTGGTAATATCAACCCACTTTCATTTGAATAAAATAACTAAAAAATGAACATGGTAGTTTAATTTGATAATATCAGTAATCTTTCCATAGTATCCCAATTTGAAAATTAAAATATACCACTATTATGGGTTTTTAAACCCTTTTATTTATTGAGTGTATGAAATTTGAATCCAATCACATTGTATGTGTTGAACTTTATAGCCTATTTTAGAGGACCTCAATCCAGAAACTTCAAATATTCTGACATATCATCCAAAGTATCAGTATTCGTGATATAAAAAGTAATATACTTTATTAGATTTACAAAATATATATGTTAACCGGATTTCCATGTTGATTTCAGTATAAATGAGCTTACACGATGTTTAAACCATTCTATATTCTGTTTATTAATAGCTCTAGTTATATCATTCTCATTTCATGTTCAAATTCTCATGCATCAATTCTTCTATCATAAGATATTCAATAAATGAATCTATAATTTCAGTATTTAGTTTCTTATATCTATGTTCTTGTAATAATTTAATTTTCTTCAATGTAATATTTTAGATCCACCCAACTAATCGGCCAATAGTATAAAAGATTTTTTATTTCCCATGTAGTTGAGATTAAGTCGATATGTCACCAATATGTACATCTTGATTGAATCTTGTCTCAATATTATCCAAGTACCTATAACAAAAGGCAAGACAATCCTCTACTAAATACCCTTCATAAATAGTTCCTTTGGGTTGAGATTTATTTTCCAGATAATATTTCAAATGACCAATGTATATGTAAAATAAAATAAATAAAACAGAGTTATGTATTTAATGAAGTGTCGATAATGGTTTACCTGAGATGAAAAAACATAAATCAAGTACCTCTCAATTAGATACATAAAAATATAATGTAAGAGACCTCCTAATTTAGTTTCCTTGACCAAATGCACAGGTAAATGCATTGAGAGAGTGAAAAATGATGAAGGAGTGATCATCTCCATTAAAAAAGTGTCAGTACAAATCTATACACAAACTTTTTAAGATCAGATAGTTGTAGAGTTTTCTCACATAGTTTTCTGAATAATGCATTGAATTGGAGTATAGGTACATTAACCATTTGAGGTAAAAATATATACAATGTCAATAATAGTAACTACTAAAAAAATTTGTGAATCATGACTTTTGAATCCATGTAACCTATGATGATTTAAGTTGACACACCTTGATATTTTAATTGAATATCCATCAGATACATTCACATGTTTTAAAATTCAATGGAATGCATCATTGTCCCTATTTTTCATTGAAAAAATTTTGTAGCATACTTTCCATTCTCATCTAGCCTTAGATCATGCTTTATATTCATTGTTTTTAAGTCCTTCTAGGTTTTGATTTGGTTCTTGAATTTTCCATGCTCATTAAGTAATGTAAAGATTAAATTTCCAAAAAAAATCTTCTTAATATACATAACTTTAAGATTATGATGCGACAAATTAAATTCCCAATATATAAGTTTTAATAATATAATTTTTTTATTCTATTGTTGTGTTTCGATTTCAACTAATGATGCAATTTGAACATGTTTCCCACTATCATTAAAATAATCTACCTTCCCAAATACTCTTTCAAAATTTACTAGCTGTTCCAACATTTTAGACTCTATCAACAACTTTGGATGTGGTCTAAAATCAATAGACCCATTTAATTTTTACATGTTCAACTAAAATCTTAGAGATGCATTGACAAATCTATGATGACACAAGAAGCACCGTTTTTCCTAATAAGGAAGTCGTTCAGGATCAAAATAAAAGTTACAAAAAAGAAAATACAAAACCATATAATTGTTTCAACCAGATAAGTTTTTAAGTTCATGGAAGTCAATAATGTTATACATTAGAGAAATATTTATTTTCAACATTGTTCCAGAAGATGAAATATATTTCTTAGCACTGTTTCTCCATAAATCCTCCAGTTATTCAATTAAAGGTTATAAGAATCCATCAATATCATTTCCAAACATTTTTTTTCCAGGAATAACCATTGAAAAAAATTATGTTTGTTTCATACACATCCATGGAGGTATATTGTAAGGTATCAAAAAACTGGCCAAATTTTATAACTGGTACTCAATGTCCTAAAAGGGTTGAATCCATTTCCAACCAATCCCAATCACACATTCATGGGATCAAAAGTAGAAATATGAATATAATGAAACATATGTAACACCAAAACATTAATTATAATAGGTGGACATACTATTTTAATAATACAATTCACATTTTAATATTTCATGGAACAAAAAATCTAATTTGATTGGATGAATACTGATTTTGAACTTACTTGGTCAAAATAACCCTAGAAGGTTTTATGAAAATTTTCCTTTAGAAATAAGCTTTTATGAATAATAAAATATGTATTATTTAACTATTTATCCTTTTATTTATAATAATTTATTATAATATGTGTAATTAAAATTTATTTACTATTAATTTGACAAAATGGAATGATAAAATCATTTTGAGGTAAGAAGGGATATTTTCATAAACCTTTTTTCTTTAATGGAATAACCTATATCCATTCTAATTAAATCAAATAATAATTAATGATGAATGATTTAAATGAAATAAAAATATTATATATCTAACTATATAAATTTAAATTCATCTAATGATGATTAGGATAGAGTTTGTGTCCTAGGAGAAACTTTTTTACTTTGATTACATGTATATTCAATGAGTTGAACATCAATAAAATATCTTTTTACATATTTTTCATTAATATGTATGAATTTAATATAATAATTTCCTAGAGTATATGTTTCATTGATAAGGTCATAGAAGTTTCCCGTTATAATAATAACCTTGAAATTCCATGAAGATGTTACTAAATATAGTTCTATGGTAGGATACCATTCTATGATGGGACATAAAGAACATGAATTTCTGGTGTGAGTACTCATAAGTAGATGAGGCTTCTCCTCATGATGTCCACACTTGGAAATCTCCAAGACAAAATATTATGATAACAGACCCACTAGAAGTAATTACTCATGTTTTTGTGTCATCAGATATTCCTATATTTGAGTGTGTTTAATGGCCCATAGACTTTATTATTATCATTAATTTATTCCATGGATCGTGCACTGAGATTTTTTGATGAAAACTATGATGCCATATGTTCGCAGTGAGGTAGGGTATGTTGGGTGTGTCGTGATAGACATGTCATTAATGGATAAGTTGAGAAATTATTTGTCCCTTCCATATTTATGGAAGTTTATATCTCATCCCTTTGATTAGAATAGAATCATCACATTAAATTCTATGGACATGGTCTAATGATGTGTTTATTTGAGATAGATGTATCAAAGAAAGATGTATCAAGCATTTTGTTGGTGACACATATGTGCAACCTGCTTGATGATATATTATGACAAAGGGATTATATTACACTATGAGTGTTCATATGTGGTTGTCGACCTTTCAATATTAAGTTATTTATCATGGGTTCCTTAACCCATTTATATATAGTAATAATATTCTTTAAGAAATTCCACATAATGAAAATGAAAAATAATCTTAGAGGGCCACACACAATGTGTTTCTATTGATCTCAATTTAATTCAGTTTTGAATTTAATTAATAGAGTAAATATAGTTATCAATATCTAGTAATAATTTTATTAAAAATTTTTTGATCAAAAATATTTATAGATGAATTATGTGTTTAAATAAATTGTTTTTTATGTATTCAATAGATGGTGAAGAGGATGAATGGACCAAGACTACATCTTTTGATGAATATTTATTTACAATCCGATAAATATAATTTTTAATCTCATAGGTTGGAGAAAAACATAAAATAATAATGTTTTTCTTATTATTATGTGGAATGGGATTTATAAAAAATTATAATATTATTTAAGGTTCATCATTAAATTAAATAGTAATTATAACCAAAACCCTAGCTATATAAAAAGATTATTATGCATATTGAGTAAATAATCAAGAATTGAGAATTGAGAATCATTATCCACAATAGGATTATACCTCTCAAAATTTCTTTCACCCTTCCTATCAAGAATGATAGGAACACCTTCAATCTTGATGGATCTTGGAACGATCAAGATAAACAACTCAAGACAATTGATTCACCATGCTAGCACCAGGAAAACAATTAGAATTGCTCAGAGATCAAAGGAGCACATATGGATCAAAACTAAATGTATTATACACTTGAATCCTTAAAACATAATGTAGGTAATCCGAAAGGGTTTTCAAAAGATAAAAATCATCAATGAAGAAAGGATCCTAATCTGAGGTAACCATTTATTCTAAAATTAAAAAAATTAATTATAAATTTAATTTAAAAGATCCTATCTTAGGGTTTGAAGAAGCTCTATATTAAAAAAGAATTATTATTACACCAACTAAAGATTCATCCACTATTACTAGAACCATAAAGTGGTATCATATTGGTCGAATATTACATTTATAATTATTTATTTTATTTTTTATATATACGCAATATTGGTTGGATTTTCATTTCATATTATTCATTCTTTAATCTAAATTGAATTAACTTGTTTTAAACATACTAATCATGTTCGTCTAGTGTTTCATTTTCTTAAAGGTCTAAGAACAAATGAAAAATGATTGGAGATTCCATTAAGAAGTGATAAAGAATCTGGATAGATAGCATGGGACAACACAGAATATAGATGGAGTACACATCATGTACCCAAGTGCACTGCACATGGTCGTGTCATGGGATACATGACCCATTGAGAAATGTTTTACACACAATTCATTTGTTGAACATCATGTGTAGACTAGGATAACCTAAAATAGTGCATATTATATTTCATAGCATGTTGTTGGAATACACACTATTTAGTCGACACGGGTTAGTGGTGAAATTCACACAATCTATGTGGGCATTATACACAGTCAAACTGCATGAGATTCATAGCCTAAATCATTAATGATATACATGATGCATAAATAGTTTACACTGAATAAAGTTCATCATTTACCATATCATAAATACACGGTGATCTATCCAGTGATAAAATCATACACACAATATAAGAGATACATGGTGTGTGGTTGGATTGTACACAACATATAATCTCTTTTCAGAGAAAATGTCGAGTATTTTAATGGGTTACTTGGACACATAGTAAGAAGAACACATGGTGTGTATCCAGTTAGTACATTTAGTGTATCCTGGATGAGGTACGCACTGATTCCCTAGGTGTATAGCCTTGATACATGTAAACTAAGTTACATAGTGTGTAGTCGGATAATACACACCATGTAGTCTCCCAATTAATGAAAAAATTAAATTACATTAAATTTATAATTGTAGCATTAAACCCTAATTTTATTTTTTGGAACTAGTTTGGTTAACAATTTAACAATGGTTATAAATAATTTTAAATGATCAATAAATATATTTTAATAAATCTAATATTATTAGTTTTTCTTTTTATTTTCCATGAATGCCATTAATGATGGGTATCTCCAATTGAATTCAAATGGAAATTAAGATGACAGGTTATTGATTAATTAATTAATGCGGGCATGTTTATCCTACTAATAAAGAACTAATAATAAATGAATGTTATCCATTTACTTTCTTATATTGTTTCATGTATGACCATTCATGATCTTGACTAAGACATGTGTATGAGTTGTATTTGTTTAATTTAATTTATTTAAAGAGTTTTTAATTATTAATTATTAAATTAAAATTATGGCCTACATCTCATCCCTCCCTCCATTATTATGTAGAACCTACATGTCCATGGTTATTTATGTAATTCCTTTAACCAATCCACTGGTTCCCCTCACCTGTGTGTGAGTTATAATTACTTTTAATTAATGGAGTATCCCAAGGTGAATGGAGGCAGTTCAAGATGGAACCACAGTGATTCCAAATCAAGTAATAGATAGGTGGAAAAGTTGAATGATTCAACTAGTTCCATGATTGGAAAAAAAATTATTCCTCTAGGTCAAAGGTTGATTTATTATTAACTAAATAAATCAACTGTTATATAAAATCATGATTGGGTCATTTATTTATTTCTATATATGAATTATTTATTTCTATATATGAATTATTTATTTTCTGGATTCAAGACCATAGTGACCTAAATAAATGAATTAATGTGAAGAGATGGAATTTAAATAAATTGATTATGTGTAAATATTTTATCCAACATGGTTAATTAAATAATTAAAATCCACCTAATATTAACAATACATGCAATGAATAAAACAAGATAAAATTTATGCATAATAAATTAAAATCCATAAACTATATATTAAGTAAGACTAGTCATTACATTACATGATGGGGAAATTTACCATAGAAATACTTATTTACATGGCCAAATTCTAGACTATTAATTTTATCTAGGAGTTATCATAAGGGTATTGGTTTGACTTACCTAAAATTTTATTGAGTTTAATGACCAAAGTCTGTTAAAAAAATGGAGGCAAGTGTTAAGGAAATCCATGTCATGATTTTAGGATTGGGGAGTCCACTCAATGTATCAACGATTTATAAGCTCATAGTTGGAAAGACCACCTACCTAAATACCTTCTAATGGGTTTCATGTCCAAAGTATAGATTGTTAAAAAAGGTAATATGTATCCTAGTCACTAGAATTTCCTAAAAACTAAACATTATGAGTTCAATGGGGAGGGATATTAGGACTTGATAAAATAGTGGGAGATTTAATAAAATCAATTATTTTATTATTTCTCACATAATTCGAAATCAATAAAAGTACTAATAACCTATTCTTAAATAATTGTAAAAAATAGTAAGTTCATCATCCACACTATTCCTTAGATCTATATTAGAGAAATACCATCTTCACATTGGCAGTAACTTCTAAGAATGGTTCAAGTGCCTTCAGTTTGTGTTTCTCCATGAAAAGAAATATTATGTCCTAGAATCATCACTTTTGGATCTATCTACAAAGGAGGTGAGTGATGAAAACTTTATTGTCTATTGATAACATTTGAGTGGCACGGTCGATGTTCAATTTTTTATACATTCATCTATGTACAGTGAAATCATGAAGTCTCATGAAAACATGGATTCTTATAGCATGATTGATCATATTTATGGTATATACTAGGAGAGATATATACAAGAATGGTTTAATATTTCCAAGGCTATTTTATAGAGAAATCTTAGAGAGGGATTACCAGCTAGGCCTCATGTAGTTAAACTCGTTGGCTACATTTAGTGTCTTGAAGTTATAGGGTTTAAAAACCCTCATGAAATGTACACTGGTCTCATACTTACATCACTCCATTGGAGCTTCTCCATCATTGTTGTTGATTGTAATATGAACAACATTGAGAAGTCTCTCCCAAATATTCTTACTGTAATTATCCAAGTAGATTAGGAGCTAAAGCATGAAAATACATCCATACTTATAATGAACATATGTAAAGTAAAAGAGAAGAGTTAAAAGAACAAAGATTCTTTTCAAATCTCTTACATGAAGATGAATATCAAACATTATGCTAGGGAGAAGGATGTTGTTGGTTTTTTCATGTGGAAATAATGGCCACTGAAAGAAAACATGTACCCAAACAATGAATTGAGGGGAAGATTCAGGTGCATTTGTTATCAACTGTGATTTATCTATTTCTAAAAATTAGGTATTAGATACATATTTTTGTTATCACATATATATTCCAATAAAAGAACTAATTAAATTCAAAAAGATTGACCTAGGGGATGTATATCTATGAGTAGTCAATGGAGTTAAACTTTTTTCTAGCTATCAATGACTACCACCTCAAATTTCCAACTGGAATGAGCTTGGTTTTGAAAGGTTGTTATTATGTTCCATCCATTACCAAAAACATTATTTCTATATCCAAATTTGATAAGGATATATTCATTTTCTAATTAGGGAATAAATATTCCTTTTTTTATAAATATATCATTTTTTATGGTAAGGAACATTTAAATAACGTTATTTATGTGTTTTATTACACAAACTAGGTAATGAAAATATATAATGAAACTAATTCACATTAGTCATACCACACCCAACTATGGAATCAGTGACTAGGTCATCTAAATGAGAAGTATTTGACTAAGGTACAAAATGATGTATATTTATATTATTTCAAACTATAACCATTTGGTGTATTTCACACATGTTTACAAGGGAAAATGACCCAATTCCATTTAGTGGAAAAGGTGAAAGGGAATTGGAGCTTCTTGAATTAGTTCATACTGATGTGTGTGGGCCCTTTTCTATTGAAACAATGGATTATTACTCATACTTCATAACGTTTACTAATGATTTTAGTAGATATGGATATGTATACTTGTTGAGGTATAAGTCATATTACTTTGACAGATTCAAGGAATACAATAATGAATTTGAGAACCATCTCGGAAAAAATATTAAGAAAATAGAATCAAACTGTGGTGTATAATATCTTAATCAATACTTCATTGATTATTTATAGGAGTTTAGGATTCTATCTCAACTCAATAATCTTTATACACCTAAATGTAATAGTGTAAATGAAAGGAATAACTACACCATGTTATACATGGTGAGATCAATGTTGAGTCATGTGAGTATTCCATTATCATTTTGGGGATACACATTATAAACAACAACATGTGTACTAAAATGAGTTTCAACTAAAGCAACAGTTGGTATACCATACCAAATAGGAATAAAAAGAAACTCATGTTGTCATACATACATGTGTGGGGTTGCAAAGCATTATTTAAGGTATCTTAAATTAATAAGATTTAACCACAAAGAAAAAAGTGTATCTTTATAATATATCCTAAATAAATAAAGGGATACAACATATACAATCCTTTAGACAAAAAATGTCTTTCTTGAAAAACGACCAACATTTATTTAGAGGATCTTATCTATAAAATATGTAGTGGTAGAGAGATAGAATAAAATGAAGAATAGGATCAAGATATAAAATATTTCACACATGAACATATTCCAAAAAAACCCCTTGGAATAGGAAGTTGTTCTAGATACACAATTACTTAATAGGGGTACAAGAGAGTTTAGATAATTAGAATGGTATGGTTTTCTAGTCACTGAGGATGGTTACTAATTTTTAGTTGATAATAATGATCTTATAACCTATAAAGAATGAATGAGTGGAATAGATGTTTCCAAGGGTAAAAAAGATATGAATTTTAAAATGGATTCCCAGTACCAAAACCAAGTTTGGGTTTTGGTAGATCCTCCATTGAATGTAAATCCTATTGGTTATAAATGGTTATCCCAGAAGAAATTGGACATGGAAGGACAAGTTGGTACCAATAAGGAATTACTAGTTGAAAAAAGGTTTAAAAAGTGTTAAGTAGTTGACTATGATGAAACATTTTCACAAGCTGTAATGTTGAAATCCATCAGAATTAAACTTTACATTGTGGAATTCCATGACTACGAGATTTTGAAAATGGATTTCAAAACAAACTTCCATAATGGGAACCTTCAGAATGATGTCTATATGACACAACCCATAGGTTTTGTGATTCCAGAGGATGCCAATAAGATATGAAAATTTCAAAAATACATTTATGGATTAAATAAAGTATCTAGGTCATGAAACATTCAATTTTAAGAATCCATAACAACATTTGGTTTCATAACAAATGAATGAGAAACTTTATCTATAAATGGTTTAGTGCGAGTGATATAGTTTTATTAATAGTATATGTTAATGACATATTACTTATTAGAAATGAAATACCACACTTATAGTTTATTAAGTATTGGTTGACTAAATGCTTCACCATGAAGGGCTTAGGTGAGGTAGCATATATTCTTGGAATCAAGATCCATCATGACAGATCCAATAGGCTAATCAACCTAATTCAAAGTACATATATTGATAAGATAATGAAGAGGTTCAGCATGGAATAATCCAAAAGAGGATTGTTTCTAGTGTAACATGGAATTCATATTTTTAGGAATATTTTTCCTCAAACATGTGAGTAAATACAAATAAAATCAATGATTCCATATGCGCCAGCTATTGGGCCAGACGTGTATGTAATTATATGTACTAGGTTAGATGTTTCTTATGTATTAAGTTTGGTTGGAAGATATCAAGAAGACCAAGTGACCGCCATTGGATGTAATTCAATATTATCCTAAATTAATTGAGGCATAACAAGGATATATTCATGATCTATAGACGAGATGAGGAAATAGTCATTTGAGGATATGAAGATTCTAGTTTCTAAAGAGATAGAGATGATATTAAATCACAAAAGAGATACATATTCACATAGAATGGAGGTTTTTTGAGCAGGAAGAGCTCAAAGAAGGCTATGTTCACATATTCTATAGTAGAGCCAGAGTATATTGTGGCATATAAGGTAGCTAAAGAACTAGTGTGGATCTTTGAAGACGATGATGCCTCACCTTTTCCCACCACTGCAAGGTCTTCGACATTGATGACTCAACCTTCTTCTACCCTGCTAGTGGTTTTCTATTCTCTCTCGACAGCGGCATAGGCATCCCATGCCACCCTCACAGTTTGTTGTGTCGCACTCCTACCAACAGACTCAACTTACTGGGAGTTCAGATCTGGCCTTGTGTGGACTTGGCATCCAGATCTGGTAGGTGGTTTCATATATTGTTCCCACTAGCTCATACACTACACCGAATGATGTCCCCGGGTCTGAATTAGCCATGGATGGCCGAAGTGGCATCTGGTGCTCCTCACACCGGCTTGGAACTACTTCTTCAGATGTCATAGTGTTTTTAGTGGACATTTTTTATAATATTATTAAAGGATTTTTTTATTGTTTTGGATTCATATTGTGTTAGGATCATCATTGACAACCTGATCCTATACGTGGGCGTGGATGGTCGTCGCAGGAACGCTCAGTTCCAGTGGTGTTCATTACATCGCCAAATCAATTCACAATTCTCTGCCAATTTTTTCTCTAGTGTTTTTGTTTTTTATTTGTGCCCCAATACTATTTCTCATTGTTTCCTCTTACATTTTATTGTTCCACTTCATGCACAACCCCATCTTAGATGGGTGTGATGGATTCCATAATGTTTTGGATTATGTTAGTGTCTTCAGTGAAGTCTGATATGTTGGGGTTCTCTTTTGGAGTGGTAGTTTCTTCACAGTGGTGTTGAGGAAGCTCTTTCTATCTTTCATCCTCTACCTTTGGTGTTTTGGGTTTGTTTTTTCATGTGTCTTCAATGATGGATCCCATTGGACACACTATTTTTCTTATGGTTCTTCTTGTTTTGGTTCTCACTTAGCCTCAAAGTGATTTTTGGTACATTCTCACTCATCTATAATGTGGTTTATTTTAAAATACAAATTTTTTTTTGGTTTGCATGAATTTAATGTAATAATTTTCTAGAGTATCTATTGCATTGATAAGGTTGTAGTAGTTATATGGTATGCAGAGAACATTAAATTTTCAGGATGATATTATTAAATATTTTTCTATAGTCAGATGAAATTATATGATGGGACACATAGAACATCAATGCCATGTGTGATTACTCATAAGATGATGAGGGTTCTTCTCATGAAGTTCTTATATGGTAATCTCCAAGATTAGATATTGTGATAACAGACCCTCCCGTAAGAATTTTATATGTTTTTATGTCATCAAATATTCCTATCTATGAGTGTGTGTATTGGTCCATAGACTTTATGATTTTCATTAATGAATTTCATGACTCCCACACATAGATTTGATGATGAAAACTAGGATTCCATATATTCTTTATGAGGTAGGGTGTGTTAGGTGCATCATGATAGACATTTCATTAATGGATAAGTCAAGAAAAGGATTTGTACCTTCCATATTTATGGAAGTTTATATATTTTCCATTTTATTGGAATAGAACTATTGCATTAAATTCCATGGTCATGATGTAACGATGCATTTATTTTAGATATTCAAAGAAATGTATATCAAACATATAGGTGGGTGATATAAATGTGTAACTTTATTGATGAAATATTGTGATAAAGGGATTATATTACAATATGAGTGTTCATAAGTGGTTGTCGACATTGCGAAATTATGTTCTTTCACTTGGGTTCCTTGACCCATTTCTAGATGGTAATCTTGGATTTTAGGCAAGCCCACTTAAATTCAGTGAAAAAGAATCCTAGAGTGTCAAAAAAAAGTGTTTCAGTTAATTTTGATTAATTTATTTTTTGAATGTAATTTATAGAATAATTATTATTCTCAAGATTGAGGAATAATTTTATTAAAATTGTATCAATCAAAAATATCTATTTATTAATGAAATATTTAAATTAAATATTATTTTTTTTATTCAATAAATTATGAAGAGGATGAAGGAACAAAGACAGTATCTGATGATGAATATTTATTTACAATCCTGTAATTATTATTTATCATTATGTAGGTTGGAACATGCCATAAAATAATAATAATATTATCATTATTATGTATCATGTGGTTTATTAAATATTATAATATTATTTAAGGGTTTGTATGTAATTAAATAATAATTTTAACCTAAACCCTTGCTATATAAATAGACGGTTATGTCTATTGATTAAATAATCAAAAATTGAGAATTGAGAATTATTGCACACCACGAAATTCTCTCCCTTGAATTTTCTACCTCCCATATACTCAAGAATAAAAACAACACCTTCAAGCCAGAAGTATCTTGGAGTGATCAAGATGAATAATGCAAGATAATTTATTCACTGTGCTAGAACTCGAAAATCAATTGGCATTTCTTGGAGATGAAAGGAGCATGTGTGGATCACCACTAGAGGGATTCTGAACATGAATCCTTACAATGAAATGAATATAATCCAAAATTTTTCAAAGAAGATCAACATCATCAATGATGAAATGATCTAAGTTGAGGTAATTGTTTCTTCCAAAATTAAATTATTTAATTATAAATTTAACATGAAAGATCCTCTCTCGAGGTTTCTAGAAAATATATATTAAAAGAAATTTTAATATTATTCCCACAAAAGTTACTTAGTATATTCCTAGAACCATCATATTACTAGTCATATAGTTAATATATGACCATCTTATGCTTGAAAAATGAATTTCATGAAAAATCGTTTTTCGCAAATTTATGGGTTTATTGTTTAATTAAAATTTTCCACTTATATTCATTGAATTTGAAAAAATAGATTCCATATTTCAAATGATAATAAATAATATTAGGTAATAAGGACAACTTATTTTTTTCATAATGAATAGTAAAAATAGAAAACAATTAATTACCACAATTAAGGTAAAAACAAGTTTACCAAAGGGTTAAACTAAAAAGATAATGGTTAAAATGACCTACTAACTTGCATAATTTATATTTTATAGAGATATTTTGACCTTATCTCATATATTTTTCTATAATGAGTCATTTTGTAACCTTTCGGTCTATAAAAAATATGTGTCTGTCTTTTTTCTTTTCAAAAATTCCAATTGTGCCCTCTTCCTTAATTATAAAAGGAAACCACCTCCCCTCACTTATTCATATATCTCAAAGAAATTTTTATTGATCAAAACCTACAAAAATATCTCTCTAAAATCCTTATCCACATTCTAAAGGTGTTTTTCTTCCCAAAATACCAACCCTGTAGTCCTTAATAAGTGATCCAAAGGTGGTTTTTCTAAGAGAAGGTAATTGTCTTCACTAAGCTCTTTCTTTTTTACTTATTATTTTTTCACCTTAAATTATGTCTTAAATAATCCAATATAATAACACAAGTATCTCCCATATACTTATATGTTATTATTTTTATGACATAATACTTATCCATCTTTTTATTCACCCAATTAGAAACAAAACCATTGCTCGTGTGTACGGAAGACTACCGCCTCACGAAACGATGTAATTTGTTTTCCATCACCTACACGCATTATTAATCATAATGATAGAGATAATGAATATATATTATATATATGTATTTCTGATTATTTTTTTGTGGTTTTCATCCGTCTGTTGGGATATGCCAATTATTTCCCCAAATTTATGCTTTCCAAAGGTGGGCGACATCCATCGCTTATTCATGGACATTTTATCCTTGATCAAAATAGGATGATGGGATGTCGGTCTCTGCTTACATGGATTCCTCATCGGAACCCATTACCTAGTTCAAGTATCCATTAAATTTTAATATGTTGTTCTTTAAATACTTCCTTGGTACCATATCTTCATGGACTCTAGTTAATTACATTGCTTCTATCAGTACATTCCATGTGGTCAAGTCAGGGAAACAATCTTTAATCAGGGGAGTAGTCACGTTGGAAATCATCAGTGTGTCTGTACGCTGAAACACTGATGCGTCTGGGTTTATTTCCCTTATGATAGGTCTTCTTGAGGGCACAAAATCCCAAGTAAGCCCACGTCAAGTGTGGGGAATTATATGCTATTGGCATGTCTCTGAGGTTTTCATCAGCTTCCTGATCGCATAGCGATTCACTATTCAATTCCACCCTTACACCACTGTTTTAAACTGGTTTTGTAATGAATATTGAAAATATAATAAAAAATTTAACTTCATGTTTTATTCAATTAATTAATTTTTATCATTGTTTAAGAGGGAAATTTTACTTGTTTTGGTGTTTACGTTGTAGGAGGAGGTGATTCGGAGATCTCGTGATGTAATTAAAGCAAAATGGGTCAAACGATGTGAGAGCCCAAGCGTGAATGTGGACATTAATTTGTAATGTTGATAATTAGTGCATAAAATTAGGATAATAATGGGTGTATGAATGCAAAACAATTTGGGGTACATTTATATAGAAGATCATGGAGCCCAATTCGTCCTCTTGGAGGCCCAAAATAAGCCGACAATGTGATGAAATTCTGGGTGGGCCAGATTGTACCACTCTTCTGTATTTTGGCCATAACATGGGACTTGGAGATCCAATTAGGATGATTCTACCTCTCTTGGATATATAACTCAAAGAACCAACTATACACTGAATTTCAAGTCATTTTCAGGCATTTTGATCATCCAACTATCCAGATAAAATGGAGTTAAAATTATATCTTGAATAGTCACCTAGCCCTTTAGATACTTGACCTTTTTTTTGGAAATTTTGATGTAATTTCACCTAAAATTACTCCACCCATAATTATATAAGGTGGAAATATAGGGGGTAAGGGTGAGTCTACTTATATATATTTCTTCATCCATTCTCTCCCTCTTCTTCATCATGTACTTCTAAGCTTCTTAGTGATCAATTTGGGGGGTGTTTCTTGTTGTAATCTCGAGCTCCACACTTGTAATCTTTGTAAGGTAATTGATTTCCAGGTTTGTTGTCAATTGTTATTCTTTTATACCTTATTTTTTTTTATTCTTGTATGATCAAATATATATCAAAGGAATAAGAATCCTCATGCTTCCATGCATAACCCGGATCTTTTGATGATTTGATTGTGGTTGCATCTTTTCTCACCCCTTCCTTATCATGATTGTGCAAATGGATTCTGTAGATTGATAAAATCCAAGATATTGAACATATGAATATGCATATTCTTGTATTGTATAATATTTTATCATTGACACAAATCTGTTCATCTCATCAGGTTTTTTATGGGATGCCTTGATTGAGTTCTGTTTTTACATCGATTCAAATTTGTTGATTTTGAGCAGTCGCTGATAATAAATATCATTGATAGATAAAATCCTAGAAGTTAACCAAGTAATAAATCACATACCATACTGGTTACAGTTTTTATAAATCAAGGAATTAGTGATCCGTCTCATTCCCTTGAGTGTGATGACGGATTGAGCATCCAGGGACACTTGCCCAGGTTGATGATGATTTCTCCATCTTGTTTATCTCGCTTAGTAGTATAGTTTCAATTTATGTTTTAAACCCAAAAAAACCCAAGTTCTATAAATCTCTATTCCTCTTTTAATTTCTTAATCTAAATCGTCTTTTAAAATGAATGATCTAAGGCTTCGTCCAGAGACGACCTAGGGTTGCTGTTATACGACAGAAATTCTAGTTAAAAATAAACATCTAATTTGACGTGCTCGACAACACGATCAAATTTTGGCACCATTTTCAGGGATCCAATATATTTTTTTTCATTTTAATATTTTTTTATTTATTACATCTTTAAATATTACCCCTTTTCCCCTTGGATTATTTTTTTGTATTTTTTATGTGTTCTTCCTCTCTTCTTATCTTCTTCTTCTTCTTATCTATCTCTCTATATATAATTCTAGAGTATAAAATTATATTCTTATTTAACCCTTCTTAAGTTTTTTTATCCTTATCCAATCATAAAAAGGAAAAAAAGTAAAGAAAAAACAAACAAAATTCACAACTTATTTGCATGACTTGATCAGGAAAAGAAAAATTGTTTGAAATAGACCCTGAAATTGAAAAGACACTTCACTCACAAATTAGGTCATCCTAAGTAGGAAAATCAAGTAACATAGAGGAAACCATTTATGAACCTCAATTGGTATTAAAAGAATAAAAAATTGAACCAAATCATACAAAAAAATCATGGCTACAAATAATTGAACTTTAAAATAACTGGTCACCCCTGATGTGGGGTACAAACCAACATACATCCAATATCCTGAGGAAGCATCCAACTTTAAGCTGAGATCCGGACGCATCCACCTTCTTCCTAAATTTCATGGTCTTCTCAATAAGGACCCTTATAAACACCTTAATGAGTTTCACATAGTGTGCTCCACCATGAAACCCCAAAATGTGTTTGAGGACTTAATTAAGTTTTCAGCATTCACTTTCTCCCTTGATGGTGTAGCCAAAGATGGGAAATACTATATACTTACCACAATTAGGGGATGGAATGACCTAAAAAGACTCTTTTTAGATAATTTCTTCCCTACCTCATGAACTTCATCAATTAGAAAAGAAATCTGTGGCATTAGGAAATAACAAGGTGAGACTCTTTATAAATACTGGGAGAGATTGAAAAGACTTTGCTCAAGATGAACCCACCACCAGATTAATAAACACTATTAATCCAATACTTCTATAAGGGACTTATCCCCAAGGATCATGGAATGATTGATGCTGCAACTGGTGGTTCCCTAGTTGATAAAACACCTTCCGTCACTCGTGACTTAATAGCCAATATGGATCAAAATGCACAACAATTTGGTACATGATCTATTACACCAACCCAAGGAGTTTGCATGGTATTCCATTAATCCCTATAAAAAAGGTAGATAATAAACTTGATGAGATGAATAACCTTATAAGGAAATTACCTCAAGAACAAGGTAACTCACACTCTTCTTCATTTCCATTAAATTATGGTTTTTGTTCTGAAAATACTCATTTTTTTGACCAATTCCCATAACTTCAAGATTCACCTGAGTTTGTGCATCCATATTCCAAGGGAATCCATTCCAACAAGAACCTCCCTTCAAGCATGAACCATTCATGCCAAATCCAAACCCAGGGTGGAAAGTGAAACCACAGTACCGACAAGGAGGAAACTCAAACTACCCCAAGAAGAATTGGTATAAACAAGGACAAGGTATGCAACCTTTGCATCCTTTACCTTCTCGAAACAATCCTCCTCCTCCTCCCAAATATAAACCAATACTCAAGGATATGTTGAGTCAAATGGAAACCCAAAAAATCCAGTTTCAACAGACCAATAAATTAGAAATTCAAGACCTACAAACTCAGGTGGGACATTTGGTGAACACCATCGGTGAGATAAAGATGCAAGGTTCTAGAAAATTACCTTCCCAACCCATTACCAATCTAAACTATAAAGGTAATGATTGTTCAATAACACTTTTTATAGGTAAGGAAGTTTCAAAATCCAATGATTCTACCCAATAGGTATGTCCCCCTCTTGAAAACACTCTTTCTCCACCCATAAAAGATTCCAAGGAAGAAAAACAATATAAAAAGGGTAATCAAATTATCATTGATGATTCAAATGAATAATTCATTACTCTTACTTTCCCCCCATAGACTTTGTAATCTTAGAAGAATTTTGATAATGAAATTGATAAATAAATAAAGGATAAACCTAAAAAAATTCAAGTTAATATTCCTTTATTGGATGCAGTTAAATAAATTCTTTGATATGAAAATTTTCTTAAAGATAATTGTTCCCATTGAAGGAGGTTGAAGGGGATTGAGAGAGTAAACTTAGGAAGGAATGTATTGGCCTTGATTCAACCAGAAATTCCAACCAAATTCAAGTATCTAGTCACATTCATGACATCGTGTACTATATGGGATACCTTATTTTATGATGTTATGCTATATTTAGGTGCTTCTATTAATGTAATGCATAACTCTGTGTATACTTATCTATAGGTTGGAGAGCTTCAACCAACATGCATTATCATGAATCTTTCCAACTGGAGTACTACACATCCAACATGAGTGATTGAATATTTCCTTGTAAGAGTGAAAATCCCTTCTTTCCGACTGACTTATACAGGCTTGAGATGGAAGATACCTGAACCTGGGATATGATCCTCTTATACTTGGGAAGATATTCCTCAAAATAGAAAATACAATCATCAAATTTAACAATGGTATGTTTTCCATGGATTTAGGTGGAGAAAATGTATGTTTTAAAATCCTTGATTCTATAAAACACCCCATTTAAGAGAACTCCACTCTTCCTGCCTATTAGATAGAAGTGATCTCAAATGATACACACACACACAATTATATTCTCAAACCATACTATGACTCATTTTTCTCTTCATCTCCATTGTATGATTTGAGTTTTGATTCATGTTTTGATTTTTTTTATGGGTTCTAAAAAATGTAAATTTTGTTCTTTAATTAATGAGTGTGTTCATTCTAAGGTACTAATGATTGTCGATGGTTCTGCAAATATAATTTTTATAGATTCTCTTTCCTTAGAGAACAAACATGAGCATATAGACAATTTCATGGACCTCACTCCCCATAAACCCCCTCCCTCAATTAAAAAACCACTGGTGTTGGAACTTAAACAACTTCCTTATTATTTAAAATATTCATATCTTGAGGGTATTGACCAACTTCCCATCATTATTTCCAATAAAATATCTTCAGAACAGGAATCAAAATGGCTCAACCTTTTGAGAGAGTGTAAAAAGATGATATAATAGAAATTGGATGATATAACCAAGATTATACCATCTATTTTTATGCACCATATACTTTTGGATGATGAGGCTTTTCCTGTAATACAATATCAATGATGGTTGAATCTCATTCTCCTTAAAGTTGTAAAATTAGAAGTCAGTAAATTACTTGTTGCAGGGATCATTTATCCTATATCTAATAGTTAATGGGTGAGTCTATTAAAAAGTTTTCCTAAAAAATGAATAAAAGTTGTTTCAAATGAATGTAATGAATTGGTTCTGACACGTGTGCAAAACAATTGACAAGTCTGCATTGACTACAGTTGACTGAATCATGCCACGTGGAAGAACCACATACCTCTATCTTTCATTGACCTAAGGTTAGAACGATTGGCTGGTAAGTCCCATTATTATTTCCTTGATGGATATTTGGGTTATTTCCAAATCCATATAACCTTTTAAGATCAATAAAAGGAAATCTTTACCTATCCATTTGGTACATTTCCATACAAAAGGATGCCTTTCAGTCTATATAATGCTCCTGGTACATTTCAACAATGTATGTTGATTATTTTTTCTGAGTACCTTGAGAGTTTTATGGAAGTATTTACGGTTTATTTCATGTTATATGGTTCTTTGATGATTGTTTAGAACACATAGGTTATATCCTCTACCGCTGCATTGAAAAAGATCTTGTTTTAAATTATGATAAAATCCATTTCATGGTTGAGTAGGGGATAATTATTGGGAATTTCATTTAAAATAAGGGAATTCAAGTTGATAAATATAAAATTGAACTAATTTCATACCTTCTATATCCAAAATTTTTTCGTGATGTGTGATATTTCTTAGGTCATACTGGTTTTTACTTTCAATTCATTAAACACATTAGTAAGATCGCACTTCAATTGTCCCTTTTATTACAAAAATATTTTGAGTTTTTGTTTGATAAAAATTTTGAGGATATATTCAATTCACTAAAAAGGAGTCTCAGATCATCTCCCATAATCCAACCACCAAGGTGGGATCTCTCCTTTTAACATATGTGTGATTCCTCTAACATTGTAATTGGGGCAGTTTTATCACAAAGGGTTGATAAGGCTCTTCATGTCATTGTGTATGCCTCGCATACCCTTGACCCTGCCCAGATAAACTACATAACCACTAAAAATGAACTCCTTTATATTGTGTTTTCCTTGGAAAAATTTCGTTCATATATTCTTGGGTCAAAAATTGATTGTGTTTTCTGACTATGCTTCCCTTCGATTTCTCCTATGGAAACCTGAAGCTAAGCCCCATCTCATATGGTGGATTTTCCTTCTCTAAGAGTTTGACCTTGAGATTGGAGATAATAGGGGAGTATAAAATGTTGTAGCTTACCACAATAGTAGTATTTCTACACCACTAGACCACCATGTTGAATCATCCCTCCCAATTGGAGAATTATTTCCTCATGATAACCATTATGATGTTGTGGACCATACCCCATGGTATGCATAGATTGTGAATTTTCTAGCAACATACAGGGTTCCTATTGATTTCATCACTTCCCCATCCTAAAAAAAACATGATTCTTGGTGGTATATTTGGGATCACCCATATTGGTGGAGACGTTTTGTGACCAAGTAGTTCGTCGGTGTGTCCCTGACCATGAGTTCACCTCTATTCTGACCTTTTTCCACACTTTGTCCTCTGGGGGCCACTTTGGATCTCAATGTACAGCTCAAAAGGTCCTTGACTCAAGACTTTATTTTCCAACATTGTATAGGGATTCCCATATATTTTTCAAGTCATGTATTCATTGTCAATTCACAGGGAATATCTCCAAGAGGAATGAAATTCCCCAATAGCCCATGTTATTCTTTGAAATTTTTGATGCTTGGGGCATTGACTTCATAGGGACTTTTCTAAAATCATTTGTATTTGTGTGCGTATTATTTTCTGTGTACTACATGTATAAATGGTTATAAGAAATGGGTACTATGACTGATGACTCTCTAGTTGTTGTTGATTTTGTAAGGTCCCAGATTTTCAGTAGGTTTGGTTTGTTGAGATTCATCATTAGTGATCTGGGTTCACTTTTTTTCACTCACAACATGAAAAATTTGCTTCGTATGTATGGGGTTGATCATAACGTATCCACTTCATATCACCCCCAAACTAACAGACTAGCAAAAATCTCAAATCCGAAAGTTAATAGAATCTTGGAAAAATGGTACAACCCAACAGGAAAGATTGGAGTTTGTGATTGGATGAGGCACTTTTGGCATACCTTACATCTTTTAAAACACTAATTGGAATGTCACCATATAGAATTGTTTTTATAAAGGATTTTCACCTCCCGGTGGAGGTAGAAAACTTTGAATATTGGGTTGTTAAACAATGTAATATGAATATTTTATATGCAGGTGAGAATAGGTAGCTGCAGATTCAAGAGTTGGAAGAAATTATATGTGATGCATATGAGAACTCATGGATCTATAAAGAGAATAAAAAGTATATCCATGATATCATGATTCATTAGCGGAAGTTCCATATTTGTGAGAAGGTACTCATGTGCAATTCCAGGCTAAAGCTCCACCCAGGTAAACTTCATTTCCCGATGGATCGGTCCTTACAATGTTACTAATGTTTACCCATTTGGTGAAATAAATATTTTCACTAATCATAGTGGACAAAGTCTTACCGTCAATGGGAAGTGACTTAAAAAATATATGAGGATTTTACAAATAATTAGGTGGAGGAAATCCACCTTCTATAAGAAACATACCAGTGAAACACACCAAGTTTTATCCTTCCATATCACATTCTCAATTATTAAAGTGTGGTCACTGCACATTCTATGTGTTGGGGTGGGTGGATATATTCCTAGGTTCATTATAATTTTTATCATCTTTTTTATTTCTTCTCTTTTTCTCCATTATTTTATTTTCAATTTTCCCTATCTTGTTGAGTTCATTAGGATTTTCATCATCTTTCTTCTTTCTTCCCTTTTTCACCTTCTTTATGGTATTTTCATTTTTCCCTATCTTGTTGAGTTCATTAGAATTTTCATCGTCTTTATTCTTTCTTCTCTTTTTCACCTTCTTTATGTTATTTTCACTTTTACCCATCTTTTTTAGTTCATTATAATTTTCATCATCTTTAATCTTTCTTCTCTTTTTCTCATTCTTTATGGTATTTTTACCCCCCACCCTTATGGACACCAAATCGTGGAACTTACTCAAAATTCATGTTGAAATTTTTTATTCCATGTTGTTTTAACATTTGATGAAAACCTATCTCTATTATGGAATGAATATTTTTATGAATTTAATATCAGGGAGTGATTTTTAGTGAATTGGTTTTCTTTCAATGATATAAATTGTTGTATCTTGGTGAAACCTTTGAGGTGATTAATTCCCCTTGTGTGAGTAGTTTTTAGGAAAACCGTTTCACTAATATCTCCACACATTTTTTCACCAAACCACAAAGTGTGAATATATATTACTTAATTGAAGGTAAATATATGTTAGGCTAATATTTTTCATCTAAAAATAATATTTCTATATTTTCGTTCCTTATCTGATCTGTTTCATTACTGTACTGGATTGACCTATGCATGTGTACATGAAATCCAACTATTGTACACCATAAAAAAAATTGTGTCTTATGCAGGTCAAAAACTACTCCTCCTCAACCTTTTACCTTTTTATAACTATTAAAATTTGTGTTGTGATGAGATCAAACAAGGGTTGTGAGATGAGTGTGAGATTTGATCCAAATGCAACTTCTAAAAAAATGTGGGGAGTGATGAAATGTGCAACATATGGGGATATCGAGTTTGGGAGATTATGTTTTGACTTATGAGAATTCTTAAGTGAGTGGGTCTTGAAATATTATTGCAAAGGATGTAGGGCTGGTTTGGTGGAAAAATCATTTATGCTGAAAAATGTTAAAATAAACTATATTTATATGATTTAAAGTGGAATGAATAGCATGGAATGGTCTTCACACACACACATGGATAGTTAGTGGCATGGTTTACTTTTGAATTTCATTCTAAATTTGGTATCATGGATCTCTTTAATTTCATTCTAATATGATTTATGAGACATATTTTTCCATTTTCACTAGGAAGAACTTCTTAGTGTGGTTCATGCATTGATCACATTACATTAATGAATTAATATTTCCTAAAATTTTAAATCTTCATAGGGTTTGGAATATATACTTGCATAATTTTTTTTGATATGTGACTTTTCCTAGGAGTGAAAATTTTTATGTGTGGGGGTGTGATCGCATAGCGATTGACTATTCAATTTCACCCTTACACCACTGTTTTAAAATGGGTTTGTAATAAATATTGAAAATATAATAACAATTTTCACTTCATGTTTGATTAAATTAATTAATTTTTATCATGGTTTAATATGAAAATTTCACTTGTTTTTGTGTTTATGTTGTTGGAGGAGGTGATTTGGAGAGCTCGTGATGTAATTCAAGCAAAATGGGCCAAACTGCGTGAGAGCCCAAGAATGCATGTGTATAGTAATATGTACTGTAGATAATACGTGCATAAAATTGGGATAAAATGGGTTTATAAATGAAAAAAATGTGGGAAACATTTCTCTATAAGATCATGGAGCTCAATTCGTCCATTTGGAGGCCCAAAATAGGTCCACATTATGATGAATTTCTGGGCGGCCTAGATTGGACCACTCTTATGTATTTGGGTCATAACTCGGGACTCAGAGATCCAATTGGTCTGATTCCACCTCCCTTAGATAGATAACATGATTTATTGACTCTAAAATAAATTTAAAGTCATTTACACATGTTAGGGTCAGTCAAACATCTGGATAAAAATGGAGTAAAATTTATTCCTTGAATAGTAACCTAGCCCTTTAGATACTTGACCAATTTTTGTGGAAATTTTGATGTAATTGCCCATAAAATCACTCTGACCCCTCATTATCTCATGTGGAACGACCAAGGTTAAGGGTGAGTCTAATTAGAGAGCTTTCTTCACTCATTATCTCCCTCTTCATCATCATGTACTTCTAAAATTTTTAGTGATCATTTTGGGGGGTGTTCCTTGTTGTATTCCCGAGCTCCAAGCTTGTAATATTTGTAAGGTAATTGATTTAAAAGTTTGTTGTCAATTGTTATTCATTTATATATTCTAATTTTTTTTATTCTGGTATGATAAAATTCAAATCAACAGAACATAAATCCTCATGCTTCCATGCATAACCCGGATCTTGTGATGATTTGAGTGTGGTTGCCTCTTTTCTCACCCCTTCCCTTTGATGAGTGTGCAAATTGATTGTGATGGTTTATTAAATCTAGGAGCTTAAACCTATGAATTATCATGTTCTTTTCACGTTCAATATTTTATCATTGACACAAATCAGGTCATCTCATAATGTTGTTGATGTGATTCCTTGATTGAGTTCTATTTTTACATCGATTCAAATTTGTTGATTTTGAACGGTTGCCAATAATAAATATATTTGATCGATCAAATAATAGGTGGTAACCTAGTAAGAACTCACATACCATACTATTTTCAGTTTTTATAAATCAAGTAATCAATGATCCATATCATTCCTTTATGAGTGATGACGGATTGAGCATCAAGGGACAGTTACCCTTATTGATCATGATTTATCCATCTTGTTTCTCTCACTTAGTAGTATAGTTCAATTTATGTTTTAAAATCCAAAATACCTAAGTTATATAAATACCTATTACTATTTTAGTTTCTTAATCAGAACCTTGTTTTAAAATTAGTGATCTAAGGCTCCGTCGAGAGACGACCATGGTTTGCTGCTATCCTACAGAAATTCTAGTTAAAAGTAAACATCTAAATTGACGTGCTCAACAACGCGATCACTTACCAAGTTTAACACAGGGTATTCCACGAGTTTAAAATATAGAGGAGATGGATCCGACTGATTAGAAAATTTATTGGAGTGGATCAGATGAGTACATCCCAATGAGGGAGCACCTATGGGGTTTTTTGGATGACTGGACCAAAACGTCCAATAAATATAGATCTGAGGATGCTTGGGTCCCTACAAAGGGGATTCTAGGGTTTACTCATTAGATGAGATTGAACCTTATGGAGGTTTCTTACATTCCATATCCCAAGATACAGGGATCAAAACACACATATTTCAAAGGGCAAGACATCAAATCAGGGCGAACACAACGGACAATGACCCAAAGACATGTTAGGGATTACACGTGGTTAGCGGCCCGAGTATAGGTTGGAGTAGTGAGGAGGTGGATGACATGACCTCACTGGGATGTGGAGGTCTGGTTAAGAATCAAGATAGGTGATAGAGGGTTGAATGACATGGGTGTGGATGAGATGGAACCGCCGTGAAGATGACAGTGTTATTGGGATTGAACCTCATGAAGGCTTCCTATATATCCTTGTGGTGGGAAATCAAAATCCACACAGTTCGGTGGGGTGATGGGAAACCTAAGGAGGCATCCTATGAGAATGGATGCGTGGATGGGAGCTGAAGGAAGTAGACCCTCCTGGTTGGGGAATGACCTTCCCAAAGCGCAATGGCTAAAGGGAGAGACCAGGATGGGGCATGGGTAATGGGATTGAACCTCAAGGAGGTTTCATATGTATCACTATGGTAGGGAATAAAAGTTTTCATAGTTAGTTATAGGGAATGGAATTTGGTTGTATTCATATGTTAGCGACCCAACAACATGATGGGGCTTATGCGTGGTTAGAAACCCAAGAGTTGGTCTGGCTCCACTAAGGGATGGACCAAGGATATGGGTCCCAGCAAAGGGGACACTGAAGTTTACTGATATTTGGGGTTGAACCTCAGGGAGAATTTATACATACCGTGTCTAGGAGATAAAGATCAAAACCCATGTAGTTCGGTGGGTGATGGAATCGGGGTGTACACAATGGACAGTGACCCGACAACATGTTGGGGATTACGCGTGGTTAGTAGCCAGATATTTGGTCTGGCACCACAAAGGGATGGACCAAGAATGTGGGTCCTAGGAAAGGGTACACCTAAGTTTACCAATGTTTGGGGTTGAAAATCAGGGAGGCTTCCTACAAACCATGTCTAGGAGAATGAGATCAAAACCCACGTAGTTCGAATAGGTTTACTAGTGTTTGGGGTTGAACCTTAGGGAGGCTTCCTATGTACCATGTCTATGAGATAGGGATCAAAACCCATGTAGTTCGAAAGCATACAGTTTAGCATAATGAGGGATGAAAATGGGGCATACAGTTTAATGTCATGTAGGATGAGGGTGAACCAACATGAAGTGGCAAGGACATATGGGTGTTGGGATTGAACCTCATGGAGGATTCCTATGTACCTTTCCTGGAAAGGGAAAGGATCAAATTCCATGTAGTTTAGTGGTTAGGGATGGGGCTTATACCCTAAGGTGACCCAAAAAGGGTGTCAGGGTCAATGCTTACTCTAAGCCCATGTGATTCATTGTCAGTATGAGAAACAAAAGGCAACAAAGACCCGACGATCATGTCTCGAAAGGTGCATCCTCCAGGAATATAGTTGGTCTTACGCGTGGTTAATGGCCCAATGAGGTGACAAGGGCTTATGCTTGGTTAGTAACCCAGGGATATGGATATTGGAAATTACTGCAGGATGGATGCTCGATGGCAATAAATCCCAAAGGGAGAGGGATGGGCTAATGAGGATCCTTGTGCCCATATCTCCTCTGGAATTTTTGCACTAAAGAAGAGATGACGAACAAGGATTCTACCTCCCAAAAGAAAGGCAAGTGGATTTAAAAGGATGGTTACCCTCCCCTATAGATAGATGGCATTCCATGTAAGGAGGATCTCATTCCAAGTGAGGAATATCTCACTCCCATGGCTACCATTGGGTGTGGAAATTGTCTGAGATGGGGAACCATGTGTATATTTCATAGGCCGAGACTAAATTTTAACATCATGTGTTGAGGATGATGGTGCTTGGCAGTTTAACGTTCTGCAGTAGGGTTGATGAGGATTCACTCCTCACCCCTTGTTTTTACATAACTAATACCCACCCACACTTGGGGAAGGGAAGGCATCAGCAATGCCATGTGGAGACGGGGTTATGGAGTGATCCATTGAGGGGATCACGTTTGAGTGTCTATGTGAATATGAAATAGTCGTTAGCGTTCTTATAGAAAGAAGCATGAGGCTAAGCGAAGAAATATGAAGTGCCACCCAAGGGAACTTGAAATAACTTCGTACAAACCTAGAGAGCCATAAAGGAGAAGGGATTTTGAAGAAAAATGGTCCATGGGAAGGGACCTTGCAATGCTCTGGTGCTTCATAGGGTGGAGAGACTCTGCAAAGGGGTATTCTTTGCAAAGTGGAGTGTCCTAGCCTAAGAATGGGTGTACATGAATATAGAGGGTGCTTCGCAAAGTTTAAGTGCTTTCGTGGAGTAGGACTTCACGGAGAATGGGTGCCTTGCAAAGCGCATCATTGTGAAGCAATGTACTTCGTGAAGCATAGTTATCCTGCCTTATCATAGGGTCCACATGTTCATGTAAGGTACTTCATGAAGCACAAGTGCTTTATGAAGATCTAAGTTGCCTTAGGGATCTCCTTCCATTGTGATGGCTCGTGGGATTCATGAAGGGCATCCCTTCTTGAAGAGGGGTTGTATTTGAGATAAGGGAAAGGTATTTCGTAATGATCATGTACCTTGAAGAGTTATTTTTTATCAATTCTTTGAAGAGCAAAGGTTCCTTTGCGATTTGAGAGTTTAGAAGGAAAAAGGTCGGGGTATCTGTTCTTTGGGTTCGAGGGAAGCCTGGTATTTATTAGCGAGAGGTAGAACGGTGCTTTGATAGTGCATTTAGAAGACACTTGTGATTTTCCATCATAAATAGATCATGTTAAGTTTTTCATAACTACGGAGTCAACTATCATCACCTCTTTGATGTTGAGGCCTCCTTAATTCCCTATGTGATGCTCATAGAGGCTTCCTTAAATTTCCAAGAGATCATAGAGGCGATCGTGTTCCTTCCTCTGTGCGAAGCATTCCATCAATTGTTTAGTAACCGTAGATCCCTCCACCTCTTTTTTCTATGGTGCTCACAGAGGTGTCCATGGATTTGCGTCGGCCATGGTGCTGAAGGGATTTGAGAAGGTACTTCTTGAAGCAACCCCTTTAGAATTGGTGTGCTCTTTGTGTATCTTTCCTCTCCACAAAATTTGGTGCCAAAAAATTATTCCACTCAAAGTTGGATCCGAGGAGAAAATTAGGGTCAAAATATGAGGGTATATCTCCAAAATTTAGTCAAATAGAAAATTGAGATCACGAAGTAGGGTTGCAATGCGGATAAGTGATGAGCAGGTTGATAACTCCATGAAGCTTGCTGCGTCTAGGTGTGCCACGAAGCTAGGTGGTCATTTCCTATAAATAGGTGAGGATGAATTTTTTTTCTATACATATCTCTACATTTTTTTGAGCTCGACCTCTCGATTTGCAAATGTATACATGCTCTATGGATGCTCTTTGTGAATCGTGTCCTCTTTTTCTCTGCTGCGCACAACGAGTCTTCCTACCCCATGATTATGTGCTCCGCAGCTTGTGCCTGCAAGGTCTTTGGTAGGGCTCTATGACCTATCTCTGTGATCGAGCCCCATGATCAAGCTCTGCGATCTAGGACAAAAATTTCTTAATGTTTTGAGACTAATTGGCTCACCAAGAAGCTACCAGGGGGTCCTTGTAGATGTTGTCTGGAGGGTAGAAATGGAAGATATCCTAGGCATTGGGGAATGTGTGTGGAGCCATTCAGACCATGAATCCCTGGTGGAGCAATTTTTGGAAATCCATAATAACTACCCATTGTTCAAAAGATATCCTCTATATGGATTTGGTCTGAGATATGATGTTATCATTCCTAATGAAAGTAGGGATGAGCCATCCTATTGGTTCATGAGTACTTCATACAAACGCAAGTGGTTCAGGGTGGCTGACGCTCATACTTGGGAGGATCATACACCCGTCAATGTTGAATGCTTGTATAATCATGTCAAAAATGTCAATGGGAATGAATTATAGCCATAGGTATCTCCCCCACTGTATCACACCATTTTGAAGGCATCTTTGGGGAATATGGAGAAGGGGGGGACCGAGGAGTGGGATTTGTGCCAGAGAGGCAATTTCATAGATGAATGGGCATGGGCTTACTGGGTCAGTGCCTTTTGTGTGTAGTTTGGTGTAGAGGTGAGGTGATTGGGCCTATATGATGTAGCATGGGCCACCGAATTCTATATCCACCAGCCAAAGAAACTGATGCTAGAGTTGTTGAGCTGGTGGCCATTGAGGACCGACACATTTCATCATTACCATAGGGAGGTCAGTATCAGCCTTTGGGACCTTCACAAGATCTCTAGGATTCCGATATTGGTGGGTTATGTATGATGAGTTTTTCCTCGCCATGAATAAATGGGAGGACTCAGAGAAAATGTTTCTACTTGAAAAGGTATTGATGGACCTGGTTCTAGGAGAGGATAATCAATCAGTGAGGGATTTCCACTTTAAGTTGTGGTTTAGGTGGTTCTTGAATTCCTATTTAGATGAAAAGTATCCTGTGAGGCCTCCCACTTTCCTGAAGGGGGTCCAGCGCAGCAAAGAGAACTTGTACTAGCGACTCATGGAGGATATCCAGTTGAAGACATGGGAGTTTAGGGTGAGAACTAAGCAGGAACCGGTGGTTAGGTTGGATGCGTTCATCTTGGTGCTCATTTGTGGCTGGATGGTTCTAGTAAGGGACACGAACATGGGTGTATGACCAAGAACTTTTATCATGTCTTCCATGTTGGCGATAGGCGAGTGGATCAATCATGGGTTCCTAGTGCTGGATAAGTTTTACAAAGTGTTGTGGCATATCAGTGAAGGGAATAATCCACACAGGGTGTGTGGGCCACTCCATCTTCTGTATGGGTGGATAGCGGTGCATATGGGAACCTATGAATACCCTAACCCCATTTCTCTACTAGGTTCATACTTATGACTACCTATTCTTAATACGGTGGGGAGTTTCCCAACCAAGGTGACCCCACCGCTTGTGTTGAATCGAGTATAGAAGTTTGATGAGTTCAACTTCCATCTGTTCCCATTGCCAACAGGTGTGTTCAATGATGATGACCAAGAAATAGAGGAGGATTGTTCCTACCTCCTGGACTTTTAGGATGGCTTCCTGGTGGGGTGGGTTCACTGTGGGCCTCTCTATGAGTCGTACATCGTGCACCACTTCGCGGGGCAGTTCTGGTGCATGCAGAGGCTGACCCAGTGGGTCTACACGGGAGTTTTCCACAAGGACCATCCATGTGTGATGAGGAATATGTGGATCATGTTCACAAAGAAGGATGGGAAGATGTGTAATAAGATACCTCCACCCATTTTTGTATATCGTCTAGTGAAATAATATGCCAAGAGTTGGGAGGCAGCCTATAATCCCCTGAACCCAGAAGCCTAGAGAGAGTGCATTAATTTATTACATTTGAATGAATACAAGGAAACAAATCCCGAAGTACCGATAAGTTTAGAAGTTTTGAAGAAACTAGATACATACATGTAACTCTTATTACATTGGAGAAGGTAACAAAATACAACACATAACAAAGACTAATAAAATGAATCCATGAGAACTCAACAAATGGTCTCATCTTCATAACCTGTTGATGGTAAAAAAATAAAAGGAGTGATCTCAAAACTTCAGTGAGGGTTAAAAATAGTGGAAACACGAATCAATAATAACTTAATCATAAACAATTAGGCATAGTCAAAATGGCATGGTGAATAAATGAAAAACACATGCCATTAAAAAACTGAGAATGAAACTTCATCCATAGGTTTTGTCATAGTGAAAACCCCGTGGATAGTAATAACTAGAAGTAAAAAAGAGAATACTTATTAATTGGAATTCATGTCACTAGTGCAGAAAATGTTTTTAATGTCACCATTTTTTACGTCAGTTATATATGATCGACGTAAAAATCTATGATATGTGGTTTTTTACATAGGTTATTTTATAACCAACATAAAAAATATTGAGAGTAAATTTTTTATGTTGGTTATTTGATAACCGATGTAAAAAATGAGGCATCTAATGAATTTTTTACGTCGGTTATAGAATAACCGACCTAAAAAAGGTGGCATCTGAGGCCTTTTTGACGTCAGTTATTTGATAACCGACGTAAAAACCCAACCCGCAGAATTTGTTACGTCGGTTATATTATAACTAACGTGAAAAACCAACACAGGGAAGTTTTTACATCGGTTATAAAATAACTGATCTAAAAACGGTGGTTTCTGATGTGTTCTTTACATCAGTTATAGAATAACCGACATAAAAAAACAACACAAGGATTTTTTTACGTCGGTTATTTTATAACCGACGTAAAAAATGCTGTATCTGATACACTTATAATGTTGTTTATTATAATAACTGACGTTATAAATGTAATAAATATAGTTTATAATGTCAGTTATTAAATAAACAACGTTATAAAACATTTAAAAATTTTATCTCGCCCCGTGGATTTTCATTTCTGATTTTTCGATCGACAGACCTGCGACTCGTCTCTCTCGCACAGAAAACCTAGAATCGACTCTTCAATATCGATTCATTAAACTATTTTTTCCATCATTGTTTATCATCTTTAATCTCCTCGAATCTATCATCTCCACTTGCAACACTCAGGTGAGCCTCCCACGACTTTATTTCATTCATTTTTTTTCCCGGATAGTCTATATTTACGTTTTGTGATTTTTTTTTGTTTAAAGTAGGTAAGATTATTCGATTCCGAACCCTCTTAACTTATTTTTCCATAATCGTATTATTTATTATCACCAGATCTATTATATAGAGTTTGAATATTCAATTAAGCCTCACCTACTTCTATTTCATTTGTTTTTGTTTCACTGATGCCCTACATTTAAGGTAATATTTGTTTTCATTGAAAACTAATGATCTCATTCACCTATATTACTGCAAATTATATCTAAACCATTGTGATACACCCATTTCGTGTACCGATGTGATTTATTTTATAATTATATATGGTTTTTCATGGTGTAATGTTTGTTTTGGATCCTTGGTTGTTTCTATTTTGGGTATCACTTTTTGTTGTTCCATAAACTATTTATGTCGCTTATTTTTGTGGACTATTATAAGTCTTCATATGCTATTAAAACCCGATTCATTGAAAAATAGAGCATTTTATAATATTAGGAGATATATTTCATGGTTCTCATTTTGAATAATGGCATTATACCAAAACTATTAGCTTGAGATTAAAATCCCTAGATATACCAAAACTAGTAGCTTGAGGTTAAAATCCCATGGTTCTAGGGGGTTGTCCAGGGGGTTGGGGGCTGTCCAGAGGGTTGGGGGCTATCCATGGTGTCCATGGAGGTGGGGGGTAGTACAGGGGTGTGTGGGGGGGGGGTCTAAGGGGGTGGGGGTGTCAAAAGGGGTGGGTGGGCTGTCCAAGGGGGTGGGAGGGTGGGGGGGGGGGCTGTCCAAGGGGTGGGGATTGTACAGAGGGTTTGGGTGGTTGTCCGGGGGTGGGGGCTGTTCAGAGGGTTGGGGGGTCTAGGGGGAGTCGAAGGGGGTAGGAGTGGGGGTGGTGTCTAGGAGGGGTGGGGTGTCCAAGGGGGTGGGGTGCTGTCTAGAGGGGCGGGGGCTGTCCAGGGGGTGGGGTGTCTAAGGGGGTGTGGGTGCTGTCTCGAGGGGAAGGGGCTGTCCAGGGGTGGGGGGATATCCAGAGGGGTGGGGGTTTTCCAAGGTGGTGGTGGTTTCTAGGGGGTGTCCAAGGGGGTGGGGTGGTGTCCAGAGGGTTCAGGGGGCTGTCCAGAGGGTTGGTGGGTGTCCAGGGTGTCCATGGAGGTGGGGGCGAGGGGGGTAGTCCACTGGTGTGGGGGTCCAAGTGGGTGGGGGTGTCTAAGGGGGTGGGGGCTGTCCAAGGGGGTGGGGGCTGTCCAGAGGGTTTGGGGGTTGTCTGGGGGGCTATCCAGAGGATTGGGGGAGTCCAGGGGGTGTCCAATGGGGTAGGAGGTGGGTGGTGGTTTTCAGGATGGGTGGGGTGTCCAGGAGGGGTGGGTGTGTCCAAGGGGGTGGGGGCTGTACAGGGGGCGGGGATGGTGTCCTGAGGGGTGGGGACTGTCCGAGGGTGTGGTGGTGTCCAGGGGGTGTCCAAGGGGGTGGGGGTGGTGTCCAGAGGGTTCAAGGGGTTGTCCAGAGGGTTGGGGGTGTCCAAGGTGTCCATGGAGGTTGGGGGCAGTCTAGGGGTGTGTGGGGGGGTGTCCAAGGGGATGGGGGTGTCTAAGGGGGTGGGGATATCCAAGGGGGTGGTGGCCTATCCAGAGGGTTTGGGGGTAGTCCGGGGGGGGGGGGTTGTCCAGAGGGTTGGGGGTGTCCAGGGGGGTGTCCAAGGGGGTAAGAGGTGGGTGGTGGTGTCCAGGAGGGTGGGGGTGTCCAGGAGGGGTGGGGAATGTCCAGGAGGGGTGGGGTGTCCAAGGGGGTGGGGGTATCCAGGGGGTGGGGGTGGTGTCCTAAGGGGTGGGGTGGGTGGGGGAGGCTGTCCAAGGGTGTGGTAGTGTCCAGGGAGTGTCCAAGGGGTGGGGGTGGTGTCTAGGGGGTGGGGGATGTCCATGGGGGTGGTGGTGTCCAAGGGGTGTCCAAGGGGGTGGGGGTGGTGTCCAGGGGGTGGGGGTTGTCAAAGGGGGTAGTGGTGTCCAGGGGGTGTCCAAGGGGGTGGGGGTGGTGTCCGCGGGGGGGGGGGGGGGGGGGGGGCTATCCAAGGGGGTTGTGGGGTCAAGGGGGTGTCCAAGGGGGTGTGGGATAAGTGTAAGTTGGGATTGATTATTGCATCATGGTTTGTGAGATTTTGACATGATGATTGTATTGTTTCATGGATATAAGTGTTGAAATATGATTCTATTTGGTTATATATATTTTGAACAGTCATCGACTATGAGAAAATTATGGGTTATTGGGGAGACCATGTCGTGGTTTTTAAATTTGAATAGTTATCCTAACCCCATTGTTCTGTGATGATTGGATTTACATTGTGATTTTCTCAATCTGAGTTTTTATTTTAAATTTTATTTGATTCTCAGGTTTACTCTATTTTCTCTAATTTTCTATCAACCATTGGAGTCCCCATGGTTTTCTTTGATTCCATGGAATTTAAAACTGTTATATCTAACTATATTTTCTATTTAAAATTATATTCAAGCATATTTTTTAAAAAACGCATAGATTTATTTTATATATCAAAATTGTTTTACATTCAAATTATGATTTTTTTCATATAAAAATATATTTTTCTTATCTTAAAAATATGTATAATTTTGATATTTGTTATAGGTAATAATGATTCGAAGTTGGATTACGGCACATCGAATGAGCAATGAATATGAGGAAGGTGTTGATGCCTTTTTGGAATTTGCTAAACGAAATGTTCCAAGTAGTGACATTTTTTCTATCCATGCCTGAAATGTTTGAATATGAATAAGTTGAAAACTAGAGAGATAAAAGATCATCTGCTTTGTCATGGTTTTAATCTGAGTTATAGCCCTTGGATTTGGCATGGTGAAACTGGACAGAATGTTGCTGATGATGATGATTTGCAAGATGGTGACTCCGATGGAATTGAAGAAATGATTCGCGATATTGCAGCAGAGAAAATTGAGATAGAACCGACAGTTGTGCGTCTATATGGTGATGATGAAAAACCATTAAATCCTAGTTGTACAGATTTTACGGTTTTTTCGGCGGTGTTAAGATTGACTAACCTGAAGGAAAAACATGGATGGAGTGATATAAGTTTTACAGAGCTGCTACAATTGATGAAAGACATTCTTCCAAAAGATAATGAACTTCCAGATTCACATTATAAGGCCAAGAAAATACATGCATGTTTTAATGACTGTATGATATATAGGATGGAATATAGATTTATGTCAGAGTGTCCAAAATGTAGGACATCACGGTATAAGGTGAAAGAAAAATCACAGGCTGATATAGAGATTAAAAAGATCCCTTCAAATGTATTTTGGTATCTTCCTATATTTCATCATTTCAAATGTTTATTTGCTAATTCACATGATGCAAAAAGGTTAAGATGGCATGCTGATGAGAAAATTATGTGATGGAAAAATACATCATCTAGCTGATTGTCCACAATGGAAGAAAATTGATGAGAAGTATCCTACATTTGGAAATGAAATTAGAAATCTCAGACTAGGGTTGTTCACATATGGAATGAATCCATACCAGACCCTCAGTAGCACAAATAGTTCATGGCCTGTTTTATTGGTAATTTAAAACCTCTCTCCTGAATTTTGTATGAAGCGCAAATATGTCATGTTGAGTATAATTATCTCTGGTCTGAAGCAACTCAGAAATGATATTGATGTTTTCTTTTCACCGTTGATTAATGATTTGAAACTTTTATGGGAGGATGGTATTAGTGTGTATGATTCTTATAAAAAGGAATATTTTCAACTGCATGTAGTTCTTTTGTTCACTATAAATGACTTCCCAGCATATGGAAATTTGTATGGATATAGTGTTAAAGGGCATAAAGCATGTCTATTTTGCGAACAATAGACTTCATATTTTCAATTGCATCATGGGAGGAAAACAGTGTACATGGGTCATTGAAAGTTTTTACCTATGGATAACTCTTATAGAATAATAAAAAATTCATTCAATGGATGACAAGAATTTGATATTGATCCAAAAACTTTATCCCCTGATCTGTATTTTGAGAGGGTGAAAATCCTTGATGTGACATTGGGAAAGACACAGAAATATGGTAATGATAGACATATTTGGAAGAAAAGGTCAATATTTTTTGAGTTACAATATTGGAGATATCATGAAGTTAAACATAATATTGATGTCATGCACATGGAGAAGAATATCTGTGATAGTTTGATTGGAAAATTATTAGATATTAAAAGAAAGAAAAAATATGGTTTGAATGTAATATTAGACTTACTATCAATGGGAATACATTTGGAGTTAGCTCCCACTCCTAATGGAAGAAAAACATTTCTTCCCCCGACTTTTCAAACATTATCGAAGTGGAAGAAAATTAGCTTTTGTCAGTGTCTTCATGATATCAAAGTGCCTCAATGTTATTCTTCAAATGTAAAAAAATTTGTCTCATTTAATGACTTGAATTTGATTGGTATGAAATCTCATGATTGTCACGTCATGATGCAACAACTTCTACCAGTTGCATTGTATGGAATATTTCCCATCCGTGTCAGAAAGACTATAATGAATTTGTGTTATTTTTTCAATTCAATTTGTAATAAGGTGATTGATGTGAATGCTTTGAACATTTTTGAAAAGGATGAAATTTTTATACATTGTCAATTGGAAATGTATTTTCCTTCAAATTGTTTTGATATAATAGTGCATTTAATGATTCATCTGGTTTGAGAAATAAAGATTTGTGGACCTGTATATCTTAGTTGGATGTATCCTTTTGAAAGGAATGTGAAAATATTGAAGGGGTATGTTAAGAATCCATATAGACCTGAAACCTCCATTATTGAAAAGTATATTTCTGAGGTTGCAGAGTTTTGTACGAGTTACTTGGTTGTGGCGCAACACATAGGTTTGCCTCCATCTCGCCATGAATGAGTTAATAATGAGGGAAAGGGGTTTTGTGTCTTGAAAGTCAAATCGTTGTCAACTAAACAGATTAAGAAGTTAGAATCATACATCTTGAATAACATAGCTGATGCTCAATCGTATATAACATTTCATATTAATGAGTTGAAACAATGTCATCCAAAGAAGAATGAAATGTGGATTTTGAATGAGCACAACAAAACATTTTTGTCATGGTTTAAAAAGACCTTTCTTGGTAGATCAGATGTACCAGAGACATTAAAATGGATAGTGGGTGGTCTATGTTTAAATGTGATAACATGGTCCGGTTATGAAATTAATGGCTATACATTTCATAAGAAAGATCAGGACAATAGAAGTGCAGTTCAGAATAGTGGTGTATTGGTGTTTGTAGAAGAAATTCATTTTTCAAGTGCTAAGGACAAAAACCCAATTTCTACATAAACTTCATATTATGGAGTGATTGAAGACATATGGGAGGTGGATTACTTTAATATTAAAGTTCTTGTTTTTAACTGTAAATGGTTTATCGGTAAAAATAGATTCAGACACGATGAATTTGGAATGACAGTTGTTAATCAGAATAGATTGGAAGACACAGCTGATTCTTTTATAATGGAAACACATGCAAAACAACTTTTCTATGTAGTAGATCAATCAAATATGCAGTGGGTTGTTGTTTTACAAGGGGAAAAACAATATGTTGGTGAGGATGAACTTGATGAAGATGCTGATTTATGTGAGATCCCTACTTCTATGGAAAGATTAACAGAACATAATGACGAGCATGTTGAAGACATGGTTTGTGCCATAAGGAATGTTCACGACGAAGGATTTTGGGAAAACAGTTCATTTTTACATTCCTAAAATTACATTTAACATTTGTTTATTTCTTGTTTACATTTATTATTTTCATAAAATGGTAGATATTGTAAGTTTTTTCTTTATTAAAACATGTATTAAAACAAAATAAGTATAAGTTTTTGTTTTTTTTATTTTTGTTTAGTTTACTTTATCATGTTTACCATTACATTAATTATATATCTGTTGTTTTTGTTCAGTGAAAATTAGTTTACCATCTTTACCATGTTTACCAGGTTTACCAAGTTTTACTTTTGTTTATTTTACTTTATCATGTTTACCATTACATAAATTATATATCTATTATATTTTTCAGTGAAAATTACTTTACCATGTTTACCATGTTTACCAGGTTTACCATGTTTACCATGTCTACCATCTTGACTATATTTACCATCTTTACCATTGTTTAACATGCTTACCATATTAACCATGTTTACTATTACGTAACTTTGTACAATTTTCTATTTTCTGATTACAGTAGTATTAAAATATTTGAATTTGCATATTTGTGAACTAATGTTTGTTTCTTTTGATTTTAAGGATAATGACAGATCAATCAGTTGATCAACCACATGATTCTGGAGATGAGAATATTGGCCATACCTCTGGGGAGTAACATTTACATGCTCCTCTTGATGTTCCCCAATCTTCCTCATGTGCTCCCATTACTATAAAGAGTTCAAGAGTTGGTAAACGTGGGTACACACTTTTACCAAAATTATCACTTGCACATATGGTGGATCAGAGGATACTCATTGATTTTGATGAGGATGATATTTCTATAGGTCTAAATGAAAAATATTGTAAGTGTTTTGTATCCACTCAGGGTAAGAGAAAAGTAAGCATTTTGTATGATGAATGGAGAAGTGCCTATAAAGCGATAATCTCTCAGTTGTGGGAGATGATTTTGGTAAGATATTTTTCTATTGTTTGCATATTCTTTAAATGTTTCTAGTATATATAATATGTTTAACCTCTTTTTTATCAGATGACATTTGATATTCCTGACACTGGAGGAGTTAGGAATAAATGCTTATCGATGGCTGCCAGGAGATGGAGGGATTTCAAATCAACCCTCACATCTGATTTCATTTTTGGTCATAGGAGTCATGAAAATCCATGTCGTATATATCCTTTCATAGATGAAGACACATGGAGACAGTTTGTTGAAATTAGAATAAAAGAATCATTTTTGGTAAGGGCAATGTAAACTTTTATAAGCTTTCTTATATAAATGATCTTATTACTATTTTGTTAATGATTTCTTATTCTTAATTTACAAAAAACAAGGAAATCTCATCAGGAGATCCAATTTAAAAATTTATAACCTCATAATTTATCTCAGGGAGGGTATACATTATTGGAAGAACAAATGATGTCGGAAAAATTACAAAAACTAACACCTGAGTATTCAAGCTCTGGAGAGGTGGCCCCTCTATCCCCTTTATCTAGATATAAGAAATGGAAGAGAGATCTAATGGGAAAAAAGGGCAATATCTTTCGGAAGATTTGAGAATATTAGCTGAGAGGATTGTAAGATATCTATTTTATTAATTTAAGTTAACTATTTTCTTTATATAATTTCAATCATTATAGAAATGTTCAATTAATTAATACTTGATTCTCTTGAGGAGTAGAGCTCAAAGGGGGTATTTACGGCTGCTGGGAGGAAAGATATTTTATCTGCAACATTGGGAAAGCCCGAACATCCTGGTCATGTACAAGGATATCCGGCAGGTGTATCGGTAAGAAAAGTGTTGCCATGTTCCTCAAATACTTGCGTTGAGGGTGTTTATAAAAAAATAGAATACTTAGAGGTTGAAGTTCATAATATTAATGCGATGATGGAGGAAAATATTAGAGCACCGTTACAATCTATGTTTGTAGACATGCAAAGAAAATTTCAGATTGCAACTCCCACTCCTCCACCTCCCCTTGCAGACCCCATTATTTATCCTCCACCTCCGCCAGTATCTCCCACTCCCCCACCTCAGCCCGTGGATCCCAGTTTTTATCCTACTCCTCTGCTGAAGCTTCCTACTTATTGTGAGGTGTATGTTGATAATCCTCAACATCATATAATTTCACATGGGTTGGTATATTTTATAGGAGATACAATTCATCATCAATAATTAGAGGTATAGAATCAGAGGGTCACTGTACAGGATATTATAGATAGATTAGCTTGAGTACCATTACCTACAGATGAGGTGACGACAGTTGGACATAGTATCAGCCATTTTTTAATTTGGCCATCTAGACTTCTTCGACTCATTACCATAGAGGTATGTGTGTTATATCTTCTATTTTATTTTTTTTTATTAAAGTTGTTTTATCATTTGATAACTAATATATTTTTCTATCTATTTTTACAGGAATACTTCAAAGGTAAAGAAATATTGTATAGACAATAACAAAGACAAATGGCTATTACATCAGATACATATTATAGTAGTCTTGAAATATTTTCAAAATATTCAAATTTTTTGGCAGATCATTATGAGTTTCCAATGGAAGATCATGTTTTTGGACGTGAAATAATAGTGTGGATTATGAAAGCTGATATCATAGAGCTTATTACTGGAGATAAGTTGGGCATCAATGTGGGACAGATTTTTTCCATGTAAGTCTTAACACCTTTTACCTGCGTTATATTTATTAAAAATGTATACTTATGTCTGTTTTGTATTAGGTATCTTTATAACATTTGTGAGAAGAATGAGCGGACAGATGTATATGGGTTCATGGACCTGAATTTGATTTCCCCTGAATCATGTGCATTAGATGAGGAACGAACAATGGTTTATATAACTGAAAGACTTGAACAGAATATAGTCACACAATGTTGGATGATGCCTTTTTGTTAGAGGTATGAAACACATCTCTCTCAAAGATTTCATTATCTTTTAACATAAAAAACCACTAACCTTAATTTTTTTTATCAGTGATCATTGGATGTTAGGGGTTTTTTTCCAAGGGAGAAGACACTTTATTGGATATGCTCTGTCCATGGTGATGTGCGGGAAAGTTTTAAGAAAATATTGGAAAAGTAAGTTTCATTTTATCAATAGTTTTCTATATTATAATGAATTTTAAATTTATCCCATTCGTATTATTTTCTAACAGGGGATGGGTCTACTTTCGAAAAAACACAAAGAAAAGGAGTGCGAAGATCAAATATGTAAATGTAAAGGTAAATATCCATTTATAATTCCTACTATTTGATTTATTACATACAAATAATATATTGAATTTACACTCATTCAAACAGAATTTTCATGAACAACAAGGCGTCATCGAATGCAGATCTTATATGTTAAGATTTATGTATGAAATAATAACAACTGGGACAGTTGTGAACTTTGACCTGGTAATATTTCCTTTTATACTTTGCCATAATATTTCATTTGATTTTTTCATTATACACGTTAACTAATATCCTTTTAATTTGTAGCTATTTGATGACCCTCAACCCTATAGTGCGGAAGATGTCAAACACTTAAAAGTGGAATGGTCAAATTATTTTACAAGTTTGATTGATTTTTAGTTGTTTGTAGTGTAAAATGTAATTTTGAATACTGTCATTGTAATTGTGTATTTGGTAGTTTTTTAGGTTGGATTTAGTTTTTTTTAAGTTGACATTGTAAGTTTTGAATGTTATATATGTGAATGTTTAATTTTTATCTACTTCTTGTTTTGGTCTACTTATGATGGTTTTTCTGGTATAGATTTTGGTCTGGGGGGGAGGGGTTCCAAGGGTTTGGGGGGTGTTTAATGGGGTGGGGGTATCCAGGGGTGTGGGAGGGTTGTCCAGTGGTGTGGGGGTATCCTGGGTGTCCATGAGAGTGGAGGGGCAGTCTAGGGGGAGATATCGTTTCTATGTAGGTGGAAGGGCTGTCCAGGGGAGTGGGGGTTGTCTAGGGGGTGTTAGGGGTGTGGGGGTGTCTTGTGGGGTGAGGGGGGTTTCCAGGGGTGTGGGAGGGATGTCTAGCGGGGGGGTCTAGGGTGTCGATGGGGATGGGGGGGGGGGTAGTCCAGGGGGTGGGATAGGAGGTGCCGCTATCCCTCATGGGGATGAACTCCGCTTGAAGGTACTCATCACTCCCACATGCGAAACATTTTGAGATCTCAAGCTTCACATGTGGGTGTGATGAGTACCTTCCAATGTCATGACCCCTGAGGGATGGAGGTGCCTCCTCTCCCAACACCAGTTGTCCAGGGACTGTCCAGGGGCTGTCCAGGGGGTGGGGGGCAGTCCAGGGAAGTGGGGGTGTCCAGGGGGTGGTGGGGCAGTCCAGGGGTGTTGGGGGTGTCCAAGAGGGTGGGGGTTTCCAGGGGTGTTGGGGGTTGTCCAGGGGTGGGGGAAGTCTAGGGGTGTGGGGGTGTGGTGGGGGCTTTCCATTGATGTGAGGGGGTTCTGGTCTATTTTTGATTACTTTTTGGTTTGTTTTAGGGGTGTGGGAGGGATGTCTGGGGGTGTGGGAGTGTTTTCCAGGGGTTGGGGGGTATAAAGAAGGGTGGGTGGATGTCCAGGGGTGGTGGTGATGTCTAGAGGTGTGGGGGGGGGTGCAGTCCAGTGGGGTGAGGGGATTCTGGTCTATTTTTGGCAACTTTTTTGTCCTGTTTCAGGGGTGTGGGAGGGTTGTCCAGGGGTGTGGGAGTGTTGTCCAGGGGGTGTGGGGTATACATGAGGGTGGGGGTTGTCCAGGGGTGTGGGGGCATGTCCAGGGGTGGTGGGGATCCAGGGGTGTTTGGGGCTGTCCAGGGGGTCGGGGGGCAGTCCAGGGGTGTGGGGGGATGTCCAGGGGTGTGGTGGGGGCTGTCTAGGGGTGTTGGGGGCTATCCAAGGGGTGGGGGAAGTCTAGGGGTGTGGGGGTGTGGTGGGGGATATCTAGTGGGGTGAGGGGGTTCTAGTATATTTTTGGTAACTTTTTGGTATGTTTCAGGGGTGTGGGATTGTTGTCCCGGGGTGTGGGAGTGTTGTCTAGGGGGTGGGGTATACAGGGGTGGGGGATGTCCAGGGGTGGTGGTGATGTCCAAGGGTGTGGGGGTGTCCAGGGGTGTGGTGGGGGTAGTCCAGTGGGGTGAGGGGGTTCTGGTCTGTTTTTAGTAACTTTTTGGTCCAGTTTTAGGGGTGTGGGAGGGTTGTCCAGGGGTGTGGGAGTGATGTCTAGGGGGTGGGGGTATATATGAAGGTGGGGGGTTGTCCAGGGGTGGGGGGGGGTTGTCCAGGGGTGGTAGGGATGTCCAGGGGTGCTTGGGGCGGTCCAGGGGGTCAAGGGACAGTCCAGGGGTGTGGGGGGTGTCCAGGGGTGTGGTGGGGGCCATCCAGTGGGGTGAGGGGGGTTTTCCAGGGGTGGTGGGGGGCTGTCCACTGGGGTAAGTTTTTAATGTTATCAATGTAAATGCTTAATTTTTCTTTGGTTCTTGTTTTGGTATACTTTTGTTTTTCTGGTCCGAATTCTTGGTTTGTTTTCTGGTTGTTTCTGGCGAGAGTAGAGGATTGATTTCTATTTTTTTTATAAAAAATAGTTTTTTCACGTCGGTTATTTAATAACCGACGTGATAAACACCCTCCGCACTGGTTTATCACGTTGGTTATTTAATAACCAGCGTGATAAACCCTCCCCCTAGTTTATCACATCGGTTATTTAATAACCGACATGATAAAATCCTGGGAAATGGTTTATCACATTGGTTATTAAATAACCGAGGTGATAAAACATTTTCCAGGGGTTTAGCATGCCAGTTATTTAATAACCGATGTGATAAACACCCCCCCCCCCGCACTAGTTTATCACGTCGGTTATTAAATAACTGATGTGATAAATCCTACCCATGGTTTATCATGTCCGTTATTTAATAACGGATGTGATAAAATCCTAGTAAATGGATCATCACATCGGTTATTAAATAACTGACGTGATAAACCATTTTCCAGGGGTTTATCATGTCGGTTATTTAATAACTCGCGTGATAAACACCCCCCGCACTGGTTTATCACGTCGGTTATTAAATAACCGATGTGATAAACCCTCCCACCTAGTTTTTCATGTTGTTTATTTAATAATCGACGTGATAAAAGCCTAGGAAATGGTTTATCAGGTCGGTTATTAAATAACCGACGTGATAAACACCACGATGTTATGTTTTTTTACGTCGGTTTTTAAATAACCGACGTAAAAAACAATATTTATAATGTCGTCTGTATTAATGTCTGCTAAAAACCGACGTAAAAAATGTTTTTTACACTAGTTTGTATCTGGAACATGATACCATAGTACTATCAAAATGGTTTAAGTCTGTCGGTAGAAACCCGTCTAATTTTTTTGAAACAAACTCAAAGGGTTTGTCTCCAACTGATATGTCTCATGAGACTTATCTATGCTTCAAGGGGCTATAATGGGACCCACCCATTGCTGAAAGTCCTAAACATTCTTTATAAATAGATATAATACAAGTAAAAGATGCATTATCAATAACAATATAGAGTAAAGGATATGGATTCATCAAAGATGTTGACATAAATAAAGATACTTTTAAATGAGACCATTGAAAAATTCTTGAGGAAATAATCCTTAAACATTCCAAAGTCTCCCATACCACCTTGAAACATTAAAATCATAATACATTAAAATATCATGAGAATAAGGATACTCTTGATATGATATACCAAAGGGTATTACATACACCATAAGAAATAAATAAGTGGTGAACAAGGAATATGTCTCATAAAAGTTAATGCGAGATGAGAAAAATCCTTTTTACTTTTAAAAGAAGAGTTATTTTGGAAAATCATTTATATTTTCCATGAAATCATATTTTAAACATGAATATATCATAAAATAAAATAATAGGACATTGAAATTATATTTTAGGCATAAATGATGTCCCACTGAAGTGAAATCATATAAAAATAGTTCTTAAGATTCTTTAGAAGTAAAACATTTTAGAGCATTTTAAGGAAAGTATTAAAGAAATTTTTAAAACAGAAAGGCACGTTTGTCCTATTAAATATAAAAATGATCAAAGATAATTTTTCATGATAAAAGGGTTGTTTTTATAAAATAATGGTGAATTAAAATAGATTCTGGTGTACACTTGAAAACGGATAAGAATTTGAAAATATCCCTTGTATCGAGTTTGTTTATCGGGATAAAATTTTTGTATAACCATTTTAAAACATGTAAATACATATAAAATAATAAAGTATTTTGGGATATAAAAATATATAGGAAATTAAAATATATATTTTTTGGAGTACTCAAGAATAAATAAGAATTTAATTGTGGTGAGTAGAGAATAAGAGTAACCTGAATGAAAATAGAAGTTCGGGTAGAAATCCCTTACCAAATTGTAATCAATCGATTCATATGCCCCAAAATTAATAACATTCAAACAATAAAATGAAAACTATAAAAATAAAGATATTAATGAATTGTTACATCAATGTTCAATATACATACACCATACATAATTATTAGTAGTGAATATGGAAAATATCACAAAAATGGAAGTGAGATGAAGAAACATATGCTCGAGTGTGTTCTTCAATTGATTTAACGACATGAATATTAAAATTTATCTTCATTAATTAATAATTCCAGAACCTCATATACATTAAATTGGTTTTTTATAACCTTATTAGTTTCATTCATGGCCCTTTCAAGGGTTTAAGAGGTTTAATTTTATTGTTTTGGAAGCCTTTTCTTCGTTGGTTTTTATGATCAGTTACTTGTATTCATGAATGGAAATCTGTTTGATGTGTGGTTGAACATAAAAAATTGCTAATATATATTATTAATTAAATTAGAAATATAAATGATCTTATAATGATTTTTTTGTTTTATACCATGAGGAGGATTCATTAGTTAAAATTTAATTGTAAACGTTTGGATTAACTTGGCGGTTTTGTTCATAATGATTTTGTTTTGTATTATTATTTTATAATATTCGTTTCTAAGGATTAAAAAACATTTAATAAGATGAAATGCATATATTCTGATATTTTTTATCATAAAAATGGTTTCATTACCATAATTGAAGATGGTAATAATAATTGAGAACCCATCATCCTTAAATGTGATAAATTGACACATTTCAGAGGGTGATTTCATTCTTAGTAAAAGATTAGGGGGGAAAGCGATGATGATGAAATATTACATTACCATAATAAAATTCCAATTCATGTAAGGTAATTTAATTATAATATCATTTATATTAGGAGAGATGATGAAATAAAAATAAAATAATGGAACTCAAAACAAAAGAAAAATTGAGAAATCCTTCACGAAAATTCGACAGCCTAACGACGTCACTTAAAAATTAATAAAATAGTTTTATGATAGAAATAGGGTCTCTCATTACTCTTACATAATATGTAAATAAAGGGGAATATTTAATGACATATCCCAACACAATCTAATTGATAATAAAAGATAAAACATAAAATTAAATCTTTAAGAAAAGAGAAGTGTGCTAGATTCCCTTACCTTGGAGAGTACTTCCCAAAACTAGAAGGTTGGGACCTTGGGGTATTGAGGACACCTTGTGAGGACTCCTAGGGAAGTAAAACTACCATATAATGGATTATAATGAGTTTTAAATGAAAGTAAATGATGGGGTGAGTGGGTATTTATAGTAAATGAGCGGCAGTTTTTTATTAATTAAAAGGGACGCCTCATTAATGGTTTTTGAAAAACCATGGGTTTTCCCAAGGTATATTCTCATGGTATTAGCCACTTGAGAAACCTCACATCACATTTTACTATACAAAATTCAACCATAATTTTATATTAATTATTACATCATTATGATATCATTAAACATACAGAAAACTCAAAATTGTGTTTTTACTATTCATGAAAAAAATCATGTATTTTAAAAAAAATCCCAAAAATTCACCCTAACCATTTTTCAATGTTTAAAATTAAAAAATTAAATCATTCTTTTGAAAGTAATCTTCTAAATATTTTTTATTTAATTTTTAAATAAAATCAAAATTTATTCCAAAAAACAACTTTAAAACTATAACTCATTTTATAACACATTGAGAAATTAATCAAGGTCCCATAAAATTATATTATATCCATAATAAAATAAAGTAACAATTTATGAATACATTTTATGAAAATACATTTCCATTTTAAATTATTAAATTAATCATAAATTTTCAATTAAGATATTTATAACTTGTAAAAATAACAATACTTATACTTTGATCATTTTTTCACTTTTAAGATGTTTCAGTTGTATTTATACATTCATGGGTGAAGTTTCTATTTTTTTGGCCAATTTACTATTCATTACTATACATAAGGGTATGTTACTATTCACCAAAAAATATTTTTGTCTTATCAGACTCTAAATATCTTACTGAAAGCAATCGTGTATGTATGTTTTTCAAAATTCAAATCACAAAGGTGAAAAAATAATGTTTACTTGGCTATATTATAACAAAGTGGTATTTTTTTAGAGACTTAGTATTTCTTGCATTCTATATTAAATCTATTTATAAATTCTTGGGGTGTTACAGTATCCCCTCCTTGCATAAATTTCATCCTTGAAACTTGAAATTGAATTTTGAAAATTAATGGTTGATAATTGAAAATTCCCTAGTGGGAAACCCACAACAAGAATATGGTTAAAATATTCTATTAATAAGAGGAAAGGGAAATGAAATGGTTAATAAAAAACAAAGAATTCTAATTAGACATGATGGTCATGGAATAATAATCAAACCATCATGTAGTGACATTAATCTCTAAAACCGCATACTAAAATCATCTTAAACCATTTCGTAAATGAATAAAATTACAAAATATAATGATTAAACGCATTATAATGAAGGTATATAAATTTCCATGATGAAAATATAATTAACAATTAATCAACAAGAATTATCTCTAAAATTAACATTCAAAACATGTGAATAACTTAATCATGTATCCTCTTGAAATATGGTAATAACTTGAATTACCATAAAAACCATATTGGAAACATGCATTCTTCTACATTCTTTAAGTAAGAGACAAGTTATTGGTTATATTAATTAAACTAAAAAGTATTGTAAACTCCATCGATGATAGAATAGACCACTTCTCAACAAGTCAATAATTAGTTCCGAGGTAATCAGTACTTATCTGAATCAATCATTTCTTCATCATCATCTCAACATAAAATATATATTAAGGGTTGTCTTTCCCTCAACCATATTTTTTTCTAAAAAGTCTAACTTTCTACTGAATCAATTTTCCTTCGTACCATTCATCATAAGACCTCAAATCCTTAATGAAAGAGTACTGCAGTACAATCCTTATATATCTCATAATTCATACAACTAGTACATTAATGACAAAATATTCAAATGGAATGATTATTGACTAGGAATATTAGTCATTCTAATTCATCTTTGATAGCATCATAATGTGATCATTATCCAAAACCATCATTTGTGGTATATTCCTTGGACTCTTGGGACATTGATTTGCTTAGTGTCCCATCTCCTTGTAGTTAAAGCATTGAATAGAGGAAAATTATTTCCATGTCTTGCAATTATGATCATGGTGGCCTTTTTCTCCACACTTAAATGAAACTCCTTCTCCTATCAATCATATACCAAGTTGTTTCCTTCAAAAAATATCACATGTGGGAAAATACATCTTTCCCTTCTTCCATTTATCCATGTTTTTCCCTACCATCCTCTAATTCTTTTGCTTCCCTTCAAATCCATTGGACTTAGAGAAGTCTTTAAACACCCTGGAAACACATGATACTATTTCCTCATATGATGAGGATACTTAGAAGACAATCTTCTTTTAAAATGATGTATTGATACCATTAGAGATATGATCCTTTTTATTCTTCACATCACATGCATTGGTGAAGTTCTCATTCCTTCTGTTATGCACCATTTCTAATCAATTCCATATTATATATTAGCTCATAAATTAATGAACCCTCTATGAATCTAAACATGGTATAGCACATAGCATAAATTAATGCATAGTAAATCCTAGAACCATATACTTTGGTTACATCAGGGCAAAAATACTTCATAATGGTGGGTAAATAAATTCTGAATTATCCTAAGCATATCCCCCAGGAGTGTAAGACCAATAGTGAAGTAAGGATCATTATCATGCACCAGGATACCCCAGGTCAAGCCCAAAACTCCTTGTCAGAGCTTTCACTCCTAGCTACAAATGTTCCAGAGCCACCTCTAATTTTTTGTATCCAGGAAGGGATGTATTTTCTATAAATATCCACATAATCTATTCCTTATGAAAATACCAGGATGCTCTTATTGGTTTATCTTTAAGGACTATCTTATTGGTTTGTTCCCTAACACATGTTTTCTAAATATAGTTCCCAAGTTTTCTACTAAACTTCCTTTGATACCAACTGTAACACCCCGACCCCAGAAGCCTAGAGCCAGTGCATTACTTTATTACATTTTCATGAATAAAAGGAAACAAATCCCAAAGGACCGATTAGTTCAGTAGTCATGAAGAAGATAGATACAAAAATGTAACTCATATTACATTGGAAAAGGTGAAAAAATACAACACATAACAATGACTAATAAACTGCATCCATGAGAACTCAATAAATGGTCTCCTCTTCATAACCTGTTGAAGGTAAATAAATAAAAGGGTCGATCTCAAATGCAAAGTAAGGCTTAAAAATAGTGGAAGAATGAATCAATAATAACTTAATCATAAACAATTAGGCATAGTCAATATAGAATGGTGAATAAATTAAAAACATATGCCATTAATAAACTAATAATGAAACTACATCCATAGGTTTTGTCATTGTGAAAACCTCAGGAATAGTAATAACAGAAAATGAATAAAAAGAATTCTTCTTAATTGGATGTCATTTATCTGGCACATGATACCAAAATACCATCAAAACGGTTTAAGTATGTGGGTAGAAACCCATCTGATTTTTTTGAAACAAACTAGAAGGGTTTTTCACCAACTGATTTGTCTCATGAGACTTGTCGATGCATCGAGGGGCTATAGTGGGCCCCACCCATCACTTCAAGTCCAAAACATTATTTATAAGTTGATATAATAAAAGTAAAATATGAATTATCAATACCCATATAGAGTATAGGATATGAATTCATCAAATATGTTGACATAAATAAAGATACTTTTAAATGAGACCATTGAAAAATTCTTGAGGAAATAATCCTTAAACATTCCAAAGTGTCCCATACCACCTTGAAACATTCAAATACAAATCCCTAATAATATCATGAGAATAAGGATACTATTGATATTATATACCTAAAGGAATTACATACATCACAAGAAATAAATAAGTGGTGAACAAGGTATATATCTCATAAGAGTTAATGTGAGATGAGAAAAAACCTTTTTACTTTTGAAAGAAGAGTTATTTTGAAAAATAATTTATATTTTCCATGAAATCGTATTTTAAACATGAATATATCATAAAATATAACAATAAGGTATTGAAATTATATTTTAGGAATAAATGAAGTCCCACTTAAGTGAAATCATGTAAAAGGATTTCTTAAGATTATTTATAAATAAAACAATTTAGAGCATTTTAAGGAAAGTATTAAAAAGAATTTTAAAGCGAAAAGGAAAGTTTTTCCTCTTAAATAAAGAAATGATCCAAGATAATTTCTCATTATAAAATGATTTTTTTTATAAAAATAATAGTGGATTAAAATAGATTTTGGTTTACACTTGAAAATGGGTAAGAATTGAAAAATATCCCTTGAATCGGGTTTGTTTATCGAGATAAAATTTTTGAATGACCCTTTTAAAACATGTAAATCCCCATAAAATAATTCAGGATTATGGATGGTAAATATATATAGGAAATTAAAACATAATTTATTTGGAGTACACAATAATAAATAATAATTTAATTGAGGTAAGTAGAGAATAAGAGTAACCCGAATGAAAATGGAGGTTCAGTTAGAAATCCCTTACCACTTGGTAATCAATCGATTCGTAAGCCCAAAAATTAATAACATTAAAATAATAAATTTAATACTATGAAAATAATGATATTATTGATATTTTACATTAATGTGCAGTATACATACACCACACACAAGTATTAGTAGTGAATATGGAAAATCTCACAAAAATGGAAGTGAGATGAAGAAACTCTTACCTTCTGCTCGAGTGTTTTCTTCAATTGATTTAACGACCAGAATATTCAAATTTATCTTTATTAATTAATAATTTCAGAAACTCCTATAAATTTAATTGATTTATTATAAAATTTTTAGTTTCTTTAATGGACCTTTTATTGGTTTAAGAGGTTCAATTTTATTGTTTTGGAAGCATTTTCTTCTTTGGTTTTTATAATCAGTTACTTGTATTCATGAATGGAAGTCCATTTGATGTTTGGTTAAACATAAAGAATTGTTAATATATATTATTAATTAAATTAGAGATATAAATGATCTTATAATTATTTTTTTATATACCATGAGGATGATTCATTAGTTAAAAGTAAATTACAAACGTTTGGATTAACTTGGCAGTTTTGTTCATAATGAAATTATTTTGTATTATTATTTTATATTATGAGTGTGTAAGGATTCCAGGACATTTAATAAGATTAAATACATATATTTAGATCTGGTTCAACCATAAAAATGGTTTCATTACCATAATTTATTATGGTAACAACAATTGAGAACTCGTCGTCCTTGAATGTGATAAATTAATACATCTCGGACGGTGTTTTCATTTTTAGTAAAAGAAGAGAGGGAGAAATAGATGATGATGAAATATTAAATTAGCATAATAAAATTCCTTTTTATGCAATTTAATGGAATTATCACTGATTTTGGATTAGGGGAGATGAGGAAATAAAAAAATGGAAGAACTCAAAATAAAAGAAAAATTGAGAAATCCCTCATGAAAATTCGGCAGCCTAACAACGTCACTTAAAAATTAATAAAATAGTTTTATGAGAGAAATGGGGTCTATCATCACTCTTAAATAATATGTACAGAAAGAGTAATATGGAATTATATATCTCAACATAATCCAATTGAAAATAAAAGAGAAAACATAAATTTAATGCTTTAAGAAAAGAGAAGGGTGGTAGATTCCATTACCATGTATAGTACTTCCCAAAATGTGAAGGTTGGGACCTTGGGGGATTGAAGACACCTTTTGAGGACTCCTAGGGAGGTAAAAATATTTGATATTCAAGGAAAATTAGTTTGAGATGAATGAAAATTAAGGGGGTGAGTGTGTATTTATAGTAAATGAGAGGGAGTTTTTTAATAATTAAAAGGGACACCTTATTAGAGGTTTTTGCAAAACCATGGGCTTGCCCATGGTATTAGCCACTTGGGACACCTCACATCACATTTTACTATACAAAAGTTGACCAGAATTTTATATTAATTGTTACATCATTATAATGTCATTAAACATACCAACAACTCAAAACTGTATTTTTACTATCCATGAAAAATTCAAGTATTTTAGAAAAATCCCAAAAATTCACCCTAAAATTTTTTCATTGTGTAGAAATAAAAAATTAAATCCATTTTTTGAAAAAAAATTTCTAATTATTTTTAATTTAATTTTTAAATAAAATCATAATTTATTCCAAAAAAACAACTTTAAAACTATATCTCATTTTATAACACATTGAGAAATTAATCAAGGTCCCATAAAATTATCCGATATCCATAAGAAAATAAATTAACAATTTATGAATACATTTTATGAAAGTACATTTCCATTTTAAATTATTAAATTAATCATAAAATTTTAATTAAAATATTTATAACATGAAAAAATACCAATACTTATACAATGATCGTTTTTTCACTTTTAAGAAGTCTAAAATGTATTTATACATGCATGGGTGAAGTTTCTATTTTTTTTTCCAATTTACTATTCATTTCTATTCATAAGGGTATGTTACTATTCAAAAGGTATGTTACTATTCACCAAAAAAATAAGTTTTTCCTATCAGACTCTAAATATCTTACCGAAAAGAACTATATATGTTAGTTTTTTGAAATTCAAATCTCAGAGGTGGAAAAATTATGTTAACTTTGATAGGTTATAAGAAAGTGGTGTTTATTTTAGAGACTCAGTATTTCACGAATTCTATATTAAATATATTTATAAATTCTTAGGGTGTTACCCAGCCTACCCTAGGGAGATGTTGAAGCGGAAGACCATCTGCACTAGTGGTGGGATGCCTCCTCAACCCCAAGGTTGGGGCCGGAAAGCGGAAAGAACATCCCATGGTGGCGGGTCTGCAGTAGCGGTGAGGCCTACACCGATTGAGAGGCAGGTGGTGGTAACGGACCCAATGGTCCTAGAATAGAAAGGTCAGTAAGAAGGGAAACCACCCAGGGGGTTCTGTAGGATACCCTCTCAGAATTTAGAGAAGTAGCTACACCCTATAGATATGCCTAAGGATGTTGTTGTCCCATAGGCTTGGGACATCTGGGATGTTAACAGAAAATGCATCTACCCTTCCCAGATGTGGCTCCATCTGAACCATCTCGGGATGGATTTGTTGGGTATCAGTCGGGTCAGGGCTAGCTTTGTGGTATCTCAGGAAAAAGGGGAGAAGTACATCGCCAAGCTGGAGGACTTCGTGTAATCTCATGGTGCTCCACGTCCAATGACGGATCGATGAATGTGATGATCAATTGAACTGTACCTCCTAATTTATATCCCTCTAAATTGAGGGAGTGCTACCCCCTACCAGAAGATTCAGAAGAGTCCTCCAGCGGGGAAGAGGCTGGTAGAGGGAGTGCTCTAGAAGAAAGTGAGGTCGCCAACTTGGACTCAGAGCTGGATGAGTTTGTAGAGTATCTTAAGGTAAACCTTAAATAATTTTTCTGTGATTCTCATTTATGATTCTTATCCATTTTCAACTAAAATTTGACCTGTTCAGGAGGTACTCATATGAAAAACCTTCTCCCGTGCAATAGTAGATGCAAATTTAGGATCTGCACCTGTGAAAACAGTGATTATTGTGCCTAACTGGGCTGCGTAACCTAGGGTGGTTCTCCTAGAGTCTTTGGATTTCCCAAAAATATATGGAGGACCATGCCAAAGGGGTTACGGTGGTAACAACTCAGGGTATATACCCACTATTTGATCTATGTAAGTCTTCTTTAAAGAATTTTCTATTGTCATCCATTGAATCAGGCCAACTAATGTCTGAGTATTCTCACATGATCAGTTCTTCAAATGGTGTGGGCCGCATTGGCGAGGATGACTGGGTCCCTCATTTCTACCTTTCCCAGGGGATCACCAATGGTTGTGGAAGTGTATGCCCATACTGACCAATCCACAGCGCTCTCGAATACAGTTGGGACCGTTAGTAGGACGGAACCTTAAATTATCGAGGTGGAATCCGACGTCGGGGATCAATCAAATCACATAAGGCCTAACCTACCTAACCAGACATCAGATAAATATCCTTTTTATGAGTTCCTAGAAGTTATCCCCACCTTTTAACCCCTCTACCCCAAAGACCGGAACGAGACGAATTCCGATGAAGTGCACAGAAAGGTTGTCTATCACCGGTCATGGAAGCTGATCAAGTGCTTCATTGGGGAGACCCCACATGAAAAATGGATAGACCATATGGGTAGATTTCATTCTCGGATATGAAAACTATGTGTGGGAGTATTGGATGACCAGCATCCTCCTATGCTCATTAGAGACTTAATGGCTAAGAAAATACAAGAACAAGACAGTGGCCTCGGTGTGGGATGGTAGCGGAAGAAGTTCGTGAACATCAGGATACTTTAAGAGGCAAGGAATGAAATCCAATGGTTGAGGGAGTGGGTAAATGAGTATTCTGCGTTCCTTGATGCACAATTGGGGCTTATATCACGGCTAAAGGCCCAGCTGGCAGAGGATGAAGAATAGACGAGGTGGGCCTCTGAAGTGATGGTTATTATTTGAGATGATGAGGACTGAGCCTGGATTGAGGCTAATGAACTACACCCCATTTCCATCGAGGAGGACCGGGAGATTAACAGGTGACATTGGATCCTAGAAGCTATGAGACAGAGAGTGGTAGAGCTGGGATTCTCCATTGGAGAGGTCAACCCATCTATGGGTGGGGCCAATCCTTGGGCACTGTAATTTGTGTGAACTCATAAATGTACTTTCATTCTTTTCTTTTTTATGTTGGTTATGTGCATGAGTTTCATTATTTATTTTTATTTGCTGAATTTCTATCATATTTGTGAAACATCCAGTGATCGATCCATAATCTCATGTGGGTTGTGCCCAATGTGAGAAACAAGGGATGACTGTATCATTACTCTGTTTGAATATGAGAGTGCCAACCTCGCTCTGGGAATCTAGGGTCTGAAAAATTGATCCAAATACCTTGGAAGAAACAGGGATGCATGACTAGAGAGCGAAGTTCTTAGAGTAGTTGAATTTCTATTTTCCCAACATGTTCTAGTACACGAGCAGGGTAACGCCAAGGGCGTGAGAATCAATCAAAACAGAGAGGAGTGGAAAGTGTGAATGACGATATCCAAAATTAGAAACACTATAGGGATGGAATGAAAATGAAGGATAACTGTTTACCATGTTAAAAACACAGTATCCCTATTGTGTTATCTTGAAATGGGGACAAAAAATGAGGGCCGGCCACTGACCATGTTCGAGACATGGGGCCTAACTCAAAATTTTATCCATAGTCTTCTAGAACATTGGCCCTGGATAGTAGGAAAGCCTTTGGTTGAGCATCCGTGCTATTAGGGGGTTACTTTTTTGCATGAAAGAGGATGAGGATCCAAATAAAGGGCATGAAAAGCATGGAGGATGGAGTGATGGGTTGTTTGAATGGAGTCCAACACTCTTGAAATTACACCACCGTGATGAAAACACATTATTTGAGTGCATTGTTTTGATCAGGGATCATACTTATTTCATAAAAATATCTCTCTGGAGAAAACCTAGAGTGTCCCACAATTTTACGTCATGCCATTGAGGGTGATAGAAATGTAGTTTAATGTCGTACGGTGAGGACGAGGTTAATGAATGGTCCTAAAAACTGGGGGACGAGGCCAAGACGGCCATATTTAGAGGGTTTACAAGCACGTGGTTGGATTTGGGAACTAGATATCCAGATGTCACTATGTGTCCTATTAGGACAGGAATCGGTCCATATATATTTCTTCAAGACCCATGTAGTTTAATGTCATGTGGTAAAGACGCAATGGTAAATAGATCTCAGAATGGGTACATGATGCGGTAACTGTAAACCTAATGTGAATGAGGGAATAAGGAAGCCCACACAACATCATGTTCCCTCAATAAAAATCTTGGGAAAAGGGGCTGAGAAGGATAATTTTTGGGCTATACCTGAGGTGAAATGCTCGGGTGTTCCTATGTATCCCACGAGGATGGGAATCTAGCCGAACGTAGTTTTGAAAACATAGTTTGGTGAGAGACCAACACTGGAGAGGAAAAACCTCTTTGGTGGAGAAGATAAAGCATCCCATAATTATCATGGGGCATCTTGAACATACCCATGGAAGAATCAGAGTTTAAGTTCATACATTGAGGATGTGGTTACCTATAAAATAAATGCACGGTGTGGTACATATCCCGACGTGAATGAGGACCAAGAATTCCACACCACACCATGTGTTCCCAGTGGGATTCCTTAGACCATATACCTGAGGAGGCCTAACTTGGGGGTGGACCAGATGGAGATCTCTCTGGTTTTTCTATGTATCCCATTAGGATGGGAATCAATACATACTTAGTTCAAGAAGATTTCATATTAATGTTATGCTAGACGAAAGGCATGTGTAGTTCAGCTACACCAGTACACATCAAACCAAAACCACCAATCCAACGTGAGTTGTGATCTATGTGGGAAACAAGGAGTAGTTATAGGATTTTCCTAGTATAAGGAGGTACACATTAGGAGAAATAGAACACTAAGTGAATGGCATCCCAATATTACTGACCTACCTACTCAATGCACATAGATGTGTGGAGGGGTAAAACTGAGTGTGATAGAATTCCACTTAAACATAAGTGAGTGAAAAATGTGAATCATGGTACCCAAGATCTGGATCGCAATGATAGTGGCATGATGGTAGAGGATATATGTTGACCATGTTCAAAACAAAGCATCTATTTCACATTATCCTGGCATGGGGATATGGAAAGGAGGGTCGACCGCTGACCAAGTTTGAAACACGGGACCCATCGCAAAATTTTGTCTGATGTCTTCTGGGGCATTGGCTGAAGATGATTGGAGAGCCAGTGTGGCATGGGACCAGGACGTAAAGGGGGTCCCTTCATACATGGAAGATGATGAGGATCCAAATAAAGGGTTCATTAAGCGTGGACATGAAACAAGGGAATAATCATGTGAAAACCTATAGTTTGGGATCTTTTCCATGATGTATTTGAGTATGCCAATGAGATGTATTAGATAGAGGGAATCGAATCCCTTTCTAAGGAAAAGGGTCCTAGGGATGAAAACTACTATTTTAAGAGTGGACTTGGTCTAATAGAATGTGTGTAGGGTGGAAAAGTAGCAAAACTTGGTGTGAATGATGACCAAATATTCCTTCCATCTTATGAAACATTCCTAAGGTCAGACCCAGAGACTAAATGTCCAGGTGTTCTTATATATCCCATAAGGATGGGAATCAAGCCGTGTGTAGTTATGGAAGATGGCACGATAAGGTACCAATTCTATGGGAATACCATCTTGTAGGTCTGGCCCATGCACCAAAAGAAGCAACATTTGATGGATCTTGTTTGTTCTTTTGGGTGGATGTGTTTATTTTTGTGAAGAAAAAAACCTTGGATTGAAAATCTGGGTGTCACTACAAGAATCAAGCCATATATAATCCTTGAAAAATGGTATGGTGTATGACTGATACCAAACATTATGTCCCCTCTAGTGAGGTCATCACAATACAGTGCCATTTTTTGTCATGTGACTATGGTGATAGTATCATAGTTTAGGGTCATATGATAGGATTATCCCACTCATTTTAATGTTCTACATCAAATATAGAATAGTTTAAAGTCATGTGGTACTATACTATATAGTTTATGTCCCATGGCTTAGATTCTTATAGAAGAATGAGGTTCTAAAGTGAATGTGCAGGAGCGATAAAGCATGTCTGACAAAAATGAGGACACTAGCCCACGTTACATCGTGCATAACCCTAGAGGGGGGAACCTCAAGCCAAGGGGCCCAGAAATATCATAGGATATGAGGCTGGACCCGAAGAAGAAATGTCTTAGGGTTCCTATGTATCCTATAAGGATGGGAATCAATCCATATGTAGTTCTGGAGGATGTCATGTAGTTTAACATCATGTGATAAGGATTGGGGAAGGAGATAATAGCTCCTAAAGGAGGAGTGTGTTGAGAGACTATTGAAAACTTAACGTGAAAGAGTACATAAGGTCATATTCCACACCCCCCAATCCTATAAAAGTCATCAGGGCCAAAAAGGATGAACATAAGGGATTATTAGTAGATCCTGATATGGGCCCAAAGACGAAATGTCCAAGAATTCCTACATATCCCATAAAGATGGAAATCAATCCATACGTAGTTATGAAAGTTTCCAGTAGTTTAATTTCATATGAAAAGAACATGGTAGATCTTATTTTAAGGTCATAGAGATTAAACCAAAAGAAGTGACACTCTTCCAAGTGGGCATAAACCTTAACCAAATCCCTAAGCCCATGTGAGTTGTGCTCTATGTGGGAAACAAAGGAATAGAAGGTCTTCACAACACATGGAATACAGAGAAAGGGGAAACGGTGTAGATCCTCTAATGACACCACACCATGGATTTTTCCTCTTAATGTGAAAACGCACACTAAGGGATAGCACCAAGAGTGTCGAAATTCCACATTGACATGATGGAGTGAAAAATTATGTGAATCATGTTACCAATATTTTGGGCTTAATGGTGGTGGCATAACGATGGAGGATGGATATTAACCGTGTTCAAAACCCAACATCCATATTTTGTGACCTGAAATGGGAATGAACAAATGACTTTCGACCGCTAAACATATTCACAACACGGGACTTGGGTCATATTTTCATTCAAAATCCTTGGGGACGTTGACCCAAGATGGTATGTGAGACAACGTGGTATGAGACTAGGCAATTAGAGGGGGTACCTTTGAATGTGAAAGGTGATGAAAGCCCAAATAAAGGGAAAAATGGAGCACAAAAATAGATGGAAACATTTTCATGTAGAACCCAACACTCTAGGTCCTAAAATGGAGTTCTCTTGGGCACCTTAGTGAATTTCCAAAGAGGGTCGAGGGGGCCGAATTGAGAGCATACGACTTGAGAAGATGAGTGGAGGAAAGGGGAATAAAAATCTATCAAGAGAGAGGTGTGCAACATGGATATTGCAATCCCAATGTGAATGAGGACATAAGCCCACACCTTACCACATACCCCCCTCATATGACTTAGGCCAAGTGTACGGAAGGAATATATAGTTTCTACGAAATAGGGTTGGACCCGAAGACAAAATATATGGGCATTTCTACATATCCCATGAAGATGGGAATCAATCCATACGTATTTCTGAAGGATTTCATGTAGTTTAGCGTCATATGAAAAGGACAGAGATAGGAGGGGATCTGAAAGGGGAATGTGTATGGAATGGTGAATAACTTGACATTATGGAGACATAAGCCCACATATTCCACACTATTAATAATTTCTGGATAGAACTCATGACAAGTGGCCAAGATAAAGGATAGATGAACTCGGGCTGGACCTGAAAACCATCTGTTTGAGTTTTCTTACGTATCCCATGAGAATTGAAATCAATCTATACGTGGTTCTCAAGATTTCGTGCAGTTTTATGTCATGCGAAAAAATGTGATAGATCTTAGTTTATGGTCATAGAGCTCAGACCGTAGATGCCCAGTTTAATGTCGTGTGTGTGGGACAAATGGGTAGAAAGGGTGAATCACTTCGCCTGTTATTTGGGAGACCACAGAATGGATATAAGTATTGACGATAACTGTTCACCAAGTTCACAACATGGTATCCATATCATGTGGCCTAGAAAAGGAACAAATAATTTGAGCGCCAACCACTGAATATATTCACAACATGTGACTCGTTTCAAATTACCATTCAAAATCCTCAGGGACGTTAGCCCGAGATGGTAGGTGATCATGAGGCCTAGCATCCATGCCATTTGGGGGTTCTTTCAGATGTGAAATATATTGGGAACCCAAATGATGGGATGCGTACAGTGTGCTGCTATCCATAAAGTTTAACGTCTTGTAGTAAGGACAATGGTGAAGGATGGGTGTATCGAGGGGATGTGTGTGGCGTAGCACAAATAGCCCGACGTGAACTAGTACATAGAGCCCATACCACACCACATAATCCTAAAGGAGAACTCGTTCTAGGAGGAAAAACAGGTTGAGGGACCCAAGGCTGGGCCATAAATGAAAGGTCCCAGCAAGTTTGTAGTTTTATCGTCACGCGGGATGAGTGCTAAGTAGTTTTAAGTCCTTCAACCCAGATGGATCACACAGCTTAACATCATGCGGTGAGGACGGAAGTGATCTTAGTTTAATGTAATAAGGACCATGATTAGTTGACCTTTTATGAAGGTATTTCATTACCAAATCTTCTTATCCCACATGAGAAAAACTCAGTGTTGGAAACAAGTAATGGTATTAGGTTCCCCCCAGCATATAACGGTACGATAATGAAGGAAAGAGATCAAGAAGGGTCGATCCCAACCATACCAACATTCCTTTTCGAGGAACAATGACATTTGATGGGATAATAGGACAAAAGGAATCACTGCACCCGATATTTGGGGTATATATAGGTGGATATAATGATGGAGGATGGTTGTTGACCATGTTTGAAACACAACATCCATATCATGTGACCTGAAATGGGAACAAAAAATGAGTGTCAACCACTAACCATAGTCAAAATGCAGTACATGTATCAAAATGTTGTTTAAGACCCTTCAAGACATTGTCCCGAAATGGTAGGTGAGCCAGAAGGCCAAGCATCCGTACCGTTCGGGGGACCTTTCAGATGTGAATGTTGATAGAGACCCAAATAAATGGGACACATGAAGCATGGATATGCTCATGTAGTTTAACATCATGCGATAAGTAAGGAAAATGTGGATATCTCCATGGAGGGGGATACATGGTGTGGTCATGATAAACCCAACGTAAATGATGGAAAACAAAGCCTGCACCACACCATGTGTTTTGAGAAGGATCTGGGCCAAGGGGTCGGACTCAAGGGGAGATCTTGAAGTTGGGGGATGGGCCCATGGACGAAATGTCCGCTCATGGTTTAATGTCATGCAGGACAGAAAAGCAGTTTAACATCATGAGGGATGGGTATTGGGTAGTTTTACATCCTTCATCTTGGACAGATCACATAGTTTAACATCGTGTGGTGAAGATATAATAGTTATAAAGTCATGTGGAACTATGTCTTACTCAGGGAAAGTACTTCTTGAGGAATTTTTCATTGGTGGGAGGAGTGATATGCTCACCATCCATGGTAACTATGGAGTATACACCATTGGGGTAAACATTGTGAATGATTTAATGTCCTTCCCATTTGGGCTACAGTTTGGGTGGTTTCCTACTAGGTATCATTGGAATTCTTGGGGACAACACCATGTCACCTTGTAAGAAAGAGCGAAGGTGAACCTTCTTACTTAAAGATCTGGCTATCTTGTTATGATGCCTCTCCAAATTGTGCAGGGCACAAAGTCTATTCTTGTTGTATGCTTCTAGTTTAGCTAGACGGATCTCATATACCATATATGGTGTCTGCTGATCATATATAGTTGTGTGTAATTAAGGAAACTAAATCTTGATGGGTAGGAATACCTCCATTCTGTACACCAGATAATATGGGGTCACCTGAGTGGAATTACGAGTCATCATTAGATAAGCCCGGAGAGCATTGGGGAGTTTATCTGGACAACTCTTCTTTTTCTGACCAACCATATTCTACAAAATATTTGAGAGGGTTGTGTTGAGCACTTAAATCTTCCCATTTTCTTGCGCTTGATAGTGGTATGTATGGTTAGAACAGATGTTATAATTAGTATGCAACTTCTTCATTTTAGATTCCCAAATGTTGGTGTTGTTATCTGTGAGGACAGTGTGAGTGACTCTGAATCGGTAGAAGATATTGGAGTTCAAAAATTCAATGATAGAATGGACCTTGACCTCATTTATCAGAACTACGTCTTCCCATTTGTAAAAGAAATCTGTAGCAGTCAGGATGAACCTACACTGGCGATCTGTCGCTGGTGGATAGGGTCCCATGACATCGAGTCCCCATATCACAAAGGGCCAAGAGTACTTGGTCATGTGAATGGGTTCTAGTGGACAATAAACAAAATTATAATGGATTTGTAATGCCTGGAAAATCTTGGTAAAGTCAATACAGTCACAGATCCTGGAACGACAAAAGTACCCCAATCTTCAGATCTGTTGAGATAGTTTTAGCCCTATCTGATGAGCCCCTTAGGAACCAGCATGAACCTCCTAAATGAGCTGTGAAATATCACCTCCCTGAATGAAACTAAGGAGAACCCCATCAAACCTACATCTGTAAAGGATCTTCTCAAGACTAAGACCACTCTGGAGGGTGAACTACAATGCGCGTCATTGGATTCTCTCATGCTCGACTTGATCTTCTGGGAGATTACCATGTTGGAGATACTCGATAAAGGGGTTCCTCCAGTCAGGGGTTACTTCCAACACCTCATCAAGGGGACATGGGGGTCCTGACATGGTATAAATGGTAGTAAGGTGGCTTACCTGTGGGCTATCATCATTATCCAGAGTAATGGGAGTGATGACCCTCTAATTCACCACATGGATAATCAAATCATCCTGACCAGACTTTGTAATATATACAACCAAGCTAGCCAAGGCATCGGCTCATTCATTATGGGACCAAGGGACATGAGTAACTTCAGGCCGAGATGAGAATTGGGCAATCTACTGGTGGGTACATTCTAACAATGGTACGAGCTCTGACTTCATGATGACGTAGTCACCGTCGATATGCTAGATGACTAGTTCGGAGTCCCTTTTCACATGTAAGTGGGTAACTTCAATCTCTAGGGCCAGATCGAGACCAGTAATGAGAGCCTGGTACTCTGCCTCATTGTTGGTACAACCCTCTAACAACACGAATGAATATGGAAGAACAGCTTGTGCTGGCATGATGAAGATGATACACAGACCCACTTTTTTGAGTCTGGGATCATTGAGTATTCTGCTGATAAGGCTTCATGAAGCACAATAAAAGTGCATTTTCCAAAATGGAATGGATTAATCTATTGATAGGATTGCCTCGTCTCCAAAATCAAGATCCAAATATTGGTCCACATGAGCTGTATGGGTGGCAAGGAAGTCTTCCAATGCATTTCCTTTAATGGAATTCTTGTGGAAAATTGATGTCAAATTGTTGTAGGATCACTTCCCACTGAGCTAGGTGGCCTGTCAACATGGGTCATTTCAGAATTCACTTCACTAGATCCACTTGGGACACTAGTTGTAACTCATGGTGCTACAAGTAATGTCACAATTTCTAGATTGTGAATACCAGCGCAAGGTATCTCTTCTCAATAGATTAATATTTGGCCTCTATATCAAGGAGCATGTGGATGAGATAGTATAAATTTTTCTACATTCCCTCATTGGTCTTATGGTTGAGGAGGGTGCTGAGAGATCATTCTAGAGTGGTCACATAAAGGACTAGTGTCTTTTCAAAAATGGGTGGCATCAGGACTAGAGATTGTAATAGGTATTGTTTGATTTTCTCAAAAGTAGTTTGACACTCATCATCCCATTGATAATCGGAACCTTTCTTCATGATCTGAGAAATGGGATTACACTTGACAGCCATATTTGCGATGAATTATAATATATAGGATAAGTGTCCATGAAATCCTCAAAGCTCATGAATGTTGCTCGGGGGAGACATCTGACCGATGGCCTTGATCTTATCTAGATCGATCTCGATGCCTCTATATCTGAAGATGAAGCCAAGAAACATTCTGGAGGTGACCATGAAGACACACTTCCATGGAATCATCTTTAGAAAGTGGGATTGGAGGAATTTGAACACTTTCCTGAGATCTTTGAGATGTTCCTGGAGCTAGAAATATTTGACCACCAGATCATCCATCTATCATTCCACCAATTTCTTGAGGATCGGCTTAGATATGAAATGAATTTCATGCTGATAGGTGGAACCTTCGTTCTTTAGACCGAAGGGCATTACTAGGTAGAAGAAAGTGCCTTGTTATTCCGTGAAGGTTTTAGACTCTTCATCCTCATGGGCCATTCTAATTTGGTTATACAAGGAATACCCATCCATGAAGGAGAGATCATAGAACCCTACGGTGGCATCGATCAATAGTTCCATCACAGGAGGGGTAAAGTCATCCTTTGATCAGGTATGGTTAAGATCCCAAAAGTTGATGCAAACTCTGATATGTCCATTATTATTCCTAACAGACACAATTTAAGCTAACCAACTGGGGTACTGGACTTCCTTGATGAATTTGGATCTAATGATCTTATCAACCTCGGCCTCGACCATGGAACCCTGAGAAGGGTGCATCTTTCTGGGAGGCTTTTTGAACCAGCGATGATTTGATAGAATACCGAGGCAGTGGACAACGGCCAAGGGATCTTTCCCTAGAATCTAGTTATAGCTCCATGTGACTACATCATGATTCTACTTCAGGAAGTCCATGTATCGTTGTTTCTCTTTTATCAGTATAGCGGCACTGATAAATGTGGGTTTCAAATCTGTCTCATAATCGAGGTCCACCTATACCAATTCATCGACTGTGGTGGAGACACCCTCTTTGAATGTGGGAGGAGAATCCTCCAAATCCTCTTCTTCTCTCATAGAGAAGGGATCCTTGATGGGAGGTGACTCTTCCAAGTTGAAATATCATGATGGGACATTGGTTCCAGCATGAGTGTTGGTGGATACCACATTGGGGAGCTCTTGTACTACTAAAACCATAGAAATAAAAGCTTTCAACGCGATCCCATTTGGCCTTCAGCCCAAGGGGCCACGCTTGATGATATCAAAACAATAACGGTGTTTCGGCTTGAGATGGTTTATCCCAGCCCAAAAAAAACTATAAAGTATGACGTATTATCATTTCCATGGGGTAGACATCACAATACCTTATGGGAGTAGTGGACTCCAGGATCACTTGATCCTAATTTGTATAGGAATGTGATGTGAAATTTCTGTGTACCATAGACTTGGGTATGTTCTACCCCCTCATTCCAGAAACAAAAAATCATTTCCCCAAGTCTAGGTTTGTGGCTCCCAATCGGTGGATCGAGAAAATGTAGGCATCATCTAGGTCTGTCCACTGGTCGGTCACAGTCATAGCGTGTTCAACCTCGTTAGCCTAAATCTTCTTGTCCTTGCTCTTAAAATAGTTGACATCTAGGTTGCAGGATTCACAAGAGGCAAAGGGAGATGCATCACTTTAGAGTACACATAAAAGACCGTTAAGGGATTACTTAAGGCATTGGTGATATGAAGAAGATATTGTTGCATGTAGGGGAGCCATGGCCTACCCATCAATGCAATGTATGTAGTGTCTTGTGAGATAACCATGAACTTGGTGCTAGAAACCAGGCCACAGAACTAGGTATTTAGGTGGATATTTCCAACTAGTTTTTGTTCAAACCTATCATAACCATGAATTTTTATGTTATAGGGACTCAGATCATCCTCATATGGCGTCGTATTTTAGAGTGTCCAGGCCAGGATGAGGTTTATCCCTAACCTTGTGTCGACAAGATAGCAGCGAACCTTCACATTGTTGAAATGGCTAGTGAAGTACATTGGGGGGATATTCCCCTATATGGGAGAAACTTCATCTTCTCCAGAGAAAGAGATAGTGGCCTGACATTCTGCATGCTCGACTACCTCAGTAAGGAAGGCCTCTACGGCTGCTACCTCTACCTCAAACTGGAGGGGGATTTTTAAAGCCTCATAATGAGATTCATTCATATATGCTAATAGGTGAAGATCCATGAGGATACAGATATTCGTAGTAATTATGGAAATATTCTTAATAATATCATACTTTTGTGCCAAGCATGAAATTCTGCTAACATGAGGTCATTCTGCGGCAGGAGGTATGATGGGCCCTTCTAGCTAAACTGGTGGCTGACTGGTTCTGGGAATGCCCCACTACTCACTAGTTGAAACATATGGAATGATAATCAGATGAGGTCTAGATGACTGTGGCTAATCCATAACAGGACGTGGCTGATTGTAGCATGATCGTGGTGGATCTTCCTGATCAAGTATCACAAACAGTAGTGAAGGCAGACCTTGGGAAACCTGATGAGAAGGTTGCACGTACTGAGCTCTACGCTGCACTTGTTGTCTAGTTTCAGTGGAATGCACATCTTGGATATAAGAACCGACCAATTAATCCTAGAAACATAGACAACTACGGCTCCATTAATGCTGGCATTGGTTGGGGACATTGGGAGGGTCCCCCTGGCTCTCTTTGTCATCAGGAATCTTGTAGATGTTTACCAGATTGACGGTGTTAACTGAAGCATACCCTTGTTCATCACTTGAAGAATCCTCTATCACTGGGTATATTTTTTGGGTAATATACATCTCTAGGAGCATGAAATTTCCATGATTATGGGATGATGATGGCATCAGTGGGGGACTTTTCTTTCCCTCGTGTCATTGATGCTTTCCCTTCTAGGGAAAGGAAGGCTGGGAAGTCGATAAAAAAGTAATGGTTGTAGGTTCCATGGTGTCTTATGAAGTACTAGGTTAGATAAAACATGCACAGAAAATACCATGGGAATGGGCGACTACCTTATAGGCTATCCAATCGTCGTATTTTTGGGACCCGTAGTTGGAAACCCGCTTCCACTCACCTTCACTATCACTTTCACTGTCAGGCTTTATGACCACACTTGCCACCTATTCTAGGGATATACCTAACCTGATTGTGTTTTTATCAAACTGGTCTTGGATTCAATCTTTAATCACATAGCACTGCATGAGGGTGTGCCCCAGGATCCAGTGATTGGGGCAGTAATTGGGGCGATTAGTGATATCAGCCTCTTCAAGACTCCTGCATTATGAAAACCGTAGGATTCCCTATTCCAAGGCACTTAAGAAATAACTAGGGACTTGAGCCGCATTAAATGAGTTGGTCTATTTCCTTCTCTCTAAAAAGGGGGATCTGGGATCCTGGCCCAAACGAGGGGCTAGAGCAGCCTGTCAAGGAGGTGGAACCCGATTATCTCGCCCAGATGGTGGCGGCGCATTACGCAGGGGTGTCTGTCGATTCTAAGGTGGGAACTGCTGGGATGGAGGCTATGCCTGAGGTGGTGGACCTTGGTGAGGATATGGAGGTGTCTCCACTGGTAAAAACTCCAGTTACCTGGGGGGCCTCTAATTGTGCTACTGTGGTTGGCTCAACCTTACTGGATCTTCTCATAGGAACTACAGGAGGCAACGGACGTGCCAACTTGTCCTACTGCATGGCTACCTCTAGAAATATAGAAATCCCCCTAGGTAGTTCTGAGTGATGAGAGGGGGGAACAGTTCTGTTTTGACATTCCCCACACACATTTTTAGCAGCTTCTCCTGAGTCAGTGGCATATCCAGGGAATATGTGAGACCTTTACACCTGGAGAAAAAGTCTACAACGTGCTCTTCAGGCCTTTGCATGCACTTTAAGAGGTTTAAAATACTCATATTTCTGAGTTATGGAACTGATCTAGTAAAGAAACTCCCTAAAAATATCCTCCCAGCTAGCTACGGACCCAATGGGTAGCTGTTTGTATTAGACAAACATGTTCCCTTCCAATGTTTGAATGAAATATCAGAGTTTGGCAGCCTCCTGCTATGCTGGATTTCCCATCATGGGTCCACACCTAGAGATGAAGTGATATAGATGCTGCAGTAGATCACCCATCCCATTAAATGGGGAAAGGTAGGATTTCCCGAAACCAGGGGGTGCTGGCATATCATCTACCCATACCGAATATGGCTTGCTATCAGAAGGAATTTCCACCTATTAGGTTTCCAAAGCCTCGAGGTTGGAAATGAGAGCTGCAATTGGATCATCTAGGTGGGGATTCATGTCTTGTGGAAGATCACTGACCACCAGTGCGTTGGCAGGTTCTTTAACGTGATAAGCAGGCCCAGTGGCTCGTGGAGTGGCTAGTGGGATGACTTGGAGGACTGTCAGGGGAACGACCTATGGAGCGGCTGGGGGAACCTGAACTGGGTCCTGAGGAGGGTTTTCATGCACTTTGGGTGGATTTGGAGATGCATATCTCTCCCTCTTGTCATAAAATCTGGAATCTACCCTTTATAGATGGGTTGTATAATCAATGTCACTCGGAGACAACTTTTTGGGGGTAGGGTGTACCTACCACTACTGCCCCGATCAAGGATTACCATAGTTTGGTCGCCACTCAGCAGTACATTCATCAAGGAGGTCATCGAACATATTTTTACGTTCCATGATCTATTGACACAATGCATCCTTTTGGGGTTATCTTCCATCTTCTTCACTAAGCCAGATGGTTCAGAGGTTTTGAAGACTCCAAGATTCTATTTTCCCTTATTGGAATTCCAAATGAGAGTTAATGACTCGGCAGGTATGGGAAGACCCAGTAAATTTATTTTCGGGCGAGTAACCCCTCCCAATGGATCTAGTAGTTGTGGAACTCCCTTGGGGGTAATTTTTCTTCAATAATATCTATCTATTTCTCTCAATCTAATAGGTCGTCTATGTTAACAGCGACTATACCTAAAGGAATATCCTCAATATCACCTGGAAAGTCAGGCTGGTGTAGGACAGAACTGAAATTAAGGGCCTCATACTACCCCCAACCATTGATTTAAACATGGGTGGAAGCCTTATTGATAATTCTATGGAGCACTTTAAAGCTCTGAACACATTGTTTCTGGAGAGTCCAATGGCAACCAGGTGACTCAAAACATTAGACCACAGGGAGCGCAGCCAATTCAACCATACGAAATTGCTGGCCAATATCTTCAAAGTGTTTCTAGCTCTTGGGGTAATCCACTCACCGATAACAAGGATATAAGTGTGTCTCCCAGTGGGTTTGGTGAAATCACACGACCTCCTTCTAGGTAAGTGATTTTAGCATATTGAAGTTTTTGGTTGAAACTGGCCAGAACAACTCTGGGAAATGATCCGCTGCAAGGATGCCCCACAAGTTCCTCATCTCAGACTTGAGTTATGGCCCATGGTTTCCCCATTGATCTACTAGGGGTGGATGAGGGACTGGTAACAACATTGAAGTGGACCGTTGAGATGGAATAATGGACAGTGGAGAATACAGTGATCAAGCTGACAAACCACCACATTTTGGGTTGTCCTCCGAAGAATGTAATGAATGTGCCGCCACATCTTGGTAAGATAGACTAGAGAACAAAGCTTCCCATGCAGGGATTGTGGTTACTAACGGTGGGTCATGCTGTTGTTCGTCCTCTATTAGTCCCCAGAATAACTCTTTGTGATCTCTATTTGACGTAGAGAATGATCCTATTGATAATGGGGAGGATTGCACAGCTAGGACCTGGAAAGAGGAAAAATATTCCTCCTCTTAGATGTATCTTTGGAGGGAGGTAGGAATACAGTGGACCTCACATTCTAGAAGGATGGGACTTATATGCCTTATTCCTACCTTGACCCTTGACATAGAGGATCGAGGTGAGGGTTCCATCATCGAATCAAACTCCGCCTAGGAGTCTGAAAAGTATACAAGTTTAATTGCGGTCTGAAACTTGTCAGTATTCTTCCTTTGGAGGTATTGACCTACCCTCCTTCCCTATGTTCAGAACATGGTAGGTTTTTGGCATGAGAAGGCCCTTTGGATGAACTGGTTTCAGGGTAGAGAGGAATTCTGCCTGGGTGATCAGGGGTGCGAGAAGCACCCAGAAAAATGTCAAAAGGAACATGAAGAGGGCCTCCTCGTCCACTGGATGGTGAACAGAGAGAATCTCCATGGGAAGTGTTAGAGTGGGTAGAACCTATTCTAGAGCTATTGGGAGCAAGGGCAGTACCTCCATGCTTGTTTCCCTTAGCAGTGATAGTATGAGGGGGGCCTTCATACTGGTCAAACTGAACATAGGGAAGACCTCCATGTTGGATGCCAGTGAAGTGAGGAAAACTTCCACTTCTTTGATTTCTTGGATTAGGAGGACCTTCTTCGGTTGTGGTAAGAGCATGTGGAAGACCCCCACATTGATGGTTGACTATGAAGGGAGGATATTCACATCGGCGACCTACAACAGGAGGAACGAATCCATACCTGGGATCAAAAGTGTGAAGGAAACCTCTATATTGAATGTTTGTTTGGTGGGGGGGCTCCTATAGGATTGAAAATGGCATGAGGAGGACCTCCATGCTGAGATTAGGAGTGGGGAGGACATGCACTCTCATTGGTGGTGGCACGGGGATGACCTTCGTGTTGGATGTCATCGCCACGGGTCAGCCCGCGACGGGCACTACCTGTGTCAGCAACCAAGAGAGTTGTCCCAACCTACCCATGGGTATGTTGGGGCCTCGATCCAGGTCGGGTGTATAAGTGTCCCTATTCAATATAAATGGGGCATTGAAGGTATTATTCTGTGGTTTCATGGGCCACTATAGCCATTGATGATGACACCCCCTAGTGGGAATCATCATCAGCTTGCACCCAACGTTGGCGTCGGGTTAACCGGACTAGGGATGAGGGTGCAAGCATATAAGTCACTTGATACTTAGCCTATGGGACTGGGTGGTGGTGCTGATATGGCCTGGTGGGAGCCCGCATTGGCATCCCCTAGGACAAGATCACATCTGGTCTGGCTCAGACTTCCCTCACCTCAATGGCGTAAGGGTGCAATTCATCAAAGCATTCTAGGGAGAGGCTCCTGAAACGGATTTAGGTTGGAGTGGGGAGTATTTTCTCCATGTACGACCCTTGGGGGTGGTAGAAATAGTGAGACACATAAGCCTCTAGGTCCTATCATTCCATATCCAAAGTTGGGATAATCCATTCTTACTCATATTGTCAAACGTGTTCATTGATCACCACCCCTCTGAGTGAGTTCGGATGGTGAAATAGGGAGTACGATCCCAACAGTCGTGGATGTGGAGGCCTTTTCAGAACAAATGGGGTTGTGTGGGATTTCCGCATTGGTGTTTCAGCCAAACCTACAGTGTTTGTTGGATGGTGATCAGTTTCCTAACATAGCATCTTGGGTCCTACAAAGTAGAGAGATTCAACCATTAGTGCTGAAAGGAGGAAAGTGGCGTCTAGTGCCCCAACGTCATTCTATATCCCATGGTTAATAAAAAGGATCCATGCTCACAACATCACAGACCGAGATGTCCAATGTTCAACTTCCCCAATCTCTGGTGAGTTTCACACCAGGCCCACTATTTTCATGGAGGAACCTAGTGCCAGATAGCTAGATCCAGTGACAGGCTTATCCAATGATGTCTCGAATGCTACTAATCTCCACATTGAGGAGAATATATTCACACTGGATTTACCATTTCTGTTTCCAATTCTTTCTTCAGGGTGTGCATCCATCTATGGGGATGCACTGATTATTGCACCACATTCCTACTTTCCAAAGGCAGGCGACATTCGTCACTTATTCAAGGATGTTTTCTCCTTGATCAAAATGGGATGATGGGAAGTCAGTCTCTCCTTCCATGGATTCCTCCTTGGAACTCATTACATAGTCTGGATCTCTCTTAATGATTAAGACATTGTTTGTGAAACTCTTCCCTGGAACCATATATTCATGGGTGTCGATTAATTACACTACTTCTATCAAGAAATTCCAAGGGGTCAAGTTAGGGCAGCAACCTTTGATTGGCGGAGTAGTCACGTTGGACATCGCTTGCATGTTTGGATGCTAAAACACTATGGAATATGGATTTCTTCCCCTTATTATAGGGCTTATAAAGGGTGTAGAAGCTCAAGGAATCCCACATAGAGTGTGGGGAATTATATACCATAGGCATGTCTCTAAGGTTTTCCTCATCTTTCCTTGTTTGACACATGGTATGCCGCAAGTTTAATGTCTAGTGGAGACTGATCGGACTGATCAGATCACTAATAGGAGTCGATCAGATGGGTATATCCCCAGGAGGGATCACCTAAGGGGTTTACTAGATGAGTGGATCAAAAAGTCCAATGAAGACGGATCTGAGGATGCTTGGGTCCCTATAAACAGGACTCCAGGGTTTACCCGTTGGCTGGGATTGAAACTTGGGGAAGTTTCCTACGTACCATGTCCTTAGAGATAGGGATCAAAACCCATGTAGTTTTAAGGGATAGACATCGAATTGGGGTGTACACAAAGTATAGAGACCCAAATAAATGTTGGGGTTTATGCATGGTTAGCATCCTGAGTACTACTAGGAGTAGTGAGGAGGGGGATGACATGACCTCACTAGGATGTGGCGGTCCGGGTAATAATCAAGATTGACGATGGAGGGTTGAATTAAGTATGTGGGGAATGATATGGAACTATCATGAAGATGATGGTGATGTTTTCCTTAAACCTCAAGGAGGATTCCAACGTATCCCCATGGAGGTAAATAAAAGTCCACATAGTTCAGTGGGGCGATGGGACACCCGAGGAGGTGTCCCATGAGAATGGATGCATGGATGGGACCCAAAGGAAGTAGAACCTATGAGTTGGGTAATGACCTTATTGAAGTGCATAGGCTCAAGGGAGATACCGGGATGGGGAATGGGTGATGGTCTTGAACCACAGGGAGGTTTCCTATATATCCCATAGTAGGGAATCAAAGTCCACATAGTTCGGTATGGGGAATAGAATTGGGATGTACACATAAGATGGTGACCGGAAAACATGTTGGGGCTTACGCATGGTTAGAAGCCTGAGAGTTGGTCTATTTTCACTAATGGATGGAACAAGGATGTGGTTCCCAGCGAAGGGAACAATGAATTTTACCGATGTTTGGGGTTGAACCTTAGGGAGGATTCCTATTTACCCTGTCTAAGATATAGGGATCAAAACCCACGTAGTTTGAATAGGTTTACCAGTGATTGGGGTTGAACCTCATAGAGGCTTTCTACGTACCCTATCTAGAAGATTGGGCTCAAAACCCATTTAGTTATAAATCATACAGTTTAGCATCATGCGGGAAGAAAAGGGGGCATATAGTTTAACATCATGCAGGATGAGGTTGAACTGACATGAAGTAGCTAAGACCATTGGGTGTTGGTATTGAAACTCAAGAAGGCTTCATACGTACCTTACCTGGGAAGGGAAAAGATCAAAGTCATCATAGTTCAGTGGTGAGGGATGGGGCTCACACACTAAGGCGGCCCAAAAAGGGTGGCATGGTTGATGCTTACTCTGAGCCCATGTGAGTCATGATCGGTGTGAGAAACAAGAGTCAACAAAGACCTGATGATCATGTTGTGAAAGGTGCGTCTATGAGTAATGAAGTGGGGATTACGTTTGATTAATGACCCGAAGAGGTGAGAGGGGATTACGCTTGGTCAGAGGCCTAGGGAGATGGAGATTGGGATTTACTCTTAGATGGAGGCCTGATGGAGATAAAAACCAAAGGAAGAAGAATAGGGTAATAAGGGTCTCTGTGCCCATCTCTCCTTTGGCCTTTGCACATGGAATAATAGAGGAGGAGTATGGATGATACCTCATGTAAGAAAGTCTAGGGGATTACACCATGATGGTTTCCCTCCCCTATGGATAGATTTCGTTCCATGAAAGGAGTATCTCATTCAATGTGAAGAAGATCTCACTCTTTTGGAGACCAGTGGGTGTGAATAATGTCTGAGATGGGGCACCTTGTGTATATTGCATGGGGTGAGACTACAGTTTAACATCATGTGCTAAGGATGATGTTTTTTGGAAGTCTAATGTCCTACAGCTCGTATGATAAGGATTCACTCCCCACCCCTTGGGCTTACACAACTGATACACACCCACACTTGGGGAAGGGAAGGAATCATTAATTCCATGTAGAGATGTGGTTATGGATTGATCCATTGAGGGGATCAAGTTAGTGTGGCTAAGCAAAGAATTAATAGTCGTTAGTGTGCCAATGCAAAGAATCATGAGGCTAATAAACGCAATATGAAGCACTGCCCAAGGGACCTTGAAATCACTTTGTACAAACCTGGACAACCATATGGGAGAATGTTTTGTAAAGAAAAATGGTCCATGAGATGGGACCTTGCGAAGCTATAGCGCTTCACAGGTTGGAGAGACTCCGTGAAGAGGTATACTTTGTGAGGTGGAGTGGCCTAGCCTAATCAAGGGGTATACATGCATATAAAGGGTTATTCATGAAAGTTATTTCATAGAGTATAAATTCATGGAGCATGGGTTCCTTGAAAATCACGTCATTTCAAAGCAATGTATTTCACCAAGCCCAGTGATCCTACCATAGCATAGGGTCTACATGTGCATGGAATGTACTTCATGAAGCATGAGTTATTTGAAAATACCCAAGTTACCTTAGGGAGCTACTTCATTTGTGATAGCCCGTGGTATTTGAGAAGGGAATACCTACTTAAAGAGGGGTTGTATTTGAGATAAGGTAAAGGTGTTTCTCAATGCTCAAGTACCTTGAAGAGCTCATTTTTTTCAATGCTTCATAGAGCAGAGGCTGCTTTGCGATTTGAGAGCTGAGAAGGAAAAAGGGCGGGGTATCCTTCCTTTGGGTCCGAGGGAAGCCCGGTATTTATAGGCGAGAGGTGGCATGGAATTTTGACCACACATTATGAAGCCACTTGGGATCTTCCATCGTAAGAGGATTGTATCAAGTTTTTCGCAACCGTAGAGTCAACTGTCATCCCCTCCTCGGTGCATAGGCCTCTTTAATTCCATCTGCGGCGCTCGTAGAGGATTCTGTCAATTTCCAAGGGATAAAAAAGGAAATCATGTTCCCTCCATAGAAAAAAAGATTTCCTTCAATTTCATCATAACCAAATATCCCTCTCACTCTTTTCTCTACGGCGATCACTGAGGGTTCCATGTCTTTGTGCCGACCATGGTGCTGAAGGGCTTCATGAAGGTGCTTCACGAAGCAACCCCGTTGGCATTGATGTGTTCTTTGTGTATCTTTCCTCTGCGCACATTTTGGCGCCAGCAATAAGAAATTATATTAATTATAGAAAATTAATATATCACCCATTATTTACTCTTTCACCCATTAAGTGAATGATATCATATCTTAGGCATACATATAGCCTACCGTCTCCACATAATGATTTTATTTGTTTTTCATGTGAAAATTTAAATAATAGTTATAAAAAAGCATCTAATAAAGAAATATGATATTGATAAAATTAATATCAATGATGGATCAACATTATATACACAATAACAAGTACTTCCATGATAAAACATGCAAGAGAAAATGAAGTAGTTCGCACCTGAACAATAGTAATAATGAAATATTATTAACAAACAGGTGGTAAGATGTTATATAAAGATTATTTATGATATTATATGATATAAATATGGTTCCGTATAAATTAATAACATTTTTAAAACCATTATACAAAATTTTAAATAGAATTCAATTAAAGGTAAGTGTGAGGTAAAAGATTTCATCTCAATTTCCATTCCATTGAGATGTATTTATTAATATACACTTATTCCCTTTTATGTATTGTATATAATGCCCCTTTGATATATTTATCAAGAATAAATATTTATTCATAATTTTTAATGCTTCAATTCATGTTTATTCTTTCAAAGGGTTATAATTTTAATGTTACTAAAAGGTAAGAATCTATTTTATAATCTAACTTTTTTGGATTTATTTTACTCTTGTTGAAGGAATTTTATCATTTATCTTTTATAAGCTCCAATAATTATCGTATCTATTAGATATTTAAGGATTTTATATATTTTATTCCAAATTTTACTCTCTTTGGTACTTGAATCATGAAAATAAATGTTTAAATGAAAAGCTGATATTATTTCTCTTTAAATCAGATATATTTTCCTTCTATGTTAGGTTTTACAAATTTATTTTACAAAATTTATTTTATTTTCTCAAATGATCTATTAAGGAAATTTTAATTTATCATTGACTTATAAAATGGGCATAAAAGGAATAATTATTCTATTTTTCAAAAGGGTATTTTTTGATAAAAAGTCCAAAGGGGTGTTTATTAACATATATAGAGATAACATACTTCCTCGATGCCATAACCATTTAATGAAATGTAGCTTCTTATAAACATTGTGAATGGTCTTACAAAAAAAATATTTTATTAAATCTTATTTTAATATTTCACTACCATTCTATTTATTCTTCCAAAGTACATGATTTTATTACAAAACCCTATATTCCTCACGAACTGATGGTGACCTCTCATATCTCGATTAATTTTGTGATTGTTAAATCTATCTTGTGGAAATCACTTTATTATGATCATTTTTCATTGGAAATTAAATTTATCTTAAATATATATATTCTTTGTGTCATAGATATGATTATTTTCTAAATCGTATACCATTTTTACATATGGTGTTTACTCTGAAAGTTATTTGATTAACTAGGGAGATATTGATAAATTCATATACTTTAATCAATAGAAATATTTTTTGATAAGGAATATGTTCATGAATTAAATATATCATTCAATATTTGAGAAATATTTTGGAATGTAGTGATCGGTGGGGTCCAAAATTATATAGTTTCTAGAAGAATCAAAAGGTCTCATGAGACAAATCAGTTGGCTAAATTAAATGGTTTTTTACCTATATTTTTAAATTATCATGGTTCAAGGTATTGATGGTATATATATCATGATTTTTGAGATCATAACATCCAATATTAAGAATTTAATTCATTTAGAATTCAATTATTATTATCCATAAGATTATTTTGATTGATATTATCTAAGAATGCATTTTGGGCTCAAGTTATTAGTTAAATGTCATGTGTGTTCAATTATTTACCTTTCTATATTGATTATTCCTTATATAATCATGATTGTTAAGTTATTGATTAAATAGAATGTGTGTTCAGTTATTTACCTTTATATATTGATTATTTCTTATTTACTCATGGTAGATTCCATTGCATGTAACCCTTACTGAGCATTTTAGGTCACCCTTATTTTGTTTCCTTTCCCCGTGATATGAAGAATAATTCTTCGAATGAGTTTAAGGATGAAGAATGTTTTCCATTACTAGGTTTTATATTTTACTCCCAATATAAAATGAGAATCATATATATATATATATATATATGGATCTCTAAGAATACTAAACTAATTGGTATTTTAGGATTTGACCCCTTGTATCTATGCCAATGTAATAAATAAACCACTGGATCTATATTACTGGAGTCTAGGTTGTTAAAGTTGGTATTAAGACATTTATAGAAAGATTGAGAAACCAGTATAGTTTTTTAAAGGTAGCCCCATACTTTGAAACACTTTATTTTTCATTTTTCTTTAAGATAATGATATTTCTCTTCATTTTAGTGCACTTATCATGAGGGAAATATTTATATAAGAATTTTTCATTAAAATATCTCCATTCCATGTGATATATTTTATATTCCTCCATAATATTATATATTAATGACCACCATTGATTAGAATCACCTTTGAGACAATACACTGTTAGTGTAACCTTTTCATTTTTATCACATCCCAATGTTAAAAATATCTTTTAAAGGGACTTAATCCATTATCCAATTACCACAATATTAGTAGTCCCACTAAATGTAGGGGGAATCTATTACATTAATTGATCCAATGTTGTTTAATCACACTTTGGAACAATTGGTTACAAAATTTAGGTAATGTTATTCATCATAACCTAAGTAAGTTTCCCTAATATACCCATGATATTCTTAGATCCAATAATAGCTATATTGGATTGCTCAACAAGGAAATTTCTACATTAACCATGAGTGTGGATACAATTATTTATTCTAGGTACAATTTCTAAAAAATTACATATACTGGATTAGCTAATGATACTATGAATTTTAAATCGTAATGTAAAATTCTAAATCAATTGTAAAACATAACTTAAATTGAAAATTTATGCATTTTAATCTCAGAATCTTAAACTCAATTTCTTTGGGGATGTATTTATTTTCAAATACTTCATAATGGTTTGTAAAAAAATGTGAATTATCAAAATAATATAATCCAAGAGTGTCAAAAAAAGGTTCACAACAAGGACCATTGTCGTGAACCAGGTGATGATTAAGTCAATCCCCAATGTTCCCTTTTCATAATTATTACCCCTAGGTACAACTGTGATAGAACCATATCTAATTATATTACCTAGATAAGGATTAATTTCTAGAAAAAATCACATAATATATTACTAACCAAAAAATCAGGATATTATTACACAATTTTACATATCCTCAAATTCTATCATAGGGTTTTGTTACCCAAACTATGTTTTCTGTAATCAAGTTCCCAAGTTTATTACTAAACTTCTTATGATGTAATAGTTTTATATTCGATAAAAATAGAGATGGAATTATATAGATCATATATATTCAAGGGAAATCAAAAGAATAATTGGTCATCTAAAAACCAAGAAAATTGGAATTCATCAAAGAAGATGAAGAATATGAAGTAATTTTCATCATGTGAAAATAGTGTAAAGAAACATCCTACAATATATTTGAAGGGCATGAGAGTTTGTTAAAATTGTGGAAACAAGGTTCATTTAGCTCATGAATGTGAGTTAAAGAAAGATACCACTATTATATATTGATTTAGCTGTAAAGACATGGGTAATTATCCAAACCAATGTCCCAAGTGTCAAGGGAATATACCATAGAAGCGGTCAAGGGAGAAATAAAAGATTATAAGATCACTACAGTTGAGGTGGAAGTTCCCAATGATGTGGTGGAAAGTACTTTAATCATAGCCTCAAATTTATATAATGATTTATTTGATTATAGATATTTTAACTCTTTTATACCATCCATTTTTTATAATTAATTAATTTATTTCCCTAGCACCTTAATGTGGGAGTTTTCATTTAAAACCCCCAGTGGAAGTCTAACTATAATAAGGATGTGTAAGTAAGTATCCATTATGAAACATAAACATGCTCTATTTTCTGATTTTATTATCATACCTATGGTTGACTTTGATATAATCCTCGGTATGGACTATCTTTAAAAATATGATGAAAAAAATTGCAAGGGGAAGGAAATTATGATTCATGGTGAAGATGTATAATTTCTTATCTTCAGATAAGAGACTTCATCATCTGATCCATATCTAAATCCTCTTCTAATAGATATTCTAAATGAGATTCCCGGGGAAGAAGATAAAACACAATCTATGGATGGAAAATTTAATCTTTAAATTGAGTATGTATCCATTATATAGGAATATATTGATCTATTTTCTAAGGAATATCCTAAACATCCACCTTGAGTGTGAATTAAAGTTTTCAATTGATTTAATCCCTGATGCAAGACCAATATCAAATACTCCCTATAGAATGTCCACATTGGAATTAGTTGATTTGAAGAAACAACTAGAGGAATTGTGTCATAATGGATTTATTCTCCCTAGTGTTTCATCATGGGGATCCCATGTTCCATTTGTTAATAAGAAAGATGGATCCATGAGTTTCTGCATTTATTATAAGGAAATAAATTTTATTCTGATAAAAAAAGTATATTTTTCATTGAATTAAAGACTTTTTCAATTAACTTCATAGAGATTAATAATATTGACCTTCATTTGGGGTATCATAAATTGTGATTAAACAAGGAATATATTACAAAGAAAGGATTCTTAATGAGGTATGTACATTATGAGTTTATAGTAATTCTATTTGGATTGACTAATGAACCCTCTATTTTTATGGATCTAATGAACAGAATATTCGAGGAATATCTTGATAATTTTTTTGTGGAATTAATTAGTGATATCTTAGTGTATTATTTGATCTATGAGGACCATGAGAATCACTTTTGGATCATTCTTGAGACTCACAAAATAAAATATTTATATAGGGAATTTAACAAGTGTGAATATGGCTTCAAGATGTTTCTTTTCTTGGTCATATTGTCTCTAATGTTGGAATCTTAGTTGAACCTAAGAATAAAAAGGTAGTAATATAATGGCCTACATCAACCAACATAATAGAGATATGTAGATTCATTGGTTTGTAAGGTTAATATCAACAAATCCTCCATATTTGTTTCCTGATTGGATAACCTATTAAGCAAGCATACACAAAATGGGATTAAGTTCAAATGGACAAAGTAATGTGAAGAATGTTTTGAAGAATTAAAGTGTAGATTGGTCAATGCTCCAATTTTGACTATGAAATTATGAAATTATGGGTTTGTGATATATATTGATTCATAGAAGAAGGTAATTGGTTGTGTCCTTATGAAAATTGATAAAGTTAATGCATATGCATCAAGGTATTTAAATACTCATGCGTAGAACTTTCCAACCCATGATCTGGATTTGGTAACTATAATGTTTTCTTTGAAGATTTGGATATGTTATCTCTATAGTGGAATATGTGAGCTATATAGAGACCATAAGAGACTAAAATATATCTTTTCCAAAAAAAATATCAATATGAGGAAAATATGATGGCTCGAGCTACTGCAGGATTTTGATTTCTCAACACACTACCTCCTAGGGAAAAAAATAAGGTAGTGGATGCATTGAGAAGGAAATATCATGGAGTTTTGACCCAAATAAGGATTGAGAGAGAACCTATGTTCATGTATTTAGTAAATATAGATATAGGAATTAATAATTAAGGGGTGACATCATTCCTTTTTCAAATTATTGTGAAACCATATTTATTTGAAAAGATAAAAAGTTCCCAATTTGATTATGAGAATTTTCAGATAAAAGTTAAATATTTGAATGATGGGAAGTTGGAATAATTCATTAGTGAAGATGTATCCCTAAACTTTAGAAAGATATTATGTGATCCATCTATACCTGAGAAAAAATGTGAATTATTGGATAATTTTTATTGATCAAATTTCTCTATGCACCCTAGTAGCACCACGATGTATAGGTATTTAATGGAACATTTTTAGTAGGATAACATGAAGTGGGAAATTTCTGATTATGTTTCAAGATTCTTGGTTTTCTAATAGGTGAAGCATGGGAGACAACATCCTATAGAATTCATGAAAACTATTAATATTCCATTGTGGAAATTGGATGACATTACTATAGAATTTTTCATAGTACATTCAAAGACTCCTAGAAGGAATGATGTAATATGTCTTATTGTTAATCAAATTACAAAATTTTCAAATTTCCTCACTATAAGAAAATATTTACCTCTTTAGTGCCTTTCAAGGCTATATATTAAGTAATTTTTAAGACATCACGACACACCTATTGCAATTATGTCTAATCTTGATCCAAGTTTTACATAAAAATTTTGTAAAATTATTGATATGGATCTAGATACTAATCATTATTTGTGCACCACCTACCATCCTAAAATATAAGAATAGTCCTAAAGGACTATTCAAACATTAGAATTCATGTTTAGGTTGTGCTCAATTGAATTTCAACATATGTGGGTTTAGTATTTACCTTGGGTAGAGTTTTCCTATAATAGTAGTTTTCATTAAAGTATTCAAGTGGAATAGTATAAAGCATTATATGTCAATATATTTCATACACCAACTTGTTGGGATGAATTTCGTGAAAGAAAACTTTTACACCCAAAACATGTTAAAGAGACAATAGAAAAGCAAAAGACCAGTTAGACTCATATTAAGGAAGAATAGAGCAGGAAAAAAAGTTGTGCCACTAACCAGATGAAATATTTGGAATTTCAAGTGGGTGATCATGTTTACTTAAAATTATCTCCATGGAAGGGTGTAATAAGGCTTGTTAATAAGGAATAAGTGATCCCCTAGTACATCAGACACTTTGAAATTATGGAAAGAATTTGAGTTGTAGATTTCTATTTCAAAATGCCACTAATCCTCTCTAAATTAAATGATGTGTTCCATGTATCATTATTAAGGAAGTACATGTGGGACCCAACCCATGTGATCACCTATGAATAAATATAATTGGAACTTGATCTATCTTATAGTGAAGATCCCATCTAGATTCATGATACTAGAGAGAAAGTATTGAGGAATCATATGACTTGGATGGTAAAGTCACTTTTAACACCCGAGCCTTAATTATAGTAGGGGAATATTATATTTTTATAATTCAATGCACATTTTAATATTTTATGGCAAAAAAATTTAAATTTTATCAAATAAATATGGATTTTGAACTTACTTGGTCAAAATAATCCTTGAATGAATTTTTGAAACATTATCTTGGAAATAATATTTTATAAATAATTGAAAATTTATTATTAAACTATTCCTAATTTTACATATAATAATTTATTATAATATGTGTACTAAAAAATTTATTTACTATCAATTTGATAGAAGTAAAAAAAGATCATTTTGAGGTAAAAAGGGATATTTTCATAAAACTGTTTTTTATTTAAAAAGGCATAATGTCTATCCATTTTAATTAATTAAAATAATATTTAATAATGAATTATTTAAATTAAAATTATTTATTATATATATAAATATATAAATATAAATCTACCTAATTATTATTACTAGTTATACAGTTAATATAATATCATCTTATGCTTGAAAAATGCATTTCTTAAAAAACCATTTTTCAGCATGTTTTGTAGGTTTATTTTTAAATAAAAATTGTCCACTTTTATGAAATGAATTTGAAAAAATGAATTATATATTTTTAATTATAATAAATAATATTAGGTAATAAGATCAACTTAATTTTTGGTCCTAATAAACAGTAAAAATTGTAATTATTAATTAGCACAGTTAAGGAAAAAACTGGTTTACCGGAGGGATAAACTAGAAAGATAAGAGTTAAATGACCTGAAAACATGTATAATTTATATCTTATAAACATATTTTTACCTTATATGTTATAAGGATATATGATGATCCATTTTTATCCTTTTGGTGCGTAAAATACATGGGTATATATTTTTCTTTTCCAAACTTCTAAGTGTGTCCTCTTCCTCAATTATAAAAGGTCACCCCTTACCCTCAATTCTTCACACCTATCAAATCCATTTAGATCGATCAAGACCTTCCAAAATCTATACCCAACATCCTTATCCACATTATAGAGGTCGAATTCTTCCCAACAGACCAACCCTAGGATCCTTAATAATATATCCAAAGGATATTCATCTAATCGAAGGTAATTATCTTCACTAAGTTATTTCTTTTTAGTTATTCTTCTTCCAACTTAAATTATATCTTAACACTTCAAATATAATAAAATCACCATATACCATATAATTATATGTTTTTTTATTTAATAATATTTATCCATATTTTTCTCCATCAATTGGAAAACTAAACCATCACTCATGTGTACAGCGGACTACCACCTCACAAACCGATGTAATTTGTTTTCAATCCCCTACTCACATTAATAGTCATAATTATGGTGATAATGAATATATATTATAAATATGAAATTATATTAATTATTTAAAACTAATATATCATCCAGTTATTTACCCTTACACTCATTAAGGGAATGATATCCCCTTTCATGTATTTTTATGGCATGTCGTCTCCACCAAGCGATGTAATTCATTTTCCATGTACAACTATCCAAAATGGTTTTAAAAAGATATTTAATGAAAAAATATGATATTAATAACTTTAATATGAATTTTTTATATTATATATCTATATAATATACATAAGAAATGAAAATTCCATGAAAAAACATGCATGATAAAACAAAGTAACTAACTTTTGAAACAATGGTAATAATGAAATATTATTAATGAATGGGTGGTAAGATGTTATAAGTGGATAGTATATGATATTATCTGACATAAATATAGTTATATTATTAATTAATAACATGTTTAAAACCATTTAAAGAAGTTTTAATCATTTTCAACTAAAGGGAATCATGAGGTAATGGATTTCATCTCAATTTCCCTTCCATTGAAACAACTTTGTAAATATTCACCTATTCACTTTTATGTAGTGCATATACTAACACTTTGATATATTTAACATTAATACCTATTTAATGGTGATGTTTAATGTTTCAATTCAAGTTTATTATTTAAATTTATTATAATTTTAAAGTTACCAAAGTGGTAAGAATCTAATTTTCAATCTCAATTTACTTTGGAGTTTATTTTACTCTTGATGAAGGAATCTTATCATTTATCATTTATAAGATAAAATAATTTTCTTATCCATTGGATGTTTAAGGATTTTATAAATTTTCTTCCAACTTTTCCTCTCTTTTTTACTTGAATCAAGAAATGAAATTTTTAAATGAAATACCAATTTTATTTCTCTTTAAATCAGATATATTTTCCTTCCATGTCCATGTTTTTCAAAGTTGTTTTAAAAAAGTCCATTTATTTACACAAATGATCTATTGAGGGAATTTTAAGTTATTATTTTATTTTAAAAAGGGTTTGAAATAAATATTTTCACTATTTTCTTAAAGGGTTTCTTTTGATAAAAAGTCAGAATTAATGTTTTTAATGTATACAGCGATAATGGAGTTCCCCACCACAATAACTGTTTAAAAAAATGTAACTTGATCTAAATGTTTTCAATGGTTTTATAAAGAAAGATCTTTTATGAAATATTATTTTATAATTTATCTTCCATTTTCTTTATTCTTCAAAAGTACACGATTTTATTGCAAAATCCAATATTCCAGATGAACCGATGGTCACCTCTCATCTCTTGGTTAATTTTGTGATTGTTAAATTTCTCTTGAGAAAATAACTTTCTAATGATAATATTTTGTTGGACATTAAATTTCTCATAAATATCAATATTATTTTTTTCATGTATAATATTATTTCCTAAACCATATACCATTTTTACATATGGAGTTTACTCTAAAAATATTTGATTAACTAGGGAAATATTGATAAAAGTGTATCCTTTAATAAATACAGATATTTATTGATAATGAATATATTCATTAATTAAATAGATCATTAGATATATAAGTAATGATTTATACATACATTTATGGGTGGGTCCTATAATTATATATCCCCTCGATGCATCGATAGGTCTCATGAGATAAATCAGTTGACCAAATTAAATGAGGTTTTATGTATAGTTTTAAACTTTCATGGTGTAAGGTTTTGATGGTAAAGATATCATGATTTATGAGATAATAAAATATAATATTAAGAATTTATTTTATTTATAATTTATTTATTAATGAACATAAGATTATTTTCATTGATATTATCCATGGATACATATTTTTCTCAAGTTATTAATTAAGTGGCATTTGTGTTCCGTTTTTTAACTTACCATATTGATTATGCCTTATATAATAATGATAGTCATTTTATTGATTAAATGGAATTTGTATTAAATTATTTACCTTTCCATATTTACTAGGAATTATTTACACATGATAGATTCCACTGTAAGTAACCCTTACTGATCATTTGAGATCACCCTTATTTTTTTTTTCTTTCCCTGATACATGAAGAATAATTCTTTAAATGGGTTAAAGGATGTAGAATGTTTTCAATTAATTTTTTTATATTTTATTCCCAATTTAAAATGGGTATCATGTATGTTTATAGATCTCCAATACTACTAAATAGATCATTCCTTCAGGATTTGACCCCCTGTATTTAGGCCAATATAATGAATTAACAACCGACTCATGGTTACTAGAGTCAAGGTTGTTACATAATACGTCTTACATGATTTTGAATCTATTGGATGTCGCATTAACTAATAATTGTTATTATATATATAATTCCACTTCATGTTATAAATGGTTTTTGATTTCATGAATAATATTTTCAATCGAGGTTTTAAGGGGAAGTAATGCAAAACCCTTTTCAAGTGTGTTATTTTTTATTCGTAGTAGTAGTGTGTTGATTTAGACTTCCAGAATTACCCATTAACTACCATATTGAATAAGAAAAAAGTTAACATTCCAATATACTTGAATCATCTCCCCAATAAACCATAAAATCATTGGGAGAGGCATGTATTTTTTTATAATTCAGACCAAGATTGTTAACAAGTTTTTTCAAATCATAAAAAGACTCGGGGTTCTTAGATTTAGGAAATGAATCATGCAAAAATTAAAATATCATTGACATATCTTTATTTTTAATTCATTATAGGAATTTTATATGGAATAACATTGTTAGAAAATAATTTTTTTAATATTTCATACATCCCCCAGAAAACTCTTGATTTTCATCTTCAACTAAATCATGAAATGTGTTCATCTGCTCAATGAAGTATTCCATTACATTTGTCTCTACAACATCAAGAGGAGGATCCAATGATATTTTAAAATCTTGATTTAGTTATCCTATAGTCCCAAAAAATATCATTTTCAAGTAACTATTTATATCACCCTAAACTAGTTGTACTGATATGTTTTGATGTTGACGACATTTCCCTCCAATGTCGAAAGATTAATTTAAAAGGCTCTAAATTTCATTGTCCATTCTCTACGAAGTTGGGAGATAATTCTCTTTACTAACATCAATACCTAAAATTTTTATAACTTTCGATTATCCATTATAAATCCACCAAAAATATTGACCATTGGATTTTCTTTAATATAAATTGTTCATAAACTTCATGTATCTTCAACCATCTTCTAAATTTATATTTAGGGCATGGAAATATTATTGTCCCTTCAATAGATCGAATGAAATTTGTAAAATCTAAAAACTCCTTCAAACCATTAGCATATTAAGGAGTGTTCCTAGATAATGTGATCTATATTTTAGATATATCACAAGTTCCTACACTTTATTAAAGAAAATTAAATCACATAATAAATATTATTTATTTTAAAGAAAAATTACTAATTTATTTAAAATCAACGATATAAAAAATTCTTGTAAGTTAACTATTGAATATGAAAATAAATTCTAACACATAAGACTTATCCAACTTATTATTGGGCATAAAATCATGTACAGTTATTTTATTTTATATTAATTTTTTTTATAATAATTTATTACTATTTTATAAATTTGAAGACATTATTTTTTTCTGATATTTTTAAAATTTAATCCTTCATGTGGACTGATTTGATTACGTTTTTGAACAACATCATTTTTCTTATATTTTCATTCGAATGTATATAATCCATCACAAAATTATAGCTTTCCAATAAGCATGTTTAATTATTTATAAATGTAAAATGTATGTGATAATATGACATTAAAAAAATATAAAATAATTCAATAACCTTACAATCCATACTCAACTTTTTTTTTGGGACATTTTTTGAATGTTTTGATCCTCTATTTTGTGCAGTTTGTGTAATACCTGGTGAGATCAACATGGGTTCCTATGATTTTTAATTCTCCAAGACTCTATTTTTTTAATGTTCCGTGCCACTATTTTCTGTTATGAAAGTAAATAATTTTTATATAAAATCATAAAAAATATATTATAATGTATAATTATAAAATCAATCCAGTTTTGGATAAAAACCACCTTCAATTTTTATACATTATTTCAAAATATCAATAATGACTCGAATAGACCATCATTATTGTTTTTCAAGAATGAATTTATATTAGAGAATAAATACAAACAAAAATAATTGAAGGTAAAAGAATATTAAACTCAAATAGAGAGATTTTGAAAATAACCCTTGATCGGTGAGATGATGGGGGAAAAGGGGGATAACAAAGCAACATGATGACAGGGGATAGGGGATGCAGACGAGTAAAGGGGGGAAGGGACACCACATGGTCAAGGGTGAGGGTGAGATTAGTGGCGGTGATGGATTGTTTCTTGGTTTCCCTACAGAAAGGAATTAGCAGTGAGGGTTTAGGGGCAGCAAGGGATTAAGAAACAGCTTGTAGGGGAAGTGGGAAGAAGGGTGGGATTAGGGGAAAAGAATTTGGGAGAAGGGAAAAGAGAATTTTTTTTAAAATTTCTAGAAATATTTAGCGGTGGTTTTTAAAAAAAATTCGAGTAATATATTTAAATTTTATTTACTAGTGGTTTCATAAACCATCACTAAAACCCTGTTGTTAAATGATAATTTTACTGTCGTGGGAGCTATCAGTGGGGATGGTATGGAGGACTTTATTAAAAGGGAGAAATTACCTTTTTCATTACTCAATTTTGATTATTTGGCCATCTTTTCCCCCTCTTCTACATGATATAAGATCTCCTCAACAAGGGTTCTCCTTATTTTATAATCTTGGTTTATTTCTCTCTCAGTTCATAAAAGAATCCATCCTTGTCCATTATAATTAGAATATTAAGGTAAGGATATTGAACCATATTTAATCATTCTTGGTTTATTTTTCTATTAATAGATCTCATGCCTTTTTTCTATTTTAACCCTTGTTTCAGTTGTTCTTTTGCTTCTTCATTTTTCATCCTTAGAAATCATATCATAGGATGGTATCTGGTGAGTTTTCATTTTTGAGAATAAGGTTGTAAATTATTTAAGTAATTATAAATTTTTATAATTGATTATTTGGATTTTCCATGATTTAGGGGCTCTTGTGATGGGTGTTGATTAGTTGGACATGGATGATCCTGGGCAAGAGCTTCCTGGCAGTGATTCAAATGGAATAACATTGAATTGTGGTAGGTGGTCCCTTAAGCATACCCCTATGGTGACTTAATTTTATTTACATGCATGTAATATATAGTAACACTACTAAGGGAAATATATCTTTTATTTAAAATGGATTTTTTCTTTAAATGAACTTCCTATACGGAACAAACTACCAAGGTAAATGATGGACCCTTTTCTACTAGATCAATTTCCTCAACTACTGATGGGAAAGGCCTTAACTATAAATGCATTACATGTGACACTTGGACCATAAAGGTTGTAAATTAAGTGAAGTGATCATAACCTAGAAACCCTAGTTTATGTTCCTCAAACAGCTCCTTGTAGAGGATATTTTTGGACTGGTATGATTGGCCCAAGTGGGCCATGATGGAGCTTGAGATTCCTTAAATCCTTAGTACATGTTGTGTTGAGTGTGGGGTAGACATTCCTCACTGAAATAGAAGTTATTTTCCTCATGGGAATACCCTAGGTAGATTATTTATAAGTTGGTCATGAGGACCATCCTAGTATGGCTTGGGTATCGAGATGAACTTTATGTCATCTATCCAGTTTATGCTAGTATGGAATTATCTATGAGGCTAGTGAATCCGTATAATGATCATGATGAGACATAATGGGAGGGACATACTACCCCTCCGAGTTTCATATTCTTCCACCAATTTTTTGTACCCCTTTTGTCTCCCAACTCTTCATATTCTTCCTCAACCATTCACCAAAGAATAATAGAAGGCTAGTTTGAGGGGAACAAAGCAATAGTGACATATTAAGGGGGTGATAATGAATCCTCCATGGTAGGATTACCAGATGGGAGATCAAGGTGGTTGAAAAAGGGATTGATGGTTGTTAAACTTCACATGGGCTTTCTAATTCTAGCTTAAGTGAGTTTCTTTATTGGAACTTTATATTCAAATGGTAGTTGATATAAAATTCATAAAGGATTTTATAGGACAACCTTCTGCATAATACATGCCAACCATTATTTTTTACTACATGACCAAACCCAACACAAACCCAACCCTATAATCTTGATAGGTTTATAAAAAATTAATATAAGATCCATGTTTATTACAATTGTGAAATGGCAGTATTAGACAAACCATAAAAAGTGAAATTATAGAAATATGCATTTTTTATTTTTTTCTAATAATACAAGTGTAGATTTTTTTAAGAATCTAGGATTTATCAATTCCAATTCAATTGGCACAAGGTGGGTTTGGGGGGGTGATTCCCAATTCAATTAGCACTCTCACCCCTTCCTTAAAAAAAATAATTTAATTTTAATTTTGATATATATATATATATATTTATAATTATATTTTAATAAATATATTCATAAATATATTTCTATAAATATATCAATAATTGTATTGAAATATTTTTATAAATATATTCATAATTTTATTAATGTAATTATAAATATATTTTTAAAATTTAATAAATATATTTTTATAAATATATTCATAATTATATTAATATAATTATAAATATATTCATAAATATAATTATAAATATATTCATATATAAATATATTTATTAATATAATATAATCAAATTTTTTAATATATTTTTTAATATAATTATAATTGTAAATAAATATTTTTATTAATTTTTTTATTAATATATTTATTAATATAGTTATAAATGTATCGTATTATTATATTTTAATAAACATATTCATAAATAAATATTTTTAAATATGTTTATATATTTTAATAATCATATTCATAAATAAATTATTTATTAATATTTTTATTAATATTTTTATTAAAATATTTACTAATATAATTATAAATATATACTTTTATAAATATATTCATAAATGTAATTAAAATTTTATATTTTTATAAAAATATTCTTAAATAAATATATTTATTAATATAATATAAACATATTTATTAATAGATTTTCATGCAACGACTCAAATGTCTTAGATTTTTTATTTATTTTTTGATAATCCCCTTTTATTTACTGGGTTGTGAGGGAATCCTTACATGGATCGAAAGGCTAGTGGCATAAGACCAATACATATCTCGTAGTCTAAACAACACAAAGTCCAAGTACGTGACCCATGGGCCTAATGACCAAGATCCCACATTGAAAAAACCCATTTCCTTTTCTATTATATCTCCCACTCCATAGATTGTAGTCTTAACTTCACGTTCTTGGTTATTCATCCATGACTTCACTCCTAGGGTCATATACTGGTGTGTATTATCTGCTCCATGAATTAACCATCATGTCCAACTGATCATAAAGTCCCAACTTTGCATCTTCTTCTCTCCACCAGTCAGGTATTGATCAAGCATGAGGTCTAAGGCCCACTCCCTAGCTTGAAGTCATTGTGGCACGAAGTCCTTGGATAGCCCAAGGACCTATGGCCCATAGGCCCAAATCAGTGGCCTGAAATCTGAAATTGGGTGAATAGTTATGTTTCTACCACATCTCTATAATACCTACTACATTACAGATATAGTAACTTCTAAAATACTCCCCCACTTGGATTTTATTTTTGGTTTCATGTAGGATGATAGGGTGTGTTAACCACTTGACTACCAACACAACTGCATATTTTTTAATTTGTTAATATATTTATAAATATAATTAAATATATTTATTATTATATTTATATATTTTTATTAACATATTTATTAAATTATTTTATTAATATATTTTAATAAACATATTCATAAATAAATATTTTTAAATTTGATTATATATTTCAATAAAAATATTCATAAATAAATATATTTATTAATGAAATTATAAATATGTTTATTAATATATTTATTAATATATTCATGATTTATTACATTATTTAATAAGGGGGATTTTACCCCAGCATATTCAAGAAAATTATTAATATAATTATAAATATATATTTTTATAAATATATTCATAAATATAATTATAAATACATTGAACAATAGTGGGTGGGGTCTCATGAGCTCCCTGAAGCTGATGATGGCAACGATTAAGGATCTTCTGAAGGTATGGAAATTCCATGTTATCTAGGATATGTGCTTTTGTCTAGGGAATGTGACACTAATATGAATCTTCTAACTACGGCTTCCAATGGAATCAAGAAAGATAGTGGGAATAAGTAGGATGGACTTTCACTCATGCATTTTACATTCATAAATGATGTTTCTCCTAAATGGATTATCCGCAAGGGTTTGAAACATTGGGTAAAATTCAATAAAGAAGGTATCATGGATTGCTTCAAAATATGTACAAACATGATAATCGCTCAGCTGGTCTTTACCACAGGTTAGAGGAATTTGAAGGTCAATGATTTGGCGAAGAAATTATCTTTGGTCTGGGGTTACATATACTGGAATTGTATCCCATATGGAAAAGTATTCTACCACATTATATTTCCATCAGAGTAATTTAATAGATGCGCATGGGGCCTCATATTGATCTATATAAAAATAGGTCTTCTTTCTATCCATGAATGAGATTTTTGCTTCAATCCCTACACCCTACAAAACACATGATCTTAGGAAAGGATTAAAATATTGTGTTTGAATTAGATCTTGTCGCACCCCAGAATCATGTTATATGTTGTATCCACTGTGTGTATCCCCATAAAAATGGATAGAGAAATTAAAGTAGCTCAATTTGGAAATTATGATTGAAATGTTATTGAATTTTTTCCCAATTCCACATTAATTGACCAAGTTTGTTTTCTACTCTGGATGATGAAATATGCCTAAAGACCTCAATTTTTTTGACATTCCAATGGAAATTTGAATGAAAATTTTGGTACATATGTATTCTATGGCTTTTTTCCATGAAGGGACATCACCAGAATGCCTATAGAAAAATGAAATAAAAATTATTAGATAGTGGCGCTAGTAAGAGGCATGAAAAATAGTGTCAGAAGTAGAGGGTAGATCCTAAATCCCCTAAATAAAGTCTTATATAGGAGACTCTATCTTAGGTTATTGGGCTCAACTTAGCATCCCCACCTGAACATGTCCCTTTCTCTGGTGAGAAAGGTCAAAAAATAGGCATTTTGTGGGATGATGTTGCTGATGAAAAGGAGTAGGAGAGGTAGTTTCCTCTACTAGGATCTCTTTTAGTGATTCCGTATCAAAGGGTATAGATAATGAACATGTAGAATCATTGGACGGTCAATCTAAAATTGAATTATCTGCTCATGATGAGGTAGATATGGAATTGTGGTAGGAGAAAAAATTGATCACTGCTAAGGGAATGGAAAATTGAAACCCATTTCTATTACCTCTAAGATTTCCATTTTTAGGGATATTGGATCTATCTAGGATGAAAGCCTTATAAGAACTACTACTGATCAACATGACTCTTTTTATGAGTTATTTAAATAGATAGATGTTGTAGAAGTGTTTCCTAGTGGTCCTAATACAACTTCTACTCCTGTAGAAACTCTAATTGCCTCGGTAAATGATGTGTCCACCCCAAATAATAGGGTTTCAGATGATGGTTTTCAATATATTAGAAGTTCTTTTTGGGTGTATAAGAATTATATAATTTTTATGATTCGATGTATCATTCCCAAATTTTACAAGACGTAAACATCATGACCAATGAAATTGTTTCTGTTGAACATTGACAAAGAAATTCTAGAACCAAGATATGATATTTTCACATTAAATTTATAATCAATTCATGTTTATTGGAAGAAGGAATATCATACCTTAGGATCTTTCATCAATGTTGTTTTTCATCATTTGAAAACTTCTTTTTGATCTACTTCCATTGCATAGAGAGGAACCAAAGTAGAACCCCTCTAGTAGTGATCCACATGTGGTCCTTTGATCTATGGACAATATAAATGAAATGTTGGGTGTTGTCATGACAGATCGCTCATCTTGTGTTGCTCATCTGGATCACTTCATGTTTTGTCAGTCTGGAAGGAGTCTCTCTTGTTCGTATTGTTCTTGAGATAATTAAAGGAGGAGGAATCTAGAGATACATTTATTGTGTACATTGATTATCAATTCTCGATTAACCCTACACAATAGGAATGAATATCTATATATAGAGTTTGGTTTAATATTAAAATATTATTTCCTTTCAAAACAACCCTTAAATAAAATAATAATATTTATCTAACCCCATTCCATATAATGATAATATTATTATTATTTTATGGACTATAAAAACTGGCACAATGATAAATATTATTTTACCGACTTTCAAATTAATATTTATCACTGGACATAATGTTGGTTTTCTCTTCCTCATCAACATTTATCAAATACCCAAATATGTATTAAAATAAATATTTATTCATAAATAAATATTTCAATCATAGTGTAGTGAATAAAAATTTATTAAATATTAAATGAATAAAATACATATTTTATTCATAGTCTGGTAGGTAAATATTTATTTAAAATTTTCAATTAGTAAATCCTAAAAGAATCATTATTAGGTCTTGAGAATAATATTTATTCCAGTAACTATATTCAAATAGATTTTAATTGAAATCAATAGAAACACTTAGTGTGTGACCCTCTAGGATTATTTCTTATTGTCATTAGGTAAGCATGCCAAAATTCTAGGATTACTATCTAGGAATGGGTCAAGGCATCCAAGAGAAATAATTTAATGTCACAATGTTGAAAAAAACACATGAACTCTTAATATGTAATATAATCCCTTTTATATAACATCTTATCAAATAGGTTACACACATGTGTCATCAACTTATATGTTTGATACATCTTTTTTAGATTATCTGAAATAAACTCATTGTTACACCATGTCCATGAAATTTAATGTGAAAGTTATATTTAAATGAAAGGGTAAATATTTCATCTTTTATAAATATGGAAGATATAAAAAATTCCTTAATTTATTAATTAATAACGCATCACTCACGACACACCCAATGTATCCAACTTCACCATAAAATGTATCATCATTGTTTGTGAAATAAAAAAAAGTGTGCGATTCATGACATGCATTAATAATAATTTTAAAGTTTAAGAACAATTACACATGCTCACAGATAAGAATATCTGATGAAACATAAAAAAGAATAATTCTTATAGGAGGGTTTATTCTCATATTCTCTCATCTTTGAGATTATCAAGTGTGAACTTAATGAGAAGTCTCATCTTCTTATAAGTACTCACACCTAAAATTCAACATTCCATGTGTCCCATCATAGAATGTTATCTAACCATATAGCTATATTTAAGAATATTGACATGGAATTTCAAGGTTCTAATCATTGTGTGGAACTACTATGACCTTACCAATGTAATAGAATGTACTTTGGATTACATATATATTCAAAGATTTGAATACTAATAAATGTCTTAATATATATTGAATTTTGATACCCCTGACTTAGTTTGTTCTTCAAAATAGGGCACCAAAACTTTTTTTTGACATAAATGATAAACCTCCAAATAAGATCTCACGCTCATCTGAGTCCTCTTTGCATACTATACATAAGGGGTGTCCTGCTATTATCTATTTTTGAACTCCAAAGTGGGAACTCCAGTGACACCAACTAATGTTGAGGATATCAGGTTGTCACCTGTGATAATAATCAGTAAAGGATATGATCAAACTTGGAAAAAAGTTGAAGAAAGAATATAAGGATATAGATCACATGGTCAGCGGACCCATGTAACACCCCAAGATATTGTGAAATATTTTTTTCAAATAAAATTAATCGTTTCAATATCTTTAATTACACACAAAACTATGTTTATCTTGTGTTACATGTTTCACTAAGTGTATATTTTGTTACATACAACACCGAGTTTAAATGAAATGTAACATACTATTGAAATATTATTATTTATTATAATATCTATCAACTAGCAGTTAGAATGGTGGGTATGAATAGGATTAGCAAAATTATAAAAATATATTTTAAACATGTATATATAGTGATTTATTTTGTGAAAAATTAATTATATATTAAAATAAAAAAGATTTGAGAATAATGGAAATCTGTTTCTAAAAAACTATTTTTATGCTCACAAGTGTGTTTTACATCGATAAATTTAAAAAAAATTGGTGAATAATTTTAATTAAATTCATATTTTATATATTGAATCGGATTTTTAACACTCGTTTTATGTGTTTTATATATAGGATATAAGAATTAATCCAATTTTACACTTAAAAACTGTATTTTTCTAAAAAACAGTTTTGGTTTCCTTCTGCGCACTTATTTAAAAATGAATTTCATTCACTTTTAAAAAATATCCTTAGTTTTTAAAATATACATGCAAAAATTATCTTAGGGTAAATTTTGGAGAATTCTATGAAAATATGTTTTTTATATGAATAGTAAAAAATACTAGCTTTTATTAAGAATTGTCATTTATTTTAAAACATTTAAATAGATAAAAAAAATTAATATTGTTTTAAAAGTAAAATTATTTAAATTATATATCCATTAATATAATTGATATCATTTCAATCAATTTAATATTTAATTTTTATATAAAAACTTTCTAAACTTTTGAACATTTTCTCTTTGGAAAGTCGCTTTCTCGTCACGCATGCGGGTTTTATTTTAAATTAAAATTTTCTACTTCTATGGTTTGATTTTGTGAAATTGGATTACATATTTTGAATCATAATAATTTATTTTATATAATTTGGTTAACTTAATTTATTACCATTATTAATAGTAAAAGACGTAAAAATTAATTATCATGATTCAGGTGAAATGGGTTTACCAGGGGTTAAACTAAAAGATAAGGGGTAAAATAACTTAAAAACTTTTCCAAAACCCATTTTATGTCCATATTGTAACCTTATAACCTATAAGGTTAGATAATGGACCTTTTTGGATCCTTGTTTCATGTGAAAAACGTGGGTACACCTTTTATTTTTCAAAAATTACAAGTATGTCACTCTCCTTACTTATAAAAGGCCACCCCTCCCCTCCCCAATTCACACTTCCAAAACCCTTTGGATTAGAAAATAAATACCCAGATCACTTACTTATTTCCCTCCTCTCATCCTATAAGCCTTAGTTTTTTATGAAATCCAACCTAATAATCATTTTGGTGAAAACCAAAAGATGTTTTCTGAAGAAGATGTAATGTACCTAATCAAGAATTTTATTTTATTTATTCCTACACCTCCTTAAATTATTATTAAAACATGGTGATATAATAATATCATTATATTACATATAATGAGATTTTATTATGTTAATTTAATAACAAAAATCATTTTCCTCTTCCAACAAATAGGTTTTGAAATCATCATTTGTGTGCATGGAGGACAACCACCTCATGAACCGATGTTATTCGTTTTCCATCACAACCTATTATGGATGGATATAGTGATGGATTTATTATTTATATATGATATTTATGTTATTATTATTCTTATGGAATCATTATATCACATATACCTTCTTACTTTCCATTCCTAAAGAATATGATAATGTCATTTGTGTGTACGGTAGACTACCGCCTCGCAAAGCGATGTGATTCGTTTTTCACATACACTTTATATGGAAGGTAATAAAGAGGTTTTTAATGAACATATGTGATATATATGAAATAAAAAATTATTATATAATGGGAATATTTTATTTACCTTTCTTTTTTTCAATCCATCAAGAAAATGGAAACAACATTCATGCATACGTACGGTCTACCATTTTCATGAACGGTGTATTTCATTTCTACCTATAACTTTTATGGATTACTATAAATACATATATAATGAATATATATGATATTTATATCATGGTTATGATTCTATATATGATATAACCAAGATCAATGTAAGATAACCAAAAATGAAAAATCAAAACATACATGAAAAATAAAGCGGTTATTACCCAAAACGCGATTTTAACAAATAATTGTTAACAAACAGGTAATAACTGGTCATAAGTAAACCATATATGGTATGATATATATAAATATTGTTCTTAAATTTATTTATAATAAACTTATATTTATTATACATTGGTTTCTAATGTGTATGTCGGAATTTGAGACCTAAGGTAAGGGATTTCCCTCTCACTGTTATTTTCTACGAGACACAATCCATATTCACCATGTGTAAATTTTATGTGGTGTATATAATACCCATGAATTTATTTTATGATTATAATAGTTAAAATTATTTGTATTTACATATAAATTTTAGGATATCTATTTCATGGTGTTTATTATTCAATGCTACCAAAGTGGTAAGAGTTTTACATTATAATCTAATTATTTATTGGGATTGTTTATGATTATGCTTCTAATAAGGAAATATTATGATCTATATCTCAAGAAACTCATGCTTATATTATCCTTTGGTAACGTCATGAGAATAATGTTTCCTTTATTTTCCTCTCTTTGTGTACTCAAGAGTTCAGAATAATGTTTTTAAGAAAAATATTATTTTTAGTCGAAAGTCTTTTTTCTTTCAAAACATGTTTTCAAAAAATTCTTTCAAAAATGCTTTTAAATACTACAAATAATTTATTAAATACATTTTCACCCATTTTTGACCTTTTTAAAAAATGTTCTTAAAGTAATATGACTTCTATTTTTTAAGAAATGCTTGTTTTTATTTTACCAAAAATTTAAAAGAAATACTTTTTTAATATGTACGACATGAACGATATTTTCGACCATCATGGACAAATAATTTTTTTAAAGATACATTTATATTTATAAAATTTTATTTTCAAATAAATGGATTTCCAAAAAATTTTATGAATTTTAAGCATTAAAAAGTGATTTTTCAAAATGGAAAGGATATTTTCCACAATAAATGTTTTAAATGAGTTTTAAATCTTCTTTTACAAGTTTCCAAGGTTATTTTTAAATAGAAGGATTTTGAAAAAAAAAATTGTTTTGAAATTTATTTTCAAAGAAAATTTATTATCCTAAATTAATATTCCAAGTGATCTTTCAAAATAAGTTTCCATCTAAGATGAAATCCTTTGATGTTACTTATACTTTACTAGGGATAAGATTAAATGATATCATCCTTATTTTTTCTCTGGATGGTTAATGTTTATGTTGATAAAATGTTTATGAAACCAATTTAATTTTCATGGGTTATGATATGGTGAATTGATGAAATTTTTATGAAACCTTTTTTCTTTACATGGGTTATGATGTGATGATAGGACGAATGTTTTATGATATTGTGGAACATGTAAGTTTGTTTTTTATTATGAGATTGGTTGAGCCTATATCTCCCTCCAACGTATTGGATAATGATTTATATCTCATGAGATAATAATGGGAAACAAGTTGATGAGAATGATCCACTATAGGAAACAGGTATGTCCTGATCCAAAATGGGAAATAGGTGTGTCCTAATCCACTATGGGAAACATGTGATGAGTCATGATCCACTATGTTAATGGCCTTTTTTTGACCTTGACATATGAATTTGTCTTCAATATTTATGATGGTGACACACTTTTATGACATGATCTTATGGTTCATGATTTATGTATGATTATTTACCACTTTTATGGTCTATGTTTATGTAAATGATAATTTTTTATTCCCTGAATCATGTTCATGACCTATTACAGGTTAGGTATGAACTTTATAAGTGATATTCATGATCACATTACCTTATTATTATCCTATATTTTTATATGATCATATATTGATATCTTTTATTTTTACACCTACTAATAATATGAGATCACCCTTTCTTATGTTTCCTTCCCTGGGTTATGAAAAAAAGGTTTTATTAGGGTATTCCTAAGATGAGTACTAAGTGAGAAGATCTTTGTGGAAGATGTTGAAGATATTTCATCACATAAGAAGATTGTGTTTCTTGTCTAAAAAGAAACTAAAATATTACTGCCATCAGGTGTGTATTTAGAAAATGTATTGAATATTCATCAAAAAATATGGAATGTTTATGTTTAAAAAGGTTGGGTTTCAATATTTGGTATTAAATGAAATTTTTAGTCAATATTTAGATATTAGGATTAGAAAAACATTAGTGAAAACCTTGGCAATAAGTTAAACTATATGATAACATCCTAAAGTTTTGTTAAGAAATAGATTGTGTGGTTTTCCAAGAAATTCATCTATGTCTAGATACTATAAGTGGATGTGGCTCTAGAAAAGAGGTTCATGAGGGTAATAACTCTAAAAAGGGTGCACTACGATGGACTCAATCATCACCTGGTGCATGCAAATGGGCCTTGCTGCACAAATAGTTTGATACTCTTGAGGGATGTTATTTGGTTAATCTACATTTTCTTTATGGAACATTATGAAGTATTATTTTAACACCCAGATTTTGTATAGTATGTGTATTTTTAAATTTAATATCTTCGATAACCTATGTTTCATGCAACACCAAGCTTAAACGAACCATGTTATACTAGTAATATTATTATTTAAAATGAAATTATATCCTAGCCATTAAATTTGTGGTTATGAATAAGATTAATTAACTTATAAAAATATTTTATTGAATTCATTCGTTACCAATTAATTAGAATAAATATAAAAAAATTAATATAAGGTTAATTTTTTTATAAATACTATTTAAATATACATAAGTGTGTTTTATACCCATAAAATAAACAAATCACACCTTTTGGATTATATTAATGAAATATATATTCAATATAACATTTAATATTCATCCTTTGTGTTTTCTAGACATGATATAATAACTAATCTAATTTTATGCATAAGAGATGTATTTTCATAAAAAATTTATTTTACCGCGTTTTGATGGCCAACCTATTTTAAATATAGTTTTTAACACTTTTATAAATTTTATTTGAAAAAATAATATTACTATTTGAAATTAGAAAATAAAAAATTACTTCGGTTGATTTTTTTGTATTTTTCTCATAAGTTTCAAGTATTGATGAATAGTGAAAAAATATTGCATTTTAATTGAAAATAGATTTTTCATCAAATTTATTTATAGTGTTAAATAATATATTTGAACGGTTTTAAAGTATAATTAGATTAATTTTTTATCAATTATTCCAAAATATTTCATCTTAATTAATTTCACATTTAAATTAGATATAAAAACGTTTTGAACATATGAATGTTTTTACTTTAAAACCTCATTTTCGCGTTCTATTAACGAGATTAATTTTTAATTAATTTATGAAATTTCTATGTTTGTAATTTTGAAAAATGGATTCCATATTTTTAATCATAAGGTCCAAATTTATTAAATAGGTCTCTTTTATTTTGGGACAATTTTGATAGTAACTTTAGTAAAAAAAATTATTACCAAGGTTATGGGTAAATCAGGTAATTAAAGGTTAATTTTTTTTACAAATATTATAAAATTACCATAATACTTGTCCTAATTTCATTAGTTGTGTGTGATTCGACCAAAATCATCCTTGGGATGAAGTTATATTCTTTGAAATCCACTTGTATGTGAGTATGACATTTATAATATTATATTCAAAGAAATGTCAATTTTGTCACACTTTTGTTTTTAACAAGTGAAATATTTTCAATACGGGGTTATATGAGAGAGATATTCTACTATAAATAGTAATTTTAAATAGAAAATGTTTATCTTAATCATTGTAATTTATTTTTAAATTTTATGAAATAAATAATTAAATTAAAATATTGCACAATGATGATGCTATAATTGTTTAATTAATGTAAATATCAAATAAATGTTATTAGAAATATCCAAATAAATATAATTTTATATAATTAATGTAATCCATTAATTTTATAGATTACCTATATTTATTATGGATGCATTAATGGTTTTTTTCAAAGTTATCTTGTGTATTGATATTTTTTAAAAGTCAAACTAATGAATAATGTCAAAATTGACATTAATGATATTTTAAAATAAATAATATTTTATTAAATGATATAAAATTCATAAAATTATAAAAATAGTCCAAATTATTTTTATAAGGTTTAAAATCTCATCAATGATCCATTTTTTGTTCATTTGGAATTTTATAGTAACTATATTAACCCTTAAATAGTAAAAACACATGTTGTCACGGTAAGAGTTAAAGAGTTTAAATAAGGGTTAAAACCAAAATATAAGGGTACAAACTTGACCTAAACTTTCCCAAAAATTATTGTATTTATATTATTTGACCCTTATCACCTTAAAATATAATTTTAGTTGTTTAATGGACACTTTTCTATAAAAAACTTATATATTAATTAAATCAAAGATAGTTAAAAAAATGTCACTCTCTTCGTATTTAATATCATTTATGTGTCCACATAGTGACTAAATCAAGATATGAACGAACATAACTCTATATTTTTATCCTAATAAAATTATTTATTTTATATAAATTTATTTTTAATTTTATAAAATTATATAATTATCTTAAATGCTTTTGTAATGCTATTATGATATTTATTTAATTAACAGAAAAACAAAATAATTGATTTTAAAAGTTTTAATTTTGATATATTTGGGTTGATTTAATGTTTATAATTAATTTTATAGATATATTGGATATATTATTGATTCTTGAAAGTATTATATTCTAATTCCCACTTTGTCTTGATGTATTTAAAGTCAAATTAAAATAGTAGTATCGAATTTGAAAATAATGATATTTTATTGAATTAATATATTATTAAATTAATTAAAAATCCCAAAAAATTAAATAATAAAAAATGTGATAATATATGGTCTAAAATTTCTTCAAATATTCATTTATAGTCCATTTTTAAGTCTTTTTATATAGAATATCCTTATTATATTTTAATTTTTTGAGGATTTCTGAAAGTGCCCCTCACCTCAATTATAAAAGGAAACCTCCTCCCTCACTTACTCACACCAATTTGAGAAATATAGATCACCCAAACCCTACTAATTTCTCTTATAAACATCCTTATTTATTTTATATAGGTTCTGGTCCTTCCAAAATACATATTCTAGTTCACTTTAGAAAAGATTAAAGGAAGTCCTCCAAAGAAGAGGTAATCGTCTTTATCGACTCTTTCAAGTTCATTTCTTCTTCTACTTACTCTTAATGTGTTGTTTACAAAATATAGTAATAACTTAAGTATCATATAAATTCTTATACGTCATTATTATTAGGGTATAACCATATTCAACCTTTTATCCATCCTATGAAAAACAAAAACATCGCGCCTGTGTATGTACGACTTATCATCTCCACGTCATCATGTAATCTATTTTTCATCACTACTTTACTTGGATGTGTATAATGCTGAAAATAATGGATATATATGATAATTATGACATGATTTATATTCTAAAAAAACAAAAATATTTTCCACTTCTTTACAATTTTACCTATTAATGTAATGATATCATCGCTTGTGCGTACGTACGGACTACTATCTCCATAACGCGATGCGATTCATATTCCATGTTAAAAATTAAATAAAAATTGTAAAAATATATATAATGAAAAAATATGATATATATGAACTTAATTTCATTTTTAGATAATTTAATTATATTCTATATAAAATAATTTGGACTTACGCAACAAAACATGCATAAGAAAATGAAGCAGTTAACAACTAAAACAAGGGTAATAATAAAATATTATTAACAAGAGGGTGATAAAATGATATAAGATGATAATATAAGATATCATAAATATAAAAATGATTATTTTATAAGTTAATAACTTTCTTAAAACCATTATACATGAGGTTAAATCACTTTCAACTAAATGAAGTGTGAGGTAAGGGTTTTCTCATCTCACTTTTACATCTATGAGATATATGTCTTGTTCACCACTATTGATGCTCCTTTCTGTCACAGAATCTAATGACTGAAAAAGGGAAATACCTTAACACAAAGTGATTCATCCTTTTAAGAAACATCAAAAATTGACAATGTCATGACCATGGATTTGTTTACACTTGGGTCGCGCAAGTTTTACCATGGTCGTGCAAGTATACTTGTTCGCCTCATATTGGTCGCGCAGGTGACTTGCACGCCCTAAGTTATTTTCTCCCAAGGTCTTCAAAGGCCTATAAATACCCCTTGTGGGCCCCCCATTTCAAGTACGGAAAATCCAGAAATTCAGATTTGAGCTCTCGGAGCCCTAGTCTCTTCTTGAATCCTTCTGAACACTTCTAAGGTAATTTATTACCTAGAAGGAAGATCTAAAGGGGGGAAGCAAGGCCTAAGTGTCGAAAACCATCAACACCTGCGCACCTAAGTGGCCAGCCCTTAAGGGAAATGGCCGCACTTGCATGCCGCGTTATCCCTTCAATAGAACCTACATTCCACTCATTTAAAAGTCTTTAGGGATAATACTAAGGGCTTGAGCCAAGCCTCGCCCAAGTATTACCCTAAGTGTTGACCATCACGCAAGTACCCATGTGTTGCGCAAGTATACTTGCACGACCAGGACTTGCACGCCCAATCAGGACTTGTACGCCTCTCTCTTTTTGGGTGCCACTCCTACTTATTCACTTTCTTTCTTCAAATACACCACTCCTCTTCAAGATTTAGCCTTCAGAACCATCTTCAAAACCATTTATGGCATGGTTACTTTATTGGTTTCCTTATCTGAAAGGAATTATTTGGAAAATCTCTCAAAACATAGTGATTTATATATCTTCATGTCACTAAGGTGATAGATTTCATTCATTCAACCTCATCCTTTATGATGAGAATATCCCTTAACCTGGGCCACCTTCTTAGGAGTATGTCCCAGTCATAATTCCCTAACCTAGCCCTCCTTTTCAAGAACAATCCCCAGTTATAATTTCCTAACCTCAGCCTCCTTTTCAGGAGTAAGTCCCAGTCCAAGTTCCCAAATATGGGAATCCTCTTTAGGATTAAGCCCCAATTCTCAAGTCTCCTTAACCTGGGCCTCCTTCTTAGGAGTAATCTATAGTTCTCAATTCCCTTTAACCTGGGCCTCCTTCTTAGGAGTAATCTCTAGTTCTCAAGTCCCTTTAACCTGGGCCTCCTTCTCAAGAATAAGCCTGAGTCATAATTTCTCTTAACCAGTCTTAATTTATTTTGATTTGGGAATCCTCCTTAGGAGTAAGCCCCAAGTCCCCTCCTAATTTGGGCAACTTCATCATGAGTAATCCCTGAGTTAGAGTATCCAAATCTCCATAAAAGCACATATACCTTTATGGAACCTGTTCTCGGGTTTCTTCCCTGAAGTAAATCCCAATCCTCATCTAACTTGGTCTGTCATACATATATAAGACCCATATTATTTATTATGATTGAATCTCTCATGGCACAATTGTTAGGTTTTACCAATACCTCTTATTTCTCACACCGAGCATGACACATGTGAGCTTAGAGCGTAAAAGTAATTATGACATATTTCTTTGAGCCATCAACCGTGCATAAACCTCATACTTCCTTACTCGAACTACATTGACTTTGATCTCTTCCTTAAAAGTAGAGTATGTAGGAAGCCTTTCTAAGGTTCAAGCCTATCACCCATTAATTCTCATCTGTCCGATATGACGTTAAACTATATATTAATTCCTGAACTATGTGGGTTATGATTCCTTTTTTTCTAAACAAGGATACGTAGGTAGCCCATCCGTGGGGATGATCCCAACTCTGAAATAATCCATGTCTTTCTAAACGACAATAAACTTCAAGTGGCCCCATTGAGTGGCTTTAAAACCATTATGGTTATCATAATAACCAAGAGATATTTATACAATGTATTGAAGGATACCATTGACTAAGAATCCATAACAAATACAGATGATTATCTATCAATGAAGAACCTATTATACATATAAAAGATTCTCTAAATCTTATACATATAAATCATTGATTGTAAAATATAAAGGAAAGATCATTCTCATACTTGGTAATGTAATAAGGATTCACGAACAAAACTTAAATCTATAAAGAGAGTACTGGATTTCACAATAATTCCCCTCAAAAAGGTGTGATGAGTCTGACCTCCCATCCTCTCGACCAATGCAAATTCTTAAGCCTCATAGGTTCACAACTAAGGAGCACCTACCTTTGGAAAGTAGCTCCAAATGGATATAGAATCATTGGATATTTCTAGTTCTATGAACAAACCCGTTAGAAACTGATTGGAATGTTTGAACCTTAAACAAATAAGTTCATCCCCATTTCCACAGAGGAAACAAAAAATGGTGAACCCAACGTGAATCCTTAACCAAGTTAAAATGATGTTTTACATATTTGTTAGGCCCCTATTTTGACTCAATGAGAGGGCCAACAAAACAATCAATAACATATGTGCTCATCCAAAAGATGTAGTGGCCAAACTTATCTTGATTATGTCTGTTATATCAAACATTTACTCTTTTCCAAGATCTTCTACGTTACAGAAATGGATTCTCTAAAATTTACACCTGTGAATGCCTCTACTATGAATACCTATGCTGCTACTCTTGCTGGATCATCGTCCACTCTGAGGACGACATCACCTACTCAGTATCTTCAATGCTGGGTATCAAATGCACTGGTAAAGGAATACCATCTACACAGTACCATTCTACCTCTATAGGCCGCTAGACAAGCTCTCCAAGTCAATAATTCACCCTGGTCATCCGGACAGCGACGACCAGTGATCAAGAAGCAGGCAGTGCCAACCACCGCCTCCAACCATTTAAGGTCGTTATCCCCAGAAATCAATCACCATTCCCTCCCATATTTTGAGGAGGTGAATGAGAAGGTCACTAAAGGCCTTAATTCAAGGAAATATGAGTCCTTCTCGAGGGCTCTCACCAACAATCGCCGCCAGACTCATGCGGCAGTGCGCCCTCAACATGATGAGGGTGTCATCTCCAGGAGTTCGGCTCAGGTTCCTCGAACCCAAGCAGGAAAGAAGAACCACCAGAGGTGACGACCGATCAACAGTGAGAAGGTTCTTATCTCTTCCATTTCCATAGAAGTCCACCAACCTAACTTGGTGGCAAGCAACGAGCAGGCATAGACACACGTCTGTCCTGATGTTACTACCCAGCAAACTCGTCTAGCAGAAACACGTCAATCCCTCCAGGCAATTCCGGCGGAGTATTATTGGTAGGCATATACACCGGTTTATAAATCATCATCTAGTCAGCAAGCTCATCTGACTACATACAATGAAGCCCGCAAACCCAATGTGTTGACAACTGGTAAACAGGGACATACACCTGCTTACACTCATCAATCCTACCAACAGTCTTGTCTACCAGTATTGAAGGAGGTTCATCAACCACGTTTGGTGGAGTGAAATTAGCAGGAACATACACCTGCTAGTATTGATCAATCCTACCAACAGTTTTGTTTGGTAGCACCTGGAGAAGTCAATTGGAAATCCCTAATGGCAAACAAGAGGCAGACTCAAATCTCTTCCCCCACGCATAAGTACTGTCAGAACTCATTGACAGGAAAAGGAGGACAGGAGCATGAATACACACCTACTCCAAGCACAAAATGGATGTATATTCCAGTTCCGGCAACTGAAGTCACCAAACACATTCTAACAATGGTGAAAGAACATAAGCAAATCCCTGCTCATATTATGGATGTCTACCAGGATATTATAATATCTTTAGCAGTATCACAGGGAAAGGAATGAAAATCTATCACTACCAGGGGAGTAACACATCAATAGTTCACTTCGGAACAGACACACACCTCTGTTCCAGTCCAAGAGGGTTGTGGGACATACTCCCCCATGTCATACGAACAACCAAGTCAGGAACATACACCTGATTTGAGTGGAGATAATCAGCCTAACCTGACTATTTATCCTGAGAAGGCACATACACCTACCCATAATAACCACTTTCATCATAAAGTGGTTCCCAAAGTGAGTAAGAAGGTGTCTAAGAAAAATACTCATCCAGCACAGTCAAGAAATCAAGAGCCAATCTGTAACAAGGCCTTTCTCAATGCTGGAGTTCTTGATGCACTCATACAATTATCTGTTGCAACTCAAGATTATACTCTCTCAGTTCCCAATAGTGGGAACATTAATTCTGAAGGTCTGTATCAGACACTTCTACATGAAGGCTTGCTTCATGACAGTTCGGTCGATCTCGAAGTATCATCTTCACATGAGATCCATGAGAACCCTCTACATTCCCAAAAGACTAAGGAGCAAGAGGTTTCATCTTTTGTTGTAACCCACCATGGTGTTCCTCTCCATGATGATGAATTTAGCTGGGAAAGTCCTCTCTGCAGTAATAATTCGCATTTCCTGGAAAATTCTTCAAAGGACAATGTAGTGATGAGAAATCCCTCTTATCTGGAGGAACTTGCAAATGTGAAGCCAGTCATGTCTGATGCTTTATCATTAGTAGGTGAAATACTTTCTCAATCAGAAGATAGACTAGGGTGTAGGTCATTCTCCGAACCACCCTTGGGTCATTTATCTTCTAGTTTGATAAGTAAATTCTCTACTGATCTTGTTGAATATGATGAAGCAATAAGGAAGCACCAGCTTTGGTCTAATCAGGTAGAATAATATTCATTGAATGATAAAGAGAAAATGCTGAATATGAGAAAAAAATTGGTGAAAGGTGAAGTTCCAGTCATGTTTTGGCCTTTGGCTGACTCTCAGTATGACATTCCAGAAATGTCGACGGAAGAATGTATTCAAGATATTTGTCTCAACATGTGGAAAACTCTTTGTCAATTGAAAAATAAAATATTATCTTATGATGAATATGAAAATCATGTCAAGATAATATAAGGGTTACAATGCCAAATTGACTTGGCATCTCTCTCAGCTTCTTGATATCTAAAGGCTGAAAAGCAGTAGAGAGCCCTTCAGCGTTAATGCCTTGGCACACTAAAAAGATTGTGCCAGTTAATTTCCAATGCCCTATCTGGTATTCATATCAAGGGATGGGGTGTTCATGGAGCACTACATTTCACTGTACTCTCCAGCCTACAAAGCCCACCGAAAATGGTCTCATGCAATGTTATTTCCCATGGCCAATCACAGCCAATTGGATTTTTTTTGTAATCAAAGGCTTGCTCAAGAACATGCCTCAACTAGTTCTTCTCAAAATCAGTCATACAGAGAACAAGTTGTCAAATTAATCTTTCATCAGGAAAAAAAGAATATCAAACAAGATTCCCATTTAGAGAATGAACATCATCAAGTGACAGAAGTGTCATAAATCATCCAATGTTCATTTGAACTAGGTGATTTGAGTGGATGTAGGTTAATGAATCCAGCTAATTTTCGGACTAAAGTCTGGAAGATCAATAGAGATTTTAAGAAAGTCTCAAATATAGCAACTCAAGATCCACCCCAGCTTTCCAGATAGGGGACTCTTTTAACCCAACCCTCAAAATCAACAAATAGGATTCGAGGAGTTGAGCAGGAATAGCAGGAACATCCCCAGTCCACAGGTCTGGGAACTTTTTCAAATCCTCAATCTCTTCCTCAGAGAATGTCAGTCTGTTCTCGATTAGGGAAGAATCCCCAAGAGTAATGAAGTGATGAATTATCAAGAAACTCCCTCTAAATTATGGTTCGTCAAGAAGTTCTTGAGGGATCAAATCAATGAAAGGCAATGTCTTATTAAGTACATGGAAGAAGACAATATCGCAGAAATGCCTATAGAAGAGATTCAATGCGTTATGCATCAATTAATGTCATCAATGCCATTGTTGTTGATCCCCCAGATGAGGCTCACTTAGAGGGATCAGATGAGGAAGCTCCTGCTCAAGAAATTGTACACATAGAGGCAAATGAAGAAGGTGTGCATACACGAAACCAAAGGTTTACCAAGAATCTAGGTATTCCTTCAAATAATCAACTTCTCCCTCTCTGAAAGGTGTCCAACAAGGGGAAAGGAAATAATTAGTCCACATTCCACCCTTCCTCTGGCGAAGTCCACTCGCTCTCATTAGAGCAGAGATTTGCACAATAGGAGGAGGAAATGAAGGAATTAAGGAGGTTGAATGCAGAACTACTTCAAGGTAGTCTTCCTCCAAAGCATGATGGAGTCAGTCAGCCAAGGGAATTTGTTGTGTCTACTGAGATAGATCAAGATTATCCTCGTTTACTGGTAAAACCTCATAGTTCTAGTCCTATGGGTCATGCACAACAACAATCGGTGCTGCTACAATCAGTTGCAGTACCTGCCACCACACCTATCCAAGCTCCAGTTATTGCACCTGCTCAGGTCCAAGCTCAACAGGATGTTTCTCAAAATTTAATAACTACTATTGAGTCATTAACATCTTGTTTGGAAGCTATTGAAGGGAAACATGCACCGGTTCAACTGGAGAAGAGAGATTATCCTGAATGGGTTGATGCAATTCCTCCCCCATCAAATTTTGCAAGTAGCACGTTCCCAATATTTAATGGTTTGGGAGACCCAGAGAAACACTTAACACATTTTGTTTCTTGTTGCGATCCTATGATGGGAACCCCTCAGCAAAAAGAAGCAATTAAGCTCAGGTTTTTGGTACAGTCATTATAAGGGCCTGCTTTTGTCTGGTATACAAGCTTGCAATCTCGGTCAATTACCGGGTGGGAGGATCTTCGTCAACGATTCCTTCTTCAATTCAGCTCAACTTTTCCAAAGACAACAGTTTTTTATCTTACAAATTGTAAGCAAAGAGAGAATGAAAGGGTTTTATATTTCATTGCTTGCTGGAAGGGATTAACATATTCCCTGAGCTTATCACTCCCTCAAGAAGATTAGTTTCCAATCTGTGTGGAAAATCTTCATGATGAATTACGCACACCATTGATCCCTATGAAATACACAGGAGGGTTTTGAGACCTTACTTAAATCACTCAATAGATTGAAGACTCTCTTATAAAGACTAAGGATAAAGCTCGTGTAATTCTATAAGCTCTAGGAAGGATAATTGGTAAAGCAGAGACTACTACAGTCATGCTTAAACAAGCACCTGTACTTGCTTCCACTTCAAGACCTTCATCTTCTCGAAGGGCTCCGCCTCCTGAGCATCAACAACAGAGGTCGTTTCATCAAGATGATCAAATAGATCAAAGATGGAAACAATTTGAGTATTTAAAGAGAAAATTTTACTCTTTCCTAAATGAACAAGTTCCTGGTTACTTCATTTCGGCTCTGGAAAATAATTTGGTTCAATTGCCAAGGCCCAAAAGGCCAAATAAGGAAGGAGATGAAGACTGTCCCAACTATTTCCCATTTCATCAGATGTTGGGGCATCTCATTCAGGAGTGTTTTGTCTTCAAATACCTTTTGTAAAAGATGGTGGACTCGGGAAAAGTCAAACTGAAAGGTTTTTCATCTCAGGTGGCATGTGTTACTGCTAAAAATCCAGAGGAAGAAGGCGAGTGGCAAGAAGTCAAAAACAAAAATGTGCAGAAATATAATGATTGGATGGTCAGAAAAATGATCAACCGAACTCATGCAATTTTTCGAACTCAATTGAAAAAACCAATTGTGTCTTCTACTATGAATGTCACAGCAAAACCCTCTTCATCATAGGGAAAATCCTCAAAAAAACGGCATACTTCAAAGAAAGATGAACAATCAAAAGAAGATGAGATCGTGTCAAAGACCAAGTTGTCTTTGACTCTGGAATATTTTATGCCATATACTTCAAATCCATGGGCACCACCCCACTAAACGGTACAGCATAAATGGTCTAATCAGGCAGAATCTTCATCAGATAAATAGTTGATCTTTGGTTCTGTTAACATGATTCATTTAACAGATCCTTATTCCAGTCACAGCTTTGATCTTGATGAGCCTGAGTTCCCTGTATCAAACAGAATAATTATAGGGAGTTCCAAAGTTATGGGATACAGAGGAAGATGTGGATATCCTAGAAACCAATATTCTAATTCTACCCCTATTAGAACTGTGTATGCAGCAGAAACTCATGGCAGATCCCTTCAGCGGGCTCAACAAGAACAATAAAATTCTTCCACCAATAGCAGATTCAGTCCTGGTACAGTTGTTCTGGAGGATCGGTTAGAGGTTCCACCTTCTTCCTCTCAGTAAGTAAATAGACCTATTCGGTCTAATCTTCCAAATCCATGAGTATTTTCAACTCCTACCCCGATACAAGAAGCATCTACTTCTAAAGCATCAACCTCTAAGGCACTACGAAACCACATATTCCTGTTGGAAAACGCAGACCTTTGGATAAAAAATATGACGTTTTGAAACATTTGGCCCAAGTACCATCCAAGTTATCAATTCTGGATGCCTTGAATCTATCCAAGGATCTTCGGGAGGCACTCATTGAGACTTTTTCAAGTCCTCAGGAGTTCAAAACTGAAATTACTATAGCTGAAGTCTATCATGTAGAGAATAATTCTGCAGAATGCCATGCAGTGATAACTTTTACAGATGAGGATGAAGATGATGTTGTGCATGGACATATCAGACCTTTGTATTTATCTGGAAAGGTCAATGGTGTGGACATCCGAAGATCTTTCATTGATAATGGTTCAGGAGTCAACCTCATCCCCATTCATACACTTCATCGATTGGGCCTCACAGAATCTGATTTATCTCATTATACTCTGATGTTTCAAGGATATGATAAAAATGAACAAGAACCATTGGGCAAGATTACACTCAGAACTCAGTTTGGAGACCTTGTATCCAATTCAAATTTCATGGTTTTTGATCATGATACAGCCTTAAATGTTTTTCTTTGAAGACCTTGGCTACATCAACATGCGGTTATCCCTTCATCATACCATAAATGTCTCAAATATTGTTTCAATGGTCAACTTGGAACATTGTATGGTGATAAATCCTCCTTCAAAACATGTGAATCTCAATACATTGAGGCGGAATTCTATCACATGAAGGGTAAGGCGAAATCCACAATAAGGGAGGTTACCAAGGTTAATGCTCCATATGGTTTGGAAAAGATTCCAGTAAACCCATTCACACATGTGAGTATAGATTATGTGTTGCCTATAAGTCAAATTTATAGGATAGACCTGAATCAAAGTACTCTTATGGAAACTTCCATAATGTCAATTACGACAATCAAGCCAGACATCATGGGAGAAAGTGGTGATTCGCCAAGCAATGATGAAATCTCAAATGGAGATGTCTTCGTTCCATCCACTGAAATCCAGCAAGTCTATACTTTGCCAACCAGGCCAGAAGAAGCTATAGCAATGTCAGAGGTGAACGATGATGTCGATTCTCAATCCATCATCTCCTCTTTATTACCCAAGGAAGACTCTTGATCATCAATAGGGTCAGAAATGGAAGCCTCTTCTTCAAGATGTTCAAATTTTAACATCTCTCCTGAGCATGGAAATCCTACTTCATCATTCACTATGCAAGTAGAAACAGAAGAAGTAACACATGTTGAAGAAGAAGAGGAAGATCTCAGAGATGATCCTCTAGCATTTGAAGAGGGTATCTCTACTACCGTAGATGAACTCAGAGAAATAAATCTGTGTACAAAAGAAGATCCACGCCCCACTTTAATTTGTGCGGCCATGACTCTTGAAGAGAAAGAAATTTATATTTCATTTTTGAAGCAAAATCGAGATATATTTTCTTGGAACTATACAAAAATGCAATGTCTTGATCCTGATGTTTCTACTCATCGTTTGGGTTTTCTAGAAGAACAACAGGGATTCAAACAAGCCGCTAGAAGAACACACCCAACTTATGCTTCCAAAATTGAAGATGAAGTGGATAAGCTTATCAAAGATAACTTCATCAGAGAAGTTCAATATCCCAAGTGGTTGGTTAATATTATCACTTTGAAAAAGAATAATGGACAAATTAGAGTTTGCATTGATTTCAGAGATCTTAATCGGCATTATCCTAAGGATGATTTTCCAGTTCTGATTACAGAACACTAAATTGATGCAACAGCTGGCTATGAAGCACTTTCCTTCATGGATGGATATTTTGGATATAATCAAATCCAAATGGCTTCAGAAGATGAAGAATCTACAGCTTTTAGATCCCCTCAGAGTGTGTTTTTCTATCGGGTAATGCCCTTTAGCCTAAATAATGCCGGTGCAACATATCTGTGTGCCATGCATCGTATCTTCAAACCCTTTTTAGGGAAGTTTGTTCAATGTTATGTGGATGATTTGGTGGTTAAATCCAAACAACATTCTAATCACTTGGCTGATTTGGAAGTCATATTCCACAAACTTCGGCAACATAATTTGAAGATGAACCCGTTAAAATGTGCTTTTGGGGTAACATCGGGAAAATTTCCCAGCTTTGTTGTATGTCATCATGGTATCGAAGTCGATCCTGAGAAGAAAAATTCAATCCTTGGTATGTCACCTCCTCTAAATTTGATATAATTGAGAGGACTTCAATGAAACTTGGCCTATATTTGGCGTTTCATCACCAATTTGGCAGGCAAAAGTTTACCCTTCACCAAATTGATGAAGAAGGTATTCACTTACCAGTGGACTGAAGAATGTCAAGAAGCATTCAATAATCTCAAGAAATATCTCTTTAGGCCACCAGTATTAATGCCACCTATTGAAGGAAGACCACTTATTCTTTATGTGACATCCTTAGAGTGATCATTAGGAGCCTTCCTTTCCCAAAAAAAATGATGCTTGGAATGAATACTGTCTTTACTATCTCAGTCAGACTATGCTTGAAGTAGAAACCCGATATTCATGTATTGAAAAGTGTTGTCTAGTATTAATATTTGCAGTTTAAAAGTTGAGACACTACCTGCAACATCATGAGGTCTAATTGGTATCTTGCAATAACCCGCTCAAATTCTTCCTTAGTCGTCCAATGCTTACAGGGTGTCTGGAAAGGTGGGCAGTTATTTTGTTGCAATTTTATATTCAGTATGTGCCTCAAAAGGAAATAAAGGGCCAACCTCTGGATGATTTCCTTGTTTAACATCCTTCAGTAGAAGATACATCTTCCGAGATTGAACTTCCTGATGAGAAAGTCTTCCCTATTCAAGATAGTCTTCAAACATAGGAAATGTACTTTGATGGTGCTTCTAGAAGTCCAACAGGGAAGAAAATGGAAGATCCTAAATTCAACAAAGTTGGGTTAGGAGTTGTGCTCATTTCTCTAGAAAAGGCAGTTCTACCATATTCCTTCTCATTGTTGAGAGGCGGTACAAATAATGAACTAGAATACCAAGCTCTCGTCACAAGATTGGAGTTGGCGCTTCAAGTACAAGTGAATCACTTAAAGTTGAAAGGTGATTCAGACCTGGTAATCAAACAAGTCAATGGGGATTATGACATCAGAAAAGAAGAGTTAATCCCTTTGTATGATTACATCAGAGAGTTAATGGCAGAATTTCCTTCGGAACCGACATTTTCTTATGTCCCGCGATCACAAAATGCCAAAGATGATGCACTTGCTAATATAGCTACAGCTCTGGAAGATCCAAATCAGGGCGAGACAATCATCAGTATTTCCCAACTTCATTAAATTTCACCTTATGTTCAAACCAGAATAGAGGAAATCAATGAAATTAGTCCCATTTCTAAACCTTATGGTCATACTACATGATGGATGACACCAATCAGGGAATACCTTAAAAATGAAACACTTCCACCTGATAGAGCTGGGAAAGAACAAATCTGGTGACATGTGGTCAATTTTACTCTTTATGATAGCCCGGATCACCTAGATAAAATTCTCTACAAAAGTGGTTTTTATGGAATTCTCTTCAGATGCATTGACGGTGAAGAGACAATGGATGTCATGAAATAAGTGCATGCATGAGTCTGTGGTTCCCATCATTCCGGACATAGACTATCTGAGAAAGTTTGAAGGCTTGGATACTTTTGGCCTTCAATGATACAATATTATGTTGATTTCACAAAGAAGTGTAATTATTTCCAAGTACATTCCAATTTAATTCATCAACCCCCATAGTTTCTTTATATAGCTAAATACTCATAGTCATTTACCACATGGGGAATAGATGTAGTAGGACCTTATCCTTCAGCTACATCCAAACAGTTTAAGTACATTCTTACTGCTACTGACTTCTTTTCCAAATGGGCAGAGGCAATACCTCTTAAGGAAGTCAGTTCTAAAAGCTTTGTTAGCTTCATCAAGTCTAACATTATTACCAGATTTGGTGTCCCTCATACCATATTGACGGACAATGGCACAAACTTCTGTTCATCTGAGGTAAGGAACGTGTATCAAGAATACAACATCAAATCCAACCATTCCTCTCGGTATCATGAAGCGGCCAATGGCCAAATAGAAGCCTTCAACAAGACTCTTTCAAATATACTACAAAAGATGGTGGATAAAGATAAGAAATTATGGCCTGATAAACTCTTTCATACTTTATGGGCTTATCAGACTACCACCCGCACTGCAATGCGGTCAACTCCATATTCATTAGTATATGGAATAGAAGTGGTCTTGCCCATTGAGGTTCAATTACCCTCACTCAGGATATCCATTTGTGATCTATCATCTACAGATGAACAATATCAAAAGCGATTAGATGAATTGGAATAATTAGATGAGAAAATATTGTGCACCTTTCACCACTTAGAAGTCTATCAAAATTGAATAGCACGAGCTTTCAACAAAAAAGTTCATCTTAGTTCATTCATTCAGGGAGAATTGGTATTGGTTCTCAGAACTCCAATGATACCAGGAAAGAAACCTCCCAAGCTGGAGCTGAAATGGGAAGGACTTTATTCAATACATAAGGTTTACTCCAATAGAGCTTATTCTTTAATCTCAATAGATGGAGAACTCATCATGACTCCAACCAATGCCAGATTTCTAAAGAAGTATTTTTTATAATACAAATGCATTTCACGGTCCATGCATATGACCTTAAACTACTTTCCCTTTCATCCAATAGGACGTTAAACTGTGAAGTCCTACATACATGAAGCTAAACTGTACAGAAGTCCCTTACGTCCAGTAAGACGTTAAACTGAATAATTGATGGTTCATGCATATGACCTTAAACTACTCGCACCATTTTCCAACATGACGTTAAAACTGTGAAAAAGTCCCTAATACGTCCAACATGACATTAAACTGTGTCCTCTTTTGTCCTTAATGCATGACATTAAACATCACAGTCCCCCTTTCGTCCAACATGATGTTAAACTGTATTGTCCCCATCGTCTTAGATACAGGACGCTAAATTTTACAGCACCCTTATTGTCCAACATGACCCAAAACTATGTTCACGTCCAACATGACGTTAAACTATGTCCCTATATTTGTCCTACATGACATTAAATTGTACTGCTCATTCGTCCTACATGATGTAAAACTGAACAAAGTCCCTTAATACGTCTTACATGAAGTTAAACTATATTTTTTCCCTGCTATATGACACTAAACTGTGCAGCACCAATAGTCCTCACTGCAATACTTTAAAATTCATAGTCCCTTCATATGTCCTACATGACATTAAACTGTGCATTTTTAATGTTGTTGCTACCTCTTGTTTCTCACACCGAGTATAAATCACGTGATCTTAGAGAAAAATTCAACCATAACACCCTCTCTAGTCCGCTAACCATGTGTAAGTCCCGATACTTTTTTTATAAGGTCATTGTCCTCAAAAACAACTTGATTACCAATTCATTCTTTAATTGAACTATGCAAACTTTTATCCTTGCCTTCTAGGCTGGATACGTAGGAAACCTCCAGAGGTTCAATCCCAAAACCAATCTCTTCACATCGGTTCACCTCCATCTCATATGATGTTGATATGTGAAGCAGCCCCAGAACCAATACTGTTTACATTGGTTCACCATCATCCTTGCTATATAATGTTAAACTATTCACACCTTTTGTCTTGTATGAAAATAAACTACAACTTTCTTTGACACCTTCACCTGAGAGGGAATCATTATTTACATTGATCTCTAATCATGTTATATTCCAAAGACTATGTGCATACATGTCAATGCCCTAACCTTTTATCTTGGGTCAAACCATCATTGCACTAAAGTCCCCTTTCACCCTTCACTTGTATGAACCAAATTTGTACAAAGGGTATTTCAAGAACTATGTGCGGCTTGATTCCCATATGTATGGGATATGTAGGAATGTTCGAGCATCCCTCGAATCCAGCCCCAAGTCTTTGGGCCTAACCCCAAATTCCACTTTCAGTCCCCTGGATGAAAATTATCTGTGAAAACACACACTGTGTATTCATTATTATGGTCTGAGTTCTATGACCCTAAACTAAGATTTCCTATAATCTCATCCCACATGACATTAAACTGTATTTCAAGAACTATGTATGGATTTATTCCCATCCTTATGGGATACGTAGTGAAATCCAGCACCTCAATTCAGGACCCAGCCACAACATGATTATGGTTAGCATTGTCCTGTGTATCTTTTACATGCATTGGATAATTCCCATTTTAATGTATCATACTCCTAACCTTAAATACTTCCAGATCTTTGTAACCCTATTCTCGACTTCTGGTCACAAAATGTATGATACCCAAGAATTCTTTTGTCCGGTTATGCAACACGTTCCCTTAGGCAGCCTTGCATAAACAGTCTACATAACGGACATGTCAGCCAAAATATGATATTATTTGACTATGCAGCCAATTACCTTAGGCGGCCCTGCATAATTCAACCCCCTAATGGGTTTTTCAAATAGTGGTAACTTCATTCTTGGGAGGAAAACCTCTTTTGTCCTTATTTGTCTTAATGACAATATGTAGGTATCTACAAAAATAGCCATCCTTAATATATTTGTCTCATACTATTTTTCATGATTTGAAAGTATTCAAGTCTATGGTTTATATTTTCCTTCCTTAAGTTTGGGTCAGACCTTCGCAGGGGTGACATTCATCCAATTATTTGATAATCTTGATTGGGAATATCATATCCATATTCAAGTACTTCATTCCATATAGCAGACTCTGTGATTTGGAAAATTAAAATCTCCATAAACTTCCACTGGCTTTTTGGCAGTAGAAAAGTAAATTTCTGAGAGTTCTTTTTCCTGACTATGTAGCACGTTCCCTTAGGCGGCCTTGAATAAGTAATCTACATAACGGGCCTGTCATCAAAAAGATGGTATTATTTGAATATTAAGCCAATTCCCTTAGGCGGACCTGCATAATTCAACCCCCTAATGGGTTTGTTAAATAGTGGTAACTTCATTCTTGTGAAATACTTATTCTAATGCATTTTATCCCTTTTTTGTATCATTATTTAGATTCAAAATTTCTTATTTAAAATTTTACATCTTTTCCCCCATACTTGAGTGTGGTAATATGTTTTCAGATAAATTATCAAGTAATTGAGTCAATTTTAATCCATTCGGTCAAAGCTATTTCGACCTTAAACATTATACTTTTTATGTCTGACGTGCATGACATTAAACTGCCCACAAAAGATAAGGTAACTCTAAACAAAAGTCAATTCCCAGCTCACTAAACATATACCCTGTATGATTTAGGTAATACTGATCAATTAAAAAGATTCAAAGTTTGTAGGGTTATTTATAATATTCCTAGTAAAAATCAAACTATGCTTACTAGTCCCATTGGCTTAGGTAAAAATTTAAAGCAGGTAGCAAAAGAAGGCTTGCACAAATGATTGAAGATGAAAGTGTCTTTCATTGATGCACACGAGTTGGAAATACGCCCACGGACTGGAGTCTCTTCTCTTTTCCAAGAATTACAAAAGGCTGTCAAAATAAATCATCATTTGATTTACGGCATCCTGAGCTTCATCAGCAGCCACTTGAAGCTCATGAACTCGACCAACTTCACTATTTTCAGCTTTATGGAGTGCTTTCTTGGCATCTGCAATGGCTTTCATACCATTCATTTGAACTCCTTCCAATGGATTATTAATCTGGTCAAGTTCCCCAGTAATAGCATCTAACTGTTGCTGAAGGTGCATCTGCTGGACGACTTTCTCTTTGATCTTATGCTTCAGCTCCTTTAACTTGGAAGCATGATCAGCCTCAGCTCAGGATACCACAGCCTCAAATTCACTGATATTGGCTGACAGCCTGACCCTGGTCAAATCTTGATGGTACTTCTGCTCCTTCTCCCTTCTCAAGATGACTTGTTTTACCACGACATGAATCTCTTGATATCCAAAAACTCCAAGTCCCAACATAAAGAATAGGGATGACAGTCGGGGTATCTTCGATGAAAACTATTCTAGAGGCACTTTAGATATGATCTTCCATATGTTCTTCCATGCCTTGCATCATGAAAATTTGAGCGCCTTTTGTAATTCCAGGTCTGACTCAGCATCACTGTCACAAGGGGGATATAATCTAGGATTAATGAACTTAGATAAGTGCCTTGTTCTGCTTCTTCCCCCCTGAACCATATTACTTCACTTTCTATTCTCGTTGGGGAGGAGGCTGAGGCTTCACCTCCAGATCTAGACACTGAAATTGATGGCCCTGCATAATCAATTGAAAGCTTTGGTTAGTTTCAAAGGATAACAAAAGTTGATTGGCTATCTTGAAAATTAATTACAGTCACAAATATTGTTATCCCTTACCCAACGGTAGATCAACAACATGAGAAAGCTCCTCTCCATATTTTCTAGCTTCAACAGGATTTTCAAAACGAGATTGAGGAAGCTCTACTGGGTTCAACTCCACTTAAGCCAGTGTCTCTGCAATAGTGGGGTTGTCTGTACCCCATCCAGGCATTGGTAGTTCGGCAACTTGTTCAGTTGGAACTGCACATTTCAACCATTCATGATAAGATATGTAATAAGAAGTTATTTTAATAGGACAAAGGATAACACTCACGTCCAAAATCTTCTAAATTACATGGTAATTTAACATGATCTAAAAAATCTTCAAAAGAAGAACCAAGTTCCATTATTTCATCCAACGTTATCTCAGATTCCTAGTTAGTCTCACCAGTGGGATCATTCAATACATTTTCTTGGTGACTTTCATGTTGTGGCCTCTGATCCTGGACAGTGTCTTCAGATAAAATTACAGCATTAGTTGTAGTGGCCGCTAATTGTTCTAGTGCAGGGGTTGAACCTAAAGTATCACAGAATGGAAGTCAGTTGATGTTTTCTTTCAACATCTTATTAAGCATTGTTAATTTACCAGAAGCAAACTCTTCTCTCATTGCAACAGTAGCATGAGGGATACTGGGAACAGACACTGGCTCTTCTTTAGGATCATCCAAATTAGCCTGAACTTGTGATTGTTCACCAGAACCTTCTGTCTTCCTCAAAGGAGGGTCAATCCTCTCCCTCAGAGGTGTAATTTATGAAGCCCCTTCAATCCCAAGAAGTATGAGCAATCTTTTCATGGGTTAAGACTCATGACTATCTGAAGGACTTACCACTACTGATGAAATGTTTAGCTGTGGACTTCCTCCTTCGATGCCTTTGCTTCTTTGTCTTCTTAGGAGTGTTGACATCATCATCTCCAAATACAGGAATTGGAGAATGAAAAGCCATGTCTAACTCCTCCTCCATGGCTTGTTGTCCTGGAGATATCTCGCCCGGCTCACAAGGATATTCATTAGTCCCAATGGAAGTACCACCAGGGCTATACAATGGTGAAGGAACCTCAGCAGTTCCTTTATTTGCAAGATGAAGGACGAAGAAAGTAATTTCCTTGAATAAAAAAGCTTTGACAGAAATTATATTGCAAATAAAATAAGTAAAGAAACTTACATCTTCAGGAGCCACATAATCGTGCCACTCCTCATCTCTAAATCCATCAGTCCCCTCAGTGGCTCCACGATCTTTCATTTCCTTCACCCGCTTGGTGACAGGAATGGAATCATCAATGGCATATATGAGCATCTCCAGCTCTATGATGTAATCCCACACTTCATCGGGGTTATCCTTGTAACGGATATCTGTAGAAGCTCGAAGATTCCTTATTCCAATGATTTGTAGCCCCTCGCACAGATCCAGCCAAGTAGTTTCAGCATCGCAATATAAACTTCTCCATGTCTGGAAAACCTCTGGTCGTAGATATTCAACATGTGTACCAGAAGGCTGCGAGTAGGGTCCTACAATCTTAGAATTCATCTTCTTCCCAGCTCCTGCAACTACAGATAAAGGACAATAAAAGAAGACTTAATGCTCTATAAAGTAATGATGATTAAATTTCCCCAATGAAGTGAATCACTAGGAGTTGATGGAGTTGGTCTCTTGATTCTGGCAGGAGGATTATATCAAGCATGAGGCTTCTTTGCTGCATGTTGTGCCTCATCATCCCCATCTTGGGAATCCGACAAGTCATCCCTAGGTGAGGAATTCGGTGAATCATCTCTGGGTGGGGAAGAATCACCTTCCCGATGAAGGGTTTCTTTCTCTATAGTTATTTTCTTTTTCCCCACCTGATAAACTGGACAATTCAACACCCCTTCAGGGTATGATTCTATCTAGTTCTTGTCATACCATGTAGTCAAGTTACTCGCCTCTTTGTCAACTGGTTGATCAAACACTGCCCCGGTCTTCTCCATAGATGTCAGCAACCATAGTTGTCAGGAAACCATCGGATGCTGCTCTGACCTGACATGCACAAGAGGGGATACAACAGTCTGCTGCAGACACTTGAATTGGTGTGCAAATATGTATGGAGCATAGGCCTCGCATATAATTTCTTTGTCTATCCTGGTGGCTAGTACACCATCTCTGCAAGCCAGCATGTACGATCTCAATTCCAGATCGGCGTTTCCATCATCAACAAACCACCTGGTTGGAAGGTTTCCATAAGGAAATAAATTGAATTACTTAAACATGCTTAGCCTCACCTTCATATAATAGGGGTTAAGGTCTAATGGGGAAACTCCAGAAAATGCCTACATTGATGGTCTGAAGGAACTTCCAGGAACTTGTACTCCGTTCTTTACATTATATGTTCTGAAATGAGTAGAGATCCATCCCCACAAAACTTGGAATGGTCCCACTAATCTCAAAAGAGACTTACCCATAAAGACATGGAGTAAGCTCTTGTGAATCTTTACCAAAATGGGGGTGGCCAACCCAACCATTTTCTTCTCAGCCAACTTGGATGCCAGAACGAAGGTCCTTGGCCTGACGCCTCCCTTAAAATCCCTGACTGGAAGAAGATAAAAACTAAGCCACAAGGCTAAGAAGCCCGCCAAACGGATCTTTTTTGGTATTCTCTGATTTACTTCATATCCCCACTTCTCTAATTCTTCTGCTTCCAAGGTCGGCCAGAATGTTCCAAGAGCACCCCTTTTCTCTGTTCTGGGGAAGGTAGTAGGATGAGTACAGGTGGACCCCTTCTCCTTCGAATCCTTATCCTCCTTCTTGGTAAGAAACATATTCATCCACTCCTTTTGATGAATATCCTTTCTAGAATGAGTTAGGGAGGTCTTTGAACTCTTGAGCTGTAGAAGATTTTCAATAACTCTCGAGCCAAAGCCGGAGTCTTCTTGGAATCATTCCTAGTCGCCTTGGGGGGATGAATTCATCATACATGTCACCCAGAATTGGATCCCCTGAGATCTTGTAGACATCCCACAAATTGATGCCTACTTCTCCATGATTCAGATGGAAAGAATTAGTTTTCGGGCTCTAGCGGCTGATTAGCTCCAGCACAAACTCATCATTCCTATAGACATATGTCTGCCCAGCCCAGACGACTTCATATATCGCAACTCCTTTCAAATCCTCGACAAACTTCGCACAGGTTTGTCACACCCAGTATGCCCACATCCAATTTGGCTTCACACCTCCTTCAGTACGGAAGTCCCAACTCTTCTTCTAGCCTTTGGATTGCTTCATCTGAGAATTTTGGAAGATTGAAGGATAACAATGTGGGTGCAGCTTGGGCTTATGAGGTTTCAGATTTGGTGCACAAGGGATATGATGAATCATATAGGTCTTCTCCATTGTTCCAGTATTTATAAATTCTCCTCCAATTGAGATATTTTCTGAAGAAAAATTGGTGTAATTCTGAAACCAAGAATGTGGGAGATAGTTCTTTACCTCTGGAATATTGATGTCTTGCATATGACCATGCCCATACAGAGGAAAGTAGATGCTCTGTGGAAAATCATGATGATACTTCTTCAAGTACTTGGACAAATATGAAAGATTTTTGTCACAGATATCATAGTAATAATGGCCTATAATATATCATCAATTCGCTTGCAGGCCAGTTCATCAGCAGTTCCGATTCTTCTAGGAGCCATTGAATCTGCACAAAGGTCAAATAATTAACTCTTAAGTGAGTTGATTTTTCATAAAATTTGTGAAGAAAAGTAAAAAATGGATAAGGAATTAAGGCATGCAATTCCAATTTTGGCACGCAAGTATAGTTGTGTCGCGCATGTTTTTGGCGTGCAGGTATCACCGTGGAAGTCCAAATACCTCTACAGAAACACGACACAAAGAACCAGTGGAAAACAAGGCACTTGCATGATGAGGAAAACTTGCACAGTGAGAGCTTGAAATTTTGAAATTTGGTTGCTTTGTGTGAGGAATGGCCGCATATTTATAGGCAAGGCTTCACCCCTGCGCACCGAAGCCTACACGGCTCGCACCTGCATGACGCCATCTGCACGCCTCTCACATGCGCACCGATATCTGCGCGCTCAAAACTTGTGGGCCACCCTTCCTCAGTCTTCTTCTTTACCTCATAGTCACATCCTCATTCCTTTCAAATCCAACTCTGAGGGGGGACTTTTGTTGACGCTCCTTTCCGTCACAGAATCTAACGACTGAAAAAGGGAAATACCTTAACACAAATTGATTCATCCTTTGAAGAAACATCAAAAATTGACAAAGGCATGAGCAGGGATTTGTTTACACTTGGGTCGCACAAGTTTTACCATGGTTGCGCAAGTATACTTGTGTGCCTGATATTGGTCGCGTAGGTGACTTGCGCGCCCTAAGCTATTTTCACCCAAGGTCTTCAAAAGCCAATAAATACCCCTTGTGTGCCCCCCATTTCAAGGACGGAAAATCCAGAAACTCAAATTTGATCTCTCGGTGCCCTAGTCTCTTCTTGAAGCCTTCCGAACACTTCTAAGGTAATTTCTTACCTAGAACAGAAGATCTAAAGAGGGGAAACAAGGCTTAAGTGTTGAAACTCATCAACACCTGTGCGCCTAAGTGGCCAAACCTTATGGGAAATTGCCACACTTGTGTGCCGCCTTATCCCTTCAACAGAACCTGCGCGCCACTCATTTAAAAGTCTTTAGGGATAATACTAAGGGCTTGAGCCAAGCCTTTCCCAAGTATTACCCTAATGGTTGACCACTGTGCAAATATCCATGTGTCGTGCAAGTATACTTGTGTGATCAGGACTTGCACGCCTCTCTCTTTTTGGGTGCCTCTCCTGCTTATTAACTCTATTTATTCAAATCCACCTCTCCTCTTCAAGATTTAGCCTTCAGAACCATCTTCAAAACCATTTATGGCATGGTTCCTTTATTGGTTTCCTTATCTGAAAGGAATTATGTGGAACATCTCTCAAAACATAGTGATTTATATATCTTCATGTCACTAAGGTGAAAGATTTCATTCATTCAACCTCATCCTTTACGATGAGAAGATCCCTTAACATGTACCTCCTTCTCAGGAGTAAGTCTCAGTCATAATTCCCTAACCTATGCCTTCTTTTCAAGAATAATCCCCAGTTATAATTTTCTAACCTGGGCCTCCTTTTTAGGAGTAAGTCCCAGTCCATGTTCCCAAATATGGGCATCCTCTTTAGGATTAAGCCCCAAGTCTCAAGTCCCCTTAACCTGGGCCTCCTTCTTAGGAGTAATCCCCAATTCTCAAGTCCCTTTAACTTGGGCCTCCTTCTCAGGAATAAGCCCCAGTTATAATTTCACTTAACTAGTCTTAATTTATTTGGATTTGGGAATCCTCCTTAGGAGTAAGCCCCAAGTCCCCTCGTAATTTGGGCATCTTCCTCAGGAGTAAGCCCCGAGTTAGAGTATCCATATCTCCATAAAATCACATATACCTTTATAGACCATGTTATCGGGTTTCTTCCCTGAAGTAAATCCCAATCCTCATCTATCTTGGGCAGTCATACATACATAATCCCCACATTATTTCTTATGATTGCATCTCTCATGGCACAATTGTCAGGTTTTACCAATACCTCTTGTTTCTCACACCGAGCATGACTCACGTGAGCTTAGAGAGTAAAAGTAATTATGACATCTTTCTTTGAGCCATAAACCATGCATAAACCTCATACTTCCTTACTCGAACTACGTGGACTTTGATCTCTTTCTTAAAAGTAGAGGACGTAGAAATCCTTTATAAGGTTCAAGCCTATCACCCATTAATTCTCATCTATCCCATATGACATTGCACAATATCTTAATTCCTGAACATTGTGGGTTCTGATTCCTTTTTTTCTAAAAAAGGATACGTAGGTAGCCTATCCGTGGATACGATCCCAACTCTGAAATAATCCATGTCCTTATGAACGAAAATAAACTTCAAGTGCCCCACTGAGTGAATTTAAAACCAGTATGATTATCATAATAACCAAGATATCTTTATACAATGTATTGAAGGATACCATTGACTAAGAATCTCTAACAAATATAGATGATTCTCTATCGATGAAGAACCTCGAATACATATAAAAGATTCTCTAAATATTATACATATTAATCATTGATTTTCAAATCTAGAGGAAAGCTCATTTTCATACTTGGTAATATAATAAGGATTCACAACCATAACTTAAATCTATAAAGAGAGTCCCGGAGTAGACAATAATTCCCCTCAAAAAGGTGTGATGAGTCTGACCTCCCATCCTCTCGACCAATGAAAATTCTTAAGCCTCATCATTTCACAACTAAGGAGCACATACCTTTGGAAAGTAGGTCTAAATGGATATAGAATCATTGGATGTTTCCAGTTCTACGAAAAAAACCATTATAAACCGATTGGAATGTTTGAACCTTAAATAAACAAGGTCATCCCCATTTCCAAAGGAAACAACCACTTATTCTTTATGTGCAGTGTATGTACTACCATTTTATATATTAGATCATGAATCTCCTTATTCTAATGATATTTTAAGTTTCATTTAATGTTATTACTTCATAAGGATTATGATTTAAATGTTCCAAAGTGGTATGGGACACTTTGGAATGTTTAAAGATTATTTTCCTCAGGAAATTTTCAATGGTCTCATTTAAAAGTATCTTCATCTATGTCAACATCCTTTGTTAAATATTTTTCTTCATTGAGGTTTATCTCTTGTGATACCATCTACCATATGTTATTAAACGGTTTATTATCATTTTGATTGTGGATGAGATATTTTGATACCATTCATGGTTTGTGGTTAAAGTATTTACATTTCATATTCTAGTTTTTCAATACAAATGTCTATGTTGTTTGTGTTTCACCCTTTTCATGTGAGGAATGTATTAGACTAATTATGTGATGGGAGGGGCCCACTATATCCCCTAGATGCATCATTAGGTATCATGAAACAAATTACATAAGGATTTGGTCGAGACCTTGACCAATAATTTTCATATATGGATTTTGATGAGGCCTTAACCATTTATTTTTAGATGTCTTGACCAAGGCCTTGAAAGTATGTTTCAAATGTCCAGAATTATGAATTCCATCATTATAAGATTAGTTATTGATATTCCATTTGATTATTAAACTAGTATAATATACATGGTTAAGTTTCCTAGCACACATGATTATTTAAATAACATGTTTTTCAGTTATTTACCTTTCCATATTTTTTATACTATATTTACTCATAGATTCTGCTATATGCTTAAACTTGATAAGAATTTGATATCTCCCATTTCCTATGTTTTAATTTTTCCGTAGGATTCGTAGAAGTATATTATGACTGGTATGAAGGGTTACACAAAAGGGGAATAATAGAAGAATCAATTAAACTCTTTTTTGTATTTTATGTTTTAAAATGTAATATAGATTTCAAGTATATATCTAGTCTACCAAGACTACTAAAATATTCAGTAATTTGGGATTTTATTCCTTATAATAATGACACTATAATAAATAATGGAACCAACTCTGGGCTACTGCGGTCGGGTTCGTTACAGTTGGTATCAAAGGAAACTTAGTAGAAACCTTGGGAACTAGATTTATGAAATCATGGATTAGAAAACATAACCCTATGACTAAATTTGAGGATAAGTATAAGTATAGAATACCATCCTATAGACTTGGTAATGCCATTGATAATCTAGTTAAAACCTTTGGACTCATAGATTTAGAATAAAATGTCATGATTTAGACATCCAATAAATCATTCTTCATGACTATATCGTTTTGATTAGTGTTTCTCAAATTGTGCTTTTAATTTTGGTCAATGGTTAGAATTAATAAAATTATACAAGTAGTGGTTATACTATTGATGATGAAGAGACTAAAAAAGAAAAATGAAAGGAAGGATGTATTAAGGAATAATAATATGAATCATAGTTAACAGTTTAAGAATGAAGTAGAATAATTAAAGTCCTTGTGTATTTGGATTCAAGAATTATTTCATCAATGGTTCTTTGGTAATAATAATCATAAGATATATAAGGATTGTAATACAATACTTCATCTTTAATGATTTAGAAGCATGAAAGTTTTCATTAAGGTTTTTAAGGTGATCAAGGTATTCATATATGTGGTATGTGACAAAAAGAGAAACATTATATGGTTTGGATAATCTAATGTTAAGATTGATTTTGGAAATTTAGATTCCTTTTTGGACTATGAATTTGGACAGATATATTCTAGAGAACTAATTATGGAATAGATTAAGTTGAACTATGGAATTTTTTGGAGTTTAAAGTATGAAATATACTAACCATTTTGGTGTTGGTAAATATATAAAGGATTAAGGAATGATTGGTGGATATTATTATTCATTAAAGTTCTTCAGGTATGAAAAATTCAACTCAACACGCAAAAATAAGTTATTTTATTCAAAGACTCGATTCAGAGAAACAAGTTCATGGCTATATAAAAAAATGAATTCTGAGAACATCATTAATAAAAAACATAAACACCCCTAGGGGGAAGGTAACCCACACTAAAGAAAACCATATTAAGAGTTTCATGAGACACCGTGGAAGCCAAAAAATCTGCAACCTGATTACCTTCTCTCCAAGTGTGATGTAACTGGATATCTTATTAGATAATGGACTTGTATCTATGGATAGGGTAGGGGATCTCCATGGGAGAAAAGGAAGTACCTTTAATAGATCTACAGATAATTTCTATATCCGTTTCCACAGTAGAGAGGGAAATTTTCTGTTGATGCCATAACTCCAACCCATTGCACATTGCCTCAGCCTCAGCAAGTAAGGAAGATCCATCTCGATAAAAAGATCTAAAAGCAATAATCACTGATCCAACAGATTCACGGACCACCCCACCACTATGCATGAATCCTTGAAAGTAGGATCCATGAACTTTTAGTTTAAGCCCTGTGGAAGGGAGATTCTAACTAACCTAGTGCCCCCTCAGCTGAGGAAAAAATATTATAGCGTTGCATGCAGAGAAGATGTTCCTAAGAGTAGGGGATACATTGGATCCAAAAAAATATCAAAAAAAATCAGCCAATGGGAATTTATATCTCACCTTAAGTTCTAGAATGTAAGGAGGGTCATGATGGACTGAATCGTTCCTAGCCTCCCAAATACACCATCAGTAGACTGAGAAAATCACTGCATGACCCTTTACTTCATGCTTGTTGCCTTCCGAACCATAGAACTAATTGTATAAAAAGGATTCCATGTTATAATACATTCGGATGTACCCAATAAATTCATCTAGCATAGTCTAGATGTGGTCCACCTATTAACATTATATGAATAATTTCTTCTTGGACTCCTCTTAAAAACCACTATAGTAGTATCACTAAGAAGCAAGGTGAACACCTTTCCTTTTGATATCTAGATCAGTAGGAATAGCCTTGTTTTATATCCTATAGGCCATGAAGCTAAACTTACTGGGAATCGAGTCACACCAGAGAATCCTCCCCCACTAATCTGATTTCTAATGTGGATAGAGAAACTTCCTGTAACCTTTTACTTGAATTTTCATGATGGGGATCCCTTGAAACAACAGACGTCAGAGGAGTTCTCCCTAAAAATACCATTTTAGACCTCCCTTTGAGCCAGATTAAGGATGGAATGAATGAATTCGGGGAAGTAGGAGGCTTTATGGATATAAAAATTAGAGATGGGGAAACTATGAAAACCTATGATCTATCCCATCTAATTAAAATCCGAGAAGCTGAGGTCCTCGCGTCTGAAAACCCATCTAGAATTCTGTTGAAGAGTACGTATGTGTTATCTCAGAGATCTCCAAAGGGAAAAGGGGTTCAAGAAGTTGTATCTAAGTAAGTTTCCATATTTTATTCTTGATGAACTTGCTTCATAGGGAGGATCCTCTAATGACATCCCATGCCATATTAACTTTAAGAGAGTGCATAGTCTCCCCCCATATTCCTCACATTAGTTCCCCTCTATTCAACCCGCCCGGAAAAATGGCTCCAAGTCGCCCAGTGGCCCTTACCTTACCCATGTGTGCCCAAAATAAAAGAAAATATAATCTAATAAATCCTTCTTAAAATCAATTTTGGCACTTTTATTGTAGAGAGGATGTGCATTGGAATTGAGGTCATCACACTATTCACAAGCGTAATCCTTCCCCCAAAAGAAAGAAAGGGATTTTTTATAGTTTGTAATCCAGATAGTGATTTTTTTGAACAAAAACTCAAAATGGATGACATGAAATTTTCAAGGCTGATAGGAGATCTAAGACATTCCTTGGGAAATCCCTTCCTCCCCAAACCATACTCAGAATCAATGTCCCTCCTGCATCCGTTAGATCATTTTGTGGAAATATAGACATGGATTTTACCATGGTTAATGACCTAACCACTCACCCTTAAGTCAGAATATATGAATTTATTTTAACCCCCTGATCAATTGGCTCCCACCATTAATAAATAGCACCTATCATCCGCAAAGAGGAGGTGGGGGATACCATTACACCGAGCTCCACAATGGTAGGTCTTGATGAGGCCTCCCTACATACTAGAAAACACATATTTACTTAAGGCATATTGAGCAGTAATGAAAACACTAGGGGAGAGGGGATCTCCCTAATGAAGTCCCCTCATAGTCTTTAAGAAACCACACTACCTACCCATCAATAGAATATTTAACCAAGTGGAGCTAAAGCATTGAAAGAAGATATTAATGACCCACTCTAATAATCCCATTACTCTGAAGATCTTAATGATGTAACTCTATTCGAGGTGGTATTAGGACTTATCCATGTCCAGTTAAATAACAACTTTAGATCCCACAACCTTCCTATTAATCTCTCCAACCATCTCCTAGGCTATCCTCATTTCTCATTGAATATATATCCCATGGATAAAGGCATGTTGTTCCTCAGCAACCCACTTATGGATATGAGTATCCACCCTTATATTAATGATCGAGGCCAGGATCATGTATTCCACATTAAACATGATAATGGTTTGGTATTGACCTATGTAATAGGGGTATTTTACCTTAGGAATCAGCACCAAAGAGGTTGCACATTCCACCCTAGGGAGAGGACCACCTCAGAAGAAGTCTCGAATAGCCTCCACCACATCCCATTAAATAATCGTTCATGCACTGACATAAAATAATGTTGGAAAATAACCTATACTAGGGGATATTTATTTATTTAGAGACACAATAGTACCTCATATTTTTTTATCCTTATCCACCTTTTGGATATGCTTATTGACCTGGGTAGTGATAGTCTAAGGAATAACACTGAAGAGACTACCCTGATCCTTTGGGTATCCATCCTATACTCACAAATTAGAAGCACAAAATATAGAATTGAAATGTGAAATAACATTGTCCCTAATATCCTATGGGTCCCTAGTATATGTGCCATCCTCTAGCCAGATATTTGGAGAATGGTGATATTGTTTCCCTTTTAGGCATGCATGGAAGAATCGGTTATTCCTATCACCCTGCTTGGGCCAAGTGTTTTAGGAACTTTTGGGGAGGATTATTTAAAACTCTAGAAACTTATCATTATAATATTTTTTAATATTAACTATATAACTTAATAAATCCTCATCCTATTCCCCTTCTAGAAGAGCTTCGATTTTACCAATTTCATGTTCCATCACCTCCAAACTAGAATGTGCTGAGGGTAACCCATCTGCCCAGACTGCCAAGTCATTCTTCAATAGATAGAGCATGTTGTAAAGAATCATCCAATTTCTTCCTTGAATATTCTTTTCCCACAAGTAACATACAATAAGAATAATACTGCTCTGAGAAGACCAGCTTTTATAGTAGTATAAATTTCTCTCTATAAACAACTTCGCCTTCAGATGAATTAAAAGAGGGGAGTGGTTTGAGAGAGACTAAACCATATGGATCACCTCCGAATTGGGATTTGAGTAAATGGATTTAAGGTTACCAAAGCACTATTCAAGCCTACACTAGGTCTGTTGACTACCCTTATGATTGTTACACTGGGTAAATTTGTTGTCCAAGAACCCCAGGTTCACAAGACCCTCATGGACAGCAAAGGACGAGAAGACCAACTTGTCCCTGATCAATCCAATACCACCTCCCTTCTTCTCAGACACATCCATTATCATGTTAAATTCACCCTCACTATCCATGGATTTTACCTTGTTTTAAATAATTTAAGATCCTTCCAATGATTCTTGCAGATCCTAGCATCACTTTTAGCATAAACAAATGAGCACAAGAAAATATCATTACCCAAAGACATCCTAATCGAGATCTGTTGATATGAGGAAGGAAACTCCTCTATCTCCATGTATTGATTCGAAAAAACCCATATATGGTGATTATTTTAGCTTCTTTAAAGACAGCTATTAAGGCCAATTCTCCTAGAAAATGAATCAATCTTGGAAGGGGATTGTTTAGGCTCCAAAACCACAATAATGGACACCTTGAGATAGAACACCTCTTTGTAAAGAAAATTATTCTTCACCCGGGCTCCAAGAACATGGGTGTTACAAATAATTAATGAGATCATTAGAAGTAGAGGTACCTGGAACTCCCCTCATGTGAAGGGCATCTCTTACTGATCAGGCTCACACTAGTAGAAAAGGCTCTGATTTGATATCTGGTTCGGACCCTTGAGGGGAACTTCTCACTAAAAGGGGACCGAGACTTCTTCTTAGTCAGACTGGATGATTTTACACTAAAAAACACATTATCCACTAAAGTAGGGGGGATATTTCCTCATTGTACAGTGCATAGAAACTATTGGATAAGTAAAATGAGGTAGAATGTGGGTTATAGACCTGGGGGGCAAGGATAGAAAAAGGAGGACTAGGAATAGGTAAAGGTTGATGCCAGAAATAATCCTATAAAATTTTAAGGGATGTAGGAGAGGAGGTATGGGACCCCTTTGACAAAGGAAGAACATTGGATACCTGGAAGAAGAGGGGAAAAGTTGGAGGGGGAGAATAGAGAAGGCCCTTGCCTTTGGATAAGGAAGTAGGTGAAGGCAAAAGAGCATGTACATGATGGGGGGGAGGGTAAAGGATTACAACCAGATAAGGGGGAATAAGGAAAGGAATCCAATGCTTAAGGGGTGGGAAGGGAGAGGGGGACAAAGGGGATTCTTGAGAGGAAGACTAAGCTGGCAGGGGGTCTCACAATGATGAGAAACCAACCTCGAAACCTCTAGAACTAGGTGCACGCCCAACCACGAGATTAGGTGGGTGAGGAGGATAGTGAGACAAGGCCACCTGTCTGCATTCATCTACACCATGACCATGGATATGACATGAAGAAAAAAAGTGGGTAGCTAAAATAATTACCATCGATTGAATCTAGTTTTATAATCCTTCAACTCTGAGAATGATGTGATCTGGGGGAGGGAAGCTCGGGTCCATGGAAACACAAATCTGAGGAGAAGATGTGTCCAGGAGCCGAAGGGTCCTCTCATCCACACAAAGGAATCATCTAAGAAGATTACCAATTTTATCTAGAAAAGAATAATTCTAGAATGGTAAAGGGAGATTAAGAAGTGTGATCTAGATAGCTGAGAGGGGAGATTCCCACCCCTTGTGAGCCTCCATCGACCACAAAGATAGTGAAAACCACCCACGGTTGCACGAACGGGGAGCCCAGGCCCAAGCCCTGATGAAATAATCATGGGACAACATCATGATACTAAAGGAGAGATGGGAGAGCTACAAAACACTATCAGGATGGGCAAGTTTCCAAGACAAAATATTATTTTGGAAAAAATCCCAATGGGGGTTTATCGAAACCAAACTGATCCACCATACTCCACTTGAGAAGAGCCAAGGCATCCACAAAAGATGGGACAGACAACAATAAAGTGGGAGTAACACTGGAAGATCTCATGTATGAAGAATAAACCGATATCGTTGGGAAGATTAGAAAGGAAAGGGGAGGGAGGAGGAGGACCTCTTTCATTAGCAATTTACACAAGGATCTTAATGCCTCTAGAAGAGATCAAGATATGGTTGCTTTATCCACTGGACCTTCAGGGGGTAGGGAGGAGGGGGGGGGGGACTATGGAGATGGAGAAGGAGTTGGCGCTATCGTAATGGGTAAAAGAACCCCTAAACTCTAGGAAAAGGATTTTGTAACAAAAATGTTACCTGTTTACTTTTCTTTCTAATAAGTCAATAGTCTTTTAATCGATCGCAATATCTGCATTTTTGTGATGGTTATCATTCTAATGAACATGTTCTATATCACTCTCAATCAGAACTTGATAGTTTTATTTATCTTCCATGTCCCTATTTTCTCTTTCCACTAATTATTCTTATTTGAAATCCTAATTTTGTGGCTACCTTCACATTTCCCATTCCATCTTATTAAGAGGATATTGTATTAACCCTGTTTCTAATGTCGATTCCCTATAAAAAAAATTCAAGTATAAACATGGATTTTTAAAGTTCAATTTCAAATTGATAGGATGTAATTTATTTAAGGAGGGGATAATGTAACACCCCAATATTTTATGGTATATATATTTTTAAATTTAATCTCTTCGATAGCTTACATTACATACAACACCAAGCTTAAACAAACCACGATATACTAGTAATATTATTATTTAAAATGAAATTATATCCTAGCCATTGAATTGGTGGTTATGAATAGGATTAACTAACTTATAAAAATATATTATTGACATAATTTCTTACCAATTAATTAGAATAAAAATAAAATCTAATTTAAAATAAAGGAAATGTTTTTATAAAAAACTATTAAAATGCGCAAAAGTGTGTTTTATACCAATAAAATAAAAAAAATCACAAATTTTTTATTATATTAATGAAATATATATTCAATATAATTTTTAACATTCATCCGATGTTTTTTCAAGACATTATATAAGAAAAAATCGAATTTTACGCATAAAAGATGTATTTTTATAAAAATATTATTTTACCATCTTTTGATGGAAAAAATATTTTAAATCCAATTTTTACACTTTTATAAATTTTACTTGAAAAAATAATCTTCTTCTTTGAAATGAAAATATAAAATTTACTTTGGTAGAATTTTTGGGGTTTTTCTGATAAGTTTCGTGTTTTTATGAATAGTGAAAAAAATATGGCATTTTAATTGAAAACAGATTTTTCATTAAATTTTTTTATAGAGTTAAATTATATATTTGAATAGTTTTAAAGTATAATTAGATAAAGTTTTTATCATTTAATTCAATTAAGTTCATTGGAATCAATTTCACATTGAAATTGGATATAAAACTTTTTGAACTTTTTAATGTTTTTACTTAAAAAACATGTTTTCTCGTTCCATCAACAAGACTAATTTTTAATTAATTTCTGAAATTTTTGTTTTTTTAATTTTGAAAAATAGATTCCATATTTGGAATCAGAAGGACCAAATTTAGTAAATAGGTCCCTTTTATTTTTTGGACAATATGAATAACAACTTTTGTAATATTTATTTATTACCACGGTGGTAAATCGGGTAATTAAAGGTAAACATTATATTATAAATATTTTAAAATTACCCCAAATATAACATTAAACCCCTCATAATTGGCTTGATAAGGCATAAGTACATTACTTTTCCTTAAGAAACATCCCCAAGATGCCAAAGGCTGGAAATAAATGCTAAGGTCTTCATTAACAGATGGGGGATGATTTTGCCTTTGAAAATAAAACAACCAACCAAACATGCCATACCAAATAAACCACTAGATGATGCATCATCTCAATTAAATACAACTCAATAAACCTTTAATATTAAAAATAAAACTAAAACCAAGTACCATAGTAGAAGACTACAATATCAAAGTACACCGCGGAATACAAAACTCAAGGACTCCAACAACAACTCCAAGCTCCAAAAAATCTATATTCTCCAATATCCACAAAAAATCCCAAGTATCACAAAGTAATTATAAATATGTTTGATACATTACCATTTATCATGTCTTGATAAACAACATATGAAAAATAAAAAATCTTCCAAAGCAGGATTGTGTAATGAAAATTAGTATATTTCCCCCAATAACTTCCTTACTCATGCCACTAGAATAGAACATGTTAGCACAATTATATAAAATAATTTATATAAAATAATTTCTAAAATGGTTTTTATCCAAATATAAACAATTTCCATAGTAAAACATTTTTCTCAAAACAACATCAATTTCCATGGAAAGAAACCAAATGCTGTTCTAAAACCATTTCATGAATTCCTTTTTTCATAACTTATTCCAATCCACAAACCCATGCATTCTCCCATGCATGATTTTTTATGACAGTTCCATACTAATGAGGGTTTTCTCATCAATCTACCAATTCATCGCAAGGTAATTAAATCCCATGTCCCATTACACCTTTGGCACTGAGCATAAGGTTATATTACAACCAAGCCTCGTAATGTAATATGAAAACACACCACCAAGTATGCCAAAAAAACCACACAAATACAATCACAACAAACCATTTATATGAAAAAATCATTTTAATAAAATATATTTTTATTTAAAACCTTTTTCCATAAATCAAACCAAGTAACTATTTTAAAATCAACATTTTAAAATTGTTTAACAAAGAACTTTGCACAAAAATTTCATAATTTCACAATTCATCACTAAAGAAGGCTTCTACCATTAATTGCACATAAATTTCACAATAAGTATTAGGTAAAAAAATTAATATGACTTCAATACTTCACGTTCTAAATATATTTTTTGAGAGTGAAGCCACCTACATTGAAAAACTTGGAGAAAACAGAAAACGACATGAAAACATCCCTAGAACTGGGTAGAAACTCCAAAATTCCACGTTATATCTCTTCCCCTATCATCCATAAGACAAAATATAATTATATATGGAATAAAATATCTTATATAAATTTACATCAGGCATATATATAAGAAATATAGAGGGAGGTAGAATTAGATCTAAGGAAAACCACAAAAAAACAACCAAGAATGATGACTTATCACAAGAAACTTGCTTCAAAATGCCAATAGAAGCTTTCGAATCACCTAAAAATCAATGGGAGAAGCTTCCTTAGCCTTTGGGAAGAGATAATCTCGAGTTAGGTCTGCATAAGAGGAAAAATGAGGGACTTATAAGCCAAAACATGTGAGATCTACAATTTTAAGATATCTCTTTAGACTTGTGCACAGTAAGATGCATGGTTATACAAATCATGCTCTAATTGTGCACTAGACATTGTCTTAAGGGGGGCTATACACGGTTATAAAAACTGTGTACCAGCCTCAGAAAACCCCATTGTCCCAAGTTTCATGGTTCCCACTTGGTTGTCGCACTGTTTGGCCAAACCCCACACCTTAACTGTGTGCATACCTAGAAGCCCATGTAACACCTTGCAAGGTTTCCTATAGAAGTTTCATGACTATCAAAAATCATGTACCAACTACTCACCATTATAAAATCCCCAAAAACATCTTAAAATTATTTTAAACCCTTCTAAACTTTACCCAAACACTTCATGTAATTATAAAGAATAAAATAAGGGTTACTTACTTGAAATTGGCGGTGCTATATTCTCCCCATCATTAGCCTTTCTGCCCTTAAAAAGTAGAAAACCATCAAAGCCCTAAAAGAGTTCTGGTGAATTCTTTTTCATTTCCTTCTCATGTTCCCATGTCTCTTTAGGAATATGACCATATTTCCACAAATTTCACACTAGACCAATGTTTTTTTCACACAATACTTTCTATTTCCTATCCACAATTCGCACTGGCATGTGCACTAACAAAGCATCCAACTCTTGGTCAACATGAACCCATCAAATCACATGGTCAGGATCAGGCTGATACTTTTTCAATTGAGATACATGAAACACATTATGCACTACACTGAACCATGTTGGAAATTCCAACTGATATGACACCTCTCCATCCCGTTCAAGTATCTTAAAAGTGCCTCTATATTTAGGAGATAACTTTCCATGATTCCCAAAACAACAACATCCAAGACTTAGAGAGATCCTCAAGAAAACATAATCACTAACCGTGAAGTACAACAGCCATCAAAGACGATCTGCATAAAAATTTTGATGACTCTGATCCATCCCCATATGTTTCTTGATCAACTAAATATTCTCCATTGTCTCTTGGACAAGGCTCGGCCCAACTGGTGCAGTCTCACCTATTTCCACCCAATAAACTGGATAACAATAAGGATACCTATACAAATCTTCAAATGAATCCATTTTTATTGAGGCATGATAAATATTGTTTTATGAGAATGCCACTAATGGTATGTTCTCTTCCCATGAGCCACCAGAGTCCATTACACAATACCACAACATATCTTCCAATATTTTTATCGTCATTTCGGATTTCCCGCCCTTATAAGGATGATATTCCATGCTCATTATTAACTGAATCCCAAGGTATTTCTGTAAGGATCTCTAGAAATGAGACATAAAACTCAGATCAATGTTTGACACTGTTGAAAATGTTATTCCATTCCTTTTTATTACTTCTCACATATAGATTTTTGATAAGTCCTCCACCGTATGAGATTCATGAATATAGATGAAATAGGCTAACTTTATAAGATGATCCACTATCACCCATATAAAATCATAATTCCAAATAATTATTGGGAGACTTGTTACAAAATATATAGCTATTTTATACCATTTCCAAACTAGAATAGGTAAATACTGCAACATACCTACTGGTCATTGATGTTATTCCTTAACCTGCTAACAATTTAAGCATCTTAATACAAACTCATCCACCTCTATTTTTATACCGACCCCCAAAAACTGTTCTTTCAAAACCTTATAAATATTTTATATTTTAAGATGAAAAACCCATCTTTAATGGTGGTAAGAATGAATAATTTGTTCCCAAAAATTCATAGGTACAACTATCCAATTTTGAAACCACAAAACTGAACTCCCATCCAGAATCCATCCTTCAATGATCTCCCCACCATTGAGTTTTGACCTCATCACCACACATTCTATATCATATGTATGTGCCTCTTTAACCATATCCACCAAATCAAAAACAAATGAAACTGGAAATAAGTTCTTTACTTCACCTCTGACTTCACATTCCAAGAGTATTCCGGCTAGTATTAACATCAACTACCACTCATCGGAAGATTATTTTTCCATCTGAGCATATGGATTTATATTTAATGAATCGTCCATCGAATTTCCTTTTTCGGGTGTATATATCAAGTCAAACTCAAAAATTTGGAGATACTTCATCCGTCTTCTTTTTCTTAGATTCAAAACCCTTTGTGAGAAAATATGATTCAAGATCTTATGATCCATAAACACATTAAATTTCTCACCAAATAGATAATGATGTCAAATATTAAAATAATGGACTACGATAGCGAACTATAAATAATTTTTTGGGTAATTCTTCTCATGAAATCATAATTTCCTTGATACATAAGAAAAAATATTATATCCTTGCATGAGAACACATCCCAACCCTAATCTTGAAGCATCACAATACACCACATACCCCTATCCTAATTTAGGTAAAATCAAGATCAATGTTTATGTAAGAAAATCTTTTAACTCTTGAAAATACTTCTATAATTCCCCTTCCCATTGTAATGGAACATTATTGTTTGTCAATGTTATCATAGGTGAATCTATTCATGAAAAATCATGAATAAAACATTGGTAATAACTAGTTAAACCAAGGAAACTCTATATCTTGAAGTCATTCTTTGGTGGTTTCCAATATATAACATCCTCTACCTTTTTTGGATCCACATAAACACATTTTTCAATGATTACATGTCCAAGTAAATGTACCTCTTATATCCAAAAATCACACTTTGATAAATTGGCATACAAACAATTATCTCTCAAGATTCTCAATACCATCGCCAAGTGTTACTCATGATTAGACCTTGTCATTGAATACAGCAATATGTCTTCCATAAACACCACCACAAATGAATCCAGATATTGCTAAAATATTTGATTCATCAATGCCACAATGCCCACTTGTGCATTCATATGACCAAATGGCATTTCCACATATTCATAATGGCCATATTTGCTTCTGAAAGTTGTCTTTAGAATATCCTCCTTCTAAACTTGCAATTGGTGATATCTTGAACACAAGTCAATCTTAGGAAACAATTGAGATCCTCTTAATTGATCAAATAGATCTTCAATGCCTAGAAGTGGATACCTATCCTTTATCATAACTTGGTTAAAAGTATGATAGTCCACACACAAACAAAGAGTTACATCTTCCTTTTTGACAAACAAGACTGGTGTTTCCCATGGAGACGTACTCGACCAAATGAAATTGTTTCTTTCCAGCTCTTCCAAATGCACTTTTAACTCCATTAATTTTATTGGTTCCATTTGTTAAAATGAAAGGGAAATAATACTGGTCCCTGAATGGATATCAATCATTAACTCTGATTCTCTTACATGGGGAAATCTTAAGAAATTATTAGGAAAGACATCTAGAAACTAATACACCCTTACTATAAAACTATTTTTCTCGATCTCATACATCAATGGAAAATACAATACTTTAAACTGATATTAGATAGTTCCAACTATTGGTGATAAAAAGCCCATTTCATCAACCTTTACATTGCGGTCTCCTCGAAAGAGATGCTCAATGCTATCTTCAATTGTAAAACTGACCTTTAAGGTATAATAGTTTATGTGATCCTTGAATTTTTTCAACCAATACATACCAAGTATTATATCAAAAACATCCATATCAAGCATAAATAAATCCCATTTTATCTTGGTTCCATCAACCATTATAGAACATGCTCTATAAACAAAGGCTTGACACTATCTTTGACCAAGAGGAGTTTGAAGTTTTATCACAGAAGGTAACATATCAACTTTTAAATTCATAAAATCAACATCACATGAAGTAATTAAGGAATGGGATGCACCAGTATCAAACAACACTTGCATAAGGGTGGAATTAAAAATAATCATTCCTCTCACGGTCGATGGTATAGACTGATCATCCACAATAACCTGTTCATCTCCATATAATTGATTTCTCATGAAACTTTGTTACTTATTACACTATTGAGATTTCCCTTGCTGAGGAGTCATTATATTCCTAGAATCACCATGGATAGCACTGTTCTTTTGATGAGATTGATTCTTTTTCCCTCACCCCATCGAAGCATACGATGCCTGCAACACCTGAAAAGTGTCTCGAACACCAAACCTTGTAGAATTACGACAAAAGTGCTAAATATGACCCATTTTGTTGAAATTATGGAATACTATCAATGGTTTCATACACACTCACTTCATGTGGTAAAATTAACCACATTGGAATCATGCATCTTGGATATTTGGTATGAGAGGAAGATTTACTGATCCAGATGTTGGATTTTGATTCATGCTCCCACATTTGAAATATGTGTCCCTCTTGTGATTTCACCCAGAATTAGAGTTCACACTATTTCCCTTAGTTATCAACATACTCCACCCATATCTTCTGAGATGTACCTTTTAGATACATTCACTATATTGACTATCTTTGTATAATCCATAATACAGAGCACATCAATCTTTGAGTGAATATCTGCCACATCCCTGATTCAAATATGTGTGCCTTCAAGGACGTACTGGCGGTAACTTTGGGTGAAAATCATGGTAAATTCATGAATTTAGCCACATACTCCATGACGTACATATTTTTCTTCTTCGAACTGAATAATTACATTGTTCTTTTAATTCTAAACATATGAGGATAGAATTTTTTGTTGAACAATTCTTCAAAATCCCCCAAACTAATGCCTTGATCTACTTTAGCCTGCATAGCTAAATCCCCCCACTGGTGTGAAAGATATTCTAGTATAGAATTTATTAGCTTTAATTTTAACTCGTCTGGTGTGCCAATAAAATTGAAGATATGATTCATCATATTTAGCCACACCTATGCCTTTTCTGGTTCAGAATCACCCCGAAAGATGGGTGGATTCTATATCTATAATTGGAAAGAATGATCCACTTGCATTGGTTCATCCCTAATGTTCCTTCTATCCACACCCTAAAATCCTAGTACAATACTCTGAACTAGCTGTTGGTTCACCTGTGGCTCAGGTGCAACCACACTCTCAGTAGATTCCTCCAGTTGGTTTCTATGACATCTAATAGGTTTCATTTTCTAGAAACACAACAAACACCATAATTCTAACTATCTATTTACTAAAGGCTTAATAATTTCAAATTTTACCACATCATACTATCATAACAAATCTTTCAAAAATCAACCTTTACCATGTTCGTCCATTTTTGAAAAATTTCAACTTGTTTTTGAAAATCCAACCATTTTCAAAATATCACAACCATGATATTTTAAAAATAATTCATTTGAAAATAATTTCAACTTTTTTCAAAAAACAACACATTGCACCAAATCAGTACTCGAAATGAAATATGAAATTTTAGTGGGAAGTAATTTCTACAGTGCATTTCATGCTCGTCTCATTGGCTAAACTCATGAAAATGATATTCAAATTCCTATAAGTGTCTCCAAAACACTTATGTACCCAACTCCCTATTAACTTGAAGTTTAGTATTAAAAGTTTAGCTATGTCATTTTATGCTCTGCATTCTATATTCTAAATCCTTACTCCTTTTTATGATACCAAGTCAAGGAATAGACCAGAATGAATTCAACTCCAAGACTGAAAACCAATACTAAGTCAAAGACCAACCAAGACTAATACAAATTTTTCCACATGAAATTAGGAAGGAACAAGTTGATACCAGTTGTAACATCCAACCCCACCTCATTGGCTTAAGAAGATAGAAAGACATTTCTTGGCCTTAAGTAGCATCCCCAAGACACCTATCACACCTGTGATATCATTTTATGGTATTTTTCTATTTATTTGTGATCTATATTTTTCCTTTGGGTATTCCTTGAGTTTTTGGAGAAAAATGAGATATTTTGGGTAAACAGTAGGTAGAACACAGTTGTCACATGGTTTGGAAAAACAAGCGGCCTTACCCAGGTAACTGTGTATCTAAGTGGTATTTTTGGACAGTGTCTAACCACACGGTCAACGTATGGTTTTTAAACCATGAAGGTTAACAATATAGCATGTTATTATTGGAAAGTAAGGGGTTCACAATTTGTAAAATCATGTAGTAAAACCATGTGACCTATCTAGGTCATTAAATTTTTTAAAATACCATATGTTTCCTTTCAGAATTTAACCCTAAATCGCCCAATTTCTTCCTGACTTTGGATTTCTATCCCTAGGCACCTCCAACCCTCCTCTTTTCTCCCTTGGACTTTGTTGGACTCACTTGTTTTGATAATACCAAATCATGTTTCATTTATATGATAATTATGTTCCATTAGTTTGTATCATATAACAATTGTGTATTTTCAATCTCACTATTCTATTGCTTAAGTTTAAAGTGCAAAATTTCTCTAAGTAAAAGTTCATCGGTTGAGTCTACCATTATAGGATACTGCTAGAGGATAATTCTAGAAGGTTACCACTAGAGGTTACCACTAGAGGTTACTACTAGAGGTTACTTCTAGAGGCTACCACTGGAAGGTTACTGCTAGAGGTTAGCACTAGAGGTTACCACTAGAGGCTACCGCTAGAGGTTATTGCTAGAGGTTACCGATAGAGGTTACCACTAGAGGTTACCACTGAGAAACCTTACCGCTGAGTTATCAATGCGAGTGAGTTCACCTATACGAGTCTACCGCTCAAAGGCTACTGTTGTATAGTTACCGTTAGAGGTAACTTCTACAAGGTTATCGATAATGTTACCGAATAGGCTTACTGATAAAGCCTACCGATGAAGCCTACTGATGAAGCCTATTATTTTGAAGGATACCGCTGAGAAGATACCATTGAAAATGCTACCGCTACCATTCTACCGATACCTCTACCCTTCTACTCTATAATTTTTAAATTTTCTTGAGATTATTCTAATGGTCATATTTGGTAAATTTAATGCTTCTGACATTAATTAATGCTGATTGTAGACATATTTGGAGACCGTATCTGGAGACAGTATGAGGTATGAGGTAGACCACATGTGGTTTTATCATTCCTATTTTCGGACCTAAAATATAAAATAGAAGATCGGGCTAGAGAAGAAGACAATGAGCAAGGAACATTACATGCAAGATATGAAGAACAAGAAGAATACATTAGCACTTACACTGTGAACCCAAGAGATTCACAAAGATCATTTGGGAGAAAAAATTCAAGACTGCCTTCTGTGCTTCATCAAATCTCTTTTCAAGCCGAGAAGAAAATCACTTCGGTACTTGGAATCCAGAACCTCAAGTTGCGACACTCTGTTTTAGAGACAAATTCCATAGAAAATCTTGAACTGTAATTTCATCATTCCAAGGAGTCAAGAGATGAACTGAAAACACATAGATCCTTATAAACTCAATATTTATAACATTATATCTATTGTGTTCTTTATATTACATTTCTAAGTAGTGTGTGTTTGTCTGTTACACACACACTATCTCATGTGCTTAAATTTTAGGATACTGAAAATCCTCACACCAAACATTACATACACTTTTGATTCCCACGTATAACTATGGAAGAGGGAGTGTGTTTCCTAGTTGTTTGTTTTTCCCATCAAGAACTATAGTAGAGGTTTTGAGACCTATACAATTTTTGAAAACTGTTGTAAAGCCCGATAAAGGTTGTGTATAAAGTTTATTGTTAATATAAACTGATTAGTAGAATGTGATCACCAAGTGGGGAGGATTAAGTCTCGGCTTGAGGATGAACCTCTTGTTTAATTTGGTTGTGTAATATATTTTTTAATACTCTATTTTTCTAATTTCTGATGCTTATAAATTCAAAAACAAAAAAATATTTTTCATTAACTCTGATAGTTAGTTTTAGTTAGGGAGTATATGTGTTTAATTCAGTAAACCTGTTTCAAAAGTTTGATAAATGTTTTATATTGATTAAACTGAGGACTAATTAGCCTTTGAGAAAATTGTTGAACAATTAACCATTTCTATCTCTACTTCCTTAATTAATTGGGTTGTTTCAAATTGGGGGATTTTTATCAAAAAGTTTTTAACATAATTTTTAAGTAGGAACTCAATTAAGCCCCTCTTGAGTTTCCACCCTGACCAACATTTCGTATGAGAGGTTTTTTTATTTCTACCATCATAACAAATTTTCAAGCTTTTCAAATTCTTTTCCACTATGATTTTAGTTGTATATTAAAGATCTTAAATTTTTTTTTATATCTAAATTTTCAGTTCTTTAAATTCTAATTAGCTATGTATAACCGAGTTGAGGGTGCGACTACTAATAGACCACCTTTATTTAATGGAAATAACTATGCTCAGTGGAAATTGAAAATGAAAATGTATCTAGAGTGAATGGGTCCTGAAATCTGGGACACAATTGAAGAACAACATGCATTACCTACTACTGATAGGGACACATGGTCTCAGTTGACTAAAGCTACATATAATAATAACTGTAAAGCAATGAATTCATTGAACTGTTCTCTGGGTTATGAATAATTCAATATAATATCTTCCTATAAAAATGTATTTGAAATTTGGGATACTTTGGCTGTTTCCCATGAGGGAACAACCAATGTTAAAGAAATGAGATTAAATACTTACAATATTAAATATGATAATTTTAAAATGAAGTCTATTGAACCTATTTATGAAATGTATCTCAGGTTCAATGAAATAGCAAATATCATGAGTCTTCTTGGGAAACTTGTGTACAACAAGGATCATATTATGAGATTGCTTCGATGCCTACCTGACAGATGGAGAGGAACTTTTGTTTCTATCCGAGAATCCTATGACATAAGCAAGCTACCAGTGAAATTAACTAATTGGAAAAATTATGATGTACGAATAAAAGATTAAGGTGAATCAAGAAGTAGATGAAGAACCAAGAAATAAATCTGTGGCATTCAAGACTCCTGCCTCAAAGAGCAAAGACATAGAAAAGGTTCAAGTTCCTATAGATAGTTCCACTAGTGAAAATTCATATTCTGAATGTAATGATGAGATGGATCATCTTGATAGAAGATTCAAAAAGTTATACTAAAAGAAGAAGTTATTTAGAAATTTAAACTATAAAGGAAGTTATGATAGTAAAGGACAATGGAAAAAGGATAGAAAATAGAATGACAACACAAATGAGATAATCTGCTATGAGTTTAAACAAAAATTTCATGTGAAGGTTGATTTCCCCAAGCTGAAATTCAAGAAGAAATATGAAGACAAGGGAAAGGGATATAAAAAGGCCATGAAAGCTACTTGGATTGATTCAGATGATAGCTCTAGTGGATCTGACACTTTTGATACTGTAAATAATAATCATGAAAACCTGTGTTTCATGACCAGAACATCTAAGGTAACACTTAATTATTGTTTACATACTGCTTACTATTCTGGGAATGAAAGTGAATCAAATAATGATGAAAATATGAATAAGGATGAAATATAGGAATACTATGTAATGCTTGAGGATACCTTTAATGAACTCAAGGATAAATATAAATTATTTAAAAGACAACATTCTTTAAATGTCTATTATAAGTCTGATTTGGATATTGAGAAAGAAAAATGTCCTTAGTTGTTAAAAAAAATACTGAACTTAAATTATCAAATGAGCAATTAAAAAGATATCTTAAGAAGTTTATTGCTTATAGAGACACCTTGACTCAGTTTCTAGGGAAAAAAATTACTCCAAAATACACAACTGGTCTAGGATATCAACTAGGATAGAGAAGGATTATTAAAAACAAATTTGTTCCAAAATATGGATAGTTCACTACTAGTTCAAGTTCTGGATCATCTCTTGAAAAAAAATTCTAAAGGACCTAAAAATTGTTTATGTCTCAAAACATGCATGTTGATTATAGAAAACCTGTAAAACAAATATGGGTTCCCAAAGCATTACTTACTAAACTCTCTAGACCCAAGAAAATCTGGGTACCAAAGTTACCCTATACTTAATCTGTTTTTCATGAAAATTGTATAAAGAGTTCTTGTAAAACCCTATGGTACTTAGATAGTGTATGTTCAAGACATATGATAGTATAAAATTCATGCTTCAAGATCCTAATCAAAGTTTATGTTGGGCATGTTACATTTGGTGATAATACTAAGGGAAATATCATTGGCTTAGTCCAAATCGGTAATCCTAATACTATATTAATTTCAAAAGTTCTTTTTATTAATGGGTTAAAGTAAAATCTACTTAGTATCTCTTAGTTATGTGATGAATGTTTTAATGTTAAGCTTGAAAATGATGCATGAAATCTTTTTAATTCAAAAAATGATTTAATATTCATTGCTCATAGAAATGAAAATGTATATGTTTTTTATGTAAACTCTTTATCCAATAAAAATTTTCTTATTTAAATGTATTTCACAAGGAATCTTGGTTATGGAATATAATAATAGGACATTGAAAAGTGCACTCACTTAATAAACTAACTAGGAAAGGTTTAGTTAGATAATTACCAAAATTTTAATTCCCACTTAACAAATATTGTAATCATTGTCAAAAGGGAAAATGACACAAAGTTTCTTTCAAACCAAAGAAATAAGTTTCAACTTCTCAACTTCTTGAGTTGGTTCACATGGATTTTTTTGGACCATCAGAAGTTTGTAGTTTAAATGGGAATCACAATTTATATGTCCTTGTAGATGATTTTTCTAGATACTCTTGGGTATACTTTCTAGATCACAAAAGTGAATCATGTTCTTACTTTATTAAATATTCCAAGTCTGTAGAAAATCTTAGTGGACTTAGAATTAAGACCTTGAGAAGTGATCATGGATGAGAGTTTGGAAATCAAGAGTTTGAATATTTTTTCTCACATAATAGTTATAATCACAATTTCTATAATCCTATAACACCTCAACAAAATGGAGATGTATAAAGAAGAAATAGGACACTTTATGAGATTGATCAAACTATACTTAATGAGTATAACCTACCTATCTATGTCTTGGATGAACCTATTAATATAGCTTGTTACATCATCAATTGAGTTTTAATTAGACCTATTCATAAGAATACCCCTTATGAGCTATGAAAAAATAGAAAACCTAAGGTTAATTAATTTAGAGTTTTTGGTTACAAAGTGTTTATCCATAACACCCAAGATAATCTTGACAAATTTTCTTCCAAAAGTGACGAAGGAATTTTACTAGGTTACTCAATATCTAGTAAAGCCTATAGAGTATTAAATAAGATAACCAAATGTGTGGAATAATTAATTCATGTAAAATTTGATGAGACTGATCCAAATGAACCTAAAACCTCTCTTGAATATATTGAGGAAGATATGTCAATTATGAACCTTAATGATAAAAACAGTGAACCCCCAGTGAAAACAAGAATTTGTGCCTATTGAATCTGAATCTATAAACAACCATAAAGAGCCTAGTTCAACTCTTTCTGGAGTTATTTTAACTCCCAAGAATCATCCTTTAGATGTCATAGTAGGTGATCTAAATTGAGGGACACAAACTAGAGCTTCTCTAAGAAACTAGATTGAACATCAAGATTTTCTTTCACATCATGAACCAAAAATATAAATGATGCTACCAATGATGAATTTTGGGTGATAGCTATACAATAAGAATAAAATCAGTTAGAAAGAAAAAAAATATTGGGAATTTGTAGAATCGATTAAGGACACTTTGACCATAAGCACCTAATGGGTGTTCAGAAACAAATTTGATGAGTCTGGAAATATAGTCAGAAACAAGGATAGATTTATTGCACAAGGATATAGTCAATAAGAAGGAATAAACTATGAGGAAACCTTTTCACCTGTAGTTAGACTGGAATTCATTGGGATACTACTTTCTTATGCATCTCATCTTAATTTCAAACATTATCAAATGGATGTTAAAAGTGAATTTCTAAATGGGTATATAATTGAGGATGTTTTTTTGAACAGCCCCATGGATTTAAAAATCCCCATTTTTTAAATCATGTTTTTAAACTTTATAAAGCTTTATATGGTCTAAAACAAGATCTTTGAGCTTGGTATGATAGACTTAGTTCTTTTCTTATTTCAAAATGTTGTACTAAAGTAATATTTGATCCTACTTTTTTTATTAAAAATATTTCCAAAGATATTTTAATAGTAGAAATTTATGTAGATGAAATTACTTTTAGATCTTCTAAAAATTATTTATGTACTGATTTTTCAATGATGATGCAAAATGAATTTGAAATGAGTCTAATGGGGGGAATATAAATTTTTCCTTGGACTTAAATTTTTTTAAAATAAAAATGGTATTGTTTTGAATAAAATTAAATATACTAAGGATCTTTTGAAATGGTTTGGTTTGGATAGTAATAAAGGTAGTGATACACCTATGAGTACCACTTGTAAGTTGGATGCTGATGAAACTGGTAAACTAGTGGATCAAACCAATTATAGAGGTTTGATTGGGATTTTTCTCTACCTTAGTTATAACCAACCAGATATTATGTTCAGTGTATGTATGTGTGCTCATTTTCAAGACAATCCCAAAGAATCTCATTTAACTGTTGTAAAAAGGATTTTTAAATATCTCAAGTATACTACCAACTTAGGACTATTTTATCCAAGAGGACAATCATTTGATTTGATAAGTTATTTAGATGCTGACTTTTCTGGTTGCAAGTTATATAGAAAAAGCACATATAGAACATGTCACATTTTGGGAAATTTACTTGTATCATGGTGTAGTAATAAATAGAATTATGTTCCATTATCAACTACCGAAGCTGAATATATAGCTGTTGGTTGTTGTTGTGCTCAAATTATGTGGATGAAACACACATTTATTGACTATGGATATCAACTCAAAGATGTATCTATAAATTGTGATAATATAAGTTCTATTAACATCTCTAAAAATCTAGTATCTCATGCTAGGAAAAAACATATTGATGTCAGACATCACTTTTTGAGAGATCATTATCAAAGAGGTGATATCACTCTTGAATTCATTGGAACTGAACATCAATTGGCTGATACATTCACAAAGCCTTTGAATTATGAGAGGTTAAATTATATAAAACATGAGTTAGGTAAGATTAATTTTAGGTAGGACTTATCACTATTTAACCTCACTATTAGGACACCTAACTGTTGGACCTCACTATTGAACATCATCATTAGGACACCTCATTGTTGAACCTCACCATTAGGACACCTCACCCTTGAACTTAACTGTTAGGACACCTCTCCATTATACCACGCCATTGGATATCACCATTGTACCTCACTGTTGGACCTCACCTATAGAACTCACTATTGGAACCTTACCATTAGTCAACCTTACTGATAGGTCCTGGAATTTAGTGTTTTTATGCTAGAATCTGAAATGTTTTAATTTTTTTTATTTCATTTACTCGATCTGTTTTTTAATCCCTAAATGATAAAAACAAAGTGAAAAACACATTTCGATCCACTTAAATCCTATCCCTAACCTCGTGCTTTCAAATATTTGAAACTAACCTTCTGCTAAAACCCTTGAGCCACATCAGATAACAATGGAAAGTGTAAAGAGACCAATGGTTGGTGATGAAGGAGATACTCTGAAACCTAAGAGACCTCGAACTGGGTCTAGTGGTGGAAGCAGGATTGTGGTAAATCTGATCAATCCTCATTTTTCAAAGAGGAAAATCATGGTTGAAATGGAATTAAGTTCAGAATGGCTACTGTCGAGTAGTTCTCTAGTGCTGAAGGCACTCGATGCTCAATATTGGGTATAATTCTTCGCAAACAACAATGGACCATATTACCTGAATCTGGTAAAAAAGTTTTATGAGTTTATAAAGTTCGAACAGTTTGTGGATGAGAACTGAATGATTTCAAAGGTAAAAAGAGTATGTTTGACCTTCTCTTCTGTTGAATGGGATTAATGATTAAGAGTCCCACATGAATTAATATTCAACTATTATTCTGGAGTGATGCCTACTTCTAGTGAGTTTTTTTTCTATGAATAGAATCTGGATGTACTGATATGGAATGGAATCCCAAGGAAGGTAATTGATGCTGAGATGGATGGGGAAAATAGATTGTTGTATAAATTTATCCAACATGTCTTGAGTCCCAGGAGAGGGTAATTCTCTGCTCTTAAGTATCAATACATATTTTTTTGTATCTGTTGAAGCATGTACAAAGGATAAATCTTTTCAGGTTGTTGATGGTTCAATTAGAGGATATGACTAGGCCCGGTTCCAAGTCAAATGCTTTGTTTTATTCCAAGTTGATATCCATGATGTTGAAAGTGAAAGGAGTTGCTGGAAATAAGGAATAATTCATAGTTTTAAGGGACAAATTTGGCATTACAAAAATGTTTTTCAAGTTTATGAAGATAAACTAGAACCCTTAGAAAAGGGAATGGGTGAATGATGAGGCTAAGCTATATGAATAATTCAATCCTATTTAAAATACAATTAGGCCAAATAATAAAAGAGGTTTAGGTTTAAAACCTAATGAAGTGGAGCCACTATACTCAGATGAATAGGGGGAGGTTATTGTTGTGCAAGAGAGAGAGGATTCTCCTGTAGATGACAGGAGTGATCCTGACCTTCTATCAAGCCCCCATGTTGGTATTGTCTCATTTAGAGAGACTAGTCCACCAAAGAGATTACCCAGAAGAGAGAATGTCCTAAGGGACACTGATGATGAGGAAACCACTAAAGAATAAAGAGAAGATAATGTCTTATGAGACATTACTGTTGGAGAGACCTCAGAGGAGGTGGATGAAGTTGAATCTGATCATGAGGAGTTTGAGATAGTTGTTGATGAAAGTGAAGAAGAATGACAAAGTCTTATTCCTTTGATAGGACAAATAGTAATGGCTGAGAGTGAAGAGGAAGAGGATTTTGAATCGATTGAAGCTATAATTACAATGGTCATGGTTGAAGATTATGTATAAGAAGTAGCAGTAGACTCTCCTACTGGTTCAGTTGATCAGGGAAGACTAGCAGAGGAGAATGCAGTTTTCCAGGAGGATGCTCTATGTGATGGGGAGAAAACTTTTGCCACAGGTTTAGTTTCTGTTTGTCATGATATTGAATATTGGTCATAAAAACATGGATTCATTGTTTTGGGCTTAAACTATGAAGATTATAAAGATGAAAAACCTAAAAAAACCCCTCAAATTCATTCTGTTTTAGAGACCACTATAGTGAAATCGATGGTTCTTCTACCTCAGGATTATGTGAAGAAGGATGACTTAAAGTCATTAAAATCATATTTGAAGAGAAACTTTGATGAGAGATCCATTTGGGATAGAAAGAATAGTGTCTCTTAATCAGGAGCTTGTGGTATCTTCTTTGGAAAGAATAATCTCTACCTTTCACTCCAACTTGCTACATGTAGTGAAGGAATTCCAGAATCAATTCATAACCTTGTAAGAATCTATGGAGTCTATGAAACAATTGATTGTGAGTTTAGAATCCTATATAGATTCAAGAGTTCAAGTGGAAAAAGTCCAAGTATGTTAATAGTGTTGTTCAGTAGATGGTCACTATGTTTGAGGACTTTAAGGAGTCTATGGAGACACATGTGAGTGGTCAGGATGATGATGTGAAGAAGTTGATCAGTGGATTGACCAAGTCTTTTAAAGAGACATTAGATTTTACCATGGAACCTCTGTGTGAATCTACTTCCTTATAAGCCTCTCCTCTTGTTGATCTAGAAGCCTTCAGATCAGTCGTTAGAGAATAAATGGAGAATCTCTCTGGTGCAAGTACCTCAGACCCTCAGTCTATGACTCAAGTCATTTCCACTACAAGAGAAATTCATAATCTTGTTGGATATTACTTTAGGGGGGATTCCCAAGATCAGAAATCTATCAAAGAGCAGGTTTACTTCTATTATAAATGGTTTTACACTAAGCATCATATGGATGGTCACTTCAAGCTGTTGTTGGAGAACATGAGGATCCCACCTGTCACTCAGGCTTTTAAGAATCAAGTTTGCAGGATTAGAGAGTTGACTCCTACTTTGGAAAAGTTCATGTAGAATAGGGATGATTTGATTTCATCTATGGAAAGATGAGGAAGCATCATTATGGATTTTCGGAATCTCCTTTTTCCATTTATTTATGTGGACTATACTCCAATTATTGTTCCTCCAGCCTTTCCTTCTTCCTCAGCTGCATTAGGATCTACCAGTGATGCCCCTTTCATGACTCTTGCACAGGACATCAGAATCCTAACTCATATTATTCCTTAGAGATCTACTCATTATCGGTCTACTGATGCTTCTATAACTGCTCCTCCTACCTTTCTTAATGTTTTACCTCGGTCTGTCCCTCCATCTTCTGTCCCTACCTCCTCAACTCCCAAAGGCAAAGATCACTAGGAAATATCTGATGTGGATTGAATTTTTTATATCTTAATTGACAGGGATTATTGTAATATTTTTTTATATTGTACTCTTATCTCTTTTAAAAAAAATCTACTTCTGTCTCTTTTTGTCTTATTTTCTTTTTTCTAATCACAAAGGTGGAGAATTTTTAAGATTGGATCCCTTGAACCTATAACATTCTTATGACTTTATATTATGATACATAATATATGTATATTGAAACCACATAAGAGATTAACAAATGTGATTAACCTAGATTCAATAATACTTAAATCTAAATTTCACTGACATAATTTGTGATTATCAAAAAGGGGGAGATTGTTGGAATCTCCTATTTTGATAATAACAAATAATGTTTCATTTATATGATAATTATGTTACATTAGTTTGTATCATATAACAATTATGTATTTTCAATCTCACTATTCTCTTGCTTAAGTTTATAATGAAAAATTTCTCTAAGTAAAAGGTCACTGGTTGAGTCTACCTCTAGAGGTTACCACTAGAGGCTACTATTGGAAGGTTACCCCTAGAGGTTACTGCTAGAGGTTACTTCTAGAGACTACCATTGTAAGGTTACCACTAGAGTTTACCAATAGAGGTTACCATTGATAAACCTTACCGCTGAGTTATCAATGTGAGTGAGTTCCCCGCTATGAGTCTACCGTTCAAAGGCTACTATTGTAGAGTTATCGCTAGAGGTAACTGCTACAAGGTTGCCGATGAAGTTACCGATGAGGCTTACTGATGAATCTTACTGATGAATCCTACTGGTGAATCCTACCGATGAATCCTACTATTGTGAAGGTTGTCGCTACCAGTCTACCGATATCTATACCCTTATACTTTATACTTTTTCAATTTTATTGATATTATTCTAACAATCATATTTGGTAAATTTAATGCTTCTGGCATTAATTAATGTTGATTTTAGACATATTTGGAGACCATATCTAGAGATAGTACATGGTAAAATGAAGGCTTCATGTGGTTTTATCATTCCTATTGTCAGACCTCAAATATAAAATAGAATATCGAGCTAGAGAAGAAGAAAATGAGAAAGAAACATTACACACTAGATTTGAAGAACAAGAAGAACACACTAGCACTTACACTATGAATCCATGAGCTTCACACAGATCATTTTGAAGAACAAATTCAAGACTGAATTCAGTTCTTCATAGAATATATTTTCAAACCTAGAAGAAAATCACTTCAGTACCTGGAAGCCAGAACCTGAAGTTACGACATTCTATTTTCGAGACAACTTCCAGGGAAGGACTCAAACTACAATTTATTGATTACAAGGATTCAATATCTGAACTACAAACACATAGACCCTTCTAAAATCAATCCTTATAACATTATATTTATTTTGTTCTTTATATTACATTTCTGAGCAGTTTCTGTTTTTCTGTTACACCCACACTATATCATGTTCTTAAACAAAAGGATACTAAAAATACTCATACCAAACATTACTTACACTTTTATTTCCCATGTATAACTGTGGAAGATGTCGTGTGTGTCTTGGTTGTTTGTTTTTCCCATGAAGAACTGTGGTAGAGGTTGTGAGACCTGGACAGTTTTTGAAAAAAATTGTAAATCTCAATACAAGATATGTATCAACTTTATTGTTAATATAAGCTTCTTGGTGGTAGGTGATCACCAAGTTTATAGGACTAAGTCAGGGCTTGAGACTGGACCTCTTGTTTAATTCTGTAGTGTACTATATTTTGTAATACTCTGTTTTTCTATTTTTCACGGCTTAGAATTTCAAAAAAAAACTATTTTACATTAACTCTGGTAGTTAGTTTTGGTTAGTGTGTATATATATTTAATTCAGTAAACCTGTTTCAAAATTTGGATATGTGTTTTACATTGATTCAACCAAGGACCAATCAACCTTTGAGAAACTTGTTGACCAATTGAACATTTATGTCTCTATTACCTTAATTAACTAAGCTGTTTCAAATTTGGGGATTTTTATTATAAAATTTTTAACAGAAATTTTATGTAGAAACTCAATTTACCCCCCTCTTGAGTTTCCCCCACAACCAACAGTCTTCCATTTTGGTGGTGTATTTGGTGGGTAATCTTCAAGGTACTCCAAGTAAGTCCCTCTTTTCTAGATTTCTCCCTCTTTTCTGGGCTTTCTCTTCTGCTTTCTTGGGTTTTCATATCTATAGTGGGTTAGGTGAACTATTTTGGGTCCTATGATGATCTTTAGGGTTTTCTATTCATGTTTATGGTTTAATCTTTCCTTTATAGGGTTCGATTGAGGTGCGGTTTTTTTCAAAATTTTCTAGAAGGTCCTTCTTTTGAGTTAGGTGGTTCTGTGTTTAAATAATATTTGGTGATGTTGATATGCTTTATTTGCTTCATGGTTGTGTTTTCTGAGTTGTGTATGAGGTGTTAAATGTGTTTTTAAAAGGATTCAAGGTTTTTTTGTGGTGAAAGATGGTTTTCCAAAATAAATGGGTTATTTTCCAGGTGAATTTCATGTTGGATTACTTGCTTTCTTCTTAAAGGTGTTTGATAAAATGTTTGAATGGTGTGAAGCATATCCTATAATTGATTTGGTGTGTGTTTAGATTCAAATGAGGTTTTGGGTTACAGAAATGGTGATTTATATTGAGTGATATATTTATTATCTTATTCATGTGTGAAAGTGATGTGTTATGTGATATGCAGAATGTAAATTGAGCGCAAAGCAAATCCTAGGTATCTAGTTGGGTGGAATAGAAATAGTACGCTAGCTGATTTTGAAGATTCTTGGCCCAGTTTCATCTAGTGGGATCGACGATTACAACACTAACTAAATATTTATATCGATTGGATACCACTATAATTTTGGATGTTTCTCCTCTCTGGTGGATCGTGCATAATGAAACAGATGGTTGTGGTTATTATACCATGTTTCACTAAGATATGATGTCCCTAGTGTCCCATTTTATCTAGTGCCTATAGGGATCTCCCATGACTTAGTGTTATTTTGTGATATCATTCTTACCGTCAGCATATAGTGAACTTGATTCATTATTTAAAAAATAAATCAAGTTTTTATCTTTAAAATGTTTTTTATATAAATTTTTCTATCCCTTTTTATAAAAATTTCATGTTGTATTTGCATTACAATGTTTTTAGCATGGAATATCTTTTATTGGGTGTCATCCTACTAGTATTTGGATCACACCCTACTTACACCTTTGGGTTTAAGTATACTAGGTTATGTTTGACACAAGTAAAGGTTAGATGTTTAGAGATGGTGGTTCAACATGTTGGTGGCCTTCCCTTGCAGGTGTTGTGGGGGTGGCTTGAGGATGATGCTCCTCTTGTTGTAGGGTTGTTTTTGGATAGTGTCTTGTTCCATTTCTATTGTATCCCATTTTTGGTTTTGTTTAAAGTTGTAAACTTGAATCTGGAATAGTCGTGACATGTTCGGTTATGATTATTCAGTTTTGGTTTATTTATAATAGTTGGTTTCCTATGATTAATTACATGGGTGAAATCATTCCCAAGTTGCATTATTGATACCCAAACACTATTTTTCGCCCTGTATGTATTGAGAACACCCTTCAGGCCATGCCACAGACTCGGTCAGGTGTCTATTTATATGTGCCCTAACTTGGTTTGTGACAAAATGGTATCAGAGAAGGCACTCTCTTTTAGGTAAAGTTATTTTCGTAAAGAGTCTGGGTAAACCATAGTTAGGAATGTTGGGGCTTGAGGTTCTAGTTTTGAGTAGGGTGTCTGGACATCACACCTTGTGACAGGACTCGAGTCACCATAAGATGTTGGTATTTTTGATGGAATTATCCTCCAGGTGAGACATACAGGCTGTAGACTATATATGGACACTGGGTGGAGGTGGAGTGGTTTTTTTGTCATGTTATTGTGATGGTTTTTACTTTTTTGGATTTATAGAATATTGGTGTTTGTTGTTATTGACGAGAAATTTTATGAACGGTTGTCTTGATGGATTTTATTGTGATTGTTTATTCTTGTGGAAAACTTCTTCCCCAAAGACTTCATGTGTAGTTGCAGGAAGATGCCAAAAAGAGTTATTCCTCACTAATGGATTAGAGACTTTTGGAAGTTGTGGTTCGGGTTTTCCAATCTTTAGTATAGGGAGCATGTTCTGGTCCATCTCCATTTAGAGAAGATGAACCAGTTCCTATAAAGGACAAAGCTTTGGATTTTATCAAGAACAAGCCTCCTTTTTGGGGAAATGTTTAACCTTAGGAAGAAAAGGAGTGGATTGAGAAGATAAAGTATATTTTCGAGTTCCTCAATACTCTTGAAGTCGTTTGGGTGAAATTTTCTTTGTTTCTGTTAGAAGTTCCAAGTTGAAGGTGGTGGGACTCAGTGGTTCTAGCTGGGAAGACCAAAAAGATGAGTTGGAAACATTTAAAGATCATTTTCAATGAGAAGTACTATCCTGAGGTCTTGGACTACACTAGATATCAGGAGTTTGGGGATCTTACCTAGGGTTACTGGTCTATGATGGAGTACACTAACTATTTTTTCTGATCTAGCTTATGTGCACACCTGAAATCATTTCTAATAAGTAGATGAAGGCTTAGAGGTTTGAACGGGGGTTGCATCCAGAGATTTATTGTTAGGTTTTCTTGTTCAATCTTAATACTAATGTTGACATGGTTGATCATGCTTGTATTAAAGAGATTAATCAGAAAGGAAATCCAAGATTCTTTGGATCAATGTCGGTTATGGGTAGTGGTAGTTCGTTAGAGAAAAAGAGGAAGAAGGACGAGTTGGGGGAAAGGGGGAGTGGTAGTTTAGGACATCCTCCCCAGTTGTCTTCTTCTGTGGCTTCTGATGCTGGGTCGATTGTGTTTCATTAGTGTAGGAGGATAGGGAACACATGGAATGCACACACATCACCTCCTAGATCTTGTCACCTATGTGGAGTGATGGGGAACCTGTAGAGGTTTTTTTGGGACACGCGTTCTTATCAAAGTGGTGTATGATATGTAGATTCTAGGGGAATGTCATCTGGGTAAAAGCCTTCCAAGATAGTGGGATCTCGGTTTGGGGTTCATGGTGGCAGGGCTAGATCATCTTTTGGGAAAAGTCATTTTAGGGAAGAACCACAAGTCAGTGGTCGATCCCAAACTCAGGTTGAGAATAGGAAATCTTATGTTATAGACCAAGCATTAGTAGAACTTGATGTGGGGATTATGAAATTTCGAGGTACCATTTTGATTGCATTGTCTATGGATCTTGTTTTCTTTGATATTGGTTCTTCTGTTTCATTTATCTTTTCCCATCTTGTGGATCTGTTGAATTTTCCAACTAAACTCATGTCGTGTGCAACAGAGTTGGTAACGCCACTTGGTAGGAAGTGTGAGAAGGGTCTCAGGTGTTCATCTTGTGCACTCAATATGTCAGGGGTCAAACTTGATTGGGATTTTCTTATTTTGGAGATGGACCTATTTGATGTGATCCTCATTATAGATTGGATGGTGATCTACTATGCACACATCAATTTTTATAGGCAGTGAGTGAGATTTTTGGAACCTGATGGAAGTACCCATGTTTTTCATTGAGAATGGGATCCTTGGTTGGGTCATGATGGACCTCCACTTCTGGAGTTAGGAAACATTATTTATAAAATTTTATCACTTATACTTGAGGGTGGTGACAGTGGTGTTGGAGGTGGATTACCTTCTATGGTGGATGAGTTTCCAAAAGTTTTTCCAAAGTATTTCTTGGGTTTTCCTCCACAGCAGGATGTGGAGTTCGTTATAGATTTGGCATCGGGAACACAACTGATATCTCTTCCCACATACTATATAGACTCCATTGAGTTTATGGAATTAAAGTTATAGCCGGATGATTTTGAGTCTGAAGGATTCATTCGCCCGAGCATCTCACCAAGGGCCACCAAAATCTTATTCACGAAAAAGGCCAATGGATCTCTTCATTTGTGCATTGATTACTAGAAATTAAATAACATTGAAATCACTAATAAGTATCCATTACCCTATATTAATGACTTTTTTGATCAATTTAAGGGGAAAGCTGGTTTTCCAAGATTGACTTGCGATTTGGTTTTCACCAAGTCAGGGTTAGAGTGGCGGATGTTCCAAAAATATCCTTATGAAGTAAGTATGACCATTTTGAGTACTTGGTCATGCCTTTCAGGTTAACAAATACCCTATAAGTCTTTATGGATATTATGAATAGGGTATTTCACAAGTATATTGACTCATTTTTCATGGTATTCGTGGAAGACATCCTGGTTTATTCTGGATCTGAGGAGGAGTATGAGTGGCATCTACAGATTGTTTTTGGGGCACTCTTCATAAACATCGCCTCTATACCAAGTTTTTAAATTGAACCTTCTGAATCATATAAGTGAAGCTTTTGGGACATGTTATCTCATAATAAGAAGTTTTAGTGGACCCTGATAAAATTAGTGCAGTTATATCTTGGGGTCATCTAATGAATGTTTTTGAGATCAAAATATTTCTGGGCTTAGTAGGGTATTATAGCTGGTTATTTCATGATTTCTATCAGCTAGATTTTTCCATGACGATTCTTACCAGAAAGTGGTTAAATTTATAATGGATCCTAGAGTGTCAAGAATCATTTGAGGATCTAAAGAGGTGGTTGAATTCAGCCCTAGTTTTGATCCCTCTAGAATCTGTAAATGGGTATGTATTTTATTGTGATGCCTCGGGTATGGTTCTTGGGTGTGTGTTAATGAAACATTATCATGTGGTAGCGTATTGTTCTCTCCAAATCCGACCACATGAACAGAAATACTCAACCCATGACCTGGAGTTAGAATTGGTGATACATGACCTAAATATGTGTCACCATAATATTTTTGGGTAGAAATTTGTGGTTTATTATGATGATAAGAGTTTTTTTCTATGTTTTCTCCAAGAAGGATTTAAATTTCAAACAACATCATTGGGTTGAGTACCTTTAGGGGGCTTATTTTTCTATAGTCTATACCCTAGTAAAAGGTAATGTTGGGGAAGATTCCTTAATCATATAAGTTTTAGTGAAATCATTGAAAGAGTCTAATGATTAGTGGATGTTGATGGTAATTTTTACACAGTTGCATCTGGAGACCAAGGAGAACAATGGAGGTGCTTTCATTTCTAGTTTTCAGCTAACTCCTTCTCTTTTAGAATTGATTCAGTGGGATAATCCTAGTGATTATTTATTCTAGAAATCTATGCAACTTCTTAATGGTGGGGAGACACCTTTTGAATGGTTGTTGTCTCCCAAGGTAGTTTTATGGTTCAAGGATCATTTTGTGGTTTTATTATATATGAGGAAGGTGGTGATGTAGGACAACCACCAGTCACAGTGGGTCATTCATCCTTGTGCCACCAAGATGTATTATGATGTGCATCAGAAATTATGGTGGCCATGTATGAGACGGGATGTAGCTAACTTCATATCACGGTGTTATACATGTCAACAGGTTAAATATAAACACCAAAGTCCCTCTGATTTACTACAGTCACTACCTATTCCTACCTTGAAGTGGGAAAAGATCACCATGGAATTTATTATCCGATTACCTTGTACACCCCAGGGAAATAAGACTACTTGGGTAGTGATCGATTGTCCGACCAAATCATCCCATTTCATTCCAATCAGGGACTCAGCCAAGGTGGATGAGTTGGGCTAGTTTTATGTTCAATAGATAGTCAGGATTCATGGTGTTCCATAAGAAATTGTTTCTAAAAGGGACTGTCATTTCACCTCTCGGTTTTGGGAAGGCCTTTAGAAGGTAATTGGGTCACAAATCAATTTAATCACGACATACCATCCTTAGAGGGATGGTCAGATGGAGTGGGAGAATCATATTATAAAGTAAATGCTCCAGGAATGTGTGTTAGACTTCAATGGTTCGTTTGATAGCCATTTGGGATTGGTTGAGTTTGCATATAATAACAGTTACCAATCCTCAATTTGAATTTCTCACATTGAGGTGTTTTATGGCTGGCTATTTCATTCACCTTTATATTGGGCTGAGGTGGGGAAAATCTCATTACTGGGACCGAGCTTAGTGAAAGAGACATTCAATAAGATCAAGCTAAGTAGGTAGCAATTGATAATAGCTCAGAGTCTCTACAAATATTATTTCGATCAGTGGTTCCAATTTTTAGAGTTTTATGTGGGGGATCAGGTGTTCCTAAAAGTTTTACCTCTCTTGGGTCATCGCCATTTGGGAAAGCAAGGGAAGATAATTCTAAGGTATGTTAGACATTTTGTGGTTATCGAGTAGATCAGTAAGGTGGAATATAGGTTGGATTTTCCCTTTCAGTTTATTTTAATTCATGACATCTTCCATATTTCTAATTTGAATAAATATAACCCAGAACCATCTCATGTGCTAAATTGAGAAGAGTTGGATTTAGAGCTTAATTTGTCTATGTTTGAGTAGCTGGTACAAATTATAGATTCTATTATGAAAGAACTTCATGGTAAGTCTATTCTATTGGTCTGTGTTCTTTTGAAATATAGAAATGATGAACATTATACTTGGGATCGTAATTCTTGGGTTGAGATGGATTATTCATTCTTGTTCTCTGATCAAGCTCCATGATGACTTTTGGGGGGAGGAAAGTTTTCATGGTGTGGAGAATTGTCACACCCATGATTTCATTTTGAGATATTTTTTTATTTATTTTTTTCCTAGATTTTTCCATTTGGGTTTTCCTTGATTTTTTCGAGAAAATTGATAAATTTTGGGTAAACAGAAGGTGACACATGGTTGGTGCATGATTTAGAAAATTGTGAATCCTTTCCCAGGTAACAGTACAGCCAAATGGTCTTTTGGAAAGTAGCTAACTACATAGTTAGCATATGGTTTGTAAACCATGTGGGTTAACCGTGTAGCATGTTCTTATTGGATAGTAAGGGCCACACGATTGCAACATGGTTTGGAACATCATGTGTCATATCTGGGTCATTAAAAATTTTAAAATACAAGATGTGTCCTTTCGAGATTTAACCCCAAATCTCCCAATTTCTTCCCCACTTAGGATTTCCATCCCTATGCATCTCCAACCCTCCTCCTTTCTACCTTGTACCTCCATTTTTGTTGTGTATTTGGTGGGGAATCTTCAATGTACTCTAATTAAGTCCCTCTTTTCTAGGGTTTCACTTCCTCTTTCTTGGGCTTTCATATCTCCAACGGGTTGGGTGACCTCTTTAGGGTCGGATCATTATTTTTATGGTTTTATCTTGATATTTATGGTTTAATATTTACTTTATAGGGTTTTATTGAGGTATGGTTGTGGTGTCTCAACATTTTTCAGAAGTTCCTACTTTTGAGGTAGGTTGTTCTATGCTTAAATATTTTTTTGTGATGTTTATATACATTATTTTATTCTTGGTTGTGTTTTATGATTTTTTTAGGAGGTTAAAAATGTGTTTTTAAAAGGATTCAAGGTGTTTTTATGGTGAAATATGGTTTTCCAAAACAAATGGGTTATTTTCCATGTGCATTTCATGTGGGATTTTCTGTTCTCTTCATAAAGGTGTTTGATAAAATGTGTGTGTGGTGAGAAGCATGTCCTAAAATTTATTTGGTGTATATTTGGATTCAAAAGAGGTTTTGAGTTATGGAAATGGTGATTTATCATCTGTGTTATATTTATTGTCTTGTTCATGTGTGAAAGTGATGTGTTATGTGATATGTGGAATGTAAATTGAGAATAAATGGAATCCTAGGTATCTAGTTGGGTATACTAGGACTAGTATTATAGTTAATTTGGATGTGTCTTGGTTTGTTTTCATCTAGTGGGATCAATAGTTACAACACTAACTAAATATTTATGATGATTGGAGACCACAAGAATTTTGGATGTTTCTCCTCTATAGTGGCTCTTGTATGAGGATGTGGATGGTTGTGCTTATTATACCATGTTTCACGGAGATACAATGTCCTTAGTATCCCATTTTATCTAGTTCATATAGGTATCTCTCGTGACTTAGTTCTCTCTTATGATATCATTCTTACCATCAGATACGGTGTACTTGATTGGTAATTTAAAAATAAAATCATGTATTTATCTTAAAAATGTTTTCTATAAAAATGTTTCTAGCCCTTTTTATAAAACTTTCATGTTGTATTTCCTTGTAATGTTTTTAGCATGGAATCTCTTTTATTGGGTGGCATCATACTGGGCTTTGTATCACATCTTACTTACACCTTTGGGTGTAAGTATACTTGGTTTTGTTTGACACTAGTAAAGGAAAAATGTTTGGAGATGGTAGTTTGAGATGCTAGTTGTCTTCCCTTAAAGATGTTGTTGTGGTGGCATGAGGATGATGATCCTCTTGTTGCAGGGTGGTTTTGGATAGTATATTGTTCCCTTTTGTTCAGCCTCTTTTTGGTTTTTCTTATAGTTTTAAACTTGAATATATAATTGTTATTTCATGTTTGGTTATGATTATTTAGTTTTGGTTTATTTATTATAGTTGGTTTCCTATGATTATTTACATGGGTGAAATTATTCCCAAGATGCATTGTTGATATCCAGGCACTAGTTTTCATCCCATGGGGATCAAGAACACCATTTGGGCCATTCCACAGACCGGTTCAGGTGTTGGGTTAGATGGAGCCCTGAATTGGTTTGTGACACACCAAAGGCTGGAAATAAATTCCAAGGGATTCATTAACAGATAGGGGATGGTTTTTACTTTGAAATTAAAAAAACCAACCAAATAAACCACTACATGATTCATGATCTTAATGAAAGACAACTCAAGAAACCTTTGATAGTAAAACTCAAACTAAAACCAAGTACTATAGTGAAAGACTACAATATCAAAGTACATAGTGTAAGACAAAACTCAAGTACTCCAATGACAACTCTAAGCTCCAAAAATTTCCCATGCTTCAATCTCCACAAAACAGCCCAAGTATCACAAAGTACTGCTAAAGATGTGTGATACTTTACATTTTCCCATGTCTTGATAAATAACATCTGTAAAAGGACCAAAGTGATAAAGTAGGGGGGAGTAATAAAACTTAGTAGATTTTTCCCCCAATGACTTCCTTACACATTCCACTAGGATAGAACATGTTATAAAAATGATATAAAATAGTTTATATAAAAAAATATAAAATAGTTTATATCCAAATATAAACAACTTCCATAGTAAAATAGTTTTCTCAAAACAACATCAGTTTCAAAAGAAAGAAACCAAATGATTTTATAAACCATTTCATGAATTCATTTTCTACATAACTCATTCAAATCCAAAAACCCACACATTCACCCATGCAGGCTTCGTTATGCACTACTATAAAAATGGGTTTATCCAGAGTTAGGGATTTAATAGCACTAAATAAAAAAACTGTTAAAGACCCACTTTATTAGTGCTAAAAATGATATTAAAGGTTTCCCTTTATCATTACATTTTCACAAGTGCTGATAAATGGGGTCTTTTATCATCACTTCTAAAAAAGCACTGATAAAGGGGGGGTTTTTATCCATGCTTTTGTAGAAGCACTGAGAAAAGACCCCATTTTATAAGTGTTTTTTACAAGCGTTGATAGTATTATACTTCAAAAAAATTATATTTCATTAAAAATAATATATTAATGTATAAATATATTTATATTGATAAAAATATAATATATTTTTTAAAAATTATGTTTTAGGTGAGGTAAATTGGCATTTACACTTAATATATAAGATATTTAGTGGAAATAACTTATAAAATAATTTAAAAATAATTTTAATTAATAATTTGCTTATTATTACAAAGTAATAGTCATTTAATATAAATTTAAAGATAAAAAAATAAAAAACTAATAAAATATCTAAAATAAGTTGAAAATGTAACTCAAACTTCAAATGACCATAACTTTTGATTTGGGTGACTATTTGGGCTCTACCACATATCAAATTGAATCCTGTGATGAGATATACATCCTTAATGATATAGGTAAACCTATTTCACATTTTTAGAGGCCAAAAAAGGTCCATAATGCCTCCAAAACTGTGTTTTAAGTTGACGTACCCCGATTGTTTTAACATTCGATGGATTTTCAGGATCGTTTATGGGGGTCTTTTCCCTTTTTTGTTGGGGATTTAATTTATTCCTTGGTATTAAATTCAAATCGATATTATGGTTTTTAAATTTTATCATTTTTCATAATGTACTTTTATTTATAATCAAATATATAACAATATATACTTATTTTTTATATATTCACACATAAAAATTTAATTTTATAAATAAATAATTAAACATATTTACATATAAAATATATTTATTATTATATAAACACATATAAAAACATATATATAAATACATGGGTAAAAATGTAACGAAATATATATAAATATATAGATATATCATAAAATGTGAAACAAAATAGTATAGGGGAGTGGAAAAGGCTTTGATGTATATGTTGGAGGTCTAGGGTTTGAAACTCATTGAAGGTAGGGGCGTGCGCAGGAGGGTGGGGGAAGTGTTGATAAAGGGGTGGGGGTGGGAAGCACTGATGAAGGTGGTGGGTGAGGAATGGAAAAAAAATTATATACCCTTTATCAGCGAGGCCTTTATTAGCACTAGAAAAATGATGATAATATCTTCGGACCGTTAACCACGCTCAAATTATCAGTGCTTTTTTAGCGCTGATAAAGGCCTATTATCGTTCTATTAAAGGAGGTTTTTTAGTAGTGATGAAAGTTTTATACTCATGAGTGATTTCTCATAGATCTACCAAGTCGTCACAAGGTAATTAAATCTCATGTTCCATTACACCTTTGGCACCGAGCACAAGTTCATATTTTAACCAAGCCTCGTAATGAAATATGAACACACACCACCATGTATGACCAAAAACCATGCCAATAAAATCATGAAAACCCATTTCTATGACAAAACCATTTAAATAAGACAACCTTTTATTTAAAAACATTTTCCATAAATCTAACTATGCAACTATTTCAAAATCAAAATTTTAAAATAATTTATCAAAGAACTTTTCACAATAATTTCACAATTTCACAAACTATCACTAAAGAAGGTTTCTACCATGATTTCCTCATTAATTTCACAATCAATTTTAGGTAAAAAAATTAATTTTAAATCAAGCCTTAAAGTTCTAAATAGAGGAGTCGAGAGTGAAGACACCAACCTCAGAAAACATGGAGAGAGAAAAAACGGCACGAAATCATCCATAGAACTAGGTCAAAACTCCAAAAACCCGCCTTAGATCTCTTACCATATCATCAAAAAGACTAAATATAATCATATTTGGCATCATATATCTTATATCTGTCCACATCAGACATATATCTAAGAAAATTAGAGAGAGAGAGAAGTATATCTAAGGAAAACCACCAAAAACAACCAAGAACGATGACTTAATGTGATAAAATGGCTTTAAAACACCAATAGAATCCTTCATATCACCTTAAGATCAATGGTAAAAGCTTCCTTATCCTTTAGGGAGAGATAATTTCTAGTTAGGTCTGGATAGGATGAATAAAATGGCCTTAGAGGTCAAAACTTGTGAGATCCACACTTTTAGGATCTCACTTTTAACCCATGCACGATTAGCCGCATGGTTAGAAAAATCGTGCGTTAATCATGCGCTAGCCAATTTCTTAGGTGGGGCCTTTCATAGTTGGGTCACATGGTTAGACAAACCATGAACCATCCATGAAAAATCTTGATGTCCCAATATACACTGTTCCCACTGGGTGGTCGTATGGTTTGGCCAAACTGTGCACCTACATAGAAGCCCCTATAACACCTTGCATGGTTTCCTGTAAGAGCTTCATAGTTTCCACAAACTGTGAACCAACCGTTCACCCTTATAAAATCCCCACAAATATCTTAAAATTCTTCCAAAACCTCCCAGACTTCACCCAAACACTTTATATACTTAAAAAACATAAAATAGGGGTTACATACTTGAAATCGGGGGGGTGATACACTAACACTGGTCCTAATTTCATTAGATGAGTTTTTTTACCAAAAGAGAAATTGGGCTGAAATTATAACCTTTGGAAGCCACTTGGATGAGATTATGACATTTATAATATTATATTCAAAGAAAATTCAATGTTGTAAGAGTTGTTTTTAACAAGTGAAATATTTTAAATATGTGGTTATATAAGAGATATCTTTGACTATAAATAGTAATTTGAAAGCTAAAATGTTTATATTAATCATTCTAATTTATATTTAATTTTTAGGGAAGAAATAATTAAATTAAAATCTTGTACATTGATGATGCCGTGATTGTTTAATTAATGGAAATATCACATAAATGTTATTAAAAATATTAAAATAAATATAATTTTATACAATTAATGTCAATAAAAAAAATTTCTAGATGACCTATACATATTAGGGATTCATTAAATATTTTTATTCAAAGTTATCTTGTTTATTGATATTTTTTTAAAATTCAAATTAATGAATAGTATCAAAATTGACATTAATGATATTTTAAAATTAATAATATTTTATTAAATGATATAAAAATCATAAAAATCTATAATTCTGCAAACTAATTGGGATAATGTTTAAAATTTAATCAATGATACATTTGTGTTTTTTTCATTTTATAGTAACTATATTAACCCTTAAGCAGTAAAAACACATGTTGTCGCGGTATGAGTTAAAGAGTTTAAATAAGGGTTAAAACCAAAATATAAGGGCATAACCATGACCTAAAATTATCCAAAAATTAAGGGATTTAGATTATTATACCCTTATCACCTTAAGATCTATTTGGATTTTTTTAATGGATACTTTTCCATAAAAATGACTTATATATTAATTAACTCAAAGATAGTTACAAAATGTCACTCTCTTTGTATTTAATAACATTTATGTGTCCATATAGTGACAAAATAAAAATATGAATAAAATTAAATGTAAATTTTTATCCTGATGAAATTATTTCTATTATAGAATTTTTTTTTTTGAATTTTTAGAAGTTATATAATTAACTTAAATTCTTATTCAATTCTAATACGATATTTATTTAATTAACAAAAAAAATAAAATAATTGATTTTAAAGGAATTAATTTTGATATATTTTGGATTTATTAATGTGTATAATAAATTTTATAGATCTATTGGATATATTAAAGATGTTTTAAATCATTATATTTTAATTTATACTTTATCTTGATGTATTTAAAGTCAAATTAAAAGAATATTATCAAATTTGAAAATAATGATATTTTATTGAATTAATATATTATTAAATTACTTAAAAATCATATAAATGTTAAATAATAACAAAGGTAATAATATATGGTCTAAAATGTCTTAAAAAATTCATTTATAGTCCATTTTGAAGTCTTTTTCACTAGAATATCCTTATTATATTTTAATATGTTGAGTATTTTTGAAAGTGCCCCTCGCCTCAATTATAAAAGGACACCTTATCCCTCACTTCCTCACACCAATTTTAGCCATCTAGTTCTACAAAAAACTACCCATTTATCTTTTAAACATCCTTATTTATGTTCTAGGGATTTTTTTATTTCCAAAATACCTACTGTAGTTCACTTTATAAGATATTTAAGGAAGTCCGTCAAAGAAGAGGTAATCGTCTTTATCAACTCTTCCAAGTTCATTTCTTCTTATACTTCATATTCATGTGTTGTTTCCATGATATAGTAATATCTCCAGTATCATCTATATTATTATATGTTATTATTATTATGGTACACCCATATTTCACCTTTTGTCCATCCTATGAAAAAAAAACATCGCATGTGCGTACATACGAATTACTGTCTCCACACCATAGTGTAATATGTTTTTCATCACTACTTTACATGGATGGGTATAATGATGGAAATAATGGATATATATTATAATTATGAAATTATATTTATTATATAAAAATTAATATTCCATCCACTTGCTTATTTTTTACCCATTAATGGATTAATATCTTCGCTCATGCTTATGTATGGCTTATCATCTCCATGATGCGATGTGATTCATATTCCATGTTAAACATTAAAGAATGATTATAAAAATATATATAATGGATAAATATGATATATATATATATATATATATGAAATTAATATCATTATGTATATAATGTAATTATATCATATATACCATAACTGGGACTTACGCAACAAAACATGCATAAGAAAATGAAGTAGTTAACACCTAAAACAAGGGTAATAATAAAATATTATTAATAAGTGGGTTGTAGAATGATATAATGGGGTCATATAAAATATCATAAATATTAAAATGGTTCTGATATAAGTTAATAACATTCTTAAAACCAATATATAAGAGGTTAAATCACGTTCAACTAAAGGACGCATAAGGTAAGGGTTTTCTCATCTCTCTTTTACTTCTGTGAGATATATGTCTTGTTCACCACTTATTCCTTATGTGTGGTGTATGTAACCCCCTTTGGTATATAAAATAATTAATCTAATTATTATCAATATATTCTAATTTTTATTTAATTTTATTCCTTCATAGGGATTATGATTTAAATTTTTCAAAGTTGTATGGAACACTTTGGAATGTTTAAATATTAATTTCCTCAAGAATGTTTCAATGGTCTCATTTTAAAGTATCTTCATCTATGTCAACATATTTTGTTGTATATTTTACATAATTTGGTTTTATCTCTTATGATACCATATATAATATTTTATTGAAGGGTTTATGATCAGTTTGACTATGGATGTGCTATTTTGATACCATTCATGGTTTATGGTCAAAGTATTCACATTTTGTATGCTAGTTTTTCAATATGAATATTTATATTGTTTATGTTTCACCATTTTCATATGATTAATGTATTGGACTTTTTAGGTCATGGTAGGGTCCCTCTATAACCCCTCTATGCATTGTTAGGTCTCATGAGATAAATCAGATATCGACTTGGTTGAGGCCTTGCCCATTTATTTTCATATATGGATTTTCCTAGGACCTTAAACATTTATTTTTAGATGTATTGGTTGAGGCCTCGATGGTATTTTTTATATGTCCATCATTATGAACTACATTGTTATTACATTAGTTATTAATATTCCATATGATTATTTGACTAGTAGAATATCCATGGTTAATTTTCCTAGCTCGTGATTATTTAAATGGTATGTGTTTCAGTTATTTACCTTTATATGTTGTTTATCTATTATTTACTCATATATTCCACTTTATGCTTACCCTTACTGAGCATTTGAGATCACCCTTTCATATGTTTCAATTTTTCCCCAAGATTCAAAGAACTATATTATGACTAAGATGTAGGGTTACACAAAGGGGTAATATTGGAAGACTCAATGAAAATCTTTTTGTATTTTATGTTTTAAAATGTAATGTAGATTTCAAGTATGTATCTAGTTTATCAAGACTACTAAACTTTTTGGTCCTTCGGGATTTGATTCCTTGTAATCATGCCAATCTAATAAACAAAGGCACCGGGTCCAGACTACTAGGGTTGGGTTTGTTGCAATTATAATTGATTATGATCATAGATGACTTAGGTTAAACCTAATATTTCATATATTGAAAATAAAGTCTCATGATTTAGACATCCTATAAATGATTTATGTTGGTCAGAGTAGGATACTCAAGAGGGGGTGAATTGAGTTCCTATAAAAATGTCTATTAAAAATTTATTTATGAGATTCCCACAATTAAAAATAAAATAGGAAAGTTAATCATGGTAGTAAAATTATAATAGCTTAAATGTTCAAATAGTTTCTTAGAAGATTGATTAATTCTCAATTATAACAATATTATATATTGATTCAAATTTTGAAACTACTCTAATAATTCAAACAGTTATAACTACTATCCAAGACTAATTATCAATGTAAAATTTAGTTTTTTGAAGTATGAGTTAATGACAGAGAAAGACTAAATTGAAAGAAACAGTGGATAAAATAATTAGTTCAGTCTCAAGCCAAGACCTAATCTACTCCACTTAGGGATCACCTACCACCAAGAAATATATATATGAAAGGCTTTGATTCACACCCTAGATCGGGGTTAATAATAGTACATAAGACTATTCCATTCATAAGACCTCTTCCACTATTCTGTGTGGCAACACTAACAACCAGGTCACACAATACCTCTTCCATAGTTATACGTGGGTGAAAGAAGGTGTAAAATATATTTGAGTGAGGATATCATGTATCCTCCAGTTCAGTGCAGGAGACAGTGTGTGTTTTTAAAACAGATACACACACTACTCGAAAATATTCATAAAACACTACAAAGCAGAGCAAAGATAATGAGAAAAGATTAAAAATGCTCTTAGTGATATTCTATGAATATTTGGACTTGTAGGATGTAGCAGATATGATTTTTGAGTCCTCTTATGGAAACAGAGTGTCATGAGTCTAGTGTTCTGTTTTCCAGTTCAATGAGATGTGCTTTTTAGCTCTTTTTCTTCTTAGAGTTTTTGTGGGGATGATTGAGGTTCTGATCCATAGCAATTTAGTTGCCAGGAATCGAGAGTTCTTCGTGTGTTCCTCTATGTGTGTTTTTTCATTCATATGTTCTTCCCCCTTTTTCCAGTCTCTTTCACTTCTTGATATATTTTCAGATCACACACCATACTGTATTTTAACTTTGGGGTGTCTTTGTTATAGCTGATAGGGAGCACGATCTCTACACCTCGTACCTCATACTATTTTCTAACATGACTAAAAAAGAACATTAATTATATCAGTGTCATTATATGACTCACATATGACCATTAAAAATAACTTTTAAATTAAATTGAAAAAGAAAGAAAAATGGTTAAGTATGGAATAGTGTCATAGTTACGGTGAGATAGTCACGATTCCACCATCATGGTGAGACAGTCACGGTGAGATAGTCACGATGAGATCTAGAACCGGTAGCACAGTTACATTGTATGGTCCTTTGCGAATTTTGGAACTGGTACCAAGACTACAATGTCTAGTAAACGATGTCTTAGGTAATGGTGTATAGTCATTTTTCAAAATTCTGAATAGTGACTTGTTACAGTGTCTTAGAAACGGTAGTAAGGAAACAGTGACAGTTCCTTTGAAAAAATATAGAACTGATAGTAAGCTTAAAATGTCACAAACTTTTTGATTATCTGGAACTGGTAGCAAACTTACGGTTTCAAAGACTTGGCCAAATATCTGTATGTTTTCTTAAGAAACAATATTTAAATAATGGATTAAGATTAAACATAATCATACTGAAACATAATAGAACAAGATTAAACCTAGTTTACAAGATTCAAACATGATTTGTGAGATACTAAATCATGATCTTGTGAGAGTTTAAAACATGAGTTGTAAGAGTGTAAAACATGATTTGTAGGCATTACAACATGATGAGTCCAAAAATCTCTAAACATGATTTGTGAGCATTAAAAAATGAGGAGTCAAACAATCTATCTTTTTTATGATCACAAATCATGGAATTTATAAGCCATATATTTGAGTAAAGACAAGATATTTGATTATATATGTGATGGGATGTATAAAAACTATTCTTCTCCCATGAAGATCCTTTTTCTATAAATGATTCCATAAATGCCTTATCTTATTTCTCCCCATTTTGGGATTATCCAAAATAATAACAAGAAAATGAAACACTGAATAAAGGAAATTAAGAGAATAAACAAAAAATAGTGCACATTATATTGAATAGAATGATAGAGTTCATTACAAGCATGAGGGAAAATACAATACATCCCAATCAAAATACATCCTTCACTTATCTTCAGATCCATCAGTATTTTATTTTCCATTGGTAAATGCATCAAGAGGATCCACAGGAGGAGAAGTATAAGTGGTAGAAGGGATTTATCCAACTATGAGAGAAGGAAAAGGCACTCCTTCAAAGACATAGGGTAAAAGAGATGGTCTGGTGGAAGACCGAGGCAATGTTTTCTCAATAATAACAGGCATGATCTGGCTCAGATCCTGAGATAAAAACATAGTAGTTGGAGTAAAGTTAGGGGAGGAGGAAGGAGTTGCACTAGGCTACAAAGGGGTGTCTACAGGATCCACAATGGAAATACTTTTCACATGTAGATAAGGCTTTAACAACTTGATGAAATCAGTGATGGCCTCACCTCCATACTGTATAGCCATCTCAAATTCATCTTTGTTATCCAAAAACTTCTCCAAAGTGGGTGTGAATTCCTTGATCTTCTACACTTTATCCTTAAAGGCTTTAGTGATTGGAGGTATTTTCAAATTCTATACAATATACTTGAAGTGATTGGTCAGCTCATGCTTAGAATAAATTTTCTTAAAGTAGAATTCCACTTTATTAGAGATTTATTCTTGAGCATAATTAGAAATCTTTGAATGGAACCTCACCAAATAAAGTACATGGTCACTATTATTGATGACAATAGAGATAATTTTCTTATCAACACCACTCAACACTAATTGAAGCTCTTATTTAAAAATTGTTCTAATTAAGTCACTATCCACATACTGATATGGCTATCTAGAGATAGATGAAGCTGTAATAGCTAATGTGATAGAGTTAAATTGATTTAGAACCTTTTGTAAGCATCATTTATATTCATCAATCAGCTTATTATGTTCATAAACAAGCACACGCATCTCATTGGCTATAATGGTGTTGTTCTCAACCACTTTTTCATATATTGTGATCAGGTTTGGTTGAATTAGAGATACAACCTTCTATGGAATCATATCATCATAATATTCACTAAGATGAAAAATAGGAGATTGAGAAGTTGGCAAGACATTCTCCATATCTTCAGCCATAGATTTTAGATATTTCACCTCATCACTCAAAATATTGTTCTCAATCCGAACTTCCTGAATTTCATGAAGTATCTTCAGTTGAATCTACCAAATAATTTTCTCTAACAATAGAGAAAAATATATTTCACTAAGATTAGTCACAGGGGAAGGATGTGACTTCATGACCTTTTCAAATCCATATAACATGGTGTTTCCAATGCATTTTAAATAATCTTTACTTACATAATCAGGAGTTTCTTAGGTAGGTTTACAAGTAGGAACTAATACAGGTTTTGATTCCTTTCAAGGTACCATTTCATTAGCAATGATTAGTTTGAGATTAAACACTGTTGAGGGATCAATTGATTTAACTGATACTCCTTGAGAATTAGCAACATCAAAATACACTGGAAATCTATACTAGGTATCCACTAAACTTAAATTCATAGGTTTGGTCACTTCAATTCTTTCCAAATTAAGGTTCTTCTCCACCTCAATAGGTGAATCTATTATAGTACTAAGAGACTTAGTCTCTTGAGCTACTTCCACTTCTTCTATTTTGTCTGGATCAGTTACTTCTTTAGCCTATTGAAAGGCCTGATCTATCCTACCCTCACCATATAAATTAACTTCATGCTCCATAGGTTCTTCTAAATGTTCCTCAGGAATAGCTTGTTCTTCCACAACAGAAACTTGTTCTTCTTCATCAACAAATTCTTCAGCAATTACTTCTTATAGAATAGGTAGGCCACTATCTTATTCTTATAAGATAGTTCCTCCCTCAAGTGCAACTACTGCATCTTCTACCACTTCATTTGAGTATTCAAAAACTTCATCAGGTTCTATACCAAGTTCAGATACATTCTTAGGTCTTGAAGGGTTTTCAACTGCGTTGAAAGTTTCCTAAATTATTTCATTATCTTCCACCCAAGATTTCTTCCATGGGTTCCATATAATTTCCCCCTTATAACTATTTCCTTTGAGATATAATACTCATAACATTAAACTACTTCTTCATTCAGACCAACTACTACCTTGGGTAATAACATTGCAGAAATTAACCTTGAATAAAATAGGGAAGTTGATTTTGAAGTTGTCTTGATCATATCATACATGTGATATATAATATACTTACACAGATTGATATTGTGCCCATTATTCATAATATGTATCAAGAAAACATCATGATACTTAAGGGTGGAGAAATCTCCTTTCCTTAGACAAATAAGATGTTGAATAAACATAAACAATAGTCTTGTCTCGCTATCTAGCTTAGCTGCTATTAGCCTTGTCTTCTTTTTGTTTCCAGTTTAACATTCCAGATCCTCTTCTAGGCTAAACTCGTAACTTAAATGAGGACCTCTTTGGAAGTCCCCAAAAATTCCTTCATGAGGTATTCTTAGGTAGGCAGCCAATAGCCTTGAATAAAAAGTACATATTTGATCATTTATCCAACTTCTTACTATAAAATCATCATTAGAATTGAATGTGAGAAGAACATACTGATGAAACTCAGAAACTAGCTTTGGATAAATGGATATTTTCTCTTTTGTGAACCAATCCAACCATCCTTGTTCATACAATGCTTTCAAAACAAGAGACTTACTTGTCGGCATCCACTTCAGACAAACTTCCTTCTCTGGCACTATTGTTTGATCAGTAAGGCCTAGATTAAGCAGTTTCTCATGCATTATTTTCGGAGCCTTTTCACTTTCTTTGGAGACCTATGATTCTCAGGAGTAAATGAAGACAGACGCTTAATTCTAGGGGTATAATTTGGGTTCAAGAAAGATGAAAAGTTGAAAAAGGGATATTGGTTTGAGAGAGAAGGGTTTTCGTTTTAAGAGAAGCAAGATCGAGTGAAGGGAGAAGTGGAAATATCTGGTTTTTATCATTTAGGGATTTCAAACATTGTAAACATAAATACACGGTATAAAAATAATAAAATAATTGATATAGTGATATGGGGATTTTTTTTCTAAAAATAGAAGTCTAATTCATTACAGTGAGACCAGAATAGGTAGTGACTGTGTCAGTATTACGGTGTGAATCTAAATGTTGTGACCGTATCATTGAGATAGCAAGTATGAGACAGTAACTGAGAGACAATAATTTTAAGATAGTAACTTGTGAAACCATGAATCGTGAAAAGGTCAACTATTAAATAGTAAACTATTCACTTAAGGATTATCATCCCTAATTCATGTATGATGTAATTTATCCTCTCATAATTTAATGGCTTAGTGAATATATCAGCAAGATGATGTTTAGTGCCAATGAATTCCGAAGTGATATCATCTTTCTGATAATGATCTCTCAAAAATTGATGCCATACATCAATATGTTTAGTCCTATAATGTGAAACAGGATTCTTTGAAATGTTAATAGCACTTTTATTGTCACAATTTATAGGTACATGTCTGAATTGATATCCATAATCTAGAAAAGTGTGTTCCATCCACAAAATTTGTGCACAAAAACTACCAACAGCTATGTATTCAACCTTAGTGGAAGATAATGCAACACAATTTTTCTTTTTACTACACCATGATACTAGAGACTGTCCTAAAAAATGAAATTTTCTAGAGGTTCTTTTTCTATCTAACTTACAACCACCAAAATTATCATATGAATAGCTAACCAAGTCAAATGATTGTCCCCTAGGATAAAACAGTCCTAAATTGATTGTATGTTTGAGGTATTTGAAAATCCTTTTAACAGCAAGAAGATGTGACTCTTTAGTATTTCTTTGAAAATGATCACACATACACACACTAAACATAATATCAGGTCTACTAGCAGTCAAGTAGAGTAAACACCCAATCATTCCTCTGTAAGTGGTTTGATCAACTGATTTACCATTCTCATCAAGATCTAACTTACAGGTGGTACTCATTGAATTATCACTACTATTAGTGTTATCCAAGCCAAAACAAATTATGAGATCTTTTGTATATTTTCTTCGATTTAAGATAATACCATTTTTGTTTTGAAAATTTTGAAATCCAAGGAAGAATTTGAGTTCACCAATTAAACTCATTTCAAATTTATTTTGCATAATTTTTTGAAAAATCAGTACATAAAGAATTTCTTGAATATCCTAAAATAATGTCATCTACATAGATTTGAATAACTAAAAAATCTTTAGAAATTTGTTTAATAAAAGGATTAGGATCAATTATACCTTTTATAAAACCTTTGGAAATAAGAAAACTACATAGTCTATCTTACCAATCTCTTGGAGCTTATTTTAAACCATATAAACACTTAGTTAATTTAAAAAGTGATTTGGAAAGTGAGGGTTTGTAAAACTAGGGGTTGTCCAACAAAAACATCCTCAACTATATAACCATTTATAAATTCACACTAGACATCCATTTGATAATGTTTGAAATTTGTATGTGTTGTATAGGAATGTAGGATTCTAATGGATTCAAGTCTCACTACTGGAAAGTTGGGTTTTCCCAACACTTGTATACCAATAGTTCTCCAGAACCATTGGTATAGGTGTTTTTTACCAACGGTTTGAAGAAACCGTTGGGAAATCCAAAATGTTTTCACCCTTTACCAACGGTTTGTAGAAAACCGTTGGTAAAGGTCTCCTCAAATACTTCTGATTTTCCAAAGCCACCGCAGCACATCACAGAACTCGTTTCCCCCAATTTCCAAAAGCTTAACCTGAGTTCTTCCATCCAATCGGCTGTAACTCCCCCATCTAGGTTAGACTCTTTAAATATCTTCCCAAATACAAACATAGACGCCCTCTTCCTCCGATTTCTACATTTATTTCAATATCTAGAAAGATCACATCATTTTTTTCTATTTTAGGGATTTTGGGAAATTTTATGATTCACAATATTTGATATTGAATCAATGAATAATACATGATTGGTAGATGTCTGTGAGTATATAGAATATGGTTTATAAACCATCCATTATAAGTATCACTATTTTGTGTTCTTTATGATGTGTATAGTATCATTGACATACTTTATTATTAATCTCAAATTTAAAAATAAATGTTTCTGTCTATAATTTATTAAATTAAACCTCTTTACGATACATGAACAAATTATTAGTGTAGAAGCCTAAAAATTATCCACCAATGAAGTGCGCTTGACTTGGGAATGTTTTCCCCCAAATACCCAGTGCCACAACTCTCAGTAGTTTCGATTGCAGACCTAATCCAGACCTCCTCTTGGCGTATTCTCGGCCGCGAAATACCTTCCAGCCGAAGATCCTTCTTCAATCAAACAAATTTTTATTTATACACTTCAAATTAGTAAGTGTTATCTTAGTTTTAGTTTTATTCCTCTTTTTATTTTATGTTTGATGTTTTGATTTCGGTTAAATTAGAGTTATTGTTGTTGGAGTACCGAACTATTTGTTAGTTTTATTTTTTTTGTTCTACACTTCATACATCGTAAATGGTCTTTTTAGTGGGGTTTGTTTAGTGTAGGGGGTAAAGGGTTTGTTTATTTCAGGGGTTAAAGGGTTTGTTTTATGTTTTTGGTTTAGTGGGGGGTGGGCTATCTAGGTGGGGGTGTGGGGTGTCCAAGGGGGGTGGGGGTGGCTTGTCCTAGACACCTCGTACCCCCTCGACACCCCCCCACTCATGGAAAGCCCCACCCCTTGGACCCCCAGACCCCCTGGACAGCCCTCCCACCCCCGTGGATAGCCCGCCCACCCCCCTTGGACACCCCGTACCCCCTAGACAGCCCCCCCCCCCTCCCACCCTCGTGGACAGCCCGCCCACCCCCTTGGACACCCGGTAACCCCCTGGACAGCCACACCACCCCTGTGGACAGCCCGCCCACCCACCCCGTACCCCCCCTAGATAGCCCCGCCCACCCCCTGGACACCCTGTACCCCCCTGGACAGCCCCACCACCCCCGCCACCACCCTAGACACCCCGCCCACCCCCTGCACACCTTGTACCCCCTGGACAACCCCCAACCCCAAGAAAGCCCCCACCCCCCCCCCCACCCCCTGGACACCCCCGACCCCCCTGGACAACACCACCACCCCCGTGGACAGCCCTCCCACCCCCTGGACAACCCCCCCCCCCACCCACCCTTATTGACAACCCGCCCACCCCACCCCCGAACACCTACACACCACCCCAATCCCCCCCCCCCCCGGGATGCCCCCACCCCTGGAAATCCCCCCCCCCACCCCCTTGACACCCTCGACCCCACTGGACAGCGCCACCATCTCTGTGGACAGCCTGACCAACCCCATGTGGACAGCCCGACCACCCCCAATGGACAGCCCACCCACCCCCTGGACGGCCCACCCACCCCTTGGATACCCTAGACCCCCTGTACATCACCACCACCCCCATGGTCATCCCTCCCACCCTTCTGGACACCCCATACCCCCCCCCCCCCGGACAGCCCCACCCACCTCGTGTACACCCCGCTCACCTCCTTGGAGAACCCGCCCACCCTATGGACTCCCCCTACCCCCCCTGGACAGCCTGACCACCCCTGTGGATAGCCCACCCACCTGGACACCCTGACCCCCCTAGATATCCCCCCACCTCCTGGACACCTCTGACCCCCCAGACGGCCCCACCACCCCCCTAGACACCCCGCACCCCCCTGGACACCCCGCACCCTCCTTGGGCAGCCCTGCCACTCCCCTGATCCTCATCCTACTCCTCATCCTGATCTCCCTGAAGAAGTTAAAGTATAAAACTCATGTACTACCAAAAATACCCTTAAGGATTATGTATTCCTTGATCCACTTCGAATATCTTACTAGGAAATCCTTGAATATAGGCATTAGAAATTCTTTATCTTATTTTCTTATATACACTATATTTTTTTGTATTTTTTAATATGATTATCATATAGAGTAGTGTGTCAGTTATGCTTTTATTTAAAGTATAAAATTTTAATTTACCTAAATATTTTTTTGATTGAACTTCAATATTATTGAATTGATTTGAAATGACTTCTTGCAATTTTTTTACAGAATGGATAGAAGTTGTATGTACAAAACTGATCAGATTTCAACCGATTTTCAAAATAATTTGAACAAATTTCTAGATTTTTCATTTGACAAGGTTTCAGATAGTGGTCGCATACACATCCCACGTTATAATTATGTTGGAAGAACTTGGTTGAGTCATGAAGTAGTTAGCTATCATATAACCAGATATGGTTTCCCAAAAAACTATTATGTGTGGTATCACAATGGAGAGAAAATGGAATATCAAAATGTTGATGATCCAAATGGTAGGACTGAATTAGAGAGTTTGATATATGATCGGTTTCCATTTATTCAGCATCATGAGAAGGAAAGGATGTCCAGCCAACAGGATTTTGATACAAGCACACATGATGCGTCCAATGAAAATGATGATGTTGATAGGGTAAAAAAATTGAATGATGATGTGATGACTCTAGTATATCAGCAATATGGTAAAATGAAAAGGTTGGAATTTTTAATCCGATTGTTTCATGGGAAAACTATGTATGGGATTTCAAATACTTCAATTGATTACATTCTTACCTTCTTGAAGGACTTACTTCCAGATGATGCAGATATTCCCTCAAACCACTATATGGCATGGAAGTTAGTTGATTAACTTGGATTCTCAAAAAAAATCTATGCTTTCCCGAAAGATTGTAGCTTATTTTGGGAGGAAAATGCTGAAAGAAATTATTGTATCAAATGTGGAACCTCCAGATAGAATCCAAAAGATGATATAACACCATCTCGTGTTCCACAAAAAGTAATGTGGCGCTTTCCATTGATCCCCAGATTACATAACCTTTTCATGTCTGATGAAATATCAGTAAAAATGCGATGGTATGACACCGAGAGAAAAAATAATAATAAAGAGTTGGTTCACCCTGCAGATGGATTTTCATGGCAGAGATTTGATGCTCGATATCATGAATTTTCCCCCATTGTTGTGTATGAAAAATCCTTTCAATTTCTTGAGTATACTGATATCTGGACCTTCTGATCCCAGAAATGATATAGATGTATACATGCAACCTTTAATAAAAGAGTTGAAACTTCTTTGGGGTGTGGGTGTGCCCACATACGATGCATGTTTGAAAGACATATTTTAGATGTGTGTTGCACTTATGTGGACGATCAAAGATTTTCTTGCTTATGCAATGATGTCTAGATGGAGCACAAAAGGAAAATTGTCATGTACTGTTTGTATGAAGAATGATCGATCGAGAAGACTGAAATATCATTTTAGTTATAGTTTTATGGTACATCGATGATTCTTGACAATGAACCATCCATATAGAAACAATCGTCGAAGATTTGAAAATACCATGGAGACTGAAGATCCACCTCAGCGTATGTCTGGAACTGATGTGCTTAATGAATTGAAAGATTTCAGTTATTCATTTGGGAAGGATGTAATGAAATCTAGAAAGAGGGAAAATGTTTCCAATGATACATGTTACAATTGGAAGAAGAAGAGTATATTCTTTGAGTTTTCGTATTGGTCAACTAACTTGTTACGTCATTGCTTAGACGTAATGCACATTGAAAAGAATATATGTGAAATGTTGCTTTCAATTCTTCTAAATGTCAAGGGGAAGAAAAAATATGATTTATGATTTATGATCTCAGCGTGACTTGGTAGATTGGGGGATTAGACCAGAATTGCATAATGTCTGTATCAGTGAAAATAAATGGCAAGTTCCATGTTCTTCTTATGTGATGAAACCTGCTGAAAAAAAAATCAATTTCTGGAAGTGCTAGAGACTATTAAAGTTCCTGATGGATATTCTAGCAATATATCAGAATGGGTCAATAGAAAAGAGTTGAAGATGAAATCTTTGAAGACTCATTATTATCACGTCCTTTTTCATGAGTTGATTCCAATAGAAATCTGTCATATCTTGTCCAATAATGTAAGAGTCTCAGTTATTCGGTTGTGCTATTTGTTTAAGGATCTTTGTGCTAAGAGGTTTTTCAAATCCATATTTCAAAAACTATTGGTAGAGACACCATTAATTTTGTGTGAGTTAGATAAAATATTACCTCCATTTTTTACATGCATGTTGCATCTGACTGTCCATCTTCCGACCGAAATACTTCTTAGAGGACCCGTTGCTTTCTGTTGGATGTATCCAACTGAAAGAAACATGTTCACATTGAAATCATATGTTCAGAATAGGAATTATCCTGAAGGTTCTATTGTGAATGGTTACTTGGCTCAAGAATGTATGGATTTCTGCTCAATGTATTTGTCTGATCTTACTACAAGAATAAATAGACCAATGAGAAATGAAGAAGAACAGTATGGGAAAATTGAACCCAGTTTTCCATCACTTCCTCAGATAGGAGGAATTATAGGATCATATACATTGATGACATTAATCCTTAAAGAGCGAGAGATGGAACATCACATAGTGTTGTTCAATTGTGATTTGTTTGAAGAGTATATCAAGTAAGTAAATTGTACATGTATCTCTTATCTTATCTCTTGTAATTTTAAATATTTGTTAAACTATTATTATTTTTATCTACAAGGAACATAAATAATTGATATATAGAAAGCATCATTCTTTATCTTTGAGAAAGAAAGATACTTTTCATAGCAAAGGGTTTTCTGCTTGGTTGAAATTGAAGGTAAAAATATTTCTGTAATAACTAAATAAAAATAATATTTAATTAAGTTTACTATTTGTTTATATTTTAGGTATCGAGTTTTCCTACAGACTCTGTTTCTGAGGAAATAAGAGCTTTGACTTTTGGACCTAATACCATGGTTCGTGCTTGTAAATCACTTGTGATCAATGGATACAAATTTATTATCACTGAATGAGCAAGAAACATGAGAACACAACATGATGGTGTTATGCTAACTGCCACAACAGACTGTTATGCCAGTTCATTGGATAATAAACCTCATTCTGAAAATGTTTCTTCTTATGGAGTCATGGAGAAAATAATAATTTTGTATTATTACTCGCATGGTTGAGTCATGATGATGAAATGTCAATGGTTTGATTCAATGATGAGGCAAGACACCTTTATTGATGATTGTGGATTTTGAGTTATTGACATGAATCGCACTCTTTCCACCAATGAACCATATGTATTGGCATCAATGGTGAAACAAGATTTTTATTTCAAAGATCATCATCATCCTAAATTTGGTGTAAGATATGTTTTTTATGATGGTGATGATGAAGTTGACACTATCCCTACTGCAATTGGAAGCAATCCTTTTATTACTTATGATGTCTCCAATAGCTCAGTTGTCAGATTTGATTGTGAACCCGAAATCTTCTGTTTCTTTATGATTTTTTTATCAGAATGGTTTTTATTTATTTTGTTTTTTGGGTTACACATTAGTTATATGTTTCTAATTACTTCCATATTTGTTTTCATTGGAAGAAATGACACCCATTGAAGAGAGGCGGTGGAAAAAGATGACAGAAAATAATCGTCATATGACACAGATGGGCGTTCCTCCACTCATCCCTTTTGTGAGTATTTTATTTCAAATATATATATTTCAATAACTTATAATATCATGTGATTACTTTTTTGTTAAACTTTTTTTCAGGATCCACCCCCTAGACGAGAGATATCTGACGAGGAGCCTGATATTGCTCCCAGTACAGAGGCTGGTGGTGGGAGGGGGGTGGTGTCAGAGTTAGACGATCATCTGGTGGTCCCCGTACTAAGGCTGGTGGTACGAGGGCTCGTGGTGCGAGAGTTAGATGATCCACTGGTTGTACCCGATTGGACTATGCCCCTACCACAGACGTATCTTCTACGCCCCATTTTGATCCTGGTGTGTCTTTAGGGACACACTGGATATTTAGGCTTCCGATGTTTACACTACCAGTTGGCCATACATCTGTGCCATCATCTTTTTCTTCTGGTTCATCATCTCTGAGATATTATATTCCACCTTATTCGACTCCTGATCCGACACAGTATGTGGCTAAGGAGCGTACACTGAGGGACACTCCACCTGTACAGGATATTCCTTCAGCTTCTGCACATCCAGTGACACCCATTGATCTGACTACCATAGGTATATTTATATAACTCTAACAAATTTTTATACCAAAATTTGTTTTTATTATAACTTGTACTGATATTTTTTTTCTTTAACAACAGATTCATCTACTGATAGGAGGTGGGGGAGGGGCCTACACGCTTGCATGCGGTATGGAACCGCCAGACACAGTTGATGGTTGAATACAATGATGATGGACAGATGATTGATAAATATGGGCAGGAATGTCGGGGTTTTTTGGCGACGCTAGCCAAATACTCCGAAATCATTCCGGTCAGCCCTCTCTCTTGGAGACATCTACCACACGAAGTAAAGGATAATGTGTGGGCACAAATATGGGTAAAAAATCTATTGGATTTAATGTAGTATTTTTTTGTATTTATATGAATTAATCTATTGGGTGTCAGCTTCGGTATAACTTCACTGATGGCGAAGGTGCACGGCCAATGCATTTAAACGAGCTAGGAGAGATTTGAAGAGCTTATAATCATGAGTTGTATGTTGGCTGGTGTGATAGAGTGGGCACAGAGTTGGAGATATTACCTATCGTGGATGACTACCCGATAGAGCAATATCGCCAAATGATTACCCATTGGGCGACTTCCAAATTTAAGGTATTAATCCCATTTGAGGTATTTAAATGAAAGTTTTCATATTTTTCATTAATATTGTCTTATTTATTATTAAACACTATTTAGGAATCTTCTGAAAAAAATAAATAAACATTGATTCAAAGAAATACCTCCACACTTTGGGGCACACTACTATGTCAGATCATGAGAGGTAGCTGGTACGATATAGTTGTTTATAATTTTTCATTAGGACTTTCCATTTTTATTGTTTCATACTTAAATTATGTGAAAAATTGAATATTTAATATATGATTATACTTGCACTTTATATTGTTTCAAGGTCATTATAGAAGCACAAATTGAATATTGAAGGACATATCCCTCGAGAAAAATTGTTTTTCTTGAGTATAATGAAAAAAGATGGAACTGCGGTTAATGAACCGACACAAGAAAAGATTGTAAGTTTTAATTTGTTTATTTTAAAGTATAATATCTATTTTGAAATTTAATAATCTATTAATATTTTTAACAGGATGCTTTAAAGTCCCTTGATTCCCAAGATCCTAAAAATTTAGGGCCACATGATCATTTATATCAGTTTTTTGGGAGATAAGCACTCTGGTAGAGTACACTGTCGACCTGGTAAGAATATTGTCCCGATGAGGTATTGGTCCTCTCCAGGTATCCATTCTGGTACCACTGAGTTAGAACAGGTTAAGGAGAATAAAAGATAGTCTGATAAAAGGGTCATAGAGTTGGAAGTACAAGTTAAAATGAGGGACAAAGAATTTATGAAACTAATGAAAGATTTATCTTCATCACTTCCACCAGAGGCCAGAACAGCTTGTCAGACATATATGTTATCGATGGGTGCATTATCCAATGCACCAGGTGGAAGTTCAAGTGGCGGTCGAGATGATGAAATTCATGGTGTTGATGAGGATGATGAAGAGGACGAGGGAGAGGATGAGGATGAGGACGAGGGCGAGGATGGGGCCTAGGGCAAGGATGGGGTCGAGGATGAGCATGGGTACGATGACGAGGATGATGATGAGGACGGAGATGGCGGTGAGGATGAGGTCGATGATGAAAGTGGTGATGGTGATGGTTATCAGGGTAAGATTGATCCATTACATTTTTGAATTCTGTATAACTCTTTATTTTTTAACCTGGTTTTTCACTCTGGTATGGATATTTTTGAATTCAGTATAACTCTTTATTTTTTACCAAATATGGAAGACTCTTTAATTTAATAATGCTTTAAATTGAATTTATCTTCTTTCTTAATTGTGCTTAATTATATTGAATTGAATATCTTGAATAAGTTTTCTTTAATATAATCGTTTCATTTGATAAATAAAGTCATGTTTTTATAATAAAACCCCTCCAACGGAGGTGCGCTGTCTATGAAAACTCACAGTGATAGTTTAGGGTGTGATAATTTGACTCTCAATTAGTAGTTTCAACTACCTAGTACAACTTTTAAAAACAACGAATATAAATTATATATCTTTATCATACCACAATCCTAAATCAATAGTCTATTTTTTATAACATAAGATCAGTTTCTATAATGTGAAGGAAAACTACATAGGATTTATTCGGAATCCTGGCCGGAAGATGCTGCCCCGCGGATGTCACTGGATCGGGCCAACACATCACGGTCACGTCACGGTCACGCCGCGGTCACGCCGCCGTCACGCCGCGGTCACACTGCGGTCATGCCTTGGTCATGCTGCGGTCACATTGCAGTCACGTCGCGGTCACTCCGTGGTAACGTCGCGGTCACACAACAGTAATGTCGTGATTTGGCCCCCCTCCAGGATGACACCCCACGACGGTTTGCAGTCCTATCGGAATTTGATGTATGATACCTAGATAGAGTTTTAGATACATTACCCACCCTCCTTCCCGGACAGTCCCCCCCCCCTCCACCCGCCTCAATCCGAGACACGGTGTGGCCGGTACCACTCAAAGTGGATTTATTTTGTTTAAAATGGATAATCTTTTAAGTAAAAACAACCGGCATATGGAAATATGACCAAACACATTCGGATTGTGTTGATACTTTAGGAAAACGATCCATGGGTAATTTATGATGTATACGAGTCAACCCCACCTCAATCTGAGGCGCGGTGTTGCCAGCACCACTCAAAGTGTCTCACTTTTATTTGAAATAGACAACATTTTAAGTGAAAAAAACAACTGGAATATGGAAAACTGAAAAAATGCATTCGGATTGTGTTTATACTTCAACACAACGATCTATGGGAGAAATGTAAAATGGTCGTCAAGATGGCACGTCAATCGGAGGTGTCGTGTGACCGCACTGGCCGAAAATGCACCCCGCTTGTTGTAAATGGCCAAAACAGGCGTTTAACGGCCAAATGCATGCCGAAAGACATCTTAATGACTTGAAATCACACGAAAACACCCTAATTATTATTCTTGAGGTGTAAGAGGATACGGAACGTCATTCGTACATGCAGTTTGCGTGGCACGATTGAATATGTGTTTTTTAGGTTTTTAGTGCGCTTGAAAAGCGTGCGTGGGGTGGTCGAAACTGGCCAAACGACCTCGTAATTCCATGAAATTGGATGAAAACAAATGGTGGGTGAATTTTGAAATGGTCGTCCAGACGGCACATAAATCGGAGGTTTCGTGTGACAGCGCTGGTCGAAAACGCTCTTCGCATGTCGTAAATGGCCAAAACATGCGTTTATCGGTCAAATGCATGAAAAATGACCTCATAATGACTTGAAATCACAAAAAACATCCTAATTATTATTCTTGAGGTGTACGAGGAGACGACGCAACATTTGGACACGCGGTTTGCGTGGCACGACTGAATATGTGTTTTTTAGGTGTTTGGCGCGCTTGAAAAGCGTGCGTGGGGTGGTCGAAACTGGACGAACGACCTCATAATTCCATGAAATCAGACGAAAACAAAGGGTGGGTGAATTGTGAAATATTCGGTCATACGGCACATCAATCGGAGGTGTCGTGTGACCGCGCTGGCCGAAAACGCACTCTGCGTGTCGTAAATGGCCAAAACATGCGTTTAATGGTCAAATGTATGTCTAACAACATCAGAATGACTTGAAATAACACAAAAACACCCAAATTATTATTCTTGAGGTGTACGAGGAGAATCCACATCATTCAGACGTGCAGTTTGCGCGGCACAGCTGAATATGTGTTTTTTAGGTGTTTGGCGTGCTTGAAAAGCGAGCGTGGGGTTGTCAAAACCGGACGAACGACCTCATAATTCCATGAAATCGGACGACAACAAAGGGTGGGTGAATTTTGAAATGGTCAGCTAGACGGCACGTCAATCAGAGGTGTTGTGTGACTGTGCTGGCCGAAAACGCACTCTGCGTGTCCTAAATGGACAAAACATGTGTTTAACGGTCTAATGCATGCCGAACAACATCGGAATGACTTGAAATCACACTAAAACACCCTAATTATTATTATTTAGGTTTAAGAGGAGACACCACATCATTCGGACACGTGGTTTTCACGGCACGGTAGAATATGTGTTTTTTAGGTGTTTGGCGCCCTTGAAAAGCATGTGTGGGGTGTTCAAAACTGGCCGAACGACCTCAGAATGCCGTGAAATCAGACAAAAACAAAGGGTGGGTGAATTTTGGAATGGTCGTCCAGACGACATGTCAATCGGAGGTTTCGTGTGACCGTGCTGGCCGAAAACGCACTTTCGCATGTCGTAAATGGCCAACACATGTGTTTAACGGTCAAATGCATGCCTAATGACATCGGAATGACTTGAAATCACACTAAAACACCCTAATTATTATTATTTAGGTGTAAGAGGAGACGACACATCATTGGGACATGCGGTTTGTGCAGAACGACTAAATATGTGTTTTTAGGTGTTTGACGGGCTTGAAAAGCGTGTGTGGGGTGGTCAAAGTCGGCCGAACGACCTCAGAATTCCATTAAATCGGACGAAAACAAAGGGTGGGTAAATTTTGAAATGGTCGGCCAGACGATACATCAATCGGAGGTTTCGTGTGACCGCGCTGGCCGAAAACGCACTCTGCATGTTGTAAATGGCCAAAACATGTGTTTAACGGTCAAATGCAAGCCTAACGACATCAGAATGACTTGAAATCACATGAAAACACACTAATTATTATTCGTGAGGTGTACGAGGAGATGGCATGTCATTAGGATGCGTGGTTTTTACAGCGTGGATGAATATGTGTTTTTTAGGTGTTTGGCGCGCTTGAAAAGCGTGCGTGGGGTGGTCAAGACCGGTCGAACGACCTCGGAATACCATAAAATCAGACTACAACAAAGGGTGGGTGAATTTTAAAATGGTAGGCCAGATAACACGTCAATCGGAGGTGTCGTGTGACCGCGCTGGCTGAAAATGCACTACACGTGTCGTAAATGGCCAAAACATGTGTTTAACGGTCAAATGTGTGCCGAACGACATCGAAATGACTTGAAATCACACTAAAACATCCTAATTTTTATTCATGAGGTGTACGAGGAGACGACTCATCATTTGGACACATGGTTTGTGCGGCATGGATGAATATGTGTTTTTTAGGTGTTTGGCGCGCCTGAAAAGTGTGCGTGGGACGGTCAAGACCGGTCGAACGGCCTCGGAATGCCATGAAAACAGACGACAACAATGGGTGGGTAAATTGTAAAATGGTCGCTCCGACGGCATGTCAAACGGAGGTGTCGTGTGACTGCGTTGGCCGAAAATGCACTTCGCGTGTCGTAAATGGCCAAAACATGCGTTAACGGTCAAATGCATGACAAATGACTTCGAAATGACTTGAAATCACACTAAAACACCCTAATTTTTATTCTTGAGGTGTATGAGGAGACGCCACATCATTCGGACACGTGGTTTGCACGGCATGGCTGAATATGTGTTTTTTAGGTGTTTGACGCGCTTGAAAAGCATGCGTGGGGTGGTCGAAACGGGCCAAACAACCTCGGAATTCCATGAAATCGGACGACAACAAAGGGTGGGTGAATTGTGAAATGGTCGACCAGATGGCACATCAATCGAAGGTGTCGTGTGACCGCGCTGGCCGAAAATTCACTTCGCGTGTCGTAAATGGCCAAAACATGCATTTAACTGTCAAATTCATGTCAAACAACATTGGAATGACTTGAAATCACACGAAAACACCCTAATTATTATTCTTGAGGCATAAGAGGAGACGACACATCATTCGGACACGTGGTTTGTGCGGCACGGCTGAATATGTATTTTTTAGGTGTTTGGCGCGCTTGAAAAGCGTGTGTGGGGTGGTCGAAACCAGCCTAATGACCTCATAATGCCATGAAATCAGACAACAATAAAGGGTGGGTGAATTTTAAAATGTTCAGCTAGACAGTACTTCAATCGGAGGTGTCGTGTGACCGCATTGGCCGAAAACGCACTCCGCATGTCGTAAATGGCCAAAACATGCGTTTAACAGTCAAATGCATGCCGAACGACATCGGAATGACTTGAAATCACATGAAAACACCCTAATTATAATTTTTGAGGTGTACGAGGAGACAACACATCATTCAGACGAGCGGTTTGTGCGGCATAGATGAATATGTGTTTTTTAGGTGTTTGGCGCGCTTGAAAAGCGTGCGTGGGGTGGTTGAAACTGGTCGAATGACCTCATAATTTCATGAAATTAGATGAAAAGAAAGGGTGGATGGATTTTGAAATGGTCGGCTAAACGAAATGTCAATCGGAGGTGTCTTGTGACTGCACTGGCCAAAAACGCACTCCGCGTGTCGTAAATGACCAAAACATGCGTTTAACGGTCAAATGCATACCGAACGACATTGGAATGAATTAAAATCACAATAAAACTCCCTAATTATTATTCTTGAGGTTTACGTGGAGACGACACATCATTCAGATGCGCGGTTTGTGTGGAACGGCTGAATATGTGTTTTTTAGGTGTTTGGCGCGCTTGAAAAGCGTGTGTGGGGTGGTCAAAACAGGCCGAACGACCTCATAATGCCATGAAATCGGATGAAAACAAAGGGAGGGTGAATTGTAAAATGGTCGTTCATACGACATGTTAATCAGAGGTGTCGTGTGACCGCGCTGGCCAAAAACGCACTCTGCGTGTCATAAATGGACAAAACATGAATTTAACGGTCAAATGCATGACAAACGACATCAGAATGACTTGAAATCACACGAAAACACCCTAATTATTATTCTTGAGGTGTACAAAGAGACTCCACGTCATTCGAATGTGCGGTTTTCACGGCATGGCTGAATATGTGTTTTTTAGGTGTTTGGCGTGCTTGAAAAGCATGCGTGGGGAGGTCGAAACCGGCCGAACGACCTCGGAATGCCATGAAATCAGACAACAACAAAGGATGGGTGAATTATAAAATTTTCAGATAGAAGACACATCAATCGGAGGTGTCGTATCACCGCGCTGGCCGAAAACGCACTCCGCGTGTCGTAAATGGGCAAAACATGCGTTTAACGGTCAAATGCATGCCGAACGACATCAGAATGACTTGAAATCACACAAAAACACCCTAATTGTTATTATTGAGGTGTACAAGGAGACAACACATCATTCAGATGCGTGGTTTGCGTGGAACGGCTAAATATGCGTTTTTTAGGTTTTTGGGGCGCTTGAAAAGCGTGCGTGGGGTGGTCGAAACCAGCCGACCGACCTTGGAATGCCATGAAATCGGACGACAACAAAGGGTGGATGAATTGTGAAATGGTCGGCCAGACGACACATCTATTAGAGGTGTCGTGTGACCGCGCTGGCCGAAAACGCACTCTGCATGTCGTAAATGGCCAAAACATGCGTTCAACAGTCAAATGCGTGCCGAACGACATCAGAATGACTTGAAATCACACGAAAACACCCTAATTATTATTCTTGAGGTGAACGAGGAGACGGTATGTCATTCAGACGTACAGTTTGCGCGGCACAGCTGAATATGTAACATCCCAAGTAAGTAATGAATAATAGATATTTTTATCTATGTCTATTTATGAATTAGATGGTGTTTTAGAGGCTTAAAATGAGAATAAATCCAATCTTAAGCATGTAATACACTAATATTTTTAAAAGATTGTTTTACTGCCTTTTGATGGAAAACCATTTTTAAATAAAATTTTGACAATTTTACAATCTCTATTTGTCAAAATAAACATATTTTTTATGATTGGGACATTGAAAATTACATTGGATAAATTTTTGGTATTTTTCTGACAATGTTCATTTTTTAATGAATAGTGAAAAATACTGCATTTTATATCAAAAATGATTTTTCATCTAATTTAATTATATGGTTAGATTATCTTTTTAATTGGTCTTAAAGTGTAATCTGAATATATTTTTACCATTTAATCCAATGTTGGTCATTAGGATTAATTTCAATTTGGAATTGGGCATAAACTAATGCCAAACTTTTCATAGATATTGTTTCAAAAAAACCCGCTATTTGTTTTGACAACGAGAATTATTTTTAATAAATTATTGCAATTACTGTGTTTGGAATTTGGTAAAATGGATTAAATATTTGGAATCATAAGGTCCAAATTATGTAATCAAGACTTTTGTTTTTTGCCATTATGAATAGTAACGACGGTAATTATCTTTAATTATCTTGATTAATGAGTAATCGGGTAGTTAGGGATAATAAAATAATATCATAATAATAAAAAATGACTCCAACATGTGTCCTAATTCTACTGGTTGTCTCATGGAAAACCATGGGATGCCTTGTGCCAATCTTGGGTACCCCATGGAATCACTTTTGTATGAAAGTTACTTTTTATCTTTTTATTGTTAAAGAAAGTTAAATATAACAAAGAATGTATCACCGGAGTAAAACATTTTTAAATTTGTCTACATAGATGATATTTTGGACTATAAATATTAATTGGAAATATAAATAGATTTCTTGCATCATAGTATTTTTTTCATAATTTTTAGACATTAAATAAATTAAATTATTTATGACATCATGATTATGCAGCGATTACCTCATTATTTAAAGATTTAAATAAAATAAAAATATAATGTAAAATCTAAGACCTACACTTGTCAAAGACTTATTGGATGAGTATATTTCGAACCCTTATCACCTTATCCTAGAAATAAATCAATGTGGGACCTTGAAAATCTGAAACTCATTTGAAAATAAAGTAACATTTTGTAACTTTCCAAGAGTGCCCCTCCCCTCCTCTTATAAAAGGCCCCCACCTCTACCTCCTTACCCACACCTCTCAAGCCTTTGGCTCATCCAACCCCTGCTCATTTTTTCTATCCAAATCCCTCTCTTACTCTTAGAAGCCTCACTTTGGGCATAAGTCTTCCCAAGGAAGCCTTTGAGCTCAAATCAAAAAGAGTTACCCGATTTAAAGGTAGTATCTTCTCTTGTGTTCTTATGTATTATTTTGCTTCTCCAACCCCCTAAACTCTTTTTATTAATTTCTTTTGTAACAACTCCAGTATCTTCAATATACTAGGATGTTTTTATAAGAATAATTCGAGCTACACTTACACACACCAACATCTAATGGTTAAAGAACATATTGTTTCTGTGGATGGCGAATTTATGTCTCACGAAACGATGATTGTTCAATATTCTTCTAACACCTTCAAAGGTGACCATTAAGATGTCACTATATTTATATATAATATGTTTATGTTTTCCTTAAGCTTCTGTATTTTTTATTTATGGCATACCTTTATGGCTTCCATTGTGGGTATACGTGATATCTTCATTTTAGGAAGTGTGGACTATCGTCCCCTCAAAGTGATTTGATTCGTTAATACCATATGTGTTACGTATAAAGGATAAATTTAATGATATTATATATGATACCATACTATAATTATAATACTATTATGTATCATTATTTTTAATTCCATTAAAGTATGAGGTAGAAATGAAATTAGTGTTCATGTGTACGTACGGCTTACCGTCTCCATGAACGGTGCATTTCATTTCTTATCCCCAAATGTAATGTACTATTATAAGTACATATATATAATGGATATATATGATTTATGTTACATCTAAATTATGAATATAATTCTGGAATTAAAATATAAATATCTATCATTTATTTTTAATTCCATTAATATGACATAGAAATGAAAGTAGCGTTCATGCGTACGTACGACTTACCGTCGCCATGAACGGTGCATTTCATTTCTTACCTCTAAATGATTATTTAATATTATAAATGCATGTATATAATGGATATATATGATATATATGGCATCTAAATCATGAATATCATTCTTGAGATAATGGATATTTGACTACGTGAACAACTTGTAAATATAAGAAGTTTATTTTTTACTCAAGTACCAATGATCGTTAAAATGACCGTTATAAACTTAAATAATAACATAGTGTTCATGACATGTTAATAAATGATATAAAAGGAATAATAAACTTGAAAAAGGGTTTTAATCAAGTAGAAATTAACTCAAGTTTATTATTCAGGAGATTAAAGAACGATCAAGTCAAGTCGGATACGAGGTAAGGGACTTCGTCTCAATCTCCATTCATTGAGGCATATTTTGTTTTATACACAAATTTCTTTTATACGGTGTATAAACCCCTTTGACTTTTATGATTATTCAAAAGGAATCTTTTTTTATATGAAGCGTTTTACTAAACGACAAAAGGAATGTTTTTTTGTTTTTTTTTGTCGTACGTATGCGGCGACAACGAATTCTCTGCCGCCGTGACCATTATTTGAGTTTCGGCTTCCTCTACAAGCCATACCTTTTTTTGAAATGAAAAATAAATACCATGTTTTACTTTTATTTTATTTTTGTATTGAAAATGGTTTTCATAATGTTTTTTATATCAATGTGTTGTATTGATATCTTGTGATTGAAATGTGGAAATGTTATGTTTCCTTTATGCATGTATTATGTGGTACGATTATGTTATGGTTCTTGGGAATTGTTATGAAGACGGGTGGTTCCGTGATAAACTAAGGTCAGGTGAGCCTGATATATCTCTCCAATGCATTGGGTAACGCAAAGGATTTAAACGTTAAGGTTTCTCCAAAGAGATTTAGGGAATATACTGTGATGGGTATTCCAAACGTAACCAAGAGGGTTACTCCCTATGTAAGAATGTTATGAATGCCTCAAGTTACCTTTATGTCTTATGATTTCTATGATTTATTCATGATTTGATGAGGCATGTTAAAGTTCTTATGTTTTATGAGTAAAGTATGATTTCATACATGGACTAATGTTTTCATTTCATACTTTTATAACCCTTACTGATCTTTTTATGCTCATCCCAAGTTTTTGAAATGTTTTTCACAGGTCAAGGGAAAGGTACATGATGTGATGATAGTGTCAATGATGTGTCAAGAAAGAATCCATGTTTTATTTTAAATATGTTTCCGCTGATGGGAAAAATGAGTACTATATTTTATGTAACCACTTTATTTAAATGTGGTATGCAATGCATGTTTTATGATCTAATTCTCTAAAACTCTAAATCTAAAAAGATCCTCAAGGTGTATTCTTGAAATATCTCAAGATTAAGTAATGTTTAAGGCTGGGGCCTTATAGTTGGTATCAGAGGTCTGTTTAGATAACTTTAGGAGTTATAATTCTATTAAATGATTATCCAAAAATAATTTTTTTTATGGTCAAATTGAAATGATATAGCATTTGAAGATTACCATGTTGCTTCATCTAAGACATGTTTGTTCAGAATGGTTTTCCACAGAGGAAATAGGGAAGTAGTGCTAGGAAGGCATACAGAAGGAAATAACCTTCCGAATCAGCATCCTAAGATAGTCAGAATTGGAACTGTACAGTTTTTGGCAGTAATGGCGCAGTTGACTCAAGCGATAAATGGTGGTGGTATCCAAGCACGAGATCATTCAGATCAACCGTAGAGGAACATGTCAGTGGTGGAACATTTCATGAGGCAACATCCCCCATCATTCAGAGGATCATCTGACCCTGTGCTAGCTGAAGGGTGGATTAAAGCACTGGAGAAGATTTTCGATGTCATGGTGTGTTCAGACAATCAAAAGTTTAGTCTTGCTATTTACCGTTTGGAGGGTGAAGTAGATCAGTGGTGGTCGATGGTTAAAAATATCAGGGACGCTGATGAGATTGATGCTCTCGACTGGGATGAATTCAAAGGTATGTTTCTTGAGAAGTATTTTCCTAAGGCTATTCGACTTAGGATGGAAAAACAATTCATGGAATTGAGGCAAAAGGAAGACTCAGTGGCTGCCTATGAAGAAAGGTTCAGTTGATTGGCAAGGTATGCTACAAATTTTATCCGAGACCTTGATAGTAAAATCAATCATTTTTACTTAGGATTAAAGCCAAAATATCTAAGGTAATTAGCGTCTCGTGAGTTCAAAAGTTATGAAAAGCTTGTTCGATGTGCTGAGAAGGTGAAAATGGAGTTTGCCAATGATCAAGTGTTCTATAACAACCAACAGAAGAAGAGACCGAGTTGGCAGGAGAAAGGAAAGAATTCTTCAAAAAATTCTGATGGTAAGAAAACTAAGTTTCCAGTTTGTGATAAATGTGGTAAAAGGCAAGCTGGGGAATGTCTTCTGAATTCTGGAAAGTGTTACCGATGTGGTAAGATGGGACATAAGGCTCGTGATTGCACTGAAAAAGATCAAGGTGATGGTAAGACCAAATTTGATTTATAGTTAGTGAAATGTTTTAAGTGCAATGAGATGGGTCACTATGCAAATGAGTGTCCAACAAAGAGCTTGAGTGATGGGAAGCAGTTAGACTACAAGCAGAAAGGGGTGGTGAAATCCTTTGCAACTACTTCAGCAGATGTCGGGCCATCAAATGAAGTTGTATCAGGTACTTTGTTTGTTTTTTCATATTATGCCAGTGTGTTGTTTGATTCGGGGTCTACACATTCTTTCATCTCTGAAACCTTTTCTAGTAAAATGGGAATACCATCTCAAGAAATGACTCCTGAACTTGTGGTAAAAACACCTGGGGGAAATGTTGAGGCAAAAATAATTTATAAGAATCTTCCTATCCTTATCCGTGGAAAGAACCTACTTACAAACCTTATTGTTTTACCTCTAGTAGAGTTTGATGTTATCCTGGGTATGGATTGGCTCTCTATTTACCATGCTAAGATTGACTATAGAGCTAAAGAAGTTTCTTTTCAGAAAGACTTTCAGTTTGTGTCCAAGAATGAACCCTTACTGTTGATAACATATCAAGAGGCTGAGAAACTTGTAAAAGATGGAAATGAATATTACCTTGCACACATCGTTGAAAATAAAGGAACTGTTCAGATTAATGATGTGCCAGTGGTAAATGAGTATCCTGATGTTTTTTCTAATGAGTTGCATGGAATAATACCAGATCGGCAAGTTGAATTTACTGTTGACTTAGTTCCTGATGCTAAGTCAATTTCAAAACCCCTTTATCGAATAGCTCAAACTGAACATTTAGAGTTGAAGGAGCAATTGCAAGATTTATTAGAGAAAGGTTTCATTCGACCTAGCACCTCACCATGGGGTGCTCCTATTTTATTTGTTAAAAAGAAAGATGGTTCTATGAGACTTTGCATTGATTATAGATCCTTGAATAACATCACTGTTAAGAACAAATATCCTTTGCCTCATATCGATGATTTGTTTGATCAGCTCCAGGGAGCTCAGTATTTTTCAAAGATCGACCTGAGATCGGGGTACCATCAGTTGAAGGTAAAGGAAGCAGATATTTGGAAGACCGCGTTCTGTAAAAGATATGGCCATTATAAATTTGTAGTAATGCCTTTTGGGCTAACCAATTCACCTGCTATATTCATGGACTTAATGAATAGAATTTTCCATGAGTTCTTGGATAAGTTTGTGGTTGTTTTCATTGATGATATTTTGGTGTTTTCTAAAAGTAAATAGGAGCATGAAAGACATTTAAGGGTTATTTTTCAAACCTTTAAAGAAAAGAACTTGTATGAGAAATTCAGCAAGTGTGAGTTTTGGTTGCAACAAATTTCTTTCCTTGGTCACATTGTTTCTAAAGATAGGATAACTGTTGATCCTGCAAAAACAAAGGTTGTTGAAGAATGTCCAAGACCCACAAATGTAACTGAGATTCGTAGTTTCCTTGGTTTGGCAGGCTATTACCGAAGGTTTGTTAGAAATTTTTCACGGTTATCTATTCCAATTACTAAGCTAACTCAGAAGGGTGTTAATTTTATTTGGATAAAATAATGTGATGATTGTTTTCAGGAACTGAAAAAAAGATTGGTGAATGCTCCAGTTTTGGCACTACCTTCCAGGAATGTTGAGTTTGTTATCTACAGTGATGCTTCATTGAAAGGACTTGGTTGTGTCCTAATGCAGAATGATCAGGTAATTGCTTATGCTTCACGTCAGTTGAAAACTCATGAGGTAAATTACCCTACACATGATTTGGAATTAGCTTATATTGTTTTCGCTTTAAAAATTTGGAGGCATCATTTGTATGGAGTAAAGTGTGAAATATATATCGATCACAAAAATTTAAAGTATATATTCACTCAGAAATAATTGAACATGAGACAGAGGAGATGGCTGGAATTAATCAATGATTATGATTGTACAATTCATTACCATCCGAGAAAAGAAAATAAAGTGGTTGAAGCTTTGAGTCGAAAAATTAATGCTTCATTAACAATTTTGCATTTGGAATTTGATCCTTTGGTTAAGGATTTGATGAAATTTGGCGTAGAAGTTGTTGGTGCAGGATGTCCTTCTGTTTTGTTCCAGGTATCAGTGAAATCTTCTCTATCAGACAGAATCAAGCAAGCACGGAAGGAAGATAGTGAGTTGCAGAAAAAGGTAGAGATGGTTTAGAAAGGTAAGTTGCCTGAATTCAACATTGATAATGATTGTGTTTTGAGATTTGGGAATAGATTGTGTGTGACTTTTGATTCACAGTTAAAGAGAGAGTTGTTATGTGAAGCTCATAGTTCTCCGTTTTCAGTTCATCCTGGCAGTACTAAGATGTACAGAGATCTGCGGGAGTATTACTGGTGGGATGGAATGAAAAGAGATATTGCTGATTTTACTGTGAAGTGTTTGACATGTCAATAGGTTAAAGCAGAGCGGCAGTTACCGAAAGGGATTCTTCAGCCTTTACCAGTGCCAAAGTAGAAATGGGAGAATATATCCATGGACTTTGTTGTGGGATTACCGAAGACATCTCGAGGTAATAATGCAATCTGGGTTATTGTTGATCGCTTGACTAAATCTGCTCATTTCTTTTCTATACGAGATACTTTTTCCCTAGATCAACTTTCCCGTTTGTATCTTAAAGAGATAGTCAGGTTACATGGAGTTCCTCTCTCTATTGTATCTGACCGTGATCCCAGGTTCACTTCTAACTTTTGTAAAGGCCTTCAGAAGTCGTTGGGTACTGAATTAAATTTTAGTACAACTTTTCATCCTCAATCAGATGGGAAATCAGAACGAACAATTCAGACTTTGGAAGATATGCTATGTGCTTGTTCAATGGATTATCAGTGAATTTGGGACCAACATCTTTCTTTGGTTGAGTTTTCATATAATAACAGTTTTCATTCCAATATACAGATGGCACCATTTGAGGCGTTATATGGGAAGTGGTGTCGAACTCCAGATTTCTGGGATGAAGTGGGTGAAAGGAAGCTGATGGGACCAAAATTGGTAGAAGAGTTGGCAGAAAAAGTTCAGCTGATACAGAAACACATGAGAACAGCTCAAAGCAGGCAGAAGAGTTATGCGTACAACAGGAGGAAGGATCTCTCTTTTGAGGTAGGTGATCATGTTTTTCTCAAAGTATCACCATGGAAAAGTGTGATTTGATTTGGTAAAAAAGGAAATCTGAGTCCAAGGTTCATTGGACCATATGAAATTCTAGATAGAGTTGGATCAGTTGCATACCAAGTGGCTTTACCTCTGAGTTTATCTCAGGTACACAATTTTTTTCATGTTTTGATGTTGAGAAAGTATATTCCAGATCCATCTCATGTTTTGAGTCCAGAGGTAGTTCAGTTGGAAGAGAATCTATCTTATGAGGAACAACCAGTTCATATTCTTGATCATAGGGAGAAAGTTTTGTGGAATAAGGTAATTCATCAAGTAAAGGTTTTGTGGAAAAACCCCATGATTGAAGAGGCAACATGGGAATCTAAAAATGCAATGAGGGATAAATACCCCCACTTATTCGATAAGTAAATAAATTGTGGGGACGCAATTTTCTAAATGGGGGAAGGATGTAACATCCCAAGTAAGTAATGAATAATAGATATTTTTATCTATGTCTATTTATGAATTAGATAGTGTTTTAGAGGCTTAAAATGAGAATAAATCCAATCTTAAGCATGGAATACACTAATATTTTTAAAAGATTGTTTTACTACCTTTTGATGGAAAACCATTTTTAAATCAAACTTTTGACAATTTTACAATCTATATTTGTAAAAATAAACATATTCATTATTATTGGGACATTGAAATTTACATTGGATAAATTTTTGGTATTTTTCTGACAATGTTCATTTTTAATGAATAGTGAAAAATACTGCATTTTACATCAAAACTGCTTTCTCATCTAATTTAATTATATGGTTAGATTATCTTTTTAATTGGTCATAAAGTTTAATCTGAATATATTTTTACCATTTAATCCAATGGTGGTCATTAGGATTAATTTCACTTTGGAATTGGGAATAAAATAATGCCAAACTTTTCATAGATATTGTTTCAAAAAAACCCGCTATTTGTTTTGACAACGAGAATTATTTTTAATAAATTATTGCAATTTATGTGTTTGGAATTTGGTAAAATGGATTAAATATTTGGAATCAGAAATTCCAAATTATGTAATCAATACTCTTTTGTTTTTGGGCATTATGAATAGTAACGACGGTAATTATCTTTAATTATCTTGATTAATGAGTAATCGGGTAGTTAAGGATAATAAAATAATATCATAATAATAACAAATGACACCAACATGTGTCCTAATGCTATTTGTTGTCTCATGGCCGACCATGGGATGCCTTGTGCCAAACTTGGGGACCCCATGGAATCACTTTTGTGTGAAAGTGACATTTTAGCTTTTTATTGTTAAAGAAAGTTAAATATAACAAAGAATGTATCACCTCAGTAAAACATTTTTAATTTTGTCTACATAGATGATATTTTAGACTATAAATATTAATTGGAAAGCTAAAAATATTCCCTACATCATAGTAGTTTTTTCATAATTTTTAGACATTAAATAAATTAAATTATTTATGACATCATGATGATGCAGCGATTACCTCATTATTTAAAGATTTAAATAAAATAAAAATATAATGTAAAATCTAAGACCTACACTTGTCAAATACCTATTGGATGAGTATATATCGAACCCTTATCACCTTATCCTCGAAATACATCAATGTGGGACCTTGAAAATCCGAAACTCATTTGAAAATAAAGTAACATTTTGTAACTTTCCAAGAGTGCCCCTCCTCTCCTCTTATAAAAGGCCCCCACCTCTACCTCCTTACCCACACCTCTAAAGCCTTTGGATCAGACAACCCCTGATAATTTTGTCTCTCCACATCCCTCTCTCACTCCTAGAAGCCTCACTTTGGGAATAATTCTTCCCAAGGAAGCCTTTGAGCTCAAATCAAAAAGAGTTACCCGATTTAAAGGTATTGTCTTCTCTTGTGTTCTTATGTTTTATTTTGCTTCTCCAAACCCCTAAACTCTTTTTATTCATTTATTTTGTAACAACTTCAGTATCTTAAATATACTAGTATGTTTTTATAAGAATCATTAGATCTACACTTACACACACCTACATCTAATGATTAAAGAACATACTGTTTCTATGGATGGCGAATTTCTGCCTCACGAAACGATGATTGTTCAATATTCTTCTAACACCTTCAAAGGTGGCCATTAAGATGTCACTATATTTATATATAATATATTTATGTTTTTCTTAAGCTTATTTATTTTTCATTTATGGCATACCTTTATGGATTCCATTATGGGTATACGCGATATCTTCATTTTAGGAAGTGCGGACTACCGCCCCCTCAAAGTAATTTGATTCGTTAATACCATATGTGGTACGTATAAAGGATAGATTTAATGATATTATATATGATACCATACTGGAATTATAATACTATTATGTATCATTATGTTTTAATTCCATTAAAGTGTGAGATAGAAATCAAAGTAGCGTTCATGCGTACATACGGCTTACCATCTCCATGAACGGTGCATTTCATTTCTTATCCCCAAATGTAATGTACTATTATAAGTACATATATATAATGGATATATATGATTTATGTTACATCTAAATGATGAATATAATTCTGGAATTAAAATATACATATCTCCCATTTAGTTTTAATTCCATTAATATGACATAGAAATGAAAGTAGCGTTCATGCGTACGTACGGCTTACCGTCTCCATGAATGGTGCATTTCATTTCTTACCTATAAATGATTATATAATATTATAAATTCATGTATATACTGGATATATATGATATATATGGCATCTAAATCATGAATATCATTCTTGAGATAATGGATATTTGACTACGTGAACAACTTGTAAATATAAGAAGTTCATTTTTGACTCAAGTTCCAATGATCGTTAAAACGACCGTTATAAACTTAAATAATAACATAGTGTTCATGACATGGTAATAAATGATATAAAAGTAATAATGAACTTGAAAAGGGTTTTAAGCAAGTAGAAATTAACTCAAGTTTATTATTCAGGAGATTAAAGAACGATCAAGTCAAGTCGGATACGTGGTAAGGGACTTCGTCTCAATCTCCATTCATTGAGGCATATTTTGTTTTATAAACAACTTTATTTTATACGGTTTATAAACCCCTTTGACTTTTATGATTATTCAAAAGGAATTTTTTTATACGAAGCATTTTACTAAACGACAAAAGGAATGTTTTTTTTGTTTTTTTTTTGTCGTACGTATGCGGCGACAACGACTTCTCCGCCGTCGTGACCATTATTTGAGTTTCGGCTTCCTCTACAAGCCATTCCTTTTTTTGAAATGAAAAATAAATACCATTTTTTACTTTTTTTTTTTGGTATTGAAAATGGTTTTCATAATGTTTTTTATATCAATGTGTTGTATTGATATCTTGTGATTGAAATGTGGAAATGTTATGTTTCCTTTATGCATGTATTATGTGGTACGATTATGTTATGGTTCTTGGGCATTGTTATGAAGACAGGTGGTTCTGTGATAAACTAAGGGTGGGTGAGCCCGATATAACTCTCCAATGAATTGGGTAACGCGAAGGAGTTAAACGTTAAGGTTTCTCCGAAGAGATTTAGGGAATATACTGTGATGGGTATTCCAAACGTAACCAAGAGGGTTACTCCCTACGTAAGAATGTTATGAATGACTCAAGTTACCTTTATGTATTATGATTTCTATGATTTATTCATGATTTGATGAGGTATGTTAAAGTTCTTATGTTTTATGAGTAAAGTATGATTTCATACATGGAATAATGTTTTCATTTCATACTTTTATATCCCTTACTAAGATTTTTATGCTCATCCCAAAATTCTGAAATGTTTTTCACAGGTCAAGGGAAAGGTACATGATGTGATGATAGTGTCAATGAAGTGTCAATAAAGAATTCATGTTTTATTTTAAATATGTTTCCGCTGATGGGAAAAATGAGTACTATATTTTATGTAACCACTTTGTTTAAATGTGGTATGTAATGAATGTTTTATGATTTAATTCTCTAAAACTCTAAACCTGAAAAGATCCTGAAGGTGTATTCTTGAAATATCTCAAGATTAAGTGATGTTTAAGGCTGGGGCCTTATTGAATATGTGTTTTTTAGGTGTTTGGCACTCTTGAAAAGCGTGCGTGGGGTGGTCAAAACCGGCTGAACGACCTTGGAATGCCATGAAATTGGACAACAACAAAGGGTGGGTGAATTGTGAAATGGTCATCTAGACGGCACATCAATCAGAGGTGTCGTGTGACCGTACTGGCCGAAAACGCACTCCGTGTGTCATAAATAGCCAAAACATGCATTTAAAGGTCAAATGCATGCCGAATGACATCAGAATGACTTGAAATCACACGAAAACATCCTAATTATTATTCTTTAGGTGTATGAGGAGACGTCGTGTCATTCAGACGCGCGGTTTGTACGGCACGACTGAATATGTGTTTTTTAGGTGTTTGGCACGCTTGAAAAGCGTGCGTGGTGTGGTCGAAACTGGATGAATGACCTCAGAATTCCATGAAGTCAGATGATAATAATGGTTGGGTGAATTTTGAAATGGTCGGCTAGACGAAACATCAATCAGAGGTTTCATGTGACCGTGGTGGCCGAAAACGCACTTCGCGTGTCGTAAATGGCCAAAACATGCGTTTAACGGTCAAATGGATGTTGAATGACATCAGAATGACTTTAAATCACATAAAAACACCCTAATTATTATTCTTGAGGTGTAATAGGAGACTCCACATCATTTGGACGCGCGGTTTGCGCCACACGGCTGAATAAGTGTTTTTTAGGTGTTTGGTGCGCTTGAAAAACATGCGTGGGGTGGTCAAAACTGGCCAAATGACCTCATAAATCCATGAAATAGGATGAAAACAAAGGGTGGATGAATTGAGAAATGTCCGGACAAACAACACGTTAATCAGAGGTGTCGTGTGACCGTGCTGGCCGAAAATGCACTATGCGTGTCGTAAATGGCCAAAACATGCGTTTAATGGTCAAATGCATGTCGAATGACATTGGAATGAATTGAAATCACACAAAAACACCCTAATTATTATTCATCAAGTGTACGAGGATAAGACACATCATTTGAAATCACGGCTTGCACGACACGGCTGAATATGTGTTTTTTAGGTGTTTGGCGTGCTTGAAAAGCGTGCGTGGGGTGGTCGAAACTGACCAAACGCATTCATATTGTGTTGATACTTTAGTAAAACTATCCATGGGTCATTTTTGACGTGTAGAAGTCAACCCCAACTCAATCTGAGGTGCGGTGTGGCCATAACCACTCAAAGTGTCTCTCTTTTATTTCAAAAGGACATCATTTTAAGTGAATACAACAACTGACATATGGAAAACTGACCAAATGCATTTGGATTATATTGAAAATTTCGGAAAACAATCCATGGGTCATATGTGACGTGTAAAAGTCAAACCATCCTCAATCCAATGACCGATGTGGCCGGAACCACTCAAAGTGTTTCTCTTTTGTTTTAAATGGACAAGATTTTAAGTGAAAACAACAACTGGCATACATAAAACCGACCAAACGCATTCATATTGTGTTAATATTTTAGTAAAACGATCCGTGGGTCATTTTTGATGTGTACGAGTCAACCCCACCTCAATATGAGGTGCGGTGTGGCCGACACCACTCAAAATGTCTCTCTTTTGTTTAAAATGGACACCATTTTATGTGAAAACAACAACTGACATACGGAAAACTGACCAAATGTATTAGGATTCTATTGAAAATTTAAGAAAACGATCCATGGGTCATTTTTGATGTATACGAATTAACCCCATCTCAATCTGAGGCATGGTGTGGCCGGCACCACTCAAAGTGTCTCATGTTTCTTTGAAATGGACAACATTTTAAGTAAAAACAACAACTGACATACGGAAAACAGACCAAACGCATTCATATTCTGTTTATACTTTAGGATAACTATCCATGGGTTATTTTTGACGTGTATGATTCAAACCTGCCTCAATCTGAGGCACGGTGTGGCCGGTACCACTCAAAGTGTCTTTCTTTTGTTTAAAATGGATACGCTTTTAAGTAAAAAAAATAGGCATACGGAAAACCAACTAAACACATTCTTAATGTGTTGATAATTTAGGAAAACAATCCATGGGTCATTTTTGATGTGTATGAGTCAAACCCGCCTCAATATGAGGTGCGATGTGGCTGGCACCACTCAAAGTTTCTCTCTTTTGTTTCAAAAGGACATCATTTTAAGTGAATACAACAACTGAAATTTACACTCATCAACGATAGTCGCAAAATCTTTTTCGTGAGTTGGGTATTTTCACTCATGGGGTCATAAGTGAAGAGAATACTAAGAAAATACATTTTCACAATATATTATAAAATATACAAGTTCAATTCAAAATGCATTACAAATCATTACATACCCAAATCTAGGATCAGAAAAAAAAAATGGGATATGAGCCAATTTCAAACTCTTATTAAAATCTAATAAGTATTTCTCAGACTATTCTGCCTATTAGAATTTGATGGGGAGGTAGGGGGTGTGCTGGTTGGGGGGGGGGGTTGTGCAGGGGTGAGGTGAATTACTACTGGAAGAGTAGTTGTCATATAAAGATTGAAATGGGTGTAAATAATGTTTGAGTTATTGAAACTGTTATTAACTCTACTGGATGATTGTTGTCATATGAATATTGAAATAGGGAATTGTATTACATGACATGGTTGGAATAGTTTGATGGTTTTGTGTGTGTTTTTTGTGCTATTTTAGGTGTTTTTATGCAGTTTTAAGTCTGAATGTGGTTTTTGTGATATTTTTTATGCAGGTGTATACTGGAGGGGCTACTGGAGGGATGTTTTGCAACAGTACTGGAAAAACACAATACCAATGGTTTTAAACCGTTGGTATAATAGTTCTAGAAAAAAACAATATCAATGGTTTTAAACCGTTGGTATAATAGTTCTGAAAAAACACAATACCAACGGTTTTAAACCATTGGTATACTTTAACAGAACTTTAAAAACTATACCAACGGTTTTAAAACCATTGGTATAGTGTTTAGTATTCAATATATACCAATGGTTTTTGGAAACAGTTGGTAAAAATGTTATACAAACATATACCAACGGTTAGCCTACAACTGTTGGTATATCAATAAATACGGTGGCCTATACCAATGGTTTAGATCAAACCATTGGTATAGGGATTTCCTCACAACTTACTACCCTACGGTTTGGAAAACCATTGTTATAGCCTATACCAACAGTTTTTTAGACTATACCAACGGTTTAAAACTGTTGGTATAACCTTATTTTCCTGTAGTGTCTAGAAACTTGTGAAAAAGTTTATTTATATTAAATTCCTTCTTCTTTACTATAACCTTGAGAAACCAATATAGCTTTATTTTTTATTATAGTGCCAGATTCATCTACTTTATTTATAAACACACATTTAGTTCTTATGGTCAAGATTTCTTTAGGTCTATCCACAAGGTTCCAGACTTTATTCCTTTAAAAATGTTTTAATTTTTCTTGCATATCCATTACCCAAAATTCATCATTGATTGCATCATTGATGTTTTTAGGTTCAAGCTATGACAAGAAAGCTTGATGTTCAACCTGATTTCTTATAGAAGCTCTAGTTTGTGTTCCTTTATCTAAATCTATAACAACATCATTTAGAGGATGGTTCTTATGGGTTCTAACAGATCTAAAAAAATAAGGACTAGTAATTTTAGATTCTTCAATAGGTTCAGGTTTATTATGGCTCGAATCTAGATAATTTCTAGAAATGGAATTTTTAACAGATTCCTTCATAGGATGGTAAGAAGATTTATCATTTATTTCCATATTTGACATATCATCCTCAAGATTTTCTAGAGTAGTCTTAGGTTCATGTGGATCTGTTTCATCAAATTTGACATGTACAGATTCTTCCACACATTTGGTTCTTTTATTAAAGACCCTATATGCTTTACTAAAAACATAATAACATAGGAAAATTCCTTCATTACTCTTGGAGGAAATTTTTTCCAGATTATCCTAGTGTTAATGATATATACTTTACAACCAAAAACATTAAAGTAACTAACCATGGGTTTTCTATTGTTCCACAACTCATAAAGTGTTTTCTTAAGAATTGGTCTAATATAGACTCTATTGATTATATAGCATAATGTATTGACAGCTTCTACCAAAAAGTATATATGTAGGTCATTCTCACTAATAATGGTTTTAGAAATTTCTTGTAGGGTTCTATATCTTCTTTATACAACACCATTTTTTTTAGGTGTCCTAGGAGCAAAGAAGTTACGACTGCAGCCATTTTGTGAGAAAAATGATTCAAAATCTGGGTTTTCAAACTCACATCCATGGTCACTTCTTAGAGATTTAATTCTAATACCACGAAAATTTTCTACAATCCTAGTATACTTGGTAAAATGAGAGCAGGCTCCACTTTTGTGAGACAAGAAGAAGGTCCAAGTATATCTAGAGTAGTCATCTACAAGAACATAGACATAGTGCTTCCCATTGAGACATGAGACTCTAGAAGGTACAAAAAAATCCATGTGAACCAACTTGAGATATTTAGAAGTTGAAACTTCTATATTTAGTTTGAAAGATATTTTGTGTTGTTTACCATTTTGACAAGGATTACAAACTTTTTCATTTAGAAACTCAAGTTTGTGTAGATCCTTGACCAAAACTTTTCTAGTAATCTTTAGAATGGAGTGTCTATTGAATTATACTAGTCTTATATTCCAAATCCAATATTCTTTATGAAAAATACTCAATCCAGAAATATTTTGAAAGATTAAAGAATCTAAATTAACAGTATAGAAATTTTCATTTTAAATACAGAGAATATTAGTCCATTTTGAGAGTTAAAAACATTACAAGAATAATTTTCAAATTTAACCTGAAATGCATCATCACATAGTTGTGATATACTAAGAATATTATATTTTAATCTATCAATAAAAAGTACTTAAGAAATTAAAATTGAGTTAGAGTTACCAATTTTTCCGAATCCAATTATTTTTCTTTTATAATTGTCATAGAAGGTGACATGACTACCATCAATCTTTATTAAATTATTGAATCATGAGTAATCTAATTTCATATTTCTTTAACATCCACTGTCCAAGTACCATAATCCTTTACAAGAGATCTTCAAATAGCTTTCCTCATACGTGTTTGTCATAAAACACATATTGGCTTTGTTATACTTTTCATCATGTAAAGACTCTAAGCTACTTGAGCTATCCTCAGAATAACTCCATGTTTCTTTCATTTCCTCTTTATAATTTCTATCCTTGTCCTCAAATTTCTTCTAATATTTTATCATGGGAAAATCATCTTTTAAATGTCCTTTTCTCTTGCATTCATAACAGACAATTTCATCGGATCTGTCACTTGTTTTCCAATCCTTATTCCAGTTTCCCTTATGATCACATCTTCCTTTAAAGTTGGGATTTCTAAAACAAATCTTTCTTCTATTAAAATTCTTAAATAGTATAGCTAATTGAGTCATTTCCTTATCACTATTAGATGGTGAATTTTCATTACTTATACTGTTATAATGAGGTTGTATCCTTTCCTTTTCCTTCTTCTTAGAAGTAGTGGTTTTGAAAGACACTAACTTTATCTTCGATTCATATTCCTCTTCCTTATTGACTTTTAATTATTTCTCATACATCATCAACTTTCCTATCATCTCCTTTACTAGTAACTTACTGATGTTATAGGATTCTCTTATTGATAAATAAGTTCCTCTTTATCTATATGGTAAGCATCTGAGTATTCTCATAATTTGTTCCTTGGCTGTAACATCTCTTCCCAAAGAGATCTTAGTGTTCACAATTTAATTAAACCTAAGATACATATCAGAAATAGGCTCATCATGCTTTATTTTAAAGTTATCACATTTAATATTATATGTGTTAAGTCTCATTTCCTTAACACTGTAGGTTCCTTTAGTTGAAACAGATAAAGTATCACAAATTTCATGGGTTGTTTTACATGAAAAAATTATGTTAAACTCTTCATCTCCTAAAGAACAATATAGTGAATTCATGGATTTGCGATTATTATTATAATCATCCTTATTTGGGTTATCCCAAGTATGTCTATTAGTAGCAAGAATCTTATATTCATCTATAATTGAAAAACAAATCTCAAAAACCATACTTTCTAAGTGCATTTTCATTTTAATTTTCCATTGTGCATAATTTGTTCCATTAAATAATGAAGGTCTTTTTGTTTTATCACCTTAAAATCTATTATCCATGAAAAAGAAATATACTTTTAAAGAACCAAAAATTTAGAACTAACAGAAAATTAAAGATCTTTAAAACACAACTAAAACCACAGTAGAAAAATATTTTAAACAGAATAAAAATGTTGAAAATATGGATTTAAAAAAACTCCTCTAATGCCAAATTTTGGTCGGAGTGGGACACTCAAGAAGGGGGTGAATTGATTTTCTATAAAAAAAAATTTGTTAAAAAGTTTATTTAAAATATTCCCTCAATTAAAAATAAAACAGGCCAGTCAATCAAGGTAGTAAAATTATAATAGCTTGATTGTTCTAATAGTGTCTTAAAATATTGATTAATTTTATGTTATAATAATATGACATATTGATATAACTTTTGAACCTACTCTAATAAGGAAAATCAGTGATAACAACTATCCAAGACTAATTATCAAAGTAAAATTTATTTTTCTAAAATATGAGTTAAAAATAGAGAAAGACTAAATTAAAAGACAAAGTGGATAACATAAGTGGTTAAGTCTCAAGTTGAGACCTAATTCAATCCACTTCATGATCACCTTTAACCAAGCAATATATATATATATATATATATATATATATATGAAAATATTTTATCCACACCCTGGATCAGGGTTAACAATAGTACACAAGACTTTCTAGGTCACAAGACCTCTTCCACTATTCTATGTGGGAAAACTAGCAACCAAGTCACACAAGACCTCTTACATAGTTATAGATGGGTGAAACAAGGTGTAATAGATATTTTAGCAAGGATATATTATATCCTTCAGTTCAGTGCAGGAGAAAATTTGTGTTTTTAATACAGATACACACACTACTCAAAAAGATTAATAAAATAGTACATAGAAGAGAAAAGATAATGAGAAAGGATTAGAAATTCTTTGAGTGTTGTTCTATGCAACTCTGGACTTGTAGGATGCAACAGATGTGATTTTCGAGTCCTCTTGTGGAAATAGAGTGTCATTAGTCTCGTGTTCTAGTTTCCAGTTCGATGAGATGTGCTTTGTAGGTCTTGTTCTTCTTAGAGTTATTGCTACAAGGATGTTTGAGGTTCTGATCCACAACAGTTCATCCACCAGAAATCAAGAGTTTTTCGTGTGTTCTTCAGTGTTTGTTTTTTTCATTCATGTGTTCTCCTCTCTTTTTTCAAGTCTCTTTCACTTCTTTTTATATTTTCATCTCATGCACCGCCATGTATTTTATCTTCGTGGTGTCTTTGTTATGGCTGACAGGGAGCATGATCTCTACACCTCATAACTCATACTGTCTGCTGACAAGACTGCAAAAGAACATTAATTATATCAGTGTCATTAAATGAATCACATATGACTATTAGAAACAACTTTTAAATTAAATTGAAAAAGATAGAAAATGGATAAGTATGGAACAGTGTAACAGTTGTGGTGAGACAGTCACAGTGCCACAGTGACGGTGAGACAATAATCATGAGATCTAGAACTGGTAGCACAGTTATGGTGTCTTGTCCCTTTCAAGTTTTGGAACTGATAGAAAGACTATGATGTTTGGTAAATGGTGTCTCATGTAATGATGTCTATTCCTTTTTCAAAATTCTGAACGATTTCTTGTTATGGTGTCTTGGAAATGGTAGCAAGGAAATCGTGTTAGTGCCTTTGTGAAAATCTTGAACAGGTTGCAAGCTTATGGTGTAACAAACTTTGTGAAAATCCAAAACTGGTAGCAAACTTAGGGTTTCACAGACTTATCCAAATATTTGGAAGTTTTCTTAAGAATCAATATTCACAGAATTGATTAAGATTAAACATAATCATACTAAAAAATAATATAACAAGATTAAATATAGTTTACAAGATTCAAACATGATTTTTGAGATACTGAATCGTGATCATGTGAGAGTTTAAAACATGATTTGTAAGATTGTAAAACATGATTTGTAAGAATTAAAACCTAAAGAGTCTAACAATCTCTAAATATGATTTTTTAGCATTAATAATATATTTTATGGGTCCACATAGTGACAAAATCAAGATATGAATGAACTTAAATGTATATTTTGATCTTGATGAAATTATTTATGCATCCACATAGTGACAAAATCAATATATGAATGAACCTAAATGTATATTTTGATCCTGATTATATTATTTCAATTATACAAATTTATTTTTATGTTTTAGAAGTTATATAATTAACTTAAATGCTTTTGCAATGCTAATACGGTATTTATTTAATTAACTAAAAAAATAAAATAATTGATTTTAAAAGTATTAATTTTGATATATTTTTTTTGTGTTAATTTTTATAATAAGTTTTATAGATCTATTTTATATATTTAAGATTTTTTAAATCATTATATTCTAATTTTCACTTTGTCTTTATGTATTTAAAGTCAAATTAAAATAGTAGTATCAAATTTGACAATAATGATATTTTATTGAATTGATATATTATTAAATTATTTAAAAATAACATAAATGTTAAATAATAAAAAAGGGGATAAGATATGGTTGAACATGTCTTAACCTGTTAATTTATAGGCCATTTTGAAGTCTTTATCTCTATAATATTCTTATTATATTTTAATATGTAGAGGATTTCTGAAATTGTCCCTCGCCTCAATTATAAAAGAACACCTCCTCCCTCACTTACTCACACCAATTTGAGACATATAGTTAGACCAAACCCTACCCATTTCTATTATAAACATACTTAGTTATGTTCTAGAGGTTTTTATCTCTCCGAAAGATCTACCCTATTCACTTTAGATGATATAAAAGGAAGTCCACCAAAGAAGAGGTAATCGTTTTTATCAACTCTTCCAAGTTCATTTGTTCTTACACTTACTCTTCATGTGTTGTTTCCATGATATAGTAGTAACTACAGTATCATCTATATTTTTATATTTTATTATGATTATGGAACAACCATATTCTACCTTTTATCCATTCTATGAAAAACAAAATATCGTGTGTGTGTACGTACGTCTTACTCTATTCACACCATGGTGTAATCTGTTTTTCATCACTAATTTACATGGATGGGTATAATGATGGAAAAAATGGATATATATTATAATTATGAAATGATATTTATTATAGAAAAATTAATATTCCATCCACCTCCTTATTTGTTTACCCATTAATGGAATGGTATCGCCGCTCGTGTGTACGTATGGCCTATCGTCTCCATGATGTGATGTGATCTGTATTCCATGTTCAACATTAATGAATGATTATAAAAATATATACAATTAATAAGTATGATATCTATGAACTTAATATCATTATGAAGATAATGGAACTATATTTTATATACCAGAATCAGAACTTACACAACAAAACATGCATAAGAAAATGAAGCAGTTAACACCTAAAACAAGGGTAATAATAAAATATTATTAACAAGTGGGTGATAAAATGATATAAGTGGATAATATAAGATATCATAAATATAAAAATGGTTCTGGTATAAGTTAATAAAATTCTTAAAACCAATATACAGAAGTTTAAATCATGTTCAACAAAAGGAAGTGTGAGGTAAGGGTTTTCTCATCTCACTTTTACTTCTGAGAGATATATGTCTTGTTCACCACTTATTCCTTATGTGTGGTCTATGTAATTCCATTTGATATTTCAAATAATTAATCTACTTATTATCATGATATTATAAGTTTGATTTAATTTTATTCCTTCATATGTATTATTATTTAAAATTTTCAAAGTTGTATGGGACACTTTGGAATGTTTAAATTTTATTTTCCTCAAGAATTTTTTGATGGTCTCATTTAAAAATATCTTTATCGATGTTAATATAATTTGTTGATTATTTTACTTAATTGATGTTTATATCTTATGATACCATATATCATATTTTATTGAATGGTTTTTGATTAGTTTGACTATGGATGTGCTATTTTGATACCATTCATGGTTTGTGGTAAAAGTATTCATATTTTGTATGCTAGTTTTTCAATACGAATGTTTATATTATTTATGTTTCACCATTTTCATATGAAGAATGTATTGGACATAGTAATTGATGGGTGGGGCCCTCTATAGACACTCTATTCATCAGTAGGCCTCATGAGACAAATCAGATATGGACTTGGTTGAGGCCTTGCCCATTTATTTTCATATATGGATTTGGATGAGGCCTTAACCATTTATTTTTAGATTTATTGGTTGAGGCCTTAATGGTATGTTTTGGATGTCCATAATTATGAATTCTATCATTATGATATTATTCATTAATATTCCATGTGATTATTTGACAATTAGAATATCCATGATTAATTTTCCTAGTACATCTGATTGTTTAAATGGTTTTTCTTTTCAGTTATTTACCTTTCCATGTTGTTTTTGTATTATTTACTCATAGATTACGATTTATGATTACCCTTACTAAGAATTTGAGATCACCCTTTCATATGTTTCAATTTTTTCTCAGGATTCCAAGAACTATATTAAGACTGATATGGAGGGTTACACAAATGGGGAATAATGGTAGACTTAATAAAACTCTTTTTTCAATTTTTGTTTTAAAATGTAATGTGGATTTCAAGTATGTATCTAGTTTACCATGACTACAAAACTATTCGGTTATTAGGGATTTGATTCCTTATAATCATTCCAATATAATAAATAAAGGTATCAGCTCCAAACTACTTTTGGTTCATTACAATTAGAATTGATTCTGATCATATATAACTTAGGTTAAACCTAATGTGTTACAGATTTAAAATAAGGTTTCATGATTTAAACATCCTATAAATGATTTTTCATGATTATGTGGTTTTCTACTATGATTAGTGTTTCTCGCACTATGATTTCTAGGTTTAGTCAATGGATAGGACCCAAAGGAACAATGTTAATGCTAAGTGTGGTGGATAAAGAAATGATTCTCCTCTTGAGAAACCAAACATTATGGGAGTTGGAATGAAAAATCAAGAAGATATGATCACACAACTTTCTCAAGATATGAATCATGTTCAACATTCAAATGATAAAATGAGGGAATAATATTTTTTATAGTCTTTCATGAGGTGACACCCACATTCTTTTAGTGCGTCCACTGATCCACTAGTCATTTAGAAATAAATTAGTACTGATGAAAATATATTTTCCATTCTCCAATATTGAAATCATGAAAAGGTCATTTTGGATGTCTATCATTTGGAAGGTGAAGTGAATCAATGGGGGACCTTATTTATAATATGAGTCAAGCAGGGGTAATTGACTCCATGGAATAGGATGAGTTTAAGAGGATATGTTTTATTAAGTACTTCCCTCATATTCTATGAACAAGGATGGAAAAGTAATTTCTTAATCTCAAACTGAAGGATGGTGAATCTATTGTTACCTACGAAACTAATTTTATAAGACTTTCATAGTATGATTCGAGTTTAATCATCATTACATAAAAAAAATTGATTGATTCTTTGGAGTCTAAATTCCAAGTCTTTTAAGGTCATTGTATATTACATAATTTAGTAGATATGAAGAATTCATTCGATGTGCACTGATGGTAGAAATAGAAATTGAATATTTTGACCATTCACATGGTCTTGATAAGAAAAAGAGGATCAAGTCTCATGAGAAATAGAATAAATCATTTAGTGGAATGAAATTTCAAACACCTACATACCAGAAATGTGGGAAGAATCACTCAAGTGAATACCTAAAAGGAACAAGATGGTGTTACCAGTGTAGAAAGCCTAGACATCGAGGAAAATAATGTATAAGTGATATGAAGAGGATATAAAATGAAATTAATAGAGATATCTCAATAGAATTCACCACCCACACGCCATTGTTTCAAGTGTACAAAGTTTGGGAATTATATGAATCAAGTCCCCAATACAAGGGCTAATGTAGATGATATACCACAAGAAACTATAAATACAAAGTAAAAATGTAAAGCTTATGCAATCACAATAGATGAAGTGAATCCTGATAATTAGAACAAACTTATCCACCCCTCCTTAGTTGGGAATTTCATGTTTGATTTTGTATGAATAAGCCCTATGAAAATCTTATTATTCATCCTTTAGTGAAATTTTATGTGATTATATCACTCTACATGGATTCAAGAATAATGAAATCTCATTTGATATTCTATCAGCTCAAGGATGAACTGAATATTCAAATGAAAATGTTTTTGTATATGATAGAACTTATATAAGGAATAAAGGGTGAATTAATATTTTAAAGTGTGTATACCTCCATGTAAGAATAACTTAATATTTATGGATGCCATTATGAGTTTATGAGTTTAAGGTTGATCATAAGTTCAAATTCATTGACACCCCTTTTGAGTTTTTTATGTGATTAGAGTTTATCAAGATTACGGATATTTTAAGAGACATTTATGGTAATACAACCCTTTGGTTTTGTATAGTTTTAGTGATTTTTTTTTTGTTCCTTTACACTTTAAAGAAATATAATTAAAGTTATTGATCACCTTTAGGGTTTATCTTATCTTTTATGTTGAGTCAATTATGGGTTTTAATCGATAACCTTACAAAGTTAGAAAAAAAATTACTATCATGGAAGATTTATCTCTGGATCCTCTTTACAGAATATACATTATGTGGTTAGGTTGCATGGAGCACAACATTCAATTTTACCTGATCAGGATATGAATTTTACCTTGATGTTTTGATGATGTATTTAGACATATTTTGATATGGAGTTATGTTTCAGCACCGTGTATTATCCTCAGACATGTGATCAATCTGAGAGGATAATTCAAACCCTAGAGGATATATTAAGATCTTGTTCTATGGATTTAAAAGGTGGCTGGGATCATAACCTTCCTCTAGTTGAGTTTTCATATAACAATATTTTTCACTCAATCATTTACATGACGCCTTATGAATCCCTTTATATAAATAAGTATAGAACTACAAAGTACTAGAATGAAGTTGCAAAAATAAATCTATTGAGAAGGTGTTTCTATGAATTTATCCATGGAAGAAAGAAGGGAAAACTAATCCCTAGGTATATCGGTCCCTTTTAAATTCTTAATCGTATTGGGATTATAGATTATAGCTTGATGCTTCCATGAAACCACTATCAGGTTCACGATATGTTCCAAGTATCTCTCATAATTAATTACATACTTGATCCTTTACATGTACTAAACTCATAGTTCATACCGTTGGAGCATGATATTTCTTATGAGGAACAACTAGTGGAGATTATGGATCGAATAGAGAAAGATCAATGAAACAAGATAAATCGCTTGGTTAATGTTTTGTGGTGAAAGCACCAACTTGAGGAATCTATGTGGGAACCTAAGGATATAATTAGGCAGAAGTATCCTTAGTTGTTGGTTCCAAATTTATTAATTTCGAGGGTGAAATTTATTTTAAGGGGGTAGAACATAACACCATGAGATTTTGTGATTTTTTTCAAATAAATTTAATCAATTATATATTTTTAATTACATTCAATATTGATTTTATCTTGCATTACACGTAATACTGAGTGTATCTTGTATTATAGGCAACACCGAGTTTAAACAAAATATAACATACTATTAAAATATTATTATTTTATATAATAATTATTTCGTAGCCATTGGAATGGAGGGTATGAATAGGATTAAATAAATTATGAAAATATGGTTTACACAGGTATATATAATGAATTTTCAGTGACCAATTAAATAAAAATGAAAATAAAAGAAATCTTTTTCTGGAAAACTATTTTTATGCACCCAAGTATGTTTTACATCCATAAATTAAAAAAATGTTGAATGATTTTAATGAAATTTATATATTATATATTCAATCAAATTTTTAACATTCATCTTATGTGTTTTATAGATAAGATATAAGAATTAATCCAATTTTACCCTTAAAAAATATTTTTCTAAAAAAGAGTTTTATCGTCTTTTGTGCACTAATTTTAAAATTAAAATTTTAAAATTTTAAAAAAAATATTTAAAAAAATAAACATAATTTTTTAAATCAAATTTTCCAAATTATCTTAGGGTAAGTTTTTGATAATTTTCTAAAAATATAATTTTTTCGATGAATAGTGAAAAATACTGGTTTTTATTAAGAATTTTCATTTATTTTAAAACATTTAAACACATTCAAATTTTTTTAATATTGTTTTAAAAGTAAAATTAGTTCAATTATATTTCTATTAATCAAATTTATTTCATTGGAATCATTTTCATATTGAATTGTTATATAAAAACGTTTTAAATTTTTGAACATTTTCTCTTTGGAAAGCTGTTTTCTCATCATGTCTGTAGGTTTAATTTTAAATTAAATTTTTTGACTTATGTGAGTTGAATTTATAAAAAAATATTCAATATTTGGAATCAAAATAATTTATATTATTTAATGGGTTCAACTTTATTTTTTACTAGTATGAATAGTAAAATCAGTAAAAATTAATTACCGCAGTTAAGGTGAAAATGGGTTTACCGGATGGTTAAACTAAAAAGATATAGGGTGAAGTGACCTAGAAACTTGTACGAAACCCATTTTATGGTCATATATAAACCTTATCACCGTTAATATTTTATAATGTCTCATTAGGGACCCTTGTGGCATGTTAAAAATGTAGGTACGCCTTTTTCTTTTCAAAAATAACAAGTGTGTCACTCACCTCACTTATAAAAGGCCACCCCTCTCCTCTCCTATTTATACTTCCAAAACCCATTAGATCAGAAAATAACTACCCAAATAAATTAATTAATTTCCTACTATAATCATAGAAGCCTTATTTTTTCATAAATCCAACCTAAGAATCCTTTCTGTGCAAACCAAAAGAAGTTTTCCAAAGAAGAGGTAATGTCCCTAATCAAGCATTTTATTTTATTTCATCCCCCACCTCATTCAATTATTATTAAACCATGATAATATAATATAAATAGTATCTTCTATATACTAAGATTTTATTATGTTAATTTAATAACTTAAATTATTCTCCTCTTCCACCAAGTGGGTTACGAAGTCATCATTTGTGTATATGGCGAACTACCACCTCACGAACCGATGTTATTCATTTTCCATCACCGCCTCTGAAGGCTGGATATAATGATGTATTTATTGTTTATATACTATATTTATGATATTATTATTCTTATTTAGTCATTATATCACATATTTATTATTACTTTTCATTATGTGAGAATACAATAACGACATTCGTGTTTACAGTGGATTGCAGCCTCGCGAAGTGATATGATTTGTTTTTCGCATACGCTTTACATGGAAGGTAATAAGGATGTATATAATGAAAATATTTGATATATATGACATATAAATTATTCTATAATGGTAATATGTTATTTACCTTTATTTCGTTCAATCCATCGAGGAAATGGAAACAACATTCATGCGTACGTACGACATGTCGTCTCCATGAATAATGTATTTCATTTTCTACCTCTAACTTTTATATATTAATATAAATACATATAGAATGAATATATATGATATTCATATCACAGTTATGAATTATTAGATTATATAACCATGATCAAATTAAGATGGCCAAAAATAACAAATCAAAACAAACATGAAAAACAAAGCGGTTATTACCTCAAATGCAATTTTAACAAGGAATTGTTAATAAACGGGTAAAAATGGTCATAAGTAAATCATATATGGTATTATATATATAATTTAGGTTCTTAAATAGAGGCATAATAAACTTATATTTATTATACAGGATATCCAAACATGTATGGAGGAATTTGAGACTTAGGGTAAGGGATTTTCATCTCACCGTTATTTTCTATGAGACACAAGCCATATTCACCATGTGTTTATTTTATGTGGCGTATATACTACCCATGAAAATATTTTATGATTATTATACATAAAATTATGGGTATTTACATATCAATTTTAGGATCTCTCTTTCATTAGGATTACGATTCAATGCTACCAAAGTGGTAAGAGTTTTACGTTACAATCTCATCATTTATCGGGATTGATTATGATTATGCTTCCAATGATAAAATCTTATGATCTTACAATGATGAATACATTTTTTCAATTAATGCTTTTATCTTTATTTACTCAATATTTTGAATGAATATTTTTAAGAAAAATCATTTTTCGGTCAAAAATCCTTTTTTTCTAAAATCATGTTTTCTAAAAATGTTTTCAAAAATGTTTTTAAATACTCCAAATGATTTATTAAAGACATTTTTATCCATGTTTTAACTTTTTATAAAAGTTTTTTGAAGTAATATTCATGTTTTTTTTCAAACAATTTTCATTTTTATTTTACCAAAAATGTGAAAGTAATATTTGTTTTAACGTGTACGACATGAACGGTATTTTCCGTTGTCATGACCAAATCATTATTTTAAAGCTTCCATTATAAGTTTCAAATTTTATTTTCAAATAAAAGGATTTCAAAAATGTTTTATGAATTTTTAGATTTAAAATTTTATTTTCAAAATGGAAAGGATATTTTCCTCAAGAAATGTTTTAAATTATTTTTAGAGCTTCCTTTATAAGTTTTCAAGGTTATTTTTAAAGACAAAGATTTTGAAAATGTCTTTTATTTTTAAAAATATGTTTTCAATGAAAAGTTATTTTCACCAAGAAATTTTCCAAGTGATCTTTCAAAATCATTTTTCATCTAAGATGTCATCCTTTGATGTTACTTATGCTTTGCTCTTGATAAAATTGAATGACACCATCCTTATTTTGTCTCAGGATGGTAAATGTTTATGTTGATAAAATGTTTATGGAACCTATTCAATTTTTATGGGTTATGATATTCTGAATTAATGAAGTGTTTATAAAACTCATTTTCTTTACATGGGTTATGATGTGATGATATGATGAATGTTTTATGATATTATGGAACATATAAGTATGGTTTTCATTATGTGATAGGTGGGACCCATCTCTCTCTCTCTCTAATGCATTGGGTAAAGATTTATATCTAATGAGATAACAATGTGAAACAAGTCGATGGGCTGGATCCACTATGAGAAAAAGGTGCGTCCTGATCCACTATGAGAAACAGGTGTATCTTGATCCACAATCAGAAACAGGTCTGTCTAGATCTAGAAAGGGAAATAGGTGATTAGTCCTGATCCACTATGTTGATGGTCTTGGTAGTTAAACTTGACATATGAAATTGTTTTCAATATTTTTGATGGTGCTATACTTTTATGATGCAAGCTTATGGTTTATGATTGATTTATGGTGATTTCTCACTCTTATGGGCCATGTTTTTGGAAATGGTAAAGTTTTATTTCCTGAAACTTATTTATGATTTATGAAAAGTTGGGTTTGAACATTATAGGTTATGTTCTTGATCACATACTCTTATGCTTATCTTATGCTTTCATGTGAGAAGATCTTTGTGAGTGATGTGGAAGATCATTTAAGAAATAAGAAGATTGTGTTTCTAGTCTCTAAATACACTAAACTATTATGGGTTGCAGGCGTGTATTTATGAAATGTATTGAATATTCATATAAAAAGAAGGGATATTTATGGATGAAAAGTCTAGGTTGTTCTAACCCAGGTAATTCCAAACAATATGAACCTTCACTCACACAAAAAGGTAGATATAGATGCAGAAGGTGGCTTTTGCTTTGCCTCTCACTTCATTGATTCTATGAAATTTGTATACGACTTATTTGGGAAGGCATCAATAGAATAATGTGAAGCAGAAAGGATCAAAGACTCCAAATTTACCCCTTCATATGATTTTAAGGGTGAGAGACTACCTAGGGGCCTTAATGAGGTTTCTACATTTTGGTTTGACTTGCAAGTTGATATTCTTTTTTCAAAAAATGGAACTTGGAATTTTTTGGTTTAATGACTACTTTGTTGTCCTTAAGTTTATCTCTCTTGATATTGAGGATCACTTGAGGACTTCTTCAGGGATCGACATCTTAGAGTTAACTTGGGAGTATAATGCCATATTCAACTTGGATGAGGGAACATATGCATCATAAGAAGATGATCAAGAACTTTGGAAGAGGGGCACCTTGTGGCAAAGGGGGTAGCCTCCTCTAGGTAAAGGATATTCAAGGAATATGTAAGCCTATGAATTGAAATTTTGCTTTTGGTTTTTTCTTTGATGAGGGCAGTTATTGTTCGTCTGACCTCATCCTCTCCCCCTTCTCATTTCCTCAATAAAGAGGGATTGAACCTCAAATTTTCTAATAATTATAAATATATATTTTTATAAATATATTCATAAATAAATATATAACATGAACATATTTATTAATATATTTATATATTTTTATAAATATATTCATAAATAAAATTAATAATATATATATTTTATATAAATATATTCATAAATAAATATATCTACTAATATATATATATATATAATTATAATTTTATTAATATATTTATTAATATAATTATAAATATATTTATTAATATATTTATATAAGTTTGTTAATAATTTTTTTAGTGTATTTATATATTTTTATAAATATATTCATAAGTATAATTACAAATATATATTTTTGTAAACATATTCCTCAATAAATATATTTATTAATATATTTATATATCTTTTTTAATATATTTATATATTTAAATTAAGATATTCATAAATAAATATTTCTAAATATGATTATATTATATTAGTATAATTATAAATTTATTTATTTATTTATTTATTTCCAAATATATATTTACAAATAATAATAATTATTTATTATTATATAATAATAAATATAAATATAAATATAAATATAGTTATAGTTATAAATATATATTTGTAAAATTCTAAATAAATTTAAATAATTGTAAATATGTATTTATAGAATTATATATTTATATTTATATTTATAAATAAGAATCTGTATAAATATATTTAAATATTTATAAATATTTTTATATAATTATATATATATATATATATATATATAGTTATATAATTATATACATATGTGCCCCTCACGGTCGGCTGGGGTGGTGTGGGTGAGATGGGGTTTGGGGTGTGGTCGCGGGGTCGTGTCTCGGGCTAGTGGGTTTCTTTGCAATTTTTTGTAACGTGGGTGAGATGTTGTTGGTAGTTGTACCTAATATAAATTATGTAAATGTGTATTTATAAATATATTCATATATAAATATAATTATATAAAAATATATTTTTTAAAATATAATATTTATCTATAAATATATTTACATAAAAGTATATTGATCGTAAATAAATACTTGTATATATATTTTCGGAAACCTCTAAATCGAGTTTGTGCATGGTTTGAGTTTTAAAATATTACGTGATTATTAATCCGTTCAGTTCCCATAATTATTATAGTATATCCAAAAACCCAAATTTTTTTATTTATTAATGATAATATCGTATAATTACATGATCAATCCCAATACCCACCCACCCAGCTCTGTAATCTGGTAGGCCGCTTTAAAAAAAAATTGTAATAAACGGTATTACAGCTGCAAGGAGAGTAAAACGACGTAGGGGACGAATCAGTGGGACGCCATAGACCGCAGCTCCAGCCAGACCCCATACCCAGTGAATAACCGAACCACCACCAACCCAGCCCTTTAATCTGGTTGTCAATAAGCGGTATTACAGGAAGTGCAAGGAGAGTAAAAGGAGGTAGGGGAGCAACCAGGGGGACGCCGTCGCCAGAAGCTCCAACCACACCCCATACCCAGTGATGAACCGAACCACCACCAACCCGACCTCCGCCAGATGGCACCCCATGGTTCGCACCCGGGTGGGGAGCCAGTGGAAGATGGAGGCCAGCAGGATCTGCAGAGCCCCCAAGGCGAGGGCTGCATGGGCGGCAACTGAGATGGTGGAGGCGAGGGTGGTGGAGGCCACGGTCCCGGCGAGGTGTGGGGGATTGGAGATGGCAGCTACGGCGGCACCGATGGAGAGCAACCCCGTATTTAGCATGAGCTTCCGTTGTTGGGCGGGTGAAGATGGCACCGGGATTGGGATGCCGATGTCGATGCCCAGATCTCCGTCGTCGTCAATGATAACTTCGGCTTGGGTGGCCATGCCTCTCGGGCCTTCACTGAGAGCCGTGCCACCCCCATTTTCTAAGCGCTGGAGGCGTGGGAAGCTGCTGGGAAATACTCGTTAGAAAGCCGGTTTGACTTTTAATCGGCCGTCCGTATCCTTCTTCCGCCGTTGCACTGCACTTTTAATCGGGTGATCGAACGGCTACAATGAAACGGGAAGTCAGTATCATTCTTTCGGATTAAATCTAACGGCTACACTGAAAACGATCATCCAGCCGGATGAAATATAACGGGCTACCGACCCAAAGCTGGAAGTCAATATCCACTAATTTTTTTTTCTGGGTTTTAAAAAAATTAAAATATGATAAAAGGGGTTAGGGTTCGGATATTTTTAAAAATGGGTCCGGGATGCGTGAACGCCGTTCACGCATCCCGGACCCCGACGGTAATGCGTGAACGGCGTTCACGCGTCCTTTGCTGACCAGCTAAAGGAAGCGTGAACGCCGTTCACGCATCCTGGCGTGGGAAAAGATGCGTGAACGCCGTTCACGCATCCTTCGCGGATGAGCTGAAGGATGCGTGAACGCCGTTCACGCATCCGGCCGAGAAAAATTATAAAAGGAGGGGTCCCCCCCCAATAATCATTGTTCTCCTCTGATTTTTGTTGCGAAGCTCTGCAGAAATTCTTTCTCAACAAATATTTGCTGCTTTTATTGAGGTAAAATTTCTATTTAATAATTTAATTGTTTATTTGTGTTTATTTATTTCATTTGTATGTTTAATTGTGTTTATTTATTTCATTTGTATGTTTAATTGTGTTTATTTATTTCATTTGTATGTTTAATTGTGTGTATGATTTATTTATTTCATATGTTATGCATGAAATGTTTTGTATGATTTAATTTTCTTGATGTTGAATGTTCGTATGATTTAATTTTTTGAATGTCTGTTGTCTAAATATTGAATGTTTTATGTTATGTCTAAAATTTTTAATGTTTAGAAAAAGTAATTTATGTTAGAGAAATTTATTTTAATGGATGGTTTTGATGTAAGTGTAAATTAAATTACTTTTATTTACTAGTAATAATATTTTTAATCAATAAAGTATAAAATATATATACTTATATTTTGAAAAGTAGAAGAATTCCCAAAAAACATTACAATTTCATAAAATTTAAAATAACAAAAGTGTTTATTATGTAAATCTCAATTAGATCAGTTATAATAAAATTTATTTAATTTATTTAATAAATATATATATATATATACACATGAAGTTAAATTTTTGTAAAAGAGGTGTAGTATTTAATATAGATTTTATATAATACGGATAATATAATAAATATACCAAAAAACACGGTATGAGTGATGACTGATCTTGAGATGACCGACCATGCATAATTGAAATTGCATGTTTTATTTTGTGTATGTTGTTATTCAATTTGTAATAATTGCATTTTTTCGGTATTGATGACCTGCGAGTCATCTCTCAGTAAGTGTAAGGACCTGCGTGTCCGTTTAAATTAATTTATGTATTTCATACCCCTAGACCCTCTCACATGCATGTGAGTAAATTTGTAATTAAAAGACTGACGCCCCAAAGAGGTGTCGACGAAGAGGCATCCCCGAAGAGGTGTCGACGAAGAGGCATTTGAGAACTCGTTCGAGAGGAGGTGTTGCTGTTTGACAGGAGATTGACGGTTGCTGCAATATTTGATAATAGAGACAGGAGTTTACCCATATAAATTGTGGTTAGTTTATCAGATAATGATAAACTAATCGCAAGTCTCAAGATCAAGTCATGATTATATATTCATAAGTAATCAAACTTTATGAAACATTATATTAAATTTGCTTTTGTGCTAAAATCACAATCACTATACCTTAACAGTGATAAATCAATACATAAAAAAGTCTCAAGATAATCAATTATTCAAAACCAAATTAAATAATTTAAAATTTTAATGTAGTGTATAATATTTTTAAATTTTTTTTAATAGGTAATTATGTCTGCTCAAATATATTGCAACGGTGAGGTAATTTGTACCGAGCAGGGTTTTAGCTACAGTGTGCCACATGTCAAAGTGGTAAATCTCCATGGTTTTATGACATTGGATGCAGTTTGTAATAAGATTCATAGTCGGTTAAAATTGAGTGCAGGACAAGAAATCACTTCAATTAGATACCGACATCTTCAATATCCTGAGCGTATGTGGCACAACGACTACCCTATAGTCGATGATGAGGATTGGATGGAGGATTCTCAGTTATTCAGGCAACAGTGTATTAATGGTTTGATGGAATTATTTATTGTCATTTCTGATATTGATGTGGTGCAATCGATTACTACAGAACCATGCTTTGTGACCTCTATAGAAGTCGGTCCTTCACAACAGTCTTCTTCATTGCCTCCTTCTCATACGACTCCTGTGGAAGAATGTAATGAGGAAGATCATCAAAATTTGGAAGGAAATGTAGATGACATCCCTTTCTGTGCTGATATAGTGCAAGAAAGTTTATCTGAGGAAGAAGAATCTGGGGAGTCAGCAGGAGATGATGTGGTTGGAAATGAACCTTCTAAGGTTCCTTTGAGAGACAGACATCCACTACATCCACCAATTAGTGGTAATCAGCCTTCAGTTTTGAGTTCCTTAGTTGGAGGAATGTCTCGTGAACAACCTTTTGATTGGGATGTCATTACACCAGCTTCTGAATTCCCTGGCATTATAGGGAATATGCCTGCATCAAATGATAATGCCATATATATTGGGCAGGAGTTCGAAAGTAAACAGGTCATGAAAAATGTGATAAAGCAATACCACAATGAGCGACATTTCACATTTTTGGTTTATGAGTCAAAGAAGACCAAATATCTCATTCGTTGTGAAAAATATGGGTCAGAATGTAAATTTCGATTAAGAGCACTATTTGATAAATGTTATGGATGTTGGAAGATAACCAAATTAGAAGGCCCACACACTTGTCTGCATCCCAGCTTGGCACAAGATCACTCTTCTCTTGATGCAGAGTTTATATCTACTGTTATTTGTGAGATGATACGAACAAGTCAGGATGTTCCTGTTGCCCTTATTCAGGAAATAATTCAACAGTTGTATAACTATAAGGTATCATACAACAAAGCTTGGAATGCAAAACAGAAAGCCATTGTAAAAGTGTATGGTGATCGGGATGAGTCTTATGCGTTGTTGCCACAGCTTATGGAATTGTTGTCTCTCAATAATCAGATTGTTTATCAGTTGGACAGTGTTGAGTATGTATCCCAAAATCATCTAGTTGATCGGTCAAAGGTGAAGTTCAAGAGGATTTTTTGGGCATTCAGACCGTGCATTGCTGCATTTCCATTTTGTAAACAATTTATTCAGGTAGATGACACATTCCTTTATGGAAAGTATACAGGTGTTCTACTCATTTCTGCCACACAGGATGGTAATCGCGCTCCTCTGCCACTTGCTTTTGCTGTTGTTGAAAAAGAAAATTTTGAATGCTGGAGCTGGTTCTTGGCATGTGTACGTGTTCATGTCACGCAGAAACAGGGCGTGTGTCTGATATATGATCGTCATCGAGCGATTATAGAGGCCGTGAGTAGTGATGGGGTTTCTTGGACTGAGCCGAATGCTTATCACCGTTATTGCATTAGACATATTGCAAGTAATGTGCATAAGCAGTTTAGAGATGAGGCCATAAAGAAGGCGATCCTCAAATTGGGTATGGTTTTCTAAACATTCTTTTTTTAACAAAATTTACTATCCATTTTAATACATTATTATGTTATGCTTTCAGCATATGAACCCCAACAAGAAAGGTTTGATCGACGTCTTGAAGAGATCCGAATAGTTAATGAGGAGGTATATGAATATATGGTACAAATTTCAAAGGAAAAATGGTCATTAGCATACGATGGTGGCATGAGATATGGGCATATGACCACTAATATAGTGGAGTGCGTAAATGGGGTCCTCAAGGGTGTGCGCAAACTCCCAATCACAGGGTTAGTGCAAGAGACATTTTTTAGATGTGTTCACTACTTTGTTGACCGGTCCCAAAAGGCCTACCAGAGGATGGAAAATGGAATGCTTTTTACTCAGCATTTTCAAACTGATATTGACCGGATACGGAATGAGGCTTCACGATGGAATGTTATAGCCTTTGACAGGGAAAAGAGGAGTTTTCGGGTAAGAAAGTGCTACGACCAGGGTGCATGCACTAATGGTGGAGTGTTTGTCATGATGTTGGATAACAGGTACTGTGATTGTGGCAGCTTTCAGGCATTGAGATATCCATGTGTACATGTTATTACAGCTTGCGCTTCGGTAAATATATCGTGGGAGCCATATGTTGACCCGGTGTATCACATGAGCACTTTGGTTAACTGTTATAGTGCTGCTTGGATGCCTGTTGGTGACTTCCATTCTATCACATTGCCTGCTGATCAACCGACCATTGTCCCTGATATTTCCAGGTTTTCATAAGTCGGTTTTGGTATCATTTATAATTTTTTCAATGTGTGTCATTTTTAAAATTATTGGCTTCATGCTACTAGGTTGCGGCCTCAAGGAAGACCGAAGTCAACTCGCATCAGAAATGAGATGGATTGGCCTCGGCAACGAGGAGGGAGAATACGATGCAGTATCTGCCACGCAGAAGGACATACTCGTAAGAGATGTCCCCAAGTGGTAGGACAGAGTTCCAAATCTCATCATCCATGATCGAGTCTGTGTACCTGCTCTAAGAGGAAGAGGTTGTGGTTGGTGTCGATGATGAAGAAGAAGATTAAGAAATAGAGGATGAGGATGAGAAGAAGTAGAAGACTAAGAGGAAGAGGTTGTGGTTGAATAACCTATTGTGGAATTTTCTATAGTTACTTAGGAACTTGATCTATTTGGAATAATGTTAATGGTTATCTAATGGATAATGGATAAATTAACAAACGTAATTTCACAAATAAGAAGAAATAATTAATTGTTCACTTTTTCCTCTTAATTTTTAATGTGGAATAATGTTAATGGTTATTTAATGGATAATGGATAAATTAACAAACGTAATTTCACAAATAAGAAGAAATAATTAATTTTTCACTTTTTCCTGTTAATTTTTAATGTGGAATAATGTTGATGGTTATTTAATGGATAATGGATAAATTAACAAACGTAATTTCACAAATAAGAAGAAATAATTAATTTTTCACTTTTTCCTGTTAATTTTTAATGTGGAATAATGTTGATGGTTATTTAATGGATAATGGATAAATTAACAAACATAATTTCACAAATAAGAAGAAATAATTAATTTTTCACTTTTTCCTGTTAATTTTTAATGTGGAAAAATGTTGATGGTTATTTAATGGATAATGGATAAATTAACAAACGTAATTTCACAAATAAGAAGAAATAATTAATTTTTCACTTTTTCCTGTTAATTTTTAATGTGGAATAATGTTGATGGTTATTTAATGGATAATGGATGAATTAACAAACGTAATTTCACAAATAAGAAGAAATAATTAATTTTTCACTTTTTCCTGTTAATTTTTAATGTGGAATAATGTTGATGGTTATTTAATGGATAATGGATAAATTAACAAACGTAATTTCACAAATAAGAAAAAATAATTAATTTTTCACTTTTAAATTATGGTTTTCTTATAAGATGTCTAGTTTTAGTAATGGCATCTAAGTGTCTGAGCATCCTTAACTAATGTTGATTGTGAGACTAGGCTAATGTTGATTGTGACACCAAATAAAAATGAATATATCATGATTCCACTATTAATAAGTAACGATGATATCATGTGTGCAGATGACAGGTTTTCCATTGCTTACATCTCAGGCTACTCATGTATCAAGACTGCTTTTAGAGGGACGTCATGTGGCTCCCTTGAGTGTACATAGATCTCACCATTTCCATCATACTGCACCACCTCCCGCTATCGTCCCACATCTTCGTCGAGCTGGATTTTATGGAGTAGCGATGTGCGACTTCACGTTTCTTGATCATCAGCTCATTGCCGCACTTGTCGAGAGATGGAGACCAGAGTCGCATACTTTCCATTTCAGTGAGGGAGAGATGACTATTACATTGCAGGATGTGGCTATTATGTTGGGCCTCCCTATCGACGGACATGCTTTGACAGGCCGAGTTCCATCAGATTTTCCTGAGCTTGTTCATAGACTTCTGGGCATAGAGGTCCAGGATGATGGCAGGACCATCGTCGGTGGTAGATTGCGGATGCCTTGGTTAGACCAGCACTTCACACATTTACCAGATGATGCTGATGACGTCACCGTGCTGCGCTTTGCACGCGCATATATTTTGAGGCTGATCGGTGGCACGCTTTTTGTTGACCACTCTACTACTTTTGTGCACCTGATGTATCTAGCTTTTTTAGAGGATTTGGACCAGGCAGGTCGATATAGTTGGGGGTCTGCCTGCCTAGCAGATACATACAGAGCCCTATGCAGCGCATGTCGCATCGATAAGATGCAGATCACAGGATGCATGGTTCTTCTACAGATGTGGGTATGGGAGCACATACCTCGTTTAGCTCCACATGCCCGTGCGCCATTACCCGTAGATATTGTAGCAGAGGCTCCACGTGGACGTTGGTATGTTATTAATTCTTTCTAATATCTAACTTACTTGTATAAAATTCTTTTATGAAATGTAAAAAAAAATGTTATCTACAGGTGGAGTCAGGCGCATTGACATTCAGATTCTCCCAGACATGATGTTCACGCCTACAGACTTATGCTAGACAGCATTCGACCAGACGATGTAAGTGATTATTATTTATATTGTTAAATCTATACTCTTTACTGTAAATCTATTCATTTATTAATTGATTATTTATTTTTTCTTTCAGATTACATGGATGCCATATACAGATGATATCCTTCAGAGTCTGCCCCCATACTGTACAGTGATGCTTGATATCGGCTCCTGCATGGTTCCACTGATTCATTTTTATATAGTCGAGTGGCATCAGACGGATAGGGTTATGAGACAGTTTGGATTCCTTCAGCCAGTTCCTGACCCGCCCAGTCAGTTGGATTCATTGCATTCCCTGAAGATGTCAGGGAAGAGAGATTTTGATTGGAGGAGCTACCATGCGAGATATGTTGCGTTATGGGACAGGCGATGGGAGTCCCAGTTGTGAGGGGCAGGGACAGTACGCTTTCATTTGATGGATCAGATGGATTATGCAGGCTGGTACATCAGGTCTCCCGTCAGATTTCTGACACGGCACGGACGGGGCTTCCATGACTTGGTATGCATTATTCCTTTCACAGTTCAACATATTTTTTATTCAAATTAGTTAACAACAGAATTTGTTTTCGCAGGATGCTCGTATTTGTCATCTACTTCATATGTCGGATCCAGTGGAGAGAGCTGCCTTTGACCCAGCATATTTTCACAGCCTTGTACGACAGATGCTACCGTCGATGGACGAGATTTATCATGGCATTTTCTTTGATCCACCACCTGCTGCGGAGGCCGCGGAGCCTGCTGAGCCTCACATAGATGTACCTGGGGGTGACGACCCTGTTATGGATGTTGTTGTTCCACAGGATGAGGTTGCTCAGCTTGCTCAGCCACATGATATTATTCCACTGGAGGAGGGTGTTCAGCATGATCAGTCATATGCTCCTCCAGCTTCTCAGGCACAGCCACAGGTACTTACAGACACTGACTGGATTGAGTTCGATGTTTTATTGCAGTCATCCGCAGCAGAGCAGCCATCTACTTCCTATATTGGTGAGAGTTCCAGCCAGCTTCCACTATCCTTAGATGCAGGCCAGGGTACAGGCGGTGAGACTGTACATCCACCGTCTGTCACACAGGAGGATGTGGAGGTGGCTGTCGATGAGGATGCGCAGCGTACGCCAGAGCACAGACGTAGACAGACACGGCGTGGACGCATCCAGTATACGCCTGACTGTGGGACAGAGGAGAATCCACACCGGAGGCGTAGATTAGGTTGACATTTGATTTATGATACGTTTTGTATGTGTATTACTGTTATCTAGACTTCTATTATACCTTTAATAAGTGTCTTACTGTTATCAAATTATCTACCAATGTATATATATATATGTATAATAAATAATATGATTAAATTAAATGATAAATATTAATTATATTAATTATTTCGAATTGCAATAGAAGTGGTCACAGTTATGATGAGTGATGGTTCAGTCCAACCATGAAAAATGCATATGCTGATAAGAATAAAAGGCCACAACAAGTGTAGAAGAATGGAACAATAGTTGGAAAATCTTCCATTGGGAATATGCAAAACAATGAAGTCAAGAAAACTGTGAAAGAAACTATTTCCAAGAATAAGTTTGAGCTAAAATCCAAGGATTATTTCATGACAAATCTTGAAATTCATATCATCTCAAGAAGTTGAAACTTGAGGTATTCCAATCACACTTTATCCATTGTTCTTAATTATATTTCTCATTTCAATTAAGGGGGAGAGCTTGATTGATGGAAAGATGGGATGAAAAGGGGAGATTTATCTTTTCACTTGAACTTTTTTAATATATTTGGTGAAGTATGTGCAGGATTTAGCATTTCATTGATAATTTTGATTATCTACCCTTGGTTAATAATTGATACACTCTAAGCATGATTTAACATTTATGGTTGTTTATGGACAACATTGAAAACTACAATATGAATTAGAAGTTCATTTGGCCAATTTTGAGAAGATACATATTCAGACTTTATAAAAGGAAACGATTTATACTGGTACGCAATCTAAAGAGTGAGATTATTGAGTATGCATCTCAAAACTTAGATCATGTCCATGACATCACTTCTTCCACCTTATTTAGATAAAATGATATTTTTTAGAGAGCACATGCCTTAAAAAATATTACTCTTGGATCTAGAAATGAAACTCAGAGAACTTAGCATAGTGATGATGTGATCATGGTTCACTCATCACAATCACTATATGTTTTTCATGTAACTCATTTGTTCACAAATATACCAATATTTAATCAGAAAAACAATGAAAAAGGAGTATTAGAAAGTATAAAAATTAAGTTTCCACTTTATAATACAAATGGAACCATATGAGGATCTTTATAGAAATAGATGTTTAACTACAACATGTTGAGATAACATGAGTGACTGAAAGATGCTAAGATTATAGATTTCTCAATATATGTTAGAGAATACTCAAGCCATTCTATTAATAATTATTTAATGAATATCTATTATTCATGAATATTTATTAAGAATTATTAACATTATTTCAATATTTTATATTATTTAATTGATATTTATTAACATTTCTTAATTTTTATAATAAGTTTATTACTTTATAATTAATAGTTACAAATTTTAAGAGGAATTTAGGTATTCTGTGAGATGCGTGAACGGCGTTCACGCATCTCTTCTCTCGGGAAGATGCGTGAACGGCGTTCACGCATCCCGGACCCATTTTTAAAAATATTCGAACCCTAACCCCTGTTATCAAATTTTAATTTTTTAAAAACCCAGATAAAAAAATTAGCCGTCAATATCATTTAGATTTTAACATTTCTATCCCTTTATTAATATCGAACCATTTGAAAAGCAAGAAACAAAAGTCAGCGACAAATCATTTATTTATTTTCTAAATGATTTACAAAAATTAAAATTTATCATTTTTTATTTAATTGCAACACAAATAAAAAACTTTTTACCGTTCAAAAAACTAATAAATTTCTTAAAAAATAATTTCTTTTGTTCAGAATTTAATAATTTTTGAATGATTTTAAAAATTAAATTGTTTTACTATATCAAAATATTATTTACATTTAAGTCAATAAATAAAAAATTAATATAAATAGTTTAATGTTAATTTATTAAAACTTATTTATTAATAATAATATCGTATTATTACATGATCGATCTCAGTACCCACCGAGCTCTGTAATCTGGTTGGCCGCATTTAAAAAAAAAGTGTAATAAACGGTATTACAAGAACTGCAAGGAGAGTAAAACGACGTAGGGGACGCGGTACCCAGCAGCTCCAGCCAGACCCCATACCCAGTGATGAACCGATCCACCACCAACCCAGCCCTATAATATGGTTGTCAATAAACGGTATTACAGGAAGTGAAAGGAGAGTAAAACGAGGTAGGGTAGCAACCAGGGCGACGTCGTCGCCAGCAGCTCCAACCACACCCCATACCCAGTGATGAACCAAACCACCACCAACCCGACCTTCGCCAGATGGCACCCCATGGTTCGCACCCGGCTGGGGAGCCAGTGGAAGATGGAGGCCAGCAGGATCTGCAGAGCCCCCAAGGCGAGGGCTGCATGGGCGGCAACTGAGATGGTGGAGGCGAGGGTGGTGGAGGGCATGTTCCCGGCGAGGTGTGGGGGATTGGAGATGGCAGCTACGGTGGCATAGATGGTGAGCGACCCCGTCTTGAGCATGAGCTTCCGTTGTTGGGCGGCTGAGGATGGCGGCGGGATTGGGATGCCGAGGTCGATGGCCGGATCATCTTGGTCGTCTTGAATCATAACTTCGGCTTCGGTGTCCATGTTTCTCGGGCCTTCCCTCACACCGTGCTACCCCATTTTCTAAGCGCTGGACGCATGGGAAGGTGCTCGGAAAATCCTCGATGGGGACATGTTTTCATTGTTCCATCTTAAAAAGTTCGATCTTAAACTTTTTTTTTGAGTGGACGCCCAGTGTTTTCATTAATGAAAATCCCAGACGGTCCCTATAAAAGAGGACTAATCTCACTCGCCCGTGACAGTCAAAGAATGACACACGTTCCAGCTCTTAGAAAAGAGGACAGACGTTCCAGCGCATATAAAAGAGGACTAATCTCACTCGCCCGTCACAGTTAGAGCATGACAGACATTCCGTCCCAGTCATCCCCTCCCCACTAATACCTCAATGCTGCTATGTTCCCCCACAAACTAGTCCTCTCGCCTTCTTTGGAGAATGGTTGAGGAAGAATACATAGTGGGGTGTCCAAAGTGGTGGGGAAAAAGGGCTGTGGCCCCCGCACTACTATAGATCAGTCATTTAACAACCCCAAAATGAGTTTTATCCGTACTAAAAAAGCGTTGTTGTCCTCAACACTAAAAAAATACTCATAAAAGTAAAAAAAAGATTTTTTTAAAAAAGATTTTTTTTCAAAGCGCTCGAACCCCCCCCCCCCCCCCCGCCACATTAAAAACCTTACTAGGAAAACTCATCGAGAAAAACCTGATGAAGTGAAAAAGAGTGAAACATTCTCAACCCCCTTGATTATATCATTTAATTGTGTTTTTAGAACATCAATTAATATTATTATTTAATTATGTCTTCAAGACATGAGAGGAAGACCAAAGGTAATAACGAATGGTCTCATTAAAAATTACAACTCAAGGGAAAGACCAACAAATGCCATTAATTATAGATATCCATAATAATTTATAACATTCCCTTGGATATCTGTTATGACGTATGATTGACTCATTAAAAACCTCATCAACGAAAAGGCCTTTAGGGGAAAACTCTTGATTAGGGAAAAAGAGTACAATAACACAATTCCCCTGATTGTTGCCTCGTTAAAAACCTTATCAAGAAAACATCGCGGAAAAAAATTGACTAAAGGAAAAAAAGAGTACAATAGTTACCTCTCCCACTCATAATGATCATCATTTAACTCATAGAATGTTCATGATCAATTCATAACAAAAACATTCGATTTTGAATTTTTTGAATAATAATAGTTTATACCCTTTAAATTTCAATGAATGGAGAAGAACATTACCTTGCATCATAATATGATTTATTGTTATTTTCAGGGTACATATGAATTTGTACATGTATATCCTTCAAGGATAAATAAAATTCACATTTATATTTAATCTTTTTGGGATAAGTATGTTCTTCATCAACCCCTCATGTATGAAATATATCACTATTAGAAACAAGAAGTTTAATTATTCATTAATGGTAAAACCATTCCAAAATTTAATATTTCATCTTTGGGATGATTAATTCAAAATACAAGTACATTACATGTAAGTCATTGATTTCAGAAAACTCTTCGAGACTTCAGATGTTTTTGAAAACAACTTAATAATAAAACGATTCACACAAACCCTGAGATGATAAATTCAATTTATATTCTTCCTTAACTTAATATGGATACATGAAATATAAGTTATTCAATTCACCTCATAATTTATCATATTGGGTGAAACTTTCATAATTTTGAATATGATTTAGGCATTTCAAACCCTTCCGGGAATCATATATAAATATCCAAATATACAAGGAAGAAAATTTCTTATAATAAGATCATCAGTATTAAATAGTCTTGGTGGTTTGGATAATCAATCCAAAACTTTATATGTTGAACATATCATAAATTCCTTTAATAATTTTGGCCAATTATTGTGATGTCAATGTCTATAAAAATTCATTGTCATCAATGAGTTTTAAAAGTATTCAAAGAAAATATATCATCGACAACATTTGATTGAGATATCATAATTTTTCTGGCACCAATGTCACTTCAGAGACAATATCTAAAATATATAATGATGATGATGTAATCATTTTCCTTATCAAGGAAAAATATATTTATTGTTGCTTTCTACTCATGATGAATAATGATTTTATATAATCAATTCAACCACACTTTGGGTGTGTGTAATCAGACTATTTATTTCCAACACTCTACATTTATGTATGTGTTGTGAGCATCTAGTCACTGGTTCTGCAGGACCATATAGTATATGATACTAAATAAATATTTTAATCATCATGCATAACATGTAATGTATACTCACCAGCATCAAGTAACACATGTGATCATTTAGTGGATGCATATTTCATATAGATAGATCACATGGTATGTGGGCGTGTCCAAGTATATGAGAAATTTATTTCCAAAATAGGTGCTAATGATATAAATTATTTACCTCAAAAATGGGTACCTCATGATAAATTATTATACAGGGGGAATTCATAATGACTTAATGAGAATGAATTCATTGATAATTTTTTAGACATGCATCCATTAAATAAATTCATCATTCAGCGAAAAATCATTTATTTATTTTCTAAATGATTTAAAAAAATTAAAATTTATCATTTTTTATTTAATTGCAACACAAATAACAAACTTTTTACCGTTCAAAAAACTAATAAATTTGTTGTTAATTTTTTTTGTTCAGAATTTAATAATTTTTGAATGATTTTAAAAATTAAATTGTTTTACTATATCAAAATATTATTTACATTTAAGTCAACTGATAAAAAATTTATATAAATAGTTTTATGTTAATTTATTAAAACATATATTTTGATTATTGATGGATAAAACTTTATTTTCTTAAGGTTTTAAATATTTTGTATGTTTTTAATTTAGTAATTTGTCAATATTATATAAAATGGTTATTTATATTAATATTTCAAAGAAATAATATTTTCTAGATAAATTTATAACAAAAATATTGATTATATACTTAATAAGATAATAAATTTTGAGTCACTTTAAGAGTATAATAAATATTTAACTCCTTTCTGAAAAAATAATATATTAAAACCCCTTTTTAAATTTGTAATTTAATATTTTTACGTTTAAGAAAAAAACATTTCTTAATGGTATAAAAAACAAACAAATTTTCCCAACCAATGATTCCATCGAATAATTCCTTTAAAAATAATAATAGAAAAATTATGTAAAAAATTACAGTAAAAAACCACCCAACAATGCACCATGGAAAGAATAAACTTTATTAAATTCTAGGAAAATTCTCTTAGACAGTTCGATTTTATTTCCGTTTTAAAATTACTATTTAAAATTTCATTAAAGCATTACAAGTGGGATTTTTTAGTTAAAACAAAAAACAATATGGACTAGAAAATTCTATTTCAAAATTCTAATGATAAATTATTTCTAAAAATTCATAACAAGATTCGATTGGTTAAATACCACTATAAAATAAATTCAAAATTTTCGATGGGAAATTACATTCTAAAAATTAAAATGGAAAATTTTACAAAAAAAAAACAACTTAAAAAACTCATCAATTCAATTAGAAAATTATAGTGAAAATTTTCAATAAAAAATCACTAAAAATTTGATTGATTCAACTTGGAACTTACAATGGAAAAATCAAGTGAAAACTTACACACGAAAATTTTAATAGAAAATTATAATGAAATGTTTCTTGATTTAACTCGAAATTGTTATTTAAAATTTCAATGAAAAAATCAATGAAAATTTTCACCTAAAATACCACTAATTCATTGAGAGACATTCACAGAAATATTACGGTAGAAACTTTAAGTAAAAATTCAAAAATAACTTCCAATTAAAATTTTCACTGAAAAAATCTCTCATTTAACTCAAAACTTTCAATGAAAATTCTCAAGTAAACTTTCATAGCACATTTTCATTGAAAAGATTCAATGAAAAATTCATTAATTCAACTATAAAAGTTCAATAGAATATTTTATAAGAAGTTATCACTAAAAATTCAAAAAGATATTTTTAATGAAAGATTTCAATGAAATTATCACAAATCTAATTGAAAAAATTCACTAAAATATTTTAGTGAATAACCCCAATGAAAATATCCATTGAAAAAATCATCCATTCAATGACACACTTTCGTTGAAAATTTTAAATACACTTTCAAAAAAAATTCAATTGGAAATCTACACTAAAAAATATTTCGAAAACTTTAATTAGAAAACGCCAATAGAAACTTTCCCTGAAAATTTCAGTCAAATCCAACATTGGAAAATTTTAGTGTAAAATTTCCAAAACTATTTTTTCATTACAACTTCCAATTAAAATTTTAGTTACTCTAATAAAAGATTTCATTTGTTAAACTAGGCACCCTCACTAAAAATTCTAATAAAAAACTTCATTGAAAAATTCTAGTTGAACTTTAACCGAAGATTCCATTGGAAACTATCATTGAAAATTTCCAATGAAAATTTTAACTGGGATATTCGAGTGAAAACATTCACTGGAAACTTCCAGTGGAACATTCACTGAAAATTCTAGTTGAATATTCACTAAAACTTCTAGTGAAACTTTCACTAAAGATTCCATTGAAATCTATCAATGGAAAATTTCAATGCAAATTTATCATTAATAAATTTCCAATAAAATTATATTGAAGAATTTTAACGAATAACTCCAATAAAAAATTTCATTAAAAATTTCACCGATTAAATTAGACACTTTCACTAAAAAATTCTAGGAAAAAATAATTGAAAAATTCAAATGAAATCTTCCACTAGATAGAAGATTCATTGAAAATTCCAGTGGAACTTCTGCCAAAAATTATAGTATTACTTCAAATGAAAATTCCAACATAATCTATCATTGAAAATTTTCATTGTTAATTTACCAAAAATAAATTTTCACTAAGAACCTCATGGAAGAATTTTAATGAATAACACTATTAAAAAATTCGTTCAAAATTTCACCAAATAAACTAGACACCTTTGCAAAAAATCAAAGTGAAAAACTTCACTAAAATATTATTGTGAAAAAATTCACTGGAAAATTTTAGTGGAATGTTCACTAAAAACTCTAGTGGAATCTATCTCTGGAAAATTTCAGTGAAATTTTAACAAAACAAATTTTCATTGAAAATTACATTGAATAATTTTAATGAACAACTCTAATGAAATTTTTTTAATAAAAAATTCACCTATTAAACTAGGAACATTCACTAAAATTTATAGTGGAAATCTTCATAAAAAATCCCCGTGAAAACATTCAAAGATTGGGAGGGAGGTGAATTGAGTTCCTATAAAAATTGTTGTCTTAAAATATTTGTTGGTCAGAGTAGGGCACTCAAGAGGGAGGTGAATTGAGTTCCTATAAAAATTGTTGTCTTAAAATATTTGTTTGAAAATCCCCCAATTTAAAATCAAATTAGGCCAGTTAACCAAATTAGCAGATTCGTAGAAGATTTGAATGTTTGAAAGATTTCTCAAAGATTGATTAGTTCTCAGTCAAAACAATTTATGAAATTAAATTTTCTATTTAAATCATTCTACTAAAACAAATTTTAGTACAAACACTATCTAAGATTAACTATCAAAGCAAAGTAAAGATTTCTAGTTTGAACAAACAAAGATAGACAAGAAAACATAACTTGAACACAACGAATAAAAATGATAGGTTCAGTCTCAGCCAGAGACCTAGTCCTCTCCACTTGGTGATCACCTACCACCAAGATGTTTATATAAACAAGTTGATCCACACCCTAGATCAAGGTTTACAACTACATACAAGCTCTCCACATAAACTAGACCTCTACCACAATTATTCATGGGAACAAAAATTATAACCAGGCCGCAAAGGGACCTCTTCCCACTACGGGAAAAATCAATATTTGCGACGTGTTATTTGCGACGGGAATACATCCCGTCGCAAATATTTGGTTATTTGCAACGGGATTTCGTCTCCCGTCGCAAATAGTTTGGCGCGACTTGCGCCCCAAACCGCGTGGCTTGCGCGCCAAACCATGCACAGGTATTTGCGACAGTACCCGTCGCAAATACCCGACAGCGGTTAATAGCTTTTTGCGACGGGATGTCGTCCCCGTCACAAAAAGAGTGTCGGCGGGAATTATTTGCGACGGGCCCCGTCACAAATACCCTTTTAACCACCAACAGTAATTAATGCGGACGAGGGTATTTGCGACGGGGCCCGTCCCAAATACCACTATTATCGACGGGAAACACGTCGCAAATAACCCTGTTGCAACTAATCTAACCTATATATACCCCCACCCATTTTTTTTCAAATCACTCAGATATTCCTCTCTTCCTCTCTTCATTCTCTAGTTTTAAGGGAAAAATTTCTTTTAGTTGAAATTTTTTATACAAGAGCAATTGGAAGGCGTCAATAACTTCATAATATCAAAGTTTATGGTATTTATATTATATTTTTTTTATATTTTTTTCATTTTTTATATTAATTTTAATTGTTGTTTATTAGTTCTAATTAAATTAGATTTAAATTGATTTTTATTTATATTTATTTTTAGTAAGAAATTGATATTGTTAGTGATAATTATAAATAATTATTGTTAATTTGCAATAATTAGAGATTATTATAGATAATTAGCGGAATTTAGTTATAATTAGGGATAATTAGTAATAATTAGTAATAATTAGTATTAATTAGATATAATTAGATATAATTAGTAATAATTAGATATAATTAGATATAATTTGATATAATTAGATATAATTAGTAATAATTAGATATAATTAGTAATAATTAGTAATAATTAGTAATAATTAGTAATAATTAGATATAATTAGTAATAGTTAGATATAATTAGTAATAATTAGATATAATTAGTAATAATTAGATATTATTAGTAATAATTAGATATAATTACCAATAATTACCAATACTTAGATATAATTACCAATAATTAGATATAATTAGTAATAATTAGATATAATTAGTAATAATTAGATATAATTAGTAATAATTAGATATAATTAGTAATAATTAGATATAATTAATAATAATTAGATATAATTAGTAATAATTAGATATAATTAGTAATAATTAGATATAATTAGTAATAATTAGATATAATTAATAATAATTAGATATAATTAGTAATAATTAGTAATAATTAGATACAATTAGTAATAATTAGTAATAATTAGATATAATAAGTAATAATTACCAATAATTAGTAATAATTACCAATAATTACAAATAATTAGAAATAATTACCAATAATTAGTAATAATTACCAATAATTAGTAATAATTACCAATAATTAGGAATAATTACCAATAATTATGAATAATTACCAATAATTAGTAATAATTACCAATAATTAGATATAATTACCAATACTTAGGAATAATTACCAATAATTAGGAATAATTACCAATAATTAGATATAATTAGTAATAATTAGATATAATTAGTAATAATTAGATATAATTAGTAATAATTAGATATAATTAGTAATAATTAGATAAGATTAGTAATAATTAGATACTATTAGTAATAATTAGATATAATTAGTAATAATTAGATATAATTAGCACTAATTAGATATAATTCATAATAATTAGATATAATTAGTAATAATTAGATATAATTCGTAATAATTAGATATAATTAGTAATAATTAGATATAATTAGATATAATTAGTAATAATTAGATATAATTAGATATAATTAGATATAATTAGATGTAATTAGTAATAATTAGATATAATTAGTAATAATTAGTAATAATTAGATATAATTAGTCATAATTAGATATAATTAGTAATAATTAATAATAATTAGTAATAATTAGTAATAATTAGATATAATTAGTAATAATTAGTAATAATTAGTAATAATTAGTAATAATTAGTAATAATTAGTAATTTATATCAGTGAAAATATTACATAATTTAATTTATAATATTTTATTATTTTTTTATATTTTTTGTGAATATTTAGAATTTTAATATTTTTTTATTATTTTAATAATAATATTATTATTTTATTAAATATTTTTTTTAGTATTGTATTTTTTTGTTTGTTTATTTACTAATAATAATAATAATAATAATAATAATTTTTTATTTTTTTTATTTTTTCTGTGAATATTGAGAATTTTAATATTTTTTATTTTTTTAATAATAGTAATATTAGTTTTTCATTAATCGTAATTTTATTAAATTTATTTTTTTAAATTAATTTATTATTTGCGATGGGACATTTTGCGACGGGACCCCGTCACAAATAGTCTAAATAAATATTCTTCAAAAAACATATTTGCGAAGGGACTACTTACCCGTCGCAAATACTTTGTTGCGACGGGCCCGTCACAGAATGTTATATATATATATATATATATATATATATATATATATATATATATATATATATATATATATTGCGACGGGATGGCGGACCCGTCGCAAAAACTATTTGTGACGGGCTCGTCGTGAAAAAGTGTATGTATATATAATGCATATAATCAGAGACTTATTTTCGATGGGCCCATCGCAAATAATTGTATTTGCGACAGCGTTTTCTGCAATGGGCTATTTGCGACGGGACCCCGTCGCTAAAGCTTATTTTCGACGGGATCCCGTCGCAAATAAGTCGTCGCAAATACCAAGAATTCCAGTAGTGTCCACAGTTATAGGTGGGAGTAAAATAGTGTAAAAATATGAGTGTGTGAGGATATATTGTATCCTCCAGCTTAGCTCAGGATACAGTGTGTTTTTGTGATACAAATACACACACTGCTCGAAAAGTATTAAAAATGTACACAACAAATTAAAAATAATGAGAAAGTGTTTAGAATGCTCTGTGTGATGGGGTTGATGCTTTTGGAATCCTTAGATATAGCATATGTGAAGGTCGAGTCTACTTCTGGAAGCAGACACCAAAAACAGTGAGTCATTGATGCTTTGTGTTCTAGTTTCTAGTGAGATGAGAAAACTCCTCAGAAATTCTCTTCACTTGAATTTTTTGTTGCAATGATGTTTTCACTTTGGTTCACATTAAGTTCTTCCTTGTTCACACCGAGCGGCACGAGTGTTCTTCTTTCTTTTTCATGTGTTTCAGTTCTATCCCCTCTTTTTGTTTCTTCTTGGTTGTTTTTCTTTTTATGTTATAGGGGCCGACAAGAAGCATGATCTCCATCATGCATAGGTACCTCGTACCTCATACTGTCTATAGACAAGGTCATTAATATTGTCTGCAAAAGATCATTAATTTTATCAGTATCATTAAATAACTCAAATATGACTGTTAGTAATAATTTTGAATTTAAACGGTAAAGGAAGAAATGACTAAGTCTGGAACGGTGCTACAGGAGCAGTGACATAGGAGCGGTGACTCAAGAGTGGTGACTAAGGAGTGGTGACTCGTCCTTTATCTCCAAACGATGTCTTAAGAATGATGTCTTATAATTTGCGAAGATTCGGTATTGGTTGGTCGATGCAACGGTGTTTGGTCCATATCAACGTTTTCTGGTCCTTTATGAAAATTCTGGACCGGTAGATCACTGCAATGATGACCATTTCATATTAATGGTGTTTGGTCCTTTGTGAAAATTCTAGACCGGTGACTATGAGTTCACCTTAACGGTGACTCATACTTTTTCAAATATTTGAAACCTGTCTTATGAAGTAATACTTAAAAAATAGATCAAGATTACACATAAAAATAATGAAACAATATTAATTATGATTTGTGAGCATTAAAACTAGAGGAGTCCAACAATATCCCCCCTTTTGATGATCACAAATCATGGAATTTACAGGGAATATGATCAGAGGAAAGAATAAATATCTTACTTAAAATATAAAAAAGATTATGTGAAATTAATACATAAACATAGATCATCATAGATTGGTTAATATTTTTCTCATACTCATATGTAAAATAACAGATCTCATATCATAGTAGCAGAGCTTCATATAGTGGAGCATCTAAAGACCCTAAAGATTTTCAGATAGGTTAAATTCCATCTCTGAGTTCTTCCCCTTTTGGGATTATAAAAAAGAATAAAAAAATAAAAAATAGGGAAAATAATATAAAGAAAAGGCACTAAAGGTCGTCAATAAAAGGGTGAGCCTAATTCATGGAATACATTAACAGAGTACAATCACAAAAATAAGTACATCATAGCCCTATCAAAGATCATCCAGTCACTTTTTTTCAGAGTCTGCAGCCTTTTATTGACTCCTGGCAGAGACATGAGGAGTAGAGGCAGTAGGTACAGAAGAGGTAGAAGTGGAAGGTAGAGAGCCAACAGAGAGAGAAGGCGGGGGAACTCCTTCAAGAATATAAGGAGCAAGGCTCGGTCTAGAGGAGGAAGGAGATAGTGTCTACTCAGTTATGACTGGTCTGATCTGGCTCAGAGCCTGAGCAGGGGTCATGGTTACAGGTGCCAAAAGGGTAATAGGAGCCAGTCCATGTCTCAGAGGATCACCTATTAGAGAAACTATTGATGTTCTGTGAGGATGATCCAGATAAGGATTCAATAGATTGATGAATTCCTTGATGACTTCACCACCATACTCCATAGCTTTCTCAAAATAATATTTATTTTAAATAAACTTCTCAAGTGTAGGGGTAAATTCCTTCAATTGTTTTACTTGCTCCTTTAAATATTGAGTCACTGGAGGTAGCCTCAAATTCTTCACTAAATATTTGAAATGATTGGTCAACTGGTGCTTGGTATAGATATTCTTAAAATTTTAATCCACTTTCTTTGAAATTTCTGCTTGAGAATTATTGGAAGCTTTTGAGTAAGGTCTTACCATGTCATGCACATAATCATTGTGCTTTTGAATTTTACCAAGGCTTTCTTACTTAGAGCCACCAATTAAAGCTTGAAATTCTTCTCTGATCACATATCTGATCATGCCATTGTTTGAAGACTAAGAGGTTTTAACATAAGCATATGGAGATGGAGTAGCTAAGATGAAGGCTTTAATATGTTTAAGAAATGTCTCTAAAGACCCTTTATATTCATCGGTCAGTCGATCGAAAGCAGATACAAGACCACACATTTCATTTGACAATATTTTTTTTTCTTGACCACTTCTTCGACCACTAAATTCAAATTAGGATGAATATGAGATACAACCTTTCCTGAGATCATGACAGAATCATCCTCACTTAGACTAGAAACCGAAGCTCGAGCAAGACCAACATGCAAGTCCTACCTCATTTCCTCAACCAATTATTTTAATTACTTTAATTCATCTCGTAGATGTTGATTTTCAATCCTTGCTTCTTGTATTTCATGAAGCATTCTAGGTTGAGTTTTCCATATTAACTTCTCTATAAGCATTCCAACATCCCTTTCACTAAGGTTGGTCACAAGAGTAGGCTGTGAATTCATAAGATTTCCAATACCAGATAAGATATTTTATCCAAAAACTTTTAAATCTTTATGACTCACATAGTTTGGGTTTTCTTGTCTAGGTGCAGGAACATGTTCAGAAACATGTACTATCTCTTTAACAGATACCACAGGTTTAGTTGTGATGGGTTTGAGTTGAAACACTGTTGAAAGGTTTATTTCCTCAACTTTGGAGCTCTAAGAGTTATCAATATCAAAATAACTTGTAAACCTATACTAGGAATCAACTGAATTTGGATCAAGAGGATTGGTACATCAATCCTCTCTAGACTGGGGTTTTCTCCCCCTCAACAGATGATTGAATTTGAAAATTAAGTGACTCCATCACTTGAACTCTTTCCACATCTTCTACCATCTTTTGATGAACTTAAGTATCATCCACATGTCCTTCTAATTGCTCAGCTTGTTCACTACTCTTTTCAGTACGTAAAGATTCTTCTCTTTCATTTACTTTATCACTTGGCTCTTTTTACTTGTCTCTTTCTCTTCTATCAGATGCTTCACCCTTACCAACAAAGACTCCTCCTTATGTAGTTTCTCCTTCTTCATGTTTCTCCTTATCAACATTTTCTTTCATAGCAGCTTCAACCTTATCAGCATCTTCTTTACTTCCATCATCATTACCTTCAATAAGAATAGATTATCTTAAAGGAAGAGTGTGAGAGGGTTTAAGAGATTCATGGGAAGGTTATTTATTTCTTTTAGGAATATCTGGATCACTGCCTTCTTCATCATAAACATTTTCTTCTTCAACAATAGCTTGCATTTCCTCATCTGAAAATTCTACTATCTCATCTGATTCCAAACCAGGGTTAGTGATATTATTAGGTCTTGTAGGATGATCAATAGGATTAAAATCCTCATAATTTTTTTCAATGTATTCAACCCATGTCTTCTTCTAGGTATTCCAATTAATCTTCATCCTCATGCATATCTCCTTAGACAAAAAAAACTCATAATCCACAATAGTTTCTTCATTCTTTATTACCAATCCTTTGGCTTGCAATATTGTAGAGATGAACCTTGAATAGAATAGGGAATTGGATTTTGAGGTGTTTTTGATAATATCACACATATAAAGGACAATAGATTAGCACAAATTTACCTTATAACCATTTTTCAAAAGATGTATCAAGAACACATCTTGATAATTCAAGGTAGAAAAACCACCTTTCCTCATATAGATAAGGTGTTGAATGAACTTGAATAACAATATGGTTTCCCCATTCAACTCATCATCAATAAGTCTTCTCTTCTTTTTTTTTCCTTTTAAAACCCCCAAAGCCTCTTCTAGACAGAATATATCACTATGAGGTGGATGACCTACTTGATGATCCTCAAAGATACCTTCATGAGGTACTTTTAATCAATCTTCCCATAGCCTTGAATCAAAAGTTTTTTTTCCATTTACCCTACTTCTGAATATGAAAGTATCCTTGGCATTGAAAGAAAACTCAACATACTGGTAAAACTCAAAAACAGGTTTTGGGTATAAGGGTCTCTTATTATTGGTAAACCAATCTTTCCAACCCTGCACTTACAATATCCTAAGAACAATAAACTTACTCAAAAGGAGACACTTTGCACAAACTTACTTTTTCAGCATGATAACTTGAACTACGAGACCAGGGTTCAGAGGTTCCTTAGGTAGTTTGATCGGAGCTCTTTTCAATTTCTTGATCGACTGATGTTTGTTTGTGGTCGAGGAAGATGGTCTCTTAAATCTCTTCATTCCAAACATGTAGAGAGGGTTAAAATGATAATAAGGAATTCGAGAGAGAAAGGTTCGATTTCGAAAGTCGAGAGAAAGAGTTAAGTGAAAAGTGATTTTCATTGACTGATTTTTATCATTTAGGGATTTTAATTTCATAAATTGAAAATGTGATATAAAAATGAAATGAAATAATTAAAATAATGATACAGAAAGATTACTAAAAATAGAATGGTGTGTCAAAATAGTGAGTCCTGACAGTGTGCTGTCAGAGATGTCATCACAACGTTGAGACATCAAATGGCGAGACATCAAACAGTGAGACATCAAATGGCGAGACATCAAACAGTGAGACATAAAATGGTGATATATTAAAAATTTACTCAAAATTGATCATTCCCGATTCATGTATGATGTAACACATTCTTTTAGAAATTAATGGTTTAGTAAAAATGTCAGCAAGCTAATGCTCCATTCCAATGAATTCTGAAGTAATATCACCTTTCTGATAATGGCCTCTCAAAAAGTGATTTCTTACATCAATATGTTTTGTTCTTGAGTGAGAATCTATATTCTTAGAGATGTTAACAGCACTTGTGTTATCACAGTTTATAGGGACATGTCTAAACTGATATCCATAATCTAGCAAAGTATATTTCATCCACAAAATCTGAGCACAATAACTACCAGAAGCTATGTATTTGGATTCGGTAGTGGATAATGCAACATAATTTTTCTTTTTACTACACCATGATACTAGTGAATTTCCCAAAATGTGACATGTTCTAGAGGTGGTTTTTCTATCTAACTTGCAACCACCAAAATTTTCATCAGAATAGCTAATTACTTCAAATGATTTTCCTTTAGGATAGAAAAATCCTAAGTTGGTAGTATGCTTGAGGTATTTGAAAATTATTTTAACATTAGTTAAATGATATTCTTTAGGATTTTCTTGAAAATGAGCACACATACACACACTAAACATAATATCATGACGACTAGCAGTCAAGTAAAGAATACTTCCAATCATACCTCTGTAATTGGTTTGATCGACAGATTTTCCATTTTCATCAAGATCCAATTTATAGGTGGTACTCATAGGAGTATCACTACTTTTAGTGATATCAAAATTAAAATATTTTAGAATATATTTAGTATATTTACTTTGATTTAAAATAATACCTTCCTTATTTTGAAAATTTTGAAATCCAAGAAAGAATTTGTGTTCACCCATTAAACTCATTTCAAACTCATTTTGCATCATTTCTGAAAAATCAACACATAAATAATTTTTTGAATATCCAAAAATAATATCATCAACATAGATTTGAACAACCAAAACATCTTTAGAAATTCTTTTTATAAAAAGGATAGGATCAGTTATACCTTTTGTAAAACCTTTTGAAATAATAAAATTGTTGAGTCTATCATACCAAGATCTTGGAGCTTGTTTTAAACAATACAGTACTTTTTCTAATTTAAAAACATGATTCTGAAAATGAGGGTTTGTAAAACTAGGGGCTATTAAACAAAAACATCCTCAACTATGTACACATTTAGGAATTCACTCTTAACATCCATTTGATATAAGTTAAAATTAAAATGCGTTGGATAGGCTAACAGGATTCTAATGGTTTCAAGTATAGCTACAGGTGCAAAGGTTTCTTCATAGTCAACTCCTTCTTCTTGACTATATCTGTGTATAACTAGTCTTTCCTTATTTCTTATAATAGTACAAGACTCATTTACTTTGTTTCTAAACACCGACTTAGTGCCTATAGTCATGATGTATTTGGGTCTATCTACCAGTTTCCAAACATTATTTCTTTCAAACTGATTTAATTCTTCTTGTATAGACGTTACCCATAATTCATCCTTGATTCCATCATTGATTTTTTAATGTTCAAGCTGTGATAAGAAGGTTTGATATTCAACCTGATTTCTTAGAGAATCCCTAGCCTGAGTCCCTTTATCAAAGTCTCCAACTACAACATCTAAAGGATGGTTTTTAAGAGTTTAAACAGGTCTAGAAAAAGGACTAGCCACTTCAGGTTCATCTACAGGTTCAGGTTCTCTATGATTAGAATCTGGTGATTTTCCAGAACTAGCTGATTGTTTCACAATAGAATTAGAAGGTTTAGGATTTATGTCTAAGTTGGACATATTGTCCTCAAGTTTTTATAGGGTGGTTTTGGGATTATGTGGATTTTCCTCATCAAATTTGATATGTACAGATTCTTCTACACATTTGGATCTTTTATTAAAAACTGTATAGGTTTTTCTAGAGACTGAATAACCTAGGAAAATTACTTCATCACTTTTGGAGGAAAATTTGTCAAGATTATCTTTTGTATTAATGATAAAGACATTGCAACCAAAAACTTTGAATTAATTAACTATGGGATTCCTATTGTTCTACAACTCATAAGGATTTTTTTTAATAATTTTCTGATTAAGACTCTATTATAATATAACAAGATGTATTCATAGCTTCTTCCCAAATATAAATAGGTAAATCATATTCATTAAGCATAGTTTGGTCTATTTCCTGTAAGGTTCTATTTCTCCTTTCTAAAACTCCATTTTACTAGGGCATCCTAGGAGAAGAGAATTTATGACTATAGCCATTTTGTGAGTAAAAAGATTCAAACTCTTGATTTTCAAACTCACACCCATAGTCACTACTTAATAATTTAATTATAAGACCACTTATATTTTCTACTGTTCTAGAATACTTGATAAAATGAGAAAACACTTTACTTTGTGAGCTAATAAAAATGTCCAAGTATACCTAGAAAAGTCATCTACTAGGACATAGACATAGCGCATCCCATTATGACTTGAAACTCTTGAAGTTCAAAAAAAATCCATGTGAACCAACTCAATAGTTGAGAAGTTGAAACTTATTTCTTTGGTTTGAAATATATTTTGTGTTGTTTTCCCTTTTGACAAAGATTATTGTCTTTATCATTTGAAAAGTCAAGCTTAGGTAGGTACTTGAGTAAACCTTTTATAAAAATCTTTCTAAGGGAGTGTTTGTTACAATGACCTAGCCTCTTATTTCAAATCCAAGACTCTTTTTGAAAGGAACTTAAGTAAGAAACATTTTTAGAAACTAAGGAATCTAAATTTACAGCATAAAAATTTTCATTTCTAAAAGCAGTAAAACTAAATCATTTTTAGAATTGAATACATTGAAAGCATAATTTTCAAATTTAACATGAAATCCATCATCACATAACTGAGAAATGATAATAAAATTATATTTTAAACCATCATCAAAAATAACTTTAGGGATTAAAACTGAGTTAATACTAATTTTTCCAATGCCAATTATATTTCCTTTTGCATTTTCACCAAATGTGACATTCCAAACATCAATATTTATAATATTCTTGAAGAATGAATAGATTCCTATCATGTGTCTTGAACATACATTGTTCAAGTACCATAGACTTCTATAGGAACTATTGAAATAGATTTCTTAAAAAACAGAATAGGTAGGAAAAGAATTTTGTACCTAGATTTGATTGGGTCTAGTAACATTAGTAATAAAAGATTTGAGAACCCCCATTTGTTTCATGGATTTTATATAAAAATTTTGTAAGGATTTGGAAAAATATACTTTATTTTGTCTAGAAATCCTACAAGTAGTGGTAAGATGTCCATCGTTGGAACTATTAGAAAACTTATCAGTTTTAGGCATAAAAACTGATTTTCCAGATTTTGTTGTAAAATTTCTCTATCCAGATTGGTATCCAATACCAATAGTATATTTTGGTGCAACTTGTTTACTAAGAATTTTTGTGAGAGTATTATTTCCATTAGTAAAATTTTATAAGTCCTTTTTCAATTTCTCATTAGATATTTTGAGTTCATTGTTTTCCTTAAGCAATTGAACATTCTTTTCTTTCCCTAAAGTAAGCTCAGATTTAACAGTAGAAGTAAGAGCATGTTGTTTCTTTAAAAATTTATATTTTTCTTTTAATTCATTTAATGTGTCCTCAAGCATTCTACAATATTCAAACATTTCTTCATTAGTCATATTCTCATAATCAGATTCATCTCCAGAATAGTTTGAATTATGTACAAGATATTCTAGTGTTACCTCAGATGTGTTTTTCATAAAACACATATTGGATTTATTATCCTTTTCATCATGTGAAGATTTTGAATCACTAGAGATATCTTAATAATCACTCCATGTTGCCTTCATTGCCTTTTTGTATCTTCTATCCTTATCCTCGTATTTATTTTTGTACCTTAATTTTAGAAAATCAGCCTTTACATGTCCCTTCCTCTTGCACTCATAACATAATATTTCATTAGTATTTTCACTTCTTTTCCAGTCCTTTTTACAGTTTCCCTTGTTTTCAAACTTACCCTTGTATATGTGATTTCTCAAAAACTTCTTATTTATATTTTTTTTTGAATCTTCTGGCTATCTGATCCATTTCTTCATCACTATCAGATAATGATTCTTTATTTCTTGAACTGTTAGTTTCAACTTGAATGTTTTCTTTCTACATGGATGTAGTGGATTTTAAAGCAACATATTTCCTTTTTGGTTTATCTTCTTCTTCTCTATTTACCTTTAACTCTTCTTCATACATCATTATCTTACCTATCGTCTCCTTAAATGACAACTTACTGATATCACAGGATTCTATAATTGACATTGAGGTTCCTCTCTATATTTCTGGTAAACATCTAAGTAGCCGCATGATTTTTTCTTTGGAATCCATTGGATTTCTAAGAGTACTCATTTTATTCACAATCCCATTAAACCTGAGATACATGTAAAAAATATGTTCATCATGCTTCATTTTAAAGTTATCATATTTAATAGTATATGTGTTAAGCCTCATATCCTTAAAATTAGTGGTTCATTAGAGTTGCTCGGTGGCTTCCATCATCCTCCTTGGATATTAGTTGGCATCGGCGTGCGGGGGTTCCTCAGGTCTCAGTTCGGTCCTCAGCCTGGCTTCATGTGCGGCATTGCATCATCACTGGATTTTGGAGTGTTCTTGGCCCAGATCTCGGCTTGTCTCTATGTGTGATGCTTGCTTTGTTCTCCCTGGAGATCTTCGGTGTCGGTGGATTCCTTGATGGTGGTGTCACGACTCGACTCGGTGTAGGCGTGTGGCATTGTTATCATCCTCCTCAGATTCAATTTGCATCAGCGTGCGGAGGTTCCTTCGATCTCGGTTCGGTTTCGGATCTCAGATCACCTCCACATGTGGTGTAGGATTTGTCTTCCCCAGATCACAATCAGTGTCGATGACTTCATCCGATGGCCTGGACCCTGGTGTCAGCTCTAGAGTGACCGGATGGGGGGATCTTGTTCTCTGATTTTTTTTTTGAAGGCAGTGTTGTGGTGGCATTAAGGTCTGGTGGTGTTGATGGTTCTCTACCCGCTGACCCTATCCCAATCTCCTTGTGGGATTCTGCAGTTATAATGGTGGTGGTAATGAAGTGGAGTAGTGGGGTTAATCTGCATTATTGTTTTCAGTGGAATTTCAAATGATTTGTGAAATATTCTTGATTTGATGAATCTTTTGACTACGTGGAATCCTTTTTCTCGCATGTTTGATTATTGTTGGATTGTCTTGGAATTTCTTCTTGAATTTTCTTCAGGTGTAGATTTAGAGTAGGTTTTCCTCACCTTTTATGGATATTCAAATTTTGAAGATTGAGAGGGTATGAAATGTCCATTGGTACCAGGCCTGTGCATTTTTGTATGGGACAGTTTTCTGAGTAGTCATGCACAGGTGGAGCTACCATATGGAATTTGATGTTGGGGAGGGGTATATTTGTGGAGTTTGTTTTGAGATGATTGTGTTATTTTTCAGACATTGTTTTTGTCTTGAAGTCATGCCAGGTTTCTCCCTTTACCCTTAAAAGGGGGATTATCTAAAATCAATAAAATTTTGGCCTTTGGTCCATTCAGTCAGTCAAAGTAAGGAGGTCTATTGGTTGCAACACCTTCCTTTCTATTATCTATATTAAATAATGAATTGGAGTGTTAAAGAACTAGAAATTTATAACTAATAGAAATTTATAGATATTTAAAAGTACATATAAAATAACAGTTAAAAAAAGGTAAAAAAGGTTTTACAATTCCTCTAATACCAAATGTTGGTTAGAGTAGGACACTCAAGAGGGTGGGTGAATTGAGTTCCTATAAATAATTTTGTCTTAAAATATCTGTTTAAAAATCCCCCAATTTAAAATCAAATTAGTCCAGTTAACCAAAGTAGTAGATTTGTAGAATATTTAAATGTTTGAAATATTTCTCAAAGATTGATTAGTTCTCAGTTAAAGAAATATACGAAATTACTATAACTTTTGAAATTAGTATACTAAAAAATTCTAGTTCAAACACTATCTAGGATTAACTATCAAAGAAAAATAAAATTTTCTGGTTTGAATAAATAAAGACAGACAATAAAATAGAACTTAAGCATAGCAGATAAAAACAAGAGGTTCAGTATCAAGAAGATACCCAATCCTCTCCACTTGGTGATCACCTGCCACTAAGATGTTTATATAAACAAAGTTGATCCACACCCTAGATTGAGGTTTACAATAGCATACAAGCTATCCAGGTCAACTAGGCCTCTACCACAGTTATTCGTGGGAACAAAAATTATAACTAAGCCACACATAGACTTCTTCTATAGTTATATGTGGGAGTAAATAGTGTAAAAAGATGAGTGAGTGATGATATCTTGTATCCTCCAGCTTAGCTTAGGAGACGTTGTGTGTTTGTGATACAGATACACACACTGCTTGAAAAGTATTTAAAAAGTACAAAACAAAGAATAAATAATGAGAATTGGTTTACAATTCTCTGTGTGATGGGCTTGATGCTTCTGGACTTCTTAGATGTAGAATATGTGAAGCTTGAGTCCACTTCTGGAAATAGACACCAAAAACAGAGAGTCATGGATGCATTGTGTTCTGGTTTCTAGTGAGATGAGAAAACTCCTCACAAATTCTCTTCACCTGAATTTTTTGTTGTAAGGATGTTTACACTCTGGATCACAGTAAGTTCTTCTTTGTTCACACTGAGTAGTATGAGTGTTCTTTTTTATTTTTTGTGTGTTTCAGTTCTATCTCCTATTTTGGTTTCTTCTCGGGTGTTTTTCTTTTTATGCTACAGGGCCTAATAAGAATCATGATCTCTATCATGTGTAGGTACCTCGTACTTCGTACTTTCTATAGACAAGGTCATTAATATTGTATACAAAAGATCATTAATTTTATCAGTATCATTAAATAACTCAAATATGTGTTGGAGTTGGTGTCCTAGAACCAACTACTTTGTACTTTATTCATTAATAAATACCTTATCACATCTTGATTGTTCTTATGTGTGACAATGCATGTGATAATGTCCTAAGGATAGCTGTTGCATTAAAAGGTCATAGTGGATCCCTGCTATGATGAGAACCCGGAAGTGTCATAACATTGTTATTGAATATATGTTCTATGGCCGGATAATGTTATTTGAGGGACACAAATAATACTGGCCATTAGGGGTGAGGACTCATAAAACTTTGAGGCACCTTCTCATGGTGTGTGCCCTTGGTAATATCCTATAGGATATTATGAGAATGAGACCTGCCAGTAGGAAATCCATATTTCATAGTGTCATTGGATATTCCTATCTACGGATGTGTTTATTGGTCCTTAGACTTTAAGATTATTATTAATGGGTATTACAACTCACACACTTATATGTATTGACGAAAACTATGATGATGCACTGTTCGTAGCGAGGTAGGATATGTTGGGTGCATCATGAGTAATACTGCATTAATAGATAATTCAAGAAAGGATTTGTACCTTTTGTTCCATAACAGAATTAGATATCTCAGTCCCTTTTATGGAATTGATATAGCCTAAATAAATCCATTTCCATGGTAAGGAATGGGCATGTTCAATTACGAGAAGTCAAAGAAAGAATAATCAAGCACATGAGTTGATGGAACCAACATGAATCCCGCTTGATTTGAGATATCAAGATAAATGGATTACATTACACGGTAAGCGTTCGTAGGATGTGACACATCATTGAGGCGTTAACTTCTTTCTCTATGGGTTACTTAGCATTTTTCTAGATGCTAACCTTGGAATTTAGGCAGGCTCCGCCTAATTCCACTGATAAGGAGGCCTAGAGGGCAACACACTAAGTCTATCCAAGTATCTTAGTTCAATATTAATTTAACAAGTTGAATAATGATTATTCCCGATGGTGGTTTAATAATTATTCAAGGATGCCAGATCACATTTTTTTGACACTAGTTGTTTGATAGAATATATTGTGGGAGAAATAATATATTTATTGGTGAGTAATTCAATAATATTTATTTAAGAAATAAATAGTCATTATTCAAGATCTGATAAATGTGGGGGAGAAAATAAAGAAGATGGAAAAATAGAAGTACACGCCATGTATATTAATATGCACACCATGTAGTTTTTCTGGGAATTTGTGAGAAATAATATTATTTATTTAATTAGATAATATTAGGTGTAATTCGATGGCCACATGTTAACTAATAATAATAGTCAACTGTTATTATTTGACATGGGGTATTACTAAGAATTAAATGAAATGAATAAATGATTTTGGGTAATTAATTCATTTTATTATTCTAATTATTATAAATCCTAATTACATTATTCTCATTATCCTAACCATTCTTTTTGGTTGTGCATAACAGATCTAGAGAAAGCTCTCAAGCTACGAGGGAGATCCTCCTCCACTGGATCAAGGAGAGCATTTTACAAACGGCTCTCAAGGTGATCGAAGGCGGATATCACAAGTGAAGGGTCTTTCACGCTAGCGCCCAAAGATCCCTTTGTTGACATCCAAAGATACGTGGAGAACATTTGGATCACCGCTAAATGAATCCCACACTTGGATTCTATAATGAAATGACTAATCACATAGGATCATGATCAGAAACATCAATGGAGAAATAATTCCATTAAGGTAATTATTATCTTTTAATTAAATTAATTATAACCAACATATGATGATCCTCTTTATGGTTTTGGGACTCTCCTCTTTTCTTTAATTATTCATTCTATTCTGACGATCTGTCATTTTATTATCGTTATAGATTTCAGATTGATCTTCGTTAACGACAAAAATTAAAGTTGGGAAAACCCACAAATGTGCTTCTGCTACGTCCAGAACCCACAAGTGGTATCACAGGGGGTCATATAATTGATTATAATTATTTAGTTTTTCATTGGTGATTTAAAAATTTTATAGTTTAGTTGTTTCAATTCAAGTTAATCATTTTATAAATCTTAATCTTGAGATATATTCCCCCTCTTTCATTTCTCGTTCACCTTACAAAAACGGTTTTTTTTAATTTTGATTAAAATAAAACAGAAGATCTCATCTGGAGATTCCAAACGTTCCTGGTTGTACAACGCCAGAACACATGGCATGTATTCGGTAGTACACACCATGTAGTCTAGGTTCAATGCATCGAACTGGTCCTCCAAACTAGTTTGTGTCAATGGATTCTATCTAAGTCATTAAGACTCCATGTGTTGACCAAGAACATGTGGCACACAGTTTCCGGATTACACATCATATGGTGCACTGAACATGGTGTGTAGTCCCTTTGGGTTAGGGTTGGACCGTGTACCCCATACATGGCTTGCCCGGTTGGAAACCATGTAACACGAATACTAAACAGTTTGTGTTCCACTAAACACATCGTGTACTCCAAAGATTTCTGAAGTACATCTACATGCCATGTCCTCGGGCGTGTACTTCAGATGGACGATGAACAAAAGTACACATCGTGTAGTCAGAACTACACTCCATGTACTCATACAAATTACACAGATTTATTAAAATTTATTATTATATTATACAAACCCTTGAGACGTGTAACATAGTTCGGGTGTAAATCTGAGGCACAACATTTGATAGGTGTTCTATATATATGTGTTTAATTTAACATCTGTGTAATGTTCATTTATAATCATTGGGTAGTTATGAATGGGAATTCACTAGGTTTCCTCCAAGGTACAAGTTACGTAAAAAGATATTTTAAATGAATTTATTGGTTTAAAATTATGATGGATGAGAATCTCAAGGAAATTCAGAAAAAGGGTTTAAGATAAAAGGATTGATTAATTAAAGATAATTAATTAATTAGAGCGTGATTTATCTTAAACAATAACGATTAAATAATTGAATGATAGTTTTATTTATGTGTAAATATTTTTGTATGTACGGATGATCAAGTTCTAGACCAAGACCTTTGTATGTGAATGGTTTATTTTAATTTATTTAAATTAATTTTTTTGGACTGTGAGCCTTGTCCTCATTAATATGTAGGGCCTGCGTGCCCAAGGTCTCTTTTATGTAAAACCCCTTTTATCCCTTACATGAATATGAGATAAAAGTATATGTATTGGATGGATCTCCCAATCTGGTGGAGGTGGCTCAAGTTAGGAGTCGAGGTGAAACCAATCCAAGGAGATACAAATGTGAACAGGTGGAAAGCTATAAACAAGAACCCAAAAAGGTTCAAGGTGTTTTTCCCCTGGGTCTTGGGTTAGTTTATCAACCACTAGATAAACTAACCAATATAAAAAGCTCATGATCATACCATTTATTTTATTTTTGTTATTTTCATGGTTTATTTATTATGGGTGTGTTGTCATGATCACATAATTAATGAATTAAACAGGCATGCAAGATGGAACTAAAATAAGACTGGCTTATGTGTAAATATCATCTTAGACATGGTTAATCACTTAAGTATATCCCACTTAATATTAAAAAGCATGTAATCAAAGATAAACAAAATATCAATTTATGCATAAGGATAAAATCCCTCAAAGAAATATTAAGTCAGTATAGCCTTCCATAATCTTGGTTAGAATCGAACCATAGTTAAAAGTGCTTAACCAACCCTAGTTGGGGTGATTTCAATTATCGGGGAATTCTAATTAAAGGTTTTGGGTTTACTTTACTTGGTTAACATCAAGGGTTGACTTCCACAGCAGGACTTGGTGTGACCAAGAGGCAAAGGTTGAGGAAATTCAAAATAAAAGGATTTCAGGATTGGGGAGTCCACTCATCGGATCAAGGAGTTGCAAGTTAATATAGTTGGCATTTGGAATACCTACCTAAAACCCTTAAAGTTACTTTAAAAACCCTAGTTGGGGTAATGTGAAGGGTAATATGGATCCTTAACACTATAATATTTAAGAAACAAAATATTCTGAAGTCAATGGTGAGGGATATTGGATTTCGATAAAATAGTGGGAGACTAATAAGTATTAATTTATTTATTTATCTCAGTTTTATCATGAAAAAGTACTAAACCTTTTCTCATATTAATTTGTAGAAATGGAAAGAAAAATGACTTCAACCATATCATTTTGAATCATACTCGAGAAGTAAAACCTTCTCACCAACACCAATTTCTAGAAATGACAGAGGCGTTTACCCACCATCCTTCACCATGAGAGGAAATTGTTTGTGCTGGAAGAGACTGTTCTAGTTGTGCCTAGAAAAGAGGTCAGTGATGAAAAACTATCTCTCTATATGAAACATAGGCATGATTCCACAGATGTCCAATGTTTCATTCTATTGTCCATGTCTAATGAGCTCTTGAAGTAACATGAAAACATGGACGTGTATAGCATGATGTCTAACCTTAAGGATCTATATCAAGAGAAGGTGAGACGAGAGAGATATGAGATCTCCAATGATTTGTTCACAACTAAGCTTGGAGAGTCTGTGTCAGTTGAGCCTCATGTAGTCAAGCTTATTGGCTACATTGAATTCCTGGACATCTTAGGGATTAAGTTCCCGGATGAGTTGCGCACAGATCTCATCCTATCATCACTTCCCAAGACCTTATATAGCATTACTTTCAACTAAAACATGAGAAACAATGAGAAGAGTCTATCGAAACTTCTAGCCTTAATTATCCAGTTAGATAAGGACATAGGGTGTGACAAACCCACAGTACTTATGGTGAATAAGAAAAGGAAGGACAAGGAAAAGGGTCCAAGGATTCATAATCATTCTGAATCCCCTGAGAACCATCCCTACAAGAAGGGGAAGATCCAGAGGTAGGGAAAGGAATGGGAGACAATATGTTTTTCATGTGTCAAGCCAGGCCACTGGAAGAGGAACTTCACCCAGAAGCATGGGGGCGCTAAAGGTGCATTCTTTATCGAATGTAATCTTTCCATTTATACACATTGGGTATTAGATACAGCTTATTGGGCTCACATATGTATTCAAATACAGGAACCAAGTTGATTTAGAAATATTTCCAGAGTAGAGGTGGATCTTCGAGCTACCAATGGTGTGAGGCCGGCTTCATTGGCCATTGGAGATTACCATCTCTCATTGCCAACTGGAATGCTTTTGGTTTTACGTAACTGTTATTATGTTCCTAGTGTTACCAAAAACATAATTTCATTATCTTGTTTGGATATGGATGGATTTATTTTCAAATTTGTAAATAAGGGTTGTTTATTTTATAAGAAAAACATATCTTATGGTATGGAACATTTAAATAATGGTTTGTATGTATTAAATTATGAAAACCAAGTGTTGGAAATTGATAATGAAACAAACTCACATGACTCATACAACACCCAGTTGTGGAATCACCGTCTTGGTCATGTAAATGATAAGTGCTTGAAAAAGCTCTGCCAAGATGGTTATTTAGACTCTACTGAGCTAAAATCACTTGATAGATGTCACGCTTGTTTACAAGGTAAAATGACCAAGCCGCCTTTTAGCAGGGTGAAAGGGCCACAGAGATTTTAGGATTGGTACACACGAATGTTTGTGGACCATTTCCAATAGAAGATAGAGGTGGATATTCTTACTTCCTTAAATTTACTGATGATTTAAATATATATGGATATATCTACTTAATGAGGTATAAGTCAGAAGCCTTAAATAAATTTAAGGAATTCAAAAATGAAGTAGAGAATCAGCTTGGTAAGAAGATAAATAAGATTTGATCGGATCGAGGTGGAGAATATCTGAACTAAGAGTTCATCAATATTCTACGGGAGTCTGGGATTCTATCTCAACTCACCCTTCCTTATACACCATAGTGGAATGGTGTTAGTGAAAGTAGGAACTGCACCTTGTTGGACATGGTGAGGTCGATGATAAGTCATACAGATCTTCCATTATCCTTTTGGGGATATGCATTACAAATTGTTGCATACACATTAAACTAAGTACCAACTAAGGCAGGAAATGGAATTCTCTCCAAGTTATGGAATGGAAAGAAACCAATTTTTTTGTACACATGTTTATGGGGATGCTAGGCATTTGTTAATACCTTCTTAGGAGACAAACTAGCACCTCAGGTCATGAGGTGTATCTTTATAGGATATCCCAAGGAAACGAATGAATATTACCTATATAACCCTTCATACAAGAAAGTGATTGTCGCCAGATAATCCATATTTCTTGAGAGGTAGCACATCCTCAAAATGTATAGTGGGAGAAAGATTGACTTCTATGAAGTTGATGCTCAAGATACATATAAGTTGGTACAAGATCAAGTTCCACAGGTCCCCATGGAAGAGGTTCCATAAACACAAGTAATGCGTAGGAGTTCAAGAGAGGTAAGGGAACCAGAGAGATTTGGTTTCCTAGTCACCGAGGATGGTGAATAATTATTGTTGGATAATGATGAACCTATATCCTATAAGGAAGTAGTAGAAATCTCAAAAGCTGCAAGATGGCTAGAAGCTATGAATTTTGAAATGGATTCCATATATCTGAACCAAGTCTAGGTTCTGGTCGATGAGCCGGTTGATATAAAGCCTGTTGGATGAAAATGGGTATTCAAGAGAAAGATGGACATGGAAGGTCAAGTTAGAACCTATAAGGCAAAGATAGTGGCTAAAGGATTTATAAAATGTCAAGGAATCGACTATCATGAAACTTTCTCACCAGTTTCCATGTTTAAATCCATAAGAAACATACTTGCCATAGTAGCTTACTATGACTACGAGATTTGGAAAATGGATGTCAAAACAATATTCCTTAATGGGAACCTTCAGGAAGATGTCTATATGACACAACTAGAAGAGTTTGTGACACCAAGTAAATCCAAATGAGTTTTCAAGTTGTGGAAATCCATTTATGGATTAAAGCAAGCATCCAGGTCATGGAACATTCGATTTGATGAATAAATAAAGAAATTTGGTTTCATTAAGAATGAATGTGAGTCATGTGTTTATAAGCAGTTTAATGGGAATGCAGTCATTATACTAGTAGTATATGTTGATGACATATTTCTTATTAGAAATGATGTACCAGTCTTACAGTCAGTTATGGACTGGTTGAACAAGTGTTTCTCCATGAAGGAATTGGGTGATGTAGCCTACATTATAGAGATCAAGATCATTCATGATATATCCAAGAGGCTGCTTGGGCTAAGTCAGGGTATATACATTGACCAAATATTAAAGAGATTTAGTATGGAACAATCCAAGAGGGGATTGGTTCTAGTGTCACATGGCCTACATCTTTCTAAGAAAATGTGTCCTCAGACACAATAGGAGAAAGATAGAATGAGTAATATCCCATACGCTTTGGCTATAGGATCCATCATGTATTCCATGTTATGTACTAGGCTTGATGTTTCCTATGCACTGAGCATGGTAGGAAAATATCAAGTAGATCTAGGAGAACAACATTGGACTACGGTTAAGAATATCCTTAAGTATCTGAGAGGAACTAAGAATATGTTCCTTATGTATGGAGGAGATGAGGATCTTGTCATCAGAGGGTATGTTGATGCTGGTTTTCAGATAGATCAGAATGATCTGAAGTTTCAATCTGGATATGTTTTCTATCTCAATGGAGGAATTTTGAGCTGGAAGAGTTCAAAGAAACCAGTTTTCGCCAATTCTATAATAGAGTCCGAATATATAGCGGCTTCTGATGCAGCCAAAGAAGCCATCTAGGTTTGGAAATTTTTCTAAGAGCTTGATGTGCTGCCTAGCAGTAAAGATCCTATCACATTGTATTGTGATAATACTACAGCGGTGACTCTTGAAAAAGAACCAAGGTCACATCAACAGACAAAGAACATACTCCAGAAGTATCACCTCTTGAAGGATTTCTATCAAAGGGGTGAAGTTTCATTAACAAGAGTGTCCATAGAATAAAACGTGGTAGACCCCATGACTAAAGGACCATCTCAGCAAAATCATGAATATCATGTGAGAGCTAGTGGGTTAAAGGTTGTTAGCAGTTGGCTCTAGTCCAAGTGGGAGTCTATTGGAGTTGGTGGCCTAGAACCAACTACTTTGTACATTATTCATTAATAAATACCTTATCACATCTTGATGGTTATTCTGCATGATAATTCATGTGATAATGTCCTAAGGATATCTGTTGCACTAAAAGGTCAGAGCAGATCCCTACTATGATGAGAACCCGGAAGTGCCATAACCATATTATTGAATATATGTTCTATGGCTGGATGATGTTATTTGAGGGACACAAATAATACAGGCCATTAGGGGTGAGGACTCATAAAAATTTGAGGCACCTTCTCATGGTGTGCGCCCTTGGTAATATCCAGGAGGATATTATGAGAATGAGACCCACAAGTAGGAAATCCATATTTCATAGTGTCATTGGATATTCCTATCTGCGGATGTGTGTATTAGTCCTTAGACTTTAAGATTATTATTAATGGGTATTACAAATCGCGCACTTAGATGTATTGATGAAAACTATGAGGACATAGTATTCACAACGAGGTAGGATATGTTTGGTGCGTCATGAGTAATACTACATTAACAGATATTGCGAGAAAGGATTTGTCCCTTCTATTCCATAACAGAAGTAGATATCTCAGGACCTTTGATGGAATTGATATAGCCTAAATAAATCAATGGCCATGGTAAGGAATGGGAAAGTTCAATTCTAGGAAGTCAAAGAAAGAATAATTGAGCACATGGGTTGATGGCACCAGCTTGTAACCCACTTGATTCAAGATATCAAGATAAATGGATTACATTACACGGTAAGCGTTCATAGGAGGTGACACATCATTGCGGCATGAACTTCTTTCTCTATGGGTGCCTTGGCATGTTGCTAGATGCTAACCTTGGACTTTAGGCAGGCTCTGCCTAATGCCACTAAGAATGAGGCCTACAGAGTCACACACTAAGTTTATCCAAGTATCTTAGTTGAATATTAATTTAACAAGTTGAATAAAGATTATTCTCGAATGTGGTTTAATAATTTTTCAAGGATGCCTGATCGCATTTATTTCGACACTAATTGTTCGAGAGAATATATTATGGATGAAATAATATATTTATTAGCGAGTAATGCAGTAATATTTATTTAAGAAATAAATAGTCATTATTCAAGGTCTGATAAATATAGTGGAGGAAATAAAGAGAATGGAAAAACAGAAGTACATGTCGTGTGTATTAATATACATGCCGTGTTGTTTTTCTGGGGATTTGTTAGAATTAATATTATTTATTTAATTAAATGATATTAGGTGTGATTTGTTGGTTGCATGTCAAGTAATAATAATAGTCAATTGTTATTATTAGACATGAGGTATTATTAAGAATTAAATGAAATGAATAAATGCTTTCGGGTAATTAATGAATTTTATTATTCTATGTATTATAAATCCCAATTACATTATTCTCATTAGCCTATCCATTCATTGTGTTTGTGCACAACGGATCTAGAGAAAGCTCACAAGCTATGAGAGAGATCCTCCTCCATCGAATCAAGGAGAGCATTTTGCAAACAGCTCTCAAGGCGATCAAAGGCAGACATCGCAAGTGAAGGCTCTTCCACACTAGCACCTGGAGATCTCTTCAGCAACATCCAGAGATACATGGAGCACATTTGGATCACTACTAGAGGAATTCTACACTTGGATTCTACAACACAACGACGGATCACATCGGATCGTGATCGGAAACATCAACGGAGAAAGAATTCCATCAAGGTAATTCTTGTCTTTTAAATAAATTAATTATAACCAATATATTATGATCCTCTCTATGGTTTTAGGACTCTCCTATTTTCTTTCGTTCTTCATTCTATTTCAAAGATCTGGCATTTTATTATCGTGACAGATCTTGGATTGATCGTCGTTAATGACAAAAATTAAAGTTGGGAAAACCCACCAACACGCTTCTGCTGTGCCCAAAACCTAAAATATGACCATTAGTGTTAATTTTTAATTTAAACGGTAAAGGAATAAATGACTAATTCTAGAACGGTGCCACAGGAGCGGCGCCACAAGAGCGGTGACTCAGGAGCGGTGATTCATCCTTTGTCTCTAAAAGGTTTCTTAATAACCGTGTCTTAGAATTTGTGAAGATTTAGGACTAGTTGGTCGATGAAAAGGTGTCTGGTCCATATCAAGAATGTCTGGTCCATTGTGAAAATTTTGGATCGGTAGATCACTGAAACAGTGACTATTCCATATTAACAGTTTTTGGTCCTTTGTGAAAATTCTCGACTGGTGACTATGAGTTTACCTTAACGGTGAATCATACTTTTTCAAATATTTTCAACCTATCTTATGAAGTAATACTAAACATAATAGATCAAAATTATACATAAACATAATGAAACATAATTAAATAAGATTAATCATGATTTGTGGGCATTAAAACTAGAGGATTCCAAGAGAATTATAAAGAATGTTGTAATTTGAAAATTAAATAAAATATTTCAAAAGTAAAAAATTATAATAAAATACCATTGAAAATAATAATAAATTATTTTTCCATCAATACTAAAGAATAAATTATTGAAAAACTAGTTTTTTGTATAATTTTTCAATAGAATTAATAAATGGATTTTATACTATAAAAATACATGGGGACCGTTTTATTAAAAATTATAATACAAATGCAATTTTCTAATTAGATAATTTATTTTAAAGAAGTGAGATTTTCCATTTAATTTTTTTAGTTTAATTATTAATAGACAATTTCCTTGATAATTAACATTATAATTTTTTTACATGAAAAATTATCCACCTTTAGATAATTTTTCTAGTTTTAAAAAAGAAATCAATATTTTTTTGAGAAGAAGGAAAACATATTATGAATCAATCGAAGAATCAATAAAAAACTAAATAGGTAAATGATCAAACCACACATGGTCACCCCAACTCACTACATAACCATCCAAACGATGAGATGAAAGATTACCTTCCATTTTAGAAAAAAGGAAGTTGCAACATGCGAAAGCTTCTAGCAAGGACATGATCTTCCTAAGAATAAGACCATAAGGATATGAATCCTCCCCACAATTGGATAAGGTGTTAATCACCAATTAGGATTCAACTTAAATAAAAACATTCTTCCAACCTTTAGTGTGAGCCAAAAAAATACCATGAAGAATATAAATGGCCTCTGCCACATCTGGTTCCAGTTAGCCAGGAAAGCCAAACATTGGGCCACCAAAATCCGACCATCACTCTGGCATGCAATAATCCCAATACCCACCCTTGAACAAGAAGAGACGGCAGTGTCAGTATTAATTTTGAAAAATCCGTTAAAGGGAAGAGTCCACACGGATGCTTCCTAAAGGGGATGCCCAACTGAGGGAACAAAATTATCAACATTCCAATAATTCATCCAAACTGAATCCCTTTCAAACCAAAATTGATCATGCATTGCATTTATTTGAAAAATCCATCCATTTTTTCTAGTCCACACCATACAAGTGGTGGTACAAATCAACCTGACCATGCTTGGATTGAAAGAGCACACCAACATATGAAGATTATGGATCAAATCACAAGAAGGGTAAAAAACTTCTGGAAATTTTATTTCCATTCCTTCCACACACCCTCCACACCCCGACATAGGAGAATATCATGCACTAGAGATTCAACCTCCTGTAGGAAAATAAGAAAGATATCATCCATGTAGAGGTGATGCCACAATAGAAGGTCACGTGTTGGGAGAGCTCTGGAGCAAGCATGCCACAAGAAGAATCTAACTTTAGGCGTGACATTAAGCGACCAAATATCTTTCCAATGTTTGTGATATTGATCATAAGAAAACTCATTCACCAAAAGCTTATAACCCAAATGAATAGTGTAAACTTATGAGTCCACCCCTTTCCAAAATCGTTGATCAATACCCACATCTGGTGTAAGGGGGATACTGAAGATAAGATGGTGGTCCCTTTCGTTGAACAAAGAGAAAATATAGTCATGGTCCCAATAATATAGAGATTTGTTAATCAAATCATGCACCCTTTCATTCTCAAAGACCACGACAATATGAGATGAAACTCTCAGGTTTAAAATATCCCCCATCCACGGATCACTCCAAGCATGCACATCATTCCCATTAGATATTCTTCAAATATACCCTTTCTCAAGTAGGGGCCTTGCTCCCCAGATACTCCACCATAGGAAGCTTGGTTGAGGACCCAAATGGGCATGCATGATATCAAAATTAGCACAATATTTGGCCTAGAGAACTCTTGAGAAGGGCGTGTTTGGGCAAGAGACAAGCCGCCACCCTTGTTTTGCTAAAATACCCTCTTTAAACAACTTCAAATTTCTAAAGCTAAACCTGCCATAGAACACAGAGATACAAAACTTCTCCCATGACACCCAATGAGTATTATGCTTAACATCTAAATATCCCCACCAATAATGAGCCAAACATCAGTGGATCTGGTCAGCGAAAGTATCAGGTAGTCTGAAAAATGACATAGCATAAGAAGGAATAGCTTCGACCTTAGCTTTTACAAGAGTCTCCTTCCCAGCTTTAGAAATTTTTCTACTAGACCATAAGAAAATATTTTTATTCATTATATCAATAATCAAGGTGAAGACTTGTTTCTTCAATCTTCCAATAAGCATAGGAAGACCCAAATATTTTTGGTGTTTTTCAACAATTGGGAAACCACACGGTGGTTGCACCTCTTCCCACCTCACTAGTAAAACTTCTCTACTGAAGGATGTTTCGGATTTCATAGGATTAATCCATTGTCCAAAAGCTCTTTCATACATGTTAATTAATTTCAAAATCGCTCAAACTTCTTGAGAAGCAGCCCCCACAAAAAGGAGACCGTTGTCTACAAAGAAGCTATGGGAAATATAAGGGTAGTTTAGACAAACCTTAGCCCCATAGATGGACCCTTTTCCCATCAAATTCATAAGGTAGTGAGAAAAAACATCCACCACTAGAATAAAGAGATAGGGTGAAAGTGGGTCCCCCTGTCGAAGTCCCCTTGAGTGTATGAAACTCTCTGAAGGGCTTCCATATGTTAATTTTGTAAGACACAGAAGTCACACAGTTCATGACGGTGTTAACCCATTTAACCCCAAACCCCATTATGGAGAGGACTAGTTCCAAAAAAAGACCTTCGACCCTATCATAAGATTTCATCATATCAAGTTTCGTTACTGCCACTCCTTTCCTTACTTCATGGAGTTCAAAATATCATATGTGATGGTAGCATTATCTGTGATTGATCTTTTCAGAACAAAGGCACTTTGAATTTCGATGACAATACTAGGGAGGAAACCTTGTACCGGAGCCACCCGGATTTTGGAAAAAAAATTATAGACGACATTGCACAGGCTGATGGGACAAAAAATTGAGATTTTTTTAGGGTAATATACTTTTGGAACGAGGGTTATCAGTGTTTCATTCGGCCGTTCAAAAGAAGATCTTCCTGCCCACAGCTCCTTTATCATATGATTCGCGTCCCGACAAATGATATTCCAGAAGCGTTTGAAAAAATTAGCATGGAATCCGTCGACACCTGGCACCTTCATAGAATGTATATGATGAAGCGCGCCTAGAATCTCCTTGATGAAAACATCCCTTTCTAGCATTCTGTTCATATCCTCCGTGATAACCTTTGAGATACTGTTGATGTGGGGTTCTCTTGCATGTAAAAACCAGTAGATTTCCTTTTCTTTCAATGTTGTGTTCAACATCTTCTCAGCATAGGAAATATCCCTCAGAACGGGATCACTGCATGGGTGGGAAATGAGCCTTTTCAGATGGTTCTCCGCGTAGTTGATGCGTCGGTCAAACTCCCCAAATCTTGAAGCACTCCACCTCCTGAAACTGGAGGCGAGAATTCAAAACTTAGTAGAAAAACCCTGGTTCCGATTCTCCTAGGAAGACCGAACCACAGCCGCGCAGGTACTACCCTGTAGCCATGACCTTTGAAACCCAAATGTGCGATTCGGTCTCACCCTCCTACCTTGAGAAAAGGTAGACAAAGAGATTGGAAAATGATTGGATGAGATCGGGGCCAGGTGGATAATAGAGAAATCAGGAAAGATGGACTTCCAGTCATCAGTACCCACAAAACGATCCAATCATTCCAAAATACGACCAGCCACTGTATTACCTGAAAGGGATCCCTGAATTCATGACTTGGCTCTATCATGAGTGCTGGGTCATCCATAGAATCCAACAAAGGTTCACGGAGGCGAACCGGAAGACAAACCATGGAAGAAATGTGAATGTTTGAGAAGTTAGCAATCCTAACCTCAAGGTCCTCTTTCCAGAATTGGCAAAGATCTCTAGAATGCCCTTGTCCTCTGACCGGAAAGACATTCTTAAAACCAATTTTAGAACCCAGAAGGCAGGCATCTTTGTTTTCTAATATAGTTTCGGATACAAACACTATATCAAGGCTGAATTTTGTGCTCCAATGACGGAGCGTGCAAACTGTTCGGAGGTTTTCCAGCCCCTTCAGTTCCAACAAAAGGTTTTCATTACCCTAAGCGGGGCTGGAAATTACCACCCTCCACCTCAAAAACAAAGTACCTCTCACAGCCTTCCACCCTCATCTTCTTTAGGCTACTCAGATTATCATCATATGCCGGATTCTCATATGAGCGTTTCCTGTTTCATATTAAAACTTTAGAGGCTTCTATATTGTTCCGTCCTCTTTCCTTACTATTCCATCCCCCAGATACTTTAACAGGTTGATCCAGTTCTTTATGTTGAGTTCCAGCTCATAGAGGTCGCGGTTCACAGTGCCTTCTCCACAGAGCCTTCTACTTCCCTTCCCTCCATGTTTTCGGGTTCATTATAGAAACCTTCCGGGTCTGCGTGAGGTTTCGTCCTCACTTCCTTTCCCACTGCCGCGTGACTGACAACCTCTGTAAAGGGAGTTTTCGTCTGGGGTTGAGATGCAGATTTTTCACTGATGGCCTTCTCAAGATACTCACGAATCCAAGGGGACTCCCCAATATCGAGAGAATTAGACATAAGGGGCGTTTGATTTTTTTTTTTTTTTTTTAATGAGTCTCATTTTTTTTATTTTAAAAAATCGGTCACAATATCAATAGCGCCACTTGAAGTGGCCCTCTCCCCTCAAATATATATAAATATATATAATCATAAATATATATAATCATAAATATATATAATGATAAATATATATAATGATAAATATATATAATTATAAATACATATAATTATAAATATATATTTATAAATATATATAATTATAAATATATATAAATATATATATATATATATAACTATAAAAGTCTACAATATTAATTACAAATCAATATTTATAATTAGTTTTATACACTTATAATTATATATATATATATATACATAATTATTTATTAACAATATACACTTTTTTATAAATAATTATTTATTTACAATATACAGTTTTCTTATAAATAAATACTTATTTATAAGTATATTTAATAAATATATTTAATAAATTATATATTTATAATTAATTATATACACTTTTTTTATAAATAAATACATATTTATAAGTATATTTCATAAATATATTTAATAATTTTAAAAAATATATAATTAATTTTATAAATTTAATAAATATTAAATTAATTTTATTAATAAATGTGTATTTATTTATAATAAAAGTGTACATAATTATTAAATTCATATTTAATAAATATATATTTATCTATAATTGTTAATATATAAATATGCGTATATATTTTTAAATATATATATATATAGTTATAAAAGTGTATAAAATTAATTATATATATATATATATATGGTTATAAAAGTGTGAAATTAATCATAAATATATACTTACAATTATAAATAAATATAATTATAAATATATACATATTTATAAATATATTATATTTATGATTACATATTTACTATTGTATATACATATTTATTAAATATATGTTTATAAATTTAAATTAATTCTGTAAATATAAATTTAAAATTATAAATATATATAACTAGTACTCGCCCGTGCTATTGCACGACTTATTCGATTAATGGGTTTTCTTTTAATCAGAGATTAATATTTATAAAAGTTGAGAAGAAACGGTATTTTTGACTAAATTTTAATTAGAAAGTCGCATCTTGTGATAATGGACTATGAGTGCTTAGAATCCGATGACACCATTCAAATAGTTGACAAAGAAAAAAGATATAGTAAAAGTATTTGAATTTTTAAATTTTGAAGAATATTTTAAATCGTTTTCAATTTCAATCACAATAACTATATTGCAGGAACTGAAATTAAAAGTGAAAGAGAAATCAAAGATAAGACAATAGTTCTAATAAAAAAAATGAGAAATGTGAAAAAAATATATTAATAAATTGAATGAGTGGGATGTCAAGGAAAAAAGAAATGATGATTGAAACTATTCATCATGTATATAGAAAAATATGGAAAAAGGGAAGTAGATATCAGAGACAAAGATGAAACAAAATATACAATTGAATAAAATCAATAATGAAGATAGAGAGTCGACAAACACTACATGACACATGACAGCATGAAATTGAATACAAAAAATAGATAAAGGCAAATTGATGTATTGTATGCAATTTTAATACATAAAATTAAGAAAGAAATTGTAATATTTCAAGTTGTATTGCATGCAATTTGAATGTAATTTCAAAGAATATATAAACATTCATGACTATAAAATACATCATGTATATACATGTCACCACAAATTAATGAGACAAAGTGATTTTATACATACAACTTTTTATCATATAATATGAATAAACATGACTTTCTGTATAAAGTCACTTATCATAATATTTGATCATAAAAAATATTGTTTTATACTATAAAAATATTTAAATTAAAGAATATTGAAACACCTACGTATTGCAGACTCTAAATTGAAGTCTTATTCATAAAGTTATTAATATTAATAGTGAAGTCTTATGCATAAAGTAATTAATATGAAGAGTGAAGTCAAACAGTTGAAAAAAAAATCCAAACAGAAAAAATATCAAACAGTCTCACATATAAAAATGCATAAGACTTCACTCATATATACAAATACATAATACAAATGCAATTAATTTGAAAGGGTCAGTCTCATATATACAAATGCATTAACTAAAATGTATTCCTGCAATAGAAAAAATATCCATAGAGTGGTAACGCCCAATGAACAACATTTCTTAGTGTAAATGTTGGATTTTATAAAATGAATTCCTACAATATACAAACTGTCGGAGTCAAACAGTTGGAAAATAAGATGTAAATACAAAATAATTTATTTACATAAAGTTTCAATGTCAAATAGATGGATCCAAAGACCATGTCGGAAACATTTGTGCTTGACATTGGAGTATCATCAACATCTCCACAGTATTGAAAATGTGGCCTAGCATTTGTTTCCCTCCTATCATCTCAGAAACAGGACCTCAAAAAGTAATGTTGTTCCTGCAAAAACAAATTTAAGTCCCTCGCATTTGTCTCACTACTGCAAAGTATATTTCCACCCCATATATTAATTACATCACTCATAGATCCATCAACTGAGATCAAAATAATGACAACGTCAAGATATATAAATCGCAAGAGGATTGGAAACAGGTAGATGAAATCACTCTATACAACTTCAGGGATGCAAAGATTTATATTACTTAAATAGATTCAATCACACTGGTGTAAGTGATTCGAAAGGACTGCCAACAAATTCATCAACACGATACATAAAAAACCAAAAGATAATTAGGTGAAATAATCATAATTGTTTGACAGAACTCTCCGATAAAAACACATGCACAAATAATGATTTTAACCTGTTTCATTTTCACAGTGGTAAACGAAAGGGATGTATCAATTTCAACTCCTTACTAACCCAAAACTATAAAAACTGAAAAAAAAAATCACAAAATCCATACCTTAAAAGCAACTTACCACAGGCATCTTGAATGGATCTTCATCAAAAGGTAGCTACGACCGATGAGAAAAGAAAACTTATTATTAAAATAGAATAATTCAATGCAGTTTTACATGAAAAAGAATATGTTAACTAAAATAAAATTGAATATGTTGATCAATTCATACGTGAAAATGAATAATCATTTCTGCTCACTTTCATCAATATGCCTTTGAAATCGCTTGTCAAATGGTACCTGAAAATGCAGAATCATATATGCTCAAAACAACAGCCACATGCATAGAGTATTGGACTGAAAAATAAAGGAAAGGTATGCTTGTGACTTGTTCTGACCTGTAAACTGTAATGTTTTGATTCAACCGAACATCAACTTTACCACAAATCTTCATACCCGAAATATTTTTCATCAGACCAGATTCCCAGATATCACCCACAAGAACAGGAACATCGATATATAATATTTTCATTTTATTGGACCCAAACAACTGGATCGTTAGAGTAACTATAACTAAATTACTAATTCTCTTATAGAACACACATTATTTATCATTTACAATGACATGATAGCAAGAATGGATCCTGTTGTGCTGATAATTTCCTTTTCTTAAAGGATGTAAGGAAATTCATAACCTGGAAGTAGTAGTATACCACATGACATCCGTGTTTCAATATAGGTCAATGGAATTTCCTTAAGAAGAAAAAATAGCAGCATCACCAGTTTCCTGCTAAACAGAAGATATATATTCATTAATATACCAATCGTTATGTATACCAAACATTAACTAAAACATGTATGTACATATATATGTGTGAAAGGGTCAGCATTTAGAAGCATTGTTGTTGTAGAAGTATAAAGTTATTTCCATACAAAAACAGAAAAGTCTTACCCCATAATGAAATACCTTACCATGCCATAACCAGTATGCTTCTTGCCTCTGATGTGAGAATGAGTTCTCTCAGTAGCATAATTTCCCACAGGAAAAGATCCACATATCTCACAAAGAGCCATAATTTTATCTAGAGAAAGCACCAACCCATTGTCAGTCTAAGGCTGTTGAATCAGCAGTGTTTTCCCAGCATTAAGCACCTACACATTTATTTTGAGTGGCTATGCTGCATCCACTTTTCCGGCTTCACAAAGTTCCTCTACTTGTTCCAGGGGGTTATTGATTTTTTCCTCTAGCACAGATTGTTGTCCTTCCTTTTCAGCTAAAGATTGAAGGGGGATGCGACTTCAACTTCCTGAGAAAGGATTTCTCACCCATGCCTAACTCTTCTGCCAAGAATCCGATAAGCAGAATATTTATGAACCTATTATAGAGAGTATAAAAAGAAAATAGTTTTAGTTTACTACTGATTCATACTAATAAAAACTATGGTCAAATAATTAATGAAACTCGATATTGAAATATCACCTATGGTTTACTAAAGGGTGGAAGGTTTTTTTGATTCTGGATTTGAATGTAATTGAACCGAAAAAGTTTAATAATGAACATTGATATTGAATTTATTTATGTCACAAATAATTGGTAAATATTATTGAAATTTTGATTTCAAGCTCATTGACGTGTTGACAAACTGTTGTGGGTTGTTCTACTGCAGTAGAACAGGTGACATGAGCATTGCCAACATCCTTTGAGACATTCAAATTTTCAATGCCCTTTTAGGAGAAATATCCTGGGAATTCGTAGAATTAATTAATGGAGGATAATCTGTGTAGAGGGTCTGTGCACTATTAGAGTCTGCTGCATTTTCCAGATCCAATGAGCATGATGCAGGAGAAGCCACAATAATATTATACAAGTTAACTGGAGAAGAAGATTCACTATAGATGATGTTCTGATTAGTAGGGGAATTCCTATCTAAGATTTAATTAGGGGATTACCAAGATCAGGTCCAATCTCACGCTGCTCAGAGAGAATCCTTGTGATTTCAATGATGTGCTCATTATAATCCAGCGTTTCAGACAAATTCTGAATTTTACAGCATGCAACCATAGGTACATCATTATTTGGTATCATATTTTATGCTGCTAATTTCAAAACAATAGTGGAGTCTATACATCCAAAAACAATGTAATCATCAAAGACATTATATGAAATAGAAGAGATAATATTTAGAATATCCTGGGAAAGTTCAAATACCAAATGATCTTCTTCAATCTCGTGCTCTTCCTCTTCCACAAGAATGTCCCAGGAGTTATTTAATCCATGATTAACAGGGGGATGTTTCTTCTTGACCCATTTAGGTTACTCCTTTTTTGAGGGTTCCCATTTTTCAATGTCCTTGCCTTACCCATCATATGTCTAACCACATCAGTCCATGTATAAGGATCAGGAGTTGGTTTCATCTGTTTTTGAAGAAACCTGCAATTGGAAAAAGAATGCCCAACAATTTTACAGACATCGCAGAAAGGAGGCTTGTACTCATACTAAATCTTTACCTCAATATTGTGACCATTATAGAAAAATTAATGACATTTGGGAGATTCTAATCCAAGTTAGCCTCAACTTGAATCCTGGCATAAAGACCCAGCTCACCAATTAGCATGTGCTGATCCAATTTTAGAGGGGTACCAACACATGAGGTAATCCATGACCTCACCTGCCCTCCACCCTCCCGTCCCCCCTCATCCATCCCCTCCCTGCATTTCAGCCCTTACCTCTTCATCTTATCCCCCCCATCCCAGCACCTCCCTGGATTCCATCCCTCACCTCTCCATATTCCCCCCCGGCCCAGCCCCTCCCCTCAACCCTGTCTAGCCACTCCCCCATGCCAAGCCCGCCTAGCCCCTCCCTGCATCCCATCCCTCACCTCTCCATCTTCCCTCCCCCCGGCCCAGCCCCTCCCCTCAACCCAAAGAAAACATACAGGTCTCCTATAGTTGAAACACTGGTAATCAGAAGGCAATAGTTTAAGGTCTCTGGATCCATCATAAAAATAGTGTTTTGTTGGTCACTAAACCCAAGAAAACTGGGTTTATTTTCATTTTTCTGGTTTTCTATTCGTGATAATCTATAACATACACAAGTTAATGCAATGAACAAGGAGATACATATATCATTGTTTCCTAACCTAGAGAAAAAAAGAAGCTGTAGGAAATATGTGAAGGAAAAAACTATAGAAGACAATCTATTATAAGAAAAACTGATTACTGAAATATATTTGACAGAAATGATCCAATTCTCAGAAAATAGGACTTTTCTCAAATGAAATTTAAAGAATTGGGGAAAAAGCACAACAATAATGAATTAACACCTATCAAATCTAAAATATTATTAACGAAAAACCTAGATAGTTATGAATTTACAAAGATAAATGATTTCATTAACATGATTAAAAACAGGAAAATTCGGGCTTACCAAACATGTTTAGCTTGTTCTTTTTATATCAGAATATGTAAAATTAAAATAATAATAAGAAATAGAATAAATAAATTAAAATAATAAAAATTTTAGAGACAGTAAAAGTACCTGCAACTGAAATTTGCTTTGACATAAACAGATATACCCACATACATGGATGTGGGAAAATGAAATAGTTAAGATATACCTGCATGATAAGAGTCGGCATCACTGTGAGGGTGGAGGACGACCGAGAGTATGGTCTGAACCTGTTTGAGTCCAGTGTAGACAGCTGTGTGGAGTGGTTGGACACGAAAGACCCTGCCTCAGTGGTGTACATTTTTTGCAGCAGCCTGGTGAAGCATGGGTGGGAGAAGATGGAGGAGCTGTCATTGGGGAAATCCAGTCTGTTCAGAATTGTATTCCTAAAACTAAGTAAAAAAACACACAAAATAATAAAAATCATTAATTTCACAATATCTCCTAACTAATATTACTGAAATATGATCAATTTGACATTGTGCTGAAACTGAACAATCCTAGTATAATTCTTAGCATATTGAAAGAATGTAACCTCAAACCTTTGTACAAAATTCAGCTTCCTACTACCCACTTTATCAATAGAAACTGGATTTTTAAACATCATTATGATTAAGTATTGTGATAAAAAATTTAAGCAGCCCCTCCTTGAATAATACCATGGAAATCATGAACTAAATGCCACAAATTCAGCTTATAGGATAAATATTGTTTTAAAGGATTGTTTCTCTCCAGTTTATAGTATTTAATCACTTTCCCTTTGAAGAAAAATAAAGGGCTTAGATAAATTAAAGTGGACAGTACTAAAAGGGTGATAATACTCTTCCAATGTTTTTTAATGACTAAAATTGAACACAGTTTTAACATAAAAAATAACCAAATTCTTTAAGTCATCATGGTCCCTATCATAATTACTATGTAAAACCAAACAGTTATGGACTTTCTTCTTTATTGTAAAATAAAACATAATTTATTTTAGAGGGAGGAATGAATAATTTATGTTGAAGTGGAAACATGGATAGGTGACACGTATGAAGAATCCACCCATATTTAGTATATATAATTGAAATTGATGTCAATTATATTTTTAAAAACAATTGTCATAAGTGATAAATATGTTAAATGCTTCTTTAGGTTTCATAAAAAATGGATGTTTTCAAACCTGATTAGAAATATAAAGGAATTCTGCACAAATAGAAGTAACAATGAAACAATGTCATTCAATTTAATGGAAAACTTATATTTCAGTAGGGTATGCTGAAGAAAATCAGATAACTTCAGAAAAACAAAGTAGTATGAAATGCACCCAAAAAATATCTTACCCATGCTAAAATAGTTCGAGAATACATCCACAGAATTCATGAAGCCCCTCCAAGATACATAGCCTAGAATATTAATCATAAACATGAATGACATAAGGATAATTGTGCTCTAGAGATGCATATGAAAAACATGTACAACAAAAGGAATTGATAAAGAAACATGAAACATTAACAAAATCATTACAGTAGTCAATTTTTCTAGAGTGGGAACATGGTCACATGCATGACAAGAATGCGATAGTTTAAAATATACTTCTATCAGTGAAAAGAATAAAATATTTCTATTTACTAAAATAAAAATTTAAATATAAGAAAAGGAGGAAGTGAGAGAAAGGGTTTTGATCAGGGGATTCAACCATTTCATGTTCCGCTCTAAATGCTTTCATGACATACATAAATAAAAAAAATAAAAAATAGTTGAACAGAGTAGATTTATAAAAAATATGAAAAACATAATTACTCTCTCTACCAATATTCATCAACAGGTTGAACATATGACATGTTCATCAGAATAATACAACAAAACACATGTAACAATCAATCAAAGGTGTAAAAAATATTCCCTGTATTTACAATAGGAGATTCAAAAGGAGAAGACCTCTTAATCATTGTTATAAAATAAAGGAAACATGCCCTGAATAGTCCTATACAATGCTCACTCTCATCTCCCGACCTCTTAAATCTTTCACAAGAATTCCAATTATAAAATTATCAACCAAACTAAGCCTTGCGAAGTGTTCTCGATGCAACCTCAAATTAAAAAATGACAATCGTATCACTTAGTCCAGGAAGGCCTCTAGACCTCACATGACTAATAAGACCCAAAGTATGCTCAGTATGTCCAACATTGTAAAGCCCATATATATATATATATATATATATATTCTATGTTACAGTAGTAGGTTTCCTTACAGTTCATTCCAATTATTTCTAAATACCAGAAGATAGTGCATGATCAATTTCACAGTGCCCTATTTGCCACTTACAATAAAATTCCATTATACTGCTGTAGGTGTAATCATTCAAGTATGTTTCAGACATATTTAATTCCATGATAACATATTTGGTGAATTATATTTCACTTTTGGTATCCAAACACTTCAGTAAATACTTACAGGACCTGCTGCTTGGGTAAAAACCATCTTTCATAGAATAAAATAGGAAACAGATCACACAATTCAATATGAATGGATTGAAATAGATATAGTAAGAAAATGGAAAATAAAACAACAAAGGAAACTTTCAATTGATTATAGAAATTAAATAATTCATACATCAAATTGAAAACCCTTACTAGGAAATCTACATAATGGGGAAAACCTGTTCATTCTGTAAAAGTTTGGGCCTGGTGCGGAAAGAAACCTGAAGCAGAAAACCTAAATGGATAGTTTACAAAACATATAACAGGAAAATGTCAGTACAAGAAAAGCTATTTTGGGTGCAGTGAAGGGGGTTGACTGTAATAATATAAAACATAGGTGTCATTTATTAGATTCATTTCCTAATGGTTTGATTTTAGTTTAGATCAAAGATAGTATGAAACAATTATTGATAACTAACATCATAGGACAACTGGTGTGTTTGAAATGAACTAAAGACCAGTTAAATGTGCAAGAAATAATGATAGAAAAATACAAAAGTTTAATCCATGACATCATGCACAAATAAGAACATTAGCATGAGCAGTGTAATGTGAGGAACAAAAACATCATACTACCACTGAATCTTAGTCATACCATCAGAAGCATAAAAACCACTGTCAAAGAACACCTTCACAGACTATCCATGTTATACATAATAAAATTGAAGGGAAACACATAGAAAACATGTTAACATATATGAGAAAATTGTTGGTTGTAGTGAAGGGGTTCATTGCAATACTATAAAATAGAAGTGTGATCTTATTATATTCATTACCTAAAGCTTTGATGTTAGTATAGATACAAGGTAGTATGAAAAAATTACTGATAACTAACATCATAGGACAACTGGTGTGTCTGAAATGAAATGAGGACCAGTTAAAAGTTCACGAATAAATGGTAAAAAACACAATACTTTAATCCATGCAAACCATCACACATATAAACATCACCATGAGTAGTGTAATGTGAGGAACAAAAACATCATACTGCCCCTGAATCTCACCCATACCATGTGATGCAAAAAAAACTGCCAAAGAACACCTGCTCAGACTATCCATATTAAACGTAATAAAATTGAAGGTAAACACATAGACAACATGTTAACATATATGATAAAATTGTTGGTTGCAGTGGAAGGGGTTGAATGAAATACTATAAAATAGAGGTGTGATCTTATTATATTAATTGCCTAAATCATTGATTCTATTATAGATCCAAGGTAGTATGAAACAATTATTGACAACTAACATAATAGGACAACTGCTGTGTCTGAAATGAAATAAGAAGCAGTTAAAAGTTCGTGAAACAATGATAAAAAACACAAAAGTTTCAGCCATGAAAACCTACACAAATAAGAACATCAGAATGAGCAGTTTATTTTTAGGATCCATTAAATCATACCGCCACTGAATCTCACCCATACCATGAGAATAAGGAAAACCAATGTCGAATAACACCTTTACAGACAATCCATGAATCACTTTTTCATAACGAAACTCCATGCATAGATGCGAGAACATACCTGTTGTGGAATCTGTATTAGTAGATATATATGTGAATAAATATTGTTTAAAATTTTGGAATAGATGTTGCAATTGGATAAAGGGGAATAAATATCAAAAAGGAACAAATTAAGGGGTTACCAGAGGGAAAACGAAGGACAATTGTTGTATAATGTGTTGAAATATTAAGGAATATCTCTGATGAAGCTGTCACACAAGCATCTGGGAACGAAATGAAGCAGAAATGTGAAAATTTCTTGAAAATGAGGAGGCCATACCTGTTGCAGAGATGTACATTAGTCGTATTTCTGAATATCATGTTGCTTATGTTAAAGGGGTTTGTGAGAGGGATGGGAGAGTATGGGGTTAGCAAGAGAGTGAAGGGAGAGGGACTTCCAAAGGGAAGGTAGAGGGATAGGTAGAGGCCGAGGGTGGTCTCAATTGGATAAAGGGGAATAAATATCAAATGGGAACAAATTAAGGGGTTACCAAAGGGAAAACGAAGGACAATTGTTGTATAATGTGTTGAAAGATTAAGGAATATCTCCGATGAAGCTGTCACACAAGCATCTGGGAACAAAATGAAGCAGAAATGTGAAAATTTATTGAAAATGAGGAGGCCATACCGGTTGCAGAGATGTACATTCGTCGTATTTCTGAATATCATGTTGCTTATGTTAAAGGGGTTTGTGAGGGGGATGGGAGAGGATGGGGTTAGCATGAGAGGGAAGGGAGAGGGACTTCCAAAGGGAAGGTAGAGGGATAGGTAGAGGCTGAGGGTGGCCGAGGAAGAACAGGCGGCGGTAGAGTATGCGTAGGCAGAAGAGGGTATGAAAAACGAACGAAACCCTAATCACAGTGGAGGGAAACACAACTCGACAGTAGGTGAAGCGCGACTGCAGCTGAACCACGAGCGGGGGGAGAAACACAGGGAAACCATGTGCGGAATAGGGAAGGAGGGAGTGAAAGGGCTTCAGGTGAAGAATCACATCGATTGGGGTCAGCGGGAACCGTAGATCGATTAGAGAGGAAGCACGAGCGGGTAGAAGGAAGGCATCGAGTGGTGGCTGTGGGAAACCTTGAGCAATTGGAGATGATTCATGAGCGGGAGGAGAAATTGACGAAAATACTGTGCTGAAGATGGAGGAAAAGATGTTGAAGAAAGGCGGTCCACAAGCATGGAGTAGGAGTGAAATGGAACACCACAGAAAGGTGACCTGAAGCCTGAAGAAGGAGAACCTCGGAGAGGAGTGACGACAGAGTCCATGGGGAGAATGAAAGCTACAGCGGAGAGGTCGCTTATCCAGAGAATGGTAGTGGGTGCGGGATCAGGTTTTCGTGGAGAACAATTGGGAGCACGTGGAGGGGCGACGTGGCTAAATGGTAGGAGGACACGTGATGTAAAACTGATGTGGAGGCCTGGTATTTTGACACGTGGCAGTGGAAAAACTTAAGATTAGTATATATATAGATTATAAATATATATATATTTAACTACATTTATTAATATATAATTATATATTAGTAATTATAAATGAATATAAATATAAATATATAAATATCTATAAATATAAATAAATAAATACATATAAATATATTATAATTATATATATTTATTTATAGAGATAGATTTGTAATTATATTGATTATATATATATTCATATTTATAAAAATATATATTTATGATTATATTTTTATATATTTATTTATAATTATATATATTTATAATTATATATATTTATGATCGTATATATATATATATATATATATATTTAAATAAGATTTATTTATAACTTTGTAAATATAGAATTATAATTATATAATTATATTTATATTTATAATTATAATTATAAATAATTTCAAATTTTTTAAAAAATATTTATAAATATATTTTTACAATTATAAATAAATATAATTATATATATACATATTTATAAATATATACATATTTATAAATATCTGTATAATTATAAATATATAATTATAAATATGAATTTAATTAAAAATATATTTCACATTAATAGATGAAATTATATATTTATTTATTTATAATTATAATTATATGAATATATATATATATATAATGTATTTATTATATTTACACTTATATATTTATTATATTTTTAATTCTATATTTATTGTATTTTATATTTATAATAAATTTATTATATTTATAATATAGCGTCTGGCTTCCTCTAGAGAGAAAACCATCTAGCCTTATTCGCTTTCTCCAGACCTTTTGCTCAGAGCATGGACCATACTAGAAAATTGTCTAACTCTCTGCTTCATTCTTTTTACCCTCACAATTCCATTCCATATGTCCAAAGAATCTTATGAAGAAACAGAAAATCCAGAGCCTCTCATATTCAAACGATATCCAAGATCTAGATTCCCTTGCTTTAAGAAAAGTACCACACGACAACAACTGATCAGGGATAATTTGGGTGCAGTGGTTTTTTTAGTTTAAGAGGGTAGGATTTTTTTTAAATGGAGAAAGGGGTTTGTCCAGCACCACTTGAAGTGGCATTGGAGAAAATCGTGGGACAGTGCCACTTGAAGTGGCGCTGACCCCTTCTGCCTGCAACCACCATATATATATATATATACAATAAATATATATAAAATAAATAAAATAAATATATAATTATTTTTATTATATTTATATTTATTATATTTATATTTATTATATTTAAAAGTATATATTAATTATATTTATAATTATATAATTATTATATTTATTTTAGAAATTATATTCACTATATTCATAAATATGTAATTAGTAATAAATATGTAATTATAATAAATATGTAATTATAATAAATATATTGTTATAATAAATATATGATTATAAATATAATAAATGCATACTTATAAGATATTTATTATATTTATATTTGTTATATTTATAGTTATACATTTATTATAGTTATATATTTTTTAGAATTATATCAAATAGGTCTATTAAAAAGTAAAGACAAACATACAACACACATCATGGCCTCAAGACCAACAAATACAACAACAAAAAGCCCAAAATCCCAAAACATCACTGCACATTCTAGAACTGACTGCAAAGTCCAATGACCCAATTAAACAAGACCCACAGACAATAGCCCAACCTGCAAAACCTGTTGACCTGTGAAGCACAAACCCATCGCCAGCCTGTCCACTACACCAAACCCTACCAAACAAATCGCCCCTCCTTAAAGTCATCACCTACATCCCGAGCGACAGCAGATCCGAGCAATGACCCAAGAAAGGTCCATAATCCCATGAACATATCAAAGGCCATCTCCATCTACAATCAGGCGCACCAGGTGTCAGCACTTGACCCGATGACCGCATCTCGAGGACCCCACATCCCGAAGTCATCACGTGTTTGCCTTTCGCCAGCACACATCGAATCCGAAGTCTCTGCCTACCAGCCTGTAGCCTTGCCGACACCCCAAATCGTCAGCGACCTACACCCCGTAATCCAACAACATCACCGTCTGCATCTTGTTGCTGGTTGAAGCCCAGCCCGAGGTCACCCTCAGTTGAAAACCCGTCCCTATCGGCTCTGATCCCAGACGCCGCTGGTACATCCTCCATCCGACTGACACACATCCCGTGCGTCGTCGCTGCATCACGTCGTCTGCCGATCCCCCCACTGGGATCCCTTAAAACATGGATTAAACATATAATAAATAGTTGAAAATAAAAATAATTTCATAAACAATGTTGACTAAAAATAATTTAGTCTTTCAAAACCACATACTTGAAACTTAACAATGCTTCAAGTATGTGATTTTGAAAGCCTATAAAATATAAACTATATGACCAATATAAATGAAACTTAAAATATGGATTAAAAATATAATAAATAGTTGAAAATAAAAATAATTTCTTAAACAATGTTGACTAAAAATAATTTATAGTCTTTAAAAACCACCTACTTGAAACTTAAAAATGTTTCAAGTAAGTGGTTTTGAAAGTTTATAAAATATAAACTATATGACCAATATAAATGAAACTTAAAACATGGATTAAACATATAAGAATTAGTTGAAAGTAAAAAAATAATTTTTCTAAACAATGTTGATTAAAAATAATTTATAGTATTTCAAAACCACCTACTTGAAACTTAAAAATGTTTCCAGTATGTGACTTTGAAGAGTATAAAATATAATTATAAATTATACAATAATTAATTAGTTAATTTGTAATATAATTATTAATTATTATTCATCATTATAATTATTAATGGTTAATTATTAATTATTTAATTACTAATTAATAGTTTACATTTATAAATATATTTACTATTATATAATTATTAATGTAATGATTTTAAATATTTAAGTTGTCATGTAAAATAGTTTTTGTTTTCTATATGTATGTTTTTCTTTTCATTTTGCTAGAAATTATTATATGTTTAGTTTGTGTGACAAATTTTATTTAGATTGTACTTGTACTTTGTAATTTATATGCTTCTAAAGTCACATACGTGAAGCATAATAATGTTACAATTATGAGACTTTAAAAATATATAAATTATTAATAGTTAATTTAAATTAGTTTGTATTTACTCTGTTTTTGATTTTCTTGTTATTCGTCTTAAACAAAAATTACTTATCATAGTAAATAGGTTTTTTAATATATACAATATGACATCCGAAAACATTAACGACGATGCCCCCCGGTACCACAACGCGGCATCTGAATCTCACATCCTCTCCACTTCCAACGTCTGTGTCACTCCGGTGTCCTAGCTATGGGTTCCTACTCTTCCAGTGCTTCTGGTGCCTCCCTATGGTGCCGTGTAGAGGACTGACCAAAACCATGTGAGGAGGATGACCCAAAATCATATGGGGCACTATATGGATCTGAAGCTCCTATAAATGGTAGAAATGAGGCACTAAAGAAGGCCTCGTTGGGAGAGGGGCCGCCATAAGCTATGTGACCGCACTCAGATATAGGTCCATAGTAATCTGCGGAGACGACATCTGTGGTATATAAGCATCTCCCTGTTGTGAAATATCATCAGTCGGCTGAACCAGATCGCCTCTCTTTGGTGCAGTGACATCTACAGGAGCCGCTCTCAGATGTCGATGTCATCGTCTCTATCCCTCCTTATGTGCTCGACTCTGTCATCCAATTGGAGATGACGGTGGTGATGCATCATCCTCACCAGGCATAGCATGGACATCATCATCCTCAGGAGCTTCAGCTGGAGGATATAGATCGGGATATTCCTGTGGCTCCTCATCAAAAAAAATGTCACGTATCAACCGGAGATGATCAAGGAGAACCAAAACATCCTAATGAACTACATCCTGCCTAATATATGAATCCTTTTGAGGCTGTGTGGTATGTGAAAGATGACCAATGACGTCTGACTGCAAATGAAATAACATTCAAATTAATACCAAAAATGAGTTAAATGAAAATAATAAATCTTAGTAAACATACCAACTACTGAATATCAATCTCCTGAAGTGTAAGGTGCATGATGGTGTGACGTCGATACCAGTCTTCATAATCCCCCTGAGCAGATAACTAAGATCGTTCTATGGTATATTCAAATGGAAAGATATTGTATTGGGCACGTGTGTCTCAAAGCTCGATATAAGATACATGAGTCTGCCGCTAGTTTGTCATCTGTCTACCTATAATCACAATCAAAAGTAACTCGACTGGCTGTCCTGGTGACATCGGGATATGCTGTATATAACTGAACTAGTGCATGACCCGGTCTATTTGGTGCCACTCAATGATGTGGAAGTGGATGAGTGACACTACTGGTCAATCAAATTCTAGCAAGTGATTCATGCCTTCAGATTCTGGAAAGTGATTCATGCCTTCAGTCGACCATGAAGCAAATAGTGGAGGATGGTTCAATGGTTAGTTGAACCTCGCATGAGTGGGCACAAACTGATCTTCTTGCATGCTCTTCTTCTTCTTCTTCAACTTCTTCTTCTTCTTCTTCGAAATTGTCATCATCCTTAAAATCATCGATCAATGCATCTAAAGTATGTGGAGGACTATCCATTGAAACAGTGGCCAATGGAAATGATGAAAAACTACTGATGCTGATGAAACTTCTTGATGTGTAGGAGCATATGACATAGTCTCATGAATTTGAGATGGGCCAACTTCCAATGTCGATGGAACCTCCATTGTAGCTATAGTGACATAAAACTCCATCATTTGATTCCCTGGTAGATACTTAACCAATGAAAGTACATATTCCCAATCATCATCATCATTTACCAGATATGACACATGCCAATTCCTATCTATATATTGCATATGTTTGAATTTTATTGACTCTATCACTTAATTCCTCGCCAGTTTTAAATTTCGATGAATTTTCCATTGCACAACTTCTAAAGTTGTACATCCTCCAAGCATCAAAACAGCTTCTGGATGTATACTATCACTACATTCTTGTTCTATCTCAATTATTTTACCATTTCAATAAATATAGGTGACATCCATCTTTTTTATCTAAAATAAACCATTGTTATTAATTAAATTTGATTAGAGAATCAATTTATGTATGCATACTTATAGTAATTCAGGTTGGAATCCTAATACCTCCACCAAATCAATATGTTCATACCATATTGATGTGTAACTATTTACACAACCCAAAAGACTGTGTTATTTACCCAAAATTAGAAGTAAAAAATATTCATACATATCCACATGCATTATATTCATGAGGTACACGAACATGTCATGTAAAAGCATAGAGTTATATGAAATTGATAAACTCCACCTGAGTAAGCCCGAAGTGATAGATAGATAATCCCATTCACTTTCCTAGACAAGACAATCCTCCAAGAAAGTAGGTGGTCCAACCCAAATCCCATCTACCCAGGGATACTTTACTCAAGAGAGAATTCATTTCATGACAAATCTAACACTTAATATGCAAAAAATATATTCAGCTACTAAATTCAAGTTCATAACTTCAATTACAAACTGAGGTCAAGGTAGATGGAAAACGAAATTCATTATCATACCTAGAATGTATTGCAAGGATATATTTTAGAAGCAATTTATAACTACTTTGATACTTAATATAACTACTTCACTAATTAAGATAACTACTTCGCTAATTAAGATAACTACTTTGCAAATTAAGATAACTACTTAGCTAATTAGATTTAATTAATTGCCTAGTCACCTTTAATTAAATGTCTAATCACCTAATTAACATTAATTAACCTAATTACCATTAATTAATCACAAAATTAGAATTAATTAACCACCTAATTAGAATAAATAAATCACCTAATTAGAATTAATTAATCACCTAATTAGAATTAATTAATCACCTAATTATAATTAATTAATCACCTAATTATAATTAATTAATCACCTAATTAGAATTAATTAATCACCTAATTACCATTAATTAATCACCTAATTACCATTAATTAAGCACCTAATTAGAATTAATTAACCACATAATTAGAATAAATAAATAACCTAATTAGAATTAATTAATCACCTAATTAGAATTAATTAATCACTTAATTAGAATTAATTAATCCCCTAATTAGAATTAATTATTCGCCTAATTATAATTAATTAATCATCTAATTACCGTTAATTAATCACCTAATTAGAATTAATTAATCACCTAATTATAATTAATTGATATCCTAATTAGAATTAATTAACCACCTAATTAGAATAAATAAATCATCTAATTACCTTTAATTAATTACCAAATTAGATTTATTTAATCACCTATTTAGAATTAATTAACCACCTAATTACCATTAATTAATCACCTAATTCAAATTAATTAATCACCTAATTACAATTACTTAATCACCTAATTATAATTAATTAATCACCAAATTACAATTAATGAATCACCTATTTATAATTAATTAATCACCTAATTAGAATTAATTAATCACCAAATTATAATTAATTAATCACCTAATTACCTTTAATTATTTACGAAATTAGAATTAATTACTCACCTAATTAGAATTAATTAATCACCTAATTATAATTAATTAACCACCTAATTACCATTATGTAATCACCTAATTAGAATTTATTAATCACCTAATTAGAATTAATTAATCACTTAATTACCATTATTTAATAACCTAATTGTAATTAATTAATCACCTAAATACAATCAATTACTTAACTATTTATAATTAATTAATCACCTAATTACAATTACTTAATCACCTAATTATAATTAATTACACACCTAGTTATTATTAATTAATAACCTAATTATAATAAATTAATCACCTAATTATAATTAACTAATCACATACTTATAATTAAGTAATCACCTAATTACAAATACTTAATCACCCAATTACAAATAATTAATCACATAATTATAATTTATTACTCATCTAATTACAAATAATTAATCACCTAATTATAATTTATTACCTGCCTAATTATAATTAATTAAAAACCTATTTATAATTAATTAATCACCTAATTACAATTAAATAATCACCTAATTAAAATTAATTAATCATCAAATTAGAATTTATTTATCGCCTAATTAGAATTAATAAATCACTTAATTAGAAATATTTAATTACCTAATTACGATTAGTTAATTAAATAATTACAATTTAATTACCTAATTACGATTAGTTATTTAACTATTTAGAATTCAATTAACTAAATAGTATTTTTTAATAACCTAATTACCATTAATTAATAACAATTACTATAAATAAACAATTACAATTTCAAAATATATTACAATAATTATGAATTATTTCTATGAAATAAATAAATAAATCACTATATTAAACAAATTAAAAATTAAAATCACCACAAATCGGTTGAAAGGTTATGATCCTTTGAATAGCTTTGCGGACAAAGAGAGACAGAGCTTTGAGAAAGAGGGATCTTGAAGAGAGAGTGAGGAGAGGAGAGAGAGATCTTGAAGAGAGAGTGACAAGATGAGGGGGAGTGAGGATGTGAGAATGAGGAGTGGGGGGGGGGCTCATATAGGGGAGGTTCTATTTGGGAGCCACTTCAGGTAGCACCCATCCCAATAGTGGGACACTATCAGTGCCACTTCAAGTAGTGCTACACCTATTTTCGGGTGGAAATGGACAGCGCCACTTCTAGTGGCACTATAGGGTTTTGGGTAATCAGTGCCACTTCATGTGGCAATGATCAACCCCATTTTCCAAAATAAAAAACACAAAGACCCATTAAAAAAATACCCCTATGCCTAAATAATCTGTTGATCAACATTAATCAGATATTTCACCCAAATCGTGGATCCCCAACAGATCGGATATGAAGAGTACCATTCAATAAATTTTCCAAGAACATTACTTATCCCCTCCATCACCTTTAAATATCTATGTTCAAAAGGTATCCCTTTAATTCAGATCCAAAAAGGGGACCACGAAAAGTTAGTATAAAAAACATCCACCTCTTTGTTAATATCACAAATGATTATCAGGTTATAGTCAAATGACTATAGTATCCCATTCAGAATCTTGTTTTTTTTCGAATAAACAAAAACATCCAAAAATCAAGATTCTAGTATCCACTTCCCATATTGAGAACCTTTTCTCAAGTTTCCAAACCTTCTGAAAATTGGTTCACAAAGCATTAAGATTATACAATCTCTTCATCAAAAGTTTACACACCAAGAGGATGGATATCCAACACTACAAATTTTCATCCATACAATCATTTGCAGGGACCGATATGAGTTCTTTCTCTATAAGGGAGAAACACTTCCATTCATTTAACAAAACATTTTCCATGAAAGCTCGTCTGGGAGAAAAGAAGAGAAATTGAAAACTGCCTAGTAAGAGAGCCCACAAGGAATAGTGCTTCATAGAGATAGAGAAAAAGAACATACCCTGAGAGTGATCCCAAAAATGTAGATCCTAGGATGACCCCATAGAGGTACAAAACCCTAGGAGAAAACCCAGGGGGTGAAAACTCTTAGTTAGAGGAGAGACTCTTTTGCATAAAAAAGAAAAATAAATCATCATGTATCTTAAAATATGATTTCTTTTTAAAAGATAAAGTATTTTATTAATTTAAAAAACAAATTTATTTGAAAAAAATTCATTAAAAAATATATCTATTATACAACATGTCATAATTTTTTAAAAAAATGTTTATATATTTTAAAAACCATATTTTATTTTATATATTTTAAAAACATAACTATTTTAAAAAACAAACCAATTAAATTGCAAAAATGTTTTTTATATATTTAAAGGAAAATATTAATCACTTTAAACATTGTAAAAACTATTTATTATGTAATTTCGAAAAAGAATTTTTATACATTTAAAAAAATGAGTTTTTAATAGATATTTTTCTCTAATTTTCATAAACATCATGATCTTGATTCCCTTGCTTTAAGAAAATTACCACGCAACAATAGCTGATCAGGGATAATTTGGGTGCATGATTTTTTTTAGTTTAAGGGGTAGAGTTTATTTTAAATGGGGAAATGGGTTTTTCCAGCACCACTTGAAGTGGCATTGGGAAAAATTGTGGGACAACGCCACTTGAAGTGGCACTGACCCCTTCCGCCCCCTACCCTCATATATATATATATATAATAAATATGTTTATAATAAAATTATTTTTTATAATAAATATAATTACTAAAATGAATAAAATAAATAAATAAATAAATAATTATATTTATTATATTTATATTTGTTATATTTATATTTTTTATAGTTAAAATTATATATTAATTATATTTACAATTATATATTTATTATATTTATTTTAATAATTATATTTACTATATTCATAAATATGTAATTAGTAATAAATATGTAATTATAATAAATATGTAATTAAAATAAATATGTAATTATAATAAATATATGGTTATAATAAATATATAATTATAAATATAATAAATTCATACTTATAATATATTTATTATATTTCTATTTATTATATTTATTATATTAATAATTATATATTTGTTATATTTATAATTATACAATTATTATAGTTATATATTTTTTATAATTATATATTTATTTTATTTAAAGTTATATATTGTAATGGCTCGGACCTCTCCGGCCCATTCCTTTGTCAAAAAGAAGGTCACGAAGTGTTCTAGAGGGTAAAATGGACTTTTCCCACACTTTTCAGAATTTTGAAACTACACGCCGTGTACCCCCTCTCCAGGTATACCCTGTGTTGAAGGTCGTGTCCTTGCCGTGTGAAATAAATGAGTACATGCCGTGTAGCCAATAATACAAGCCGTGTAGTCCCTCCCCGCGTACGCGTTACCCTCAAACCGTTTGTTGACCAGTCAACGGACGTGTGCCGTGTTGGAGCCATGTCCTTGCTGTGTGAAATAAATGAGTACATGCTATATAGCCAATACTACACGTCGTGTAGTCCCTCCCCGCGTACGTGTTACCCTCAAACCGTGTGTTGACCAGTCGACGGCCGCGTACCACATTGAAGGCCGTGTTGGAAGCCGCATGGTGACTGTGTGAAATGGCTGAGTACACTCCATATACCATAAAGTACACACCGTGTACTTTTTTTTCACGCCTATAAAAGGAGGGGTCCCCTCCTCCTTTTTAACTCACTCCTCTCCTCCCCATTCCTCTGAGTAGAGCTCTCCCAAGGGACTTGAAGGTTCTTTTTCTTCCATAACTTGTTCGTCCGAGCTCCAATTTACAATCCATCAGTGGCCACAGGATCATAACGAAGAGGCAGAACTTCTGAGCTTGGATCCGTCATCTTTCCTTTGGACTTTCCTTTCCAACTTCCACCTGAGGAGGTTTTTTCAGGATTTGACAGAAGTGACGAACGCCGACGGATGTCTTCTAAAGTTGATCTGGGGGAGCTTGGTGACCAGAACCTATTGAGGTAGGGATCTTACCTTCGTCTCTCTAAATTGTGCATCATGCGGAGTGGGTATCCTCTTGTTTTCTTGAGAAACGATTGAACCATTAAACGAAGATAATAACTGGTTAAAGAACGGGGATGGGGAAGTTTTTATGTTCTTTTTTATATCCTATGATATTATTTTGTGAATTGAATAGGCTTAAGCCTACTGAAAATAATGGTCGTTGGGGGCCTTTTCTTGCGCAATTAAATGTTTCCCTATCTTTCTAGTCTGTTTTTGTGAATGGAACTTTGTTGAATGTGGAATTTCGTTAATCACGTAAAGTTGGATGATTTAAAATCTAGAACCCTTGTGTGATCACCCCAGTTGAACAAAATGGAATAATGAACATGTGGGTGTTGGCTTGGATACGTGGCATGTGATGGAGGTGTTTTTTGGGTTGTTATGGATCAGGTGAGCATCGGGGCTACGGTTGTCTTGGTTGTGGGCTAGTGTGAATATTATGTTAGTGATGGGCAGCGGGGCTGCGATAAATGGTATCAAGGGGTGATGATGTACGGTGTGGTTGTGGTTATGGTGGTTGGAAGTGGGGCTACAGGGTTGGGTTTGAATGTGAACGAGCTATGGGTTGTGAATAATAAATAAAAAGTGGAAGAGTTAATGAATGGTGGGGCTTGGTAATGGAACAGAAATAATAATCAATGGGGTTGGTTGGTCAATAAAAAGGGACTTGTTGTGTTGCTTGTGTTTTCCTAACTTGATTTGTGGATGACAGAGATATGTTTTACGAATGATTTATATGGTTGGTTGTGGTTGATTTCCCAATAGTTAAGGAACTAATAAACTGATTATGTTGAAACATGAAAAATTAAATGGGGTTTTAGGATTTTTCTTTGTATGAATGCTTCATGATAGCAGTGACGAGGCACGTGCTCTGTCTCTCTGTTTAGAATCTATAGGTTGGGCTGAGTGTTTTCTATATATATATCTGTATCATTGTGTTTTATCGCACCCCACCCATGTTGAGCACTTAGTGCCGAACACTCCCATTTCCTGGGAGAAGGTGTTTTCCCCTTAGTTAATAGCTTCTTTCTGCTCTTTCTTCCCTAGGCTGTGATGGCTTGAGGCGACCTTACACCCAAGAATCTTCGGGTAGGTTTCGATTGGGGTGGTTTAGCCCAAGTCTCTTCGGTCAGGTTTTATTATTTTCCCAAGAACCTTCGGGATGAGGGCCAGGTGTGTGAGGGTGGGATACGTGGTTGTGAGGCCCAGGTGTGTGCGTGCGGCATACGTGGTTGTGAGGCCCAGGTGTGTGCGGGAAGGAAGAGTGTGGTAGCTTCAGGACGTTCACCGTTAGGAAGAGCAACTAACTAATGGGAAATGGTGCGGGGTAACCAATACTCTTGTTCTTATATACTACTACCTGTTGTGATTGTGTTTTTGGTGATTGTGGCTGGTGAGGTTGGGTGGATAGAATTCCTTGCTAGGTTTCTTCTTTTGTTCTCACGGGAAATTAGGATGTCTCCCTACTTGTGCACGAGAGTTTTAGGTTTCCCTACCGAGTATACTTGTATGCTCACCCTACATTTACTTTCAGGTTTCCTGGAGGACTACCAGGGCCATGCGGGATCCTACTAGTCGAGACAGTTGGAGTTGTTGCAGTTTCTGTACTCTTGTTTCTTTTGGTATTATACTTTTGAGCTTTCTTGTACTTGTACCTTGTTTCAGAACTATTTAAACATGCATGTGGGATTGGTTTGGGTTATTTACTTGTCTTTACTTTCCTTTTATTTTTGGTGGTTGACTCAGCCTATTTCTCGATCTTAAATAATAAAAAGGCTAATGCCTCCCATATTTGTGAAAACTCATACCCTTGGTGCTAGTCGCCACCCTGGGGCCTACTGGAGATGAGACTCGGGGGTCATTATCTCCCTTTCACCATTGCCAGCTCAGGAGGGGAATCTTTGATGGAAGGGGGTCATGAAAGAATGGTATCAGAGGTGATGGTTGAGAGATAGGATGGAGTTCGGTGTTAGGCACAATGAGGATTGCATGGGATGGTAGGGAAAGAGTGTTGGTTAATCTTGGTGCGTGACAAAGGCCAGGGAAGACCGGCTAGGACATGGGATTTTAGGTCCCCCCGTGATTCGATGCAAGGACTCTGAGCCTACCGAATGACCAAGTGAGACTACATTGATTACAGGGTAGATACCCTAGGGAAGGTACATGCATCATCATGATTGTGTTTTACTTGATTTGGGTGTTCTGGGAAATTAATTGAATAAAATTATAAAATGAAAACTTGAGAAATTCCTTGCTACTTGGGCTTAGGCAATCCTTGTTTACCGTACAACTATGGAACCTGGACATCATCTCCGGGTGACTCAGACGGCCGAGGTCCAGCAGATTCAGGTGGTCGATCAGTTGAGGATTGACCGAGATGATGAAGTTAGCCATTGACAGAAGACTCTCCACTATTTCTAGCGGTAAACCCTCAAGAATTACAAGGGTAGTACTTTGGATACAGAGACAGAGGGGTGGCTTGAGGAGCTAGGGATTGCTTTTACCTTGATCTGTGCTTCGAGGGAGTACTGGTTTCCCCTAGTAGTCAGTCAACTGAGTGGTGCGGCGCGACAGTGGTGGATGCTCTACCTCAGATAGAGGATAGAGGCAGAAGTTTTGTGGGATGACTTTGAGAAGGAATTCCGAGGGGAATTTCTTTCTTCCATGATCAAGGCGGAGAAGCGACAGGAGTTACTCTACATTAAGCAGGGGAGTATGTCAGTACGAGAGTTGGGGATCAAGTTCAAGGATCTCCTGCACTTTGTTCCGGATCTCTTTCTGGATGAGGAGTCTTGGGCAAGACGTTTTGAGGAGGCACTTCGTCCTTTGCTCCAGTATTCTGTCACCCCCTTCACCCTTCCGACGTACTTGGAAGTACGGAAGAAGGCAGAGGTTGTAGAGAGGATGCACTCGCAGGGAGGTACACCACGTGAGGGGATCTAGCCAGGTTTGTCAAAGGGGAATGCAGTCAGTAGCAGGTATCCTGCGATGGTACCTTCCAGGTTTAGGCCAGTGGGGAACAGGCCCCAGTAGTTCCAGTTCAGATCTTTCAGTCCTCGCCCCTTTTTCACGAGCCCTGGACTGAAGTATTTTTCTTGTGGAGGTTTCGGGCACATTCAGAGTTGGTTCCTGACCCGATCTTAGTACGGTGGAGGTGGGCAGGTTTAGCACCCGCCTCAGCAGTACCAGTTTCTAGCAAGGCCCTTCCAACAGCAGCAAGGCCATGCTCCTCCGAGGGAAGACTTTGCAGGAGTAGGATGACCTTAGGGTGCTCCTCAGGGACCTTGACCAGGGTGTGGTTGGGGAGGTGGTCAACATCAGAGAGGTAGAGGAGCTGGGCATGGACAGTTGCATGCAGCAGAGTTGGCAGCTCCAGTAGGACCAGAGGTGGTGCGAGGTACAATTTGTTTGTTCAGTACTCTCGTTTCTTCTTTGTTCGATTCAGGAGCTTCTCACTCCTTTGTTGCACCTAGTCTAGCCCATGCTTTGGGACTAGACGTAGAGAGACTTTCCGTACCACTGGTGCTGAGTACACTAGTTGGAGGCCAGAACAGTGTATCTTGTGTTAGCCGGGGATGTGGGCTGACGTTGGGACCACATCGATCTAGTGGAGACCTTCTTCTATTTACAGATGAAGCCATACGATATCATCCTAGGCATCGATTGGTTGTTTTCTGTTAGTGTCATTATCTACTGCTTCTGAAGAAGGGCCGTGTTCTCCGACGTGGATGGGCAACGTGTAGCTTTTGTTGGCGAGAGGAGATATCAGGTGGGAAGCCGGTATGTGGAGCCTCTCCTTTCTTTGTTAGGCAGGTTATCAGTGGTTCCAGCTGATAAAAGGATGATGGATGTCCCGGAGGTTGTTGGGGAGTTCCTCGATGTTTTTCTTGAGGAGGTTGTGACTCTACCCCCCCCCCCCGATATGACGTTGAGTTCGGGATAGACTTACAGCCTGGTGCCTGTCTGATTTTGAAGGCCCCTTATCGGATGGAACCTTTGGAGTTGCGGGAGTTGAGGATTCAGATTGATGATTTAATGGAGAAGGGTTTTGTTCGACCCAGCGTGTCACCATGGGGTGCTCCAGTTTTTTTCGGGAAGAAGGCAGATGGTGGTCTCAGGTTATGCATAGACTACCGAAGGTTGAATCAGGTAACGGTCAAGAACTGTTACCCCCTTCCGAGGATAGATGATCTCTTTGACCAAGTGAGGGGATAAGGTTGGTTTTCTAAGATTTATCTACGATCTGGATATCATCAGCTGAGGGTGAAGGACAGTGACATCTCGAAGACAGCTTTCAGGTGCAGGTATGGGCACTTCGAGTTTGTAGTGATGCCGTTTGGAGTTACGAATGCACCATCTGTGTTCATGGGACATATGAACTTTGTCTTCTGAGAGTTTATGGACCTGTTCGTAGTTGTGTTTATCGATGACATCCTGATCTACTCAAGATCTGAGGAGGAGCACGTTGAGCATCTCAGGGCAGTCTTGGAAGTCCTTCAACACCACCAGATTTATGGGAAATTGTCGATGTGCAAGTTCTTGACACAAGAAGTACACTTCCTTGGGCACGTAGTGTCTCATCATGGAGTGCCATTAGACCCATCGAAGGTGGAGAAAGTTTTTTCTTGGGTGGAACCCAAGAGCGTGGTGGAAGTTTGTAGTTTCCTGGGGTTGGCAGGTTACTATCGGAGGTTATTTTCAGACTTCTCTCGAGTTGCTGATCCGTTGACAGCTTTGACTAGGAAGAACTAGGTCTTCCTATGGAGCGATCAGTGCCAGAAAGCTTTCGACTACCTGAAGGAGAAGTTGTTCAGTGCTCCTGTACTCAGGTTTCCAGAGTAAGGGTCTTTGTATGAGGTGTTTTGTGATGCTTCTGTCCTTGGTCTGGGGTGCGTGCTGATGCAGAATAAGGGAGTGATCTGTTATGGGTCTAGGCAGTTATGCCCTCACGAGCGTAACTTTGTCAACCATGACCTGGAGCTTTCAACAGTAGTGTTCGCACTGAAGTTCTGGCAACATTACCTCTTTGGGGAGTGCTTTGTGGTCTTCTCAGATCACAAGAGCCTACGTTATATCTTCTCTCAGTGTGACCTGAACTTATGACAGCGGAGATGGGTCGATTTCCTCCAAGACTATGACTTCGAGATCTCTTTCACTGAAGGTAAGGGCAACATTGTGGCTGATGCCTTGGGCAGGAAGTCACATAAGGAAATGGTTAGGGAATCTGCTGATGCTTGGAAAGAAATGGGAGAATTGGAAGCCTTGCACTTGGATGCCAGGGTAAAAGGTGTTAGAGGCTGTTTGTTTTAGATGACGGTGCAGTCCTCCTTATTGCAGCAAGTGGAAGAGTATCAGTGGGGGGACTCCGAGGAGGAAGTGATGCGAGATCGTATCGATCAGGGGAACACTCCATAAGGATGGTCAGAAGACAGCCGACATCAGATGCTTTTTCATGGAAGGTTGTTTGTTCCGAAGGAGATAACTGAGGGAGTTCTCCGTGAGTTCCATAGCTCTGCCTTGGTGGTACATCCAGGAGTATCAAAAATGTATCGAGGCCTGAGGGGACAGTTTTGGTGGCCTGGGGTGAAACGGGCAGTGGCGGAGTTTGTGGCTAAATTCCTAGTGTGTCAGCAAGTGAAGGCTGAACACCATGTTCCCAATGGTTTGTTTCATCCTTTAGATGTCCCCGAGTGTAAGTGGGATGACATCTCAATGGACTTCGTCATAGGACTACCCAGAGCTCAGGGTGGTTATGATGCTATCTAGGTAGTGGTGGATCGACTGACAAAATCAGCTCACTTCTTAGCAATTAAGGAGTCGGGCTCGGTGAGTACCTTAGCACAGAGGTATGTAGATGAGGTGGTGCGTTTGCATGGAGTGCTGAAGACTATCATCTCAGACCGGGATACTCGATTTACCTCACGAGTCTGGAGGGGGTTACATCATGCTTTTGGCACCCAGCTACGCCTTAGCACTACTTTCCACCCCCAGACCGACGGGTAGACAGAGAGGACTATCTAGATGTTGGAGGACATGCTGCGAGCATGCATTCTAGATTTCGGAGGTTCATGGGTACAACCCTTGCCATTAGTATAGTTTTCCTACAACAACTGCTTCCACTCCACAATTGGCATGGCGCTGTTTGAGGCTTTGTATGGAAGACCATCTCGTTCACCCATTTGCTGGGAAGAGGTTGGTGAGACAGGTGCTCTTGGGCCAGAGGTAGTGTAGAGAACCACAGAGAAAGTCCATCTTGTACGTGAGAGGATGAAAGCGGCTCAGGACAGACAGAAGTCTTATGCTGATTGTCGGAGGAGGCCCTTGGAGTTCGAGGTGGGAGATCATGTGTTCTTGAAGGTTTCCCCTTGACGGGGGCAGTGGAGGTTTGGGAAAGGGAGAAAGCTCTCACCTAGGTTCATTGGACCTTTTTAGGTGCTAAGGAGAGTCGACGAGGTGGTATATCAGCTAGCCCTACCACCTTAGTTGGAGAAGGTTCCTGACATCTTCCATATCTCCCAGCTACATCGATAATTACACGACGACTCTCATGTTATCGAATGGGGAGGGTTAGATATGGGAGATGAAGGGACCTTCGAGGAACGACCAGTCAGAATCGAGGATCGTAAAGAGAAGGTGCTCCATGGACGAACCATTCCCTTGGTTCGTGTGTTTTGGAGGCATGGCGGCCTCGAGGAGAGCACTTGGGAGCGAGAGGATCAGATGCATGCTCAGTACCTGGAGTTGTTTTGACTTGTGTTTTCCCTTGTTCTTCTGAGATTTGTGTTGATGTTATACTATGTACCTTTTATATATGGAATGCTTGACTTGTCGGTTATGATACCTTTTGTTTCCTTGTTCTCTGGAAGTGTATAGCATGTCCGGATGTGTGGGAAAAAAGGGAAAACCTGATACTTAATTGAGATTCATTAATGCGGATGTGATTGAACCCATGCAGGTGAGTCAGTGCCACCTAAAGCGGATAATATCTTGACATAGGAGAAGGAATTTCCCTAAACCACATGTTCGAGAAGTGTGTTGGTTGTGTGGTGTTGGGGGTAGTGCATGTTGAAAAATTCTAATGTATGAAAGTGGGAAGACCCAATTCTTAATCGAGACGCATTAATGAGGATGTGATTAAACTCGTGCGCGAGTCAGTGCCTCCTAAAGAGGATAATATCTCGACATAGGAGAAGGAATTCCTAACACATATGATTAGGGTTGTTGAATGGGTTCCTGTTATAACGAGGGACCTAAGAGGTATCTTGTTGGGTTCCTCTGGGTTGGATTTTGAATTCTCGGGGACGATAATGTTTTAAGAGGTATCTGATGTAATGTCCCAGACATCTCCGGCCCATTCCTTTGTCAAAAATAAGGCCGCAAAGTGTTATGGAGGGTAAAATGGACTTTTCCCACACTTTTCAGAATTTTGAAACTACACGCCATGTAGTGTGAGTACACGATGTGTACCCCCTCACCGGGTATACCTCGTGTTGAAATCCATGTCCTTGCCATGTGAAATAAATGAGTACACGCCGTGTAGCCAATACTACACGTCATGTAGTCCCTCCCCGCATACGCGTTACCCTCAAACCATGTGTTGACCAGTCAACGGCCGGGTGCCGTGTTGGAGTCGTGTCCTTACCTTGTGAAATAAATGAGTACACGCCATGTAGCCAATACTACACGCCATGTATTCCCTCCCTGCATATGTGTTACCCTCAAACAGTGTGTTGACCAGTCAACGGCTGCGTACCGCGTTGAAGGCCGTGTTGGAAGCCGCGTGGTGACCGTGTGAAATGGTCGAGTACACGCCGTGTACAATAAAGTACACGTCGTGTTATTTTATTTTTCATGCGTATAAAAGGAGGGGGCCCTCCTCCTTTTCAAATCACTCCTCTCCTCCCCATTCCTCTGATCAGAGCTCTCCCAAGGGACTCTAAGGCTCTTTTTCTTCCATAACTTCTTCATCCGAGATCCGATTTAAAATCCGTCAGCGGAAACGAGATTTTAACGACGAGGCGGAACTTCTGAGCTTGGATCTGTTGTCTTTCCTTCGGCCTTTCCTTTCCAACTTCCACCCGAGGAGGTTTTGCTGGGATTTTACTGAAGTGACGGACATCGACAGACATCTTCAAAAGTTGATCCGGGGGAGCGTGGTGACCAGAACCTGTTGAGGTAGGGATCTTACCTTCGTCTCTCTAAATTGTGCATCATGCGGGGTGGGTATCCTCTTGTTTTCATGAGAAACGATTGAACCATTAAACGAAGTTAATAACAGGTTAAAGAATGGGGATGGGGAAGTTGTTATGTTCTTTTTTATATCCTGTGATATTATGTTGTGAATTGAATAGGCTTATGCCTACTGAAAATCATGGTCGTTGGGGGCCTTTTCTTGCGCAATTAAATGTTTCCCTATCTTTCTAGACCATTTTTGTGAATGGAACTTTGTTGAATGTGGAATTTGGTTAATCACGTAAAGTTGGCTGATTTAAAATCTGAAACCCTTGTGTGATCACCCCGGTTGAACAAAATGGAATAATGAACATGTGGGTGTTGTCTTGTATACGTGGCATGTGATGGGGGTGTTTTGTGGGTTGTTATGGATCGGGTGAGCAGTGGGACTGTAGTTGTCTTGGTTGTGGGTTGGTGTGAATATTATATTAGTGATGGGCAGCAGGGCTGTGATAAATAGTATCAAGGGATGATGATGTACGGTGTGGTTGTGGTTATGGTGGTTGGCAGCGGGGCTGCAGGGTTGGGTTTGAATGTGAATGAGCTATGGGTTGTGAATAATAAATAAAAAGTGGAAGAGTTAATGAATGGGGGGGCTTGTTAATGAAACAGAATTAATAATCAATCGGGTTGGTTGGTCAATAAAGAGGGACTTGTTCTGTTGCTTGTGTTTTCCTAACTTGATTTGTGGATGGAAGGGATATGTTTTATGAACGATTTATATGGTTGGTTGCGGTTGATTGCCTAGTATTTAAGGAACTAATAAATTGATTATGTTGAAACAAGAAAACTTAAATGGGGTTTCAGGATTGTTCTTTGTATGCATGATTCATGATAGCAATGTCGAGGCATGTGCTCTGTCTCTCTGTTTAGAAGCCATAGGTTGGGCTGAGTGTTTGGTATATATATATCTGTATCATTGTGTTTTATCGCACCCCACCCATGTTGAGCACTTAGTGCCGAACACTCCCATTTCATGGGAGAGGGTGTTTTTACCCTTAGTTACTAGCTCCTTCCTGCTCCTTCTTCCCTAGGCTGTGATGGCTTGAGGTGACCTTACACCCAAGACTCTTCATGTAGGTTTCGATTGGGGTGGTTTAGCCCAAGACTCTTCGGGCATGTTTTACTATTTTCCCAAGAACCTTCGAGATGAGGCCCATGTGTGTGTGGGTGGGATACGTGGTTGTGAGGCCCAGGTGTGTGCGGGTGGGATACGTGGTTGTGAGGCCCAGGTGTGTGCAGGCGGGATACGTGGTTGTGAGGCCTAGGTGTGTGCGGGTGGGAAGAGTGTGGTAGCGTCCGGACGTTCGCCGTTAGGAAGAGCAGCTAACTAATGGGAAATGGTGTGGGGTACCCAATACTCTTGTTCTTATATACTACTACCTGTTGTGATTGTGTTTTTGGTGAGTGTGGCTGGTGAGGTTGGGTGGATAGAATTACATGCTAGGTTTCTTCTGTTGTTCTCACGAAACATTAGGATGTCTCCCCACTTGTGCATGAGAGCTTTAGGTTTCCCTACTGAGTATACTTGTATGCTCACCCTAATTTTACTTTCAGGTTTCCAGGAGGACTACCAGGGCCGTGCGGGACCCTACTAGTCGGGACAGTTGGAGTTGTTGCAGTTGTTGTACTCTTGTTTCTTTTGGTATTGTATTTTTGAGCTTTCTTGTACTTGTAACTTGTTTCAGAACTATTTAAACATGCATGTGGGATTGGTTTGGGTTATTTACTTGTCTTTCCTTTCCTTTTCTTTTTGGTGGTTGACTCATCCTATTTCCCGATCTTAAATAATAAAAAGGGTAATGCCTCCCATATTTGTGAAAACTCATACCCTTGGTGCTAGTCGCCACCCCGGGGCCTACTGGAGGCGGGACTCAGGGGTCATTATCTCCCTTTCACCATTTCCAGCTCAGGAGGGGAATCTTTGATGGAAGGGGGTCGTGACATATATCTATTATAATATTATAATTATTATAATTAGAATTATATAATTATAATAAATTTATAATTATAAATATAATAAATATAATAAGTATGTAATTATAATAAATATATAATAGTAATAATTATGAAAATATAATAATTATACAATTATAATAATTATATAATTATAATTATAGATTTAATATGTAAATGTAATAAATATGTAATTATAATAAATATATGATTATAATAAATATATGCTATAATAACTATATCATTATAATAATTATATATTTATAAATATAATAAATATATAATTAAAAATACAATAAATATATAGTTATAAATATAATAAATATGTGATTATAATAATTACATAATTATAATAAATATGTAATTACAATAATTATATAAGATTTAATAAGGTTTATTTATATAAAGATAAATAATTTTAATAATGTTTATTTATATATAAATTTATAAAATTAAAATATAAGGTTTATTTATATATAATTATTTATAAATTTATAAATTTATATATAATTATTTTAATATATAAATAAACCATATTAAATTTATCTGTATATATATATAAACATTATTAAAATTATTTATATTTATTATATATATTATAATATATTATAATCACATATTTATTAAATTTATAATTATGTATTAATTTTATAATTATGTATTAAAAATAATCCATATTAAATTTATTTATAAATATATTTAATATTCACACATATATATATATAAATAAATATATTTAGAATTTTATTATAATTATATTTATCCTTATATTTATAAATATATATTTGTACCTATATATAATTTTAAATCTATAATTACTAATCAATATTTATATGGTTATAAGTATTTATTTATAAATAAATTTGAAATATTGTTAAACATTTAAAAAATTGTTCATAACAACAATATTATTAAAGACTATAAAATATAAACTATATGAACAATATAAATTAAACTTAAAACATGGATTAAATATATAATAAATAGTTGAAAATAAAAAGAATTTCGTAAACACTGTTGACTAAAAATAATTTAGTCTTTCAAAATCACCTACTTGAAACTTAAAAATGTTTCAAGTATGTGACTTTGAGAGCCTATAAAATAGAAACTATATGACCAATATAAATGAAACTTAAAACATGGATTAAACATATAATAAATAGTTGAAAATAAAAATAATTTATTAAACAATGTTGACTAAAAATAATTTATAGTCATTCAAAACCACCTACTTGAAACTTAAAAATGCTTCAATTAAGTGGTTTTGAAAGGTTATAAAATATAAACTATATGACCAATATAAATGAAACTTCAAACATGGATTAAACATATAAGAATTAATTGAAAGTAAAAAGAATTTTATAAACAATGTTGACTAAAAATAATTTATAGTCTTTCAAAACCACCTACTTGAAATTTAAAAATGTTTCAAGTATGTGAATTTGAAGAGTATAAAATATAATTATAAATTATACAATATTTAATTAGTAATATAATTATTAATTATTATTCACCATTATAATTATTAATGGTTAATTATTAATTAGTTAATTACTAATTACTAATTTACATTTATAAATATATTTACTATTACATAATTATTAATGTAATGTTTTTAAATATTTAAGTTGTCATGTAAAATAGTTTTTGGCATTAGGAGGGCTTGGTTAAAGTCCAAGATTACTGTCCAGCAAGGATTCAAGGCACCCAAGAGAAATAACTAGATGTCGCAATGATGGCGACCACATATGAACACTCACTGTCTAATATAATCTATGTCACAATATCTCATCAAGTAGGTTTCACATCTATGTCACCAACCTATGTGCTTGATACGTCTTTCTTTGACTATCTGAAATAAACTCATCATTACACCATGACTATAAATTTTTGAGCGACGATTGTCTTCCAATCAAATGGATGAGATTAGAGCTCCCATAAAAATGTAAGGAAAAAAAATACTTACTCTACTTATCCATTAAAAACATGTCATTCATGTTGCACCCAACGTACCCTACTTCCTGTCAACATATGAAATTTTGATTTTCATCAAAAAAATCTAAGTACACAAGTCATGACATGAATTAATGATATTCTTAAAGTCTAAGAACCATTACACATGCTCGCAGATAGGAATATCTGATAACACCAAAACATTTATAATTTATGCTAGTGGGTCTATTCTCATAATATCCCATCTTGGAGATTACCAAGTGTGAACTTTATGAGATGAAGTATCATCTGCTTACGATTACTCGCACCATAAATTCTATGTACTATGTGTTATATCATAGTATGTTATCCAACTGTATAACATGATTTAAGAATATCCTCATAGCACTTCAAGTTTCTCAACAAATTGGGGAACTTCTATCACCTTATCGATGCGACAAATACTCTAGGACATTATTACATTAAAGACATCTCAGCTGGAAAAAACTCCTTCCCAGCTGGGGCTCTCTTCGAAGTGATCCCTTCATGGGGATGGGGGTTTCCTTATATGTAGGGTTTAAAACATCCACACCTAGTAATTCTATTTTCTAAGAAAAAAAGTACAAACAATTGGTCTTAATACACTAACTCCAAAAAACTCCCACTTGGACTAGAGCCAACTTCTTATGAATTTCATTCCACTAGACCTCACATGATAATCATGTTTCTTATTAGTCAAGGATTGGTTCAAGGGGTTCTTCACATTGTCTTCTATGTAAATTTTTCTCAATACAACCTCACCTCTCTGAGAAAAATTCCTCAAGAGATGATACTTCTGAAGTATGCATCTTTTCCACTGATGTGACCTTGGCTCCTTTGTGAGAGCCACCACTATAGTATTATTACAATAGAGTGTGATAAGATCTCTACTACTAGATACCATAACAAGATCTTGAATGAATTTGAGCATCTTTAATGCTTCTTTAGCTTCCTCGGAATCTACAATATACTCAGAATCTACTATAGTAATTATGACCACATCCTTCTTTGAGCTCTTCTAGCTCACAAAACCTCCATTCAAAGTGAATATGTATCCCATTTTAGGCTTCTCAATGTTATTTATGGCAGAGAATTCTCAATGTTATTTATATTAAAATTTTAAAAAAAGTTTTAGAATCTCTAAGGGCGTGATGCAAGAATGAGATCGATGCCCAGTTCTTTAGGAAGTTTTAACCATGGAACCTCTAGGCGCTCAATGTATACAATGGGATTGACTATGTGAGGCCCACTAGGGAACCCTCTCCAAGATTTCTATCTAAGAACACCTTGGTAATCTCAAAATTTTCAGGTCTATCTCTCTCCAAGTAAAGACCACGAAGGTTCTCAAGCATGCTATACGCATTCATGTTTTTTTGAGACTTAATGAGTTCACTAGACATTGAAAAAAGCATTAAAAATTGAACTTAGGCTGCATCAATCAAATTTTTTTCATAGATGAGGAACACTTCATCACTCACCTCTTGTGCAGAAAAATTAGTAAGTGAGGATTGAAGTATATAATATTTTCATTCAGGGTACAAAAAAACATGAAGGCGTCTGAACCATTCCTGGAAGTTACTGTTAGCAAGGAGAGTATCTTTCTCTAATATATATCAAAGGGATAGTGTGGGTGATGAACTGTCCATTTTATTCTACAACTAATGAAATTTTTTTTAGTACTTTTCTTTATTACAATTTTTGCGAGAAATAATTAATTAATTGTTTTTTATTAAATATATCATTATTTTATCAAGTCTTAATATCCCTCACCATTGTACTTAGAATTCATAATTTCTAGGACACTCCAGTGTTAAGGATCCATATTCCTCTTCAATTAACCCCAAAAAGGGTTGGTAAAGTTACTTGAAGGTATTTAGGTAGGAATATATTTTCCAACTGAGGGATTATATCTCCTTGATCCATTGAGTGGACTCCCCAATCCATAAATCCTAACTTCAATTTTCTCAATAATTGCCTCCAAATTACATAAAGTTTAGCAATATTATCTTTTCTTGATGTAAAAAGGTTATGTCAACCTAAAAACTTCTTAAAACTCCTCTTATAAAAGTTAGTGTCCTAATAAGTGTTGTGAAAATAGTTAGTTCTATTGGTTTCATTCCTTATCAAGTAATGGAATACCAAGTCTAACTTAATATATATTTGATGGGTTTTAAATTTATTATGCATAAATTTTATCTTGTTTTATCTGTTACATGTCTTTTTAATATTAATTGGATGTTACTTAATTAATTAAACAAGTTTGGATAAAACATTTATGCATAATCAATTTATTTAAATTTTTTCTTTTCACATTAATTCATGTATTTATGCGATCGCTGTCTTGAATCCATAAAATAATTAATGCATAAGAAATAAATAAATAAAGAAACAATAACCCATTCATGATCTTATCTAATGGTTGATTTAATGATTAGACATTAAATCTACCTATGACCTAGGGGAATAACTCTTATTGTTAGTCTTAGAATGAGTTATAGCATTCTACCTGTCAGCTTATGTATCACTTGAGTTGGTATCTAATGATTCTATCTTGAACTGACTCTATGCATCTTGGGATAGTCTATTAATTACATGTATTTATAACTCACACACATGTGAGGGGAACCAAAGTATTGGTTAAAAGGGGGTTAAATAATATCTTTGGACATATAGGTCCTACATAATAATGGAGGGAGAGATGACTTACAAGACATCAAATTTAATTTAATAATAAATAAATGAAAAAGCATGCAATAAATTATATTAAATAAATTCCAACACATACACTAGTCTTGGTCTAACTCATGAACATGCATACATGAAACAAACATGCAAAAGTAAATGGATAATCATTCATTTCTTATTCATTCTTAATTATTAAGATAAACATGCCTTTTCATTAATTAATTAATTAATTTTTTTTCATCTTAATGACCATTTGAATTTATTTTGGAGATACCCATCATTAATGAAATTTATGGAAAATAAATAGTGGAACCAATAGTTTCATATTTATTACAATAAATTAATTGGGAATTTAAAATTATCTAAAACCATTATTAAAATTTCAAACATAGTAGGTGTAAATCAATAAATTAAATTTTTTATCCTATAATTTTTAATTTAATGTAATTTAATGTTTCTATTAAATTGGAGACTACATGGCATGTACAATCTAGTCACACACCGTGTACCTATGTTTTTGTGTATCCTAGTTACATGCTTGGGGATTTTGTACCTCAATTCAGCCGGACTACATGACATGTACATACTAGCTACATGCCATGTCATCTGCTTGTCATGTGCCTGAGATAATCACCTGGGTCTTCAGTGTGAATCTTAGTGGTGGGAAATGCTGAACTATATGATGTGTACACTGAATACATGTCATGTATATCATAAATTATCCAGGATATCATTATCACATAGTTTGAATATGTATAATGACCACACAAATTGCGTGATTTACGCCCCTAACTTATGCACACTACATGGTGCATATGTTGCATACATGTCATGTAATTTGACATATCGTGTGCCAGTTTGGTAGGTCAACATCCGACGTACACCATATGAAATAATTGTGTGGCATGTCATATATCATGTGGCATGAACAGGAGCATCCTAATAGGTTACACAACGTGTACTCCAGGTACACGCTATGTAACCTCGTCTTATCAGACAAAATTTGGTAGTTCCCAATGGAATCTATGATCATTCTTCATATGTTCTTAGAAATTTAATAAAATGAAACAATGAATGAACATGATCAATTTGTCGATAAAATGTTAATTCAAAATGGATTAAAGAACAAATAATATGAAATGAAAAATTTAACCACAACTACATATAAATCAACAATTAAATAAATAATTATAAATCCAAATGTGGCTTCATTGATATAAATTGTTTGTTCTGAGTGCAGTGGAAATGTGTGATGGTGGGTGGTATATTAAAATTTCTTTTCAAATTGAGTTTCTTGAAACCCTGAGAGAGGATCTTTCATGACAAATTTAAAATTAATATATTCAATATCTAAAGAAACAAATACCTTATCTGAGAATTATTTCTTTGTTTTTGTTGTCCATCATCTGAAAATACCCTTAGAGATTACCTCCATTGCTCTGTGAGGATCCAAGAATAGAATCCCCCTAGTGGTGATCCACATGTTCCCCTTTTATCTCCAAGTAATTTCAATCGATCTCTGGATGCTATCATGACGTGTCAATTGTCTTATGTTACTCGTATTGATTTCTCATCCTTCGATCTTTAAGGGATATCTCTTGTGTTTCTCATTCTTGAGAGGAAAATATAAAGGAGGAGTTGAGAGAGGGTTTCATTGTACCTAATGATTCTCAAGTCTCAATTTTTAGGTGCAATACAAAATAGACATAACCATCTATTTATAGATCTAGGGTTTAGGTTAAAATGTTATTTAATTGCATGTCAGTAATTAAATAATATTTAAAATCTTTAATAAATCCCATTTCACATAATAATAATAATATTATTATTATTTTGTTGCATGTGACAGCTTGTGCAATAACAAATATTATTTAACTGGATTGTTAATTAATATTTGTCACTTGACTCGGTCTTGGTCTATTTAAACTCCTCTAGCATTAATTTAATTTATGAATAAATATTTAATTTATATATTTCATTCATGAATAAAAATTTGAGATCGATAAAAATGAATAAAATTACCCCTCATTCTTGAGAATAATATTTATTCAATTAATTAAATTCAAATAGAATTTAATTGAGATCATCAAAAACACATAGTGTGTGACCCTCTAGGATTTTTTGTTGGCATTGGGTGGTCTTTCTTAAAGTCCAATATTATAGTATTGAAATGGGTTAAGTAACCCAAGAGAAATAAATTAATGTTGCAATGATGACAACCACATACGAATGCTCACTGTATAATATAATCTCTTTATCATAATATCTCATCAAGAAGGCTGCACATCTGTGTCACCAACCCATATGATCAATACATCTTTATTTAAATATCAGAAATAAACTCATCATTACACCATGTCCATTGAATTTAGAGTGATAGTTCCATTCTAATCAATGGGCCAAGATATCAACCTCCATAAATATGAAATATAAAAAATCCTTCCTCGACTTATCCATTAATAACATTTCATTCATGACATACCCAATGTACCATACTTCATGCTATATATGGTGTGATATTTTTGATTAGAAAATATAAGTGCATGAGGCCTGAAATGAATTAATGATAATCTTAAATTCTAAGGACCATTGCACATGATCAAATTTTGGAATATCCAATGACACCAAAACACGTGAAATGTCTACTGGTGATTCTGCTCTCATAATATCCCATCTTTGAGATTACCAAGTACAAACTTTATGAGAAGAAGCCTCATCTTATTATGAGTACTTTCACCGAATAGTATATGTGCAATGTGTCTCATTATAGTACGATATCCAACCACAGAACATGATTTAATAATATCATAATAGAACTTCAAGGTTCTCAACATAGTGGGGAACTACTATGACCTTATCAATTACACGAATACTCTAGGACATTATTACATTAAATCCATACAGAACAATAAGAAATTTGTAATAAGATATTTTAATATTCAAATAATTGAATATACATGTAATCAAAGTACAAGTAGTTGGTCCTAGAACACCAACTCCAACATACACACACACACACACATATATATAGATATATCAAAAGTTTGATATATGTCAAATTGGACAAAAAAATGACATTAATGCAATACTAGTACCCAACCTGTGCATTTTCACAACATTATCATTTAATTACAATTTCGCATACACACTCTCATAATTTGGAGTTATTAGAACGTTTAGAAAAATACAATATATGAAGAGAAATAAATGCAATATTAAATAATAGTTGATACATAAAACCAAACAAAATCACAGATAATCATTTGAACATAGTAATTGACTTTTGATCCATCTATTCAATTTTTCTTTTCATCCTACATTGATGTTCATTAAACTTATTTTTAAGATCCACTGAAGTTAAACCATCTCTACTAAATTTAATGTTGACTTCCTCACTTGTATCAAATATTGATTGATTGAATTCATATTCTAAATGTCTCTACAAATAACATGTTAAGTAAAATGTGAGACATAGATAACAGAGTATAAAGAGATAAATTTGTAATAGATTCAAATGATTAATTCATATTATAAAGAGAATTAAAATGTACAGTAAGTTACAAAAGTGTTTATACCAACTTAAATAAAAGTAATTAAAATATTTGGTCATCTCAAGACAAAGAAATAAAATGTGAAGGTATGCCTATAATATGAAGACAATATTGTTGGGTATGAAGATGAAATTGTTCTATTACTTGTGTTTTTTTGAAGGTATGAATATAATATGATATTTAATCAGTGGGGTACTATATAAAATGTGAAGGAATTCATATAATATTATAATTGGTGTTTTTTATGCACTCATCTGAAGTATTTTATAAAAAATACTATTTAATTATTAGTGTTTTTTCACAACAGTAGCATGATTATTGGTGTGAAAAAATAATTTAGGAATTATTGTGTGAAAAATACATTGTGATATATTAAACAAGTAATATTAAACCAATATTATTTCACAATGTGAAGTATTTTTTCAATGAAAGTTCAAAAGTAAACCAATGATATATTAAACCAGTCAAATGATTAATGGTGTGAAAAAAATACTTCACATTGTGTTATTTTTTCAGTAAATACTTCACATTGTGATATATTAAACTAGTAATATGATTAATGGTGTAAAAAATTACTTCAAATTGTGATATTGTTTTAGAAAATACTTCAAAGAATACTTTATATTATGATATATTAAACTAGTAATATGATTATTGGTGTTTTTTCAGCAAATACTTCATATAATATCAAATTGTTTAAAAATCACCAATTATCATATTATATGGATACCAGTAATCATATTATATGAATACCTTTAAAAACACCAGTAATTATAATATATTTCCGGGGTGGGGTACTATAGAAAAATTGAAGGTATGCATATAAAATGTGAAGGTATACATATAAATAAAATGTTTTTTCAATATAGAATTGAAAAAATAGGAAATTAAATATCTGGAATACCTTTGGGTTTGAAGATAACATTTTTTTAGTATTAGAAATAGATTTTTGGAAGATTGAATCATAAGTCACAACTTATAAGATAGTAAAATTTAAATAAGTTAGACACCAAAAATAATTGTACTTGTTATGTGAAATGAGTTTTAATGATGTACTCTGAGTTCTTTTGAAGAATTCTCAAAATCACTGATTTGTTCCTCATTATCTTTGTTGAAGAAAAATTTGAAAGAATTATGTTATAATGGTTGTTGTCTATTTCATATATTGAATTCTGAAACTTCAACTTTGATAAGAACAATTTTATTTTTGAATATGTACAGGTCAATAAGAAATATAAACTAACCATTCTCCAAAATATTACATAATTTCTTTCATTAAATTTTTTTTATCCATACGAAAAGAATATATAAATATTATTCAATTACCCAAATCAGTATATCTCTTATCTATAAAGTTGATTTTGATATAAATTGTATAACCTGTTTTTCAAATAGGATGATTGAGATAGATTCATCATTATCACTGATTAGTAGCTGGACTCGGTATTTGAGATAATAAGATATTAATTTTAGACTAAATTTAAATTTATATCAAAGATACCACAAATTGATATTTTTTCAATACACCATTCAATGTCTCAAAAAATTATGTAATATAGAAATGTATCTTGTTTCTTATAGTAATAACCAAATTTTTTATAAAATTTAATTCTATATGAAATTCGTTGGGTGAAAATTGATATGGAATTATTTAAAAGTTAATGATCATTGAAAACTATACCATGGTAGTTAGAAAATGTTATAAAAATTAAATATATGATTTGGAATTTAGGGAAATTATCTTTGAATAGTCGATAGAGGTGATGCATTACAATTATGTCACCAAATGTTTCTATTCAAGTAATCTACCTTATTGATATAATAAATGAATGATTCATAAAACCAGTTGTAGTTTCTTTGATTTTTGTTTCATTACAGCCACCATTTTCCACTTTGTAACCTTTAATACAAGAAGTGATTCATTAATGTATACCAAGTTTCAATTTTATTATTGATGAGTCAAGAGTAAAAATTTAACTACCACTAATGAAATCCATTATCCAAACTTTGTGCATGATCTAATTTATTCTATTTTCTTCTTCTTATCAATCATCTAGATTAATGTTCCGGATGATATAGAATATACAGAGGATGTTACTCTCATGTTTTCACATGTTTTTTTTGGTGTTTTCTTCATACCAATGAGTAAAGGAGATTAGTAAATTTTCAAAAAAAACCACATCACTAATTAAAGGAGTTTGAATCATAATTAGATATAGTCCCAACGAAAAGGTGGTAAATTAATAATCAATATAGGTACACATGATGCATATGTTAATATAGAAATAAAATTTCTAAAGTTAACATGAGAAATGGCTTAGTGGACATATGTCATCATATAGTAAGTTAAAAATGAAGGAAAATATACAAAATAAATATTCTAATTCTAGATTATTAATATAAATGATTACTTGATTGTAAAAGAATGCACTATAGGAGTTTCTGGATTGAGTAGAAGCTTTTTAAATTCATACATTTGGTAAAAATTACTATGTAAACAAATGTTGAATGTGATTTAATGAATAAATAGTGCCATTTTTTCTATAGGATTTTTATATTTAATATTTATGGAATATTTAAAGAACATACTATTGAGTTTATTTGAATAGAAAATGTTGTAGACAAAAATGTTAGTTGGTTTAGTTTTATCTTTCAGAAGCCATGTACGTTGTTCAACATATACATCCCACAATGTGTAGCTGGCAATTATTCCTCCATAACATTTAATTAGAAACGTAATATAACTTTAGTTACAAAATTCTAGGGTGATTGTGTTTAAAATTGAATTTCCAATTACCTTTCCTTAATCAGAGTTATTTGCATTCTCCTATTATTTTTCCCCATGCTTGGATTGGTTGATGATGATGTAGCTTTCCAATAACATCTAACATTCTCATTAAAAAAATTATAACATAAATTAAAAATAAAACTATATTCTATTGGATAATGATAATGTTAAAAGAAAATTTACCTATGAAAATTTTATTAGGCACCCTTCTTTGTTTGATGTTGTTAAATGAAATAAAATTGAATATGAAATGGAGAAGTTGAGCATCAGAAGGTTTTATATGAGTGATCTAGTTAAAAATTATTTTTTACTCATGTTGGATTACTAAATAATTCCCTTTATTTTAAATAATATGAAAGTTTTGTATTATATAACACAACCCTTCTAATAGAATACTTTTTTTACTTTATTGTAAATTGTTTTCCACTAAACATTTCATGAATGGTTTTTTCCTATAAGTTTTAATAGAACTCATAATTTTAGAATGATAGTACAGATAGTGGTAAATAAATTGCATTAATATTTCATTGAATAAAAAAATATATTTTTTCAATAGATTTCATTACATAAAATATATTAAATAATGGATAAACTAAAACTAAAGTAAACTAAAAATTGCATTGAATGGAATATATTTAAACTAAAAATTACACAGTACGTAAAAGAAAATGATGTATTTTCTTTAAATTGAATTTAATACACTATAATCCCATAAATTTCAGTGAGATATAGAACTCTATGGGATACAATTTTTGATGTAATATATTCTAGTACATTTCTATGAGATAAAATGTATGCATTGTGATACAATCTATGAAGTGAGATACATTGTATAAAAAACTCCCTTATAAGATTTAAAATAAATGAGAAAAAACTATACTAATCAATGAAAATTATACATATAAAATATTCTTATAGTACAATCAAATTATTCTTCATCCTACTTGCATATGTTAACATATCCAACTAAATTATATATAATTATTATAATAGAACGCCCTTTGGCATATTATAATAATCTGTATAGATAATGTAACATCATTAATAGTACATCTGATTATTATAATATACCAAAAATACAACATAACTATATAAATAATACCAACAGTACATCATAATGTACAAACAATACATATTGAATTGAAATCGATTCAAATAAAATGATGTAATGTTCAATTTTATTACACTAATTGTTAAAAAAATCATTTTATAATAATCAGACGTATTTATTATGATAAAATCAATTATTGTATGTGAACATAATTGAGTTTGATGGATTATGTTATTGAATCAATGTATAATTTTGATGTACTATTAATAATATACCTACAATACATCATAATAAATATACCATCATAATTGAGTTAGATCTATTAGGTTGTATTATTATACCGACAATACATCATAATAAATCCATATTTATGTTAATAATATATAAAAAATACATCATAATAAATAAATATGAATAAAAAAAATCTATGTGATTCATTTTTAACTAACACTAGAAACATGTGTTCTTAAAAAATTGATTTAGTATATCGATGTTAAAAGGTTTGATTCAACCAATTATTTTAAAATAATTCATAGTTTGAAATTTTTTTCTTAACAAACTTGGTTTGAAGTTGGTTTTCCTAATGAAATTGTAATATGTTTCATCACTAAACATGTAATGTGTAATAAATATAAAAACATAGAGTATATAGTAATTGAAACATAGAAATAACAAAAATTAAAATACATAACATTTAATATGTTGGTACATGATATGCAGTATACATATCCTATATAAAATACTCCCATTCTTGGTTGGTTCAACCCCAATCATGAAATACTTGAACATATCCAAGGGAATTATCATTCATTGTTGATTGAAATGAAAAATATTAATATGTAAAAAAAGGAAAGTTTAAATAAATAACACTTCCTTTATTTGAATAAATAAAACTTCCATGGTTATTATAAATACATTTTATTGTTATATTAAATGTATAATTGATGTTATCATAATAGTATAAAAACATCAATGTATAATAATTAGATGTATTTATAATGATAACATCAATTATACATTGAATTATCTTAATATACCAACTCAATTGTTAATAAATCCTAACAGATCCAGCTCAATTATGCTAACATTTTCAAATTGATTCAAATCTTGAATTGAAATTGATTCAATTCAAATTGTATTTCTCAATTTTTTTTATAATGTACTATTGGTATATTAATATAGATATGGATGTATTATGATGTAATATTCAATCCTAATTGGGTTGGATTTCTACTCTAGTAGTATATACGATGAGCTATTTAATATACCAATAGTACATCATAACTAGGGAAACATATACCAACAGTATGATTTTTCTAATGGATCACATCTGATATGTATTAATTATAGTATATTATGATCATTATATATAATAGATTATAGATCACATAGATACAATTATTTTAATCTATTAGTAAAACAATAGATTGCATCTGATATCAATTGTAGTACATTAATATACTAACAAATTACATCTAATAGTATACATACATCTGATAGTATACATACATATGATAGTATAATTTGTTAGATTAAAAATCATTACATCAAAATAGATTACATTTGATATGTATCTCTATAGTATATATAATATGTTAGTATATTATAGATCATTTGATATTTATTTATTATGATGATATATTATATCTCTCACTACTATAAATATGTCCTTTAACAACGCTAGTAAAAGGGGTTTATCGACACTTTAGAAGTGCTAATAATGTGAGTGACGTTAAAGGGTTTGATTTAATAACACTTGAAAAAATCACCGTTAAAGGTCCCCTTTAACAGTGCAAAAAAACACTAATTAAGACCCCATTGATAAAGGGGGATAATTTTTTTATTCGAACCTCTTCCCACCCCACCTTTTATTAGCGCTTCCCACCCCATTTATCAGCACTTCCCACCCCCTTTATTAGCGCTTTAGATAATTCCACCATCTTGTATGTGCCCCTTCCTCTATCCAGTTTTGAACCCAAGACCTCCTGTTCCAATCCCATCACCTTTTCCACTCCCACTAGTACAAAACTAGCCTTTAATAGCGCTAGAAATGGCCTTTATCAGGGGTAGAAAAGCGTTGAATACTTGAGAAACGTTAAAAGCCCAGTACTTTTATCAGTACTAACAAAATAACTGATAAATAGGACCTTTATCCACACTTTTAGAATCACTTATAAAGATCCCATTTATTAGCGATGTTTAGTGCCACAAAAGGTATCCTTTATCAGCGCTTTTATAAGCATTGATAAATGTGTTCTTTATCAGCGATTTTAAAAGCACTCATAAAGGGCGATACTGCAGTGTGCTGTTACAACACACTACAACACAGTACTTGAAAGAAACCAGAAACACACCAGATATCAATAAAAACAAGTCAAAATACATAATTTAAATGAAATGAAATTTAAAACACAAATACAAGAAAAAACACTATATTATAAACATTTAAAACATTTGTTTATAAAATTACATGAATAAATTTTTTTACATACGTTTAAAAACAATCCTAACTATAGTACAGAGAACCCCAACACGTGAGACAAAAACTGAGCCAATGTGTTTATGATTCTTTCACAACAACTTAGCCAAAAAGGATTCCTCCACCAACTTCTCAAAAAGGAGATCCTTGGAGAAGAGGACTAGCTCCTTGATATATGGATTAATATCCTCAATGAACAGAGAATCTTTCAACATATCCTACGACACCACCTATGGACAAAAAGAAACCAAGTCTTTGAAGTGTTCTACATAATCCTTCATCGCCTGCTGACCTTATTGGACACTCATGAGCTCTTCCCTTTTCTTCGTCTTCCCCTCCTCAGGTATAAACCATCGGACAAAAAGGTACTTAAAATATTCCCACTTTATCCCAAAATTCATCATTGGTGGGGAAAAAAACTTCCATTCTTCCAAAGATGGACCCCCAAGAAGGGAAAAAAAACACGAACTCTAATATCTTTGGGAGTTCCAAACACTTTGAAGACATGCTCAACTTCCTTAAGCCACTTCAATAACTCTAACGAACCTCAATTTCCATAGAATATGGGCGGAAACTGAGGAGAACCAGAAATAGGGCGAGACCCACTAGAAACTTCAGGGACCTTTCTAGGAGGCCTATTCTAAATAACAAAAAAATCATAAAATCTGGTTTATAATCAATCTGAAACACAACCGAAAGGAACATCTCAGGCCAAAACAACTGGCTCACAAGCCAAAAAACAAATTTAAACCAAGGATGAGGAGAGAATATGAGGCTAATGGACCAATTTTTTTTTATCCAAGTCATTAAACTCTATGAATATCCTAAGAATTAGTTTTTAAACTCTAGATTTATGGTTTTATTTCATTATATCTACAATTTTTGTTTTTAATTATGGTTTATGGTTTTTCTTTCAAAATCAAGAATAATATTTATTCTTAATATAAAATTTAAAATAATTTTTTTTGAGATTGGGGATAGAGTTATTGTGTGACCAGATAAGAAAATTTCTCAGTTTGATTAGTAGAATTTGCTAAAAGTCTATGATTGAAATCTATAAACACATTGATACACCCATAGAGAAATAAGATAATGATTCAATGATAACCATATCATATAAAAGCTTACTATTCAATGAAATCCCTTTATAATTATATCTCACGATAAATGTTTCATACTTTTTTGTTAACCTATATTATTGATTTACCTTTATTTGACTTTTTGATATGAACTCATCAATGAGCTACGAGGGTTATGGATTTAATCAGACAGTTCAATTTCAAAAAAAGGTCTAGAATTCATATTCCATAACATTAAAAAAATATTTCTTGAATTAGTCAATTAATTTCATATAACTTATGAAAAACCCAATATATATTAACATTCCATGAAAATATGTTTCCACTGTTTACATGAAAATGCCAGTTTATGTTGATTATAATATACACCATTAATAAAATTCAATATATATTTGAATACACACATATAAAGTTAGAAATTACTAATGAAACATATAATAAGGAGAATCATTATTTCAGGGTCAGTCCTCATAACCCCCATTCTTGAGGATTACAAGGTTTCAAATTCAGGAGAATAATTGTCTTGTACCTATAAGCATCCAACTCCTAATAGTAAAAAATCATTTTTTCCAATCATAAAGATGAAATCTAGATCACTGGATATATGTTTATGAATACTTCCATTACATTTCATGGATCAAATTGTATTGGGTAACTCATATAACGTTTCGATGTGACAGATATCCTAAACACATTATAACATTAATGTTACAAATAATAATACTCATAATTTTATAAAATATTTATTAATATTCATGTGATCAAATGTAAAATTCTAGTTGATTCTTGGGAACTAAGTACTACCCATCCATGAAAAGTTTCTTTAGAAGAGGACTTAATAAAATATGCTTATAGGGGTTTTAACCAAGTAAATAAAGTGTTTGAAAGGTCTTTTGATCCATCAATTCATAGGGAATAAGATCATCTAAGGTGGCAGACCCTAGTTGATAAAGTATTCATCTATAATTTATAAATCTTTGTATAACTATATTTATAAGAGACTAGAGTTATATTTCCGTAGACCACATAAAGGATCATTTATGAAGGGTTCATCATTGATCAAATATTATAAAGAGGTAGTTTACATAATATAAGGAAACACATTCTTTAGGAATCCAATAGACAATATAAAATTTAATTCCTTATGTAAATGAGTGGCGTATATAGAGGATAAATGAGTTTAAGAACAATAGCTATAATAAAAATATTATAGATATCCCTATAAAAAGAAATTAAACGAGGTAAATATAAGGGTCCTTCTTCAAGGCCATTAAGAAACTAATAAAAAAATCATATTTGAGTCAGTCATGGCCATGGAGAACATACATGGGACTCTGTCATATTTTTATACACAATATAAATGACTAAGTATGGTCATTCATCTAAAAATAAATTATTGTTAATGATTATATATTAATTAAGTAATTTGGTTGGTCCTCTAGATGAGTCATGTTGGCAGCGGTGAGGAGATGGGATGTAGGGTTCGTAACAGTGCAAAAACTCAAAACCCAGAACCCAAAAGATCAAACAATGATATAATAAAAGTAGAAAAATAACATACCTTGGATTATATTATTGAATCTTATAATGAATAATAGTGGAGTCATGCCAGCATCAAAGGAGTTCTACAAGAGCTTTAGAATCACGATGATTGAGTGCAGGTTAGGGTTTTTTAAAATAGATCAACAACTCTTTTAACAGTGCTTTTAGAAAATCGCTAAAAAATATCCCTTTTATTAGCGTTAAATTGATAAGCGCTGATAAAAGTGATTTTTATCAGCACTAAAAAGCCCTGATATATCTCAATATTTATCAGTGCTCTAAAAGTTCTGATAAAAAACATCTTTATCAGTTCTAAAATAAAGAACTGATATAATATACCTTTTATCAGTGAAAAAAAAGGCACCGATAAAGGGTATCCTTTATCAGTGCTTTCATTTAGAATTGATAAAGGTCCCCCTTTATTAGTGCTTATTTAGCACTCATAAAGATGGAATTTCTCAGTGCATTTTTCTAGCACTACTAAATTCAAGTGCTGTTAAAGGCCAGTTTTGTAGTAGTGTCCCCTATGTTGTTTTTTATTCCATTTTATGATATATCTATATATTTATATATATTTCATTACATTTTATAATCCATATATTTATATATATCTTTATATATATACATTTATATATATGTTTATATATATATATATATATATATATATATTTTTAAATACATATATAAAATATGTTTTTGTGTGAATATATAAAAAATATGTATATATTATTATATTTTTTATTATAAATAATAGTACATTATAAAAAATGATAAAAATTAAAAACCATAATATCAATATGAATGTAATCCCAGGAAATAAATTCATTCCCCACTAAGAAAATACAATAATACCCCCTTAAAAAAGGCTGAAATTTCATCGAATATTAAAACATTGGGGTACCCAGACTAAAAACTCAATTTTGGAGGCTTCTAGGCCACTTTTTACCTTGAAAAAATAGTGACCAAGGTTCCACCTCATAAAGACGGTGTATATCTCATCGCAGACTTCAATTTGATATATGGTAGAGCCTAAATGGACACTGAGATAAAAAATTATGGTCGTTTGAAGTTCGAGTTATGTTTGCAACTTATTTTAGATCTTTTTATTTATTTATTTATTTATTTATCTTCAAATTTTTATTAAATGACTATAATATGATAATAATTAGATAATTTTTAATTAAAAATAATTTTTTAATTATTTTATAAACCATTTTCACTAAATATCATATATATTAACTGTAAATTCTTATTTAGCCTTATCTAAAACATATTTAAAAAATTTATAATATATCTATATCAATATAAATATATTTATATATTAATGTATTATTTTGAACAAAATATTTTTTTGAATGATACCCTATATCAGCGCTATGCTGATAAAGAGTGGCCTTTATCTTCACTTTTTTATAAGTGCTGATAAATGGCCCCCTTTAACAGCGCTTTTTTAGCGTTAAAAAAGGGGGTCTTTAACATCACTTTTATCTAGTGCTTTTAAAGACCTATCACTAGATAAACTCAGATTTATAGTAGTGTCTTTATGATCATCAAATTACAGACTATACTAAAGAGTTTATTACCAACTGATGCATCTAATATGTATCCCTCAAACATACATAAAACAGACCATCATATACTAACAGTTTGTTTTAGAAAGAGTAATAAAAAAAATTAGTAATAAACATGTATCAATTGACGGAAAAAATCCTATTCATAATTATCTACTAAAAAATTATGGAATACATATTAAATAATAAACGTACATCTATTAGTAGACAGTAAAAATACAAGGAGGTGCAATATACATATGTTAGTAGATAGTAAAAATACAAAGAGGCATAGTACAATGATTAACTAATTTTAAAACATATATAGACATCATTAAGGGAAAACATAGAATACAAATAGAGATAAATTAAGTATTGGATAATGATAATAAAATGGAAGAGTGATTGAAATTAGAGCATTTCCATAATGATATATCTCACTTATTATTCATCCAACCGAAGGGTTGCACTGCCTTTTTAGAGGTGTTAGGTGGTAGGTGGGGGGGGGGATTGGTGAGGGAGGGCAGCCCATTCCCATTAAAATCGGCAGCCACACTTAGCAGCTTCCTAAAAAATAGAAGATTGTATCATAATTGTTATAGTTGATAAAGAAGTATTTCTAAGTTCATGTTATCATTTTTTATTGTTAGAAGCACCATCATAGGAATTCTAAATAGAAAAATTTAGGGTGAAAGTATTTATAAATTAAGAGATTTTTTAAATATAATGATTATAGATAGTCTTTGTAGATTATATATTTCATACAGTGTACTACATGTTTCAAAATAAATTATATATCAAACTATTATTATATATAATAGTGTGAGTAATAGGATAAGAATGTGGAAAAAACATTTAAATTTGAAAAAATACATGGAACATGTATTTAACATATATAACATCAATTGTAACCTATATATTTTATGTATGTAAATAAATGTGCATTTTAAAGGTCATCTGTTATAGCTGTATGAAAATGAGAGGAAATAGTTTTTATAGTGGAAATATTTATGAGTAAATGGATTCAAATGAAAAGACATGTGTTGAAGATATTACAGTGATGGAATAAAATTGTACATGGATGGAATGAATTTAACTATATAATAGTTTTTATTTTAAAAAGTAATCAAGGTATGTAATCAAAATAACTAAATAGGTCTACATTAATTGTAACTATAAATGAAATATTCCAAAAAATGCACATTTATATTTAGAATATTTCATTAAAAATGAATAACAGTGTTCTTGGATGGAATATTTAATTAATTATTTCTTAAAAAGTCGTTTTAACTCCTCCCAACTACCACCTTCTACCTATAAAAATATATTGTACCCCCTCCCCCGAGTTGGGTGTGTAATAAGTGGGAGATATTGATGCGGTAAAACTCTAATTTTTATCACCCGTCCTTTTTTTCTCTTTTCGTGGTACTCAATTTTTCTCTGATTTTATTCCTGGTTGGGTGTTTAATAAGTGAGAGATATACCATGAAAATGCTCTAATTTTTGTCTCTCTTCCATTTTACCCCCATTCTTCAATACTCAATTTCTCCTAGTTTTTATTCTCGGTTTCATAAAATGTTATCAGCATGAACACTCAATGTATCAACTAAATACATGACTTAGGAAGTGTAAATACATATTTTTATTATATCAATCATATTTAAGGAAATATTATATATTGATATATATATATATATATATATACGTGGATATATTCTATATTAAAATAGTAAATATATTAATGAAATTTAATTTAAAATGGGTGAAAATTAATTAAAAATGAATATATTGAAAAAAATATAAAAAAATATAATATTTATAAATATATAAATTTTAAAAAATTGAAAATGAATACACATTAAAATGAAAGTGAATACATATATTAATTATGAAAATTACGACCACTACTACTGATATTCCCTTTAACAGCACCCAGAAAGGCCTTTAACAGTGCTAATAAAGCATTTTTATCCTCATTGTAATTAAATGGGGTCCCCTTTATTAGCACATTCATTAGTGCTGATAAAGTCCCAACATGATACAATGTGTTGTTTGTATAACAGCACACCCCACAAAAACATGTAACATGTGTATGGAAAATATATAATTTAATTGAAATTAATTTTACACCATGAATACAAAAAAATACTATTAAATACAGTTCAAACAATGTTTTGTATAATTAAATTTATAACTATCCAAAAACCTTTAAAAAATAATGTTTCATCTTTTGGAATACTCGATCCCCTCTCAAAAAAGTACACCCATGGTATTAGTTGCCGAACAAATCACCTCAACCTGATTAAAATAATACACCTATATAAGAAAACAAATCATATGTTAGTAATACTATAAATAAATAAATTGAACATTAATATGAAAGATTACATTAAGAAAATGTCAATTTTAAATAAAAAGACACACTTGGAGTTATACCAGTCACACCATGCATCATATTTAGGTAGGGTTGATTCCTACATGTCAAAAATTAGTTATGGATCATTTTCCAAAAGTATCAAAACAATCTAAATGAATTTTCTTGGTATTCCGTATGCCACTCATTCTTCTAACTAAAATTAATGTCCATTTTAAAGAAAGACACAATTGGAGTTATATCGGTCACACCATGTGTCAGATATAGGTGTGGGTGATATCTACATATCACAAATGATGCATGGGTTGTTTTTCTAAATTATCAAAACAATCTAAATGTTTTTTCTTGGTTTTCAGTATTTCACTTCTTTCTTTTACTAAAATTAATGTCAATTTTAAATAAAAAGAAACACTTTGAGTCATACTGAACATAAAAAGTATCATATTGAGTTGATTTTTATTCCTAAACTCTGAAAATTACTTATAGATCAATGCCCTAAAGTATCAAAACAATCAGAATGTGTTTTCTTAGTTTTCAAATGTCACTTGTTCTTTTTACTAAAATTAATGTCAATTTTAAATTAAAAGATACACATTGAATTATATCAGTCACACTGTGCATTATATTGAGGTGTGGTTGATTAAAACTTGTTATAAATGACTTATGAATCATTTTCTTAAAGTATCAAAACAATACAAATACATTTTCTCCGTTTTTAGTATGTCACTTGTTCTTTTTACTGAAATTAATGAAAATTTTAAATAAACAGACGCACTTGGAATCATACCGGTCACACGATGTGTAAAATTGAGGAGAGTATGATTCTTAAAAATAAAAAATGAAATATGGATCATTTCCCTAAATTATTAAAACAATAAAAATATGTTTTCTCAGTTTTCAATATGTCACTTGTTATTTTTCCTAAAATTAATGTCAATTTTAAATTAAAAGACACACTTATAGTTATATTGGTCACACCATGAATCTTATTGAGGTTCGGTTGATTTATACACATCCCAAGTGACTCATGGGTAATTTTCCTAAAGTATCAAAACAATTCTAATTTGTTTTCTCAGTTTTTAGTATGTCGCTTGTTTCTTTTACTAAAATTAATATCAATTTTAAATAAATAGACACACTTGGAATTATACCGGTCACAGTGTGCATCATATTGAGGCAAGAATGATACTTATATGTCAAAATGACTTAAGTATCATTTTACTAAAGTATCAGAGCAATCTAAATTCATTTTTATCCATTTTCAATATGTCACTTGTTCTTTTTACTAAAATTAATGTCAATTTTAAATAAAAAGAGATGCTTTGAGTTATGTCGGTCACAACATGCATCATATTGTGGTGTGGTTGATTCCTACACATCTAAAATGACTCATGGTTCATTTAATAAAGTATCAAAATAATCCTAATGTGTTTTCTTAGTTTTCAGAATGTCACTTGTTCTTTTTACTAAAATTAATGTCAATTTTAAATAAATAAACACACTTGGAATTATACCAGTCACACCGTGTGTCAGATTGAGATATGACTGATTCTTAGAAATAAAAAATGAATTATGGATAATTTTCCTAAATTATAAAAACAATGTGAATGAATTTTCTCAATTTTTAGTATGTAAATTGTTAATTTTACTAAAATTAATCTCAATTTTAAATAAAAAGTCACAATTCGAGTTATACCGGTTACACCATATGTCAGATTGAGTTGTAGTTGATTTTTACACTTTAGAAATGAATTATTAATCATTTTATTAAACTATCAAAACAATATAAATGAATTTAATTAGTTTTAAGTATCTCCCTTGTTCTTTTTACTAAAATTAATGTCAATTTTAAATAAATACACACACTTGGAATTATACCGGTCACACCGTGAGTTGGATTGAGATAAAGCTAATTCCTACACATCAAAAATGATTTATGGATTGTTTTCCTAAAATATCAAAATAATAAAAAAAAAATTTCTTGGTTTTGAGTATTTCACTTGTCTTTTTTATTAAAATGTCATTTGAAATTGGAAACACACACTTTGAGTCATAGGGATCACATCATGCGGTAGTTTGACATATTACTGATTCTTACATTTCATAACTGATTATGATTCATTTTCCTAAATTATTAAGATAATAAAAGTGTGTTTTATTGGTTTTTAGTGAGTGGAATGTTTTTAACAAAAATATCAATTGTGAACTAATAATAGACACTTTGAGTCATACCAGTCACACCATACATTGGATTTAGGTTTTGTTTATTCCTACACATCACAAATGATCGGTTGATCATTTTCCTAAATATCAAAGAAATTTTAATGCATATGATCAATTTTTAGTATGACACTTTATCTTTTTACTAAAATTAATTTCAATTTTAAATAGAAATACACACTTCGAGTTATATCGATCACACCATGTTTTAGATTTAGGTTTGATTGATTCCTAAATGTTATAAATGACCTAATAATCATTTTATTGAAGTATCAAAACAATTTGAATATGTTTTCTTGGTTTTATTATGTCACTTGTTCTTTTTACTAAAATTAATGTCGATTTTAATTAAATACACACACTAGGAATTATACTAGTGACACTGTGAGTCATATTGAGATTAAGATGATTTCTACATATAAAAAATGACTTATGGATCATTTTCTTAAAGTATCAAAATAATTCGAATGCGTTTTATCGGTTTTGATTATGTCACTCATTCTTTTTATTAAAATTACTCTTGAAACTGGAAACACACTTTGATCCATACAGGTCACATCGTGTGTCATTTTGACATGAGACTTTTCCTACAAATTAAAACATAATTATGAATATTTTTAAAAAATTATTAAGGTAATAAGAGTGAATTTTTTGGGTTTTTAGTGAGAGGAATGTTTTGAACTAAAATGTTAATTTTAAACTGATAATGAATACTTTGATTCATATTGGTCACATCATGCGTCAGATAGAGGTGTGATTGATTCCTAAACATCAAAAATGACTTATGGATAATTTTCCCAAATTTTCAAAATAATATGAATGAAATTTATTAGTTTTCAATATGTCAATTTCTCTTTTTTACTAAAATTAATATCGATTTAAATAAAAAGACACACATAGAGTCATATCAGTCACATCGTGCATTAGATTGAGGTGTTGTTGATTCCTACATGTTATAAATGAATTATGAATCATTTTCATAAATTATCAAAACAATATGAATGTGTTTGTTCATTTTTTATTATGTCACTTATTCTTTTTAATAAAATTAATGTCAATTTAAAATAAAAATATATATTTGGAGTTATACCTGTGACATCGGGCATCATATTGAGGTGTGGGTGAAACCTACACATAAAAAATGACTTATGGGTCATTTTTTATAAAGTATCAAGACAATATGAATGAATTTAAATAGTTTTCAGTATGTCACTTGTGCTTTTTACTAAAATTAATTTTAATTTCAAATAAATAGACACACTTGGAATTATACCAGTCGCACTGTGCATCAGATTGAGGTATGGCTGATTCCTACATGTCACAAATAACTTATGGATCATTGTATTAAAGTATTAAAACAATATGAAATTTTTTTCTTAGTTTTAAGTATGTTAGTTGTCTTTTACACTAAAATTAATTTCAATTTTAAATTAAAAAGCACTTGAAGTCATACGAGTCACACTGTGCGTTGGATTGAGGTGTGTCTGATTCCTACATATCCCAAAGTCTCAAAACAACCCTAATTAAAAATTTTACAATGTTTTCCATTAGAATTATTTGTCCAACTTCTAACACTTCATATTGACTCAATGTTATTATCTAGAAAACCATTTTCAGCTAAGAACATCGAATCAATATGATGTTTTGTAGTTCTACAAAGAAAGGAAATGGAAAGTGTGGTAATATTATTAGAAAGGAACATTTTATCTCTTATGTAACTTGTTGTAGGTATTTTATGAAAGATATTACTTCCCAAAATATCTGTGAAATAAACTAAATAAGTATTAGATAAAAATGAAATGGAAATTAAATTACAAATAATAGATAAAATGATGATAAAATTAATTAAATAAGTAGTATGAATTAACCTTTTCATGATGGTTGTATGAATTATTGACCCATTTCCTTATTTTCATTATCTTAGTTTTACCCTCAAAGTCCATTCTCTCATGAGTATGAGAAACTTCAAACAAACCACCCCAACTCGAACAAAAGAATGAACCTGTATAAGAAAACAATTATTATTAGATTAATTCTAAAAAATAAATTAATTAAACATAAATATGAAACAATAAATTAATTATATAGACAATGATTTTTTTGTGAAAACATTAATATTAACTATGTGATTGAGCAGTGGAGGGAACTTGAAGAAAATTGATAAATTCCAACACTGCATGGGTGAAAAGGTTTTGAGGGAGAAGAAGTATGTGGAAGTTTTGGTGAAGAATAGTATAAAAGATGGACAAAAACATTAAAAAATAAACAAACTATGTAAGTAATAATAAAAATTAAGTCAAAATTTAATTATATAAATTTTCAGTAAAATATAGAAAGTATATCGTAATTTTACTTTTACATCTTTCCAAAGGGTTTCCTTCATTATAGTCTATTCTTCCACAGGATTGGTAACATTATCATGTGCAGAAGACATTATCTCCATCAATAGTCAAAAATTTAATTTAGATTATATTCATGTAGTAAAGAACAGATAATATTTTGATAGAAAATATAGTATATTAAAAAACACTTAAACCTTCTCATCAAACTCTTAGTTACATAGTTGAATTCCAATCTCTCAGAAGTATGAGCAGCTTCGAACAAACCACCCAATCTTGAACAAAAAAAATCCACCTGTATAAGAAAACAATTATCATGTGAGAAATACTAAAAAGTAATAAATTAAATATAAATATGAAATAATCCATTGCTTTTATGGAAGTAACATCATCATTCTATTTTTGTATATTCTACTATCACGTATGCTTCCCATTCATTTATAAACAAATCTATATCATCTTGTGAATACGATTTTTTTTTTCAGAAGTCATTGTAGTACTAAAAAAATATAAATACACAAGGGATTAAAAAATATTTTAAAAGAAATAATAATTATCTTCGAAAACACATATTCAGGGATGCTATTTTGTTGATGGAATATAATCTCTTTCATAAATTTACAAACATAATAACTATAATATTCTCCATTTGTTTGTTTTGGACACTAAAAAAACATTGAGAAAAATAAGTAATTTATTTTAATATTTGTTTGGATAGTTAAATCTTATAATATGTATCCTGATACTTTTATATTTATAGAACTTCTTAGGCTCTTTATGCACATTGGTTGTCCTCATTCCATGATTTTCTTGATATTTATACATTTCCCTATCATAACAAAATTCTCATTAAAATATAATATAAAATATGTAACTTGAATTTTAGTTATAAAATGTTGGGTGTAGTGTATTAAAAATTAAAAAACATCATCATGTGGGGTCTATTTGTTGGGTATCCATGTAGTGAATCCAGGAAATAAATCTTTGGATTATCCAAATTGACCACAATGAGCATCCAATGTTTTCTAAAAACACAAAAAGGAATAAGTATTTAAATAAATGAAAATATATTTGATATGATTAAATTGTAAAGTTTTACCCCTGTGATGTTGGTATTAAGGAGATTATGTCATCTTCAATTTTTCTTCTAAATAATTTGGCCTATTTTGTCACTATTTCATTATTTTTTTTGAATCTATTTATTTTTGTTCTTTATAAGTGAAATGAGGACTAATGATTCCAAATTTATATTCATGGGGAAATCCCTTAAATTGGTATTTATATATACACCTGTAAAAAATATGAAATGTATTTTTTCATAATTAACATATTATATCACCTTTTTGATTTTTTTATATGAAAACATACCTTATTTATACATTTACAACTGATCCTCATAGCCATTCATATTTGAAGATTTCATTTACATGCTAAAGAGCAATGTAGTCTGTAACTTCCTCTCCATACATTTCTTCTTCAAAATCAACTATGTGATTAATACCATTTTGTAACTTTATATCCTCATGAACCTTTAATATTAGTAAATGAGGATATTGAAAGGGTGGGGTAAAGGTGTTTTTAGAAGATCTTTTAGATCAGTTGGTTGATCCTTTAGATGGTTTTGAGTATACATTTTATTTCACCTCTTCCCTTTGTCTTCCTGTAATAAAATTCATCGATTCAAATCTTTTTCCATTAATTTTTAAAATTTTATCATGGAAAATAAATATCAAATGAATAACTATTTATTTTTACGTGTTTTTAAAAGATTTTAATGCCATGTGAAAAATGTTCAAATAGCTTGGTCGACTATATAAATATCTTCATCATTAAGAGGAATAGGTAACTTAGCACTCAGCTCATGAGCTACGTAATCGCCACTCTCACATGACCTGTTGGAAGTGGTATGTTGTGTATAGTGTATTATTTGATATTAAACACCGTATCCCTCACTACAAGGTGATGAGTGGGTGTTGATAGATATAAATCACAGTCATTTTCACATTGTATAATATTAGTATAGGAAAGGTATCAATGTCAGTCTGATTCTCATTTTACAAAAACAATTAATAGAATATTTATTACCTCAACTAAGATAGATCTTTAAGGGGAATGGCTCACTCAAATTTGGTGGGGGGGGGGGATCTTCACAAAATGGTTGTTCTTGAGTTATTTCTTCTCTTTGCTTCCCATGCATAAAAGTTGCTAGAAAACTAGTCTACCATTGAAATTTATCTTCAAGGGTAGTTAATAATGATTTCATCTCTACAATTTCTTTATCTTTATCCACTTGTTGTTTTTTCCTCAAAATATGTCCAGGGTGTTACCCCAAAACCCACACCTCTGACACAACCATACAGTTCTAGATGCTTCAAGGCTATCGATAGTAGGTGTTCATCTGGTACAGGTGCTGATGATTTTAGTGACTTTTTAATATAGAAAATATCATAAAATAAGTAATCATTGTTATGTAATAGTGATTTAAAGATTTTTTTATTATTTCATACTTACACATATTTTCAACACTTTTGTGTGTTTTCATCTATTAGTATCTCATAATTATTTACACATGCCTTCTTTTGTATCACATGGAGTGGGATGGAAGTGGCTTTGGAATTAGATTCATCAATCTTCATATAAACATAGGAACATAATTATGTTGTTGTTTCATCCCACATAAAAGTTTTATGGTATATTTAAAATAATTATCAAATTTTTTTTCAACTGAAACATACCCCATCTTTGCATTATGGCAGGCATACGTTGGTTTTGTTTTTCATTCTTTATTTTCAGTGTTGTTTGATAAATAAAAAATTCTCAATCAAAGTGATGGATACACATATTGTAAAACCATTTATTATTAGCCAAAATGTACCTGAAAATAAATCTCTACATGATGACCAGTAAATGAATCTCATGCTTCTTGGGTTATCAAGTGTGCATACATAAGTGGTGGGTGTGAATTTATTTTTCCTTTGTCATCTTTAAGATGAAATCTCATTAGAATTTTGTAAAATCCTCTGTGAATACTTCTAGAAATAATTAATACAAATTTCTTATGGGAGTCATCTACTATAAACGCACCCTAAAAAAGATGATGAAGAGTAATTCAATGTTTCATTATTTTATTTTTTAGTAAAACAAATAAAATATATCATAATTTTATGATAATAGCTTCCCAAATGAGCATCTTAGGAGTTTTCACAACATAGTTACATGAAGTAACATCAATCAACATGCGATGCTGAGTGATAAGTCCAATGTAACTACTGAACCTGGACTTTTTGTCATTAATAACCTAGCCCCAAGCATTCCATATGACCTCAAATTTGATGTCTTTTTTTTGTCTTAATAATTTTTGCTAGAATTTTCACACTGAAACACTTATATTTTTTATACATCATCGGTACTTTTTCTCCTACCATTTCTTCAAATTCAACTGTCATGAATCATACAAGTGGAGCTCATGCCATGAATCCCCAAGCCCACCTCCAATAGGATATAGTATAGAAACTAGTTCTGAGTTAGAATATCACTAACATGGGAGTCTTTATCCTAATTACTTATACACATGCACACATCTCTAGGCCTATACAATTCTGAAATATAAAAATAAATGAACAATAATGAATGCATACATCTAAATCCCACAACCAAAGTACAGAAGTAAGTAATGGAAAGTAAACATGTTCAAATACAATCCCACTACTGAGTCTGAAAAACAATTCCAACGTGAAAGTAAAACAGAGACTGCAATCAGAATACCGCATGAATGAAACTTGGTCTATCCGATCTCATTAAGAACCATCTGGTATTGTTCTATCAAGGACTCTATCAAAAGGTCTATCATCTTCACAATACATGACATGTGTGGGAAAATCCCATGAAGGGGTGCGTATAACAATACCTAGTTGGACACCCCAAAACCAAAAATCATACAAAAAAAGGAAATAAAATCAGATCTATATAATTATATGTGTACAAAACATATAATAAGAATATATAAATATACTCAACAAAGAAACATAGTATAAAGGTAAGTCACAACTGTAATATACCATCCTAGGATTCCAGTTTGAAGATTCCACAAAGTATTCATCTGAGATAATACAATTCTAAGTCTGATAGCACTGATGGTATCCGTCCAAGAGGTAATGATCATCAGGTCTCTCCATTAGAATTACATGTTGAAGGTCTAAATAGATATGATACATAGATGAGGATCACACCCAATTCCATGGGGTATTCCAAGAACTCAATCTAGATTAACCTGCTAAGTAGAGGATCTATGACTGTATAGTGTTACTCACAATTATACTAAGAACTCCACCTAGGGCATGAAGATGAATAGAGTATCTCACTCCATGCCTCATAGAGGGATTCCAACAGCCCTATCCAAGAAGTTCTGCTAAAGGAATTATTTTCCTAGGAGTAGGAAGTGATTCCATACCAACCATAAAGGAATGTATGAGGGGAATGCAGCCTAAATAAATGTATCCAAGATATAGAGTACAAGATACCCAAGATAAATTTTAAGGAGTACACGACGTGTAGTAATATTACACACCGTGTCCCTTGACCTTGGTTCATACCCGTGTAAATGGCCCTTGTCTTAAGCCGTGTATGTGTACCCTCTGAGGTACACACCGAGTCATCGAGGAAAGACCACATGACACGTGATAGGGTTTACACACCATGCGATGCTTAAATTTCTCTAAAACCCTACCCACCACGTAGGGGGTCCACATGGTTTGTGGCTCCTCATTATACATTATGTAGTGCAGATTTTTTCAGAAACCCAGATCTAGAATCTGAATTGTCATTCATTCAACCAACCTTCAATCTGGAAACTGACTTGATAGAAAATCATGAATCAATTCTTGATGAACCTTTCTATCACCGAACAACATGATTCATCCTTTCGATCCACTTGGAAAATAGATTTATATGTCATTCTTCATTGAACATTGAAGTATGTGAAATTGAGTGTCCAAATTCATTTGATCCATCACTACTCCCATCATCGCACCAACATCATGTCGTGTCAATTACAGATCTACAATATAAAATCATTGTGCCAAGAATCAGGTGTGCAATTATTGATTTCAACAATGGATGTCGAACCACAGTCCAAACGAAGAACGCCTACAATGAAAAAATAATTGGGGGGGGGGGAGAAAAGAACAAGAACAATAAAGAGAAACAAACCTAGATCGATGCTATTTTCAACCTCAATCTATTTTCATGGGAATAAAAACAATGAATCAATAATCACAAAGTAATTATCCCAAAATCTGACTAATCTAACTCATCCCAAAAGATGACTAATCTGTGAATTAATTTGTTGGTCGATTGATTCACGTTCTTTGTAGAAATTAATGATGGGGAAAGAATCAATTAAAAAACATCCTACCTCAATTTGGATCAATCGATAATTAAGAATGATGTGGTGTCATAGTATTTGGTGAGATCCTTCGATTCCATCTCACACCGGTCATCGATCCTCGATCCAATCATCATTCTCCAATGGAATCCCATTCCACACTCTCCAATGGCTCTCCAATGTTTTGTAGGGTTATGTGGCTAACCCTACAAATTTTCTATAAGAATTTATTTAATGTTGTAGCTAGGGTAAACCCTATGCTATGAACTCAACAGTACTCTTAGATTTCTGATTTGGTCCCCCATTTAGAAGTTATTCAATTTTTTCTAGAAAATTGTGTGTGTGTGCTATTTAATATATTTCAAACAATTATTTCGGGAACCCTGGGACTCAGAATAACACGTTGTCTCAATTCCCAGTCTGAAAAATAATCCATGCAATATCCAGAAATAATACATGGAAAATCAAATTCATTACATTCTCCCCACCTTGGGGATTACATCCCAAAAATCCAAAACAAGGGCTACACAAAGAGATATGGAAACTGATCATGAATTCAAGACTCCCGCTATAACAACCCGCTCCCCTGGGGCCCATTCCATGACTACCCCAAGCCGGCCTCCCATAGTCCAGGGGCTGACAACTAGCGCCGAGTAAGAATATCCCACAAAGGGGAGGCATTTCCCTTAGTACCTGCACACATGAACTCGTCTCCAAGCATAAGTTCTAAAACTAAAAACACTGAGTAAATTGATATGCATCCCACTAAGAAAACCACTGAGAGTAATAGTAAAAAACAGAAAGTAAATGAGGCCATAAAAATCCCAACCAAAACTAAAAAGGTTCAAGATCCTGAAATCCATCAGCAGAAAACACTACTTGAACGGTAGATACAATAAGTTGTTTTAATGTAATTGAAGCATACCACGTCTATTGGGTTACCCTAAAGCACCACCTATCTCTGGACCACCAAGGACTCTGTCAAATCTTTTGATCATCTGCAAAATACTGGACACATGTGGGTGAAGCCCATGCAGGGGTGAGTAAAACAATACTCAGTTAGGACCCTGAAACCACAAAAGAAAAACCACAAAGCAATATACAGTCAATAGAGTCACTAGAATAATCTCACACTAGATACATTTTTGTAGCATGAATATACTTAAAAAGTCTATGAATATTCAAATCCTATGAGACATATAGCCTATGAAGGAGACTCACTCTGCATCTTCGTAGGAGACCCACTCTAGGTCTTCACAGGAGACCCACTCCGGGTCTTCGTAGGAGACCCACTCCATGTCTTCATAGGAGACCCACTCCATGTATTCACAGGATACTTACTCCGCATCTTCGTTGGAGACTTACTTCGCGTATGTCACAGTTCTCAAAAGACTTACTCTGTATAGGTTTTAGCCATAGGATTCTACTCTTAGCATCCTCGTTCTAGGATCACCTACTCTTCGATCCAATATTTCATTTGTCAACCTTCATGAAAACTCACATAGAGTATTTTGAAAGAAATATCTCGTCATGAGGATATCAATTCTGTAAATGGATTGTCAAATAAATGAACGGTTTGGTAGTTATAGGAATTTTAGTAAAAAGGTGTCAGTTGGGTTGGGGCCAGACCCAACCCAGTCGGTTCTGGACCGACCCAAACCAACCTAGCCCAAAGGCTAAGCCAACTAGGCCACACAGTCCAACCCAGTGGCCCAGTTCCCCCCCCTCCCATCCCACCTGTGCGGCACGCGATCCATGCCCCTCCCACCTAGAAGATGCGATCAGGCGACCACATGCCAGCTGGACGATGTGGAGCCCCTCCGCCACTGATCGTCAAGATGGAGGATGCTTTCTACTGGGTGGTAACGTAGTCGTGCACCACTATCGCCATGGTGGTCTATTTTTCGAACAAAGAATGAATTTTCAATCCTTGGGTCAACACCATCACTGTCATGGGTTCCAATTTGTCTTATCGTCGATATTGGGGTCTGACCACATTTGGAACCTTTAGAAAAATCCTGATGAAACCACATGGGTCTGTTGACTAAGAATAAAGAATGAGGATAAAATAATAGGCATAAAAACACACTTAGAGTGAATGTTGGCCTTGTTCATTTCGGCCTTCGTTCATCCCATTAGGAAGGGGGGATTAAACAACAAGGCTAAATCACTAATCATTAATCCCATAAATCCCGCAAATTAACCAACCCACAATAAATACTGAACCACAAATCAACTTATTCAGGGGGTTGGTCCCTTTTTTTCATTGTATTCAGGAATGGGAAAAGCAATTCTCAAATAAATAAACCCCCTAAATGGAGTTTGAACCGATCATTGATGAAGGGTGAATTTTTGTCATCAATCATCAATCATTGATCCATATTCCACTCTCCAATCCATCATTGCCGATTCTCAATCCACCGGTGTTCATTAGATAGAGTTCCTTCACTGCTCGCTGAAGGAATTCTAGGGGTTTTCTCTTAACCATAGATTCCTATTTAATTAATGTGGGAAGGAAAGTGTGTTTCCCCATCGCTATATTTTAGAATTGAAACATTGGAACACTGCTTCATTTAAGAGAGAAAACGGGTTGCCCCATCGTCCTGATACAATGTCATTGTGTCACTGCAAAATGCTTAAAAGATATAAAATAAACTTTTAAAGTTTACTTTTATTCTTCTTTAAAATGTCTGAAAAAAAATTCCATAGTCTACTCGTGCTAGTTAATGTTAAGCCCTGCCTGGGTAAAACACGCTATTCTGAGTGCAATAGTGCCATTGGATTTCTAATATGGGAACCCATTAGGATGTTATCTCACTTTTCCAGAAAACTGCAAATGTGTGCTATTTTAATTATTTAAAATAGTTCAAACATTTATTATGGGAACCCAGATCCTTGTAATCACATTTTTTCTCAGCTCCTGGTCTTGAAATAACCCCATATAATTTTTCAAAAATTTTATATTGAAAATTCGGGACATTACATTCTCCCACATTAGGGATTTACGTCCTCGAAAGCCAAAAAAAGGGATAAACAAACAAATGGGGATATTGAGAATGAATCTATGCCTCATTATCCCATGTACTCTCTTGGATATTCCCTTCTACCACCGAACATGCACTAGAGGAATCATCCATCCATGAAAGATCTTCGCCTGTCGATCCTCAATCTACACTCGGTAATCCGAAAAAATTGCCCCATTATCAATGTTTAGCTTGACCAAGTTGATGATGTGCGATGGATCATGCATGTACCTCATCATCTGTGACATGTGAAAGACATCGTGCACCTAATGCATCTATGAGGATAGAGATAGGTGATATGCCACCTCACCAAATCTCCTAAAAATATAGAAAGGGTTGATTTGTCTTGGAGTTAACTTGCAACCTCGTCCAAACCTATGCAATCCCCATCGAGGTGAGACTCCAATGAAAACATGACCTCCTTACTCGAACTCCAAGGGCCTCTTTCTCCTATCCAGATATGATTTATGTCTACTCTGTGTAGTCCTCATTCACTCCCGGATGGTCTATACCTTCTCGGTAGTATCTTGCACTAACTCTAAGCCCATGGGTACTGAATCCCCGGGGTGCATCCAGTATAGTGGTGATCTGCATGGTCGCCCATATAGGGATTTGAACGGTGTTATTCAAATGGTAGACTGGTAACTGTTGTTGTACGCAAACTCCACCAAAGGTATATGATCCTCCCAACTGTGACCAAAGTATAGGATGCAATAACCTAGCATGTCCTCTAAAATCTGGATAGTCCTCTCCGTCTGGCCATCCATTTGGGGATGAGATGCCATGCTGAAGTGAAACTAGGTCCCAACCGCCTCCTGTAATCCCTTCCATAGTTGGGATGTGAAATGATCATCATATTGTAAAACGATCATCGAGGGAACTTCATGGAGTCAAACTATCTTCTGCATGTAGAGGCATCCCAAGCACTCTACAGAACTATTCTCATGGATATGTAGGAAGTGGGATGACTTTTTGAGTTGATCAACAATCACCCAGATGGTATTGTGTCCTTGGGACGTGTGTGGTAAACCCATCCCGAAGTCTTTAAATATGTTATCCCACTCCCACTCTGACACCTCAAGGGGTTTAGTCAAACCCGTTGGAACCTGGTGCTCAAATTTCACTTTCTGAAAAGTGAGGCATCTAGAGACAAACTCTACCACTACCTTCTTCATCTCGGACCATCAAAACGGATGTTGGAGTTCCTGATACATATTTTCCACACCTGGATGTACCTCCAAAGGGGATGTATGGAATTCCCTTAACACCTCCTCCCGTAATGTCACTGGTACAACTGTGCATCCTATAAAAATATTGACGTGCTCCCCACCTTTTGAATATCCATCAGGGGCATTCCCTATAGACATATGTGAACATGTGGTCTTGCAGATGGTATCTTCGAGATGTACCTACCTAAATTAGTGTAATAGTGGTGGGGTAACTACCATTGACCAGAGATAAGCTGTACCATATCCATACACAAAGGATAACTGCAATGAGGCCAACTACTTTGATGCCTCATTTAGTAGCTCTGAAATTGATCTCCTACTGAGGGCATATGCCACCACATTCCCCTTCGCAAAAGTATAGACTATCTTGAAGTCATAAACCTGTAAGAACTCTAGCCAACACCTTTGTCTCAAGTTTAGATACTTCTAAGAGAAAATATAATTGAGAATTTTGTGGTCTGAGTAGATGATAAAATTCTCACCCATAAGGTAGTGTTGCCACATATTCAATGCGAAGATTACCACTTCCAACTTCAGATCATGGGTCGCATATTTCTTCTCATACTGTCTCAACTGTCACGAGTCGTAGGCAATCACCACTTTCCCCTGTATCAATATATAACCAAGCTCGGTTCCTAATGCATCGCAGTACACTACGTACTTGACACCCTCCTCTGGAAATCTTAGGATAGGAGTGCTTATCAAACTCTACTTAAGCTATTGAAAACTACCCTAGCATTTCTCCATCCACATAAAAGGTTGTCCCATTCATGTCAAAGCTGTCATGGGTTTTTATACTCTAGAAAATTTGGGTATAAACCTCTGATAGTACCCATCCAACCCAAGGAAACTTTGTACCTCTACAACGCTCTTGGGTGGCTCCCAAGCAAGCATCACCTCTATCTTCGCTAGATCCACTGCAACTCCAGCCTCCAAAATCACATGTCTTTGAATGTGGACCTCACAAATCCAGAACTGACACTTCAAGAGCTTCCCATAAAGATGGTGATCTCAGAGTGTATCCAGGTTCATCCTTAGGTTTGTCATGTACTCTCCCCTAGATGTTGAGTACACTAGGATGTAATCAATGAATATCGTGATGAACCCGTTAAGTTAAGGCTAGAAGATCTTATTCATGAGTCCCATGAACACTACTTGGGCATTAATCAAGTCGAACGACATCAACAAGTACTCATAGTGGCCATAATGACATATGAAGGCTATATTTGGTACATTCTCTTCACGTACATGAAGATGATGATATCCAGACCTAAGGTCTATCTCAAAGAACCACATCGCTCACCTCAGTTGATCGAAGAGGTCATCAGTTCTTGGTAGCAAATACTTGTTTTTCACTATTTTCTAATTCAGGTGCCAGTATTCCACTCATATCCCTAGGCTCCCATATGCCTGCTTTGAAAAAAATGGAGGCCTACTAGGGTGAAACACTAAATCTCATGAAGCCTTTCCTCTACAAGTCATCCATCTGTACCATCAACTCACAAAAGCTTAGTGGGAGACATACAATATGCCGGTGTAGATATTGGTGCTATACCAGGGTGAAAATCAATTTAAAAGTAAACCTCCCTATGAGGAGGTAATTCATGGACATCCTCAGGGAAGATTTCTCATACTCCTCCACCACTACAGTAACATGTGGACTCCTCTCATCCACTACACCAAGGGTAAGGCTATCCAAATGGTGAGTAATTGGTTTAACCCTCCTATGAGAAAGTCCATCCTATACTGAGTGTGTTTATTTTTCACCAATAAAGGAATAACTAGTCCCATATCCATAGACACACCATACTCTGCACCTAAAATAGTCAATCTGAGTATAGACCATGGATAACCAGTCCATACCCAGAATGACATCGTAAGGATTCGATGCTGCTAGTAGGAGATCTTAGTCAAATCTCTCACTTCTAAGAGTTAGATGAAACTACTGACACCGTTGTGTGATTTCCAAATCTCATCCCATTGAAGTATCTAAACATAAGGATCGAGCCAATGTATCCCTTGAAATCTTCAAGCTCCAAACAAGGTCGGTGAAAAGGTAGGAGTGACCGGAACTTGTGTCTATAAGAATTGAAACTATGGTGGAGAAGACACAGATCATACCTCTAATCATCTATGGATCATTGGGGTCATAAGCCTCCATCACCTGAAGCTGGCCTCACCCCTGTCCACCAGCTCCCGGAGCCCGTGGTGGACCACCTGGGGGTGGTGGTGGTAGTACCTCGAACCTCCACCCACAACCTAATGCTCATCCTCCTCCTATTATATGTCCACCTCCTGGTGGTCTACCCAAATCCTACCTTTTCAACTAGCCTGGTGGCCCCTCGACCATCTACTGATCATCCGTATAGCAAGTCGGGCAATCATGAGCCATGTGTCCCTGACCGCCGCATGTGTAGAACAACCTATCCTTCGGCTGACCTGGTCTACCCTAGAATCCCTACACTGCTGGTCCTGAATCCTGGGGTCATCCCCTACACTATTTAGTCCCCTTGGAGCCTTGATTTAGTTGTCATCTAACCACTATTGAGGACTCATCTACTTGATGCCCAATGGAAACTCCCCCCGCCGGTGCCTACTCCGTAAGAAAGCTCTATACCAGTAGAGGTCTCTCTAGTACCCCATCATGTGTCAGAATGCTAAGGGATCTCACCAATTCCCTAATCCCACGACGGATTACCTTCCCGAAGGTCTGAGCGCTGAAGAATGGGTCACACACCATATATGTGGAGTAATGAGAAATATCAGTGAATCTCACCGAGTACTCTACCACCATTTGGCTTCCCTACCACGGATACATGAGCTCCTGTATACACACTGATCATAACATTGCTAGAAAGAACTCCTCCCTGAAGAGGTGCTTAAAATCTATCCAAGTGAGTGTCTCCTTGTCATGCATCCAGATCATCAAGATCCACCATATCCCCACTGATACCTGAAGAAGGATCATAGATAGGACTAAAATTTGGTCGATAGGAAACCTCAATAGGTAGAAAACTCATGTAACTGCCTCCATCCAATCCTCAGTTACCTGAGGATACTTCACACCTTAGAACCTGGGAGGTCACTATCTTTGAAACTCATGTAATTCACTAAGACTGTATGCGTCCTCTACTGGTAATGATAGTAGGAACTTATGCTCTCCAGGTGGTGGTATCGGTTGTACACCACTAAGAGGTTCTATCTATGGAAACGGTCCCTGCACCAATTCCTCGTCACTTGGAAAACCATCATCGTGGTCATGCCCTAGAATCTTGGTTGGTTTCCTCTATGGAAGCTTCCTGAAATAGAACAATATGTACCATGGTCAATAAATTATACCTGGTGAGATGACTCTGACTCAATAATTACATGAGAACATACTCAATTCCTATATGATGCATGAAACTATTGTTTTCATGTACCGAGTTGAAAATCATAATTTAGAGTCCTAGTGTATGGATATGTTGGTCGTCACACCAACACTAGACACATTGGCTTGAAATCTGAAATCGAAACACTTAAAACTGTTGCCCCAAAAAAAAAATCAACCACCCTTTGATACCACTCTTTCATGATCCATCCCCATGGGATCATTTCCTGACTATCCCAAGCCCAACTCCCATAGGCCGGTGGATGGCGACTAGTGCTGAGTAGGTATATCCCATAAAGGTGAGGCATTTTACTAAGTACTTGTACACACGTACCCATCTCTAAGAAAAAGTAATGAAACTAAAAACACTGAGTAAATAGGTATTCATCCCACTAATACAACCACTAAGAGTAATAATAAAAAACTAAAATTAAACAGGGCTAGAAAAAGACCAACCAAAACTGAAAAGGTGAAAGCTCCCAAAGTCCGTAAAAAAAACCCTACCTAAAGGGAAGATATAGTAAACTGTCTAAATATCACTGAAGCATACCACGTATGTCAGGTCACCCTGAAGAAACACATGTCTCTGAACCACCAAGGACTTTATAAAAGATTTTTCTCATCTACATAAGACAAAAAACGTGTGGGAAAATCCCGTACAGAGGTGAGTAAAATATTACTCAGTAGGGACCATGAAACCAAAAAGGAAAAACCATAAAGTAAGATACATTTGACAGAGTCACTATAGTCAACTCACACCCGGTACATGTTTATAGCATGAATATACTTAATAAAGTCTAGGAATATTCAAATCCAATGATATATACAATCTCTTTAGGAGACTCACTCTACATATTTTTAGGAGACCCACTCTTCGTCTTCATAGGAGACCCACTCTACATCTTCACAGGAGACCCGCTCCACGTCTTCACAAGAGACCCACTCCACGTCTTCTCAGGAGAACCACTCCATGTCTTCACAGGAGAACCACTCCCCGTCTTCCTAGAAGACTCACTCCACATTTTCGCCAGAGACTTACTCTGTGTCTTCACAAGAGACTTACTCCACATATATCACTGTTCACAGGAGACTTACCCCACATAGGTTTCAGCCATAGGATTCTTCTCTTAGTGTGCTCATTCTGGGAGCACTTTCTCTTCAAGAAAATAGTTCATACATCATCCTCTATGAAAACTCATATAGAGTATCTCAAAAGGATTCCCTCATCGTGAGGGTCCCAATGCCACAAATAAATTGTCAAACAGATGCACAGTTTGAGATTTATGAGAATTTTAGTAAAAAAGGGGTTGGTTGGGTCCCGAGTCAACCCGACCCGGTCGGGTCTGGGCTGGACCGAACTGGCCTGACCCATTGGGCCACTTGAACGTGGCCTAGTTTTCCCCCAGCCAAGCCCACATGTGTGGGCCGGTTCATCCAACCGGGCATGGCATGTGGTCCGCACCCCTCCCAACTAATATATGTGGTCAGCCGACCATGTCTCCTGGTCAATGCGACCAACCACTCCTCTTGCATGAGTTCCATGGGACCGTATTCCTGCCGCATCACTGGTCCGCACTGATGTAGATCTCTCTTTCCACGACTCCCAGTTGGTGCTTGCGGTTGTGGAGCCATGGGTCTCTCTACTATGGGCCATCGAGTCGATGGCCACCTGCTGCCAGGTGGCAATACCACCACATGCCGCCAATGGCTCCTTCTTCAACAGATCCTCTTCTATGGGCCGCCACCGTTTCCATGGTGGTCCATTTTTCAAATTGAGAATTCCTTTGGGATCCTTGGGTCACCACCATCACTGTCATGGGATCCAATTTGTCTTATCATTGCTCTGATGGTCTGGCCACGTTTGGAACCTCCCAAAAAAGCCTGATGTGACCACAGGGGTCCGTCAGTGAAAAAAATAATGGGGATAAAATAATAGGCACATGAACACCCTTAGAGAGAACATAAACCTTGTTCATTTCGGTCTTCGGTCGTCCCGTTAGAAAATGGGGACTAAACAACAAGGATAAATAAAAAATCTTTAATCCCTTAAATCCCATAAATTAACCATCCCAAAAGAACGATTGAACCACAGATCAACCTATTAGTGGGTTGGTCTGGTTTTGTTGTTGGATTCCCGAATGGGGAAAGAATTTCACGAAGAAATAAACCCCCTACCTGGAGTTTGTAATAATTGTTGAGGAAGGGTGAAGTTTTGTCACCGTTCATCGGTCCATCGATCATTGATCCAAGTTCCGATCTACAATCCTTCTTCATCGATTCTCAATCCAATTCCGTTCATTAGATTGAGTTCCTTCACCAATCTCTATAAGAATTACAAGGTTGTTCACATAATCCTGGATTCCCATTTAATTAAGGAGTGAAGGAAAACATGTTTATCCATCACTGTGTTTCAGTGTTGCAGCATCGCCACACTACTTCATTTAAGAGAGAAAATGTTCTACCCTATCATGGTGGTGCAGTGTCGCTGAATTTCTGTGAAATGATTAAAAGATGTAATTTTTTTGAGTTTATTTTTATTCTTCTTTAAAATTTATGAAAAAAGATTCCACAGTCTACCTGTGCTAGTCAATGTTATGCCCACCTAGGTAAAACCCAATGTTTTGAACACAACGATGCCCTTTGATTTCTGATTCGGACACCTCTTTAGAAGTTATATCAATATTTCTAAAAACCACAAATGAAAAATATTTTAATTACTTATAATAGTTCAAACATTTATTCTGGGAACCCCAGGCCTCAGAATCATGTTTCGTCTCTATGCGTGGTCTCGAAATATTCCCATATAATTTTTTAAAAAAAATACATTGAAAATACGTGACATTACACCCGCTCTCTCTTAGATATTCTCATGTAGCAACCAGATACGCACTAAAGGAATCAATCACCCATAAAGGATCCTCTCTTACAAATCCTTGATCTCTACAGGGTACTTAACAATGGTCTCTCCACCCTTGATGTCCATCTCACCCCAGTCGATACCGTGTGCTGGGTCATGAATGTACCTCCATAGCTGTAACATGTGAAAGACATCGTGTACCTGATCTAACTACGACACTAGAGCTAAGTGGTATGACACCTCACCCAGTATATGAAATATCTGGAAAAGGATAATAAACCTCAGAGATAGCTTTCCACTCTAGCCAAATCTCCATAGTCCACATCAAGGTGAAACTCATAGGAATACATAGCCTCCTTCCTCAAACTCCAAAGGCCTATATCATCTGTCAGCATAATCCTTCTGATGACTATGTGTAGTCCCCATCAACTCCTGTATTATATGAAACTTCTATATTAGCTCATATGAACTCTGGGCCCATGAGTGCCAACTCACCTAGATCAATCCAACAATGTGGTGACCTATAGTGATGCTTGTATAAAGCCCTTAATGGTGCCATATCGATGGTAGAATGGTAGTTGTTCTTGTATGAAAACTCCACTAGTGGTAGGTGATCCTCCCAACTTTGGAAAATGTCCAACATGAAATCTTATAGCATTTCCTCTAGAATATTAATGGTCTTCTCAGTCTGGTCATTATTTTGGGGGTGAAACACTGTTCTCAAGAATAACTGAGTCCCAAATTCCTCCTTCAATCGCTTCCACAACCAAGATATGAAGCGATCATCATGATTATAAATGATCATCATTGTAAATCCATGGAGTCTAATTATCTCCTACATGTAGAGGTGTCCCAATATATCTACTAAACTCTGCTCCTAAATTTATAAGAAGTGGGTTAACTTGGTTAGTTGGGCTACGATCACCTAGATGGAATCATATCCCATGGACGTATGTGGTAATCCTATCTCAAAGTCTATGTATATCTCATCACACTTCCACTCTAGCACCTCAAGGGGTTGATCTAAACTTACTAGAACATGGAGATTATACTTCACTTTCTAAAAAATAAGGCATCAAGATACAAACTCTGCAGCTCCTTTCTTCATCCCTGGCCACAAAAAACTCACATTGGAGGTATTGGTAAATCTTTTCCACACCCAGATGTACCTCCAAAAGAGTTTTATGAAACTCTCTCAAAACCTCCTCCCACAACATCATAGGTACCATCTCACATCCTCTAAAAATAATGACATGATCCCCACATTTATAAAATCCAATAGGAGAATGTCTAGTGGATATCTAAGTATGTAGGGTCTCACAGTCAACATCCCCAAGTTGTGAATCCCTGAATCACTGTAAAATAGGAGGGGTAACAACCATCGACTGGAGGTAAGCTTCTCTATCTCCATCCATAAAGGATAACTGTAATGAGGAAAAATACTATGATGCCTCTCTCAGCAATTGTGAACAAGATCTTCTATTTAGAGCATATTCAACCACATTCTCCTTCCCAGGAGCATAGAAAATTTCGAAGTCGCAATCCTGGAGGAACTCTAGCCATCACATCTATCTCAAGTTAAGATCCTTCTAAGAGATGATATACTTGAGACTCTTATGATCAAAATAGATGATAAACTACTCTCCTATCAGGCAGTGTTGCTACAACTTTAGTGAAAACACTACAGCTCCTAACTCAAGATCGGGGGTTACATAGTTATGATCATGTGGTCTCAACCGACATAAACCATAGGCAATCACCACATGCCCTACATTAGAATACAACCAAGACCGATTCCTAATGCATTGCATAAAACTAAGTACTCGACACCCTCCTCTAGAAATCTCAATATGGGAGTGATCGTCAAACTCTGACTCAACTACTAGAAAGCCTGATGGCACCTCTCCGTCCACACAAAAGACTTCCCCTTTTGAGTCAAATCTTTTGTGGGCATTGATATCCAGGATAAATCATGCATAAATCTCTAGTAATAGACTTACAACCCAAGGAAGCTTCACAACTCCTTCATTCTCTTGGGTAGATCTCAAGATAACACTACCTCGACCTTGTATGGGTCCACTTCCACTCCATCTGCTAAGATAATGTGTCCCAGAAAGTGGCCAGACTATATCTGGAACTGAAACTTCGAGAGCTTTTCATAAATATGGTGCTCTCAGAGTACGTCTAGAACCATACTTATGTGAATTGCGTGCTCCTCCTCAGTCATCGAGTACACTAGGATATCATTGATGAAGTATACTATGAACCGGTCTAATAAAGGCTAGAAGATTCGATTCATGAGTCCCATGAGAACTGTTGGAGAGTTCTTCATACCAAAGGGAATCATGAAGTACTCATAGTGACCGTACCAACATATGAATGCTATCTTCGGTATATACTCATCATGTACTCACAACTGATGATAACCTAACCTGAGATCAACCTTTGACAACCATCAAGCCCCACTCAATTGATCGGAGAGGTCATTGATCCTTTTTATTGGATACTTTTTCTTCAGGTTCACATGGTTCAAGATTTGACAGTCCACACATAACTTCAATCTCTCATTCGACTTCTTGGAAGAAAACACTGGGGATGCCCTGGGTGAAACAACGGGTCTAACAAATCCATTACTCTACAATTGCTCAAAATTCACCCTCATCTTGTGAAGCTCTATGGGGTCCATCCTATATCCTAGAAAAGATATTGGTGTCGTCCTAAGATGTAGATCAATATAGAAGTATATTTCTTGGTGGGGAGGTTAGCCTGGAACATCCTCATGGAAGACATCCTTGTACACAACCTCCAATGTAGGAAACTAAGACCCATTATATCCACTACACCAAGGGTTAACCTAGAAAACTGATGAGAAATTGGCTACACCAACCTATGTATGAGTCTATCCTACACTTCCTGGCTTTCATTTTTACCAAAAAAGGAGAACTTAGTTCTGTCACTATGGAAACACCACATCCTCTACCTGAAATAGTCGATATTGGAATACACTATAGATAGCCAGTCCATAACTAAGATGATGTTGTAAGGCCTCATCAGTGCTATAAAGAGATCCCATAAAAAATCTTGCCACCAAGAGTTTGGTCACAACATCAACACAAGTGTGTGATTTCAGATTTTTCTCTAAGAGGAGTCTCTAAGTGTAAGGGTCGATCCAAGGGCTCAACCAGAATATCTAAGTCTTATATAATGTATGTGAAAATAAAAGAATGACTAGAAAATGTATCTATCAGTACTGCATCTATTGTTGAAAATATATAGATCATACCTCTAATCATTACCAAATCCTCTGGGTCGTAATCCTCGACCACCTATAGTTGTCCCCACCCCTATCCTCTAGCTTCCTGAGCCTGAAGAGGACCACATGGGGGTGGTGGTGGTAACATGTTAAAGATCTCACCACCTCTTGCTACTCTTCCAGATCCTCTACCACATATGAAACCTTGAAAACCTACCTAATACTTCCATTTCCTTGACCTCGGTGGCCCATCCATATTCTCTCTATCAACAGCATGGTAGGTTAGACAATCTCGAGAAAGATGTCACCTACCTTCACATGAGTAGCACTGCCTCTCCCTGGGTTGATTGGACCCATCCTGTGATCCATGAACCTTAGAACCTATATCATATGACCTCCTCCTGAAATGTATGGAACTCCCAGGTCCCTAGGATGGACATCATCTCCTTACTATCGAGGTATCTGCTTCTATATTCCCACTACCAGCAACCACTAGTAGTATCTACTCATCCAAGAAACTCTCAACCACCAAATCTCTCTCTAGCACCCCAACATTGGTAGGAATTCATATAGGGATAACATTGGCTCATATTTCTCTATAAAACCCTATCTCAATGGTTTGATCCCTGAATAATTGGTCACGAACCATATCCAATGAGTACCTAGAGAGATTGTAAACCTCAATGAATACTCAACTACTATTGTGCTGCCCTCATGGAGTTAAAAAATCTCCAATATATGTAAATCTCATAGAATAGCTAGAGATAACTCCTATATGAAGAGATAATACAACTCTAACCATGGTAGATTCACCTCATCATAAGACTGGGTTTCTAACCCCCACCATTTTCATGTTGAGCCTTGAAGAAGGCTCACCGCTAGGACCTCCATATGATCTATTGGTGTCCTTACCATATGGAAAACTCAAATCACTACTTCAAGATAGTCCTCAGCCGCCTATGGGTTAGGCTTACCTAAGAACCATAGGGGTCTTTTCTACTGAAACTCATGAAGTGAGGTTATCATGCGCACCTCATCCACTGGTACTGTGGGTACCATGTGCTGCTCTACAGGTGGTGGTATAGCTGGTGTACCACTTGGAGGTAGCACATATGAAATTGGTCTATGTATCGACACCTCATCACTGAGGGGATAACCCTTATGATCGTGATATTGAATCTTAGCTAGAATACATTACAGGGGCATCCTGAAAGTAAGAAAGATGTACCATGGTCAATGATTATATCTAGAGAGCGGACTCAAGAAGGACATGGAAAACAAAACCCATTCCTATATGATGCATGTACCATTTTTTTTCCTGCAACTAACATTCTCATGTACTGAGTCAAAAAGTGGTAATCAGAGTCATGGTGTATGGATATGTCGGCTGCCGCACCAACATTGGAGTCCCTGACCTGAAAGATGAACTTTAAATACTTAACAATGTTTCCCCAAACCAATATCACATACTCTAATCCTAAGGTATAACTGAGTACACTGATACCACTCTATCAAGACCTGTACAAGTGGGGCTCATGTTGTGACTCCCCAATCCTACCTCCAATAGGGTAGGGGCTGGAGACTAGCCTCGAGTAGGAATATCACTAACATGGGAGTATTTTTCCTAAGTACCTAGACACACACACACACACATCTCCAAGCCAATACAATACTAAAATTTAAAAACAACTAACCAACCATGTATAGATACATCTAAATACCACAACTAGATTAAAAAAAGAAGTAAACGAAAGTAAATAGGTCCAAATAAAATCCCAACACAAAGAGTCTGAAAAACAAGTCCAACCTGAAAGTAAAACCGGTACTGCTGTCATAATACCACTGAAACACACCTCAACCTATCTGGTGTCACTAGGAACCATCTTGGCATGATCTATCAAGGAATTTTTCAAAAGGTTGATCATTTTCACAAGACACGACACATGTGGGAAAATATTGTTCAAGGGTGAGAATAAAAATACCTAATTGGACACCCTGAAACCACAAATCATATAACAAAGGAAATATAGTCTGATCTACATAGGTATATATATATAGCACACATATAAAGAATACCCAGATATACTCAATAAAGACACACTGTCTAAAGGTAAGTCACAACCATAGGATACCATCCTAGGATTCCAGCTCGAAGATTCCACAAATCACTCATCCAGTAGAACACACTCCTCAATCCAATATCACTAATGGCCTCCTTCTGAGAGGTAATGCTCATTGGGTCTCGCCATTAGAAGTACACGTTGAAGGTCAGAAGAGGTATGATACACAGATGAGGATTACACCCAAGTACATGGGGTATACAAAAAAATCAATATAGATTAACTTTATAAGTAAAGGATCAGTGCTAACGTAGTTTTGGGCACAATGATACTAAGAACTCCACCTAGTGAATGAAGATGAATAGAGGATCTCATTCAAGGCCTTGTGGAGGGATTCCAAATACTCTATCCAAGAAGTCTGGATGAAGGGATCGTTGTCCTAGGGGTAGAATTTGATTCCATACCAACCCTAGATTAATGGATAATGGGAACACACACTAACTAAACTTTTCCAATACACAAAGGATAGGAGACCCAAGAAAACATTTAAGGAGTACATGGTTTGTAGTGTGATTACACATCGTGTCCCTTGACCTGAGGTTCTACCCATGTAAACAACCCATGTCTCAAGCTGTGTCCATGTCTGTATAGAATTATATGGCATGTTGGTTGCCCATGTACTCTACCCATGTTTTAAAACATGGCTTATCCTATGTACTTTTGTAGGCTATGTCTGTGTGGGGGAGTACACGGTGTTCTCTAACCCATGTACTCCAACCTGTGTCTGTGTACCCTACGAGGGACATACTGAGTTGTCGGGGAGAGACCACACACCATGTGATAGGGGCACATGTCGTGTGATACTTAAATTTATCCAAAACCCTAGCTACTACACGGGGGGGGGGGGGGGGGCACACAGTGTGTGGCTCCGCATTACATGTCATGTTGTGCAGATTTTTCTAGAAATCGATATCTAGAATCTGCATTCTCTTCTATTCAACTAACCTTCAATACAGTAACTTCCTTGCTGGAAAATCACAAATCAAGGCCCGGTGAACCTTTCCATCACTGGAAAATAAGAGTCAGCCTTTCGATTCACTTAGAAAATGGATTTATACATCATTCGTCATGGAACGCTGAAGGACGCGAAATCGGGTATCCAATGTCATTTGATTCATCACCACTCCCATCATTGCACCACCATTGTGTTGTTTTAAGACCAGAACTACAATATCAAATTGTTCCACTAATAATTGGGTGCACAACAATTTATTTCATCGGTGGATGTCGAACCGTTGGCCAAACAAAGAACACTTGCGATGATTAAAGAATCAGGGGAGAAAAGCACTAGAATAATAAAGGGGAATGAACCTTGAGCGATGTTCTTGTCGACCTCAATCCATTGTCATGATAAAAACAATGATGAATCAACAATTAAAAATTAATTCTCCTAAAACACGACTAATCTATCCCATTTTACAAAACGATCAATCTGTGAATCAATCTGTTGGTCGATTGATTCACATTCATCATAGAGATTAATGATGGGGAAAGAATCAAATAAAAACAAATGTCCTACCTTTATTTGGATCAATCACTGATGAAGAATGATGTGGTGTCATAGTCATTGGATAGATCCTTCGATTTATTCTCGCACCGATCATCGATCCTTGATCTGGTCATCATCCACCAATGGAATCCCATTCCATGCTCTCCAATGGCTCTATAATGATTTGCAGGTTTATGTAGCTAACCCTACAAATTTTCCCTAAGTTTGTATTTAAATAATGGGTTAGGATACTACATCAACAAAAAAATAATATAATTTAAATAATTATTTTATTCATTTAATGCCTGAGATATCTTTTCCTCAAACGGCTCGCATCTACAAAGGTTATGTCGCGATTAGGGTAAAACCTATGTTCTAAACTCAACGATGCCCTTGAATTTATGATCTAATCCCCCATTTAGAATTTATTCCACCTTTTCAAGAAAACTGTGTTTGTATGATATTTAATATATTTAATATATTTCAAACATTTATTTCGGGCAGACCGGGCCTTGGAATCTCACACCATCTTAGCGTTTGGTCTCGAAAATTATCCATACAATATCCAAAAATAACACATGGAAAATCAGAGTCATTACATCAACATCATCAATATGTCATTCCACTATATTGGTAGCATCGACATGTGAAAAAGTTCATTGTACCTCTGCACTGTAAGTAGCATCAGGTTAAGAAACCTGTTGTTACTCAAGATTGGGAGTAGCAATATGTGTAGAAGGTCATTGTACATATGCAATGGTAGTAATAGAAGGTTGAGAAATCTATTGTTCCTCAGAATTAGAAGCACCAATATATGTAGAAGTCATTATCTATAGAAGTGGTTTAGCATTTAATTTATATTACATAAATACAACAACAAAATGATAATAACATGAGGTAACACAATGTATATTACAAAAAATATGACCAGATTATTGAACTATTTCTTTTTTTTAAATCCTGAAGAGATTTCAACCCACTATCGAGTATCCAAATCCCTTAATTATGGTCTCCTCTAACATAAAAAACCCCATCTACATTAGGACTGATGCAAAATAATTGTGAAATCCCAATGAAACCGTCATCCTCAATTGAATTTTCATCTGACCCTTCATTGGTTTTGGTAAATAACAGAAAAATTAACCACTTTCAGTTTGTAGGTTCTGGAACAAAAAACACTTGTACAACCTGTGATCCCATTATAAAAAGTTCTTCTTTGTACCCTTCCTTACTAAAATCCACTTTCACGAATCTAAATTCATCTATTTTAACAACACTCCTGTAATTAACCCACTTGTATTGAAAATTGAGCACCTGTAATGTTGTATAATCCAACTTCCAGATTTGTTTGATGATACCAAAGTATGAAATATTTGTATAAATTGGATTTTTATCCTTATTACCTGAAACATGCATCGCTTCAACCACAAGTGTAACTCCACTATTTTGTATGGTACTGCCTTCATCATGTTCATTTTTATAGAACATATTAGTATTAATTACCTAAGCATTGTAAGATAATATATACACACTTGGTCCTTTGGCTAGCCATCGAAGTCATTCTGAAATTAAATCTATATTTTCATCTAAATCCTTAAAAATATGGTCTTAAAACCATCCAATAAACTATTAATTATGTTTATTTGATATCCATCCTTCAACCCTTAATGGATTCAAATGCATAATAATTTATTTATGGGTTTTAACATATGGGAAAACCTCTAAAATGTTATGAAAAATGTAATAGTGGGACTGCTTCTGATCTATAATATTGGTTATGACAACATCTCTTCCTGAAATTCCTTCACCCACAAGCTTCCCAGTGTGATGAGATTTTGGTAGAATAGTGATTTCCACACTGGATAGGTATTCGGTAAAGAATTCAACTGCTTCCTTGGCAATATAGTGCTCTTTAATACAACCCTCTGGAAAAATTTGATTTTTTACATACCCTTTATAACTCTTCATGTACCATTCAATGGAGTACATCAACCTATAATATACAAGACCACATAGTCAAATATATCTCACCAAGTGAATCATTAAGTGAATAGTCATATCAAAGAATGATGGTGGAAAGAACATTTCCAATTCACATAATATGATGGTAATTTCTTTTTCCATAGTTAGAAATTTCATCAGGTCTATAACTTTGTGGCATATAGATTTAAAAAAGTAACAGAGCATGGTTGTTGTATGCTATATATTATTAGGAAACATGAAATGTAAAGATATAAGAATTAGATCTTGCGTCAAAATATGATAGTCATCTGATTTAAAACCCTTTAACTTTAAATAAGTTATTGACATGATATTCTTGATATTTTATGAATACCCCTCTGGAACCATCACATCATTCAAGAAGTTGAAAAAATGATATCTCTCCTACCTGGAAAGAGTGTATGAATCTAGAGGAGGAAAGTTTTGTTTTTCACCCTTCACAGGTGCCAACTCTTCCTGTATTCTCATGTCCACCATGTCCAACTAAGCCTTAATTCCATCCTTTTTTTTTCTGGTGAATTTAGTAATGTTCCAATTACAGTATCACATACATTTTTTTTAAAATGCATAACATCAATAAATTTTTTCATGTATAGACAAATCATGCATGGGAATTCAAAAAAACTAACCTCTTTTTACAACCGGTCTTTATAAGATTTTTTAAAACTGTTTTACCAAAAGTAGTGTCCACATCTTTTACTTTCTCAAATAGTTGATCACCTCTTAGTAGAGACGGTGTTGTATGTTCTTATGAACATCCATGAAATGATAACATCCAAGATCAAAACTTATATTTTCAGAGTAGAAATATGTGATGTCCTAGAAGCACAATATTTGATTAATGTTTCAACCAAATTGACTATGTACCTTGTTCACAAATGGGACACTCTTGAGTTCCTTTAATTCTATATCCGGAAAAAATTTCCTTAAGAAAGAAAGTCATTTATCATCCTATGAAACATGGCTCTCAATGTGAAATCCTTATTTCTATAAGCATCATACAACATAAAACCTGAATCCCACAATAATTTCAAATCTTAGATTAATGGATCCAAATAAACATCAATATTATTACCCAGTTGTTTTGGTCCTATTATAAGCATACATAACATGATATATTTGTGTTTCATGCATAACCAATGTTGAATGTTATAATTTACCAATATAACCGACCATGTACTATGAGTGATTCTTTGAAAATCAAAGGGTTCAATCCATCTATAGATAATTCAAGATGGAGGTTTCTCGGATCATTTCCAAATTCAAGATACTCATGATCGATTCTCTTCCACGGAGGAGAGACTGTCGGGTGACGATGTTTCCCATATTTATTTATTGTATCCACAGGCCACATCAATTGCCTTATAGTATCCTCACTTATATATAGGAACCTAAACCTTGAAATGATTGTAAATTACCATACAACTTTTTTAGGACCCAATTTACCTTTCTTGTATCGAGAAGCACCACACTTTGGGAATTCTTTAAGTGATTTTCGGTCCTTATGAAATAGTATACAGTCACTTGGGTTGGAATTTATTCTTTTGAAGATCATACCCATCAGACATAGAATTCATTTAGCGTCATATGTTTGGCTAGGGAGCTCATTATCTTTTGGGAGAATATCATTCAAGAGAGAAATTAGTTCAGTAAAATCGGAATCACTCTATCCATTTCTAGATTTTAAATTATATAACTTCACTACCATTGACAATGATGTATATTTAGTGAAACCAACATATAATGGCAACTTTGCACAATTATTTAACTACTCAAACAATTTTGGAAAATAATGAAGTTCATCTTCAATTGTCATTTTAATTTCCTCAATACAATCTTCATCATCTTTTACACATGTAATCACATCCTTAATACTATCTTATTCATTTTCCATGCTTGTAATAATATCATATGATCCATAAAATGTAGTGTTATTCCAATCACTAGATAAATTCTCTTTTTCCCCATGACTATTCTAAAATTTATAACTTTGACCAATTTTGTGACAGATTAAGTATTCTTCCAACTCCTTTAAACTAATTAGTCTTGAATAACAATAGTGTAAACACAGACAAAGGATTTGAGAAGGGTCATATGCATGATGTTTTGAAAACTTGATGAACTCTTTCACCCCATCTTCATACTCTTTTTCCATACGATTAGCACCAATCCATTTTCTATTCATATCCATCATATTGGATTCAGTAATATAATATTTAACAAAATAAATATATAGAAAGGGGCTTTTCAAATAAGGGGAACCCAACATTTGAATGTTTCAAATAATTTCATCAGAACCTATCCAATTTATTCCATAACCATTACCTAAGAAATTATTTAACATTTAGGGGTTTCTATGGCCCTAAAAATTCTAATATAGGATTTTAGTTCACTTATAGAGTTAGAGTACACCAATATTTAATATACTAATATCAGAATGCATCAGTTCCACAAATGATTTAACCTATTTTTTAGTTGAAATATTTTCATTATACAACTATTTATACAAATATATCTTTCATTTTGAACTATTTTATCTATACCCTTATTATATTATTTTCTAATCCTTCTACATGTACTAGAATGTGAATTTTTTGTTTTAATATATTTAATTCTCATGTTATATTTTAAGTGAGGAGATTCTTTTACTATTTTCTTAAAAATATCACTTATGTCAATTTCCATAACTAGCCTAAATATTCCATTATGATTATAAAATAAACAAGGTAAACCATCATCTCCTCTACTTCATTTGTTTTCCTTGAATGCATAGTGTTTTCAAATATTCTGTATAGAATTACTAAACTCTTAAAACATTATAGGCAGCCCTAGATTAAACACATCAAGAATATTATAATTACTAGTGTCATTTTCTGCATAGATATCTTACAAATTCTTTACATTTTTTTCTTTATTATATTTGGAAACAATAAAAAAATATTAGAGCCCTAGACTAGAATAATGGTCCATATTACAATATGATTCTCTTATCCACATTATCCAACTTAACCCTACTTATTTTCAATAAATGGATGAAACAACCATAACAATAATATAAAGTTGGTAGGAACTCATATTAAAATGAGAACCATTAATTATTATCTCTTATTTTAGACATTACACCATGGAAAATAATTTAGAATAATTTTAGAACATCTATTATAGTTGTTTATTTATTCATCTTTCAATGATTCAGGACTAATCTTCATGACCATTTATTCCTCTTATTTAATACAAATGCAGTTGCCTTAAATAAAACCAATTACTCAAACTCACATATACCATGATAGTATTGGGATTCTATGACAATACTTTATGGTTTATAGAAAACTATTTATAGAAGGTGTCAATTGGGCTCTTTAGGATTTAATTAATAATTATTTTTCCAAACATCTCTTTGAAATAAATTTTCAATTCAATGTCATTTTAAAACAACCTTTTTAGGATCAAAATGGGCCCTCAAGAAACATTTTTGAAATATTTTTTTGAAACTTCCTTTGGAGAACATTTTGAAAATCAATATCATTTTGAAATCACTTTTAAAGTAGGAAAACCAAACATTAAATTGAAATTCCAACCACTTAAAAAATGTAAGAATCAAAGATTATAAAACACATTTGTAAAATCATAATCATAGACTTTAAAAGCATAACAAATGAATTTATCAATAAACTCATAAAAACCCATAAAAAATTAAAATAACAATCAATAATGGTATCGAACATTCAAATCAATTCACATAAAACATTCTCAAATTTTAAAATATCAGTTCCATAATTCCTTATGAAATCCATCTCAACCATTTTATCAATTTTTTTCTTCTAAATTTGGTTCTTCAGGGTTGAAATTCATAAGAACCCCAATCTAAAATTTAATAATAAATTCTTAATCCATAATTTTTCATATAAAAGTCCACTAAATTCTATTAAACATAACACTTTTTAAGTTAAACCATTTTAGAAACGTCAAGCTTAATAGGGAATGCCAATAAAAGAAAATAGAGTAGAAACACCTACTTTAATCTATTGAAATTGCAAGTTGATGTGTTAATCCCCCACCATGATGATGTTAATCAATGTTACAATCCTAAGAAACCTCATCATTGACAAAAAAAATCAAAATTCCTTATTCTATCTCCAACTCGTAACGAGATTGTCTGTTAAAATAATCTAATTCTCAAATTAGCTAAACATGACTTGTATACCAAATACAACAACTCAAATCTTTCAGACAATATTATTAAATACTTTTTTTATAAACATACATAATAACACAAGTCCATATATATATAGGTTTACAATTTTAGGAAAATTAGTATCATACAACATTAGTAATGAAAAATTGTCCAATGACATATAGGGTTTCGGTTATAGGTAGATAAGGGGTGGTGTTGGGATACATTTTTTGATTGATTTAAACATGGGTTAATGAGGGTCGAACCCATATCGGTGTAGACTGATAGTTTGGAGGATCAATTTTAGTGAGGGTTTTGTATTCAGGTTATCTAAAAAAACGCAGTCAAGGGGTTTCTTTGATCTGTCTAGTCGGCCGTGTTGGGGACACCATGAAGATAATCTTAAGAAAAAATCTCATACCTGAGAGCGAAGATGATTCGTTAATGAAGAGTGGTGAGGGTACAGTTGAGAGTAAGAATTATAGGGAGCGACAATGACAGTGACAACGATGACGATGACGATGGCGAAGTCAGGGAGCGATGGTAGGGAGAGCGGTGACGACAACACTACGGTTCTGCTAAATATTAAAAACACAATGAGGGTGAATATGATAGTGTTCAATTTATAAAAACCTGAAAGGCTTTTATGAGCACTTTCCAAAAAGCACTCATAAAGGTCAGTTTTATTAGCGCTAAAATAGAAAGCGTTGATAAAATATACCTTTATCAGTGCTTTTTAGTGCTATTAAAGATACATCTTTATCATCACTCTTAAAACGTGTCTTTATCAGCCGTAAAAAAACATTGATAAAACGTGTCTTTATCAGCGCTAAAATTCTAGCTAAGATCTAAATAAATAATTATATTAATTATATAAATATATTTATTATAATTATATAAATATATTTATATATTATTATATTATTATATTATTATATTATTATATTATTATATATATTTAAAAAATTATAAAAATAATAATAATTATTATTATTTAAATAGATTTATTATTATTTTATAAATATTTGTATGTAATTATAAATATATTTATATATATATTTATACGATTATATATATATATATTTATTAATATATAAATATATTTAAAAAATCATAGTAAATATATTTATTATTCAAATATATTTATTGTAATTTTATAATTATTTATATATTTATTTATTTCCAATTATAATTATAAATAAATATATATAAAAATATTTCTATGTAATTATAAATATATTTATAAAATAATGTCTCATGGCCCGCACTTTCATATATTTATATAATTACATATATTTATATCAATATGTAAATATATTTAATTATAACTTTAATAACTATATTTAATATTATTTAAATATATTTATTATAATTTTATAATTATTTAAGTATATATATATTATTATAATTATACCTAAATATATTTAAATGTATATATATATAATTATATAATTATAAATATAATATATATTTATAATTTAAATATATTTATTATAATTTTATAATTATTTAAATATGTATTTATTTATTTATAATTATAATTATAAATAAATATATTTAAAAAATATTTATATATAATTATAAATAAATTTATATAAATTTATATATTTATTAATATATAATTATAAATACACTATATATATTTATTATAATTTTATAATTATTTAAATAAATATAAATTTTTTTATAATTATAACTATAAATAAATAAATATTTATTTATATTTATAAAATTATAATAAATATATTTATTAGATTTATAATTTATAATTATACATAATAAATATATTCATTATAATTTTAAAAATATTTAAATATAAATATTTATAATTATAATTATAATTATAAATATTTGTATATATTTATTAATATTTTTATATTTTATAAATATATTTATATAATTATATATATTTTAAAAATAATAAATATAATAAATATATTTAGTATAATTTTATAATTGTTTAAATTTATTTATTTATTTATACTTATAATTATAAATAAATATATTTATAAATATGTGTATATAATTATAAATATATATATCTATATATATTTATTAATATATAAATATATACTCAATCCAGGGAAGACCTTGAGTTTTAGCCCATGGTCTCCAAATTTATTTAGGAAAAGGTTATGTAGAGAGAAACAGAAAAGGGGAACAGAAAAACTGTTATCCCCAAAGCTAAAGAGGCCAACAAGAGGCCCAATAAGAGTGAGATCCAAATATTCCCAAAGAGGACAACCCAAAAACCCACAAAACCAATGCGAAACCCATCTTGGAAACTAGACCAAACCCCAATTACGGGATCCCAAGCGACCACTATGAGCCCACCTCCCGAGAAGACCCCTGCTCACCCAAATACCAAACGCTGTCATGCACATCGTGTAGCAACTGGGCCCCACTGACAACAAAGACACCCCACCACTCTGGGACCCACCCACATGCTCGAACATGCCATCTGACTAATGATTGTCTACACAGGTCAACACATGTCCTTTCTAGTGTGCTTTGTCCTCACTCACACACACCATGAGAAACTTTCCAAAAGGTCACCCATCCAGATCACTATTTCATGCCAAGCATGCTTAACTGTGGAGTTCTAATCAGGTAGGCTCCCAAAAAAGAAATGTGCACCTTTTTGACAAGATTCATATCATTTAGTCATTTAGCCCTTTATCATTCTGGGGTGTTACATTAACCCCACCCCTTTAGAGCATAACGTCCTCATTGTGGGCCCCACATCTCAACCCAGGCAGTGCACTACACTTAAGGCTGGGTACCAGCTCAGATACCAAATGTAACAACTGGGCCCTCCTGACAGCACATACACCCCTTCTTGCATCGTAGACACGTGGTCCCCACCCTAGGGTCCACCCATATTCCGGATCTAATCATATGACTAATGACTGTCCCCATAGGCCAACACATGTCCTTTCAAGCGTGCTTTTCCCTCACTCACACACATGCTAGGAAACTTATGAGAAGGTCACCCATCCTGATCACTAATCTAGGCCAAACAAACTTTACTATGGAGTTCTAATTAGGTAGGCTTCTGAAAAGGAAGATGCACCTTGTTGACATGAGTCATATCACTTAGTCATTTAAGCCTTTATCATTCCGGGGTGTTACACACCATCCATCGGACTCCAGCTCAAGTGCGTCATTTTGCCCTCATCATCACCACCCGAGGGTCATCCATGCACCATCATTTCAAAGTCGAACTTGATCACCATTGGCATCCCATACCACCAATAGATGGAAAGAGCAAAGGTTATAACGCCCGTCAGCATCCCATGCCACAAACGGTCTCTATGAGAAGACTTTCCACCACCCACTCCACTGAAAGTCACTCAAGAATCCCACAACTCAAATAATTCATAATAGGCATGCTCTGAAGGGAACCCAAAAACAAATAAGCAAAACATAAAGAACCAAAGTCCCAAATGAGTAAGAGCCCAACATGGGGACTCCAGCCGATGGCTTCCACTTGACAAAATCACCCCATCTCGTGGTCATCTAATCCCAAGTATGAAGTCATTATGCACATTTCGAGGTCATCTACATCTTCCACGTCACTGATTGTGTCCATTAAACACCATCCAAAAACATCAGTCACCCATTGGCCACCCTCTAACAAGCCGCCAACCGTCAGTCAACAGGAACACCAGTCACACCTTCATCCTTGTAGATCGAGGTCACCAGAAGCCAACACCTCATATCGAGGTGTCCACTCCATCAGGATCCCACACCCACCGCATTCGTCTTAGTCTATCAAATATGCTATCAAAGTTACCACTAGGAACCCATGATCCCCGCGAGTCACCACCGTCCAGATCTCCACCCTCACCATCAGAAATTTGTGTCACCACTGCAAGCACCCAGATGTCTGCGGCCAATGTGGAAAATAACTGATCCAACCCCACCTCCAGAGGTCGAGGTCATCACATGCCAATAAATTCTCTATCTTGAGCATGAACTCCATCCGCTACACCTTTTCGCCCACTCTTCTAGGTCATCTGTGGACTTTGATCACTGGATCTCGAACATCATCTCTGGATGTAGCCAACCAAGGTCACTGGCTTCCATGCAAATTATCTACAGACATTAGATCTCTGTCCCTGTCTATGAGTAGGAACCTTGTTGGAACTAGGGTTATCCCTCAAAATCACTTGCTTCCCAACCTTTTCAGAATCAAACTTGATAAGGTTGATTATTACGATCAGGAAACACAGAGTAACGAGCTCAGTATGCCCAAAAAAATTGGATCTATGGAACCATTCCATGAAATTGTCAAAATGATCACCATAAATAGTTATAGATAGAATATCTACATAAGTTAGAGAAGCCATCAATATTTCATTAATATATAAATATATATATTTATGAAATTATAATAAATGTATTTATGGTAATTTTATAATTATTTTTATATATATAGTTATAATTATTATTATAAATAAATATATTTAAAACATATTTATATATTATTAAAAATTTACGATTAAAAATATACTAAATATATTTATTTTAATTTTATAAGTATTTATGAGAACATAATAACTTCATGGGTATAACATAAATGAATCATACCTTGTAAAGTATAGATCTTAAGAAACAAGTCATCACATAAATGGAAAAGTATGAATAATATGGGTGTCAATGTATAAATTAACATTCATGAGTCATGAATATATAAAATATGCATGCATCATCATAATATACATAATCTTAATATTTGAAACATAGCAACCCACAATTTTGACAAATAAATTTATGATCATGTAGAGCCAATTATACTCATGCATCAATATATATGAACATAAATAATGTCAATCATGTAATGAATATTATCATTATCTAATGAGATATGCAAAAAATGTCTAGCCAAATGCCAAAGATCTTGACCATTTATCAAAGATAAAAGAAAATGAAAACATACAAAAAAGAAGATGGATGGGGTCAAACAAAGAGGCATGCCCTCATCCATAATCACTACCAGATTCATCATTATTATCAATAGTTTCCCACTCTGAGTGTGAGTTACTTTGATTCAAGATCATGAAATACTTCTCCTTGATCTTTTCTTACTCTTCTTTTAAATAATACCTTGTAGACACACTTCGTCCATTCCCTCGAGTTGTGGCCCAGTCACATCGACCACATCCTTAGCCACAACCTTTTGGATGCCTACCCCATAACCAAGATTTTTAATGCCAAATTCATTTAGATTCCCCCTTCCCAAAATCAAAATTTTCCTTCACTTTGAAAAAAAGTATCCTTATCAACCATGTCATAAATGGCAGCAAATGGTTCCCCACCAGCATCCAACACTTCAATGATTCCAGTAGAAAAAATAATCTACCTTTGTATCATGTCTTGACTCCTTATTGAGTGATTTAAGAAGCCCGAATCTCTTCACTGTTGTTAAGTTCATTGAATGACCATGCTTATGATGAGAAGCCTTGATTGGGGATTTATTGTGTGGTAGCAATGCACAAGACATGTTATGTGGATGAGGATTTCTTCAGGTGGAGGAGGCTGGAAATCCCATGGTATGGCTGAGCGGAAGTTGGGAGCGGCCGTGTGCGACGGCCTGCATCGATGGTAGTACATTCAAGTGAATGTGGTGGGCCAGCAGGAGGGCGATGCGGTGGAGGTGTCCCGTAGAGTGGTGGAGTACTGCGATAGATCGGGGCAGATGGCTAGGTAGAGGCAGTGGGCCATGGGGAGGGTGATTTGGTGGAGCTATTTGGTGGATGGCTCTGCGATCTAGATTGGATGAAATCAGGACGGGTGGAGATGCTGTTAGGTGGATCCATCGGGCCAGAAATAGGAACACTACAGCGGAGGAGTATTAATCGGAAGGATAGAATTGATTTCATAAATAAAATTTGGGTCATATATTGAAGGTGCAGTCTCAAATGTGGTCAAAGAATTCAATAGAAACCTCCTCCAGTGATCTCATATTTGAATGAATTAGATTGTATTGATTTTCCATCGGTACCAGGCTCATGAAGTCATGCATTGGGATTGCTAGTTGAGTAGATTTACTGGTCGGTCATTGTGAAATAAGAATTTGTATCAGCTCGATAGGGATTGAAGTTGGGTATTTGGTCCTTAGGAATGAAAAATTTCCATTTATTAAAGTCTTATAGTCTCTGGTTCTAAGGACCATATACGGGTTACTACTCAACCATTAAAAAGGGGATTGTGAAAAATAAAAAAAATGAAGACTTCGGGATTTCAGGTAGGCAGAAGTCTTAATTGGATCTAACTGAGAACCTATTTTCCTATGTGTAATCATTTGAAATAATTCATTATCCAAGGATACATTTTATTGAATTTTCCTCTTCTCTTTAGATTTAACTGGGGAATTAAAACTCACTTTATAGTTACCTTTTCTACTTCCTGAGGCATACATGAATCATTCATTAGTTGTAACTTGCGTGTCAATCTCTTCCTTCCCATCAAGATGATCTATTCTGTCCACCATAGGTGAATTTTGAAAATCCAAGATAATTATTCTATTCTCCATTAATATTATTCCAGCATCATCATGAGATGAAGTTTCTACATCAATAATATCCAACTAGAGCTTCTTCTCAGATCATGTTACATGAAGTGCTATAGATGTCACCCCTACATGCATTTTCCTAATTTCAAAAGCATCCTATCCTCTAGATTGAACATCACTGTGTCATGAGTTTTTATAAAAATAATTACTCTCTAATTGCCCATATTTATTATTCATGTCATGAACACAATCAGAATATGGAGAGGGTGGGGCTCGACTTCCAATTCAGGTATCATAGGGGTTTAAATGAGACCCTAATCAATCACCACTACTGATCCATCATTCATAATTTTAGAAAGAGCCAAATTATCCAAGTAAGCTAACTTAGGCCTTTTATCAGGGGGTTTTCCATCAACTGGGAGTTCATTTTTCTCTTTATACAACATAGGTAATTGAGACATTGACCTGTTCGACAACTTCTTATCAGAATTACATCTAGACAAAGGGCTATGTGAGATAGAGTTACCAAGCCATCCACTAGCTCCAACATTTTCATCACAGATAATAGTCCTCTCATGTTGAGTCCTCTTGTTGGAGTGGCTTGCTTCATAGCCACAAACTAAGCAGAGTGAAGAAGAAAAAACTCTTCTACAATTCACTATTTAATGTCCAATTATCTTGAATTTTTAATAGTGTTTTGGGACTTTCTCATAATCAAAATTAAGCTCAAGATCATCAAATTCAATGGGGAGAAAAAAAATTCAACCTTGGTGGCACCTAAATAGACCTCAACCAAAAATCGTGCATAGGGTCTAAACTAAGCTCACTCTGTCTCATTATATAGCTTGATGGGAACACCAATTACAAGCTCAAGATTATATAAAATCTTCAGGTTCCACATCTGTAGGTTCCGGGCACAGCGGAAGCGCGTTGGTGGGTTTTCCCAACTTTAATTTTAGCGTTAAACAACGTTCAATTCAAGATCTGTCACGATATAAAATGACGGATCTTCGGAATGGAACAAATAATGAAAAAGAAAAGAAGATTCCCCGAACCATTGGGATATGATCATCATATGTTGGTTATAATTAATTTAATTAATTCACAATAATTACCTCGGTGTAATTATTTCTTCATCGATGTCTCTGGTCACGATCCTGTGATCCGTCATTGCGTCATAGGATCCAAGTATAGGATTCCTCTAGCGGTGATCCACACGTGCTCCACATATCTATGGACGTTGCCGAAGGGATCTCCGAGTGCTAGCGTGGAAGAACCTTCGCTTGCGATGTCCTCCTTCGACCGCCTTGATCTGGTGGAGGATCTCGCTCTCATAACTTGAGGGCGTTCTTGGTGGAAAGGGAATTCTCTCTTGGCTTGAGAGTATTTCCAAATCCTTTGTGCACAAAAATGGCTCTATAAAAGTGTTGGGGTTTTGAGGATATTTATAATCGGGTTTGAGGTTAATAGAGTTATGACAATAAATAAACGCGTTACGCATTTTATTTATTTCATTAACTCTTATTGAAACCCCATGTTGAATTATTAATTCCTTGACATGCACCCACACTGATTATAATTAATATCATTTAGTAAAACAATATTATATCCTCAAAAACCCGACTCGAAAACCACACGATGTGTAATAATTAATACATGGCTTGTACTTGTTCTCCATAAAACTACACGGCATGTATATTTAATATACACGGCGTGTACTTTTATTTTCCATTTTTCTCCACCACATTTATTAGACCTTGAGTAAGGGCTATTTATTTCTTAAATAAATGTAACTGCATTACTTGCTAATAAATATATTATTTCACCCACAATATATTCTCTCGAATAACTAGCGTCGAAATAAATGCAATCAGGTATCCTTAAATAATTATTAAACCAAATTTGGGATTAATATTTATTTAACTTGTTAAATTAATATTTAACTGAGATACATGGACACACTTAGTGTGTGACCCTCTAGGCCTCTTTTTCAGTGGAATTAGGCGAAGCCTACCTAAAGCCCAAGGTTAGTGTCTAGCAATACACCAAGGCAACCATAGAGAAATAATTTAACGCCGCAATGACGTGTCACCTCCTATGAATGCTTACCGTGTAATATAATACCTTTTTCTCGATATCTCTAATCAAGCGGGTTGCATGCTAGTGCCATCAAATCATGTGCTCGATTATTCTTTCTTTGACTTCCTAGAATTGAACTTGCCCATACCTTACCATGTCCATAGATTTATTTAGGTTATATCAATTCCATCAAAGTGCCAAAGATATCTAATTCCTTTGTGGAACAGAAGTGAAAAATCCTCTCTCATATTATCTATTAATGCAGTATTACTCGTGATGCACCCAATGTATCCTACCTCACTGCGAACAGTGTGTCGTCACAGTTTTTATCAATAAATATAAGTGCACGAGTTTTAATACCCATTAATAATAATCTTAAAGTCTAAGGACCAATACACACGTCCACATATAGGAACATCCAATGACACTATGAAATGTGGATTTCCTAATGTCAGGTCTCATTCTCATAATATCCTCCTGGATATTACCAAGGGCGCACACCATGAGAAGGTGCCTTAATGTTTTATGAGTCCTCTCCCCTAATGGCTTGTATTATTTGTGTCCCTCAAATAACATCATCCAGGTATAGAAAATATATTCAAGAACAGTGTTATGGCACTTCCGGGTTCTCATCATAGCAGGGATCTGCTATGACCCATTAATGAAACAGCTGTCCTTAGGACATTATCACATGCATTGTCACGCAAAAGAATAATCAAGATGTGATAAGGCATTTATTAATGAATAAAGTACAAAGTAGTTGGTTCTTGGCCACCAACTCCAACAGACTCCCACTTGGACTAGAGACAGCTGCTAACAACCTTTAACCCGCTATCTCTCACATGATATTTATGCTTCTTCTGAGATAGACATGTAGTCATGGGGTCTACCACGTTCTCTTATTTGGACACTCTACTCACTGAAACTTCACCCCTTTGATAGAAATCCCTCAAGAGGTGATACTTCCGGAGTATGTTCTTTGTCCGTTGATGTGACCTTGGTTATTTTTCAAGAGCCACCGCTGCAGTATTATCACAATACAATGTAATGGGATCTTTACTGCTAGGAACCACATCAATATCCTAGACAAATTTCCGAATCCAGACAACATCCTTGGTTGAATCAGAAGCCGCTATATATTTGAACTCCACTGTAGAATCAGCGACAACTGGCTGCTTTGAACTTTTCCAGCTCACAGCTCCTCCATTGAGATAGAAAACATATCCAGATTGCGACTTCAAATAATTCCGATCTGTCTGAAAACCAACATCAGTATACCCTCTAATGAAAAGCTCCTCGTCTCCTCCATACACCAGGAACATATCCTTAGTTCTTCTCAGATACTTAAGGATAGTCTTAACAGTAGTCCAATACTGTTCTCCTGGATCTTCTTGATATCTACCTACCATGCTTACTGCATAGGCAATATCAACCCTGCTACATAACATAGCTTACATGATGGATCCTATAGCCAAAGCGTATGGGATCTTACTATTCTATCTTTCTCTTTTTGTGTCTGAGGAAACATTTCCTTAGAAAGATGTAGGCCATGTGACATTGGAACCAATCCCCTCTTGGATTTTTCCATACTAAATCTCTTTAGTATCTGGTCAATATATGTACTCTGACTTATTCCAAGCAGTCTCTTGGATCTATCACAAATGATCTTGATTCCTAGAATGCAGGTAGCTTCACCCAAGTCCTTCATGGAGAAACACTTGTTCAACCAATCCTTAACTGATTGTAAGACCGGTACATCATTTCCAATAAGCAATATGTCATCAACATATACTACTAGTATAATGATAGAATTCCCATTAAACCATTTATAAACACATGCTTCACATTCATTTTTAATGAACCCAAATTCCTTTATGGCTTCATCAAATCGAATGTTCAATGACCTTGATGCTTGCTTTAATCCATAAATGGATTTTTGAAACTTTCAAACCCGTTTAACTTCACCTAGTGTCACAAACCCATCTGGTTGTGTCATATAGACATCTTCCCGAAGGTTCTCGTTAAGGAATGCTATTTCAACATCCATCGGACAAATCTCGTAGTCATGGTAAGCTGCTATGGCAATTATGATTCTTATGGATTTAAACATGGAAACTGGTGAGAAGGTTTCATCATAGTCAATTCCTTGATGCTGTCTGAACCCTTTAGCCACTATCCTTGATTTATATAGGTGCTAACTTGACCTTCCATGTCTAGCTTTCTCTTGAATACCCATTTGCATCCAACATGCTTTACATCAACTGGATCATTGACCAGAACCCAGACTTGGTTCTGATACATGGAATCCATCTCAGAATTCATAGCTTCTATCCATCTTGAAGCTTCTGATCTTTCTACTGCTTACTTGTAGGAGACAGGTTCATCATTTTCCAACAATAATGATTCACCATCCTTGGGGACTAGGAAACCAAATATCTCTGGTTCCCTTTCCTCTCTTGAGCTCCTATGCAGTACTTGTGTTTCTAGAACCTCATCCACAAGGACCTGTGGAACTTGTTCCTGTACCAACTCTTGTGTATCTTGAGCATCAACTTCATCGAAGTAAATCTTGCTCCCACTATCCTTCTTAAGGATATGATCCCTCTCAAGAAATATGGCTGGTCTGGTGATAGTCACTTTCTTGTCTTGAGGGTTATATAGGTAATATCCTTTCATTTCCTTGGGATATCCAATAAAGATACACTTCGTGCCATGGGGTGCTAGTTTGTTTCCTTAGAAGGCCTTAACAAACACCTCGCATCCCCATACACGTGTATGCGACAAAATGGGTTTCTTTCCACTCCATAACTCAGAGGGAATTCCATTTTCTGCCTTATTTGGTACTCGGTTTAATGTGTATGCTATAGTTTGTAATTCATATCCCCAAAAGGATAATGGAAGATCCGCATGACTCATCATCGACCTCACCATGTCCAACAAGTTTTAGTTCCTCATTTCACTAACACCATTCCACTGTGGTGTATAAGGAGGAGTGAGCTGAGATAGAATCCCAGACTCCCGTAGAAGATCGACGAACTCTTGGTTCAGATATTCTCCACCTCGATCCGATCGAAGATTATTTATCTTCTTACCAACTGATTCTCTACTTCATTCCTGAATTCCTTAAATTTATCTCAGGCCTCTGACTTATACCTCATTAAGTAGAAAAATCCATATCTACTCAAATCATCAGTAAAAGTAATGATGTAAGAATATCCACCTCTAGCTTCTACTAGAAATGGTCCACATACATCCATGTGTACCAATCCTAGAAGCTCTGTGGCCCTTTCACCCTATCCACCAAAAGGTGGCTTGGTCATTTTACCTTATAAACAAGCATGACATCTATCAAGTGGTTTCAGCCCAGTAGAGTCTAAATAGCCATCTTGATAGAGCTTTGTCAAGCGCTTCACGTCTACATGACCAAGGCGGTGATGCCACAACTGGGTGATGTATGAGTCATGTGAGTTTGTTTCATTATCGATTGCCAGCACTTGGTTTTCGTAATTTAATACATACAAACCATTATTAAAATGTGCCATACCATAATATACATTGTTCTTATAAAAGAGACAACCCTTATTTCCAAACATGAAAAAAAATTCATCCATATCCAAACAAGATACAAAAATTATGTTCTTGGTTACACTAGGAACAAAATAACAGTTTTGTAAAACAAAACTCATGCCAGTTGGAAATGAGAGGTGATAGTTGCCAATAGCCAATGCAGTCAACCTTGCGCCATTGGAAGCTCGAAGATCCACCTCTCCTCTGGAGATCTTTCTAAATCTACTGGATTCCTACATTTGAATACATATGTGAGCCCCACAAGCTATATCGAATACCCAATGTGTAGAAATAGAAAGATTACACTCGATAAGGAATGCACTTTTAGCGTCCCAATGCTTCTGGGTGCAGTTCCTCTTCCAGTGGCCTTGCTTGCCATATGCAAAACACACTACCTCATGTTCCTTGACCTGCCTCTGGATCTTCCCCTTCTTGGAGGGACGGTTCTCCGGGGATTCAGACTGTTTATAATTCTTTGGCCCCTTTTCCTTGTCCTTCCTCTTATTCACCATAAGGACTACAGTTTTGTCATGCCCCATGTCCTTATCTACCTAGTGAGTTAAGGGCAGAATTTCCGATCGAGGTGAAATTGGATTAGGCTCTTCTAGCACATACAATTTCCTCTCATGGTGATGGATTACGCGTAAACGCCTCTGCCACTCTTGGAAATTGGTGCAGGTGAGAAGGTTTTCATTCTCGAGTATGGTTCACAATGATATGTTTGAAGTCATTTTATTCTCATTTCTAAAAATTAAGATGAGAAAATGTTTTAGTACTTTATTAAAAAATTGATACAAATAAATAAATTAATACTTATTAGTCTCCCACTATTTTATCGAAATCCAATAGCCCTCACCATTGACTTCAGAATATTCTGTTTCCTAAATATTCTAGTGGCAAGGATCCATATTGCCCTTCGCATTACCCCAACTAGGGTTGGTCAAGCAACCTTAAGGGTTTTAGGTAGGCATTCCAAAAGCCAACTGCATTAATTCACAGCTCCTTGATCCGCTGAGTGGACTCCCCAATCCTGAAATCAATTTATTTTGGATTTCCTCAACCTTTGCCTCTTGGTCACACCAAGACCTGTTGTGGAAGTCAACCCTTGATGTGAACCAAGTCAAGTCAACCCAAAACCTTGAATTAGAATTCCACGATAATTGAAAGCACCACAACTAGGGTTGGTCAAGCACTTTGAACTATGGTTCGATTCTAACCAAGATTGTGGAAGGCTATTCCGACTTAATATTTATTTTGAGGGATTTTATCTTTATACGTAAATTTCCAATTTATTATCTTTTATTACATGCTTGTTAATATTAAGTGGGATATACTTAAGTGATTAACCATGTCTAAGATAATATTTACTTATAAGCCGGTTTTATTTTAGTTCCATCTTGCATGATTGTTTAATTCATTAATTGTGTGATCGTGATAACAGGCCCACAATAAATAAACAATGCAACTGACAGAAATAAAATAAATGGTATGATCATGATATTTTTTTTCTATTGCTTAGTTTATCTAGTGGTTGATAAACTAACCCAAGACCTAGGGGAGAAACACCTTGAACCTTTTGGGTTCGTGTTTCCAGCTTTCCACCTGTCCACCTTTGTATCTCCTTGGATTGGTTTCACAATGGCTCTTGAGTTGATCCGCCTCCACTATCTTGGGAGCTCCATCCATTACATATGAATTTATCTCACACGCAGGTGAGGGGAAAAATGGTTTTTACATAAAATAATCCTTGGGCGCCCATGACCTACATATTAATGAGGATATGGCTCATAGGCCAACAAATTTAATTTAAATAAATAAAAAGAAACCATTCAAATACAAAGGTATCGGTCTTGCTCATGATCATCCATACATGCAATGATATTTACACATAAATAAAACTAGAATTCAATTCTTTAATCGTTCTTGTTTAAGATAAATCACACTTGAATTAATTAATTATTTTTAATTAATCAATACATTTATCTTAAACCCTTTACTAAACTTTCTTGAGATTCTCATCCATTATAATTTTAAACAAATAAATTCATTTAAAATTATCCTTGTAGGTAACTTGTACCTTGGAGGCAACCCAGTGAATTCCTGTTCATTACGCAAATGTTAAATTAAACACATATATATATAACACCTATCACGTGTTGTGTCTTAGTTTTACGCCTGCACTATGGTACATGTCTCAAGGGTTTGTATAATATAATAATAAATTTTAATAAATATGCGTAATTTGGGTGAGTACACGGTGTGTAGTTCCGACTACACAGCGTGTACGTTTCTTCACCGTCCATCCGAAGTACATGCCCGGGGACATGGCGTGTTTATGTACTTAAGAGATTTTTGGAGTACAAGACGTGTTTGATGGGACACACGCCATGTAGTTTCTGCAATATACGATTTCCAGCCGGGCAAGATGTGTACGTGGTACACGGCCCAACCCTAACCCGAAGAGACTACACGCCATGTTCATTGGACCACACGGCATGTAATCCAGAAACCGTGTGCCACCTATTTTGGGTCAACACTCAGTGTCTTAAATTATTAGAAAGAATCCAATACACGACCTGATTTGGCGGATCCGTCAATGCATTGAACCTAGACTACACGGTGTGTTCTTCCGAATACACGCCGTGTATTCTGGTGTTGTACGTCCAGAAACGTTTGTCTCCTCCTGATGAGTTCCTCTATTATATTTTAATCAAAATTAAAAGAAAAATTCGTTTCTGCGAGGTGAATGAGAAATGAGGGAGGAGGAACAGATCTCGAGATTCAGATTTCCAGAACGATTAAACATGAATTGAAATAACTAAATTATTAAATGTGTAAATCACCAATGAAAAACTAAATAATTTAAATCAACGATATGACCCCTCTAATACCACTTATAGGTTCTGGGTGCAGTGGAAGCATGTTGGTGGGTTTTCCCAACTTTAATTTTAGTGTTAAACAATGTTCAATTTGAGATCCGTCACGATATAAAACGCCAGATCTTCAGAATGGAATGAAGAACGAAAAAGAAAATAAGAGTCCCAGAACCATTGAGATAGGATCATCATATGTTGGTTATAATTAATTTAATTAATTCACAAGAATTACCTTGGTGGAATTATTTCTTCGTCGATGTCTTCAGTCCCGATCCTGTGATCCGTCATTGTGTCATAGGATCCAAGTATAGGATTCCTCTAGCGGTGATCCACACATGCTCCACATATCTTTGGACATTGCCAAAGGGATCTCCAGGTGCTATCACGGAAGAACCTTCGCTTGCGATGTCCGCCTTCGACCGCCTTGATCCGGTGGAGGATATCGCTCTCGTAACTTGGGGGCGTTCTTGGTGGAAAGGGAATTATCTCTTGGCTTGAGAGTATTTCCAAATCCATTGTGCACAACAATGGCTCTAGAAAAGTGTTGGGGTTGTGAGAATATTTATAATTGGGTTTGAGGTTAATAGAGTTATGACAATAAATAAATGCGTTACACATTTTATTTATTTCATTAACACTTATTGAAACCCCATGTTGAATTATTAATTCCTTGACATGCGCCCACACTGATTATAATTAATATCATTTAATAAAACAATATTATATCCTCAAAAACCCGACTGGAAAACTACACAGCGTGTAATAATTAATACACGGTGTGTACTTGTTTTCCATAAAACTACACAGCGTGTATATTTAATATACACGGCGTGTACTTTTATTTTCCATTTTCTCCACCACATTTATTAGACCTTGATTAATGGATATTTATTTCTTAAATAAATGTAACTGCATTACTCTCTAATAAATATATTATTTCTCCCACAATATATTATCTCGAATAACTAGCATCGAAATAAATGCGATCAGGCTTCCTTAAATAATTATTAAACCACAGTTGGGAATAATATTTATTTTACTTGTTAAATTAATATTTAACTGAGATACATGGACACACTTAGTGTGTGACCCTTTAGGCCTCTTTCTCAGTGGCATTAGGTGAAGCCTGCCTAACGTCCAAGGTTAGCTTCCAGCAACATGCCAAGGCACCCATAGATAAATAATTTAATGCCATAATGACGTGTCACCTCCTACGAATGCTTACCGTGTAATATAATCCCTTTATCTCGATATCTCTAATCAAGCGGGTTTCATTTTAGTGCCATCAACTCATGTGCTCGATTATTCTTTCTTTGAATTCCCGGAATTGAACTCACCCATACCTTACCATGGTCATGGATTTATTTAGGCTATATCAATTCCATCAAAGGTCATGAGATATCTACTTCTGTTATGGAATATAAGGGACATATCCTTTCTTGAATTATCTATTAATGCGGTATTACTCGTGACGCACCCAACGTATCCTACCTCGCTGTGAACTCTAGGTTCTGAGCGTAGAGGAAGCGCGTTGGTGGGTTTTCCCAGTTTTAATTTTAATGTTAAGAAACGTTCAATCTGAGATCCGTCATGATTTAAAACACTGAATCTTAAGAATAGAACGAAGAACAAAAAACTTAAGAGGGAATCCTAGAACCATATATATAGGATCATCATATGTTAGTTATAATTAATTTAATTAATTCACAAGAATTACCTTGGTGGAATTATTTCTTCGTTGATGTCTCTTGTCACGATCATGTGATCCGTCATTGCGTCGTATAATCCAAGTGTAGGATTCCTCTAGCGGTGATCCACATGTGTGCCACGTATCATTGGATGTCACCGAAGGGATCTCTGGGTGCTAGCATGGAAGAGACTTCGCTTGCGATGTCCACCTTCAACCGCCTCGATCCAGTGGAGGATCTCACTCTCGTAACTTGAGGGCGTTCTTGGTGGAAATAGAATTCTCTCTTGGCTTGAGAGTATTTCCAAATCAGTTGTGCCCAAAAAAATGGCTCAGGAAAAGTGTTGGGGTCGTGAGGATATTTATAATCGGGTTTGAGGTTAATAGAGTTATGACAATAAATACACACGCTACGCGTTTTATTTTCATTAACTCTTATTGAAACCCCATGTCGAATTATTAATTCCTTGACATGCACCCATGATGATTATAATTAATATCATTTAATAAAACAATATTATATCCTCAAAATCCCGACTGGAAAACTACATGGCATGTAATAATTAATACACGGCGTGTACTTGTTTTCCATAAAACTACACGGTGTGTACATTAAATATACACAGCATGTACTTTTATTTTCCATTTTTCTCCACCATATTTATTAGACCTTGAGTAATGGCTATTTATTTCTTAAATAAATGTTACTGCATTACTCGCTAATAAATATATTATTTCTCCAACAATATATTCTTTAGAATAACTAGTGACGAAATAAATGCGATCAGGCATCCTTAAATAATTATTAAACCAAAGTCGGGAATAATATTTATTTAACTTGTTAAATTAATATTTAACTGAGATACAAGGATGCACTTAGTGTGTGACCCTCTAGGCCTCTTTCTCAGTGGCATTAGGCAGAGCCTGCCTAAATTCCAAGGTTAGCGTCTAGCAACACACCAAGGCACCCATAGAGAAATAAGTTAACGCCGCAATGACGTGTCACCTCCTACGAACACTTACTGTGTAATATAATCCCTTTGTCTCGATATCTCTAATCAAGTGGGTTTCATGCTAGTTCCATCAACCCATGTGCTCGATTATTCTTTCTTTGACTTCCTAGAATTGAACTCGCCCATACCTTACCATGACCATGGATTTATTTAGGCTATATCAATTCCATCAAAGGGCCTGAGATATCTACTTCTGTTATGGAACAGAAGGGACAAATCCTTTCTCGCATTATCTATTAATGCAGTATTACTCATGATGGAACCAATGTATCCTACCTCGCTACGAACAGTGTGTCTTCACAGTTTTCATCAATATATCTATGTGCGTGAGTTTTAAAACCCATTAATAATAATCTTAAAGTCTAAGGACCAATAAACACGTCCGCAGATAGGAACATCCAATGACACTATGAAATGTGGATTTCCTACTGGAGGGTCTCGTTCTCATAATATCCTCCTGGATATTACCAAGGGCGCACACCATGAGAAGGTGCCTCAAAGTTTTATGAGTCCTCACCCCTAATGTCCTGTATTATTTTTGTCCCTCAAATAACATCATCCGGCCATAGAACATATATTCAAGAACAATGTTATGGAACTTCCGGGTTCTCATCATAGCAGGGATCTGCTATGACCCTTTAATGCAACAGTTGTCCTTATGACATTATCACATGCATTGTCACGCAGAAGAACTAACAAGATGTGATAAGGCTTTTTTTAATGAATAAAGTACAAAGTACTTGGATCTAGGCCACCAACTCCAACAGAATCCCACTTGGACTAGATCCAACTACTAACAACCTTTAAACCGCTAGCACTCACATGATATTCATGCTTCTGCTGAGATAGGCCTTTAGTCATGGGGTCCGCCATGTTCTCTTTTGTGGAAACTCTTCTCACTACAACTTCACCCATTTGATAGAAATCCCTCAAGAGGTTATACTTTCGGAGTATGTGATTTGTCCATTTATGTGACCTTGGTTCTTTTGCAAGAGCCACCGCTGCAGTATTATCACAATACAGTGTAATGGGATCTTTACTTCTAGGCACCACATCAAGCTCCTAGAAAAAGTTCCGAATCCAAACGGCTTCCTTGGATGTATTAGAAGCCGCTATATATTCGGACTCCATTGTAGAATCGACGACAACTGGATTCTTTGAACTCTTCCAGCTCACAGCTCCTCCATTAAGATAGAAAACATATCCAGATTGCGACTTTAGATCATTCTGATCTGTTTGAAAACCAGCATCAATATACCCTTTGATGAAAAGCTCCTCGTCTCCTCCATACAACACGAACATATCCTTATTTCTTCTCAGATACTTAAGGATAGTCTTAACAGCAATACAATGTTGTTCTCCTGGATCTGCTTGATATCTGCCTACCATGCTCAGTGCATAGGCAACATCAATCCTGGTACATAACATGGCATACATTATGGATCCTATAGCCGAGGCGTATGGGATCTTGATCATCCTATCTTTATCTTGTTGTGTCTGAGGACACATTTTCTTAGAAAGATGTAAGCCATGTGACACTAGAACCAATCCTCTCTTGGATTTTTCCATACTAAATCTATTTTGTATCTGGTCAATGTATGTACCCTGACTTAGTCCAAGCAGCCTCTTGGATCTATCATGAATGATCTTGATCCCTAGAATGTAGGCTGCTTAACCTAAATCTTTCATGGAGAAACACTTGTTCAACCAGCCCTTAACTAATTGTAAGGATGTTACGTAATTTCCAATAAGAAATATGTCATCAACATATACTACTAGGATAACGACCACATTCCCATTAAACCACTTATAAACACATGGCTCACATTCATTCTTAAGGAAACTAAATTCCTTTATGGATTCATCAAATCGAATGTTCCATGACCTGGATTCTTGCTTCAATCCATAAATGGATTTCTGCCACTTGAAAACCCATTTGGATTCACCTGATGTCACAAACCCTTCTAGTTGTGTCATATAGACATCTTCCTGAAGGTTCCCGTTAAGGAATGCTGTTTTGAAATCCATCTGCCAAATCTCGTAGTCATGGTAAGCTGCTATGACAAGTATGATTCTTATGTATTTAAACATAGAAGCTGGTGATATTTTTTCATCATAGTCAATTCTTTGACACTGTATGAATCCTTTATCCACTAGCCTTTCTTTATAGGTGCTAACTTGACCTTCTATGTATAGCTTTCTCTTGAATACCCATTTTCATCCAATAGGCTTTACATCAACTGGCTCATCGACCAGAACCCAAAATTGGTTCTGATACATGGAATCAATCTCAGAATTCATAGCTTCTATCCATCTTGAAGATTTTGAGATTTATACTACTTCCTTGTAGGAGAGAGGTTCATCATTGTCTAACAATAATGATTCACCATCCTCGGTGACTAGGAAACCAAATCTCTCTGGTTCCCTTACCTCTCTTGAGCTCCTACACAGTACTTGTGTTTCTGGAACCTCTTCCACAGGGTTCTGTGGAACTTGTTCCTGTACCAACTCTTGTGTATCTTGAGCATCAACTTCATCAAAGTCAATCTTGCCCCCAGTATCCTTATTGAGGATGTGATCCCTCTTAAGAAAGACGGTTTGTTTGGCGAAAGTCACTTTCTTGTCTTGAGGTTCATATAGGTAATATCCTTTAGTTTACTTGGGATATCTTATAAATATACACTTCATGCCCTAGGGGTGCTAGTTTTTTTCCTGAGAAGGCCTAACAAACTCCTCACATCCCCATACACGTGTATGCAACAAAATGGGTTTCTTTCCACTCCATAACTCAGAGGGAATTCCATTTGCTGCCTTAGTTGGTACTCGATTTAATGTGTATGCTGCAGTTTGTAATGCATATCCCCAAAAGGATAATGGAAGATCCGCATGACTCATCATCGACCTCACCATGTCCAACAAGGTGTGGTTCCTCCTTTCACTAACACCATTCCACTGTGGTGTATAAGGAGGAGTGAGCTGAGATAGAATCCCAAACTCCCGTAGAAGATCGATGAACTCTTGGTTCAGATATTCTCCACCGCGATCCGATCAAAGCTTATTTATCCTCTTACCAAGCTGATTCTCTACTTCATTTTTGAATTCCTTAAATTTCTCTAAGACTTCTGAATTATACCTCATTAAGTAGACAAATCCGTATCTACTCAAATAATCAGTAAAAGTAATGAAGTAAGAATATCCACCTCTAGCTTCTACTGGAAATGGTCCATATACATCCATGTGTACCAATCCTAGAAGATCTATGGCCCTTTCACCCTGTCCACCAAAATACGGCTTGGTCATTTTACCTTATAAACAAGCGTGACATCTATCAAGTGGTTTTAGCTCAGTTGAGTCTAAATAGCCATCTTGACAGAGCTTTGTCAAGCACTTCTTATTTACATAACCAAGGCGGTGATGCCACAAATGGGTGATGTATGAGTCATGTGAGTTTGTTTCATTATCGATTACCAACACTTGGTTTTTGTAATTTAATACATACAAACCATTATTCAAATGTGCCATACCATAACATACGTTGTTCTTATAAAATAGACAACCCTTATTTCCAAACATGAAAACAAATCCATCCATATCCAACCAAGATACAGAAATTATGTTCTTGGTAACACTAGGCACAAAATAATAGTTTTTTAAAACCAAAATCATGCCAGTTGGCAATGAGAGGTGATAGTCGCCAATAGCCAATGCACCCTGCCTTGGGCCATTGGCAGCTCGAAGATCCACCTCTCCTCTGGAGATCTTTCTAAATCTACTTGGTTCCTTCATTTTAATATAGATGTGATCCCAACAAGCTGTATCTAATACCCTATGTGTAGAAATAGAAATATTTCACTCAATAACAAACACACCTTTATCATCCCCATGCTTCTGGGTGCAGTTCCTCTTCCAGTGGCCCTGCTTTCCACATGAAAAACACACTACCTCCCGTTCCTTGCCCTGCCTCTGGATCTTCCCCTTTTTGGGGGGACGGTGCTTAGGGGCTTCAGAATGTTTATAAGTATTTGACCCATTTACCTTGTCCTTACTTTTCTTGTTCACCAAAAGGACCGCGGGTTTGTCACACCCCATGTCTATCTACCTGGCGAATCAAGGTCAGAAGCTCCGATAGACTCTTCTCATTGCCGCTCATATTATAGTTGATAATGAAGCTAGAGAAGGTCTTGTGTAGTGATGATAGGATGAGATCTGTACTCAACTCATCCAAGGATTTAATCCCTAAGATGTCCAAGCGTTCAATGTAGCAAATAAGCTTGACTACATGAGGTCCAGCTGGCGCAGACTCTCCAAGCTTAGTTGTAAACAAAGCATTGGAGATCTCATACCTTTCCTGTCTCGCCTTCTCTTGGTAGATATCCTTAAGGTGAGACATCACTCATTGGACATGGTCGATAGCATGAAACACTGGACATCTGTGGAATCATCCATGTGTTTAATATATAGAGATAATTCCTCATCACTTGCCTCTTTCCCAAGCGTAACTGGAATAGGCTCTTCTATCACATAAAATTTCCTTTCGTGGTGAAGGATGACGCGTAAACACCTCTGCCACTCTTGGAAATTGGTGCCAGTGAGAAGGTTTTCCTTCTCGAGTATGGTTCAAAATGATATGTTTGAAGTCAATTTCTTGTCGTTTCTAAAAATTAAGATGAGCAAAGGTTTAGTACTTTATTACAAAACTGAGACAAATAAATAAATTAATACTTATTAGTCTCCCACAAATTTATCTAAATCCAATAGCCCTCACTATTGATTTCAGAATATTCTGTTGCCTGAATATTCTAGTGGAAAGGATCCATATTGCCCTTCGCATTACCCCAACTAGGGTTGGTCAATCAACTTTAATGGTTTTAGGTAGGCATTCCAAATGCCAAATGCATTAACTCACAACTCCTTGATCCGCTGAGTGGACTCCCCAATCCTGAAATGCTTTTATTTTGGATTTCCTCAACCTTTGCCTCTTGGTCACACGAAGTCCTATTGTGGCAGTAAAACCTTGATGCAAACCAAGTCAAGTCAACCCAAAACCTTGAATTAAAATTCCCCGATAATTGAAAGCACCCCAACTAGGGTTGGTCAAGCACTTTGAACTATGGTTCGATTCTAACCAAGATTATAAAAGGCTATACCGACTTAATATTTCTTTTGAGGGATTTCATCCTTATACGTAAATTTCCATTTTATTATCTTTTGTTACATTCTTGTTAATATTAAGTGGGATTTACACAAGTGATTAACCATGTCAAAGATAATATTCATGTATAAGTCGGTTTTATTTTACTTCCATCTTGCATACTCATTTAATTCATTAATTGTGTGATCGTGACAACACACCCACAATAAATAAACCGTGTAACTGACAGAAATAAAATAAATGGTATGATCATGAGATTTTCTATTGGTTAGTTTATCTATCGGTTGATAAACTAACCCAAGACCTAGGGGAGAAACACCTTCAACCTTTCGCGTTCGTGTTTATAGCTTTCCACCTATCCACCTTTGTATCTCCTTGGATTGGTTTCACCTTCGCTCATGACTTGAGCCGCCTCCACTATCTTGGGAGCTCCATCCATTACATATGCATTTATCTCACACGCAGGTGAGGGGTAAAAGGGTTTTTTACATAAAAGAATCCCTGGGCACGCGGGCCCTACATATTAATAAGGATATGGCTCGCAGGCCAACAAATTAATTTAAATAAATAAATTAAAATAAACCATTCACATACAAAGGTCTCAGTATAGCTTATGATCATCCATACATGAAACGATATTTACGCATAAATAAAACTAGCATTCAATTCTTTAATCGTTCTAGTTTAAGATAAATCACGCTCGAATCAATTAATTATCTTTAATTAATCAATCCTTTTATCTGAAATCCTTTTTCTGAATTTCCTTGGTATTCTCATCCATCATAATTTTAAACAAATAAATTCATTTAAAATTATACTTGTACGTAACTTGTACCTTGGAGGCAACCAGGTGAATTCCCATTTATTACACAGATGTTAAATTAAACACATATATATAAAACACCTATCACGTGTTGTGCCTTAGCTTTACGCATACACCATGGTATATGTCTCAAGGGTTTGTATAATATAATAATAAATTTTAATAAATCTATGTAATTTGGGTGTGTACACGGAGTGTAGTTCCGACTACACGACATGTACTTTTTCTTCACTGTCCATCCGAATTACACGCCTGGGGACATGGCGTGTTAATGTACTTCGGAAATTTTTGGAGTACACGGTGTGTACAGTGGGACACACACCATGTAGTTTCTGCGTTACACAGTTTCCAGCCGGGAAAGTCGTGTACGGGGTACATGGCCCAACCCTAACCAGAAGGGAATACACGCCGTGTTCATTGGACCACACGACGTGTAATCCGGAAACCGTGTGCCACATTTTTCTGGTCAACACATGGAATCTTAAATTCTTATAAAGAATCCAATACATGACCTGATTTGGCGGATCATTCAATGCATTGAACCTAGACTACATGGCGTGTAATTTCTAATACACGCCGTGTATTCTGGTGTTGTATGGCCAGAAAGGTTTAGCTCCTCCAGATGAGTTCCTCTATTTTATTTTAATCAAAATTAAATTAAAAATTCATTTCTGTGAGGTGAATGAGAAACGAGGTAGGAGGAACGGATCTTGATATTCAGATTTACAGAATGATTAAACTTGAATTGAAATAACTAAATTATTAAATGCATAAATCATCAACGAAAAACTAAATAATTATAATCAACGATATGACTACTCTAATACCACTTGTAGGTTCTGGTCGCAGCGGAAGCGCTTTGGTGGGTTATCCCAACATTAATTTTAACGTTAAGAAATGTTCAATCTGAGATCCACCATGATTTAAAATGCCAAATCTTCAGAATATAACGAAGAACAAAAAACTTAAGAGGGAATCCTGGAACCATATAGATAGGATCATCATATGTTGGTTATAATTAATTTAATTAATTCACAATAATTACCTTGTTGTAATTCTTTCTTCGTTGATGTCTCCGATCATGATCCTGTGATCCGTCATTATGTCATAGAATCCAAGTGTAGGATTACTCTAGCGGTGATCCACACATGTGCCACGTATCTCTGGACGTCACCAAAGGGATCTCCAGGTGATAGCGCGGAAGAGCCTTCGCTTGGGATGTCCGCCTTCAACCGCCTTGATCCGGTGGAGGATCTCGCTCTCATAACTTGAGGGTGTTCTTGGTGGAAAGGGAATTCTCTCTTGGCTTGAGAGTATTTCCAAATCCGTTGTGCACAACAAAATGGCTCAGGAAAAGTGTTGGGGTTGTGAGGATATTTATAATCGGGTTTGAGGTTAATAGAGTTATGACAATAAATAAACATGTTACACGTTTTATTTATTTCATTAACTCTTATTGAAACCCCATGTCAAATTATTAATTCCTTGACATGTGCCCACGCTGATTATAATTAATATCATTTATAAAAACAATATTATATCCTCAAAATCCTGACTGGAAAACTACACGGTGTGTAATAATTAATACACGGCGTGTACTTGTTTTCCATAAAACTACACGGCATGTATATTAAATATACACGACGTGTAATTTTATTTTCCATTTTCTCCACCATATTTATTAGACCTTGAGTAATGGATATTTTTATCTTAAATAAATGTAACTGCCTTACTCGCTAATAAATACATTATTTCCCCCACATTATATTCTCTCGAATAACTAGTGTTGAAATAAATGTGATCAGTCATCCTTAAATAATTATTAAACCACATTCAGGAATAATATTTATTTAACTAATTAAATTAATATTTAACTGAGATACATGGACACACTTAGTGTGTGACCCTTTAGGCCTCTTTCTCAGTGGCATTAGGCGGAGCCTGCCTAAAGTCCAAGGTTTGCATCTAGCAACACGCCAAGGCACCCATAGAGAAAGAAGTTAACGTCGTAATGACGTGTCACCTCCTACGAACGCTTACCGTGTAATATAATCCTTTTTTCTCGATATCTCTAATCAAACGGGTTGCATGCTAGTGCCATCAACCCATGTGCTTGATTATTCTTTCTTTGACTTCTCGGAATTGAACTCGCCCATACCTTACCATGGCCATGGATTTATTTAGGCTATATCAATTCCATCAAAGGGCCTGAGATATCTACTTCTGTTATGGAACAGAAGGGACAAATCCTTTCTCGCATTATCTATTAATGCAGTATTACTCGTGACGCACCCAACGTATCCTACCTCGCTGTGAATAGTGTGTCGTTAGAGTTTTCATCAATACATCTAAGTGCGCGAGTTGTAATACCCATTAATAATAATCTTAAAGTCTAAGGACTAATACACACATCCACAGATAGGAACATCCAATGACACTATGAAATGTGGATTTCCTACTGGCGGGTCTCATTCTCATAATATCTTTCTGGATATTACCAAGGGCGCACACCATGAGAAGGTGCCTCAATGTTTTATGAGTCCTCACCCCTAATGGCCTGTATTATTTGTGTCCCTCAAATAACATCATCCCGCCATAGAAAATATATTCAAGAACAGTGTTATGGCACTTCCAGGTTCTCATCATTGCAGGGATCCGCTATGACCCATTAATGCAACAGTTGTACTTAGGAAATTATCACATGAATTATCACGCAGAAGAATAATCAAGATGTGATAAGGAATTTATTAATGAATAAAGTAAAAAGTAGTTGGTTCTAGGACACCAACTCCAACAACATCATCCAGTTAAGGCCAAAAAAATTTGACCCATAATTGGGCAGATGAGTTACATACCTCTATTGGGTTGAAATTATTATCACATTTTTGAAGGTACATGACACTAGGATTGAGAGAGACTGACCTGAAGCCCCATGCTCGCAACTTCAGATCTTATGTGGGGAAGATATTGTGGAAGAATCCTTTTCCTAGTGACACACATCTCTAATTATCAAAACCTCACACCAATGATATACGCATGACCAAATCATCCACTTTCTAGGGTTTAGATCCCCTGAGAAAGATTAATATTGAAATAATTGAATGGTTACCTGATTTCTAGAGTTCTAAGACCACTTCAACATCAAATTTCATATGGTCTATGCTCCCCTTTTGGTGAATCACCCCAACAAAATACCCTTTGTAGATAGAAAATGAGATGTTGTTCACAATAGGTGAAACCAAGTCCTTTTATTTGTATTCTTCCCAAGAGACCTTGAAATCCTCATATCTGAGCTTTTAATACTTATGTGTGTCAAATTTCTTCCAACCAAGAGAGATTTCATTGGAGATATATATTTAACAAAATGGTCCAATTACCATGAGGACCTGCTCCTTCCAACGTTTATTGAAAAATAACAAACCAAACATGAAGAAGAGAACAGATGGGGTCAAACAAAGGGAAATCCCTCATCCAAAATAAAAACTACAAATGATGAGAATCAGGATCATTCCAATAAACATGATCTAAGATATCATCATAAAATTCTCATTCTAACTGCGAATTCTTCTGAGTGAAGACTACATAGTACTTTTCCATGAGTTTAACATGCTATAGAGTGAGATCATTAGAAGAAGACCTGGTAGACCGAACACGCCCATGTGCAGCAATGAAATCATCTCTATCATGTTCTCAGCCATAGTTTTTTGGATGAGGACCCAGTTTCCATGTTTTAGTTTTTTGTCAAGCCCCTTCTGGTTCTTACCTCTCCAAATGCGAAAAATTCTCCATGAGAGGCTGCCCCTTAGGATCAATCAAATGAGGAGATACCCTGTATAAAATGTTCTCCATTTTTGGGGAGATATCAGGGTACGTCTTGCTTCTTCATTTTCTGTATGAAAAACGCTTTACCGATTCCTCATCCACTTCTCTTTGAATAGCCCTTTAAAAATCATTTTGACTAAGTTTAGCAATATCAGGCACTAGTTCTTCAACTGCAATCTCAGCCCATGATTTTTTCTTGCACACTACCCACCTATTTTTATCATCCCTATCTTGCTGCCCAAGAGTTGATAATTTCTCTGCTGAAATGAACTCACCTAGGAGTTTCAGTTCACAGGCATTCTACCCATCAATTTGTTCTGGGGGATCTACCACCTCAATGCTAGCACGAGCAATATGAACATGAGCAGATCCCTCATTCATGGGAGGGACATGTACTAAGTCCTTCCCATCATTTTCAGGCACAGGTGTAGGCTTTCTCCACCTACACTTCTCTAGAAAATGGCCCTTCTGGGAGCATGTAGAGAAAATAGAATCCATGTAACATTTGTCAAAAAAATGTCCTATGACATGACAATTAGAACAAAAAAGTGGCAGGCATTCAAAAAAAATTCAGGTTAAAATCATCTTCATCATTTGAAAGGACAACTTTTTCAATAATAGTTGTTCCAAAATCAATTTTGACCCAGAATATGGCATAATACCCAAATTTAGCCTCATTTTTTTCCTTATCAAGCTTATTAGCGCTTGTTTTAGTGTTGATAAACGTCACTTTTATCAACACTTTTAGCTAGCACTGATAAAGTTGGGGCTTTTATCAGTGCTTTCTTCTTAGGGATGATAAAAGCTGACGTTTCCCATGCACCAATTTGTTATAGTGAACTGAATTAAAAAACATAAATGTTAATCAATAAATATGTAAAAACTATATTAGAAATACATGAAATTAGAAAAAAAAATATTAAACATTTTTTTTAAAAAAATGAATAAATTACAAGATTATTAAAAAAATATCAATGAAATATATATATATATATATATATATTAGGAGCTTGGGGGGTATAGTTACAATTAATCACACACACACACCTCACATATAAGTCGCAAAGACAGGTCATAACCCCCACCAAGAGGATAGCTCACCCATCAAGCCTTATTTATTCAGCACATGGCTCGTAGGCAGAATGTTCATGAAGCCCATTACATGGTTTATAGGCCCAGTGGGCATGAAAGCCCATTACATGGCCTGTAGGCCCATATGTTTTTTATCTAAATGCCAATCGGTGAATAGTGTACTCTAATACGCAGACTGCTACAATACTTGCTATAATGTTGTCACAGCTACAGTGCCTCTGATGATACAGTTTTGCTACATACCACTATAGTGATTTATCAATGAAATGAATAAATTTAAATATATATATTAAAAAAATTTATATATATTATATAAAAATATAAAAAATTAATAAAATTTAATAATGAAAAAACATAAAATATTAATTATTAAATATTAATTGATAAAAATCTAAAATGATAATATTAACAATTTATTATTTGCATATGTGTATTTCTATAAAATTGAATTAATTTTGTATATATATGAACGTGTGAAAATAATTAATAACATATTATGTATAAATACATATTTAGTTAATATTTTTAATGAATAATTAAATATTTTTTATTTGATACATATGTCAAATTGAAAAAACAAATTACTTTGATATAGCTAAATGTTATTAAATATCTATTAACTTTAATAAGTTAATATTTTTATATAATATTAATTTTTAATTAATTTATATAAGATTTTTTACTAAATAAATGAAATATTAAGTGTAAATACATATTTAGTATTATATAAATCATATTTAATCAAATTATATATGTATAAAAGTTGAGGTCGAAGATTGGTTTTATCATCCTTAAAACCCATGGTGATAAAGGTCACTATTATAAGTAGTGATAAATATATCATTTATCAAAATGGATAATGAATTTAATTTTGATAACATTTTTTTGTGTTAATAACAATATATTTTTTTCAATGTTTTTAACTAGCGATGTATCAATTTTTAACACCAATCCATATTAATGATTCTAATAAGTGATCTTTAGTCTTGAATGATAATATCAACTTGTGTTTTCACATCATAATTGGTAGAGATGATGGTGGGTCCACTCGGTAATAGAAAAGGAAAGGACCATGTGCCCGAGTGTTGGGCGGGTGTGCTTTTGGGGGAAAATTATCATCTTAGGTCCAGCGATTGGACCTGAGGGTTAGTTATTCGATGATATAAATTCCACCTGGAAAAAATGTGATATGGCGATAGATCTGTTTTTTGATTTAAAACATTTTTTAAAATTTAAACCATTTCATTTGCAACGGTTGGACGATAATACCCCTACTGTGTAAACCGTTTTAATAAATAACTATAAAATGTCAAAATAAAATCATTTATTATAAATCATTAATAATATTAGAAAAGAAAAATTGTTTAATAATAATAATAAATATATAAAAAAAAATTATTTTAGATTTTTCATAATCAATTTTACAATGCACATTTATAGTATAAAATTTTAGTGCAAATTTAAAATCCATATATGTTTTATATAAAATGTTTCATATAGAAATTGTTCCATTGTTTAAAAATAAAAAAAATAATGTTTCAAGACATTAAAATTTATAGTTATTTTTTTCAATATCTTACTCGAAAACTAATAAGGTCATTTTTTTAAAAGACTATGTCTTTAAATTTTTTTTATTATAAGTATAGAAAATATAATAATGATTATTAAATTACTTTTAGTGAAAATATTCATTTTTATTTATATATTAATATATTTGAAATTTAATTTTATGTTAAAATTAGAAGTATAAATGTCTTATTGAAATTTTAATGGGAAATTTCAAACCAAAATTTTAATTGAAAATTTTCACCATAAATTACATTATTTATGTATTAATATAGCTACACTAAAAATGTAAACATGTATGTATTTTAAAATTTATTTAATTAAAATTCCATTATAATTATTGTAAATATTAAGTGGAAATTTTTATGGGAATCTTAAATGGGAATATGAAATGTAATTTTCCATTGTAAATTTCTACTAAAAGTTTGCAATGAAAATTTCCAATGTAAATTTCCGGTGACAATTTATAATTTTTTTCTATATTATTTCATTTTCATTGTAATTTTAAGTAGAAATATGAATTCTAAATTTACAGTGGAACTTTACCCTGGAAGTTTTCATTTTTTATTTGGGTATTGATATATTATCAATTATAATTTAAGTGGAAATCAAAATTGGAAATTTAAGATGACACTTTTTTTTTCAAATTTCCATAGTAAAATTTCAGTGAAAATTTTCATTGTTTATTTATGTGTTAATATATTTTTACTTTTAATTTAAGTGGAAATCCAAATTGAAAATTTGTATTATACTATGAATTTGTACTGAATATATTCAGTATAGATTTATATCAGTGTAGATTTACAATGTAAATGTAAAACACCAAATGTCAATGCAAATTTACTTGTATGTTTGTATATAGGTCTTTAAAATTTACACAATAAAATTTTCACTTGAAAAAATAATTTAAAAATATCATGTTTATTTGTATTTGTATGTGTTTTTTTTTTATTTTCAGTTTCCATTGAAAATTCCATCATACATTGAATTTTTATTGGAAATTTTCAGTGAAAATTTGAAATAAATTATAAATGAAAATATCTAGTGAATGTGCACATTAAAAATTTCCATTGGAAATTTGAATTGAACCTTTAACTAAAAGTTTTCAATGGAAATTTTCAATAAAGGTTTCTAGTGTAAATTCTCAATATAAATTTCCAGTGAAAATTTACATTTTTTTAGTTGTTTATTAACATATCTTCATCGTAATTTACAATATGAATTTGAACTAGAATTTTCCATTTTATGTTTACACTGGAAATTTTTAGAATGAGTATATTGGGAATACAATCTTCTACTTATACATGATTTATGAAGTGTTTATAAACTCTTAGGAATCCATAAATTTTACACCAGGAATTTTTAATGCAAATATTAAATAAAAATTTGGATTTTTACCTATGTATTAATATATTTTCATTGTAAGTTAGAGTGAAAATTTGTAGTGTAAATTTCATGTGGAAATTTTCATAAGAAATTTTCTATGGAAATTTACACCAGAAATTTGCAGTGGAAATTTACACCAGAATTTCCAGTGGAAATTTACAAAGTAATTTCCAGTATAAATTTACACAGAATTTTCCAGAGGAAATTTTTTACGGGAATTTCTAGCTGTGGTACCGTAAAAAAAACCCAAAAGTGCATAACAGGGGCATTTTCATCCAAAACCCCAACCTGAGGGCCAGGTTTAGGTGCCCAACCTGAGATGATTTTAATCTACTTTTGGGAATATCCTCTTAGGGTTGTTTGGATGTACGGCTAGGATTGCGCACAAATAGAATGTGTGATAAGGATTGAAACACGATGGGTCTATGCATGGCTAAGATTGAAATGTGGAGGGTATTTTTTTGACATGGCAGAATATTTTGTCTTATCTTCTCCAAAATATTAATAGGGAGGGTATTTTTTTCATGGCTGAACATTTTGTCTCATCTTAAAAATATTAATAGGTTAACAAAAGTATTCTTCTTATCATTTTAGTGTACACCAAATGTTTATATACACATATTAATAATAGATACAAATAAAGAAATAAATAATGTATAAATATCAATAATGTATATTTATAAAAATAAAATTTCAATATTGTGTGTATATATTTCTCAAAATGTTAAAATTGGATAAATATTGATATAATTAAATATTAATAAAATTAGGTTAGTAAATGCATACACATAAATTAAAATAATAAATTGTTTAGTTATGTTTAGTGTAAATGTGTATACATACATGTAATTTATATTGCAAACCACCATTGAAAATTTACATAGAAAATCCGCAATCACTAATACAATACACAGAATAAGTAGTGGGAACCTTTATCGACTGTAAATCAAGGAACTATCAAATCTTGGTTTTTGTTAGTGTGTTTATATAAATGGTGACTAAATATTTTCGCAACCCACATTGCAGTTTGAGATGTGCTCTGTGCTACATTATATGTTAACTTGAGACACCAAACCACCAATAAAGTTGGAATTGTGTTGGAGGACGCCCATCGTTGCTGACGCCGCCCCTTCCTCCCATTGTCATGTGGGCCTTACCACCACATGCCGACGTGATGCTCCAGTGTTCTAGCTCATCTCCGGTGTGATGCTCTAGTGGCCCTGCCGCGTGACCTCACCCACCTTCCCATGCATGATTATACACAACCCCATTTTTTATATACTCAAATAAAAATAAAAATAAAAATAAATAATATAAGTATTAAAAATATTAAAAAATTGAAATAATTATACAAATAAAAATAAAAAATGAATAATTAAAAAAATATTAATTTTTTATTAATTAAATAATTATTAATAAAAATGAATTAATTTAATATACATATACATATATACATATATAATAAATATTAATAAATATTATATGTTAAATATAGATATATAAAAATAATAAATTGTAATAATTAAATAAAAAATTTAAATATGAATACATTACAGAATTATTAAAAAATATATTAATGAAACAATTATTAATAAAAATGAATAAATTTAATATACACATAGATATATTAATTATAAATAGTAATAGATAATATATATTAAATATAAATATATAAAATGAATAAAATGTAATAATAAAAAACATATTAATGTCTTTTTTATTTTTAATGGTTTTTATACATAATTATTCATCAATATATTTAATATATTTAATATTTTTAAAATAGAAATATAGTCATATATATATATCAATATATATAATATTCATTTAAATATGATTTATATAATTCAAAATATGTATTCTTACATTAAATAAGTAATATATTTAGTGAAAAAGGTTTATAATTAAAAATCAATATTAAGAAAAAATATTGATTACTTGTATCGAGTAATGGACATTTAATTGAATGTCATTTTATTTTTTAATTTTACATATATCAAACATGGGTTATATTGATTTCACACATACATATATGTAATTAATGTATTTTTATTTACAATGTATGCACACATGATATTTATGTAATTTATTCATTTTTTAATATTAATTTTATAATTATATTTATTAATATAATTTATTTAATACATATTATGTTTCTAATCGGTAAATTTTATCATTTTTTATTTTTTTATTTAATATATATTATATATTACTTTTTAACACTTTTTCAAATTTATTCAATTTTAATATTATTTATTCCTTAATAATATTAATAGTTTTTTAATATTTTTGTAATTTATTCATTTTCAATTTATTAATTGTTCAATATGTTTGGAATTTTATCCATTTTAAAAACTTATTAATTTATGTTTATTCATTAACATTTATTGTTTTAATATGGTTGTAATTTATATATTTAATTTGAACATGTGTATTTATAAATATTCATTTTTAGTTTCTGTATAATCTCTATAATTAATAACACTTATTCATTTTTAAATTTATTTCCTTAACAGACATTGCATGTTATATAATATCATTGTTCAATTTAACATGTATCAAACTTTTGTTGTGCACACACACACAATATAATTCAAGCACTTAGTGGTAACATAATATAATTCAAATAGTGTGAACCATAGGTTTAAAAACTCATGGCACCAAAAATTTATTGAAAAAGATAGAGATATAGACAAGGGGTTGCGACCAAAAGTTCTTGTCGCACACACCACCAAACCAATAGAAAAATCAAAACAAACCATTCCCACAAGAGACAATAAAAGAGAAAGTTTTATCTACTTTATCATCTATTACCCACATTCTGTGCATTCCCATGACCTTGAGAATGTCGTCCTCTCTTCTATTTTGGGATGAACCATGGACCACCTCGATATTCCAACCACTTAGTTGTATCCTCCTTAACATCTGTCACCTCTGATTCATTCATGGTTTCACAAACCATAGAGGGTTGTGTTCCAGCTTCATAGGCCTTGATTGACATCACAACCACAAAACAGGGTTTTATCAATGCTAAAAATGTCTTTATCAACGCTAAAAAAGTACTGATAATCGAGACACTATTAAAAGTGGAGTCCCTTTTGTTAGTGATAAAAAAGTGCTGATAAAGGCTCATTTTATCAGCACTAAAAAAAACACTGATAAAAGTCAAAAAAATTTAAAAAAAAACTTTAAATTGAAGGGTAGACCCCTCCCCCTCTTTTAACAGCATTTGAATCCCCCTTTAACAGTGCTAGGAAGCCCCGCCATCACCCCCTCCACCGACTTTAACATCGCTAAGTGCACCCCCTCCCTTTAACAGTGCTATCCCCTCCTACACCTAGCCACACACCCCTGCCTCCACTTGGATTCAAACTTGAGACCTCTCCCTTACGCACCCACACCTTTACCACACACCCATCTTATTTTTGTTCTCCATTTAATGATATATATATATATATAGTTATATTTATTCGTATATTAATATTTATTTATATTAATATACATATATATAGTTATATATATATATATATTTATTCATATATTAATATATATTTATAAGATTAGTTTTAAATACATTTATAAAATATGTTTTAGTGTGTGTTTAAAAATAAATAAATACATACATATATACAATATACATACACAAGTATGAATATTATATATATGTGTATCTATAAGTATAATTATAAATATATATATTATATATATGTGTATCTATAAGTATAATTATATATATGTATATATATATTATATATTCATGTGTATATTCATATGTTAGAATATATAGATAATATATATCAATTAGTTAATACAGACACACACTAACACACACACACACACACATTATATAAGTATATAAATATTAATATATTTTTATTTTAAATAAAATTGGTATTATAAGGCTTATATAATGAGAAATATACTTTATATGTAAATATGTTTAATTATTAATTAATAAAATTAAATTTATATGTGGTAATATATATAAAAATTGGTATATAATGTTATATATTTGATTATAAATAATAGTATATTATAGAAAACAATAAAATTTTAAATTCATAATATTAATATAAATGTAATCCCTAGGAATAAATTCACTACCCACTGAAAAAGGGCAAAAAGACCCCCTTAAAAGAAGCTTAAGTTCCATCGAATGTTAAAAAATATGGGTATCCTGACTTAAAACTCAGTTTTTGAGGCCTTCTGATCCTTTTTGCCTCAAAAAATGTGATAGAAGGTTCTCTTGTGCCATTAGCGTGTAGATATTTCCACAGTCTTTGATTTGATATGTGGTAGAGCTCAAACAAACACCAGAATCAAAAGTTATGGTCGTTTGAAATTTAAGATACATTTTCAAATTATTTTAGATCTTTTATTAATTTTTTTTATTTTTTGTGTCTTGAAATTATTATTAAATGATTGTCACTGTATAATAATTAGAAAATTATTAATTAATAATATTTTTGAAAATATTTTATAATCCGTTTTTACAAAATTTATTATATATTAAGTGTAAATGTCTATTTATACATATCTAAAACATATTTAAAAAGTATATAATTTTTTATATCAATATAAATATAAATATAAATATATATATATATTTATATATTGAAATATTATTTTTAATGATTTAATTTTTGAAATATACCCTTTATTAGCACTAGTAAAAAAAGGACTGATAAACGCCCCCATCAGCGCTACTAAAAAAGTGATTATAAAGGGGGCCCCCTTTAACAGTGCTAAAAATCACTGTTAAAAGTACCCCTTTATCATTACTTTTTTAGCACTGATAAAGGTACCCCCTTTATTAGCGGTTTTTAGGGCTTTTAAAGGGTATTGTCATGAAAACCTATTTTTGTGTAAGTGTATATCAGTTTCATCAAGAGTTGAAGCTACTGGCTCCTGTGAAGACTCCTTGACATCTTCCAAAACAAGTTGCGCAACAGGAATAAGGCTTCCCACTAGAGTCTATTGAACACCCCCATCTACACAAGAGTGTGTCTTACTGGTACTGTAACACCCCAAGCTTCCACAGTACTCTTCTCTTTGAATAATAGAGTAGCGTGCGTTGTACGCAACTTCAAGTTCTAACACACTATAACCAATCAAACTAGACGTTATGAATAGTAATACCCACTTTTTAAAATTTTATAAATTTTATCTTTCAAATTGGACTTAATTTTTGGATTTGGAATATCGAAATTATCCTAGGGTGAATTTTTTGTATTTTTCTAAAAACTTTCAATTTTTAATGAATATTGAAAAACATTGAGTTATAGTTTAAAACCGAATTTTTATTTAAATAATTATTTATTTTATTTAAATTTATTTTAGGTAAAAATAGATACATAATACCTATATAAGTTCAATTTAATTAATTGGAGTCAATTTATAATAATTTTAGATATACAAAAATTTTATAGAACTTTTCACCGTCTTTTACCCACCTCCTAGGAGCATTTGAAAATTTACATAAAACTTAATTTTACTGCTTCTGTGAGTTGAATTTCAAAAATCCAAGAGAAACAATTGATATTAGTAAATAAATGTGGTTCAATAAGATTAAAATAATTTTTTTTGAATAGTAACTTTTTACTTTTATTTACCACGGTTAAAAGTAAATATAGTAATTAAGGGTAAAAAAGATATTATTATTACCCTAAAAACTGTACTAATTCTATTGGATAAGTATAATTCAACGAAAAAAAACCTTAGGAATAAAATATTAACCTCTTTGGTCCACTTGGATTAGATTAGGACATTTATTATTATTTAATTCAAAGAACAGTTGAAAGAATTAAAATCAAAATTTGATAACTAAAACATTTTTAATATAGGGTTACACATAAGATAAATTCGACTATTAATATTCATTAGAAAGATAAAATTATTTAATACATAATTTTATTTTATTTATATTTTTTATACATTAAATAATGTAATTTATTTATGACACAATGATGATTTAGTAATTACCTAATTAATGAAATATTAAAATAATTGATATTATAAATATCCGAACAAAAGTAATTTGAGACTTTTTATGAATTAAAATAATTTTATAGGTTAATATAACATATTAGGGTTGGTTAGATGAATTTTTTATAAGTAATAATTTTTTTATGAATTTATAAAAAACAAAATACGAAATTGTGTCAAAATTGACATAAAAGAGTTTAAAAAAATATTATATTATTAATTGATATTCTAGTCCTAAAAATATATAGTTCGATCAAAAGACTTATATAATTATAGGTTTACAATTAATGAACCACTTGGGGTTCTCTTGGAAGTATATAGTATGTTTATTAACCATATAATATAAAAATACAAAGAGACATGGTAAATGTCATACTATTTAACTAAGAGTTAAATCTAAAATATAAGTTTAATATAGTGACCCAAACCTGTCTAAAACCTATTGGTTGAGTGTTTTTATACCCATCCCCACATTATCCTTTAAATAATCCATTTTTGATCCATTAGAAAATGAAAATGATTTTATTATAAAATAATATTTCTAGCTTTTCCTAAGGTTCCCTCACCCCTCTTAAAAAAGGGAACTCCCACTTCTATCTAATTCACACCTTAAAATCCATTTTTATCATCTAACATCTGCCAAAATACCCTCCCAACTATCCTCCCTTCATCCTAGAGGCCCTCCTTTAGTCAAAAATCCAACCTAAGGAGCCCTTTTGATCAAATCAAAAGGAAGAACGCGAAGAAGATGTATATATTTCATCGCCTCTTCCAAGTTCCTTTCTTCTTCCACTTACTATTTCATTGTTGTTTCCATTCTAAAATAATAACTCCAATATATCCTATATACTGTGATGTTATTATGAATATGGTACAACCATATTCATTATTCTATCCATCCTTTGAATGACATGTCACTATACGTGCATACGTACGGATTACCATCTCCACGTCGTGGTGTAATTGTTATTCAATACATTATTATTTGGATGGGTATAATAATGATTTTTAATTTATGTAAATAATAAATATAACATGATAATGATTCTTTATATATGATATACCATCCAATTATTTATTATTTTAAGAATGATATTGTCTCTCGTGTGTACGTACAGATTATTGTCTCCATGAACGTGATGAGATTCATTCCCCATCGTATCCATTCAAGAATAATTTTCATTATATGATTAAAATTAATGTTTAAAGACTTGGTATAATTCTAGATATGAATAAGATACATCCCATACATAACAAATATGACTCACATAACAAATAATATAAAGGAAAACGAATCTGTTAACACCTGAAACAATGATAATACTAAGATATTATTAACAAAGAAATGTTAAAAGATCATATATGATATCATATTAATGTATATTATTCTTGTATAATTTAATAACAATTATTTCACCATTATATAGGAGGTTAACCTACCCTTTACCAAATAAAAGTACAAGGTAAGGGTTAATTTCACAATCGCTTTATTATCCGAGCTGTTTTTATATAAGTATCTACTGGGACCTCTTTATCATCCACATCCAAGTTTCATAAAAATGTATTTCAAAACATTCTTAATATTTTATAGAATATGGGTTAATGTAATTTATACACTTGTTTTACTTTTTATAAGATGTTTATAAAGGAATCTTTCTGTCATTTTCCAAACAAGGTCCTTTATAAACGTTTCGACAAAATTGTGGTAAGAATATCTTTTTTTAACTTATATGGTGGGTGTGGCTATTTTTTACCATTATAACATCATCAAATATTACCTTACAAGATTATAATAATATTTTTAAATATAAATGTTTTCTTTTAAATTATTTCAAAATAGAATGAGATATTTCTCTAAAAAGATTTTGATTTCATCTATGTCAATATCCTTTGATAGATTTAAAAAATTGTTTGAAGTTGATTTATTATGATGAAAAACTTCAATATTGTATTGAAGTTTTTGTGATATGTTTGATTGTGGATGTGTTATTTCATACCATTCAAGGTTTATGGATAAAGTATTGACATTTTGTATGCCATTTTTAATACGAATGTTTATGTTATGTTTAAACATTTTCATATGAGGACTGCATTAGACTTAGTAAGTGACGAGTGGATCCCACTATAGCTCATCGATGAATTGGTAGGTCTCATGAGACAAACTAGTGTCTTGGAAAAAGGCCTTGAAAAAATCTTATTTTAAGTCTTGGCACAAGGCCTTGACTATATGGTTATGAAAGTCTGGAATTATGCATTCCATCATTACGAAAGTGGCTATTGATATTGCATGTGATTAATCAACTAGTAGAATATCCATGTCAGTAATGAAATGGAATTATTTTGATTTTATATTTACCATATTATTCTGAAGTTCAAGTTTAAAAGGCTTTTCTTTTAGTCTTATACATTGCCTTAAAAGTTTATTCGTATTTATGAAAGTTTCCACTATATTATTATCCTTAATGAGCATCTAAGCTCACCCCTTTATATGTTTTATTTTTTCCATGATGTGAAGAAGTATATTATGACTGACCTATAGGGATAGTCTATGGGATCTCAGTGTTTTCTATGGAAACAATTTTGTTGTAGTTTTCCATTTTATGATGTAATGTAAACCTTATGAATGTATCTAGTTCTTCCAAGGATACTAAACTAATCGGTCTTTCGAGACTTGATCTTTAGTGATCATTCCAATGATACGTAATAATACACCAAATCTGGGTAACTGGGGTTGGGTAATTATAGTTGGTATCATAGGAAGTTTAGTACAAACCTTAGAAACTAGATTTAGATAAAATCTGATTAGAGCACATAGCCCTAAGATAGACTTTGAGGATTAGTATAGAAGAACTTCCTAGAATTTTGGTATTGTAGGGATTTTGTGAGTTTTCCAAGAAATATATCCCTGTCTGGATATGAGTAGGTAGATGTGGCTCTGGCACAGATATACCTAGGGGTAAAACCCGAAAACACCTCTTTGAGATAGACTCGAATAGAAACTGGTCCACGACAATAGTCCTTGTTTCACTCTTGGTTACGACACTCCCAGGGGATATGATTAGGATAATTATCATTTTCATTAAAAATCCATTATTAAGGGTTTATGAGTATATACTTCCTCAAAGAAATTTTTTATGATTATGGATTATATCCATAAACTGTTCAATTTATGTTAAGTTTTTTACATGTTTGGATTTATGTATTGAAATTCATAAAATAATCTTTTTATGCCATTATTTAGAAATGGTTCCTAGTGGAAGGAATGGAAACCATATCAATGAAAGCACTCCATTTAGGGATTTACCTCTTGATCAAGTTATTATAGTGGTGCTGGTGATACAACTGGTGTTGATCAGCTAATCACCATATTGGGACAACTCACTCAAGTTATGAATAACAACCTTACCCATATGAAGCACCCTAATCCGCAGTGTGGAGGATCAATGTTATATCACTTCCTGAGGAAAATAACACCAAAATTCAATGGGGGTAAAAATCCACTAGTAGCAGAGAAATGGATAAATTCCTTAGAGAAAATATTCCTTACCTTTGGGAGTAACGAAAGGGAAAAATTTGTCATGGAAGTTTACCGCCTCACTGGAGATGCTGATCAATGGTGGTCATTGATTAAAAACATAAAGGAAGATGAGGAAGTATCAAATATGGAATGGAAGGAGTTTAAAGAAATTTTCTTAGAAAAATACTTTCCTCATAACCATTGAGCAGATATGTAAAGACAATTTCTGAGTCTGAGTCAAAATGAGGATGAGAATTTCATGAAGTATGAAAATAACTTTACAAGGCTAGAGAGGCATGCTTCAGATTATATACATAACCCAAGAAGTAATATTGATCATTTTGTTGATGGGTTAAAATAATTTCTGCATCAAGCATTAGTCCCACAATCTTTCTTGTCATACAAAGATATTGTCTTATGTGCTATCAAGACAGAAAAAGAATTCTCTATGTCTTACAACTTTAAAGAAAAGAAAGAGAAGAAGAGATATGTTGAACACTTTGTATATGGAAATAAGGGGAAGAAGGGAAAAGTTGAATATCCATCCTGCATTAAATGTGGGAAGAAACACCCTGGTACTTTCCTAAAGGGAATGAGAGTCTGGTACAAGTATGGTCCACCAAGCTCATGATTACAAGCGGAAGAAAGAGGCTGTCGATGTTGAATGCTACAATTGTAGAGAAAGGGGGAATTATTCAAATGAATTTCTTAAGTGTTAGGGGAACTTACCTTATAAAATGCCAAGGGATCAAGGCCAAGCTTATGCTATCACTATTTTTGAGGTTGAAGCTTCGAAAGATGTGGTGGAAACTAATTTAATGGTTTCCTCAAGTTTAGAAAATGATTTATTTGATTCAGGATCATCGCATTGTTTCATATCTTCACAATTTTCTAAGAAAATTAGATATTTCCAATTTGATTTAACAAGGGAGTTCTCAGTTAAAACTCTTAAGGGAAGTATCATTGCAACAAAGTTTTGTGAATCAGTCCCCATTAGAGAATATAAATGTTCTTTATCTGCTGATATCATCGTCATACTCATGATTGAATTTGATATAATCCTAGGTATGGATTGGCTTTCGGACCATGATATGAATATTTATTGTAATAAGTAGGAGGTTACAATTTTTGATAATTATGATAACGAAAACCTTATCTTTAGTGCAGAAACATCACCACCTGATTCTTATCTAGATCCACCCCTAATAGATCAACTAAATTCAATTATTGGAGTGGAAGATAATGAAATAACTATCGGTGAGGAAAAAATGTCTAAATAGAGTATGAACTTGTTGTGAAAGAATATGTTGATGTGTTTCCAGAAGATTTTCTTGGACATCCTCCAGAATGAGAAATTGAGTTTTCCATTAATTTAATTCATGGTTCAAGGCCCATATGGAAGACCCCTTATATAATGGACATTGTAGAATAAGTGGAACTAAAGAAAAAACTTGATTAATTGAGTAATAAGGTAATTATTCACCCTCGTGTTTCTCTATGGGGAGCCCATATTATTTTTTTTAAGAAGAAAGATGGATCTATGAGGTTGTGCATTGACTACAGGGAGATCAATGCTATAACAATAAAGAACAAGTATCCCCTACCTCAAATTTATGATTTATTCGACCAACTTTATGGAGCTCAATACTTTTCAAAGATTGACATTTGATCTGGATATCATCAGTTGTGTGTGAATAAGGAAGAAATTATGAAAATAGAATTTTGAACCAGGTACGGGCATTATGAGTTTATAGTAATGCCTTTTGGATTTACTAATACACCCTCTGTCTTCATGGATCTAATGAATAGGTGTTTCAAGGAATATATTGATGACTTTTTAGTGTTATTTATTGATGATATCTTGGTATAATCCAAAAGCTATGAAGATCATGAAAATCACTTGCGCATTATCCCGAGGACTCTTAAAAGACATGAATTATATGGGAAGTTTAGCAAGTGTGAATTCTGGAATCAGGAGATTTCTTTTCTTGGCCATATTGTCTCTAAGGATGTAATCTCCATTGATCCTTATAAGACAAGAGAAATCCAAGAATTTCTATAAACGACAAGTATAAATGAGGTACGCAGTATTATTGGTTTAGTAGGTTATTATCGACGTTTCGTCCAGAATTTTTCCCAGTTGGCTAACCCATTAACAAAGATCACACGAGAAAAGGTTAAATTTGTTTGGAAAAAATATTGTGGAGAATGTTTTTAATAACTAAAGATAAGATTATTCAATTATATTATATTGACTCTACCATCGGGGAATGAGGGGTTTGTTATTTATAGTGATGCTTCAAAGAAAGGACTTGGTTGTGTCCTTATGCAGAATGATAGGGTTATTGCCTATGCATCATGACAGTTAAAAATTCATGATCAAAACTATCCTACTCATGATCTTGAGTTAAAAGCTATAATCTTTTCTTTGAAGAGTAGGAGACATTATCTCTATGGTTAAAAATGTGAGATATATACCGATCACAAGAGTTTGAAGTATATTTTCTCACAAAAAGAACTCAACATGAGGAAAAGGCGATGGCTTGAACTACTCAAGGATTATGATTGCATGATACAGTACCACCTGGGGAAGGAAAATAAGGTGGCAGATGCTTTGAGTAGAAAGAATCATGGAGTTTTGAACAAGATGAGAGTTGAAAAGGATCCTATATACATGGATCTAGTAAAGATGGATATGGTAATAACCATGGAAGGTGAAACATCAATACTTTTTCAAATGGTTTCCAAATAATCTTTACTAGAAAGGATAAAGAGTTCTCAGACCGGTGATTAAGAGTTTCAAAAGAAGATTGAAGTTATGAATGATGGGAGATTGAGTGACTTTGTGTATGAAGATGAAATTTTGAAATTTGTGAAGAGAAAATTGTGTTCCCAATATACCTGATCTAAAAAGGGAATTGTTGGATTATACTCATAGTTATAATTTCTCTATACACCCTGGTAGCACAAAAAATGTTTAGAGATTTGAAGGAACATTTTTGGTGGGACAACATGAAGAGGGAGATTGCTGATTTTGTGTCAAGATGTATGGTTTTTCAAAAAGTGAAAGCTGGAAGAAAATATCCTGGAGGAGTCTTGAAACCTCTTCTCATACCTGAGTGGAAATGGGATAATATTATGATGGAATTTGTCATTAGAATACTAAAGACTCCTAGAAGGAACGATGCAATATGGGTCATTGTTGATCGTCTTACCAAGTCAACACATTTTCTTACTATAAGAGAAGATTTACCACTTGAACAATTATCAAGACTATATATTAATGAATTTTTAATACTTCATGGATTACCACTATCGATTGTTTCTGATCATGATCCCCATTTTACATCAAGATTGTGGAAAAGTATTCATAAATACCTGGATACTGAACTTCATTTGAGCACCACCTACCACCCTCAAACTGATGGGCAATCAGAATGGACTATTCAAACCTTAGAAGACATGTTGAGGTCATTCTCACTTGACTTTCAAGGTATGTGGGATAAATATTTACCTCTGGTAGAATTTTCCTATAAAAATAGCTTTTATTCAAGTATTCAGATGGCACCATATGAAGGGTTATACAAAAAGAGATGTCGTACACCAACCTGTTGGGATTATGTTAGAGAAAGAAAACCTGTAGGCCCAGAACTGGTGGAGGAAACGATGGAAAAGGTGAAGGTAATCCAAAACCACATCAAAGCATCTCAAAGTAGGCATAAGAGCTATGTTGATAACCGAAGGAATGATTTGGAATTTAAGGTAGGAGATCATGTTTTCTTGATGGTATCTCCATAAAAGGGTGGTATACATTTCGGTGTGAAGGGAAAATTGATTCCCATGTACATCGGACCTTTCGAAATTTTAGAACGAATTGGGGTTTTAGCTTACCATTTGGAAATGCCGCCAAGTCTCTCAAAAGTTCATGATGTGTTCCACATATCACTATTGAGAAAATACATGCCTGGACCAACAGATGTACTCACCTATGATGAATTAGAACTGGAACCCGATATATCTTATTGCGAAGAACCTGTCAAGGTTCTTGATATAAGAGAACAAGTGCTGAGAAGCTGGACAACTCGTCTGGTAAAAGTTCTATGGAGAAACCATAAGATGGAAGAGGCAATGTGGGAACCTGTGGAACTTATGATGAAGAATCACCTGAGTCTTTTTATGTAGTAATATTCCAGAAATTTCGAGGAAGAAAATATTTGAAGGAGGGTAGAATGTAACACCTCAATCTTCCATGGTATGCTTCTCTTTGAATAATAGAGTAGCATGTGTTGTACGCAACTTCGATTTCTAACACACCACAACCAATCAAAATAGCCGTTATAAATATTAATACCCACTTTTTAAAATTTTATAAATTTTATCTTTCAAAATGGACTTCATTTTTTTATTTGGAATATCGAAATTAGACTAGGGTGAATTTTTGTTATTTTTCAGAAAACTTTCAATTTTTGATGAATAGTGAAAAACACTGAGTTATAGTTTAAAACCGAATTTTTATTTAAATAATTATTTATTTTATTTAAATTAATTTTAGGTCAAAATATATAAAAAATAACTATATATTTTCGAAGTAATTCAATGGATTCAATTTATAATAATTTTAGATATATAAAAATTTTATAGAACTTTTCACCGTCTTTTACCCACCTCCTAGGAGCATTTGCAAATTTACATAAAACTTAATTTTACCACTTCTGTGAGTTGAATTCCTAAAATACAAGAGACACGGTTGATATCAGTAATTAAAATTTGGTTCAATAAGATGAAAATATTTTTTGGTGAATAGTAACTTTTACTTTTATTTACCACGGTTAAAAGTAAATAGGGAAATTAAGGGTAAAAATAATAATATTATTACCTTAAAACATGTACTAATTCTATTTGATAAGTATAATTCGACCAAAAACAAACTTTGGAATAAAATATGAACCTCTTTGTTCCACTTGTATTAGATTAGAACATTTATTATTATTTAATTCAAAGCAGACTTAAAAGAGTTAAAATCAAAGTTTAATAACTACAACATTTTTAATATAGGGTTACACATAAGATAAATTAGACTATAAATATTAATTAGAAATATAAAATTATTTCACACATAATGGTATTTTATTTATATTTTTTAAAGATTAAATAATTTAATTTATTTATGACACAATGATGATGCAGTAATTACCTAATTAATGAAATATTAAAATAATTGATATTATAAATATCTAAATAAATGTAATTTGAGAATTTTTATGAATTCCACTAATTTTATAGGTTAATAAGACATATTAGGGTTGGTTAGATGAATTTTTTTAAGTAATAATGTCATTATGAATTTAAAAAAAAACAAAATACCAAATAGAGTCAAAATTGACATAAAAGAGTTTTTAAAACAAATATTATATTATTAATTTATATTCTATTCCTAAAAATCTAAGTTTTGGAAAAAAGACTTATTTAATTATAGTTGTATAATTAATTTACCACTTGGGGTTCGCTTGGATGTATATAGTAAGTTTATTAACCATATAGTATAAAAATACAAAGAGACATGGTAAATGTCAAACTATTTAACTAAGAGTTAAATCTAAAAGATAAGGTTAATATAGTGACCCAGACCTGTCTAAAACCTATTGGTTGAGTGGTTTTCGACCCATCCCCACCTTATCCTTTAAATAATCCATTTTTAAGCCATTAGAAACCGAAAATTATTTTATTGTAAAATAATATTTCTAGCTTTTCCTAAGGTGCCCCTCACCCCTCTTATAAAAGGGCACTCTCCCTTCTCTCTAATTAACACCTTCAAAGCCATTTGGATCAGCCAAACTATACCCAAATACCCTCTAAACTGTCCTCCATTCATACTAGAGGCCCTCCTTTAGTCATAAAGCCAACCTAAGGAGCCCTTTTGATCAAATCAAAAGGAAGAACCCGAAGAAGCGGTATATATTTCATCACCTCTTCCAAGTTCCTTTCTTCTTCCACTTCCTCTTTCTTTGTTGTTTCCATTATAAAATAATAAATCCAGTATATTCTATATACTGTGATGTTATTATGAATATGGTATAACCATATTCATTATTCTATCCATCCTTTGAATGACATGTCACTATATGTGCATACGTACGGATTACCGTCTCCACGTCGTGGTGTAATTGTTATTCAATACATTATTATTTGGATGGGTATAATAATGATGTTTAATTGATTTAAATAAAAAATATAACATGATAATGATTCTGTATATATTATATACCATCCAATTATATATTATTTTAAGAATGGTATTGTCGCTCGTGCGTACATACAGATTAATGTCTCCACGAACGCGATGAGATTCATTCTCCATTGTATCCATTCAAGACTAATTTTCATTAGATGATTAAAAATAATGTTTAAAGACTAGATATAATTCTGGATATGAATAAGATACATCCAATACATAACAAATATTACTCACATAAAAAATAATATAAAAATAAAATGAATCCGTTAACACCTGAAACAACGATAATACTAAGATATTATTAACAAAGCAATTTTAAAAGATAATATATGATATCATATTAATGTATATGATTATTTTATAATTTAATAACAATTATTTCACCATTATTCTGGAGTTTAATGTACCCTTGACCAAGGAAAGGCACAAGGTAAGGGTTAATTTCACAATCTCTTTATTATCCGAGGTTGTTTTTACATAAGTATCTACTAGGACCTCTTTATCTTCCACATGCATGTTTCTTAAAAATTTATTTCAAAACATTCTTACTATTTTATATAATATGGGTTAAAGTAATTTATACCCTTGTTTGACTTTTTATAATATGTTTATAAAGTAATCTTTCCATCATTTTCTAAACAAGTTCCTTTATAACCTTTTCGACAAAACTAGGGAAAGAATGTGTTTTTTTAACTTATACGGTGGGTGCGGCTATTTTACGCCATTATAACATCATTAAATCTTCCATTACAATATTTTAAAAATATTTTCAAATATAAATGTTTTTTTAAATGATTTCAAAATAGAAAGATATATTTCTCTAAAAAGATTTTGATTTCATCTATGCCAACATCCTTTGATGGATTTTAGGTTTGTTTGAAGTTGATTTATTATGATGAAAAACATCCACATTTTACTGAAGGTTTTGTGATATGTTTGACTGTGGATGTGTTATTTCATACCATTCATGGTTTATGGATAAATTATTGACATTTTTATGCCAGTTTTAATATGAATGTTTATGTTATGTTTAAACCTTTTCATATGATGAATTCATTGGACTTAGTAAGTGATAGGTGGAGCCCGCTATAGATCCTCGATGCATTGGTATGCCTCATGAGACAAACTAGTGTCTTGAAACAAGGCCTTGACAAAATCTTATTTGTAGTCTTGGAACAAGACCATGACTATGTGGTTATGAAAGTCTGGAATTATGCATTCCATCATTATGAAAGTGGCTATTGATATTGCATGTGATTATTCGACTAGTAGAATTTCCATGTGAGTAATTAAATGTCATTATTTTGATTTTATATTTCCCATATTATGCTAAAGTTCAAGTTTAAAAGGATTTTGTTTTAGTCTTATACATTGCCTTAAATGTTTATGCTTATTTATGAAAGTTTCCGCTATATTGTTATCCTTACTGAGCATCTGAGCTCACCCCTTTCTATGTTTTATTTTTACCAGGATGCAAATAAGTATATTATGACTGACCTATAGGGATTGTCTATGAGATCTCAGTGTTGTATATATAAAAAATGTTGTTGTAGTTTTCCATTTTATTATGTAATATAATCCTTATGAATGCATCTAGTACTTCCAAGGATACTAAACTAATCATTCTTTCGAGACTTGATCTTTTGTGATCATGCCAATGATACTTAATAATGCACCGACTCTGGGATTCTAGGTTCGGGGAATTATAGGTACCCTCAACAACATCTATGTTAAAAGAAAAACGCCGCCTCTTCTTGATACATTCAACATAAACAATTCCAAAATTAGGGGTGCTAATATCATCAATAATAATGAAGAAATTTGGAGAACCTTTAATGTAAGAACCTGAGTTTTTATATGAGGTACGAATACCTTATTTTTATTTTTGAATGATTAAATATAGCCTAATAGGAATACCCTTGGAGGCCATGGAGGTTTAGGGGGGGTGTTCAGGGCTTGTTTGGATCCCGAAACCCAATTTTTGGGGTCATTTTAGCCTGGCACACGGTTAGTAAAAACTATGCAGGGTAGGTCACACCGTTTGACTAAACATTGTGAGGATGGATAGAGGGGTGGTACTGGCCTCATTTTCAAGCGGCCAAGTTTTTAGTTTTTACAAAATTTGATAGAGGGTTTCCGCTCAGTTTTCCAAATCGTGCACCTAAACCATGCAACCCCTATATTGTGGAAATTTTATGATTTTTAATTAAAATAAAAATTCTTTTTAAAAAATAAATTTATTCTAAACTTTAATGCATAGTAAGGGAGCATTGGGAGCTTTCTTATTGAGTGACTATTCTTGGAATTCAGATCTACTCTTCGTTCGATCTCAAATTTGAACGTGGTTTGTGTCATCAGATCTGCAATGGTAAGATCTACATTCCTTTTTAAACATTATCAATTCTTCTGGCTATCGATTGTGCTATTTGGATTTAGTATATATGACCTATTTTCTCATTATTCATCCATTATTAATATTTCTCCTAAACCATGTCAAATAAAGGCTTGATACTGGATGATTATTCCACTACCGAGCTAAGGTAGGTGGTATACACCTTTCTTCTGGCTTTTGGTCCATTTTAGAGCCATCAACCATTATGTCATCTGTGGGAATTTCTAGTACAACCTCAGAAATTACTTGATTAATTGAAATGGTTGTATTTGAACCTATTAAGGATGCCCATAGGTTCCTTGTGATGCGTTGGTGGTTGTTACTACAACCCAAGGACACCCATGGGGTGTTCCTTACTTTTTCCCTGGTTTGACCTTTGATAAAACACCCAAGAGGAGTGTTCTAGAGTTTCCTAGATGTGGTAAGTTCAAATGGAATTAAATGGAATTTAATTACATGCTTAAGAAATGTATTACCTCCTTTCCTTTTGTTAATATGTTATTCCATGCTTGAGTTGATCAAATGCATTAAGTGGAAATAAACTAATGGGGGGGGGGGGGTATACCCATGGGATATGCTTAATTGTAAATGGTGATAAATGGGTGGGTATACCCATTGAAGATGTTAAATTGAAATTGATGATAAATGGGTAGGTATACCCATGTTACATGATCAAATGGGAATGGAATACAATAGTGGGTATAATCATGATATGTGGTTGGTTTGAAATGTATTAAATGAGTGGGTATACTCATTGAATGTATTTTATTATATGTGTGGGTAGACTCATGTCGTATAGAATTGTTAAATGGTAGGAATTGGTGATTTTTTATGCCTCGGATGACACTCCTAGGATATTGACACCATAATGGATGCCTTGGATAGGAATTATACTTGGGTCTTGATTAAATGGGATGCCTTGGTCTTTGCTACCCCTAGGATCCAACTTTCTTAGACTCGTGTAGGACTTTTTAGTATGACATGCTCCTAGGACTCTAACCAGTTCCTGTACTGAGTTTCCACTGAGATGCTTCTAGGACTCTACATGGATGCCTTGGTCTTCGACACCTTGGTTCTAGCCCTTCACAGTACAACACTTTGATTATTACGGTGTGGCTATGGAAATGTGATACTTGTAGTTATACAGCTTGGCCAAGGATATTTTGACACTTCAAATTGTACGACAAGGCCATGTTTGACATGAAAAGTTGGGATGTATGGAGAGGCTATGTAAGTTTCTTATGTTTATTTAGATGCCTTGTTATATGAGCTGACACTTGTTTTGATGGGAACCTCAAGAGGCTATTTTAGTATTACACGACTTGTTCCATGGTCATGCCATAGTTTATTGATTTTTACCTATTTACATACACGACATAGCTTGTTATATTTCAAACTATAGAATTGTATACATCTAGGGTGGTTACCTATTGAGATGTTATCTCACACCCTGTTTGGTCCTCCTTTGGGACCCAAACAGATTTTACGGTTGCAGGTGATGGTAGGGGAAATCACCCTAGCCCAGGTTATTGATTATTGCTTTGGAGTAAGAGAGCATGGGACCATGTTAAGGTTTGCGATGCTACCGGGATACCTTTTCAGTTTTTTTGTATTTTTAGGAACTTGTATTATATTGTACTTCCATGTACTTGTTTTGGTTGTGTTCTAGATACATGTATCATCTGCATCATTATATATGAGACATTTCTGGTTTTTTTCTTTATTCCTGTCTTTTTTACTTTATAGTTGTCTGCTTATTTATTTAATTATTCAATTTAATGTGATTGGATTCCACTATGATATAATATGGTAATGTGGATATAGTCTCCCCAATGACCCACCTAGGCCCTCACTACTAGTCAAAAGCCTCTGGAATTTGGGGAGATGTTCTTGAGGCCTTGTGGCCAACCGAGCTTAGGGAACTGTTGAGTGAAATCTGGGTCCGGGACATTACAAAGTGGTATCATGGAATATTTTCAGGATTTTCTTACAATTTGGTGATAATAGATAGAGATAGGAAGAAAATGGAACTTGGTAATGAGCTGTTCCTGGGAGTAGCTACCTCGCATATAGGGAAAATCCAAATTCCCTCAAATGAAATTGTTATTTTATGAATTTTGACTATTATATTTATTTTTATTTCTCTATTGGGTGACACACATGATTCATGTAGTTTTTATTGATGCAATTTTGGGTTCTATTTCTATTGCAACCCGATGAGATGAGGGTATTCCATCTCATGGTACATATAGGTACTTTTTAAAAATCACAAGTCATTCATTATGCCATGACATTTAGGATGCATTTCTCATTACATGCTGTTGTGAATGGTGATGTGATTTCTATATCTATTGTTGTGATAGATTTTTTGCAATGGATAGAGGAGTGATTCCATATTTCATTACTTAAGGTGCATGGTCCCTTATGGACTGGGGAATGAAACACCTTTTTTAAATTCAATTATTTAAGTAAATTTTATTTGCATGGATTGAATGGGAACCAATTTTTGGGTTCATGAGGTGTTATGTGCCCTCATGGATTTAGAATTGGTGAACCATTGGTTAAAACCTCATGAATAATTTAGTTATAAAAATGAAATGTAAAATGAATGCAAATTCAAGTGAAAATGAAATGTAAATATTGAAATAAAAAATAGAGACTTAACCTAGACCATACTTTTCAGTGGGCAAGAGGTAGTGTTTCTAGTTGTGTTGATATTGTTCCTTTTTAGAGTCCTAGATTTAAGAGGAGGCTATGATGTATGGATTATTTTAAGTGGGTTTTGACCTATCCTACACTTTTGAGATATGAACTTTGATCTTTTCCTTTTCTGAGGCGTGAATTTGGCATTGTAGGAGCATTCCACCATAAAGACCTCTAGTCGTACTCTAGGAGGGAGGCAACAACCACTCTCTGAAGGTGGTGGGCCATGGGTTACTGGTTGATCCTCCTTTAGTTCCAACTGCGGCATCAGAGGCTATTTTGAACATAGGTGTTGAGGCACAGTTCCATGAGGGGTTCTTTCACTATATGAAAACTTTTTAGGGAGCACTGTAACCTACCTTAACTACGGCTGAGTTGGCGCTGGTGTTCCAAAGTAAACATCCTCCTACGTTTTTGGGGGATGGAGGTCTACATGCCACGTAGTTGTGACTTGATACCACATTAGTAATTTTTTAGCATCTTGAGACACCTCTATAGGGGAGGGTCAAGCTCTCCAATTACATGCTACGTGGAGTAGCAAAGCGCTGGTGGTATTTTATAAACCAGGATGAAAAGCTACAAGATATGGGTTGAGATGATATCCAAACCCACTTCTATGACTATTTATACCCCAAGAATCTATAGGTGGAGTGGTCTAGTGAGTTTATGTGTCTTGAGTAGGTTGAGATGATAGTTATGGAGTACTTGACATGCTTTACATAGTTGCAGCATTTTTCACTAACGTACCTTACTGATGAGATATGTAGAGTGAGACACTTCGAGGAAGGTATCCGACATGAAATCATATATTAGTTCAACGTGTTTTTAGGTTGACCTATATCATTGAAATTGTGAATCAGGAACTGATTAAAGAGAGGAACCTGAGAGATTCTGGGGGCCTAGATAAGGGCAGTGCTGTTTCTCAGCCCAGTGGTTCTATGTCTTTAGGAAGGAAGAATCATTTTGAGGCTTCCCTCAAGGAAGGTCCTAGTCAGGATGTGAGTAATGGAAGATTAGTGTGTTGTCACTAGTGTGGTAGGTGAGACCACATGAAGAGTCAGTGCGACCATGACCCAGTCGAGTGTTGAGTTTGCAGCAGAATGGTCTACATAAAATGTTTTTATAGGACCTTCCCTATAGATATGAGTGGTAGGGTTTAGCTCCAAAAATAGGTCCAGGAGTAGGTTTCTCAACTTCATGTTAGTCTGGGAGCTGGAATAGTGCTGACCAATCTGGCCTAGGTAGTGGTAGTCGTGACAGAGGTAGTCAGACACCTGTTACACCGAGACATCAGAACATGCCTACTCCGGGCATTGAGGTTGCATCATAGGGTCGTAGTGTAGGTCAATTCTATTCTGTATATACTACCCCTGAGGAAAATGGTGTCTGATTTTCTATACTGAGAGGTACAATCTTAGTATCCTCTACTATTGAATATTCCCTTTTTGATATAGGTTCATCACATAGTTTTATATCTGCGCTGGTGGTGAAAATCCTGGGGCTTGTTGTGTTGTCTTATGAGAGTGTATGATGCTAGAGACATCATTGGGAATTAGAAAGAAGGATGTGTGATATTGTAGGGAGTGATCCTTGAGGTTGGTGGGTGTCTCTTCATTTGGGATCTTTATGTCCTCAAGATGACAGGGTTTTACATTTTCATCAGGATGAAATGGTTAGTAGATTACTAATCTTATGTTGACTGCTATCTCTAGAGGGTGACTTTCACATCACCATAGGGTTTAGTGTTTACAAAAAAGTCCTAATGGGATGTCTAGGTGAGCCGATTGGTACCCAAGCATCGTGGGTTGGGCGGAGTGAAAACCCAAATTGCTAGTTTGTATCTGGATGATTAGGGAGTGATCTATACCAACTTTCCTATAATGGTTGATCGTTTTAGGGATGTATTTCCCAAAAACTTTTTTGGTTTACCTCCTAATAAAGAGGTAGATTTTTCTATCGATCTAGTGTCAAGAGCTAAATTGGTATCCATTCATCCTTACAAGATGGCTATGACTGTTGTAGGAGCTCAAGTAGCAGCTATAGTATTTGGAGGTGAAGGGGTTTATTCAACCTAGTACTTCTCTGTGGGGTTCACCTGTCCTTTTTGAGAAATGTTGGATGATACCCTTTTTCTATGAATAGATTATCAAAAGTTGAACCTGTTAGAGGTTAAAAAATGATATCCCTTTCCACAAATAGATATCCATTTTGATCCGCTTTGATGATCTTGAGTGTTCTCGAATATCAACTTGTGGTCAGGATATCACGAGGTGCGTGTTCAACTAGTATACATACCTCATACAAACTTTCATAGTAGGTATGGTATATATGAGTATCTAGTTATATTATTTGGTCTTATGAATGCACCAATGGTTTTCATGGATTGAATGAACCGAGTGTTCCATCCTTACCTTTTTTCTTTTGTGGTGGTTTTCATGGGAGATATCTTGGTGTATTCTCATAATAAACAAGATCGTACCAAGAACCTTGAGATTTTTTTTGAATACACTGAGATAGAATGAATTATATAGTAATCTCACTAAGTGATACTTTTGGATGGATCTAATTCACTTCCTCGATCACATCATCTCAGAGACAGGCGTATCAGTGGTCCCAAAGAAGGTGAGAGTTGTAGTTTCCTAGGAACAATCCAAGAACATCTTTGACATATGAAGTTTCTTGGGGCTATATGGTTACTACAAAAATTTCATGAAAGAATTATCACACTTAGCAGTACCATTGATGGTCATGAATAAGATGGGTGTGCAGTTTTTATGGTCAGATTATTACAAGACATCCTTTTATGAGATAAAAGGAAGGTTGACATCAACACTAGTCCTGATACTGCTAGAACATGGAAAGAGATAAACTATGTGTTGTGACACATCAGGTATTGGGCTGGGAGAAGAGCTGATGTGGGAGGAGAGAATCATGTTGTACGAGCCTCAACAACTGAGTCCACATGAGAGGAATTAATCGAAACATTATCTTGATCTAGTTGCAGCTATTCACTCTTTCCACTATGGGAGGCACTATTTAATGGGAGAGTGTTTTATGGTGTACACTGACCATAAAATCCTCAAGTATATTTAAACATAGAATGATCTAAATCTGATGTGGATAATATGGGTTGAGTACCTTAAATCTTTTGATTTTGATCTTGCCTACACACTTGGTAAAGGAAATGCAGTGGCTGATACACTAAACATGAGGATTCAGATACAGGCGGTGTAGTAGCATAGTAGTGATTGGAGGCTTATGAAATTATTCTTTGAGATGCACTTGGAGCTTCAGGATAGTCAGAGTCATACATATATATCATCCATATCTATGACCTCTACCCTACTGGACAGAGTTAGGATAAGGCATCTATCAGATTCTATGGGCCTAGTCCTATGAGAGAGTGTGGAAGGTGAGGACCCACCTCTTGGTTGGACTGTAGGTGTAACATCCCATGTAAGTAATGAATAATAGATATTTTTTATCTATGTCTATTAATGAATTAGATAGTGTTTTAGAGGCTTAAAATGAAAATAAATCCAATCTTAAGCATGGAATACACTAATATTCTTAAAAGATTGTTTTACTGCCTTATGATGGAAATCCCTTTTTAAATCTATCTTTTGAAAATTTTATAAACTATGATTGTCAAAATAAACTTATTCTTTATGATTGGGACATCAAAATTTACTTTGTGTGAATTTTTGGTATTTTTCTGACAATGTTCATTTTTTAATGAATAGTGAAAAATACTGCATTTTACATCAAAACTGCTTTTTTATTTAATTTATTTATATGATTATATTATATTTTGAATTGGTCTTAATGTTTAATCGGAATATATTTTTACCATTTAATCCAATGGTGGTCATTGGAATCAATTTCACTTTGAAATTAGAATTAAATTGGTGTCAATCTTTTGATACTTATTGTTTTATAAAAACACGCTATTTGCTCTGACAACGGGAATGAATTATTAAATTAATTATTGTGACTTATATGTTTTGAATTTTGTAAAATAGACTTCATTTTTGAATTCAGAATATCAAATATAGCTTAGGGTGAAGTTTTGGTATTTTTCTGAAAAACTCCAATTTTTGATGAATAGTGAAACCACTAAGTGGTAATCAAGCAAACTGATTTTTCAGTTAAATGAAAGTTTACGACTAATGTGTATTGAATTTTGAAAATATGACATACATGGTTGTCATTATTATGTAAAATGTGGTTCAATGGTATGAAAATAATTTTTTGGTGAATAGTAATTTTTTTCATTAATCGCGATTAGAGGTAATTAGTGTAGTTTAAGGTAAAAATAATACTTTAATAAAATGAGATGAGCTTGACACATGTCCTACCCTCCTTGGTTGTGTCATGGACGACCAATACAAGCCATGGGTAAACTTGGGGACCCCATGGAGCCACTTTGGTTGGGAAATGACATAAATAACTTTTTATTTAATGTAAAAGTAAAAATGACACAAACATCATATGTTTTACGAAAACAATTTTTACATGGGGTTATAAAGATCAGATTTTTTATTATAAATAGTCATTGGAAAGATAAAAATATTTCCTACATCATAGTATTTTGTTTATAATTTTTAGACTTTAAATCTATTAAATTATTTATGACATCATGATGATGCAGCGATGACATCATTATTTAACGATTTAAATAAAATGGAAAGATAATGTAATATCTAAAACCTAAACATGTCTAAAACCTATTGGATGGGTATATTTCGAACCCTTATTACCTTATACACTAATTATATCAATGTGGGACCATGTAAATCCGAAAATCATTTTCAAATAATGTAATATTTCTTTACTTTCCAAGAGTGCCCCTCCTCTCCTCTTATAAAAGGCCCCCACATCTACCTCATTACCCACACTCCAAAAGCCTTTGGCTCGGCCAAACCCTGCCAATTTACTCTCTCCACATCCCTCTACTCATCCTAGAGGATTCCCTTTGGGAAGAATCCTTTAAAAGGAAGCCTTTAGGCTCAAATCAAAAGGAGTTACACTTTTAAAGGTAATTCATTCTCTCATGTTCATTTGTTTTATTTTGCTTCTACAACCCCATAAACTCTTTTTATTTACTTCTTTTGTAACTAAAACAGTATCTTAAATATACTAGGATATGTTTATAAGATTTATTCTAGCTACACTCTCACACAACTACATCAAATGGTTAAAGAACATACAGTTTTCGTGGATGGCGAAATTCTGCCTCCCGAAACGATGATTGTTCAATATTCATTTAACACCTTAAAAGGTGGACATTATGATGTCACTATTTTTATATATGATATATAATATGTTTATTCTTCCTTAAGATTCTGTATTTTTCATTTATGGCATACCATTATTGTTTCCATTATGGGTAAACACGATATCTTCATTTTAGGAAGTGCGGACTACCGCCCCCTGAAAGTGATTTGATTCATTAATACCATATGTGGGATGTGTAAAGGATAAAGTTAATGATATTATATATGTTATTATACTGGAATTATAATATACTCTTATATCATTATGATTCCATTTCAGAAAATACGAAATAGAAATGGAAGTAGCGTTCATGCGTACGTACGGCTTACCGTCTCCATGAATTGTGCATTTCATTTCTTACCTCTAAATGTGATGTAATATTATAAATACATGTATATTCTGAATATATATGATATATATTTTATCCAAACCATTAATATATTTCTGGATATAATGAACCTTTGACCAAATTAACAACATGTAAGTGTAAGAAGTCTATTTTTGACTTAAGAACCAAATACCGACAAAATGAACATTATTAACTTAAATGATTACATGATGTTCATAACATGGTATAAAAGGAATAATGAACTTGAAAAAGGTTCTTAAGCAAGTATAGATTAACTCAAGTTTATTATTCAGGAGATTAAAGAACGGTCGGGTCAAGTCGGATACGAGGTAAGGGAACTTCTTAACCCAATTACCATTCTTTGGGTTAATCTCCGACTTTCAAATTATGTCATGATATTATTATGTCCTATCTTGTATTTGTACTTTCTTTATGTGTACTTATAGTGAATACACATAATATATCTATTTTATTTTAAAAATGATCTTTGTATGGGACTTCGTCTCAATCTCCTTTCATTGAGGCATGTTTTGTATTATACACAACCTTCTTTTATACGGTGTATAAACCCCTTTGACTTTTACGTTTATCCAAAAGGAATCTTTTTTATACGAAGCGTTTTACTAAACGACAAAAGGGAATTTCTTTGTTGTACGTATGCGGCTACAATGACTTCTCTTCTGCCGTGACTGTTATTTGAGTTTCGGCTTCCTCTACAAGACATACCTTCTTTTTAAAAGAAAAATAAATACCATGTTTTACTTTTCTTTTATTTTGGTATTGAAAATGGTTTTCATAATGTTTTTATATCAATGTGTTGTATTTATATCTTGTGATTGAAAGGTGGAAATGTTATGTTTCCTTTATGCATGTTTTATGTGATACGATTATGTTGTGGTTCTTGGGAATTATTATGAAGACGGGTGGTTCCGTGATAAACTAAGGGCGGGTGAGCCCGATATATCTCTCCAATGCATTGGGTAACGTGAAGGAGTGAAACGTTAAGGTTTCTCCGAAGAGATTTAGGGAATATACTGTGATGGGTATTCCAAACGTAACCAAGAGGGTTACTCCCTACGTAAGAATGTTATGAATGCCTCAAGTTACCTTTATGTCTTATGATTTCTATGATTTATTCATGATTTGATGAGGTATGTTAAAAGTGCTTATGTTTTATGGGTAAAGTATGATCTCATCCTTATGTATATATGTACCCATGTTTCCTTTCCATATTTTTATATCCCTTACTGAGCTTTTTATGCTCATCCCAAGTTTTTTTGAAATGTGTTTCACAGGTCAAGGGAAAGGTACATGATATGATGATAGTGTCAAGGAAGTGTCAAGAAAGAATCCATGTTTATTTTAAATATGTTTCCATTGATGGGAATGAAGAATACTATCTTTATGTAACCACTTTGTTTATATGTGGAATGCAATGCAAGTTTTATGATCCAATTTTCTAAAACTATAAACCCAAAAGATCCTCAATGTGTAATCTTGTAATAACTCAAGATTAAGTAAGGTTTAAGGCTGGGGACTTATAGTAGGTGAGGATGAGATCCTGCATATCCATGAACGCATTTAGTTTCCAATGGACATACATGAGGAGATGATGTGGGAATTTCATGCCTTAGCATGGGCAGTGCACCTCAGAGTCACCAAGATGTACCATGACTTACGTCATCTGTACTGGTGGCTGAGTATGAAAAGAGAGGTAGCTAGTTTCATTACAAGGTGTTTCACGTGTCAATAGGTTAAGGTGGAACATCTGCAACCAACTGAGCTTTTACAGCAGTTACCTATTCCAGAGTAGAAATGGGATGATGTCGTGATGGATTTCATGACTGGTTTACCAAGGTCGTCATGAGGTAACAATGTTTTGTGGGTTGTTATTGATAGGATCATGAAGGTTTCTCATTTCTTACTGATTAAGAAGACCTTCAATGTTGATTATCTTGGGAGGTTGTATATATCTGATATAGTACGACTTTATGGGATCCCGCACACTATCGTTTAGGATAGGTATACCCATTTTACATCTAGTTTCAGGTAGAGTTTGTAGAGGGAATTGGGTAGATAGGTGTTTTTGATCACAACATACCACCCTTAGACTGGTGGTCAGTCAGAGCATATGATACAGGTGCTAGAGGACATGTTTCAAGCATGCATCCTAGATTTTGGGGGCTCTTGGGAGAATCATATACCCCTTGTTTATTTCTCCTACAATAATAGTTATTTAGAGACTATACAGATGACACCTTATGAGGATTTGTATGGTATACCATGTCGATCACCCCTATGATGGCTAGAGGTAGGTGATGTAGCTTTACTAGGGCCGTGTATCATGCAGGAGACTTATGAGAAGGTTTAGTTGATTTAGAAGAAAATTTCTACAATACAGTCTTTTCAGAAATATTATACTAATCTCCACATATGAACTATATATTTTGAGGTCAGGGATCTAGTTTTCTTGTGTGTTTCATTGAGTTTGGGACATAAGAGAATCATGAGACAGGGTAAGTTTTCATCGCGATATGTTGGGATATTTGAGATTCTGGAGAGAGTCAGGTCAGTAGCCTATCAGTTTTAGTTACCTAATAGGTATAAAGCCATTCATGAAGTCTTCCACATATCTCAGCTGCGCCACTATCTTTTTGACCCATCTCATGCCTTTCATCCTAAGGAGGTTGAGTTACCGATAGATGCCTCATTCGAGGAGAATCCAATACATATCATTGACCGAAGCATGAATGTTCTTTGAGGATAGTCAATTCCTATAGTACAAGTGATATGGAAGCATGACCGTTTGTAGGATGACACTTGGAAGTGAGAATCTGATGTATGTGCTCAGTGGATAGATTTGTTCTTAGATGAATCTTGACTAGCCTTCAGTTAGAAATTTATGGATGAATTTGAATAAGGGGGAAGATCATAAGAGGATAGGTTTTCATATGAGGCAAATATCCTTTTTTTTCTTTTTAAATGCTTAAATATAGCCTAACATGAATACCCTTTGATGTCACAGAGGTTTTAGGGGTTTCTGGGGCTTGTTCGGAGCACCAAACCCAAATTTTGGGGTAATTATAGCCTGGTGTATAGTTAGTAAAAACCATGTGGGGTAGGCCGCATGGTTTAATTAAACCATGTGTGGCTGGACGGAGGGGTGGTACTAGCCAAATAGTTTGTCCAAACCGTTTGGAATTGGAAGCATGGTTGTGTGGCCAGGTCTACAGTTTTTGCAGACATTCATAGAGGGCTAGACCATGGTTTCCTCATGGTTTTGTAAACTGTGTGGGTTCCCCTTATCCTAGAGGAATCCGTGCACAATTGGCACACAATTTTCCAAACCGTGTGCCTAAACTACGCAACCCCTATATTATTGGAATTTTATAAATTTTATTTAAATTATTTTTTTAAAAACCTAAATTCATTCTAAACTTTCACGCATAATAAAAGAGCATTGGGATCTCTCTTCTTGCGTGACAATTCTTGGAATTAAAATATACTCTCTTTCTGATCTCCGATTAGAGCGTGGTTTGTCTCATCAGATCCGCAATGGTAAGATATACATTCCTTTTTATTCGTTCTATATTCTTTTGGCTATCGATTGTGCTATTTGGATTTAGTCTCATATGCACTATTTTCTCATTCTTCATCCATTATTTAGATTTATCCAAAACCGAGTTGAATCAGGGATTGATACTAGACAAGCACTCCACTACTGAGCTAAGGTGGGGGGTCTATACTTTTCTTTTGGCTTTGGTTCTTTTTAGAGCTATCATCTCTTATTCCTCCCACTAGACTTTCTGGCGTGACCCCAAAAATTAATTGATTAATTGAAATGGATGTATTTGAACCTATTAGGGATTCCCATGGGTTTCTTATGATGTGTTGGTGGTTGTTACTCCAACCCAAGTCCACCTACAGGGTCTTCCATACTTTTTACATGGTTTGAACTTTGATATTACACCCAAGGGGTGTGTTATTGAGTTTCCTTGATGTGCGAAGCTCAAATGTAATTAAATGGAATTGAATTTCATGCTTAGGAGATGTACTACCTCATTGATTTGTGTTAATATGTTATGCCATACTTGAGTTGATCAAATGGATTAAGTGGAATTAAAGAAATGGGTGGGTGTACCCATGGGATACGATTAATTGTAAATGGTGATAAATGGGTGGGTATGCCCATGTGAAATGTTAAATTGAAATCGATGATAAATGGGTGGGTATACCCATGTGACATGATCAAATGGTAATGGAATACATGAGTGGGTATACTCATGAGAGGTGGTTGGTTTGAAATGTATTAAATGAGTGGGTATAATCATTGAATGGAATTTTATGTATTTGATTATATGAGTGGGTAGAATCATATGGTATTTAATTGTTAAATTGAATGAATTGGTGATTTTTAGAATCCTTGGATGATGCTCCAAGGATCATTTTATGGTAGTAGATTCCTTGGATAGGAATTATCTTTGGGTCTTGAATCTGTGGGATGCCTTGGGCTTTGCTAACCCTAGTATCCATCTTTTTTGGACTCACATAGGACTTTTATAATATGACAGGTTCCTAGGACTCCAACCAGTTCCTATACAGAGTTTCCACTAAGATGCTCCTAGGACTCGATGTGGATACCTTGGTTTTTGACACCTTGCATTCGGCCCTTCACAGTCTAACACTTCGGTTATTATGACGTGGCCATGGAAATGTGATAATTGTGGTTATATGGCTTGGATGTCGATGTTTTGACATTTCAAATTGTATAGAAATGACATGTTTGGAATGATATGTTGGGATGTATGGAGAGGATATGTCAGTTTATTCGGTTTATATAGATTCCTTGTTATAGGAGATGGAACTTGCTTTTAATGGATCCTCAAGAGGCTATTTTAGTATTACATGGCTTGTGCCATGGACACACCATAATTTGTTGTTATTTACCTAATTACTTAAACATTGTATCTTGTTATATTTAACACCATAAAATTATATATATCTTGGGTGGTTACCTATTGGGATGTTATCTCAAACCCTTTTAGGGCCTCCTTTGGAACCCAAATAGATTATATTGTTGCAGTTGATGGTAGGGGAAATATCTCTAGCATAGGTTGTGGATTATTTCTTCGGAGCAGGTGAGCATGGGACCAAGCTAAGGATTACGATGCTACCAAGATGCCTTTTTGTTATTTTTTGGATTTTTGGACACTTTTATTATATTGTACTACCATGTACTTGTTTTTATGTGTTATAGATACATGTATCATCTACATAAATTTATATGAGAGATTTCTGTTTTGTTTCTTTATTCCTGTTTTGTTTAATTTCCAGTTTTTTGCTTGTTTATCGGCTCCTGCTATTAAATGTGATTGACTTATACTATGATATACTATGATAATGAGGGTATAGCCTCCCCAGTGACTCACTTAGGAAATATTTGCTTGTTGGTAGCCTCTGGAATTTGGGGAGATGTGCTTGAGGCCTTATGGCCAACCGAGATCAAGGCACTTTTGAGTGGAATCCGGGTCCAGGATGTTACATTTAACCTACCCCATGTCAATGACCGCACCAAGTGACTTACCAGAATTAACACCAGGTCCGTGATTGGGAGGTGTAGCTTCACCCCCTTCAGGTTCCTTCCCATTAGGAGACACATGGAAATATGGATCTCCAACCTCAACCACAAGAACCAGTCCAGCCTCCAAAAAATTTGAATGAGCCTCCATCGAATCTCGTCCCTTGAAACCACATGATGAACCTAATGGAGAATTCTTCTGGATATCAACCACATGTGAAGAGTCATTTTAGATAGGAATAAATTCATTTCCAATGTCCACATCAACCACAAGTAATTCAGAGCCTTCTTTATTTCCCACCAGTTCCTTATTTTCTTGAGAAACTTGTATTATTGGAACCCTAACCACACCCTCATCCCATGTGTACCTTGCACTGCCTTCAACATAACATTTTCCACATAAATTTTTTCCCTTTTTTACTATTGAGAAATATTTTCATAATTAAACTTCCCATGTGAAATGAACTTCTCCTCAATATGTTCTGTAGGATTTTCCACAACTTCACTATCAAGATCTTGAGAGTCAATAGACTCACACCTATATATCCATTTCAATCTATTTCCATCCATAAGAGTTGGAGTATAATTTGTCAAATTGGTACCATCCTTTGTGAATTTAACTGTAGGGGTATCAACATTTAACTGTATAGATTTAACCAAATCATCAAATGAAACATTGTCATGGAGTATTTTAATAGCTTCAACCTACTGACCACCAACTCTGGCTTCAAACCTAACAGAATCTAGGGACAAATTTCCAGGTGTGTTACCATTCACAGTTGAAACACCCCGATTCACATGTTTGAAAGCCTTAGTACCCATTAGATTGCCTTTATCTGTAGGCCCCTTATCCAAATTATTCTCACTATTTCCAAAAGAATCACAAGACATTGGAAACATAAATTTACAATTTTCAAACTTATGTTCATTATTTTTTCAATTGGAACATTTTATTCCCTTGTGGAAATATTCTCTAAGATTCCCAATGCAATTAAATTTAAAGAAAAAATTAGGAACAAATTCGACCTCAATAGAGAGCTCAAATTTAAATTAATGAGGCATAAGAAAAAAAATTTCAATGAGAGAAGAAACAAGATCAATTTCCACAAGAACTCTAGCATAATTCTCATACCTTGACAACTCAATTTTCTTATTCAATTTAATAGTTATACCAATGAATGAAGTGATATCCTATAGAATCTGAGGGTTCCAAAAAAACTAGTTCAACCCCCTAATCCAGATCCATGTTTGAGTAGTTGAGTTTAAAATCCTAGTCAGATCAAACTTGGGATCCCTTTACTGCAATATTATTATCCCCAGCTTGCAGGAAATCAACCCTGAAATCTAGTATTTCAATTTGAGATCAATCAAGGGAATAATAAAATGAATGCAACCCATACCAATGAAAAAAAATTATCAAGTCGTCAAAACCCCATATCTAGCGAAACCTATTCCTCAAATCCTCAAGATTCCAATAATTTCTCTTGATCAATGGGAGAATACACCCAATGATTGTGAGTTTACAATCCTCCAACTAGTCCTTGAAGAATTTTGGATTGGCCTTGAAGAAATCCATGGCTCTATTTTTTTTGAATTTTTTCTGAAGTTGCGTGCCATCAACTTAAGAATCAATGAAAAACCCAGTGACAAAATATATTAAATATATTATGTTTTTAATTGGTACATTTTATTTAATTCAATATATATCCATATTTAATTTTTTTAATAATTTTTAAAATTAATAAAACTTATCCATTTTTGAAAAAACTTAATGTCTATTCATTTTTAATTATTCAATATCACTAATTGTTAACATTCATGAATTTAATATTATATATTCATTAATAATGTTAAAAATAAATTTTAAATAAAAATTTATAAATAGATATATTTATATTTATATATAAATGTATATTTACTATATTTTTGACCTTGTTCAAACTGATTTTGAGAGGGATGTGCAAAAAGAAATGGATGAGGAATTGGTGCATGAGCATTTCTTATCCAGCAAAGGGAAGAATGTGATGGGGCTTGATGCATCCCCATTTCTAAAGGATGGGGATTTTTGTTAAGGTGGGAATACTAATCTTCTGGAAGATAAACTAGAAGGGGATTGACCACAACCCAAGTCATGGAAATAGGGCCGTCATCCAAGAAATCATGGCTGATGATGTGGCGAGCGTGGGATGGTCAATATTCTTCTTCTTAGGAGCTCACTTTGGAGTAGGTTAAACTCATGTGAAATTATTTAATGCTTTTGAATTAGAAGAACTCAAAATCAGAATGGGAATCAACTGATGACATCTCTACTCACGAGGATGGTCCTAATTTTACTATTTTGTAATTTTTTTCTACATTTTTCTCATCTCCTTATTCCTATCCTTTATTTTTCAATAAATTTTGGTAGAGGTATGTTCAACTGGCTCCTAGACCTTTTTTGATAAATATATATAATTATATAAATTTATTTATAATTATATACAAATATTTATAAATATAATTAAAAATATTTATTTATAACTATAATTATAAATAAATATCTATAATTATATTTATAAATACAAATTTAAAATTATTTTAATATATTTTTAATTATATAAATAATTATTTTTTTTATATTTATATATTTTTTTATTTTTATTTATTTATAATTATATTTATAAAAACATATTTACAATTCTATAAATATATTTATAATTGTATAAATATTTATCTATAATTATATACATTTAAATTTTTTAATTATATTAATTATATTAATTATATTAATTATATTATTAAAATTACTTTATCAGAGCTTTTGTAGCACTGATAAAAAAGTATCTTCCTTAGCGCTATTTTATCTCGTTCTGATAAAATATAACTTTATCAGTGCTAAAATTATAGTGTTAATAAAGAGGGGTTTTATCAGTGCTAAACTTAAAAGTACAGATAAAACCCATCTTTATCAGTGTTTTTTTGAAAGTGTTGATAAAACCCTTTACTAACTTATAAATATAGTCATAACTAAACTGATTTCTATCACACCATTCAAGCCTCATAGAAATCCAACTCTATCACCTCCCCCTCAACCTTCTCTCAGATGAATCAATACTCTCAAATCCTAAGGTATGTTATTATTTATACTCTATCATTTATCGGTTTCTTCTTTCTCCATCTATATTATGACTTCTATCATATTAATCAACAATCTATTTTATCAGTTTCTTCTTTCTCTCAAACAAATCAACCTTATTTTTATCATCAAACCATGTTCTTCTTTCTCCTCTCTCACTACTTCACGCTATTGTTGGAACCCTAATTGGGTTCAAGTTCTAAATTTTTAATGACTCAATTCACAGGGGGTTCAAGTTCTATTTAAGATAATTGTATCATCATTTGTTAGGGACTTTATTCATCTGTGTGATTCCATGTTTCCCCTTTTTTCATAATGTACCTTCAATGTTTTAATTTTTTATCACTACATTATTTAATAATTATGAGTATTTCGTGAGTAATTTTTAGTGGTAAATAGAAACTAAAAAGGTTTTTTTTGTTTCATTTAAAAATCTAGGTTTTAATTTTTTATAATTAAATGCAATTTAAATTTGTTTTTATGTTTATTTATGTCTAATTAAATGACTGAAGAGTTTCATTTAATGATTTTGAATATTTGAAATGGGTTTAGTTAACTATGTTATTTAGTACAATGTTTGATTTAAGGTTGATATGTGATTTAATTTTGGATATTGGTTATATAAAAATCCTATAGATTTTCTTTGATGGGTTTCCCACTATAGTTACCTATAATTTATGGCTTTGACCATTCATGTGATTTTTTAGGATGATTCCTACCAGTTTTAATTGAATGAAACATTATATGGTTTTAAAATTAATTTTGGAAATCAAATTCAATTTAAAAATGTATTAAATAAAAAGGAATTTTAAATTTTTATTCCTAATAAATGTTTTCAAGGATCATTTGGTACATTAAAAATATATTTATGATTTTTTTCATTTTGAAAATGTTTTCAAATAGAGCATAATCAAAAATTTATATTTGTATTTACAGTAGAGGTCCATTTGGAACCATAGTTAAATAACTCGTATTTCATCAAACCATTTGTACCCTTATTCTAAACACATGAGTTTTTTTCATCGATGAATTGTGTATTGATATGATTGTTGGTATTACATGATTATATATATGTATATATGAGGTATTGGAATAAAGGGTGTTTTGGGACGTGGGATAGGGTTATATTCATTATAATTGTAACCTCACTTCTCATCGACTACTTCATGGTAATCCTAGTAATTTTAGTGTGATATTGAGGGAAGGATGTTATCGAGTCATGATTATACTAACTTGATCTTCTTTGGTAAGATATAATCCATTTGGGAGTGCCATTTTTGAATTTAGTTGAGAGAAAATGGTTGATTGTTATTTTTTGACCAATTGTTCTAACCCGATCATGTCCAAGATCATCTCACTGTTCTTTTTAGAAAAATTATCTATGTATTTTACTAAAATCCATCTAATTTTAATTTGAAACTTTTAATTTTATTCTTATTGGCTCTTATATCCCTTTATTTCATACATCTATATCTATGTCTTTTATACATCGCTGCTTTCATTTTATTACCTCATGATTCTCCACCTAATCTCCCTTTCCTCGAGCCATTGTTGCTTAAAACTCTCCCTCAACCTCACATTCATTTAAATCATTCATCACACTTCTCACTTTAATTTCTTGGAGCTCCTAGCTATGCACATCAAAAAAAATTCCTATTCATCATGTAAAGTGGTGACTGCAAATGATAAGTATGCATAGTTTTTGGTGCACAGATGACAACCCTCCAAGTTCCAAGCATCCTTCTTGATCCCACGTATTAAAATCAAAAAAATATACCCATTTTATTCCATTACCAAGTAGAATAAACCTAATCATTTTAATATCCCATGATTTGGTTATATTTTTTATTGGAGTTATGAAATGGGTTTAATTTAGTTTATATGATTTGTTCTAATTTTTTATATTTATATCACTTGATAAAAAATCATTTTATGATAATTTTGATACTTATACACATACATATATATATAGATATAAATACATTATTTCATATCTTCACACAATGATGTGTGAATATGTTTTATGAGAAGAGTGATATCTATATTTATAAATTCATACATGTGTAAGGACAACATGTGGTATCTATATTTATATGATAATATTAACTTTCAAATACCTCTTAGATTCCTAGAATCTCACCTCCTACATAATATAGAATGATAATAACACAATTTAAAGGGAATATCACTAACTTTATCCAACCCATAACATATTCATCATGACCCCACTCCCACAACCTAGGCCTCACAGGAAGCTATGTACTTCTGAATTTGATTCCTCTACCAAGGACCTTTTCCATTTCATGGATTATTTAAAGGGTTGATTTTAATGTTGAAACTACAATGGTTGTATCAACATGAGTGTGTTTAAGACTATCCAACTAGGCCTTATCATGGTCACACCAATAATGGATCCCTTTTAGGGATCATACTACTACTGATACCTTTTCCAGCTTTAGGTAAAAAACTAAGAAATGTTGCCTGGTAATTTGCCAACTCCCCAGCCCTGGAATATTTAGATTTAAGGATATAACTGTCATTCTCATCAGATTTATCTTCCAAACTGTTATTATTTCATTTTGTTTCCTAATACTCATCCCCCATCTCTTTTTTACAAGCACCTATGTTTCTTGAACTACTCTAGGAAATAATCATCCTATACTGGGTATCAATGATCATTTTAGATGCATTCAGAGGATAAAACCTACCAATAATAGAGTAATTATTTTCAATATTCAATTACCCATTTCCATTAAATATTTATAAAATCATTTGAATCATTCAAATGTTGGGTTCTCTTTATTAGAATTATCTATAAATTTATCCTTTGATTATGAATATTTTATGTGTTTTTCTATTAAAAATGAATACTTTATGAACCTAATAGGATGGATATGAATAAAAATGGATGGATTATAATCGTATGAAAAAAGAGTATGAAGATAGTGTTAAAGATTTAATCAAGTTTTCAATAGAGCATGATTATGATCCTTCTCAAATCCTTTGTCCATATTTACATTTTTGTTATCCAAGAAAAAATAGACTGGAAGAGTTAAAACAACATTTTATTTGTCATGAAATAGATCAGAGCTATAAATTTTGGACTAAACATGGGGAGAAACTGAATGTACACAGTGATTGGTATGATACACTGTTTTTTGGATCTGTAAGACCTCGTATATTATTTTTAGGTGTGTTTTTATTTTTCTAGTGTTTTTTAGGAAAAGTGATTTTTTTTGGAAATTTTTGAAGTACACGTCGGGTACTTTATGAGTACACGTCGTGTACTCGGTTACCATGGGTAGCCAAGTGCTAGCCGTGTAGCGGTCATGAACATGGTCGTGTGTGGTGATTTGGAGGGAACCTAAAGTGGGGCTCGATAAGGGAAAATAAATGTTGTGTACTTCAAAAGTACACATTTTGTACTTTATTTTTTCATCAAACATATCGGGGTCGAGTCTGACGGAAAAAAAAACCTCCTTCTAGGTTCGGTTTGACCGAGAGTGCCCGTACGGCCATGGTCTTTCCTCGAGCCCCCGACCAAGCATCCAATCTTCGATTTGACCATTGTTTATTGAATTGTGATCGACTTATTAATCTATTTCTGCTTATAGAGCTTTGTTTCCTGATTCCTCTTCTTTATCACATTATCGTTGGTTGAACATTTTAGATGTTTTCAAAGATATTTAGTGTTCTAAGGTGATTCAAGGCCTGAGATTCAAGAGTTTCGATCTCACAATGATGAGGTAGGTGTTTTGTGCCTTTCCGTTGCAATTCTTTGAGTTATATATGGAAATTTTTCCAATACCCTTGAACGGGGTATTGCGTGTTTACAATTTTAGCCCTGTTAATTTCCTTTTATGCTTGTATGCTTAAATATAGAACAATTGGATATGAATAGGGTTAATTTCTATACTTTTGAAGTGTTTTCCCATGCATGTTTGTTTATGACCGTTTGGTCCTGCTTAGCCTGTTAGGATGCCTTGCTTGTTTCCCATGCCTAGTGTTTTAGGATGGAGTGATTGTATTTCTGAAATGTTGTTATGTTGTAGACCGTTATCAAAGTTTTTCTTGAGGTTTACTTTGGCCGATATGCTTTGCTTTACTTGTTGAATTACACAGGGACATGAGAACCTGGTGTACTAGACCATAGGGAGAATGGACGTAAGGGCTTCTCCAGAGTATATTTTATAATATTATGATGTGAGACCATAGGGGGAATTGATGTAAGTGCTTCCTCAGAGAGTCTGTAGTTCCTCGATGCAAGCTACAGGGGGGATATGACATAAGTGCTTCCCCAGAGCACCTTTAGGTACCAATACGTGACTATAGGAGGAATTGACGATGAGTGCTTCCTCAGAGAGTCTATGATTAAGCTGAACCAGATGGGTTAGACTGTGTGTACATCCCATAAGGTTGGTTTTGTTCATTTCGTTGAACCAGACGGGTTTGGATGGGAGTAATTCCTAGAGGGTTACCTTCTTGGATTATCTTTTTTCTTGACATGTGGAATTGAATGCTTAAACTGTAGGATGTTTACTTTTGAGTACTTCCTTGTTTAATACTTCCTTTTTATTTATTGCCTTCCATATATATTCACTAACTATTAGGAACAGATCTTTGGGTGGTTGTCTACTGGGATTTAGTCTCACACCCTATTTGGGTCATGCTTTTGGGCCCAAACAGACTATATTTATTCAGCTATAGATAAGGGAAAGTACCCTTCAACATTAGGTACTTGACTGTTGTGGAGTTGGAGAGCATGGGACCAAGTTGAGACTTGCGATGCAAAGGAGTTTACCTGTTTTCTTTTGTACTTGGTTTAGGAATGTATTTCATCATTTTGAATAGTTTTTATGCTTTCCTAGACATATGAATTATTCATAATTTATATATATTTGTGCTCTAGTTTATTTCTTTCAGTCTTATGTTGTTTACTGTTGTATGTATTACTGCTTCTGTGTTTGTATATCTCTTTTACTTCCGCTGTGTTACTCTGCCAATGAGGGCATAGTTTCCTCACTATCACACCAAAGGCCCTCACTGCTGTTTGGAAGCCTCTGGCGTTTGGGGAAATGTTCTTAAGGCCATCTGACCAACTGGGTATGGGGCGTATCTAGGTGACTTCCGGAATCGGGATGTTATATGATCATTTGATATGAATACAAGTGTAATTGATGATAGGGATCATATGGACTAAATGACAATGATTATTGAAGATGACCTTCATGATCATACAAAGATATTTGAGAAGTTAAATAGTTGTTCTATGAGACCATTGTATATCGGTTGTACTAAATATAAAACGTTATTAGATGTATTGAAGTTATATAATTTGAAATATGATAATAGATGAAGTGACACTAGCTTTACAGAACAAATTGGTCTCATGAATTATATTCTAAAAGCAAAAAATTGAGCTTCCTTGTCAAACATATGATACTAAATGATTTCCAAGTTCAATGATAATGATCTCAGAAAAATAATTCTTGTCTAAATGATTGCATATTGTCTCACAAGTACCATGAATCACTCAAAAAATGCACTAAGTGTGGCATAAATCGCTAAAAGATAGATGGATCAAGTCTTTACAAAGTTATAGGGTAATTTCCTACCATTATAAGGTTTATATGACTTTATGGAGGCTATAAAACCAATATAAAAATGACATGTCATGAAAATATAAGAATTGGATATGGGAAACTACACCACCCAGTAGACTCTCCTTAGTGTAAGAAAATTTATTATGAGTATCCTGATTTGGAATTGATTCGAGAAACCTATATCTCATGCTATCTACATATGGAATAAATCCTTTTGGTGTATATATTAGTACTCACAGTACATGGCTATTTATGTTGGTAAATTATAACTTTCCCCCATTTTTATTCATGAAGTGCAAATACGTTATATTGTCTCTTCTTATATGAGGACCAAAAAATCGGTAATGATATTGATGGATATTTTTCTCCATTGATCAAAGATCTGAAATTTATGTTGTATGGGATGATAAATGAATTTACTTATTATTTAAATTTTTTAGGCTATAACATTAAAGTAATGTTGGGGTGTCCCATCTAGGAATAATGAACACACTCAGTTTGGTTGATACATTTCTCGAAGACTGTATTATTAGGACATAATTTTCTTTACCCTCATGACATAAATACAAATTCTGGATTAAAATATTTGATTGGAATACAGAAAAAGGTACAACACTATATCCACTAATGGGTAATCAAATATTTGAGAAATTAAAATATATTTTCATTGTTTTTAGTAAACATTTTTTAAAAAACCTTATGAAACTAGGTTGTAAAAAGATAATTTTATTTGAGTTACCATACTTGAATTTTTTTCACATCAAAAATTTTCATGATGTCATGAATGTGGGAAAAATGTATTTTAAAGTGTTATTGGAACATTAATAAATGATCCCAATAAAACAAAAGATTTCATCAAGTCTATGTTGGACTTAATTGACATGTGTAATATCCCAGGTTTTCCTATGAGGTATGAATATTTTGTTTCTCAATTTAAATGCTTTTTTATGGACTAATGTGAGTAACCTTTGAGATCATGGGTGTATCAAGGGTGTTTGGGGATTTCTTGGGAGATATATCCTTTTTTTAAAATAGATACCTGCATGGTTGATAGAAACTATGCGGGAAATCCCTCAAAGTTACCCCTAACAGTGTGGGGCTTGTGAGTGGGGTACAAGAGGTCTCATGGTTTAAGAAAGATTTGAGACCTTAGGCTCATGCACATTATTAGAGAACTATATTTTTTAATAGATGTATTTTTCATGATTTGTGAATGGTTAGGAAAATTGTGCGCATGAATCATGTGAGGTGCCCTTGAAGTAGTGAAGGGTGCACGATTGGAACAAAGTTTGGACAAACCTGAAACCAAACTGCGTGGCCTAAAATATCTTGGGGTAATAACCATTCTACTTTTAAAATGTTTTAAAATATAAATCCTCTTTTCTATTCTCATTTTAGCAGATATATTGGTCTTGGGAGCTCTCCTTTGAAGCTCCTCTATAGTTTTTTCAACGTTTATCCATCCAAACTCAGAATCGAACACCATTGGTCTCGTCGGATCCACATGGGTGAGTTTTTCATTCCTCTTATGTTGTTCTTCATTTACCTTAGTATCAACTATACTATTTAGGTGTGAGATAATATTCCATATTTCTAGGTTCTTTGTCAATTCTTCATTTTTCTATCGATCTGGACTAAATTAGTGGTTATTACTGGATGAGTGCTCTACTACAGACCTATGGTAGGTGGTATATACTTTTCCCTTGGGGTTTTGTGTTTTATAAACAATGTTATAGTTGTGCCACATGCCAGACTTTTTGGAGGTTCCCCTTTGATTAAATGTTTGAATAGGAAGAATTGGAACATATTAGGGAGGCCACTAGTTATTTTGAGTTTTTTGGAGGTTGTTATCCCTAACCTAGGCCACCCATGGGGTGTACCCTTGCCTTCCCATTTTTATACTATCTTTGGGGTGAAATTAAGATTTCATAGTTAGAGAAAGCCCTTTTAAACTAAATGAGAATTGAATTTAAGGTTAGGAGAAGGGTTTCCTCCTTTTCTGTATGATAACATGAAGTTAATTGAATTAATTATTTAAAGGGAAATTGTTACATGAGATGGATGAACTCATGAAATTTAAATTATATGAAATGATGAATGTATGGAATGATGAGATGATTATGGTAGTGGATTCCTTGTTTGGTATACCTTGGATCCTAATTCTATTAGATGTTAGGGACGTTTCTCCCATGGATCTTGATTAATGTAGTAGACACATTTGGAACTATTTACTCCTTATGTCTTGATTCCATAGGATGCCTTGGGCCTTACTACACCTTGGATCAAGATTTCTTAGGATCACAGTAGAAATGGTCTATTAACATGATCCTTATACCCCTCCCAAGTATTTATTGAGTTTCCATCGATATGATCTTAGGACTTGATGTGGATACATTGGTCTTCTATACCTGGGATCTGACCCTTCATGGTTTGACAATTTTGATTACATGGAATAGACATTGTGGAAATTTATGAGTATAAGGCATGACCATGATAGATGTTTTACACCTATATTATACTACAAGGCTGTAATCATTATTTTTCCATGTTTACAAATACCCCTAGTATGGGTATCAGATTACAATTGATTGACTAGACTGTATCACTCATATTTATTCATATTTTTACCACTGCCATTATTTATAGGAGCCTGAATATTTTTTTAGGCGACCTTTTTTGGATTTATAGTATCATGTTATAGTTAATACTTTCACCTTGTACATTTCACTTATACTTCTTCCATATTGTTTATATACCGCACACTACTTTAGCTTGTTATGAACAACCTATATTTTTTTATAGAAACTGTTTGTGGTGGCCTATTGAGTTTCATATCACACCTTTTTTGGGCCACCTTTTTGTACCTGGACTGAATATATAGATTAAGATAGGGATTAGGGAAAGACGATATAGTATGATGCTTGATTTGTTCTATGCTTAGGTGCTGGGGAACACGGGATTGAGATATGCCCGTGATGCTAGCTAGGATATTTCTTTCATAGTCTCTTTGGTATTTTGATACATGTATTGAAGTGGATACTTGTATACCAGTTTTCTATATTTATAGAGGCATGAAATGACATATCATTTTGTATATGAGATTACTTTTGGCATTGTTTATATATTTCTATCTTGGACGTTTATCTTCTCTCTGGTTGATTTACTACTTTTTCTATTGGATTTTATTATTATTCAGATTTTTTATACTCTAAAAATATGGAATGGACTCCCCAAAGACACACTCTAGGCCCTTGATACTCATCGGTAGCCTCTGGTGTTTGGGGATATCTGCTTGAGGCCATGTGACCCACTGGCTCAAGGCACCATTTAGTGGCATTCAGGTCGGGATGTTACAAAGTGGCATCAAAGAATTTATTTTCTAATTGTATTACTATTTTGAGACAATAGATAGGGATTAGGAAGGATTTGAATTTGGTAATGATCCGTGATTGGGATTAGATAACCCATGTACAAGAAAAATCTGAATTTCCATGAATGGAAATTGTTGTTTTTGGTTTTTTCCTATTACATCCCAATTGATTCTACTATTGGGTGATGCACTTGAATTGTGATTTTATAATTGATATGATTTAGTATATGTTTTATCATATCCTAATGAGATGATGGTATTCATCTCATGCGTCATTTTAGGAACCTTCCAGGATTCACATTCCATGCATTATTCTATTCCATATAGGATGCATTGCTTGACTACATGACTTTGTGAAATGTACCATATATGATATACTTACTATTTGATAAATGATTTTTATAGGAAATTGGGAAACATGGTTATTACTTAGAGTTCCTACCATATCATAAAAATTATTTTCTTTATTATTCTATAAAAGATACCCTATGTAGTCAACTATGGAATGTTGAGTCATGTACCATTGGCCACAAGGTTTGGAATATGTTATAGTGTGGATTAAGTGGATGCCATTTTTTTGTTCATGAGGCATATAGGCCCTTATGGATCAGAAGTGGTGAACCATTTAGTCAAAAATTTAAAGAGAAATGTGATATGAATGTGGATTTAAATGAAATTTAAATTTTGAAATAGAGAACTTTACCTTGACCAGGATTTTTAGTGGGTATTAGGCAGTGTATTTAGTGATGTTTATGATGGTTATTTTTTACCCAGTCCTGGATTTAGGAGAAAGCAGAGGGGTGTGACCTGTTTATAGGAAGGGTTTGACCTATAAAATTATTTTAAATATGAACTTATGGTTATCAATATTTTATGATTCATGGGTTTGGAATTGTAGATACATTCCACTGTGATGACCTCTAGTCGTACACTGGGAGGGTGGTGATCACAATGATCTGTAGGTGGTGTGCAATGGGATAAGAGTAGATCCTCCTATAGTGCCTAATATGGAACCATATATTTTAGTGAATATAGGTGATAATTAATAGTTTTTTGAGGGGTTTTTATGCTATATTCAAACTTTTTAGGGAGCACCACAATTTGCCTCATCTATGGAAGAGTTGACGTGTGTGTTCCAGCTGTAGAATCCACCCAAATTTTCAAGGGATGGAGGTGAAAAGGCTACCAAAATATGGATTTATAATATGATGTTGATATTATATCATCTGAATACACCACCTTATAGGAGATTTATGCTCACAACTTATATGCTCTTGGGAGTAGTAAAGCGTTAGTGTGATATTTTGAACCAGGTTGGCAGGCTATCAGATATGGTTTGGGTTGATTTCCAAAATAGGATTTATGACTACTTTTATTCCGAGACTTTGATAGTAGAGAAGGCTAGTGAGTTTATGTTTTTGGATTATGGAACTATTAATGTTGTGTAATATTCAACATTATTTATAGAGCTTCATCAGTTTTCAATGATTTATCTAGCTGGTTATCTATCAAGGGAGAGATGCTTCGAGGAATTTCTCAAAACTTCTATTTGATCACAGGTCAACGTGTTTAAGTTGAAAACCATTACTAAGATAATTAATTACATTTTTATTATAGAGAAAAAATTTAGGTAATATGGCGGTGTAGAGTAGGTAAGTTTACCCTCTCATCCCAGTGGTTCAACTTCCAGTGGTAGGAAGCGTAGTTTTGAGGCTTCTCGTAAAGGGAGTAACATCCAAGTTGTTAGTGATAGTAGCTCTATATTCTATCATTAGTCTGGTAGATAGGAATACATGAGAAATTAGTTTGATTGTTACCTAGTTGAGTTCTAAGATTGTGGTAGGATGGGCCACATATAACATTTTTGCAGGACCTTCCCTATAACAATTAGTGAAAGGGGGTAAGCTCCAACTTCATGATCAGGAGTGGGATTCACAGCTCCACGTTAGGTTGGGAGATAGACTAGTACCAATGGGTTAGGATGAGGTTGTGGTCATGGTTGAGGAATCCAGGAAGAATCTATACCTAGATGGTAGGGTGAGCTTGTTCTAGGTAGTGAAGTTGTTTCACATGGTCATGGTTCAGGCCATATTTATTCTATATAGCCCACCCCTGAGGAAAAGAGCATTGGTCCATCTATAGGGAGAGGTATGATGTTAGAAACCTCTACTCTTGTATCTTCTCCTTTTGATAGATTTTCATCACATATTATTATATATGTACCTATTGTGGAGAGCCTTGATCTTGTTGTTCAGTTTTTTGGTGGCTTCATGACACACGATACTCTGTTGGGGATTAGAACAGAGGGTGTATGCTAGTGTAGGGAGTTCCCCCTTGAGATTGGTAGGTGTCACTTCATATGGGATATTTTTTTCCTTAGGATGACAGAGTTTGATGTTTTTATCGATATGGACTGGATCATATCTTTCCAAGTACATGTTGAATTTTATTTCCAGAGGGTGACCTTTAAATCACTAGAGGGAAGAGATTTTATTCAAAAGGGTGAATGAAATGTCTAGGTGATATGATCTATACTTATGCATCATGGGCTGAGTGGAATGGCAGCACAATTTTCTAGTTTATATCTGGATGATTAGGGTGTGTGTCAAGCAGAATTTTCTCCAGTGGTTGATCATTTCAAGAATGTTTTCCCTGAGTAATTTTTTGTTTTAATTCTTGAGAGAGATGTGGAGTTCTATATTGAGATAGTGCTAGAATATGCACCGGTATCCATTCCTACTTACAGGGTGGCTATGTTGGAGTTGCAGGATCTCAAGAGGTAGCTAGAGGGATTAGAGAAAAAATGGGTTTATATTACCCAGTACTTCACTATAGAGTTTTTTTGACCTTTTTTGAGAAAAAAATAGAATGGTAACCTTAGGCTATGCGTGAATTATCAGAAATTGAACCAGCTAATAGTTAAAAACTAGCATCCTTACCATTCATATTTTAACTTTTTGATCAACTCTGAGGAGCTAGGGCGTTCTCAAAATTTGATTTGAGATTGGGTTATCACTAGGTAAATTTTTGACCTGAAAACATACCTTGTACAAATTTTTATAACGGGTATGATATATATGAGTATTTAGTTATGTCGTTCAATCTCATGAATGTGCTATAAATTTTCATGGAGCTAATGAAATGAGTTTTTTATCTTTATCTGGATTCATTTGTGGTGGTTTTCATGGATGACATATTGGTGTATTCTCACAATCGACATGACCATACCAAAAATATTTAGATCATTTTGGATATAATGAGAGAGAATAATTTATATTCTAATCTAAAAAATTGACTCTTTTGAATTTATCAAATTAAATTATTATGTCATATTATCTCAGAGACAAGAGTATCAGTTGACCCAAAGAAGGTGAAAGTTATAGTTTACTGGTAGAATCCCAAGAACATCTTTTACATTTGGAGTTTCTTAGAGATATCTTGATATTATAGTCATTTTATATATGACTTATCATGATTAAAATCACCTTTGAAAGGATTGAATAAGAAGGGTGTAAAGTTTTTATATTTAGATACCTACAAGATAGCCTTCCAAGAGACGAAAGTGAAATCGAATTCAGCCCCAGTCTTGATTCTTCTAGATCCAAGTAGAAGATACACTATATAGTATGATATATAAGGTATTAGGATAAAAGTATTTGTGATACAGGGAGATGAATTCATGGTGTATGGGTCTTGGCTATTGACGCCACATGATAAGAACTACCTGACACATGATCTTAAGTTAGTTGAAATTGTTCATGATTTTTTGTTACATTACTTATTGGGAGAGTATTTTTTGGTGTACACAGACCTCAAAAAACTCAATTATATATTTACATAGTGTGACCTATATATGAGGTAGTGAAAGTGGGTTCAATACCAATAGTCTTTTGACTTTGAGCTTGCCTATATGCCTAGAAAGGGCAATGTAGTTGTCAATTCACTGAGCATGAGGACCCATATACTGGATTTTTAGGTGGCCAGTATCGAGTGGAAACTTGTAAACTCGTTTTCATAGATACAGTTGAAGGTACAAGATATCTAGGGGTAGACCTTTCTTTCATATTTTACTATGATATCTACTCTTTTGGATAGAGTGAGGATGAGACAACTTTTTGATTAAGAGGGCCTTGTCCTACGGGAGAGTGTGGCAGGTGAGGACCTACATCCTGGTTGGACCATGGGTGAGTATGAGATATCGTGTATACATAGTCACATATGGGTTCCAGTAGACATATGTAGGGATCTAATGTAAGAGATTCATGCCTCAGTCTAGGTAGTGCATCCTTCTATCACCAAGATATATCATGATTTTTGTTTCTAGTATTGGTGGTTGGGTATGAAACGTGAGGTAGCTGGTTTTGTTATGAGGTGTTCCACCTATTAATAGGTGAAGGTGGAACATCAACGACCAGCTAAGATTTTATAGCAGTTACCCATTCTTGAGTGAAAATGGGATGAATTCACATACTCACTCTAACAATTTAGAGTTATTAAATCCTTTAGATAGATTCAATATACGAAGATAAATAAATTCAAGAGTAAATAATATTTGATACATAAATCAAAACCAAATCACTAATAATCTGTTGAACATAGTAATTTACTTTTGATCGGTCTATTCAATTTTTCTTTTCATCATACATTGATGTTCATTGAACTTCTTTTTAAGATCCTCTAAACTTAAACCATATCTTCTAAATTCAATGTTTACTTCCTCACTTGTATCTAATATTTTTTGATTGAATTCATGTTCTAAATGTATCTAAAAAAACAGGTTAAGTAAAATGTGAGAGAAAGAAAACATACTACAAAGAGATAAAGTTGAAATAGTTTTAAATTCTTAAATCATATTATAAAAGTAATTAAAATATACAGCTAGTTAAAAAAAGTGTTTATACCAACTTAAATAAAAGGAATTAAAATAATTGATCATCTCAAGATTAAGAAATAAAATGAGAAGGTATTCATATAATATGAAGATGGTGTTGTTGGGTATAAAGATGAAATTATTTTAGTACTTGTGTTTTTTTGAAGGAATGAATATAATATGATATTTCATCAGTGGTGAACTATATAAAATTAAAAGGATTTCATATAATATTATTATTCGTGTTTTTATGCACTTATGAGAAGTATTTTATGAAAATATACTATGTGATTATTAGTGTTTTTTCATAATAGTAGCATGATTACTTGTGTGAAAAAATACTTTAGGAATTATTGTGTGAAAAATATATTGTGATATATTAAACCAGTAATATTAAACCAATATTTTTTCAAAATGTGAAGTATTTTTTAAAAAAAAGTTAAAAAGTAAACCAATAATATATTAAACCAGCAATATGATTAATAGTGTGAAAAAATACTTCACATTGTGATACTTATTTGGTGAATACTTCACATTGTGATATATTAAACCAGTAATATAATTACTGGTGTGAAAAAATACTTCATATTGTGATATGTTTTTAGAAAATACTTTACATTATGATATATTAAACTAGTAATATGATTACTTGTGTTTTTTAACAAATAATTCATAAAATATCATATTTTAAAAAAAATATTTAGTTGTCATATTATATGGAAAACAATAATCATATTATATAAATACCTTTAAAAACACTAGTAATCATAATATATTTCATGGGTGGGGTACTATAGAAAAAGGGAAGGTATGTATATAAAATTTGAAGGTATACATACGAATAAAATGTGTTTTTAGTATAGAATTGAAACAAATCAAAAATTAAATATCTGTCATACCATTAGGTTTGAAGACAACATTGTTGTAGTACTTGAAATATAATGATAGAATATTTAATCAGAAGGTAAAACCTCAAAGTTAATAAAATTTAAAGATTTTAGGCCCCAAAAATAATTATACTTGTTATGTGAAATAATTTTTAATGATGTACTCTGAGTTCTTTTGAAGAGTTCTCAAAATCACTGATTTTATACTTATTATCTGTATTAAAAAAAATTGAAAGAATTATGTTATAATGGTCATTGTCTATTTCTTATATTGAATTCTGACACTTCAACTCCGATAAGAACAATTTGATTTTCGAATATGTGCAGGTCAGTAAGAAATCCAAACCAACCATTCTCCTAAATTTTACGTAATTTATTTCAATAAAAACTATACATATATAAGAAAATAATATATGAATATTATTCAATTACACGAATCAGTATATCTTTTATCTCTAAAGTTGTTTTTGATATAAATTTCATAACCCATTTTTCAAAAAGAATTAATTATATAGATTCATCATTATCACTGATTAGTAGTTGGACTCAATATTTGATAGAATAAGATATTCATGTCACACCAAATTTAAATTTATATCAAAGATACCACAAATTGATATTTTTTCAATGAACCATTCAATGTATCAAAAAATTATGTAATATATAAATGTAATTTTTTTTATACTGTAATAACCAAATGTTTTTGAAAAGTTTTATTCTATATAAAATTTATTGGGTGAAATTTTATATGTAATTCTTTATAAGTTTATAATCATTACAAACTACACCATGGTAGTCAAAAAATGTTATAAAAATTGAATATAAGATTTGGAATTTAGGGAAATTACCTTTTAATATTCAATGGAAGTGATGTATCACAATTATGTCACCAAATGTTTCTATTAGAGTAATCTACCTTCTTGCTATGAGAAATGTATGATTCATATTAACAGTTGTAGTTTCTTTGAATTTTTTTCATTGTATCCATCGTTGTTTACTATGAAACCTATAATCCAAGAAATGCTTTATTAATGTGTACCATGTTTTAATTGTATTATTGATGAGTAAAGAGTAAAAATTTAACTGCCACTAATGAAATCCACTATCTAAAATTTGTGCATGATCTAATTTTTTCTATTGTTTTCCTCTTGTCAATCATCTAGATTAATGTTCCAGATGATATAGAACATAGAGAGGTTGTTAAACTCATGTTTCTTGCGGTGTTGTCATCATAAAAATGAGTAAATGATATTAGTAAATTTTCAAAAGGAACAACATCACAAATTTGAGGAGTTTTAATCATAATTAGATATAGTCACAAAGAAAAGGAAATAAATAAATAATCAATATAGGTAAACATGACGCATAGGTTAATATAGATATAAAATTCAAAAATTTACTGTGATTAGTGGCTTAGTATAAATACATCATCATATAGTAAGTTACAAATGAAATATAATATACAAAATAAATATTATACTTCTAGATGAGTAATATAAATGGTCACTTATTTATAAAAGAATTCACTATAGAAATTTATATATTGAGAGGAATATTTGTTTCATTCACAGCATTGGTAAAAATTACAATTCCAAAAAAAATAATTTGATTTAATAATTAAAGAGTTCCATTTTTTCTATGGGAATCTGATATTTAATAATTAGTGAATATTGAAAGAACATACTATTGAGTTTATTTGAACAAAAAAGTTTCCATAGAAAAATATTAGTTGGTTCAGTTCCATCTTTCAGAAGCCATGTAAGTAGTTCAACAAATACATCCCACAATTCATAGTTTATAGTTATTCCTCTATAAAATTTAATTGGAAATGTGATATAAATTTAGTTACGAAATTCTAGGGTGATAGTGTTTGAAAATTTAATTTCAAATTACCTTTAATTAAACAGATTTAGTTTCATTCTTCTGCTATTTTCTACATAATTGGATTGGTTGATGCTGATGTAGCTTTCCAATAACATCTAACATTCTCATTACAAATGATCTAACATAAATTAAAATAAAACTATAGACTATTAAAGAATGATAAATTAAAAATGAAATTTAAATATGAAAAATTTCTCAAGCACCATGTTTTGTTTGATGTCATCAAATGAAATGAAATTGAATCTGAAATAGAGTAGTTGTGCATCAGAAGGTTTTATATGAGTGCTCTAGTGAAAAATTATTTTTTTAATCACGTCGGCTTCCTAAATAATTCCATTTATTTTAAATAATCTGAAAGTTATGTATTACATAACACAACCCTTCTAATAGAATAGTTTTGTACTTTGTTATAAGTTGTTGTCCACTAATCATTTATTGAATGGTTTTTTCCTGTAAGTTTTAACAGATCTCATAAGTTTAGAATGATAGTATAAATAGTTCTAAATAAATTTCATTTAATATTTCCTTGAATAAAGACATATATTTTTTCAATAAATTGCATTGAATACAATATATTCAATAATGGATAAACTAAAACTGAATTAAACTAAAAATTGCATTGAATGGAATATATTTAAACTAAAAATTTCCCATGATGTAAAAGAAAATGATGGATTTTATATAAATTTCGTTTAATAAATTTCATTGAATAAAATATAGTGGATAATAAATTTCATTGAATACACTATAATCTGATAAATTTCATTGAGATACAGAACTCTATGGGATACAATTTATGCTGTAATATATTCTAGTAAATTTTAGTGAGATACAATGTATGCAGTGTGATACAATCTTTGCAGTGAGATACATTTTATAAAAATACCCCTTTTAAGATTTAAAATAAATGAGAAAAAACTATTCAAATCAATGGAAACAATACAAAAAAAATATACCAATAGTACAACCAAGTTATTCTTCATCCTACTTGAAAATGTTAATAGATCTAATTCAATTATATATACTTATTATAATATAATTTCCTTTGGTATAATATAATAATCTATATATATTTTGGAACATCATTAATAGTACATATAATTATTATAATATACCAAATGTACATCATAATTATAGAAATAATACCAACAGTACATCACAATGTACGAAAAATGCATCTTGAATTGAAATCGATTCAAATAAAATGTTATACTGTTCAATTTTACTACATTAACAGTTTAAAAAACATCATTTTATAATAACTAGGTTTTTCTATCATGATAAAATCAGTTATTGTATGTGAAAATAATTGAGTTTGATCGATTATGTTATTGAATAAATGTATGATTTTGATATAATAATAATAATATACCAACATAATTGAGTTGGATCTCTTAGGATGTATTAATATACTGAAAATACATCACAATAAATCCATATTTATTTTAATAATATATCGACAATACATCATAATAAATACATATGAATAAAAAACATCACCATGATGCATTTCTAACCAACTTTGGAAACATGTGTTCTTAAATAATTGTTTTAGTCTATCGATGTTAAAAGGGTTGATTCAACTAATTATAAAAAAATGATTCATAGTTTTCCTTTTTTTTTCTAACAGACATGGTTTGAAGTTGGTTTTTCTAATGAAACTCTAATATGTTTCATCACTAAACATGTATGTGTAATATATATATATATATAAACATAGAGTATATATTAATTAAAACATAGAAACAACAAAAATTAAAATACATAACATTTACTATGTTGGTACATGATATGAAATATACATATCCTATATAAAATACTCATATTATTGGTTGGTTTAACCCTAATCACAAAATACTTGAACATATCCCTGGGAATTCTCATGCATTGCTGATTGAAATGAAAAAATATTAATAAGTAAAAAAAGAATGTTTAAATAAATTACACTTTATTTGATGAAATAATACTTCCTTGGTTATTATAATTACATTTGATTATTATAATAAATGTATAATTGATGTTATCATAAAATTATAATAAAAATCAATGTATAATAATCATATGTATTTATAATGATAAAATCAATTATACATTGAATTATCTTAATATACCCACTCAATTATTAGTAAATCTTGACAGATCCAACTCTATTATGATAACATTTTAAAATTGATTCAAATATTGAATTGAAATTGATTTAATTCAATATGTATTGTTGAATTTTATTATGATGTATTGTTGGTATATTAATATAAATATGGATTTATTATGATGTATTGTTCGTCCCTAATTAAGTTGGATTTCTTCTCTAGTAGTACATCTAATTATCTATTTAATATACCAACAATACATCATAATTGGGGAAATAATATACCAATAGTATGAGTTTTCTAATAGATCACATCTTATATGTATACATTATAGTGTATGATGATCATTATATATAACAGATTACAGATCACATAGATACAATTTCAGTAATCTATTAGTAAAACAACAAATTCAATCTAATATCAATTGTAGTACATCAATATTCTAAAATATTACATCTTATAGTATACATACATCTCATAGTATGATTTTTTATATTACAAATCAGCATATACTAAAATATTACAAATGATATATATCCCTATAGTTTCTATAACATGTTAGTATATTATAGATCATCTGATATTTATTTATTATGATGATATGTTACATCTCTCACTACTACAAATATAGATTTTAATAGCTCTAGTAAAAGGGATTAACAGTGATTTAGAAGCACTGATAATGAAAAAGATGTTAAAGGTTTGGATTTAATAACACTTTAAAAAAGTGCTGTTAATGGTTCCCTTTAACATCGAAAAAATACTCATAAAGGCCCTAATGATAAACGTGGATATTTTTTTATCCGAACCTCTTCCCACCCCACATTTTATTAGTGCTTTCCACCCCCTTTATATGCAATTCCCACACTCTTTATTAGTACTTTAGATAATTCCACCATCTCGTACGTGTCCCTGCCTCCATCAGGTTTCAAACCCGAGACCTCTTGCTCATATCCCATTGCCTTTTCCAATCCATTATGTTGTTTTTTATTCCATTTTATGATATATATAAATATTTATATATATTTCATTACATTTTATAATATATATATATATTTATATATATATTTATATATGTGTGTATATTTTAAATACATATATAAAATATGTTTTTTTTGTATGTGCGAATATATAAAAAATATGTATATTTATATATTTGATTATAAATAATAGTAAATAGTGAAAAATGATAAAAATTAAAAACCATAATATCAATATGAATTTATTCCCTGGAAATAAATTTTGTCCCCACTAAAAAAAGACAATAAGACCCCCTTAAAAGAGGCTGAAATTCTATAGTATGTTAAAAAATTAGGGAACTCGACTAAAAACTCAATTTTGGAGGCCTTATATGAATCTTTTTACCTCAAAAAATAGTGACTAGGGTTCCCCGTGATAAATATGGCGTAGATATCATCACATGATTCAATTTGATATATGGTAGAGCCCAAATAGACATCCGGATCAAAATTTATGATTGTTGCAAGTTTAAGTTACATTTTCAAATTATTTTAGATGTTTTATTAGTTTTCTGATTCTTTTTCTTCAAATTGTTATGAAATTACTGTTACAAGATAATAATTAGAAATTGTCTAATTAATTTCTTAAAAATTATTTTATAATCAATTTTTACAAAATGTCATATATATTAAGTGTAAATTCCTATTTATTCTTATCTAAAACATATTTAAAATATATATAATATATTTATATTTATATAAATATATTTATATATTAATATATTATTTTGATGGGAATATTTTTTTGAAATATACCCTTTATCGGCACTTTTTAAAAAATAGCTTATAAATAGGCAGCCTTTATCAGTACTTTTTTATAAGTGCTAATAAAGGGTCCCCTTTAATAGCATTTTCTAGTGCTATTAAAGACCCCCTTTAACAATGATTTTTTTAGTGCTGACAAAGGGGGTCTTTAACATCGCTTTTAGCTAGCACTATTAAAGCCTTATCACTAAATAAACTCATCTTTTTAGTTGTTTCTTTATGATCATCAAATTATACATTATACTAAAGAGTTTATTATTAACTGATGCATATAATATGTATCCCTCAAACATACATCAAACAGATCATCATATACTGATAGTTTAATTTAGAAAGACTATTAAACAAACTATTAGTAATAAACATCCATCAATCAAAGGAAAACAAAATCCTATTCATAATTGTCTACTAACAAATGATGAAATAGATATTAAATTATGAACATACATTTGTTAGTAGACAGTTAAAATACCAAGAGGCATAATATACATATGTTAGTAGATAATAAAAATACCAAGAGGCACAATACAATGATGAACTAATTATAAAACACATATAGACATCATTAATGGAAAACAAAGAATAAAAAAATTGATAAATTGAGTATTGGAGAAAGATAAGAAAATGGAAGAGTGATGAAAATTAAATAATTTCCCTAGTGATATATCTCACTAAATACACATCCAACTAGGGGGTTGCACTACCTTTTTATAGGCATTAGGTGGTAGGTGGGGGGTGGGGGATTTGTGTGGGTGGGTAGCCTACCCCCATTGAAATTAGCAGCTGCACTCAGTAGTTACCAAACAAATAAAAGATTGTACCATAATTTTTCGAGTTAACAATGAAGTATTTCTAAATTCAGCTTATAGATTATTATTGTTAGAAGTTCCATTATAGGAATTATCATGGGAAAAATTTAGTTTGAAAGTAGTTATAAATTAAGAAAGTTTTTTATATAATGATTACAAACAATCATTGAAGATTACATATTTCATACAGTGTACATCATATTTGAAAATAAATTATATATAAAATTATTATTATATATAACAGTGTGAGTAATAGGATAAGAATGCGGAAAAAAACATTGAAATTTGAAAAAAAAACATGCAACATGTATTTTTCATACATAACATCAATTTTTACCTGGGTATTCTATAAATGGAAATAAATGTTCATTTTCTAGGCCATATATTGTATATGCATGAAAATGAGAGGAAATAGTATTTTTAGTGGAAATATTTATGAGTAAATGGATTCAAATGAAAAGACAGATGTTAGAGATATTACAATAATTGAATAAAAATGTACATGGATGGAATGAATTTAACAATATAATAGTTTGTATTTTAAAAAATAAATTAGTGTATGCAATCAAAATAACTGAACAAGTCTACATTAATTATAACTATAAATGAAATATTCTAGAAAATAAACAATTATATTTAGAATATTTCATTAAAAATGAATAATAGTGTACTTGGATGGAATATTACATTAATTATTAAATGAAAAGATAGTGTAACCCCTCACACCTACCATATGATACATATAAAAAGGTAGTGTACCCCCAATTGGGTGTGTAATAAGTTGTAGATATTGCTATGGAAACACTCTAATTTTTATCACACTTTTATTTTATTCTCTTTTTTTAATACTCAATTTTTATCCAATTTTATTCTTGTTTGGGTGTTTAATAATTGAGAGGTATTACCCTAAAAAATCTAATTTCTATCCCTATTCTATTTTCACCTCATTCTTTGATACCCAATTTCTCTTAGTTTTTATTCTCTGTTTTTGTAACACGTTATCATCATGAACACTCAAAATATTAACTAAATATATGACTTATGAAGTGTAAATATGTATTTTTATTATATCAATTATATTTAAGGAAATATTATATATTGATATATATGGATATATTTCTATATTAGAAACATTAAATAAATTAGTAAATTTTAATTAAAAATGAGTGAAAATTAATTAAAAATGACTAGATTGAAAAAATATTATAAAATGAATAAGATTTATAAATATATAAATTTTAAAAATTTGAAAATGAATACATATTAAAATTAAAAATGAATATATATATTAATTATAAAAATTACAACCACTACTATAGATATTCCCTTTAACAATATGAAAAAAGTCCTTTAATAATGATAAAAATCATTTTTCCCTCAGTTCCATTAGGGGGGGTCTCCTTTATCGGTGCTTTCATTATCGTTGATAAAGGACCGACATGTTGTAGTGTGTTGTTTGTATAACAACACACCCTGCAAAAACTTGTAACCTGTGTTTGAAAAATATATAATTTAATTGAAATAAATTTAACATCATGAATAAAAAAACACTATTATATACATTTCAAACAATTTTTTTTATAATTACATTTACAACTATCCACAAACATTTAAAACAAAATGTTTCATCTTTTGGCATCCATGATCCCCTCTCAAAAAAGTCATTCCATGGAATCTGTTTTGGAACAAATCACCTCAACCTGAGAAAAATAATCCACTTATATAAGAAAACAAATCATATGTTAGTAATAATATAAATAAATAAATAAAACATTAATATGAAAGAATACATTAAGAAAATGTCAATTTTAAATAAAAAGACACACTTGGAGTTATACCGGCCACATCATTCGTCGTATTGAGGTGGGGTTGATTCTTACATGTTACAAATGAGTTATGGATCATTTTTTTAAAGCATCAAAATAATATAAATGTTTTTCTTGGTTTTAAGTATGTCACTCATTCTTTTTACTAAAATTAAGGTCAATTTTAAATAAAGGAAAAATTGGGGTTATATCGGTCAAACTATGCATCAGATTGAGGTGTGAGTGAATCCAAAAAGTCACAAATGACTCATGGGTTGTTTTCCTAAAGTATCAAAGCAATATGAATTTGTTTTATTGGTTTTTATCATGTCGCTTTTTATTTTAATAAAATTAATGTCAATTTTAAATAAAAAGACGCACTTGTAGTCACATTGGACACATCATGCATCAGATTGAGGTGTGAGTTATTTGAACATGTCAAAAATGACTTATAGATAACTGTCATAAAGTATAAAAATTTTCAGAATGTGTTTTCTTGGTTTTCAGTATGTCACTTGTTCTTTTTACTAAAATTTTTGTTAATTTTAAATAAAATAACACACTTCGATTATACTGGTCACAATATGTGTCAGATTGAGGTGCGATTAATTCCTACATGTTATACATGACTTAAGAATCATTTTCTTAAAGTATCAAAACAATCCCAATGCATTTTCTCAGTTTTCAGTATGTCACTCATTCTTTTTACTAAAATTAATTTCAATATTAAATAAATAGACACACTTGGAATCATACCAGTCACACCGTGTGTCATATTGAGGAGAGTCTGATTCCTATACATAAAAAATGACATATGGATCATTTTCATAATGTATCAAAACAATCCAAATGTTTTTTCTTAGGTTTTAGTATGTCACTTATTCTTTTTCCTAAAATTAATGTCAATTTTAAATTAAAAGGCACACTTCGAGTTATATTGGTCACACCATGTGACTTTTTGAGGTGCAGTTGATTCAAACACATCCCAAATGACTCATGAGTCATTTTTCTAAAGTATCCAAACAATATGAATTTGTTTTCTTGGTTTTTATTATGTCACTTGTTTCTTTTACTAAAATTAATGTCAATTTTAAATAAATACACACACTTGGGATTATATCGGTCACACCATGCATCGAATTGAGGTGTGGAAGATCCCAACCCATCAAAAATGACTTACGGATAATTTTTCTATAGTATTAAAATAATCTAAATGTGTTCTCTCCATTTTCAGTATGTAACTTGTTCTGTTTTCTAAAATTAATGTCAATTTTAAATAAAAAGAAACACTTTGAGTTATACCGATCACATGATGTGTCATATTGAGGTTTTTTTATTCCTACCCATCAGAAATGAATCATGAGTAATTTTACTAAAGTATCAAAATAATCCTAATGTTCTTTCTTAGTTTTCAGTATGTCACTTGTTCTTTTTACTAAAATTAATGTCAATTTTAAATAAATAGACACACTTGAAATCATACCGGCCACACCATGTGTCAGATTGAGATGTGGCGGATTTCTAGACATCCAAAATGACATATTGATAATTTTCTTATAGTATTAAAACAATATGAATGAATTTTTTATGTTTTTAGTGTGTCACATGTTCTTTTTACTAAAATTAATGTCAATTTTAATTAAAAAGTCACACTTCAAGTTATACTGGTTACACCATGCGTCATATTGAGGTGTGGCTGATTTTACAAGTTATAAACGACTTATTAATCATTTCTCTAAAGTAACAAAACAATATGAATGAATTTTATCAGTTTTAAGTATGTCAATTGTTATTTTTACTAAAATTAATGTCAATTTTAAATTAATAGACACATTTTGAATTATACAAGTCACACCGTGTGTCGGATTGAGATGCGGCTGATTGCTACATGTCACAAATTATTTATGGATCTTTTTCATAAAGTATAAAAACAATATGAACGTGTTCTCTTGTTTTTGAGTATTTTACCTATCTTTTTTATTAAAATTTCATTTGAAATTGGAAACACACACTTTGAGTCATATTTATCAAATCGTGCCTCAGTTTGACTGGAGAATGATTCATACATGTCAAAATGGAATTATGAATCATTTTTATAAATTATCTAAACAATCAAAGTGTGTTTTCTTGGTTTTTAGTGAGTGGCATGTTTTGAACTAAAATATCAATTGTAAACTGATAATGGACACTTTGAGTCATAATAGTCACACCATACATCAAATTGTGGTTCAATTTAATCCTACACGTCACAAATGACTTATGGATCGTTTTCCTAAAGTATCAAAACAATATGAATGTGTTTTCTTAGTTTTCAGTATGTCACTTGTTCTTTTTACAAAAATTAACTTCAATTTTAAATAAAAAGACACAATTTGAGTTATATCGATCAAACTGTGCATCATATTGAGTTGATATTGATTCCTAAACATTATAAATAATTTAATAATCATTTTAGTAAAGTATACAAACAATAAGAATATGTTTTCTCAATTTCTAGTATGCCACTTGTTCTTTTTACTAAAATTAATGTCAATTTTAAATAAATATAGACACTTAGAATTATACCAATTACACTGTGCATCATATTGAGGTGAGGATGATTTATACATATCAAAAATGACTCATGGATAATTTTATTAAAGTATCAAAACAATGTGAATGCGTTTTCTCAGTTTTAAGTATGTCACTTGTCTTTTTTATTAAAATGTCATTTGAATCTCAAAAAACCCACTTTGATTCATACCAGTCACATCGTGTGTCGGTTTGACATAAGACTGCTTCTTACACATCACAACTGAATTATGAATCATTTTAAAAAATTATTAAGATAATAAGAGTTCATTTTATTGGTTTTTAGTGAGTGACACGTTTTGAACTAAAATGTCAATTTTAAACTGATAACAGACACTTTGTTTCATACAAGTCATATCACTCATCAGATTGTGGTGTGGTTGATTCCTAAACATCACAAATGACTTATATTTCATTTTACTAAATTATTAAAATAATATGAATGCATTTTATCAGTTTTCAATATGTCAAATGTTCTTGTTACTAAAATTAATGTTAATTTTAAATAAAAATACACACATAGAGTCATATCAGTCACACTGGGAATCAGATTGATGTTTTTTTTATTCTTACATGTTAGAAATGAATTATGAATCATTTTGAAAAATTATTAAAAAAAATATGTATGAATTTTTTCATTTTTTAGTATATCACTATTTTTTACTATAATTAATTTCAATTTTAAATAAAAAGACACATTTGGTGTTATACCTGTGACATCGTGAATTATATTTAGGTGTGGGTGATTCCTACACATCAAAAATTACTTATGTATCATTTTTACAAAAGTATCAAAATAATCTAAATGTGTTTACATAGTTTTCATCATGTCACTTGTTCTTTTTACTAAAATTAATGTCAATTTTAAATAAATAGATACACTTGAAATTATACCTATAACACCATTCATATGATTGAGGTTTTTCTGATTCATACATGTCACAAATGACTCATGGATCATTGTATTAAAGTATCAAAACAATCAGAATAAGTTCTCTCCATTTTGAGTATTCCATTTGTCCTTTATACTCAAATTAATGTCTGTTTTAAATAAAGAAAATCATGTAAAGTCATAAAGGTCACAATGTGTGTCAGATTGAGGTGTGTCTTATTATTAGATATCCAAAATTCTCAAAACAATCATAATTGACAATGTTACCATGTTTTCTATTGTACATATTTTTCCAAGTTCCAACACTGCATATTGACTCAATTTTCTTAGCCGAAAATCATTCTTCAGCTAAGAACATCGAATCAATATCCAATGTTGTAGTTCGATTAAGAGATATAATGGAGATAATGGTAATCTTATAAGAAAGTAACATTTTATCTCTTTTGTGTCTTATTGTAGATAGTTGAAAGAAAAATATTACTTCCCAAAAGATTTGTGAAAAAAACTAAACAAGTATTAGATAAAAATGACCTGGAAATTAACTTACAAATAGTATGTAGAATGATGAAAAATTAATTAAATAAGTAGTATGAATTCACCTTTTTCATGATGTTTTTATGAATTTTTAACCCATTTCCTTGTTGTCATTATCTTAGTTGAACCCTCAAATTCTATTCTCTCATGAGTATAAGCAGCTTCGGATAAACTACCCCAACTCAAACAAAAGAATCCACATGTATTAGAAAAGAATTATTATGTTATTAATACTAAAAATATTTAAATTAAACATAAATATGAAAGAATACATTAATTATATGGATAATTATTTTATTGTGAAAACATTAAGATTACCTTTGTTATTGAGTAGTGGAGGGAACTTGAAGTAAAGTGATAAATGCCAACACTGTTGGGGTGAAAAGGTTTTGAGGGAGAAAAAGTATGTGGAAGTTTTAGTGCCGAAATGTATAAAATAAGGACAAAAATATTCTAAAATAAATGAACTATTCAAGGAATAATGAAAATTAAATCACTGTTTCATTGTGTAATTTTTCGATAAAATAGAGAAAGTATATCGTAACATTACCATTCATCTTTCCAAAGGTTTTCCTTCCTTATAGTCTTTTATTCCACGATACATGTAACATCATCATGTGAAGAATAAATTATCTTTGTGAGTAGTCAAATATTTAATTTAGATTATGTTAATGAAATAGAAAACATATAATATTATGAGTAAAAATATAATATATTAAAAAAACACTTTAACCTTCTCATTGAATTCTTAGTTACAGCCTAAAATTTCAATCTCTCATGAGCATGAGCAGCTATGAACAAACTAACCCCAGAAAAACAAAGGAATTCACCTATATAAGAAAAAAACTCTTATGTGAGAAATTATAAAAAGAAATAAATTAAACATAAATATGAAATAGTCCATTTCTTCTATAGAAGTAAGATCTTCAGGCTATTTGTGTATATTCTGCAATAAGGTATTCTTCCCATTCATTTCTAAACTAATCTATTTCATCTTGTGAATATGATTTTTTTCATAAGTCATAGTAGTATTGAAAAAATATAAATTCACAAAGGATTAATAAATATTTAAAACGAAATAGTAATTTTATTCAAAAATACATCTTTAAGAATTCTAGTTTGTTTATGGAATATGATCTATATCATATATTTACAAACATAATAACCATAATATTTTCCATTTTTTTGTTTCAAAAAGTGAAGAAACATTGATAAAAATAAGTAATTTATTTTTATATTTATTTGATAGTGAAATATTATTATATATATCCAGATACTTTTCTATTCATAGAACCTTTCAAGCTCCTTGTGCTCATTGGTTGTCCGCATTCCATGATTTTCATGATATTTATACACCTCCCTATCATAATAGAATTCTAATTAAAAATAATATAAAATATATAACTTGAATTTTAGTTCTAAAAATGTTGGATGTAGTGTATTAAAAATTAACAAACATCATCATGTGCGGTCAGTTTGTTGGGTATCCATGCGGTGAATCTAGGAAATAAATCTTTGGAGTATCCAAATTGACTGCAATGAGCATCCAATGTAGTCTAAAAACACAAAAAGGAATAAGTAATGAATGAAACGAAAATATATTTGATATGATTAAGTCATAAAGTTTTACCCTTGAAATGTTGGTATTAATAAGATTATGTCATCTTCAAGTTTTCTTTCAAACAATTTGGCCAGTTTGGTCACTATTTCAATCCTTTATTTTGAATCAATTTTTTTTGTTCTATAAAAGTGATGTGAGGAATAATGAGTCTATATTTATGTTCATAGGGAAATCCCTTCAATTGGTATTGATATATACACCTATAAAAATTATGTAATGTATTTTTTCATAATTAACATAGCATATCAACTTTTGGAAAAACCAATCATGAAAACATATCTCATATATAAATTAATAACTGAGCCTCCTAGCCATTAATATTTGAGGATTTCATTTACATTATGAAGAGAAATTTAGTCTATAAATTTATATCCATACATTTCTTTTTCAAAATCAACTATGTGATTACTACTATTTTTGTAACTTTATATCCTCATGAACCTTCAATGTTAGTAAATTTGAACATTGAACGAGAGGGGTAAAGGTGTTTTTGAAAAATATTTTATATTGTTTGGTTGATACTTTATATGGTTTTGAGTATACCTTTCATTTCACCCCTTCCCTTTGTCTTTCTGTAATAACATTCATTGATTAAGATATTTTCCATTAATTTTTAAAGATTTATCAGGAAAAATAAATTGGAAATGAATACCTCTTTATCATCATGTGATTTTACAATATCTGAAGGCCATGTGACAAATATTCCAACAACTTGGTTGAATGTATTAATATCTTCAACATTAAGTGGAATAGGTAGTTCAGCACTTCGCTCATGATCTACGTTAATCGCCACACTCACATGACCTATTGAAAGTGGTATGTTGTATATAACGTCTTCTTTGATATTGAACACCCTAGACCTCGCTACAAGGTGTTGGATGGGTGTTGATAGATATATATCATAGTCATTTTCACCCTGTATAATATTATTATAGGAAATTTATTAGTTTCGGACTGATTCAAATTTCACAAAAAAATTATTATAATATTTATTACCTCAACTAAGAAATCTCTTTGAGGGGAATGACACACCTCAAAGCCAGTGGGTGGGGGGGGGATCTTCACACAATGGTTGTTCTTGAGTTGTTTCTTCTCTTTTCTTCTCACCCATAATAGTTTCTAGCAACTCAGTCTATCATTGAATTTTTTTTTCAAGGGATGCTAATATTTCTTTCATCTCTACCATTTCTTTATCTTTATCCACCTATTGTTTTTTTTCTCAAAACATGTCCAGGTTGTCACCCAAAAACCCACACCTCTGATGCAGCCATATTGTTCAGCCCACTTCAAGACCATCGATATTAGGTATTCATCTGGTATAGGTGTTGATGATTCCTGTGACTATGTCAGATAGAAAATATAGGAAAATAATTAATCATTGTTATGTAATAGAAATTTAAAGAAAAACAAATTTTTATTATGTCATTCTTACACATATTTCCAACACTTTTGTGCATTTTCATCTATTATTATCTCATATTTATTTATATTTTCCTCCTTCCATAGCACATGATGTGGGATAGAAGTGACTTTTAAATTGGATTCATCAATCTACATATAAATAGATAAAATTAATTATTTTGTCATTTCATCTCACATAAATGTTTTATGGAAGATTTAAAAAATGTATCAATTTTTTTTCAAGTGAAGTGTACCCCATCCTTGCTTTATGGTAGGGGTACATTGGTTTTGTTGCCCGTTCCTTATTTTTAGTACTCAGATGTTGTTTCAAAAATAAAAAATTCTTGAATCAAACTGATGAATACACATATTTTCAAAAAAATGTATTATCAGCCACAATGTACCTAAAAACACATCTCTCCACAATGGATAGTAAATGCATCCCACTCTTCTTGGGTTATCAGGTGTGCATACATAAGTAGCGGGTGTGAGTTTATTTTCCCTTTATCATATTTAGGATGAAATCTCATTAGAATTTTTCAAAAGCCTCTCTGAATCCTTCCAGAAATCATTAATACAAATTTATTATGGGAGTCATATACAATAAATTCACCCTATAGAGGTTGATGAAGAGCAATTAAACATTTCATTATTTTAGTTTTTAGTAAAATAAATAAAGGATATCATGATGTTACCATAATCTTTTCCCAAATGAGCATCTTCAGAGTGGGAAAAACATAGTGTCGTGAAACTACATCAATAGGTATGCACTTCTGAGTAGTGAGACCAATGTAACTACTGAACATGGACTTGTTGGCATTAACAACCTAGCCCTACACATTCCATATGACATTGAATTTGATGTCTTTACTTTTCACCTTAATAATTTTTGCTAACACCATCCCACTACAACACTTCGGTTTTTTCTGCATCATCATTTCTTCATCACCGACCATTTCATTGGATTTAACGATCATGACACATCCCAGTGTGGCCCATGATGTGACCCCCAAGACCACCTAAAATAGGATAGGGGTTGAAAACTAGTTCCAAGTTGGAATATTACTAACATGGGAGTCCTTAGCCTAAGTACCTATACACATGCACACAACTCCAAGCCTATACAATACTGAAATGTAAAAACAAATGAACAACCATGATGAATACATCTAAATCACACAACCAGAGTACGAAAGGAAGTAAAGGAAAGTAAATATATCCAAATACAATCCCAACATAGATTCTAAAAAACAAGCCCAACCTGAAAGTAAAACTATGACTACTATCAGAATACCGCAGGAATGCAACTCGATTTGTCTGGTCTCATTAAGAATTATCTGGTCTTGATCCATCAAGGACTCTGTGAAAAGGTCGATCATGTAAAAAATACACAACATGTGTGGGAAAATCCCATGAAAGGGTGGGTATAACAATACCCAGTATGACACCCAAAAACTACAAATCATACAACAAAGGAAATATAGTCAGCTCTACATAAGTATTTGTATACAGAAAATATAACAAGAATATCCATATATACTCAACAATGACACAAAATATAAAGGTAAGTCACAACCATTGTATACTAGCCTAGGATTCCAATTTGAAGATTCCACAAAGCATTCATCTGAGAGAATACAATTTTGAGTTTGATAGCGCTGATGGTGTCCATACGAGAGGTAATGCTCGTCGAGTCTTGCCATTAGAAGTACACACTGAATGTCTAAATAGTTACGATACACAGATCAATATCACACCGAGGGCCATGAGGTATACAGAAAACTCAAACCAAAATAACCTACTATGTAGAGTATTGAGGCATGTGTAGTGTTGGTCATGGCGATACCAAGAACTCCACCTAGGGCATGAAGATGAATGAAGGATCTCACTCTGGGCCTCATAGAGGGATTCCAATGACTCTATCCAAGAATTCCTACTGAAGGGATTATATTCCAAGGAGTAAGAAGTGATTCCATGCTAGAACATAGGTAATAGATAATGGGAATTCACCCAAACTAAGCTTGTCTAAGATATAGAGGAAAAGACACCCAAGATAACATTTAAGGAGTACACGACCAGTAATAGGATTACACACCATGTACCGTGACCCCGGGTCCTGTCCCTGTAAACTACCCTTGTCTCAAGCCCTATATGTGTCCATGTAGAAGTATACAACATGTTGTATGTTTGTCTAATATACTCATGTGTTAGTACATGGCTAATCCCATGTACTTATCTAGGTCGTGTCTGTGTGGGGGATTACACGATGTGCTCTATCCCGTGTATTACAACCCATGTCTATGTACCCTTTGAGGTACACACCGAGTCACCAGGGAGAGACCACATGACATGTGATAGGGTCCACACACTGTGTGATAATTAAATTTCTCTAAACCCTAGCCTCCACATAGAGGTCCCACACGATGTGTGTCTCCACATTACACGTGGTGTAATGCAAATTTTTAAAAAACCCAGATCTGGAATCTGTGTTGTCGTTCGTTCAACCAACCTTCAATCTGAAAATTTACTTACTAGAAAATTATTATTCAAGGTCCAATGTACCTTAATATTACTGATCAATAATATTAGGCCCTTTGAATCACTTAGAAAATAGATCTATACATCAATATTCATTACACTATGAAGTATGTGAAATATGGTATCCAAAGTCATCTAATCCATTATTGCTCCCATCACAGCACCGCCATCGTTTCCTATCAATCCCAGATCTACAATATAAAATCATTCAATTGATAATTGGGTTTTTAAGGATTTATTTCATCAGTGGATGTTAGACTGAGGGGAAAGAAAAGAACAACCGTGATGAATGAACAATTGGAGGAGAAAAGAATAAGAAAAATAAATATGAAGGAATGTAGATTGATGTTCTTGTCAAACTCAATCCATTTACATGGGAATAACAACAAATAATCAACAATAGAAATGTAATACTCCAAAAATCCAACTAATCAAACCCATCCTGCAAGACAACCAGTCTGTGAATCAATCTATTGGTTGATTGATTCATGTCCGTCATTGAAATTAACGACGGGGAAGGAACCAAATCAAAAAAAAACATCCTAACTTGATTTGGATCAATCACTAATGAAAAATGATGTCGCATCACAGTCATTGGTGAGATCCTTCGATTCCATCTCTCACCGGTTGTCAATCCTCAATATATTCATCATCTTCCAATGGAATCCCATTACACACTCTCCAATGACTCTCCAACAATTTGTAGGGTTATGTGGATAACCCTGAAAATTTTCCATAAGTGTGTATTTAATGTCGCACCTAGGGTAAACCTTGTGTTCTGAACTCAACAGTACCCTTATATTTCTGATCTAGGCCCCAGTTATAAGTTATTCCACATTTTCACAAAAATTGTGCATGTGTTCTATTTAATATATTTAATATATTTTAAACAATTATTCTGGGCACACAAGAACTCAGAATCACATGTTGTCTCAACGCCTGGGATAAAAAATAATCTACGAAATATCATAAAATTATACATATAAAATCACAGTCATTACATTATCCCTACCTTAGGGATTTACATTCTGAAAATCCAAAATAAGCACTACATAAAGAGATGTGGGTACTGAGAATGAATTTGATCCTCCCACTCTCTTTTGGAGATTCTCATACTACAAACAGACACACACTAAAGGAATCAATCGCCCATGAAGGATCATATCTTGCCAATCCTTGATCTCTATAGGGTACTCAACAAAGTTCGCTCTATCCTTTATGTTCAACTCCCCCAATCGATAGCATGTGATGGGTCATGCACGTACATCCTCAGCTGCGGCATGTGGAAGACGTTGTGTACCCGGTCTAACTATGATAGTAGAGCTAAGTGGTATGACACCGTGGCAACTCTATAAAATATTTGAAAAGAGATAATAAACATCAGAGATAACTTTCCACCCCATCCAAATATCCATAGTCCATGTCAAGGGGAAACCCATAGGAACACATGGCCTCCTTCCTTGAACTCCAAAGGCCTCTGTCATTTGTCAACATAATATTCCTGACAACTCTATGTAGTCCTCATCCACTCCTATATTATCTACACCTTCTCTATAGTATATCATTCCAACTCCAGGTCCAGTAGTGCCGGCTCACCTGGGCGAGTCCAACAAAGTGGTGACCTATAGGGATACCCGTACAAAGCCCCGAATTGTGCCATACCGATGGTGGAATGGTAGTTGTTGCTGTATACAAACTCCCCTAGTGGTTGATGATCCTCCAATATTTGAAAAAAGACCAACATGGAAGCTTGTATCATGTATTCTAGAAACTGAATGGCCCACTCATTTTGGTCATCAGTTTTAGGGGGGGAAATTTTTCTCAAGTGTAACTGAGTCCCAAATGCCTCCGTCAATCCCTTCCATAACCAATATGTGAATAAATCATCACGAGTAGAAATGATCATCAATAGAAATCCATGGAGTCTGACTATCTCTTTCATGTATAGGCGTCCCAAGATATCTACCGAACTATGCTCCTGAATTGCTATGATGTGGGCCGACTTGGTGAGTCAGCCTATGATCACCCACATGGAATCATATCCCATTGACATATGTGGTAAAACTTTCATGAAGACTATGGATATCCCATCCCACTTCCACTCTATCACCTCAAGGGGTTGAGCTAAACCTCTCGGAACTTGGAGATTAGCCTTCACTTTCTGACAAGTAGGGCATCAAGATACAAACTCTACGACTCCTTTCTTCATCATTGGCCACTAAAACTGACATTATAGGTCCCAATACATCTTTCACACTCGCATATGTACCTCCAAATGATTTTCATGAAACTATCTCAAAACCTCCCCCCACAATATCATTGGTTCCATCCTGTGTCCTCTGAAATGAATGAAATGCTTCCCACAATTATAAAATCCATCATGAACATGTCAAGTGGATATCTAAGTACATAGGGTCTCATAGTCAACATCCCCAAGTTGTGCATCCCTGAATCACTGTAAAATAGGAGGGGTAACAACCATCGACTATAGGTAAGTTGCTCCATCTACATCTATAAAGGATAACTATAATGAGGCCAACTACTCTGATGCCTCACTTAGCAACTGTGAACAAGATTTTATGCTGAGAGGATATGCTACCACATTCCCCTTCCTAGGAGGATAGACAATTTTGAATTCGTAATACTGGAGGAACTCCAACCATCACATTTGTCTCAATTTAAGATCCTTATGAGAGAAGATATACTTGAGACTCTTATGATCATAATAGATGATAAACCACTCACCCATTAGGTAGTGTTTTTACATATTTAGTGAAAACACTACCGTTTTTAAATCAAGATTATGGGTCTCATAGTTCTGCTCATATGGTCTCAACTAACGTGAACCATAGGAAATCAACACTTGCCTCTGCATTAGAACACCACAAATCCTGATTCCTGATGCATCACAGAACACTATGTACTCAACACCCTCCTCTAGAAATATCAAGAATTGATCACTTGTTAAACTCTTTCTCAAATACTATAAATTATGTTGGAACCTCTACATCCGTATAATATACTTACCCTTTCGAGTCAAATCTATTATGGGTATTGATATTCTGAAAAAAAAATCTGGCATGAATCTTTGGTAATAGGATTCTAACCCAAGGAAGCTTCACACCTTCTTCATGCTATTGGGTGGCTCTCAAGCTAACACTGCCTTGACCTTGGATAGGCCCACTGCCACTTCATCCACTGATATAACATTTCCTAGAAAGTGGACTGCCTACATCTAGAACTGAAAATTTGAGATCTTTTCATAAATATAGTTATCTTGGAGTACATCCAGAACCATCCTTAAGTGTCTTTCATGCTTCTCCTCAGACGCTGAGTACACTTGGATACTGTTGATGAGGGCTACTATGAACTAGTCTAAGAAAGGCTAAATGATCCAGTTCATGATTCCCATGAGATTTGTTGGGGCGTTCTTCACACTAAAGGTCATCAACAAGTAGTCATAGTGATCGTAGAGACATATGGATTCTATCTTCAATATATCTACATCCTGTACTCGCAACTAGTTATAGACTGACCTAAGATCAACCATCAAGAACCAATGATCCCCTCTCAGTTGATTGAAGAGGTCATTGATCTTTGGTAGTGGATACTCTATCTTCACGGTCACATGGTTTAAGAGATGTTAGTCCACACATAACCTCAAGATCTTATCTTCCTTCTTATAAAACAACACCGGGGATGCCCAGGGTGAAACGCAGGGTCTAACAAATCCATTACTCTAAAATTCCTCCAAATGAACCCTTAGCTCATGAAGCTCTATGGGGTCCATTATATATATTAAATAAGATATCGGTGTCAACCCAAGATGTATATCAATGCAGAAGTCTATTTCTTGGTGGGGAGGTAAACCTGGAACATCTTCAGGGAAGACGTCCTTGTACTCCACCACCGCTGTACAAAACTAAGACTCATTACATCCATTGCACCAAGGGTTAGGCTAGAGAAATGATGAGAAATTATATATACCCTCTTATGTATTATTATCTACTATACTTCCTAGGTTTCCTTTTAAAAAAAGGAGAACCTAGTTCCATCACTACATACACACTACATCATACGCCTAAAACAGTCGATCTGGGAATGCACTATGGATAACCATTCCATACCTAAGATGAAAATGTAAGGCGTCATATATGCTATAAAGAGATCCCTGTGGAAAATATTTCCTCAATGATTCATCTCCCATCATCATCACAAGTGTGTGATTTTTGAGTTTTCCTGAGTAGGAGTCTCCAAGAGTAAGGGTCAATCTAAGGGCTCAACTGGAATCTCTAAGTCTCATACAATGTATATTGAAAGAAAAGAATGAATAGTACCTATGTCTATCAATACTACAAATAAGGTTGAAAAGACATAGATCATACCTTAAATCATTACCAGATCCTCTGGTTCCTAAACCTTGACCGCCAACAGCTATCCCCACCCATGTCCTCCAGCTCCATAAGCTTGGAGTGGATCACCCGAGGGTGGTGGTGGTAACAGGTTAAAGAGACTACCATATCCTATTTCTCTCCCAGCTCCTCTGCCACATATGACACATTGCAAACCTACCTGCTCATACTACTGCCTCTACCTCAGCATACCATCCACGGTCTCTCTATTAGCTACACGACAGGTCAGACAATCTCAAGAAAGATGTCCCATACCATCACATGAGTAGTACCACCTATCCCTAGGCTGATTGGACCCATCCTTTGATCCTTGAACCCTATATCCTCTTCCCTATGATCTCCTCCTAAAACATCTTGCAGATCCAGGTCCCTGGGACTAACATTGTCTCCCTACTATCGAGGTATCTGCTTTTGTATGCACACTATCGACAACCACTGGATATATCAGATCATCCAAGAAACTCTCAACCACCAAATATCTCTCTAGAACCCTATTATAGGTAGGAATTCATAGAGGGATAACACTAGCTCAGATGTATCTATGCAACCCTCACTCAAAGGTTCAAGCCCTGAAGAACTAGTCATACACCATATCCATCGAGTACCTAGAGAGGTTGTAAACCTTGATGAAAACTCAACTACTGTTGTGATACCCTATTGAAGTTGAAAAATCTCCTAGATACGTACAACCCTTATCATAGCTAGATATAACTCCTCTATGAAGATACACTGAAACTATGACCATGGTAGAGTCACCACATCATAAGATTGGGTCACTAACCCCCACCATCATCCTATTGATCCTTCAAGAAGGCTCACTGCCAGGACCACTATATGATCTAATAGTGTCCTTACCAGATGGAACAATCGTCTTACCAAATCAATCCGGTTCTTAGCCGCCTATGGTTCAGGATCACCTCAGAACCTAAGGGGTATATTCTACTGAAACTCATGAAGTGAGCTCATCCTACACACCTAATCCACTGGTACTGTGGGTACCATGTGATTCTCTATAGGTGGTGGTATAAATAGTGCACCACCTCAAGGTAGAACATCTAAAAATAGTCCCTGCATTAACGCCACATCATCAAGGGGATAACCCTCATGATCATGATGTTGAATCCTAGATGGAATACATTGCAGATGCATCCTGATAGTAAGCAATATATACCATGATCAATGAGTATATCTGGAGAGCTGACTCAAGAAGGATGTGGAAAACACAACCCATTCTTATATGATGCATGTACCATTGTTTTTACCTACTACCAATGTTCTCATGTACAGATTCGAAAAGTAAGTAATCAGAGTCCTGGTGTCTGGATACGTCGGTCACTGCACTTACATTGGAGTCCCTGACCTAAAATCCGAACTTGAAACACTTAAAAATGTTTCCCCAAACCAATCTCATATACTCGGTCCTAAGGTAGAACTGACTACTCTGATACCTCTCTGTCACAACCCATCCTAGTGGGGCCCGTGATGCGACTCCCCAAGCCTAACTCTGATAGGCCAGGGGCTGGTGACTAAGGTCGAGTAGGAATATCACTAACATGGGAGTACTTAACATAAGTACCTATACACACACACACACACATCTCCAAGCCTATACAATACTGAAATGTAAAAACAACTAAACAACCATGTATGCATACATCTAAATGCCACAACTAGAGTACACTATGAAGTAAAAGAAAGTAAGCAGGTCCAAATACAAGCCCACCACAAAGAGTCTGAAAAAAAGTCCAACCAGAAAGTAAAACCGATACTGCAATCATAATACTATAGGAAAACACCTCTTCCTGTCCGATATCACTAAGAACCATCTTATCCTGTCCGTGAAGGAATCTTTCAAAAGGTCTATCATTTTCACAAGACATGACATGTGTGGGAAAATCTTGTGTAAGGGTGAGTATAACAATACCTAGTAGGATATCCTAAAACCAAAAATCATAGCTCTATATAGGTATATGTCTACAACACATATATAAAGAATATATAGTTATAATCAATAATGACACACAATCTAAAGGTAAGTAAGATCTATATTATACCAGCCTAGGATTCCAGCTCAAAGATTCCACAAATCATTAATCCAGTATAACACACTTCTGAGTCCGATATCCCTGATAGCATCCATTAGAGAGGTAATGATCATCAGTTCTTTCTATTAGAAGTACAAGCTGAAGGTCAGAAAAGTTATGATACATGGATGAGGATTACACCCATGTCTATAGGGTATACCAAAAACTCAATATAGATTAACTTTATAAGTATAGGATCAGTGTTTGCATAGTGTTGGTCCTGACGATACTAAGAACTCCACCTAGGGAACTAAGATGAATAGAGATATCACTTTGGGCCTCAAGGAGGGATTCCAACTACTATATGAAAGAAGTCATGCTGAAGGGATCATTGTCCTAGGAGTAGGATCTGATTTCATACCAACCCTCAGGGAATGGATAAGGAGAAAACACCCTAACTAAACTTTTACAAGATGCAGAGGACATGAGACCCAAGACAACATTTAAGGAGTACATGATAGGTAGTAGGATTACACATAGTGTCCCTTAACCCCGGGCCCTACCTGTGTAAATGTTATGTGTCTCAAGATGCATCTATTCCCATATAGAAGTACATGGCATGTTGGTTTCCAACGTATTCTACCCATGTTTCAGTATATGGATTATCCCGTGTACTTGTCCAATCCATGTCTGTGTGGGGTAGTACATGGTGTTCTCCAACCCAAGTACTCCAACCTATGTCCACGTACCCTATGAGAGAAATGACGAGTCACTGGGGAGAGACCACAAACTATGTGATAGGGGTCACATGATGTTTGATACTTAACTTTTACCAAAACCCTAGCTACTATATAGGGGGGCTCACACAGTGTGTGGCTCCACATTACATTCCGTGTAGTGCAAATTTTTCTAGAAACCAATATCTAGAATCCACATTGTGTTCTATTCAACCAACCTTCAATCCAAAAACCTCCTTATGAGAAAATCATGAATCTAGGTCTAACAAACCTTTCCATCACTGAACAAAATGATTTGGCCCTTCGATTCACTTTGAAAATGGATTTATGCATCACTCTTTGTTTCACACTGCAGGAAATGAAATCGGGTATCCAAAGTCATTCGATTTGTCGCCTCTCCCATCATCGCACCACCATCATGTTGTGATGATATCAGATCTACAATATCAAATTGTTTCACTAATAATCTGGTGCACAATGATTGATTTTATTGGTGTATTCCGAACCATGATCCAAACAAAGAAAACCCACGATGAATGAAGAATCGGGGGAGAAAAGCACAAGAATAATAAAGAGGAATGAACCTAGATCAATTTTAGTGTCGAACTCAATTCATTATCACAATAATAAAAATGAAGAATCAACAGTCACAAAATAATTCTCTCAGAACCTACCTAATCTAACTCATCCTGCAAAATGATCGATCTATGAATCAATCTATTGGTTGATTGATTCACATTTTTCATAGAAATTAATGATGGGGAAAGAATCAAATCAAAACAAATGTACTACCTCAATTTAGATCAATCGCTGATGAAGAACGATTCAATGATGTAGTAATGGGAAATATCCTTTGATTTCGTCTCACATCGGTTGTTGATCCTCGATCCGGTCATCATCCAACAAAGTAATCTCGTTCTATGCTCTCCAATGACTTGTAGGGTTACATGGCTAACCCTGAAATTTTTCCCTAAGTATTTATTTAAATAAAGGGTTAGGTTATTTCATCAACAAAACTAATAAAATAATTTAAATAATTATTTTATTCATTTTATGACCGTGATGTATTTTCCACACACAACTCGTGTCAAAAAAGGTTATGTCATGCCTAGGATAAACCCTATGTTCTAAACTCAATGATGGCCTTGAATTTCTAATCTGATCCCCTGTTTATAATTTATAACACTTTTTTAGAAAAACTATGTGTGTGTGATATTTAATATATTTCAAACATTTATTCTAGGTACACCAAGCCTTGGAATCACAGATTGTCTTAGTGTTTGGTCTTGAAAATAATCTATACAATAACCCAAAAAACACATGAAAAATATGATTCATTACATCAACATCATAAATATGTTGTTCGACTGGATTAGTAGCATCGACATGTGAAGAATTTCATTGTACCTCTGCACTGGGAGAAGCATTAGGTTAAGAAACCTTTCATTCCTTAGGATTGGGAGCACTAGTATGTGTATAAGGTCATTGTTCATCTGCAATGTTAGTAGTGGAAGGTTGAGAAACTTATTGTTCCTTAGGATTAGAAGCACCAACATGTTTAGAAGTCATTATCTATATAAGTGGTTTAATATTTAATTTAGATTACATAAATACAATAGAGAAAAGATAATAACATGAGGTAACACAATGTATATTACAAAAAAATATATAACCACTTTATTGAAATATCTTTTTTTAAGGGATGAGAATATTTGATCCCTCTATCGAGTATCCAAATCCCTTTATTATGGTCTTCTTCGACATAAAAAATGTCATCTACATTGGGACCACTGCAAAATGATTGCGACGTCTTAATGAAAGGGTCAACCTCAATTGAATTTTCATATAACCATTCAGGGGTTTTGGTCAATAATAGAACAATTGACCACTTTTGGTTTATTGGATCTGGAACATAAAATACTTGTGCAACATGTGATTCCATTATAAATAGTTCTTCTTTGTATGATTTTTTACTAAAATATACTTTGATGAATCCCAATTCATCTATTTTAATAGCACTCCTTTTATCAACCCACTTGCATTGAAAATTCAGCACTAGGAATGTTGTATAATCCAACTGCCATATTTTTTGATGATACCAAAGTATGACATATTCACATAAATTGTATTTCTGTCCTTAGTACCATAAACATGCCTCACTTCAGCCACAAGTGTACCTCAACTATTTTGTATGGTACTTCCTTCATTATGTTTATTTTTATAGAACATATTTCCATTAATTAAATAACAATTGTAATACAATATATACACACTTGGTCCTCTGGATATCCATAAAATCCATTCTAAAATTAAATCTGGGTTTTCATCTGAATCCTTAAAAACATGGTCTTGTAACCATCCTATAAACTGTTGTTTATGGGTATTTGATATCCATATTTCAACCCTTGATGGATTCAAATTCCTAATAATTTCTTTTTGTGTTTCAATATAGGGGGAAACATACGAAATGTTATTCAGAATGTAAAGGTGGGATTGCACCTGATCTATAATATTGATTATGACAACATCTCTTCCAGAAATTCCTTCACCCACAAGCTACCTTGTGTGATGAGATTTTGGTAGACCAATGTTTTCCACACTGGATAGGTAGTCAGTACAGAATTCAATGGCATCCTCAATAATATAGTTCTCTACAATACAACCCTCTGGACAACTTCGATTTTTGACATACCGTTTCAAACTCTTCATATAACATTCAATGTGGTACATCAACCAATAACATACAGGATCACATAGTCAAATCTCTCTCACCAAGTGAACCATCATATCAAAGAATGATGGAAGAAATAACATTTCCGATTCACATAATATGAGGGCGATTTCCTTTTCCACAGTTGGAAATTTCTCTAGTTCTATAACTTTGTTGTATATAGGTTTGAAAAAGTAACAAAGATTGGTTATTGCATGATGGATATTATTAGTCAAAATTCATCTTTAAGATATAGTAATTTAGATCTTTCATAAAAACATAATAGTCATGTGATTTCAAACCCTTTAACTTTAAATAAGTCAATGACATGATATTCTTGATATTTGATGAATACCCCTTTTGAAACTTCACATCATTCAAGAAGTTGAAAAACTAACATCTCTCCTACCTGGAAAGAGTGTAAGCATCTAAAGGATGAAAGGTTCGTTTCTCACCCTTCATTGGTGCGAACTCTTCACATATTCCCATTTCAACCATGTACAAGCAAGGCTTAATTCCATCCTTTGTTTTTTCAGGTGAATTTAGTAATGTGCCAATTACAGTGTGACATACATTTTTTTAAAATGCATAACATCGAGAAAGTTTTTTAACGTGTAGACAAACCCTGTATGGGAATTAAAAAAACCAATCCCTTTTTCCAACTGGTTTTCATAAGGTTTTTTCAAAAACGGTTTCCCAAAAGTAGTGTCCCCATCTTTTACTTTCTCAAACATTTGATCACCTATTAGTAGAGATGGTGTTGTACATTCTTCTGAACTTCCATTGAATGATATCATCCAAGATCAGTACTTATGTCATCTGGGTAGAAATATGTGATGACCTAGCGGAAAATACTTTGATGAATGTTTCAACCTAATTGACTATGTACCTTGTTCACAAATAGGACACCCTTGAGTTCCTTTAATTCTATATCCTGAGAAATTTCCTTAAGAAAGAAAGTCATTTATCATCTCATGAAACATGGATCTCAATGTGAAATCTTCATTTCTATAAGTATCATATAACATAACACCTAAATCCCATAATAATTCTAAATATTTGATTAATATATCCAAATAAACATCAATATCATTACCCAATTTTTTTGGTCCTGATATAAGCATACATAACATGATTTATTTTCGTTTCATGCATAAACATGGTGGAAATTTATAATTTACCAACATAACCAGACATGTACTATGAGTGCTTATTTGAAAACCAAAAGGGGTCACTCCATCTATAGATAATGCAAGACGAAGGTTTCTCAACTCATTTCCAAATTCAGGATACTCATAATCGATTCTCATCTATTAAAAAGAGTCTGATGGGTGACAAAGTTTCCCATCTTTGTTTATTGTATCCATGGGACACATCAATTACCTTATAGTCTCCTCACTTCCATATAGGTGACTAAAAAATATAATTATTGCAAAGGACCATAAAACTTTTGTAGGACCCAATTCACCTTTATTGTATTTAGAAGCACCACACTTTGGGAATTCTTTAAGTCATTTTTGGTCCTTAAGAAATAGTATACAATCATTTGGCCTGACATGTATTCTTATAAATATCATACCCATCGAACATAGCATTCGTTTAGCATCATATATTTGGTAGGGAGCTCATTATCTTATAGGAGCATATCATTAAAGAGAGCAAGTAGTTCAGTAAAACTGGAATCACTCTATCCATTGTCAGCTTTTAAATTATACAGCTTCAGTACGGTTCAAAATATTGTATATTTTGTGCAACCAGCATAGAATGGTGTCTTTGCACAACACTTTAAATTCTCAAAAAAAATTGGACAATCACGAAGTTCATCATCAACTGTCACTGTCGTTTCCTCAATACGTTCATCATCATCATTAACACTTGTAATCACATCCTCGATATAGTCTTCTTCATTGTCCACATTTGTAATCATATTAGATGATCCATAAAATGTAGTGTTATCTCAATCACTAGCTACATTTTCTTTTTCCCCATGAATATTATAAAATTTATAACTTCAATCAATTCTATGATAGATCAAGTATTCTTCCAACTCCTCTAGACTAATTAGTCTTGAATAATAACTGTGTAAACACGGACATAGGATTTGATAAGGTTCAGATGAAAGATCTTTTTAAATCTTGATGAACTCTTTCACCCCATCTTCATAATATTTTTCCATATGATTAGCATCCATACATTCACTATTCATATCCATAATATTTTATTTGGTAATATTAATATTTAACAAAATAAATACAAAAAGGGGGTTTTTAAATTATGGAAACCCAACATTTGAATCTTTCAAATAATTTCATCAGACCCTATACAATTTATTCCATAACCATTACTTGAGAAATTATGTAACATTTAGGCGTTTCCATTGCCCTAAAAATTCTAATATAGAATTTTAGGCCTCTTAGTGGAATTATACTACACCAATATTTACTATACTAATATCAGATTGCATCAATTCCGCAAATGATTTCACCGATTTTTTAGTTGAAACATTTTCATCAAACAACCCTTTATACAAATATATATTTCATTTTGAACTATTTTAGTTATCCCCATATTACATTCTAGACTAATCCCTTTACAGGTACTTGAATGTGATTTTTTTGTGATAGATTTAATGCTTGAGTTGTCTTTTAGGTGAGTAAATTCCTTTTCTATTTTCTTAAAAATATCACTTATGTCAATTTCCATACCTAGCCTAAATATTCCATTATGATTGTAAAATAACCCAGGTAAACCATCATCTCCTCTGTTTCATTATTTTGCCTTGAATAACTAGTGTTGTCAAATATTTTGTATAGAAGTACTAAACTCTTAAAACATTATAGGAGGCCTAGACTAAACACATCAAGAATATTATAATTACTAGTGTACTTTACTGCCTACATATCTTACAAATTCTTTACATTTTGTGATTTTTTATATTTTGAAACAACAAAAATCCTTAAAGCCTTATTCTAGAACCAAGGTCCAAATTACAATATGATTCTACCATCCACATTAGCCAACTTAACCCTACTTATTTTCACTAAATGGCTGAAACAACTATAAAAATAATAGAAAGTTGGTATGAAATCATATTGAAATGAGATCAATTAATTATTATCTATTATTTTTTACATTACACCGTGGGAAATAATTTAAAATAAATTTAGAACATCTATTATAGTTGTTTATTTATTTCTCTTTCAGTGATTCTGGACTAATATTCATGCCCCTTTATTCCTATTGTTTAATACAAATGTAGATTCTTTAAATGAAACCAATTACTCAAACGCTACCTTGATAATATTGGGCTTCTATGATAGTACTTGATGGTTTATAGAAAACTGTTTATAGAAGGTGTCAATTGGGCTCATTAGGTTTTAATTAATAATTATTTTTCCAAATATCCCTTTGAAATCAATTTTCATTTCAATGTCATTTTAAAACATCCTTTTAGGTTTCAAATGGGCCCTCCAGAAATTATTTTGAAATATATTTTTGAAACATCCTTTGGAGACAATTTTGAAAATCAATATCATTTTGAAATCACTTTAAAATTAGGAAAACCGGACTTTAAATATAAATTCCAACCAAATAGAAAATGTAAGAATCAAACATCATAAAACACACTTGGAAAATCATAAACATATACGTTACTGGAATAAAAAATGAATTTATCAATAAACTCATCAAAACCCCTAAAACATTAAAATCCCAATCAAGAATGATCTCAAACGTTCAAATCAATTCACATAAAACATTCTCAAATTTAACAATATTAATTCCATAATTCTTTATGAAATCCATCTCAACCGTTTTATCAATTTATTTTTCTAAAGTTGGTTCATTAGGGTTGAAATTCATAAGAACCCCTATCTAAAATTTAATTATAAATTCTTAATCCCTAATTTTCCATATACAAGTTCAGTAAAATATATTATACATGACACTTTTTAAGTTAAACCATTATAGAAACATCAATCTTAAAAGGGAATGCCATTAAAATAAAATGGTGTGGAAACACTTACTTTAATCCATTGAAATTGAAAGTTGAGGTGTTAATCCACCACCAAGATGATGTTAATCATTGTTACAATCCTAAGAATCTTCATCTTTGGAAAAAAAAATTCAAAATTCCCTATTATATCACCGACCTGTAACGAGATTGTCTATTAAAGTACCTAATTCAAAATTTAACTAAACATGACCTGTATACCAGCTACAAAAACTCGCATCTTTCAAACAATATTATTACATCATTTTTTGATAAAAATACATAATAACACAAGTCCAGAAATAGATGAGTTTATATTTTTATTTAAATTAGTATCATACAACATTAGTAATGCAAAATAGGCCCATGAAACATTGGGTCATGGTTATAGGCAGATAAGCGGTAGTGTAGTGATAAATTTTTTGATTGATTTAAACATAGGTTAATGTGGGTCGAACCCATATGGGTGCAGACCGGTAGTTTGGAGGATGACTTTTGGCGAGGGTGTTGCATTTAGGATCTCTGAAAAAATGCAGTCAAGGGGTTTCTTTGATGCGTATGGTCGACATTATTAGGGACACCCTGAAAATAATCTTAAGAAAAAATCTCATACCTTAGAGCGGTTATGATTCATTGATGAAGAGTGGTGAGGGTACAGTTGGGAGTGACGACAGAAGGGAGCGACGACGACAGCGACAACGACGATGACAGCGATGGAGAAGGCGGGGAGCGATGGTAGGGAGAGCAGCAATGAAAACACTATGGTTCAGCGAAAGCTTCAAGATGCAAGGACAAAAAATCTGATAGGGTTAAATTTATAAAACCTGAAAGGATTTTATTAGTGCTTTCAAAAAAGTGCACATAAAGGTCAGTTTTACCAGCACTAAAATAGAAAGCATTGATAAAAATGATCTTTATTAGTACTTTTTAGCACTATTAAAGATACATCTTTATCAGTGCTGATAAAATATGTCTTTATCAGCCGTAAAAAAACGTTGATAAAACATGTATTTATCAGCGCTAAAAATATAGCTAAGATTTAAATAAATAATTATATTATTTATATAAATATATTTTTTATAATTTTATAAATATATTTATAAAATTATATGTTTTTATATTATTATATATATTTATAAAATTATAAAAATAATAAAGATAATTATTATTTAAATATATTTATTATTATTTTTTAAATATTTGTACATAATTATAAATATAAATATATATATATATATGATTATATATATTTTTATTAATAAATAAATAAATTTAAAAAATTATAGTAATGTATTTATTATTTAAATATATTTATTATAATTTTTTAAATATTTATATATTTATTTATTTCCAATTATAATTAGAAATAAATATATTTAAAAATATTTCTATTGAATTATAAATATATTTATATAATATTGTCTCATGGCCCATGATTTTGTATATTTATATAATTACATATACTTATATTAATATATAAATATATATAATTACAAATATAATAAATATATTTATTATTTAAATATATTTATTATAATTTATAATTATTCAAATAAATAAAAAAATATATTTATTATTATAATTATAGAAAAATATATTTAAAAGTATTTATATATAATTTTATAATTATAAATATAATAAATATATTTATTATTTAAATATATTTATTATAATTTTATAATTATTTAAAATTTTAATTAATTAATTATTTATATTTATAATTATAAATAAATATATTTAATAAGTATTTATATATAATTATAAATAAATTTAAATTAATGTATATATTTATTAATATATAATTACAAATATACCAAATATATTTTTTATAATTTTATAATTATTTATATAAATAAATATTTTTTTATAATTCTAACTATAAATAAATAAATAATTATTTATATTTATAAAATTCTAATAAATATATTTATTATATTTATAATTTTATAATTATATATAATAAATATATTAATTATAATTTTACAATTATTTAAATATAAATATATTTATTTATAATTATAATTATAAATATTTGTATAGATTTAGAATTATTTTTATATTTTTATAAATATATTTATAGAATTATATATATTTAAAAAATTGTAAATATAATAAATATATTTAGTATAACTTTATAATTATTTAAATATATATATATATATTTATAATTATAATTATAAATAAATATATTTATAAATATTTGTATATAATTATAAATAAAAAATTTATTAATATATAAATATATACTCAAACCTGTGCAGACCACAAGTTTTATCCCATGATCTCCAAATTTATTAAGGAAAAGGTAAAGTGCAGAGAAACAACAAAGGGGCACAGAAGACCTCTTACCCCAAAAATAAAGCTACCAACAAGAGGTCCAATAAGAGTGAGATCCAAAGATCCCTAAAGAGCATAGCCCAAAGATCCACAAAACCAACGCGAAACCCATCTTGAAAACTAGACTAAACCCTCGTTGTGGGATCCCAAGCGACCACCGTGAGCCCGCCGCCTCAGAAGACCCCTCCTCACCCAAAGCCCAAACGTCGTGAAGCATGTCGTCCATCAGACTCCAGCTCAAGTGCGTCATTGTGCCCTTAGAATTGCCACCTCTACGTCATCCATGAGCCATCAATTCAAAGAACCAAAGTCCCAAATGAGAAGGGCCCAACATAGGCCATGTCGCCAATGACTTCCAGTCGACGAAATCACCTCATCTCGAGGTCATCTACTCCCGAGGCCCAAGTCATTGCACGCATCTCGAGGTCAGCACCATCTTCCACGTCGCTGATTGTGGCCATTCAACACCAGGAACGCCAACCGCATCTTCATCCTTGCAGATTGGCGTCACCGGAAGCCAGCACGTCACATCGAGGCGTCAGCTCCACTCGGATCCCACACCCGCCGCATCCAACCTGATCTATCAACCCTACTGTCAATGTGACCACCAGGAACCCATGATCCCCATGAGTCACCGCCATCCAGATCTCCGTCCTCACCATCGAAAATTTGTGTCGCCGCTGCAAGCACCCAGACACCTGCAGCCAATGTGAAAAATCACCAATCCCACCCTGCCTCCAATGGCCGAGGTCATCTCACACCAAGAAAGTCTCCATCCTGAGCACGAACTCCATCGACTCCACCCCATCACCCACGCTTCAGGGTCATCTGAGGACTCCGACCACTGAATCTCGAGCATCACCTCTAGCTGTAGCCAACCAAGGTCACCGTCTTCCCCACAAATGATCTACCGGCATCAGATCTCTATCCCCATCGATGAAAAGGTACCTTGTAGGAACTAGGGTTATCCCTCAAAATATCTTACTTCCTAACCTTTTCAGAATCAAACATGAGAAGGTTGATTCTTACGCTGTGGCAACATAGAGCAAAGAGCTCATTGTGCAAAACAAAATTGGATCTATCGATCGATTCCACGCAGTCGACGAGATGATCACCATAAACGGCTAGAGATAGAAGCTCTCTATAAGTGAGAGAAGCCATCAATCTCTCATTAATATATAAATAAATATATATATTTATAAAATTAAAATAAATGTATTTATTACAATTTTATAAATATTTATATATATATATAATTATAATTATAATTATAGATAAATATATTTAATATGTATTTATATATTATTAAAAAATTTCAATTACAAATATACTAAATATATTTATTATTTATAATTTTTATTGTAATTTTATAAGTATTTATGAGAAAATAATAACTTCGTGGGTATAACATAAATGAATCAAACCATGTAAAGTATAGGTCTCAAAAAACGAGTCATCATATAAATGGAAAGAATGAATAATAAGGGTGTTAATGTATAAATGAACATTCACGAGTCATGAATACATAACATATACATGCATCATCATAATATCGGTAATCTTAACATTTGGAACATAGCAACCCCCAATGTAAACAAATAAACTTATGATTATATAGCATCAATTATACTTACACATAAATATATGAACATAAATAATGTTAATCATGTAAGGAATATTATCATTATCTCATGAGATATACAGAAAGGTCTAGCCATAATCCAAAGCTCCTAACCATTTATTAAAGATAAAAGAAAAAGAAAACAATTATAAAAGAAGATGGATAGGGTCAAGCAAAGAGGCATGCCCTCATCCCTAATTACTATCAGATTATTCATTATTATCAGCAGTTTCCCACTCTGAGTGTGAGTTCCTTTTATTGAAGATCACGACAAACTTCTCCTTGATATTTTCCTACTCTTCCTTGAAAGAAGACCTTGTAGACACACTTCGTCCACACCCTTGAGTTGCGACCCAGTCTTCTTGGCCACATCCTTAGCCACAACCTTTTGGATTCGTACCCCATCTCTATGATTTTTAATGCCAAATTCCCTCAGATTCTCCCTTCGTAAAATCCAAATTATCCTTCACTTTGAAAAAATTCTCCTTATTGAACATGTCATAAATGGAAGAAAATGGTTCACCTCTAGTGTCCCACACTTCAATGATTCCAACAAAAAAAGAATCTACCATTATGTCATGTCTTGACACCTTATTGAGTGATTCAAGCACCCCAAATCTATTTTCCACTGCTAAATTCATTGAATGGACAATATTTTTATGAGAAGACTTAATTGGGGATTTATTGTGTGGTGGAAGTGAGAGGGACGTGTTCTGCGGAAGAGGGTTTCTTCAGGCAGCGGAGGCCGGAAGGCCCATGGTCTAGCCGAGCAGTGGTTGGGAGCGGCCGTGTGCGATGACCTGTGTCGATGGCAGTACCGTCAGGCGAAGGAATTGGGCTAGTGGGAGGGAGATGCGGAGGAGTTTTCCCATGGAGCGGAAGAACACTACCACATATTGGGGCTGAAGGCCAGGCAAAGGCAGCGAGCCAACAGGAGGGCAATGTGGCAGAGGTGTTGTGTGGATGGCTCTGTGATCTCAATGGGACAACGTCAGGGCGGGTGGACATGCTCTCAAGTAGAGGCGATGAGCCAGCAGGAGGATCACTTCAGCGGAGGAGTCTCAACCGGACTGATGGAATTGATTTCATAAATAATATTTTTGTTAGATATTGAAGGTGCAGTCCCAGATGTGGTATGAGCATTCAAGATAAACCTCCATCAATGATCTCAAATTTGTATGAATGAGTGGGTATGGATTTTCCATCAGTGCCAGGTTCATGAAGTCATGGATTGAGATTTCAAACTGAGTAGATTTTCTGATCGGTCGCTGTGAAATATGAATTTTTATCTGCTGGGTAGGGATTGTAGTTGGGTATTTGGTCCTTGGGCCTAAAAAATGGCCATGTATTCAAGTCTTATCGTCTCTAGGTCTATGAACCATGTAAGGGTTACAACTCAACCTTTAAAAAGGGGATTGTAAAAAATCAATAAAAAATGAAATCTTCGGGTGTTTAGATAGGAAGAATCATTAATTGAATCAAATTGAGAAGATTTTTTCTCATGTTTAATCATTTGAAAGCTTTCATTGTTCACAAAGACAATTTATTGAATTTTACTCTTCACTTTATATTTAACCAGGGAATTAAAAATCACTTTCTAGTTACCTTTTCTGCTTCATGAGGCTTTCCTGAAGCATTCATTAGCTGTATCTTGCATGTCAATCTCTTCCTTCTCATCAAGATAATCTATTCTGTCCACCATAGGTGAATTTTAAACATCCAAGAGAATTCTTATGTTCTCCATTGTAATTTTTCCATCATCATCATGAGATGAAGTTTCTGCAACAACGATATTCAACTTGAGCTTCTTCTCAGAGCACAGTACAAGAAGTGTTGTAGATGTAGACCCTACATGCATTTTCATGATTTCAAAAGCATCATGTCCTTAAGATTGAACATCACCATGCCTTGAATTTGGATCAAAATAAGAAATCTAAAACTACCCATATTTATTATTCATGTCATGACCATAAGAAAAATATGGAGAGGGTGGGGCTCCACTGCCCAAGTCAGGCATCTCAGAGGCTAAAATGAGACCCCCATCAATCACCATTTCTGATCCTTCATTCACAATTTTAGAAAGAGAAAAATTATACAAGCATCTATCTTAATCCTTTTATCAAGGGGTTGTCCATCATTTGAGAGTTCATTTTTCTCTTCATCCAACATAGGTAATTGAGACATTTCCCTATTTGAAAGCTTCTCATCAGCTTTACTGCCAGATAGAGGGCCGTGTGAGATAGAGTCATAATTCCGTCCACCAACTCCAGCATCTGTAGCATGGACATCGGTCCTCTCATGCTGAGTCCTCCGGTTGTAGTGGCTTGCCTTATGGACACAAACTAAGCAGATTGAACAAGAAAGATATCTTCTACAGTTCACCGATTCATGGACCATTATCTTGAATTTTGAATAGAATTTTGGGACTTTCTCAGAGTCAAATAGAATCTCAAGCTCATCAAATTTAGTGGAGAGAAAAAAAATTCAACCATGGTGGCACCTAAATCAACCTTGTCCAGAAATCGTGCAAAGTTTCCAAACCATGCTTGCTTAGTCTCATTATCTAGATTAATGGGAAAACTAATTGCAAGCACAAGATCATATAAAATATTTAGGTGCCACAACATCTAGTTAAGGCCGAAAATTTTGACCCACAATTGGGAAGATGAGGTACATACCTCCATTAGGTTGAAATTCTTATCTCATTCTCAAAGGTGTAGGAAAACAGGCTTGAGAGAGACTATCCTGAAGCCCAATCCTCACAACTTTAGGTCATCTCTTGGAAAGAGAATGTGGAAGATTACACTTCCCAGTGAAATACATCTCCAACTATCAAAACCTCATACAAATGATAGCCGCATGACCAAATCATCCACTTTCCAGGGTTTGGATCCCTTGAGAAAGATTAATGTTGAAATAATCAAATGGTTACCTAATCTCAGGTGTTTTGGACCACTTCATCATCAGCTTTCACATGGTCTATGCTCCCCTTTCGATGAATCGACCCAATAGAAGACCCTTTGTAGACAAGAATATAACTTTTGTTTTCAATAAAAGAAATCAAGTCCTTCGATTTGGATTCATCCCAAGTGACATTGTAATCCTCATATCTGAGATCGCCATACCTATGCGAGTCAAATCATCTCAGATAGAGAGAGATTTCATTAGATACATATATTTACCAATAGGATCCAGGAGCCAGGTGAACCTTCTCCTAAAATTTATTGAAAAATAAGAGACAAAACATGAAGAAAAGAATAGACATAGTTAAATAAAGGGAAAGAACTCATCCAAAATAAAAACTACAAATGAGGAAAATTTGGATCGTCCCCATAAACATGATCTGAGATATCATCAGCAGATTCTCATTCTGACTAGGAATTATTCTGATTGAAGAGTATAGAGTACTTTTCCTTGAGTTCAACCTGCTCTAGAGTGAGCACCTTAGAAGAAGACCTAGTAGACCAGCCACACCCATGTGAAACAACATAATCATATCTATCATGTCCTCAGCTACATTTTTTTGGATGACGACCCCATTTCCATGTTTTAGTTTGTTGTTAAGACTGTTCTGGTTCTTCCCTCTCCGAATGGGAAATGTTCTCCACAAGAGGCTGCCCCCTATGATTAGTCAAATGAGGAGATACCATGTGGGAAACGTTTTCTATTGATGGGGAGATATCAATGTCCATCTTTCTGTTTCCTTTTCTAGATAAGGAACTCTCTACCAGTTCCTCATCCAATTATCTCTACAGAACCATTTCAAAATTAGTTTGACTAAGTTCATCAATATAAGGCACTGGTTCTTCAGTAGTAATATCAGCCCATGATTTTTTTTCTTTCTCACTACCCACCTCTCATTATCATCCCCAACTTGCTACTCAAGAGCTGCTGACTTCTCTATTGAAATGAACTAACCCAGGGGATTCAGTTCACATGTATTCTTCCCATCAGCTTATTATGGGGGATAAACCACCTCAATGATAACACTAACAACATGAGTAGGAGCAGATTCCTCATTCACGAGAGGGCCATGTACTGAGTTCTTCACATCATTTTCTGGCACATGCATAGGCTTCCTCCACCTAAACTTCCCTAGAAAATTCCCATTCTTAGAGAATTTAGAACAAATAGAATCCCTTAACATTTTTCAATAGAATATCCTATGACTTGACAATTCGAACAAAAAAGGGGCAGGTGTTCATAAACAGATTTCAGGTTAAAATCATCTTCATCAGTTGAAAGGACAACTTTTTCAATCATAGTTGTTCCAAAATCAATTTCGACACGGAACCTGGCATAATTCCCAAATTTAGCCTCATCTGTTGCCTTATCAATCTTAGAAATTCTTTTTTAAGGGCTGATAAATGTCACTTTTATCAGTGATTTTAGCTAGTGCTGATAAATGTGGATCTTTTATCAGTATTTTATTCTTAACAATGATAAAAGCCGGAACTTCCTATGCACCCATTTGTGGTAGTAAACTGAATAAAAAACCTTAAATGTTAATCAATAAATATGTATAAAAAATATTATATATAAATAAAATCACAAAAATATTAAACAATTTTTTAAGAAAAATGAATAAATTACAAGTTTTTTTTTAAAAATATCAATGATATATATATATATATATATATATATATATTAGGTGCTTGGGGGCACAATTACAATTAAACAAAAACATACACACCTCACACACAAGTCGCAAAGGTAGGTCATAGCCCCCACCAAGGGGATAACTCACCCCTCAAGTCTTATTTATTCATTAAATGGCTTGTAGGCTCAGTGGGCATGAAGCCCATTACATGGCCTATAGGCCCAGTGGCCATGATATCCCATTACATGGCCCATAGGCATATATTTTTTTTATCCAAAGTCCCATTAGTGAAAACTGTACTACAGTTCCCGGGCTGCTACAATACTTGCTACAGTGTTGCCACCGCTACAGTGCCTGTGCTGCTACAGTTCTACTACATAGTGCTACAGTGCTTTATCAATGAAATGAATAAATAAATAAATAAATATATATATATATATATATTAAAAAATAAATAGTATATATTATATAAAAATATAAAAAATTAATAATATTTAATAATGAAAAACATAATATATTAATTATTAAATATTAATAACTAAAAATCTAAAATGATAATATTAACAATTTATTATTTGTGTATGTGTGTTTCTATAAAATTGAATTAATTTTTTATATATATAAATGTGTGAAATTAATGAATAACATATTAAGTATAATACATATTGATTTAATATTTTTAATTAATAATTAATTATTTATTATTTGGTACATATGTCAAATTGAAAAAACAAATGTAGCTAAATGTTATTAAATATATATTAATAATAATAGGTCAAAATTTTTAATTAATTTATAAGACATTTTTTTACTAAGTATTTGTCATATTAAGTGTAAATACATATTTAGTATTATATAAATCATATTTAATCAAATTATATATATTTAAAATTTGTGGTCAAAAATCACTTATATCATCCAAAAACCGATGGTGATAAAGGTCACTATTATAAGCGGTGATAAATATAACATTTATCACCATGGATATTGATTGTAATTTTGTTAGAGTTTTTAAGGGTGATAAAGATATATTTTATCAACCTTTTTAACTAAGGATGTACTGTTTTCTTAACACCTATCCATATACACCCATGCAATTTGTATTGCAAATCACCATTGAAAATTTGCAAAGAAAATCCACAATGACAAATACAAAACATGGAATAAGCAGTGACATCCTTTATTGGAACAGAATCAAAGATCTATCAAATATTAGTTTTTATCAGTGTTTTTATATTAGTGGTGATAAAGGTTTGACTGCATATTTTCACGATCCACATCACATTTTTAGACGTGCTTCACGCTTCTTTATATTTTAAAACCCGACTCCAAACCGTCAATGAAGTCTGATTGGCGTCAAAGGACGCCTATCGTCATCGGTGCCAACCCGCACCTGCGACACCATCTTGTCATTGCCATGTGGGACTGACCACCAAATGACGACGTGATGCTCCAGTGTGCCATCTCACCTCTGGCATGATCCATTGGTGGTCCTATCGCATTGCCTCACCCACCTTCCCATACAAGCCTATACACAACATTATTTTTTTATATACATAAATAAAATTAGAAATAAAAATAAATAATATATGTATTAAAAATATTAAAAAATTGAAATAATTAAACAAATAAAAATAAAAAATGAATCATTAAAAAAATAATAAATTTTTTATTTATTAAATAATTATTAATAAAAATGAATAAATTTAATATACATATACATATATATTATAAATATTAATAAATAGTACACACTAAATATAGATACATAAAATGAATAAATTGTAATAATTAAACTAAAAAATAAAATATGAATGAATTAAAGAATTATTAAAAAATATAATAATGAAACAATTATTAATAACAATGAATAAATTTAATATACACATAGATATATTAATTATAAATAGTAAAAAATAATATATATTAAATATAAATATTTAAAATGAATAAAATGTAATAATTAAAAACATATTAATATATTATTCATTTTTAATGTTTTTTATACATAATTATTCATTAATATATTTAATATATTTACTATTTTAAAAATAGAAATATAGTCATATATATATATATTACATTTCCTTAAATATGATTTATATAATGAAAAATATGTATTCTTACATTAAATTAGTCATTTATTTAGTGAAAAAAGGTTTATAAATAAAAATTAATATTAATTAAAAATATTGACTAATTGTATCGAGTATTGGAAATTTAATTGAATGTCATTAGATTTTTCAATTTTACATATATCAAACATGTGATACATTGATTTCACATATACATATACATAATTAATGCATTTTTATATACAACGTACACACAAATGATATTTTTCATTAATTTATTCATTTTTTAATATTCATTTTATAATTATATTTATCATAATATATTTAATACATATTATGTTTCTAATCGGTAAATTTATCATTTTTATATTTTTATTTAATATATACTATATATTACTTTTTAATACTTTTTCAAATTTATTCAATTTTAATATTATTTATTCATTAATAATATTAATTGTTCTTTTAATATTTTTGTAATTTATTCATTTTGAATTTTTCATTTTTTAATAAGTTTGATATTTTATCCATTTTCAATATCAATTAACTTTACTAAAGCTTGTAAATTATCATCCACGTGTCATCTCCAAAACAATGGTGGTATAGGTGCCTCCCTCTCCTTCATTTCCACTCATCATCACCGCATCCCATCCCCAATTCCTCCCCCACACCCCTGACTATTGCTCTCCCCCTCCCAATTCCCCATATCCCTCCCTGCCTCCCCTCTGTGCCTCTGCCTTCCCGACTCCCCTCTCCGCCTCCTTTGCATGCATCTCCTCCACCGCGGTCTCTGCCTCAGACTCCACCTCTGTCTCTCCAAGCCCTCCAAACCCTTACGCATTCACCTCCTCTACTGGAATCTTCTCCTCTGCCTCTGCCTCTCCAAATCCATCTCTACTTTCTCCTCGTCCTCCACCTCCACTCCCCACCTCCACCTTGGCCAAATCAAACATGATTCCTACTGATACTCCCATCAATCCTTCCCTCATGATTGAGTTTCCACAGTCTCGTTTCATAGATTCATCTGCTTCCTCTTCTACGTATCATAGCATAGATTCCTAGAATCTGTTGATCTTTGATTTCCATCTGTTATCCACTCCTTACCTAATATGGTGACTAACGATTTCATCCATTCCAAGATGATTACTGTTATTCATCACTGAGGAGGTTTGAATTTGCATGTATTTTTACCCCTATCTTGGAACATTATCAACCAACTCATTGTATCACTATCTCATAGAGGTTTGCAGTTTTTTAGGGACTAGAAATCTTCCCAGCACTGTACTCACTTCCTAGTGCTATAATCGCTTCCCTTCTCTATAATCGGTTTGTGTTCCGCTCAAGAATCAGTTTCAGGATTTGGAACTACATACCGGATGACCAATTTCTTTATGTAGCTCATCATATGAAAACATATAAGGGTATTATAGTGTATGATAGTGTTTCTCCCTACAGAGGGTTGTGAAAATGAAGCAATGCTACAATACTGATAGTTTAATCTTGATGTCAGGCTTGTGAGGTTTGATCCACCATGAAGTTTGTCTATCCTGACCACTGAATCTTCAATCCATCACATTTACAATCCTTCTCTTTTGAATATTTTTGGGATTTGATTCATGAATCAAAAAGTCACGACTCTCAGGGTTATAAATTTTGGTGCAAGATGATTCCAATTAAATTTAATTCCTTCTCTAGCACATCATAAATTCAAAAATTCTGATGGATGATAATGTTCGAATTAAATTCATTCACCTCACTTCGAAATGCCTATTATGCTTGAGGGTTAGCTCTAAATCTGAGTTCCATCCATTTATGCATTGGGATTGGGCCCTTTTCATTTGGAACACCCTTGGGGGAAGGAAGATGGATTCCATTATATTAACATGTTATTCTTTTCCCATTTTAGTGATTTTCAGGGTTTATAATTAAAGATCGGGGCTTGAAGTCAAAGACTCTCTTAAAGGGGATAAAGAATTTGCTCAAGGTAAGGTGATAATTCATGTCACTACCTCTAATTATTTTGAATTATTGGATGATTTTTTAGATCAGAGAATGTTATTAAACTCTAATATTTTTTCTAATTATGGAATAAAACAAGTTGCCTCTACTAAATTAGTGGTAGTGGCTTCACATAGTGATAATGTTCCCATGGAAGAGGATTCTGATGATCAAGTGAATCCAGGGAAAAAGGCTAAGAGTTGGATAATGGGAAAACATCTTGTAGGGAAGGCCGAGGTTCCTTTAATAACATGGGCACTCCATCTCAAGTCAATCGATATCTATGTTCTATAAAAGACCTACACACAGTGCCAATATCAGTTGGGACATGTCACCTTTTTAACCTTGGTATGTCTATTGCACTGTGACCATTGTGGTCATGCTTTAATTAGTTATTTCTATTTTTTTTAGTTTTACATTGAATTATAAAATATAAATAAAAGGGAAATTCCTCATTAGAATTCCCTAACACAACTGTACATATCCCCCCTATCTATTTTCCCTTACATGGAGTGGTTATCATTTATTAATGGATAGATAAAAGTGTATTTTTTATCTATAGACTCCTTTGGGTAAGGATAACATACCTCTCTCCTCCACCACAATAAATAATGGGGTGGTGAAATTTGATCGGGAAAATGAACATTTTTCTCTAGATAGCTATAATGTTGTCTTCAATATCCCTGATAAACCGACGTATCAAGAAAAAAAACCCACAATATTGATGGTATTCAAATTTTGAAAAATTTAGATTCTTCATATTGATTTTTTATTTCCATCTTTTCTACATCGTATTCATAATCACCGTTCTTAACATATTTGATATTTTTTATAATGAATGCCTTCTGATTTAGAGGTTTATAATTCTCATGAAAAAACGTATTCTAAATACAGTGACCGTAGCTTACACTTATTCAGGTTTTAGGATTTAATATATACTATTTATGCTTACATTATTGATTACGATTCACATTATATTTTCATGTTGATAGTGTTGTATACTAATTATATTTGGTGACTTTTTGTTTGGTGACTTTTTATTAAATGGGTAGAGATTTGGACTTCTCATGTAAACTAATATTCTAATTGTAGTGACCTTAGTTTACACTGATTAGGGTTTTATGATTTACTATATACTATTTATGCTTCAAATTATATTTTCATGTTGACATTGTTGATTATGCAATACAATTTTTAATATTACACCTAACATTTTCCCGCACTACAATTCACTTTACAGAATGCCCATATTATTAAAATGAAAAATATATATTTTTGTGTATACAATAATCTCACATGAAATTTATATATGAATAATTTGTTCAATGGAATCATGTCTTATCTATTAGTCACATTAATAATTTTTTCCTCTGGATGTATTTTTTGCAGGACTTTGATGATGAAGATTCATTGCAAGGTCAACTTACATGCATAGCATCAACCATGTTCTTCATATTAAATTAGGTATATTACATGCATTAATAGGGTAGAGGTTGGGAATTCTTAGGCAAATAGTTATTCTAATTGTAGTGACCTTATCTTACACTTATTTGGGTTTCATGATTTACTATATACTATTTATGATTACATTATAGTTTATGCTTTACATTATATTTTCATGTTGACAGTATAGTATAATGATTCTATTTGGTGACATTTTGTTAACATGGTATAGGTTTGGACTTCTCATGCAAATAGGTATTCTAATTGCAGTGACCTTAGCTTACACTTATTTGGGTTTTACGATTTACTATATACTATTTATGATTATATTACTATTTATGATTCACATTATATTTTCATGTTGACAGTGAAATATACTAATTTTATTTGGTGACTTTTTGTTAACAGGGTAGAGGTTTTGACTTCTCATGCAAAAATGTCTTCTAATTGTGGTGACCTTAGCTTACACTTCTTCAGGTTTTATGATTTACTTTATACTATTTATGCTTACATAATTGTCTATGATTCACATTATATCTTTATGTTGATAGTGCAATATACTGATTATATTTGGTGACTTCTTGTTTGATGACTTTTTTTTAACTGGGTAGAGGTTTAGAATTCTCATGTAAACATGTATTATAATTGTAGTGACCTTAGTTTAAACTGATTCGAGTTTTATGATTTACGATATACTATTTATGCTTCACATTATATTTTCATGTTGATAGTGATGATTATGCATTAAAATTTTTAGTATTACATCTAACATTTTCCATTTTTTTAAAAGGTTGGAGCTAAAGCCTCATTTATTATTAAAGAAAAGCAAAGACCTCTTTAACTGGGTAGAGGGAGACCCATTACATAGATCAAAGGCCCAGTGGGAATCTAGCCCATTACATTGCCCGTAGGCCCAATTTTTTGGCCTAAGGCCCATTCTGTGAATAGTACTGCTATTGTACCCTCGCTGCTACAGTCCCGCACAGTACCTGCCACTACTACAGTACCCTACCACCGTTATAGTGACCTACTGCTGCTACAGTGCCCGACGCTGCTATAGTGCTGCCACTGCTACAGTACACTATAGTACTACTACAGTCCTTGTGGCCAATGGGTTTTGAACCCCCATTTTTCATGTAGGATTAAGGGATGCTTACCACTAAGCCAAACCCCAACTACACACCTAACATTTCCCATCACTATAATTCACTTTACAAAATGTCCCCATTCTTAAAATGAAAAATATATATTGTTGTGTATACAATAATCTCACATGAAATTCATATATGAATAATTTGTTCAATGGAATCATGTCTTATCTATTAGTCACATTAATAATGTTTTCCTGTGGATGAATTTGTTATAGGACTTTGTTGATGAAGATTCATTACAAGGTGAACTTACATGCATGGAATCAACCATGTTCTTCATATTAAATTAGGTATATTACATGTGTTAATAGGGTAGAGGTTTGGACTTCTCATGCAAAAAAGTATTCTAATTACAGAGACCTTACTTTACACTTATTCAGGTTTCATGGTTTACAATATAATATTTATGATTACATTAAAATTTATGCTCCACATTATATTTTCATGTTGACAGTGTAGTATAATGATTATATTTGGTGACTTTTTGTTAACATGGTAGAGGTTTGGACTTCTCATGCAAGCATGTATTCTAATTCTAGTGACCTTAGATTACACTTATTTGGGTTTTATGATTTATTCTATAATATTTATGCTTATATTACTATTTATGCTTCACATTATATTTTCATGTTTACGGTGCAGTATAATGATTCTGCAATACAATTTTTAATATTCTGCCTAACATTTTCCAGCACTAAAATCCACTTTTCCGAATACCCAAATTCTTAAAATGAAAAATATATATTGTTTTGTATACAAAAATCTTACATGACATTCATATATGAATAATTTTTTTCAATGGAATCATGTCTCATCAACTATGTTCTTCTTATTCAATTAGGTATATTACATTCATAGCTTCGACCATGTTCTCTATATTAAATTAGGTATATTACATGCATAGTGTTCTTTATTTTTCCACGATTAGTAAAATCACTTTAACAATTTGGACAAGTCGTTGAGCATATTGTTTAATGTTTTTTAACTTATTTGGGTTTTATGATACCATCACATGAGTTTCATATATTGAACCCGTTTCTATAGTTTATTCATAAAAACTTTTCATTACACACTCCTTATCAATGATTCAAAAAGTTGGAATAAATTTCATTAAATAAAAAAGCATAATGTATGAAGCAAGGATGTGATGAAAGTTAAAAACATTGAGTAAAAAATTCACCCACAATGCAGTTTTGGGAATATTTTTTATATAATTTCATTACATAGTACACAACATAATTTTTTTAGTAGTGTTTTTTTAAAAAACCAATCAACATATTCTCATTGAATCTAGGTTCATATGGAGTATTCACTTTTGATGTCAACATACATTTTTTAAATGTTAACCACTATAAATACTTCCCACCCATGGTTTGTTCATATTACAGTCACTTTGTGTGTGTGTATATATATATATATTCACATATATGTTCATATATTTATTATTTATTTTCATATTACATTCAATTTTTATGTTAATTTCAGATTCTACACAACAGAGGTTATTAATTGACCATTAACTACACCTAAACCTATGACGTCTAATGCTTATCATTTTAACTAGACATTAAAATGGTGATCAATATGTTCTTTTTCATTTGTGTTTGAATTTTATAATTCATCATTTATGGATTTATCAAGTTATTTTGGCACTATTTTAGTCGAGTTTTGTAAATGGACTCTAAAACTAGTTCTCATATTATTACTCATTGCTGTAGTATAATTGGGTATAACTAAAGATACAAGATTGGTATTCAATGAAACTACCATGTGAGTGAATTTTCATTTTGAAGTAGACACATATGATTAGACCATGTTTAAAATATGATGTGTATGTAATGGTAGTTTATGAAACAATAATGTATTTATTATTATTTAACAAATGTGGCTTGGCTAAATAAGTTAGTTCCAAAAAATTCATGAGAGTTTACTAGAATTTTTAATTGAAGCCTTCCTGATGATTATATAGATAAAAAAATTTCATCCAAATACTTGTAGAGATTAAGATTATATGAAAACATTTATTCATAAGCATATTCATTAAGAGATAAACCTATTTTTACAAGCATATGAACCCCAGTTAAGTTTTAGATACAACTGGAGGCCGAAGACATATACCTGAGGTACCTATTTAGAGAGATATTCTGAATGTTTTATTATTGTATATAAAATAGGTCAATTATATATTTTATAAACTATTACCAATCATTAGGATGATTTTGCACTAATTTTCTCCATCTGACTATGTTTTATAATGTTTGAACTAATTGGAAGGGTCTTTTTAAGATCTTATTCTATCAACTATTTATGATTCTAATATCTTATCTCCATTAAAAAAAATAATTAATTGATTAATATTTTTTAATGAATAAAAATATTTTTGTAAAATTGAGTTATAAATTTATTTTATTTCTTCTTATTATTTCATTCTGAGAATTTGATGATGGTTAAAGTGTTTCAGATTAATGTTTTCATTATTTTTCTCATCCAATATAATATTTCCTATTCTTATTCATTTATTATTCCTCTATTAATCAATATATTCATCATTAATGGATTTATTGAGTTATTTTAGCATTATTTAATTCAGGTTTTGTAAATGGACTCTAAAACTAGTTCTCATGTTGTTGTTCATTATTGTTGTATAATTGGGTATAACTAGAGATACAACCTTGATGTTTAATAAAAAATACTATGTAATTGAATTTTCATTTGGAATTAGATACATATTATTATACCATGTTTAAAATAGGATGTGTAAGGAATAATAGTTTATGCAACAATAATGTATTTATTATTATTTAACAAAGGTGGGTCGGGTAAATATGTTAGTTCTAACAAATTCATGAGAGTTTACTGGAATTTTTAATAGAATCCTTCCAGAAGATTATATAGGTAATAAAATTGCATCCAAATACTTGTAGAGATGAATATTATATTAAACCATGTATTCATGAGAATATTAATTAAGAGATAAACATATTTTTACAAGAATATAAACCTGAATTAAGTTTTAGATACAACTGGAAGCTGAAGACATATACTCGAGCTACCTATTTAGAGAGATATTCTGATTTTTTTATTCTATATAAAATAGGCCGATTAAATATTTTACAAACTGTTACCAATCATTAGGGTGATTTTGCACTAATTTTATCCATCTGACTATGTTTTATAATGTTTGAACTAATTAGAAGTGTTTTTAAGATCTTATTCTATCAACTATTTATGATTCTAATCTCTTATCTCTATTACTGAAAAAGAAGTAATTCATTAATATTTTTTAATGAATAAAAACAGTTTGGTAACATTGAGTTATAAATTTATTTTATTTCTTCTTATTATTTCATTCTGAGAATTTGATGATGGTTAAATTGTATCAGATTAAATTTTTTTATTCTGTTTCTCAACCAATATAATATTTTCTATTCTTATTCATCTATTATTCCTCTATTAATAAATATATTAATCATTAATGGTTTTATAGAGTTATTTTGGCACCATTTTAGTCGAGTTTTGTAAATGGACTCTAAAACAGGTTCTCATGTTGTTGTTCATTGCTACAATATAATTGGGTATTACTGAAGATACAACCTTTAAGTTCAATGAAACTACCATATAAGTGAATTTTCATTTGGATGAGTCTTTTCTTATTAATTTGGGTTTAAATTGTATAACTCCTTAGTAATTTTTCTATAGGGATATTTTCGCAATATTATTTTTTATATGTTTTCATTATAGGGACCATATCACAAAATGGTATGCAATTATAATTATTTAACTTACAAGGCTCCTTAATCTAAACTTTATAACATTTTTTAAATTTATTTCAATAATTAAAGTCATATAATATCCTTTTCATTAAACCGATCTCAATGTTTTTGTTTGTAAAACTATTAGAGCCTGGGGCACCACCAACCCTAACCTCACCGCCTCCAACTCTACATTCCTCAGGCCTCACTATCAAATATCCATTATCTATATTATATCATGTATTTTCTCCTTCACATGTCATTACTTTCTCTGTTTCATTACTGTGTCTATCTCACCGTGCTTTCTGTTTTCTCTATTCCCCTATCTCCCCTCCTGAACCTCCTAATTCCCATATCCCTCCCATCTTCCCCTCTCTGCCTCTACCTCACCTCCGGCTCCTCATCCTCTCAGGCTCCCCTCTCAGCCTCCGCCTCTGCCAGGCCTCCGCCTCCCCCGCCTCATTTTTCGGTTTCCCTATTCCCCTCCCAACCCTCCAAATTATCATATCCCTCATGTCTTCCCCTATCCACCTCCACCTCACCCCCGTCTTCCTATCCTCCTGGGATCCCCACACATAGTACGATGAATGGTCGTCAAACAATCATTTATATGCCAATTTATATACTGACGATCCATCTTTTTAATTTGATTACTGTAATTTTATTCTACCAATATTAAATTTCAGAAAAGAATTATCCTGAGAATATCAACTGGGATCCCCTTGCATTAGGTAATCCCTGCATTTTTGGTACCAATTCCATTTCTTCTTCATCCTTACATTAGATATGTTATTCTCCTTATTGATATTTTTTTTCTCAGTTCATTAGGTCTCTCTTGTATTTCAGTTAATAATTTTAATTTCTTCTTTTGGGTAGGTTGTTTTTATCTTGAAGGTTATTAGGTTGTGTAGAATTAAAGCATAACCAGAAAGGTACTTTAACATTTTTTGAGTTTTTCCCTAAAGCAACCATATCTTGGTATTTTCAATCACCATCTATAGTTATCTATTTTATATTCATTTTGATTTCCCTTACTTAATTTACTCATATGTGTTTTAAAATGATAATTAGGGATATGAAGCTGATTTTGTTAATGTTGGATCTCATTAAGTATTACCTTATTACATATGTTTGTATCAATTGATATTATTTATCTTTTATGATTTACTTTCATACTAGTTTTAATTACTATTTATATATTTTTATTATCTTCTCTTAACGGGTAGGGCCCAAAAATTCTAGCCTAGAAATTGACACAAGCGCTTGGAGTCACCATCGATGACTCCAGAGTGACAATGGTAGAAATCTCGATCCACACACCAAGAATATTGTTTTCACCACCCATCACATGTCCCTACCACCTCAAATAGTTCCCTGTAAGAGAATAATATGTCGAACATACTAGATATCTACCATATTCTCCCTCCCATCCCCTTCCACAATATCTCTCATGATACCATAATCCAATATCATCTTCCATTTTGATCACCTCCAACTTCCCCCTACAATCAACCCTCATCCCATGAAGGTTTTTCTATCCATATTAAGGTGTTGATACCATGAATACATGCATATAGTTTATTATCTTTAAGTGTATGAGCTCCAATTTCAACTGTATAAACTGTATGATCTCTAACATGATGTGCCTGCATATATGAATATAAATGTTTAGTGCTTGAAGATTCTAAGGACCACATGGAGGGTTCTATAAAGCATGGAAAATTACTGAGTTAATTATTAAAATTATAAGAGTTTTACCTTTTCTAGAATATAATAAGAGTATCATGGGGGTTTTCCATCAATATTGTCTTTGAAATCGGGGTAAGGTATTGAAGGAATTTTTTTTGTAAAAGTTTATGTACCGTTATTTTTTATTTGTGGCATGAAAATATATATTATAGGATCATATTTATTCATATATTTTCTATCATTAGTCATATTTGATTATAATTTGGATTGTGTTTTGAAAACATCTGTATTCATATATGCAGGAACTTGATGTGATTATAATTTTCATTATAATTTTCAATTTAAGTGATTATAATTTTCATTATAATTTGATTATAATTTGCATTATAATTTTCATTGTGTTGTGAAAACATATGTGTTATCTTTATTAAGTTCCTGCAAATATAAATAAAGATTAATATTTGAAAATTGTACAAAATTTAGTAAAATATATTAATACAGTTTATTAATATATTCATACAGTTTATCATCTTCAACTGTATGTGCTCCAACTTCAACTGTATGAAAATATGCACAGTTTAATTTTTTAAAACATCTTCTTCTATTCATATGAATAATAAGTTGGAGCTCATGATTATTATTTAAGGTGTTTCTATTCAAAACAGGCGTTGTTATCGATAATAATGTGTTGTCTTTATATTATATGGTATTTCATATTTCAATATTACATATATGTAGATAGGTTATTCATATTATTTAATTAGAGTTTACATATAGAAACATTCCACCATAGTGACAAGGCATTACAATTCTATGATGAAACTCTTCCTCAAATGAAGCTTCCTTCGGGTGACTCGACATGCACGTGAGGACTGGAAATGGGTCTAGTGTCCAGGTTGAAAACATGGGAGATGATGACATGCCAGTTCAACAAGATGATATTCCTAGAATGGATGGAACAACACATAAAATCCAGTTTAGGGAGTTCTAGGGACACACCTGGTCAGTTTACTGGTGACTTCCCTAAACAAGTTGTGCAAAGTAGGATGACTATTGTGGATGGGGGTTATGTTAAGCAGTTTTTCCCTCACATCACTTTTAGGACTCGAAAAAATCTATTTATGATATTTTAGGTAAGGTAACATTAAAAGTCCCCCCTTGAGTGATGACTAGGATGTTGAGCATATGGTGTCTTGACTCAAAGGAGTAAGGATGATGAGAAATGGTGGCAACGACCACCTGAGGTGTGGCTGTAGCATCAAGGCATGGTCAATAGAGTGACGGGAAAAAATGGAAAAAATAGTGAAGGTGATGGCTCAAATTGCAGACTAGTGAAGGTTTTGGATCTAGAATTGCATAATACAAGGCATGAAACAAAGAATAAAAGGAATGCAACCACTAAAACATGTCATGTATGTCTTTATGGCACCGAGGTTTCTATGGATTATAAATATCACACATTGTGTAACCTTTTGAGAATGTGAATGATTTTTTTTAAATTTAATGACCATGCTGTGAAAATGAATGGGTTGGGTACTAGTGTATTTATACATGTTTAATCATTATCATATATTATTTTAATATGGTTTTAATTTATATATTTAATTTTAACATGTGTATTTATAAATATTCATTTTTAGTTTTTTTATAATCTCTATAATTAATTACACTTATTCATGTTTTAAATTTATTTCATTAATATAAGTTTCATGTTATATAATGTCATTGTTCAATTTAACATGTATCAAACTTGTGTTTCACACACACACACACAAAATATAATTAAATCACTTAGTGGAAACATAATATAACTCAAATGGTGTGAACCGGAGGTTTAAAAACTCATGGCCCCAAAAATTTATTGAAAAAGATAAAAAGATAGAGACATGGGTTTGTGACAAAAAGTGCATGTCACACACTCCACCAAACCAATAGAAAAATAAAAGGAGACCATTCCCAAAAGAGAAAAGAAAATAGAAAGGGTTATCTGCTTTAGCATCTATTGCCCACATTCTGTGCATTCCCATGACCTTGAGGATGATGTCCTCTCCTCCATTTTGGGGTGAAACATGGACCACCTCGATCATCCAAGCACTTAGTGGTGTCCTTCTTAACTTCTATCGCCTCTGATTCATTCATGGTTGTACATTCCATAGAGGGTTGTGTTCCAGCTTCCAAGTGCTTTTCTAAATTAATTGATATCACAACAAAAAAAAGAGTTTTATCAGCACTAAAAAAAATCCTTTATCATCACTAAAAAAGTTATGATAATCATGATAATCAAGGCACTATTAAAAGGGGGTCCATTTTTTCAGCACTAAAAAAAGAGTTGAGAAAGGCTCATTTTATCAAGGATAAAAAAATAACTGATAAAAGGGGTCTTTTATCAGTGATTTTTAGCACTTATATAAGTAATGTTTTTAAAAAAAATCTTTAAACCATAGGGTAGACCCCACCCCTCTTTTAACAGCACTTGACCCCACCTTTAATAGTTCTAAGAAGCATCGCTAGCGCCCCATGCCACCCACTTTAGTAGTGCTCGGCTCACTCCCCACCCTTTAACAATGCTGTAACCCCCTGCACCTACCCGCACACCCCTACAACCACCTAGATTTAAACTCAAGACCTCTCCCTTACGTGCCTGCACCTTTACCACTCGGCCATCTTATTTTGTTCTCCATTTAATGATATATCTATTTATATATGTATAGTGATATTTATTCATATATTAATGTATATTTATATTAATAATATATAGTTATATTAATATATATATATATATATTCATATGTTAATATATATTAATATATATATATATTTATATATATATATACATATATTTAGATATTTATTTTTATCCATATATTTATTCATATATTAATATATTAATACCTAACCCATGCATTTTCAGGACATAATTAATTAATTAAAAATTTATATACACAGGGCCATAATTTAATGTTTAGACACTTCCAATATACAAAGAGAAAGAAATTTATTATAAATTGGAAAGAGAAAGAAAATTATTGCAAAGTGTAAACAAATACATGTTTGAAATAAATAATTAGTTTTTCCACATTGAGTAACTTTCAATACAAAGAAAACCTATGATACTAAATCTAAATCCATGAGAATAAAATATATAAATTCATAGTATGAATCCCCTTACATAGAAATGGATTAAAAAAATAAAATAGTAGAATCAATAGAATTGTCAACAATGGTTATGGAAAATTTTACTTCTAAATTCAATATAGATATTTTTCTAAAATAAAACATAATTTAAACAATACTTTTTAATTGTTGAAAACAATATGTTTTTGTATTTTTAATGAAATAGGAGAAAAAAATCATGCAAGTAGGAGAATCCAGTTTGTGGTGAATCATAATTGTGGAATTCTCGAAGAAGTTGAACCTGATAAAAGAAATTAAAGATATCTTTAGTAGATAAAAAATAATATGGTTATACATTTATTGATGTACAATAAAGAGAATATAAGTCAAATTTAGAAAAGCATCTTTGATATTATGATATCATACCATGAATCTCCACTTAAAAAAAATCAAGGAATGGATGGATGGAATTAAAAACCCAAATGAGCTAGAATAATAAATTAGTAAATGGGAGTAAAATATAAAAATTAAAATATAATTTAATTATATAAAATACACATACTTAAACAAACCTTTCCCTGGAAATTATGATAATAATATATGGTTTGAACTTTTTATGTTATTGTCAACATTGGGCATTGGATTTATATCATTATTATTTGGTAATTGGTTATTGGAGATTAAACCGGAGCCAATAGATGAACCTTTAGTAAAAGATGTACTATAAATGAGTATATAATAAAAAAACTATAAAATTTAAATGAGAAGAAATTTAATGACAAGAGAAATAAATTTATCCCAAACCAACAAAGGTGTGGACTTTTTTATAGTTAACTTCCACAATAGTCCATATTAGTTACAATAGAAATTTTGAATTCTATAAATCTGTGACATCTTTTTCATGGTATGAGGCATATTTATAGAGATATCGTTCACAATAGTTATGGTTTTTAGGCATTAGAAAAGAAATTAGATAATATTTCATTTGATAAATTTATATTATGTGTAAAGAATCAATGACCAAAAAACTAAAGTAAAGGATAATTGCTGATTGTATTTATTCAAATAATTTTGGATTTATTATCCACTTTCAATGAAATATTATAATTTTTAAGAGTGTTGAAATATCTGAAATAAAATCCTTAAAATTTCCAAGAAAAAAATCTTTATACAACATTTTTTATAGAGAACATTATTTAAGTGTTATTTTTTTTAGATGCACTAATTTGATATGTAAATTATACATCAGGAACATAAATTTGAATTTACAACTTAGTAACTATTAGAAGTTTAGTAATGGAAGGTAACATTCCTCAGTAGGCTAAAAAGAGTAAAAATTTCATAATGTAATGAAGGGAGGGAATTTTGAATCTATTGAGTAGGGAATTGATGACACCATAAGGTTTTGAGTGTATAAGTCTATTTGAACATTAAGGGTCATAGGAATAGAAAGTTTCGTAACCTATGAATCTTTCCATAGTGGGGAAGAGTTGAGAGCCATGGATTCTAGGGTTTATAGATGCGACACTAAAAAGTAAAAGAGAGGAATCATACCATCTAGGATGAGGAATAACCAATAATAAGATAGGAATCATCTATTATGAATTCAAAGAGATTATAAAAAAAATAATCTTTAGATAGGGTATTATACTCTAATTTTATATAAAACACTAAATAAAATTGCAGTCATACAAATATTATATTATATAAAGCACTAATAATTCACTTGATTTTGATAATTGAATTTGAAGGTAGCAGAAAAATGTGTATAGATTCAGTTTTATTTTTTATTAGAACAAAAGAATCTTTGAACATCATTTATAGAATAATATAATCCAAATATAATGAATAGTCATCGTGAAATCCCTGGAAAAAAATTACCCATTGAAAAAGTAAATGTGGTGAAATAATAAAATGGTGGAAACTGAGGTAATAAAATCCAACACAAATAATTTCAAAAACATGAAAAGGTTAAACCAACATGACAAAATAAATCTCATTACATACAATTATTTACACTCCTAGATGGTAGTTTCAAAAGGAGGAAATTAAGAGGCCTAAATGGCATGAGTGAAAAAATATGATCTCTACTTGAATGGGATGTTAAAAGATAAAATAATAATATGGTACCATCAGATTGATTAAGAAAGAGAGGAGTGACAAAAAAATTTAAAACTATTTTTATTTTATTTGGATTTTTTAAAATTGAAAAACCAAACCCAGTTTATTTATTTCATATAGAAAAAAATTGAATGAAACTTCTAATTTTTTGAGGATTCATTTCCCTTTCACAGATTTTTCTTTTGTTTTATTTTTTTTATCCAATCAGAATCATTGGTATTGACTCCCTCTAATTCCAACCAATTTGACTCTGAATTCAGTAAACTAATATATAAATGAGAGATAGAAAAACTATGCAACTAACAAAATTAGAGCATATGTAGAATCTTAATTAATGATCATTTCATGAAAAAAATAAAAAATATTAAAACTAAACTTAAAAACTGTAGAAAAGTAATGAATAATCATAATCATTTACCTCGATAGAGTAACATTGCATGTGTTGCTTTAGATGTGATGGATTTCTAAAACTCATACTACAAACCTTGCATGTATTAGATTTCTCGACCATAAAATCTGAAATTTTTCCTTTGATATCATCCTGAAGTTCAAATATAAGAACTAAAAAATAGTGTGAATTCAAAAAAAACATCATGTGTTCTTATCTGAAAGACAATGTCAAAAACTAATTCAATTAGTGAATAAAAGATATTCAATAGAGAAGAAATTAAATTGAGCAATTTGTATTTCTAATAAAAAATCTTTTTCAATTGTAGATAAATTAAAATGTGGCGATTTCTAAACATGTATAGAGAGATTAAAGGAGAGAATTAAAAAAACATTCAGTCAATGAAAAAAATACTAGGTGTTGGTAGTCCATATAACTTAACACCAACAAATTCATTACATTGAGGCACTTATGGAAGCCTATATAGAAATAAAAACTATAGAAAGTGAGTACACTTTACACCCACTACATAGAAGGAATACATTGGGGAATAGTCGATGGGTTTAGTTTTATGCTCAATAGTTGATACAATTCCCTATTAACATGATTTTTTTTCAAAAATTGTACCCAAGTGATGAGAATAAAAAAAACAAATTCATGATAAATTATAAATAATAATAATACTTAGCTACAATGGTATAGAATTGTTTGATAAATATTGACCAAGTAATACCTCATCCTTCATAGAAAGGGTACCAGATCTATACTCATCCCCAAAATGCCGAATGACTAATAGTGTGGGAACCCGATTGAAAAACAACCACTAATTTTAAAGAGAGAAACAATTATATTAGGGTTTAATGTAGAAGACACAAATGTGGTAAGTTCAAATAATTACAGTAAATGTAAAAAACAAAACTATATGCACAAAATTTATATTAATTTCAATAAATCTAACCTCCAAAAAAAGATAGTCCACATCACCAATAGAGAAATATTACCACTCTATAATAGTATTGAATCGAAAAAAATAAATGTAAAGTAGGAAAATTAGGATAAAAATTTTATAGGGAAACCTCAAAATATGTGAGAATTTTGATTATTTTTAATAAATTTCAAAACAACATAGGAATGTGAGATTAATTTAAAAAATGCATACCTGCATAAGAAATCATCGCACATAACCATCAAAGAAATAACACTATGCTATGATAGATTTGAAAAAGGAAAATAAGAGAAAAATAGGGAAATAATGATGAATAATTAAAGTGGAGGGGGATCGACATACTCTAGTTGATATAAACAAAAGATAACAGGTTATAATATATGAATACTAAAACTCTAAAACATAAGAAAAAATGTCGGAATATGTAACAAATATCACATATATATAAGTTTGATTAAATTCAATAAATATTACCTCTACACGATGTCATTTTGCATCTACAGAAACTATGTTTGTTGAATACTTGGAGTATTTAACGAACCACATATCGATAATTCAAACTTGGACCTTGAGAGTATCATAATATTCAATTGTGTTGTCACTAATTGGCTCCTAAATTTCTAAAAAATGGAACAAAGAAAAAAATAAATATAAGAGTAAAAAATAATTTAGTAATTCATATTAATGTTTTCATACATAAGAAAAACAAGGAAATGTTACAAGAAACTAAAAAAATACATGTCACAAGAAATTGGTAATTTCAAGTAACCAACAATTATTTTTTAGTAAGAAATACATATCACATTCAACTAGATAAATAGTAGAAGAAATTTAATGGAAATTAAAATGTATAAATTTTACAAGATGTTTGTATAAAAATTTCCTAATAAAATTAACATTCAGATGTTTTTTGTAGAAAATAAAACTTATTAGAATTAAGAAGTTTGTACCATCATGACTCCAAGATGAAACGATATAGTTCTAGTAGTGAGGGTGGCCTGAAATTGGTATTAGTAAACAAACTATTCCTTTTGTATTAAATAATAGACACAGATAGATAATCAAACCCAATGAAAATAAGAAGAAAAAATCAAATAAAACATACAAGATTCAATAAGTCAAAACAAATAAACTCTATAAAAGAAAAAACAGAAAACTATAATAACAATAAATCAAACACAAAAAATTAACATGGCATTATTGATATGTGAGATTATTTAAAAGATAAACATGAATTGTGATAAAGCATTCATTGGAAATGAATTAAATAAAAAATAATATAAATCATAAATTAAAACTATTATCAATGATATTTTTCTACATATGATGATGAATCTTACAATTTTTTCTTTTTTCCTTTGATGAATTGATTGTAATAAAGCCTATATATCCTTATTTTCTCAGTCAACATCTCCTCATGTTTGATGGTTTCACTATTCTACACATATAATGATTGGGTGATGGAATAATTATTTCTTCAAACATTCAAAGATATTTTGAAAATATGAAATGTGTGCTTAAAAGTATTAATGAAAAAAAAACATTCAAATATACAAACAAAAATCAACAGCACTTGTCTCTCCTATGAATTGATTCATCCCCTTACAATTACTGATTTTTAAATATGATAGACAAGAAAAATGTAATTTTAGGTTAGAAATATATAAATATATATAAATATATATATATATATATATATATAAGATACCACCATACCTAACCCTAGATCTCTTTGTAAGATTTCATGTTCCCTGTCATACAGAATAAAAAAACAATGTATAATGGCCCCCATAAGAAGTTGTAAGGTCATAGGAGTTTAGGGGAATGATTTTTTAATGAATAACCTATAATAGATTCAATCAAAATTAATTCATCAGGCCTGTAGAATGTGTGGATAAACAAAAAATTCAGTATTGAATATGCTAAATATTCATTTGTTATTGGATGTATTGATAGTGCCTTGAAAATCCAGTGATCTTATGAAGATGCCTTAGAATTCCATCTATATTTCCACAATGCCATCGAGAATAGCTTTGATAGAAGATTATTATTGATGATAGAGTGAGTTTTTAAGGAATCGAGTTATTAGGACTTGTTCTATGAGGTGCTGGAACCCATTTTAGAAATATTTTTTTGAATATACCATGGGGAATCGGTGCTCTTCTGACAATGAATTGAAAATCCAGTGGTTGTTCGACGATGCCTTGAAAATCCAGTGGTTGTTCAACAATACCTTGGAGAATATCTTCAGTAGATGGTGTGTTGCAATGAAAGAGAGCAGATTTGTAAGTCATTGATTTGTTGGACCTGTTCATCAAGGATTTGGAACCAGTATCAAGGATTGAGAACAAAATGGATGAGTCGATACAGTAGGTATTTGTGGGGGCTGGATGAAAGGAGACAGAAATTTGAGGAGGGAGATGCGATTGTAGTGGAGGAAGATGGGATTGAGGAATCAGTTTTCACAGAGTCGTAGCATGTTAGAGGGGTGGGGCTTGATTTTTAGGAATCAAGGGTTTCGAGATAGGGGGAATAAGAAGTCACTATTTTTTTGGTTATCAAAATATGCGGGGAGGTGACCATGATAAGAGAATTAAGGTGGTGGGGGAACATAGATGGGATGGGACGTGGATTAGTATAGTTAATGGATATTTATAAGATTATTTTTAAATACATTTATAAAATATGTTTTAGTGTGTGTATAAAAAATTAATACACACATGCATATATACAACATACATACACATGTATATATGTTGTATATATTTGTATCTGTAAGTATAATTATACATATTTATATATATATATATTTACATATATTATATATTCATATGTATATTCATATGTTAGAATATATAGATAATATATATCAGTTTGTTGATACAGACACACACTAATAAACACACACACACACACACACATTATATTGGTATATAAATATTCACATATTTTTATTTTAAATAAAATGGATATTATAAGGCTTATATATTGATAAATATACTTTATATGTAAATATGATTAATTATTTAATTATAAAATTAGTTTTTTATGAGTGAATATATAAAAAATATGTATATATTGTTATATATTTGATTATAAATAGCAGTATGTTATGAAAAAAGATATAAATTTTAAAGCCATAATATCAATATTAATGTAATCACTGGGAATAAATTCAATCCCCACTAAAAAGGGAAAAAATACCCCCTTAAAGAAGGCTGATATTCCATTGAATGTTAAAGAAAATCGGTATCTTGACTTAAAACTCAGTTTTGGAGGCCTTTTGTGCCTTTTTTTGCCTCAAAAAATGTGACAGAAAGTTTCCTTATGTCACCAGTGTGTAGAGATCATCACAGTCTTCAATTTGATATATGGTATAGCTCAAACATACACCAAGATCAAAAGTTATGGTCATTTGATGTTGAGATATGTTTTCAACTTATTTTAGATTTTGTTTTATTTTTTTGTGTCTTCAAATTGTTATTAAAATATTATTAATCGATAATAATTATCAAATTATTAATTAATAATATTTTTTTAAAGTATTTTATAATCCATTTTCAATAAATTTCTAATATATTAAGTGTAAATGTCTATTTATACTTCTCTTAGACATATTAGAAATATATATTTTTTATTTATATCAATACAAATATATTTATAAATGTATATATTAATATATTATTTTTAATGATTTCTTTTGAAATATACCCTTTATCAGCGCTAGTAAAAAAACACTGATAAAGGCCCCCATTTGTCAATGCTACTAAAAAAGTGCTCATAAAGGGAGGTCGTTTTAACAGCGCAAAAAAAAAGCGATGATAAAAGGGGTACCTTAATCAGTTCTAAAATAACACTTAAAAGGTGTATATTTAACAACATTTTTAGCACTGTTATAAGTAAAATTTATCAATTCTTTTTTTTTGCTGATAAAGTTACCCCCTTTATCAGCTCTTTTTCTTGGCGCTGTTAAAGGGCAGTGCTGCAAAAACCCATTTTTGTTGTCACTACTACAAAAAATTCCTTTAACAACATTGGTATTTATCAGCGTTATAAAAAAACACTAATAAATGATATATTTATCAGTACTAAATAAAGTGTTGACAAATTTAAAGATTTATCAGTGCTTTTTTTTGCACTGATAAAAAAACCTTTATCAGTGCTTTATTTTTAGCGCTGATAAAATGTATCCTTTATCAAATTTTTTTAGTGCCGATAAAGGGTATCCTTTATTAGTGCTTTAATTTTAGTGCTGATAAAGGGTATCGTTTTTTAGTGCTTTATTTTTATTATACATAAATGTTTATATAAATAAAAATAAATAATTAAGTAAAAAAAAATTAATAAGTGTTTATTTAAAAAAATATTGAAAAATTTATTAATTAAATAATTATTGATAAAAATGAATAGATTGATTATACATTATTAATTATTAAACATTTTATTAATTAGATAAATATGATAATTAATGTTATTAAATTGTATATATTAAAAATATAGATATATATTAATGTATATAAATATGATTTATATATTACAAAATATTTATGTTCTTTTCATTAAATAGTCTTATGTTTATTAAATAATGGTTTATAATTAAAAATTGATATGAATTAAAAATACTAACTATAATTGCATATTACTACTCAACATATAACTGAATGTCGTTTGATTTTTAAATTTAACATTGATCAAATAGGTGTTATATTAATTTCACATATACGTAATTAATGCATTTTTATATACAATGAACACACCCCAAACTTATCCAGTTTTTCAATATTGTTAAAATACAAATATTCTTAATTTATTCAATTTCACTCATTTTTAACATAGATGCATGCAATTAAAAGAATATATTCATTAATAATGTTTAAAATATATTTGTAAAAAAGAATTATAAATAAAAATATTTATAAATGTACATTTACAATATTTATACAATTATATATTTATAATTATAAATAAAGAAATATATTTTTAAAAGTATTTATATAATTATATATAAATATATATATATATATTTAAATAATTATTAAATTTATAATAAAATTACTTAAATAATGAATATATTTACTATATTTGTATTTATATATATTTATTATATATATATATATATGTATAATTATATAAATATAATTATATAAATATATATAATGATATAAATATTATTTTTAAAAAATAGTTTAATAATTATAAATAAATAATTATAAAATTATAATAAATATATTTAAAAAGGAATATATTTACTATATTTATATTTATATATATTTATTATTTATATATAAATATTTACTATTTTTTATTTGTAATTATAATTATAAATCCATTATGATCGCTTAAGTAATAAGCGCTGATAAATTCATCTTTATCATCACTTTATTCTCACAAATAATGATGAAGATTTGTTGGTGCTAAACAACACACTGATAAAATTAACATCTATTAGATCTAGAGTTTTAGCATTGATAAATATTGATTTTATCAGTGCTTTTTTAGCACTAATAAATACCTACCTTTATCAATCCTAAGAAGGCGCTAATAAATGTATCTCGATATACTTTAAAAACCATAACCATTTGTAAACACATCATGATATTAGGAGATTTTCCTGGAAGCCACTGACTGCCAACACTCCTCCTCAGAGAATCGAAACTCGAATCACATCACTCAATAGTTTCTGAAACTCTAGTTGCATGAACATCTCGCCCGACATCCGGTTTTTTATTACAATTAGGTTTCCAAAGAGGGTCTCATATTTTCATAGCGAGGTAGGCCTTCCGATTTTCTTTGTGTATTTTTTGTTTTATTGATGTCTTCTTCTATGATTTTTTTTATGATCTGTTGTTTATGATCCCTTTTTACTATTTTTTGTGATCCGTTGTTTAGGGAACTATTTGTGGTCTGTTGTTTGTATTGACCATTGATGTATGATCTGTTATTTGTATCTGACACTGAATATAAGGTTTTTATCTATTTGATATTTATTATAAACTATAAGTGAGTGTTTATACTGGAGTGACATGTATGTGTGCCTATATATAGCTATTTTATCAGAAATTTTCATATTTGTCTGTCTAACATGTATGCCTATATCGGGTAATAATGATTTTGGGTCTGCATGTCCATTGACCCCAAGGGTCATGCTAGAAATTTGTTCGACCACTGGTACAAATTGATTCTATTGGGGTAGGGGACCACCTCCCATTTATGGGGTTTTACACCCAAAGTTTATATAAGGCCCTGGCCTTAAACATCTCTTAATATTGAATTAAATGAATAATTCACATTGAGGATATTTTCAGGTTTAGAGTTTTATAGAATTAGAACATAACTACTACATATCTAAAGATTACAAAGTAGACACTTCTACTAAGTTTCCATAGAATAAAAAAACTCTTAAAAAGAAACATGTCTAGTTCCAAGTTTTATATAGCATGACTTTCCCTTGATCCCATCATTGGACCTATTCCACATTAGGTCCTGTGAAAAACATTTCAAAAAAAATTGGGGTGAGCATAAAGAGCTCAGTAAGGTATACACAAAGAATGAAAACTGTTAGTTTATCAAAACAACAAGTAAACCATGTATACTTTATCAAAGTAATACTTTTCACCTTTATGAAGTAGTAAAAACTCTTCACTAAATAAAAGATCATTACTTACCCTTTTGTAACCAAAAGATTACCATAAAACCCATAAAAATATCACATAACATATAAAGGTAACTTGGGACATAAACATACTTAAGTGGAATAATCATACGGTCGACTTCCACACATATCACTTAATGGAATAGCCATACGGCCAACTTCCATACATACTTAATGGAATAGCCATATGGACGATTTCCATACCCAATGCATTGGAGGTTATAACGTAACCACCCGTCCTGGTATTCATGGAACCACCCGTCATATGGTTTATCACGTAACCACCCGTCAAATGTCCAAGTACCATTATAAAAACATAAAACATAAAACCAATATAAAGAAATGATAACATTTATACATTTCAATCACAATATATCATTTAAATATATTGACATAATAGAATCCTTTATCAAAACCATTTTCAATACCAAAATACATAAAAGAGTATATGGTATTTATTTTATTTTAAAAACATTACGGCTTATTGAGGAATCCAAAGACCAAATAATACTCACGACGGCGGAAAAGGTCGTTGTCATCACGTATGTTAAAAGGAACATTACTTTTTGTCGTTTAGTAAAACGCTTCGTAGAAAAAGATTCCGTTTTTATAAAAGTAAAATTCAAAGGGTTTTATACACCGTATAAAAGATAGTTGTGTATAAAACAAAATATGCCTCAATGAAAGGAGATTGAGATGAAGTCCCTTACCTCGGGTCCGACTTGACTCGATCGTTCTTTAACGTCCTGAATAATAAACTTGAGTTAATTTATATTTGCTCAAGAACCTTTTTCAAGTTCATTATTCCTTTTATATCACTTATTGCCATGTTATAAAAATTATGTAACCATTTAAGTTAATAATGTCTGTTTTATCGATATTTGGTTCTTAAGTCGAAAGTGGACTTCTTACAATTACATGTTGTTCGTGTGGTCAAAGGTTCTTTATATCCCGAATGAAATTACTGATTTGGATATCATATATATCATATATATCTAGCATATACATGTATTTATAATATCACATAATCATTTAGAGGTAATAAATGAAATGCACTGTTCATGGAGACGGTAAGCCGTACGTACACATGAACACTACTTTCATTTCTATGTCATATTAATGGAATTAAAACTAAATGAGAGGTATGTATATTTTAATTCCAGAATTATATTAGTCATTTAGATTTAACATAAATCATATATATCCATTATATATATGTACTTATAATAGTACATTACATTTGGGGATAAGAAATGAAATGCACCGTTCATGGAGACGGTAAGCCGTACGTACGCATGAATGCTACTTTCATTTCTATCTCATAATTTAATGGGAAGAAATAATAATGATATAGAGGTATATTATAATTCTAGTATACCATCATATATAATAACTTTAAATCCATCCTTTATATGTCCCACATATGGCATTAACGAATCAAATCACTTTGAGGGGGTGGTAGTCCGTACTTCCTAAAATGAAATTATCGTGTTTACCCACAATGGAAACCATAAAGGTATACCACAAATGAAAAATAAAGAAGCATAAGGGAAACATAAAAATAATATATATCATATATAAATAGAGTGACATCTTAATGGCCACCATTAATGGTGTTTAAAAGAAGATTGAACAATCATCGTTTCGTGAGGCAGAAATTCGCCAACCAGAGAAACAGTATGTTCTTTAACCATTAGATGTAGATGTGTGTAAGTGTAGCTCGAATTATTATTATAACAAAATCCTAGTATATTGAAGAAACTGTATTTGTTACAAAATAAATGAATAAAAAGAGTTTAGGGGGTTGGAGAAGCAAAATAAAACAAAAGAACACAAGTGAACACATTATCTCAAAATCGGGTAACTCTCTTAGATTTGAGCTCAAAGGCTTCCTTGGGAAGACTTATGCCCAAAGTGAGGCTTCAAGGAGTAAGAGAGGGATGTGGAGAGACAAAATGGGCAGGGGTTGGACGATCCAAAGGCTTTGGAAGTGTGGGTAAAGAGGTAGAGGTGGGGGCCTTTTATAAGAGGAGAGGAGGGGCACTCTTGGAAAGCAAAGAAAAGTTACTTTATTTTAAAATGAGATTCAGATTTAAGAGGTCCCGCATTGATATAATTCGAGGATAAGGTGATAAGGGTTCTAAATATACCCATCCAATAGGTTTTGGACATGTGTAGGTCATATATTTTACATTATCTTTTTATTTTATTTAAATCCTTTATTAATGAGGTAATCGCTGCATCATCATGATGTCATATATAATTTAATATATTTAATGTCTAAAAATTATAAAAAAATATCATGATGTAGGAAATATTTTTAGATTTCTAATGAATATTTATAGTAAAAAATATGACTTGTATATCCCCATGTAAAAATTGTTTTATTAAAACATCTCATGTTTGTGTCATTTTTACTTTAACCTTAAATAAAAGGCATAAATGTCATTATCATACCCAAGTGGCTCCATGGGGTACCAAAAATCGACCCATGGGTTGTATTGGTCGGCCATAACTCATCCAATAGGGTTAGGACAAGTTTCAAGATATTTTCATTTTATTATAATATCATTTTTACCTTAAATTACACTAATTACCTTTAATCGCGATTAATAAAACATAAAAGTTACTATTCACCAAAAAATTATTTTAATCCCATTGAACCCAATTTTACTTAATAATGAAAATAATTTAAATTGGATTTTTTAGATTCAAAAAACAGAAGTGGTAAAGTCCCATTTAAACGAAAAATCAAATTTTGTAACCACCACTTTACAGTTTCACTATTCATCAAAAATTTAAGTTTTTCAGAAAAAAACCAAAACTTCACCCTAATCTATATTTGATATTCCGAATTCAAAAATGATGTCTATTTTACAAAATTCAAAACATATAAGTTTCATTAATTAATTTAATAATTTATTCCCGCTGTCAAAACAAATAGCGTGTTTTTATGAAACAATAAGTATCAAAAGATTGACACCATTTTAAGTCCAATTTCAAAGTGAAATTAATTCCAATGACCACTATTGGATTAAATGGTAAAAATATATTCTAATTTCAATTAAAAACCAATTCAAAAGATAATCTAATCATATAAATAAATGAGATTAAAAAGAGGTTTTGAATTAAAATACAACATTTTTCACTATTCATTAAAAAATGAACTTTATCGGAAAAATACCAAAAATTCACACAAAGTAAATTTTGATGTCCCAATCATAAAGAATAAGTTTATTTTGACAAAAATATCTTATAAAATTGTCAAAAGCTAGATTTAAAAATGGTTTGCCATAAAAAGGCAGTAAAACAATCTTTTAAAAATATTAGTGTATTTCAGGCTTAAGATTGGATTTATTTTCATTTTAAGACTCTAAAACACTATCTAATTCATTAATAGGCATAGATAAAAATATCTATTATTCATTACTTACTTGGGATGTTACAGTTTAAACCACCCTTTAGTGACTTTGAGGTGTGTTACAGTTCATACGATGATCTGACCTGGTTTTTTGGGTAATTCAGGCTAGGGTCATTACAGTATCCATATTCTAGTTTACACCTATAAAGTTTAGTGATATGACATACAAATAGTCTTGATATGTTTTCAAATATTTTACATACCATTAATTTTAAATGTAATAATTCCTTAGGTTTCTACATCACATGTAGAAAAAAATAGAATATAAGTTATCAAAATCTATATATAAGAAATTATTGTAATTTTTTTCTTGATACTCATCCCACATATCTTTTATAGAAAATAATCATCCTCATAACCTTCATCTAAAAAACAAAAATTATTGAAATTTTTTGTTAGAAACTCATCCCTCATCTCTTTTATGTTTTTTTACTACTCTGAGCATTAGTCATCCCATAGATGACTACTAGTTAGAGTATTTCAAGCAACATAGGTGCATGTCCACAAGAGATGAAGGATGTTTCAAACAACAAAATTCAATGATAAATGTCTGGAAGATGAGGTGGTGAGGATGAGTGGTCTATAACTTTCACCTTTCAATTAATTCATAGGATAACACATTCCATAGTAGAGTAATTATTTTCTTAAATCCAAATACCCATTTTCTTCAACATATTGAAATTCTTTGAAACAATAAAATGTTGAGTTTCCCTTATTATAATTGTCTATAACTTTCACCTTTGATAATTAAAATAATATTTTTATTTATTTATATATTGTACAAAATTAATCTATTATGAACCTAATAGGACAGATATGAATCGAAAATGGTTGCACAATAATCATTTGACAAAAAAGATGAATATGGAGTTAAAGAGTCCATCATATTTGCAAGAGAGCATGCAAACGACCATTCTAAAATAGTCTATTCATGTTTACATTGTTTTTATTCAAGAAAAATTAGTCTATAATAGTATTAAGAACATTTGATTTGTCACAGAATAGATCAAATCTATAAATTTTGGACTAAACATAGGAAAAAATTGAATGTCGACATCGATTGGGATGATACTACGGTTTATGAATCATTTGATATGAATACCTTTGTAAAAGATGATGGAGATCGCATGGAATAAATGACAATGAAAATTGAAGATGACCTTCATGATTTCCCAAAGTTATTTGAGGAGTTAAATAGATTTTATAAGAAACCAATGTATACCGGTTGTACTAAATACACAACATTTTTAGCTGGATTGAAGTTATATAATTTGAAAGATGGCAGTGGATGGAGTGAAATCAACTTTACATAACTACTTGGTCTTCTGAAATATATGATACTAGAGGAAAATGAACTACCATGCCGAAAATATAACACTAAACAAATTTTATGTTCAATGGGAATGATCTCTAAAAAATACATTCATTTCCAAATGACTGCATATTATTTTTCAAGGACCATGAATCACTTATAAAATTCCCTAAGTGTGGTGCATATAAATATAAGAAAAATTAATCAAGTACTTTAAAATATGTATGGTAATTTTATATCATTACATGGTTTATAAGACTATATAGATGTAAGGAAATTGTGAGAAAATTAACATGGAATGGAGATACAAGAATTAAAGATGAGAACCTAAGTTATCCAACAGATTCTTCTCAGTGGAATAAAATTGATTATGAGTTTTGTAAATTTGGAGGTGAACCGAGAAACATTCATCTTGCATTATCTACAAATGGAATAAATCCTTTTGGTGTACAGAGTAGTGCTCACAGTACATGGCCCTTCATGTTGGTAAATTATAACTTGTCTCCATTGTTATGCATTAATCACAAATACATTATTTTTTTTCTTATTATATATGGACCAAAGAAACTCGGTAATGATATTAATGTATATTTGGATCCAATGATCAAAGATCTGAAATTGATGTGGGATATAGGTGTTACAATGAATGATTCTCATAGAAGTGAAGAATTCACATTGAGGTCCATGTTGTATGTAATGATAAATGGATTCCCCGCATATGGAAATTATTCATGTTATAGCAATAAAAGAATGTTGGGGTGTCCCATTTGTGAAAAACACATATACTGATTTCAGATGAAACAATCCTCAAAGACTGTATTTTTAGGAATTTTTTAACTTGATGATATAAATATCAATCTTGGATGATAGCATCTAATGGGAATATCAAATAATGTTCAACATAGTCTCCAATAATGGGTGATCAACTGTAAAAAAAAGTGAAAAATATTGAAACTATTTTTGGTAAACCATTTTTAAAAAACCATACAAAATTAGGGTAGAAGAAGAGATCAATTTTCTTTGAATTACTGTATTGGAATAGTTTCTATGTTAGAAATTTTCTTGATTGCATGCATGTAGAAAAAAAAGTATTTGATAGTGTTATTGACACATTACTAAATGTTCCTAGAAAAATGAAAGATGGAATCAAAGATAGGTTGGAATTGATTGAAATGAGGATAAGGGTAGAGTTGGCTCTAGTGAAGGGTAAAAGGTATACTTTTCTTCTTCCAACAACTTACACTCTATCCAGACAAAAAAAATTACAATTTTTCCTTTTCTTTACTAGTGTAAAATTTCCATAGGGGTATTCATCAAACATCAATAATGTCATGTAAATGACTAATTTCATGTTATAAGAACTAAAATCACATGACTGTCATGTTTTTATGCAAAATTTAATTCCTGTTACTTTCTATTGCATTCTACCTCAAAATGTAAGACATACATTAACCAGATTATTCTTCTTTTTCAAATCCATATAGAGTAAATTTGTAGACCCGAAGAAGTTTCCCATCATGAATAAAGAGATTTCAGTCATATTATGTGAATTATAATTGTTATTCCCACCACCATTCTTTTATATAATGGTCCACCTGATGGTTAACTTGGTTAGAGAGGTTCAACTATGTGGTCCTGTCCATTACAGATGGACATACCCCATTGAATGTTATATGAATATTTGGAAAGGGTATGTTAAGAATAGAATTTGTATAGAAGGCTGTATTGCAGAATGATATATTGTTGAAGAAGCTATTGAATTCTGTGCCTATTATCTATTAGATGCTGAAAGCATCAGTTTCCCAAAGTCCCCTCACAACAAACACCTTATAGGAAAAAGGATTTTTGGAAGATATGTTGTTAAAATTACCTTGATAGAGTGGGAGAAATAACATCTTTACATATTACATAATTGGAATATGTTTATACATACATTGAATCCCACAAAAAAATTCTTATAGGTTTGAATCCATCAAGGGATAATGGATGGATATCAAATACACATAATCAATAGTTTATAGGAAGGTTCAGAAATGAAATTTATAGGGAATTATCTTAAAATTAGAATTCAATTGAAGAATAAATTCAATGGATAGCCAGATGACCGAATGAAAATTTTATATGTAACACTAATTTTTTAATCAATGGTTATTATTTCTATACAAAAGAACATCATGACTTTAGTATGATGAAAAACAGCGGTGTTGCGCCTGTGGATTAAGTGATGAACATATCTAGTTCCAAGGATAGAAATCCAATTTATGAAAATATGTCATATTTTGGAATTATCGAACAGATATACGAGTTTGATTGTACAACATTTAAAGTACCAATTTTCCATTTTAAATGGGTTGAAAATATCAATGGAGTGAAAGTTGATGAAATGGGATTTGTGAAGGTGAATTTCATTATAGAAGGGAAACAATATGAGCTGTTCATTATGGAATCACAAGTAGTGAAAGTATTTTATGTCTCTGATCTAAAAAATAATAATGGGTTGATTTTCCATTTGGAGACTAAAACAGATGTTGAGTCAGATAAAAATTCAATTGAGGATGACCCTTTCATTGGTACATCACAATTAGTTCTTGTCAGTCCCAATGTAGACAATGTCTTGTACGTTAGAGGGGACCACAAAGAGGGGATTTGGATCCTCAAAAGAGAAACCAAGTCCTTGAAATATTTAAAAAAATAGAGTTCAATTAGAAGGTAAAAGTATTTATTAATATAGTATTTTTTCCTCATAATATTATATGTTCTATAATACATTAACATAATAAAAATTAAATGTTTCACTACTCATGCAGGTTTAGAAGTTCGAGTTGATGTGGTTTGCCCGATGTTGCTCATGTTGTGTTGGTAGTTTGACAAAGAAAGTCAATGTAAATCTTGGTAACATTGACTGTTAGAATTGTTTTTGAATGTACTTAATAATTTGTATTTATGTAATTGTGTAAACCAATGTTGTAAATGTTTATAATATAGTGTTTTTTCTAGTATTTCTATTGTAAATTTAATTTCAATTAAATTTTTCATTGGGACTTATTTTTATTGATATTTTTTGTGTTTCTGGTGTGTTTATAGTGCTTAAAGTGCTACGGTGTGCTGTAATAGAACACTACAATGGTTTTGCAGTGTAGTGTTACAACATACTACAATATGGCCTTTTATCAGTGCTTTAAAAATTACTAATTAAAAACACATTTATCAGTGCTTCTAAAAGCGGTGATAAAGGTATACTTTATCACCACTTAAAAAAGTGCTGATAAAGGTTTCTTTTAGAGAAAATTTGAGAAGTGATGATAAATGTGTACTTTATCAGTGATTTTAAAAGCACTGATAAGGGTCACATTTATTAGTGATTTTTTCACACAAATAAATTTAAACTTTATTAATTCTTTTTTAGCATTGATAAAAGTCCTGGGCTTTTAATTTCACTCACATTGTGAGGAGTTTTCTAGAACTGATAATGGATATTTCTAGCACTATTAAAGGTATCTTTTGCATTAGTGTGTAGTGTATATCAGTTTCATAAAATGTTTATGCTACCATCTCCTAATAAGACTCCTTGACATTTTCCAAAACAAGTTACATAGCAAGAATAAGGCTTCCCACTGGAGCCGATTGAACATTCCCCCTCTATATGAGAGGGTGTCTTACTGGAATCCTCAACCACCTCCAAGTTAAAAGAAAAATCCTACCTCTTCTTGATACATTCAGCATATAAAATTCCAAAATGATGGGTGCTAATATCATCAAACATTGTGACGAAATTTGGGGCACCTTTAATGTAAGAATCCATGTTTTCGTATGACTTAAAAATCCCTTATTTTTCTTTTTGAATGATTAAATAAGGCCAAATATGATTACCCATTGAGGTCGTGGAGGTTTCAGGGGTATTCAGGGCTTGTTTAGAGCCCAAAACCCAAAATTTTGGCTGCATTTTAGCTTAACACACAATTAGTAAAAACTATGCAGGGTAGGCCGCACTGTTTGATTAAACAGTGTGAGGCTGGATAGAGGGATGGTATTGGATGCATGAATGAGCATCCAAGTTTACTATTTTTTGTAAATTTTGATAGAGGGTTTCCACACATTTTTTATAAGGTTTTCCAAACTGTGCACCTAAACCATGAAACCGATGTATTGTTAGAATTTTATAATTATTAATAAAATTAGAAATTCTTTTTAAAACATAAATTCATTCTATACATTCACAAATAGTAAAAGATCAATGGGATCTCACTTCTTGAGTGAATATTCTCGGAATTAAGATCTAATCTGCATCTAATCTCCGATTCGAGCATAATTTGTCTCTTCAGATCCAAAATAGTAAGATCTACATTCCTTTTTAGCCATTCTCGATTCTTCTGAATATAAATTGAAATGATTGGATTTAGGAACATATTCCCTATTTTTTCATTCTTCATCCGTTCTTTATATTTCTCCTAAACCAAGTCGAATCAGGGATTGATTTTGGAAGAGCACTCCACTACCAAGCTAAGGTAGGTTGTGTAGAATTTTCTTCCAGCTTTTGGTGATTTTTAGAGCAATCAGTCGTAATGTCGTCCCCCAGACATTCCAGTGTGGCCCCAAACATTAATTGATTAATTGAAATGGATGTATTTTAACTAATTAGGGATGACCATAGGTTCCTTTTGATGCGTTGGAAGTTGTTACTCCAATCCAAGGCCACACATGGGGTGTGCCATACTTTTTCCATGGTTTGACATTTGATAAAACACCCAAGGGGTGTGTTCTTGAGTTTCCTAGATGTGGGAAGATCAAATGGAGTTAAATGAAATTTAATTACATACTTAAGCTATGTACTACCATTTTTCCCTGTTCTAATCTGTTATTCCATGCTTGATTTGATCAAATGGCCTAAGTGGAATTAAAAAAATGGGTGGGTATACCCATGGGATATTCTTAATTGTAAATGGTGATAAATGGGTGGGTATACCCATATGAGATGTTAAATTGAGATTGATGATAAATGGGTGGTTATAACCATGTGACATGATCAAATGGGAATGGATTACCATAGTGGGTATGCTCATGAGATGTGGTTTGTGTGAACTGTATTAAATGAGTTGGTAAATTCATTAAATGGAATTAAATGTATTTTATTGTATGAGTGGGTAGACTCATATGGTATTGAATTTTTAAATGGTATGAATTTGTGATTGTTATATGCCTTGGACGATGCTCCTAGGATCTTGACACAATAGTGGATGCCTTGGATAGGAATGATCCTTGGGTCTTGATTCCATGGGATGCCTTGTGATTTGATACCCCTAGGATTTGGATTGTTTAGACTCGCGTAGGACTTGTTCAGTATGACAGGCTCCTAGGACTCCAACCAGTTCCTATAATGAGTATCCACTGAGATGCTCCTAGGACTTGATATGGATTCCTTGTTCTTCGACCCCTTGGATTCGGCCCTTCAGGGCCTGACACTTTAGTTATTACGTTTTGGCTGTGGAAATGTGATACTTAAAGTTATACAGTTTGGCCATGGATGTTTTGACATTTTAGATTGTACAACAAGGCCGTGTTTGAAATTATAGGTTGGGATGTATGGTGAGGTCGTGTCCGTTGATTCTATTTATATTTCTACCTTATTGTAGGAGATGAAACTTGTTTTGCAGGGAACCTCAAGAGGGTATTTTAGTATTACATGACTTGTGTCATGGGCACACCATAATTTATTTCTATTTACATGTTTACTTAAAATACATAGCTTATTATATTGACAACCATATAACTATATAGATCACATGTGGTTACCTATTGGGATGTTATCTCACACTCTGTTTGGGCCTTCTTTAGGACACAAACAGATTTTATGGTTATAGGTGATGGTAGTGGAAAGAGCCCTAGCACAGGTTGTTGATTACTTTTTTGGAGAAAGAAAGCATGGGACCAAGCTAAGGCTTGTGATGCTATTGTGATACCTTTTTGGTCTTTTTTTATTTTTGGACACTTTTATAGTATTTTACTTCCATTTAATTGTTTTGGATATATTCTAGATACATGTATCATTTTCATCATTAAATATTAGGCATTTTTAGTTTCTTTCTTTATTCCTATCTTGTTTACTTTCTAGTTGTATGATTATTTATTTTCTTATGATATTGAATGTGATTGGATTACTCTATTATATACTCTAATAATGAGGGAATTGTCTCCTAAATAACTCACCTAGGCCCTCACTGCTATTCGACATCATTTAGAATTTGGGGAGATGTTCTTGAATCCTTGTGGTCAACCAGGCTCGAGGCACTTTTGAGTGACATCTGGGTATGGGATGTTACAAAGTGGTATCAAAGTTTCTTTTCTGGTTTGCCTTAATATTTAGAGAAAATAGACAGGGATAAGAAGAAAATTGAACTTGGTAATGATCTGTGCCTGTGAGTAGCTACCCCATTTACATGGAAAATCCAAATTGCCTCAAATGGAATTATTATTTTATAGATTTTTTCTATTACAATTATTTTGATTTCATCATTGGGTGATACACGTGATTTATGTTGTTTCTATTGATGCAATTTTGGGTTCTATTTCTGTTGCAACCTAATGAGATGAGGGTATTCCATCTCATGCATCATATAGGCACTTGTTAGAAATCACACGTCATGCATTATTCCATGACATTTAGTATGCATTACTCATTACATGTAGTTGTGATAAGTACTATGATATATATATCTACTATTTTGATAGATTTTGTATATTGGATAGAGGAGTGATGCCATCTTTTATTTCATAAGCTGTATGGGCCCTTATAGACTGGGGAATGATGCACCTTTTTAAATTTAATTATTTAAGTAAATTTGATTTTCATGGATTGAATGGAAACTATGTTTTGGGTTTATGAGGTGTTATGTGCCCTCATGTATTTGGAATTGGTGAACCATTGGTTAAAAAATAATAAATAATTGAGTTATGAAAATAAAATTTGAAATGAATTTGAATACAAGTGAAAATTAAATGGAAATATTGAAATGAAAAACAGAGTCTTGATCTAGACCTGGATTTTGAGTGGGCAAGAGGTAGTGTTTCTAGTTGTGTTAAGACTATTCCTTTTTACGGTCTTGGATTTAGGAGAAGGTTGTGAGGTATTTCTTATTTTAGGAGGGTTTTGACATGTCCTACACTTTTGATATATGAAATTTAGTCTTGTTCTTTTCTAAGAAATGGGTTTTCAATTTTAGAGGCATGCCACCCCGATAACCTCTAGTTTTATGCTGGGAGGGAGACATCGACCACTATCTAGAGGTGGTGGGGCATGGGCTAGTGGTTGATCCTCCTTTAGTGACAGATGCGGAACTAGAGGCTAATCTAGACATAGGTGATGAGGCACAGTTCTATGAGGGGTTATTTCACTATATGAAGACATTTAACGGAGCACCGTAGCCTGCGTTAACTATGGATGAGATGACACAGGTGTTTCATTAGTAGCATCCTCCCACATTTTCATAGGATGGTGGTCCATAGGCCAAAGAGTTGTGGCTTGAGGCCACATTATTAACTTTCAATAATCTTGAGACATCTCCTAAGAGGAGTGTCAAGATCACCACTTACATACTACATGGAGGAGAAAAGTGTTGGTGGGATGTTCTAAACAAGGCTGAAGGTATGTGAGATATGGGTTGGGATGATTTCCAATCCCACTTCTATTACTATTTCTACCCCAAATATCTACAAGAATAGCAGGCTAGTGAGTTTATGCTTCTGGAGTTTGGTGTGATGAAAATTATGGAGTGCTCGAGATACTTTATAGAGTTACAACATTTTGTGCTCACATACGTTATTGATGAGATATCTAGAGTGAGACACTTCAAGGAAGGTCTCCAACATGCTATCAAATATCCAATAAACATGTTCAGGTTGACCGAAATCACTAAATTTTTTAATTAGGTGATGATTACAGAGTTTCACCTTAGATATTCTGGGGGCGTAGAGTAGGGAAGTGATGTTTCTCTACCCAATGGTTCTACATCTTTAGTTAGGAAGCACCGTTTTGAGTCTTTCCATGAGTTGAGTGCTAGTCAGGTTGTGAGTACTGGAATCTTAGTTTTTTTTCACCAGTGTTGTAGGTGATAACACATGAATATTCAATGTGACCATGACCCAGTCGAGTGATGAGCTTGCAGCAGAATGGTCCATATACATCATTTTTGTCAGACCATCCCTCTAGTTTTGAGTGGTAGGGGTTAAAATCTGAAAATAGGTCCAAGAGTAAGTTTTTCAGCTTCATGTCTGGCATGGAGACGGAGCAGTGCTGACCAATTAGGCCGAGATAGTGGTAGTCATGATAGAGGAAGCTAGACATCAATTAAAATGAGACATCAGGGTGGGCCTACTCTAGGAAGTGAGGTGGTATCAAAGGGCCCTGGTGCATGCCAATTCTATTCTTTATAGCCTACCCTTGAGCAGCAGGGTGTCAGACAATCTATGGTGAGTGGTGTGATCTTAGTAGACTCTACTATTTCATATTCTCTTTTTTGATATGGGTGCATCGTATAGTTTTATATCTTCACCGGTGGTGAAAAGACTGGGGCATGTTGTGTTGTCTTTTGAGAGTGTTATGATACTAGACACACCATTGGGAATCTGGAAAGAGGATGTGTGCTAGTTTAGGGAGTTCCCCATTGAGGTTGGTGGGTGTCACCTTATCTAGGATCTTTATGTTCTCAAGATGACATGGTTTGACATCATCCTCAAGATGGAATGTCTAGTAGATTTTTGAGCTTATGCTGACTGCTATCTCTGGAGGGTGACTTTCACATCACCATAGGGTGTATTGTTTACACATAAGAGAGAATGAGATGTCCAGGTGAGCCGAGCTAGACCCAAGCATCTTGGGTTGGGAATAATGACAACCCATATTTCTAGTTTCTATCTGGATGAGTAGGGAGTGAGCCATGCCAAATTTCCTCTATAGGTTGATCATATCAGGGACATTTTTTCCAATGAATTTTCTGGTTTACCTTCTAAGAGGGAGGTGGATTTCACTATCGATATAGTGTTAGGAGATGCACTAGTATCCATTCCTCCTTACAATATGACTATGACTATATGGCATGAGATCAAGAGGTAGCTAGAATATTTGGAGACAATGGGGTTTATTCGACCCAATACTTCTCTATGGGGTTTTCTGGTCCTTTTTAAAAAAGTGGCAGACGGTAACCTAAGGCTATGCATGGATTATCAAAAGTCAAACCTATCAATGGTTAAAAAATGATATCCCTTTCCATGGATAGATGACCGGTTTGGTCAGCTTTGAGGAGCCCGAGTGTTCTCAAAGATCGACTTGAGGTCAGGATATAACGAGGTGTGTGTTTGACCTATAAAAACACATCATAAAACCTTTTGTAGTAGGTATGGTTTATATGAGTATTTGGTTATGATTTTTGGTCTTATGAATGCGCCAGTGATTTTCATGGCGCGGATGGACTAAGTGTTCCATCCCTACCTAGTTTCTTTTGTGGTGGTTTTCATGGGTGATATCTTGGTGTATTATCATAATAAATGCGACCATAACAAGAAAATTGAGATCATTTTGAATACACTGGGAGAGAATCATTTATATGCAAATCTCACCAAGTGCCACTTTTTGATTGATCAAATTCACTTCCTTGGTCACATCATCTCAGAGACAAATGTATCAGTGGACCCAAAAAAGGTGAGATCTGTAGTTTCTTGGGAACATCCCAAGAACGTCTTTGACATATTGAGTTTCTTGTGGCTAAATGGTTAATATAGAAATTTCATATAGGACTTATCATGCTTAGAAATACCATTTATGGGTTAGAGTAAGATGGGTATGGAATCTTTATAGTCAGATTATTACGAGACAACGTTTCAGGAGTGGAAATGAAGTTTGGCATCATATCCAGTCCTGATACCACTAGAACAGGGGAAGAGATACACTGTGTGTTGTGACACATCAGGTATTGTGCTGAGAGCATTTGTCACAAACTGACCCGTACTAGTGCTCATGCCGCAACTACCCCAAGACCGCCTCCACAGGCCAGGGGGTGGCGACTAGCACTGAAGGCACAAAAATCAAGGGAAGGCCTTTGCCTAAGAAGCTGTACACACACAAACAACCAACTGAATGCAAAAGTACATAGCTTCTGACTGCAACAAAACATATGCTTCCAACATTAGGTCTCCAACCATAGGCCTTGGAGTGATGCTTTTCACACAGTCATGAAATCACCTGAGGTGTGGGGAGCTCGACTAAGATCCTTCCTCCACTGTTATGATGATTTAGATTCTATGATTCAATTTTTTTCCTCGTCAATATGAACATCCTCTTATTTTATAGAAAATGGTGGACTTACCCCTCACGTAGTTTCTGTGGTTATGCCCTCTCAGATGTGGGTATCTGATCAATGTCCATATGTGGACTGCCAATGTGAATCAGGTGCGATATTGGTTTTACCTATTCATATGTGGAGAGTTTTTGTAGGTTCCTCTATTTCATTTTTGGTTTAAATATCCCAAGGATTGGGTCCCCTTCCATCCCCTCCTAGAGTAGTGGGGGTTTTAATCCATGCTGAAAGTGTTGGTCTAGTTCTTGTCCCCTTCATTCAGGAGTGGGTGATTTAAATGTTCATGTTGTAACCCTCTTAACTTGAGTTTTTAGGTTATTGTGGGAGAGTCTTGGTGGGACTGTGTGGGTGAGGCCCAATTTTAGTTCATGTTGAATTCTTGTTTGTTCATTTCTAGTTGGTCTCTAATGGTGGGGAGACCCACTGTGGGTCTCAAAGATCTTTCTTTTATGAATTTTTTGAATGTTATTTGTGATTTAATGGTGGGGAACCTGTTCTATCCTCCCCCTCCAAGTCATTGGCTTTCATGAGTTAACATTGGTTTGGTTTATTGTTGGGTTCTTTGGGATAAGGCCCAACAATATAGTATTGGATTGGTTTTGGATGAGTGATTTGATCCTTCCATTCATTCTTGGGAAGTGGTTGTGAGTTAATGTTTTGTTTTAGGTAATAGGATTAAGTTCAGTTTATGTGGGTGAAATGTACTTGTATTAAGATGATGGATTGTGTTTATGAGGAATAATTATTATTTGATTGATAAACTAGAAAGTTTTATGGATTTTAGAGGGAAAGAAGCTTTAATGGCGGGGATAGTTGTCACACTAGGTTTTTCATGTCTTGGTTTTGATCCAGATTGTTTTTAATTATGATCTTTTTTGGGTTTTTGATGAGATTAATGTTTATTCTTGAAGTTTAATATATTTATAATCATCCTACCATGGGTTACCCATAGCTTGTTTGGGATTTTTGGGAGAAAAGTGTGGTTACTTCCAGATTTGGGCCAACCGTGGGCCCATTTCCATATTTAAAAACTTAATTTGTTTCCTTTATAAATAATTCTTTTTTCAATATTTTTCAATAATTACACTTTCCACCTATCCTCCTATGACATATTCAAACCATAATATCCTTTTGGACCCCCTTTGGAATTCAAAATCTTATTAGATTTGGGTTATTTATTCACATATTGGGCCAGCCCATGAGCCCATTTTTTGTTTTTAAAAAATAATAATATTCTTTTATATATTTTTAATTATTTTATATTTTTTAGTGATTATACCTCTCACTTGAGACGAATAATTCTAGTTGAACCCCCAAGTTCCATTTTACCTCTTTGGAGGTCATCTTTGTCGTGGATTAGGGTGCAATTACTCAAGGCTTCTCAAATCATCAAGATTTTGTAAGGTAATTCGTTTCATTTTTAAATTATTCATTTTTATACTATTTCCCTCTAAAATATTATTTCCCTAGTTATTACGGACCTCAGGATATTCTCTAGAAAGTTTCAATCCATTCCCTTTCCTTTAATTGTGTAGATATAAGGGAAGATGAAGAGTTATCTAGTTTCCACAGTGAGATTTATTATCCTTTCTCCTCCCTCTTCCTTCCCCATCCACATTATTTTCGTTTTCTATTCTCCCTTGATCATTAATGATCTAGTTTTATGTTATCCCATTATTTTTGATGTGTTTTGGTTTCATTTAGGGCTTACCTTCATTGATCTAGAGTGTTGGGAACCACGGTGGGTGATATCGGGTGTGCAGTTCCTTTCAGCCATGGTTGTGAGGTAGGATATCCCTTGAACAAGCCTTTATCATTTATGTTTCATTGTTTTCATTATTTTATCAACTTATTTATTTGTTTAGTATTGTTTTCATCCTTTTAATAAATTTCTTCGGGTTCAAAATGGTTGTTTAAGCCTTATTTTGTGAAAAGTAGTGGTGTTTTTTTATAAACGTGTAAACCGTTTTCTTATATAAATGTTACATTAGCTTACACACCTGTATTATGGTATTTTGAACTTGTTTAAGTGGATTTAATAAATTTATGGCATGAAAATGGTATTTTATCCCTTTTCAAGTGCTTAAAATAAGTTGTTTGTTTAAAAGTGCATGTAATGTGTTTGGTAAATTACCTCGTTGGATTTTATGTGCATAGTGCAATTTAAAATGATTTTTTAGATTTATTAATAAATTTTATGCATGAAAAATGATATTTTGGGGTCCTTTTATGGATTTCCAAAGTATTTTTGGTTTTATAAACAAATGGTTTTTTGGTGGTAAACATGTTTTGGCCTGAGTTTCTGGAAAATGTCCCGTCTGGCATCTTTATAAAAATGGTCATGCTTTGGATATGTAACCCAAATGTTTTAATGGATTTGTGAAATTTTTTTTATACTTTAAATATTTTTATACACCCCTTTATTAAAATTTTAATTTTTACCTTTGGAAAATGTTATTTTTGAGAAATGCTTGAAGGCCCGTTTGGCATTTTTCTAGTAAAAATGGTTTCCATTTGTATTTCATGTTGTATCATTTGGGACCATTTTATGGTCCATGAAATTAATTTATTAAATGTTTTTGGGGATTTCAAGTCGGTTTCAAAATGTTATTGGTGGGTTTTTGGCCTTAAAAGATCATTTTATAATGGATTTTATGTGCAAGGCCTCGTTATACTTCTTTAAATTGTTTTATGAAAATTTAGGTTTTTTATTGATTTGTGAAAGAAATGTGAGATGTGTGAGTTGGATGTTTGATGTGTATGATTTTTAAATGGAATCATCCTAATAAAATTTTATTTTATAGTTTTTTAACTTGTTTGAGCACAAAAAGGGAAATCCTGGGTATCTAGGTGGCCAGACGTGTTCTAGTATGCTAGTGATCCGGAGGGGGCTTGTCCCCATTCTACGTAGCAAGTTGGGAAATGAAAACATTAACTAAAAACATGATAATGATGATGTTAGGGACCAATAGGTTATTCATTATTCTCATACTAGTGTATCATGTGCATGAGAACAAATATTTTTTATGGTTACTTTTACACAGAGATGCGATGTACTTGGGGACCACAATGAACTAGTGCATAGGTGTGCTCCGGTGACTTGTGCTCATTGGCTATTTTGTACTCACCGTTATTATATAGTGTTTTTATGTGTTAAATTTTTGATATTTTTTGTTTTATTTAAAAGTTTTCATTCTTTAAATCATCCCACTTCGAAACTATTTTTATTTTTAAGTTTCACCTCTTCGAGAAATTGTTACTAGCATTCTTGTTTATAAATCTTGCACATTTTTGTCTAGTAATTTTATTTCATAGAACCTCATTTGGAAAAAATATTTTTATATATTTTATCTCAATCATGAAATTTATGTTTCTTTTAATTTAAGGGATGTGCATTGGGAATAGAATATTCAGTTAACCTACTTTTTTTTAATACTCACATCTATAGTTTTCTTCAGTTTTTAGCCCTTGTGCATGTTTCAACTTGATTTCGGTCACTTTGGGTGATGAGTATTTTTTATGTTGGAGAGTGATTAGTGGGGTCACATGGTGTTAGATTTTTCATCAGGTTTGGTGTATTGGTTGTATTCTTTTGGTGTACTTTCAGTTTCTTGTATAAATAATGTTTAGTTCAATTTTATATAAATGTATGTTGGGCTTTCCATTTATTTTCACTTCTTGGTTCTTTATTATATTTGAGAAAAATTGTTCTATTGTAACTCTATTGATTACCTTGTTGCTTGTTTCCATCCAAGGAAGATTAATAACTCCTCTCGAGACATTTTTCAGAGTGGTTAGGGTGACTGGTTCAGTGTTGAATCGGGGTGGTTCGTGACAACAGCAGACCCCTTAGTAGGTTGAGGAGCACTATACATTTTCTAGGGTCCACTCTCTACTTAATTATATGAAATATGGATTTAATATTTGTTTTAAATTTTTCTAAGGCCTATGTAATACATAATTAGGACCTTGTATGAGGTTATATTTCTAGACAAAGTGTTTGTTCCAAAATAAATAGATCAAGATGAAACTATATCCAAAAGGGTTTAGATGAATTCAAAAATAGTTGTGATGTTTGGTATAATGTTTCAATGAGATTTTAGTGAAAGGGAAATATTGTTTGTTGTACACTATAATATACATGCATATGATGCACGTACTTTATATACATTTATATTATGCATGTATTATATTTGTATAACATGATAATATATAGTTTAAGTTAATATATATATATATAAATAATTCACAGATTATACATGAATGTGATGCACATATACATGTAACCTTGTTGCATGAAGTGCAACACAAAATTCAGGTTAACTTCATTTTATACCCACATGGAAACATATCAAATCCAATATAGTTTTCAATTATTTAATCCATTAATAATGGATTAAGATCATTTTATAATGATCATAGAAAAAATACATAAATCTTGGGTGTAATTTGATGACATCCATAATTCTCAACACACTCCTCATTCATGGAGGAACGTCAATACCATTTCTATAAAATGAGAAGTAATTCTCCTCGCTAGTAAGTCTTGATCACATTCATTTGATGTTAATGGTGATCATTAGTTTCATGCAATGTTATTGAATCTTTCTTTTTCCCAAGCCTCATTCTTTACTCATTTTAAAGGATCTAGCATACCATTGACAACTTAGGTGTCCTATGGTAGAGATTTAGGATCTATCAACCAATGTACCTCCTTAAAGGTAGTAAATACAGTATTACTTATCTTGTAATTTTCATCAAGCATACTCCCTCTATGGAATAATAAATGGATACTGATGCACTATGAACCAGGTATGCAATGTTTTTTTGTATGTTTTTCATTATATTTCATGACATTTTTCTTGAGAATAGATTCAGCCTATTGATTGGTTTTCATTACACTACCATAGATAATATGATGATCCTACAATACCCATCATGTACTATGTCAAAAATCTAATAGACTTTAAACCTACAAAAAATTGACAAAATTTTGAAATGATTAGAAATTACCTAAAAAAAATTTATGGACTTGATTCATGTTTATTGTATTGAGGTGCATTTCATTTGGGAAATTTCTATAGAGATTCATTATATTTTTAAAATAATATGCATTTATTTTGTAAAGAACATATTTTTTTGGCCCATACCCTTGGAACATAACATCCGTAGAGAATCATAAATTCAAAAACGATGCTTATTATTATCAAGAAGTATATGCTCTAATAGATAAAGTAGCTATGTGAAACTGGAATTTCTCTATTTATTTCCCATTTTCAAGTTATATAGTTTTAATATCGTGGATAATGTTTCATATTTTTTATAACCATCATTAATGTATTCTATAAAAAATTATTCAATCTCTCAAAAAATTTAAAAAAAAATATATCTTTACATTAATATTCAATTATCATTTCCTAAATAGGATATATGCAATCATATACACTTTGACTATTGTCATATTATCTATAAAATATATTTCCATCCCCATATACATTTATTTATTCTCTATTTTAAAGTAATATTTATAACTCAAATTAATTCCCTAACTGATCATGTGTACTTTTAATTTAGTTTGAAAAATTTTATTTGAATAAAATTGATGTTGAAGCTAACACATAATTCAAGAAGGGTTGTTTTCATCGTCTAATTTGAATTTGATGAACTCTTTGACATAATCCTTACACTCTCTTTTCATATGATTAACATCCATTAATTTTTTTATTCATATGTATCAAATTTTATTCAACAACGCATAAAACTTATATATATATATATATAAATACATTTATATATATAATTATCCATAATACACACACATATAGACACAAACACACATAAAATAAAACAAGTTTATATATATAATGACACACACACTCACATAAACAATATAAAGCACACACACACATACAAACAATATGAACACACACACACACACACACACACATATATATATATGCACACACACATACACACACACCACATAAAAAATTATTATATAGATAATATATATACTTTTACAACACATAAATATACATCTATACATAAAAATTATATTTGTATAAACAATAAAAAACACACACACATGTGTATAAAAACATATCATATGTATATATATATATATATATATATCATATTATATAGATAATATATATACATAAACAATATAAATGTGTGTTTACACACACACATAACAACACACACATAGACACACACACATATATATAAAATAAAATAAGATTGTGTGTGTGTTTATAATAAGGAGAAGATATACAACATGTATTAAAATACTTTTTATGAAATGAATATGCATAAACATACTATAAATGAAAAATAAATATCCATATAAAAAATATATATTTACATAAACATATATATATATATATGTGTGTGTGTCTGTGTGTGTATATAAATATAAATAAATAAATAAATAAATATGTATGCATATATGAATCTTTATGTGTTTGTGTGTGTAAATAGACATAATACATATATATACACATAAAAAATAATATATATATATATATATATGTTATTATATATATTATATATGTATGTGTGTTTGTATGTATACAATATATATATAAATCTAAGAACACACACACACACATGTTCACAGTCATAATATATATATATATATATATATATAAATATATTAAAACAAATTCATGATTGATTGAAGATAAATAAAGATTGAAGATGGTTGATCTACATACCTATGGATTAATGATGATATGGTGAAGAGAAATGGAGATTTAATGATAGTTCCATAATAGTTCAAGATCAATGACATCACAGACCTTGAGAGTGAGAAAGAAGAAAGTTGTTTTTATGATATAATTTAAAAGGTAATTCTAAATGATTTTTCTTATTGGTATGAAATATTACACCATTTTCAATGAAAAATTAGTGATAGGAAAGGTCATAACATTTTTCTTACCATTATGTTATAGTGCACACATAATAATCAAATTATTATAATCATAATAAATTGTGACATCCTCACCATCCATAACAACTTAGGGAGATCTAGGTCAAACATCAGCTAGTCAAGTTTATCATCCTCAATTTTTCATAAAATACTTGTCAAAAGTCAATTTGATTATATACATCTACACATCATCTTGCATGAGTCTATCTCTTCAATGTATTCAATCTTGAAGCTCACCTACAGTATCACTCATTGAATAAAAATGTATGCATAACATAACACATTCTATAAAATTATATAATTCCGCCATAATAAAAACCCCTTTATCTATTTTATTATTACCTAATTTTTAAATTATTTCATCTAGTCCAAACATAAACATATCCAAATAGTGAGGGTGATGGAAGGTAAACTGATAAACTGTTATCTAACCTGTACTATGTTCCCCCAATGACTAATATCCTGAATCAAGTCTAAACCTGAACATATCCAATTAATTTTAGTGAGGGATAGAAAATAGCTAAACTATAATTTGATATACACCTAAGAGAATCATATCATGGGTTTTGGTGCATAGTCAATGGTACTCCCATAATTGAAGTAATATAAAAAATAAAATAATAAATGATATCAGATAACCCCATACCCATGATATAATCTATATAATAGGATAATGGTATTTTAAAGAAATATATATTAGTTAATATAGTCCATAACACTATCCAAGTAACTAGGTATACTAGATCACATGATTATCTGATAATTATGGTCAACTAATCTACAAGACTACCCAATGAGACATGTTAGGTAGTCCATATGAATAAAAAAAAATATTCATTATAACAACCATATAAACAACATCCATAATCATATTATACATACTATCAATGTTATCGTTATAATCCATGTATGATCATTGTTTTACAACTCATAGTAATCACAAGGCTAATATACTCATGCTAGTAATCATGAAACTACCCCCCACCTAGGTAGACACCTCTATGGAGAACTATATATACATCATCGTAAAAATTAAGCAACATTAATTTTATCTCAATATACATATCATTTAATATAACTGTCGAGGAAAATATCTTATATATAAAGAATATAATAATAGCATGTTAATCTAATGTTGTATACAATAGAGTATCCAATCATAGTTATATAGAAACCACTAAATAACCCCATACATAAAAAAGAACCACACTTCAAGTATAATATCCTCTACTAATACATATCAAGAGAGATGGAGAATGAATATTATAATGCCTGCTATTATATCATGGCACATTAACTGAGTTCAGAGACTATATCAAACCATATAATACAATAACAACTAATCATTGATAATAATAAGTATAATTCATCACAATTACAAATAATAAATATATCTTTGGGAATTACACATTATCAAAATAAGAAAAATTAAAATTTTATTATCAATTATTTGTTCAGATCATTTAATCAACACAATTTACACATAATCATCTCTTTTTCGCTAATACTCTAAAATTTCATCACAACTTTTAATCACAAATAACATCATCAATCGATCATATCATGTTAAATTAATTCCCATTATGAGAAATAATAATTATACTCATGATTATGGGTTCTAAATGAAGCTCCTCATGCAACATAATCATCATATAAGTCACTAGGTGACCTATATTCACACGCACATCAAAATATGATTTTATAAATTCCATTATCTAAAGAGATTATAATAAACCAATGGAGGGAACTATTATTTCATACATAAAAATGAGTAGAATATATACCTTTAAAATATTAATGAGAAACATAACTGACATTTATAGTGAAAAATAATTTAAAATGCCTAAAACACAATAAAAATGAACTCATCTAGCCTTGAAACTACCATGACAATAGGGAGAGAGATAATCAGAAATAGTAGGAGAAATGATTTGGAGGACCAAATTTACCTACCCCCCCAAATAATTTAAAAGCAATACAGGTGAACTCATGAGGTGAAACATACTTTAACCGATATAAAATACATAAAAAACAAACTTGAAATTCCCCAAACCATTTTTAAAGGATGATCTAGATGATACATTGGGAAATAAAATCAAACAACATTGAAAAATATTATTAACATGAAATGGAGTCCCTCCTTGTAGACTCTATACTCTTAACATGATTTCCCAAGTCTCTAAGAATCACAACAACAATGAGTGGCACCTAAAGCCTTAGTCAGGGTTCTTTATGCTCAGCCTTGGTCAGTGCATCAATTATATGCTAAAACAAGGTTTTATATAATAATAAAGTCTATAGATACAAATATGTGATAATATTTTAATATGTTAATTTGAAATATTTTAGAATCCTCAAAATAAGGTCATATTCAACCTTTCTCCATGTCACCTACAACCTATTGTTAATTGTCATTAATCTACTATCTTGAGTATTAGTTTATTCCACATACACTATAACATCATCAACAAGGTTATAGTTCAATGAATATCTTGGATATGTAATTATTCTAATGTGAAATATTTCAATGTTGGAGGGATGAATACATTTTTTTGTTTTGAGCATATTAATCCACCACTTGGACTTCCTTTCTCCACTTTTTGGTCTTCAATAGCAGAAGATCTGAATCATTCTCAGCCTCACTGAACCCAAACAAGAACTAATCCCTCTTATCATATCATACCTCTTCCAATTTATCTTCCCTTAAAATTTAATACAATGTACCCAAATATTTCATTTTCATCTCTTAAAAATCATGGGGTGTAGTGACCCATATTTTTAATAATTTATATTTAAATCTATATTAGGGTTTTTTGAGTCTTGGGAGTTTAATAGGTTAAAAATTGTAAATTTACCATACTAGATGACCTAATTAAAATTTTCTAATGGTTTCCTTGATCCCAAAGTTTGGTTTTTACCCTTGGTCTTAGCTAATGTGAAATTTAAATCATAAAAGTTTCTTGAAAATTATGTGTTAAAATTATATATTATTTTTAGTGTGCACACTCTTGCTCATGGGAATAATGGTTTATATTCTAAGAAGATAACCAGAAGGACATTTGGACCCCATGGTTTCATAATTAATTGGGGTTTTCTCTTGATGTGGTGTAAAATTTTTTTTCATGGGATCCCCTAGGGGTTTTTCAATGATATAAAGATTAATTTATTAAAAAAGAAAATATTAATTAACTAATAAACTAATTTATGGGATAATTAAAACCTAGATATTGAATTTACATATATTTAAAAATCTTATTATATGAATCCTAGTATAATCCACATAAACACTAAAATTTGTGAGTGTCATTAAGGTAGTAAAATTGTAGGAGTCGGTGAACCCTGATATTAGAGAAAACATATCCTAATCAGTATCTTTGATGAAAATAGACACAAATATAACCTTCATCAATGAGTGATAAATTTTTTAAGTAGGGATTTGTAATTTATCATTCCTCCATTTTTGTGACTTATATTTTTATTTTGTGATAAAATATCCATTATTAATTATCAAAGCATGGAAGATTATTTGTTGATTATCCTCCAAATTGTTCTTGAATCCCTAAATCCCTATGGAAAGGAATTTCTAGGATTGAGTAATTTTATTTACCTAACATTTAATTGATAGTGAGAATTAGTTGGAGGTTATTTAAAGTGTATGATTCATTCTTATTCTCTCTATCACTCTTCGGTATCCTTTCCTCCCTCTCTCTATTCACCTTCTAGCACAAATGATAAAAAATGGATTGATGAAGTGACTGTAGTGCGAGGAGGCTTTGGCAAAGAGTGTTGGATCGAGTAGGGGAGGAAAAGTCAAGGGTTGTCGGTAAGGTGGAGTGGTTATTATAGAAGTGGTGGATGGTTAAAGTGGGAACATGAGGTAAGGGGGTGTAGTTGTCACTTGGCTATTATGGCAGGGAGACAATTATGACTTGGTTACTATAGTAGGACCTTTCTAGTGGGGTTCAACTCAAGATCTTTGCATGAGGTAGTCAGACTTTGGGCTAGTGGTGTATAGGTTTGGAAAAACAAGTTAACCCAATATGCGGGGATTCAATGCTCAACCTCACAGGATTGGCCCAACCAACCCGGTCTACCAAGCCATATCAATGGGTAGGTGGGCCCAAGTTGCTCACCCCGACCTAACCAGGTTGGGTGATGTATCACAGGCCACATGGGTGCTACACACCCACATAGTAGAACATGTTTATGTGGAACACATGCATTACATGGGCCCACACCCCTAACTATCAATGCACTCAAAGGCCATCACATGTCTCGATAACCAATCACATTGTGTTTTTTAGGGTTTTCTCTTTGTAATTCAATTTTGGACAAATAAATAGCCTGTCTTTAGTATTTGTACATGTAGATCACAATAGTGTATTTATTTTGGGTAATTTGAGACCATTTTTCATGATAATGTATCTATATTTATAATTTAGCTCTATTGGGATGATGTTTGGGTTTAAAAATGATGATATGAGCATTTATAAGGTCAAGTACTCCCCTTTTACAACTGATAATTTTTTGGTTTGGTGTAGGTCCATTGTATTTATAATAGAGTTAGATAGTCTTCCACCCACATGTTGTTTTATAACCTTGTTTTACATATACTTATTCTATTATACTTAGGTTGTAAGTCCAATATCTATTAAGGTAGATAATCTCCCATCTATTATGTGCTATTCGGGTTGTGGGACTTCCACTAGGGTTGGTTCCCCCCTGATTAATACTTTTCCTGCAGTGTGTTGTGAGTCCCCTACTTCTGTTTTTGTGAGGTGACTTGGGTTTATCGTAGCAAGGGTGGTTATGATAGTAGGGGTTAGTAATCGCATTATTTTCATCTATCCTTGGTCAGGGTCTGGATTTCCCCTATGGGATTCTTGAATAGCTTTATGGAGTTAGTGGTTATGGGAGATAGGGCATGGTAAGACCTCGAATGAAATGTATAATTTTGTGAGAAGAATTTATACCTTTATGGTTAACTATGGAAATATAAAACATAGAGATTTTGGGATTATAAGATACTTTGACACTTATGAATCCTTATGCACCCTTAGAGATGGGATATCAACTTCGAATATCGTGGTATTTTTTATAATCAAATACTACCTAGTTTCTTATGAGATTTAGAATCTCATTGGTTATAGCCAAGATGATTGGGATATACCTATGTCCTCGAGAATCCTAGTTATTGAGCATATCTTGATTATCTATATTGTATTCATTTTAGTTATTCTTCCATACATGGAACATTGATTTAAACCATTATTATATATTTCAATTTTATTTTTTGGCACATCCTACTAAGTATATCTATACTCACCCTTATATAGGATTTATTTCAACACGTGTTGTATTTTTACTAGAAACACACAAGTTCAAAGACATTCTTGGTGGATATAGAGATGGTGTGACCTATTCATATCTATGACTTGGTGATGCATGGTGATTCATGATACAGAATGGTAGTTTTGGATAATGGAGGTGTTCTTCGTGTTTATTGGTCAATCCATGAGTATTTTAAGGGAGGATGATATTTAAAGTGGCTTGTTCCTATCAGTTTTAGAGAATATTATGATGTATAGTTCCTTTCTATTTTTCTACCTGGATATGTATTTGTATTAAATGTATCATACAAATAATTTATATAGATTAGTTTTTTGTGTATCTATAACATTGGTGTTCATAATTGTTTTATGAATTGGAGATGTGTGTCTATTTCAAGTTGATATCTGATAAGGCCTTTCAAAGTGAGTTATATGTTTTCCTAGAAAAAGAGATGGTTTAGGGGTCAAGAGGGAGTTTGGGTGAAATGACCAGTTTTTAAAAACATGGGATGAGAAATAAAGAACAGTAAGGGATATAAAAAGAAATGAAACTCATTAATCCCTATGAAATTCAAGAAAACCCAAGAAAATGTTTACCTTTTTTATAATAAATATTATTGAACATGAATAAAACATATCCACATTATAAAATCTTTATTTTCTAAATGAAAACATTGAAAACCCAACAACATGCATAATAAAACCATGAAGGCACCATGAATAACATGAGAAATCCAGAAAAAATTTCTTTTAAAAACAAACCTTATTAATTTAAAAGTTTGTAAACTTTCCTTACAATATGAGATCAATATATTTCCATAGAAAACATTTTTATAGTAATAATATATTTATTTTGGAGAATCATATTCATAACTCAGGTTTAGTCATTTTATAATGAGACAGAGTCTAGTTAAATCCATAAGGGAGACCTCCTTTGATATCTCCCCCTTATTTCCTTTCGAGAAAAGGAACATTACCAAATTCATTTGATATCTATAATATAACCACTCATCAAATAATATACATTGGTCTTACCCATCATATAAGCTGTATCGAGATCACTTATTGTATAAGCTATACCAGGATCACCTCTCATCATTTATAATGATCAGGTACAATATCATGAATGAAATATTTGTAAGCATGTACTTTTTCATCAAAAAACCCATGAAAAAATCTTTTGATCCCATAAGAAAAACATTTTTAGATATCGAAGCATCATTTCTTTTTAAAAACCGTTTTTTAAAAAAAACTAAAAATTCCTAGATTAACGGGAAAAGTGTTTTCATTAAAAAACCATGGAATATTGTAGAGGAACCCTTATAATGAATAATGGTCTGAGAAGTAGAAAACAGTGGTCAAATAATATACACTAAAATAGAACATTCCTGTTTTTAAAATAAATTCAAATAATTCCATTTAAAATATGTGAAAATACTCCCTTAAAAAAATATGAAAGAAAGTGAAAAGAAATATCAAATTTCCTTTATGTTAACATAAATAAATCCGTAAAATAATTTTAAGAATATAAAAATTGAGAGAAACTATTTATAAATAAGCAATTAAAATTTTTAAAGTAGTGTTTTATGGTAAAGTATCCCATATGAATTTATATCTTTTGATCCAATGAAACATTAAAAGAAATAATTTTGAATGTATTTGTAAACACTTTAATTTTTAGAGAATAATGATAAAATACACCCATAACAAACATTATAAACCACACAAAAGAAAATATGTGGTGAAAATATCTTAATTATCAAGGGAATAGAATTGATACAAGATATCCCTTAACTTGAGGTTGACTTGTCATGTATGTTCTTTATCTTCCCAAATAACAAGCTTATGTGTATAGTAAACTTATGTTAATTCCTTTGAGGATGTTCACCTTATTTGTCCAGAATGATTTCAGTAGGTTGAGTATAGTCAAATTTATCCTGATTATTTCATTTAAATAATATTTTTCATATTATAATTATCATTTTTATACATAAATTATACTATTATAACTAACCAAATAAGGTGTCGAAGAAAAATGAAAAATGGAACATCATGGAGATTGTAGTATATAATTAGACATGAGTAATGCTTCCATTCATTCAATGAACATGAGGGAAAGTAGGTAATTTTCATTTTATCATTATATAAATATTATTTATCATAAATATCAAATTATTTATTTATTTATCCTTATATATAATATCCATGTGATTCTGTGACCAAAAATAAAATACATCGATTCGTGTGGTGACAGTCTGAATGTACGCATGAGCGATGTTTTTTATTTTTTAGAATGGTAAATAAAGAATTATAATATTTATCTAATATTAAATAATTAAATTTATATAATATATATCAAATTATTTCATTTTTATTCATCATTATGACCGTCCATAAGAGGTGGTGATGAAAAATGAAATACATCATCTCCGTGAGGTTGTAGTCCACATGTAGCACAAAAGCTGTTTTTACTCCCCATTAGATGGGTATGTAGATGAAAAACGGTATACCATAAAAATAATAAAATTTAATTATATTTCATATATTTATGTTATTATATAAAAATGGTCAGGAAAGGTTTACGAGATGTAAAATAAGAAATAAAAAAAAGCACTCTCTTAAGAATTATACCTCTTTTATGGACAACCATCTTAGGTTTATACCTAAATCCTATTTAAGATGGAATTATGATAAAAAAGACCTATAATATGTTCTTATGGATATTATGCAGGTATTTGGGTAGATATTAGATGATATAAAGGGCTCTTTATGTGTGAGTAATAGAAGAGAGGAGGTTCCTATGTATAGGTGAGGGAGATGAAACACTTGAACATTTTTAAAATATCAAAATATATTCATATATTTGTCTAGAAAAGTGGATAAAAAATGACTCATTTAAAAATAAATGAGGATATAGGGTTTAAATATGATTATAAAACAGTATTTAGATAGGTTTTTAAGTCATTTTAACCACTATAATTTTAGTTTTAACCCTTTTTAACTATTAGCATGCCAACTAGCTTTTTTACAAAAGTTACTATTTATAATGAAAAAATGACGTAGAACTATTTAAAAAATTTTTTCCTCCAAATTCCAAAATTTTAATTACTTTCTTGAATATTAAATCTCTATATTTGGTAAAAAATTATTTTAAAATCACATCACATGACGCGATGAAAACAAATTTTCTAAAAAAATGTCTTTTAATTATAAAAATGTTTTCATACCAAAATCAAGTGTAATACTGATTCCTATGTCATTAATTAGATGATTTATAATTAAATTATACTTATGCTACTTTTATTTGAAAATTAAAAAAAAATTGGTACTTTTAAATTAATTTATTTTATTAAAAGAAATTATAATTTTACAAAAAAATTGTATTTTTAACTATTCACTTAAAAATAAATCTTTTCAGAAAAAACCTAAAAATTACACCAATATAATATTTAAATGATGTTTTCAAAAATTATATTCATTCATTAAAATCATGTTTATAAAAATGGTATGATTTAATTATAATTTACACTCATTGAATGTAATAAAAACCATTTTTGAAGAAAAAATATTTTGAAGTATGAAATGAATTTATTGAAAAATGAGTAATTATATAAAACCATTATAAATATTTTTAACAGTTTCATTATTCATATTCATTCCTTCCAATTTAATTTCTAGGTTATAAACTTTATATTTAAAAAATAATATTTTTATATTATATCATAGTTCGTTTAATCTTGATGTTGTGTATACCACACACTATCAAATATTTCACTTAAAGAAAATAAATTACAAAATATTGTGGTGTTATATTCTACCCCCTTAAAAAATCATGTACTAACAATTTTATTTTTTCATAATAAAAAGGGTTTAATTTTTTTAAATTGATCCTAGGGAGTGGATATAAAACATAAAATCATCTAATAAAATATCTTTTCAATTTTTAATGACACTTTTGTTAAAATCCCACATCATAAAAAGGGGTAATCAAATAGATTTTTGAAATAAGAAAAAGGTAAATATGAAGGTCACTAAGAATAACACATAATTGGGTTTTAAAATAAGTAAATAAATGGTGGTAAGTTAAAATATGAACATGGAGGAGATAAATATTATAAAAGGAATAAAATAGAGTGATAGAAAACATAGTCATGAGAAAGTTGATAACCCAAAAACTATAAATTAGTAAGGGAAAAAGAAGACCATAAATTCACCATAAATAATTGTAATATGATAATATTTTGATTTAAGTATTTATTTTTAGTTGATGGATTATTTTACCATCTTAACTAAGAACATAAGGAAATATACTTACATGATTTTCTTTAAATACATAAGAACAATTTCATCATTTGGTTTCATTTTTCAATCATTTTCTATCTCCATTTTATCATATATGAAAAATGATGAATATACAATATGAGTCATTATTATACCCAAACCATCAACATATTATAGATCATGGGAACTATTATATGATAAAATGATATTCTTCCTTCCTATACTGAAACCATAATGGTTAACACATGAAAAGAAAAATCCAAATAAACCTTCATATAAAGAAGTAAAAAAATTAACATGTAAGGTAAAAATTGAGTATGGTTTCATTTATTGTCATTATATAAATATGTGTTATCCATGGAATTTTTTGGAGAAATTTGGATATGTTTATAATAATAGAAGTTTTCTTAAGAAAGTGGCACAATAATGTTTCTTAAGGAAGATATATTTACTAACAAATTATCCGGATAGAGAAGTTTTAAGAACATTCCTTAAATAGGAATATATGAATGTTCTTTAACAAAATTAGAAAATGATACAATATTCTTTAAAATTCCTAAAAATCATAAAGAATCCATGATCTAAGGAATGTTTGTACACAATTTTGCAAAGTAAAAATTTTCTAAAAGCTGGAAGAAGTTTGAGTTTTCTGGATGAACTTTACAGGACAAATTTTTATGAAGTCATTTTTTCAAGGATAACAAATGAATGTATTTTCAATAAATCAAACATAAAAATCCTTCTAATGTACAATTTATGAAGTTAATAGACAAAAATTTTAGACAAAGTATTTTTATGAGTTTGTGTTGTTTCATAAAATGAGAAAGAAATGTAAAGGGAGAGAAGTATAAGGAACCAAAAGCTACATGAAGAATAAAGTTTTTAAAAAATAGGGTTAGAGAAATCAAGAAAACCAATTCAGAAAAACTTGACCGGACATCATTTTTATCACTAAGTCTTTGTGGATTGGAATAATTAGAAATACATACAAAGAAGGAGATGTAAAAAAATTGAACACAATTTTTTTTAAGTCATAGGTTTCTAATAATATAAGTCTTTAAAAGTTACAAAAATTTAGTTAACCATATTAAAAAACTACAGTTTTTTATACATAACGTTTATACAAAGTTCTAATGAAGAATAATCAGATAGAGAATGAGATAGTACATCAGACACAGGATATCTTGTCAAAACTATCAAATTAAGGAAATTAGAAGCACATAACTGGATGAATATATGTATGAAGTATCATCAGACAATGTAAATTTTGAAGATCTACCAGACATAAAATTTAGATATAATTAGAAACAGATATAACTAAGGACATCAAATGGAATTTTCCTAACAACAAGAAATCAGATGAAGTTGAAAAAAATGATGAATGTTCATGAGTTTATCAGATGAATGATGTTGAATGTGTATCATCAGATAGAGAAGTCCTAATGATGATAAATATATAGAAAATTCCAAATATAAAAATTCTATAGAGACTTATAAAAAAATTCTAATGTCCATAAATATTTCAATGTTGAAGTTAGTCATTATAATTTTTATTTTTACTTTTCCAATTTTAAGGGATTTTTAAGAAGTTCCTTAATATCTAGATTAAGGAAATTCAAAGAAGTTTATAGATACTAGATAATTAAAAGAAGATTTTTTAATTATCTAGTGAATTAAAAATGAGCTAGAGATCTGAAATTTGAGTTTTAGATGAGTTGTAAAATGATTTTGAGTTCCCAAATTTTACACTATGAGAGAATGTATATAAAGGGGTAAAAACACACACATGATTAAAACTATTCATACATAAAAAAAGTTGGCACACTGCTGTTTTTGTCATATGATGAGTTTCCAACCATGTTTTCTTTTAGGTTGAAGTTGAGATACCATATGGAGTTCCATCAGAAAAAGGGGAAGTTGTGATTTTCTGGTGAGTTTATACTCAATCTAAGTAATAAGTGAACTATATAGAACTTGATTTAGTGAATAAATATACACCATAAAAAGTCATTGGAAGAAGTTATATGAACATAGAAAGGTGGAATGAAGTGTAGTAAAAATTATCATAGAGAGACCATCAGATGAAGACCGTCAGATAAATGTTACTAGACATAAGTAGAACAAAAGGAACTCTGCTAAGGAACTTTTTTAGTGATGTTATGACAATATACTATTGATAATATGTAGGTCTAAAAAATATCAGTATGATTTTTTATGGCCAAAAGACTCTTAAGAGGGTTGTGGAAATATCCTAAATCATGTAAATAAGAAAGGTTGATCCAGATTGTTTATGGAGGATGTGATGAAATTTATACAGTGGATCATAAAATAAGAAAGAAATAACTTGTAGTTTTGGGGTATAACATGTTTTTGAAAAGTCTTGTTGGTTGGTGGTATAACCATATATGACTTTAGTGTATATGAAAAGGAAAGTTGGGTGGGGTTATAATCAACTATAGTAGAAGAACTGAATACTAGGGGGTATAACTAGGGTTGAATGGAGTTTGGGTACTGTGGGGTATAGCTAGTTTCTACTTGTCCCTTTGTATTATGAAAAAAGTAAGTAAAAGAATATATTTTGGCATCAAAAAATAATATTGATAGGAGTATCTCTTTATATAAAACCATTAATATTGTGTACTGCCCTCTCTTTATATTTATTTCATATGAAATATGAGGTTGAGAATTTTATTTGAGTGGGTAATAACTCTAAAAAGTTTTTAAATTTTAAGAATGCATCCTTATGATGTTTATAAACATTATTATTAAATAAAAATTGATCACTCATTCACCCATACCCACATCCTGGGGGATCCTCCTTGCCTACGGTGTACACAGTGGTCAATTCTTCATGGGCTCTAAGTGCGTACGGGTTAGCAGCGACGAGATCTGTGCGGAGAGACTTTCTTCCGACATCTGGTGATTTCTTCTGATTTCCTCTTTTTTGCAGTTTTATTTGGCTTAGGACATGCGGGTTAGTTGTGATCTGTCTTTGAGATGGTGATGGTTTCCTCTTGATGTTTCCATGATCTGGTGTTGAATTTCTAGATCTTCGGCTCTGTTGGTGATGTTTGTTCTGTATGGTGTTTTAGAGCTACGGTGGAGATGTTTTATGGGTTCTCTTCGGCAATATCTGGTTGTTTTCATGACCAGGTTGAGGATTTTACTGATTGTCTGATTCTTCTTCTCTTTTCTTTGGTTTTTTTGCGGGTCTCCTGGATTAGGTTCCGGCAACTGGTGAATCTTTTTATGCTGTTTGTGTTCTGTTGGTTGTTTTTCTATTGGAATTGGGTGTTCTGGGTATTACCCTTTGGATGAACCTAAGCTAGTAGTGTTCTGGTTATTGGATGGAATGACGGTGAATGATGGTGGTGAAAATAGTTAATATTGCATTGAAATTGATAAGGTTTCTAGTGGGTCTCTCTGACATGGTGATGATGGGGAGGCGATTAGCAAGGATTTTCGATGCGATGGGTGTGTGACTCGAGGCAGGCGTTGTGTGTGAGGCAGGCGCTCGACTCGAGGTTGGTGGGAACCATGATGGTGATTATGTTTTTGAAAGTTGTAATTTTAATTTAATGTTCATCCCGTTTTAATTGTATGGTTTACCACTTCCCTTAAAGCGGCTTTTTGAAAATGGAAAAAAATAGTTTGCAGGCAAATTATCATCTTTAGAAGTTAGGGAAGATTTATCTCTGAATGAACTTTAGAATATTCTCATGGAATATTAGATGAGGAAAAAAATTATTGTCAAGAAAATGGATGATAATGAAATAACCATCAAATATTTATTTAAAAAGAAAAATAGATATAAGGAAGCTGAATAAGAATCAAGAGATTCAGAGGTAGAGAAAGAATTAGAATATTTTTGGCTATGAGGCCATTTTCAATACTAGTACTAGGAAAAATTTATTATTTATTAACACTACTTAATACTATTGTTGTGGTGATTAGGGGTGTATCCGTAATTTAATAATTCTATAGAAGTTGTGTTGAGTAAAACCTAGTTAAGGAAAAACAAAAAAAGAAACAAGGGTGTAATTTTCTCTGTAATGGTGGTATGAAAGTTCATGGAATAAAGACCAAGGAATAAGAGAAAGCCAAAAGTGTCTAGTAATAAATTAATTAAAAGAGAGCAAAGAAAGTGTAGAAATTCATGTGATGGAATAAGTGTTTATTTTTATTTTATTTTCTCTCACTCAAGGAGAGTCACTACAATACCTAGGAAAAATGGTTGTCCAGGTCTCTCAAGTGTCCAGTTAGTAGGTGAAGAGAGACTTCAACTTCTCAACCAAATATTGAACCCTTAACCCACTCATAAAATAGACCTATTAATCCACCCTTCTATATTCTATCTAATTCTTATATGAACTTATAGGAGGATAATTATTAATGAAAATAACCACCAAAAAAGAACTCACTAATTTTGGATAGTTCTAGGTAGTCAATTATTCTACCAGTGCGAAAAGGGTCGACTCCTAAAATTACTAAAACCTATATAAGGTAAAAACACCTACCATATTAGCCTCATTCCCCAATTTAAAATTTATCCAACCATTAAAAAAAATATTCACTATATTTAAAAAGTGTTCTAGGAATATAGTTTCAATAATAAATATGTAAAATAGATAATTCCCCCTTATGGGCTTCAAAAATGACAAAAACATTAGGCCCATCTATTCACCTCCTCCTTTACTTCCTGGTGAGTTTTTTCCAATCCTAGAATTCTTGGTGAGTTCTATCACATCCTTCTTTTTAGTTCCACTTTTCTACTTCTTTTAAAATCATCTCTTTCATTTATTACTAACTAATAAAATCTAATCCCTAGAATTGGTACCAACTATACTCCAAGGGTTTTTATTTTATTTTTGGTCCTACACAACCCTCATAATGGCCTCCACATGAATGTTCAAATATTAGATATTCCATCTATCTAGCATACAATACTCCTAACTTCATGAAAAATATAGAAAGTTCATTGTTTCACAACTTATTGATCAACATAGGATATTTGGATGACATAGTTGTATTATTGATGTAGTAAAATGAGTCAATATTTCTAAATGGTCGACATAGGTGATTGGAATTATGTAAGAAAATGGTTAATATAGGTGAGTAGTTCAACAAAGATGAATGGTCAACATAAGTGATTCTCACATAGTTTTTTCCCTTCATGTAGTTGTTTAGGTCACAATAGTGAAATTTAAAACATATACATTTATCTATGTAGGCATTTTGGTTCACATGATCAAATGGTCGACGAATTTTCGAACATAAATGAATACCATTAATTAAAAGCTTATCGATGTAAATTTTTTTATCAGCATACATGATTTATTATGTATAATTTTTAGTTCACATTGCCAAATCTGATGAAATGCCCAAATACTAACATTGCCAATTTCATTGGCATAGTCGATTGGCCCATTTAAATGATTTTCCACTTCTTTTAAAAAACGGTTGCCGAATTCAAATCACCACACACCATAAGCACTATAGCCTGATAAGGATGATTCGTTTCCTACCCTAGATCACCACAGGCATGAGTTTCATGACCAACGCGATCATTAAAAAACCAGCACCATCAAAATTTTATAAAAGATCACTTGATAGACATGATAGGCATAGTATTGATATTAAATAGGGGTGTGTGTTCTTCCTTAGCTAATTTCCCATTTCATCATACTTGCAAGAATAATCTGGTAGCGCACATGTTGTATCCTTTTTAAAATGGGGAATCCCATGTCGGAAGAGGCAGCAGAGGCTTTAACCTCAGAATAACCGACATAATAAACCATAACAACATGCATATGTACATACAGACTAGAAGAGGATGGCTGTTTCGACATCCTATAGCTGAAAATTTTGTTGGGGGACTTGGATTCAAGATATTCCTTGGAAAAGTCCAACATGAAGACGATCTAGATGATAGGCCTTAACTCATGGATGAAGTAGTTCTGATTTTCCTAGTATTTCATGTATATAAAATTCAATCTGCTATGAATTTTTTCCCAATAATTGAATTATATTAGACACTACCCATGGTTATATTTTAATTATAGAATCTAGAAATAATTTAGAACCCAAAAATAGAAATTTTCATTATAAAATTTAATGAATAACAGATTCCAATATATTTTCTCCAAACTCAAAAATTCTACATTATAAGCTCAATTAACCATTTAAAAATATTTTAATTATTCAAAATATATGTGTAAAAGTGTGATAAAATGATTCCACATAAAAAATCCCTCACTAAAAACATTTGAATCAAGGTAAATTTCATAATTTAAATGGTTAGTTAAAAAAGGATTCTAGGTTAATGAATTTCATCCTGCTTAGGAGGACAACAATCAATTAATTCAATAAGATTATCATGCCTCCTATGCAAGTTTACCACACTACCCAAATTTATTAAAAACTTATATCCTAGATCTAGAAGAAAATACCTTTGATACACAAATAGAATTGGGTCAATAATAAAACAAACAAAAACTTTCACTCTCCTCTAGGTTTCTCTATCTAAGACTTCACTTCCCACTTTGTTGATACAACTAAAAAGATTTTTCTATAAACCAACTACGCCCTTGTTAATTTGGGTTCAATATTCCTATCACTATTATGAGCTCCTTTTTGACAATGTAACTTTATTTTAATTTTTACGATTAATAAATTTGTGCATATAACTATGAATAGAAATTATTGATTTATATTTATTTATAGAAACACACCCAATTCCCTTACCTCATATACTCACTATGGGATCCCAAATTCCTATTTTACTCTACTTACATAGGATTTATAATACTTATTGAAGGAGTTGGATCCCTAAGGTGTTCTTTGTTTTCTAGGATAAGATGTTATTTTCAAGTTCAATTTCATGCTTCCTCATGTTATAGTTACACTTCCACTATATTCCAACCTATAAAACTGTAAAGACCCATAAATTTCAAGAAAAAGTTTTTCTTAATTTCTTTGGGATTTTACGAGTATGCAGTTTCTGACGGCACCTGATTTCGAGGCCCGGTGTTCCCAGAATCAATTTCCAAAGTTTAGCTCGGGTACGTTCAGTGAACGAATGAGCGAGTTTTTCTATCTTTTGAACCGGTGCTCAGAATCGAAATCTGAGGGAATCAATGAAACCTCAGCGGCGGTATTTTCTTAAGAGGACCATTTCTGAAGGTGCGTTTGCATGAGAGGAGTTGTTAAGAATCGAGGATTAAAATGTGAAGTAAATAAAAATTGTGGTATAATTTTATTTACTTTAACTAATGGTTGTATCCTACATGGGGTAGTTGGGGTGGGACCCACAAGCCCCTAACTACCCAGGTTAGGATATTTGTGAGGTGGGGACCACACGAGCCCCACCCCTTCACATTCCTTTCACTCTCTAACTCCCCCTTTATGTGAGTAACTCCTCCCTCTCACCCTCATTAATTCTTTCCAACAAAACACCTAATTAATTAGACAACATAAGTTTAATTAATTAAGTGAGTTGTTTTTGAATTTTGTATTTAGAAATACATGTCATGCTTTAATAAAATAAGGGTAGACTTATTTTATTTGGGGTTGGCTCATTGTGTTGGGTATTGGAGGATAAAGAACTTCATTATTCCTGCGAAGAACGTTTCCACTTCTTTCTCTCATCGAAGAATTCTAAGAATGCCGGTGCCAACCTCATCTTCTTTCTTCTCGACGTTGAAGAAGCGACTACGTCATTCTGGGACAACATCAATGGAACAATGAAATCATCTCCATCCTTCGTCAAGTGATCAACCTTATTGAATTGAGGTCGGGGTGTGTTTTGAATTGAGAAATATTGGTTTTCCTTCCATGTTGATGTTTCACTCTAAACCTTTTTCTATCAAACTAATGTGGAAGGAACCAGACCGAACTAACACGATCCAATTCCTCTACCGTTCTTATTATATGGTGTTCTCTAACCATTCTTGAGTAGTGAATCAAGGTAAGTTTTCAGAGGTGATCAGAGGCCCGAAAACATCGGAAACGGCCTCGGAACATCGGGATGACCTAAGAATGGGAGTTTTGTAGCAAACGTATCATCAGAACAAAGGACAGATGCCTCGGGTGTTGTGCTGGATAGAGGCGTTGTTTCTGGAAAATTCCAGAATACACGGAATGTCCTTCCAAAGCACACGATGTGTAGTGCAAGCATTCAGCGGTAGAAGTAACAGACATTAGAAGAAGTGACACATGGCGTGTGACACCTGTCACACAGCGTGTACTGTCCACATAGTTTGACAGAGGAGACTTCGATGGACATGGCGTGTATTCAAGGGAAATACACAGACACGGACAGAAATACATGGCCATGAGGCACGACATGTATTGTCTTCATTGAAAGGAAAAAAGCGGCTTCGCGAGGCTCGGCGTGTAATTTGGGAGACACACGGACACGGGAGGAACCACACGGCCAAGAGGAACAGCGTGTACTACCTTCACTTCGGCAGAAGCGGCTTCGTGATGACTTGGCGTGTATTTTAGGAATACACGGACACGGGGTGGAGTACATGGGCAGGTAATCCACCACACGGCCAGGCATGGCCAGCGTACACGAAGCTGACCCCAAAAGTTTGGACACGGCGTGTAACCATACCACACGCCGTGTACTTACTTTTTACATGAACAGCCCTTTAACACGGGCTGTGGTACACGAACAGTACCCGTGGACTGAAGACATGACATGTAACCATACCACATGCCGTGTACTTACTTTTTACATGACTAGCCCCATGACATGGGCCGTTTCACACGGGCAGTACCCGGTGTCTGATGAAACGGTGTGTATTGATTACCTACACGCCGTGTACTTTTGGAAAATGGCTTGGTCATCTTGTTCTCCGTGACTCGAGCACGTTTTTCTTGGTTTTCCCTTATGACGTGGGACGGAACGTTGGGATACATAATCTCTGGCCTTTGTGATAGTTGATGTATCCACCCCTTTGAATCAAGGAGCCGACCCTCCCGGAATCGAGTATGCTGTGTGCAGGAAGCCTAGAGTTGGCTGCGACTGCGACGACTACCGTGCTGGGATCCTACATGGGTTCAACGATGATGATGACTGTACTTGGATCCTACGTGGGTTCGGCAGTGAGGACGACTATACTTGGATCCTACATGGGTTCAGCAGTGATGACGACTGTACATGAATCCTACTTGGGTTCTCCAGCGATGGTTACTGTACTAGGATCCGACGTGGGTTCGGCAGCGATGGTTACTGTACTAGGATCCTACGTGGGTTCGGCAGCGATTACTTCTGTACTTGGATCCTACATGGGTTCGGCAGGGGAGATGATTCAGAGGCTACATCTATCATCTCCACCCCTCTTCTTGAGTAGTATACCTGTGTGAGATGAGTCTTGACTTTCAATAATTATCTTTGATATGATTGAATTACTATCCTGTGTAGATTGTGTTGTGCTTTCCTATGTGGATTGGGTTGTAATTTCCTGTGAGGACTGGGCTGAACTTGGGCTTGTGAGTTAGAGAAGAACAGGAATTGATGACTTAGGTATATGTATGGGAATATACCTAAGTAGAGTTGGTTGGTACTTTGTGATTGTATATTTCCATTGTAGTTTATCCTTTGTGGAATTTTGGAGACCTTCAGGAGTCTCAGGGTACCTACTGAGTATCGTATACTCACCCCTGTATGGGTTTTGCCCACACTATGTTGTTTTGGATGCAGACAACGGACAATGCTGATCGAGGTAGAGGCTTGTGGAGATGGATGGTATGTGGAGAAGGATCATTGTACGAGATGCATATGGAGCAGACATCCGGACCCGAGGAGATGAGGAGACTATATGTACCCACCTTTCAGGTGGGAATTCCAGTGGATGACTTGGTGTTGCTACTTTACTTTTCTGCTGTTGTACTGTCTTTTCAGTTGTACTTTACTTTCAGTTGGGTTTGTATTCTGGCCCATTTACTTTCTAGCACTTACTTTTGTACTCAGTTTACTTAGTGTTTACTTCATCTTGCGTACTCAGTGGTATTTTTTTACTTTATAAAGGCAATGACTTTCCTTTTATCAAGATTTATGCCTTTGGTGCTAGTCTCCGGCCCCTGGCCTATGGAAGGCAGGCTTGGGGTAGTCACGGCACGGGCCCTGAGGACGTGTCATGAAAAATTGGTATCAGAGGAGTTTGGTTCTGCCACAGAACTCAGAACTCTGATCTTTCTTCTATTTGAAGCAATAATGCTAAGATTATTGAGTGTGGTTATCAGTCCAGGGAGTCTAGGGTTGGTGCGGTGGCTGACGTATCCATACACCAGGACCCTGACTTCTGATTTCCGACTCAATTCATGAAAACATTGATTGCATGTGTGTTTCAAAAGTTATCTTTGTGATTAATTTGTGTCAGATCACCAGGTATACTGTATTAACCATGGCCCACCTGTTTCTTTCAGGATGGCCCCACGACGGTAGCCAGCTAGGGTTCCGAGTTTTGTACGAGACGGTAGCCCACCAAGTGATGAGGCCTCAGTGAAGGGCCCCATTATAGCGGAGGCACCAGCAGTACCTCAACCCGCTGAGCCACCGATGCCACCAGCCCCAGCAGCTGAGAGTTCACATTGCCTGAGTGCACTATACAAGTTTCAGAATCAGGGACCGCCCAGGTTCCATGGGGAGACAGACCCTCAGGCAGATGAGGATTGGATGGAGGCTGTTTTTCGAGTCTTCAGATTAGTAGGGACACCAGCTGACCTCATGGTGATCCTTGCGGCGAGTCTTCTGCACACGGTAGCAGGTAGATGGTGGAGCCTGAAGCTCTAGGTGTATGATGAGGCATCTCTCCTTTGGTCAGACTTCGAGAGCCTCTTCCGCTCGGAGTTCGTTCTAGCCACCCTCTGTGCGGTGTGCATCCAGGAGTTACTACAGCTGCAGTAGGGTAGCATGACAGTAGCCTAGTACTCGGCGAGATTTACTAATCTCTCCAGCTACTCCACAGACATGGTACGAGACCCATTCTTCCAAGACCAGACCTTCGAGCAGGAACTGAGGCATGATATCAGGGCATCAATGATCTCCCTCATCATTTTGACGCAGGCAGGAGTACTGGAACGATCCCTTCTTGTAGATAGATTTCTTACTGAGCCTACACCAACAGCGAGGCCTATCGCAGGGCGACACGTAGCGGAGTCTTCTGCAGCTGGTAGTAAACAGGTGTCTTAGAGGTCCAAGAAGACCAGGCCATCAGGTGGACGACCTCAGGACACTGGTTCGGAGGTGCGAGGCACACGCAGCAGAGCCAGTCATTCAAGAGGCATACAGTGCTATGCATGTGGTGGGAAGGGCCACATGGCTCGAGAGTGTCCGACCCACCATGCAGAGGAGCAGCAGACGGTTGAGGGACCACCTAGGCAGAGGTAGAGGTTCGACCGTGGTGGTCCAGAGGGAGCAGGTGGACGAGGAAGAGGAGCTGGCCGAGCAGTAGGTGGTGGGCGACGCTTTGAGGCTCTACCACCACCACTACCACCAGGAGGTCCACCCTGACCACAGGGAGCTAGCGGACAGAGACAGGCCCAGCTCGAGGCAGTGGAGGATTACGACCACGGCGCACCTAAGATGATTCGAGGTACTATCTGTGTCTACTCCACCCTTGATTCAGTTCTTATAGACACAAGATTGAGTCATTTTTTCATTGCCACTGCCCTTGTTCGGAGCTCGAAGATTCCGACGAAGCCGTTGGCTCGATCCTTATGGATAGAGACTCCTATGGGAGCAGACTCGATGATTACACACTGGTTCCGGTAGTGTGAGCTTACTCTAGGAGGCAATAGATTTAGCTGGGATCTTCTTGTAGCGGCTTTGAGGCCTTACGACGTCATCTTGGGCATGGATTGGTTATCAACGGTCTATGCTCAGATAGATTGTATTAGGAACAAGGTGCGATGTGTCCGCACCGATGGGAACAGGTTCACCTTCACCAGCGAGAAGGGAGCCTTTTCAGTGCAGGATGGACTTACGCAGAGGAGAGGACAGCCGATCACTCATCAGTTGGCTAGTCTCATCCTAGGAGTAGTTGACGTGTGGAGTCTGAGTTTTCCTGTTATGGTGGATCAGTATGCAGATGTTTTTCCTGATGACGTTCCAGGACTACCTCCTCATAGAGAGGTAGAATTCTATATTGACCTATACCCAGGGACAACCCCAATATCTACTCCAGCATATCAGATGGCTCCTTATGAGCATTGATAGCTACGGGTACAACTAGAGGACTTGTCGGGCAAGGGATTTATCCGACCCAGTGTTTCACCTTGGGCATCCCCGATTTTGTTCTCCAAGAAGGCAGACAAGAGCTTTCGACTGTGTGTCGACTACTGTCACCTGAATCTGGTGACTGTGAAGAACAAGTATCCACTTATAAGGATTGATGACCTCTTCGATCAGCTCAAGGGAGCACGATGGTTTTCGTAGATAGACCTCAGGTCAGGCTATCATCAGCTCAGAGTTCGAGATGAGGATGTGCAGAGGATGACCTTCAGGTGTCGGTATGGCCACTATGAGTTCTTGGTTATGCCTTTCGGTGTAACCAATGCTCCAGCAGTGTTCATGAGTCTCATGAACAGAATCTTCCATCCGTACATAGATTTACTTGTCGTAGTCTTCACTGACGACATTTTGATTTACTCGGCTACTGAGGAGGAGCACGCCTACCACTTGCGGGTTTTACAAGATACACTCTGAGAGCACCATCTTTATGGTAATATCTCAAAGTTCCAGTTCTGGATTCGAGAGGTCCACTTCTTGGGGTACATCATCTCTAAGGTGGGGGTTGCGGTAGATACTGTGAAGATCGAGGTAGTTCTAGCTTGGGAGCCACCTAGGAGCATGACAGAGGTGCAGAGTTTCATGGGTCTAGATGGGTACTATTGGAGATTTGTGCCAGACTTCTCCAGATTTGCATCACCGCTTTCAGCTTTTATGAATAAGGGGAAACCCTTCATGTGGTCTGATAGATGTCAGTAGAGCTTCCAGGATCTGAGACAGAGATTGACCAGTGCACCCATCTTGAGTCTACTGGAGTAGGGCGTAGGGTACGTAGTTTACTGCGACGCATCAGCGACTAGACTCGGGTGTGTCCTGATGCAGGAGTGGGAAGTTATTTCCTATGGTTCATGACAATTGAGGTAGAATGAGCAGAACTATGCTACCCATGACCTGGAGTTAGCAGCAGTGGTCTTCACCTAGAAGATGCAGTGACACTATCTGATGGGCGATCGCTTTACAGTCTACTCTGACCACCTGAGTCTCAGGTACATCTTCTCGTAGAAGGACCTGAACCTGAGACAGTAGTGATGGCTTGAGTTCCTCCAGGAATATGACTTTGAGATAGTCTATACTCCTGGGAAGGGGAACATAGTAGCTGATTCTCTCAGTAGAAGGTCGGGCATTCAGCTACTTGGAGTGGCGATAGAGCAGTTAGCTTCTTTGTAGATATCCTTCATGGATAGATATAGGGCAGCCTTTCTACAGTCTCTCACAATCACTCCTCTACTTCTTCAGTGGGTCAGAGAGGCACAACGTGGGGACATTGACTATGAGACGTGATGTGCACAGATATCCTCAGGATAGGAACCTGATGGATTCTCTGTAGGAAGAGAACACGTCATCCTTCTCAAAGGATTTACCATGGTACCCGTTTCATTACATGAGGAGGTGCTGAGGGAATTTCACACTTCCCCATTAGTGGTACATCCAGTAGTGGAAAAGATGTACCAGGATCTCAGATGACATCACCAGTGGATGGGTATGAAGAAGGTTGTGGCAGAGTTCGTTTCACGATGCCTCACCTGCCAGTAGGTGAAGGCAGAGCACCAGGTACTAGCAGGCTTGGTTCAGCCCTTGGAGGTCCCGGAGTGGAAGTGGGATGGGATATCTCTGGATTTTGTGACAGGTCTTCTACGTAATTCCAGAGGACACGACTATATCTTGGTGATTGTCGACCGACTCACCAAGTCGGTCCACTTCTTACCCATGAAAGATCAGGGATCAGTGGAGAGATTGGGATGCCTCTACGTTCAGGAGATCATACGGCTTCATGGTGTGCCATCATCTATCGTCTCCGATCGAGATGCTCGCTTTACTTCCCGGATTTGGAAGGGGTTGCAGGAGGCGTTTGGGATGCAGCTACACATGAGCACCACCTTTCACCCAAAAAAGGATGGTCAGATGGAGAGGACCATTCAGACACTCGAGGAAATGCTCCGTGCATGTGTCCTTGACTTTGGTCGCAGCTAGGAGGATCACCTACCCTTGGTGGAGTTTTCATACAAAAACAACTACCACTCCACCATCAGGATGGCACCATACGAGGCATTGTATGGTTGACCTCTCAGATCACCTCTGTGCTAGAAAGATTCTGGGGAGTCAACACTAGTAGGACCAGAGATGGTCCAGGACATGAAGAAGACGGTTCAGGTCATCTAGGAGTGAATGAGGACATGTTATAGCCGACAGAAGTCTTATGCTGATAGGAGGGGGAGACCACTAGATTTCGAGGATGGCGACCAAGTTTTCTTATGGGTCTCACCTTGATGTGGATTACGAAGATTTGGAAGGGGCAGCAAGTTATCTTCGTGCATCATCGGACCATTTCAGGTTCTCAGTAGGATAGGAGAGGTGGCTTATCGCCTGGCTCTTCCACCTCAGTTGCATCGGGTGAAAGACGTCTTCCACGTATCTCAGCTGAGGAGATACGTGCATGACCCAATGCATATCATCGACCACAGGGAGCTGGACATCGATGAAAGGGAGACTTTTGCGGAGGTCCCAGTGGAGATCGAGGATTGACAGGAGCGGGTCCTACATAGATGGTCTATTCCTCTAGTTTTCATTAGATGACAGCACGAGAACCTCCAAGAGAGCACATGGGAGCGGGAGGATTAGATGCGTGCTCAGTACCCTCATTTGTTTCCCTAGTTTTTTGATGTATCTTTATGGGGATGTAAAGACCTGAGGTGGGAGGAATGTAAAGACCTGTAAATTTCAAGGAAATTTTTTTCTTAATTTCTTTGGGATTTTACGAGTATGCAGTTTCTGATGGAACCTGATTCCAAGGCCCGATGTGCCCAGAATCAATTTCTGAAGTTTAGATCGGGTACATTAAGTGAATGAAGGAGCGAGTTTTTCTATCTTTTGAACCGGTGCTTGGAATCGAAATCCGAGGGCACCGATGAAACTGCTGCGGCGGTATTTGCTTAAGAGGGCCATTTCTGAAGGTGCGATTACACGAGAGGAGTTGTTAAAAATTGAGGATTAAAATGTGAAGTTAATAAAAATTGTGGTACAATTTTATTTACTTTAACTAATGGTTGTATCCTACATGGGGTAGTTGGGGTGGGACCCACAAGCCCCTAACTACCCATGTTAGGATATTTGTTATGTGGTGCCCACACGAGCCCCACCCCTTTAAATTATTTTAACTCTCTAACTCCCCCTTTATGTGAGTAACTCCTCCGTCTCACCCTCATTAATTCTCTCTAACTAAACACCTAATTAATTAGACAACATAAGTTTAATTAATTAATTGAGTTGTTTTTGAATTTTGTATTTTTTAATACATGCCATTCTTTAATAAAATAAGGGTAGGATTATTTTATTTGGGGTTGGGGATTGGAGGAGAAAGAACTTCATTCATCCCACTAAGAACGTTTCCACTTCTTTCTCTCATCAAAGAACACCAAGAATGCTGATACCATCCTCAAATTCTTTCTTCTCGACGTTGATGAAGCGACACCGTCATTCTGAGGCAACGACAATGGAACAACGAAATAATCTCCATCCTTCATCAAGCGATCAACCTTCTTGAATTGAGGTAGGGGTGTGTTTTAAATTGAGAAAAATTGGTTTTCCTTCCATGTTGATGTTTCACTCTAAACCTTTTTCTATCAAACTAATGCGGAAGGAACCAGACCAAACTAACACGGTCCAATTCCTCCGCCATTCTTGTTATATGGTGTTCTCCAACTGTTCTTGAGTAGTGAATCAAGGCATGTTTTCGGAGGCGATCGGAGGCCCAAAAATGTTGGAAATGGCCTCGGAACATCAGGATGACCTAAGAACGAGAGTTTTGTAGAAAACGGATCATCAGAACAAAGGATGGATTCTTCGGGAGGCGTGCTAGCCCGAGGCATTGTTTCTGGAAAATTCCAAAATACACGGTGTGTACTTTCAAAGTACACACCGTATAGTGCAAGCATTCAGAAACAGAAGTAACAGATATCAGAATAAGTGACACACGGTGTGTGCCACCGGTCACATGGCGTGTTCTGTCCACACAGTTTGATAGAGGAGACTTCGATGGACATGTCATGTATTCAAGGGAAATACACGGACACAGACAGAAATATACAACCACGAGGCACGGAGTGTATTATTTTCATTGAAAGGCATAAGCGGCTTCGTGAGCCTCGGCGTGTAATTTGGGAGACACACGGACACGATTAGAACCACACGGCCAAGAGGCACAGTGTGTACTACCTTCACTTTGGAAGAAGTAGCTTTGTGATGACTCAACGTGTATTTTAGGAATACACGGACACGGGGTGGAGTACACAGGAAGGTACTCCACCACACGGCCAGGCCTGGCCAACATACACGGAGCCGACCCCAAAAGTTTGGACACGGTGTGTAACCATACCACATGCCGTGTACTTATTTTTTACACGAATAGCCCTTTGACACGGGCTGTGGTACATGGACAGTACCTGTGGACTGAAGACACATCGTGTAACCATACCACACACCGTGTACTTAATTTTTACACGACTAGCCCCATGACATGGGCCGTTTCACATGGGTAGTACCCAGTGTCTGATGACACATCGTATATTGATTACCTACACGCTGTGTACTTTTGGAAAATGGCTTGGTTGTCTTGTTCTCCGTGACTCGGGCACTTTTTTCTTGTTTTTCCCCTATGACGTGGGACAAAATGTTGGGATACATCATCTCTGGTATTTGTGACGGTTGATGTATCCACCCCTTTGACTCGAGGATCCGACCCTCCCGGAATCGAGTATGCTGTGTGCGGGAACCCTAGAGCTGGCTGCGACTGCGACGACTACCATGCTGGGATCCTCCGTGGGTTTGACGACGATGATGACTGTACTTGTTTCCTATGTGGGTTCAGTAGCGAGGATGAATGTACCTGTATCCTACGTGGGTTCGGCAGTGATGATGATCGTACTTGAATCCTATGTGGGTTAGGCAACGATGTTTATTGTACTGGGATCCTACGTGGGTTCGGCATCAATGGTTACTGTACTAGGATCCTATGTGGGATTAACAGCGACGACTTCTGTACTTGGATCCTACATGGGTTTGGCAGGAGAGATGATACAGAGGCTACATCTATCATCTCTACCCCTCTTCATGAGTAGTATACCTGTGTGAGCTGAGTCTTGACTTTCAATCATTATCTTCGATATGATTCACTTGCTATCCTATATGGATTGGGTTGTGATATCCTGTGTGTATTGGGTTGTACTTTTCTGTGTGGACTGGGTTGAACTTGGGCTCGTGAGTTAAAGCAGAACATGAATTGATGACTTAGCTATATGTATAGGCATATACCTAAGTATATTTGGTTGGTACTTTGTGATTTTATCCTTCCTTTGTGGTTTATCCTTTGTGGATTCTGGGAGACCTTCGGGAGTCTCGAGGTCCCAACATAGTATCGTATGATCACCCCTGCATGGGCTATGCCTGTACTACTTTGTGTTGGATGTAGATGACAGAAAATGCTGATCGAGGTGGAGGCTTGTGGAGCTGAACGGTACTTGGAGAAGGATCACTGGACGGGAAATACACAGAGCAGACGTACGGACCCGAGGAGCTGAGGAGACTATATGTACCCACCCTTCAGGTGGGAATTCCAGTGGATAGCTTGGTGTTGCTGCTTTATTTTTCTGCTACTGTACTGTCTTTTCAGTTGTACTTTACTTTTAGTTGGGTTTTTATTTTGGCGCATTTACTTTCCATCACTTACTTTTGTATTCAATTTAGTTAGTTTTTACTTATGCTTGCATACTCAGTGGTGTTTGTTTACTTTATAAAGGCAATTCCTTCCCTTATATCGGGATTTACGCCTTTGGTGCTAGTCACCAGCCTCTGGCCTATGGAAGGTGGGCTTGGGGAAGTCACGGTACGGGCCCCGTGGACGGGTCGTGACAAAAAAATCTTCTACCTGGTTTTGAAGTATTATATCCCTAAATATAGTGAACCAAAACACTCAGTCATTACGCAATCCTTATAAATTTAGACTTAATGGAATCCCTCAAATAGGGAATTAAATACTCCCCAGACCATATAATTTTAATTTTTATTTGATGAACTATGATACGACCAAAAATTTTATTTACAAAGAAAAAAATATTATGAACTCTAAAAAATAGAGAAATTTTGAAATAAAATGTGGGTTATTTGATGTACTAGAATTTATGAAAAAGCCCAACTAAGGCACAAATATTTATCCTTCTCCCCCACAATTATAACAGAACATTTTCCACAATATTGAATTTTAAAGTGTGTAACAATAAAAATTAAAAGTGATATAAAAATCCAATAAAGAAATTAATTCAAAGAGGGTTACGTGAATGTTAAGGAACAGAAAAATTTCCACACTTCCAAACAGTTTCCAAAAACAACCTTGATTTTGAATGTTCATGATTTTTAATAATAGAATTAGAAAAAAAAATCTTAGATTAAGGTAGGGTTATCAAAGCTTGATCAAATAAGGCTTCCATCCAACTCAATATAGAGAGGTATTAGGATGAACATTCTATTTCTCTAAAAACTAGAGACAGAAAATATCAAAATTAAAAAAAAAGAGATACCAAGAAAAGAAAACCCAAGAAAAATAAAAATAAAAATGAAGAATGATGTTTTAACTCACATGAAGCATTGAGTTTGTAGTCATCACTTTGCATCATTAATGTCTCAATCCTAAAGGTAGAAAATAAAAACCATACCCTTCGGTTTTTCCTCAAATTAATACCTCACTCTTTGTCTGTTGAAAAAAATGGCTGGTTATCATGACCAATTAACACCACTTCCACATTTTCTAGCACTCTCAAAATAGTGAAATGACTAGACCACTTCAATTAATGCTTTCCAAGGAATAAATTTAGCCTAGAATTGTAGATAATGACATTTTTTCCACTTTAAAGTTCCTAATTTCAATTAGTTAATTATAAATAGATTCATTCCTTTCCTTATAGATCCATAAATTTTCAAAATATTTTTTTTTCGGATTTCATCCAGCTGACTTAAATCAAGATTTCTTCTTTCACAATCAAATTTTTAATAAAAATTAAAAGATTTAGTTTCCTCAAATGATTTATGTGGTATCTCCATGGGCAGGTGAAAATAATTTCCAAAACGAAGATGATATAGAGACATATCTATTGGTGTTTGGAAAGTAGTACGATAAGCCCATAATTCTTCATCTAATATTAAAGACCAATCCTTCCATGAGCTATTGACAATGTTCTCTAAGATTTTGTTTCAATTAACTATTAGAGACATCATATTTTCCACTATATTATGGATGATAGGGTGCATCAGTCTTGTGCGCACAACCATACTTTTCTATCAACGATTTTAACTTGTATTTCTTAAAATGAGTACATGTATCAGTATTGAAAGCCATTGGATCTTCAAAACAAGAAAATATATTCTTTTTGACAAACACGATCACACTACTAGTTTGTTAATTTGGAAGATAAATTTCCTCAACCCACTTTAAAACATAATCAACCATAAACAAGATGTATTCATTTACATAGGATGAAGGAAAAAGTCCCATAAATTTCATTCCTAAAACATCAAAGATCTTAAATACAAAAACTCCATTATGGGGAAGCTATTGACTCCTTCCCAAAATACCAAGTTGTTGGGATTTATTACAATGTTCAACTATACTTCAAGCATATTTGAGTAGAGTAGGCCATTCAAATATTGCTTGTAGAACCTTTTGTGCAGTCTGCTCACTACCATGGTGTCCTACCCTAAATATGAATGAAAATTCTCCAGAATGGGTGGTATTTATTCTTCAAGAACACATCATAGCAGTATGAAATCAGAACATAGTTTAAATAGGAGACGATCATCCCAGAAAAAGCACTTGATCTCCGAGATAAACTTCTTTCTCTGGATGTGAGAATAGTATGAAAGGCATAATTCCATTAACAAAGAAGTTAAAAAAGTCAAAAAACCATAGAGATCAAGTGGAAATATTTTAATCTAGAAAATAAGAGTCTATTTCATTTAGTTCATACTTTAGGGTAATGGGAAGACAATACAAATAATCAAGCACAACATTTTTATCCCCATGTTTATAATTGATAACTAATTTGAATTTCTAAAGTAGAAAAATCCATCTTACTAGTCGATGTATTTTTTTTCTTAGCAAAAAATACTTTATAGTAGAGTGATCTATTATATAAAATGACTTTGGATCTAATTAGACACTACTTTGGATTTTCCAATGTAAAACCACTATCAAAAGTTTCATCTTCATTTAATTCTAACATCTTTGAGCCTCAAAAAGAAATATATTAGAATGATAGATAAAATTCAACCTATTATCTTTCCTTTTGTCTAAAAAAACTCCCATTGAAATGTCACTAACATCAAAAATAATATCAAAAGGGATCCCTCAGTCTAGGTCATCGATAATGGATGAAGAATTAATGTTTTACTTAAGAAAATTTATATACTCTAAACTATTTTCATCGAAAACAAATAGTGTTTCATTAAAAAATAGGGAATACAGTGGTTTAGTGATATGATAGAATACGTTAATTGATATTCTATAATATCCTACATGTCCTAAAAACCTATAATACCCTTGAAATTTTCCTGTGCATGAAAATTTTGAATGACTTAACTTTTAGTAATACCGACCTCTAGTACCTTCTTTTAAACCATATGTTCCAAAAAAATTCCTTCAGTTACCATGAACTGAACTTTTTACCAATTCAAGAGAAGGGTTGTCTCTTAAAATATTTTCAAATAATATTCTATATTTTTAAAGTAGTTATCAAAACATGAACCTATAATGGAGAAGTAAACTATGAATACTTCGAAATATCTCTCAATCATGTTAGAAAACATATCCATCATGCACCATTGAAAAGTATCCTGATCAGCAAAAAAACCAAAAGGAATTCTTATTTAAGAATGTGTCTTAAATGGGTAGGTGAATGTAGTTTTATCCATGTGTCATCCCACCTTTTTATAACATAAAATTTCATTACATTACACAATACTGAGGATCTTTAAGGTTTAGTGTCTTGGAAACTAGGAACATAATACATGAAAACAACATAAAAAATTCTTCTTAAACACTTGAAATGCTTCTCCTTAAGTTAATCCTAGGTTCATTACTACATCTCATAACCTGGGGACATACATCAAAAGAAAGTGTGAGTAGAAGGCCCAGTAAGGGAAACACGAGAAACATTTTACATGTGAACTTGGGATACTTCAATAAGGTCATGAAAAGAACTTTAAAGCATGAGAAAGAAATCATGAGGCATATAAAAATAATGTTTTTCATAACATGAAGATGTGGCTAGAACATTTTAGAAAGACAATCATTTCCATTTCACCATGGTCCATCCCTAAGGTGTCAATAAAAATTACCAAGGTTATTCACCATGGTATGAGTCTAAATGGTCATCTCTAGAGATTAAGTCTTTACCCAATGCATTGGAGCGCTATCAGGGGGCACCCTTAATTTTTCTTTATAATCATGTGAGCCACATATATCATCATAAAAATTTCATAAATAATCCATATAGTATAAAATAAATGGGTTTCATTTTATAATCATAACCTTTTAAAAACTGCTTTTAAGACATGGTCTTTATGTCACTTTAAACCCACGGAAAAGGAAAGAGGGTCTCATATATGTAAATCCCAGAATTTAAAATAGAACATATTGATAAATAGGTGAACAACACTTTAGAATTAAGATCTTTAAGTATTCACTTAATAAAATAAAATATTTTTTTGAAAAAGAGAGAGACATTTTGAGACTGAAATTATGCAGCATAACGACTATGTTTCGGGGTTTTAGAAAACATTGAAAAGAGAGGGGACATGGGTCAACATTCATAAATGACCCATAAAACAGTATAGGGTTAGAAAATGAAGGATATATGAACATGGTAATGAAATTTTAAGGACATACCATTTGAAATTAAAAACATGGAAGGAAGACAAAAATTAGATTTCTTTGATGAAAAATTTGGCAGCCTAACGGCACCACTTAAACTTAAAAAAAATGAATTGACAAGATAAAATAGGTTCCATCATAATATGAACAAAAAATTTCAGTATGATAGATATAGAGATCATAACCCAACATAATAAAAAGGAACTTTAAAGACTTTACATGAAAGTAGAACTTTGAAAATTGAGAAAGGTGAAAGAATCCCTTAAAAATTCAGCAGCCTAACGACGCCACTTAATCATTATTAAAACGAATTGATGAGAGAAAGAGGGGGTCTATCATAATATGAACATGAAAAGGGAAGTAAGAGGAATATAAAAGAAAATATTCCAACATAAGAGCATGGATCATAAAATAAATGACATAAAAGAGATTACTTGAAAAGAAAGAGAGAGGTAGGATCTCTTACCTTAAAACGTAACTCTTAAAACTCAAAGGTTTGGACCTTGAGGGATTGGGGGAACCTTGGGATGACTCCTTGGGAGGTAATGAGACCAGAGCTTCGTTGGGGGAGAGTTGGGAGTGAAAACTAAAGGAGTAAAGGGTGGGTATTTATAGGGAAGGTGAGGTGATACTTTAATAATTTTAAGGGACACCTCACAAGTGGTTTTCTCAAAACCATGGGCTCTCCCATGGTATTTTCCATGGAGTTAGGCCACATGGGGCCCCCAATACAATAATGCATAAACTTTGGTCGGAAAAACCTTAAAATATCTCATGAAATCATTATGACACAGTTATGATGTCATTAAACATAATGAAACCCTAAAACTGCATTTTTACTATTCACTGAAAATTCATCTTACTCAGAAAAATCCCAAAATTTCACCTTAACAAGATATCGATGCTCTGATTACAAATATGAACTCCATTTTATAAAAATAATTTTCTAAATATTTTTAATTTAATTTTTAAATAAAAACACTATTCACAGAGAGTTCATTTTTTTCAGAAAAATCCCCAAAAATTATCATAACATAATATCGATGCTCTGAGTTCAAAAATAAAGTACATTTTATAGTAATAATTTTCTAATTATTTTTAATTTAATTTTTAATTAAAAATACTATTCACCTGAAAAAACTAATACTTGACTAATAATTTGTGAAACCGTTATTTACCCATTTTATTGAATCACATTACTTAATCAAGGTGTCTAAATTATATTAAAACTTTCTTTAAGTGAGATTACTAATCCATTTGGTCACATTAATAATCCCAAGCGTAAAATCACTATTCATAATTTTCTATTCATCAAAAATTATGTTGATCTTATTAGACTCCAAATTCCATACTGAACACTTTTACAGAAGAACATTTTTTGAAAATCATTACACATCACTAATTATTTAATGTTTACATAAATATTTTAAAATATCATTTTTTTTCAAAATTCATCAATAAAATACATCCTAAAATTATCCAGACATTTGAAATTTCACAAACATCACTAAAGGAAGAAATCTCAATTTATTCATCCCAAAGGATTACACAAAGAAGCTACGGTCTCGTCACATATCCCCTTATAACACCAGCATATTACCTAAGTGTAAGGTGTGCTATGGTGAGAGAATTTGAGGAAGGCTCAGATAAAATTTCCCTAGTAGTAATCTCTACTAACTTGAACTTCTCCCGCAGGCGTTTCCATTCAAGATTGACACGCTGGAGTTCAGCTTGGGCTTGGTCCAAAGTGAAGCCCAAAGATGCCGCATCCTTTCCAAGCTCTGATAAGTGGGATTCATAAGGTTCGAGTCTACCGGATGAAGCCATCGACTCCTCTTTCTGCATTAACCATTAACATCACTATTAAATCACTACGAGTATGTTAATATACTATTCAAGAAGTTTGGGTCGTTACAATCTAGGTCCTCAGGATAAACAATGATCTGGTTGTAAACAAAGAACCATCTAAAAAAAATAACAGAATTGATTTCCAACCAACGTTTCCATTACTTGGTCTAAAAATAGAATCATAAAAAGATATTTTTCTGGTGGCTTAGTTAAGTTTTCTATAGTTTATATAGAATCTCCATTTCTTCATCATTTAAATTTAAATATGTTCATTCTTATCTTTGGTATCCACACTGACTCCACTCTTTTTAGGTACCACTTGTACAAGTCTTAATCAAGGGCTATCTAAAATAGGCAATATTATTCCAGCATCAAGTTGTCAAATTACTTCTTCTCATAAAACCTCTTTCATGTTGGGGTTGATTCTCCTTGGAGCTTCCACCCTTGGTCAACTGTTATATTTTAGAGGAATTTTTTTCATGAAAAATGGAGAATGGATACCCTTGGTATCAGCAATAGACTAGCCAATACCAGATGTAAAAATCCTAAAACGATCAAGTGATTTATCCTCTTAAAATACCTCTTGTGTAGAATAAATGATGACTTGTAAATTTTATGCTTCCCAAAAAAAAATCATAATTAACATGAACCAACAGAGTTTTGAGATCCATGGTGGGAGGGACTAGTCTTTAAGGAAGACACTTGGGTCTGTGTGGTCTCTGGTCCTCTTTTTGTTTTTCAGAAAAAATGATGTGTAACAGGATTCTTCATCACTACTGGTGTTAGATAAGCATTCTCGAGATAGAGGTTCCTCATATGAGGTTAAAATATTTTCTTAAACAAATTCATCAAAGGGACCTATGAATTCTACTTCAAATTAATCTAGGGGGTCCTCTGCCTTGGATAAATTAAATTTCATAAAAGTTTTAACATATAACATAGGCGTATCATCGATTTTTGAAGGAATCCTTAAAAACTATTCCTCTTCCTCATCTAGAAATTATATAACATTTAAAAACTCATATATTTGAATGATATGGCCCTAAGGTGGTTATTTAGTCTTTTTTAGAAAATTAAACTCATCCTTCTAGTCATAAAGGATGAAAATAAGTTTTCCTTTTGAAATGTCAATGAAAGAACCCCCTAGTGGAAAGAAAAGGCCTTCCAATAATAATAATGTCCACTCTATCACATTCCATATTCAAAGTGATAAAACATATAGTCAAAAAGAGCTTATCCACTCCAACAGTCTTGTAATCTACCATACCAATTGGGTTATTAATAGATTAATCTGCTATCTGAAAAAAATTATAGCGGGTTTTGGAGATAATAGCCTCAATTTATGAAACAAGGATAAGGGAATAAAATTTATACTCTAACCAAGAACACACAAGAAGTCAAACTAGACAATACTAGCACAAAAATTGAAAGTAATAATAAAACTTTCCAGATCATTTCATTTGGGAGGTATCCTGTTCTGAAAGACATCACTACACTTCTCTATGAGGTTATAGGTAGAAAATTATTCTATGGTTTTCTTACATGAAAAAATTTATTAAGTTATTTTAGATAAGAAGGTATTTGAATGAGAGCATAAATAAAATTGATATTGATGTTTAGTGTCTTGAAAACAATTATAAATTTTAACAATTTAAAATCTTGATATGTCTTCTTAATCCTTTGAGGGAGGAAGGGAATTATTGGGGAAAAATTCCTCAACACTGTAGGCACATCCTCAACTTCTTCAAAAACTTTTTTCTTTTCTTGAGTGCCCTTGGTGTGATAGTAATTTTCCAATAATTTTTGAGTAGATAAAAATAGTTATGACTTACTATTGGAAGTGATTTCTGAATTTCTAGATTGGTTGGATTCCAAAGTGCATTCAACCGATTCAACAGGTTTTTTTGATGTGGGATTTGGGTACTTTTTTGAATTCTTCATGAGTTTAGAAGCCACTCCAAATTATTAATACCATGGAATTATCCTTAGTATTTGAATCAGTGGTGCTATGAAGCTTCCCTTTGCCTCTATCACTTTCATTTCTGACTAACATCCCAAAATGAAACTCTTGGATTTTAAACCTAGATTCTTTCTATGCATTATCAAAATCACTCTTATCTTTTGGCTCATCAAACCTACCAATTATCCAATGGAAAATATCTCTAACTTAATCTTCTGAACTCGATGGATCATCCCTTTGTTGTGTTTAGAATGGCTGTCTATTCTAGTGAAAATCAAAAGGCACATGAGGTATCAACACTCTTTGATCCTTATATGATATGTTGTGATGGTTTTGGTGTCCTTTGTTGTAATTATTTGAGAAGGGATCATCTCTCAACTATATTCGAGGGACATAACCAACATTATTATCATTTTCAAGTACTTGGGCATGTATATCAATGTTTGGGTAGTAAGACTGTGAATGTATAAACATCCCACGCTGAAGACATTATTCCCTGAGAGTATCTTGAGAATTTTCATGGTGAGAAAAAAAATATTGAGTTTTATCTTTGTGAGGTGGTGTGGTTTCCTTCTTGAAAATTATGATCCTTTTAGATCATTTCTGTTGAGAATTTTGTTCCAAATTGTTAAAAATATTCTTGGGATGTTCAATTATTTTATCAGAGACATATTCTTTAGATGATTGGTTAAAAAAGGTTTAGTGGTAATGTGTATGAATATTATAAAATGTATTCATAAGAAATGGGGGTGAATATTGATGGTTGGGACACTGTCTGAGTATAAATTTGAACCTATCCTGGTCTTTATCAAAGAATTCACCTCTATCCTATAAAAAGAATGCGATCTTTTTCTTAATTTCAAAAATCATTCCCCTTTTGTAGAACATCTTAAGAAAGGAATTTTATAGGTGATCCCATGTATCAAATATTTCCTCATCTATTTTTTAGAACAAACCCTTTACATTTTATTTTAAGAAAAATGAAAAAACTATCAATTAAAATTCCTCCTCACTTAATCCTCAAAGTGAAAACTAATGCAATATTCCATAGAAATCCCTGATGAAATCTATTCAATCTTAATTGGGTAATCCATGGTAGGATGGTATCATAGAGATGTGGTATTGCTTAATATTATAGTTTCTAGACCTCAGGGTCTACCAAATTCATGATGTATTATTTGACACTATAGGAACTAGATACTCCCTAAGCCTTACTCTATCTAATATTTCATTTCCAATAGGAGGAGGGTTGACATATTCCTTCTCATTGAATTCTAGATTTTATGAACTGAGGAAGTTTTCATAAGGATATTGCATAGCTATTTTCTTCTTGATTTTTAAAGAAATAATTTGTTTGTTAATTTTAGGGATGAATTCCTCTAGGTCATTAGATAATGACCATGTTTTCATTCAATCCCTCTACAAAACAACCAAAAATGATGCTTTAAAAAAACTGTCTTGCACATTCCCTTCCCTGAAAATAGTGCAAAACAATGGCCATAAAGCCTAGGTCATCACTAGGTATGGGAAAAATTAATTATTTTTAAACCCTATTTAATATTAGTGGAGTGGTGAGTATGGGTCGATCTGCATGGAAGGAATTCTATAGAAGTTGTTCTGAGTGAGACCAAGTTAAAGAAAAACAAAAAAAGAAACAAGGTAGGAAATGCGGGTGAAATTGTGGTGAAATATTGGATGGAATGAAAACTAGGGAACATGTGAAAGAAAAAAAGGGTCTAGTATTAAAGAAATAAGAGAGAAAAAATAAAGTTGAGAACTTCAATAGATAGAACATGGGAAGTTGGTTGACTGGATAGATTAATTTTTTAGGTGTTTATTTTTATTTTATCTTAACTCACTCAAGGGAAGTCACTACAGGAGCTATAAAAAATATATAGACAGCTCTCTCAAGTGGTTAGTCTATAAGTGAAGGGAGCCTTCATCTTATCAACCAAATACCGAACCATTTACCCACTCCTTAATCTGACTTTTTGATCCACCCATTTTATTATTTTCTCAAATTAACTTCTGGGTGATGAATTATCAATGACAAAAAACACTGAAAAATATCTCATCAGGTTTAAATAGAAGAGGATCATCGATTAATAGACTACTGTGAGCTCGACCACATTACCCACAATGAGTTTATACAACCATTAAGACAAAGATATTCAATATATTTGAAATGTTTTCTATTAAAATTGAGTTAACAAAAAACAACCAAAACATAGAACACCCCTCAGGTACTTCAAAAATGAAAATAAAATTATGCAACTCTATTCTCCTCCTACTTGGAAACCTAGTGAGTTCTATCCCATCCTTGGCTACCTAGTGAGTTATATACCATCTTCATTTTTAGTCCCCTTATCTTCCTTTTTTATAATTCTTCCAATGTTCTCTATGAAATTAACTACTCACTAATAGAACCTTCTCTATGGAAGTGTTACCTACATCACTCCTTAGTTTCATTCATTTTATTTTTGTTCCTATACAATCCTTCTGCTGGCCTACATAAAAAAGTTCAAATGGTAGTAATTATAGCTATCCAGAATACAAGAATCCCAAATTTAGGAAATACATAGACAATTTGATGCTCTAAATATTATTGATCGATGTAGGTGATTGGGCCCACACAGCCGAATGGTCGATGTAGGTGACTGGGTCGATGTAGCTGAATGGTTTGCATAGGTGATTGGTCTCACGTAGCCAAATTTTCAATGTAGAGAACTGGTATGATGTATCCAAATTGTTAATGTAGGTTATTCACATCTTGTCTTTTCCCTTCATGTATCCATTTGTGTTACCACAACCGAATTACTGACATTTTCATTTATCCACATAGTTGTTTCGGTTTACGCAACCAAATGGTCGATGTAATAGAATCTTTTGACGTAGATGACCCCCATCATGAAATTTTTTATTGATATTGGCATTTTCATCGATGCATGAGATTTTCAAAAAATACTTTTCAGTTCATGCATCCAAATATGATGATGTGGCTAAATCCCTATGTATCCAATTCTTTTGATGTGGCTGATTGGTCCACATTAAAAATTTGAGTCTTCTTTTGTAAAAGTACCACTGAATTAAAATTTCCACACACTAGAGGAACTAAAGTATATGTTGGATGATCTTATAAAAACTCTAGATCACCTCAAGATCATGTTTCATTCCCCGTACAATTGATAAAAAATCAGTTCCCTCAAATATTAAAAAAATCACATAACATCCATGAGAGGTGAAACATCGAGGAACAACTAGAGGTGATTGTTTTTACATGGATCAGTTCACATTTTAGTTTACTTGAGCACATACTCTGGACTCACATATATTTCATACTTTTTCCAATGTGGACTCCCACATCAAGAGAGGTGACAGAGGCTTCACCCTCCTCATCCTTAGTGGATCCTTCAGAATCATCCACAACAACATGCATCTATAATCCGAGTCTAATAAGGGTAGAAGCATTGGAATACTTCAACAGTAAATTCATCTCTGGGGAACTCTGATTCATATATTCATGTGAAAATTCCATAATTCAGATGATCCATATGATAATTATTGGCTCATGAATGCAGTATTTATTCTCTTCTTTGTATTTCCTATAAACTAAATTCCATCTACTATAAATTGTTTCCCAATTAAATTATATTACACACTACCCATGATTAAATTATAACTTTAGTAGTTGGGAAAAATTTAGGACCCCAAAATAGACATTTTTATTATAAAATTCAATGAATAATAGATTCTAGTATATTTTATCCAAACATTAAAATTCTCTATTATAAGCTCAATTAACCATTTACAACTCATTTAATTATTCAAAAGATATTTGCAAAATTTTGATAAAATAGTGCCACATAAATTTCTACACAATAATTTTTATTCATTCCAAAATATTAAACAAGGTAAATTGGAAATTAAAAGGTAAAATTTCCCTTAAATATTATAATTGTAATGAAAATGCCATTTTTCCCAAAATTTTCCTCAGAAAAAATATATAGAATCTGAGTAAGAAGAAGAAGACAAGATGTCCTAAAAACTGAAGTGGAAGAAATATAATTAAAATTATTCTCATCAGAATAAGAAAAGTTTATTGAGTAGAAGAGAGATATATGACTCTTCATCTATCATTGAATCTGATCATCACATCAACATCTTTTCATGAGTTAGAAAAGTAAGTGATTTATTAAGTAGTGATGATGATGATGAAGAGAGAATATAACTTGAGTGGATTATAAAATAAAATTTCTTATTAACACTTGAATAAAATACTCATCTCAATAAGTAAATAAAAATGTTGAAGAAACAAGTTAAGGAATTAAATTTTTAAAGAATGATGAGCGAATAAAAAAGGATACAATCTTTAATGTGATCTGAGCTCAAAAAATTAAACTTTGTGATATGGAGAGGAATTTGAATGTTTATATAGAAAAATAATCTAGTGATGAGAATATGAACCTATTATAAACTATTCCTATTGAAAACTTTAAGTATAATAGGTTGAATATAGATAAACATGGGATGATTGTAAATGATATTAAACAATGTTTGGATAGAAATGAAGAAGGGTTGTTAGTAACACAATAATTTTTCTTACAGAAAAAGCTGGTTTAGAAAGATGATATAAGACTTCAGAAAATTATTTGAGGTTAAAGATGAAAATTTTAAATAAGGTGAAAGTAAGGGTCCACATAAGTAAGTTATTTTTATTCCTGAACAATCCTAATAAACATCTGTTTCTACTACACTACATGTAAAAAATTTAAAATTTAATAGAAATCATCATCCACTAATAAATATTGTAATTATTAAATAATGTATATCCCTAAAAAAATTTTCACAATATTTTTCAAAAGAAAACAACACAAAAGGGAAGCACTTAACTTTTCATGTGGTTTCATAATAACATCTTATAAAGGTATGTACTTAACTTTTCAATTTTCAAAAGCTTTCAGCCTTCTAATGATATCTTCACTATATGGGGAGCCCGATTATTAGAAGGTTGAATGATTTTTAAAGTTAAAAAGTTATGTATATCACTTTGTAAGATATTATTATGCTACAACTTGAAAATAAGATAAATTTTACTTCACATATGAATTCATATTCATCTCATCCAAACACTGTCTTGTTGAAAAATTTCAATGTTTTTATTGTCTATTATAAATCATTATTGTGTCATTTAATGGTTTTATTATTTATTAATTTCATATTATATGATCATAATTATCATTTTATCATGGATAAATAAATTTATTTTATTTGTTATCTTATTTTTACCTCACTTTCTTAAACATTCTGTAACTTATTTTCTAATTAACTTATAGAAAATAATGATATATATAAATATATAAAACCAAATCTTAAAAAACATAAAAATAAATAAAAAATATAAAACAAATTTATAAATATGATTTGAAAATCATGAAGAGGTTACCTTTTCTTTTTGTAAGAAAAACATCACAAAATAATCAGAATATACATGTTATGTCTTGCATTCTACAAATCATACCAATATATTGACCATAATGTTATATTTAAATTTTACACTTAAGACTAATTTTATTTTTATAAATTGACATAGAGGATACTACTCTACTCATTGAGTAGTATAGGAATGATTCATGTAATGCGCTAGTGGTCCATGAGGTTCGATGTATCAGGGTGTGTAGAGAACACCATTATCATCACATTTTGCCTCCAACTTCCATTATACCATACCAACGCCATGATGGATTCTATGGGATTGTTGTATTTGAATTTATATTTGTTTATAATCACCTAATTACTTCTTTATCCAATATATGGAGACCTGAGACCCAGAAATTCAACTTACTCGAGGGAGAGATGACTATCACCCTTGAGTATGTGGAACTCGGTCGTCCTATCTAGGGGATGCTATTATAGGAACCACCCATGGAGACTGTTCTAAGCTTGTATAGTGATTTATATGTGTCAAAATTGTGGGTGATATTGATTTTATAGATGGTAGGTTGATATCTACGATTTGGATTGGGATATACTTTTCAAATTTACTTACTGACACTAATGAGAAGACTGTCATTCGTCATGCCCATGAATATATTTGGCGGCTCATTGTAGGGAATTTTGCACCGATCTATAAGAACCCAACCCCAGTTACCTAGATCTGGTGCCTTATTGTTTGAATTGGCATGAAAACAAGGAATAAGAATCCCAAAGGACTGATTAGTTTTGTATTATTGGAAACAAGATACATACATAAGTTCATCATTACAACTTGAAATGAAAAAACACATAGAAACTCCTTAGACAACTTCCATAAATCCTAGATTATTTCAGCATGTCATTCATAAAGGAATTATTATGGCCCTATGGAAATGAAACATCATAAAGGGGTGATCTCAAATGCTCAGTAAGGGCAACCAATACAGCGGAAGATAACAGAAACATTAGACATGGTTAATAATTGAAAATACATGCCTTTAGAAATAAACTTGAATATAATATGGTAGAAATATGAGCTGAGTAAATATTTACATAACATAACATAATCATGGGTATTATACTAGTTGAATGACCACATGAAACATCAATACTACATTCATAATTAGAGAATGCATAATGTGGGACAACATATCGATACTGTCAAGGCCTCGTGCCAAGACCATAAATAATCATTTTGTCAAGGCCCTGTGCCAAGACTATAGTTTGTCTCATGAGACCTACTAATGCACTAAGGGGCTATAGAGGGCCCCACCCTACACTTACTATGTCCAATGAATTCCTCATATGAACATGGATAAAAATAAATAATATACACATTAATATATTAAATGTAAATAGCTTTCCCCAAACATTAAGCCAAAACACTAACCATTCAATGTAAAATGATGAATGGTTTAAAGATAGCACATAAATAGCCAAAATAATCACAAACCATTAAATTTAATATGATATATGAATATATGGAATAATAATCCCAATAATACATAATAATCAATAAGTGTGTTGAAATAGAGGAAGATACTCTTATAAAATCTTCGAGTAATTCTGGAAATAAATACTCTTTTACTTTGAAAAGAAGAGTTATTTTGGAAAAGAATTTGTATAAGACCAGAAGTGATGTAAGATATTATTTTCATAAAAAATGTGTGATTTTATAGATATAATGGTTTCCAAAAATATATTAGAGATTTTCCTTGAAAATAGGTAAGAAATTTAGATATTCCCATGAATCGGGCTTTTGGAAATAATTTGAAAGATCCTTTTAAAGAATGTAACTAACCATAAAATAAAGAAGGATTATGGTTTGTGTAAATATATATAACACTCACATAGAATTTATTATGAGTATATAATAATACATAATAATTTAATTGAGGTAATTTAGAAAATGAAAATAACCTGAATGGAAATGGAAGTTCGTGTGGAAAAACCATTACATTAAGTTTGAATGTGTTCCCCTCTTGAACTTAAGGTTTTGGAATATGAAATTATACATTTCAATAACATATTTTAGAACCTAATAGACAAGTATTTATTTTATCATAATTCTGTTTAGTTCATTTATGTTATTATTTATAAGTTATTATATTGAATTTCGTCGTTCCAGACTGTTTGTTTTCTTGATTTTCATAATCAGTTCACTTGTTTTTATGTAATGAAGTTCATGTGGAATGGTTTTAAATTTCCAGAATTGAAATTAAATATTATTTATGAATATATAGAATTGTTAATGGTCATTTCAAACATTTTTTTACATGTAATGATGATGAATCATTAGTTGACAACCACTTTCATTATTTGGAGGTATTTGGATTATTAAGAACTAGTTTTGTCATATGATTTAATAATATGTACATATATTGGTTTCTGAATATTAATTAGGTTATGATACATGTATTATAGTCTGTTTCAACCATTAAAATGGTTTTGTGACCAGTAATTAAGGAGAAATTGAATAACTGATCTTCGTCATCCACGAAGGTTATAAATTGGAACCTCATGGACACTGATTTCATTTATAAAAAAAAAAGAGAGGGAGTAAGAATATTGATGATGATTATTCCATTCACATGATATTATTTTAGTATATAAGTGATACTATATTTTATCATGGTCATTTGGACATAGTATGTGAGGAGAGAAATAGAAAAAATATGGTCTTGAAAAATAAGATAAAAGGTGAGAGATCCCTTATGAAAATTTGGCAGACTAACAGCATCACTTAAAATTTCATAAAATAGAATGATGAGAGAAAAATGGTACCTAATAATATTAAAATCAGAAGGAAAGTAACATGAATACATAAAATCAAACCTCAACATATTATAATGGAAAATTCAATGAGATAACATAAAATAAGTGTCGACTAAAAGAGGAGGGTAAAGGATTCCCTTACCTTGTAGAGTAACACCTAGAAAATGAAGGTTAGGACCATGGGGGATTAAAGAAAACTTGGGAGGACTCCTTGAGAGGAAAATCCACCATATATTAGAGGATAAGGGATTTGGAATGAATTAAAATGAATGGATGAGTGTGTATTTATAGAAAAAGAGAGGGAGTTTTTTTAATAATTTCAAAGTGACACCTCATTAGTGGTTTTTTCCAAACCATGGGCTTTCCCATGGTATTTGCCCATGGTTTTAGCCAAATGGGACACCTCATGTCATATGTTACTATACAAAAGTCTACCAGCCTTTTATTTTAATTATTCTTTCATTATGATGTCATTAAACTACTGAATATTGAAAATTGTATTTTTTTTACTATTCATGAAAAAATAAAGTATTTTAAAAAAATCCCAAAAATTTTCCCCTACCATTTTTAGATGTGTATAATTGAAAAATGAAATCCATTTTTCAAGAATAATTTTCTAAATATTATTAATTTAATTTTTAAATAAAATCATAGTTAGTTAGAAAAACAACAATTTTAAGGTATAATTAGTTTTATATCACATTTAAAAATCAATTAAGATCTCATTATCTTATTATATTAAGAAAATAAAATAATATCATTATTTACTATTCATAAGGGTCGTATTACTATTCATATTAATATTCATAAGGGTATGTTACTATTCACCAAAAATCATGTTTGTTCTAACAGACTCCAAATATCTTACTGGTCAAAACTCTAGATGATAGTTTTTCGAAATTCCAAATACAGTAGAGGAAAAGTTGTGTTTAATGGATAGATTATAAAATTCATTCAATATTTATTTTCAAAATCATGGGGTGTTACATTCTCCCCTCCTTACAAAAATTTCATCCTCGAAATTTCATTTTACAATCTACGCCAAAAACATGTGGGGGTACTTTTCCTTTATTGCTTCCTCCATTTGCCATGTTGCCTCTTCGTACTAATGGTTTCACCATAGTACCATAAGCAGATGAGTAGTCTTTTTGTGTTGAACTTTGTCTCTACGATCCATGATTCTCACTGGCTACTCCTCATAAGAAAGATCATCCTTCAACTATACCACCTCTTAAGAGAGTACATGTGAAGGGTATGGTATGTACTTCTTTAAGAGGGATACATGAAAGACATCATATACTTTCGACATGGTAGGTGGATGTGCCAGTCGATATGCCGCATCTCCGACTGGATCAAGGATCTCAAAGGGGATGATATACCTGGGACTTAGATTTCTTTTCTTCCCAAAACTCATGAACTTCTTCCATGGAGATATGTATAGAAAAACCAGGTCTCCAACTTTGAATTCAAGGTCTTGTCGATGGTTATCCGCATAACTCTTCTGTTGACTTTGGGATGCCCTGATATGCTGCTGAATGGTTTTCACCTTCTCCACTATTTCTTCAACCATTTCAGGTTCTAACATCTTACACTCACTGAATTCATCCCAACACACTGGTGTTCTGCACCATTTCCCACAAAAGGATTCATATGTTGTCATTCAAATGATCGAGTGGAAACTGTTGTTGTAGGAGATTTCAACCAGTGGAAGATGTTCGTCCCATCCCCCTTTGAATTCAATAGAACATGATCTCAACATGTCTTCCAGTTTCTGAATAGTATGCTCGGATTGGCCATCAGTTTGAGGATGATAGTCTGTACTAAAGTTCAATTCAATGCTTAGAGCATGTTGGAGACTTTTCCAGAACATTAAGGTGAATCTAGGATCACACTCAGATACAGTATATAGTGGTACTCCATGCAGCCTTACCACATCTTTGATGTAAATACATACTAGTTGATCCAATGAGAAGTCCTCTCGAATAATGATTAAGTGAGTTGTCTTTGTAAGATGATCCATAATAACCCATATAACATTTTTTCCTCTAGATTTCCATGGAAGTCCAGTGACAAAGTCCATGGTAATGTTCTCCCACTTCCATGTCTCTATGGGTAGTGGTTGCATCATCCCCTTTTAGTTTTTCCTCTCAGCCTTCACTTGTTGACATACTAGGAACTTTGATATATATTCAGAAATATCCCTTTTCATATTGTCCGATAAAATTTTTTCTCGGAGATCTCAATACATCTTTATGCTACCAGAGTGTATATAGAAATTAGAGCTATGTGCATCATCCAATAGTTCTCTCTTTAGCTCAGGAATAGAGGGAACACAAAGCCTCTTCTTGAATTTTAAAATTCCACATTCACATATGAAGTCAGTCAACTTCCCATCATTTATAGAATTAATTTTCTTTTGAAATTTCTCATCATCTACCTGAGAACTTTTTATCCTCTCTAGTAAAGAAGGATTGGAAATTATCTGAAAAAGTAGTGATGTGTTACATTCCTTGATAATTCCCATATCTATCTTTAATAGATCCATGAATAAAGGATCCCTTTCAACTCTCATCTTAATCTGAATTCCATGATCATTTCTTCTCAAAGCATCTACTACATTATTTTCCTTCCCCGGGTGATAGTGTATTGTGTAATCATAGTATTTGAGTAGCTCAATCCATATCCTTTGTCTCATGTTGAGATTTTTCTCTGATAATATATATTTCAAACTCTTATGATCTGTATATATCTCACATTTTTTTCTATAAAGGTAATGTATCCAATTCTTTAGAGAAAATATTACCACTTCTAACTCAATATCATGAGTTGGATAGTTTTCTTCATGAAGTTTTAGCTATCTAGATGTATAGGAAATTAATCGATCATTCTGTATAAGGACACAACCAATTACTTTCATTGATGCATCGCTATAGATAACAAACCCATCATTTTATAATGGTAGGGTTAGGATCAGATCGTTCACTAACCTCCTCTTAAATTATTCAAAACATTATTTATATTCCTTTATCCATACGAACTTAACCCCTTTTCATGTGATCTTGGTCATTGGGTTGGCTAAACGTCTGTAATTCTGAACTAAATGCTGATAATGACCTAGTAAACAAATAAAACTACGTACCTCAGTTACGTTTGTTGGAGTAGGCCATTCTTGCACAACCTTTGTCTTCGCTGGATCTAAATATATTCCATCCTTAGAGACAATGTGGCCCCGAAAGGCAACTGATTGGAGAAAAAAATCACACTTTCTAAACATCCCATATAATTTATTTCTTCTAAGTGTGTTCAGAATTGTGCGCAAGTGATTTTCACAATATTCATATCTTTTAGAGTATACCAGGATATCATCAATAAACCAAACTACAAATTCATCAAGATAAGCCTTGATAACTCTGTCCATCAGATCCATGAAGATAGATGGTTCATTATTTAGTCCAAAAGGCATTACTGTAAACTCATAATGCACGCACCTGGTTCAGAATGCTGTTTTTGGAACGTCTTCCTTCCTCACAAGAAAATGATGATATCTAGATCGAAGATCAATATTATAAAAATATTGTTCTCCATGAAGTTGATCAAATAAATTATCAATTCATGGCAGAGGATACTTTTGCTTTATTGTAATAGCATTGATTTCTCTATAATCAATGCACAACTTCATGGATCTATCTTTATTCTTGACAAAGAGGGGCTCCCCCTAGAGAAACGCTAGGGCAAATAAATCCTTTATCAATCAATTCCATTAGTTTTTTCTTTAGTTCCACTAACTCCATAGTGTCCATTCTATAAGGGGTATTTGATATGGGTCTTGAACCAGGAATTAAGTCAATGGAAAACTCAATTTCCTGCTCTGGAGGATGTCTAGGTAAATCCCTTGAAAAGACGTCAACATATTATTTCACAGTTGGTACTTCATATATCTATAAATTCTTCTCCCCACCCATATTTATTTCATTCCCTTCCTCCCCGATAACTGAATTTAGTAGAGCTAGTGGGGGTGGATTTAGATGAGAATTAAATGCTAAGGTTTCTGCACTAAAAAATAAGGGATTCTACACAATTCTTCAAAATTGTAACTTCCTTCTTCTTGTAATAGATCTTAAAATCATAATTTGAGAGCCAATCCATATTGAAAATTATATCATATTCAACCATTGTTATACTTATAAGGTTAGCAACTAAAGTACGTTTATGTGTTACGAGGGGGACTAATCGTCATGCCTTTGCTGCAATGACACATCCACTAAAAGTTTTGACTGATAACTCCATTATTAAATCAAATTGGACATATATAATTTTCTATGAAAATTGTAAAGATATAAAAGAATGCGATGATCTAGAATCAAATAAATTAATGGCTAAGTTGGATGAAACAATCAATGTTCCAACCACCACTTCCTTAGGAACCTCAACCTCCGCAGTTGTAACCGCATAAGATTGGCCTTCCTCCCTTGGCCTTCTTTGGGGAAAATTTTCCTAAAACTGAGGACATTCATGTTCATAATGTCCCATATCCCTTATATTGTAGCACAGAACATTGGTAGCTTCTTTCATCCCCTTACAATCTCGAGATATGTGGCCTTTTTCTTCGCACTTGTAACAGAATCCCATTCCCTTCAGGGAAATTCCAAAGTATTTCTTCCCACAATTACTGCATGATGGAAATTAAACTCTTACCCTCTTCCCCATTTACTTATTTCCTTTCCCAGAGTTTTCAGATGCCCTCTTCTTATATTACTTTCCTTTTAAGTCATAATACTTAGAGAATTCATTTTCTATCTTGATAGCACTTGAGACTATATCTTCATATGATTCAAATATTTGGGAGACAAGAGCCCTTCAGATGAATGGATTTAAACCATCAAATAATTGATCAATTTTTCTCCTTGGATTATGTATGTTGTCTGCAACATGCCTTTCCAGCCTTGTTATGTTGGCATCATACTTGGAAACATTTTCATCCTCCTTCTGCTTCAGATTCAAGTATTTCCTCTCCATATCTACTCGATGTTAATGAGGGAAATATTTTTCTAAGAAGATTTCCTTAAAATACCTCCATTACCTATCTTCTATTTCTTCCTCCTCCTTTGTGTTTTGGAATAAAGACCACCCTTGATCTAAATCACCCTTTAGATGATAAACTACCATGATAAACTTCTCTCTTTCGTTACATCCCAAAGTGAGAAATATCTTATCAAGAGAACATATCCACTTCTCTACTATAGACAGGTTTGTAGTCCAATTGAATGATGAAGGTTGTTGTCGCATAAAGAAATCTAACATAGCTTCTCCACATGGTGGATTTGGATGCTCTATATGAGTAAGGTAATTATTCATAACCTGAGTATATTGTCCCAGTATAGTTATGAGTTTCTCAGCACCAGAGCCAACATCATTATCTTGCATTGGAGGAAAATCCCTACAGGGGACACATGTGTTCGTGTGGTTTCCTTTCCTTCTACTTGGATCCATCTATAGATAATTTCATACACTATATTAGGTTATGAATCATAATGTATAATCTTATATTAACAAAATACTTAGAAAAAATTGAATTCCTATGCATGGATAATCCCATATTCACAAGAATGGTTTCTTTGAGGAAAATTTTACATTTCAATCCCTCACAATGGCTTGTAATAAAAATGTGAATTATCCTAAGCATATCCCCCGGGAGTGTCGTAACCAAGAGTGCAATAAGGCCTATTGTCATGCACCAGTTCTCGTTCGAGTCTAGCTCAGGCGGTGTTTTCGGGTTTTACCCCTAGATACATTTGTGCCATAGCCACCTCTCCTACTCATATTCAGACATGGATTTATTTATTTAATGATCCACAAAATATATTCCTTACCAAAATACCAAGACTTTATTATATTTATATCCTCAAAGACTAACTTAGGGACTCTTCCCTAATTCTGCGTTTTCTAAATCTAGTTTCCAAGTATTCTACTAAACCTCCTCTGATATCAACTGAAAGGACCCGACCCAAGTTACCTAGAGCTGGTGCCATATTGGTTACATTGGAATAAAAACAAGGAATATGCATCCCAAAGGACTGAGTAGTTTAGTATTATTGGAAACAAGATACATATATAAGTTCATCATTACAACTTGAAATGAAAAACAACATAGAAACTCCTTAGACAACTTCCATAACTCCTAGGTTATTTAATCATGTCATTCATAATAGGATTCTTCTTTCCTTGTGGAAATGAAACATAATAAAGGGGTGAGATCAAACCCTCAGTAAGGGTAACCAATACAACATAATATAACATAAACATTAGACATGTTGAGTAATTGAAAACACATGCCTTTAGAAATAAACTTAAACATAATATGGTAGAAATATGAGTTGAGTAAAAATTGCCATAACTTAACATAATCATGGGTATTCTACTAGTTGAATAACCACATGAACCATCATTACTATATTCATAATGAGGGAATTCATAATGTGGGAAAAAAATATATATACCATCAAGGCCTCGTGCCAAGACCATAAATAATCATTTTTTTCAAGGCCTTGTGCCAAGACCGTAGTTTGTCTCATGAGACCTATCGATGCACCGAGGGGATATAGCGGGCCCCACCTGACACTTAATATGTCCAATTAATTCCTTATATTAATAGGGATAAACATAAACAACATACACATTAATATATTAAATGTAAATAGCTTTCCCCGAAAATTAAGCCAAAACACTAACCATTCGAATTAAATTGATGAATGGTTTAAAAATAACACATCAATAGACAAAATAATCATAAAAAAATAAATTGAATATGGTAGATGAAAATATGGAATACTAATCCCAATAATATACAACAATCAATAACTGTGTCGAAATAGTGAAAGATACTCTTATAAAATCTTCGATTAATTCTTGAAATAAATACTCTTTTACTTTGAAAATAAGAGTTCATTTGGAAAAATCATTGTATAAAACTAGGAGTGAAGTAAGATATTATTTTCATAAAAAAATTATTGATTTTATAGATATAATGGTTTCCAAAAACAGATTAGATATTTCCCATGAAAATATGTTAGAAATTGAGATATTCCCTTGAATGGGGCTTGTATTTCAGAAATAGTTTGAAAGATCCTTTTAAAGTATGTAAATAACCATAAAATAAAGAAGGATTATAGTTTATGTACATATATGTAATACTAAAAAATTATTTATGATGAGAATAAAATAATACATAAGAATTTCATTGAGGTAATTTATACAATGAAAATAACCCGAATGGAAATGGAAGTTCAGGTGAAAAAACCCTTACCTTAAGTCTGAATGTGTTCCCCTTTTGAACATAAGATCCTAGAATATGAAATTATACATATCAATAAATTATTTCATAACCTAATAGACATGTATTTTTTTTATCATAATTTTGTTTAGTTCATTTATGTTATTATTCATAAGTTATTATACTGAATTTCGTCATTCCAGAGTGTTTGTTTTATTGATTTTCATAATCAATTCACTTGTTTTTAAGTAAAGAAGTTCATGTGGTATAGTTTTAAATCTCTTGAATTGAAATTAAATATTATTTCTGAACATCCAGAATTGTTAATGGTCATTTCTTACATTTTTTTACATTTAATGAGGATGAATCATTAGATGACAACCACTTCGATTATTTGGCGGTATTTGGAATATTATGAAATAGTTTTGTCATATGATTTAATAATATGTACATATACTGGTTCTTGAATATTAATTAGGTTATGATATATGTATTATAGTCTGGATAAATCATTAAAATGGTTTCATGACCAGTAATGAAGGAGAAATTGAAGAACAAAACTACGTCATCCATGAAGGTTATAAATTGGAACCTCATGGACGTTGATTTCGTTTATAAAAATAAAAGGGAGGGAGTAAGATTATTTATGATGGTTCTTCCATTAACATTATATTATTCTATTATATAGATGATATTGTATTTTATCATGGTCATTTGGATAGAGGATTTGAGGAGAGAAAATTAAAAGAGATGATCTTGAAAATAATAGAAAAGGTGATTGATCCCTTATGAAAATTTGGCAGCCTAACGACATCGCTTAAAATTACATAAAATGAAATGATGGGATAAAAAGGGTACCTCATAATATTTAAATACAAATGATAGTAATAATAATACATAAAATCAAACCCCAACATATTAGTATGGAAAATTCAAAGAGATAACATAAAATAAGTGTCGACTAAAAGAGAAGGGCAAAGGATTCCCTTACCTTGTAGAGTAACTCCTAGAATGTGAAGGTTGGGACATTGGGGGATTAAGGAAACCTTGGGAGGACTCATATAGAGGTAAAACCACAATATTTTCTAGGATGAGGGATTTGTAATGAAAGAGAACTAATGTATGAGTGGGAATTAATAGGAAAAGAGAGTGAGTTTTTTAATAATTTCAAAGGGACGCCTCATTAGTGGTTTTTGCCAAACCATGGGATTGCCCACAGTATTTGCTCATGGTTTTAGCCACTTGGGACAACTCATGTTATATTTTATTGTACAAAATTCTACCAGCCTTTTATTTTAATTATTATGTCATTATGATGTCATTAAACTACTGAATACTCAAAACTGTATTATTTACTATTCACGAAAAATTCAATTATTTTAGAAAAATACCAAAAAATCACCCCTATCATTATTCAAAGTGTAGAACTGAAAAATGAAAACCATTTTTCAAGAATAATTTTCTAAATATTATTAATTTAATTTTTATATAAAATCATAGTTAAATTGAAAAATAAAAATTTTAAGGTATAATTAGTTTTATATCACATTGAAAAATAAATTAAGATCTCATTATCTTATTATATTAAGAAAATAAAATAATATCAATATTTACTATTCCTAAGGGTCATATTACTATTCATATTACTAATCATAAGTGTATGTTACTAGTCAACAAAAATCAAGTTTGTTCTAACAGACCCCAAATGATTTACTGGTCACAACTCTTGATGACCATTATTCGAAATTCTAAACACAGTAGAAGAAAAGTTGTGTTTAACAACTATATTATAAAATGCATTCAATATTTATTTTCAAAATCATGGGGTGTTACATGATCACTCTATTATTCATGTGAACATGATGTATTCTGGGATACTGAAGGATTTTGATCAGGCCAAGAGATACAACTAGGGATCTATGTGCTTATTATACACTTATAGAGAATTATGCATGACATGTTGATCAGATCAAACTAATCTCGGGATACGTTTCATCATTATTTATATGTGGGCATGTGAGCGCATATCTCCCCTCTTTTCTATTTCTTTTATCTAAGAGTTTCATATAGATATGCTACATAATGATCTGTGTGGATGCTGGTATGATCACTCATATTTATTGTTGTCTGATTCTACTATGTCTTATTAAATTTAATTTCTTATTATTTATCACTTTCTATGTAATATGTTACAAGTGGATTTAGAAACACCACTTTGTCAGGATTCTAAGGAAAAACTTGGGTTCATATCATCTCATGTTGGAAAATATAGTACCATCCAATGTACATATATATAGTCTTTGCTTGACTAATCAATTTCATAATATTATATTTTTTGGTTTTTAATAATTTTTTTAACAAATGTCACATGTCTTTTCAGATTACCTAGATACTATATTGGGCTCTATTAGACCATTTTTTCGCAAACCACAATAATGTGATTCATAATTCCATGGTTATGTTTTCTCTCATTTACATTCAAATTATAGAGTGGAACTAGCCTGATGGATTCTTGCACCAATTTTTATTTTTTCAGTATATTCCATTTCCAATTATACAGTCAACATTGCTTCATTCTATGATGTTTATAGGGAGGTAGGATGTCGACTAGTGAAAATGACATGTATGGTATCTAGAACACTGGAACATATGAGACTCAATTCATATTGAGGGTATGCATACAATGCAAATCCCCACAGCACAGAATATTGAGTATTAGCTATTGTATAGACTAGAATCCATACTACATCTTACTCTTCATGCCAAAGGGATCCAGGATCTGGTAAGTTAATAAATTTCCATTAGTTTGTATGTTGTATTTTTTACTTCATTTTGAATCTCTTTTCAACATAGTCGACTAAAACATATTATCTGCAGGTTTGATCCATAGGAGGAAGTGATTTTTATCCAGGCAATGTACTATGTTACAGTGAAGAGGATGATTCTAATGTATCATGTTTTACATGATTGTAGGTAGATGAGGATCCTTCTTAGAGAGTGGAGGTTCCTACTCAGGAACCTCCTCTAGAAGCTAAAAATGTTGAGAAGACATAACAACAATGATGTGGACCACATCGTTCCACACATGAGGCATATCATTTTCCCTAAGTAGAGGTTGGCCCTCTGGTATTCCAACCTCAGTCGATTGGGGATGTTCACCAGGAGGCATTAAATCCATTTTTGTTGTCTTTATATCTATAGTTTTCTATAGATATGGCTTATACAAGAATCTACAAGGGATAATTTCCCATGCCTCTACATTTTGTTCCCTAGCCTTCATACACTCTATGGTTCCCCCATGAGGTGATGAAAGGTCCTTTTACTCACGTAGTGGGAGGAGGATAGGTGCACAAAATGAAATCTAGCTAACACCACCTCCCAATGAGTCACATCTAGAGTATCTGACATTAGAGTTTCCAATGGTTGAGGAACATCCCTCTCCAGATCATCATACTCCACCAACCACAGAGGTCGGCGATCTTGATACTGGCATCCCATTCTTACAATGGATTGTGGAATGTGACCTCATCATAGATAGTTATTGTGCTAATTTATATAAATGTATTATATTGACCAAAATGATTTTAAACAACAATATATTCTATCCCTTATGTGGCCGTATGTATATTACAATGATGAAATTCTTTTTACAATCAACCATTTTTACAAATTTCTCTACTGTTTCAATTTTCATTTATATTTTTGTTACAATTTATACTTTATAAAATTTCAAAGAAGACTACATGAAACATAGGAAAAATTATTAAATTTTAAGTGGGTAACTTTAAAATATTATAAAATATATACTATAAAAACATTCTAAATAAAAGATAAAGCATATTTTAAATATTTAAAAAACTGTTGAAAATAAAAATAAATACATAAATATAGTTAAAAAAATATAATTTCCATGAAACAAAAATTATTGATTATATACATAATATATACATATTAAAAAATAATTTCTCATAAATATAGTATACTTAAAATAAAAAATAAATTTATAACATTGACTATACTAAACTTATAAAAAATAATTTAAAATGAAATAAATGTAAAAAAAATTATAAATACAAATGTAATGGTAGAAAAACAATATATTATACCATTAAAATTTCTTTTCATTAATTTTTTTATGAAATGACTATTATTTTCAATTAGTTTTTATATGATCAGTAAGTGTGCCAAATTTAATTTATATTGTATTTATACTTTATTATTTATAGACATTCAAAGCCACAAACTTGAAACATTATTATGTTTTTTGTAGATGACATTGAATTTTTATAACTTATAAAATTTAAATACAATCTAAATGATATTTGATAAAATCATTAAATATATATAACAATATTTTAAAAAAAAAATCAAAAATATAATAAAAAAAATCCAATTTATGTCATAATTTTTTTTCTTAAAGACAAAACATTTTCACTTTCAAATATTAATGGGTATAATTCTAAATAAAGTAAAATAAAAACAATACATATTTCAAAATATAAAAACATATATATTTTTAATTTTTTAATTGTATTTTAAAAAAATTTAGTCAAAGAAGACATCAACTATGCCACCATTGGAGTAAAACCTAAAGGAGGCAAGGTCAATTCCTTATTTGTACATTAGTTTTAATTTTTTAAACCTATCTTTATTTAAATTTTTTATTATAGAATAAAAAAATAAAAAAACATGGAAATAGAGTGTTTCTAAAGGGGAGGATGGTTTGGGACCTCAAAAAAGGATGAGGTTGTGTGAGGATGATTCTCTTTGTTACAGTTTATAGATTAAGGCTTGGAACCTCCAACCCTTCCTACTGAAAAAAATCATCTGCTGGAACTGTCACAGGCATGACATCCCATGTACAGTTTTAATTATCTACCATTAGAGGAATAAGTATTCTATCATTGTGGTTTTATTTTTTAAAACCATAGATTAAAAGATGTAAATGTGTGGTTTAGAGTAAAAATTGGGTTTTTATGGTCTTCATCAAGTGGGAAGATTGGCTTGTTCTGGGGGTCTCCGTATTCTATGGTGCATGGACACCAAGGCCAGAGTGATAATTTTTTCATAGAGCTATTTTTTTCTATCTATAACTAAAATTTTATGTGGTGGAATTTTATTGGTTTTTATGGCTGTCCTGTTTTGGGGGATCAAATGAAGTACTGGAAATTGAAAACATTCTCAGGGGTGCTATCGATGGCCCTCTGTTAATGTGGTGAAATTTCAATGAAATTATTTTTTTCCATGAGAAGAGTGGGGATCTGCCCCGATTCACACCTTTAATGACACAATTTTAGGATTTCCTTATACATAACAGTCATGTTGGTTCACTACCATAGATCATACTTAATCCAACACTGAATTTTATTGATGCTAAACATAAAACAATTAAAAGTTTAACCATTATCAGTGCACGATATAAGCACGGATAAAAGTAAAATTTATCCTTGATAAAAAAGCACTGATAAAAGTGTACCCTTTATCATCACATTTTTTGGCACTGATAATGGTGAATCTTTATCAGTGATTTCCTAGTGATTAAAAAAATATATCATAAAAAAGAGTATTAATATATATAAAATTATCATATTTATATTAGAAAATTAATTATTATTTATATACATTAATTACAAAATTCATGTATATAATTAATATAAATATGATATATAAATATATATTTTACTAATTCAAACAATTATATAAATATAAATGATGTATTATTAATTTATGACATTTTTATTTATATATTTATATCAATGTTAATCTGTATAGATTATGTTATGTGTGTGTGTTTTTTGTATGTGTATAAAAAAGGGGGTGTTACCCTCTACCTCTTAAAAAATGATTAGTTTTTATTAAATTTTATTTATTAAGTTGTAATATTTTTAAAATGTTTGAAATTTATATAATTAATTTATTTAAATTCATTTTTTAATATTTCCTTGATTTATGTATGTTTTTATAATTCATGTTGTTAATATTATATGAATTAATTTTTTTAAAATAATTTTTTCAATTAAATTCTATTTATTTTTAATATTTTTTTTAATTTAATATTTTTTATTCATTTTTAATATTTATTTTGTTTATAATTTTTTGGAATTTAATGAGATCAACATGAATATTGAAGAGCTTGTTTTCACTGGTGTAGTTGGAAACTTTGGTTAAGGACCAAGACATGAGCATACATGTGGGGATGACCATTTGGATCTTCAAGAGAGAAGTGGAACTGATGTAGATGTGAGGATACAAGATTTGTATGATATATAGTAAACTGATCCTTCACCTTATGAGGATCTTGTGGCCTTTGGGAATGCGAATTCTGATAAAATGGTTTTTTAGGTATGGATGCACTGTCCTCTGACCATGAAGTGAGCATGGATCAAGAGGCAAGTGGGTCTAAAGAAGGGGCTATCAAGTGCCTGGATGATCAAGGTGGCCCTTGGGTTACTCCCAAATGGAAGAGGGGACGTCATCCATGGGATCATGGCAATGCACATAAATTTTGTAATAGGCATTAATCTTTCTTCATCTTATGGAAGTTGTATGGCATGACTTGTCCTCTGATTTGGATGGGGTGCTTGTTTATTCTTTTTTGTTGCACCATGTTGTCTTGTATTTTACTTTTTCTTAATAAAGTATTTGGGGCCATGGGTTTTAAACCCATAGTTCTCAAAGTATTTGTTTATTTACTATACATGTAATATTTTCAATATGTTTTTAATTCATTCAAATAATATTTATTCATTTTTTTCATTAAATTTTTACATTTAATAAATGTTTGAAATTTATATAATTAATCTATTTAAATATTTTTCAAATAATTTTTTAATTTAAATAGTTAATTATAAAATAATAAATAAATAAATATATTTTTTAAAAGGTATTTATAAAAATATAAATAACCAAATAACTAAATAAATATATAAATAATTAAAAAATTATAATATATATTTATTATATTTATAATTATATATATTTATATACTAATAAACGTATATACAATTATATAAAAATATATAATTATATAAATATATTAATAATTATATACAAATATTTATAAGTATGTTTATTTATAAATATAAATATAAATATATATAATTATAATTATAATATTTATTTTTAAATAATAAATATATTTAAATAATAAATATATTTATAAATATATATATTTATATATTAAAAAATTGTATATATGTAATTAAATAATTAAATAATTATATATAATTTATGGAGCAAAGGGAGAGGAAGCTCCCATCGAGAGCCGATGAGTCGATTTCCCTAAATCATCCAAGAAGCCTGAATCTATACTGTTACTTTTTGAATCCCCATGATTTTCAGAAAGCATTTTCTTCTTCAATGGGGTTTAATGATCGTGATGAGGAAGATTCAACAGGATCTTCCTCTTTCTATAGATTTTGAGAGGTTCCTTCACTTCGCTCATGAATCGGTTTTCGCATCGAATTATTAAGAAAGGTTCTATCGCTCATGTTATGACCTCAAATGATTCTATCTTAGAAAGAATTGATCTTTTTTAAGTATGAGATTATTTCACTCATTTGTATGATGAAAGGTTTGAAACCCTATAAAGTATTTTATTTGGTTTCTTGATTAGTTTCTATGTGGGGTTTAGCCGACTTAAAATGTGTCTCTCATGGATGCGGTTTCTTTAAAATTCTTTTCCTTTCTGCTAAACTGATGGGACGAGCACGAAGCATTGGGTTTATAAATCTTAGGTCGAGTACCCTATGTATCCATGATTGTAAATTAAATTTCAACCACAGTGAATTAAAGGATACTTATGCACAGGTATGGATTAAAATTCATGGTCTTAATTGTGTCTTATGAAATCCTGAGATTTTGTATGACATAACATCAGCAATTGGAATTACAATTAGGATGGATAATGACAATAAATTGGTTAGTTTTAGTCACTATGCAAGAGTTTTGGTTGAGGTTCATTTAAGCTCTAATTTTATTGATATGGTGGTTCTATCCACTCTACAGGATGAGATTAATCTACGAATTTTGTTTGAGAAAACTCCACCATTTTTTGAATCTTTTCGAATTATTGGACATTCAAAATCTAATTTTAGGGGAGACAATGCTGGATCTAAATGTTAGATTAGATATTAAGATATGAAGCACTATCATAAGAAATAAAACTAGGGGACTGTCCAAATCATTGATAATCAGAGCAACATAGATGCCAATAGTGTTGCACATGCTTCTATTTCTTAGGTTATTAATTCATCAATAGGTTTGGCTCAGGTAAGTGATGTATGGACTCCCTATGGAATAGAAAAGATTGATATTGAAGGTGATTTTCTAAATCATGGATGCAAAAAATATCTTTTAATTATTCCCATCTCTTCTCCTTTTGGAATAACCCAACTATCTTGGGCTAACATGGAAGAGGATAAGCATTTTCTAGTGGATGGAGCATATATTAAGGATTAATTATTTGATGTATATTTAAAATACATGATGTACAAGAAAATATTTGATGAATATTATGGAAAGTAATTAGATGACAAACATGTTTCCTACAAACTCTCTACATAGGAGGATGTATATTATAAAATATGTCAAGAACAGGTGATGGTCAATGATAAAATCCAAAAAGGGGAGGATAAATTATATACATCTATTTCTAATATAAATAATGAAAAAATACCGTGAAAGATCACTACAATTTTCTCCCTATAAAGGATAAATAGAGGGTTGTTCTTACCTCTCAATCTGCTTCTTTAGATCCTGGTAGGGTTTTTATGGGACCCTTGGGCATCAAATTGGCTACTAAATCTTCAAAATAATCCTTTCTTTATAGAGGGGTTGTATCTTAGAAATGATTTCAAAAATCATTTGCTACTACTGCTTCTAGTGATAACCACTTGGATCCTGCATTGTCCTCAAGGTTTTCTCATGATTCTTCTCTCTGTTACAATTCCACTAGATTAAGAAATTGTGATCTCTCAAGAGGTCAGGACAAGTGCTGCCACCAACAAGCATCACTTGGATTATTTCCATTACTATATTAGTGGGATCCCATGTGTCCAAGTTGGGATCCTTATGAATTATGCATCTCTAACTAGGAAATATAAACATGTAATTACTTTATTTCTCCAATACAACAAAGACCATTCATGATCATATTTTTTGTTAGATTCTTCTTAGGGAGTGATGACACAACTTGATGATGCTTCTTCAACATTGAGGATGGATTGAGATAAAGGGTCATAACCAAGTACAATTCATATTAAAATTTATTTTCCTACTCAAACATATAAGGATAAGATATGTATAAAATTAAACACTCAAAAATACTTTGAACTACTTACCTCTACAAGCAGTGAAGATGATTTAAAAAAAGTGATGATGTGTCTGGAGCTATAGACATGATAACAGTTGTTGCTGATGATCTTTTATATGATATATGTGGATTATGGATGTAGTTCAAGACATGGAGGATAGGAAAGAATCATTTTGACAGGGTGAAATCATCTCTCACCATAGTATGATCACTCAATCTAGAGTTTCTTGAAATTATTTTTGTTTTTATTTGACTTTATGCGGACTCTTTGATCTTGTACGTTCCTCCCATGTTCTTTTTTCATTAATAAATGGGGAAATCAAGCCTCAACCTTTATATAAATATATATAATTATAGAAATATATATAATTATAATTATATAAATAATTATATAAATATATTTATCATTTCATAAAAATATTTGTAAATATATTTAATTATAATTATAATTATAAATAACCAAATAAATATCTAAATAATTATAAAATTATAATAAATATTGTTAAATAATAAATATAAATATAAATATATATATATATTAAAGTTTGAGGTTCAAAAACCCCTTTATTAAATAAAATGAAAATTTTGGGTAGGAATATACAAAACATAAAGTGTCTTAAAAAAAGACAGAATATAAAAAACTAGTAGACATCAGGTAACTTTAGATAGGGTACCCATGATATAGTGAGTATAGAATCCCGCCTTTTTATCACATAAACTTTCATTATATTTTAAAAAACCGAGGATCTTTAAGGTTTAGTGTCTTGGAAACCAAGAACTTAAAACATGAAAACATAAAACATTGTTCTTAAACACTTGAAAGGCTTCTCCTCATGTTCATCCAAGGTTCATTACTTCATCTCATAACCTGGGGACATACATCAAAAGAAAGGGTGAGCAGAAGGCCCAGTAAGGGAAATAAGAGAAACATTTTACATGGGAACTTGAGATACTTCAATAAGGTCATGAAAAGAACTTTAAGGCATGAGAAAGAAATCATGAGATATATCATAATAAAAATAACATTTTTCATAACATGAAGATGTGGCTACAACATTTAATATTGACAATCATTTCGTTTCACCAAGGTCCATCCCCAAGGTGTCATTAAAAATTACCAAGGTTATTCACCAAGGTATCAGTCTAAAAAGTCATCTCTAGAGATTAAGTCTTTACCCAATGCATTGGAGCGCTATCTGGGCGCACCCCTGACATGTCTTTATTATCATGTGAGCCACATATATCATCATCAATCATTTCATAAACAACCCATATAGCATAAAATAAATGGGTTTCATTTCATAATCATAACGTTTTAAAAACTGCTTTAAAGACATGATCTTTATGTCATTTTTAACCCACAGAAAGGGAAAGCGGGTTTCATGTATGTAAATCCCAGAATTTAAAATAGAACATTTTGATATATATGTGAATACCCCTGTAGAAATAAGAGCTTTTAGTATTCACTTAATAACATAAAATAATTATGAGATAAAGAGGGAGGTATTTTGAGACGAAAACTATACATCATAACGTCTACGATACATGGTGTTAGAAAACATTGAAAAGAGAGGGGACATGGGTCACCCACTCAAAAATGATACATAAAATAGTAGGGGAATAGAATATATAGTATTTAAGAACATGGTAATGAAATTTGATGATATACCATATGAAACGAAGAACTTGAAAGGAAGACAAAAATAAGATTTCTCTTATGAGAATTTGGCAGCCTAACGGCGTCACTTAAAACTTCCAAAAAATGGATTGACGAGATCAAATAGGGTCTCTCATCATATGAAAATAAATGATCAGTATGATAGATATATAGATAATACCCCAACATAATAAAAAGGAACTTGAAAGACTTGACATGAAAGTAGATCTTGAAAATGAGAAGGGTGAACGAATCCCTTAAAAATTCGACAGCCTAACGGCGCCACTTAAAACTTCAAAATACTGAATTGAAGAGATAAAATAGGGTCTCTCATCATATGAACATAAAATATCAGTATGATATATTTATAGATCAGACCCAAACATAATAAAAAGGAACTTGAAAGACTTGACATGGAATTAAAAATTTGAAAAAGGAGAAAGGTGAAAGAACCACTTAAAAATTCGACAGCCTAACGGCGCCACTTAAAACTTCAAAATACTGAATTGAAGAGATCAAATGGGGTCTCTCATAATATGATCATAAAAGATCTGTATGATAAATTTAGAGATCATACCCCAACATAATAAAAAGGAACTTTCAAGACTTGACCTAGAATTAGAACTTTGAAAAAGGAGAAAGGTGAAAGAACCACTTAAAAATTCGGCAGCCTAAGGGCGCCACTTAAAACTTCAAAATACTGAATTGAAGAGATCAAATGGGGTCTATCATCATATGATAATAAAAGATCAGTATGATAAATTTATAGATCATACCCCAATATGATAAAAAGGAACTTGAAATACTTTACATGAAAATAGATCTTGAAAAATGAGAAGGGAGAAAGAATCCGTTACAAAAATTTCGGCATCCTAATGGCGCCACTTAAAACTTCATAAAACGAAATAATGAGAGTAAGAGGGGATCTCTCATTATATGAACATGAAAAGGGAAGTAAGAGGAGTATAAAAGAACACCCTTTAACATAAGAACATGGAGCATAAAAGAAATTACATAAAAGAGATTTCTTGAAAAGAAAGAGAGAGATCAGATCCTTTACCTTAAAACGTAACTCTTAAAACTCAAAGGTTGGGACCTTGAGGGATTGAGGGCACCTTGGGAGGACTCATTGGGAGGTAATGAGACCAGAACGTAGTTGGGGGAGAGTGGGGAGTCGAAATGGATGAGAGGATGGAATGGTATTTATAGGGAAAGTGACGGGACAAGGCATTGATGGCCAAGGGACACCTCAAAAGTGGTTTTTCTCAAAACCATGTGCTCTCCCAAGATATTTCCCTTGAAGTTAGACACATGGGGCCTCCCATACAATAATTCATCACCTTTGGTCGACCATCCCTTAAAATATCTCATGATATCATCATGACACAGTTATGATGTCATTAAACATACCGAAACCCTAAAATTGTATTTTTACTATTCATTGAAAATTCAACTTTCTCAGAAAGATCCCAAAATTTCACCTTAACAAAATATCAATGCTCTTATTTCAAAAATGAACTCCATTTTATAAAAATAATTTTCTAAATATTTTTAATTTATTTTTTAAATAAATACACTATTCATCGAAAATTCATTTTTTCAGAAAAAACCCCAAAAATTACCATAACATAATATCGGTGCTCTGAGTTCAAAAATGAAATCCATTTTATAAAAATAATTTTTTAAATATTTTTAATTTAATTTTTAATTAAAAAACACTATTCACTCGAAAAAACTAATACTTGAATAATAATTTATGAAATCGTTATTTAACCATTTTATTGAATCACATCACTTAATCAAGGTGCCTAGATTATATTAATACTTTCTTTAATTGAGATTACTAATCCATTTGGACACATTACTAATCCTAATCATAAAATCACTATTCATAATTTACTATTCATCAAAAATTAAGTTGATCTTATTAGACATTAAATTTCATACTGAACATAATTGTAGAAGACCGTTTTTTGAAAATCATTACACATTTTTAATTATTTACGGTTTATATAAACATTTTTAAAATAAACTTTCTCTAAAATTCATAAAAAATATGCATACTATATTTATCCTATCATTTGAAAATTCATAAACTTCATCATAAGAATAAATCCCAATTTTTATTTAAAACAAGGGATTACACAAGGTAGTTACGGTCTCCTTAAATATCCCCTTATCACGCCAGCATAGGACCTAAGTGTAAGGTGTGCTAAGGTGAGATAATCTGAGGGAGGCTCGGCCAACATATCACGAGTAGTAAATTCTATCAGGTTGAACTTCTCGTGAAGGTGATTCCGTTCTAGCTTCACATGATGAAGTTCGGCTTGGGTTTGGTCCAGAGCAAAGCCCAGTGGTGCTACCTCCTTCCCAAGTTCGGTTAGATGGGTTTCGATCAGTCCAAGACTACTGGGTGAGGCCATCAAATCTTCTTTCTATAATAATTAACCAATATTACTTGTATTTAGAGATAATAATCGAAACATTTAGTTTACAGCAGTCATATTGACCAATGGTCATATAACAATCAAAACCCAACGGTCTCATTTTAATTATACTCATGTTATCAAATGAAACATTTTTGTTGAGCATAAAAATAAAATAAAATAAATACATAAAATTAGGAAACAAGATTTATTCAAATTTTCGGGTCGTTACAGTGAGAGGTACATCCACCCCAACCACAGGGATGTCATCCACTTCTCCATGTTTTGACCAGTAACCATGTTCCACAACCATCATTTGGAATCCCAACATCAACAATGTTCTTTGTTTTCTTAGCTCTAGATGCACGATCACAATTTTTTTCATGCTCTTCACTACATCTGGATGTGAGTAACTGAAATGAGTTATGAATACTGACCATTAAAGAGGAATTATTATTTATAATCTATATAATTCCAGTGAAAAATGAATAAAATTCAGTCATTGATTTATCAATCTTGAGAATCTCAAATTTTGAAATTTGAGCCTCCCTGTTAGATCCATGTTAAGTGCCAACATACTGCTTGTTGAGAGCAGCAGAAACCCCTTTTCTAGATCCTTCAGTAGGGTCCATCCTTGGAGTCAAATAATCCTCATGTGTCCCCTTTATCATATCATGTTCTGGTATTAGATCATGCCCATGCAGAGCATTTAATTCACTGAACATTTGAGAAGACTGCATGCCATTGATGGGGGTCTCAACAACTTCATCTCTTTTATCACCGACTATCCCCAATTTAGACGATTTAATAACATTATTTGATATTTCATTTCTATGAGAAAGTTCTAGTAACAACTCAAATCTTCGTAGAACCCTTGATTTACCAAGATACATAGGGGCTTGCAGTACACTTGAATAAAATGGAAACTCAACCACCGACCCACCTAATGTATGTATGGGATCAATAAAAGAGGAAAAAGATGACAATTTATTTAATACTAGAATTATGCCAAATGAATCTATACTAGATCCAATGGTCTTAATAGAATTGGGTTGTCTAGGAGTAACCCAAACCTTCTCAATACATCTTTCTTAATCAGTCATACTTTTATCTTGAATAATAGATCTTTGAGCCCTTTTGGTCTTGACTTTCATTGAAGTGGAAACCTATAGCTTTTCCTTCCCTTTGCGACATTTAGAAGAAACCACAATTTTTTCCTTCCAAATCCTATAACCTACCTTGTCTTATACATAAATCTCATTGGAAACTTAACTATCATCTGATTCCTCTTCATTCTAGTCTTTCTTTATACCCCTAGTAGAAACATCGCTGGAAGAAACTCTTATTGTAGCCAATTTATTTTCCTCTACCATATCAACCCAAGAAATTTTAGGCTTATCATTCAGCTAAAAAGAGGAAAGAAACTTGGCTTTCTTATAAGGATTGGAAATAGGTCTATGCTTCAGACTTTTTGTGCATCCCAAATTATGAGGAATGGATCCAACAGTGAGCATTAATGTTCCATGAGAAGGGTCCCCAACATTAACGTTTGGCTATACACTCTTAAGTTTTAAAGTTCTATAGATAGACTCATGAGAAATATATAAATATATATAATTATGTAAATATATTTATAATTATATTCAAATATTTATAAATATATTAATTTATAATTATAATAATAAATAAATAAATAATTAATTAATTTTAAAATTATATGAAATATATTTAAATAATAAATATATTTATTATATTTATAATCATATATATTAATATATTTATAAATATATAAATATATAAATATATATAGATATATTTATAATTATATACAAAAATTTATAAATATATTTATTTATAATTATTGTTATAAATATCTATTTAAATAATTATTAAATTTTAATAAATATATTTAAATACATAATATATTTATTTTATTTATAATTATATGAATTTATATATTAATATATATATAATTATATAATTATATATAATTATATATGAATGTGTATATATATATATATCAGAAATGGTGTGAACCATGGATTAAAATCCTTAGTCCCATATAATATATTAATAAACGAAGGTACACATGCAAAGGGAAGGAGGGGTTGTAATGAAAAAATGTGTCACATGTCACCACCAGAGTAAGAGATCATTCAACAATCACCTCAGTTTGTATTTTTCTCCCCTTCCCTATGAGCCACCATAACCTATTGGGTATCTGCCTCTCTTACATTACATCGAAGCCTGCCAAGTAATATCCTGATCATCTATGGTCGATGAGTCATCTTCCTCATCCTTTGTTTCTTGACCTCTAGTAAAGTAATTTTTTAAATTTGGGCCATCATTATTCTTCAGATAAGAAAAAAATACATTCATAGACATTCTCAATAACTGTGAATTTTTCATCAGCTTGAAAAGATCTAATGTCAATCTCCTCATGGAAAAAATAATTATTTTTAGATCTATTTAGGATATCAAGTAAGCTATGTGTTTTCTCACTTACCATTGATTGATCCCAGATTAAGGGAGACCTTCCCTTCAAAACATATGAAGCATCCACCCCATTGCTAATTCCCTCTGGGGGATCCAAATGATCCACCCCACCCTGCTGAGAAGAGGTGCTTAAGGTCACCATACTTATCCCATGTGATTTCTTGAAAGCCTCAACAACAGATTTAATTTGATTATTATTTGGTAGAATAATAATAGAACCAGATTTAATAGATACAACCAACTTAAATCCTTTATCATATATTACATTTTCCCCTTTATCCAATGATGATTGGTTTCGCTGCATTTATACTTGCTCATCCCTATGCACCTCTTCCACTTCCCTTTGATGGAATGGACACAAATTTATAATAACCATCATTTCAATATCCCCATACTTTTGGACTTGATATTCGTTCAGCATGAAGCCACAAGATGAATGATCATTTCTATTTACAAGCTCGACTATCATTTCAGAATACTTCCCTGCAATGAGAAATACAAAGATCTCCCTACCAAATCCAAGTGGAAGTATAGACTCGTCAATAGAATTCAGAGAATATCTATCATCTTTAGCATCATTTATAATTTGAACCATCCATCCAACTCTTTCCTGACGATGTAAGTTCATATCCAAAATTCTCGACAGCATCCTATTGGGTACTCTTTGTGCCAATTACATGAGGCTTCAAAACCCACTTATCATTAGTGTTACCCTAAACAACACTACCTTGATTCCTAGCCTATTTCCTACATTTTTCAGTTGGGTTTGACTTAAACCCCCAATGAAAACATGCCATTATCCTAAATAAATATTCAAAAGAATGACCAATATTGCAACATCGCATACAAAAATCTGGAACATTCTCCTCATACATAAATATATTTATTTATAATTCTTTTAATATTTTTTAATTTTATAAAAAAACTATTTGTTTATAATTATATACCAGGAAGGTTCAAGATCCAAGCATGTTCGGTCCTAAAATTTATTAAGGAAGTAAAAAATATAGGGAAACCGGAAACACAAAATATGTGGCACTGAAAGTACAACAAAAATGAAAATGACAATTAGATCCCCAAAAAAATTGAGGCTCATAGATCCCCATTAATGCATGGACCATCGACCCACGTAAATAGCCTTAAGACCCTCTACAAATTTGGTTCATCTCCCTTGTCACCACCTGACCCACTAGGCCTCTCTTATTCAGTTGAAATCTGAGCAGAAGCTACCCCACACCTACTTCCATAGGCCAGGGGCTGGTGACCTGTGCCAAATGGAAAAACCAAAATGGGGGACCTTTTCCAAGAGTACTTGTATGGATGAACCCATTTGTATCCATGTAGAAATGTAGAAGAATAAATATAAAGGACAATAACATCTAGAGTAATAACCATACATGTAACAACCTCTAGGGAATACAAGAGTACAACAACATAATATAAAGAGTAAATGGAAAAAATATGTGCCCAACTAGAAAGATGTATCAACTTGACAATAACTGGAAAAGTAAATACTGAGAGATCCCATCTTCAAATCTCCAAGATCTAACCACTATATATAGTCAAATGCACTAGGGTATCCCTATACTCCTCAAAGATCACCATTGACCTATCTATAATCTATATAAGACAGGACACGTGAAGGAAAATCCCATGTAGGGGTGAGTAAATACATACCCAATAGGATGCCCCAAAAACTAGAGTGGGAGAATTGATATACATGATATAAGTAGACATCTCAATCTATAGAAATAGATAAATGAAATTGAATAATTGAGATATATATTCTCATAAAATAAACCCAAATGAGAGAGAAAGTGGATCTCTATCTAATAGACCATGTTTGGAAATAGAGTCTTCCAATAGTTCCAAGGGTCCATCAATGATGACCAACATCTCGTGTGTCTGTCCGAAGTAGTAATCGTGTGGATAACCCACACCTTGACACTATTCCACATAGTATATGGGAACATTATTCTAGTAGAGGACCCATGTCCGAGTCCATCAGAGTGACACCACTCAGTAGGTAGATAGAGGACACATACTATAGTCTATCTGGGGGTACCACTCCATAGGTAGATAGAGGACTGATGTCGTAGTCCATCATGGGTACCACTTAGTAGGTAGATAGAGGAACCATGCCCTATTCCATCAGGGGGTACCAGTAAGTAGGTAGATAGAGGAACCATTCCCTAGTTTGTCAGAGGGTTACACTCAGTAGGTATATAGAGGTCCCATTCCCTAATCCCTCAGGGGTACCACTCAATAAATAGATAGAAGACCCACACCCTAGTCTATCTGGGGTTGTGGGTACCACTATTTGATGATCTTTCTCAATATATTTCATCTTCAAGCACTTACTAAAGAATCATCACACTTATAATATCTCACAAAGTATCTTAAAATCCACAATGGAGGCCAAAATCATGTTCTATTCAGAAAACAACATAGAATATGCTACTCGTGGACAAAAATATGAGTCCAAATGAAGGAGATACGAGAGGTAGAAGTTTCCTAAAAAAGGAGGTACATGGCATATAAGGGGTAAAAACATCATGTGACCATGATCCTCTTCTTAGTCGTTTCCTAACAAGTTCATGGATCATTGGCCATGTAGCACTACACGATGTGTCTTCTCCACCCAAGACTAGCCCGTTTTATCCTGGTCAAGACCACATACACCGGCTATGCTCTAGAAGATGGTGTGTGCTATGATATTCCTATGTCTATGTACTCATGGAGTACATGCTAAGTCACCAGCATCGGTTCACATGGCATGTGGGTGGCCCACACGGTGTGTGAGAATTAAATTTCCCTGAAACCCTACCTTCCATGACCAAGGGACTACATAAAGTGTTTTTATCATAGCACATTCGATATTGTCAAGATTTTCATAGAAATTCCAGTTTTCCTCATGCATTATCATCATGAAACTTCTCTCATCAATTCCACCTTGAATCATGCCATAAGTTCTAGATCTAGAGATGTTAATTCCAAATTTTCCACCGGACAACGATTTCCAGGATTCGGTGGCTATAAATTAGGAATCCAAAATCCTTGTATGGGGATGTAGCAACTCCTTCATGCCATCCATTGCTGTAAACACTTAGGATCCCATATCCATATATTATTAGCCAAATTCTATCCATATCATTCCACAAAATGTTGATCCAATCCTTTTTTACACGTCCATCATGAATCTTGGGGGTCCAATTTCTCTCGGACTCACCCGACAATGTCAAACCACGGCCCCATAGCTCAATGGAGAAAAATGCTAAGAATAGACGAGGGAAAGGCATAAAAACAAAGGTGAAATAATCATTGGCCAATAATTATTGACCAATGCATATTTATTGTGAATATTCGAGGTGAAAAACATGGAAATAATGGAAGAATTATTCCAAATAAATATAATCCATATGTTTTGAAGGCTCATGCAAAGAATAGATGTCACAGATCAATAAAAGCTAAATAGAAACAAAAAAAATTTATCATAAGGGAAAAAAATGATGAGTCCTAATTATATTTGGATTGATTATTGGTGAATAACGTAGTTTTCAACAAAAGAGATGATACATTACATTCACTATATCTCGGTTCACCTAGATTCAGATGTTATTTGTCATCCGATCTTGATTCACCAAAGTTGAATGGTGGATTCCCCCCAAAATAATCCTAGGGTTATGTGTGTAACCCTGGAGAAATATCATAATTACATCTTTATATTGGATTTAGTTTTAGATATTTTAAATGAAAATAAATAAATAAATAATTTATTTTAATTGAACACACTCACCAATGGCAAACACTATAGGACATCCCACACCAAAAAACATTAGATCACGCCTAAGGTAAATCCCGCACTTCAGATTCAACTGTGGTATCATATTATTTATTAGAGACTCTTTTTGGAAGATATGAAACTATTTTTAAAAAAATGTGTGTGAGTGATATAAAATATATAAAATATTATTATGACATTAATTTTGGGAACCCTGAGACTCAGAATCAAATGCCAGCTTAGTGACTGGCTTCAAAAATATTCCTTGATATATTTTAAAGTATTATAAGATAAAAATTGCTCATTACCATATTCCCTCAAAAATTTTCATCTTTGAAAAAAAACAAAGAAAAGGTGAAGATACTGTGCCTGCATGACGATGTTCTTGAGTCTGGACATGAGGGGATATCCTATTCCAAGACCCTGCTGACCGGTGCTTTCTAGATTCTACAGATGACTTAGGCGTTTGATTCCGACTTCCTGGTCTAGCTACATAGCATCCCTATAATACCTATCTTTCATGAACTGACCTGCTAGGTCCCTCCTGGCTGGAAGAAAGGTGATCCACAACTACCCCAAGCCTGCCTCGATAGACCAGGGTCCAGTGACCTACACCAAAAGGAATGACTAAAATGAGAGGCCTTTTCCCAAGTACATGTACGCACATGGCCATATATCTCTATGAATAAATGAACTGTAATAAATATAAAATCTAGTAACCTCTAGAGTAACAACCATGCATTTAAAAACCTCAAGGGACTACAAGTGCACAATAGCATAATCTGAAGTGTAAATGGAAAAAATACACACCCAACCAAAAATATGTATCAACCCAAAATTAACTAGAAAAATAAATGATGAGAGATCAAAACACTATATATCCAATATCCAACCATCATGCATGGTAAAATGCACTAGGGAATCCCTATACTCCTCTAAAATATCTACTGACATATCTATCATCTACATAAGACACAAAACATGTTAGAAAATCCCATGTAGGGGTAAGTATATTCATACCTAGTATGATTCCCCACAAAACATAGGGGGATAAATGAGAGACATTATTGAAGTATACTGCTCAAACCATATCAAGAGAGAAATTAAATTCAATAGTAGAGATATATATTCTCATAAAAGAAAACGAGATGAGAGAGAAATCGTATCCCCCTTTTATCCCTTAATAGAAATTCTAAACGTTCGATGGAACGAGAAAGGGGATCTCCATATCACAACCCATACCAAGAAATAGAGTCTGCCAATAGTTTGATGGGCCCATCAATGATTTCTAGCATCTAATTTGTATATTTGATGTAGGAACTATGTGAAGAACCCATACCTCATCATTGTGCCACATACTCAAGGTGCACAATCTCCCAGTAGAGGGTATACTCCCTAGTCCACAAGGGGGTACCACTCAAAAGGTAGATAGATGACCCATGACCTAGTTTGTTAGGGTGTACGACTTAGTAGGGAGATAAATGGCCCATTCCATAGTCTTCTAGAGGGGTACCACTTGGTAGATAGATAATGGACCCATGCCATAGTTCTTCTTGGGGTACCACTAAGTAAGTAGATATAGTACCCACACATTAGTCTGTCGGGGGGGGGGGGACCCCTTAGTAGGTAGATATAGGAACCATGACTCAGTCCTTAAATGGTGTACCTCACAGTAGGTAGATAGAGGACCCACACCCTAGTTCATCCGGGGGTTCCACTCTTTGATGATCATGCCTGATCACTACCATCGTTGAATTCCACATAAAGAAGCATCATGTTTGGAACATCACACATCATAGCTCAAAATACAATAAAAATTACACCATCATGTTCTATTCATAAAACACTTAGGATATGTTACCCACATGCCAAAATACTAGTCCAAACCAAGGAGATACAAGAGGTATAAATTTCATTGAAATAGAGGGAAAGGGTCCATAGGGCATGTGGCCCTACTACTTTTCTTGTATATATCCTCACCAGTACACAAATTTCTAGGCATGTAACACTACATGACATGTAAGTGTTTTACATGGTGTGTCTCATCCAAATGGTTGTTCTCGTGTACACTGGTTGTGTGCTAGTACACGACATGTTCCTAGATGTTCCCATATTTCCGTACTACTGGAGTACACGTCGGGCCACCCACACTAGATCACACATCATATGGGGGTCCCATATGATGTATGATACTTAAAATTCCCAAAACAACTTTCCTCTAGGACTAAGGGACTACAATACATGTGTTCGTCCTAGTACAAGCCATGTAGTCAAGAATTTCAAAGAAAGACCAGATTTCTTTACATGTTGTTTTCACACCTCTTCTACTGCTGAGTCCACCTGAAATCACTCCGAAGGTCCTGTATCTAGAGCTTTACATGCTCAGTCCATCGCTAACCATCATTTTTTGGGCTCTACTGGCTGGAAATCAGGAATCCAAAATAGTTGTATGTGGCAGTAGTGTCTCCCGCATGTTTCCAGTCGTCATTGTCACTCCAGATCCAAGATCCATGGATTATAAACTTTTTTCCATATTGGTATATTCAAAAAAAATTGATTCATTCATTTTTCACAAATCCACCAGAAATACAGGGGTCTTGCCTTTCTTATTACTGCTTGACAATGTTGAACTGTGGCCCCATACCCAAATGAAGAAGAACACAAAGAACAGGTGGGGGAAAGAAATAAAACAAAGGTGTACCAATCATTTTACAAGAGTTTCTAGACAATGAATATTGATCTAGGATATTCTAAGTGAGAAACATGTAAATAAGGGAAGAATTATTCTAGATAAATATAATCATTGAAGTACATCAGTTCTCAAAATTTTAATCACAAGGGAGGAAACAAAAAATGATGAGTCCTACCTCAATTAAGATCAATAATCATTGAATTACATAGTATTCATTGATGGAGATGACCCATTGCATTCGTTGTGCTTAGATTCCCCAGGATCTGGAAGTTGATTGTCATCCGATCTTGGTTCACCAACGAAGAACAGTGGATTCCTTCCAAAATCCTCACATGACTATGCGAAAAACACTAAAAGAAATTCATAATGAAATATTTATATATGATTAAGTTTTAGGTCATTTAAATTAAAATAAATAAATAAATAAATAAATTATTAATTTTATTTAAAACTAACCGCCAATGGCCTCTACTACCAGACGTCCCAAACTAACCAACTTTAGGTTGTGCCTTGAGTAAATCCCACACTCCGAATTCAACTGAATGGGTTCAGATTTTTTATTCAGGGATCCTTTTTAGAAATATTCCATTATTTCAGAAAAACTATGACAAAATGATATAAAATATATTTAGTAATTTTATAAAATTAATTCTTGGGTCACTGGGTCTCCGAATTACACTCCGTATCAGTGTCTAGCTACCAAAATATTCCATGATATACTTCAATGCCTTATAAAGGAAAACTATGTATCTACACTCCCATTGTAGGATTCTATTCAGTCACCATAACTCACCACCCATGAAGATCCCTATCCTCCTGAATCCCTTAAGTCTCCATGCTGGTGTCTATCGAAATCCACCCCGAGGATGCCGTTTTTCCCTTACTATCGCCACTGGTGCGTCATCTATGCTACCTCACATCATCGTCAAACTTTTTTCAAGAACCTATCACCATCCCATATCATTGATTGTCAAAGTGACCATAGGAAATCATAGTCGTTAGTGTTCTTTACCACTGACAGTCATTATAAGATCGGCACCCCATGCCGCAGACTACCACTCAAGAACCCCGCACCATCAACATCTCCCTTGGCTATGCTCTCATGTACATGATAAGTCCACCCATGATACAATGAACCAAAGGCCCAAATTCTCATTAAAGGACCCAAGAAAGAGGCCCAAATCCCCACAAGAAAAATCATCACTGATAGGTGCACTATCACCAACCAATTTTGTCATGTCGCCAGCCCACATCGCCTACAGGTTCATCACCTATCACCATCCTGCCCCCATAGAGGTCACTGATATCCTAGAGATGCTCCCAAGTCTTCTATAGTAAAAAATTCCCATCTCGAGGTTCCCAAGGTCATCATCATCATTTCCCAAGATCATCACTGGCCAGATGGCCATCACAGAAGGTCATCATCTGTATCCCTAGGCCACCATAAATCTTGTCGCCTGACTTAGCTGGCCTATCCATGCAACACAACCCAAGATCATCAATGAAACCCTATATCTCAAGGATGTTTTATCTTGTGCATGAGATCATCATGTCTTGCATACCATGACAATGTCCTCATCCACTTACTCCTAACCTCCACCCAATTGTGTGTAATCTGGATCACACCACATCCTGACTCCCCGCACAAAGGTTGTAACCAACTCGCACTCGGTCTCCACCCATGCCATTGGGCGGAGCTTCTAACTATCATCGTTGATTCCTACCCCTTGATCGTCCATCACTAACCCCAATAGCTTCCCTCATGGTCTTAAATCCACTAGTCTTATTGACACCAATGACCTTCTAACAAGGCAATCACCAAACTTCTGTCATTCACCACCAATAGGTTTCCCCAAACGCTTGAAGCCAACATAAACAATTCCAATCCCTTCAGGCCAATAGCATCGAGACCTATTCTGATCTGGGTATACCATCATCACTCCACTATTGGAGGCTTCACAACCAACCTAAAAATTGAGATCCCCCAAAAATGATATCCTCCGCTTGAGATCAATAGGTAAAACTGGAATCCGATTCTCCTTAAAGATAGAATACTCTTGTTCATTACTTCGATCATCAAGGAAAAATCCATCCATATCATCAAGAAGATCCACACCACCAGATTCCACTAAGGACACTTTCCACCACATTCTGCAAACATCTCATAGAGCCCAATGATTTCTCTACTTAGGATGTGCGACACCAGATTACAATTACACTACCTGTCACCAGGAGAGAGATACACTCCATTACAGAGAAATATGATCTCCATTATCTGTTTATAATTATATATATTTGTATGTATTTATATTTATTTATAATTATATTTATAAAAACATTTTTATAGTTCTTTAAATATATTAAAAATTATATAAATATTTATTTATAAATATATAAATTTTTATTACTTAATAATTATATATATTTATAAATTTTTATTATGTTAATTATATTATTAAAATTTTGTTTTTATTTATGCTTTCTTAGAGATAATATAAAACTATATTTATCAGTGCTATAATGTTAGCCCTAATAAAGATGAATTTTATCAACATTTATTATTTTTCAACTGAAAAAACCACTCTTTATTAGTGATTTAAAAAAATCACTCATAAAACCATTCTTAGTCTTTCATATAAAACCCTAATAGAGTTTTATATCCTCATTCCATTCAATCTCTTATAGAACTGAAGATTTTATTTTTACCTCCCTCAAACATCTCACGCAAATAAAAACTTTCAAAACCAAAGGTGTGTGATTTTTGATCCATCACTCTCCCTCGAAAATCTTTGTATGTTTTTTATTTTTACAAAGGGTTTGAATAGTGTGCATGAGTGATATTATTTGTCCTCGATCTGTATTATTGATTCTCCACCCAATCAGCCTTACCACAGGCCATTGTGGATTCACCCTCTCCCTCACCTTCATGTTCATTTCACTCATTAATCATATTTTGTCACTATGATTGTATGAATCCCCTAGCGTGCATCACAAAAACCATCCCACTGATCATGTAAGGTGGTGACTACAAATGATAAGTAGGTTGAGTTTTTGCAATTCACAGATGGTAATCAGGTTCAACTTCCATGTATCCGACTCCTCCCGTGGATTAAAATTAAACAATTCTACCCATTTTCTTCTATTTCCAGGAAGAATAACCACAATCATTTTAATATCTTATGATTTTTTATAAACATTATAGGAATGATGAAATAAATTTAATTTAGAGTGTATGATTTGTATTGATTTTTTATATTTATAGATCTCGATAAAAATCATTTCATGATAGTTTTGATACTTATATACACACTCTTTATTTATATGATTTATTATTTGTTTTAAACATTTTCATAATAATTTTATCTTGTTATGAAATTAATAAGGTTTTATATTTTTAAATATTTTTTCATATTTTTTAACATTCTTATTATATATATATATATATTGGTATAGTGATTTGTTATCTATTTTACACTTGTGATATAGCGTGAACCATGGGTTATGCACATGGATTATGAATGCACATCAGTACATGAGATATTAATGGTGCATAAGAGGATTGCATGTGAAATGAGTGGTGTGTAAGTAAAGATCAAGTGAGACCATTGAGGCTCATTTTAAGAATCAAGTATTACACTAGCCATGGAGATTGGAGAATGAGTATTATGATATCAACATATCATAGGTCCTATCAAGATATTGTATTAGGTTATATAAAAAATGAACTATCACATACAAAAGAACATGATCTTATGATATTACCATAACATGGTTGGATTCAACTTCTTACATGATACCAGAAGTTTATATTACATCACAACCCAACACATCTTATATTAACACCAATGGAGTGTGACTATGTTGAAACGGTATATGCCCTTGATCCAACAATAATGTACTTAAAAAAATCAATCCAACACAATGAGTAATACAATTCTTGTCTCCTCCATTTTTTTTGAACACCAACATGCAACAATATATGTTTATTATTTACCACCAGTCTATATTATTGATATTTTTCTTCATTATATTTAAATTAAGGGAACTTGAAGTCATTTTATGGTGGTCGATGCAATGGAAAATAATTTTTTAGGTCATAAATATGATAGTTGATTTATGCAGTACTTTACCAAATAGAAGAAGAATTTTTTTTCATTAATTTTTAATGAAGGAATTAAATAAGGAGTACATAGATATAAATATAGATACATGACTACACATCGTCACACCATGATGTGTGAATATATGATATAAGATGAGAGTAATATATATTTAAAATTGCATACATGTTTAAGTGAAAAAGGTTTTTGAGGAACTCAAATTCTATATCTTGAACTTGGTTTTTATATGTTGTTCTTAAAAATAGAGTCTCAAGATGGTATTTTCAAAATTCGGTTGTCCATTCAAGTCAAAATTCCCCAGTTGGGTTGCTTTACTTTCATTCCATGTTTTATAAATGGTGATTTTATTATTTAAATCCTTGTTAAATGATAGTGATGGGATTTTATGCTCTTATGTTGTTTAAAATTTTTAACTTTTATTTATGAAATGTATTGTTTTATAGTGTCATGTGGTGTTTAATGAATTGAATTTCTTGGAATGGGTTGTTAAAAGTCCCCTTTGATAAAATCTGAACTGTATGAAATGGGAACAAAACATGGGAAACCATGCTTGAGACTTCTTGTTCATTTGATTTAAATTAAATATTTTATTCAAGAAATGGGCTCTCAAAACCATGTGATTGGGGCCAATCAACGTTTTTATCATCTAAAAAAAGATAAAATTCATATTATATGAATATTTTTATTGAAAAACCTCCTAGACCACTAATTACCAAGTGAAGAAATGAGTAAACACCAACTCATCCCTCTAATGGATTTTAATTACTCAGTTATTTTTCTAGATATTTTCTGTTTATTTAATCATATCAGATATTGTCAAATTAATCCAATATGAGATATTTTTGTTTTTCAATAGATGAGAATTTAATTATATTCTTTGTAACTTCATATATGTCACAAATTTATTTCCTTTAAATATTTACACAACTACAAAACAATCCCAATACACACCATTCAAATGTTATTATCTTAGAATAATGCCTTTATATAAATTAAATGATTCTTAGTGAATGAATTTTTATGGGTTATAAGATCATAATTAATATGTATTTATTTATTTAGTTAAATATTAATATTACTAAATCAAATAGGTTGAATATGAATAAAAAATGAATGGATTTAAATCGTATGTCAAAAGAGTCTGAGTATGGATTAAAAGAGTTCATCATGTTTTAAAAATATAATGCATAAAACCCTTCTCAAATAATATTTATATGTTTATTATTTTGTTATTAAAGAAAAATTTGTCTAAAGGAGTTGAAAGGAAACTTGATATTTCATGAAATAGATTGATGTTATAAATATTGGACTAATCATTAGAAAAAATTGAATGTATCTTGTGACTAGGATAACAGTGAATTTTATTGATCATCTGATATGATTAAATGTGTGGAAAATGAAAAATACTATATCGAGGATATGATTAAAATTGTGAACAATGATGAATAATGTATTGTGGAAATGAAAATGACATTTTAAGATGAACTCTTTGATTGTCAAAAACTGTTTGATAAGTTAAATGGTTGTGTAAAGATGTAATTCTATAATAGTTGTATTAAATATACAAAATTTTCATCCATAATAAAGATAGATAATTTAAATGTTGGAAATGGATGGAGTGGTGCCAGTTTTACTAAACCAATTTCTCTATTTAACGATATGATCCCAGACGATAATGAGATTCCTTACTGAACCTATTCAACTAAATGAATTTCAAGTTCAATGGGTGTGATGTCTAAAATAATACATGCCTATACAATTAACTATATACCATTTCACAAGGACCACAAATGACATAAAAATGCACAAAGTGTGGTGATTCCTGATAAAATAAAGATGAATCTGGTTTCCAATAATTAAAAGGTTTATGAACCAATATAGAAGTGAGAAGAATGCAATAAAATTGACATGGAATGAATATAAAAGAAATAAATATGAGAAAATTCATCACTCGGTAGACTCTCCATAGTGGAAGAAAATTGATTACGAGTATCTTGTATTTAGAAATGAGTCGAGAAACATTCATCTTGTGCTATCTATAGATGGAGTGAATCCTTTTTGTTTTCAAAGAAAAAATAACAATACATGGTTGATTATATTGGTAAATTATTAGTTTTCATCATGGTTATACATGAAATAAAAATACATTATTTTATCACAACTTATATCAGGTCCAAAACAACCAGGTAATTATTTTGATGATTATTTGGATCCATTGAACAAATATTTTAAATTATTATGCGATTCAGGAGTTACTTTTTGTAATGATTACAAAAATAAAGATTTCATGTTGAGATCCTTGTTGTACAAGATGATAAATGACATTCCCACTTATTTAAATTTTTTAAGACATAACATTAAAAGAATATAGGGATATCCCATTTATAAACAAGGTACAAATTCAGTTAGGATGAAACATACATCCAAGACTCTATTTATATGACATTATATATTTCTACATCGGTGACATTAGTACCGATCTTGAATTATATCATTCTATGGGAGTTTAGAAGAAGGTACAACACCTTATGCACTAATAAGTGATAAAAAATTTAGAAAATTAAACATATGGACACATATTTTAGTAATCCTTTTTGGAAAAAAACATACAATAATCAGTTCAAAAAATAGATCAGTTTTTTTGAATTACCATATTTGAATTGTTTGTACAATAAGGATTTTATTGATGTCATGTATGTTGAAAAAATGTATGTGATAGTGTCATTGTAACTTTACTAAATTCACCTAGAAAAATAAATGATGGAATTAAGGCTAGGTTGTATATGATTGATATGGGGATACTAGAAGTGTTGGCTCCAGTGAAGAGTGAAAATAGAGTTTTCCTCCTCTAGCTAATTATACCCTTTCTAGGAACGAGAGATATCAGTTTTGTAACATCTTAAATGATATAAAGGATCTAGTGAGGTATTCATCAAATACCAAGAATATAACTTCAATGAATAATTTAAACTTAAAAGGTTTTAAATAAAATTACTATCATGTTTTGATGCAATATTTAATTCCTGTTGATTTACATTTCATTTTTTTCAAGAATTTCCATCATTCCTTAACCATGATCTATTCCTTTTTCAAAGCTATATAAAAAATATTTATAGACCCAAAGAAATTCTAAACTATGGAAAATAAAATTTCTATCATATTTTTTAAATTAGAGATGTTCATCTCATAAGAATTATTGGATATTATTGTTCACTTAATGTTTCACTTGGTAAGAGAGATTCAAATAAATTTTCCTATACATGATATATGTATGTATCCCACTGAATAATATATGAATATTTTTAAAGGGTATTTCAAAAATTGAAGTCAGCTAGGAATTTTTATTGTAGAGTGATATGTTTTTAATGAATCCATTAATTTTTTTTCTGAATACCTATATAATATGAAAAGTAATGGTATACCAAAATATCATTACACATGATGACTTGTAGTTGAAATAATTTCTTAAATAGATGTTGTCACAATTAATATTAAATAGTGGGAGTAGTCTCACCTTTACATTTTTTAGAATAGTTTTGAGGTTTAACCACATGTTGATAACGAAAAAGTAATTCTTAGGCCATTGAACCCTTCAAGGGTTGAAATATGGTTATCAAATACACATAATCAATAGTTTATTAGATGTTTTGGAGATCATATTTTTTAGGAGTAAACTGAAAATACAGATTCAATTTAGAATGACATTGATGGCTATCATGAAGACCAAATGTGAATGTTTTATCTTATAATGGTTATGTAATTAATGGTTATATCTATACAAATGAACATGATGAATGTTGTACTATGAAAAATAGTGGATTTACACTTGTGAATGAAGCAAGGAATGTATCTAGTACCAAGGAAATAAATCCAATTTATGTGAATAGTTTATACTTTGGAATGAACATACAAATATGGGTGTTGAATTATACAAATTTACAAGTGATGGTTTTCAAGGAAAGTGGGTCGATAATAGGACTATAGTTAAAATGGATGAATTGGGATTCATGAAAGTGTATTTTAGTATAGAGGGGTATAATGAAAAACCATTTATAATGGAATTAATAGCAGTATAAGTATTTTATGTTCTAGATCCAACAAACTGAAAGTGGCCAATTGTTCTGTTATCAACCAAAATTACTGGAGGGTTAGATGTCAATTCAACATAGGATGAACCTTTCAGTGGAGAATCACAATAATTTTTCAGCGGTCCCAATATAAAAATGGTCATGTATGTCATAGGTGACAATAATAATGGGATTTTGATACTTTTTAGAGGGGTAAAATCCCTTCAACATTAAATAAAATATTATTAAATAATTTAGTTATATTTTTTTAATATAAATTGAATTACCTCATATTATTATCTCTTCACTGCTGCATTTATGTAATCTAAATTAAATGTTCAACCACTTATACAGATAATGACTTCTTCTCATGCTGATTCTCCCAATCATAAGGACCAATGAGTTTCTCAACATGTTGATGCTCCTAATGAATAATAAATACAAACTTTTTCACATTATGATTCTAGAAATCAAGAGAAACAACATATTGATGTTGTTGAATTCAAGGGAATGGTAGACGGTGAATGACCTGTGTCCAAAAAAAATAGCATTGTAGTGTGACAATGTTAGAGAAAAATATTAACATGAGAAATAAAGGCATAAAATTATAGGTTGGATGGAATGAATGTGGCCAAGATATGAACCCAAAAAATTCCATGTTAAGTAGTTAAATTAGGTTTACCACTCAAATTCCCATGATGATTGATGTATATTGATGTCACAATGTTGTTTCGGTGATTAAGGCACTAATTCGGGATGATATTAAGGTAAAATTATGATATATGTTCTTTATTTTAATAAAAAATTATAATGAATAATTGATTACCCTTCATTATCCCTTTCAGAGGGAATTTACAATAGATGAATCCAAAAATAAATTTGTATTAATGCTTACTAGAAAGGATTTAGATCCTTTTTGAAAATTCTTAGGAAGTATCATCTCAGAGATGCCGAAGGGTAAAAAAACCTTCACCCACCATAGATGTATGAACACCTGATAAACCAAAAAACAAGGGATGAATTTATTAATCTCCATGAAGAGACAACTATTAAGGTACATTGTGACTGGTACCACATTTCTTGAAAATATGTGTATTAATCAATTAAATTGTTGTTTTTATAACTTTTGAAACAACAAATGAGTGCTGAAAATAAGAAATTTCTAAAAAAACCAACATATCCCTACTGTAGAGAAAGGATGGGGTATGCTTCACTTATAAAAAATTTAATGTATGTTAAATATATAGTAAATATTTTATGTGACATGAAACAACAATATAATTATGTTCCTTTTTTTATATTCCAATTGATGAATCAAAATCCAAAACAACTTCCATCCCATATCACGTGCTATGGAAAGATTCACCTATAAATAAAAATGGGATATTGTTGACCTCCTTATTTTAATGATCACAAAATCATGATTATAATGATATTAATGAATTTCACATTTTTAAGTATTCCATAATTTGAGATAGGTGATGAAATTGACTTAGTTTGAGTCACCAACAGTCACTAATAAGTATGAGACACCACTAAGACAAACACTGTTGATATCAAAATTTTCCATAAGTATGAGTCATTGTCCCTGACTCACCATCAGTATGGAAATATCACTATCTCTGAGACACCATCAACAATATTTCTCCATCGAATATTAGACACCCCAAGAGTGAAAAATTGGTAAAGTATGAGATACCATCAGGATATCTCACCATTAGGATGTCATACTGGTAGAACAAAATTTTTGAAAAGTGTGAGTCACTACGAGACTAACCTACTATTAGAAGGAGTCCCCATCAGCCACACACCAGAAGATATGAAATTTAGAAAATAAAAAATTTGTGACACCACAAAAGAAAGACACCGTTAGACCACAAGTCATCAACATATTGACTCACCACCAGTCTAAGACACTACCACTCTTTTCTTAACTTAAAGTTATTTTTAATTATTAATAATGGATAGTTTATTGAATTAAATTTCAAATGATTTTTTAATGATTTTTTCTTAAATGATAAACATGATGCATTGAAGAGTTAGATAGACATGCTGCATGAGGATGCAAGATATTTGAATGCATGTGGATAATCTTCCTTCAGATATTACTATTAATAAAGCACGAACACTCCCTCATGCACATAGGTGAATACTCATGTGAAGTAGACAAATATCATGTTAAGGGATCACACTTACAGAACACACATATTCAACTGAAGAGCTAAACTAAGACATACAAAAATCACTTGAATGAGTAAGCTGAAGCTCATACACATATGTTTCTTTCCTTAAATCCAGAACAAGAGTCTTCAAAAATCAATTCTTCTAAATATTTCTTGAGAACCCAACTCGTTCTTCACTGTGAATCAAATCAAGAGTCACAAGATACACTGTGATAGACTGAGTATTTTTAAGCCCTACACTCTTATATTTCTATGTTCTATTTATCTTTATTACATTAAAAATGATGTGTGTAAGATCTATTTTAATACACTTACAATATATTTCTTTAAGTAAAATATACCTATATATCTTTTCAGAACTCTTTTTACCTATATACTCCCAAGGATAACAGGGGTAGAGCACCCTATGTGGCATGTTTGTTTAACTCTCATGTATAACAGTGGAAGAGGTCTTGTGTGACCTGGACAATTTTATACTATTTTAAACCCCAATCTTGGTTGTGGATCAAAATTTTTATTTTATTTAAATTTCTTAGTGGTAGGTGATCACTAAGTTGAGATGACTAAGTATCAGATTGAGACTAATCCTATAGTATTAAAAAATTCCACTTCTTGTTCTATTTTGTTTTTACCTTGAGTCTGTTCTTTAAATCTAAAATTTGTGTTAAACTATAATTAAAATATATATACCTTGATATTTAACCATAATTTTTGTTTTTATAAGATTTTAATTAAGAAATTTTTTTTCAAAGTGTTGAATAATATTGTATAATATTTACCTAAGACCTAATAAATATTCTAAGAAATATTTTGAAATATTAAAAATTTTAACAATCATTTATTTTGGTTAACTATGATATTTTTTAAATAAATTGGGGGAATCGTTTTTAATCCATTTTGAACAAAAAAATTGGGTACTCAATTCAACCCCCTCTTGAGATACTCACTCTAACCATCATTTGGTATCAAAGGAGTTTTTCTTTGGTATTAAAGTTTTCAAAATATTCTCAAATTTGATTTTAATTAAGCTTTAATGATCTTAAATTTCTTTTATTTCTAAATTTAGTTATAAAAATGGATTTTAGACAAGAAGGTTTTTCTACTAACATACCTCCCTTTTCCAATGGTAACAACTATTTTTAATGGGAAATCAAGATGAAAATGAACATTGAGAGTATGAGATTTGAAATATGGACTAAAATAGAAGATAAATATGAACTAACTAAGGAAGCTAGAATTAATTTGGATGATGATAAAAAGTTATCTTATAATAATAATTGCAATGAAATGAATACCCTATACTGTTCCCTAAGAGATGAAGAGTTTAATAGAATTTATGTATGTAAAAATACTTATGAGATTTGGGATACTTTGCCTATTTCTCATGAGGAAATTTATAATGTCAATGAGATGATATTAAATACTTATACTATTAAATATGATAACTGTAAGATGAATCCTGATGAATCTATTTATGAAATTTATCTTAGTTTCATGAAAGTGTTAACATAATAATCCCGAATGGAAATCCGGTTTCAGTCAATGATCTGATCATGCATATGTTAATGTGTATACCAAAAAGATAGAGAGGCACATCTATCTCCATTAGAGAGTTTTGCGATATTAGAAGACTACTTGTAAAAGAGCATATTGGTAATCTTATGATGTATGAGGAAGAGTAAAAATTAAACTAGGAAGATAATAAAAAAATTATTAGTAAGTCAGTAGCATTTAAGACTACTACATCTTGACAAAAAGAGAAAGAGAAAGAAAATGAGAAATTAAAAGTTGTAAGTTGTAAGTTCAAGTGATAGTGAATCTCTACCAGATAGTGATAAAGAGATGGATCATATAGACATAATATTCAAGAAATTTTACAATAAAAAGAAGTTTTTTAGAAATATCAATTATAATGGAAAATATGATCCTAATGGAAATTGGAAGAAATATGGGAAGAAAGATGATAATGAAGTCACCTGTTATGAGTGTAAAAGGAAATTACATTTCAAATATGACTATACAAAGTTAAAGTATAGAAAAAAATATGATGATAAGGACTAAATATATAAGAACGAAATGAATGATACATAGAGTGATTCTAAAGATAACTCCATCTATTTAGATACATCATATGAGGAGAAATCAGATAGAGAAAACATGTGCATTATGAAAAACATTTATAAGGTACCTGTTGTATCTATTTTACCCACTATATCTACTTTATCACCTATGAATAATGATGATATTTTTTATGCATTTGAAAATAAGCATGATAATGATGAGATGTCTGATGAAAATTATATTAATACTATAATATGTTAGAGTATATCTTCAATGCACTTCTAGATAAATATAAACTGCTCAAAATAAAACATTCTTTAATTTCAAAAATAAAATATGAACTATATATTGAAAAGAGTTAAATACTCAAATCATAAAATAAAATACTATACATAAGATGTAAAATGAGTAGTTAAATAATTTCCTATAAAATATAAAAAATGGTAGATAAAACATTACCTATATTTTAGGTAATCAATTTGTACCTAAGTATGTTAAGGGAATTGGATATCAACCTAGACAGAAGAGAGTAACTATGAAAAATTTTATACCAAAGTACATACTTGAAATTTATTCTACAAATTATCTTTATAAAGAACCTAATAATGTTTTTATTTCAAAAATTATTCAATATATTTATAGGGAATGCATCAATACATTTTGGGTTCCCAAATATTTAATTGTTAACATCACAAGAAATAAGTAAATCTGGGTACCAAATTCATTTCTTGCATAAATTTTGTTTTGTAGGAAAACTATTTGACGACCTCCTATAAGATTCTATGGTACATGGACAAAAGTTGTTCAAGAAACATGAAAAGTTATTATTCATGCTTCAATATCCTTATTAATGTTGATGGTGGTCATGTCACTTTTTGTTATAATGTAAAATAGAAAATCATCGGCCTTGGCCAAATTGGTAATAATAATTTTGTTTTAATTTCAAAAGTATTGTTTGTTTATGGTTTGAAGTATAAATTACTTAGCATATCACAATTATTTGAGGAAGGATTTTTTGTTAAATTTGAGAATGATGTATTCTAGGTTCATTATTTATAAAATTATTTAATTTTTACTGCTTTAAGGAACTAAAATATTTATATTGTTGATTTAAACTATTTAGTTCTTAAAAATGTATTCAGGTTGGTGTCATTCACAAAGAATCTTGGTTTGGAATAATAGAATAGGCCACTACAATATTCAATCACTTAGTAAGATTACATGGAAACTGTTAGTTAGGGATCTTCCTAAACTAGAGTTCTCAATTGATAAAGTCGATAACCACTATCAAAAAGGGAAGTTGTATAAAGTTTTATTTTTAAATTAAAGAAATAAGTGTCAAATTACCAAAATCTTGAGTTGGATTATATGGATTCATTTTTACCATCCAGAGTTTCTAGTATTAATGGGATGTGCTATGTCTATGTAATAGTAGATGACTTTTTTAGGTATACATGGGTGTTTTTCTTAGCTCAAAAAAGTGAAGCCTATTCTTATTTCACCAAGTATGCTAAATATGTAGAAAAATTAAGTTGAAATAGAATAAATACCCAAAGATGTTACCATGGCCATGAGTTTGGAAAACAATACTTGTGAATATTTTTGTTCACAAAATGGCTACACTCATAACTTCACTACTCCTAGTACCCTACAAAAGAATGGAGTTATTGAGAGAAGAAAAAGAACTTTATAAGAGATTTCCCAGACCATGTTAAATGAGTATGACTTACCTATCTATTTTTTGGAATAGCCTGTGAATAAAACTTGCTATATCATAAATAGATTTTTAATTATATCCATTTTGAAGAAGATCCCTTATGAGATTTTTAATAATAGGAAAACTAAGTTTACTTATTTAGTGTTTTTGATTCAAAAGTCTTTATTCTAAACACTATTGATAATCATGAAATGTTTTATTCCAAAAGTGATGAATGAATTTTCCTAGGTTATTCAATTTATGATAAAGCTTATGTAGTTTTCAATAAAAGGACCAAGACTAAGGAAGAATATGACCTTGTAAAATTTTATGAGACTGATCCACATAAGTCTAAGACCTCCCTAGAAAACATTGGGAATGATTTTTCATCTCTAAACATAAATTATAAACCTTTTGATTCTACTATTAAACCAACAAACAAATCTTTTAGTACAAAAAAATTTCCAGAACTTCCTAAACCCAAACCTATCGAAAATCTTGAAGTGACCGACCCTACTTTTTATATACCTGTTAGAACCCTAAAATACCATCCATTAGATTTTGTTTTAGGAGACCTAGATATAGGTACACAGATAAGATATTCTCTTATAAATCAGGTAGAACATCAGAAATTCTTATCTCATCTTGAACCTAATAACATCAATGAAGCTATTATAGATGAATTATGGGTGATTTCAATGCAAGAAGTATTAAATGAGGTTTAAGGAATCAAATTGAGGGAACTTGTAGATAAACCCAAGGAAAACATGAATATAGGCACTAAATGGATGTTTAGGAACTAGGTAAATGAGTTGGGGACAATAGTTAGAAATAATGAAAGACTTATTGCGTAAGGTTATAATTAAGAAGAAGGGATAGACTATGAGGAAACCCTTTCACCTGTAGCCAGACATGAATTCATAAGAATCCTTTTTTCCTATACAACAAATTTAGAATTGAATCATTGTTAAATGGATTTAGAGAGTGAATTCATGAATGGTTTTATAGCTGATGATGTTTTTGTTAAACAACCCCCCGGTTTTTAAAATCCCCACTTACCAAATCATGTTTTCAAGTTATCTAAATATTTATATGTTTTGAAACTGGATCCTGGATCTTGGCATGATAGGATCAACACTTTTGTAATTTTAAAAGGATTTTGAAAAGGAATATCAGATCCCACTCTTTTATAAAACAACTTTTAAAAGTTGTTTTAGTAGTACAAATCTATGTTGGTGATATTTTTTTGGATCTTCAAGAAAATATATTTGTACTAATTTTTCTAAAATGATGAAAAACGAATTTGAAATGAGTTTTATGGGTGAACTTAAGTATTTTCTTGGATTTAAAATATTTCAAAATATAAAAGGAATTATTTTAAATCAAAGTAAATATACTAAAGATATTATAACTTTTTTTACGTGGATAGAACTAAGAGCAGTGATACTATTATGAGTACCACCTATAAGTTGGATATTGATGAAGTTGGGAAACCAGTGGATCAAACTAGTTATAGAGGTATGATTTGATGTCTTCTCTACCTGAATGCTAGACAAACTGAAATAATGTTTAGTGTGTGTATGTGTGCTCATTTTCAAGCTAATCCAAAAGATTCACACTTGGTTACTATTAAAAAAGATTCAAATACCTCATGTATACTACCAATTTTAGGATTTTTTTACCCTAGAGGACAAGAATTTTATTTAGTTCATTATTCTTAAGCTGATTTGGGTGAATTTACGTTAGATAGAAAAAGAACCTCTGGAACGCGTCACTTTTTGGGCAAGTATCTAATTTCATGGTGCAGTAAGAATCAAAATTATGTTGCATTTTCTACTACTAAATCTGAATGTATGGATTCTATTAGTTACTATGAAAAATATTTTTGGATGAATCATACATTTATAGACTATTAATATCTATTTAGACATGTCCCCATAAAATGTGATAACACAAGTGCTATAAATATTTCTTAGAATCCTATTTTATATTCTAGAACAAAGCATATTGATATAAGTCATCACTTTTTGAGAGATCAGTTTTAAATGGGTGATATCACTCTTGAGTTTATTAGTATAGAACATCAGTTAACTTATATTTTTTACTAAGTATTTTAAATTTTGAGAGAATGAACTATATCAAACATGGATTGGGAATTATTAATTTTGGTTAAGATTAATTTTTAGGTGACACACCATTGGGTGACACACCATTTGGTATGGCACACCACTATGGTTTTCTCATTGTTATGTTTGAAACACCATTATGTTTTTATCACCAATGTGAGCCTCACACAATTGATCTATCTCACCATTGGTTTCATGGCTTTGTAAATTTTCTCTGCATGTAATATTTTAAACTGACCAATTTATTTTCTTCTAGGTTAGGTTATTTTCATGACACGATATGTATATTATCATGATACTAAATTCATTTTTGATTTCAATTTTAGAATACCTAATATCCCAAATGAGAAAAAAACACTTTTCCTATTTCCAATACACCTATACTCTCTCATATTTCTCTCTCGATCCTAAAGAAACCTCTCTTCTCCCAAACTTAATTTTAATTTTCCTTCACATGAGAAAAACAAAACGACCTTCATGCCTTGAATGAATCATAATTAGAAGTCTTTAACACCCAAGTCATGATCATCTAAATAGTAGAATAGTGAACTGAGTGTTCCTACTATGGTTTCACCACTGAACCCAGGGATTTTAAAGAGGATCTTTGTTCCCAAAAAATAATTTTAAGTAAATTAGTTTTTATTAGGTATGTCTTTAGTGCATGAAGTACTTTATGATCAGGAATATTTAGAGTGATTCTCATCAAATAAGTGACCATTTATTCTAGATTGATATATCAATTTTTACAATATTTTGAGTTTGGTTTTAATGATGAGGAAGAACATTAGATGAGTACAAGAGTTAATGGTCACAAAATAATCTTCACCTCAATAATGTTGGAAAAATGATTGGGAGTTCCTCATGAAGGTGTTTATGACGAATATAACAGATCTATTCCTAACAAAAGTTACTTCTTTATTTACGAAAAATCTCTTAAAGTGATGACTGGTTATTTGATAGATAAATGGAAAATAGATTTAGAACATTATAGAGAGTTCAGACTATTGTTCAAATTTATTCAATATATGTTTTTCCTAATAAAGGGTGATTTTCTACTCTAGGATATCAGTATTTATACTTTATTAGTCTTACTAAAATTAGAAATATGATTAATTTTTGTATGTATCTTATGTTTCATTTATCTAAATTTATCAAGCCTTAATCTTGATAAAATTACATAATTTCACCAAAGATTATTTCTATATTGTTAAAGGCTAAAGGATGTTTTTATAATGATGGGGAAAAAATTATTGATTGCAATTATTTTTTCATTTCAAGAGCTATTTCGTCAAGAATGAGGATCAACTGAAACCCCTGGAAGAATTAGTTGGTAGATGACAATGACAAACTGTATATTGAGTTCAATTCGGGGGGATCATCACACAATATCGATGGATATAGTTGACCCTATCTTGGATCTATATGAGGTGTTTGAGTACTCAGATGATGTAGAAGAATCTGTTGTAGAAGAAGAAGTGGAAAAGAAACCTTCTATTGGTGAAGTTAGTGACCCATATTTGTAACCTCATGCAAAAGAAATTACTTATGGAGATCCTAGCCCACCCTGGAGGCTTCCTAAAAGAGAATGGTTTTTGAAGTGCGATGAATAAGAAATAGAGGTTTTTGGAGAATAACAATTTAAAAGCATCACAAAATAAAATGATGAAGAGGATGATGAGGAGTATGAGGAACAAGTAAATGGAAATAGAAATGTAAGTGGTGTTGATAATGATTATTCTAAACCTGATGGTTTACTTGGACAAATCAAAAGTAAATAAGTGAATATACCTACAAAAAGTTTTATTTCACCTGGTTAATCTATAGGGAAATCAAATTTTGCTACAGATGTAGACCAGATCATAAGGACAAGGATACACTTTTTGAGGTGGAGAAATCCCCATATATGGAAAAAATTCATTAAAATCCATCTATTGATTGAGTTTGTGATAATCAGACTGATTTTGAATCCGTGATGATGGAACCGATGTTTGTGATTACTATTTTTGAGCAGTATGTACCTGAATAGATAAAAAAGGAGCTTGTTGAGGAAGAATATGGAAATGAATTTTTAGTGATATAGCTTCTTATGAGCCTCATTTGGATAGGAATGTGGAAGTTAAATCCACTGTTGATGTTCAGAAAGTGAATATTAATATGATATGAGCACCTGTTGTTGGTAAAAAGATAGAAGTTGGGCCTACCAGTGCTTAACACACTGTAGCTACCCAGATTTGAGATAAATAGAAATGTGATGAGATATATATTATACATAGTGTTGTGGTACCTCATGCCACTGCACCTATTATTGTTTAGATTTCAGACCGATGGTTTGATCCTATGGAATAATAATGATATTGTATCAGTAAGTGTTCAAAAAAGGATGGTGGACCTTAAGTTAGAGAAGAAAGAGATCCCAAAGGACCTATGGTGGAATAGAGTTTCCAAAGTAGAGAAAGTGACTCTCCATAAATCAATGGATTAGGTGAATCCCACTTACATTATTTCCCTCTTTATACTTCCTAACTCTTTTGTTCAACATTTTCAATCCCCATTCACAAAATTTTGTTGGAGATGCAATTAAGGAAAGTATAAGAATAATTTAATGGTGTTTAATGGTTTTTTTTCATCCTAAGGCTTTTAGGGTTATAATATTTAGGAACCAGAAGGTGTTGAATGAGGTTCTTTTAGAAAGAAGGGCTAGATATTCCTGTAAGACCAAAAGTTTCTCTATGAAATATTATTGAAAGAAAAATATTTTCCACACTCTCTGTTCATGGTCTCACATTTGTGCCCTAGAACTAGTTTTCTTTGGAGAAGTATATAGATTTAAAAACACATTCTAGAATTTTGATTATATTAGTGGATTTCTTTTGGGGATCAAGTGAATATCTCGAATTACCTATGGTTAATCAAGGGACATAATTTTAGACCCACTTCATCTCATTGTCCTAGCTTGGAGATATCTATATATTGTGACCTCTATATAGATGATCTTGACAATTGGGACCCTGTGAAACTCACTGCCTAGTTTAATATCTCTGATCAGATGTTTATTTAATCTATCCTCATGATCCCTTTTGATAGTGGTGATAAACTATTTTGATCTAATGTGGTGTTTGGGTGATACTAGGAACCATCTAGGTTTAATGGTTCCACTAGTATTCATGGTTCTTCCTTGGAATACTCATGGAGAAATCTTTGGAAGTTGGACGTTCCACCAAAAGTGGGAGTTTTCTTTTAGCTAGTCTGTAGGGGAATAATTCCTACACAGGACCTATTTTTTCTCATCATCTCACTGAAACCAACTCCTAAAATTTTTAAAAGGTATTCTGAGATGTATTTCCACATTCTTTTTGTGTGTCCTTCTATGAGGAGGCTCTACCAACTAACTTAGGAGCTTCATGGTGGTGTGTGCTGTTATTTCTGCGATTCCATCTAGATTTTTTGAGTTTGGTTGATGGTTCTTCCTTATGGAATTTATTTCAAGATATATATTTGGGAATGGATGAATTTTTTTAGTTGGAATTAGTTCATATTTAATCATGCTTCAAAATAAGATGTTTTTTTGATCAATAAAGATCAATCTTGGCTCTCTGTCGGCTGATTGGGCCAGCCATCCAGTTTTTTTTTCCACTGAGAGTGTTTCTGTTTGTTAGTCTTCACCTTTTATGGGGGTGGTTAATATCAATACAGATGTTGTGGTCCATGGTGAGAGTAATATCATCTTAGTTTTGGTTTTTTGGGATAGAAATGATGGTATTTTTTTTGGCATTCCACTAATCGACTATTGTGGACTGGGAACCTATGATGACCAGAGCTATGGAAACTATATTTTTTTGTGGAAATAGAAATGTATTGTGGATGGAGGAGTGTTCTCGAATCAAATTTACAAATTATTTTTCTTTCTCTCAGGTAGAAAAAGGAAAACTGGTAGGTTGATTGTTGTATTATTAAAAATATTTTGGAACATGTTGTTAATTTCTCTTCATGTTGATTTTATTTTTTTCTGAGAGTGAAATAGTGACGTCCCGACCCGACATACCACAAAACTGGTAGTCAGACTTATCACCACATGTCTTTAAACATGACTCCCCATACGCCAAAGTTTGTCGAGTTAATGAGAGGGTGTAAATTTAATTTAGTGGGGAGACTATGCCCTCATTATTAGAGTACGTAGGGGTAATAGATAGTAAAAACCCAAAAATCAACAGAAACAATATAAATCAATAACTAAACCAGCAGCAGAAAAATATTATATGACTAAAAGAAATAAAATGGCCAATGCCAATTTATACAACGCATGAATGTCATGGTAATGATGAAAATATGAATGTAGTAAACAAAAAACATGCTTTATAATACATTACAAAAGTAAGGAAATGATAACAGAGCCCTAAAACTATTTCCATCAGAATCCTGAGCTCCAGCTCGGTCCTTTTCTACTAACTCCCAGGTACAAGAAATATAGCAAACAAGCAAGGACCAAAGCCACATAAAAAGGGTCTACACAGGTACCCAAGTGTAATGGTGGCCGAGTAGGGTATGGGATATAAATATTCATAGGCCAGCACCACCGGTGTCTAGAACAAACTAGTAAGAGAACAATAATTGAACAGTGTGCAAGTATAGAAAAGTAATAATAGAAATGAATAAATAAACACCAACCCATCTAGGTTCTAAAGGGACTCCTGACGATGATACCTGCTTCATCTCGTAGTCAGAATAAGAGTCTGAACAAGAACTATATATATAATGCATAAATAAAATACTTATGAAATTATTTAATATTCTTCATTCAACCACATAGACTTGGGTTTAATCCATGTCTCTTGTTCAATTCACAATTCATTCATATCATTTTTATCGATTTAGAAATCCACGTTTAGCACCCAAATATCATTGGTGAGTAACACGATGTCTAACACCCAAAATATCATTTATTTATTTACATTATTAGTGTAAAACTCCATGTATAACACCTAATATAATTTGTAAATAATGAAATGTCTAACACCCAAAACCCCACTCATATATTTATTCTATTGGTGTAGAACACCATGTTTAACACCTAATCTAATTGGTGAAGAATGAATTTTCTAACATCGAAAATCACATTAGTGTAGAATTCCATGTCTAACACTAAAAATACCATTAATTCATATTTCCATGTCTAAAACCAAAAAAACGATTCATTTAGTTATATTATTGGTGTAGAATTCCATGTCTAACACCCCAAATCTTATTGGTACAGAATGCCATGTCTAACACCGAAAATCTTATTGGTGCAGAACACCATGTATGATAACCAAAAACCAATTAATTAATTAATTAATTAATTAATTAATCAAGTATTTAATTAATTCAACAACTAATTAACCACCTTAATTTATTGTTATTTAACTCTACAATTAATTAACCATTCAAAATATCAAAAATAATTAATTAAATAACCAATTAATTATTCTTGATCACAAAGAATGACAGTCTGATAATTAACTCAACATTTAATTATCCCACATTCTCGATCATTTACTTTGATAAAAAATTCACCAACTAATTAGCCTTATTTATCATTTAAATACAATACTCAACTATCTCAAATCCATAACAATCAATTCCCACAACTAATTACCTTATTCAACAATCCCTAAATCCCACAATTTCACAATTATTACAACTAATTAATTTACCACATTAGTTCATTCAATTATAGGTATCAATTTCTAAACAAATATTGAAATCCTAAAACATCCATATATGAGAACAATTATAAATATGGGATTTATAAATTAGACCACCTAAATTTAAATATGATCATATGAGAAATCAATCTATTTAACCCATCTAGTTTCTTTAGAACTATTTAATTCAAGTGCGTCAACAAGAAAAGGAGGCAATACATCTTCTAGCTCAGCAAACCATATTACTATAAATTAAATAGCTTCCTCTAAATAGACAATCATAGGAAAACACATATCAATAATCAAGGAAAACATATCTCTCTAACCACTATGTTTTTAGCTTGAAGGCAGCGCACCTCCATTGAAGGGGTTTTATTACAAAAACCTGATTTGTAATCAAACAAGTCATTTAACTCCAATAAAAAATTCATTCCAGTATTGTAGTAAAATTTATCAAAAGTAGTAAATTAGTAAAAACTATAATTTTATAATTAAATAAAGGTTAAGGAACATACCTTAAATAATTGTCAAAGACAATTCTTTTTAACTCAAAAAACAATACGCTTGTGTATATGCACTTCAATGAAAATGCACACACAGACATGGAATTGATCACAACATCCTAAACAAATATATGGAACCAAAAATTAGTGCAGTAAGAACCAATGAACATCTAATTAAATACCAGGGACTGATATGAACCAAGATAACCTGAATTAAAGAGTTTGAAACCAATTAATGGATGTATAACCTTACTCGAATTTGACGGCGGTGAACCAAATCGAGCTAAACTACCTCGCCATCGGTAGTGGATGCTGAAACATAGAACAACAAGTTTTGATACATCAATTTCATACCCTATTGAATGATGAAAACAAAAATTAGATATTTTCCTGACCATAGGGTTTCAAACCAATCCATACCAGATACCAAAAGAGAATAGAATCTCCAAAGTGATGAAGGAGAACGTGGTAGAAGGTCTTACCTTGTCGATTCAAATAGAAATCATGAAGGAGTCAGGAGGAAATAAACATGGAAGGAGGGACTGTAAGAGGGGGTCGTGCCTTTTAGGGTTTCCACCTGGGGGTTGCGCGCCTACTGAAAAATGAGACCAAGAGAGGAGACCCGACTATAGGAAGGGAGCCAAAGCCGTCAAGTGAAGGAAACAGCTCATGTTTCCATGGAGAGGGAGAGGCCCCCATGCTGTAGGTGTGCGTTGTGCACTGAGTTGGGGGATTTAGGGGTCATGCATTGTGGGTAATGGAAGGAAGTAAAATCTTTCCTTTAGGTTTTCCTAAAAACCCAATAAAAATAAAAACATAATAATAATAATAATCACAATAATAATAATAATATTATTATTATTATTAAAACATTATTTTATTAATATCTTCCCCATTAAAAAATACATTAATTTATTTTACTTTTAAATTAATTAAATTATTTCTTATACTTAAAAAAGCACACATTATGGAATCAAATCTTTGAAAGAAAAAGGTTTCGAGACTCTGTTTTAAATTAGGTTTGCCCAGCAATTTTCAATGATTTCAAAAACCCCCAGCGGAACCACCCGGTCCAAAACACATGATTCTATAATATACCCACCTTAAAATTTCTAGTCCTCGAGAATCCATTGGAAACTATAGTAACATCACCCAACACGCCAAATTTGTGAAGTCTTCTTTGAACTATCATGCAGCTTTTCCAAACGCCAAACACATATTTAACCATTTCTGTAAGAACCCGGTTTTTTTCTATAAAAGACTTTGGAATATTCTTGATGTTATCTCAGAGCAGCGCCTTCAGACGGCGTGCGATTCCTAGCCCCGGTGTGGTCGGAGTTAAATTTTAAGTGCGTTCACACTAGGCACGCCAAATAAATGGGATAACTCCTAAATAGTAATTCAGATCATAAATCTGAGAGTACAAATGGGTCTGAAATGGGGTGTTTATCCCAGAAACGACATAAAACGTGCTAGTGCGGGATATTGGGACCCCTCGCCTGTTAAAGGAACATTAAACAGATAAATAAAATAATGAATTTATTCGTTTAATGGTTAAACTCAAGTATCTCTTAAACAGTAACTCGGATTGGAAAACTGAGGGCACCTTTGAGTTCGGAGCATACCGTTTACCCTAGAAGGGGTGTAACTTTCACGGGCGCATGCCCTCTGTGGAAAACGCCACCAGGGGCGTTTTCGTAATTAAGTGGTCACAGACGTTAGATTTTATATCTTTCGAACGGAGCCTCAGATTAAAATTCTAAGACCACCGTTGTGCTCGGGAGATGGTGTTTACTTTAGGTGTGACCTAACTTTCACTGTGTTGGGGGTTTCGGAGGCAGATTTAATTTTGTGATAAGTTTTTATTATTTTAAAGGGTTTATTTTATTTTATTTAAGTTTCCTCTCCTCCCATCTCCTCCCCTCATTTCCCCTTGCGTAACCTCTCCCTCTTCTCCTCCAACCTCCCATCATCTCATCCTCCTCCCTTTGGTGGACGACGATGAAGCTTTGGATCAAGGTGTTCCGAAGCGCAACGAACACAGCGGATCTTTCTGGGCGTGTTCTTCTTCGACGAAGGATCCAATTCTAGGTAGGATTCTTTGTTTCGAATTCTGTATCCCCAATTAATATTCATTTTGATTCATATTATTGTTTCATTGTCAATTCTACTACTTTGAACATTAAGAACGATGATTGATCAATCAAGTCCACCGATCGATCTCTTTTTGGCTTCTTCATTCGCATGTTCTTCACGCATTTTTCTTCGTTTAATTTTGGGATTTTTTTTAACGTTTTTTTTAAAAAAATTCCAGAAAACCGTTAGGGCAAAAATATTTTAAAAAATGCACCTTAAAGGTGACATCCTGGATGCTGCCTTTGCATTTCGGGTGCAAGGCGGCATCCATGATGTCGCCTTTGCGCTGCGGGAGAAAGGCGGCATCCGCGATGCCGCCTTTCCCCTGAAAAAAATTTTTTTTTTGGAAATTTTATTTTTAATTTTAATTTTTGTTTTGTTTTTTTTGTTTAGAAATATATATATAAACAAAACAAAATATTTCAGTAGAATTTCTCTGCTATTAATGATCCAGCACTACAACCATTACAATAGTCTGGATTCTGACAGAAACTCTTACCCATGCCTCTCTTTTATAAGAGGGCTTGTCGTGAAAATCATTTTACACTTTTGATGTGGGATTCAGGTTGTCCCTTTCCTGCGCAGTACATTCTGCATTTCCGATGTGGGATTCTGTTTCAAGTAGGTGACTTTGAAATACAATAAAATATAAAGTATAAGGCCAATATAAATGAAATTTTAAACATTGATTAAACATATAATAAATAGTTGAAAACAAAAAGAATTTCCTCAAAATGTTGATGAAAAATAATCTATAACCTTTCAAAACCACCTACTTGAAACTTAAATTTTTTTCAAGTACGTGAATTTGAAAGACTATAAAATATAAACTATAAAATAAATGTAATTGAAACATTAAACATTGATTAAACATATAATAAATAGTTGAAAACAAAAAGAATTTCCAAAAACATGTTGATGAAAAGTAATTTATAAGATTTCAAAACCGCCTACTTGAAACATAAAATTTTTCAAGTACGTGAATTGGAAAGACCATAAAACATAAAATAGAAGACCAATATAAATGAAACATTATACATTGATTAAATATATAAGAAATAGTTGAAAACAAAAGTAATTTCCAAAAAAATGTTAATGAAAAATAATTTATAAACATTCAAAACCGCCTACTTGAAACTTAAAAATGTTTCAAGTACATGACTTTGAAAGATTATAATTATATTACTAAGTAACTAATTAATTATTATATAATTTATAGTTATATTAATAATTAACTAAATAATTATTATATAAGTAATAATTAATGAGTAATAATTAATAATTTATAATTTAATGAATAGTTATAATTAATATTTATATTACTAATTAACTAATTAATAATTACTAATTACTTATTAACTATTATATAATTAATAACTATATTACTAATTAACTAATTAATTATTTTATAATAATTTTTAATAAATACTATTTAATAATTATAATGAATAATTATAATTTATAATTATATTACTAATTAACCAATTAATAATTAATAATTACTTATTAATAATTATTAATTACTAATTACTAATTATAATGAATAATTATAATAAATAATTATATTACTAATTAACTAATTAAAAATCAATAATTACTAATTACTTATTAATTAGTTATAATTATTAATTATATTTCTAATAAACTAAATATTTATTATATATGTAATAATTTGATTACTAATTAATTATTATATAATTAATAATAATATTACTAATTAACTAATTAATCATGACATATTTAATTATTAATAATTACTAATTAAAAATTATAATAATTATATTTAATAATAATATTACTAATTAACTAATTAACTATTATATAATTAATAATTATATTACTAATTAACTAATTATAAAAAGGGCCTCGACTCTATCTTTCTCAAAAAATTAACTAATTAACTATTATATAATTAATAATTTTATTACTAATTAACAAATTAGTTATTATATAATTAATGATTAATAAACACTAATTAACAAATTACAAATTATAGTGTTAATAATTATATTACTAATCAACTAATTAATTATTATATAATTAATAATTTTATTTCTAAGTAACTAATTAATTATTAAATAATTAATAATTATATTTCTAAGTAACTAATTAATTATTAAATAATTAATAATTATATTACTAAATTACTAATTATATTAGTAATTAACTAATTATTTATTATATATTTTATTATTAATAATTACTAATTAACTAACTAATTATTATACAATTAATAGTTTTATAATTAATAATTATATTATTCATTAACAAATTAATATTTAATTATTATTAATTAATAATTATAATTAGTAATTATAATGAATAATTATAATTAGTAATTAAAATGAATAATTATAATTAGTAATTATAATTATTAATTATAATTAATAATTATAATGAATAATTTTAATTTATAATTATATTACTAATTAACTAATTAACTATTATATAATTAAAAATTATGCAACCAATTAACTAATTAATTATTATATAATAATTTTGAATAATTACTAATTATTAATTATAATGGATAAATATAATTTATAATTATATTACTAATTACATAATTAACTATTATATACTGAATAATTATATTACTAATTAATTAGTTAATTATTATATAATTAATTATTAATAACTTCTAATTAACTAATTAATTCTTAATTAATTAATTATTAATAATATTAATTTAATAATTAAATAAATTATTATATGTTTAATCCATGTTTTAACTTTAAATTATATCAGTCTTATAGTTTATATTTCAGTCATTCAAAACCGCATACTTTAATCATTTTAAGTTTCAAGTAGGTGGTTTTTAAAACTTATAAATTATTTTTCATGATTTTTTTTACAAAATTCTTTTTATTTTCGACTATTTGTCATATGTTTAATATGTGTTTTATGTTTCATTTATATCGGTCTTATAGTTTATATTTTATAGGCTTTCAAAGTCACGTGCTTGAAACATTGTTAAGTTTCATGTTGGTCGTTTTGAAAGCTTATAAATTATATTTCATCAATATTTTTTACGAAATTCTTTTTATTTTCAAATATTTGTTTTATGTTTAATCCATGTATTAAGTTTCATTTATATTTCTCTTATAATTTATATTTTATAAGCTTTCAAAATCACGTACTTGAAACTTCTTAAGTTTCAAGTAAGTGGTTTTGAAAGCTTATAAATTATTTTTTATCATCATTTTTTATGAATTTATTTTTTTTAACTATTTTTATATGTTTTATCCATGTTTTAAGTTTCATTTATATTGGCCTTATAGTTTATATTTTATAGTCTTTCAAATTCACGTACTTGAAACAGAATCCCACATCGGAAATGCAGAATATTCTGTACAGGAAATGGAGAACCAGAATCCCACATTGGAAACGCAGAATGATTTCCAGGGTAAGCACTCTTATAAAAAGGAGCCCTGGGTGAGAGCTTCTGTCAGAATCCAGACTGCTGTAATGGCAGTACTGCTGGATTTTAAATAGCGGATAAATTCTGCTGAAAATTTTATTTTTGTTATTTTTGTTTTGTTTTGTTTATATATATATATATAAACAAAACAAAAAATAAAAATTTTCTAGATTTTTTTTTCTGTTTTAGGGGAAAGGTGGCATCTAGGATGCCGCCTTTCACCCGAGCCCAAAGGCGACATCGTGGATGCCGCCTTTGTGGCGTATTTTTGAAAAAAAATTTAACCTAGCTTGTTTTTTAAAAAAATTATTTAAAAAAAACACTTTAATTTTGGATATGGTGGAAAGTCTATGGATTATCGAGCGGGGCATGAAGCTGTGTAGATTTGGGTCCATGGATTCCAGATATGTGGTCGTATCCTCGTTTCAACTTGGACCGGAGCTGCGGGGGACGAGTGTAACAGGAGGGTGTGGTGGTTCTGTGCGGATCCAACGGGAAGTCCAATCAGTCCGGCTGGTGCGAGCATGGCGAGCGACGACGGAGTCCGGTGAGGCCGAGGCAGTCACCGGAGCAGGACAGGGCGCTGCAGAATAGGGTCGGCCCAACCGGCGGGTGCTGGTTCTTCGGGAGCCGAGAGCTTCAGAGGCAGCCCGAGAGATCACCGGGAGTGCGGGAGGACAGTGGACGGGGCTTAGCTGGGGTGTCAGGTCGAGCGCCGGAGATCGGTGCAGGTGGCCGGAGGCGGAGTGGTTGACGCGGGGACCTGGGCGACCTGTGCGACCGGCGGGGGAAACAAGATCCACGCCGTGCGGGTCTGGTGTTTGACGGGAGGAAGGAGGAGTTTGGTTTTGATTGGAGAGAGAATAAAACAAAAATAAGGAGAATAAAGAATAAAACAAAAAAGAAGGAAATATGGCATGTGGGGGGCGCCACCCATGAGGAACAAACAAGGAGAAGGGAGATTGGTGAGAGAGTAATAAAAAAAAGAATAAAATATAGAAAAGAAAGGGAAAACGAAATAGTGGAGCGTGACCCACCTTTGTTGCTTTAGTCTCATGGGGGAAGGGGGAGGAGTAACCCACCTTTTTTTGATGTCTTTATGATTAAAATAATAATATAAAATATTATTATTGTTTTTCTTGGAAAAGTTTCCTATAGGTTATATCTTTAAACGGAGACATCCATTTGGCACGTCATTTGCGGCAGCGTGATCCTGAACTTGAGACGGTCTTTTTGAGTCTAATATCGGATACTTGATTCGGGGCCGAGGCGTGGGCTCCATGGGTCGTCGTTTGAGCGGGTTGTGACTTTTTATAACTTTTTCATTAGACGTCCGTTCGGGGTGAATGGGTAGTCGATACGATGAGTTTTTCCGAGGGCATTGCGATTCCGCAACCTGCCCGCTTTAATTCTGCACAGTGGTGCGGGCCCCACGAGGGTCATTTTGGGAGTTGGCGGTGATTTCCAGCTTTATAACCGGATGCCCGTTTTGGACGAGTGAATAGTCCATCTTGTGTACTTTTTCGAGAGGATCGCAACGATGTGATCCGTTTGTTGTGCTTCGGGACCGGGGTGCAGGTCCCACATAGAACCACTCGTGCGCGGTTTGACGAAATGCATCTTTTTCTCCAGATATCTGTTTCACTCAAGCGAGCAGTCCTTTTGACGTGTCCTTTCGAAGAGATCGCAATGGTGTGATGCGCCCGACTATTTTCGAGTCCGAGGTGTGGGACCCATGGGGTCCCGTTTGCGTATAACGCGGAAATTGGCAGCTTCTACATCTAGAGTCCGTTTTAGGTTCCGTCAATGGCGTTGTGACCCTGGCATCGAGGTGAATTTGACCGGGGTGGTTTCGGGCGTTGAAGCCAAAGTTGAGGCGTGGGCCCCACGGGCCGTCTTTTAAGTTGTGAACAGTGTACTGCAAATTTTTCATCGGGCGTCCGTTCAGGGCAAATGAATAGTCGATCTGACGTGTTATTCCGAGAGCATCGCGATGGAGTAGTTCGCCAGACCATTTTCAGGATCGTGGTGTGGGTCCCACTCGGGTTGGCTATGGTAAATAGTACCTTTTTTCACCCGGTGTCCGTTTGGGGCGATTGAGTAGTCAATCCCGTGTGTTTTTTCTGAGGAGATCGTGGTGGTGTGATCCATTTGTTCAGTTTCAGGATCGTGGTGTGGGCCGCACACGGGTTGGCTACAGTGAATAGTACTATATTCACCGGTTAACTGTTTTGGGCGAGTAAGTAGTCTATCTCGCGTGTTTTTCCATGAGGATTACAATGGTGTGATCTGTTTAGGAGAGTGTAGCCTCTTAATTGATCTTATTAAATGTGGAAATATGAAAAGGCGTTGGTCGGAGGCTTCGTTGAGCGTACTCCGAACCTACGCACGGTAGCGGTGCTAGTGACACCCAGTGATGGCACAAGCACTGAACCTCTATTAGGTTAATTCTTTCGGATTCGGGTGGTTGCGCGATACCCACTCTGTGTTCGGTTGGCCAGTATTGTACCATCCAGTAGAGATGGCCAGAGCTGTTCTGTATTTACCCTTCAGTGGGGCTGGGCAGTGGGTTACTCATCGACTTCTTTGGGTTTACCCTCCAGCAGGGCTGGACAGTGGGTTGATCATTAACTTCTCAAGGTTTACCCTCTAGAAGAGACTAGGTATTGGGTCACACGATGACTCTTGAGGGCCTACCCTCCAGCAGGGTTGGGCAGTAGGTCGCCCGTCGTCTTGTTTTAGGTCTACCCTCCAGTAGGGATGGGTAGTGGGTCGCATGTCGACTTGTTCTAGGTTTACCCTCCAACAGGGCTGGGCAGTGGGTCACCCATCGACTTCTTCCAGGCCTACCCTCCAACAGGGCTGGGCAGTGGGTCGCCTGATGACTTATTCCAGGTTTACCCTCCAGCAGGGCTGGGCAGTGGGTCACCCGTCGACTTCTTATAGGTCTACCCTCGAGCAGGGCTGGGCAGTGGGTCGCCTGACGACTTATTCCTAGTTTACCCTCCAGCAGGGCTGGGCAGTGGGTCACATGATGATGTATTAGGGTTTACCCTCCAGTAGGGCTGGGCAGTGGGTCACCCAATATCTTATTATGATTTACCCTCCAGCAGGGCTGGGCAGTGGGTCACCCGTTGGCTTTTCAGACTCAGTCCTTTCCACCAGGCTAGTCTGTGGCTTTTCTCTGTGACTACCGGATCGGGACCCTTGGTTGTACGGGTTAGTATTGTGACGACTTAAATTTGAGAAGACCTCTCGACTGCAGGGTAGTGATGAGGTGTGGTTTGTCTTTCCCCAGAACTCCCAAGTACGATGGGCGCTTTCCCCACTAAGAAGTATCCTTGTGACGCGACCTAAAACCGTGCGGGCGAGTCAGTGCCGCCCAAAGTGGATATTATCAATGTGCGGTGATTTGATCCCCTTGACTTGCAGTTCAAGGCATGCATGTGGGATGGTGGGCATCGATGATGGTTACTTCTGAGACTGATGGCGACTTACTTTCTTGGGCTGAGCTACGGGATGAAGATCCCCTTACGATCTTGTTCGGGTTTCTAGTATGAGCATAAGAATATGTATATACCTTGTTCCAGTACCCACTCCTAGGGGTTTTGGTTACTCTCCTTCCTAGAGAGGCGAAGACGCGCGTGGTATGCCACATGCTTTCCGAGTCTAGATTGTCATGGTTGGACGAGCCTACTCTCCTACTATAGGTAGCGAAGACTCGATGAGAGGTTCATATTCTCACTGCTTCTAGCTCCTTGTGTTTGGATGAATCTACTTCCTTCCTCTTGTTGGGTTGAGATGTACTCTTTACTGCACTCTCTTTTATACTCTTTTACTATTACCTGTTCGATATACTTCTCAATCTTCGGTACCTCCTTTGTTGCTCCCTCGAGCCTTCGGGGTATCCTAATGAGTATTTTTATACTCACCTCTGCTTGGGCTCTGCCGGCACTTGTTGTTCCCTTGCAGACTACAGATAGGTTGCTCATGACTATAGAGGAGCTTAGGAGTTTGGGAGCTTGGACCATGTAAGGTGGTCGTAGTCGGGTTCCAGGTGTGGGACTCTCCCAACTGTTTCACTTTTGTTTACTTGTTGTTGGGTTGTGTCACTTTTCTGGTTGGGTGCGTGTTTTTCCCTTTTTTTAGTTTATCTTTAGCACTTTCTTTGTACCTTTTAGAGGTTGACACACGTTTTGTGGTTGTTTATAGAAGTTTGTGCTTTACTTTCTCATTTACTCTACACTATTGCATTGAGTGGGATGCGTGTATGTGTACAGGTACTTAGGAAAAGGCATCCCCGAGTTTTTTAACCTTCAGCGCTTGTCGCCAAGCCCTGGCCTATGGAGGCGGGCTTAGGGTAGTTGCAGCTCGAGCCCGGGTAGGGTCAGGTCGTGACAACGTGGAAATTATGGAGGGAATCACCGGGTATTGTCCTAGGTCCAAACAGTGATTCTAGTCGCAACGTGCGATGTAGAGGTGCGATCGGGGAGATGAGCTACCCCCGAGGTCCTTCAGGACATTTGAGACCGTGCGAAGGGATGGGGAGGTTTCCTACCGACTTTCCCTAACCCCAAAGTCTAGAGTGGGTGCATGACGTCTCCCACGTGACTCACCTGAGAATATGTGTTCATGCTCATATGCACGTAATCGGCAAGGGCAGACCCCATGTGAATGGACCAAATCCTTCAGTCCTTGCGCGGTGACACAGAACTATGCAAGAGTTCTTCTGGGTACGGGAGAGCCATGTGTGAGCTTTCCTCCATGAGTTATTTCCCTAGTTTTTCTTTTTAGAGACAAAAATATTAAAGTAGGGAATGATGTAAGAACCCGGTTTTTTTATAAAAGACTTTGGAATATTCTTGATGTTATTCCAGAGCAGCGCCTGCAGACGGCGTGCGATTCCAATCCCCGGTGTGGCCGGAGTTAAGTTTTAAGTGCGTTCACACTGGGCACGCCAAATAAATGGGATAACTCCTAAACAGTAATTCAGATCATAAATCTGAGAGTACGGATGGGTCCGAAATGGGGTGTTTACCCCAGAAACGACATAAAACATGTCAGTACGGGGCATTGGTACCCCTCACCTATTAAAGGAACATTAAGCGGATAAATAAAATAATGAATTTATTCATTTAATATTTAAACTCATGTATCTATTAAATGGTAGCTCGAATTGGAAAACCGAGGTCACCGTTGAGTTCAGAGCATGTCGTTTACCCTAGGAGGGGTGTAACATTCACAGGCGCATGCCCTCTGTGGAAAACGCCACCAGGGGTGTTTTCGTAATTAAGTGGTCGCGGACGTTAGATTTTATATCTTTCGAACGGATCCTCGGATTAAAATTCTAAGACCACCGTTGTGTTCGGAAGATGGTGTTTACCTTAGGTGCGGCCTAACATTCACTGTATTGGGGGTTTCAGATGCATATTTTATTTTGTGTTAAGTTTTTATTATTTTAAAGGGTTTATTTTATTTTATTTAAGTTTACTCTCCTCCCATATCCTCCCCTCATTTACCCTTGCGTAACCTCTCCCTCTCCTCCTCCAACCTCCCATTATCTCATCCTCCTCACTTTGGCGGATGATGACGAAGCTTTGGATCAAGGTGTTCCGAAGCGTAACGAACACAGCGGATCTTTGCGAGCATGTTCTTCTTCAAAAAAAGATCCAATTCTAGGTAGTATTCGTTGTTTCGAATTCTGTATCCCCAATTAATATTCTTTTTGATTCATATTATTGTTTCATTGTCAATTGGACTACTTTGAACATTAACAATGATGATCGATCAATCAAGTCCATCGATCGATCTCTTTTTGGTTTCTTCCTTTGCGTGTTCTTCACGCGTTTTTCGTTGTTTAATTTTCAATATGGTGGAAAGTCTATGGATCGTCGAGCGGGGCATGAAGCTATGTAGATTTGGGTCCATGGATTCCATATCTGTGATTGTATCCTTGTTTCAACTTAGACCGGAGCTGCAGGGGCGAGTGGAACCGAAGGGTGTGGTGGTTCCGTGCGGATCCAACAGGAAGTCCAATCAGTCTGGCTAGTGCGAGCATGACGAGCGACGACGGAGTCTGGCGAGTCCGAGGCGGTCCCCAAAGCAGGACAGAGCGCTACGGAATAGGGTCGGCCCAGCCGGCGGGTGCTGGTTCTTCGGGAGCCGAGAACTTCGGTGGCAGCGAGAGAGATCACCGGGAGTGCGGGAGGACGGCGGATGGGGCTTAGTCGGGGTGTCAGGTCGAGCACCGGAGATCGGTGCAGGTGGCCCAAGGTAGAGTGGTTGACGCGGGGACATCGGTGACCTGTGCGACCGACGGGGGAAACAAGACCCACGCCGTGTGGGTTTGGTGTTGGACGAGAGGAAGGAGGAGTTTTGTTTTGATTGGAGAGAGAAGAAAACAAAAATAAGGAGAATAAAGAATAAAAAAAAGGAAATATGGCATTTGGGGGGTGGCACCCATAAGGAACAAACAAGGAGAAGGGAGATTGGTGGGAGAGTAATAAAAAAAGAATAAAATAAAGAAAAGAAAGGGAAAATGAAATAGTGGGGCGTGACCCACCTTTGTAGCTTTAGGCGCATGGGGAAGGGGGAGGAGTAACCCACCTTTTTTTTGATGTCTTTATGATTAAAATAATAATATAAAAGATTATTATTGTTTTTCTTGGAAAATTATCTTACAGGTTATATCTTTTAACCGAAGCATCCATTTGAAAAGTCATTTGCGGCAGCATGATCCTGACCATGAGACGGTCTTTTTGAGTCCAATATCGGATACTTGATTCGAGGTTGAGGTGTGGGCCCCATGGGACGTCGTTCGAGCGGGTTGTGACTTTTTATAATTTTTTCATCGGATGTCCGTTCGGGGTGAATGGGTAGTCGATTCGAGGAGTTTTTCCGAGGGTGTTGCGATGGCGCAACCCGCCTGCTTTAATTCCACACGGTGGTGCGGGCCTCATGAGGGTCGTTTTGGGAGTTAGTGGTGATTTCTAGCTTTATAACTAGATGTCCATTTTGGACAAGTGAATAGTCAATCTTCTGTACTTTTTTGAGAGGATCACAATGGTGCAATCCGTTCATTGTGTTTCCGGAACGGGGTGCGGGTCCCACATAGAACTGCTCGTGCGCGGTTTGACGGAATGCATCTTTTTCTCCGGATATCTGTTTCACTCAAGCGAGAAGTCCTTTTGACGTCTTTTCGAAGAGATCACAATGGTGCGATGCGCCCGACATTTTTCGGGTCCGAGTTGTGGGCCCCACGGGGTCCCGTTTGCATATAACGCAGGAATTGGCAGCTTCTGCATCCGGAGTCCGTTTTAGGCACCGTCAACGGCATTGTGACCCTAGCATCGAGGCGAATTTGACCGAAGTGGTTTTGAGCATTGAAGCCAGAGTTGAGGCGTGGGCCCCACAGACTGTCTTTTAAGCTATGAATAACGTACTGCAACTTTTTCATCAGACGTCCGTTTAGGGCAAATGAATAGTCGATCTGACGTGTTGTTCTGAGAGCATCACGATGGATTAGTTCGCCCAACCATTTTCGGGATCGTGGTGTGGGTCCCACCTGGGTTGGCTTTGGTGAATAATACCTTTTTCACCGGGTGTCCGTTTGGGGCGATTGAGTAGTTAATCCTGTGTGTTTTTTCGAGGAGATTACGGTGGTGTGATCTATTTGTTTTGTTTCAGGATCGTGGTGTGGGCCCCACACAGGCTGGCTATAGTGAATAGTACTATATTCAACGGTTGACTGTTTTGGGCGAGTAAGTAGTCCATCTCGTGTGTTTTTCCATGAGGATTACAATGGTGTGATCTGTTCAGGAGAGTGTAGCCTCTTACGCGATCTTATTAAATGTGTAAATATGAAAAGGCATTGGTCGGTGGCTTCTTTGAGCGTACTACGAACCTACGCATGGTAGCGGTGCTAGTGACACCCAGTGATGGCACGATCACTGAACCTCTATTAGGTGACTTGTTCCAGAGTTGGGTGGTTACGCGATACACACTCCGTGTTCGGTTGGCCAGTGGTGTACCATCCAGTAGAGATGGCTAGAGCAGTTCTGTGTTTACCCTCTAGTGGGGCTGGGCAGTGGGTTACTCATCGACTTCTTCGGGTTTACCCTCCAGCAGGGATGTGCAGTGGGTTGCTCATTGACTTCTCAGGGTTTACCCTAAAGCAGAGACTAGGTAGTGGGTAACCTGATAACTCTTGAGGGTCTACCCTTCAGCATGGCTGGGTAGTGGGTCACTCGTCATCTTGTTTCAGGTCTACCCTCCAGCAGGGCTGGGCAGTGGGTCGCCTGTCGACTTGTTCTGGGTTTACCCTCTAGCAGGGCTGGGCAGTGGGTCACCCGTCATCTTCTTATAGGTCTACCCTCTAGCAAGGCTGGGCAGTGGGTCGCCTGACGACTTATTCCTGGTTTACCCTCCAGCAGGGTTGGGCAGTGGGTCGCATGATGATGTATTAGGGTTTACCCTCCAGCAGGGCTGGGTAGTGGGTCACCCAATATCTTATTATGATTTACCCTCCAGCAGGGCTGGGAAGTGGGTCACCCGTTGGTTTTTCAGACTTAGTCCTTTCCACCAGGCTACTCTGTGGCTTTTCTCTATGACTACCGGATCGGGACCCTTGGTTGTACGGGTTAGTGTTGTGACGACTTGAATTTGAGAAGACCTCTCGACTACAGGGCATTGATGAGGCGTGGTTTGTCTTTCCCCAGAACTCCCATGTACGATGGGCGCTTTCCCCACTAAGAAGCATCCTTGTGACGCGACCTAAAACCGTGCGGGCGAGTCAGTGCCGCCCAAAGCGGATAATATCAATGTGCGGTGATTTGATCCGCTTGACTTGTAGTTCAGGGCATGCGTGTGGGATGGTGGGCATCGATGATGGTTACTTCTGAGACTGATGGCAAATTACTTTCTTGGGCTGAGCTACGGGATGGAGATCCCCTTACGATCTTGTTCGGGTTTCTAGTATGAGCATAAGAATATGTATATACCTTGTTCCAGTACCCACTCCTAGGGGTTTTGCTTACTCTCTTTCCTGGAGAGGCGAAGACGCACGGGGTATGCCACATGCTTTCCATGTCTAGCTTCACGTGGTTGGACAAGTCTACCCTCCTTCTATAGGTTGTGAAGACTCGACGATAGGTTCATCTTCTCACCGCTTCTAGCTCCTTGTGTTTGGACGAGTCTACTTCCTTCCTCTTGTTGGGTTGAGTTGTACACTTTACTGCACTCTCTTCTATACTCCTTTACTATTCCTGGTTCGATCTACTCCTCACTATTCAGTACCTCCTTTGTTGCTCCCTCGAGCCATCGGGGTATCCTACTGAGTATTTTTATACTCACCCCTGCTTGGGATTTTCCCGCACTTGGTGTGCCCATGCAGACGACAGACAGGTTGCTCATGACTACAGAGGAGCTTAGGAGTTCAGGAGCTTGGACCGCTTGTGGTGGTTGTAGTCAGGTTCCAGGTGTGGGACTCTCCCAGCTATTTCACATTTTTTTACCTATTTCCGGGTTGTGTCACTTTTCTGGTTGGACGTGTTTTTTCCCTTTTTTTAGTTTATCTTCAGCACTTTCTTTGTACTATTTAGAGGTCGATGCACTTTTTGTGGTTGTTTATAGATGTTGGTGCTTTACTTTCTCTTTTACTCTGCACTATTGCATTGAGTGAGCTGTGTGTATGTGTATAGGTACTTAGGCAAAGACCTCCCCGAGTTGTTTAGCCTTCGACACTTGTCCCCAACCCTTGGCCTATGGAGGCAGGCTTGGGGTAGTTGCGGCTCGAGCTCAGGTAGGGTTGGGTCGTACCAATTTTACAAGCCCAAAGCGCTTAAGCCTTTAAAACTTGATCCAAAGCTAAAATTATGACTAAAACATCAAAGAGACTTATAACCATGACCATGCAACCATAGACAAAGTATCATCATTTCCTCTTTAATCATCCTACCATTAGTTCTTTCCACCAAGGGTGACAAAATTTAATGGAAAATTCAAACCACTGCTCTTCAACCATTAGAATTTCCTAAATTTATATGTCTGAAGTGTTCTAATGACTCTTACCATGTGAATTATTCAACTGGGTGAACTTTCTTACAGCCGAGGCCATTATAGATAATTAATCAAAGGAAACAGTCAGATCTCAATCGAACAACAAAACTAGATGCTCATTATTTCCTCAAAAGACATCATTGAAAAAAAACCCAAACTCTCCCTTAAACTGGAGACATGCCTTTAAAACGATTCCATCACCAAACACATGTACACCAAAGTCCTTACTCGACTTCTGGTAACATTTCCAAGTGAATCCATCACAAGGATTTTTTAAAACTATCATTCCTCAGAAGGAATAAAGGCATAACCAAAAGGACCATGTATCCCGCATACAACCTAGATGAAAAACCCTTATAAAACCAAACAACTTTTAAAACTTTAGAATGACATAAGACAGATATATCCTAGTGCCTCCAAGTTGAGGTCAATATTGGGGACATTCTCATCTCATTCCAAAGAGTGCACTAAGAGTGAACCCAGGACACCAAGAAGAGTAGTCAAATCACTACTGGTCAAATATTTACAATAGACTAGCTTCACCTATCAGCGCATCAACAACTGAACCCCGATGCCTATATCACCCAAGGAATTCGTATGATTTTGATCTTTACCACTGAAACACTTAAAAATTTGATGGAGTTTCTAAATGGTCTCATGTACTTCCAACCTCATCGAAGTCATGCAACCAAGAAAACACTGACACACGCACCAGACCCGATGTGACGCTACCCACCTTAGGATTTTCCATGTCGTCGCAATAAAATACTAGTTTCTTAAAAGATATCTAGCTTAGAAACAACATAAATGCATGTGTGGTGTTCTAGGAAACACAATTACCATGTTAAGACATCAAGCATGAAATAATAAATTAATCCAACCAGCGTGTGAAAACACTTGAGTCCCAAAAAGCCCTCCTGAAAAGTAGGATGAAGTTGTTTCCTTAATGCCCCGATCACTCTACTCTGGAGTTAATCGGAGAATGTCCTCAACATCACAAAACTCAATGATCATGCCAAACTCAACTGGTTAGTAACAACACTAAACACTCAACGAGTATCACACATGTCAACACATACAACCTCGAGTTTGCAAAAGACAATGACACATCATCTCATACATCTATTAACTCAGATGGAATCCTATTGAGTCTTCCATAAATAAAGAAAATAGAGCTTCACACTACATCTTAAAGGATGGACCATGCCCAAGGCATGTCTAACCTACTGAACCAATCATTCCTCAATGTATATGCTAACAGCAAGTAATAGTACAATGACCACCCATCCAAAAAAGGGTGTATTTTTAAAACCCAAATGTAATACTAGAGATGACAACTCCCAAATAGAACCAATATAAAAAATATCACGACAAAAGAAAATAAACTCATGCTCTAAGGGTTCTAGCTACCACAGTCAAGCCCCTTAAAAAGCATACACATTGACCCTAGTACTAGGTGATGCAAAACTCATTCACTATTCTCAAGAGACCCTTTTAATTCTAGCCATTTCTAATAAGAAACAACCTAGGGATAAACAATTATGTCTCTATTCCAAGGCGTAGCACAAGAAACATTTAAAACTACCCTTCCACGAGGGTTTAAACAAAGGAAACCACTCAAAGTTCCAATTTTTAAGCCATTTAATTAATTCATTTCTACCTTTAATCATATGAAATAATTTTGACCAACCCCATGTACCATTTAAAAAACAAGGTACTTGGTTTTAAATAACTCCCCACAGGTGAAACATGAAATTTATAACCAACTCCCTCTTTAATCATTTAACATTTAGTGACATTAAATCATAAATTGAAAATTTAGCATCTAAATTACCTTTAACCAGAAGGCGATCTCCGATGGTCCCATGTATTCAATCCAGGTTCCTCATAAATCAGCCCCATAATAGTTCATTTCAAAAAAACATGCCCCAACTAGCCTACTTGGGTCCAGTTTAGCATTTTAAAAGCTTACCAAATCATTTTAATCAAAACAGAACAATTTTACATTTACAACCATTTCCAAAAAAACTATAGTTATACAAGGCTCATTCACATAGGTGGCCATATACCAATCAATAATTCACCCATACTCTTTACCGTTGGCATTTGGCTCCCATTTATAACATCCAATTTCAATTTAACATTTTAACTTGAGCATCAACTTTTTAATTGTTTTGTATACATGAGTTAGCATTTTTCCTAGTTATAAGGCACCCATAAACCTTAAAACTGAAATTGGATCCCATTGTAAATGAAAATAATCAATTCCCACTCATGTATCCATTTACACATTAAAACATCTGTACCATGTTATCATGAGAAGTAACATAAAAACATTCTATAACACAGAAGCATGGCATGAAACATGGAAAACTATCACTCAAGAATGTTAAATATATAACCAAAACATGCTATCTATAGATAAATTAGAATAAATATAAGGCATTTCATACCTTCAAGGAATTTTTTTAATCAATAGGAAAACTAAAATGAGACCATATTGCATGACACAATGAATGGGATGTACATTTCTATGTACCTAATATGACATGTGTTATGTTTTTCCTTGTTGAACCAGTCCAAGGGTAAATTTCAATAAATTTGATAAATCACAAGTAGCATAATGTACAAAAATCCATCTAGGTGAAATCATACCAACTATAAGAGCAAAAAACATAAACAATAATTTCCATCCCTAGCCACTTGGTCATTTCCCGTACATGGGGTGATCAGTCCCAGGAACGAATATTATCCCAGTGCCGACACATTCTTAGTCTTCTGTCTACAAATCCTAAATAGAAAGACAATAAAAATTTATAACCTCAGATGATACCACTTTGTAGCATCTCAGCCCTTCTTACAACTAAACCAGTAGCCGGATTGGTCGACACATGACCTCAAGTGTGTCTGCTCATATGCCAGAGGTTGCCGACTAGAAGCAAGCGTGTAAAAATAATTTTGTGGTGGGATTATACCCCCAATATTAAAGTACATAGATATAACATATAGTAAAATCCTAGAAATCAGTGGAAGTAGTATAAAGAAATAACTAAAGTAGTAACATACATATTTTATATGACTAAAGGAAAGAAAATGGCCAATTCCAATTTATACAATGCATGCATGACATGGTGATGATGCATATCTGAAAATAGTAAACAAACAAGGTGCTTTACAATATAGTAAAAAAGTAATGAAAAGACAGTAGAGCCCCACAACTATCTCCATGACCATCCCGAGCTCTATCTCAGTCATTTTCACCTAACTCCTAGGTACAAGCAATACAACAAACATGGAAGGTCCAAATCCATACAAACAAGAAGGTCTAATCGGGTACCCAAGTGCAACGACGGCCCGAGCAGGGTGTGAGATATAAATCTTAGTAGGCCGTCACTACCAGTGTCTATCCAAAACGAATAAGTGAATAATAATTTAATAGTGTGCATGTATAGCGAAGTAATAACATAATTGAATAAATAAACAACAACTCATATAGGTTCCTAAGGGACACCTGACAAAGATACCTACTTCAGCCTATAGCCAAAATAAGAGTATGCATAGAAACTATATATATACTGCATAAATAAACTACTTATGACATTATTTAATATTCTTCATTCTACCACACAGGCTCAGGTTTCATCCATGTGTCTTATTCAATTCAAAATTCATTCATATCATTTATATTAGTGTAGAATTCCACTTCTAGTACCCAAATCTCATTGGTGAAGAACACCATGTTTAACACCCAAAATCTTATTCATTTATTGATATTATTGGTTTAGGACTCTATGTTTAACACTTAATCTCATTGGTGAAGAATACCACGTCTAACACCCAAAATCCCATTCATAAATTTATACTATTAGTGTAGAACACCATGTCTAACAACTAATCTCATTGGTGAAGAACACCATGTCAATCACTGAAAATCCCATTGGTGTAGAACACCATGTTTACCACCCAAAATCCAATTGGTGCAGAACGCCATATCTAACTCCCAAAATCCCATTCATTTGATTATATTATTGGTGCAAATTTTCATGTCTAACACCCCAAATACCATTGGTGCAGAATTCCATGTCTAACAACCAAAATCCCATTGGTGAAGAATGACACGTCTAACACCCAAAAACCCATTCATTAATTAATTTATAAATTAATTATTCAGGTTCATTAATTAATTAAAAAATTAACTAACCACTTAAATTTCTTGTTAATTAACTCTAAAATTAAATAACCATTAAAATAATATCAATAATTAATTAATTATCCAAATAATTATTATTGATCACAAAAATGAAAACTTGATAATTAAATCAACATTTAATTATCCCAAATTATCAATCATTTACATTGATAAAAAATTCACCAATTAATTATCCTTATTTCTCATTTAAATTCGCAACTCAACCATCCGAAACCCATCATAATTAATTCTCACAATTAATTATCTTATTCATCAATCCCTAAATCCCACAATTTCACAACTATTATAATGAATTAATTTACCACATTAATTAATTCAATTAGAGGAATAAATTTCTAAACAAATGTAGCAATCCTAAAACATGCATATATGAGAACAATTATGACTATGGGATATAGAAATTAGACCACTAATATTTAAATCTTATCACATGGGTAAAAATAATCCATTTAACCCATCTATGTTCAATAGAACTATTTAATTCAACTGAATCAACATGAAAAGGAGGAAATACATCTCATAGATGAGAAAATAGAATTATAATAAATTTAATAGCTTCCTCTAACTAGGGGAGAATAGTAAAATGAAATTTAAAAAGCTAAGAAAACATATCATTCTAATCACAATGCATTTTTCTTGAAGGTATCACATCTTTTTTGGAGGGTTATTTTAAAAAAACGTGATTTTTTAATCAAACAAGTCATTTAATTCCAATGAAAAATATGTTCCATCATTGAAGTAAAATTTATCAAAATTAGTAAATCAGTAAAAACTTCATTTTTCTAATTAAAGAAAGGTTGAGGAACCTTCCTCAATGAATTGGCTAACCCATTCCTTTTAACTCAAAAAATAGTTTGTTCGCATACATGGACTTCAACAAAAATGTACGTTCACACTTGGAATTGATCGCAACACCCTACAAAAATATATGATACACAAAATTAGTGCGGAAAGGACTAACACACATCTAATTAAATACCAAGGACTCCTATAAACCAAGAGATCCTAAATTAAATAGTGCGAAACCAATTATTGGGTGTTTAACCTTACCAAAATTTGATGACGGTGAACCAAATCAAGCTGAACTGCCTCACTTTCAACGGAGAATGGTGAAACTTAGACCAAAAGTTCACAAGAAATAAATCGCATACCCTATTAAAGGAAGAATACAATAATAAGATATTATCCCAACCTCAGGGTTTTGGCTGAATCCATACTTGATGCTGAAAAAGATAAAAATCACCAAATAGATGATGTAGAATATTGGAGAAGGTACTGACTTTTTTATTAGAAACAAGAATCGTAAAGGATTTAGGAGGAAATCAATGTGGAAGGAGGGACCATGAGAGGGTATCACACATCCTAGGGTTTCCGCTCGGGGGTTGCATGCTTTTTGGGAAAGGTGGCCAAGAAAGGAGACCCGTCCATGGGAAGGGAGCCATATGACAACCCTGCTTTTTATTACAACTTAAACATGATTGGTTACATAAAACTTCACTTGATACAATAAAGAATATCGAGAGGTTTAGTGTCTTTGGGGCTTAGGATAATTACATAAAAACTTAAAACATTAAATAAAACATCTTTATTGAAAACTTCCTTTACATGACCACTACATTCCCTCGTACTTAGCGTTGCATGGGATAACCTGAGGAGATGCATAAGAAAAGGGTGAGCTATAAAGCCCAGTAAGGGAGTACACATGGAATAACATGAGGAGTACAATACATGTTAGACAATAGGCATATCAATATATCATAAAAGAAACATGAACATAAAGGCATGATAAAACATGATAATCATAACATGGAAATGTGGCAACAACACTTAACATGGATTTAGCATGAGCCAAGTCTCATTGCACATAAAGCATGAGTAAACCCTCATTGCACATGAAGCACGAGTAAACCCTCGTTGCACTTGAATTATCATGATTCAACACTCATTGCACTTGAGGTATCATGATACTATACTTTACCCAATGCATTGGAGCGCTATAAGGGCACACCCTTCTTAAACATTTCATTTCATGCATAAGTGTGCCACATGGATCATAAAACATGGATTCATAAAACATAATTGTTTATTCCACGATAAAGGAATGTGGAATTCATACATGAAACTTTACAATCAATAAGAAAATGTGCATAAAGTTGAATACCCTTGATGGAGAAATGGGCATGGTATTCACTACACAATGACATTGGCTTAGAAAATCGGTGCGATTTCGGCAGCGTAACAGCGTGACATAAGAATTCATAAAAATGGTTGATGAGAGAGAAAGGGGTTCATCATCATATTTACACATAATGGACAGTAAGTAGGTCATATAGAGACAGGTCCCAACAATTGTGATGGAATATAGATTCATGATACAAAATTATTGCTTGAATGTAAAAGAAGAGAGAGGAGTTCCTTTCGGAATTTCGGCATAGTAACGGGTGTACATGGGAGGCATTTAATGAGAGAGAAAGGGGTCTCCCATCATTCAAAAAAAAATAAGAGGGCAGTATGGGGGAGGTGAAAAACCATACCCCAACATTTATAATTGAAATTAAAAGGGCAATTCAACTTAAAGAAAATTGACAAAAATGAGAAAGGAAGAAAAAACCCTTACTTGGAAGTGTGCTTCCAAAGGCTAGAGAGAGGCTTGTGAGAGGCTTCTTGGGAGATTTGGGAACCTTGGGAGGATTCTAGAGAGAGTATGGCAGAGGTTGGACGAACTCTAAGTGATTTTAGTGAGGAATAAGTGGGATATTGAGTGGGTTTATATAGGAAAGGTGAGAGAATTTTTTATTATTTAGGTTTGGGACCCCTTATGTTAAATTAATCCAAACCACAAACCATCCAATGGTTTTTGCCCATGGTTTCTGGAAAAGGAAAGAGGAAAAAAATATTTTACAAGCCCAAGGTCCGAACTTATTAAAATATTAGGGTTTCTTATGTGGAGGTGAGTCACACTCCCATGGAAATTAATTTAAAAAGGAAAAGTGTTGAATAAGTCTTGAGGGGTTCATTAATGCTTTGAAAAGTAAGTCAAACAAACCCAAAATCACATTATTTTAATGGTAAAACATATATTGGCCTAACTTAAGGATTATGGTATTTTATTACATCACCATTGGGTCATTATGATGTCATAAAACACATTATATATTCAAACGGTATTTAATTTTTACCCAAAAATTTGACTGTCTCAGAAAATTATGAAAAATTCACCGTTGGATAATTTCAATATCCTGATTCCAGAAATGAAATTTATTTTATCTTAAAAAATTTCTAAATATGTTAATTTTCACTTTTAAAATAAAATCCAACATTTATCGAAAATTCACGGGTTTTGACAGAAATGGATTTCAAACCTTAATAAAAATTTTAATTGCATTCATAAAATTATAAGATCATTTATATTTAATAAAAATTAATTTAATATTAATAATAAAATTTTATTAAAATTTTATTTAATTCAAAAATCACTTAATTTAATAAAATTTAATTCTTAATTAAATAATAACTAAAAACATCATTTGTATTTTAAAAACTATTTACAATGTATAAAAAATGACTAGAAATTATATTCATTATTATATACAAAAAAATAATGTACATGAACATAGTACTACTTATTTGTTACATAACCCCTTAAAACAGCGGCATAAGACCTAAGGGTAAGGTGTGTGATGGTGACAGACTCTTGGGACGGCTCGGATAACATCGCTCGAGTGGTAATCTCTATCAACTTCCACTTTTCTCGTAGATGGTCACGTTCGTGATTGACATAATGATGCTCAGCTTGGGCTTGGTCAAGGGTGAAGCCCAAGGATGCCACCTATTTTCCGAGCTCCGACAAATGGGCTTTGTATGGGGAAATTCTACTGGATGAGGCCATCGCTTCCATTTTCTGAGTAAGAATTGGGTTCTTTAAAGCTGTATATTTATACTAATCATGTGATCACTGTTCAATGGCTATAAAAGTAACGGTCAAAACTCTTATCATAAAACCAAAGAAGTTGACATCTTATAAAAACATTTTTTTTATAAAGAGACATTTAACTAGATCAAGAGGGATTTTCCATTAATGAAACTTTGGGTCATTACAATATTCCCCCCTTAAGAAATTTCACCCTCGAAATTTTCCTTTTCCCACACTAAAACAAATGTGGGTAACTCAGCTTCATCATATCCTCTGACTCCCAATTTTCTTCTTCAAACTTGTGGTTTCTCCACAACACCTTGATGAGGGGCATTCTCTTATTTCGTAGAACTTTTTCTCTACGATCTAAGATCTTCACTGGTTGCTTCTCATAAGAAAGATCATATTCCAATTGTACCACCTCGGAAGAGAGTACATGTGAAGGGTCCGGTATGTACTTCCTTAAGAGAGATACATGAAAGACATCATGCACCTTGGACATAGTAGGTGGAAGTGCTAGTCGATAGGCCACAACCCCAACACGATCAAGAATCTCGAAGGGGCCGATGTACCTTGGACTTAACTTCCCTTTCTTTCCAAACCTCATGAACTTCTTCCACGAAGATATGCGTAAAAACACCATGTCTCCAACTTTAAACTCAAGGTCTCGTCGACGATTATCTGCATAACTCTTCTGTCGACTATGGGCTGCCTTGATATGCTGCTGAATGGTTTTCACCTTCTCCACCATTTCTTCGACCATGTATGGTCCAAGAAGCTTACGTTCACCGACCTCATCCCAACATGCCGGTCTTCGGTACCTTTTCCCATACAGGGCTTTATATGGTGCCATTTGGATGCTCGAGTGGAAACTGTTATTATAAGAGAACTCAACCAGAGGAAGATGTTGATACCATCCTCCTTTAAAGTCCATTGAGCATGCTCTCAACCTATCCTCAAGTGTTTGGATAGTCCTCTCTAATTGGCCATCAGTTTGAGGATGATAGGCCGTACTAAAGTTTAGTTCAGTATTCAGAGCATGTTGAAGACTCTTCCAAAACATAAAGGTGAATCTTGGATCTCGGTCAGACACAATAGATAGTGGTACTCCATGCAACCTTACCACTTCCCTGATATATATCCATTCCAGTTGATCCAAATAGAAGTCCTCTCGAATATCAATGAAGTGTGCAGTCTTTGTAAGACGATCCACAACAACCTAGATTGCATTGTTGCCTTTGGATATCCTTGGAAGTCCGGTGACAAAGTCTATGGTGATGTTCTCCCATTTCCATTCTGGTATGGGTAATGGTTGCATCATCCCCTTAGACTTTTGCCTCTCTGCTTTCACTTGCTGACACACCAGGCACTTTGATGTATATTTAGCGATCTCCTTCTTCATATTATCCCACCAAAAGTTTTCTCAGAGATCTCGATACATCTTTGTGCTCCTTGGGTGAATAGAGAAATTTGAACTATGTGCATCATCCAAAAGTTCATTCTTCAGCTCCGGACATGATGGAACACATAGTATTTTCCCAAACCACACAATTCCTTCTTCATTAACATTAAACTCTGAGGATTTCCCCTTTTTGATAGCTTCCACTTTTTCTTGAATTCCCACATCATCCTTTTGAGCATCCTTTAACCATTCCAAAAGAGATGGTTGAGCAATCATTTGTGAAAGGATTGATGATGTTCCCTTCTTTATGATTCCCACGTCCATCTTCATCAAGTCTAAGAAGATTGGATCCTTCTGAATTCTCATCATTGATAGAATTGCTGGATCCTTTCTACTTAGGGCATCCACCACCTTTTTCGCTTTCCCAGGGTGGTAATATATTGAACTGTCATAATCCTTGATGAGCTCTATCCATCTTCTCTCGTGCATATTAAGCTCTTTATGTGTGAATATATATTTAAGATTCTTGTGGTCAGTATATATCTCACATTTATCTCCATAGAGATAATGCCGCAAGATTTTCAAGGCAAAGATCACATCTTCCAACTCTCGATCATGCGTTGGATAGTTTTGCTCATGGATTTTCAACTGCCTTGAGGCATAGGATATCACTTTATCATTCTGCATCAGAACACATCCTAAGCCCTTTTTCGAAGCATCACTAAATACCACAAAAAGCTCCCCACTTGTGGGTAAATTGATCATGGGTGCAGTGATAAGCCTCCTTTTCAACTCCTTGAAGCTTTCTTCGCATTCATCACTCCAAGAAAACTTTACCCCCTTTCGAGTTAGCCTGGTAAGAGTTTTGGACAATCGTGAGAAATTTATCACAAATCATCGATAATATCCAGCTAACCCCAAGAAGCTACGGATATCCGTTACCGATGTTGGCCTCGGCCATCCCTCAATTGAATCTGTTTTGGAGGGGTCCACAGATATCCCATTTCTTGTGATGATATGGCCCAAGAATGAGACCTCTTCAACCAGAAGTCACACTTGCTGTACTTTTCATAGAGCTTCTCCTTGCGCAAAGTCTCTAGTACAGTTCTTAAATGCTCCTCATGATCCTCCTTGGTTTTGGAGTATATTAGAATATCATCTATAAAGACTGCCACAAATTTGTCAAGGTAATCTCTAAAGACTCTATTCATCAAATCCATGAATATTGCTGGAGCATTGGTGAGTCCGAAAGGAATTACTATGAATTCATAGTGCCCGTATCTTGTACGAAAATCAGTCTTGGGAATATCTTCCTACTTCACCCTTACTTGATAATATCCCAACCGCAAGTCCACCTTGGAGAAGTATTGTGCTCCACGAAATTGATCGAACAAGTCATCAATTCGTGGGAGTGGATACTTTTTCTTTATCATGATTTTTTTAAGTTCACGATAATCGATGCAATACCGCATTGACCCATCCTTCTTCTTGACGAAGAGGACTGGTGCACCCCATGGTGAAGCACTTGGGCGTATAAACCCTTTATCCAGATTCTTCTATAGTTGTTTCTTCAGCTCTTCAAGCTCAACAACAGCCATTCTATATGGAGTCTTGGATATTGGTAGCGCCCCAGGTATAGGTTCAATTGAGAACTCAACATCTCTTCTATAAGGAAGACCAGACAGTTCCTCAGGAAACACTTCCACGAATTCCCTCACAATAGGCATTTCTTCAAGGATGGTTTCTTCTTTGGACTCAATCATCTGAGCCAGATACGCGTGCTCATAGGGCAGTAATATCCATGCTTGAGATAATGGAGCTAAAGGAGATTCATATTCCTCCTGACACTTGTAAAGAATCGGGGGTCGATTCTCCATATGGAGTGTGATTTCCCTCTCCCGACAATTTATGTTGGCTCTATATAAGGAAATCCAATCCATGCCAAGAATTGGATCAAATTCCACCAAAGGGAGTATGATGAGGTTCTCTGGGAAATTCAATCCACAGATTATAATAGGGGAGGACTTATATTCATGGGATGCAATGATTGCCCCATTTTCCGTACTCACTGACATCTTTACTTCCATGATTTGTGGTGGTGCTGGGATTGTTCTACTAAACATTCGAGATATAAAATAATGCGTAGAACCTGAATCAAAAAGTACTTTTGCTATTCTTGAATGAATAACTAGCGTACCTGTCACCACTTCGTTTTCAGGGTTCACTTCGGCAGAAGTGATGGAAAAAGCTCTTCCTTGCTGTCTTGGAGGTTGTTGGTTGCCTCCGATAACCCTTGGATTAGGGAACTGATTTGCAAAATGACCCAGTTCTTTGAATTTATAGCATTGAACAACGTGTTGAGGTTCGAACGGAGCGTTCCTCTCCTCTATCGCAGCGACATGTACTTCTTGCCGACATTTAATAGCTAGGTGCCCTTCCCTTCCACACCTGAAGCATTTTCTCGTCCCCTTAAGGCAATTTCCAGGGTGCTTCTTCCCACACTTTTGGAAAGTGGGGTGATGGAACTTCTTAACACTGTTGGATTTATCCATCGGACCACTAGCATTGAATTACACCTTAAGCTTCTTGTCCCCATGAAACCCCTATGATTCCCCGATCTCCATTTTGACCTTGAGGGTACATCCGACAATTTACTCATAGCTGTCGAAGTCATGGATCTCTAATGCTTTCCGCAAGCTAGGCTTCAGCCCAGCAAAGAAGCGGTCAACCTTGCATTCGGGGGTCACGACGAAGCCGGAAGCGTATCGTGCAAGTCTTGTGAAGTTTTCCTCGTACGCTCCCATAGATTCTTCATCTTTTTGCTTGAGGGAAAGGAAGTCCCTTTCCATCTTAAGACGGAGGGTGGGCGGAAAATATTTATCGAAAAACATCTGCCAGAATTCCTTCCATTCCAAAGCCTCGATCTCCTCCTCAGGCTTCGTATTTTTGATCGACGTCCACCATTGATCAGCTTCACCCTCCATATGATAAGCCGCCAGGAGAACCTTCTCTTATTCAGAACATTAAAGGATGGAGAATATCTTTTCAATGGAGTTGATCCATTGTTCAGCGATCGTGGGATCAGATGATCCACTAAAAGTAGGAGGCCTTTGTCTCATGAAGCACTCGATAGCAACTTGTTCATTCTTAGGGGGGGGGGGTTAAACGTTCCTCTTGACCCGTGTTTCTATTCAAAACTTGAGTTAGATGAGAGAGATGCGTGACAAAGTTCGCGATTCCCGCTCCCATTGGATTGGGCATCTCATTAGTACAGTCATCACACTGATCTTCACAACGGTTGTTAGCCTGAGTCCTCCTATTATCGGCCATTGGCTGGAATAAAAGGAATGTTAGGGGTAACACATAAAAGGGTAATCCAAAGACAAAATTTGATGACTTATAAATAAACTTTCATTCCTTAACTCATGAGTCTATAGGATTCAATCTAGGCTTTTCATGATCTACTTTCTAATATAAATTCTTAGGGGCATTTTTCCCTTAATAAGGGTTCATACTAAGATTGTGAATTTATCAAAAAATATCCCCCGGGAGTGTCGTAACCAAGAGTGAATCAAGACCCATTGTCGTGCACCAGTTCCCGTTCGAGTCTAGCTCAAAGCGGTGTTTTCGGGTTTTACCCCTAGGATACATCTATGCCAGAGCTGCCTCTACCTGCTCATATCCAGAAAGGGATGTATTTGTTTGATAAACCACTTACTTAGTATTTACCAAAACTTGGTATGTTTTTATTATACATAGTCTTGTATCTAAGGCTTTACTAGGGTTTCCTAATCCCCAAAATAACTAAACCTATCCTTTGATACCAACTATGACAACCCTGCTTTTTATTACAACTTAAACATGATTGGTTACATAAAAATTCACTTGATACAACAAAGAAGATAGAGAGGTTTAGTGTCTTTGGGGATTAGGATCATTACATAAAAACATAAAACATGAAATACAACATCTTTATTGAAAACTTCCTTTACATGACCACTACATTCCCTCGTACTTAGCATTGCATGGGATAACCTGAGGACATGCATAAGAAAAGGGTGAGCTATAAAGCCCAGTAAGGGAGTACACATGGAATAACATGAGGAGTACAATACATGTTAGACAATAGGCATATCAATAGAGCATAAAAGAAACATGAACATAAAGGCATGATAAATCATGATAATCATAACATGGAAATGTGGCAACAACACTTAACATGGATTTAGCATGAGCCAAGGATCATTGCACATAAATCATGAGTAAACCCTCATTGCACATGAAGCACGAGTAAACCCTCATTGCACTTAAATTAGAATGAGTCAACACTCATTGCACTTGAGGTATCATGATACTATACTTTACCCAATGCATTGGAGCGCTATAAGGGCGCACCCTTCTTAAACATTTCATTTCATGCATAAGTGTGCCACATGGATCATAAAACATGGATTCATAAAACATTATCGTTTATTCCACGATAAAGGAATGTAGAATTCATACATGAAACTTTACAATCAATAAGAAAATGTGCATAAAGGTGAATACCCTCAATGGAGAAATGGGCATGGTATTCACTACACAATGACATTGGCTTAGAAAATCAGTGCGATTTCGACAGCGTAACGGCGTGACATAAGAATTCATAAAAATGGTTGATGAGAGAGAAAGGGGTTCCTCATCATATTTACATGTAATTGAAAGTAAGGAGGTCATATATATAATGTCCCAACAATTGTGATGGAATATATATTCATGATACAAAATTATTGCTTGAATGTAAAAGAAGAGAGAGGAGTTCCTTTCGGAATTTCGGCATAGTAACGGGTGTACATGAGAGGCATTTAATGAGAGAGAAAGGGGTCTCCCATCATTCAAACAATAAGAGGGTAGTATGGGGGAGGTTCGAAACCATATCCCGACATTTATAATTGAAACTAATAGGGCAATACAACTTAAATAAAATTGACAAAAAAGAGAAAGAAAGAAAAAACCCTTACTTGGAAGTGTGCTTCCAAAGTCTAGAGAGAGGCTTGTGAGAGGCTTATTGGGAGATTGGGCGACCTTGGGAGGATTATAGAGAGAGTAGAGCAGAGGTTGGACGAACTCCAAGGGATTTTAGAGAGGAGGAAGTGGGAGCTTGAGTGGGTTTATATAGGAAAGGTGAGAGAATTCTTTATTATTTAGGTTTGGGACCCCTTATATTAAATTAATCCAATCCACAAACCATCCCATGGTTTTTGCCCATGGTTTCTGGAAAAGGAAAGAGGAAAAAAATATTTTACAAGCCCAAGGTCAGAACTTATTAAAATATTAGGGTTTCTTATGTGGAGGTGAGTCACACTCCCAAGGAAATTAATTTAAAAAGGCAAAGTGTTGAATAAGTCTTGAGGGGTTCATTAATGCTTTGAAAAGTAAGTCAAACAAACCCAAAATCACTTTATTTTAATTGTAAAACATATATTGGCCGAACTTAAGGATTATGTTATTTTATTACAACACCATTGGGTCATTATGATGTCATAAAATACATTATATATTCAAACGGTATTTAATTTTTACCCAAAAATTTGACTATCTCAGAAAATTATGAAAAATTCACCGTTGGATAATTCCGACATCCTGATTCCAGAAATGACATTTATTTTATCTTAAAAAATTTCTAAATATGTTAATTTTCACTTTTAAAATAAAATCCAACATTTATCGAATATTCACGGGTTTTGACAGAAATGGCTTTCAAACCTTAATAAAATTTTTAATTGAATTCATAAAATTATAAGATCATTTATATTTAATAAAAATTAATTTAATATTAATAATAATATTTTATTAAAATATTATTTAATTCAAAAATACCTTAATTTAATAAAATTGAATTCTTAATTAAATAATAACTAAAAACATCATTTGTATTTTAAAAACTATTTACAATGTATCAAAAATTACTAGAAATTATATTCATTATTATATACAAAAAAATAATGTACTTGAACATAGTACTACTTATTTGTTACATAACCCCTTAAAACAGCGGCATGAGACCTAAGGGTAAGGTGTGCGATGGTGACAGACTCTTGGGGCGGCTCGGATAACATCGCTCGAGTGGTAATCTCTATCAACTTCCACTTCTCTCGTAGATGGTCACATTCGAGCTTGACATAATGAATCTCAGCTTGGGCTTGGTCAAGAGCGAAGTCCAAGGATTCCACCTCTTTTCCGAGCTCTAACAAATGGGATTCGTATGAGGCAATTCTACTGGATGAAGCCATCGCTTCCTTTGTCTGAGTAAAAATTGGGTTCGTTAAAGCCTTATATTTATACTAATCATGTGATCACTGTTCAATGGCTATAAAAGTAATGGTCACAACTCTTATCATAAAACCAAAGAAGTTGACATCTTATAAAAAAAAAATTTATGAAGAGACATTTAACTGGATCAAGAGGGATTTTCCATTAATGAAACTTTGGGTCGTTACAAGCCAGTACCATCGCATGAGGGAGGTAGCTCATGCTACCATGGAGAGGGAGAGGCCATCGCATTGTATGTGTGTGTCACACACTGAGGAGTGGGATCTAGGGGTCACACACCGTGTGTAAGGGGAGGAAGGAAAAACCTTCCTTTAGGTTTTCAAAAAAACCCTATAAAAAAAACTCAATAATAATAATAATAATAATAATAATAATAATAAACATAATACTAATAATATCTTAATAATATTCTTTATTATTATTAAAACATTATTTTATTAATATATTCCCCATTTAAAAAATATATTAATTTTTTTCACTTTTACTTTTATTAAATAATTTCTTTTAATTAAAAAAAACAAGTTGCAGCATGAACTCTTGGAAAGAAAAATGATCCAACATGTGGTTTTAATTTTCGTTTGCCCAGCAATTGTCAAATATTTCAAAACCCCCCAGGAGAACCACCTAGTCCAAAACACGGGATTATACTGTAACCACATTGCCTTTTTTTCTATCTTGATGGGTTTGGAGGGGACCAATATTTTCCCCTATTCTTTTCCTAATGATATTTATAATCTTGTTTGTCCTGATTTATAATATTTTCTCTTTAAGTGATAAAAAATATACTTGTTTTTATAAATTCACCTAGTAATCGTTATTTTTTCAAAACAAAAATATAAATTATTATTTTTAATTATTCTCAAATTAAAAAAATTTAAACATGTGAAATATTTTTAAATTATAAGAAAATTATTTTTTATAAAATAATAATCAATATACTAGTTTTTATAAATTAAGCTAAAATTAAATATATTAGTTTTTATGAATTAATTAAAAATTAATAATATTTTAGTGTACCATAAAAATTATTATTTATTATAATTATTGAACAATACTAAATTTTGAATATATTTTTTTATAAAAATAAAAAATTTATTATTCATTCCCAGCACGAAAAATTTGTATTTTTTTGTTGAAATTAATAAAAAACTATTTTTTAAATGATATATTTTTTTTATTTTTTTGTCATTTAGGAAAATAATTATAGATTAGACCTTATTTTTTTATTTATTAAAAATGTTTTTTTGTATATAATTCATTGGATCATTTCACTTAAGCCTCTGAAATTGGAGAAAATTTTTCTTGAGCAAAAATATCTTTAATTAAATTTGATATTCAATTCTTTCCTTTTTCATATAATCCTAAAAATATAAAATACATGTGGGTCTCAGACTTGTCCATAAATTGGTGTGGCCGCAATGATCACTTCCATACCATGGATAGTGATGTGTTTCATGAAGATGTGGATAACAATTTTAGGCTTAAACTTATATGAAAATCACTAGATTTGTCCATTTGACCAAGTTTAGAATTTTATGGTGTTTTTTTGAAATAGACCAAAAGTACTATAATTTTTCATTATTATTTATCCAAATGTTTGAAAAGGAAATTTCCTTATAAAGTTTTTAAAGATATTTAATAATTATATTTTCTAGGTTATTTAAAATATTGCTTTTAATAAACTAAAAGTAAATTGAGTTTTCAATTTATTTTTCATAAATTCTTATATTAAAATTTCATAATTTATTATTTAATTAATTATTTTTTTCCATGAATGTTTGAGGGATTAAAATACTTGATAAGTGATGAAAATTTTAAAATATATTGACTTGAAGATATTTTTTGAGATAAATATTATATTAAATTTTTACTAGAGAAGAGAAAAATGAGAAAAATTAAATATATACTTGTGTAAAATGCGTTATTTAAAAGTGATCTATTATATCAGATCTAGAAGAATATTTAGTGTGTCTTATAATTCATTAAATACATTGATGTTTTCTAGAGAACCAGGAGATAATTAATGTTGCCTATAATATACCAGGTTATAATGACATAAATGTTTCATGAGATATTGGTATAAAGCCAATCTGAACTATAAAAAATAGAGGTATTAATGGTGGTTTTTTTGATACTTCTAGAAATTTAAACTACCACTACCTGGTTTAGTAGTGGTTATGAAAAATGAATCTTATTTTACAATCAAAAATCATTTACTGGAAAAAATTTTTTAGCGGCGGTTTTTTATGTGTCGTTTTTTGGATTATTTAGAGGAGGGTTTGATATCATTTTGCGAGTGGTTTTTTTTAATTCATTTAAAAAATTGAGAAAATAAACATAAATGGTGCTAAATACATTAGTGTTTATAATGTTTGTTTTCCATTTACGATAACCACCACTAAATAATTTAATACAAATATATTTAGCGACAATTATTATAAACCACCGCTAAATATATTTTTAATTTTTTTACATTTTTTAAATATTCAATAAACAAATATAAACATTAAAAATATGAAACAAAATAAAATTAAACCTAAATTAACATTAAACGATACAAAATGTTTATTTACCATTACAAGGATGTTTTAGTATTTTAGAATATTGAAAATATTTTTACTGTCATCCCGAGAAAATTGTACATAGGAATGAAATATCTTCATCTTATACATTTCAAAAATAAATTGACAGTTGTTTTTCTATGATGTCGTGGCCATTCAATGTTTTGTATTTTGGACCCTATGACACACATTTATGAAGACTTTAATATCTTTAAAAACTGCTTATTATGTAATTTAGAAAGGACCTCATGTTAGATAAATATGTTTCCTATTTGTACAGATCAAACAAAATTTAATAGTGATTTTCCCATGATTTTACATCAATATGAGGACCTTTTTTATGGGTTTTATCATTACATGCAAGTTTTGTTGTTTTAAAACACTAAAAATGAATTTACAGGCATCCCAAAAAAACCATACACCATAATGACATATTTTATATTCCTATAATTATAAAATCAATATAAATTCATTTTACTTTTATTTTATAGCCATTTGACATCATTTTCCTGGTTTTGACCCCCTGAAACAAGTTTTTAAAGGTATTGGTATCATTAAAATCTTATTATTGAGTAATTCAGAGTGCACCACATGTCAGATGTATGTTTTTTCTATGCATACAAGTCAAATATAATTCAATGGAAGTTTTCCCTTGATTTCACATCAATCCGAGGTCATTTTATATGGTTTTGACTATTACACAGATGTTTTTTCATTTTTAAAAAATTGAAAATGATTTTAGGATCATCCCAGAAAAACAGTAACTCAAAATGACATGCCATTAGTTCCTATATTTTAAAAATCAATCCATAGTCATTTTACTTTGGTTTCACAACTATTCGATGTCATTTTCATATTTTTACCCCAAGATACACATTTTTAAAGACATTGATATTTTTAAAAACCTCTTATTGATTCATTATGAGAACACTTCACATCATATTTATGTTTTTGGGCATACATGTCACAAAAAATTCAATGGTATTTGTCCAATGATTTATTGTTAGTATGAGATCATAATCTATGTTTTTGAAAATCGCACACACATTTTAGTGTTTTAAAACCCTGAAAAAATGTTTATGAGCATCGTGGAACAAAATGAAACTTGAATTGTTGTTTCTTTAGTTCATATATTTGAAAAATAAAAATATGAATATTTTTCTCTGATTTCACAGTCATTCAATATCATTTTCTTGGTTTTGACCTCCTAAAACACGTTTTTAAAGACCTTAGTTGCTTTAAAAAACTACTTATTGAGTTATTCTAAGCACACAACATGTCAAATAGATGTTTTTTTGCACAAACATGAAAGAAATAAATCAAAGGTTTTTCCCCATGGTTTCAGGTCAATATAAAGCTATTTATAATGTTTTTAACCATTACATGCACGTTTTCATGTTTCAAAACACTAAAAAAGTGTTTGCAAAAATATTAGGCAAACCGTAACTCATAATGACATACCATTGGTTCCTATATTTAAAAAATAATTATATAGTCTTTTTCCTCTGATTTCATATCTATCCACTATTATTTTTCTAGTTTTAACCCCTAGATACACTTTTTAAAAGACTTAGGTATCTTAAAAAACAGCTTATTGAGTCATTCAGAGCAGACCTCCCATCAAATGGAAGTTTTGTCTATATGTACACATCAAAAATAATTCATCAGTGGTATTTCCATGATTTCTCATCAATATAAGTCTATTTTTGGTTTTGATTGTTACACACATGTTTTAGTATTTAAAACACTGAAAACACATTTAAAAGTGTCTTGGAAAAATCCAAACTCATAATGATGTGTCATTAGTTCTTAAATTTCAAAAATCAATCTATGGTCATTTTCCTTTGATTTCATTGCAATCTTCCCTCATTTGTCTAGTTTTGACCCCCTAATAGATGTTTTTAAATTATTTCGTATCTATAAAAACGGTTTTTTGAGTCATTCCAAGATCATCGCCCAATAGTTGCATGTGTTGGATCTACATACATGTCAAAATTAATTAAATGCTGGGTTTAACATGATTTCACATCAATATTAGGTTGTTTTCTATGGTATTTTTCCATCACATGCACGTTTTAGTGTTTAAAAACACTAATAATTCATTTATATAAACCCTAAGAAAATAGTAACTCAGAAGGACATGTCGTTAGTTACAAAATTTCAGAAACCAATATTTGGTCATTTTCCTCTAATTTCATGGTCATTAGACACACTAAATGGACATTATTACTTGAAGTGTCTGTCTTCAAAATAAAACTATCATTTTTACATTAAAACTCGTGTCGTGTTGATATTATTGAGAAAGGCTCTTAGATTGTTTACAAACTTTAGTAAAAAAAATCATAATTCATTTTTGACATGTATGAATCAACCTCACATCAATCTGACACATGATGTAGTTGGTATGAAATTAAGTACGTGTTTTCAATATAAAATTGTCATTTTAGTTAAAAACAACTGTTACATTATCAATGTTGTGAAAACGATCTTGTATTTTTTTGAAACTTTAGGAAATGATCCATAATTCATTTGAGATTTGTAGAAATTGACCTCATGTCAATCTGATGCATGAAGTGGGTGGTATGACTCGAAGTTCATGTTTTCAATATAATTGTTAATTTAATTTAAAATGATTTTCACAAAGACAAAACTGTGAAAATGATCTTTTATTATTTTGAAACAATAAGAAAATTATTCATAATTTATTTTTGACATTTATGAATCAACCATACATTAATCCAACACACGATGTGGTCAGTATGTCTCTAAGTGTTTGTTTTTAATATTAGTGTCATTTTAGTTTTAATCAATACATTCGTATGTTTTCTTTTCAATTGTGTAAATTAACTATGGAGTTTTGAATTTACCTTAACAGGATGAGCTATAGGCCTATCAATTTCCATGGGGATATTTCCCATAATCCATTTAAATATAGACTCTAATGAATTTTTTATCACAAACCTTCACTAATCCTATGTTTTCCTTTAAGATTCATGTTCTTTCCCTTTTCTTTGAACCTTTAAATTTCTATTTATAATTCCTCATAAACAACAATACTAAAACTCACATTGTGTGTATCATTTAATGATGAAAATACCCAACCAAATACAGCTGATGTAGTAGGCCTATAAACCATCCCTTGTACATTCCAAGGATGATTCTTCCCTAAAATAATTGTAACAACATTGTTATAGGATACTGATGATGATTGTGAAGGGTTCACATATCAGGATTTGTGAATTATAACTTGTTAATTTAACAATATTAATAATTATTGTTTATCGTTATTTGAACTTTATAATATTATCTAATTCGTAATTTTTTCATTACTATTTAATGTTATTTCATTTTTATAAAAACTTAATAATGAAAAATAAATTATAACAATAAAAACTCATTAAGCCCAATTAAATATGGATGACTAGATGGGTAAAACAGTGCCAATAGAGCTATTTGTAACCATTTGATCCATTTATCTTGAACCATTTAATTTGGTTTAAGTTTAATTCATTGTTATAATTACTTTTTTCTTAATATTTTTTTATATTAATGGAATAACATCAAGTAGTAATGAAAAGTACTTAGTCCGCTATCTCAGGTAGGTTAATTCACAAAACTGCCATCAAATTTTCTATGAACCTTAATCCACATCTATGTACGACCAAAAAATAACCTAATTCATTAGCCTTTATAAAAATATAGTTAAATGTTACAAAAAAACATTGACTTATAATAAAAAAATACTAATAATAGTGGATACAATACAACCAAGATTATTCTATTTATCAACAAACATTGAGACCTACCGATATTAGGAATGAATTATTCCTCATTATTTATAGTATTATTTAGACAATTCCTACAAAAAACAACACAATTAATAAAAATAAAAATTTTATTTTATTTATGTCAGTAAGATACTGTCAAATATGCAATTACATTATGTGATGAATCTATGATAATATCGAAAAAATATTGCATTCCTCATGATAAACACATTCATGTACATTCTCATACATTTTTCATGATCTCAAATATGTGTCACTAAATTCATTACATACAATCCATTTAAAACTCTACATTTCTTTCCCAATTTTTTGAGAGTTTATGGGTGTGAAACGGAGTCAGGGTCATCAAAATAAAAAAAATTTATAAGAAAACCTAACACATTATAAGTATATTAATAATTTTTCTCAGGTATTTTAAATTAGTTATTAATCAATATTGAATTAATATTACCATTACATGGTTATCAAAGACTTCATTTTTCTATGATGTGGGAATATGCTTCTAATATTTATAATTAATGGGGAAAATCATTATCACAAAAGCATGATGTCCAAGAATCTATCCATAGATTTCAGCAGTATCACCAGTAGACACCACAAAATCATTAAAATAAATGATAATCTTCATGTATTTTAGGTTCCATATAATTTATGTATTCATATTTATATCTCTTATTTTGTTATATTTATCTATGTGAAAAATGAATTAATAAATAATGAAATATAATGTTTTTTACAATGAAACACATACCTGTAATGGTAACTTGCTAATATCTCCAATATGGAGGGGGTGAATAACTTCTCCATCACCATAGTTGTATCATATGGTGGTGTAACAACAACATCAGGGGATACTTCCCACTTTATAAATGTATATAGTACAATGCAATCACTCAGATCCACTGAAGGTGATAGTAGTGATGGTGTTATCTGATATATTGATTGGATAGGATTTAGATTTTTTTGTTCTTATCATTACTAAAATTAAAATGGTTTAGAATATATTAAATTCATAGAAAAATCAAGAAGTAAAATATTTTTTCCAAAAAAGTAAAAATAGAACAATTTATATATGTACGAAACACTTATAAATAAGAAATTGTAATATAGTTTCATTACCAATTTATATATTCAATTATATTTATCTTCATTATCTGAATTTTTATCAACATACATTGAACAAGTACTTCATTTTCACCATCTCTTTCAATTTCTTCTATTTCAATATTCTCAGGAAAAAACTATTCATTGTTTTGTGGTTGATGAGGTTCATTATCCCAAAGTACAAATGGATCCTCATCACCCATGTAACACCCCTAGATTCAATTTAGTAACCCTTTAGTTATTATTTGTAAGTATGTAATGTGTTTGGGTGATGTTTGGGAGGGTTTGAAAGACTTTTGGAATGTTTTAGGGACTTTTATAATAATGCAAGGTTGGTGAACGATTAGTGGAAATCGTGAAACTCCTACATGAAACCGTGTAAAGTGAATGATGGCCTTCTGCATAAGCACACAGTTTGTCACATAGTTTTTCCAAACCATGATTCCATCCAAGTTAAACCATTAAAAGTGATATAGATGGATTTTTCTTGGTTGGTTCACGGTTTGTCTAATCATGTGGTCCAACCGTGCATGGTTCTTCTTGAGGCAGAGGATGTCACACGATTAGCGCACGATTTTCCTAACGGTGTGACTAACCTTTCATGTTGTAAAAATTAGATGCTTAAAAAGTGGATATGGCTTGGGATTAGCTCTAAAACTATTTTTTTTCTCTATTTTAGACCTTAAGATGTTTTTTATTTATCCCAAAGGTTATGGAGTCTCTCCCCTATGATCTAGAAGCAATATATAGGAAACCTTTGGTGCGTTAAAGCCCAATTCCATTAATAAGTCTATGTTTTTGGTAGTTCTCCTTACATATACTAATCATTACATTCATAGTTTCCTAGATTTAGTCCACTATGGATAAATATATGGTTTTTTAATCCAATATTGATGAGATTTGTATTTTTTTGATGTTAGGGGAAGGGATATAAAGTGATTTTTTTGTAGATTCAACCCATTTTTTTTGGATAATTGTGCTTATCTTCATTTTCATCATAATTCCTCAAGAATGCGACATCACTCTTAACACATATTATTATAACTATAAGTCTTAGTTTCAAATTGATTTTTTTTCCTGAAATTTATTGTGAAATTATTTTGAATTTATTGATGGGAACCCTCTTTTGTGATGGTTTATGGCTTTTTGGAAATTGGATATTTTTGTGGAAATTAAAATTGGTTTCATGATTTTAAAATGATGATTCTAAAATGCTTGTTTTGTTTTGATGCATGGAAAAGTGTTTTCAATAAAATGGATGGTATTATTGAAATGGTTTGGAAAATAATGGTTTGGCATGGTTATTGGATTAAATTGTTAAGTGTGAGTTGAATGGGATGGATAACGGTTGTGAAGTACCACCATCAAATGGACGAGTTGTGGATGTGAAGTTCACCCACCAATGGTAACACCATGATTGCATGATTTTTTGGTTGTGTGTGTGTGTGTGTTTATGTGAAATGGAATGGGTTATGTATACATGTAAATTGAGAAATGGTTAATGACTTGTTTGGTCTCATTTATTGAAAACTATTTTAGTATGGAGATCTGTTTGGAGTGAACTGCTTGTTTTTTAAATAAACTATCTTGAATTGTTTTATATAAATTATTTTATACAAATGTTCTAAATTATTGGATCCTAGTGGAATGAGTATGGAATTCATTTTGGGAAAACATATTGAGTTCCATTACTCTCCTCTGCTTTGTCAAGTTTATTCTTTTGCAGATATTGTTAACTGAGACATATGTAATGGGAGAGTATTTCAATTCTTTAGTGGTACTAGGTGACATTTGGGCTTTCTGGTGGAGTTAGATATTGGAGTATCTCAGGTGATATTGAGTTATGTCTTTGGTGTCTTTGATATTTGTGGGTTTTTCTTACAATTTTTACTTTTATGTTCGTATTCTTCTTCTTGGGTACTCTGATATTGGTATTGAATAGTCTGTTATTTTTGTGATTTGGTTTTACATGATTTGTATTAAATTGTCATCATTCATTGTATAGTGGTTTGGTTATAATATTCTTGGTTTTGGTTGTTTTATTTTTAAAGGTAAAATCATCCAATAATGGTATTGAATCCCTTGGCATTTATTGCTAGCATTTCACATCTTGGGGATGCTGCCTAAGGCCATGTATCAATTCTTCCTCAACTCATGCCAATGAGGAGGGGTGAGATTTTTCATCCCATATCATACTAGTCTCCCTACATTAAGTGTTCAAAAACACTCTAACCTTCACGTGTTTCATCATCCATATAATAAACCATCTTCTCTTATGAATCCAAGATTAATGGATCACAATCTAAATGCTCACTATTATGGATTATGTGAGAGAAGTTGATAGATGTAAAACTTAATGATTATTTCATTATACCCCTAGTATTTTTGATCCATTTTAATTTTACTAAGATAATTGGAAATTTACCATGATAGTTTAATTCGATTATATCAATCGACTTCCCATAGTATCCCACCTCTTAAATTGTAAATACACCACTATTTCGAGTTTTAAAGTCTTCTTCATGATAAATAGTATGAAACTTGAAGCCATAAATATCGTAGGCATTGAATCTCTTAGCACAAATTAGAGTAACTCGAGCAAAAAATGTCAAATAATTTGATATTTCAGCTCGATTCTCAACATTAATTATCTATAATAGAATATATAAGGTGTTAATTTTAACATAGAAAAAATAACCATAAGTTAACAATATGAAAAAGTGTATATAATTAAACAATGAGTGAGACATTAAACAATATACTTATCAATATATTTTGTTAATTCTTTCTCATTCCAAGAACAACCCTTTAGTTGCATCTTTGTATTCAATCGTAATTTCTCAGTAAATGGAAATGAAATAAGACTATTGAGTATCATATATCTATTTTCTTATAGTGACTCTAATTATGTTATTGTAAAAGTCTACCCCTTTCCAATCAGTAGTCCAATAGTTGGAAATACTGACAATTGTTTTTCAAAATGTAAATTAATTGAGATTTTTTCAACACATCCAACATGATTAAATTTAGTCTCAATCTATTCAAAATACCTATAAAAAAGGATATGTACTCTTCATCAATGAAAAATTCATCTATAGAACCTTCTTGTTGAGATTTATTCCCCATATATGGTATCAAATGACCTATGTACCTGATGAATAAAATATGAAACATATTAATATTTTTGTGTAATTATAAAATTTAATTCACCAATTAAAAAAAATAATATCAACATACCTATCAATTAGACGCATCCATAAATAGTATATCGATCCCTTAAGTTTAGCTTCTTCAACTAAATGAAAAGTCAAATGAATCATGACTTTGAAGAATGAAGAGGAAAATAACTTATCAACATGAAAAAGTAAAAATAGTTCTTTCTTGAAGTTTATCATCATTAGTTGGATTTAGATATTTTCTGCAAAGATCTATGAAAAAGGTACAAATCTCAAATAGAACTATAATAACTTTTTCTGGTAATGTATTATGCAATGAAAATAGAAACAACTACTCCATCAGAATATGTGAGTCATTGTAAGATCTAAACCTTTTATAGAGATGTATTGAGATCATTTATAGATATTATTTTCCCTTGTTTTGAGTATATTTTTTGGTTCTTACCTTTGGTAGTTTTTGGGTGAAATTGGAGAAAAGTTGGATGTTTTTTGGAAGTGCACAGCTGGTATACAATTTTCCCAAGTCAAGTGCCCATCCATAGAAAACCATGCAACACAAAACAGAGAGGGGTTTATCAAATTTTTCACCCTCTTAGGAGAAATTTTGAACCCCCCTATAAAATTAGAACACAATTTAAGTGCACGGTTTGGCAAACCCTGTTTTCGTCCCTAGAAAACTGTGCGTGAGTTTTTAATTACCATGAAAATTTATTTTAAAAATACCCAAACACCCGTATTAACCCAAACTCAACCCAAACTCAGAAATAATATATTCCAATCATTTTTTGAGGCTCTCAGATGAATTATTAGGGCTCTTGAACTCCTTTATTTACGATTGAAAGCCTGGATTGATGATCTGCACCCCTCTTGAAAAGTGAATCTCATCCCGGTTGGTTTTTCATATCTCTCCCATTCTTCTCCCATCCATTAAAGGGTTTTTTTCTTCAGTTTATGATGGATCGAGATCTATATTTTATTATATCTAATATTTTTAAATCTTGTATCAAGTATTTGAATCAAGATCTCATTATTCATAGTGATTAGGGTTGCTCTACCCAAATTTGGGATATCCGTTGGCATGAATTCATCACTGTTTTGAAGTAGGTGGTCTGTTATTCAAATAATATAGTTTTGATTTCAATTACATGTATGAAATTGTAGAATTTATATTGGATGTATAAAAATTAATTTTCAAAAATTGAATTAAAAAGTGGAATATTGGGATAGTAATATTAGGTTTATTAATTGTTGAATTAATTATTGAGATATTGTGATTGTGAAATTTGGATAATTAATTGTTGAATTAATTATCAAGATATTGTGATTACAAAGTTGGGACAATTAATTGTTGAATTAATTATTGAGATATTTTGATTGTGAAATTAGGATAATTAATTGTTGAATTAATTATTGTAATATTGAAATTATGGAATTTGGAATAATTAATTGAATAATTAATTATTGGAATATTGAGATTGTGGATTTGATTAATTAATTATTGAATTAATTAATGGGATTCTTTTCTAATAATGAAATTTATTGAACTGGGTTAATTAATTGTTAAATTAATTAATAGATGCAGTGATTTTGAAATGTGATGAGTGTGTTAAAAATTATTAACCTTAATTAGTGTGATATTGTGATACTTGTGATTATGTGATATTTAGGTGTGGTACAAGGCCTACTGTTTCAAAATCCTATAGTGATAAAATGATATTCATGTGTGGGACAAGGCCTAATACATCAAAACCTATAGTGATAAATTGATATTCATTTGTGGGACATGGTCTACTACATCAATAGCCAACAAGGTCCAAGGCATGGTGACATATAACCAAAATATTAGAATTAGACTATGGTTCCAATTATCCATGATAATGGATTGACATGAAATGGATAATTTAATCCATTGTGTTGTAATGAAATGTGAATTTAATATGTGATATGGTTCATACTCTATCATGGGATGAAGTAGGTATTTAGAGTTTGAGTGTCCTCAAGAATTTGGGGGTTACGTGTTTAAATATATAGTAATTGAATAAATGTAAACGATTTACTTTACTTCTTTTATTTATTTTCTATAAAACTACATACAATGTTATTAAATAGATATTAATTTAGACCTCATTGGTGGTGTCCTACTGTGTTGTACACACACCCTACTTGGGCTTCCTAATCAGTTCCCGAATAGACTTTATGGTTGCAAGATATGTTAAGGGAAATGACCTTATTTTAGATGGATGATATGAGATGAAGCATGGATGGGGGAACCGAACATGATTCATGACCCGCTTGGGAGTATTTTGTGTGTTTATTTATTTTGGTTTTTGTATATTTAAACATTACACATACTTAAAATGGAATATCTATTATTCAGTTTTTGATATTGTATTCCTTTTTGGGTCATCATTTTATATGTAAGATCCCGAACTTTTCTAGAGATGACTCACGAATGATTTCAGGTACACTTTTTTCCATATATTTAGTACTCTATGTTTGTGATTTATTTTTAAAGTATGTTTGGGTGAAAATTTGAGGAAAATGGAAGAAAGTGGGAAGTGCATGGTTGGCGCATGGTGAGCGAAAACCATTCTCCGTAGATCAGCAAACTGAGAAACCCTAGACAGGGGAGAATTGCAAGGTTGGTGCACAGTTTTTCAAACCATGCACCCACTTAGGAGTAGTTTTGAAATATTAAAATTATATAAAAATTATTGAAATAAAGAATTTTGGATTTTAATTATAGTCTACCATCCTCAATATGTTAATAAACGATCCCCAAATGGAAAACCCTAAAATTTGAGCGGCGCAACAATGTATAATGAGATCTAGTTCTAAAAACCCAAATCAAGATTAAAAAAATCATGGTCCTTCAATTCTAGATCTATATCTAAAATCATAGATATAGATCTAACCAAAACAGGAAGAACAACCCTTTATAGGATTTAATAATAAAGGAAGAAGAATAAAAAACCAAGTGGGATAAGATTCTCTTACTGAGAGGGATGCAGATCATTGATCTGGGCATTTAATTGTGAATAACGGAGGTCGATAAGTCTTGGAATCTATCAGGGAGGCTCTAAAATCATAAATAGATGAGTTGGTTTGAGTTAGGGCCGAATAGGGTGAGTTTCTGGGGTTGAGGTGATTTAAAATCTATTTTTAGTTAATTAAAAATTCACACATGGTATGTTTTGGAATGGGTGCATGGTTTTACCTAACAATGCACCTAAATAATGTTTCTCTTTTATTAGGGTGTATGATTACTCCTAAGAGGGAGCATAGTTTAACAAATTGTGTTCCAACCATTCAATTCCATTTTATCTATGGTTGCACAGTTTAGTAGGATGGAGGGAAATATTTTTCCTAATAGTGCATCGACCATGCAATACCCTCTTTCTTCCATTTGTCTAAAATTTTCATCCAAACACCATAAATTAAATCCAAAACAAATATTACTCAATATAATGGAAAAAAGTACCTAAAATCAAGCATGAGTTATCTCCAGAAAAGGCCGGGTTCTAATAATCTTCCAACCTTATAACAGCTCATCCTTGAGATGTACTCCCAAGAATCTTTATGATTCCGAGCCAAAAATATCAGGCCACTAATACCTCATATCTACTTATCTCTTCTATTTTTTATCTTGAACATGACCATGTTTCCTGAATATGGGAACTATCTACATGATCATTCCCTAAAACACTTTCTCACTATAATCCAAAACAGGTATCAAATACTCAAAGGATGCATCTATCTCAAGCTCAAAATCATCCATATCTATCACATGAGTAGGGTGGGGGTGATTTCCTATGATAGAATCATTGGGGGAATATGTATTTTGATTTATGTACTGATTTGACATTATGGAATTATAATGGATTAAGACAACATATGATTAATGATTGAGATTTAATAGATTACCATTATGACTTTTTATGGTATGTTGTGATATGAAAAACTTTATGACATGAGTTATATTGATGTTGTAATTATTATATAGGGAATTTCTTTGGTTTTATGATATAATTATTATATAGAGGTCATTTCCTAGATTTTTTAGTATTTATATAGGGTTCTTATACGAGATGTTGTAATGCTTATATATAGTGCTTGGCCCAAATGCTGTAATGTTTATATAGAGGGATTTTACTTGATGTTGAAATGATTATATATAGGGTTTTCCTAGTGATTTGTATATTACTTATGGGATTATGTGTTGGAACCATGATTTTGATTGGAATGGTATTTCTACATGCACAAAGATATTCTGGAACAATGCTAAAGTATGTTATTTAATTTGTTGTATTAATTATTTAATTAATACCATGATTTATCACTTTATTGCATGCACTTATTATCAAGTATGTTTTTTTAGACATTGTGGGGCTTACCTGATAAGTTTTTATCACATTGTATTTGGGTTACCATTTGGTACACAAGAAGATTACGATGATCCATGGATGGAAAAAGGAAATGGACCTTGTTGTTTATTATTGATTTCTATTTAGGTTACATCTTAGATATGGGAATAACATAGGGTTTGGGACTAGGGTCTTTGGAGTGTTTATCTAAGTCTGCTTTGTGTTTTACCTGTATCAATTTTAGCAATTCATTTAGTAACATTCAGTTTTTCATTACATTTTTCTCCTTTTATTTAGATGATTATGTTACCTTTCATTGCTTGGTTGTTTGATTTTCTTATATTGGTTCTTTATTTTAAATAACACTGATGTTTATTTCCAGTGAATTACTCCTCTATACCATAGGGAATAGTCTCCCCATTATATTCCACACACCCTGCTTCATGTTAGTAGCCTTTTGAATATAGGGAGGTGCACGTGAGGTCATATAACCACCCCAAGTTTTCCATGTGAGAGTGTGCCAGATTGGGGGACGTTACAGAGTGGTATGAGAGGTTCAAGTTTTCTTTCTATTGACTTACTATTTGGTAAAGGTATAATGAAGACTAGGATGTGTGAAGACTTGGTAATGATCTCTTTCATGGGAGTATCTAACCCCTGTATGGGGGAAATGAACAACTGGGGATGGGATTTTTGTTCATGTTGTTTGCTATTATAGTTAATGTTATTTCACCATGGGTGATTCCCATGTTGTGCGATGTTATTATTTATTAATATTTATACCATTGGATCTATATGGAACAATATGAGTATGTATGCATCACAATATCTACATAGGGATATATATTGACATGCATTGTTCCTGATAGGGACAAATTTTATGCCTGTGATATATTTTCCCACATGAGTTGTGAAATGAGAACCCTATTCTATTTGATAAATGAAATAAAAGAACTGCTATATAACACCAATTCATTTTTATCTAAGTTTAGAGATATCATGAGCCAATCGTTCTCTATTACGTTAACCTATTGAGATTGAAATTGTGTTATCTAGTGTTCTAAGGACTATGTGTGTCTTGTAGAGAAAATGCCACATCGTTGTCTTTGTATTAAGCTTCAGGATAGTGGTAATCAGCATGCTCCTAATGTAGCTGAGTCGAAGCTACCTATACCTCTTGAGAATCTGATATATTGTTAGCTTCAAGATTTCTTCCTAAGGGTCACGTGATCCATGGAGATGGAGACTTTTCACATCATACATTTGATGTATGAGTTGGTGAGAGAGTTTTAGCTATAGAATCCGCTTGTGTTAACTAAAGAGGGAGGCCACCCATGAAGATAATTTATGGATCTAGTTCATCAATATGTTCTTCTATCACTTCGAGACACCTTATACAAGAGGTTAAATCTTGCTGCATACGTGCTCCGTGGACCATCTAAGCATTGCTAGGACATTTTGCAGAAATATAGGAAGTAAGAGGAGTTATCTTGGATGGACTTTGAGACTAATTTCACAATCCACTTCTATCCCTAGACAACAAGGGATGAGAAGGATCATGAGTTTATGCACATGAGATAGGAGGGAATGTCAGTGCTAGACTATGATATAGGTTTCATTGACCTGTAATTTTTTCACAAATTCTAGTAGCTAACAAAGTCTATAGGGTGAAACATTTCTAGGATGAGATTCGCTACGAGATCAGGTTGTAGGTGAAAATATTTCATTTGAGAAGTTTTTTACTTGATTAATTAGGAACTCATTGTAGAATGGAATCTAAGAGAGGCCCTGAGCATTGGACACACTATTTCTATATGGTGATCTGGGTGAAATTATTATAATAATTAGAAGTGTTGTTATGATAGTTATCGCCGGAAGAGTAGTTAGGCGAGAGGGAAGCCATCTTAGGTTTGTGTTCCATTTTAGTTATATGAGTGTAGAAAAGTTTTTTACAAGATACCTCAGTGTCCATACCCTATATTAAAGTGTCAGGGTTGAAAAAATATAAGCCATCTACATAGGGTTTTTAGGGCTATGCTTTAGAAGTGTAGTTGGAGGGGATCGTAATAGGTACCTGAGTCTGGGAAGAACTTAACTGACCCTAAAATGATTGATAGACGTAGTTAAACCAGATTATTAGGATGAGGTGGGGTATGTGGTAACCTATTTTATGAGTTGTTGTACCATCCAGAGGGAATAACCTCGGGGAGTTAGACTGAAACCCAAGGAATATGGGCGAGTCAGCTGCATGCTATGCAGTCTACTCTGGAAAGTTTGGAAGTAGGACCATTACCATTAGAGGTATTATTTTTATATCATCTACCATTTCTTTTTTTTTTGTTTCATATACTATCATCACATTACATTATATATCCTCCTTTTAAAAATGTGTTTGGACTAGTTGTGGAAATTTTGGATGGTGTTTTTACCATCAACACAACGTTGGGGGGGGGAAATAATATCAAATGTTGCAAGGCATGCAATATAGAAATTGGAAGTTATAATTTTTTTGGTATCCTTTTGTGCTAGTAGCCCTATACAAGGCTCATATTGACTATTACTGGATGAGAGTAACCCTTATAACTATAGGAGGATACTATTTTCTCTAGGATGAGTGGGATCTGTAGGCCTGTTGTATAAGACCAATTTAGTGTAGATTGTATTTTCTCATTGATATGATAGAAATTACTTCAATAGATAATGTTGGAATATAGCATTATATTTTTCCTCCAATGGTGTACATTTCAGGATGTATTTACTAAAGAGTTCTTTATCTTACCACATGTGTGGGAGATTGAGATCATGATTGAGTTGATTACATGAGGTGAGCCAATTTCTATATCGTGTTATAGTATAACACTAGTGGAGATTCAAGAGTTGAATGTTTAGTTTGATGATTTAGAATCCAAGGGTTTCATAAGTCCTAGTATAACTCTATGGGGTTATCCTATGCTTTTTTCTAAGAAGATTAATTGGATGTTGTGCATGTGTGTTTAATATCAGATACTGAATCATATGATGACATAGAACAAGTATCCCATTATATGAATCATTTATCTCTTCAATTAGCTAAGATGTTCCAAGAATTTCATTAATATTTACTTGAGATTAGGGTATCATTAGTAAAGTGTGAGACCATTAGACATACCCCTAACTGATTTTAGGAGAAAGTATGGATTATATGAGTTTTTAGCGATGTTGTTTGGTCTAATGAATTCTCAAATGGTATTTTTTACCTTGAGGAATCCAATCTTTCATCAGTTCTTGGATCATTTTATGGTTTTTTTCATTAACGGAATAATAGTGTACTCCAAGAATACAGAAGATAATACCCAACATCTTGAAATCAACTTCAGTACATTTAGATAGCACCATCTTTTTGAAAAATCAATCCAATTTAATTTTAAGGAATGATAGAGTGAACTTATTGGGCCATGATATCTCAAAGGATGGAGTATCAGTGGACCTAGAGAAGGTTGCATCCATGGTATCTTGGGATTTTCCCAATAATGTATTTTACATTCATAATTTTCAAGTTTTAGAATGCCACTATAAGTATTTCATCTAGGACATCTCTTAATTGGAAGCACCAATGTTCAGAATGACCAAGAAAAGTGTGAGGTTTTCTTAGTGAGATACTCCGAGAGTAAGATTTCCAAGAGGTGAAGAGAAATAATAACTCAACACTAATCCTAACTTTACCTATCCTAGGTAATCAATATACCATGTACTATGGAATATTTGGAGTGTAAATCAGAGAAGTCTTAATGAAGAAGGATTAAGTGGTTTTTATGGAACACAATAGATAAGTATACATGAGAGGAATTACGCTACTCATGATCTAGATTTAGATATGGTGGTATATTCCCTGAGATGCTAGAGAAACTATTTTTTGGGTGAGAGGTTTATGGTGTACATGTACCACAAGAACCTCAAGTATAACTTTTCTTAGCGATACATAAAACTTTGGTAGAGGAGGTGGACTGTGTATTTTTAGTCTTTTTTCAACATGTTGGATTATATGCTAGGGAATGTAAATTTCATTTCTGAAACCTTGAGCAAGAATATTCCTACATAACCAGTGCGATATACTTATGATGAGTGGTGGCTAATGGAACTCTTCATAGAAATGCATCTAGAATATTAGATGTTTCATGGATATTTTTCTTGACTATAGCATCTGGTATAACCATGCTTCTTAACTAGATCAAGAATGTGTAGGTATAAAAATCTGGATGGATTACATTTGAGGGACAATATATATGGCGGGGTGAAACCATCATGATAGTTTTTTGGAATTAGTGATGTTCTTATTTTCTATAGATGAGTTTGGATTACTATAAGATAATGAGAGGATTTGATGAGGGAGTTTTAGGATTCTAGATGGGTGGAACATCCAGTGTTAACAAATATGTATCGTCATCAGATGATCTACTAACTTTTTGTCACGTCAAAACATAGATGATTCTTTGAGAAGAGACTACAGATGTGCAGATCACGTCCTGAGGACCCTAGATCTGGTCTCAGATAAATTTTTCAAACACCAGAGTGACCGTGGTTGTCTACGGAAGGTTGTCCAGTGTGGGGTGGTGGACCAACAATGGTCTGGTGTGGGTGGGTAGTGCCGGTTGGTGGTAGCCGATGGCCAGGGAAAGCGGACCAGTGGAGGCAGGGTCAGCATGACTTGTCATGCAGATTAGCGCGACATTCACGACGAATGGAATGCTAGGACAACAAAGGCTTCCATGGGACAAATCATGCTAGGCCATTGGTTGGATGCTTCAGGGCCACAAGTCAAATGGAACAGGCCTGCCCAGGCTTGGCAGACTAGACGAACTGGGCCGGTCCAGCCAGGATGGGCCTTCGGGTCGGGCGTAAGTTCAAATGCTTGTATCTTCTAATTCGGGCACCCAATTCACGTGACGTATGTGGAAACAAATTCCTCTCATCTAGAAATAGATTTTTAGACTAGTTAATAAATATTAAGCCTTGGTTTTGTGGCCCTTATTCATGAAATGACTAAGTTTAATAATAAAAATATAAATATTATTATTTGGGGTGCTTGTTTTGGACCACACATCTACAAACAACATCTAATTGATGCACCATTAACGGAATTGAGACCTTGGAGTTGAGGTTGACTTTTCAAGACTGATTTCATGTGATTAAACTAAAAAATAGGTATGGACCCCATGAAGCCCAGTCCGGGCATGTTGTGGTGAAATTTGAATTTTTCACTGAGTGTCCGATTTGGACAAATGAATAGACAATCCCATGTGTTTTTCTATGGGGATCTCAAAAGTGAAATCTAAATCATGTGTTCTAGGATTGAGGCATGGGCCTCATAATGCACCATTCGTGTATAATGCTTCGAAATGCAGTTTTGTCATCGGGAGTCCGATTCAGGTGTATGAATAGTCGATCCTGTGGGTTTTTATTTAATGACCATGACTGTGTGATCAATTTGGAAATCTAGGGTAGTATAAGGAGGATAGTTAGTAAAGTTACATTTTCACCCCTCTTTGGACTAGTGACGAGCATCGTACGGCCGTTATCTTTTTAGCTAGTGGTGTCATGTACACTAGGAGTACACTAGTATTCATAGGAGTACTTGATCATAGTTTAGTACCAAAGTATGGGTAGGTACATGTCTAGGTTATGAGGCGGGTTCACACTTTTTAAGGGCCCCACAAGTGTCGTATTCATCTTTATGAATCTTATACCTCTCATATATCCTTCTTTCGAACATGTATTTTGGCCCATGAGTAGCCTATCCTGAGTGTTTTTCACATTGAATGTGATGGTGATCCCTATTGTGGCTTTTAAGATATGATACAAGATTCTATAGGTGTGAAACATATCTGGGTTGAAAACTGATGATTTTAGTGTAGTTCCATGATGTTTTTTGAGATGTACCATCCATTAGGTATGGACAAAGAAGTTTTAGGCTTACCCTCTAGTTGGGTTGGGCACTGGCATTCACTTATGACACTTCCGGGCTAACACACTAGCGTATTACCCTTCAAGGGGGTGGGGAAGTGGTGTTCACTGATGACACTTTCGAGCATACCCTCCAGTTGGGTTGGGAAGTGTCATTTGACTATGATACTTTTGGGCTTATCCTCTAATGTATTGCCATTTATCGGGGCTGGGTAGCAGAATTTTCCTAGGGAATTACCAATCATACCATCCAATGGGGTTGGCCAGTGGGTTCTCGACCTTGAGACACGACGTTTCAACTATATGGATCAGTGATGAGACAATTTTTTTGGTACTGTTGGACTCATGAAAAAGATGGATACTTTTCCCATAGAGACACATCCTTGTGATGAAACTTGAACTGTGTGGGTGAGATAGAGCCACAAAAAGTAGATAGTATCAAGGTTTGGTGATTGAGTCCATTTGACATGAATTTTTAGAGAAAATGTGAGGGATATTGGGCATCATTTGTGGTAACTTCTAGAACTATTGGAGACTCTTTTTCTGGGATGGTATGTGAGATGTAATTCCCCTTACTCTCTCATTTGGGATTTTTGAATGAGAATATATATATATATATATATATATATATTATGTTTTAGTACACACTTATTGGGTTTTGGTTACTCTCCTTTTAGGAGAAGTGAAGATGTTAGGGGTATGCCACATGATTTCTGTGTCTAGATTCTCATGGTTGGATGAGTCTACTGTCCTACTATAGGTAGAAAACACTCGATAAGAAGTTCATCTTATCACTATTTTGAGATCCCTGTGTTTGGCTGAGTTTTCATTCACTATGTTTTGGGTTTAAGCTGTACTCATTAATTATACATTTTAATATTTACTGTTCCCCTATTCAGTACGTCTCTTGCTACTCCTTTGAGCCTTCAGGGCATCCTACTGAGTATCTTTGTACTCACCATACTCATGATTTTTCCACACTTGGTGTTCCTTGTATATGACAGACATGTTGTCATTAATTTAAAAGATCTAGGGATACTGGGTTCTTGTAATGCATGCGGTGCTCATGGCTTGGGATTCCGGAGCAGGGCTCTCCCAACTGTTTTATTTTTCCACCAGTTTCCGGGTTGTAGCACTGTTCTAGTTGGGCATGTTTTTCTACACTTTAGCTTTCAGTTTACATTTCTATATTGTTTAGACATCGATGCATGTTTATATATATATATATGTTTAGTATCTTGTTTTCTTTTCCCTATGAACTATTTCATTGAGCTGGTTACATGTGTGTGTGTTTAGGTTTTTCGGCAAAGGCCTCAACATGTTTTTTGTGCCTTCGGTGCTAGTCACCACCCCTAGTCTATGGAGGCGGTCTTGGCTATGTTTAGGATCAAGCCCTAACATGGGTCGAGTCATAAAAAAGTGATATCATAGGACATTTTGACCCTTGGGACTTTGTTTAAACATTTCAATAAAAATTTCTTGGTTGTGTTTATGGAAATAGTGTCAATGTGTCTCGAGAGTGGATCTCAGTATAGGGAGTCTAGTGACGGTGCGATGACCGACATATCAATTCACCAAGACCCTAATCACCATCTTATCAACTCGTCATGAAGAGACATCTATTGCAGGGAACGTTGGTACATGAATCGTATATGATTTTGTCTTTAACTATCCTTCTAGAGTTATCTACCCATTGATGTTGATATATATCTATATATATATTCTCATTTTACCTTAGTAATCTTCAATAGGTTTCAATATGCCTCCATTATTACATCCAACCAAGACACCAGCTCTAGTTCATGATGATGATACATTGAGTGATGATGCCTCAGTTCTGGATCCATCATGTGATCCCCTTCCTCTAGGTGGTTAGGTAGTATCACCTCTACCTATTGAGAACTAGAGATTCCCATAAGAGCAGGATATGGGAATGAGAAGGTTAAGCACACTTCATGAGTTACAATGCTAGATACTATTGAGGTTCCATTATGAAATATATCCTCAGGCAGTAGATGTTTGGATAGAGTCGTTGGTCTACCTATCCTGGATTTTTTGGACCCTGATGAATCAAATGATGGATTAGGTTGCCAATATTTTCCATGGAGTAGTTGGGTATTGGTGGATTTTTGTTACTCAGATGCATGATGAGTTGGTAATCTCATGGGAAGACATTCCACAACTATTTCATGAGGATTACTACCCCTCCTGTTTATGATCTATTCAAATTCAAAAGCTTCTAGAGCTTTAACATGGAGGGATGATGGATTCTGTTTACCCGACTAGGTTCACAGACCTTACATGGTACTCTTTGGATGTGGTGCATGATGGAAACTTCCAAGACTAGAATTTTGATAAGGGACTCCACGTAGAGATATTCATGCTAACATATTACCCATGTGAATCCCTACATATGTTGGGGTTCTAGAGTGAGCACTAGTGATAAAGAGATTTCTGTTAGAGGACCGTCAGTTAGCTAGAACCGGTAGTGGGCACACTGAGATGATATGTCTATCATGTCTAAAAGACATCAGTTTTCGAGGCCTCGATGTAGGATTCCTCCCCATGATCAGACTCAAGAACATGGTATGGGATAGTATAGAGCATCATGGAAGCCCATTGATGTACAATGCTATGATTGTGATAGGAAAGGTCAAATGGAATGAGACAACCAAAAAATATGGGATAAGATTTTAAGACACAGGGTAGATGGATCACCAGGATAGAGGCCACACTGTGATAAAAAATATCCTAGGTGATGATAGAGTGGTACCTATGGAGGTGATGCTGGTGGAGGATCAGAAAGAGTAGTGGTTGGTGGACGATGCTACAAGATCCTTCCACCGCCACCACCAGGTGGCAGAAGTCAGGATTAGGGAGATAGTGGTTGGAACTGCAGGAAACTGCATGTTATGTATGTCTATGATCCTGAAATGCACAAAGTAATAAGAGGTATGTTTTGTGTCTTTATAACTTTGTAGTAGAACTGTTTAGACATTATGTGAAGTACTATTCTCTCCCTACATCCTACTTGAAGTTTTTACTAGGGTGATGCGGGGCGTCAATGTAACTTTGGGTTGGTGGTTGTTCATAGTAACTTAGAATGCATGAGGAGGACGAATCCTGCACCCATCGAGATTAATTTTTGTGATGTGAGAAAAAATGTGAGGGCGAGTCAGTGCTTCCCAAAGTGGATAGTATCAAGGTGTGGTGGATGAGTCCCTATGACTTGTGCGTTCATTGTAGGGTTATGAAGTTGAGTGTTGGAGCAAGTCCTAACATTGTCGGTGGAGTTTTTTTTCTTGAACTCCTTTACTATTAAGATTCCACTAGTGGGCATGAAATAGTTTCTAGTTTGGGTTACTCTCCTTCCAAAATAGTAAAAGACACATGAGGTATGCCACGTTCTTTTGGTGTCTAGCCTCTTGTGGTTGGATGAGTTTACTCACCTGCCCTACTTATTGGTACCTTGCATGCTCAACATGAATAATGATAATATAGTTATCAAGTATAGGTTGAGATGATGGACATCCTATAAATGGAACTACGTGACACACTACCTGGTGCTGGTAGTAGAAGCCTTTCCTTTGAGTATGTCGAGACACCACCTTATGGGAGAGTGCTTTATGGTTTTTTCAGACCACCAGAGTTACAAGTATATCTTCCCCCTAAAAGACCTAATCCTGAGATAGTAACACTGATTGGAGTTCTTATATAACTATGAATTCAAGATAGTATATATGTCAGGAAAGGAGAATGTTGCAAAAGATGACCTATGTAGAATGTTTTAGGCATTCCTAGTACATGAAGCTTTGCAGGAGTAAGCTTCCCCACAATTGACCCTAGTGGACCATGAGGGTAAAGTTTTTCTCTAGTAATTGGTGTTGACTCCTTTTCATATAAGGCATGTGAGGGAGTCCTAGTAGTGAGAAACCAACTGTGATATCCTTTGCGGATCTGATATCCACAGGCGATGCACTAGATGAATATTCTAAAGGTGGGAATCATGAGATCTTGTTCCTGGGGTAAGTTTTGGTTCTAGTTACAATGTGGGATGAGATGATTCAGGAGTTCCACAATTCACCCATAGTTGTACATCCCAGTGTGGGAATGATGTACAATGATCTTATATTGATGTTTTAGTGGTATGGAAAGAGATTAAGCATAAATGATTTCATCTAATGATGGGTCACCTATCATCCGGTGAATGCTAAGCCCCGAGTTTTGGTGGGTTGTTAAATCCTCTTGAAATTCCCTAGTGGAAATGAGATAAAATATCCATGAACTTCATCACATGGATTATTTACAATGTGAATGAATTAACTCAATATGGGTGATAGTGGACCAACTCACGTAGTCTGCACACTTCCTTTATATCATGGAGTAGATCTTGGTAGAGTGTTTGGGTCAGTTGAATGAATGGGAGATACCCTACCTTCATGGGGTTCCCTCAACATTTTTCTCCAATACTTATTCACAGTTTATTTCATGATTGTGGAGAGTACTATAGGGGTAGTTCATGACTCAGTTGTGGATGAGTAAAACCTTTCACCCCCAGACAAATGGGTATATCAAGTGCACTATCCAGGTGCTGAAGGATATACTGAGGGAATGCATGTTGGTTTTCTACCAGGTAGTCAAGCTATCCCCGAGGTTCATCAAGAAATTCAATATAATTTAGGGGTTGGCGAGGGTCTTTACCACCTTTCCCAACCCCCATAACAAGAGCGATTGAATGAAATCTTCCATGTGTCATTGTTGAGGATATATTTTCTTGATCCAGCATATGTCATCATTAGGAGAAAACTTTACATGGATGGATCTTCCCTTTGGTTCATGTGCTATGACAATATGAAAACAAGCAGGAGAGTTCCTAGGAGCAGGAGATCTAGGTTTGAGCTCATTATCACAAGTTTTTTTCCAATATTTTTTCTTTACGGTGATGAAAATCTTGAAGGAAGAATTGACATAGAGACCTAGTTTGTTCCTTTTAAGACTTTGGAATATTTCTACATATATTTCTAGAGCTAGGTGCTGAGAGGGAACGTGATTATGAGGCTCAGTGTGCCCAGAATAAATTTTATAAAAATAATAATTATTTTTATACTATGAATGTAGAGGAGATGGGATATTTCTGAAATGGTAGCATAGATTGGAAAATCAAGGCAATAGTTGAGTTGGGAGCGTGACATTTTCCATAGGCGGAGTATAAATTTTGAGAGTGTAGGCCTTCTGTGAAAAAAATTATGAAGGATGTAACTATAAATAAAATAATAAAATAATATTATTTTATTTGGACACTACTCATGATAAATTTTAACGGGGATTAAGATTGGAAATCCAAGAGCACCATTGGGTCTGTAGCTCAGTGTTTACCCTAGGGGCGACCTTTGGTGAGAGGGAATGGGATGTTCAGATTCCAAAATAGCTAAGAGTTTCCTATAAATAGGATTTTAGATAAATGAGCTTGAATTAGCTCATTTCTCTTGCATATGATGGAGCCCTATCCATCTTCTTCCAATGGCGATTCGATGTCTGAACTTCATATGATCACAATGTAAATGCAGACGCTAGTAGATCAAAGTGCAACGAACACAACAGTGAATCCAAAATTGGGGTAGGATTTTTATTTAGGATTTTTCAGATCCATGATTGAATCCTTTATTGCAGATTACTATTTATTTTGGAATTTTCTTCTTTATAATCCTTTGGCGATGGACAAGCTAACAAAGGACATCACCTATTTTGATTCGGGATCATCCATTCTTCACGTTCTAAATAATTCTTCGATGATAACAATTCATCATGCTCAAACTGATCTTGGAGGAATACACATTTATGTGAAGCTCTCAACCTGAGGAGTCCCGATATATGATCATATTCATGTTTTTCATTCCACAGTTGGTGCGATGGTGATTGGAAGATCTTCCACCTTTTTTTCACATCTAAATGTGGATGATTCTTCATGTTGAGACCATAGATTTGTAGATAGTGTCCTGAGGATCCGAGATCTAGACTCGGAAAAATTTTCTGATAACCATAGTGACCATGGTTGTCCGAGGAAAGTTATATTCCATAGGGATGCAGACCAGAGATGGTACAGTGTAGATGGGTGGCATGGTTTAATAGAAGGCGGTGAAAGGGGGGAGCGGACCTGTGGAGGCCAGGGTCAACGCAGCGGGTCGCACGGGTTAGCGCAGTGGTGCAGGTCTGATGTCGGGCGGCATCTAGGATAGCTGGGGAGACAGGATGGGAGAGGATTTCATTTGACAACCCTTCTCTTTATCACACACTTAAAAATTATTTATTACATAAACATGTAATTAAGAAAACTCCGAGGATCAAGAGGTCCAGAGTTTTGGAAAATTAGGAACATTACATAACAACATAAAACATGAAATACAATATATTTATTGAAATCTTCTTTGACATGAACAACTCATTCCTTTGTTCTTAACACTGTATGGGATAACTTTAGGACATACATAAGAAAGGGGTAAGCTATAAACCCCAGTAAGGGAGTAAAGAAGGCATAACATCAAAAATTCAATACATGATAGGAAATAGGCATATAAATGGAGAATAAGAGAAACACAAACATAAAGGCACAATATACAATGATTATATTAACATGAAAATGTGAAGACAGTATACAATATGATATTATCATGAGCCAAGGCTCATTGCACATTGATTAACATGAGTAAACCCTTATTGCACATGAATTAGAACGATTAAACCCGCATTTCACATGGATTATCATAAATAAACCCTCTTTTCATATGGTTTATCATGATACTAAACATTACCCAATGCATGGGAGGGCTATCTGGGTTCACCGTTTACAAACAATTCATTTCATGCAGAAGTGTGACTCATGGATCATTTAACATGGAATCATTCAACATCATAAGTTATGATATGATTAAAGAATGTTGAATACATATATTTATGTACCATTAAATATGTATATTTTCATAAAGATGAATACCCTTTATAGATAAATGCGTATGGTATGCACTACATGATGATTTTGGCTTCGAAAATTGTGGTAAAATTTCGATTGCATAACGTCGTCATATGGAAATTCATAAGTTGGGTTGATAAGAGAGAAAGGGGTCTATCATCATTCATAAATGAAATATAATGTAATGGGATCATGGGACATAATATCCCAATATATGAAATGGAAATTAGATGCATAATATGGTAGAAATACTTGAATGGAAATAAGAATAAAGAAATCCCTTACGAAATTTTGGCACGATAATGGGTGTATAAAGAAGGAATTAATGAGAGAGAAAGTGTTATATCATCATTCAAAAATAAGTAGAAAATTATGGGGGAGGTTTAAAACTATATCCCAACATTTTTAATTGAAATTAAAAGGTTATTACAACATAAATAAACTTGGATAAAAATGAGAAAGGAAGGAATCCCTTACTTGAGTGTGTGAATTCAAGAGCTTGATGATGTGCTTATTGAGATATTATGGTGCCTTGGGGGGATTATAGAGAGATTATAGAAGAGCAGGGATATTCTCCATGGATTTTTAGTGAAGATAAGTGGGATAATGGGTGAGTTTATATAGGAAATGAGAGGGGAATTCTTTAATATTACACAAACATTGGTTTTGGAATCTATATAATTAAATATTCAAAACCACAAACCATACCATGGTTTTTTCCAGGGATTTTTTCCAAAGTGGATTAGAAAAAATTATTTTATAAGTCCAATGGACTAACATATGAAAATATTATCCTTGATTATGTGGAGATGAGTCACATTTTTAATGAAATGAATTTAAAATCATAAAGTATATTATACATTTTGGAGAAATCAGTAACGCTTTATAAAATAATTAAAACAAACATAAAATCATATTATTTTAATGGAAAAACATATATAGGTCCTATAATACCCATTATAGTATTCATTACATCATTTTGGGGTCATTATGATGTCATAAAACACATATTTTATTTATACTGTATTTAAATTTTACCCAAAAAATAGACTCTCATAATATTATGAAAAATTCACCGTTGGATAATTTCAAAGTACTGATTGCAAAATTAATATTCATTTTATATAAATATTTTTCAAAATATGTGAATTTGCACATTAAAAATGAAAACCGAAATTTATTGAAAATTCACGGGGTTTGACAAAAACAGTATTTAAACCATGATAGAAATTAAATTTGACTTCATAAAAGATATATACTAATTTATTATTCATAAAAGTAATTTGATAACAATATTTTATTAAAATATTAGTTATTTAAAAAATTCATTAATTCATTAAAATAAATTCTTTAAAAATACACTTTCTGGTTCATTGTAAAAAAAATTAACTCTTATCAAACTGATTACCCAATCACTTGAAGATAAGGAACAGATATAATCATCATTTATAAGAATTGTTTTTATAAAATTATTAATAAAAACATAGTTTAATATAATTTATAAATTTCTCAAAAGTAAAATTTGTATCCGAAAAGACAATTTATCAAATTTGTCACTTTTTAAGAAAGGCCATTTTTGTAAAGGAATTTAGGGAATTGGTATTTTATTTATAAAAATGGATTACACAATAAGTAACTAATAAATTATTACATAACCACTTATAACACCCACGTAAGACCTAAGGGTAAGGTGTGCGATGGTAACAGACTCTTGGGGCGACTATGATAACATTGCCCAGGTGGTAATCTATATTAACTTGACCTTCTCTGATAGGAAATTCCATTCAAGATTAACATGTTGAAGCTCAGATTGGGCTTGGTCAAGAGTGAACCCCAATGATGCGACCTCATTTCTGATCTCTGATAAATGAGCTTCGTACGACCTAAGTCTATTGGATGAGGCCATCCTCTCATTTTTCTGCGTCGAAAGTATTCTTTTAAAAACCTTAAATTTATATCAACCATATGATCAATATTTAACGAAAATATTATCAATGATAATGATATTTAACAGTCAACTAATATTAAATAATTAAAAAAATAGTTCATGTGTTTTCTATAAGACATTAAAAGAAAATAAATATTATTCATAAATGGTCAAGTCGTTACAACATTCCCCCCTTATGAAATTTCTCCCTCTAAATTTCCTTTTACCACACTAAAAAAGATGAGGGTAACTATGCCACATCACTTACTCTGGTTCCCATGTTGCATCTTCAAACTTGTGGTTTCTCCACAACACTTTTATGAGGGGCATTGTCTTATTTTGTATAAATTTCCCCCTATGATCTAAGATCGTCACCAGCTTCTCTTCACAGGAGAGGTCATTCTCCAATGGTACCACCTCTAGATTTAGTACATGTTATTTTTTGGTTATATACTCCCTCACAATTGATACATGGAATACATCATGAACTTGAGACAAATTCAGTGGGAGTGCTAGTTGATAGGCCACTACTCCAATGTGACCAATGATCTCAAAATGGATGATGTACCTTGGACTAAGAATTCCCTTCTTCCAAAATCTCATAACTCTCTTCCATGGTGATATATGGAGGAATACTATATCTCTAATATCAAAGTCTAGGTCTCATTTACTATTGTCTTCATAGATTTGTTTTCGACTCTGAGTAGCTTTAATGTGCTCCTGGATGGTCTTAACCTTCTCCACCATTTGATCAACCATTTCTGGGCCGAGAAGTTTCCCCCCCAACTTTATCCTAACATGTCGGTGTTCTTCAACTCTTCCCATAAATGTCTTCATAAGGAGCCATTTGGATGCTTGAGTGGAAACAGTTGTTGTAAGAGAACTCAACTAGAGGAAGATGTTGATCCCATCCTACTTTGAAGTCTGCTGAGTATTCTCTCAACATGTCCTTAAGTGTTTGGATATTCCACTTTGACTGGACATCAATTTGTGGATGATAAGCTATACGGAAGTTTAGCTCAGAATTTAGATCATGTTGGAGACTCTTTTAGAATGTATAGGTGAATCTTGATTCTAGATCATATATAATCGATAGTGGTATACCACGAAACCTTAACACTTCCCTAATGTATATTCATGCCAATTGATCCAATGAGAAATCCTCTAAAATTGAAATGAAGTGTTAAGTCTTTGTCAGATAGTCCACAACAACCCAGATAAAAATGCTTCCTTTGGATGTGTTTGGAAGTATGGTGACAATGTCCATGGTGATGTTCTATCATTTCCAGGTTGTTATGGGTAATGGTTTTAACATCCCTTTAGACTTTTACTTCTTAGCCTTCACCTACTGACATACCAAGAACATTGATGTATACTCAACGATCTCATTATTCATGTTATCCCACCAAAAATTATCTTAGAGATCGTGATACATATTTTTGTTTCCTGGGTGAATGAAGAAATTCAAACTGTGTGCATCATCTAAAAGTTAATTCTTTAACACCATATTTGGTTAAACACATTGTATTGACACAAATCTCACAGTCCCTTCTTCATTAACACTGAAATTTGAGGATTTTCCTTTTCTGATAGTTTCCATATTCTTCTAAATTTCAACATCATCCCTTTGAGAATCCATTAACCTTTTAATAAGATATGTTTTAGAAATAATTTTTGAAAGTATTGATGATGTTCCATTATTTATTATTCCCATCACTACTACAAACACGACCTTTATCAGTGCTAAAAATGGCCTTTATCAGTGCTAGAAAAGCGCTGATAAAGCCAGTGTAGATAAGGGGGGGGGGTCCCCTTTATCAGCGCTCCGAAAAGCACTGATATAGGACCCCTTTATCAGTGCTAAAAAAAGCGCTGATAAAGGGGTCCTATATCAGCGCTTCCTTTATCAGCGCTTTCGTTTTAGCGCTGATAAAGGACCCTTTTATCAGCGCTTTTAAAAAATTGATGATAAAAGTTAAACAAATTTAGAAAAATTTAAACAAATTTTAAAAAAATTAAAAAATACTGCCAATTGGGGGGGGGGATTTTATAGCACTTGAACCCCCCCTTTTACAGCGCTTTTAGGCCCCTATACAACACCCCATGCACCCCACGCACCTCCCTCCACCCTTTAACAACGCTTGCTCCAAATTCCCCATGCGCGCACACCCCTTCCTCCACCAGGATTTGAACTCGAGACCTCCCCCATGCGCGCCTAAGCCCTTACCACTACTCTATTTTGATTTGCTTTCCAATTCATGATATCTCTATATATATATATATATATATATTTAGTTATATTTATTCGTATAGTAATATATATTTATATTAATATATATATATAGTTATATTATAATATATATATATAGTTATATTATAATATATATAGTAATATTAATATATATATAGTGGTATTAATATATATCTATATCTATATATATATATATATTTAGTTATATTTATTCGTATAGTAATATATATTTATATTAATATATATATATAGTTATATTAACATATATATAGTTATATTAACATATATATAGTTATATTAACATATATATAGTTATATGAATATATATTTATATAGTTATATGAATATATATTTATATAGTTATATATATATATATAGTGATATTAATATATATTTAGTTATATTTATTCGTACAGTAATATATATTTAAAATTTATATATTATATTTATATAACAATATAAATATATAAATATATTAATATGTTAATATATTTTTAAAATTTGTTTTTTTGAAGCCGAACCTTTATCAGTGCTAAAAAAAGCGCTGATAAAGGCCCCCCTTTATCAGCGCTACTAAACAAGCGCTGATAAAGGGGGGCGCTGCGAAAAAATGATTTTGTGGTAGTGCATGTCCATATTCATCAAATCTAAGAAGATTAGATCCTTTTCAATTCTCATCTTTGATAGAATCACTGGGTCATTTCTAGTTTGACTATTTTCCTCTTTATTCTCTTTCCCTGGATGGTATTGAATTGAGAAGTCGTAGTCTTTGATAAGCTCTAACCATATTCTTTGGTTCATATTCAACTCTTTCTATGTGAATATATACTTTAGGCTTATTTGATCCATATATATTTCACACTTTTCCCTAAAGAGGTAATGTTGCAAAATTTTTAAAGTGAAGATCACTGCAGCAAACTCCAAATCATGTGTTGGATAGTGTTTCTCATGAACTTTCAAATTTCCTGAAGCATAGGAAATTACTTTGTCATTTTGCATCAACACATGACCTAGGATCTTCTTTGAAGAATCACTAAATACCACAAAAAGTTATCCATTTTTGGATAGTGTGAGAACAGGTGTAGTGACAAGCCATATTTTCAACTCCTAAAATATCTCTTCACATTCATCACTCCAATAAAACTTGACATCCGTATGAGTTATCTTGGTAATGGGGTTTGACAATCATGTGAAATTACTCATAAATCAGTGATAATATCCAACTAACCTAAGGAAGCTATAGATATTAGTCATAGATGTTGTCCTCAGCCATCACTCAATTGCATTTTTCTTGGAGGGATCCATATATACCCCATTTATTTTGATGATATGCTCCAAGAATGAGACTTACTTCATCCATGACTCAAACTTTCTATACTTTGCATTGAGATTATCCTTTCGCAAGGTCTCTAGTATAGTGATTAGATACTCCTCATGCTCATCCTTAGTTTTGAAGTATATTATAATATCATCTATAAAGACTACCAAACGTTTGTCCATGTAATATATAAAGAATCTATTCATCATTTCCATGAATATTTCTGTAGCATTAGTTAGTTCTAAAGGCATTACTATGAATTCATAGTGCATGTACCTTGTATGAAAATCATTCTTGCTGATATCCTCCTTCTTCAACCTTACTTGGTAATGTTTCAACCATAGATCCACCTTAGAGAAGTATTGTGCTCCATGTAGCTGATCAAACAAGTAATCAATTCATGAAAAATGATACTTTTTCTTTATTGTGATTTTTTTGAGCTCACAATAATCAATTCAAAGGTGCATTGACCCATCCTTCTTCTTGAAGAAGTGGACTGGTGTACCCCATGGTGAAGAACTTGGGTGTATAAACACTTTATCCAGAATCTTATGTAGTTGTTTCTTTTTATCCTCATGATCCACAATAACCATTCAATTTATAGTCTTGGATATTGGAAATTCCCCAGGTATAAGATCAATTTATAATTCAACATCTCTTCTAGAAGGAAGACCATGCAATTCCTCAGGAAAACACTTCATGGAATTCCCTCACAAAAGGCACGTCTTCGAGTATGGTTACTTCATTATACTCAATCATTAAAGCAATATATGCATTCACATAGGGCAGTAATATAGATGATTGAGATGAGGGTGATAAATAATATTCATCCTCCTCCTTGCACTTGTATAGATTTTGGGGTCAATCCACCATATGAAGAGGGATTTCACCCTCACAGAATCCTATGTTGGCTCTATATAGGGAAATACAATCCATGCCAATAATTGGATCAAATTCTAACATAGGGAGTATGGAAAGGTTCTCTAGGAAGTTCAATCCAAAAATTGTGACAGGGGATGAGTTATATTCCTGGGATGCAATACTTTCCCCATTTTACATTCTCACCAACATCTATACTTCCATGATTTGTGTTGGTGTTTTGATTGTTCTACTAAACATTTGGGATATAAATGAATGTGTAGAACCATAATCAAAAATTTAGTTCACTATTCTTGAATAAATAACTAGTGTACCTATCACCACTTCATTGTCGGGATTCTCTTAGGTGGTGGTGATGAAAAGAGCTCCTACTTTATAACTTAGAGATTGTTGGTTGCCTCTGAAAATGCATGGCATTGGGAATTGGTTTGAAATGTGACCTGGTTCTTTGTAGTTGTAGAAATGAAAAATTAATTGCGGGTCAAATGGAGCATTCCTCTCCTCTTTCATAACAAAATTTTTTTCAGCAATTAATTGATATCTGTCATTATCTTCCAAACCTAAATTATTTCCTCATTCCATTTAGGCAATTTATGGGGTGCTTCTTTATGAACCTTTGGAAAGTGGGGTTCTTGAGTTTCATAGATCCATATTATTTTTCCATATGACCACCAGAATTAAAGTCAACTTTCCTATTATTATCCCCATGATACCCTTGAGATTCACCAATTTCCATTTCGACTTTGAGGGTACATTAGACAATTTCATTCTAGCTATCAAAGTTACGGAACACAAAAGATTTTTTTAGGCTAGGTTTTAGCCCACAAAAGAAGTGGTCAACTTTACATTCATGGGTAACGACAATTCCAGAGGCATATCGTGTAATTATTGTAAAATTTTCCTCATACACTCTGATGGATTCGTCACCTTTTTTCTTGAGGGAAAGGAAGTCCCTTTCTATCTTAAGTCGGAGGGTGTGAGGAAAATATTTATCAAAAAACATTTAATCTAAATCCTCCCATTCCAATGACACAATATGTTTCTAAAGATTCATATTTTTGTTCAATTTTCACCATTTATCAGCTTCACTTTCCATATGATATGAAACCAGAAGAACCTTCTCTTGTTCGGAACATTAAAGGATTTAGAAGATCTTCTCAATGAATTTCATCTATTGTTTTTTGATTGAGGGATCAAAATATCCATTGAAATTATAAGGCCCTTTTCTCATGAAGCTCTCGATTGTGGCTTCTAATTGGGGGGGTGGTGAACTTTCTTCTAGACCCATGTTTCTATTCAAAACTTGAGTTAACTTAGAGAGTATCATGATAAATATTGTGATTCCCACTCCCATCGTTTTGGGAATCTCATTAGAACAATCATCACATTGATCTTTACATCATTTGTTAGCCCAAGTCCTCCTATTACTGACTGTTGTATAGAATAAAATGAAATTTAGTGGTAACACATAAAGGGTAATCCAAATATATAAATGGATGACTTATAAATTACTTTTATTTCCCTAACTTGTGAATCTAGAGGGTTCAATCTATGTTATCCATGATCTATCTCCAGACATATATTCTTAGGGGATTTTTTTTATTCCCTTAACAATGGATCATACAAAGATTATGAATTTACCAAACCATGACCTAAGTGAGTTTCAAACCAAGAGGAAGTTAGAATTGGGCATGTGAGTAGTCCATTCCAAGCGTTTTTTATATAGATCACAATGGTGGAATAGTTTTTACATTTAGAGGTCATATAAATGGTGTTTTGGTGGTTTCTATCTAAATGGAGAGGTTCTTACTCTAGTTATGGAGATCAGTTGTCACCTGAGAGTGAGACTTGGCATAGATGATAGGTTGGGTGTTCAAACCAACTCATTACATTGTACTTAACACTGCATGGGAAACCTCAGGACATACACAAGAAAGGGTTGAGATATAAAGCCCAGTAAGAGAGTAAACAAGGAATAACAAGAATAATATAATAAAATTTAGGAAATATGAATATAAATGGATACTAAGAGAATAATCAACATAACTTTATGATATAGCACGATTTTCATAACATGGAAATGTGGTAACAACATACAACATGATATTAGCTTGAGCTAAATATAATTGCATATGGATTATCATGAGTAAACCCTCATTGCACATGAATTAGCATGAGTAAACCATAATTTCACAAGGATTACCCTGATTAAACCCTCATTTCACATGGATTATCATTATACTAAACATTACCCTATGAATTGGAGCGATATCAGTATTCACCATTTATAAACATTTCATTTCATGCATAAGTGTGCCACATGGATCATATAAACTGAAATAATTCAACATAATAAGTTATTACACGATTAAGTAATATGGAATACATACATATAAGTACCATTTAATATGTATATGTGCATAAATGTGAATACCCTTAACAGAGAAATGGGTATGGTGTTCACTACAAAATGTTTTTTTCTTGGAAAATCGCGGTGCAATTTCGACAACATAACATCGTCATATGGAAATTCGTAAGTTTATTTGATGAGAGAGAAAGGGTTATATCATCATTTATATATAAAATAGGTAGTATTAAGATAATGTAACATAATATTACAACATTTGAAATGGAAATTAGATGCATAATATAGGGTAAATGCTTGAATGAAAATAAGAAGAGAGAAATCCATTATGGAATTTCAGCATGGTAATAGGTGTACATAGAAGGAATTAAAGAGAGAGAAAGTGGAATATCATCATTCACACATAAGAATACCAATATTGGGGAGGTGTGAAATCATACCCCAAAATTTTTAATTTAATGTAAAAGGTTATTAAAACATAAAGAAACTTGGATAAAAATGAAAAAGGAAGGAATCCCTTACTTGACTATGTGACTTCAAGAGCTTGATGAAGGGATTATTGAGAGATTGGGGAACCTTGGAGTGATTATATAGAGATTTGGTCAGAGTAGGGATGTTCTCCAAGGATTTTTAGTCAAGATAAGTTCTAGCTTGGGTGGGTTTATATAGGCAATGAGAGGGGAATTCATTAATATTCCACAAACATAGGTTTTTGAATCTATATAATTAAATATTCAAAACCACATTCCTTACTGTAGTTTTTGCCCATGGTTTTTGATAAAGTAGATTTCAAAAATATATTTTATAAGTCTAATGAAATAAAATATTAAAATATTATCCTTAATTATTTGGAGATGAGTCACATTATTAAAGAAATGAATTTAAAATCATAAAGTATATTATACATTTTGGAGGATTAATTGAGGATTTATAAAATAAGTAAAAAAAATATAAAATAAAATTATTTTAGTGGTAAAAATATATTGGGTCAATAATAACCATTATTTTATTTATTAAAACATTTTGGGGTCATTATGATGTCATAAAACAAATATTTTATTTATATGGTATTTAATTTTTACCCAAAAATTTGAATGTCTCATAAAATTATGAAAAATTCACCGTTGGATAATTTTGATGCACTGATTCCAAAAATAATATTAATTATATATAAATAATTTTAAAAATATGTGGATTTTCACATTGAAAATGAAACCCAACATTTATTGAAAATTCACAGGTTTTGACAAAAAATGTTTTCAAACCTTGATAAAAAATACGTTTGACTTCACAAAAGTTATATACTAATTTATTATTCATAAAATTAATTTGATAATTGTATTTTATTAAAGTATAAGTTATTTCAAAAATTCATTAATTCCATAAAATAAATTCTTTAAAAATACACTTTCTATTTTTTCGTAAAAAATAGAACTCTTAGCAAACTAATTACCTAATCATTTATAGATAAGGAACTGATATAATCATAATTTATAAGAATTGTTTTTACAATGTTATTAATAAAAATCATAGTTTAATATAATTTATATATTTATAAAAAGTTCCACTTTACCCAAAAAGACAATGTATCAAATTCTTCACTTTTTAATAAAGACCATTTTCATAAATTAATTAATGGAATAAGAATTTTATTTATAAAAATGGATTACACAAAAAGTAACTAATGACTTATTACATAACCCCTTATAAAACCTGCATAAAACTTATGTGTAAGGTGTGTGATGGAAACAGACTCTTTGGGTGGCTTGGATAACATCACCTAGGTGGTAATCTCTATTAATTTGAACTTATCCCATAGGAGATTCTATTCAAACATAAAGTGTTGAAGCTCAGCTTGGGCTTGGTCAAGAGTGAAGCCCAGTGAAATGACCTCATTTCCGAGATCTGAAAATTGATCTTTGAATGACTCAAGTCTACTGGATGAGTCCATCGTCTCCTTTTTATGTGTCAAAAGGAATATTTTAAAAAACTTAAATTTATTTCAGTCATGTGATCACTGTTCAACGACTATATTATCAATGGTAATGATACTTAACGGTCATTTAAACCCAAATAATAATAAAAAAGAGAGCATGTGTTTTCTATAAAACATTAAAAGAAATGTAATTTTATTCATAAATTATTGTGTCATTACATTAAGACCATGTAGATGAGGTGGAATTTTCAAGACCGATTTAGGGCACATAAACCGAAATCATGGTTCGGGCCCCACAAAGCCCGGTTCTGGCGTGCAGAGTTGAAATGATACTTTTTCACCGGGTGTCTGATATGGAAAAATGAATAGCCAATACCACATATTTTTTTTAATGAGGATCAAAATGGTGTGATCCATATGACATGTTCTAGGATTGTGGCATGGGACCCTCAATGGACCATTCATGTGCAATGTAGTGAAATGTAGTTTCTTCTTCAAGAGTCTGATTCGGGCGTACAAATGATCGATCTTTTGAATTTTTTAAAAAGGGTTATTACGGTGTGATTCTTTTGGTTATCTGGGGCAATTTGATGAGGCTTGTTAGTAAATTTACATTTTTGACCCTTTTGGGACTAGCGATGAGAATCATGTGTTAATCAACCTTTTGTCCTGAGGTGCCATGTACTCTAGGAGTGCACTGGAACTCCTAGGGGTTCTTGATCAAATTTTAGTACCCATGTATGGATAAGTACATGACCAGGCAATGAGGAGGGGTCACACATTGTGTGTGCCCCATAGGAACCATATAACACTTTAAGAATCCTCTACCTCTAATATATCCTTCTTATGAATATGGATTTTCTCCCATGAGTATCCTATGTTGATTTTTTTTACACATTGAATATGATGGTTCCCTCTATAGTGGATTTTGAGATATGTTGTGAGATGTTCCAGTTGTGACACCTATCTGGGGAAATACCTGATGATTGTAGTGTAGTTTTTTGATTGTTTCTGAGATGTACCATCTAATTGGGATGTCCAGAGAAGTTTAAGGATTACCCTATAGCTGTGTTGGGTAGTGGAATTTGGTTATGACACTTATGGGCTTACCCTCCATTGTATTACCCTTTAGCAAGGCTAAGCAGTGGAATTTTCCGATGACACTTTTGAGCTTACCCACCAGTTGGGATGGGCAGTTGAGTTCATTGATGACACTTTTGGGATTACCCTCTAATGTATTATCCTCCAGTGGGGTTGAGTAGTGGCGTTCGCTAACAGAAGTACTGAGCATACCCTCCAGCAGGGCTGGGTAGTGGGTTCTTGACATTCAGACATGATCTCTCGACTATTAATAGTAATGAAGAGATATGTTTTGACATACCTATGGACTCATGAGAAAGTGATATGCTTTTCCCATCGAAACACTTCCTTTAGATGGGACCTTAATCTGTTTGGGTGTGACATAGCCTCCCAAAGAAGATAGTATCAAAGTGTAGTGATTGAGTCCCTTTAACTTGCATGTTGAGGGTAGAAGTGAGGGATGTTGGGCATCATTGGTGGTTACATATGGAACTATTAGAGACTCCTTTCCTGGGATAAGATGTAAAATGGATACCCCATTACTCTCTCATTTGAGATTCTTAACCGAGTATAAATATATCTCTGTCATGACCCGAACCATACCAGGGATCGAACCGAAACTACCCCAAGCCCGCCTCCATAGGCCAGGGGCTGGCGACTAGAGCTGAAGGCACAAAAAACTCGGGGTGGCCTTTGCCTAAGAACCTGTACACACACACACACAGCTAACTCAATGAAAAAGTGCAGAGAAAAAGGAGAAAACAATGTTCTACACTACTATAAAAAGGGAACCAACCAAAAATGCATCAACCTCTAACAGTACAAGTACAAGAAAAGTAAAGCTGAAATGGATAGGGGAAAAAATAAACACCCAACTAGAAAAGTGCCACAACCCGGCAACAGGTGAAAAAGTAAAGCATCTAGACTAGTCCCACTCCTGAATCCCAAGCTACGACCACCGAACACGGTCCAAGAACCCCGTATCCTGAAGCTCCTCTGATGTCACGATCAACCTGTTCATCATCTGCAAGGGCACGCCAAATGCGGGAAAATCCCAAGCATGGGTGAGTATAAAAATACTCAGTAGGATGCCCCGAAGGCTCAAGGGAGCAGCAATAGAGGTAATGAAGAGGAGAGCAGTAAGAGAGAACAAGGTACAACAAGAGTGAACAAAAATAGTACAGCTCCACCCAATAATAGATATGATCACTCAAAGAAACCCAACTGATAGAGTAAGGGGATATTCATCTCACAGCTCACACTAGGTATATGACCATACATATACCGAGGGAAACTAGATATACTCGTAACACATACCTGTAGTCTAGAGACAAGTTACACAACTACAAACCCAGGCTAGGGATCCAGTTCGAAGATTTTCACGAAGTACTCGTAACAGGGAGAACACACTCCTAGGTCTGAAGAGAGAGACACGAAGTACTCGTTCCGGGAGAACACACTCCTAGGTCTGAAGAGAGAGACACAAAGCACTCATTCCAGGAGAACTCACTCCACAAGTTCTTAAGAATACGATGTTCAGATGAGGATCACAACCAATAGCTAAGGGGTGATTCCACCAACTCAATCTGAACTAATCCGCTAAGAAGAGGATCGGTGCCCAGGTAAAGTTGGTCACATCGATACCAAGAACTCTACCTAGGGTACCAGGAAGGAATAGAGGATCCGGATCCAAGTCTCACAGAGGGGATTCCAACAATTCTATTGAGGAAGTCCTACTGAAGGGATCATACTATTGTACATAGGAAATGTTACCAAAAAAAACTTCAGGGGAAAGACCAAGTGTACAAACCCTAAGAAAGCTATTCCAAGTCACATAAGACAAATGGATCAAGCCATGTAAAACAAGTTACATGGCATGTATTAGGATCACACACCGTGTTCTTTAACTCCGGGTACTTCCCGTGTAAATGGCCCGTGTTTCCAGTCTTGTCGTATAAAAAGTAACTACACAACATGTCGAAAGGATCACCAGTCGTGTCAATGTATCAGGGGTCCACCCCATGCACGCAGGCCATGTGCCCATACATGGTCTCAACACATGTATGCCAACCCATGTAATCGGAACATAAGGTGACCCATGCATCCGGCCTGGTCTGGCCGTGTGGTGGAGTATCGACTCCAAAGATAGGAAAACCATCTCAGAGGAAAACGAATATGCACTCATGAGGTGGGGAGTCCCGTCTCTACCAGAGAAGAGGAGTAAGAAATACTCGCGCATTTATTCATCAAGGTAGTAGTCATCCTAGCAGTCACTAAAAGAAATGACATGGTTCTTCTCCTCAGGTTATCGGTCATACCTCAACCACCACGAAGTTCCACAAGGGAGCAGCCCGAAGGACCGCCATGTCATAAAGGTTCCAACACGACAGACGGTGCGTCAATCGGATGCCTAGTCTGTAAGTTATAGGTATTTTATTACCGAGGGCCCGGTTGGATTCATGCTCAATCCAACCCGGTCATACTACAAATGAAACTGGTTAATCAAACCGGTCACACCATTACGATCCATTCGGAAAGGCACACGAGATGGACTACCCATTTTTCCAAAACGGATAGCCGGTGGAAAAGTTGCATTTCACCGCCACACGAGTGAACCGGGCCTCGTGGGTCCCACACCTTGACCTCGACTTAAATATCCAAAATTGGTCTTGAAACATTTTTCTTAATTCCACGGTCGCAACGTCACAGGCAGTTTGTCATTCCGACACCGTATGAGAGAGATATGTCAGATTCAAGATCCCGTAATAATAATAATAATATTATTATTCGGAGTTTCGTGGACATGAGCCACGAACCAAAATTTAGTATCCAACATTAGACTTGAATTTATCGTATTAAAGACAAGGTCACTTCGCTGATGATGATGAGTCAATCGGAGGTCGCACACACGAGTTATAGCAGGTCAAACATTTAATAATAATATTTAATCTATTATTTTCCGAGTGCTTCAGGTACCCGATCCAAAAACATGAAAACGATATCCAATATTGGGCTCATAAACTCCGTCTCGAAGTTAGGGTCTCACTACCACTGACGGTTCATGAATCCGAGGTTGCACGAAGAATATAACATCAAAATACGGTTTTCCTAACAAAAATAATAATAATAATAATAATATTTTATTATTATTATTTTTAATTTAATTTAATTCTTAAATTCTAACATCCAAAAATCAATGCTCAAACCTCAAATTGGTGATTCCCTTCGGGATGATTCCATGCCCAGCACGCCCCACCTATATATTATCTTATTATTTATTTTGATTTTATTTTATTAATTTTCAAAACATCTTCTCTCTCCAATCTATTCTATATCCCATGAAAATTTCACAATTTATTCTCCTCCAAACCCTACCGGCCAGCCTCACGTGGGTTGCCTCCTCCGCCCAATATGCCACCTCTGAACTTCAGCCATCCCGACCTCCCACTCGTGCCGCCACACCACCTACACCAGTAGAGCCGGACCGCCCTGCTTCGTCGTGTCTCTTCACCGAATCGTTGCTTTGAACCGCCAAAACCCTCGTCGAACTTGCACAATGGGATCCTTTCGCGCATCATTCCAAATTCTATTTAACTCGGAAAAAATAGATGAAGGTGGATCCATGATCCTTGGGTCGAGACCTTCGCGTCCGTATGTCACGCTCAATGAAACATTGAGTATGCAGCGCGCTTAATTATTTTTCAATGAAGAACACACGAAGAATGCGTGGACAATGAATAATTAAAGATTGCAGTCTAAGTGCAGATCAATAGCCGTGTTAGTTTGGCCATAATTTTTGAGAATCGAGAACATGGGGAATTGGAAATTAAATTATTATCATGCTTCAAGAATCTCAAATCAAAGATAAACAAGAATAAAATTAATTCAATCAATTGTTTATCGATCCGTGAATTAATTTATTTAATTCACGTTCATCATGAGAAATTAAACCAAGGTAAGGAATCCAAAAAAATAAATCCTACCTCAAGTTTGGATCGATTGTTGGTGAAGATCGTGTTCATCAAGATCTGCTCAGTGTTGACGAGGATCGCACTTGCACAACGATGAGAAGAAGATGTTGCGTTCATCGCTCTTCGATTCACATGGATCCAAGACTTCATCGTCATTCATCAACGGAGAGGATATGAGAGGAGAGGAGAAGAGAGTTTACCATGGTTGGCCGAAATGAATTATGAGGCCAACCCCCTCTAAAAAAATAATTTATAACCTCTCGCTAGGTTAAAAGAAATAAATTAAATAACTAAATAAACAATTATTTAATTATTTAATTATTATCCCGTGATGGCGCATATGTCAAAGACCCGATGCGGACAAAGGTTATAACTTTCTTAGGGTAAAACCTACGTTCTGAGCTCATCGGTGGCCTCATATTTTTTATATGAGCCCCTGTTCTAGAGATATCCGGGTTTGAGCTTTTAAATGAATAAATGAATTATTTAATTTATCCATTTAATACTCCTCCAACGAGGGAGGGGTCCGAACATCCCGCTCCGACTTATTTTATGTCATTACTAGAGGAAACACTGCGTTACGGACCCAAACGTGGTCTCAGATTTCTGATCCGATCAACCGTTTAAGAGATATCCTATTTTCTTTAGTTAACCACACGTGCGTAATATAAAAACACCTAAAAGTTTAATAAAATTAATTTTGGGCACACTGAGCCTCAGAATTGCACGTTGTCTCAGTGCCCAGCTCTAGAAATATTCTTAAAAATATTTCAAAGTCTTATTAGGACAAAAACTGGGTCTCTACATTATTCCCTCCTTCAAGCTTTTCATCCTCAAAAAGTAAAAGCAGGGAAAGAACTCGGGATACCGAGCCCACACTTAGCTCTCCCACTCCTAGGGAAACCTGTATGTTTCTGTGCTTCCAAAGAATATAGACCAAAGTGTTGGTCCACCCTCATAAGGCTTTCTTGAGTTGATGACATGTGTAGGAACACACCCGCATCTCCTCTGTTGGGACATGTGTAAGGTGTCGTATACCCACTCCTACTATTTGGGATAAGGTAAGGCGGTATTCAACCTTTCCATCTCCTTGCACAGTCTCAAACGACCTGATAGAACTCAGGGCAAAGTTTGTCTCCTCTACCGAACCTCTACATCACATGTCACAACTTGAATCACTGTTTGTCACTAGGACAAAGTATCATGATTCCTTCCTTTAGAATATCCATATGGTGAAACACCTATGGATATCTGGTCACACAGGATTTCACAGTCGATGAATTGCAACAAAAACTCTCTTACATGCTCGAGAAGCGAAGGAGTCAATATCGTCGACTAAAGAAAAGTTGTACCCTCATGTTCCACTAGGGTCGGCTACAGGGAAGTTAACTGCTCTGAAACTACCTGCACCATGTGAGTCTGGGACCTCCTGCACTTCTCTCTAAGGGAGTCTGATACATAACTACACCTTGATTGCACAAGTCCACAAGATTATTCAAATGTGCTTTCGCTGTGCTGCCTGGGTCCCATATGACCACGTGACTGTGACTGGTCATGATAAGATCTCCTACATTGAGATCTCATTGTCTGGAGACTTCTAGCTGTAGTAGACGTCTTAGCTCTGTTACGCTCACTTTCACAACTAGCTGTATGGCGTGACAGAAAGATCTATACCATCGATACTTACATCAGCACCTCGACATAGATTTGGATTCACAAGGGAACTATGATAGCATAGATCTCTCTAAAAAGTCCCCACTCGAACGTCTATTCTTGGAAACTACCATTATAGACCAGTGGACTACTGACTCTAGCCAGTCCTCTATTGTCTGAGGGCATGGCTTATTGCAGAACCTCAGCCGTCTCTGATAATGGAACTCACAAAGTGTGCTCAACTTGCACACATACTCAACCTACTTAGACGAGGTTGTCTTCTTCTCAACAGGTATGGGTGCTGTTACCTGCCCACCTAGATAAAGGGGTTCGCATGATGAGTCTAGAACGGAGCTCTTGTCACTCACAGAACTGTCGCCACGAACTGTAGCTAGTATCCTGGATGGCTTTCATCTTAGAGATATCCTGAATTTTATCAAGGAGTACCATGGTTGGATGATCATATCTCTTTATATCAACAATGATGTGGAGCTGAATCGAGAAGGACAGTCAAAGACTCAATCCTATATGATGCATGTACCATTGTTCCCTACAACAGGTGTCTCAGGGTGCCGAGTCGACAAGTGGGTAATCAGGGTCCTGGTGAATGGATACGTTGGCCGCCCGCACCATCACTGGACTCCCTGGCCTGAGAGCTGCTCCCGAGACACATCAGAACTGTTTCCCTAAACCCAACCAAGAACATTTTAGGGAAACATCCGAACAAATTCCCAATGGTCGAACCAGCTCTGATACCACTCTGTCACAACCCGACCCATACTAGGGCTCAAACCACAACTACCCCAAGCCCGCCTCCATAGGCCAGGGTATGGTGACTAGTGACGAAGGCACAAAAAACTCGGGGAGACCTTTTCCTAAGAACCTATACACACACATGAAGCTAACTCAATGAAAAAGTGTAGAGAAAATGAAGAAATCAAGGTTCCACACTTCTATAAAAAGGGAACCAAAAAAAATGCATTGACCTATAACAGTACAAGTACAAGAAAAGTAAAGTTGAAAGAAAAAGGGGAAAAAATACACACCCAACTTGAAAAGTGCCACAACCCGGAAGAGTCTCACTCCTGAATCCCAAGCTACGACCACCGCACTTGGTCCAAGTACCATGTATCCCGAAGCTCCTCTGATGTCACGATCAACCTGTTCGTCGACTGCAAGGGCACGCCAAATGCAGCAAAGCCCAAGCAGGGGTGAGTATAAAAATACTCAGTAGGATGCCCCGAAGGCTCAAGGGAGCAGCAATAGAGGTACTGAAGAGGAGAGCAGTAAGAGAGAACAAGGTACAACAAGAGTGAACAAAAAGAGTATAGTTCCACCCAATAATAGATATGATCACTCAAAGAAACCCAACTGATAGAGTAAGGGGATCATCATCTCACAGCTCACACCAGGTATATGCCCATACATATACCCAGGGAAACTAGATATACTCGTAACACATACCTGTAGTCTAGAGACAAGTTACACAACTACAAACCCATGCTAGGGATCCATTTTGAAGATTTCCACGAAGTACTCGTAACTAGGAGAACACACTCCTAAGTCTGAAGAGAGAGACACAAAGCACTCGTTCCGGGAGAACTCACTCCTAGGTCTGAAGAGAGAGACATGAAGCACTCGTTCCGGGAGAACTCACTCCACAAGTTCTTAAGAATACGATGTTCAGATGAGGATCACAACCAATAGCTACGGGGTGATTCCAACAACTTAGTCTGAACTAATCCTCTAAGCAGAGGATCAGCGCTCGGGTAAAGTTGGTCACGTCGATACCAAGAACCCTACCTAGGGTACCAGGAAAAAATATAGGATACATCTCCAAGTCTCACATAGGGGATTCCAACAACTCAATTTAGGAAGTTCTGCTGAAGGGATCATACTCCTGTACATAGGAAATGATACCAAAAAAACCTACAGGGGAAAGACCAAGGGTACAAACCCTAATAAATCTAGTCCAAGTCACATAAGGAAAATGGCTCAAGCCATTAAAACAAGTTACACGGCGTGTAGTAGGATCACACGCCATGTTCCTTGACTCTGGGTGCTTCTCGTGAAAATGGCCCGTGTTTCAAGTCTTGTCATATAAAATGTAACTACACAACATCTCGAAAGGATCACCAGTAATGTCAAAGTATCGGGGGTCTGCCCCGTGTATGCTGGCCATGTGACCGTACACGGTCTCAACCCATGAATGTCAACCCGTGTAATCGGAACACAAGGTGACCCATGCATCCGACCTGGTCTAACCGTGTGGTGGAGTATCGAATCCAAAGATAGGAAAACCATCTCCGAGGAAAACGAACCCACACTCATGAGGTGGGGAGTCCCATCTCTACTGGATTAGAGGAGTAAGAAATACTCGTGCCTTGAGTCATCAAGTGAGTAGTCATCCTAGCCATCACTAAAAGAAACAAAATGGTTCTGCTCCTCAGGTTATCGGTCATACCTCAAGAACCATGAAGTTCCACAAGGGAGCAGCCTGAAGGACTGCCATGTCATAAAGGTTCCAACACGACAGATGGTGTGTCAATCAGATGCCTAGTCTGTAAGTTATAGGCAATTAATTACCGAGGGCTCAGTTGGATTCATGTTCGATCCAACCTGGCCGTACATCAAATGAAACTGCTTAACCAAACTGGTCACACAATTGCGATCCATTCGGAAAGGCACGCGAGATGGACTACCCATTTGTCCAAAACGGATAGCCCGTGAAAAAGTTACATTTCACCGCAACACGAGCGAACCGGGCTTCGTGGGGCCCACTCCTCGACCTCGACCTAAATATCCAAAATTGTTCTCGAAACATTTTTCTTAATTCTAGGGTCGCAACATCGTAGGCAGTTTGTCATTCCGACACCGTATGAGAGAGATATGTCAGATTCAAGATCCCGTAATAATAATAATAATATTATTATTCAGTGTTTCATGGACACAAGCCCCGAACCAGAATTTAGTATCCAACATTAGAATTTAATAGATCGTCATAAAGAGAGGGTCACATCGCCGCTGACGGTGAGTCAATCAGACGTCGCACGCACGAGTTATAGCAGGTCGAACATTTAATAATAATATTTAATCTATTATTTTTTGAGGGCTTTGGGTACCCGTCCAAAAACCTGAAAAAGATGTCCAATATTGGGCTCATAAATTCTGTCTCGAAGTCAGGGTCGCATTGCCGCTGAATGTTCATGAAACTGAGGTCTCACGAAGTATATACCATCAAAATACGGTTTTCCTAACGAAAATAATAACAACATTATAATATTATTATTATTATTAATTTAATTTAATTATTAAATTCTCACATCCAAAAATCCACGCTCAAACCTAAAATTTGTGATTCCCTTCGGGATGCTTCCATGTCTAGCATGCCCCACCTATATATTCTCTTATTATTTATTTTGATTTTATTTTATTTCTTTTCAAAACATCTTCTCTCTCCAATCTATTCTATATCCCGTGAAAATTTCATGATTTATTATCCTCCAAACCCTACCGACCAGCCTTCATGCGGGCTGACTCCTCCGCCCGATATTCCACCTCTGGACATCAGTCATCCCAGCCTCCTGCTTGCAACACCACACCACCTACACCAGCCGAGCCGGACCGCCCTGCTCTGTGGTGTCTCTTCACCGAACCGTCTCCTTGAACCGCCGAAACCCTTGTCGGACCCGCACAACGGGATCATTTCGCGCATCATTCAAACTTTTATTTAACTCATAAAAAAGAGACGAAGGTGGATTTGTGATCCTTGGGTCGAGACCTTCGCGTCCGTATGTTGCGCTCAATGAAACATTGAGTTTCCTGTGCGCTTAATTATTTTTGCGATGAAGAACACGCAAAGAATGTGCGGACAACGAATAATGAAAGATCGCGGTCTAAGTGCGTATCAATAGCCGTGTTAGTTTGGCCATAATTTTTGAGAATTGAGAACATGGGGAATTGGAAATTAAATATTTATCATGCTTCAAGGATCTCAAATCCAAGATAAACAAGAATAAAATTAATTCAATAAATTGTTTATCGATCCGCTAATTAATTTATTTAATTCACGTTCATCATGAGAAATTAAACTAAGGTAAGGAATCCAAAAAAATAAATCCTACCTCATGTTTCGATCGATCGTTGGTGAAGATCACGTTCATCAAGATCTGCTTGGTTCTAATGAGGATCACACTTGCACAACGATGAGAAGAAGATGTTGCGTTCATCGCTCTTCGATTCGCATGGATCCAAGACTTCATCGTCGTTTGTCAACGGAGAGGATAGGAGAGGAGAGGAGAGGAGAGGAGAGTTTATTGTGGTTGGCTGAAATGAATTATGTGGCCAACCCCCACTAAAAAAGAATTTATAACCTCTCGATAGGTTAATAGAAATAAATTAAATAACTAAATAAACAATTATTTAATTATTTAATTATTCTTCCGTGATGGCGCATATGTCAAACACCCGATGCAGACAAAGGTTATACCATTCTTAGGGTAAAACCTACATTTCGAGATCATCGGTGGCCTCAGATTTTATCATCTGAGTCCTTGTTCTAGAGATATTTGGGTTTGAGCCATTAAATGAATAAATTAATTATTTAATTTATCCATTTAATACACCGCCAATGAGCGATGGGTCCTAACATCCCGTGTCAACTTATTTTATGTCGCTCCTAGGGGAAACACTGCATTCCAGACCCAACTGTGGTCTCGAATTTCTGATCCGATCAACCGTTTAAGGGATATCCCGTTTTCTTTAGTTAACCACGCGTGCGTAATATAAAAAAACTTAACATTTTTATAAAATTAATTCCAGACACACCAAGCGTCGGAATTGCACGCCGTCTCAGCGTCCAACTCTAGAAATATTCTTAGAAATATTTCAAAGTATTATTAGGCCAAAAAATTGAGTATCTATATTATTATCTCCTTCAAGATTTTCATCCTCAAAAAGCAAAACTAGGGAAAGCACTCGAGATACTGAGCCCACACATAGCTCTCCCGCTCCAAGGGAAACCTGTACGTTTCTATGCTTCCAATGAATATGGACCAAAGGGTTGGTCCACCCTCATAAGGCGTTCTTGATTTGATGACATATGTAGGAACACACATGCATCTCCTCTGTTGCGACACGTGTAAGGCATCGTATACCCAATCCTACTATTTGGGATATGGTAAGGCGGTATGCAACCTTTCCATCTCCTTGTACAGTCTCAAACGACCTGATAGAACTCGGGGGAAATTTTGTCTCCTCGACCGAACCTCTACATCACATGTGACAACTGGAATCACTGTTTGTCACTAGGACAAAGTATCATGATTCCCTCATTCAGAATATCCATATGGTGAAACACCTAAGGATATCTGGTCACACATGATTTCACAGTCGATGAATCGAAACCAAGACTCTCTTACATGCTCAAGAAATGAAGAAGTCAACACCATTGACTGAAGAAAAGTTATACCCTCATGTTCCTCTAGGGTCAGCTGTAGGGAAGTTAACTGCTCTGAAACGTCCTGCACCACGTGAGTCTGGGACTTCCTACACTTCTCTCTAAGGGAGTCTGCTAAATAACCACACCTTGATTTCACAAGTCCGCAAGATTCTTCAATTGTGCTTTTGCTGCGCTGCCAGGGTCCCATATGACCATGTGACTGGTCATGATAAGATCTCCTACATTGAGATCTCATCATCTGGCGACTTCTAGCTGTAGTAGACCTCTCAGCTGTGTTACGCTCACTATCACAACCAATTGTATGGCGTGACAGGAAGCCCTATACCATCAGTGCTTACTCCAGCACCTCGACATAGGTGGGGATTCACAAGGGCACTATAATAGAATAGATCTCTCTACAAAGTCCTCGCTCGAACGTCTATTCTTGGAAACTACCATTATAGACTAGTGGACCGGCGACTCTAGCTAGTCCTCTACTGTCCAGGGGCTTGGCTTATTGTCGAACCTTAGCCGTCTCTGATGCTGGAACTCGCAAATTGTTCTCAACCTGCACACATCCTCAGCCTGCTTAGCTAGGGTTGTCTTATTCTCAACAGGTAGGGGTGTTGTTACCTTCCCACCTAGAGAAAGGGGTTCACATGATGAGTCCTGAACTGAGCTCTCACCGCTCACAGAACCGTCACCATGAACCATAGCTAGTATCCTAGATGGCTGTCATCACAGAGATATCCTGAATGTTATCAAGGAGTACCGTTGTTGGATGACCATATATATATATATCAACAATGATGGGGAGTTTACTTGAGAAGGAAAGTCAAAGACTCAATCCAATATGATGCAGGTACCATTGTTCCCTCCAACAGGTGTCTCAGGGTGCCTAGTCGACAAGAGGGTAATAAGGGTCCTCGTGAATGGATACGTCGACCGCCCACACCATCAATGGACTCCCTGTCCGGAGAGCTGCTCTCAAGACACATAGACACTGTTTACCTAAACCCAACCAAGACCATTTTAGGAAAATGTCCGAACAACATCCCAAGGGTTGAACTAGCTCTGATACCACTCTATCACAACCTGACCTATACCGAGGCTCGAACCGCAGCTACCCCAAGCCCACCTCCATAGGCCAGGGGCTGGCGACTGGCGCCAAAGGCACATCAAACTCGGGGAGGCCTTTTCCTAAGAACCTGTACACACACACGTAGCTAACTCAATTCAAAAGTTCAGAGAAAAAGAAAAAAGCAAGGTTCCACACTACTATAAAAAGGGAACCAAACAAAAATGAATCTACCTCTAAGAATACATGTACATGAAAAGTAATACTGAAAGGGAAAGGGGCAAAAATACACACCCAACTAGAAAAGTGACACAACCCAGCAACAGGTTAAAAAGTAAAATAGCTAGAAGAGTCCCACTCCTGAATCCCAAGCTATGACCACTGCACATGGTCCAAGAACCTTGTATCCTGAAGCTCCTCTGATGTCACGATCAACCTGTTCTTTGTCTGCAAGGGCACGCCAAATGCGGGAAATCCCAATTAGGGGTGAGTATAAAAATAATCAGTAGGATGCCCTAAAGGCTCAAGGGAGAAGCAATAGAGGCACTGAAGAGGAGAACAGTAAGAGATAACAAGGTACAACAAGAGTGAACAAAAAGAGTACAGCTCCGCCCAATAATAGATATGATCACTCAATGAAACCCAACTGATAGAGTAAGGGGATCTTCATCTCACAGCTCACACCAGGTATATTCCCATACATATACCCAGGGAAACCAGATATACTCTTAACACATACCTGTAGTCTAGAGACAAGTTACACAACTACAAACCCATGCTAGGGATCCAGTTTGAAGATTTCCACGAAGTACTCATAATAGGGAGAACACAGTCCTAGGTATGAAGAGAGAGACACGAAGAACTCGTTCCGGGAGAACTCACTCCTAGGTCTGAAGGGAGAGACACAAATCACTCATTTCGGGATAACTCACTCCACAAGTGCTTAAGAATATGATGCTTAGATGAGGATCACAACCAATAGCTACGAGTTGATTCCAACAACTCAGTCTGAACTAATCTGATAAGTAGAGGATTGGTGCCCGGGTAAAGTTGGTCACGTCGATACCAAGAACTCTACCTAGGATACCAGGAAGGAATAGAGGATCCGGACCCAAGTCTCATAGAGGGGATTCCAATAACTCTATTTAGGAAGTCCTACTGAAGGGATCATACTCCTATACATAAGAAATGATACCAAAAAAACCATCAGGGGAAAGACCAAGGGTACGAACCCTAAGAAAGATAGTCCAAGTGACATAAGACAAATTCCTAAAACCATGTAAAACAAGTTACACAACATGTAGTAGGATCACATGCCGTGTTCCTTGACTCCGGGTACTGCCTGTGTAAATGGCCCGTGTTTCCAGTCTTGTCGTATAAAAAGTAACTACACAACATGTTGAAAGGATCACCACTTGTGTCAATGTATTGGGGGTCCGCCCCATGTACGCTGGCCATGTGCCTGTACACGGTCTCAACCCATGTATGTCAACCCGTGTAATCGGAACACAAGGTGACCCATGCATCCGGCCTGGTCTGACCATGTGGTGGAGTATCGACTCCAAAGATAGGAAAACCATCTCAGAGGAAAACGAACCCGCACTCATGAGGTGGGGAGTCCCGTCTCTACCGGAGTAGAGGAGTAAGAAATACTCATGCCTTGAGTCATCAAGGGAGTATTCATCCTAGCTATCACTAAAAGAAATGACATGGTTCTTCTCCTCATGTTATCAGTCATACCTCAACCACCACGAAGTTCCATAAGGGAGCATCCCGAGGGACCGCCATGTCATAAAGGTTCCAACACGACAGACGGTGCGTCAATCGGATGCCTAGTCTATATGTTATAGGCTTTTTATTACCGAGGTCCTGGTTGGATTCATACTTGATCCAACCCAGTTGTACTTCAAATGAAACTAGTTAACCAAACCGGTCACACCATTGCGATCCATTTGGAATGGCACATGAGATGAACTGACCATTTGTCCAAAACGGATAGCCGGTGAAAAAGTTTCATTTCACCACTGGGTGGCTCACACTAGCAGAACCCTCTAGTCGAGTAAACATACAAAGGCACATACACTCTAAGAATCTCTCACCGTCAATTCCCTTGCGGTCTTGCAACAATATCTATAGACTCTCTGAGGAATCACTGACATCTAATTCCCCCCATAGTCTCGATATGTAACTAAGAAACTCTAAGGAAGCACAAAGTCCCATTCCTATAGGTCCTACGAATGATACTAATTTATAACAGACTCTCTTGGGAAGCCCTAATCATCAATTCTCTCTTTAGTCTACCATACCAGGTTCCCACAACACTGAGTAGTGTTGTCGTGTGTAAGCGACTTTTAGAAGCCCAAAGTATGATCAGAAAACTACTTGGATAATAGCTATAATGCATCAAAAGCATATAAATAGTAGGCAATACATGCAATAAATTATATCAAGGCAGTCAAACAATGCAACAAGTTAATCCTCACGGGAATCCTAATCCAAACGGTGGAAAAACAGACAAAACAGTGGGGACACCCTTGGGGTGATCCTGAAACATGCTAACAAGCAGTTATCAATCATCTAGTAACCTCAAGCATACATGAAATCTATTCCATATAACAATACATAATCAAAACCCTAACCCATGATACAATACATGGGTATCTGACACTTTTCACCAAAAACTCAAAGACATTCAACGTAGGGAAACAAGCCACATTCCTCGATCCTAGGAGATTGATATACATGAACCACGAGGCTTGATTATCTTAGAACGATGTAGATCAATGAAAATGCACAAAACACTCAACCACTGATAACTTCAGAAAGAAGAGGAATTGGGAAACAAAGCTCTAGGAGAAGAGAGAGCATACCACTTCAGTTCCAACGCAATCGATGACGGTTAATTCAGAAAACGGACAGAGGCTCGGAGGATTGGAGAATATCTGTGGCCATACAGAATTCTCTCGGTCGAAGATCCTGGAGAAGAAGACAGTTCTGTCAATGGGGCACGACCCCAGTCCGTTTAATGAAAAAAGAAAAAAGAAAATACACGACGTGTACTTCTGATGTACACGACGTGTACTCAGCTTTTCCGTACTTTGTTTTAAGAGGCCTCCACATCACTCTTACACACCGTGTGTGTGGCCTGGACACTACCTGTACATGGCCTCGCGTTGGAGAAAAGTACACGGCGTGTACTCATAAAGTACATGACGTGTACTTAGAAAATTTCCAAATTTTCTTATTCTTCTCAAAAGCGACCAGAAATAGAAAAACATACCTGAACGAAGATCCGGGTTCTTACAAACTTTTCCCCTTATAGAAATTCATCCCAAAATTTTCCTAACTTGGTGGAGAAGAAGAAACCTCAAACAAATCTGGACACTGTGATCGCATATCGGCCTCCCTCTCTAAAGTCTAGTCTTGTACACAGCCGTGCTTCCATAATACTCATACCAGAGGAACATAACAACCACAAAGTATCTTTGCACTACGATCAAAAATACTGATAGGATGCTCCTCAAACGATGCATCATGCTCCAGATCAACCTCCTCTGATTGAAAAATATGAGACGGGTCTGAGAAATAGCGTTGAAGCTGAGAAACACGGAATACGTCGTGCATAGCCTAGTATCTCTGAGGTAACTGCAACCTATAGGAACCAGCTTGACTCTCTCCAGAACCTCAAACGGCCCAAAGTATCTCGGTGAAAGCTTACCCTTCCTCCTGATCCTCTTGTGTCCCAACCTCAGGGTAACATGTAAGAAAACCTGATCTCTGACCTTGAACTCTAAATGTCATCTCCGCTGATCAACATAAGATTTCTGACGAGACAGTTCAGTTTCCATCCTCTTCCAAATCAACTCCACCTACTCTGTGGTATCATGAACGAGACGAGGTCCCAACATAGCTGCCTCTCCGGCCTCCATCCAACAGAAGGGTGATCGGAATGGCTTACCGTACAAAGCCTCATAAGGTGCCATCTGAATAGTTTCTTGAAAACTACTATTGTAGGAAAACTCTACTAGAGGTATATGTTTCCCCCAAGAACCTCCAAAATCTAGAATGCAAACTCGGAGCATATCCTCAAGCACCTGGATCATGCGCTCTGACTAGCTGTCTGTCTGGGGATGGTAAGCTATACTCAGAAGTACCTGTGTACCCAAGGCCCTCTGTAGCCCCTTCCAGAAATGCGACGTAAAGTAGGCATCCCTATGTGAAATTATAGTACTCGGAAATCCATGCGTGCACAAAATCTCATAGATGTACAACCATCCAATCTCATCAACACTGAAGGTATCCTCTATCAGCAAGAAGTGAGCAACCTTCTTTAGCTTGTCAATGACAACCCATTCCGCATCATTCCCTTGAGGAGATCTCGGTAACCCTGTCACGAAGTCCATCACGACATCATTCCACTACCACTCAGGAATGGGTAACTGCTACAAAATACCTACTGGCCACTGGTGTTCTGCCTTCACCTGCTGATAGGTGGAACACCTCATGAGAAAACCAGCCACATCTCTCTTCATACCTCGCCACCAATACTGGTGGTGTAGATCATGATATATCTTGGTGACGCTAGGATGAACTTCCCAAACTGAGGAACAAAAGTCTCACATCAGCTCATTGCGTATATCTGCTGCCACCCATACACGTCCCTAGAAACTTAATATATCATCCTCACCTATGGTACATCTGGGAAGAGGGTCCTCTCGTGACATGCTTTCCCGTAGGACTAGGCCTTCATAATCTGATAACTGCCTCATTCGAACTCAGTCGAGAAGGGTAGAGGTAACAGCTACAGAAGATAGGAAATTCTTCCCCTGTTTGTCATGCACCTCCAAATGCATCTCAGAGAACATGGCCAGAAGTTGCCACTCATTGCTGGCCTCCTGAACTTCCTATATCTGAGTCCTCCTACTCAGTGCATCAGCCACTACATTTCCTTTCCCAGGTGTATAGGAAAGCTCAAAATGAAAAGACTACAGGTAATAAACCCACCTCCGTTGTCTCAGATTCAAGTCACACTGCGTGAAGACATACTTGAGGCTCTTGTGGTTAGTATATACCAGAAAATGATCTCCCAGGAGATAATGACTCCAAAAAAGAAATTCATGAACAACTGAGCCAACTCTAAGTTGTGCGTATGATAGTTCCTCTCATGTAGCCTCAATTGCCGAGATTCGTACGCAACCACACGATCCTCCTGCATAATCACTTCTCCAAGCCTGATGCCAGATGCATCATAGAAAACTGTGTAACTCTTGCCCATCTCTGGAAAAACTAGAATCGATGCTGAATTCAATCTTCCCTTCAGCTTCTGAAAGGCTGAATCATAGGATTATAACCAAAAAAAATTCACCCCCTTCTTAGTCAAGCCCATCAACGGTGTTTCTATGCATGAGAATTCCTATATAAACTATCTGTAGTAACAAGAGAACCCCAAGAAACTCCGTACCTTGAAGACATTCTTCAGCTGCTCCCAAGTAACTACTGCTCTCACCTTCTCTGGGTTTACTGATACTCCTGTCTCTGAGATGACATGACCCAGGAAGTGAATCTCATCCATCCAAAAGTGGCACTTTGAGAGCTTAGCATATAACTGATGCTCCCTTAGTGTACTCAAAATGATCTCAAGATGGGTAGCATGGTCATGTCGAGTGTGAGAATACACCAAGATGTCTTCCATGAAAACCACCATGAAAGATTCTAAGTAAGGATGGAAAATAATGTTCATCAGCGCCATGAAGATAGTTGGCACGTTCATGAGACCAAACGACATGACTGTATACTCGTATAGACCATACCTACTCCTAAAGGCTGTAAGTGTTATATATGATGGTCTAACGCATAACTGAGGATAACTAGACCTTAATTATATCTTTGAGAACACCTGGGATCCTTAAGATGATCAAAGAGGTCATCGATTCTTGGCAAGGGATATCGGTTCTTGACCGTCAACTGGTTCAGCTTCCGATAATCCACACAAAGCCGAAGGGTGCCGTCTACCTTCTTCGCAAACAGGATAGGTGAACCCCATGGAGAAGTTCTAGGTCAGATGAAACCATTATCCTATAACTATTACAACTACTTCTTGAGCTCCTGCAACTTAGGTGTAGCCATCCTATAAGGAGTAATGGACACCGGTGCCACTCCGGGCATGAGCTCAATCGAGAATTCTACCTCATGCTACAGGGGAAAACCTGAAAAGTACTCTGGAAAGACATCCTGGAAACAATCCACCATTGGAGGAAAGTCTAACTATGAATTCCCTTGGTCATCTAGGTATAAACTACCAATCCGGGCTATAACTCTGCCTAGCCCATGATGCTCGGGTCTATCTCTACCTGCTTGGACATCCCACTCACCTCTATGAAGAAAAGACCCGACGTCTGGTGATACAAAACTAACCCTGAGGTGATAGAAATCGATGAATTCCTAGAACAGAACCAACCAGTCCATCCTGAGAATGAAATCATAGCCTGTCATCTCTAAGACATAGAGGTCCCATAAGAAGTGACACCCTGAAACCTCAAGAGGGAATTCTTTCCACTGACGTACGCTAGATGTCCTCGTTCCCAAGGGCCTGTCAAGAGTCAACATGTCAACAGACGAAAAGATATAGAGCCCAAGGCTCCCCATGATAGAAAAATAGATAAATATATGAGAAGCACCATTATCGAAAAGATATGAAGATAAAACTGAGGCTACTAAGATCGTACCTAGAACTATAAAAGGTACATGATCCTACTCCTGATGAATCTGCTCTACAACAAAAGTCTGGCCTGCACTGCGGCCCTGTGTAGCAGCCTGAGATCCCTGAGCTGACCCTCCCTGAGCCTGACCACTGTGTCCATGACCTCTACCCTCACCTGAAAGACCTGAAGAACTCCATCCCCCAGTCTACTGTGGAACTGGTAATCTTGATCCTATACGAAGGGTCGAAACTGATCCTCCTCAACTAGCTGCTGGAAGGGGAACCTTGCAGTAATGCTGCAGTTGACCCATATTGCCACAAGATCAGCACTCCACTGGGTCTCTAGAGTACTAGTGCTTCTTATTACCACTCCTTATACACTGATAACACACCACTTGTGTTCCAAAAGGAAGATCTCATTTACCAGGAGGAACACCTCGCTTCATCAGATCACCCTGTGTAGACTCTCGTTGGCGCTTCTTGCTGTCTGCCTGAAAGGAATCAGCTGTGGATGCTGAAACACCCTGGTCCACATCTCTAGTATCCCTCAGGTTCCATTTTGTGATGAGTGTCTGGTTGACTATCAGAGTAATAGAAGTCAACTGAAAGACATTCACCTACGATCTGATGTCCGGTCTGAGGCCTTCCTCAAACTTCCTCTCTAAATACAGCTCGTCATTACCCAAAACTGGGATGAAACACTGTAACTCAGTGAAGCGGGAGGAATACTACATAACTGAGAGTGTAACCTGTTGGAAGCTCATGAACTCCCTGGATCTATCAGCCCTTAGCATTGCCGGGTAGAAGTAGTCATAGAATGTATGCTGAAACTCGTCCCAAGCCATAGCCAGTTGGCGCCCTGTCTGGGAAACCACACCCCACCATATCTTGGCAGAATCTCATAGAATATAAGTCGAAATCTTCACTATCCTCTCTGGAGGTGTCTCCAGGTGTTCTAAGATGGTCAGTATGGCTTCTATCCATGACTCCACAGCCTGAGGTCCTCCATCCCCTATAAATGTGGGAGGGTGCTGCTGCCGAAAATCCCGCATCAGCTCTGCCATAAATGGGGCAGGATGCTGAGCTCCCTGGAAGGTCTGCATGAATCTCATGAAACCCTCTCTAAACTGAGCATTGACACCAGTGTCAGAAGTCACTGCAGGTTCCATGTCCAGAATGACAGGCAGAACTACCGGTAGTCCCTGATCTGCCGTATCAGGCGTATGATCACTCTCTGGTTCCTAACGTGAAACGAGAGAACGTCTTGGTGCCATAGGTCTAAAAGATAAAACACACACCTTCATTAACGATGAACACAATTGCAACATAAGAGATTAAAATGGAACATGACGGAAAATCCTTTAAAACAAATTGGGAAACATGGCTACACGGCGTGTAATACTACTACTCGGCAGGTTTCTTAAAAGTTTACCCTGGGCATGTACCTTGTACATACTTGGCTATGTAAACCACCCGGCTACACGGCTGGGAACACCGACTATCCTAGAAAGAAACTACACAACGTGCTTGTCCACTACACGGTGTGTTTCTTATGATCTCTCCCTTGACCTTGTCATTAGTCACATGGACTGGTAAATGGACCACTAATACATGGCGTGTAAAAGGAGACACGACGTGTACTTGAAATTCATTACTTGGCCCGTGTTGTTAGAGACACAACCTGATATAGGGTCGACACCACACAACGTGTTCCATATGGGCACAGCGTTTACACAGAGGGATAACACCAACCCGTGCCTTTGGCTACACGGCCGACTACATGGTCAACTATACACGGCATGTTCCCAAGGGAAACGACATCCACTTGAAGGAAAACCCCGGCCCGTGTTGTTTGTGACATGGCCAGATACCTATTCCAGACTACACGGCGTGCTAAGATGGTACACAATGTGTTCTTACAAGATTTTCCAGGACCCCGTGTCCTTACCCACACGATCAGTGACATGGTTAAAAACTACATGCCATTTATTCTGGGTTTTTCCGGATAGTAACCTCAGAACTGCATCGGACACTAGAAAACAAAAAAACCAGTGTTAAGGTTCCAAATTCCGATTCTTGGGGGCCCACACACCCCGTGAATCAAATTTTGGCATCATAACCATGCATATAACACGTCAACAGGATAACAACATCACTATCCACTAAATTCCGATCCTCGAGGGACCATAACACCTCTAATACAAAATTTTGGAATCCAGGATAAAGAAGATCTAAAAAATTGATACCCTATCAACATAGCAGGTATTCTATCACAACAACTATCACAACAACATGCATCTTCTATCACAAATTCTATCACAACAGTATGAAAATTCTAATTCAATATAAATGGCATGAAAAAATGCATGACATGTGATTCTCTAACAAGTGCCTCTATGATTCATGAGATGGAATACCCTCATCTCATCGCATTGCAACAAAATTGAACCACAATCATACAAAAAATAATAACACAAAACAATTGCATCACCCAACGGTGAAATCAATTAAACTGTAACATTTTCAAAAACTCGAAAGTTGCAATATTTGAGGTAATCTGGATTTTTAGCTATACACGGGTTCTAGAACACCTGAGTACAGATATTTAACATGTACCTATTCCATCATATCCCTATCTATTGTCACTAAAAATTAATTCAATAGAAAAGAAAAGAACCTCTTATAATACCACTTTGTAACGACCCGAATCCGGAGCCACTCAACTGGTGCCCCATACCCGGTTCACCACATGACCTCAAGCACATTTCACCAAACGCCAGAGGCTACCGACTAGCAATGAGGGCCTTGGTGAGTCATTGGGGAAACTATGCTATCATTTGGTAAGGTATACAAAGAAAGAAAATAACAGTCAATAGCAGCAGAAGTAAACAACATACAACAACTAAACTAAACAACAAAAGCAATGTATAATATAATAATGATGAAAATGAGGTAGCATGTACAAGTATCAAAGGAAAGCAGCAAACACAACAACATGCTGAAATACAACTAAGAAAAAAGTATTAAAGTAAACAGTGACTCCAGTAGCATCGCAAGACTAGGTTCGGTCCTATGCTCTCCAGCTCCAACCAGAAATCATGTACTTGAAGTAGAAGGGCCACAATCTCTATCCACACCTGCAACCATATAACCTGATTGGGCCAAAAATTAGGACCCAAACAGGGTATGAGACTAATCCCAGTAGGCAATCACCACAAGATCTATGCTCTAGTGTCAGTGAGAAATATAGAAAAAGTAAAGGAAATAAATGCAACAGAGAAACAAAAGTACACTAGAGTAAAAAAACTACCAACATCCATTCACATTTATTTATTAATTTAATTCAATGATCAAATTATCAACCAAGGAATATAGAAAACAACTCTATATCCTCAAGGCATAGCAAGTAAGACAACATTTATCTCTGCAGAATACCTAACAACAAGTAGTACAAAACTCAAGCTTGTTCTTTGGCTTGGTGGACTCATCACAACCAACCAAACAATATTCAAGGTGACTCTTTGGGTGGATCACACTAGCATAACCCTCTAGTCAAGAAAACATGAAAATCCACATACACTCTGGGAATCTCTCACTGTCAATTATCCTACGGTCTTGCAACGATAGCTATAGACTCAATGAGGAAGCACTTACGTCTAATTCCCCCTATAGTCTTGATACATAAATAAGGACACTCTAAGGAAGCACAAAGTCTCATTCCCCTAGGTCTTGCGAACAATACTAATTTATAAAAGACTCTCTAGGGAAGGCCTAATCATCAATTCCCTCTTTAGTCTACCACACTAGGTTCCCACAGCCCTGAGTAGTGTAGTCGTGCATAATCGAATTTTAGCATCCCAAAGTAAGCTAAAAAAACTACTTGGATAATAGCTATAATGCATCGAAATCATATAAACAGCAAGAAATACATGCAATCAATTATATCAAGGCATTCAAACAATGCAACAAGGTATGCCTCATGGGCAACCTAAGCCAAACGGCAGAAAACAACCAAAACAAGGGGGCACCCATGGGGTGATCCTAAAACATGCTAACAAGAAATTATCAATCATCTAGTAACCTCAAGAATACATGAAATCTAAGGCAGATAGAAATACAGAATCAAAAACCTATCCCGTGATACCCAATACATGGGTATCTGTCACTTTTTCACCAAAAACTCAAAGACATTCAATGTAGGGAAACAAACCACCTACCTCGATCCTAGAAGATCGATATAATTGAACCATGAGGATTGATTCTCCTTAGAATGGCGTAGATCTACGAAAACGCACAAAACACTCAACCCTCGATAATTTGAGAAAGAAGAGGAATTGATAAACAAAGCTCTAGGAGAAGAGATAGCTTACCGCTGTGGTTCCAACGCAATCAGCGGTGGTCGATTCGGAGAACGGACGGAGGCTCGGAGCCTCCGAGAAGATCCACAACCATATGGAATGCTCTCGGTCGAAGAACCTAGAGAAGAAGATGGTTCCGTCGATGGGGCACGACCTCGGTCCATTTAATGAAAAAAAGAAAATACATGGCGTGTACTTATGAAGTACACGGCGTGTATTTATGAAGTACACGGCGTGTAGTTATGAAGTACACGACGTGTACTCAGAATTTCCATACTCCACTTTAAGCAGCCTCCACATCACTTCTACACACCTTGTGTGTTTCTCGAACACGGCCAGCATACGACCTCACGTGGGAGAAAAGTACATGGCATGTACTCATAAAGTACACGATGTGTACTTAGAAAATTTCCAGATTTTGTTATTCTTCCCAAAATCGACTAGAAACAGAAAAAAATACCTGAACAAAGATCCGGGTTCTTACAAACTTTCCTCCTTAAAGAAATTTGTCCCCGAATTTCCCTAACTTGGTGGCAAAGAAGAAACCTCAAACAAATCTATCCACTGTGATCACATATCAGCCTCCCTCTACCAAGTCTCGTCTTGTACACAGCCGTGCTGCCACAGAACCCGTACCAGAGGAACAAACCGACCACAAAGCCGAAGGGTTCCACCTTCCTTCTTCACAAACAGGACAGGCGAACCCCATTGAGAAGTACTGGGTTGAATGAAACCCTTAGCCTGCAAATCTTCCAACTCCTTCTTGAGATCCTGCAACTCAGGTTTATCCATCCAATAAAGAGGAATGGACACTGGTGCCGCTCCAGGCATGAGCTCAATCAAGAATTCTACCTCACACTCCGGGGAAAACCTGAAAAGTGCTCCAGAAAGACATCCCTAAAATGATCCACCACTGGAGGAATTTCTAATTATGAATTCCCCTGGTCATCCAGATATAGACTATAAATCTGGGCTATAACTCCACCTATCCCATGATGTGCGGGTCTCGATATACCCACCTGGACATCCCACTCGCCTCTTTGAAGAAAAGACCTGTCGTCTGGTGATACAAAACTCACACTATGACAATAGAAATCGACGACTACCTGGAACTGAACCAACCAGTCCATCCTGAGAATGAAATCATAACTTGTCATCTATAGGAAATAGAGGTCCCATAAGAAGTGACACCCTGCAACCTCAATAGCGCATTCTTTTCATTGACGTAAGCTAGATGTCCTCGTTCCCAAGGGCGTTTCAAGAGTCAACATGTCAACAGATGAAAAGATACAGAGCCCAATGATCTCCATGATAGCAACAGAGATAAAGCTATGCAAAGAACCAGTATCGAAAAGATATGAAGATAAAACTGAGGCTACTAAGATTGTACCTTGAACTGTAGAAGGTCCAAGATCCTGTATCTAATGAATCTGCTCTATAGTAAATGTCTGGCCTGCACTACGACCCTTTGTAGAAGCCTGAGATCCCTGAGATGACCCTCCCTAAGACTCACCACTACGTCCACAACCTCTAACCTGACATGAACAACCTGAAGAACTCCAGCCCCCAGTTTTCTACAGAACTGACAATCCTTCTCCTACATGTGGGGTTGAAACTGATCATCCTTCACTAGCCGATGGAAGGAGAACCTTGTAGAAACGCTACAGATGACCCATCTTGCCACAAGATCAGCACTCCATTGGGTCTCTCGGGCACTGTGGATTCTTATGCCAGCTCCATCCACACTGATAACACACCACTTGGGTTCTAGAATGAAGATCTCGTCTACCAGAAGGAACACCTCGCTTGCTCGGATCACCCTATGTAGACTCTCGGTGGCGCTTCTTGTTGTCCTCCTAGAAGGAATCAACCGTGGATGCTGAACTGCCCTGGTCCATAGCTCTAGTATGCCTCAGGTTCCTTTTTGTGATGAGTGACTGGTTGACTATCAGAGTAATAGAAGTAAACTGAAAGGCATTCACATGCGATCTGATGTCCGGTCTGAGGCCTTCCTCAAACATCCTCGGTAAAGACATATCGTCATTCCCCAGAACGGGGGTGAAACGCTGTAACTCAGTGAAGTAGGAGGAATACTCAATAACTGAGAGTGTACCCTGTTGCAGGCTCATGAACTCCCTGGCTCTGTCTGCCCTTAGCGTCGCCGGGTAGAAGTAGTTGTAGAACGCACACTTAAACTCGTCCCAATCCAAAGCCTGTTGGCACCCTGTCTGCAAAACCACATCCCACCATCTCTTGGAGGAATCTCATAGCATATAAGTCACGAGATTAACTCTCCTCTCCGGAGGTGTCTTCTGGTGATTGAAGATAGTCAGCAAGGCTTCTAGCCATGACTCCGCAGCCTGAGGTCCTCCATCCGTTGTGAACGTGGGAGGGTGCTGTTGCTGAAAAACCCACGTCAGCTCTGCCATAGACGGGGCATGATGCTGAGCTCCCTGGAAGTTCTGCATGAATCTCATGAAACCCTCCCTGAAATGATAATTGACAGCAGTGTCAAGAATCACTACAGGTTCCTTGTCCGGAATGACAGGCGGAACTACCGGTAGTCCCTGATATGCCGTATTAGGCGTACAGTCACTGTCTGGTTCCTAACATGCAACGGGAGGACGTCTTAGTACCATAGGTCTGAAAGATCAAAAACACACCTTCATTAATGACGAACACAGTTGCAACAAAATAGAGTAAAACTAAACAGGAAGGAAAAACCTTTAAAAAAATTGTGAAACATGGCTACAAGGCGTGTAGTACTACTAGACGACATGTTTCTTAAAACTTTACCCTGGGCGTGTACATTGGACATACTTGGCTGTGTAAACCACCCAGCTACACATCGTGTTCTTAAACTACATGGCGTGTACTAACCCTTTTCCTCCCTACCTGTTCACTCCTACATGGCTGGGAACACGGACTGTCCCAGCAAGAAACTACACGGCGTGCTTGTCCACTACACGACGTGTTTCTTAAGATCTCTCCCTTGACTATGTCATTAGTCACATGGACTAGTACACGGACCACTACTACATGACCTGTCAAAGGAGACACAGCGTGTACTTAATATGCCTTACTTGGCCCGTGTTGTTAGAGACACAGCCTGATACACGGTCTACACCACACGACGTGTTCCATACGGGCACGGTGTGTACACGGAGGGATAACACCAACCCGTGTCGTTGGCTACACGGCCGACTACGTGGTCAAATATACAGGACATATTCCCAAGGGACACAACATGAACTTGAAGGAAAACCCCAGCCCGTGTTGTTCATGACACGGCAGGATACCTATTCCAGACAACACGGCGTGCTATGCTAGTACATGGCGTGTTCCTACAAGATTTTCTAGGACCTCGAGTCCTTACCCACATGATCAGTGACACGGTTAAAAACTACACGCCATGTATTCATAAATTACACACCGTGTATTCTGGGTTTTTCCAGACAGTAACCTCAAAACTACACCGGAGCCCAGAAAACACAGAAAAACTAGTGTTAAGGTGCCAAATTCTGATCCGTGGGGGGCCATACTCCCCAGGAATCAAAGCTTGGAATCATAACCATGGATATAACAAGTGAAACGGATAATAACCTCATGACCCACCATATTCCGATCCTTGAGGGACCATAACACCTCTAAGACCAAATTTTGGCATCCAGGATAAAGAAGATCTAAACAATTGATACCCTATCAACATAGCAGGCATTCTATCAACCCAGATATCACAACAACATGCATATTCTATCACAAATTCTATCTCAATAGCATGAAAATTATAATACAATCTAGATGGCATAGAAAAATTCATGACATGTGATTTTATAACAAGTGCCTATATGATGCATGAGTTGGCATACCCTCATCTAATCACATTCAAAAAAAAGAACCACAATCATACAAAAAACAATAGCACAAAACAATTTCATCACCCAACGGTGAAATCAATTAAACAGTAACATTTGCACAAACTTGAAAGTTGCAATATTTGAGGTAATATGGATTTTTCCCTATACACGGGTTCTAGAATGCCTGGGCATAGATATTTACCATTTACCTATTTCGTCCTATCCCTGTCTATTGTTGCTAAATAGTAAGTCAATAGAAAAGGAAAGAACCTCCTCTGATACCACTTTGTAACGACCCAAATCCAGAGCCACTCAACTGGTGCCCCGTACGCGGTTCACCACATGACCTCAAGCGTGTTTCCACAAATGCCAGAGGATGCCGACTAGAAATGAGGGTCTTGGTGAGTTATTGGGGAAACTATTGCCTCATTTGGGAAGGTATAAAAAGAAAGAAAATAACAGTCAATAGCGGAAGTAGTAAACAACATACAACAACTAAACTAAACAGCGGAAGAAATTAATAATATAATAATGATGAAAATTATGCAGCAAGTACAAGTATCAAAGGAAACCAGTAAACACAACAACGTGCTAAAATAAAACTGAGAACAATGTACTAAAAGTAAACAGCGACTCCAACAGCATAACAAGCCTAGATTCGGTCCTATGCTCTCCAGATCCAACCAGAAATCATGTACCTGAAGTAGAAGGTCCACAATCCATATCCACACCTGCAACCATATAACCTGTTTGGGCTGAAACAAAGTACGCAAACATGGTGTGAGACTAATCCCAATAGTCAATCACCACATGATCTGTGCCTTACTGTCAGTGAGAAATATTGCAAAAGTAAAGGAAATAAATGAAACAGAGAAATAGAAGTACACTATAGTAAACAAACCTACCAATATCCATTCACATTTATTTATTAATTTAATTCACTCATCAAATTATCAACCAAAGAATGTAGAAAACAAATCTATATCCTTAAGGCATAGCAAGTAACATAACAGGTATCTCAACAGACTACCTAACAGCAAGCAGTACAAAAATCAAGCTTGTTCTTTGTCTTGGTGGACTCATCACAACCAACCAAAAAATATTCAAGGTGACTCTCTGGGTGGCTCACACTAGCAGAACCCTCTAGTAAAGTAAACATACAAAGGCACAGACACTCTGGGAAGCTCTCATCGTCAATTACCATGAAGTATTGCAACGATAGCTATAGACTCTCTGAGGAAGCACTTACGTCTAATTCCCCCTATAGTCTCGATACGTAACTAAGGACACTCTAAGGAAGCACAAAGTACCATTCTAATAGGTCTTACGAATGATACTAATTTATAACAGACTCTCTAGGGAAGCCCTAATCGTCAATTCCCTATTTAGTCTACCACACCAGGTTCCCACAGCCCTGAGTAGTGTAGTCGTGCATAATCAACTTTTAGCAGCCCAAAGTAAGCTCAGAAAAATACTTGGATAATAGATAAAATGCATAAAATGCATATAAACAGCAGGAAATACATGCAATCAATTATATCAAGGCAGTCAAACAATGCAACAAGGTATGCCTCATGGGAAACCTAAGCCAAACGATAGAAAAATAGCCAAAATAGGGGGGGAAACCCATGGGGTGATCCTCAAACATGCTAACAGGAAATTATCAATAATCTAGTAACCTCAAGCATACAAACAATCTAAGGAAGATAACAATACAAAATCAAAACCCTAACTCGTGATACCCGATACATGGGTATCCAACACTTTTGCACCAAAAACTCAAAGTCATTCAACATAGGGCAAAAAACCACCTACCTCGATCCTAGGTGATCGATATACTTGAACATCGAGACTTGATTCTCCTTAGAATGATGTAGATCTATGAAAACGCAACAAATTCTCAACCCCCGATAACTTGAGAAAGAAGCGGAATCGGGAAACAAAGCTCTTGGAGTAGAGAGAGCTTACCGCTGTGGTTCTAATGCAATTGAAGATGGTCGATTCGGAGAACGAACGGAGGCTTAGAGGCTCATAGAAGATACACGGCCGTATGGAATGATCTCGGTCAAAGAACCTAGAGAAGAAGATGGTTATGTCGATGGGGTGCGACCCCGGTCTGTTTAATGGAAAAAAATAAAATACACGGTGTGTACTTATGAAGTACACGACATGTACTCATCTTTTCCATACTCCGCTTTAAGCGGCCTCCACATCACTCCTACACACCGTGTGTGTGGCCCAGACATGGCCAACACACAGCCCCGTGTGGGAGAAAAGTACACAGCGTGTACTCATAAAGTACACAAGGTGTACTTTGAAAATTTCCATATTTTCTTATTCTTCTCAAAACCGACCAGAAACAAAAAAACATACCTGAACAAAGATCTGGGTTCTTACATATAGGTAGTGAAAACTCGATGAGAATTTCATATTCTCATCATTTCAAACACCTTGTGTTTGAATGAGTTTTCATTCATTATATTTTTGGGTTGAGTTGTAATCATTTACTATACATTGGTCTATCTACTACTCCCCTCTTCAGTACCTCTCTTACTGCTCCCTTGAGACTTTAGGGCATCCAACTACGTATTTTTATACTCACCCATGCTTGAGATTTTCTCACACTTGGTGTGCCCTTTCAAATGACAAACAGGTTGATCATGACATCCAAGGTTCTAGGGATATAGGGTACTTGGACCGCATGTAGTGGTCATGACAAGGGATTCAGGAGTGGTTCTCTCCAAGTAATTTTACTTTTGCACTCGTTGTCGGGTTGTTGCAATTTTTTGTTTGGGCATGTATTTTTCCCCTTTACCTTTTAGTTTACTTTTAAATTTTGTTTATAGGTCAATTCATGTTTGTGGTTTATATATAGTAGTATAGTGTCTTGTTTTCCTTTCCCTCTACACTACTGCATTGATTTGGCTACATGGGTGTGTGTTTAGGTTTTTAAGAAAAGGCCTCTTGAGTTTGTTGTGCCTTCAGTGCTAGTCACCACCCCCTAGCCTATGGAGGTGGGCATGGGTTTTAGTTACAGATCGATCCCCAACATGGGTCAGGTCATGACATTACGATTGAGGGAAATCATAGTTTACATGTCTGGGTATTTGAAACAATCATATTTTCTATAAACTTTTAATATATTTGAAATTATTTTTAATGAAATTTAATCAATATGCCCTTATAATTAATTTTTATAGAAATTTGGGAAATTATAATTAAGGAAATAAAATGGAATTAAATGTACAAAAAATAATGTATTTTGAATTTTTATTTTTTACTTAAGATGTTGTTAGTTGAAATTTTTCATGATTTTTAGGTAAACAAATTAATGAACCCAGGGCTAGTACTCATGCAGGGGGCCACACGCCGCATATCCCATTTAGGAGGGCCATACAGACGTACAACCCACTCAAAGGTCCTGATTGAGTAGGAAGGTAGCATGGGCCCTTGGTTGGAGACTTCATCAAGAATATATGATGTATATGTGACACTAGTTCATGGAGAATCTCTGTACGATTGTGGGAGGAAGGAATCACTGGAATGGGGTGGCACCACCGATGGTAGGGGTCCTCTGACACCAGTCAAGCTTCATTTCCTAGTTACAGGCATGTGTTTATTTATAAAGCAGCCCAAACCAATGCTATCTTTCAATTTGGGATGGAAAGACCCATGATAGCCTTCATCACTTATAAAAGTGACTTCCTTCTTCCTCAAATCTTCCCCCCCAGTAATTAGAAATTTTTTCACCACCAATCGACGACACTACTCCACCAATTGATGTCAATAGGACCAGTGAAAAACCAAAAAACCACCATGGATGATTCATGAGAGCTTAGTCCCGAGTTCATCTTCCACCAATGAATCCCTAGACCACCATGTCTCAACATTGGACCCTGGAATGAACTATTTGATTCCCTTTTAAAGAAGGATGATGCTATGAATGATCATTTGAGCTTCCTCCAGCAACTGTGAGCTCCAAAGGACTTGATATGGACCACTGTACCACTTCCAAACATTCAAATCTCCATGGATAATTCGATGTTGCACCAAGCTAGAAAAAAACCATGTGATGGGCATGCTCAATATATAGAGGCTCTATTGATCAAATGTGATGGTTAGATGGATATTAGGAGGAGGCCCATGGTGTTACCTCCATGGTTATACTGATAAATTTCTTGGAGTATTCAACTGAGCCAATTCCCCATGGATGGAGAGTTACAATGAGGAAATGAAAGTTTTTCACCATAAAACATATACAAAAAACAAGAGAATGAGAAATAGCTATGTGTGGGATGAAGGTGATCAACTACATGATAGTCAAGGAAGGATTGAATAATAGGCTGTAAATAGTAATGGCTATGTGAAGTTATATATGATCCATCTATGTGAATGAGATTTGAAAAAAACAAGACATGCCGCTGATAGTATATGTGATATACCATTGAGGAAATATTATATGTGATCTACCATTGAGATGCTGGTATATGTGATCTATCATTGAGGGAAACAATAGATATGGAGTAATGTCCACTGCACATGATATTCTGTCAAACATAGGACTATGAAGAAGTCTTAGGTAGGGTATTCTTTGTAAAACCACCATGGAAGAATGGTTCAATGGTAGATAAAGAAGAAGTACCCATAAAGGATCATGGAAACCAATGGTGGATCATGGAATTTGATGGTATATCATACAAACTTTATATTACATGCAAAGGTTATAAGGCCCCAACCTTAAACAATACTTAGTCATGATTTATTTAAAGAATTAACTTTGAGGATCTTTTCAGGTTTAGAGTGTTATAAAATTTGATCATAAATCATGCATTAAATTCCACATTTAAACTAGGTGGTTACATCAAAGGAAGTATTCATTTTTTCCACCAAAGGAAAAATATTTAAAATAAAACACGGTTTTTTTCTTGAAACTTCCTCAACAATATCCTCACATCATGTACTTTTACCTTGACCTGTGAAAAACATTTCAAAAACTTGGGATGAGCATAAAATGGTCAGAAAGGGATATAAAAATACTGAAAGAAAACATTATCCCATGTATACATAAGAATCAATGAAATCATAATTTACTCATAAAACATATGCACTTTAACATACCTTATAAAATCATATGATTTATGAATAACTCATAAAAATAATAAGACATAAAGTTAACTTGAGGCATTCATAACATTTTTACGTAGGGAGTAACCCTCATGGTTACGTTTGGAATACCCATCAAAGTATATTCCCTAAATCTCTTCAGAGAAACCTTAACGTTTAACTCATTCATGTTACCCAATGAATTAGAGAGATATCTCAGGCTCATATGCCCTTTTTTTATTACGGAACCACCCGACATCATAAAAAATTCCAAAGAACCATAACATAATTGTATCACATAAATCATGCATAATGGAAAGATAACATTTCCATATTTCAATCACAAGATATCAATAAAACACATTGATATAATAAAAAAATTATCAAAAACATTTTCAATACGAAAATAAAATAAAAGCAAAACATGGTATTTATTTTTCATTTAAAAACATTATGGCTTGTAGAGGAAGCCAAAACTAAAATAATGGTCATAGTGGCGGAGAAGTCGTTGTCGCCGCATACGTAAGACAAAAATATTCCTTTTTCTGTTTAGTAAAACTCTTCGTGTAAAAATATTACTTTTGAATGAAACTAAAATTCAATAGGGTTTATTATACATCTAATAAAAGAAGGTCTTATATAAATTGAAGTATGCCTCAATGAAAGGAGATTGAGACGATGTCCATTACCTCAAGTCTGACTTGTCCTGTCCGTTTCTTTATATTCTTGAATAATAAACATTGTTTAATATATAATTTCTTAAGTACTTCCTTTGAAGTTTATTATTAAATTCATATAACATATTATCATGTTATAATAATTGGTTAAATATGTGAGTTCATATCATACGTTTCGTCGATGTTCGGTACCTGAGTCAAAAATAAACTTGTTTGAAGAGAATTGTACATGTAGTTAAGAGTAAATCATCTCCAGAATTGTATTAATGATTTAATTATCATATATATCCTAGTATATATGTACTTAATAATATTCCATAATGTTTGGAGATAAGAAATGAAATGTACTGTTCATGGAGATAGTAGGTCGTACGTACGCAAGAACGCTACTTTCATTTTTTGTCATATTCATGGACATTAAAACTAAATGAGACATAGATATATAATAATTCCAGTATAATATATATGTTATATAGGTAAAATATGTTCATTAATTACATTATTTATAAATTACATGTTTGGCATGAACGAGTCACATCTCTTGAGGGGGCGGTAGTCCACACTTCCTCAGATAAAATTATCGCAGTTCCACAAAATGAAAAGCATAACGATGTGATTTAAAATTAAAATCCAGAAGAATATAGAAAAAATAAATAACAGATATATCATATATAAATATAGTGACATCATAATGACCACCATGAAAGGTGTTAAAAGAATATTGAACAATCATCATTTCGTGAGGCAATAATTCTCCACCCACAGAAACAGTATGTTCTTTAACCATTAGACGGTGGTGTGTGTAAGTGTAGGTATAATCCTTATCATAACAACATCATAGTATATTGAGGACACTGGTGTTATTATAGGATCAAATAATAAGATGATAGTGGCGAGTGAAGAAAGATAATAAAAGGAATAAACTTGAGAGAATACATTACCTCTAAATTGGTTAACTCTTTTTGATTTGAGTCAAAGGCTTCCTTGGAAAGATTTCTGCCAAAAGTGAGGCTTCTAGGAGTAATAGAGATATTTAGAGAGATAATATGAGAATATTTTGGAAGATCCAAGGGCTTGAGAGGTGTGGGTAAGTGGGAGAGGTGGGGGTCTTTTATAAGAGGGAGGAGGGTCACTTTTGGAAAGTCTTGAAATGTTACTTAATTATAAAATGATTTTCGGATTTTAATGGTCCCAAAATGATATATTTTGAGAATAAGGTGATAAGGGTTCTAAATAAACCCATAAAATAGGTTTTCTATAAGTTTAAGTCTTATATTTTACCTTATCCTTTCATTTTATTGAAATCATTCATTAATGAGGTAATAACTGCATCATCATGGTGTCATAAATAAATTAATTTATTTAATTCCTAAAAATTATAAAAAAATAACATGATGAAGGAAATATTTTTACCTTTATAATGAATATTTATAGTCTAAGATATAATTTATGGAAACCAATCTAAAATTTTTTAACTTAGGATATACAAACCTTTGTTATATTTCTCTTCTTTTTAAAAATAATGTCATAAATGCCACTATCACACCCATGTGAATCCCTGGGCCCTCAAGTTCGGTAAAAAGCTTCCCATGGTCGAACATGACTCAAAAAAGAGTATTTGGACAAATGTTGGGGTAATTTTATATTGTTATGATATTATTTTATTATCCTTAACTACCTAATTACTAATTAATCACGATAATTAAAGATAATTATCGTCGTTACTATTCATATTGTCCAAAAAAAGAGAGTCTTAATTGCATAATTTGGACCTTATGATTCCAAATATAGAATCCATTTTACCAAATTAAAAAAACAGAAATTTCAGTAATTAATTTAAAAATAATTCCCGTTGTCAAAACAAATAGCGTGTTTTTAAGAAACAATATCTATCAAAAGATTGACAATTGTTTATGTCCAATTTCAAAGTCAAATTAATTCTAATGACCACCATTGGATTAAATGGTAAAAATATATTATAATTAAACTTTAAAACCAATTAAAAGGATAATATAACCATACAATTAAATTAGAAGAAAAATCAGTTTTGACGTAAAATGTAGTATTTTTCACTATTCATTAAAAAATGAACATTGTCAGAAAAATATCAAAAATTTATTCAAATTAAATTTTAATGTCCCAATTATAAATAATAAGTTTATTTTGACAAATATATCTTATAAAATTTTCAAACGTTAGATTTAAAAATGGTTTTCCATCAAAAGGCGACAAAACAATCTTTTAAAAATATTAGAGTATTCTATGCTTAAGATTGGATTTATTCTAATTTTAAGCCTCTAAAACACTATCTAATTTATAAATAGACATAGATATGAAAATATATTATTATTTAATTACTTTGGATGCTACATCCTTCCCACCTTTTGGAAATTGTGTCCCCAAAATTTATTTACTTATCGAATAAGTGGGGGTATTTATCCGTCATTGCATTTCTAGATTCCCTTGTTGCCTCTTCAACTATATAGTTTTTCCATAGAACCTTTACATGATGAATCAACTTATTCTGAAACACTTGCTCCCTATGGTCAAGAATCTCTACAGGTTTTTCCTCATAAGATAGATTCTTTTCCAGCTGAACTACCTATGGACTCAAAACATGAGATGGATCTGGCATTTACTTCCTTAACATTGAAACATGAAAAACATTATGTACCTGAGATAAAATCGGAGGTAAATACTCTCGGTATTCAATTGATCCAACTCTCTCTAGAATTTTATATGGTCCAATGAAACTTGGACTCAACTTTCCTTTCTTACCAAATCACATCACACTTTTCCATGGTGAAACTTTGAGGAAGACATGATCACCTACCTCAAAAGATAGATCCTTCCCCCTGTTGTCTGCATAACATTTCTTCCTTCTCTAATCCGTTCTCATGTGTTTCTTTATTAGCTGAACATTTTATACCATCTCTTCTACCAATTCTGGTCCCATCAACTTCCTTTCACCTACTTCATCCCAAAAATCTGTAGTTCGACACCGCTTCCATTATAATACCTCAAATGGTGCCATTTGTATACATGAATGAAAACTATTATTATAAGAAAAATCAACCAATGAAAGATGTTGGTCCCATCTTCCTTGATAATCCATCTAACAAGCACGTAGAATATCTTCAAAATTCTGAAGTTTTTATTCTGACTGCCCATCTGCTTGAGGATGAAAAGCTGTACTAAAATTCAATTCAGTACCCAATGACTTCTGAAGGCCTTTCCAAAAGTTATAAGTGATCCTGGGATCACAATTAGATACAATGGGGATGTGAACTCCATGTAACCTGACTATCACTTTAAGATAAAATCGAGAAAGTTGATCTAAGGAAAAACTATCTCGTATAGAAAGTAAATGAGCAGATTTTGTCAAGCGGTCAACAATAACCCATATTTCATTATTACCTCGAGGTGTCTTCGGTAATACCACAACGAAGTCCATGGAAATATTCTCCCATTTTCACTCTGGCACTAATAAAGGGTGAAACATCCCTTTCGGTAACTGTTGCTCTACTTTAACCTTTTGAAAAGTCAAACACTTCACAATAAAATCAAAAATATCTCTTTTCATTCCATCCCCCCAGTAATACTCCCAAAGATCTTTGTACATCTTAGTACTACCTGGATGAACTGAAAATGGAGAACTATGAGCTTCACATAACAACTCTCTCTTCAACAGTGAATCATAAGGCACACAAAATCTCTTCCAAAATCTAAAAACACAATCATTATCAATGTTGAATTCAGGTAACACACCCTTATGCACCAGCTCTACCTTTTTCTGCAACTCACTGTCTTTCTTTTGTGCTTGCTTAATTCTATCTGATGGAGAAGATTTCACTGATACATGAAACAAAACCGAATAATTTCCTGCACCAACAACTTCCAAGCCAAAATTCATCAAATCCTTAACCAAAGGATCACGTTCCAAATATAACATTGTTAATGAAGCATTAATTTTTTAAATCAATTCATTTCCACTTTATTTTCTTTTCCTGGGTGGTAGTGAATCGTACAATCATAATCCTTGATTAATTCTAGCCATCTACTCTGTCTCATGTTAAATTCTTTATAAGTGAATATATACATTAAAACTTTGTGATCAGTATATATTTCACACTTATACCATAAAAATGATGCCTCCAAAATTTTAAAGCGAAAACAATAGTAGATAATTCCAAATCATGTATAGGGTAATTTATCCCTTGAGTTTTCAACTGACGTGAAGCATAAACAATTACTTGATCATTCTGCATTAGGACGCAACCAAGACCTTTCAATGAAGCATCACTGTAGATAAAAAACTCACCATTCCTGGAAGTAGTGCCAATACTAGGGCATTCACTAATCTTCTTTTCAATTCCTGAAAACAATAATCAAATTATTTTGTCCAGATAAACTTAACACCCTTCCGAGTTAGCTTATTCAATTGGCTGGACAACCATGCAAAATTTTTAACAAACATTTGCCAATAGCCTGACAAACCATGAAAACCACAGATATTAGTTACATTTGTGAGTCTGGGACATTCTTGAACAACCTTTGTTTTTGTAGGATCAACAATTATTCCATATTTAGAAACAATTTGACCAAGGAAAGAAATTTTTTGCAACCAAAAGACACACTTGCTGAATTTCCCTTACAATTTATTTTCTTTTAAGGTTTTCAAAATAACCCTTAAATTACATTCATCCTCCTCTTTACTTTTAGAAAAAAACAAAATATCATCCATGAAAACAACCACAAAATTATCCAAGAACTCATGGAAAATTATATTCACAAGGACCATGAATACAACAGGTCAATTGGTTAACCCAAAAGGCATAAAAAAAATTCATAATGGCCATATCTTGTACAAAACGCAGTCTTTGGAATATCTATTTCCTTTACCTTGAACTAATGGTACCCCAATCTAAAGTCAATATTTGAAAAATTCTGATCTCCCTGGAGCCGATCAAACAAATCATTGATATGAGGAAAAGAATATTTGTTCTTAACAGTGATATTATTCAAGGATCTATAATCAATGCAATGTCTTATTGAACCATCATTCTTTTTAACAATTAAGACATAATCACCCCATGGTGATGTTCTAGGTCGAATGAAACCTTTCTCTAATAAATCTTTCAAATTTTCCATCAACTCTAAAAGTTCAATTTGATCCATTTGATAAGGGGGTTTTGAAATTGTCTTAGAATTAGGAACTAAGTAAACAGTAAATTCAACTTCCCGATATGATATTATTCCAGGAAACTCATCCGGAAAAACCTCAGGATACTCATTTACCATTGGCATATCATTAATCTGAATGGTTCCATTGTTTTCAACAATATTTTTAAGGTAACATTAATTTACATCTTTTACATGTTTCTCAGCCTCTTGATATGTTATCAACAGTAAGGGTACATTCTTGTACACAAACTGAAAGTCTTTTTGAAAAGAAACTTCTTTAGCTCTACTGTTAATCTTAGCATGGTAAATAGAGAGCCAATCCATACCTAGGATAACATCAAACTCTACTAGTGGTAAAAAAATAAGGTTTTCAAGTAGGTTCCTTCAACGGATAAGGATATGAAGATTCTTATAAATTCTTTTTTCCTCAACATTCCCCCCAACTGTTTTTACCACAAGTTCAGAAGTCATTTCTTGAGATGAAATTCCCAATTTATTAGAAAATTTTTCAGAGATGAAAGAATGTGTAGACCCCGAATCAAACAACACATTGGCATAATCTAAAAAAATAAACAAAGTACCTGACACCACTTCATTTGATGGCCCCACATATGATGAAGTAGTTTCAAAGGATTTCACCACACCTTTCTGCTTGTAGTCTGACTACTTCCCATCATTCGAGCTCTTTTTCAGACACTCATTGTCATAATGACCCATCTCATTGCACTTGAAAAAGTTCACTAACTTTAAATAAAATTTGGTCTTACCATTACCCTGATCTTTTCCAGTGCAATCAAGAGCCTTATGTCCCATCATTCCACATCAGAAGCACTTTCCAGAATTCAAAAGCCATTCCCCAGCATTCTTTTTACCACATTTATCACAAACTGAAAACATAGTTTTCTTACCATCAAACCTTTTTGAAGGATTCTTCCCTTTCTCCTGCCACCTGAGTCTCTTCTTCTGTTGGTTTTCATAGAACACTTGATCATCAGAAAATTACAGTTCCACCTTCTCAGCAAATCGAACAAGATTTTCATAACTTTTGAACACATGAGAAGCTAATTCCCTTAGATATTTTGTTTTTAATCCCGAGTAAAAATGATTGATTTTACAATCAAGGTATCAGATAAAATTTGGAGCATACCTTTACAATCAAGTGAAATTTTCTTCATAAGCAGCCACTGAGTCGTCCTCTTGCCTCAATTCCAAGAATTGTTTTTCCATCCTAAGTTGAACATCCATAGGAAAATATTTATCAAGAAACATACCTTTGAATTCATCCCAATTAAGATCATCAATCTCATTAGCGTCCCTCATATTTTTAACTATCAACCAACACTGATCTTCGTCACCCTCCAAATAGTAAACAACAAGAATAACCTTTTAATTTGATAAACATCCCATGACATGAAAAATATTCTCCAGTGATTTAATCCACCCTTCTGCTAGCACATGGTCAGATGATCCTCTGAATGATGGGGGTTGTTTCATCATGAAATGTTCCACCACTGACATGTTCCTCTGTAGTTGATCTGGCTGGTCTCGTGCATGCATACCACCAACATTTATCACTTGTGTAAACTGTGCCATTACTGCAAAAAACTGTTCAGTTCCGATTCTGACCATCTCAAGATGCTGTTTTGGAAGGTCATTTCCTTCTGTATAGCTTCCTAGAAATTCTTCCATATATCCTATGTGAAAAAACATTCTAAACAAACATATCTTAGATGAAGCAACATGGTAATCTTCAAATGCTATATCATTTCAATTTGACCATAATTTTTTTGGATAATCATTTAATATAATTCTAACTCCTAAAGTTATCTAAACTGACCTCTGATATCAACTATAAGGCCCTAGCTTTAAACATTACTTAATCTTGAGTTATTTCAAGAATTCACATTGAGGATCTTTTTAGGTTTAGAGTTTTCGAGAATTAGATCATAAATCATGCATTACATTCCACATTTAAACGAGGTGGTTACATCAAAGAAAATATTAATTTTTTACACCAAAGGAAACATATTTAAAATAAAACATGGTTTCTTTCTTGACACTTCCTCGACACTATCATCACATCATGTACTTTTCCCTTGACCCATGAATAACATTTCAAAAACTTGGGATAAGCATAAAAATCTCTGTAAGGGATATAAAAATATGAAAAGAGAACATTAGTCCATGTATACATAAGAATCAATGAAATCATACTTTACTCATAAAACATAAGCACTTTAACATAACTCATGAAATCATAAGATTTATGAATAACTCATAGAAATCATAAGACATAAAGGTAACTTGAGGCATTCATAAAATTATTACGTAGGGAGTAACCCTCATGATTACGTTTGGAATACCCACCACAGTATATTCCATAAATCTCTTCGATGAGACCTTAGAGTTTAACTCCTTCACATTACCCAATGAATTGAAGAGATATCTCGGGCTCACCCACCATTATTTTATCACATAACCACCCAACTTCATAAATAATTCCCAGGAACCATAACATAATCATATCATATAATACTTGCATAAAGAAAACATAACATTTACATATTTCAATCACAAGATATCAATACAACACATTGATATAATAAAAATATTATGAAAACAATTTTCAATACCAAAATAAAATAAAAGTAAAACATGGTATTTATTCTTCTTTTAAAAACATTATGGCTTGTATAGGAAGCCTAAACTCAAATAATGGTCACGGTGACAGAGAAGTCATTGTCGCCACATACATAAGAAAAAAACATTCCTTTTTTTCATTTAGTAAAACACTTAATATAAAAAGATTCCTTTTGAAGGAAATTAAAAGTAAAAAGGGTTTATTATATAACTAATAAAATGAGGTTGTATATAAATTGAAGTATGCCTCAACGAAAGGAAATTGAGACGAAGTCCCTTACATCAAGTCCGACTTTCCTGTTCGTTTCTTTATATTTTTGAATAATAAAATTTGTCCAATTTATAATTTCTTAAGGACATAATTTTAAGTTTATTATTCAATTCATATCACATATTATCATGTTATAATTATTAGTTAATTATGTGAGTTCATACCATACGTTTCTTCGATGTTTGGAACATGAGTCAAAAATAAACTTGTTTGAAGAGAATTGTCCATGTAGTTATAAGTAAAACATATCTGGAATGGTGTTCATGATTTAAATATAATATATATCCTAGTATATATGTATTTAATAATATTACATAATGTTTTGATATAAGAAATTAAATGTACCGTTCATGGAGACGGTAGGCCTTACGTACGCTTCAACACTACTTTCATTTTTTATCATATTAATGGACTTTAAAAATAAATGAGAAATAGATATATTATAATTCAATTATAATATATATGTTATATAGGTTAAATAATTTCATTAATTACATTCTTTATAAATTACATGTTTGGCATGAAAGAGTCAAATCACTTGAGGGGGTGGTAGTCCACACTTCCTCTGATGGAATTATCGCAGTTCCACAACATTAATAGAATAACAATGTGATTTAAATATAAAATTAAGAAGCATATAGAAAAACTAAATACCATATATATCATATATAAATATAGTGACATCATAATGGCCACCATGAAAGGTGTTAAAAGAATAATGAACAATCATTATTTCGTGAGGCAGTAATTCGCAACCCACAGAAACAATATGTTTTTTGACCATTAGACGGAGGTGTCTGTAAGTGTAGGTATAATAATTATCATAAAAAAATATTAGTATATTGAGGATACTGGTATTATTTTGGGATCAAATAATAAAAAGATAGTGGTGAGTGAAGAAGGAAAATAAAAGGCAGAAACTCAAGAGAAGACATTACCTCTAAATCGGGTAACTCTTTTTAATTTGATCCAAATGCTTCTTCAGAAAGACTTATTCCCAATGTAAGGATTCTAGGAGTTAGAGAGTGATTTGGAGAGATAATATGAGCATATTTAAGACCATCCAAGGGCTTGAGAGGTGTGGTTAAGGGGGTAGAGGTGGGGGCCTGTTATAAGAGGGAGGAGGGTAACTTTTGGAAAGTCTTGAAATGTTACTTTATTATAAAATGATTTTCGGATTTTAAATTTCCCACAATGATATATTTTGAGGATAAGGTGATAAGGGTTTGAAATACACCCATCAAATAGGTTTTATACAAGTGTAAGACTTCTATTTTTCCTTATCTTTTCATTTTATTTAAATATTTCATTAATGAGGTAATCACTGCATCATCATGGTGTCATAAATAAATTTATTTATTTAATGTATAAAATTTATAAAAAGAATTCCATGATGTAGGAAATATTTTTATCTTTCCAATGAATATTTATAGTCTAAGATATCATTTACGGAAACAAAATTAAATTTTTTTTACTGAGGATATACAAACCTTTGTTATATTTCTCTTCTTTTTAAAAATAATGTCATAAATGTCACTATCACACCCATGTGGCTCCATGGGCCCTAATGTTTGGTAAAAATATTTACATGGTCGGAAATGTCTCAAGAAAGAGGATTTGGAAACATGTTGGGGTCATTTTATATTATTATGATATTATTTTATTACTCTTAACTACCTGATTACTAATTAATCACAATAATTAAAGATAATGACTATCATTACTATTCATAATGTCCAAAAACAAGAGTCTTAATTACATAATTTGGACCTTATGATAGAAAATATTGAATCCTTTTTACCAAATTCCAAACACAGAAATTGCAGTAATTAATTTAATAATAATTCCCGTTGTCAAAACAAATAGCATGTTTTTAAGAAACAATATCTATCAAAAGATTTACAATTGTTTATGTCAAATTTAAAAGTCAAATCAATTAAAATTACCAACATTGTATTAAATGGTAAAACTATAATATAATTACACTTTAAAACCAATTAAAAATATAATCTAACCATATAATTAAATTAGATGAAAAGAAGTTTTGAAGTAAAATGCAGTATTTTTCACTATTCATTAAAAAATGAACATTATTAGAAAAATACCAAAAATTTATCCAATGTAAATTTAAATGTCCCAATTATAAAGAACAAGTTTATTTTGAAAAATAGTGCTTATAAAATTCTCAAAAGATAGATTTAAAAATGGTTTTCCATCAAAATGCGGCAAAACAATATTTTAAAACAATTAGAGTATTCTATGCTTAAGATTGGACTTATTCTCATTTTAAGCCTCTAAAACAATATATAATTCATAAATAGACATAGATATGAAAATATATTATTATTTACTTACTTTGGATGTTACAAAGGTAGATGGAGCAACGGTTGTATCAGGGAGATACACTGGTTGATGATGATGTTTTCCACCATTGAGGAATGATAGATCAAAGGTGGTTATAGATGAAACTACCATTAATCTGGTGGTCGATACAAAATGGTAGCACAAGGATTTATATCATAGTGATCGGTAATGGTAGATACTTCTACTATCATTTTGGAGTATGTGTTTACGCTCAAAATAAGAAACACTAAGATATCTATAGATTTTGTGTTGTGAATCTAAAAAATACATATTCAGATTTATACATAAGAAAAATAAATAATATGAAAAGATAAAAATGAGGGTGATAGAGAGGTTTCATCCCTCTATAAAGATAAGGGTGGTTCTTTCATTCCACTGATCAAAGAATAAAGAGCAGACTACAACAAGAGGCTCTATATTTCTTTTTTTATTTTTCTTTTGGAATTTTGTTTATTTAATGAATGTCATTCCATATATTTAAATGAAAGTGTTATATCCTTTTTTTCTTCAACTATTTAATTTTATAATTTTTATTTCTTGGTTTATCTCATTATGTTCTTCTCATCTCTTTAATGATGAACTCTTACACTAAATAATTTGTGACTAACTTAAGGCTTAGCATTGGAGGAGGAAAGCTGTTTTCTAAATTCTCTTATTCAATTCTAATGTTTTTAGTGTTTGTGTGGAGTGAGATAGATGTGTAAGGGTTTGGATATTTTCCACCACAACATGGATCTTGAATCCATTTTGATTCTTTTTTTTTAAAAATTCTACTTTCCTTCCATTTAATATAATCTCATCAAACGATGGAGTCGATTCATTCAAATGATGAAATATCATATGATGGAGTCGGGTCCTAGAAGATGACACACTCTTGATTGAGGTCTTCCATCAATATTGATTAAATGAGTATGTGGAATTTATTTTTATTTGGCATTGAATATTTCAAAACTACTAAATAAAGGAATTGGAATTTATGAGTGATATTTCACAATTGAATTCTAAAAATAAATTTAATTAACCAGCACAAATAATATAAATAACCCGAATCCAAACCATAACATTCCATGTTATTTCTCTTATAACCACATTCTATTTTCACTATATATTCGCTTAAAATTTATCATTGATTTCATAGAATAATAATGACAACAAGAATGTTGTTGTTAAGTGAATTTTAATAAGTAAGTTGATAATTGTAAAGATCCTCAAGTGAGATGACCCTCGTCCAGCCACTGTGCTGCACTAGAAAAACCATGAAAATTTATTTTTGACACAACCTGTGACATGTGAGATGTTAGCCACCCCCAATGGTGAACCTATAATATAATATCACAATAATTTAATGTAAACATGATATTCTCATCTTAGAAAAAGACTAATAATAGGTGGCTGAAACAAACAACTATATAAAAAGGGAAAAAAGAAAATTTCTAACCATAGGTTCTATTCTTACAACCTAGGTAAAACTACCCCCAATATATCCCACACTATAATATTTATATCTTGTTTATTACCCTACCTTAGAAGAACTATCACTTAAGCCATGTATACAAAATATCTACAAGATGTATAAACATAAAGGTATGAATGATGGACCCTAGGGCATAACTATAGGTATCCAAAACCATAACACAAATCTACCAAGATTAAGGACTCCAATGGCTTAATCATAAATGGTGGAAGAACATACCCTTCACACGTTAGAGGTATTTCTTTTCCTAGAAGCCCTGTAGAACTACTCATGATCTACTATGAATGTGTTAGATGCACTACAAGGGCTCCAAAACCAAATCAGGAGTTCAAAAACATCCACGGCTAAAAAAACCTCTATTCAAGGTGTTCACTCAACCTAGATGGGGTTCCCTCATCAATAATATCTGTTGTCCCCCTAATCCCATATAACCAAAACCAACCAACATGGGAGAAAACTATATTAAAACACAATGCCAATGACTAATCCAAAATATCCCAAGGGTCTACTCCTAAAAAAACATACCTCATCAGAAACTACCTCATAAATTACACCCAAAGTTTAACTCAACACGAGTTATTCCAAATCTCACACCCACCATCTCAACACCATGAATATCATCATCCCACAAAATTTACAGTAAAGGCTCCCAATGACCCACATTAGGGTCAAACCAAAACATGGAGATCCTAATGTCCTCGAGGTCATACTATAATGCCACATTCACCATGATAACACCCTACTGCACCCATGTTCTTGGTCCACTACTATCTAACAAACTTCATATGAACTAAAGTCCCCGAAAAGAGCATAACAACCTATGAGGGCTCTTTTAATATCATACAAAATAACGAGACATGATTGATGGAGAACGTCCCCAATAGACCTCAATGGCTTCCATCTAATTTCTTTTCAATGTTGTACCCAACAAGTATCTACCAGAACAAGCTCGCCAATAGGGGAACTCTATTCAGTCCTCATGACATCTTCAAATTTAGGAACCACCGTTAGGGATCCTTAATATAATCCAAACCATTCCACACATGAAGTATCAACTCCTAACCATGAAAACAATTAACCACTTTATTATCTATCAACAAATAAGGGAATCCTAAAGATTATGCAAGACTCAGATCAACAGCTCAATGACACCCATCCATAACTGCCACCAAAAGGCATCAACCTATCCAAAAGCCTCTGATAGGTCTGGTCACCTAAAACCCAAGAGATAAAAATCAACTTCTCTAACCTCAAGAAACCAGTCCCAAAATGTAGGTACAATCCAAGATCTCTATAGAGATACGACTTGATCACCCTTCCAATCTACATCTAAAATAACCTTGAAAACCCCATACTTTCATACACAAGACATGGTCAATAATGAGCTCACAACCCTCAACTGAGACTCATATATCACAACCCAACCCACCAGATGATTATAAATACAAACCAAAAAAATCATTATACTGAACTCTCTCAGTACAAAAAAATGATCTAGATAACCTCTAAATCCACCATCCTGATATACATGGGAAAAAACTCAGAATGGAATTCTCCAAAGCCCAATTCTATCTTCACAGCACAGACAAGGAAAAACATGACAAGATAATAAAATAACATGATGTGTACTAATGGGTACATGTATTTTACCCATGAACGCCCTCCATGGACATTTACTAAAGGACACTTGGTGTATACTTTTTGAAAGTCGTGATGTTTGTACTCGGTACACTACGTGTACCCCCACTTGGGAACCTTCCCATGTAACTTATCCCACTCAGCATGTAAAACAACAAAGTAAATGATGTTGACCTCCCCACACAAGGAGTTTAATACCACATGGGGTAGATTCTTATGTACCTGTATATATACTCTTATAAGGAATGGATCCCTACATGATGTGAACCCGAGATGTGGAATGGCCATGTACTCAACATGACGAAGGACCCCCACATGGAGTGTCTAGCTGAGTACTCGACCATACCTGAGAATTCCACTACAAGGCATGTAAATCCATGTAAATTGGATGTTGTCACAAAAAAACTCATCTTACCAAAATATAACGAACACACAACGTGTGTTCTCTGATCCACATACCATGTACGTAGTTAGTCCTAAAGAGAAACTACTCAAAATGTCTTGATATATCTGATTCTTTCATGAAAGAAACAGATCGACCCACTAGGGGTCCAAAAAACCTGAACAAGGATTAAAAAAAAACTTATCTATGGGTATTTATATTGACAAATATAAATGAGGCCAAACTCAGTGTGGAAACCACAGAAACTTCGATCTGATCCACAATCCATTGCATTCATGTGATGATTTAGCGTGTCTCGATCTCTAAAAAAGCACCTCCTCATTCCCAATCTTTATTCACTTACTCTCCATATCTAATCCATGTGAAGGGAAGACCATGGGGGAGTTCACATAAATATAAAGGGAAAAGAGGCAAATAAGAAGGAATGATAATAAAAAAGGGAAGATAATAGAAAATAAAAAGGAAAATAAAAGGGAACTGGGATGGGCCCTAGTGCATGACATGAGGTTATACCTTGTCTAGGCCAAACCCCCCATTCTAGACTCAATTGAAGAGATATAATCTCAATGTAATTATCTATTTAAAATATACGAGCAAATGAACATGCGTGAAGAAATTAATATTTAATTAATTAAATATTAAGTATTTTGTGAAAATTCAAATGACTCAGATTTCGACAAAACATCTATCCTTGGGTAAACACATTATTACAAGCTGAACATAGGGTCTAAATAATTATCCAAGATCATCTTATAGAATAAATGGCCATTTCCACCATGAACACTCTATGGAATAAAAGGTTCGAATTACTCAAAAATTTTCAAAACCCATGATGATGTGGGTCATCATAAGTAACCCCATATAAAGTCAATTCTTTAGCATATATTAAACATACTCATAGTAAAACATTTATCTATCCACTGAGAAAACTGATAAAATTGAGGTTCTTAGGGTATGAATTAGATATACCACTAAGAGGTTAAGAATAAATGTTAACAAATTTTTACTATTTTTTTTATTAAAATCTATTACCATTTATAATAATGAATAAAAATTTATACCCTTTTAATACAAGTGTTTAAATTAAAAACAATGAGTATAATAACATAAAATATTATCAAGGTTCACCACCAATTATTGGTGATTATATCCTTGATGTAATCAAAATTAACTAAAACTCAGATAATGTAATTAATTCATATATTGATGAAAATGGGAAGGAAATATCCTTAACCTCTAATAGTAGCATCATGGGAGTCCAAAAATCATCCCAATTAATTATAAAATGAATTTTACAAGATATTAAACTGATCAATAGTAAACTTATTGATGTATACAAATCAATATAATTGATCTTATTCTTGTTTGTGTATATATTCTTGAACTCTTTCCAAGATATTTGAAATTCGCAGGAAAAAATATCAACCACATATAAAAAACACAATATCTAATAATCATGAGTAGTAAATCCTCTCAATACTTATCTTTTCTCAAAATTAACTTTCATCACACCACATATTTTCTAAATTAGGTCATGAATTTACAACATTAAATGACATGCTAAAAATGTTTTAGAATTTACACCTCATTAGTAACGGTGTGGACTTTCCCGAACCCTTCCATTTTTATTTTATTGTGTCTGGTAGTTTGGGAGAAATTTCATAATTTTGGATGTTATTTTAAAATTATTATTAATGTATACTTTTTTAAAAATAATTTTACAAATTAAGGATGAAATTTTAATATTTTATTAAAGTTGGATTTGGAAATGATTTAATTTTTTTTGTAAGTGTATTAGAATTTTAAAAGTAATAATAAACTATTTTCATTAATTATTTATATGTTAGTTTAATAAAAATGTAATATTTTCAAAGAATAATTTACCTTTATGTATGATTTTGATGTTTCCTAAAGGTAATAATGGTTTCCTATAAGTTACACAAGGGCATCCTAGATCCCTTAAACACTGTGTAAAGGTACCCCTATCTAAGTAATTGTAATGTGCTAGTTGTGTAAGGGTATGATTTGGTTCCCTTCAACTACATGAATTTAATCTTTCACTATGTAAGGGTAGCCTTGCTTTTAAATTGTATGTGTAAGTGTAGGTTTATCACCATGTAAAGGTCATCCAATAATCCATATGCTCACATAAGAGTAAAGACATTATAATTTATCATTTAAGGTCGTTTTATTTCTCACATAGGGGCATATCATAGCTTGTGTATGGGTCTTCTTCAGATCATGTAAGGGTATCAACCCACATAAGTATACATGCGTAAGGTTACCATCCCACATAAGTGCACCTTCATAAGGGAATTGACCCGCATAAGGGTACTTAAATAAGGGTTACCATGATTTTATTATAATTTCATAAGGGTAGAACATGTTTCCCTTATGCAGCGCTTTGTTGTCATGTAAGGGTAACCATTTGAGAAAGTGCAAAAGAAAATTACCCTTATATAGTGTATTCTTATCACATAAGGGTATACAATGTTTTTCCTACAAACATCATTTTTCTTTCCTAGAACCCCATGTAATGATTTTTCAACATAATTTATGTGGTTTAAATGGTATATTAGTGGAATTTTAATATATTAAGAGATCCAAACTGATAATTTTGTGTAAATTAAATGAAAATCAGTTTAATAATAATTGTTGTGAAATAAAATATGGAAGTTGATGAAGTTTCTTAAGATTCGTCATGGATGCACTATTTGTATATTCTAAAAATATCAGATCTTCCCATTTCATTATTTCTTCCTTTATCAAGTTTGGATGATCTCAAATCATTTTATAGGGTCCAAAATAGATCAATAATTGATATGAGCTTCTTCCACACATTCCAGACCTTAGATTTCTAAGATTAAGAAATTCTCTCTCTCTCTCTCTATCTCCTATGGACGATGCCATAGTTAGAGAACCCTTATTCCCTAGGTAGATGATATGATACTTATCCATGTTTATTCGTTGTAAGTATGAAACTATGATGATTTAGAATCTATTTTTAAAAATGAGATAAACTATATTCATATAATAATTCGAAAAAATAATCACATGAAAAATAAATGTGATAATCTAGAGATTATAAAAGATGAGGATGAAATAGATTATGTGTAATTATATTAATGATTATGGAATATTTATACTTTCAAAATGGTAAATAAAAGATTAATTTATACAGTAGAATGTTTCTTTAGATAACATTGGAATTTCATGCATTGAAATTTTTACGTTAATATTATTTCAGGAAGAGAAATAGAAGTTTACTACTTAAATAAATTATTTTACTATTTTTGTTTAATTTCTAATATTAAATTATAAATTATGTTTCTGGACTTAAATGTTATTAATTATTTTAGAATTTTTATTTTTATAGTTAAATAAAAATATTAAATACTATTGATAACAATTCCAAGATTGGAATTTAGAAGATTTTCATATACAATGTACAATAAAAATTGATAATTTGGAAGATAGTCAAAGTTATAGGAAATAAGTATTTCCATGATGTAGAATAATGATAATTAATATTGGAATTATTTACAAGAGAAGACATTATAATTCAAGGACCTTATTTAAATTATTATTTGATAAATTCAAGATGATAGTATGTTGGAGTATGAAGTTGTATAAATAATGTTGAAGGGAATACTGGATATAATTATGGGTAATAGAAGAATTGAAATGAATATTTTCACTTATTATAATTTAATTAGGTTATGGAACTATAAGTGTTATCACATATAGGAATATTTAATATTCATTATTAAATATTTCGGATGTGTGATCACATTCTTTTTAGATAATTTTTTTATCTATAAGATTCACTAGATAGTGTTAAATCTATTATTATAGTTTTAATTATGTTTTATATGGTTTGGAAGTAAATGAAAACTTAAAATGGGTAATGATTTGATTACTGATGGGCCAAGAGGGCGTCGTTATATCCCTACAGGTCTAATGAATTTTTTTTTATTAAAACTAAAACTATACTGCTTAATTAACTAAAAATCTAAAATACATTAGGTTATGTTCGAAAACCTAGAGATGATAAATTAGGTTATTTATCTTTTAAATAGAATTAATTTATTCAATTTTAAGAAAGAGGTGAAGAAAATATGGGTTTGACTTATTTAATGAAAGTGAAAGATGAAAACAATGTAGATTGGTTGTTTTGGAATTAGATTTGAATAGTGTTTTGGGGTTTTGTATTTATATGGTTTTGGTGAAATTTTATTTTATAAATTAAATTATTTTTGAAGTATTGGTGTCAGAGTCAAGATGAGGTGGGTGCAATAGGCATGGTATCAACTCCTCAAGGCAGAAATCCCATATTTCCCTTGGTCAGATAATTTTTGTTTTTTCTAAATAATTTTTCACAATAACCATATTTAAACCTGATTACCATATACATGAAAATAGTCATGAAACAATTAGGTTAATTAGTTGAACACTTTATTAAGTTCTTCTAGGTTTAATTCAATTATAATGAATGGAAAAAATAAAGTGATTATAAATTAAATTAAAATTATATAAACCCAAATACATGAATAAAATAAATAATAAAATAAAATATCATCTTCCCCTTTTTTTCTACATAAAAATATCATGTGTATAGTTTACCCCATCATCCGAGTAATGGGAAAGTAAGAGGGAAGGAATAAAGAAAGTGAATGCATAATGAAACTCATAGAGAAAGTGGTGGAGGATCCCACAACAACAAAGTTTCTCTCCATAGAATTTGGACTCCATATATCCATTTGATAGAAGCCCGATACTCTATTTATATTTATATATTTATTCTTGGATTAGTGTTTGGGTCATAAACGATATTTGAAGTTGTTCTGGTGTAAAAGCAGAATTCCATGTTCAAAAAACCAGAAATCCCCTAAAATATCTCATTTTTGAACCATTCATATATTATTGTTGAAAACACATTCAAGACGTGTATATTTTAAATATCATTTAATATTTTGCAAGAGAATATTATAAAACTTCTCTTTAATCCCTAAAAATACATAACTTGAATAGTTTACATGTCCTGTAATAGATTCTCACAACATGAATTCACTTCATATATTGCAATGAGAAGCAGTAGATTATCTCTGGATGAACTCATGCCTTGTACATTTTACATGATGTGAAAAATGAATTTATTTATGTTTGATAGCATACTCTATCTTCAGATGATTTTAGCTTATGGATTTAACATTCTGGTGTTGCGCCCCAATAATTTATGTCACAGCCCGAAGTGTATTTTTCTCCTCATATTCACTTATTTTGGTTCCATTTCTGATGATTGGTTGTATCCTTCCAAATATCACAAAAAAATAATAAAATTCCAAAATTAACAATAATATCATTTCAAGTACATAAATTAATATATTAAAACACCAAAAAATACATGCATGAAGCACACATATCAAATACCCCCACACATGAATTCAAACATTACCTCAAAGATGAAATCTCAACATTCTAAAAAGGATACTCACCATACAGTTCATTAATTCCAATTTAATAAAATAAAGTGATTAAATGGTAAATTAAATGTTTGAGAATCACACATTAATTTTCATCAATGCCTCACTTTTCAATGAAAAAATATCAACCATGTATTTTACTTTTCATTTTTTAAATAACCACACCTCCTCATTCATCGATTTTCATTTTCCAATTTATTATAATATTCATGCCAACTTCAATTTACATCACATTAATATTTCATCTTATAATAAAGGTATAAATGTTAATATAGATATAAATATACCTCAAAAAATTTCAATTAACGTAGTCTTGCAATGCGTCTACTTTCTCCACCCCATAGAGACAAAATCACAAATAATTATGTGCACATAAATATTTAGGATCAAATGAATCTAAGGCGTAGGTAGGGTAGATAAATTATGTAAAAAATGTAAATCTCAAGAAGTATGTTTTTCAATAATTTAATTTTTATAATAATAAAAAAATCTTAATGAAAGTCTCCTATCCACACTTAGTATCTCAGAGCAGGATCAAAAAGAGATGAAATGAAATAACTGAGACACCCCCTTATTATTATTATTATTTCTTTTTAAAAATTATTGCCTGAGATAAATATTATGACCACCATCAAACCCAAAATGATCTCCTCATGATACTATTTGTAATTGTTATAACAATATCACTGGTAAACCAATGGTGATTTTTTAATTTCCCTAGAAACAACCCTTTTTTTTAATTTTTTTACATGAGGGTTTGCAATAAATACATAGAAAATATCTTCCCAAAATCATAAGAAAATTACCATATAATTTTTCATTACAAAGTAAACATCCTTTCTAGATGTATTTGTCTACCCCACTCATATTTTTGATAATCATAAAAAAAATTAGAGAAAGGTATGAAAGGATAAAATGATCTTGTAACACAGATATATCCTAACAAAGTAGTTCGTGGTTTATATAGGATAAAAAAGGATTAATGTAAGGTGGGTATTAGGATAAAGGATATTTTTTTTTTCCTAAATCATATTAAATGTGATTTTTTTTCAATAATATCTTTGACCATATGCAAAGAAAGATCGTGAGGAGGAAATTATTGAGTCTCAAAAGAAATACATTATAGAAATAATGGGAGATAATGGGCTCAAATTTTGTCTCTAGAATGTGATGAATTGCTGGGAAATATAATGATGGTAATAAATATGAATTATTAAATTAATTAATTAAAATATTAGAAATTCAAATAATAACCAAATCTCAGAAAAAATTCAGTTACAATCATTAACATTCTCCTCAAATCATGATTTTTTAAATCCTAATGTACATGAGTATCCCTACTAATATTTTCCTCCATTATTCTCATCAATATTTATTAAAAAATAAATTTTAATTCATATCCTAGTAATTATCCAAGAAATTTTATGTTTCCCAGTTCATTTTTGTAGTGAAAGAATCAAATGAGAGATGCAATTGGGGTGATGACTAAATGGTGAACCCCATAATTCTGTATAAAAAATACTATGGTTTGAATCATGGAAAATCCCTTTGGGGATTTATGGTGTCATCGGTGATGGAGAAATGATGTGGGAAAGTAGTTATATAGGAATGATGCCGAAAAGTTGATGCAGACATGATGTTGCACTGGTCTTTCGGGCTATGTTCATGGGACACTTGGTCTTGAGCCTACGGGCTATGTAATGGGTCTCCCTCTACCTAGATATAAATAGGTATTTTTATTCATAATAAAAAAGGATTCGAATCCATATTTAAAAATAATGAATCAAATGAGGGCATGAAATTGTAAGTTAAAGTCTATAAAAAAATTTAATGTATATAATGAATTAGAATTTTTTTTAATTGAAACATAGAATACCCTTTTATTGATGCTTAAAATTTGGTTACGCAGGTTCTTCCTACTCTTGATTCACAACATGTATCGTTTCGTGATGTGTATTGTTCCTATAACTTCTTCTTGTGCTTTATTCTACTTGTTTCCTACCATAGTCTTAATAGTCTTGAAAAAATAAAAATAAAAGGGTTAAATCACATTCCATTATCAATGAATTTTGAAATATTTGGAGTGAGATATTTTTCACTTAAAACCCAAATAAATAAAAATTAAAAAATTCGGGTTTCTTCCTTGAACCACTTTTATTTAACATCAATTCTTTGACCTTACATATTTCAGCTTCAGTTCTAGGGATAAATGATTGAAAAGTGTTCAACATCATTGTGGTCTATAAATGGTCTCAGTTGTGTCCCTTCCATATAAGTTGTCTCTTTAGATTATTCTATAAACATCTTAACTCTTCTAGATGGCATCCCATTCATTATTTATAGAAGGACAATCCACTATTTATTCCCGAATCATGATCAAATAAATGAAAGTTCATATAACATTCTTACCCATTTCCCTTTCCCAAATGTGGTGGAGTTAGTCACTTCTCTGTTGTTAGTGGTATCGGTCCTCATATTCTATTTCTTCATATTAGAGATTTTATTTGGAGTATCCTCTTTCACAACCACAACTATATTGTGTACTTATTCAACTTCAATGGTACCCTTAACATTAGTTAGTTTTTACTCTACAAACTCATTACCTTCCATTACATCTCAGTTATTCATCACTTGAGGAATATTGAAAATTACCTTCTAACATGCAACTCTAAAATTGAGTCCTCCTCTTTGGAAATTATTCAGCGCCTGACAAGTGGTTAACAATTGTCTCTCTATAATGATTGTATTTCTCTCTTCTTCCATATCAACCACTAATCAGTCAATGGGGAAGTATATTTTTTTAATTTGATCAAAATATACTTGATTACCCTTAGGGTTACTTCACCATAAAATCTTATAATTTAACTGATACTATTTTACACTTCATTCCATCCAATCCCAAACTAATAAAATTGATTTATGATATGATATTGAAACTCAAACCTAAGTCACACAATGATTTTCCACATTTATTAGCACCGATAAATATAGGAATAAAAAAGATACATGGATCATGTTTCTTTATTATCATGTCTCTTGATACCATTTTTGAACACTCTCATGTGAGTAGTATGGTGAAAATTTCTTTGAGATTCTTCTTGTTAATCACCATCTATTTCATGAATTTTTTATATGTATGAATCTTTGTGAGGGACTTCACAAAGGGAATATTAATAATTATTTTTTTAAAATCATTACATTAATTTAACTTTTTCTATTTCATTCTTATATTGTGCTAGTCTCTCTAGAATTGATGGTCATGGTTTGTACTGTGGTGGTTCTTATTAAACTCTTATTTCAGCTTCTTGTTCCTTGCTATTACTCAGCTTCTATAATTATTTTTCACCCAATCCCACAAGTTACTCATCATGATGTCCTATAAATTCTATATTACTTATTTGTATATTTTTAAAACTTCTATGAAATAATTCTTTAAAATATTCATTTGGGTGTACTTAAGTCTATACCAAAACTACTCCCCTAGGTCTCTCATTGAGATTTTCAATGATCTGGCCAACTTGAACCTCCGAATTCCAAAGTTCATCCTTTTGGATTTTCATGTCTTCCTTTATTTCTTTTATTAAATTCCGAGAAGGGATCATCAATGTGGCTAGTTTCTCTTACGATGTAAGGACGTGGATCGTTAGTGTGGGTGCTTGGGATGCTTGTTGTTGGTATCCACGTTTCTTTTTTGGTACCATTCCCATTGTTGTTATTGTGAAGTACAACCCTGAGATTGATTACCATGATTGTAATCAGCATAATTTGTGTCTTCTGAATACATACCTTGGGGGTTTTGCTATCGTACCATCATCATGTCTATATCCTTGGTCATTAATTTCATCTGGGCAACCATCTAGTTATTTTTGTTAATTTCATGAACACCATTTCATTGCATCCCTTCTTCTTTCCACTAGAAACTATTTCTCACTAATTCATCCAATAAGCTATAGCTCTATTTAGGGGACTTCATCATCAATGAACCTTTAGACGAAACATCAAGAACCAACCAGTTTCCTTATGAAAAACCATTATAATTTTTTTTTATTATATTTTATATATTTATACTATTATGGGGGAATTTATGGGTAACATATTTGTAATTTTCCCATGATGGGTAGAGTGATTTTTACTCAAATTGAATTTTTTTAGAATATTTATCTATATTTCCATTGATTTGGAGGGTGATAAGAATAAGGTGGGAAATATTAATACCAGATCATCCTATGTTCTGATGGAAGGGGCATGATGGATTTAGATCCAATCCTAAGCTCTCTCACATAATAGAAATTAGAAAATAGAGTCTTACCACATTTCTTGAAAAATTATGAAATTAGAATCTATCACAGAGCTCAAGAAAGAATCCTAGATGCATGTTTGGATCTCAATGTGGTAGTTTGAGAATTTCATGTAGTTTGAGATCATTTGGATGATAGTAGGTTTGATATAAAAGAGTCTTGCAGTAATAAGAAGCACCAAGATACTAGGTTGAAATCCTATATTTGATGGATGCCTGTAGTCAGCAAGCATACATGTCCCTAGAACTCATTACCTAACTTCTACAGTAGTTAGGTGTTTCCCTATGCATTTAATGATCATATTGACTTCTCTCTTTAGAATTTTTTCTTTATCATGACTGGACTTGATGATCTCTTTAGATTTTTCTCAAGTTTTGTAATTGTACATTAAATATTTTTGATTTTAAGATTTCTGCACAAAATACCCAATGTAAAAATAGGAAATTAAATAAAACAATAATATTTGAAATTTTCATAAAAAATAATTAAAAACTATGAAAAAAATAATGGTGGTTTTTATGGGCCCAAGGGGCGTCGTTATGTCCCTATAGGTCTAATAAAAATTAAAAATTGATAAAAAATCAAAATATGCTACTTAGTTAATTAAAATTATATTATGCAGTAGGTTGAGGTCAAACCCATAAAGATAGTGAATTATTTTAATTATATTTTCAAAATAATTGATTTATTTATATTAAAGAAATAGGTTAATAAAATATGGATTTTAATGATTTGAAGAAAGAGAAAGATAAAAGAAAAAAAGAAATGTTATTTTGGAATCAGATTGGAATGGCATTCAAAGGTTTTGTAGATTGAGGTTTTAGGTGAAATTGGATTTTATAAATTAATTGATTTGTTCATTATTGGTGTCGTATTCAATAAGAGGTTGATATAATGGTTTAGGTATCCCCTCCTCAATGAAAAAATACCATGTTTCCCTTAGTCTTGTAATTTATGGGTTTTTTCTGAATAATGTTTTTGTTGATACCATATTTTAACATGATACAATAAACTTAAAAATAGTTAATCCTCAATAATGGTAATAAACTGTAGAATTTTTTAAGTGCATCTAGGTGCAATTCAATGACCATGAATAGAAATATAAATGGATTGGAAATTAAGTTAAAACCACAAAAAACCCAAATACTTGAATAAAATAAAAAGAATACAATCCAATTGAACCTTCACCCCTTTGAATAGATAGACTTAGCATAAGGAATGTTTACCCCTCATCATAGTGATGAGAGGATAATATTGAATCAATTAAGAAAAGTAAAGCATAACAAATAATTGATAGAAATTTGCGGAGGATCCCATAGTAGTGATGCTTCTCGCCGTAGACTTTGGTCCCCAAATCTCTCTTTGATAGCTACAAGGGTCTTTGTTTATAGGCATAGATTGATACCTGGGATAGTGTTGTGGTCATAAATTATCTTTGAAGTTGTACCAGTGTAAGCATGGAATTCCACTGTAAAAATGGAAAATACCATAAAGTATTTCATGTTTGAATCATTTGTATATTGTTATTGACGAAGAGTTCATGATGTGTATATTTTACACGTCATTTAATATTTGGATACAGTGGCTTCTAAAAATCTTATTCTGTACCAAAACTTGCACAAAGTTAATATTTTACATGTTGTGTAATAGATTCACACAACATGAATTCACATGACGAATTTCATTGAGTCTAACCGAATTCTCTCCATATAAACTCATGTCGTGTATTTTTTTACACAACATGAAAAAAAATTCTTACACTATACTGGGAAACCTACTTTCAAAATCATGTGATTTCCAGTTATGGCTTCAATATTTTGGTGTCGTGGCTAGACACTTAACATCACAACATGGATTTTCTTTTTCTCTTGATATTCACATTTTTTTATCCCCATCCAGTTTTTGGTTTAATTATTCCAAAGATCACAAAAAAGTAAAACAATCCAAAATTGGAAATAATATCAATTCAATTATAGAATTTAAAATATTATGTCACCATAAAATACATGAAAAAAATTACACATATCTATTATCATAATATGAGACATGTTGAAATTATAATCATCATTATTGATGATATATATATGGAGTATCTTATGGAGGAATGTAAGATTAAATAAATAATATCTATCCTTTGAATTTTATAAGTCTAGAGTTGTAGAGATTGGTTGTTAAATTAATCAAATAATTAATGATGGTTATGTTAATTTAATGATTTCATAAATCATAGATTTGTGGCCGAGTGAGCCAAAAAATTATGTGATAAATGTTGTAATTACCCATTTTATTTGGACATGGTTTCCTTTGAAATTATGTGTGGAATACTACATTGAATATTTATTTATTCTCTATGGATTTGTATCATTAGTGTGGATGAATATTAAAATTCCATGGTTATGGTAATGATATTGGCATGGATGCCTCAGGGTATGATGGTTGCATGAGGTGCTGACTATGGTGATGATATGGGTGGGGATGCCTGAGGAACTAATGCTAGTAAGAGGTAACTATTATAGTGATGATATATGTAAGAATTCCAAAGGTTGCGATTTTGGAAATGGGTGCTGGTGTTGATGATGATTTTATCATAGGATTCTCGATGTGATGTTATTTGTTGTGGCACTGAGAATGGTATCAGTACTGATATAATCTGTTGAAGTTATGCTTGACTGTTATTGTGCAGAATTCTAAAATTCTTTCTTGCTGGCCGATGGCTGGTTGTTATTTATTATATCAGTTTCAAATTATGGGAAGTAGTTGATTCTATTAACATTAAGTGAATATATATTTTGGTATATTGGGAGTAGTCCTTGAGTACCCCAATAATTATGAACTAATAGATTAATTAATGAAAAATCAAGGTTGGGTCTTGATGTTGGAATTATGATTATGACATACTTGAGAATACAACCAAAGAATTAATTGTACTAATGGAACTCAAAATAGAATATTATATTTATTATCTAGGAAATTATATTATTAATTATTAATTAATGTTTAATTAATTATTTAATTAGGATCTTAATGATTTATTTATTTTGATTCCCTAGCCTTAACAGTGGGATCCATAAGTCCCATGTGATGTTATCTGTAGATGAGTCTAAGGTTAGGTAGTTTCCTTTAATGTGATTTTTTGATTTATATATATCATATATGTTTTGTGATTTATATATTAACCACACCCTCATTGAACCCCTTATGATGAGACACAAATGTTTTTGAGTTGTTTTTCCCAACATCCAGATGGTGAGGAACGATGGATGGTTATACCACTTCCACGCTCTCTCATCAAAGTAAGGTTCTTATGAATGGGGTTTGATGGATTGAAATTATAACACTCTTGTGGTTCGACTTTATGTGGTGGACTATAGTGGGGGTCATTCATGGTAGGAGGAGGGCATGATGTTGATGTCCTTAATGTTCATGATATCATAATATTCTAGTTATGGTAGTGGTTTTGATGTGATGGAATGAGTTTGTTTGGGTGAGATGCAATGTGATGGATTAGGTGTATTCAATAATGATATGGTCTGATAGACCAGATGTCTTTAGGTAGGTTTAATATGACGATGATGTGATATTTTTCTAGGATGTTTGAAAATGGGGTGTGAGAGCGACATCCCATTTGTAAAGTAGCGCATAGTTCTATTTTTCTTAATGTGATTCTTATTATGTTATTATATTTTTATGAAATAAGTTTTGAGTGAGCCTAAGGATGATGTGAAATGATTATTAAACACATTTAGGTGTTTATTTGACTACATTTATTAACTCATTGGGATTTAGTATGATTCTTACACATTTTTCAAGAGAGTTTGTAGGAGGATCTTACTTAGTATACAGGTTACTGTCACCATATGTATATATAAACTATTTTTTAGGTTAGAAGAAGATGGTTGGTGATGGATATAGTATTTTTTCGAGTTCAAGGAGTTGTTCAGGAGATTTTTTTTATTTGATTTAACCTTCATGGATTTTCATTTATTTTTTTACATTCCATTCTAGTTGTATCTTTTTAATGAAATTAAATCTATATACTTGGAACCATTCTATACTTTTATCTAAGTATTTGTTGTTGGGTGTTTCTATCTTATACCTACATTCTTATATATTATAGGGAAAATAATCCCATATGTGTATATGATATAACCTTGGTTCTTTTCAATAACCCATGGACTATTGTAGATCTAGTTTATGTATCCTTACATCCACACTCTCATTTCCATTCCATGAGGGGTACCCTTGGAGGGAGGGGGTCATGATAGAGTGGTGTAAAAGGTGATAGTTGAGCTATAATATAGATTTTGGAGTTAGGAATTGGAGAGGTTGCAGTTGGTAGGGAAAAAATATCTGTTGGACTTAGTAAGGGTGGTATACAAGGGATACTAGCTAGGACATGAGAGTTTAGGTACCCCATTCGATGTAAGGATATTTAAGTTTATTGGACATGATAAGATAACTGTTGCTGCATGAGGGTAAATACCTAAAAAATGATCATGCATTATAATTATTTTTTCAAGTGTTTTGATGGGGTAAATAATTGTAATGGGTTAAAAGAAGAAGTAACAAATTAACCTAATGTAATTCGTGTCCTCAACTAGGAGTACCTAATGTTTTTTATTTGGTAGGGGTGTATCTAGGTTTAAATTTTTATCATGTTTAGGAAAATGATGTTAAACAAGATGTGTCTAAAAATTATTTAAAGGTGGATGAAAATGAAAAAAAAATCTCCAAGGGGGACACTTTGTGAGTTCTAGTGATATATTATATAGAAGTCTAACAGATCTATTTTGGATCGTGGGATAGAAGTTTAATTAGAGAAGGTGGATATTTCCTTTGGTTTGAATCATGATTAGAGGGATAACTAGGATTTGTTTTTTTTGTGATGATACTATATGGTTTAGCTTGATAGCGGTGCTTCTTATTCCTCAGATTTTATGAAGAGTCGGTTGATTTAAGGGGATTTTTTGAGATCAATTTCTAGGTCAAGTTTCTTTCTTTTACACCAAGAGGGGAAAAATTTTAGCTAGTGATTTTTTCTATCAATTATATAATTTTTGATCTCAGATATTGTTATGTTGTGAGACCTTTAAATTACCTTAAGTGCTTAAAAGCCTTATATTATTATCCCCGTGAAGTGAATTACCAAGATTATTGTAATTATTAGATTGTTATCTCTTCATATTGAGTATAGAGAAACCTCTTCATTCGTTTGTTTGAAACCCTCTTAATAATTCCTTGATACACAATTGTCTACATCACTTAAAACATTAGCTTCCAACTCACACCTGTTATCCTTTATAGATGGTAATAATAATTCATTCCTTGGTCATGGTGTTGAGATGGATATATCTTAAAGGAAAGAAGTTCACTGACCTTGTTCATGTGAATCCCACAATCTTATCTCAGGCCCAGTGTGGTGGAGATTTGCTCTGAGGTAAGGAATTTTTGTATTAATTTCCTTATTTTAAATTGATATACTCATTACTCATTTTAGGTGATATGTGCCCTATTTTTGGGAAAAAGAATATTTTATGTAATGGCCCTATGAATATGAAGATAGAGAACTTCATATATCATGATGTATTATATTTTGAGATGTTTTAAAACCATTATGTAGAATCAATCACACCTATAGTAGATAATATCACGGTGTGGTGGATTGGTTCCATTTATTAGAATGATTGTGGATTCTATGTTTATGTTGATCTTGATGTAGGTGATGATTGGGGAATTTTATATAACATTGGTATAAAAATATTTATTGTTTTGGCACACACCAATGGTAAATTATAAATGGATGTTGTGATATTAAAACCTTTTATATTTTTCATAAGTTCACCACTGGTGAATAATTATTTGTTAAAAAACCTAAGCATTTTTTAAATATAGAAAAAATGTATGGTTCTAAGATCATGTTTGTTTTACGTTGGATGTCATATGTAAAATTTGAGACTCTTTAAAAATGATTTTAAATGTCATGGTGTGTGTGATGATAACCATTGATATTGGATTTTGATTTTTTTGATTTATCAAAAATATTTTTGAGTTGAAATGATGATTTGAAGATGAATTTTGATGAAATGAAAAAATGTGAAATGTTTTATGATTTGAATTGGTAAAATTCTAAATGAAAGGCATGGTTTTTTGATAAAAATCATTTGATATTTCTTTTTTGAAATGAAAGTAATTGAATTGTGAAATAAAACCCTTCTTCAATGGATTTAAAATTATTAGTTAGATTATTAAAAATAAAAAAGGATTTAAATGAAAAGTGATTTTATTAAAATATTTTGATAGTGTTTCTTGAGAAAAAATGACTTTAAATGAAGGATGATTTTGAAAATCATGTAACATGCCCATATATGCAAGTTATCATAGAACTAACATTAAATATGAAATTGTTTTTTCAAAAAATCTAAATTTACAATGAGTAAGTCATCATTAAATTTCTTGTTTATATTGTAAAATAAAATTCAGTGAGACACTCATGGTAAATAGTATTTTATGGTAGTAATTTTTCTTAGGTAAACAATTAAAATTATTATATGAAACATGCATTTATTTTAAAATAGTTTTTGAAAATGTATTTTAAGTGTTTTCTCAATGTAGTTTTTGACAAGTATCTTTTAATGAGGAAGTATGAAATGGTTTCCATTGGCTTTCATACTTTATTGATTTTATTTTTAATTAAAGTGTTTGGTGAAACATATTTATCAACTTGTTTTTAAATTTAATGAACATTAATGTTAAGTGATTGTTTTTAATGTGTCTCCTTCTATAATTTTGTTTGATTGATATGAATTTATTACTGGTTTTGTTTTTTCTATATGTGTGGCCTTTTATTTGATGATGTGACTTTACTCAGGAATGAGAGTCGCATACATGTGATCAAAATTTTAATGTTGTTAAATGATTAAATTCACTGGGATGACTCATTTTATGTTATGTGGATCTGTGAGATTGATTATCCTCTTCATGAAATGTTTTAGTATTTTTCATGCTCTTTTTTTAGAAGTATTTCCCCTTGGATATTATTTAAAAATATTGTGTATATTTACACATTAAACCTCTAGAGTGGTTGTTCCTAGTATAGCGAGAACTTTGATAGGTATTTTGCAAGGGGTTAAATTCATCCCCATTAATTTTATCTTCCTCCTAGTTTTTTAAATTCTTAGGGATGATATTTTTATGAGTTTTATATAATGTAAGAGTTTGTATTTTACCTATCCCTTTGTTGTTTTGGGGTGTGTGATGGTTCATGATCAATTTCATGATTTTGGAAGTTTTTTTTAAATTATTTTATAATTTATAATGTTGTTTTAAATGACTCAAAAAATTATGTAAGTAGTTTAAATTTTTTATTAAAGTAGATTTATGAAATTATTTTATTATTTGTAGAAGTGTTTTAGAATTTTTAATTTAATAAAAATCATTCTTTTAATTATTTATAAGTTAGTTAAATAAAATATAATACATTTTCAAAGAATTTTTTACCTTTATTCATGTTTTTGGAGTTTCATAATTGTTAAGAGGGTTTTTGAATGGTTATATAAGGGAAAACTGGATCCCCAAAGTGATGCATAAAGGCACCCCTAGCTACGTAAGGGTAATATTATAGTTATGTAAGGGTATGATTTGGTTCCCTTAAGTTTCATAAAGTAACACTTTGCTATGTAAGGGTAGCCTATATTTTAAACTTGCTATGTAAGGGTAGGTTCACCACTACATAAATGTCAACCAATAATTCTTAAGCTCACATAAGGGTAAATCCTTCAGGCTGTCTCATGTAATGTTATTTCCCAACTTTCATAACGGTAGTTAGTAGCCTATTTAAGGGTCTTCATCAGCTAATGTAAGTGTACCTGCCCTTGTAAGGGTACCTGTGTCATGGTACCAGATCATTTATCGGAATCTGTCTAAGGGTACTGGCCTGTGAAAGGGTACCTACATAAGGGAATCGACCCATGTAAGTGTACTCGTGTAAGGGTAACCCTAATTTTCTTATACATTCAAATGGGTAGAACATGTTACCCTTACGTAATGTTATGCTGTTGCATAAGGGTAACTATTTACGTAAGGGTAAAATAATATTACCCTTATGTAGTGCATTCTTCTCAGGCACATGTAGCATATTTTTCCTAAAAATATAATTTTTTCTTTCCCACATTCCCATTCAATGCATTTTAAAAACATTAATGGGTTTTTAATGGGAGATCAGTGGATTATTAATTTATTAAGAGATCCTAAACAGTTATGTGGTGAAAATTAAATGGAAATAAATTTAATAATAATTGATGTGAAATAAAATAATGAAGTTGATAGGGTATCATATGTTTCTGGATGGATATTGTATCTATATATACTAAATATATCATATCTTCCATGTTTGAGTATTTTTTAATTTAACGAGTCTAGATGACCTCAAATAGCCATATAAAGTCTTGAGAATCCCTATATATTTGATCCAAGTTACTTCCTCATACACCCAACCTTTGATTTTGGAAATGAGGAAATTATCTCTCTATCCTATGGTCGGTGTTACAGCATGTGAACCCTTCTTCTCTAGGAAAGGGATCCGTGAATTATCCATATTTATTATTTAAAAGTGTAAAATTATCATTCAATACACTCCTTTATTTCGATAAAAAATGATTAACCATAATCAAATAATAATCTAGTAAAATAATATCATAAAAAATGAATTTGATAATACTGAAATTATAAAATATTAGGATGATCTAGATGATTTTTAATTCTGCTAATGATAATGGAATATTAATACTTCACAAAGATTAAATATAACATTAAATTATATAGTATAATTTTTCTTATGATAATACAATAATTTTAGGAAAAGTAATTATTGGAATAATATTATTTCAATAAAAGGAAAAAAATTAACAATTTTAAGAAATGGTTATCTTGTTATTTTTTAACTTATAGTACTAAATTTGAAATTATATTATAGTACATAGATGTTATTAATTATCGTAGAATATATAATTTCATGAAAAAATAATTATATTAAATACTTTTGATTATAATTCCAATTCTTGAATTTAGAATATTATCACATACAATATATATTAATAATTTACAATCTCGAAGTTTAACAAAAGAAAAGAAAATAAGTATTTACATATTATAGAATAATGATAATCATATAGGGAACTATTCAGAGGAGAGGAATAGATAATTATAGGACATTGTCTAAATTATTATTTTATAAAATCAAGATAACAACATGTTTTAGTGTTAAATTGAATAAATAATGTTGATAATAATTGTGTTTAAAATTATATGTATTAGAATAATTGAAATAAAGATTATCACATGTGAAATTTTAATTAAAATTTAGAACCATAAGTTTTATCACATATGAGAATATTTAATATTATGGATTGAATTATTTGGGATGTTTTATCTTGGAATGTAAATAACTACTTACTGTTGGTATTGCTTGGATTATAATAAAAATGGGAATCTTGAAATTATAATCATTGAGATTGATGATATATATGCAAAAAAATTTTTGGGAGGCACACATGATTAAATAAACAATATATATCATTGGAAATTTATAAGGAATGTTTTTTTGAGATTAATTGTTAAATTTTCATATAATTAAAGATAGAAATTTAAATTTTATGATTTCATAAATTTATTCTATGAAACTGAGTTAGTTTGATATTGTTTGATAAAGGCTGAAATTCCTTGTTTGTTTTGGCTATGGTAACCTTTAAAATTTTGTGTGGAATAATACATTGAATATGTATTTATGCTCTATGGATTTGGATAATTAGTGTGGTTTAATATTAACTTTTTTTGGTTATGGGGATGATATGGGAAGGAATTATTGAGGTTGTGATGGGGGGACTAGGTTCTAGATACAATGATGATATGGGTTGTGATTCACAAGGTTATTATAGTGGCACATGGTTCTAGTTATGGTGACGATATGAACATAGATTACCAATGGTGTGATGGTGGAATGAGGATCTAGTGTTGATGATGTTTTTATCTAGGGATTTAAAATGTGATATTTTGTGGAGTGATATTGGGGATTGCACTGGGACTGATAGAATGGGTGAAATATGGGATTTCCCTTTGTTGTGCTAAAAGATGAAATTATTTCTTGATGGATGATGGATAGTTGTTATTTATGTTATTAATTTCCAACTATAATAAGTAGTTTATGGTATGCACTGTGAGTGCATGTTTTATGTGGTAGCTTGGGCTGAGTCCTAGAGTACCCATATGATTATGAAGTGATAAATAAAAATTGAGGGTTATTCTAGATGTTTTATTTATAATGATAACATAATTTAGAATATATTCAATGAATTAATAATGCCAATGGAACTTGGATTATAAGATTAAAATTCTAATATTGTAAATGATATTGGTAATAATTAATGTATGGTGTATTAATTAATTATAATTTAGCATTATAATTGCATGATTTTGATACATAGGACTTAACAATGATTGTTGAGAGTCATGTGTGACATTATCGAGAGTTGAGTCTAAGGGAATGTATTTTTCTATACTGTGGTTGTGAGAATTATATATATTATTAGTGATTTGTTATTTATACAGGCACCCCACTCAAGCCGGGTACAATGTTCTAAAATTAATAGGTTTTGGGTGGCTATTTTCCCAACATCCAAATAGCGAGGATGAATGGTTACATAACCCATCTTCCATAGTGAGGTTTTTATATAGAGGTTGTGATGAATATCAATTATAGTGAACTTGTGGTTCAAATTTATGAGGTTAATGAGGAGGTGTATTATAGTGGGGTTTATTCATAGTAGGATTAGGGAATGAGGTTGATTTTCTTTATGTTTATGATACCCTCTTATTTTGGTTGTTGGGGTTTTTATGAAGTGATGGACATAGTGTTTTTAGGTGAGACATGATGTGATGGCCTTGTTTTCTTTAGGTGGGATGTGATGTGAGGGCCCATGTGTCTTCGGGGAAGATTTTATGTGATGGACCAAGTGTGTTAGGGTAGGATTACTATACCGAGGATATGGGAGTTCCAAGATATATGACATTGGGGATTGATAGTGGTACACAATTGGGAAAGTGGAACGAGGTACCCTTTTATCTATATACTTATTATTATGTTACTATACTTGTATGAAATAAAGGGTTAGTGAGCCTAGTGAGGATTGGAAAATACCAGTCAAGTTATTTAGGTAACTAGTTGGTTTCATTTGTTTACTCACTAAGAATTAGTATAATTCTTTCACATTTTTCTTGAGTGATTATTTATAGGATCCTATTGAGTATACATGTTATGATAGACCTATGTACCTATAAAATGTTTTTTTATTCAATAGGAGCTGGTTAGAGATTTTGATGGACTTTTATGGTTTGAGGAGTCGTTTGGGATTTTAGGTCACTGTAAAGGATTTTATTTTTGTTTTTTTATATATTCTTGGGATCATTCTCTACATTTATCTGAGTAGTTTTTTTTTGGGTTTTTCTAACTTATATCTTGATGTTTATATCTTAGACAGAAATGCCTCCCATTTGTGTATATGCAATAAACTCAGTGCTTTCACCAACATGTGGCTTATTGGAGGTAGGATTTAGGCATAATTATCTTCCTTATCTTATTTCCATCCCAAGAAGATTAACTTTTGGGGGAGGGGTCATTAAATAATTTATCTTACATGGTCTTCTTGATCCTTGTTGGAGATACTCTAATGATCTTACTTAAAATTAAAAAATCCCAAATATTTACTCAATGTAGACTTATTATTAAAAAAAATCCATGAATCCCATTACATGTTATGCATCCCACATTATATAATCAAATTATCATGATCCAAATATTACCTACATATTCACTACCTATTCAGTAAAATATTTTTAAATATATTCGATATATATTTTAAAAAAATCCATCCCCATATAAGTTGTATTTCATTTAAAATATACATAATTTTTTACCTTTTAAAAATAACACGTTTATGATATTGTTGAAATAAACAATCAATAATAATTTTGAAATATGACTCATAATTGATTAGTTCATTAACAAGGTTAGTTTGTATTTACTTTTTTTTCATTTATGATCATAGTGCTTCCTGTAAAAACATGCATCAATTTTCCTTCATTAGGTAATGATTTGATACTTAATTTTATCCCATATATTAGATTTTTTGTATATATTGGTAGAGTTAAACCCTTTATAAATACTTCAATGTTAATTATATATTAGGTAGAGTGGATAAAATGGATTTTTTCATAGACCAATTCCCTCATGCATTTTATATTTTCACTTTTATTGTATATCTGGTAGATTATTTGTACAATGTGTATGGCAGAACTATTCCTCATTGTTTTTTGGCAGTTTCGCTTTTATATTGTATAGATTAGATCATATACATTTTTATAATGGTATAATTACTTCCGTGAAAAATCTATTAATTTTTTGTACTATGTTGGCTATAATTAATTTTTCACTATATTTGATAAGGACTAAATTCACACTTCACAACACATTATTTTTTTTAAGAATCCCTATAAACTATATTTTTTAAAATCAAGATCTATTATATGATACTCCTTACTTCAATTGGAATTTTGTGTCACTATCTGCAACTACACTTTTTTAAATTTCTATTGTGTTTAGTAGAGTCTATTTTTAATATTAGAACACAATGATTTTCCACACTCGTCTTCTATTGTATTATGTATACTTGATAATATGTTTATATTATAAAACTTATTTTCATATTTTTTAGTATAATACAATTTTAAATCACACATTTCAAATATTATTATTATTTTTTACTTTATAACATATTTGATTTTTGAGTTTCAAGCTTCATTCATATCACTTTAGTATTCAAAAAATACTTGTAACTAATGAAACAAATATAATAAACCTTCTTTGAGTATTAATATTTTTAAAAATATATAATACATTATAGTAATATGGTTATTTTAATATCCACATTAAATATGTTTTCTATACCATAAATATTTTTTAATAAAATTATTCAAATTCGTAAACTCAAGAAGTCAACTCAACTTCTCCCCATTTGTATTTAAATGATATTTTGTGATAAATTAATCTTTTTGGAGGTATAAATTTAATATATTACTCATATAAATTGACACATGAAACCAAACCACTAGATTTAGGGATGTTAATGAGGAATATTTACCTTTTAGTGACCACATTTTTGGATTATTGATAACATTTCAATTCACTATTCATTCTCACAGTTGCACCAACATTCTTAATTGATTTTTTTGTTTTTAATCTATTTATATAAGTAACATTTGAACCTATAATTTAATTATATTGTTTATTTTTAGATGATTTTTAAATAAAGAAATTTTATTTATTTTATTATTTTAATTATAGATGGAGGTGATATGGAAATCCTAGGAAACAATTAGAGAGAAATGTGTAAAATTGTACACAATCCCAAATAGTGTAGTGTATTATAATTAAAATTCATAGAATTTTAAAGAAAAAATTTGGATAATGTACTGTGGGTAGACCCCTAAAAATAAAATATAAAACATTATAAGAGATACTTTATCCAGTTTCATCCAATTTATCTCCCAAACAATGTCAATATTAGAGAAAATCTAAACTATTCCCATTTAAGAGGACATTTTTTGTAATTCTACTATAGCTTCCTCTCTAGACCTCAAATGGATAATTTTTTTATATATATAGAGAATAGAATTATGCATAATTTTTTTATTTCTATAAATTATTTTTAAGGATGTACGCTTTAATAAAGCATAAATTCATATGGATTTATAATTATTATGTGACAAAACTTCTTCCCCATTTTGAAATAAATATGTAACTTTGTTACCTAATTATTATTTTAGGACAAGGGAGTAAAACTATGTTATTTTGAAGGTAATAATAATTCTTATCATCACCCTATATGTTATTTATATACTTATATTCATTGGGAGAGAAATTATTGATTTAGAGATCAATTCGATCCCTTTCTAAGGATAACTAAACATTAGGAGATAATTATGATGGTATTGTACACTTGGGTAGAGAGTTCCATCAAAATTTATTATACTATTTTAGGGTTTTTTGTGTTTGAAATATTTTTTTAATAACATGTTTCCAATTTAGAAAAATTATTTTTGTGATAATGAATGAAATAATTTTTATTTATTGAAAAATCAACTGAATATTTTAAGTAGGTCACTTATGTTATTCTGATTTGAGAATACATGGGTCCTTTTTCTCTCAAAGACTCATGAGATTAGAATGTAAATTAGAGTCCCTCATCCTATACATAAGTAAAAAATATTGACTTTAAGATCACAGTGTGAATTTTTTATTCTAGGTGAATATTCTAAAGGGTTAATAGAAGAATCAGAATCATAGTTATATTTGACCGAAAAATTAGAAATTAAAATTTAATATTTTTTATGTGTTTTTGGACTTTTTTTGAATAATTTCTAAACAACCCTCCAATTTTAGTTTCTTTTTATGAAATATATTTTAAAATAAATATTTAAACATTCAACTATCCTTGATAGGGGACCTGGGAACTTCCTTATACTATATATCATAATTCAAAACCATATTTGTATAATACATGTCAATTTGGCCATATTTTGGTTTAATTTTTATGTAACACCACCTTTTGGGAAATACTATTTTAATAAATGTTTTTAAATTTTAAATATATTTATTTATATATTTTATATATTTTAATTTATGAAATAAATTAATGCATAGATTCTTTTTCTTTATGATTGTTTATGAAATGTTCTGGTCTAGGAGAATGACTACCCATCAAATCTAAATTGGCGAGGATTTAGATTTTACAACATGACAACACATTGACCAAACCATTGAAAGAATAAACACAAAACATAAATAACATTATAAACCCTAATAATTATATAAATAAAATTAAATAGGAAACTATTTTTTATAACATAGCTGGAAGTAATCAAACTTTAAATTAATTGACTTCACCCTTTGTCGAATGTCAAAAAATGCACCGGAAAATGTCTAAGGATGCGCCTAATTTTTGAACTAAAGTATTGTTAAATTAATTTATATAAAATATTACATAGACACATATGAGATTACACACAAAATCAATAAAAGTATTTATATATAATATGCTCAACCCTTAAACTTTAGGATTATCTGAAGAAATTATAAAACTAATGGACTTCCACTTTTCAATAGATAACCTAGCAAAGGAATAAATTTACTACATGATCAACCTAATTGGAAGCTAAGAAGACATTAAATGTATCTTTATTGGGATTTTTCCCTTCCAAAAACAGTTTAACAATAAATAAATAAATAAATAAATAAATAGATATATATATTTAATATCATAATGAAACATTACATGAATCTTACAATTGATTTAAAATATTATGTATTCATTACCCACATCATTAAATTAGTGATAAACTTATAGTCAAATATTTTGATAAAGTTCAATTTTCTATTGATTTGTGTTTGATTAACACAGTTTTCAGTTATTCCATAGTTCCAAAGAATCCAGACACAATAAAGTCAATCATCATAAATAATGTGAAAAATACCCAATAGTTTAGTTTAATCTTATATACTTATAAGAGGACACTATGAGGTTTATAATTATGATTTTAAGAATAAAGTATAAATAATGTTTTATGAGGTAGATATACTTATATATTAACTTTTTCTTTCTCATGGTCAAACCGAACCTCATCCTCGTAGTCATTATAATATATGTGACATTGAATCCTATTATACCAAATGATGACCTCAACTGGAGAACCTTTTGAGATTTGTATAAGGATGTTTACAATTCAACCATATAAGAATACCATTAAGTAATATACTTACCACACTTAATCAGGGTATGGTTTTTATCTTACCAAACCTTCCAAAAATTCCCGACCACCCAAAAGGCCTTTCCAACCAACCCTAAAAAAACTCCATTTATTGAAGGAATAATGAAAAAAATAGTAGAAAATAAAATCAAATTATGATAAGAAAAATAAGATACCATATATGATTTGAAAACAAAATTTTTCAAGCCATCAATTTTTTAGAAGAAATTAATTGCCCAGGTTAGGGTAACATTTCTTTTGAGTTTATATTTAATCTAATGGATATGGAAAATGTTATTTATAATAATCTATGGACAGATACAGAATATAGGAACCCCAAGGTAACTAAACTTGGGTTTTCCTCATATTTGGAAACCACATTCCACTTATCCATAAAAATAAAAATAAAGAAAAATTAAACATGTAGTGGAAAACAACTAAAGAAAATGTTATATCTATTGGTGAGACCCAGAAATCCACTATAACTATAAAGTTCCTCCAAGGATACACTAAATATATTAAACCAAATGGAATAATGATTTATATAGAATTTTCATAAATATTTAAAAATGTGATGGTTAATATCCCTTTGACTGATGTTCTAGAAAAAATTACATGATATCCCAAGTATTTATAAGAGACATAAAAGGGTGAATTGAGGAGGAATATCCACAATTTTATTTGACTAAATTAAGATACCAAATTAAAGGATCCTATAAAATTTATTAATCCATGTACCATATAGTAGTATTTAATTTCTTATCCAATTATTCTAATAGACCAAACCTATTTAGCTCATTACTTTATGTGTTTTGGGAGTCAGATGTATCTAGAGAGTTTGGAGGCGTTTCAGAGGCCTATAATGAGTGTTTTGCATTAGGATAATGGAATAAAATAGTTTTTGGTGTTTAGGAATACCATGAGTTCTGAAACACCTATGGTGTCCACCATTGAGAGATTTTCTCTGCCGATTAGGCAATTTTGGGTTAGTCAGGATAGATTATTGGGTGTAGTAACTAAATTGTGTAATGATTAGGGAATCAGATGGAATGAAATTCCAAGAGTGACTATTGTGGTGGGTGTTTTATTAGGTGTGAAATGCCCACATAGAGGGATTATTTGTCCGAAAACATTCTATGAGGGAAACATGAACCCTTGGAATTCTTAGGGTGATGGGCATGGTTGTACGAAATTGAGGCAATGCCAAGTTGCATGAGGTTGATGAAAAAAAATGAGTGGGGACTCACCATGTTGTGGTAATTAGCATGGTGATATTAAATATTTAAGGGATATCCCTTGTACTATGGTGAGGTAAATAGTGTCTATATAGGTCGTAAAAACCACATCCTCCAAGATATCAAGCATAGATTGGTGCTGGTCAAATATTTTAATGTGTTTTTTAAAATACACATAACGATCAAAGGGGTATGTTAATTTAAATAGAATTAAATACATATCTCATTTGACTATTGGAACCATGATGAGGTGGGAGGTCACTGCATTATGGTAGAATCCATTTGGGATTTCTCAAAAAATATAGGGTTTAACCTTACTTTGTTTTATTATTACACCCTTCCTTAAAACCCTACCCAACTATTGACCCTATCCTTTCTCCCCAGACACATTTATTTAAGGTTTAAACCCAATAGTTCATTATGATCAAAATCTTAGGGATAAAGATAAAATATTTTCCTCTTCTCCCATTATCCCTAGTCCTTTTCTATTTCTAGAGGTTTTATGAGGAATTTTTCATTGGTTTTGCGTTGATATTTGAGTGTGTATTGACTGTGGATTTCAAGGGTTATGTACCACAACATCCTTCTAGATTTTGTGGTTCAAGTCATTAGATTAATTATCCTTCTAGTATAGCATCATTGAATCTTTGAAAGAGGTAGTGGATCTCTAAACTCTTCATCTATCTTCTAGAATATATATTCCTAATTAACTTGTTGTGATCACTTCCAAATATGTAATTATTTTTATCTTTTATATTTTTTGATATGGATTTATGGGAGATATTGGTTTATGGGAAATAAAAGAACATATGTGAACCACTTATTAAGGAATAATGAAATTATATAGTGAAAATAAAAAAGATAATAAGAAATTGGAAGGGAGGGGGTATGTGTGACTGATAATATCATGTTATTCAACATATATTAGAACTTATTTATTTATAATTGTAGATGTGGGCATATTATTGTTGAAATACTGGGAGAAAAATTTCTACTTATCAATAGTATAATTATTTAAAGATGGTAACAAAAATGGAAAATTTGCGAAGATGGAAATGATATTTTATACTATTGAAAATTGTTGATGGCTAATATTTTTGTTATTGTTGGTTTTCATTTCCTTGGACAAGAGTGTAATGGTGTTGTTACTTGTTATGTATTCTTTGAATATGGATAAAACTAGTTTGTGTAATATAAATGTAAATAGTAATTGAAAATTATATTGGGGTATCAGATTAATGATATATATGATAAGCTAAATATCTAATGAAAATGATTAAGGGGTGGTATTAAATTGAAATGATTTGGATTGGAAAGTGATCTTGAAATGAATGAAATAGTTTTAATAAAATGATAAATGGATGGTGAAACATTAAATGAAATAAATTAAAGTGGTGGTTTTTAGGGATATTTTGATGGTTTGGCATGTGTAAATTAATGTAATAATGAACCTAATGGGGCTGTTAAAGTGATAATGGGTGGAAATGGTAATAGTGTGAAAACCTAAATTTTTTTATGTTGTTTATTTTCCTAGGGATTAGTTTTGATATTAATTAAAATGTTTTGTTATGTAAATTGTTTCTTTGGTGTGTGTTTTCTATTTTATTTTGATCAAGATGTGGAAGTAGTTGAGGGGAATGTTGTCAGAGAAAGGGGGAATGATGTGGTGGAACATTATAAGCTATAAATGTATATTTAGTTGGTGGTGATATTTATATAATAAGTTTTTTGGAGATATGTTTACATTCAGTTGTTGGAGATATTTATGCATATAATTAGAGTTTAAATTTATACATTTAGTTAGGGATGATATGTATATATTTAGTTAGTTTCAATATATAAATAATTATTTTTTAGGGATATTTATAAATTTAAATGGTGAAGATATTTATGCATTTAGTTGGTGATGGTATGTATACCTTCTGTTGGTGGAAATTTTTTTACATTTAGTTAGTGGTGATATGTGAACATTTAAAAGGTAGCAGCACTTGATGGTAGTAGTGCATGGTGGGGGTCCTACATGGTAGGGGTAGGGAACATGGTTGATTTTCTACATGTTCAAAATAACATACTATAAAGATGTGGGTAGGTGATATGGGTGGGGGATATATAAGGAAGAAGATATAAGGTTTATTCCATTCATGTTTATGTTTCCCTACCAATGTATGGTTGTAAAGGTGGACATAAGTTTAAGTGGAATCATGGTGGTAAAATGATGGCTACAGATAGAATTAAGATATTTCTATGTATGGATCAATGGATAATTTTGAGGCCTAGGATATGATGGTTTGATGATTTCTATGCTATTGGTGTTATGTCTCCGTCTTTATTATGGGTTTGGATTCATTGGGACTCTCGGTTGTGGAATGGTTGGGGATATTTCAAGAGACTATGGGAATCTCAGAAATGATTTTGGACCTGATATATGATGATTTTACTTCTTATTCTTATACATTTGCTAACATTTGTTGTGTTTTCTTAGTTAATATAACACTTTATTTCTCATGAATATTTATTGCACATAAATATTAATTTATTTATATGGATAATCCAATAAATTAATCATAACTGTTCACCCCTACCATAGTTTTCTAAGTTTTTATTTTATAGTCTGAGTGAGATGATAACATCTATTAAAGTAGCTTAGATCAAAAAATATTACAATTTGAAGTTTCATAAGTTTATTTCACATGTACATTTTGATGGTTGTATAAAATATATATGAAATTTTAGTTTTGGTAATCTATCCTACAAAATGGAACTAATTTGTTTTAGATTTGTGGTCTGTTTTATCATTTCAAGGATTTTATTATGGTAATGCCTCCAAATGCATATTATATAACGCCTGTTCTAGTCTCCAAATTGGGGCCTATTAGATGAGGTCTCTAGGGGTCACTCTTATATTCACCAAAATCATATGAGGGTTTCTATTGAGGGTGGTTCAATAATAAGGGGTATTAGAGATTTTGGTTCTGTGTTAGGGTGAAGTTCAGAGTTAGGCATATATGAGGATTGCATGGGGTTGGTAAAGAAATAGTGTAACTCAACCCCAATATTTGAAATAACTGAAATAAACCATCTAGGACATAGATATATTAGGTATCCATGTGATTTAATGGAAATTATTTTAAAACTTATTGAAAGTTTTAGGTGATGGTGTTACCATTTCATGGTAGAATTCATAAGGAGGTATATGCTTCATTATCAATAGCAGCATTGAAATATGCATCCTTGATCTTATGAGTGATTTTATAATTTTATAACGTTTTCAAGGTTATTATATTTATATTCACCATTGAATTGAACATGTAAAATTTATTGAAATGGGATAAAATGAAAATTAACCCAACCATAGTTTTAACTCTAACCTTATTGATACATGGATGTATTGTTTCCATGATTGTTATATATTTTTTTTATCTTAAATAGGTTTCTATTTGATTGTTGGATTATATAGCATGTTTAACTATTTCCAAGATGATTAAAAGTGTCAGTAAATAATATTTAAATGTTCTTATTGTATTTAATTTATAAATTTTTGATGTCCCTCATAAAAAAAGTTTCCCTTAATGAATTCCATTTTGTTTGGTTGAAAGAAATTGTTTTGTAACACTGCTAATAAGTATCCCAATATTCCTACAAGTTGTTATACTATGTGTTGCTTTCCACACATGATATGTTTTCCACATATGTTTTGAATTTACTATTAAACTAGATTTTAGTTATTTGAATATGTAATTCTTAGAAGATGATAGGAATGCTAGTGATAACCCATTAAAGTTTAGTTTTTTTACATGAATTAAACCATTTTCACTTTTAATCAAGGATTGGTAAATTTTTTATCATGAACTGTTTATTTAATATACGATTCATCATAAATTCCATGCCACTCATAGTTGTTTAAATATCAAAATGCCTTCTTAGGCATAAGTTATTTTTTAATAATTTATCATATGACATGAACATTAAATATTAACATATTTATAAAGAGATAATGTATAAAGTTGATGAATGTTTCCATGAGTTAATGTAGAAGCCTACTAGAATCCATGTTATTTTCCTTAAGAATTATATATATTGAGAATATTGTAACTATATATGTATGTGAAGGTATGTCACTCTTACATTGCATGGAAGAATGTTTCTATAGAAAATGAATGTTTAATGAATTTTTAGCTTGATCATATCCAGAATGATGCATAGTAAGGCAATGGGTGAAATTTCTATTTACAATTCAAAATAAAGTTGAAGTGTTAAAAAGAAGAGAATAACTATTTACTTGAAGTATAACTTGAATACCATTTGAGTGTTGTTCATGATGTGCTCGTTAATGATCCATTTCCATGAGGTGTTGACATGTTTTTCTAAAAATATAATTTTAAAACTAAAAATTAACATTCCACAGGACAAATAAATTAAATATTATTTCATAAAGTTCTATACTATTTTTTTCAAAAACTGTGCAGAGTATCAGTTTTGAGGAAGTTTTCAATTTTTTGAATGTGTACCTTTATTTTCATTTTGTTGATGAGTCTACCACTCATAAAAGGTATGTCATTTAATCATTGTAATGAACTATTTGTGGGGAACCTAAAAAATTTAATGTGATATTTCTTATGTTAGAGGTATTGAATTTGGGTGTATATTCATGTTGATATGTTCGTTCAATGTTGTGATTTGGTGTGGTCTTGGTGGTTGATTGTTGGGGATGGATGTAAAGGATGAGGAAATTTGTGTGTATTGTGGTGTAGTTTTGGTAGTACTTGGTGTTATCTATTGTATTTTTTTTGTTTTTGTTAACATGAAGATTTGTGGGTGGATTGATTGAGGTGGTACAATGTTGAGCTTGATAGGGGTAGTGAAGTGGTTGTATGGTCTATTTTGGGGATGAGATATTTTGTAAGTGTAATGTGTGGATTTATTTGTTTCTTTTGAAGTTAAGTTTTTATATATGATGTTGATGTACCTTGTTTGGTTTATACTAACCTTTTTATTTCTTGATCTAAATATATAGAATCAAAAGACCATCATGATGTCTGGAATGTAATGTAGAAGAATGTGTTTTGCGATAGGGTGTTTTTGAAATTTTATTTACCCAAAGTGACAAAGTTATTTAATGTAGAATCCAGCCCCTATGATTAGGATTGACTGGAAGAGTTTAAGGTTTCCTTTTGTATGGGGTAGACTCCAAATAAAATCCTAGTTTTTTGGTTGGAATTGTAACACCCTCAGTTTTAGGTACATTACCAGTATATTATGTTTTTTATCTTAAATAATGCTTGGGTTAGTTTTCATTAGTTTATATTTCTGTTTGAAGGTTTTTATGAAGGGGTTGTACATTTTTTGAGAAGGCTTTGTTCTGGATCATAGAACATCGTGTAGGAATTTGGTTGTTATTCCATAGATAGGTCTACTACAGAGTAGGGTCTTAGGAGGATTATTTTAGAGCCACTGACTATTTTGGTAGAGTCATATGGTGTGGAGTACTAGCTTTACATAGGATCCTAGGAGAAGAGTTGTAGACATACTGCCTTTTTAGACATGGCTTCACCATAGTTAATTGAAACAATATAGTCTATTCAGATGCTATTTCATGGAATGGGGCCATGAAATAGGGTTTTCAGGTATTTTAATGTTGAAGGTAGGGTTGCGGCGTAGTACCCTGATAGACCAATTTGGAGGTTATTCTAAAATGGGTACCCCCTATGGTCTAAGATTTTTTCTATGATGTAGTGCCTTCGTAGACAAATAAGATCTGTTCCAGGGAGGGTTCCGTGTTTCTCAGACGGTTTTGACCAAGCATGGCTCTGAGATAGCATAGGGGGATTTTACTAGGGTTTAGGGGTCAGCACCATAATGATATTGGTTGTGTCATGGTTTGGTGTTTCTCATCCCAACAATTTTGTTGGTTTAATTCATATCATGGTCTAATATCCTCATTAGTCATCTAATATTCGAAGGTATCAAACTTCTATTTCTCTCTAGGATCCTTTAGGGAATACCTTTGGTTTAATAAACTTGTTTTAGGAAATTCAAGCTGTCTTAGTGATCCTAAATCTCCAAGAAGTGGTTGTGAACATAGGTCTATAATATCTAAGTCCAATTTTGTATTTTCATCAACTAAATTTTAGGTCAGTGGATTCTCTCCCTTCTCCACTACTCTATAACTTGAGGAGAATAGTTTTCCTAAATGAATTATCTTGGATTTTATATGCTATAATTAAGAAATTTCAGGAAGGAAACTATTTTGGGTTGTGTTTTGGAAATTTCATGAAGGAATCTATTTTGGGTTGTGTTTTCATAATATCATGCATCGTATTTGAGGATTGGATTTTTTTGTGTTATTTTGTTTGGTCATTTTATTTTTATAGGGAAAATCATCCCCAAAATGTTTCCTAATCCCTTGGGATTTATTTCTAGATTTTGGTATATTGGGGATATCACATAAAGTTAGAGTAATCTCTTTCTCCTCTCAATCTAATGAGTTGTATTGGGATGTTAAAAATGGCATCGATCATGGTTAGTTTTTTTGCCTCTTGGGATGGTATTAAGGTGATAGGAACATTGGAACATGAAATTTATAGTATAAAAAGACATAGTTAACATTTTTATACCAAACATAAACATACCAGGGTGGATGAATGAAAATGTGTTCTAAAAAAATTCAAGGTGTGTTTTCATCTTATCATCATGGGTGTATCCAATGGGTGTTTCATATAATTCATTGATAGTGAGACTTACCACTAGTATAACATTGTACATTTTGAGTTCAATTATTTATAAAAATAGTGAAAAGTGTTGAATTTTAAAAAAATATTTGTTTTAATTATTATTTCTTTTTCTAAGACATAAGTTTATAATGAGTGAGACTAAGTAGAATATTGTTCTTCCTATAGATAATGGAAATGGGTAGACATTATAAGAATCAAATAGAATAGGTAGTAGAAAATGTGGTTGATCTTAAGCCACAATTGATCCATAATCATTTCCTATGAATCTTTTAGGATTTTGAAGCCATTGATAGAGGAAAATGTAATGATGAAAGTCAAAAATGGGATCAATAAATATAGTTACATAAATATAATCCACCCACATTATGGGGGGATTCAGAACTTAAAAAAGTGGAGTTGTGGATTAAGAGGTTGAATTAAATTTTCAATATCTTTGGAACACCAACCAGGTGCAATGTTAAGTTGTCAATGTATATTCTATAAGATCTTACAAACCAATGGTGGGATTTAGAAACACAATAGAAAGTTAATAAAGGTATTATATTGGAAGAATTTGATGAATTGTTCAAAAAATATATTTATCCTCATGCATTCATAATTACAAGAACAACTGATTTCTTTGGTTTGAAACAAGAGAATATATTCCTCACAATTTACATGAATAAATTTATGCAAGACTTGTTGGATATCAGTGTGTCACATTCTATAATTGTTTCATGTGTGGAAGATCATATTTGTTTATATTTTTAGAAAATTCCATCTGTATTGAAATTGAAAACCCCTCTAGTACAACATGAGTGTCAAACCTTTATTTTTGTTGTGTGTGATATAACTATAGATGGGGATGATTTGGTTTGTGATTTATTTATTCTTAAGAGGGATATCTATGACTTGATATTGGATATGGGTTATTTGAAATCGTTTAGAGACCACATTGACTATTATGTTAGGAATGTTAGTTTCACATATTATAATGGTGTTGATAATTTCTTTAAGAAATATTGGGATGCGAATGAAAGTAGAAAAATTACTTTCATTCTGATGGTTTGAACTCTATCATATTTTTTGGAAGTCGATACATTTACATATATAGATGAAATCATAAATAGAGATATTCTGACCATCATTAACTAATTTCTAAATGTCTAACTAGTTGATTTTTCTTGGTTTCTACCCAAATGATAAGTGGAATTTACAATTGATCTTAAACTAGGGACCAATCCAATTTTACATCTATTTTATAGTATGGATCCAAAATAATTGGTGAAATTAAAATTCCAGCTAGATGAGTTGGAAAGTAAATGTTTCATTTGACCAAGAACATCTCCCATAGTATTATTTATCACTTTCTTAAATAAAAAAGATATAACTCTTTGTATTTTTTTGGATTATAACAATCTAAACAATTTTATATTGAATAATTGGTATCCTATTCCATGAATTGATGATTTTTTATCAATTTAGGGGAGAAACATGTTTCTCTAATATTGTCTTGTGATTAATGTATCCCTAACTCCAAGTTCGGAAGGAGGATATCCAAAAAAAAGCATTGTAGTGTAATTATGGTCATTATGAATACATGGTTATTCCCTTAATTTTAATAAATCCACTAATAGTTTTTATTCAATTTATGAATTCAATCTTTCAATGGTATCTAGTTTCCTTTTTAGTGGTGTTCATTAATGATATTATGTTTTATTCTTGGACATAAATGGATCATGAGAAACACTTAGAAATATTATTGAGTATATTATAAGAACATATGCTTTAAGATAAGATTTGAAGGATTGTTTTATGGATACAAGAGAATATCTCCTTGGTCATGTTATTTTTGAAAGGTTTTTTTCGGCTGATCCTGAAAAGATAGAATCTCTTATCTATTATAAACAACGAAAAAAATATTTTAGATATATAGTTTTCCCATCTTAGTAGGATATTTCAGATGCTTTGTTCATGATTTTTAATGTCCTACCTCTTCAATGAAATATTTGAAAACTAAATGTGTTTCCTTACAATGGAATAATTGGTGCCAAAAATCATTCCAAGAGATAAAATTCCAGCATACATCAGCACCTATACTTATGTTTCTAGAGTCCAAACAAGGTTATGTGGTCTATTATGATGCATCGAGATATGGGTGGGGTTGTGTTATCATGTAGTAAAATAATTTTATTTCATATGGATCATGAGAATTATGGGTGCATGAGATTAATTACCCAACACATGTTTTTAAATTTTCTAATATAGTTCATGCCTTAAATACTTGGTGACCATATATTTTTGGTGATAAATTTTTGGTTCTAATAGAACATAATATCTTGAAACACATTTTCTCATGAAGGTACTTTAGTTTAAGGGAAAACAGATGAAAATAATATCTATATGTATTTGACTTAGAATTAATGTATACACTAGAAAACATATATTCTATAGTAGATGCATTGAGTAGGAATACATATATAGATATGGATAAAGAGGATTCAAAAAATGGTAGATTATGTCAGTTATAGTTGATATGAATTTAGATTGTGAGTAATAAGGTGATATTGTAGTGTTCATTTTAGTTTCTCATATTCTTGACATGGTTGATCGAGTTAGAGAGTTCCAAACATTTAATCCTGAATTTTTAAACATGATGTCAGAACTCAATGGTGGGGAGAACATTTGGGGGTGGAATCCATAAGGGATATCTGTGATATGTTTTAGATATCAAATTATTTTTCCTCAAAACTATCAATAACTACAAATTTTTACCATCCAATATTCAATATGGGCTATTCATCTTGGAATATATATGATTTATACACTATTTAGAGAGTTGTTTTTATGGGTTGAAATGAAAATGATAGTGAAAGAGTTTATCTCGAGATGACTCATCTGTTTGTAGTTCAAGGTGGATAACCAATGACTAGATGTTATGTTGAATGATTTTCTAATTCTCATGTGGAAATGGGAGAAAATGGTTATTGATTTTGTGAAAGTTCTACAAACAATGGTTCACAAAAATCATTCCATATGGGTGATTATGGATCAACTCATGATGTCAGATCACTTCAACCATATTTTTAAATCCAATAACATGGATTATTTGTCTAAAATACCCATTTCAGAAGTAGTAATGACGAATGGGGTTGTTTTTTAAATATATTTTTACTGAGAACCTGGGTTTTAATATTGGTTTTATAAATCATTATAGTAATCCCTTGGAACAAAATTGACCCTGAGAATAGATTATCATTCCCAAATAGATCGAATGTTTGAATGGATGATCAAAATGTTGGAAGACATTCATAGGTCATGTGTGGTGGATTTTGGAGGCTCATGGGAGGATCATATAACATTAGTGGAGATCTCATATAATAAAATTTTAAAGGCCTCGATATAAATGGCTCATTTCGATACATTGTTTGTCTATCCTAAACGTTATTCACTTTTTTGGGTGGAAACATGTGATAATTAACTTATAAATCCTATTCTAGTAAAATAAACAACCATGAGGATGTAGATGACCTGGAAAATAAATATAAAAACTTAGATTAATTAGAAATCCTATGTGAATCATCATTAGAGACTATTATTATTTTAGTTAGGTAATTGTGTTTTCTTGAAAATACCTCTAAGGATAGGGAAATGTAATTTTTTAAACAATGAATGTTTCTCCTTAGTATATTATCCCTATTTATATAAGTGAAAAAGTGGGTTATGGGTCATATTGGTTGGATTTTCCATGAATGTTTATTTGTTTCTTGTATCTCAATTGAAGAAGTACCAACCTGACCCTGACTATGTGATTCGAGGGGACCATGTTGATCTTGAACTAGATGTTAATTTGGTTCATGTGTTGGTATTGATTTCAGATATCCAAGAGATTCTATTGTATGGGAGAAACATCAGTTTAGTTCATGTTATGTGCTAACATGATTAGATTTAGGAATAAAATGGGAGTATGCAATGGAAATGATAGAGATGTGGACTAATAACTTCCTAAAAAAACATTGATTTTATACTTCACAAGGATAAAAATACCAATGGTAGGGAGAATTTATAACTATTTTTAGGTACTTTTCCATTAATATATGTTTTCTGAGAATATATAGTTCTTGATGTTAGGTTTGAAGAGATTTTTGTGAGGTTTAAAGATGTTTTAGAAGGGGTTATTTCTTTGTTGAGAAGGATAAACAGTAGAGAATAGGATGTGGCATTTGAATTTTTTTTCTATTCCATGAAGGGATCATCTACGGTGTTCAGTATTAGGAGGAATAATTTTGATCCACTATCGATTTTGGTAGGGTAATTATGTGGAGCTCCAGCTGTGACATAGGATCCGATGGGGGGGGGGATCTAGCAGGCTTAATAGTATTTTGGACATGTATTTTCCATGGAGAATGACTATAGGGTATATTAGTCTGGTGTTGTGCTATGGAATAGTTATGTGTTGTAGGGAATTCAAGTGATCTACATTGGAAGGGAGGTTTATACCATAGTTCCTTGATTGGAAAATTCATCAGTTCTTCCAAAATGGGTACCCCCTATGGCGTAAGAGTTAGTCTATGTCATAGTGAATCCCCAGATAAATTGGATCATCTCCATGAGGGGTATTTTGATTTTCACAAGATTTTATTAGGAATGGATATACCATATCCTAGGGGGGACTTCTTCATTATATAGGGGTCAGCATCGTAATTATATATGCTATGTCATGGTGGGGTGCTTATTAGCTCGACCACTTTGTGGTTTTAATTCATATTAAGGACCAGAAATCACATTAGCCTTATAATCTTCTATGATCTGAAACTTATCTACCTCCTTATATCCCTTTAGTGAATCTATTTGGTTCTATATACTACTTTTGTGAAAATCAGTTTGTGTCAGAGATCTAGAATATTTATGAAGTTTTTACGAACCCAGATATCGCAGATATAAGTGTTGTTATTTGTTTTTATCAACCAAATTTAAGGTAAGTGGATTATATCTCATATCAACTATTCATGAACTTAAAGTCCCTATTTTTATAAATGGGTTTTATGGGATTTTCTATGGTCTCATTGGGTGATTTTTTAAAGGAAACCTTTTGGGTTATGTTTTGTAAATTGTGGAAAATTACATGTATTTTGGAAAACCCACATTGTTTATTATTTTAAAATAATTATTTTATAATTATGGAATGGTTTGGATGTAAGAAACATATTTTATGAATGTTTTAAAGGAATGTGTTTTTTGGAAATTAATTCGGCATGGATTTGGGAATAATTAAGATGTCATGTGTTCAAGTGGATGAGTATGATCAGAAGTTCCACTATCAAGGATAGAAATGTTATGGTTATAAAGTAGCACTAAAAATATTGGATGGATCATGGTCATAGTGTTCCTCCATTAATATTAAAAACAATCATGATTGTATGGTTGTGAGTATGTGGATGGGTGTGTTTGTGAACCTAAGAATCATTATGCCAAATTTAATTCGATAGGAAATTATTTTTTATGGTTTTCTCACATGGGTTTGTCTTTTAAATTTAAGTAAACTTTTTTCTCTATTTTTAAAATGTTTAATAAAAAATGCGCTAATAATTTTTTTCAATGTTTCATGAGTATGGAAGGTTTTGGGAAATGCCTACTAATTTTATACCCATCCCCTACTTGGGAACCTTAGTGAATTTGCAGATGTCATATACAGAGATATAGGTAAGGTAAAGTTGTGTTACTTCTCTAGCGATGCATCTTGATACCTTGGGCATTGAAGGTGGAGTTAGAGCTCGGATATAGTCAGGTTATATTTGGGATAACATCTTTTAATGGTTTCTGTCTTGTAGTACCATAATCTTGTCTATTATTTTTCATGTTTCCATTCTCAATCTAATATTTTTATTATTTTTGGTTTATTATTTGGGTTGTATTGATAATGTTCATGAATCATATTGTAGGATTGGATGTTTATGTGGTATTTCATTTATTCTTTTTTATTTTCATTTTGAAAATTATCCCCCAAATGTTTCTTAATCCATTGGTATTTATTTTCAGCCTTCAATTTCATAGGGATGTCATATAAGGTTAATGGAATCTATTCCTCCTCTCAAGATAATGATTTTGGGTGGGATATTAGAGGATTTATTTCTAAATTAGCACAATGATGGTGATAGATGAAGTGTGGCATTCTAAAAACGTTTATTTTGGGATTTTTTATGAATTATTTAAGGATTTATTTTCCCATGTGTAAATGTATGATTATATGAAGGATTACCAAGAGATTCTACAAAATGATAAGAGTGTGCATATCTTTAGGAGATATTTGGTGTATCCTATTAGTTTGGTTCAATGTATTATTATAGATGAGAGGGATCATGCTCATGTTTTAGAGTCTACTTTGAGGCTAGATATTCTATAGTCTAACATGCCTCTTTAGTTGTAGTCTAGGGAAGTACTGAGAGATCACGAAATGATTGTAGATAATGGTTTATCTGTGATAGAGGGTTATAGTAAAGTCCCCTCTGGAGAAACTATGAAGTTTTATATGAATACTCTGAGTTTTGGGACTCAATATTCATGGAGGAAGATTTTTAGTTTCTCTTCTAAAGATAGATCAAGAATTAGTTCTCTATGGGATGATTAGCTAAAAATTTTCTATTTTTAGAAATCAGATCTATTTCTTTTTTAATTCTTTGATGAACAATCATTATAAATTTCTTGGGATTCAACATATTTCTTAGTATTTTAGGAGAGTTATCCATGTGAATGATTTTGGTGAACCTACACCTTTTATGACTCTCTTAGAATAGATTTTTGATATTATTTAAAGTGCGCATTTATTGATATTTAAAAAGTTAAAGTATTTGTGTTTTATTTTAAATCATTTGAATTTATTTCCCAAAAAACGGTTTTATACAGACAGAGGATCTCTTTTTAAATTATAAAAATTTGGAATCATGGTTGTGGTGGATTGAGTATTTTAAGGGGATTCATTTTTTATCATGAGTGGATGATGAAATTTTCAACATCCTATAATGATGATATTATTTTTTGAGTGGTATTTCCAATAGTTTCATGATTCTATAGGTGTTGATATTATTTTTGGGATTTTTATTCAGCCATTATAGAGGGTGTTGGTATCATGTTTTTCAATTTGAGATATATTTATAGGGGGAGTGTTTATCAATATAGTGGCTATTGATCATCTTCTAGTTTTATTATTATTATCAATGATGAAAACCATGAAAAAGTTATCAAATTTAATGGACCATACCTCTTTGACCTAATATGTTGTTTGTTTTGGGGGTTCGAGGCATCTAGGTAAAATTTTGATGTGTTTTAGAGGCATTGTGCAAGAGTTTTGGAGGTTATCAATGGAGGATATCCATTTTCATTGTTTAGGTGCACCAAGAAGTCTAAAATGTTCATTGTGGTGGAGGTTTTGGGTTTTGGCTACCAATCAGGATATTTTGGTTTTCTCGTAGATCATTCTTGAGTGGAGTGAGCCAAATGTGTGGTGATTGGTGCATCACATGGAGTGAAATTCCAAGATTATCTATGGTAATAGGATTTTTTAATTATATAAGTAACATGTGTAAGATGGTTACGTGTGAAACACCCACAACAGATTCTGTTTTTATCTAGGAAACTTTTTAGAGCGAATCTATAACCCTTGAAACACCCTGGGTGATAGAAATAGTTAAAATTTTTAGATAAATGATTAGTTACATGAGGTTGGTGGGGAAATGGTGATTGGGGACTCACCATTCTATGGTAATTAGTGTGGTGAGACAAAATGACAAAAGGAACTTTGTACATGGTGAGGGATGTAGTTTCCTTATAGCTGGATGAAACATTATACTCTATTATATGGATCATGGAGAGGTTTCCTTTAATGTTTTTAATTCATTTTTAAAACATATTCACAATTAAGAAGGTAATTTCATTTCCAAAAGCATGAAATTTGGATCTTATGTTGACCAGAGGCAGAAAAAAGTGAGAGTTCCCCACAACATAGGGGATACCATTCAGGAATCCTCTATAAATAATGATTTTTACCTTCCTTGGTTTGATTTATTATATTATTCCTTTGAAACAAATACAACACTAGGCCCTCTACTTTCTATCAATATGCTTCTCTAGAGGGTTTAAACACCATGGTTCATTCAGATGAAACTCTCTTAGATTAAGGTACCCTCTTTTCCTCACGTCTCAATCTACCATTTCCTTTCTCTTATTTGATGTTTGTTGTGGTGAGATTATTTGGTTTTAGATGTATATTTTAACATATATTTTTGGTGGATTTTAATTGTTGAATCACATGGCCTCCTTCTAGATTTAGTAGTTCTAGGACATGGATTCCTCCATACAAATATGTCAATATTTTCTTCCTCTATATTATTTGATATATATTTTTGGGTGATCTTAGTTTATGGGAAAGTGGAGAATACATGTAATAAACTATTTAAGGAATAATGTAACTAAATAAATATGATAAAATAGATAAGTTTAAATTGGAAGGGAAAATATGGTTTTATGTTCCTTATGTTCTAATTCTATTCTCTATTTATTGGTACTAATTTATTTATACATGTTGATGTTTCAATTTTGTTGTTGAAATATTTGGTGAAACTTTTCAACTTCATAATTTGATAATCATTTATAAATGATAATCAGAAATGTAACTTCTAGAAACTAAAAATGATAATTTCTATTTCTTAACATTATTGATGATTGATATTTTGGTTAAAGCTAGTTTTCATTATCATGAAAGGAAGTGTAGTGATATTGGTTCTGGTTATGTATTCTTTAAAAATTGATAAAATTGTTACATGAAATATAAATGGAAAAATTATTTGTAAACTAGAATAGGAAGTGAGACTAATGATTAATATGATAAGATAAATCTATAATGAAAATGGTGATGGGTGGTGTTAAATGTAAGGAGGATGAGTTATTATGTGAGTTGGAATTTAATGTACATGTTTTAATGAAATAGTAAATGTATTGTGAAAACTACAATGAAATAAAAGAATGTGGTGATTAATGTGGATATGATGATGGTTTGGCATGGGTAAATAAATAGAATAATGACCTTAATGATGTTAGAAAAATGCGAAATGGTATAAATGTGAATGGTGTGGAAACATTAATTATTTCATACATGGTTTCTTTTTAGAAATCTTGGATAGGATATTGATGATGACGTTTTGTTATGAAATGATTTACTATTGTGTGTTTTTTCTATTCTTTTTTATAGAGATTGTTGATTTGGTTGAGGGAACGAGGTGGAAAAAAGGGTGAATGATGTGTTATAAATCTATTTTATGAAACAGTACATTTAATTAGTGTTGATATGTATATTTTTAATTAAAAAAAATATGTATACATCTAGTTTGTGGAGATGTGTATACATTTAGTTGGTGGTGATATGTATATATTGAGTTGATTATGAAATTATTAGATTCAGTTTGTGGTGGTATGTATATATTTAGTTGGGGGTGAAATGTAAACATTTACATAGTGGTGATATATATACATTTATTTGGAGAAGATATGTATACATTCAGTTGGTAACGATATATACAAATCAATTTGGTGTAAATATGTATAAATTTTGTTTTAGTGGTACCTGATGGTGATAATGCAAGGTGGGGATCATGAACAACAGGGGGAGGGAACATGGTTGATGTCCTATAAGTTCACAGTACCCTTCCATTACTGTGATGTGGTTGTGTTTGTTATGAATAGTATGCATACAAGTTACTATGGGTGGGGGATGAACATGTAAGGGGGGGGGGATGAGGTCAATTCCCTTCATGTTTATGATACCCTATTGATATGTGTCTGAGAATTTTCACATAAGGTTAATTGGAATTATGGTGGTGAAATGATGGATATGGTTTGAAATGTGATACGCAGATACATGGTGAAGGTGATTAGATTATGGCCTATGATTTGGTGCTTTTATTTAGGCTATATTTTTGATGTTATGTATCAGTATTGCTTATTTTTTTTGGATTATTTGGGACTATTGGTTGTGGAATGGTTGAGTATATTTCAAGAAAAAATTGGGGTTGTGGAAATGATGAAGAACATGATATTTAAAATTATGATTCTTATGATTATACTTTTTGTAATTATTGTTATTTTTTGAGTTGATATCAAATTTCCGTTCTCGTTCATATTTATTTTATAGAAATGTTAATTTTCTGAGGATTCAACCAACTGAGTACTCTTATGTGGTCACTCATTATAGTTTTAGAAGTGTTTATAGGATATTCTGAGGGAGATGAGAGATTCTATTCATGTAGCTTGGATCTCATTAGTGGATTATTTTAATTTTCATGAGTCTATTTTTCATGTGTTGTAACATTCTGTTACTGATCTATCTGGTACATCCTTATCATCATTAAGTTTTACCTTTTTCTTTTCTTGAATAAGGACAAGAAGGAACTGGAAGGATTCCTATAATGGTGATGGAAGAGTTTTGTTGGACTATTAGCTTTAACTAGTCTTTTCTAAAGGATGTAAGAGGATCTCACTCCATGTAACTATGTTACATGACATGTAAGATTTTCTAAATGCAAGTTGCGAAAAACATCATGCTGTGAAAGGTTACATGACATCAGAATATCTTACACATCTTGAGTTAATAAAAGTTTTGGTTTTTAATATTAGATAAAAAGTTTTTCAATGTATGTGGGACTTTGGTGATTACACACCGTGTAACTGGGTTACACATCATGTAAGAGTTCATGTATTGTTTTTAAAATAAACATAAACCTGATTTTATTTCAATTCTTCCCCCAAACTCTCTTTCCCCTGACAAAAGGTTGTTACCAAATGATTTTGGGAGACTCTTCTTCTTCTAGATCGATCTGTTCAATGTTAGATCTCTATTTTCATTGTAGTGCATATCCCCATGTAAGCGACATTTATGCTTATTCATTTCCATTGTTCTCATTATCACCCTTGGGATGTGTCACCAGATCCATTTGTTTTTGTGGATGTTTCTTCATTGATTCTTTCATATCCATTTTGAGATCTCCTTCCAAATTCCATTCCATTATTTTTCGTGGTGTAGAGGGAATTTGTTCTTGAGGTATGTGGGTTTCCTCATTCCATAGACCCCTTATTTTCTGAATTGGATCAATATTGTGATGTGAATTTGATTCTAGGTCCTTCTTTGTCAGTTTTGGGTTTCCATTGTTGGTGGATCCCATTGCGGTTGTGTGTGACCTGAGTTTTGATGTAGGTGGTTCCATCTCTCACATATGTTTGATAAAATTTATTATTACATTTTTATAAATTGATTTACAAATATATTGGTACGAAATTGGCATGATTATTTATGTGTGTTTCAATGATATTTTAAATAAAAGTGGGTTTCCTTGGTTATTCAAAAATGGAATGAAACGGTGTATTTTCAAACCGTTGAAAACAGTTTTGTGAAATGGTTTTGAAATAATTTTTGAAACATTGAGATGATGGTAAAAATGAGCACATGGGTTACCTTGATTACTTGGTGGAAGATTTATCTTGAGGCCATCATCCATTATAGGGGTTCACTTTATGGGGTGTTCCTATTTCACTAGAGTATAGATTATTGTCACTAGGATGGTATAAGATAATGGTGTTTCACTTTATGGGGTGTCTCCTAGGTTTTTGAGTGTAGATCATTGGATTAAGGTACTGTAGTGCATTGTTTTATAGATTTTGGGTATGAGTAGTCTACAGCCTAACTTATTGTTTTCCTTGGTATTGCGATGCCTATGCTTCCACTGTTGATTTTTATTATTTTTCTTTGTACTATTTAGCCTTAAAATACATGTTGTTTCTTGTAAAATATGATATGGAAATGTTTGCTTTGAAAATGATATACCTTCTTTTGTTTTAGAACTCTGATAAAGAGGAAATGCTTACCATGATTTCTATAAAACTACTTTACTACATATCATTCCACGTTTTATTTGAAATGTTTATACAAGAATTTTTATACCAGGACTTGTTATGGAACACCTGGGTGGGATCCTACTGAGCCTATTATCTCACACCCCATGCACCTCTTCGGTTGTGTGTAGACATATTTAGGTATTTCGATGCACTGAAAGGTAGGGCTGCACATTGAGGCAGTGATTTCTCATGTCAGGTGGGTTGGGTAATGGGTGGTGAGATAGAGGGATTTCATCCACACCATCACATGGTATAGATATTTGGTTTTGGTCCCTGGCAGTGGTACTTGTCTCTTGGAGATTTTGGGCTACATTAATATTTGTTTTGTTTTATATGTCTTTTTACCATTAGGGAATATATTATCAATATTCTGCTATTTCTTCCTGCTTTGAGATTGTATATATGCCATGTGTTTGTTTAGTTTGGGAAAAATCATTCCCACTGGTTCACAATTATATGCTCGGGTTCTTGTCACCAACCCATGAGGATCAGGAATTACCGTCGGGTATGTGAAAAATCTGGTTGGGTGACCGTTTTGGGGGTAACCCAGGCCATTTCATTACAAAACTGTATCAGAGTGTTAGGTTTGTCCCCAAAATTCCTTATACTGGGATGTCTATTAGACTAAAGATAGTATTTTAGGGACTTGAGAGGTATGTTGCGATAAGTACCTGGACAACGCTTGTCATAATGAGGATCAAGTTTCCATGGGATGTGGGGATATGTGTCTCTAGTGTTGGGATTTTGTTAAATATCATTTTCTGCTTATGGGTTTTATAGATTGAAATGAGATTTATTATGTTCTTTGACTATTTCTTTTGTTTTGGTGTGCAGTAGTATTCCACAGAGGCCTCTTCCATGAATTCGCTAGGAGGGTGAAGCTAATACTCCCCAAGGGAATTCACATATAGATCAGAATATCATTGAGAATACAATATGGTATGTTCCTATTGTTGATTAGTATGTACCATGAGCTTAGAATGCATTTTTTGAAGTACATCCCAGAGTTGGAGAAGAGAGAGATCAACTACGCAAATTCTTACGCAAGAATCCACCCTCTTATAAATAAATGAATGATCCTCTTGAGGCGGATGACTGGATGGAAAGGATCGATCAAATATTTTACTTCATGGAGACACCTGAGAAAATCAAGGTGAAATTTCCATCATTTAGGATCGAGGGTTTTGGTAAGAAATGGTATGATTCTATGGTCCAAGAAGACTAATATGTCAGATTGGATTGGAAGGATTTAAAAACCCTATTATTCGAGAAGTTTTTTCAAAAGTACCTAATGTTGGGAAAGTATCTAGAATTCCTCTATTTACAGTAGGGATAGTGTTATGTGTTGTCATATGCTAATTGGTTTACTGAGCTTATCCATTTTCCCCCAGAAGTGGCGAAGAATTACTAGATGAAGGATTAATATTACCTTCTTGGTTTGGGATCATATATCACATCATAAGTATTTATGTTAAAAATTTATACCTATATGGAAATGGCTGAAAAATATATGATGAAAGAGATGGATATGGAAGGAAAGGACGATTTTCAACCCCTTATCTTCCATCTAGTGGCAGTTTCAGTGGAATGCATTGGAAGAATAGGAAGTGGTTCGATCATCAGAGATGTGTTGGAGGTGGGTCTCATTAGAGAGCCTCCTCCACACCATCTTCTATAGCTAGAAGTGTTACCCTCTCTTTCTATCAATGTGGTTGGGTTAGACACACCAATATTTTTTCATATTCTTCAGAAGACATAAAATAACTACAGAAATATTGGTCATTTTCAACACTTCTTTCAGGATATGAGTACGCCTCATTATGGTTAGGGTTCATTATCTTTAAAGTCTACTATGGTGCAGTAAGAAACTTTAGGGACTATAGGGATCCAACCACATGTCTCAGGAGTGAAGAAATTATACACAATGGATGGATTTCCATAGGAAGTTGATGCATGTCCTTCAACAATGAGAGGTACTATCTTTATTGTATCTTCCATATCAATTTCTTTACTTGACACTGGTGCCTCCCACTCATTTATATCTGCATGTTTTGTTAATATTATTAATATTAAAATGGATCTTTTTTCCTTTATTATTGTGTTTGCAACAACTCTTAGTAAGAGGAAAGAGAAGGGGTTTCAGTGTCCTTCATGTTTGTTAATGATAGCTGATGCAGAGTTGGTTTAATATTTTCTCATTCTTAATATGGATTTGTTTGATGTCATCATTGATTTGGATTGGATTTTTTTCATTGATAATTGGTTTATTGTTATCATCATCTTGTTTTATTTCTTGTTACCAAGGGGAGATATCATGTGTTTCAGGGGGAGTGGGACCCGAGGTATGGTTGTGTATGAAATTCCCAACCATATATCATGGGGTTTTTTATCTGTTGCTGTGATTGAGCCCATGATGTTTCTTCTCTTGTTGAACTTCAAACTGTTGTTCAATACTTTTCTAACATTTTCCCAGATGACTTCTTTGGTCTTCCTCTAGAGATAATGGTGGAGTTTATAATAGACCTGGTGCAAGGTACACATCCAATATCGATACCATATTATTGTATAGAACCAATGGAGTTGAAAGAGCTCAAGGTTTAGTTGGATGACCTATTTGAAAAAGGTTTCATTCATCCTAACATTTCACCTTGGGAAGCCCTTATTCCCTTTTCCAGGAAGGTTGATAGTTCACTTTAGTTGTGTATGGATTATCAGACATTGAAATAGGTAAAAGTTAAGAAAATTTATCCTTTGTCTTGTGTGGATTATTTGTATGATTATTTAATTGTGGAAAAGTAGTTTTAAAATATTTATATTTGGTGAGGTTATCATCAGTTAAGAGTTCGAGAGTCTAATATACCAAAGACATATTTTAGGAGTAGGTATGGACATTATAAATAACTTGTGATTCCTTTTGGTCTGAATAATGCTCCTATAGTTTTTTTGTCTCTAATGAACCAGATATGCCATCAATATGTTGACACTTTTTTTGTAGCGCTCATAGATGATATTTTGGTCTATTCAATGATCATGAGAATGGGAACTAGTTTATTTTGGTTATAGAAATTCTGAGGAGTCACCATTTTTATGTAAATCTTTCAAAATTTAGTTTATATATTAATGAAGATAAGTTCTTAGGGCATGTAATTTCTAAACATGTCTTATCAGTCGACCCTGAGAAGGTGAAGGTTATCTTGTACTGGAAGGAACCCTATAATTTATTTGAGATACAGATCTTCCATGGTCTTGCTAGATACTACTTATGGTTTTTTAATGTTTTCTCTAAGATGAAATCACTTTTGACTATTCTTGATAGGAAAACAGTAAAATTAAAATAGGATGTGAGTTTTTATTATTCATTAGTTAAAATAAAACAAATTATGAAATTGGATCCTATTCTGATCTTATAAGATCCTGGTAAGGGGTACATAGTTTTTTATGATACTTTTAGTGTTGGTTTGGGATACGTGCTTATGTAGGATGACCACATGGTAGCTTATGGCTCTATTCAACTTCGACCGCATGAGAAAAATTACCCCACTCAAGATTTAGAGCTTGATGTAGTTATGAATGTGGTTAAATTTTGGCGACACTATATTTTTGGGGAAAGATTCATAGACTTCTTGGATCATAAGAGTTTGAGTTATATCTTTTATTAGAAATACTTGAATCTTAGAGAGAGATGATTTATAAAATACCTTTATACGTTTGACTTCAATATCACCCATAACCCTAGGAAATGTAATTTTCACTGAAGATACTCTTGTAAGGAATGTAAAGTCAATGGCTATTTGGGAATTGGAGGAGTAGAACCTCCTGGGGATTTTTTCCCAGTTGCACTTAGTTGCTCAGGATGATGTATCATTCATGGTTCTGAAAAATGTTCAGTTACCATCATCTCACCTTGAGTATATTTTATAGAGTCATCATCAGGATGGTGAGTTTAGTGAAATTCTAAAAATCCTTTATGTTTGGTAGACCATTTATAGTTCATCTCTCTCTTCTAATGGTATGCTCCACATTGAAAATAGGTATGTAATCCCAACATCTGTGAGAAGTTTAGTCTTGTTTAACTGTCAGAACTCTTCATCGACATTCATCCATGAACTACAAATATGTATTATGACACAGAAGATTATTCTGGTGTTTGGGTATAAATCATTGCATCGTAGATTATGCGTCTCACTGTTATACCTAACAATGGGTAAAGGTTGGGAACATAAAACCCTCTAGTTTTCTTCAGCCTCTTCTGGTTCCAATATGGAAATGGGTTGAGGTGTCCATGGATTTTGTTCATGGATTACCACAAACTACTCATGGGAGAAATTATATCTGGGTTTTTGTTGATAGTTGATAAATTCTTCTCATTTCATTCTGATCAAGGATGTCACTAAGGTTGAAAATATGGCTAAGCTGTATCTGCATGAGATTGTTAGGTTACATGGGAGTCCTTCTTCCATCATTTCAGATAGGGGTACTAGGTTTACCTTGAGGTTCTAGAGGATTCTCCAAGAGGTTATTGGAACTAAGATCAAGTTGAGCACAAATTACCATCCACATACAGACGGTTAGACAGACTGTGTGATTCATATCTAGGAGGATATTCTTTATGACTATTTCTTGGATTTCGGTGGATCATGGGATATCCTTCTAGGATTGGTTGAGTTTGTTTACAAAAGTAGTTAGTAGTCATCATTCAGAATGGATCCCTTTTAAGAGTTGTATAGATGCCCGTGCAGATCACCTCTTTGTTGGGTTGAGGTGGAAGATGTAGCTTTGGTAGAACCAAGTTTGGTTTAGGAGACATCCAAAATGATTTAACATGTACATCGTCATCTGGTTACATCCAAGAGACCACTGAAATTATATAAGGATTGATGGAACCATACCTTATATTTTTCCATTGGTGACTAGGTTTTCTTGAATGATTCCACTCAAATGGGTCACTATCGGTTTGGAAAACAGGGAAATTTGGATACAAGATATGTTGGGACATTTGAGGTTATTAAGAAGCTAGGGGAGGTTTCTTATCAATTAATATTTCTATTTAGACTAATAGGTATTCATTATTTCTTTCACATATATCATCTTAGGAAGTATCAACCTGATACCTCACACATTTTGAATTTGGAGTAAATTAAATTAAAACCATATGTTTCTGTTTTGGAGAATCCATTTGAGAACATTGACTCTCAAGTTAAGGTCCTGGGTGGGAAGTTGATTCCATTGGTCAGAGTTTTATAGAAACATAGATCAGATTATCAGGAGATTTGGTAATGTGATTCATTGATGATGGATTAGTGGCCTCATCTTTTTACAGGGATTATATCTTCCACATGACTTCCCGGGGACAAAAATTATTTATGGTGGGGAGTTTGTAACATCCCATTACCGATCTATCAGGTACTTCCTTAACATATTCATGTTTTCCCATTTTCATTTCCACAATTAGGCCAAGAAAGTATTGGGTGGACACCTATAATGGTGAAGTTAGAGTTTTTTTTGGAATTTTAGTTTTAACTAATCTTTTCTTTAGGAAACTGGATGATTTCACACCATGTTTGTAAGAGTTTCTTGATGCAAGTCATAAAAAAAATTTGTGAAAGGTTACAAGACATAAAAATACCATAAAAATTGTGAGTTAATAAATGGTTGGGTTTTTAATATAACGTAATGGGGTTTTTGACTTATTTAGGACTTTGGTGGTTAAACACCTTGTAACTGGGTGACATGTCATGTAACGGCCCACATACAATTTTTAAAATAGACGCATGACTAATTTTGTTTCAGTTCCTCCTCTATACTCTATTGACCTAGAACCAAGGTAGTTCCCATATGATTTTGGGAGACTTTGCTCCTCCTAGATTGATCCCCTTGATATTCTATCTTTGTTTTCATTTTGGTGCATCTCCCTAGGTAAGCAACCATTCTTCTTCTTTATTTCCATTATTCCAGAAGCACCCTTGTGTTACGTCATCAAATGATTTGGTCTAATTTGAAGTTTCATCGTGGTTTCTTATAGATCCGTTGTGTGACCAAGTTTTAAGGCCACTCCTTTGTTGTTCATGGTGCGAAAGGTGTTCATTATTGAGTTATTTTGTTTTCCCCCTTTTACACCAACACCTTTTTTTTCTGAATTGGATCAATCTTGTGATGTGGATTAGATTATAGGTCCTTTATTGGCATGATTGGGTTTCTGTTGTTTTTTGATCCCATTGCAGGCGTGTGCGACCTAGGTTTTGAGGTAGGTGATTCTATCTCTATCCTTTGCATGATAAGACATTTTTTTTGTTTTTATAGAATGAATTACAAATATATTGGTATGAAATTGGCATGATTATTTGTGTGTGTTCGAAGAAGATTTTGAATAAAAGTGATTTTCCTTGGTTTCTGATAAATAGAATGAAAATGTCTATTTTCGAAGCATTAAAAATGGTTTTGTGAAATTGTTTGGAAATTATTTTTGAAACATTGAGATGATGGTGAAAATGAACACATGGGTTACCTTGGGAATAAGGTGGAAGGTTCAGCTTGACGCCATCATCCATTGTGGGAGTTCACTTTCTGGTGTGTTCCTCCTGTCCTAAAGTGTATATTATTGGATATAGGTTGGTATATGATATCAGGGTTTCACTTTATGGGGTGTATCCAAAGTATTGGATGGTAGATCATTAACTTCAGGTACCGTAGTGCACTATTTCATAGATTTTGGGTATGAGTAGTCCGGCACATTACCAATTGTATTCCTTGGTATTGTGATGCCTGTACTGCTACTGTTGTTTTGAATTTCATGGTTTTTTATTTTTTCAGACTTGATATACATGTTGTTACTTAAAAAACATGATATATAAAGGGTTATTTGAAATTGGTATACCTTCTTTTGGGTTTGAACTTTTATAAAGAGGAAATGTTTACCATGTTTTCAATAAAAATGCTTTACTACATATCATGCCATGTTTTATTTGAAATGCACATACAATAATTGTTATAATATGACTTTTTATGGAACACATGGGTTGGAAAATATAGATTCTATTAGCTCACACCCTAAAAACCTCTTAGCTGGTGCATAGAACTTGTTGGGATCACCAGTTTTGATAATCTAAAATCATGTTTACTTTATGTAATAATCAAGTTCAATTTATTTTCCTAGTTTCTATCATGTGATAACTATATATCCTTAATCTCACTATTCTCTTGTTTAAGTTTACAATGAAAAATTAACCTATGTAAAAAGGTCACCAATAGAAAGGTCACTGATAGAAAGGTCACAGATAGAATGGTCATCGATAGAAAGGTCACCGATAGAAAGGTCACCAATGAAGGTCACTGATGAAAGGTCACTAATGAAGGTCACCAATGAAAGGTCACCGATGAAGGTCATTGATGAAGGTCACCGATGAAAGGTCAACGATGAAAGGTCACCGATGAAAGGTCACCGATGAAGGTCACCGATATAAGGCTACCATTGAGAAGGATACCGCTGAAGGCTACCATTGAGAAGGTGAAGGCTACCATTGAGAAGGTTACCACTGAAGGCTACCGTTGAGAAGGATAATGCTGAAGGATATCATTACCAGCCTACCAATACTCACCCTTCTACTCCATACTTTGAAAAATTATTAATATTATTCTAATGGTGATATTTGGTAAATTTAATGCTTCTGAAATTAATTAATGTTTATTGTAGACATGTCAAGAAACTTTATATGGGGACAGTACAAGGTATGAGTAGTACTGCATGTGGATTACTTATTCCTATTATTGAACCTCAAATATAAAAGAGAAGACTGAGGAAGAAACAAAAAGAGTGAGAAGTAGCGAATGACAGAGGAATACATGAGAAAGAACATACTCACTTGATTAAATAAAAAACAAGGAAGAACTATCCAGAACATACATTGTGAACCCAGGAGCCTCAAGATGATCATTATGGGAGAAAAAATTAAAGACTCTCTTCTGTGCGTCATTAATTCTATGTCAACACAAGAAGCAGAATTCTTAGTTCTTGAAAGATATACCCCAGAGTTGAGACACTCTATTTTGAGGACAACATCAAGAGAAATATACGAACTATAATTTCTTCACTCCAAGGAGTCAGGAGCTGAACTGCAAAAACATATAGCTTTCTAAACTCAATATTATAATCTCATCTCTACTGCATTCTTTTATGTTTACATTTATGATAAGTGTGTGGGTCTATCTATTACACACTCTTTCTCCTGATCTTGAATTGGAGGATACTAAAAATCATCACATCAAACTTCACTTATATCTTGTTTCCCACGTATAACTGTGGAATAGACTATGTGTGGTATGTATTGTTTTTTTCCCATGAAGAACTGTGGTAGAGGGTGTGTACCCTAGACAGTTTGTGAAAACTGTTGTAAAGCTTAACACAGGTTGTGTATCATGTTTGTCATTTATATAAACTACTTGGTGGTTGGTGATCACCAAGTGGAGAGGATTAAGTCCCATCTTGATATAGAACCTCTTGTTTTTCTCTACTATGTACTATATTTTGTAATACTCTATTTTTTCTATTTTCCACTCCTTATAATTTCTAAAACAGAAAATTGTTTTTCTTCGAATATTATAAATAGTTTTGGTTAGTGCTTATATGTGTTTAATTAAGTAAACTTGCTTCAAAAGTTGAAGAGGTGTTTTACATATATTTAACTGAGGACTAATCACCTTCCAAGAAACCTGTTGACCAACTAAAGATTTATATATCTACTGCATTAATTAACAGAGTTGTTTCAAAATTGGTGGATCTTTATCACAATTTTTTTACCTGAAATTTTATGTAAGAATTCAATTCAACCCCCTCTTGTGATTCCACTATGACTAACATTTAGTATCATAGGGATTAAAATTTTTATTGCTACTATTTGAACTATTGTGCAAATTTTCAAATTCTTTTCAACTATGATTTTAGTTGTATCTTAAAGATCTTAAAATTTCTATCATATCTAAATTTCTAGTTTTTTAAATTTTAATTAAAAATGGATAACATATTTGAGGGTGATTCTACTTACATTACACATTTCAATAATCTTAATAACTATGATCAGTGGAAATTAAAAATTAAAATTTATCTAGAGAGCATGGGTTCTGAAATCTGGGACACAATTGAAGAACAACATGCATTGCCTCCTAATACTAGGGACACATGGTATCAATTGACTAAAGATGCATATAATAATAAATGCAATGAAATTAATCCATTATACTATTCTCTAGGTGATGAAAAATTCAATATATTATCTTCCTCTAAACTGCTTATGGAATTTGGGATACTTTGTCTATTTCTCATGAGCTAACCTACAATGTTAATGAAATGTGATTAAATAATTATACTATTAAATATGATAATTTTAAAATGAATCATGATGAACTTATATCTACAATATATATCTGGATTAATGAAATAGTAAATACCATGAGTCTTCTTGAGAAACTAGTAGACAATAAGGATTAGATTATGAGATTTATTCATTCCCTACCTGATAGATGGAGAGGAACATATGTTTGTATTCGAGAATCTTGTGAAATAAGAAAGATACCAGTGAAGAAACTAATTGGAAGACATATGATGTAAAAAGAAGATCGTAATGTAAATCAATAAGTAGATGAAGAACCAAAAAATAAATCCGTAGCATTCAATACTGCTTACCCAAAGATCAAAGAAAAATAAAAGTTCATGCTCCTGTAGACACTTCCATTAGTGAAGACTAATATTTTGACAGTGATGATGAGATGAATTTTCTTTCTAGGAGATTCAAAAACTTCTACTGTAACAAGAATTTATTTATAAAATAAAACTATAAAAAGAAGATATGATATTAAAGGATAGTGGAAAAAGGATAGAAAATGAAATGACCACACAAATGAGATAGTATGTTATGAGTGTAAACAAAAAGGCCTTGTGAAGGATGGTTGCCCCAAGATAAAATTTAAGAATAAACATGAAGACAAGGTCAAGGGATATAAAATGTTTATAAAATATACTTGATGTGCTTCAGAAGATAGCTCAATTGGATATGACACTTCTGATATTGAGAAGAACAAACATGAAAACCTGTGTTTCAGGATAAAATCATCTTAGGTAACACACAATTACCCTATACCTAAAGCTTATTATTCTGGGAATGAAAGGGAATCAAATAATGATGATAATATCACTAAGGATAGAATATTTGAATACTGTGGAATGCTTGAAGATACCTTTAATGAATTAATGGATAAATATAAATTATTAAAAAAAACATGCTTAAAATGACAATTATAAGTCTGATCTAGATATTGAGAAAGAAAAATGTGCTCACCTATTAAAAGAAAATACTGAACATAAATTATCAAATGAGAAATTAAAAAGGAATCCGGATAATTTTACTACAGGTAGAGATACCTTCACTCAGTTTCTAGGGAAATAGATTGTTCCAAAATTCATAACGGGTCTAGGATATCTACCAGGACATAAGAGTATTATCAAAAATAAATTTGTTCAAAAATATGGACTATTGACTACTAGTTCATGTTCTGGACCTTCTTTTGAAAATCACTTTTCTAAAGGACTTAACAATGTGTTCATGTCTCAAAAAATAACTATTTATTATAGGAAACCTGTGAGACATTTATGGGTTCTTTAATCTTTACTTGCTAACCTCTCTAGACCCATGAAAATCTAGGTACCAAAGTTACCCTACACTTAATTTTTTGTATATGAAAATTGACTGAAGAGCTCCAATAAGACGCTATGGTACTTGGACAGTGAATGTTCAAGACATATGACAGGAAACTATTCATGATTCAAGAGAATAATTAAATTTGATGGTGGACATGTCCCATTTTGGTGATAATTCCAAAGGGAAAATTGTCAGCTTAGGCCAAATTGGTAACCCTAACACTATATTAATTTCAAAAGTACTTTTTATTGATGGGTTAAAATACAATCTACTTAGTATCTCTCAGTTGTGTGACGATAGTTTCAATGTTAAATTTTGAAATGATGTAATCAATGTTTTTAATTATAAAAATGATTTAACATCCATTGCTCTTAGAAATGAAAATGTGTATGTTGTTGGTTTTAACTCATTAGTTATGAAAAATGTTTGTAGTTTAAATATGTTTCGAAAGGAAATTTGGTTATGGAATAGAAGATTTGGACAATGAAATGTACACTCACTTAGGAAACTAATTAGTAAAGGTTTAGTTAGATACTTACATAAATTGGAATTCCCACATAACAAAGTTTGTAATCCTTGTCAAAACAGAAGACAACACACAGTTTCCTTCAAACCAAAAAAAGAAGTTTCTACTTCCCAAATTCTTGAGTTGGTTCTCATAGATTATATTGGACCATCTAGAGTTTAAAGTTTCAATAGGAAGTACTATGTTTATGTTATAATAGATTATTTTTCTAGTTATACTTGTGTATACAATCTAGCTCACAAAAGTGAATCATGTTCGTACTTCATTAAACATTACAAGTCTATAGAAAATCTTAGTGTACTTAGAATTTAGACCTTGAGAAGTGATAATGGCCGTGAGTTTTAAAATCAAGAATTCAAATATTTTTTCTCACAAAATTATTATAATCACAATTTATATTCTCTTAGAACACCTTAACAAAAAGGAGTTCTAGAAAGAAGAAATAGGAAACTTTAAGAGATTTCATGAACTATGATAAATGAGTATAATATACCTATCTATTTTTGGGATGAAGCTATTAATACAGCTCATTACATCATCAATAGAGTCTTAATTAGACCTGTTCTTAAGAAAAACCCTTTTGATCTATGGAATAATATGAAACCTAAGGTTAATTACATTAGAGTTTTTGGATGTAGAGTATTTATTCTTAACACTAAGGATAATCCTGACATATTTTTTCCCAATAGTGATGAAGGGATTTTCCTAGGTTTTTCAGTCTCTATTAAAGGTTATAGAGTATTTAATAAGTGAAACAAATTTGTGGAAGAACTAGTTCATGTCAAATTTGACGAGAATGATCCACCTGATCTCAAAACCTATATTGAACATCTTGAGGAAGATATGTCAATTCTAGACCTTAATGATAAAGACAATGAACCCTTAGTGAAAACATCTTGTTCTGGAAATTTTCTAGAATCTAATCATGGTGAATATGAACCTATATAAAACCATAAAGAGTCTAGTTCAACTCTTTCTAGAGGTATTAAAAATCTCAAGAATCACCCATTAGATGTTGTAGTTGGTGATTTAAATAGAGGAACACAAAATAGAGCTTCTCGGTGAAACAAGGTTGAACATAAATCCTTTATTTCATATCTTAAACCCAAAAATATTAGTGATGCAATCAATGATGAATTTTGGGTGATAGCTATGAAAGAAGAATTACATCAATTTGAAAGAATTTTTTTTTGGGAATTAGTAGAAAGACCTAAAGAAACATTGACTATTTCCACTAAATGGGTGTTTAGAAATAATGTTTATGAATCTATAAACATAGTAAGAAAAAAAGTCTAGAATAGTTTCACAAGGATATAGTTAAGAAAAAGGAATAGACTATGATGAAACAATTGCACCTATAGCTAGAATAGAATCCATTAAGATACTACTTGCTTATGTAGCTCATCTGAATTTCAAAATTTATCAAATGAATGTCAAAAGTGAATTTCTAAATGGGTACATAGTTGTGGATGTATTTGTTGAACAAATCCCTGGTTTTACAAATCCCCATTTTTCAAATCATGTATTTAACCTTTCTAAAGCTCTATATGGTCTAAAATAAGCTCTAAGAGCTTGGTTTGATAAACTTAGTTCTTTTCTTATTTCAAAAGGCTTTACTAAAGGAATAGATGATCCTACTCTCATTATTAAAATGATTTCCAAATATGTTTTAATAGTACATATTTATGTAGATGACATTATTTTTGGATCCTCTAAAAAAATTTATGTAATGATTTATCAAAAATGATGTAAGATGAATTCGAAATGAGTTTAATAGGTGAACATAAAATTTTCCTTGGATTTCAAACTTTTCAAAATATAAATGGCACTACTTTAAATCAAAGTAAATATACTAAATATATTTTGAAAGGTTTTGGTTTTGATATTAATAAAGTAAGTGATACACCTATGAGTTCCACTCATAAGTTGGATGCTGATGAAACTAGAAAATTAGTGGATCAAACCAATTATAGAGGTATGATTGGGAGTCTGCTCTATCTTACTACCAGCAGACCTGATATTATGTTCATTGTATGCTTGTGTTCTCTTTTTCAAGCCAATCCTAAGGAGTCTCATTTAACTATTTTTAAAAGGATATTTAAATATTTGAAGTATACTAAAAACATAGAACAATTTTATCCAAGAGGAAAATAATTTGATTTACTAAGTTATTTGGATGTTGAATTTGCTGGTTGAAAGATAGATAGAAAGAGCACCTCTGGGAAATGTCACATTTTGGGAAAGTCACTATTATCTTGGTGTCATAAAAAATAGAATTCTGTTGCATTATCTTCTGCCGAAGCTGAATATATAGCTATTGACTGTTGTTGTGCTCAAATTTAGTATATTAAACACACTTTACTAGACTATGAATATCAATTCAAACATGTCTCTATAAACTGTGATAATACAAGTGCTTTTAACATCTCTAAAAATCCAAAATCTCATGCAAGTACAAAACATATTTATGTGTGACATCACTTCTTAAGAGATCATTATCAAAGAGGTGATATCACTCTCGAATTCATTGGCACTAAACACCAGTTGGATGATATATTCACAATGCCTTTGAATTCTGAGAGGTTAAATTACATCAAACATGAGTTAGGTATGATAAAATGTTATGTTTATAAACCACACTATTAGTCCTCACCATTAGGAACCACACCATTAAGAACCTCACCTTTGAACCTCACTATTTGACCTCACTGTTAGGAACCCCACTGTTGGACCTCACTGTTGGGAACCTCACCGTTGGACCTCACCATTAGGAACATCACTGTTAGAAACCTCAGCTTTGGACCTCCCCATTAGAAACCTCACCGCTGGACCACACCATTAGGAACCTCACTGTTGAACCTCACTGTTAGGAACCTCACCGTTGAACCTCACCATTGGAACCTCACCATTGGGACCTCACTGTTGGAACCTTACTAATAGTCAAACTTTCGAGACATTGTGTTTTTCTTCTAGAATCTAAAACGTTTTTTGTATTACTTATTTATTTTACATGATTTTTTTTCTTGATCCCTAAATAATAAAAATAAAGTACATACCACATTTTGATCCAATTCACCCTCTAACATTTTGCTCCATGATCTTAGAACCTCTCCTCCCACTGAAACCCTCAAACCGATCCAGATTGAAATGGAAATATTGAAGAGACCATTGGTCAGTGATGAATGAGATGCGCCAAATCCTAAGAGACCTCGATATGATTCTAGTAGTGGAATCAAGGTTGTGGAAAAGTTTCTCCATCAACATTTTTCAAAGAGGGAAATCATGGTTGAGAAGGAACTAAGCTCAGAATAGATGACGTTGATAATGTATTTAGCGTTAAAGGAACTTGAAGCTCAAGGTTGGTTCAAATGATTTGCAAATAATAATGGACCTTACTAACCTAATCTAGTGAAGAAGTTATATGAGTCTCTAATGTTCAAGCAGTCTGAGAATGAAAACTAAATGTATTCTATGGAAAATGGAGTATGTGTGAGATTCTCCTTTGTTGAATGGGATGATTGTTTAATAATCCAACATGAATGAATTTTTGATTACTACTCAGGAATGGTACCTCCCAATAGTGAGTTATTATACTATAAAGAATCCTTGGAAGAACTGATAGGGAATGAGATCCCTAGGAAAGTGATTACTACTGAAATGAAAGGAGAAGACAGGTTGTTGTTTAAGTTTTTTCAGCATGTGTTGAGTCTTAAGGGATGGAAATTTGCAACCTTGAAATATAAGGATGTATTTCTTTTGTATCTATTAGATAATTGGAAAAATATAATTTTTAGGTGCCGATGGTTAAATTAAATGATACGACAAAGTCCAATTCTAGGTACAATGCTTTATTTCATGCCATATTTCTATCCCTAATGTTGAAATTAAAAGGAGTTTCTAGAAATTAGGAGGAAATAGTTGTTGTAAGGGACAAATTTTGCATCACCCATATTATTGGCAAGTTGATGAAGATAAACTGGAACCCTTGGAAAAGAAAATGGGTGAATAATTAGGCTAAGATGTATTAAGTATTAAACCCTATTACTTATCCTACAAGGCCAAATAATAAGAGATACCCTGGTCGAAATCCAGATGAAGTAGAGCCTGTATACTCAAATGAAGAAGAGGAATCTACTGTTATGCAAGAAAGAGATGATTCTCTTATAGATGATAGGAGTGATCCTAACCTTCCCTAAAATCCACATGACAATACTAAATCTTTTCATGAGCCTAACCCACTAAAAATACTTCCTCGAAGGGAGACTATCCTATAGGACATTTAATGAGGAAACCAGTGAAGAAGAAGAAGATTAAAATTTCTTAAGAGACATTAATGAGACCTCAGAGAAGGAAGATGAAACTGAATCTAGTCATGATGATGTTGATATAGCTGCTGCTGAAAGTGAAGAGGAATGTCTAACCCTTAGTCCATTGATAGGATATATAGAAATGGTAGAATGTGTAGATGAAGAGGTTGCTAATTCTGTTGATGCTAGAATTGCAACGTTAGTAGTTGAAGATTCTATAGAGGAAGTAGCAGTGAAATCTCCCATTGATGCAATTGAATGAGGAGGTATGGTAGAGATGAATGTGGTTTCTCAAGGTAATTCTTAAAGTGAGGGGGAGGAACCTATTTCCAAAAGTTCAATTGTTGTTACTCATGGAATAGAAGACTGGTTAGGAGACCCTAGATTCGTGGTCTTGGGATTGGATTATGGAGACTCTGATGATGACCATCCTATCATAAGTACTCCAAATTCTTCTGTTACAGAGACTACCATTGTATAGCCAGTAGTGCTATTACCTTGAAACTATGTAAACAAGGATGATTTGGAATCATTGAAGTCATATTTGAAGAGATACTTTGATGAGAGAGCTGTTGGGATAGAAAGATCAGTAGCTCCCAATCAAGAAGTGGTGGCATCTGGCATAGAAAGAGTTAATTATACCTCTCACTCAAATCATCTACATTAATTGAAAGACTGTTAGAATCAGGTTAGAACCTTGGAAGAGTCTATGGAATCTTGAAACAATCTATTTCAATATTAGACTCCTATATGTCTTCAAGGGTGCAACTGGACAGAGATCTTAGATATTTTAAGAGTGTGGTTCAGCAGCTGGTCACTGTATTTGAGGACTTTAAGAAGTATATGAAGACAGATGTGAGTGTCCAGGATGATGATGTGAAGCGGTTGATCAGTGGTCTGACCAAATAATTTAAGGAGAAAAGGTATTTCACTATGGCACCCATGTGTGCATCTGCTTCCTCTTTAGCCCCTCTTCCTGTTAATCTAGAAGCTTTTTGATCGATTGATAGAGAAGAAGTGGAGAAGTCATCTGGTACCAGTACCTCAGACCCTCAGTCAATAACTCAGGTCATTTCTACTACCAGATAAATTCAAAAACTTATGGGAGACTATTTAAGGGAATCTTCTCAAGATCATAAGGCAATCAAATAACAAGTTGATTTCTATTACAAAAGGGTGTACACTAAGCATCAGATGGATGGTCAGCTTAAGATACTGTTTGAAAACATGAGGATTCCGCCTATCACTCAGGCCTTTAAGGATCATGTTAGAAGGCTTAGAGAGTTGACTCCTAACATAGAGAAATTCATAGAGAATAATGATAATTTTATATCAACTATGGAAAGAGGGGGAACCATTATTATGGATTTCAGAAATCTTCTTTTAACCTTCCTTCATGTGGAATGCACTTCTTTCATTGTTCATCCAGCATTACCTTCTTCCTCGACTGCCTAATGATCTGCCAATGCTGCCATGTTGATGACTCTTGCATAGGCCATTATAATCATGAACCCTATGATTCATTAGGGATCTACTCACTATAGGTCTATTGATGCCTCTATAACAGCTCCTTCTACCCTTCTCACATCCATCCCTAGGCTTATCCCTCTATCTTCTGGACGTGACTCCTCAGCTTACAAAGACGAATCTCCCTTGGACATATCTGATTTGTATTTAATGTGGGATCTCATATTTGATAGGGATCTTTTTACACTTCTTGTATCATGTACTCTCTCCTCATTAATAATCCAATCCTCTTTTGTCACTTTTTGTATTACATTATTTTTATTAATCACAAAGGGGGAGAAGTTTTAAGTTTCCCAAATGGGGATAAGTTTTTAAGTTAACTAGAATCTTTGCATGTGCACACTATCTATATTTTCCACTATATCCGTGGTTCCATTTTACTTATATACACCTCTGAAGATATTAGTAAAATATTCTTAGCCCAGATTCAATAATACTTAAATCTATCTTTTCACTGATATAATTTATGATTATCAAAAAAGGGGGAGATTGTTGGACTCATATGTTTTGATAATACCAAATCATATTTCCTTTATTTTAATACTCATGTTCTATTAATATTATTAGTTTCTTTCAAGTGATAACTTAATATATTTAATCTCACAGTTCTCTTGATTAATCTTACAATAAAAAATTTATCTAAGTAAAAAGGTCACTGATAGAAAGGTCACTGAAAGAAAGGTCCCTGATAGAAAGGTCACCGATAGAAAGGTCACTGATTGAAAGGTCATCGATGAAGGTCACTGATGAAGGTTACCGCAGAATGGTCACCAATGAAATGTCAATGTAGAAAGGTCACCGATGAAGGTCACCGATAGAAAGATATTGTTTGGAAGGTTATCGCTGAAGGCTACCGTTAAGAAGGTTACCATTGAAGGACACCATTGAGAAGGATACCGCTGAAGGCTACCATTACCAGCCTACCGATATTCACTTTTCTACTCCATAATTTTTCAAATTCTTAAGATTGTTATAATGGTAATATTTGGTAAATTTAATGCTTCTGACATTAATTAATGTTGATTGTAGACATATCAAGAAAACATATCTGGGGACAGTAAGAGGTACATGGAGGACCTCCTGTGGTTTACTTATTCTTATTTTTGATCCTCATAAATAAAAGACAAGACCGGGGAAGAAACAAAAAGGGTGAGAAGTAGTGAAAGATAGAGGAATACATGAGAAAGAACTTACTCGGTATATCAACGAAAAAACAAGGAAGAACCATCTATCACTTACATTGTGAACCCAAGAGCCTCAAGAAGATCATTCCGGGAGAGAAAATTCAAGACTTTATTTTGTGAGTCACCAATTCTCTTTCTAAACAAGAAGCAAAATTCTTAGTTCTTGAAAGCTAGATCCTAGATTTGTGACACTCTGTTTTGAGGATAAATTTCATATAAAGACTCGAACTGCAATTTCTTCACTCCAAGGAGTCAAGAGCTGAACTGCAAACACATAGAGCTTTATAAACTCAATATTATAATCTTAGATCTACTGTGTTATTTTATTTTTACATTTCTAAGAAGTGTGTGGGTCTTTATTTTACTCACTTTGTCTCTTAAGCATGAACTGGAGGATACTAAAAATCCTCACATCAAACTTCACTTACACAATGTTTCCCATGTATAACTATGGAAGGGACCATGTGTGGTATGTATTTTTTGTTTTTTCCACGAAGAATTATAGTAGAGTGTGTAAAACCTGGATAGTTTTTGAAAACTGTTTGAAAGACCGATGAAAGCTGTGTATCAAATTTATCATTTATATAAACTTTATGGTGGTAGGTGATCACAAAGTGGAGAGGATCAAGTCTTGGATTGAGACTTAAACTCCTGTTTAACTCTATTTTGTACTATATTTTGCAATACTCTGTTTTGTCTATTTTCTTCTTCTTATAATTTCTAAAATAGAAAACTTTTTTGTGTTGACTTTGATAGTTAGATCTGGTTAGTGTGTGTTTGGGTTTAATTCAGTAAACTTTTTTTAAAATTTGAAGAAGTGTTTTGCACTGATTTAACTGAGGACTAATAACCCTTAGAGAAACCCGTTGACCAACTAAACATGTATATCTCTATTGCCTTAATTAACTGGGCTGTTTCAAAATTGGGGCATCTTTATCACAATGTTTTTTAACATAAAGTATATGTAGGAACTCAATTCACCCCTATTATGATTCCAATACAACCAACAGACCATTCAATGTCATTCAATACAGGGAAAGGGAAAGAACCATGATGAGGCTATGAGGCCTCATGTTAGCTAGGTTGGGTAGCTAGCGGTGAGATGGTAGGATTTCTTCTATGTCATCACATGGAGTAACTATTTGGTTTTGGTCCTTTTCAATTGGAATTGTCTCTTAAAGATTTTGGGAAAATTTTATAGTTGTTTTATTTTAGCTTTCTTCTTACATTTATTGAATATATTATCAGTCTTCCACTATTTATTTTTTACTTTGAGTTTGTATACATTCCATGTTTTGTTCAAATTGGGATAAATCGGTCCCCATGGTTTGTTCTTCTATGCCTAAGTTCTTTTAAATGGCTCATGGGGATAGAGAACTCCCTTTGGGTATGTGAAAGATTGGGTGAGGTGCCAGTTTTGAGGGTAACCCGGGTTGGTTTGTTATATGTACCATATGATGTTTGGATGATATATACGTGACATTTTGGTTTTAGTAATATAACTTTAATAATATAAATTTTTTTTGGTGTTGAATGGTGGTCTATTTTTTCATTCATAGGATTTTTTGGTAATTCCTACCATATTCAAGTTTAATTACATTGGTGATATTCCCTAACAAGGGGCCTATTAGAGCCATGATTTGGAGGTCACTCGCTTCTTCACTGTAGGCCTAAGAGGGGTTTCCAGAGGGGATTTTTAATGAAAGAGTGGAATCAGAGTTTTTGGTTTAGATTTTTGGTGGAAATTATTGTAACGAAAAGGTAATGAATTCATGGGGCCGGAAGGGAAGTGGTGTAACTCAAGCCTAACATATGAAATAGACCAATGAGACCCATTAGGACACTTATATATTATGAATCCATATGTTTTTGTTTAAAAACATTAATAGCTAACTCAAATGTTTAGGTGAAGGTGTAACCATTGAATGGTAGAAGTCATGACGGGGTATATGCATCATTTTCATTAGCTACATTGGAATATGCATCCTAGTTTTTATATATACTTTTACTATTTTAGTTATGAGTTGAGGCTATTGGTTTTTCATTCATTGAGGAATTTATTAAATAACTCTAATTGAAATGTGGTATAATTTCAATTAATTAGAATATTATTTTAGCTAAAACCTTATTGAATCATGTATTTGTTATTCCTATGTTTGTTTTAAAATGTTTTCTCTAAATCGAGTTCAAATTTAATTATTGGATTGTATAGAATTCTAATATACTTTCATCATCATGATAAGTATTATTGAATAATGCTTAAATTTTCTTGTTGTACATAATCGATAAATTTATGGAGGCCTTATTAAAGAATATTATCTTAATGAATTCCATCACATTTTATAAAATTATTTAAAACCATTCTTAGTGGTATCGTTATTTCCATTAAATTTGTTATTATATGTGTTACTTTACACTCTTGATATTTTATACACCTGTCATAGAAATTTAATATAGGATTGTATTTCAGTTATATAATTCTATAGTTATTATAATACTACAATCATTCTTAGTGATAACCCATTGAAATTTTTAATTTTTTAAATGAATAAAAATCATTTCTCCTTTTCTTCAAGTATAACAATTTTTTGTGATGATTAAAAAATTATATTCTATACGATGTGTCAAAAATACCATTCCATATGTTTTTTAATGATCAATATTCATGTTTTAGATTATGTTGTTTATTTTGGGAATTTAACACATGACATAAAGAGTAAATATGAATTTCACAATTAAGGGAGCATGTAAAAAGTTGAAGAATGATTGAATGAGTTAATAGGGAAGCATGATAGATTCAATATTAAAGACCATAAGCATGTCGTACATTGATAACATTTTACCAAGATGTGTAAGTGAAGTAATTTCACCCTTACATTGTTCATAATCAGATTTCTTCAATAATTTAATATTTAGACAATTTTTTAGATTGAGGATGTCCAGAATGATTCACAATAAGGAAACTTGTTTAGTTTTCAATTAAAATTCAAAATCATGTTAAAGTTTTAAAATAAAAAGTATGAATATTTCATTAAAATATTAATTGATGAAAATTTGAGTGATGTTTATGATGTTATTTTTGATGATTTATTTCCTTCAGGTGCTGATATGTTTTTCTGTTTTTTTTCTAAACAAAAAATTAACATTTTAATGGGGTGATAGAATAAAGTTCATGCCTTAAAATTCTAGACTATGTTTTTTCTGAAAATGTGTGTAAATTTCCATTTTTGATGATGTTTCATACTATTTTGAATTCTACACTTTCTATGATTGTGATTTTGGGATCACATATCAGAAAGGGTAATCATTTGATGATAGAAATGAACCAGTTTCATGGAATCTAAAAAAATGAAAGTGTAGTTTCTTGTGTAAGATGTGTTGAATTTGGGTGGTGTTTGTTACTAATAATGTTATAAAATATTATGGTTTATTATAGACCTAGTGGTTTATTACTGTGGATATATATTTGGGATATTATTTCTTATATCTATTGTTTGTTTGTTTGAGTAGTTCTGATCGTAGACCATAACAATTTTGGATGGCATATAGAGATATGGGTAATCTGATAGAGGTGGTATGATGTTGAGATTTAAATGAGTGGTTAAGGGTCTGCATAGATAGTTGTGTGTATGATATGTTTAGGAAAGGTAACGTGTGGATTTTTTTGTTTCTTATGTAGTGTTTTTTTTCTCTATGGATGATGTGATTTTTTTGGTTGACACCAACTTTTCTGTTGGTTGATTTAAATATGTGACATCAAAACACTATTATGATTTTCAGCATTAAAAAGAGATGGGGAAATCATGGGATAGATAATTGCTGAAATTTTATTGGAAAAAAGTGATTAAGTTCTTTAATGGAGTTTCCAGCCTTAATATTAAATATTGGTTAGAATATGTTTTGGTTTTTATTGGAATGGAGAAGAATATTGATAGATTATGAGTTGTATTGGTGGTTTTATTATTTCAAAAATCAACTAGAAGATAGTGGCAGATGAAGCATGGTAGTTTTAGGGTGTATTTATTGAATTATTCAAGATGGATTTATTTTCACAGGTGGATTTATGTGATTTTTTAAAGGATTTATACGAAATTTATAAGGGGATAAAAGTTTATATAGATTTGGGGGACTTTTATGGATTTGATTAGTTGGAATCCACATTTTCTACCAGAATAAATGGGCTAGGAACAAGATTTTGAGTCCTATTTAAGGATAGATATTCAGTAGTCCATCATTACCATATAGTTCAAGGCTTGGAAATAAGTGAGATATCAAGAATAGATCATGGATAATGGTTTATATATGATAGAGGGTTCTAGTGAAGTCCCCTTTCTAACAACCAATAAGGTTGAGTTGAATGATCTAGTTGTAGGGTTTGGAGTTAAAAGCGGAAAAGAGTGAGTCTCAATTTTAAATTTGGAGTTAATCTTATCACTATATGGTTGAGTAGATTGAGTTTTCTTATATATGAAAATATTATAGGTTTTTGGAGTGATTATTTGGGGCACTATCAGTATGACCACCCAAGGATTCAGTATGTCTGAGAGTCTTTGATAGAGAGTTAGTTGGGGGAATGTTTTGGGTGAACCTACTCTTTTCCATTAAACCCTTATAATGAATTTAGAGATTATTTTAAAGTTTTTGATTATTGTGGTTTTAGATGTCAATATATTTGTCTGTTTTTTGAAATTTTTGAAAACTGTTATAAAAAAAGGTTTTAAAATGGTTGATGATATATTTTTAATGTTTACCAATTTTGAATCATGGTTGAAAGTGGAATAAGTAGCTAGCGGAGAGTTAGTTATGATCATGAGTGGATGTTGTTATGTTTTATATACTATGATGATAGAATTTTTTTGATATATATATCATATATTAATAGGATTATATAAGTGTTTATCTTATTGGAGGTATTTTCACTCATCACTTCCTGAGAGTGTAGTAGTATATTGTTTCTATTTGAGAGGTATATCTTGGGGGAGTATTTGTCGGTTTAGTGGTTAATGATAATATCTTAGTATTAGTTTGAATTTTAAGGGTAATAATCATTTTAGTTCTTTTTAATGTAGTGGACCAAACCTCTTGAAGCTATTATATTTCATGGTTTAGGAGTTCGAGGCAACTAGATGGAGTTTGGAGGAGTTTCAGAGGCCTAGAGTGACCATTTTAGAGGTTATCCAGGGATTCTATTCATTTTTTATGTTTAGGAAGACCAAAGGGTTTCAAATGACCATTTTGGTCATTGTCTGGTGATTTTATACTCTAATGAGGCTATTTTGGGTTGTTCATGTTTGTTTCATGGGTGTAGTGAGTTATATATTCACTTATTGGTGCATCATGGGGAGTGAAATTCCCAGAGTAGACATAGTGGTTGGAATTTTAGTTGGAAAATTATCCCATGTAAAACTGAGGGGGGGGGGGGGGGTGAAAAAAAACCAAATGATGGGTGTTTTGTTTGGAATGCTTCCCTAAGGAAAACAAGAACCCATTAAATTTGTAGGTTGATGGGTGTGGTGGTAGAGAGTTGGGGTATCACTGAGTTTTATGATGGGGAATGGAAAATGATGACTCAGGATAGACCATGGGGTGGTTATTGGAATGGAGAGCTATAATGATGAAGGGAACTCCCTAGTGCTAATGAGAGGTTCTTGGTGGTTGTCTGGGTGGATAAAACAGAATCCTCTATATGTTAGAGGATGGTGTGGTACTGGTCAAAGATTTTTATGTGGTTTTTAAAAAACATGCGAGGTTCCGAGTGGTATTCTATTTAAAATGATATGAAATCTTGATCTTACTTTGATCAAAGTCACCACAATGATGTGGGAGGTCTCTATGAAATATAATGGAACATTCATTATTCTTATATAAATAAAGGTTCCAAACTTCAATGGTTTTATTTTTTTACTTTATTCCTTCAAAACATTGCTGACCTTAGTCCCTATATTATTTATCTAGCTGTATATATTTTCGGTTTAATCCCTTTGAATAATTGATATCAAACTCTCTTAGATCATGTTACCCTCTTTTCCTCTTCTTACCTTTCTTATTATCTTGTTCTATTTCTATAGGTTTTTTTTGGTGAGTCTCTTCTGTTTTGGATTGATATTTAATAATAGATTTATAATGGTTTGAAATAGTTAGGTCTTATTGAATACTTCCATATTTTGTGGTTATAGTACTTGGAATCCTCATCCTTCTAATGTTTCATCATTGATACTTTGAAATATATATGGGATCTATAGTCATCTCTTCCATCTTCTAGAAAATATGTTATTGATTATATCATTATGACCCCTTCCGAATATATCATTTTTTCTTCTTTTATATTTTTTGATATGAGATTATAGGTTATCTTGGTTGATGGGAAACAAAATAACATAAGATAAGTACACTTTATAGAATATTTAAATTAAATAAATATGATACATCTGATAAAAGGAAATTATAAAGGGATATTGGGGTTTTCCAATTATAATCTCATTATATAAACTATTTTTTGGACCCTATTTGTTTATACTTTTTGATGTGGACCTCTTATTTTTGATAGCACGAGATACAATTTTCACCTTAAAAACTGTATATTTATTAAATGATGGTAAAAAGAAAGGAAAATTATAGAAATTGAAAATGATAATTTATATTGTTTAAATTTGTTGATGCTTGATATTTTCATTACTATTGTTTTTTTATAAATGGGAGTGTAGTGATGTTGGAACATGTTTGGAATTATTTGATTATAGTAAAAAATAATTTGAGAAATAGAAATGAAAATAAAATTTGGAAACTAAAATGTGATGTGGGAGTAATGATACATATGATATGAATAATCAGTGATGTGAATGATAATGGGACAATGTTAAATATAAAAGAGATGGGTTGGAAAGTGAGTTGGAATTAAATGAACCCATTTTAAAGATTTAGTAAATTGATTTTAAAATTTAAATGAAATGAATAAATGGGGAGTATAATGTAAATATCATACTGCATTGGAATTTATAAATGAATGGAATAATGAACTTAATAAGGTTTGTAAAGTTGTAATGTTTTGAAATGGGAATGGAATGGAAGCCTAAACTTTTGATTATGTGGTTTATTTTCCCATGGAATGGTTGTGATATTGATGATGATGGTTTTTTTATGAAAATTATTTCTTTGGTGTGTTGTTTCTATACTGTCTTGATAGATATTATGGAAGTGGTTAATGGGAATACTGTGGATGTAATGGAAATTTTTTTGGTATAACTCTATGGGATGTAATGTTGTGTATAGTTGGTGGTGATATTTATATAATTATATGGTGGTGATATTTATACACTCAGTAGGTTGAGACTTCCATACATGAATTAATAGTGATATGTATACATTCAGTTAGTGGTAATTTGTATACATCCAATTACTAACGATATATATATATATATATATATATATTCATATAGTGGTGATAGGCATACATTATAATGGTGGATATTTGTTAACAATAAGATAGTTACAATATGTATACATTAAGTTAGTAGTGATATTTATACATTTAGTAGGTGTGGTTACCTGATGGTAGTATTGCATGGGGGGTTATGCATGGTAGTGGGAGGACATGATGTTGACTTCGTACTAGTTCATGATACCCTACAATGATGATGATGTTGTTGTGGATATGTTTAAGAGGATGTGGACATTTGACTCTGGATTGTGTACATACACAAAAGGGGTAGGGAATTAGGTTAATGAATTTTGTGTTTATGTTACCCTACCGATGTGTGGCATGAAATATGAGAATAAGGTGAAGTGGGAGCATGCTGGGTATTGATGGTTATAGATAGAATTAAGATATGTGGATATGTAGTGTAGAGGATCCTATTTTGGAATTGGATCTGATGGTTTGATGGTGGATGTGTTGCAGACATTATCTATGAGTGTTGCTTATGGGTTTGGATTGGTTGGGAATCCTGGTTGATGAATGATTGAGGATGTTTCAAGAGATAATGGGAGTTATAGAACTAATGTAGAACCCAATGTTTGATTTTTTTCTTCATACACATATATTTATGGGGATTTTTATTATGTTTTCCTGGTTGATACCACACATTATTTCTCATACATATTTATCACACACATATTTATAATTTATTTAATGGTATGATCCTATTTAGTTCTCCCAAGTGTTCACCTCAACGTAGTCTTCTAAATGTTTGCATAATGGTCCATGCAAGAAATGATCTTTTGTTCAGGTTACATAGATCATCGAGGGGGATGATTTAGGGTTTCATGTGACTATTTTTCTTGTACCTTATAACTTATGTTTGATATATATTTAAAATTTTGATTAAGGGAAACTATCTTCCATGATTAAAATTGTATGGTGTTGATGGGTGGTCTATTTTTACATTCCAATATTTTTATGACGGAATTACCTCCAATATTTTTGTTTTATAATCATAGTGATAGTTTCCTAATTAAGGCCTATTATAGACCAGTTTTGAAGGTAACTCTACCCATTTACATAGATCTATAAGGGGTTTTAGTTAGGGTGGGTCATGAAGGAGTGGTATTAGAGATTTTGGTTGAGAGTTAGTTTAGAGTTAAAACATAGGTACAAGTGGGGATTTCATGGGTTTAGTAGGTATGGAATGGAATTTAAGAATAACATTAGACATTGAATAAAGAGACTAGATATGACGTATATATACTACGACAGATGAAGGGACATTGAAAAATGACTAAACTGTTTAGGTGGATCTGTAACCATTATAGGTTAAAATCTATAAAAGGGTACATGCATCATTTTCATTTGTAGCACTAAAATTTTTATCCTATATCTAATGTGTGGTTTTATAATTGTGATTCTGTATGAAGTTTTTAATTTTTCTTATCATTTCTAAATTTATCTAAAATACTTAATGGAAATGGTGTAAAATAAAAATTAATTAGAACATAGTTTTTATTAAAATCTTAATGAGACATGAATATATTATTCCCATGTCTGATATATAATATTTTCCATAAAATAATTCCCATTTCATTGTTAGTTTTTAATGAATTTTGATCTATTTTTATGATGATTAGAAGTGTTATTAAATTACTATTAAATGTTCTTTTTATATTTAATTACTGAGTTTCGAGAGCCCTAAAAAATTTTACATTAATAAATTCCAAATCGTTTGCATGAAATAAATTTTTTTGGAACCATACATAGAAGTATTTTTATTTCTCTACATTTTTTATTCCATTTTTTACTTTCTACTCATGATATGTTATATAGATTTGTTTTTAATTTACCATATTATTGAATTTTGGTTATTTAATTCTATAATATTTTGAAATGACAAGTATGATTAGGGATAACTCAATGAAAATTTCAATTTTTTAAATAAATTAATCATTTCCCCTATTTTTATAAAGTATGGATAAAAGTTTTGTGATGATTAAAACATTATGTGCTATATTATTTTTCATAAATTCCCACTCATGTGTAGTTTTTTTATAAATCTATAATAATTGTTAAGAGTAACTTTTTTAATTTAAAATTTATCACATATAATAAAGAATATATATACACAAAATTATTAATATTTCATGTCTAAGGTTGAAGAATTTTTTTATGAGTTAATAGGGAAGCATGATATAGTTCATGACACATTATATAAGCATGTTTTATTTTGAGAATTTTGTACCTATATATGGATGTGAAGTCATATCACTCTTACATTGCATGGTAGCATGTTTCTTCCATAATTGAATGTTTAAATATTTTTTAGATTGAAAATGTTAGGAAAGATTCATAATAATTCAACATGTACAGTTTATATATACTATTTAGAAGCATGATAAAGTATTAAAATGAAACTTCTAATGATTTTATTATATATAAATTTAATACCATTTCATTATTTTTCAGGATTTTATTTTTAATTATTGATTACCATGATGTGTTGATATATTTTTTCAAAAATGGATTTTATAAATAAAAAAATTGAAATCGTAAAACATGGATGAAATGATGTTATTGTATGTAAGTTCTAGGATTTGTTTTCATATAATTTGTGTAAAGTATCATTTTCTATGAAATTTCCTACTATAATTAATGAGCACCATTTTTTTTGACTTTTTTGAGATCACCTCTCAAAAAAGGATAGTAATTTAATGATAGTAATTTACTAGTTGTATATAACTAAAAATATTTAAGTTTTATGTGTAAGAGGTGTTGAATTTTTATGTTTTTTTATATTTTTATACTTGTAAAATGATGTGATTTGGTTCTAATGGTTGGTTATTTCTACATGACATAATGTAGGAGATATCTTGCAGCTGTTGTGGGGGTGGATTGATTATATATGGAAGTTGGATGTTGTAGTTTTTTTCTTGTTAAGAACAAGGAGATGTGGGTGGTGTGATTAATGTGGTATGATTTTGATCCTGATGGCGTAATTGGAGTGGAAATGTAGACTGTTGGGTAGATGCGATAGCTAGGAAGGGAAGTGTCTGTATTAATGTGTTTCTTATGAAGTGTTATTTTTATTTTTGATGATGATGTTGTTTGTATATTCTATAATGACTTTGTTTTTTCTTGATATAATCATATTACATTGAAACTCCATCGAGATGTTAAACATGCAATAGAGGAGGAGTAATCCTAGGATAGATCATTACCAAAATTTTAATGGAAGGAATTACCAAAGTTCATTGTTAACACATCCAAAACCGATGTCGATGATTAGTTGTAAGAGGTTGAGGTTTCCTTTATCCATGTTGACACTCCTGAAATACTATGATTTTCATGAGTTTTTTAATTTTTTCAATAATTATCTCAAAGATTATGGGATATAATAAATTTAAGACTATAAGTGATTTGAAATGAATATGAGAGGACTATGTTGTCACGAATGGTGATTCTTATAAAGATGTCTCAATGTTTTGAAAAAATTGATCATTTTTATGAAAAATTGTTTGATGAAAATTGAAAATAAATAATCTTATGAGCAAAATATTTTCTCTGGTTATTTTCCAAAAAATAGATCACTAAGAAACAAATTTATTGAGTGGTAGAAATTGAAGGCAAATCATAATGAATTAATGTCTTCATTTACATTAATAACCCAACATTAAGAAGAATATACCCAAAATACTAAACTGAGAATGGCTTAATCCGCATAAAGAAATATAAATAACTTATTAAATAAATAGAACATCAATGAAATTATAAAAATGGTATATTACCATAAATAAATCACATGGAATGTATATGACCATGAAGAATTTATGTAAAATGAATAGTTTTGTGAAGAAATTACATGGTGAAAAATACGCAACATAGAATTTTTGGGCTGAATAGTCTATAATATAAAATATAAACTATAATAAGGATTTTTATGAAAGAAAAAAAATAAATATATATTTATTTATTCCTCCATTATATTTTTAAGACTTATATTTTAATTTCATATCTTCATGTAAGCTCATGGATTAGTGGTATTTATACTAGAAAATAGTGACGATGAATGGAATATTTTATCAATAAAACAAGAGTATCAAAGTGTATTTTAGTGCATAAACACATAATAAAACTGTAATCCTTAGATATATCTCTTAGTTGTGAACCAAGTATAATTTTTTTCCTTTTTTATTTTCATAATTTTTAATTGTGGAAGATAGTGGATGTAATTTCAATAGGTTTATTGAGTTTCGACCAATTTGGGTAAAATATCCAATGAGATGCGAAGAAATTTTCACACCATTATTCACCCATCCTATTAGGGTGTTTTTGGTATTCTAGTTCACCACATTTCATATTAGATCCACCGATTATATGAATTTAATTTTTAATTTCAGTTTTATCATTATAGATAATGTTATTAATATAAAGTGAGTTCCCTTATTCCATAAGTGAAATTTATAGATCTTTAAGAATATAATGGAATCAAATTGAAGTTATCTCGGGATAAAAGTTTTCTCTACTTCTAGACATGGGATACATATAAGTGATGCTACAAAAATGTATGTGAATGGAGTAGATATAAATACACTTTTCCTTGATAAAAGCTCAAAATTCTTTATCTGGATCTATATTTTTGAAATGGTTTTAATATCTTCATAATATAATGGTATTAGCTCGTCAAGAGATTAATTCTGTACAATGATCATTAAATGATCTTCAATTCAATATAGTTTTATCTGGAATATAAGTAAAGCTACAAGGAATGTAAAGTCACTAAACTAAGGATATGATATTTAAGCATATGGAGAAGTTTCACATCACTGAAGTTGGAGATGAGGAAAAATATACAAGTGATTAATTTCTATATCTTTTTGAAAAAAACATCAAGATAGGAAAAGGTAGGTATGAAGGAAAGCTAAACATGGCACATTATCAATGTGGAGAGGTTGGACACATTACATCAAATTTTTTAAGATGATTTTATGATGATGGATGTGAATCATAAAACATATGGATTACAAGATGTAAATTCCTAATAAAGAAGAATTTAAATTAGGCAACTCATCTAGAAAGGTGTTTTAGAGGAAGCATTTGTTATGTAAATAAGAAGATAGTGATAAACATTTTTTGGAGGTATTAGAAATAGAATTTAAGTTAAATACATAATAATAAATGATGTAAAATGTTTAGAAATAAAAATATTAAAGGGTGTAAGGAAATCAATAGAAAGGTATTATTGATATCAATGTAGAAAATGAGGGGTATCTTGAATATATCGACGTTCATAAGAAGAAAAATTGAAATATTAGTTTTTTATTAAAAGAATATTATGAATATGTAGATCATCTGGAAATGGAAATTAATTTAAATAAAAAATGAGTTGGAAGGTCGATTATCTAGTTTGGTATACTCAAGTGAATTAGTAGATAAATTCTGAAGATTGAATCACAATTTAAGGTTATTTATGACCTTAATTCTAGTTTAAATGAGTGAACAAAGAATGTTGAATCCCTTAAATAATGGGTGATTAATCTATGAAAGAATGTAAAATATAGAATCATATATATTGATTAAATGTAGTAGGTATAGATTATATATTTCTCAAATAAATAATTATTGGAACGTTATAAATGAGGCCCAAGTGGTGTTGATAAAGTGTTTAGTGATCAAAGTCCTAATTACATGGTTAAAAGTGGAGTATGATTCAATGATATGAAATCAAAATCCAAGAAAATGAAAAATTATAAGAAAGAAAATCATGAGGATAGATATAGTCCTCAATATTCTAAGGATTATCAATGACCAAGGAGCAATTCAAAATCTTGAGACATGTAGAGAGATTAATTCGAGAAGATATCTCCTCTAATGAAATGTTACTTTTTTGGATATCTTTGACGCAAAATATATTATAATGAATAGGTGGAAGGTTACTCAAGAATAGTGGAACCTAAAAGTCATTAATGGAGGATGATAACACTTCCTATATAATAAATAATTAACACATTTTATGGATACTATTCACCTTTTTAAATATTCAGTTTGAAGCTATGAATTACTAACCACATATAATTGAAAATTAATCCGATCCCAGTTAAAGGAGGATAGGTGCAAGGAAACCACATGTTTCTATTGGGAAATTGATACTCTCCATTGGAAGAAAAAGTAGTTTATGATTAATTTTTAATTACTGATGAGATATAGGATAGATAATTATACATCCTAACTCAGCCATATATCTCTTGGAAAGAAAATATGTCGAATGAGAAGGATAACATTGATGAAATATCCGTCAAATAAACAAATAAAAACAAAACCAAAATCCATGATAGTGGGTGTTCATCCTAAATGAATTGGAATAAGAATATCATAAATAATTTGAATGATTATATCAATTTTACCATTTTCTATGGAAAGGAATAATACATAAAAATAAAAGGAAGAGGAAAAATTTGACTTGAAGGTGAAGAGTTAGTGAATAGATATTTTTTCTCCATAGATAGATTATGATTGAACGTATTGGGAGTAATTTAATTATTTAGATATAGAAATGGGGTTATATTTTACAAAAATGGTTGCACGATAAAAGGAAACATTGGGAACTCTCTCATAAAAGGTTATAGTAAAAGTTGTAATCTATACAATGAAGATAACAATCAAAACATATATCTTCTTATAGTATAAAAAAAGAATAGATTTGGGCATCATATGTAACACCTTGAGTTTTTATGATAATTTTTTTTTGAAATAATCTATTTTTTCTTTAATGTATTGAATTGAACACTACAGAAAGCTATGATTTCTTTATACACTACAAAAATTTAAGCTCGTACTACACGTAACACAGATTTGGCTTGCATTACACGCAACAGTGAGTTTATATGTATCAAAATTTAATTATTATAATTCTTTTTAATGAGATAGTGATAGCCTAGAAGTTAAAATTAGTAATATGAATATAAATAACTACATTATAAATATTATTTATAATGGGTTTATATAAACAAATAAGATTTATAAAAAAATGTAATTTTTTGGTAATGTCTTTATATGTTTGAAAATATTATTTCCTCAAATGAACTACTTTTTTCGTACTTATGTGAATATAAATAAAATTAATTTTAGAAACTTTTATAAACTTAATTAGATAAAATAAACATCATTTTTAACTTAGAATTTAAAAATTTTCTTAGGGTGAATTTTAGGGATTTCTTTGAAAAACATCACTTTTAGATTAATAGTGAAAGATAATGAATTTTAATTTAAAACATATTTTTTAGATATTTCTTATATATAGTTAAATTACATTTTAAAATTGATAAAAATTTTAATTAGATAAATTTTAAACCAAATAATTCAATTTAGGCCATTGGAAATTTTATATTGAAGTTAGATATAAAAAATTTTCATATTTTTAAACATTTTTGTTGAAAAAACCTGCTATCGCGACAGGTTGGAGATATTATTTTTAAATTATTTTATTCCAACTATTTGATTAGAATTTATAAAAATTTATTACATATTTTTAATAATTAAAATTTAAAATTTATAATATGGTCAGTTTTTTACCAAAAAATATTAGTAAAATTGATTAAAATTAATTATAGTAATTTAGAGAAAAATTAGCATAAAAAAGAACTAAACCTTAATGATAAGACACAAAATAACATATAAACTTATATAAAATCCATTTTATATTCACATTTTGAACATATACACCCTTGAATAATATTTAGACCATTATGGGATCCACTTTAATTGGGAAAAACGTTGGTGGAATTTCCTTTTAAAAAATTTATAAGAATGCCACCCCTACTCCACTATAAAAAGGTAGTCACCCTTCCCACTTATTCACTCTTATAAAGCCATTTGGATTACTAAAACTCTAAAAAAATAACATACCAACAACCATACCTTAATACTAGAATAATTTTTTTCGTAAGAATGCCATTCATGGAATCCATTTGGTGAAAACCTCAAAGAGTTAACCAAAGAAGTGGTAACATCCAACCACATGCTCTTTTGTTTCAATTTTAACTATACACCCCCATAAATATTATTATTACATGTTTATATAATAAAATTTTAATCCTAAATATTATTATATTTGTTTATTCTATGTTTTTGGCCTATAATTACACAAATGTATGTCAAATGTGTAATTGACATACCATTCCTGTGTACTGTGAACTACTGCCTTGCGAGATGTTGTTGTTTGTTTTTTATTTACCACATCTCATGGTTTGTAAATATGATTGAAATATTTAATATATATAATATATATGATATTTATGAGTTATTTATTCCTATATAATTATTATATAAAACATAACTTCATGTAATATATTTTATGTAAATATGATAACTTCGTTTTTTGACATATGGACTACTGCCTCCTCCATGTGATGTGATTAAAAATTTACATGGGATGTATTGAGTATTGGTTTAGTAAACGTATATGATATATATGAAATATTAAAACTAATATAATGATATTATAAATATATATACGTATATTTTATTTACTTTATTTACTTTATTTCTTACAATAAAATAAGACAACAGAAAGAGCATTCATGTGTATGTACGACATACCATTTCCTTAAACGATGTATTACAATTTCTATTTCTATCTTTCATAGAATATTATAAATAATATTTTTAGAAAATATATAATATATTTATATGATGTTTTAAATTCTTGAAATCAAGATATAAGAATGAGGACAAAAAACAATTAAAAAAATGAGAAAAACAAAGCGGTTATTACCTGAAACGTACCCTTACAAAGGAATTGTTAATAAAAGGGTAATATAAAGTCATAAATAAATTAATATATGATATTAGAATATAATAATGTGGTTATATTGTAGATTTATAATATTTTTATATTCATTATACATGAGGTTTGAATGAGTACAATGATATTCAATAGATAATGTAAGGGGATTTTTAGTATCACTTTATTTTTTGTGAGATTTATGCCTTATTTTCCACTCATATTTTTTGTGTAGTGTTTATACAACCCATTAATTTATTCAGTGATTATTATCCATAAATTAATTTCTATTTACATATCCACTTTATTATCTCACTTTCACTGGGTATATGTTTCAAAAGTTACCAAATCAGTAATGTAATTTTGTCTCAATTTTCTTTCTTTAAGGAACATGCCATGTTATGCACCTATATTCTTCTAATTTGTGAATAAACTACCGTTTGACATGTTATATTATGAATAAATTTTTTTTTGATATTTTAAGCTCCATATAATTTCATTTTCTTAAACGGGGAGTCTAATTCAAAGTTACCATGTGGTAAGAGTCCATTGCCACAATCTCATCATTTATCAAGATTGATTATGAATATGATTTAATTAATGATATCTTACGATCCATGTTTCAAGAAAACTATTCAATTTTATTCAGAATTGGTTAGTCATGATTTCTTCATGTACTTTTACCATTTTCCCACTCTTTAGTGATTAATATAATTATGAAAAATGTTTTTAAGAAAATATGACATTATTTCTCTCTTTGGCCAGATACACATTTTATTGAAAATATATGTTTTCATAAATGTTTTCAAACATGATTTTATATTGATATTTTTATGTCATTTTCAAGGGAAAGGATTTTAAATATGTTTTATGGTTTTTAAATATTTATGTATATGTTTTCAATATATTTTCAAAGAAAATGGTTTCATGTTTTAAAAATAATTTTTCAAAGAACAAGGGATATTTTCCTCAATATTTTTTTTAAAAATATCATCCCAAATTATTTTACATTTAAGATGAAATATATTTGTGTTATTAATTCTATTATAGAGAAATGATAAAAATGTTTGATTCATATTATTTCTATGAATGGTTTGTGTTTTGATGGAATTGTGGTTATGAAACCTATTTCTCTTTCACAGGTCAAATATTTCTGAGACTCATTTTTCTTCCCTGAATTATATACTTTTGAAACATTCTTCTTTAAAAGGGTTATGATTTGGTGAAATTATTATGATACATATATCTCTTCTATAGGTAATGATATGATAACATTTTTATAAAACCCATTTCATTTAATGTGTTGTGATTTGATGTTTATGAAACTCATCTTTTTAGAGGCCATGATATAATGATTGGTTAGGATATTATTACGCATGTATGAATAATTTAATTATGAGATGTTTGGGACATATGTATCCCTCAAATGCATTGTGTAAATATTTATATAACATGATATAAGGATGGTAATGATGTTTATGGTCTTGATCCGCTATAGAATATGGGGAAACCTGATCCACTATGAGAATATGGAGAAAATTAATCCACTATGGGTAGATGGGGAAACCAGATCCCTTTTAAAGAAATGACTAAAACTGGGGATGGTGGTGTGTCTTTACTAGTATGTATAGTCTCCATGAAGTGTCCTGATAAGTTTTGAAATGCACTTATACTTATATGAAATGATATTACATGTTTATGCAGGTATAAAAATTCCATGTCTTATTCCTATGTTATGATTTAATGGATTTTGATCTTGATTAACCTATAATTTATTCCTTATGAACTTCTAATCATTATACCATGATTCATTTTTAGGATCTTTGATATTAAGGTTATCATCTTATAATGTTATGAACATGTTCTAATACCCTAATGCTTATGTTTATGCTTATATATCTCCTTTTTTTACCCTTACTAAGAATATAAGATCACCCATTTTTATGTTTCCTTTCCCTAGGTTATGAAGATATGTATTATGTATGATATGTAAAATAAGGGTTCAATTCAAGGAGATACTAGTGGGAGATAATTTAGCTCACTTATGTACCAGTTTTTATGTTTCCATGTTTCAAAATTCACTATACTAATACGGTCTTTGGGTTCTATTTGTATAATGTATTAAGTATTCTGCAAATATGATGTATTTTTAATTTGTGAAAATTGGGGGTTGCTGTAGTTTGTATTAGATAAAATGTTTAGTTAATATTTAGAAACTAGGTTGATTTCAACTTAGTGTAAACCCTAAAGACATGTTTAAGGATAAGTTTATGGATGAGGAAAATAAATAGACAATGCCTTGGAATTTTGGAAAAGGATAGAGCAATTGATTTCCTAAAAATAAAACCCTATCAAGATACTAAAAGTGGATATGGCCCTAGCATAGATGAACATAGGTTTAACAACCATGAAAACATAGTATTGATCTAGACTAAATTGGGAACTGGTGCAAGTAATTGGGGCATACTACACACCTGGTTTGACACTCCTGTGGGATGTGATTTGGGAATTCATAGACTCTTCATGAACCATCATGAATGATTTAAATATATGTTGGCTATGAATAGACTAGAATAAATCTAAGTTATCATATATTAAATAAGGTTTCATAATTTGGACAACTTATAAGTGGTTTTTCATGATTATATGGTTCGATACTGTAATAAATTTGTTTACACTATGATTTTTGGTTTTAGTCAATGGATGAAACCTGATGGGACCACGTTAATGGTGATTGCAACGAGAAATGTAATGATTGTATTCCTGAGAAAATGATCCCTATGGGAGCTAGAATACAAAATATAATTTCTCTTCCCATCCATATTTCTCAAGATGTGAATCTTGATGGAATTCCAAATGAGAAAAAGAGGGAACAACATTCTATTGAGTCCTTCATGAGGCAATGCACCCCTTCTTCGAGTGGATATTCTTATCCAATTTTTTCTGAAAAATTTATGAATAGTAATAAAACCATATTCTACATTCTCTAGTGCTTAAAAATGAGTATTTTATTCTGTTTTTTATGGTTTAGAAGGTGAAGTCGATAAATGGTGGACTCTAATCAGGAATACAAAGAATCTAGATGAAATTGAATCCCTAAATTGGGATGAGTTCAAGAAATTATTCTATAATAATTACTTTACCTGTTTTATTAATATGAATATAGAAAAGGTGTTACTTGAGTTAAATAATAAGGATGATGAATCCATTTGTACCAATGAGGCTAATTTCACATGTCTTGTGAGGTACACTTCTAGTATTATCATCCAACAAGAATGTAAGGGTGACTGATTTTCTATGGCTTAAATCCAAGTCACATAAGGGTATTGTACATAATAGAGTTTAGTATCAATGATGATATTTCGAGTTGTGTAGTCAAGGTCAAATTGGATGATGATGTTACATATCAATCTCATGGTTTTAACAAGAAAAGGAAGATGGAGATGAAAGGAAAAATACAAAAACCATGGAGAGAATAAGACGATTCTTCCTTTATTCTATACATGTGGAAAGAATCACGGAGGAAATTTTATTAAGGGGTCTAATAAAATTTATTTGGTGTGGAAGTTAAGACCATTAGGTAATTGATTATCAAAATGACAGGAAGAAGTTTCCCAATGATGTAAATAGAGAGGAGGCTTCACATAATGCAACTCCCACACTTTAGGGCTTCAATTGAAATGAGGATGGGTTTTATGATAACTAGTGACAAAACACAATGGTTAGTGTTGATGACTAGATTTATAAACATCTTAAACAAACGGAAAATGGGAAATATCATTTGATTAATATTTAGAATAAGGGGTGTGATAACGATGTGGTGAAAGGTACACTTACCTTCCAATATAGAACTACAAATGTCTTATTTTATTTAGGATCTACCCACTCATTCATATCTAAATTTTTATATAAGGGTATTAATATTCCACAAAAATGATTTTATGTGTAATTTTCGGCACAAAACTCTAATGGTATGATTATTTCATCTCAATTCTATGATTCCTCTCCATTTTACATTTGTGGGAATGTGATTACTTCAAATCTTGTGATTCTTCCTTTGGTTGAATTTGATGTCATCTTAGGCATGGATTGAATTTATCTACATAAATCCCATATCAATAATTGAGTAAGGGAAGTTAAATTTGATATTTGAAACTAAATTATGATCATCTATTAATGTGATAATAAGTATGAAAATATTATAGAAATTATATTCAGCATATGGGTCTTAATTTCTATTTATAATTAATTTTTTTTCAGATGGTCTGGTAGATACTCAAAATCAATGATATGCCTAAGGGTTGAGAATTTTTGTTTGTGTTACTAGAAGATATTTATATCCCTCCACAAAAACTTGAAGTTTATTTCTCGATATAACTCATACTTGGTTCCACATGAATTTCAATGGCTCCCTATAGAATGCCCCAAATTGAGATATAGGAATTGTAGAAGAAACTCTAAGAAAATATTTATAAAGGATCCATTCATCCATGTTTGTCACCCTAGACTACACATGTTCTATTTTTTAAAAGAAATATAGATCATTGCAACTCTGCATTGATTATCAGTAGTTGAACATGATCAAAATAAATAACAAGTATCCTCTTCCCTGTATTGATGACTTGTTTGATCAACTACGCATAGCTCAATAAATTTCAAATATTGAACTTCATTATGGATATCATAAATTGAGGGTCAATAAATATTACATACCCAAGATAGAATTGCATAAATGGTAGAGAAAATAAAAATATATATTGATTACATTTTTCTTTACTAATACCCCTCATATTTTCATAGATTTGATGAATAGAGTCCTTAGAAATTACCTCAATCAGTTTGTGTTAGTCATTATAGATGATGAACTTATCTATAAAATGGGAAATAAATATCACGAAGACCACTTGATTAATCTACTAAATACCCTAAGGAATTACAATCTATATGAAAAATTTACAAAGTGTAATTTTTGGATGCAAAAGGTTTCATTTTTGGGTCACATAATCTCAAAAGATTTTATTGTAGAATTTCGATCAATGATAAAAGCTATTTAATGTTCACCTATAACTACCATGATCACTATGATCCATAGTTTTCTAGGTTTAGATGGATATTATTGATGGTTTTGTTAAAAATTTATCATGACTATGTAATATTATAACAAAGTTTACTCAGAAGGGATCCAAGTTCCCCTGGATAGATGAATGTGAGGAAAATCTCAAGGAACTAAAAAAAAGGCTAGTTAGAGCACCTAATATTACATTACCCTATAGTGGATAAGGTTTTTAAATCTATATTTATGTATCAAATAATGGATTGGGATGTTTTATAATGCATAATAACATGGTCATCTCTTATTCCTTACAACAATTAAAGATCCATGAAAAAAATTACCCAACTCATAATTTAGAGTTATCAGCTCTAATTGTTTCCTTAAACACATGGTTGAATTATATTTATGTAAACAAGTGTTATATATACACTGATCATAAAACTATAAAAAATATATTCACATATATGGAGTTTCAATTGTTCCAAAAAACATGGTTAGAGGTAATAAAAGATTATGACTGTTCAATACATGACCACCTTGGGAAGGAGAAAAAGGTGTCTAGTGCTTTTATTCAAAATGAGCATGCTAGATAATCTATGCTTAGGATAAAAAAAGATCCAATATTTTAAGATTTTCAAAGCAAGGTTCTATAAATCCCGAAGGATGGGGAAAAATTTAACTTTATTAATTTAATGTTCAACCATTTATCCAAGTGAATATCAAAGAGTTACAGAAGGAAGATGTAGAGAAACAAATAAGGCTAGAGATGTTAAGTAGTTTAAAATTGATCAGGATGGAATGACAATGTTCAGGAACTATGTATGGGTTACATCCCTACCAGATTTGAAGAATGATATGTTTGAGGAAGCTCATAGTTCTTTATTCTCTATTCATCAAGAAATTTTGAAGATGTATAGATATTTGAATCAATACATCTGGTGGGATGAAATGAAGAGTGATATAGTAGAGTTTTTATCTCGGTTCTTGGTATGAGAACATATTATAAATGAAATAAAAAAGTCTATGTGGGTATGGAAACCATTACCCATATTAAAATGGAAATGGGATAACATCACTATGTATTTTTTCATTAAAATCACCAAATCCTCTAAATGGTTTAATGCTATATGGGTGGTAGTTGATCACATTACAAAGTCAAAAAATATTATTACCTTCAGAGAAGACTTATCACTGTAGCATCATTCCATGATTTTCATTAAGGAAGTTCTAAGGTTGCATGGAATACAATATTTGATTATATTTGATCTGGATCTGAGGTATAACTCAATATTTTAAAGAAGTGTTCAACAAGACCTAGATACAAAATTGAATTTCAGCACTACTTATCAACCCCATAAGGATGGTTAGGCTGAAAGAAAAATTCAAACCATAGAGGATTTGTTGATATATTTTTCATGGGATTTCATAGGTGGTTGGGATCAACGCCATCCTCGTGTTGAGTTTTATTATAATAATATATTTCACTCAAGAATTTAGATAGCTCCTTATGAATCCCTCAATGTGAATAAATTTAGACCTCTAACATTCATGGGTGAAGTTAGAGAAATAAAAGTATTGGTACCTGAGATCACTGAAGAAATGACTCAAAAAGCTAAAACCATTAAACAAGATATCAAGGCAGCTCAAATTTAGAAAACAAAAGTTATGATGATAATTGATAGCATGATATAGAATTAGAAATTAGAATGCTTTGATTTATATGAGTAACTGCCTCGAAGAAGGATACAATGTTTGGGAAGAAAGGGGAACTATACCCATGGTATATTGGTCCTTTGAAATTACTGATCATATCAGGATGGTAGTATATCACTTGGAACTTATTCCAAATATATATCATGTCGATGATGTTTTCCATATATCTCTCCCATGGATGTACATACATTACCTTTCATATGTACTGAACTCATAGGTTGTAATGCTAGAGCATAATATTTCTTACGAGAAACAACCAATTAAGATTATGGATCATACAAAAAATGTTCTATAAAACAAATGGCTCACCTAGTAAAAAATTTGTGGAGAAATCATTAGTAATAGTAAGAAACATGGGAAATTGTGGATATTATAAAGAAGATGTTTCCTCATTTGTTTGTATCAGAATAAAAAATTTCAATGGTGAAATTCATTTTAAGGGGGGTAGAATATAACACCCGAAGTTTTTAGGATTTTTTTTGAATAAATTAATTTTTCATTAATGTATTTCATTTCACGATAAAACATGTTATGATTTCATTATATCATACCAGAATTTAATCTTATTCTATATACAGCACTGACTATGCTTGCATTACACGTAACACTAAGTTTCTATGAAATGACATTTTATTATTATAATTATTTAAATGAGATAATTATAACCTCGAAATTAAACATAGTAATATGAATAGTAATAAATACTTTTTAAATACTATTTATAGTTGTTATATATATATATATAAAACATATTGATAATGAAATATGTAATTTATGGTAAATTTTTTATATATTTGAAAATACTATTTTCTCAAATAAACTTCTTTTTATGTACTTATATGATAAAATTAATTTTAGACACTTTATGAAATTTAATTTTATAAAATAACCCTCATTTTTGAAATCATAATTTCAGAATTATCTTAGGGTAAATTTTAGGCATTTTTCTGAAAAACAAAATTCTTGGATGAGTAGTGAAAAATACAAAATTTTATTTTAAAATTTTATTTTCATTTAATTTATTTGTATAGATAAATTATATTTTACATTGGATTTAAAGTGTAATTAGATAAATTTTGAATAAAATTATCCTATTCAGGTCATTAGAATCAACTTTTCATTAAAATTGGTTATAAAAACATTTCAACCTTATAAACATTTTTGCTTAAAAAACCCTCTTTCATGACACATCTATAGGATTAATTTTAAATTAATTTCTACCACCATTATGAATATAATTTCAAAAAATGGAATATATAATTGTAATAAGTTTAATTTATAATTTATAATATGTTAATCTTATTTTTTGAGAAAAAAAATTAGTGAAAGTTATTAAAATTATTTAAAACGATTAAGAGAAAAATTAGCTTATCAAAGGACGAAACCTTAAACTTAAGTCCCAAAATGACATTGAAACTTGTACAAAATCTATTGGATGTTATTATTTAGACCCGAAATTCTCTTTTATCTAATTTTTACTTTTATTGGTGCCACTCTACATGTAAAAACATTGCTGGAATTCCCTTTTAAGAAATTTACAAGAATGCCACTCCTCCTCCACTATAAAAAAGCACTCACCCCTCCCACTTATTCACACTTATGAAGATCATTGAATCTGTAAAACATGGACCAAATCACCTCAAAATATTCCTAACTTCATCCTATAATCCTTTTATTGGGAATAAATCTAATCAAGTAATCCCTTCGGTGCAATCCAAAAGGATTTACCCAAAGAAGAGGTAACATCATTCCACAAGCTATTTTATTTTATTTCCATTATACACCCCCTATAATATTATAATTCTATGATTATATAATAAAAAAATTATCATTAATATAATTATATATTGTAATTATATAACTTCGACCTACACTCACACACACTTTGTTCTAATGGGTAATGAACTTCCCATTCTTGTGTACGACAGAAAACTGCCCCGTGAGACAATGTTGTTCGTTTTTCCTTTACCACCTCTCTTGGGTAGGAATTATAATGGAAATAATGTTTTTATATTTTATATATTATATTTATAATTTATTTATTATTATATAATTATTATATAAAACATACCTTCATGCCTTCCAATTTGTGTAAATACGATAACTTCATTTGTGGACGTTTGGACCCCCGCCTCCTTAAAGTGATGTGATTCATTCAAAATTTACATCTGATGTATTATGGATGATTTTAGTATATTTTTATGTTATATATGAAATAATAATTATATTTTATTGATATTATATATATACATATATGTCATTTAATTTATTTATTTCAATATGATGTGAAAATAGAAACAATGTTCATGCGTATGTATGGCTTACCATCTCCATGAATGATGTATTTAATTTTATATTTATATATTTAATAGATTATTATAAATAAATATTTATTAATATATATTATATTTATATCATGTTTTACAATCTATAAATCATTATATAAATATGAGGATGAAAAAAAAAAACAAATTAAGACACATATGAATAACAAAAGCGATTATTACTCAAAACGTAACCTTAACATGGAATTGTTAACAAATGGGAAACATAGATTCATAAGTAAAATAATATATGGTATTATATTTAGTAATATGTTTATGTTTTATATTTTTAATAAACCTATATTTATTATATAGAAGGTTTGAAGAGTATTATGAGAGTAAATATATAAGTTAAGGCTATTTCTAGTCTCAATTTTATTTCTCTGAGATTTATGCCTTATTCACTACATGTATATTTTGTGTGTTATAAATAATAACCATGAATATATTATATTATTATTTTACATAAATATATTTTTAATTAAATATCCATTTTATTATCTCTATTTCTTGGGGTTAATGTCGAAAAAGTTAACAAATCGAGAAAGTAATTTTTTTCCTCAATTTTGCTTCTTTGAGAAACATGTCATGTTATTCACCTATATTTTTTATGAGGTGTATACACTACCATTTTACATGTTATATAATGAATATAATTCTTTTCATGATATTTTATGCTTATTTTAATTTCATTTTATTACATGTGGATTCTAATTCAAAGTTACCTAGTGGTAAGAATTTATTGAAACAATTTCATTGTATATTGGGATTGTTTATGATTATGCTTTCATTTATGAAATAATATGATCCATATTTTAAGAACAATAATAAATTTTATTATCATATTGTTATTCATGAATTATTCATATATTATTACCATTTTTTATACTCTTTGGAACTTAAAATAATTAATATAAATATTTTTAATCAAATCTTACCTTATTTATCTCTTCAAACAAATACTTGTTTTATTAAAAACCCATGTTTTGAAAAATGTTTTAATAAATTATTTAAAAATTATATTTCGATATACATTTTAAGGAAAAAGGATTTAAATTTTTTTATGGTTTTTAAATCATTCATTTTATGTTTTCAATATATTTTCAAGGAAACATGTTTTAAAAAATGTTTCATGTTTTAAAAATAATTTTTCAAAGAAGAAAGGAAATTTTACTCAAGAATTTTTTAAAAATATATTTCCAAATTATTTTACATCTAAGATAAAATATTCTGGTGTTACTCATTACCTTATAGGTAAATTATCCAATGGTTATATTCATATGACTTCTATTAATGGTTTATGTTTTGATGGAACGACAGTTTTGAAACACGTTTCTAATTCATGGGAAATATGTTTGTGAAATAGATATTTTTCCATGGGTTATATTATTTTAAAATACTCTTCTTTTCATGGGTTATTTCATGATAAAATTATTATGAGACATTTAATTATCCATATGTTATGATATGGTGATATGTTTATGATACCCATTTCATGTCATGGGTTTTAATATGTTGTTTTTGAAACGTGTATCTTTTTATGGGTCATGATATGAAGATTGTTTATGATATTGTGGAACATTTATATATGATTTTATTATGAGATGGGTGAGACCAATATCTCCCTCTAATGTATTCTTCAAATATTTACATCTCATGAGATAATTATGGGAATCTAGTCGACTGGCTTGATCCACTATGGAAGATAGGAAAACCCTATCAATTTTGGGAATATAGGGAAACTATATCCACTATGGGAATTTGGGGAAACCTGATCCATTATATGTATATGACTGTGACTGGGGATTGTGTCATGTTCCGACCAGTAGGTGTAGTCGACATGAAGTGCACACATATATTTTAGAAATGTGCCTTGACTTATAAGGAATAATATTAAATATTTATATATCTACAACAATTCCATGTCTCATTCCTATATTATTCTTTCATGGTTTATGATCTTGATTACCTTATTATTCATTTATTATGAAATTACTATTTTTATGTCATGATTCATTTTTATGATCTTTGATATGCAATTTATGATCTTCTAATGTTATGAACACATTATCACCCCCTTATAGTCATGTGTTTGCTTATATATCTCCCTTTTTTACCCTTACTGAGCATCTGATCTTAACCATTATTATGTTTCCTTTCCCTAAGTAATGAATATATGTTTTATGTATGGTATGTCTAATAAGGGTGATAGTTATGGAGAATTTATTGAGAGGTAATGTAGCTCACTTATGCACCGGTGTTTAGGTTTCCATGTTTGCAAAGGCACTAAACTTAGATGGTATTTGGGCATCTTTTTTTGTAATGTATTATGTATTCCAAATTAATTATATACTTTTAATGTGTGAAAAGTGAGGATCTCTATATCATAGGATATGAAACATTGAAAAAAAATGTAAAGAGAGAATATCCAAGCTAAAAGTTATGGTAAAAATTCGAAACCAAACGAGAGACCATGAAAAGAGATGTGATCCATGTATTTTTGGAATTATTGTCTAAAATCATTATCAATAAAAGAATAATGGGGTATATAATCTACATGACCTTTTCCAAATTGATGTATGTGGTCCAATAAATTGACATAGAACACTTGGAGAGAAGTATTTCATTATTCTTATTTATAATTATAATATAATGACATATATTATTTTTACACAGAGTAAGAAATAATTAATTTAGTCCATTAATAGGTATTGAATGTGATTCAAAAAATGATACCAGATGTCTAATTGAAGTTTTTATTTAAAGAATTGGAGTAGAGTACACATTCATTAAGGAGGAAAATTACCTTGAGAAACATGGAATTTATAATTATTTATCTTTAATAAGAACTAATAAATTGAATAGAGTTACGGAATTATGAAATAAAATAGTAAACAAAATGGAGAAGACATTTCTCATTGAGAGTGGAGTCTCTCTCCACTATTGTAAGTAGGTGGTACACATTTTTATGTACACTGAAAACTAGTCATTACTGAGACCTAGGGAGGAGAGGACACCCTAAAAAATGTGGCAAGTAAGGAATCCCTCACTAAATTATTTTAATGTCTTTGGAATTAGATGCTACATCAAAAATAGTTATGTAAATAATGGATAGTATGGTGATATAGTAAATGAAGGATTATTTTTAGGATACTCAATAATGATTAAGTACAAAAAATGATACAATAAAATGTTTAATAATTTTTTAAGAATAATGATGTGAAATATATTTAGGAGAAACATAGGAATAATTATTGGAGATCAAACATTGATGAAACATGTGAATAATAAGTTGATGTATGATCAAATTCCATAGTTATTTAATTTTTTCCAATTGTTTAATATTTTGAAGTTGAATATGAGAAGGAATAAATCAGTCAACAAATATAATATATAATTCAATAGGGATCATAATAATGGAATTTGATCCATCTAATATAATTAAATATAGATCCAATACAACAAATATGAAAATTTTTATTAATTTAAATAATTCTACTCCATTGTAAATAGTGGATCCAACATCATTTGAGGAGATAGGAAAATATGAGTCATTAGTAAGACCATGAATGATAAATTAGATCAAATTGGTAAGAATAAAACATTAGAGATTGAAGATAGGTGATAACATCATAATGTATTAGGAACCAATGGGGTATTTAATAATAAAGTTGATGAGTTTGGAAACATGATTCAAAATAAGGTATATATATTATATAAAGTATATACAAAAATATATAGTATTGTTATTAAAGAAACTTTTATACATATGGACCTTCTTGATTCAATTATAAAATTCCTATATGTGTCTATTAGAATAGGATTTATGAATTATTAAATGGATGTAAAGATTTATTTCCTGAATGATGTATGTAAAGAGCAGTGATACATTGGAAAATCATTGATATTATTTATTAGTGATGTTGAAACTAAGGCGTGTAGTTTAAAGGACTTATGTTACCTAAAACATTAAACACGTGAATTGTATTCATGACTATATTACTATTTAAGGATCTAAAATTCAACATTGTGGGGTTTTATCCCATGCTTTATATGAATATTTAGATGGAAGATTAATTCATGGTGGTGATTTATAGATTTAGGGGGAAAATAACAAATCTATGAAAGAGTTTTCTAGTATCATGGGGTTAAAATTTTAAATTTCCATAACTAGAGAGATAATATACATTCTATGGATCCAATTGGAACTTCGGGTCATCATGTGGGTGTTGAGCATTAGTATTGGAGAAACCTATAACTTGTTGTCCAATCCGAAGTAGTAGAAATAATAGGTGGAATCAACTAGAAGTGGACAGGGAAGGACAAGAAAACAACATCGTTATAAAAAGTTTAGGCACATCCATTGATGGGGTATGACTATGCTAATATATGAAATCAATGTTGGATATGAGTTGAAACTTGAATGGGATCCATGAGGGTTTTCCACTATAGAATTTTAACCTCTAGGCCCTCAGGTCATTTGAATAATTTATGTTGTCAGTGTCTCTAGGCCTTCAATCCTTGTATTATGGGCCTCTAGGCTACAAAAGGGTTCCCTCTCAACCAAGTTAAAAAGGGTATTATATAATAAATAAAAATTCATTGAAATTTAGGCCAGGGATCGATATAGTTTTTTGGAAATTCAAGTCATTTATAAGAATAATCACTTCTCACATCTCAAGATAAATAGAAAAGGGATACTCTAAATAATTTTGATATATGTGAATCCAAAAAAATTGAAAATTTTATTTCAATTAGTACAGAGATTAGGATTTAATATGAAGGTAAGTAAATGGATCTCACCTTTTATTGGTTAATAATTGATAAATTATTGTATTTTATATAAAACATATAGATATTGTCTTTGAAGCCATCTTAATGTCTTGTTTGTATGTATTCCAAAGGAGGATCATCTCATAGTAGTGAAATTAATCTTGATTTATGTCCACAGTACTCTCAATTTTTTAATGATATTTGATATAGTAAAGGATAACAAATTATTATTATTTTTGTATGTGTATTGGTATGGTGATGTTGTGTATTGATAGTCCATAATTGATGGTACATTATTTGTTGTAAATAAATTTGATAGTTGGTTATGTAAGAAGTAGGAAATCACATCTCTCGACATGAAAGAATAAAAATGTATCTATGTAAAAAAATCATACACTCATCTTCTATATATGAATCAAAAATTATAAGATAGTAATGAATAAGTGAAAAAATCTATAATTATTCATCGTAAAAACAAGAGCATGATTAAACTCATGAGAAATCCAGTGAAACAGTCATATAGAAAATTTATTTTAACAAGATATCACTTTATTAAAGAGAATGTGAATCAAATAGTGATTACAATAGATCATTCAAAAATTAATAAATAAAGTTATTGACAACATGAATAAACATTTTGGAACTCTATTAATTGAGAAAAACTATTTGTACCTCAATATTCAACCACCTCATTAGCTTAAGGGTGTTCAATATTTCCCTCTTACCATATAAACCTCTTTCATTAAGTAGATTTTTAGTGTTTTGTAGGATTTTCCCATTTTTTGTTGTAAAAGGGTGGGGGACTAATGAAGAGACTATATTTAATGAAATATGTGAAAGAGGTAACATTCAGTGATAAATGGGAAGATAATTTTGTAAAAAAGGATGAGACAATTCTTATTTTACTAATAAGTGGAGTCAGTATAAAATTCTCTCATGAAAGGGGATTATATGGTATGAAAGTCAATGGGATATATGATCTAATTGGAATAAAATTTTTAGGATAATAGAGATAATATGAGTTATGTAACATTCAATACAGAAATGGGTTTGAATGAGGCATGTCTTGAGGCATGGAATTCTCTATTGAACTCTAGTTTTACATAATGGGTATTACTTAGGAAGAATTATTTTGATTAATGAGACTTTATATTTTTGTAGAGTGGTAAAAATGTGTTTTATGATTTAATTTCAATTTAGGTTTCCATCAATACTAAAAAGGGAGAATTTTTAAATAGTTTTTTTTGATTTTGAAGTTTAATATAATCAAGTCCTTAAATTGGATAATTATAGAATATAGAGGATGGAATTTCTTGGCTGATATAGATGTTGGTGAAGAAGATATGCCCTAAATATATTTAAAATGATGAATTATTTAATATATCATAGGTATGACATAAATATTATAATAATATCATATTCAATATTGACAGTGTATCATGAAGAATGTTTACACTTATATCATGCTTTTTTCCATTTTAATATTATGATATTACTAATCAGATTCTTCATCCACATTGGATTTCATAAAAATGGGCGTTACATTAGATGAAACACCTATGAGGGGGGATTAATTCATTGGTTTTCATAGAATTAACTCATACACTATAAATTTATGAGTTAATTAATAGGATTATTCCATTAGATATATATGAATATAGACATTATCAAAACAATGCGGTACATCCTGCCTAAGACATTGATAATTATTCCTCCCCCTATAGTACTCTATTTCTTCTTTCATTTCCATGATAGGAACTAGTATTCCATAGAGTGTAGGAGGGTCCTACCCATATTATGGGTAATTCACATACTCATATAGATACAAGAAGGATAATGGAGTCCTTTGGATGCCTCTATCATGAATTTAATTATACACCATAACAATGGAATCATTTATCAGTGTGAAATACATATAGTTTCTTATTAATTTTTATATGTATGGTTTGGTTTTATCTATGATAGATCCTGAATTTGAATTTTATATTGATTTGAATTCCTAGATTAAGTGTTAATCTATCCTATGAAACCAAGTAATGGTATTATATCTTTCACATGGATTTAGATTATTGAAATTATGTTTTAAAGGGGGGAAAATAGAGTAACATACCATACATGAGATATCATGTCATATATATGATTTACATGATAACATTATCACTACTATATTTAATATTATGTATTAAATACAACATAGTATTACCCTTACACCTCATCTATCATTACAATATATTTCTAATCGATTGGGTTAATGGGAAGTGAGTGATTCTAAATAGGGTTTACTCCAACATGGGTTGTGCCATTAACTAATGTGTTTTACTCTTATATAGGCATTGTGCCACATGAGTTAGTAAAATGCTAGTTACTAGTGTTTTGGTTTAATCTTACATGAGATATATCATAAATGATGATAGCCATGCACACAAGGTTATTTCTATGTGGTCCATATTATAGTTAATCTTATATAGGCCCCTGTGTAGTGAGTTAATCCCATGTAGTTGCTTATTTTATGCAGTGGGTTTTTTATTATGAATTTCCACATGTGGTAAGTTAATCTCAGGAGGTTACTTTTTATAAGTTTTAATAACATGTACAGATTAATCTGACATGGACCTTGGTATGGTAATTTAATGATATGCAGGCCTTACATCATTAGTGTTATCATACACATGATGCTATATCATATGAAATGGTTGGGTGGTTCCAATCACTATTCTTATGTGGGGCCTATAATTATTTTATCTAACATAGGTCGTCAATAATAGTAACTATTTTGATTTTAAATTACTATAAGCACCATTGTTGATATCATTAAATATGATATAGGCTTAAAATCATGAAAGTTTTGATTTTCCAATATCTAAATTTATTAATTGATTTGAAATTGTTTATAAAATGTTTAAGAATCATAAAAAAAATAGTATTTTGGGATGATTACTAATTTATAAATAAATAAATAAATAAATAAATTATTAATTTTTTATAATTAATTAATGAAATGTTTTTAAATATAATAAATATATATCTATAATATTATTTGTTAATATTAAATGCATTTTTCAATTTTTTATGGAATAACATATATTTTGGATATAAATGTTTTATATAGAAATTATGAGTGTAATTTATAATGTTTTTATAAATTAAAAAATACGATACAAATGTCTATATTTAATATTATGAATTGTTTTTAATATTTTATATGAATTTCTTAAATTATAGGTCTTATTTAAGAAATTATATATACCATGTCAATAGGGGTTTTCATAATTGACTTGATCAAGGTTTAAATAATGTTAATTATGTGATAATTGGTTTGGATAAATTATTTTTATAATTGATTTGGAATAAAAAATGCTAATATTTTATTTAATATCACATTTTTAAGTAAGAATTCAACATAAATAATAATATGAAAGATTTAAAAATAGAATAAATATAAATTATTTATTATATATTTATTTATAAATTGTTCATATATAACTTCTCTCATGTCTAAATATATAACTTGTTCATTTATTTAGTTTATTTACTTCTTTATTTATGAATATAATTATTATATTAATAATATATGATTATATTAGTATAAAGAGTAACACTGCTTCTATAAATTGTCATGCATTCATCTAGAGAGTTACATGTTAGTAATGATATCTAATTTATATTTCCTCTACCTTGAATTTGGATTTTATCGGTTTACGATGTCACGACCCATCCCCTGGGGCCCGTGCCGTGACAACCCTAAGCCCACCTTCCAAAGGCCAGGGGCTGGTGACTATCACCAAAGGCGTAATTATCTAAAATTAGGAAGGCATTGCCTTTATAACCTTTAAATACACACAGAAGCAAGAAAACAGCTGAAAAAAACACCAAGTGAACTGTATAACAAAAGATTGATGAAAGTAAAAGGGACCAGAATAAAAGAATAGCTTGAATGTACAAGTACAACTGTGATACAATACATCTGAAGAAAAGGGAAATTTAGTTGCTGGGTCGTCCTCTGAGGTTCCTACATAAAGGGTAGGTACAGATCACCTCCTGAGCACTCCTTGTCCATCTCCTCCGTGTACGGAATCGTCGTAAGGTCCCCCTCAAGGTACCATCCAGTCCTAGTACTCTCGACCTTAGTTAACGTTGTCCGTCATCTATATCCAACATAATAAGGTGCGGCCATAGCCTGTGCAGCGGTGAGTATAACGATACATTTTAGGGACCCCGTGACCCTCTAGGTCACACAAAATCCTACAAGGATAAAACAAAAATTATGAAATCAACATATAACCTTTCTTAGGTATATTCCCATACATATACTTAAGTTATCAAGTAATCAATTTCAATCATGAGGAAAACACATAGGTTATGACTCAGCTCATGTAGGATTTATTCTAGGGGTAGTAACAAGTTACAATCTGAACACCTTGACTATTGGAGAACTCCTCCTCTATCGAGTAAAATGGGTCTGCCATGTCACATAGAGGAACTTCCCACTAACCGTGGACTGCTGAGGTAGTCCTCTTATCGAGTACCATGGGTCTACTACGTCACACAGAGGCGCTCCCCACCATGGGTCTGCCGCGTCACATAGAGGCGCTCCCCCTCGTAGCCTGCTGAGGTACTCCTCCTGTCGAGTACCGTGGGTCTGCCATGTCACTAAGGCGCTCCCCACCATGGGTCAGCCACATCACCAAGGAACTCCCCACTAGACCAGTTGAGTCACTCCAAGTCGAAATAGTCATCAGTCGTCAAGTCTTAGCCAGTCACAGGGTTCTGTACATATCGCGATTGGGGAATCCAATTCCCAATCCACAGGTCAAATACACCAAGTGCCACGAAATCCCACAAAGAAGTGTCTAAAAAGTCCACCACAACATAGTGGTCCCAACAAAATAGACGTTGCATCAATCAGACACCTGGTCTGTGTGTTATTAGCCTTTTAGTCTCGGGGGCCCGTTTAGATTCATGCTCGATCCAACCTGACTGTTCCCCATCTTAATCCAAAACACCAGTGGGTATACTCAAAGGGACCATCTCGCTAAAATATTTCCAACAGCATGTACGGTTCGTCAAAATGGCATCCAGTTCCAAAGTTATGGCCAAAAGAAGTAAATGGGTCGTAGTGGCCCCAGGTGTAGTCTGACTGGGTCGGACTGACTCGGCCAGGCCCGTTGGGTGGCCCGACCTATTGGGTTTGGCCCGACGGCCGCGAAGGGTGGCCTCAGTGGGTTCCGCGATGGTGGCTCAGACGTGGAATGGCTCGGTCGCGGGTCGGCTCAGATATGGGAGGCTCATAAGGCCGCGATGAGGGAGACTCGATCTGCTCGGCGGGCCGCGATGATAGCAAGGTGGCGGCGGTGTCTCAGCTCAGCCCGTAAAGCGGAACGACTCGACGGACAGTGGTGAGGATCGATGGAAGGCAACAGCCCTACAGCTCAGCACGGTAGATGGCGGCAGCGCGACAGCTCGGCACGACGGCGGCACAGTAGCTCAGCACGACGGAAGCGCGACGAGGGGGTCCGGCCCGAGGCGGCAAGGCGGATCGGTCCAACAGTGGGTTGCTCGACCGGGCACAAGTCTGTTTCGACTGAGAGGGAGAAGAGCTGTAGGGTGGTGTGGGCCGTGGAGTCCACGGGTGTGGCATCATTACCTTTATCGCCTCCCTCCATTTCGAAGAACAAATCAAAGAAGAACTGTAGAGGGGTCGGGCCATGTTCATTTGGACCGCACCCCCCACGTTTAGAGTTGTATCAAGCGGTTCACAAAGAACGAAGCATGAACGTGTATGGAAGATATTTTAAAACATAATTTCCCACAACCCACGTCCATCTCTATTACCAAACCCACAAAATAATTTGAAGGGGAGAACATGGGAATCGATAATAAAAAATATAAACCCCTACCTCATTCTCTTGATGACGTTGGTGGAAGAAGGTAGTATGGATGTCAATTTTCCATAGATGAGGATGTACCACATCGGAATATTTCCTGAGGAAGAAGGCCGAAGGGGGTAAGCATTCTTCGTTGGAAGATTGTTCTTCGTCGGTGGAGCATGCTTCGTTGAAGAGCTTTCTCCCAAGAGCTCATTCCTCCCAATTCCACCAAAGATTCCTAAGAGAATAGATTCTGTTATCTATTTAGTTCGTTCGCACAAATTCAAATTATCCTAATAAATTAACTAGGTTGGCATATTAAAGTTATGTGCATTAGCACAATAAATGTGGAGTAATTCAATAGGCTCATCTACATTAATGAGGGGGGGAGGGGGGTTGAGAGGTTTTTATCCATAATGAGGGGAGTTCAAGAGGTTTGGGCCTCGGGTGGTCTTCACCACCATAACCTCTAATGGGAGGTTAGGCTCCGGTGGTCCCCACCACCATAACCTCTCACGAGAGGTTTCGGTCTGGTGGTCCCCACTTCTCAACATCCACATGGAGGTTGAGTTCTAGTGGACACCACCACCCAACACCCACATTGGTGTTGCAAATAAAAATAAAAGGTCACACACTTTTATTTTTATTTTATTCTTACACGAAAATCCAAAAAACTAACTTTCACCCTTGACCATCTTTCATCGAGGTGAAAGTATCCTTAAGTTAATACTGGCACTGTGAGTTTAATGGTGCCCTCAGATTTCAATTCTTATTAATGGTTTAAAAGCTATAAAAAGCCACTCGTATGTTTACTGAACATACCCAAAATAATGTTCAGAAATTCATTTCGGGCACTCCAGGTCTCAGAATCACACGCTGTCAATTTTCAGAGACTCGTAAAATTCCCATTTATTTAAAAAACAAATTACATAGAAATCATGGGTCTTTAAATTTTCCCTACCTTAGGGCTCTACATCCCCGTAATCCACAACTCAAACTTGGTAAAAACGTGGGGGTATTGAGCACATGTCTGAGCCTTCTACTCCCATGTGCTCTCCTATAGGTTCCCCTATTGCCAATGAACTCACACAAGAGGTATTGACCATCCATTAAGGACATACTACTATCGATCCCCAATCTCTATAGGAACCTTTCTAAAAGTCTCCACATCATCAATGTCAATCTCACCGTGGTCGATGATGTGAGAAGGGTCGTGCACATATCTCCTCAGCTGGGAAACATGGAAGGCATACTGAACCCGGTGGAACTGAGGTGGAAGAGCTGAGAAGTAAGTCACCTCGCCAACTCTACTAAGGATGCCCAATGTACCTCAGAGATAACTTGACTCCTTGACCAAATCTCCAAAAACCTAGTCTAGGTGAGACTCGTAAAAAGACGTGGTTGCCATCCTCAAACTCCAAAGGTCTTTGTATCCTATCGGCATATGACTTCTTCCTGATCTATGCAGTCTTCTTTCGCTTTTGGATGACCTTCACCTTCTCTATGGAAGCTCGTACCATCTCTAGTCCCTCTAGTACTGACTCCCCTGGGTCATTCCACCACAAGGGTTATCTGCAAGGTCACCCATTCAACGCCTCAAAAGGTTCCATCCCAATGGTGGAGTGATAGCTATTGTTTTATAAAAAATCCACCAAAGGTTTGTGATCCTCTAAGATGCAACTGAAGTCACGGAAACAAGTATGCAACATGTCCTCAAGGGTCTAAATGGTATGCTCAGTCTGGACATCCGTCTAAGGATGAAAGATGGTTCTCAAATGAACCTACATCCCAAAAGCCTCCTGCAACCCCTTCCATAGCTGGGAAGAAAAACATGCATTATGATCAGAGATAATCATAGAAGGTAATCCATGTAGCCACACAATCTCATGCACATAGAGGCGTCCCATGCTCTTTACTGAACCATGCTCTTTGATCAGTAGGAAGTGGGCAGACTTGGTGAGTCGGTCGACGATCACCCAGATAAAGTCATGTCCCCTAGTTTTACGTGGACGTCCTATCATGAGTTCCATGGATATTTCATCCCACTTCCACTCTGGGACCTCCAAAGGATGAACCATGCCTGCTGGTACTTGATGATCTGCCTTCAATTGCTAACATGTGAGGCACCAAGAAACAAACTCTGCAATGCTTCATTCATTCTCGGCCACCATTGTTATCGTCGGGGATCCTGGTACATCTTCTCCACTCCTGGATGGACCACTAGAGGGGATGCGTGGAACTCCCTCAACACTTCCTCCTGAAGTGACACTGGTACCATGGTACGTCCTCTGAGCATGTCATGCCTCGCAGTCAGCGTCCCCACATTGCACCTCCCTGAATCGCTGATGAAGTGGGGGAGGGAATGTAAGAGTCTGTTAAAAGGATGATCTATCTCTATCCACAAAGGATAACTACAAAGCTACTAGATTCCCCGTTTCCTCACCTACAAGTTGTATACCAAACGTCCTGCTGAGTGAATCTTCAACAGCATTCCCCTTCCCAGGAGTATAGACTATCTCAAAGTCATTGTTCTGGAGGAAATCAAGCCAATTTCATTGTCTTAGGTTTAGGTCCTTCTGAGATAAGATATACCTGAGACTCTTGTGATCATAGTATTGTATAAAACATTCACCCATCATATAGGGTTTCCACATCTTCAAGTCTAAGACCACTGCAACTAACTCCAAGTCATGGGTAGCGTAGTTCTACTCATGATGACTCAACTGTTAAGAACCATATGTGATCACTGCTCATTTCTACATCAGGACACATCCAAGACCAGTCCCTGATGTGTCGTAGTAAACTACATACCCTACACCCTCCTTTAGAAGACTCAAGATGGGGGACTATTCAGCCTCTGCCTGAGCCCCTGAAAACTCTACTGGCATTTCTCCGACCAAACATAGGGTTGGCCCTTCTTCGTCAAGGTTGATAGTGGTGAGGAAACTCTTGAAAAATCTGGTACAAATATCTGGTAGCATCCAACCAAACCCAGGAAACTCCGTACTTCTGTCACACTTATGGGTGGCTCCCAAGAAAGTACCACCTCAATCTTCGTGAGATCCACTGCAAATCCAGCCTCCAATATGACATGCCCTAGAAAGTGAACCTCTCAGATCCAGAACTGGAACTTTGAGAGCTTACCATAAAGATAGAGCTCTTAGATTGTGTACAGTACTACCTGGAAATGATAGGCATTCTCCTCTTCAGTAGACGAGTAGATCAGATTGTCATCGATGAAGACTTCTACAAAACGATCAAGGTATGGCTGAAAGATCCTATTCACGAGTCAAATGAACACTTTTGGAGAATTGGTTATGCCAAATGGAATAAACAAGATATCTTAATGGACATACCGACATCTGAAGGCCATCTTCAGCACATCCTTGTATTGTACTCTGAGCTGGTGATAGCTTGATCTGAGGTCTATCTTCGAGAACCACCGATCTCCCTTCAGCTAATCAAAGATGTCTTCAATCCTCATGAGTGGGTAATTGTTCTTCATGGTCACCTGGTTTAGGTGCCAATAGTCAACACAAAGCCTCAAGCTATCATCCACCTTCTTAGAGAACATAATCGGGGCTGCCCAAGGAGAAACCCTAAGCCGTATGAATCCCCTACCCTACAAGTCCTTTAGTTGTACCCGCAACTCACAATGCTCCACAAGAGCCATTCGATACACTGGTGTAGATATCGGTTCCATCCCAGGGTAATTTTAAATGTAAAATTCCACATCTCTGCGTGGAGGTCAACCCAAAACATCATCAGGGAAGACATCCGCATACTAGTCCACCACTAAAGGATTGCTTGGACTCCCCACATCAATAGCTCTGAGGGTAAGGCTAGCCAACTGATGAGTGATTGGTTGCACTCTCCTCTGGGAAAGTCCATCCTGCACTACAAAGGCTCCCTTCTTGATGGTGAAGGTAAGAATTGTCCCATCCATCCAGACACACTGCACTTTTCCCCTAATACAATCATTCTAAGCATGGACTGTAGATAAACAGTCCATACCCAATATGACATCGTAATGCCTCAATGCCACTAATAGGAGATCCCAGTAGAATCTCTTACCTCATAGAGTAAGCTCACACTACCGGCACCTATGTGTAATCATCGAAGCTTCTCCTGTAGAAGTCTTTAGCTGTGAGGATCGAGCCAAAGGCTTTGTAAGAATCTCTGAGATTTGAATGAGGGATTTGGTAATGAAAGAATGATTGGCACCTGTGTCTATTAGTACTGTAGCTAAAGTGCAGTAGAAACAGATCATACCTCGTATCCTCTCTAGAGTCCCATGATCATAGGCCTCAACTACCTAGAGCTGAGCTCACCCTTGTACACATGCTCCCAATGGTCGGGGTGGACCTCTTGGTGGTTGTGCCAGTAACATCTCAAATCGTCACCCACCGCAAGCTGTACGACCAGATCCTATGCCATGTCTGCATAATCCCTGAAGACCTCCTTGATCGAACCTCTGTCTCTACCAGGGAAGTCCTTCTACCTTCTTCTGATCATCCGAATGGCTGGCTGGATAGTCAGGAGCCATGTGACCCTGCCCACTGCATGAATAACACTGCCCGCTCTTGACATGACTAACTCTGCTTCGGGTGCCCCGCACAACCGATCCTGAGTCATGCAGTCATTCACATGTAGGCCTTGTCCTATTGGACCTTAGTGACATCTATCTTTTACCAGCTGCAGAAGACTCCGCTACGCGATGACTGGTAGTTGGTCTCGCTGATGGTGACTGCTTGGCAAGGAAACTTTCCACCAAGAGGGCTCTCTCTAACACCCCCACCTGTGTCGGGATGTTGAGTGAGATCACTGAAGCACTGATCTCCTGCCTGAGTCCCTGATTGAAGATCCGGGCCCTGACGAAAGGGTCCCGCACCATATCTGTGGAGTAGCGTGAGAGGTCATTGAACCACACTGAATACTAAGCTACAGTCATGCTGCCCTACTGCAGATAAAGAAGCTCCTATATGCGCACTACGCGAAGAGTCGTTGGGACATACTCTACCCGAAACAGGCTCTTGATGTCTGCCTAGAGAAGCGTCACCTCATCGTGAACCTGGAGCATCAAGCTCCACCATCTGCCTGATGCTGCCTGTAGAAGGCTGGAGGAAAGGATCACCATGAAATCAGCTGGTGTCCCTACTAGTTAGAAGACTCTCACTACAGCCTCCATCCAATCCTCAGCCGCCTGTGGGTCCATCTTTCCCCTGAACCTGGGTGGCCTCTAGTGCTGTAACTCACGCAACACGCTCAAATGACATGCACCATCTACTGCTGGGGACGATGGAATCGACAACCCAATGAGGAGTGGTATGGCTGGTACCTCCGCTGGTGACTCTACTAGAAAAGGGCACTGCACCGAGGCCTCATTGCTCGGTGGGCTATTAGTGAATTCATCTCTTGGAACTCTATCTAGCTGTCTGCATGGATGCATATTGAAAAGAAACAAGTGAGCTATAGTCAAAAGTTATACCTGGTGATTTGAAAGTTATACCTGGTGAGATGACTCAAAAGATCACAAAGAAAACTCTTGAAAACACACGCTCTATCAGTGTTTTTGTCCGATGAGTCGGAAATTAGAATTAAGGGTCCTGGTGTATGGATACATTGGATGCCTCACCAAAACTGGACTCCCTAAACTAAAAACCACACTCATTACCCTCAACACTATGGCTTCACAGAAAAGATCAGAGTCCTTGTTCTGCGGTAGAACCAACTCCTCTGATACCAATTTGTCACGACCATTTTCCTGGGGCCCATGTCATGACTACCCTAAGCTCACCATCTATAGGTTGGGGGATGGTGACTAGAACCAAAGGAATAATTCCCAAAAATTGGGAAGGCATTGCCTTTATAACCAGTAAACACACACACAAGCAAGCTCACAGGTGGATGAAACACCAAGTAAATAGTATAAAAAATGTGCAAAAAGTAAAAGGGGCTAGAATACATGCCCAACTGGAAGGTACAGGTACATCTGTGATACAATACAACTGATGAAAATGGATAGTCAACTTCCGGGTTGTCCTTCGAGGTTCCTACCTGAAGGGTAGGTACAGATCGCCTCCTTAGCACTCCTCGTCCGTCTGTCTCCTCCGTGTACCGACTCATCGTAAGGTCCACCTTCAAGTACCATACACACCTGGTACTCTCGGCCTCAGTCAGAACTTTCTGTCGTCTGGATCTAACACAACAAGGTGAATGCATAGCCCATGCATGGGTGAGTATAACGATACTCAGTAGGGACCCCGAGACCCTCCAGGTCTCACAAAATCCAACAAGGATAAAACAAAAAGTATAAAATCAATAGATAAACTTACTTAGGTATATGCCCATACATATAATTAGGTCTTCCAAGTCATGAAGGAGCTCCCCACTGTGAGTCTTCCGCGTCACCAAGGTGCTCCCCACTAGGCCAGTCGAGTCACTCTAAGTCGAAATGGTCAGTAGTCGTCAAGTCTCTACCAGTCGCAGGGTTAAGTACGTATCATGCTTCGAGAAACCGCTTCCCAAGCCACATGTCAAATATTCAGACTTCCACGAATTCCCATGAAGAAGTGTCTCAATGGTCCGTCATGACATAGGGGTCTCAACGTAACAAATGACGCATCAATCAGACGCCCGATATGTGAGTTATTAGACTTTTAGTGTCAGGGGCCCGGTTGGATTCGTGCTCGATCCAATGTGAATGTTCCCCATCTTAATACAAAACTCTAGTGGGCTATACTCAAAGGGACCATCTCACTTCAAGATTTTTAGCACTGCAGATGGTTCATCAAAAGGACGTCTGATGCCAAAGTTATGGCCAAAAGAAGTAAATGGGTCATAGTGGGCCCGGGTCTGGCCTGACCTAGTCGGACTTACTCAGCCCTGTCTGCTGGGCGGCCAGGCCTTTTGGGTTTGGCCCGATGGCCGCGAGGTGATATGAAGGCATCTCAGCCTCAGTGGGTGCCGTGATAGTTGCTCGGCCGCAGAACGGCTCATCTCGGGGCAGCTCGCAAGGCCGCGGCGAGGTTGGCTCTAGATACTCGGAGGGCCGTGAAGAGGGAATGGTGGTGGCGGTGGCTCAGCTCGGCCTGGACAGAGGCACGACTAGGCGGAAGGAGGTGAGACTTAGCGGATGACGGAAGCACAATGGATCAGCACAACGGACGGCGATAACGCAGCAGCTCGGCACGGCGGCGACACGACAGCTCATCACAGCGGCGGCGCGGCGAGGTGGTTTGGCCTGGGGCGGCACAGTGGCTCTGTCTGGCTGAGGGTGGATTGACCAAGCACATGGCTAGTTCGTTTGGGAGGGAGAAGTGTTGTAGGGTGGTGCAAGTCATGAAGGCTGTGGGCGCAACGCCGTTCCCTTCTACGCCTTGCTCCATTTCGAAGAACACATCAAAGAAGAATAGTGGAGGGTTCAGGCCATATTCGTTTGGACCGCACCTTCTGTGTTTGGAGTGGTAGAAATCGGTTCACAAAGAACAATGAATTAACGTGTATGGAAGATATTTTAAAACATCATTTCCTACAACCCACGTCAATCTCTATTACAAAACCCACAAAATAATTAGAAGGGGAGAACATGGGAAGTGGTCAGCTTTCTTCATTGGGGGAGCGTTCTTCATTGGGGGAGCGTTCTTCATCGGGGGAGAGTTCTTCGTTGAAAGGATTTCTCCCAAGAGCTCCTTTCTCCCAATTCCACCAAATATGCCAAGGATAATAGATTGTGATCTCTATTTAGTTCGTTGGCACAAATTCAAATTAGCCTAATCAATTAACCAGGTTGAGATATTAAAGGTATGTGCGTTGACACAATTTACGTAGAGGAAGTCAAGAGGCTCCTCCACATTAATGATGACGGTAGAGATTTTTTTCTTCATAATGAAGGGATTTTAAGAGGTTTAGGCCTAGGGTGGTCCCCTCCACCATAACCTCTCTTGGGAGGTTAGGTTCGGGTGGTCCCCACTACCATAACCTCTCATGGGAGGTTAAGGTCTGGAGGTCCCCACTTCTCAACTTCCACATGGAGGTTCAGTTCTGGTGGACTCCACCTCCCAACACCCACGTGGGTGTTTCAAATAAAATTAAAAAGTCACACACTATTATTTTTATTTTATTCTTACACGAAAAAACCCAAAAACTATCTTTCACCCTCGACCATCTGCCATTGAGGTAAAAGTATACTTAAGAGAATATCGGCGCTGCAAGTTCAACGGTGCCCTCAGATTTCAATTTCATGCACCAGTTTAAAATTTATAAAAACCTGCTCGTACATTTACTGAACGTACCCAAAATAAATTTCATAAATTCATTTCGGGCACTCCAGGCCTCAGAATCATGCACCGTCATTTTTCACGGGCTTGTAAAATTTCCATCGATTTAAAAAACAAATTACATGGAAATTCCAGGTCTTTACATATGACTTGGAATTTAAGGGTTAATTATAGTTTATACATATAAGGTGTTAAAATCTTGATGGAATTATTTATCTATTGAGTAATGTATCCTTGGGTATTGGGAATTTTTGTTTGATTACGCACTGGTCTAGAGTATTATAAATTGTCTAGGAATGTGAGGGTTAACTATATATCACTCTATTATTACACTTATAGGGATTATGTATTTCATATGATTAAAATTATTTACATTTATGGGTTTCATGTGTCTTTATAATGGGATACAATGGGATATATACTAATATACATGACTCGTAATTGGGGATAGTTACACAAGATATCAGTTGTGTAAAGACTTAAACATCAACATGGTATGAACATATTTATTTGGTGGATGGAATATGATTGAAAACTAAATTAATATATTCATTCATACATAAAAAGAAATAACATGAGACTAGATAGTGTGATAAAATACAATATAAAAATTAAGCATTAGATTCCATAAAAAGAAAACACTTTTCAAGATGTCAATAATCTAACCACGTATGTAATCCTAAATATTAGTGACCTTGAATTAAAATTTATATGTAAAGAAATTAGTTAATGACCCTGATAATATCAGTTTCACATTCTTGGCATTTTATCCATTACACTTATCAAGGACACCCTAATTTGAAAAGTTTACATGAGGAATATATATGAATCTATCCATATGATAGACTGGGAATAGTGTTTTCTAGTCATCCATAAAATATTCATATATTATATGATTGATTTTATGAATTAATTAAATTCATAAGTTATTACAGAAACTCTAATGTTATCCAAATATTAGTGAAATATTTACCATGGACCACTAATTGATATGATTGATTTTAAAAGGTTCCTTCATTTTAGTGGGAGTAAATTTAAAAATAATTTATATAAAATGACTATAAAACATGATAGTCATATGATAAATTATTTTTCTATAGATAAATAAGATAATTATCCTAGAATAACACTTTGAGGTCAATATTTTAATGAAGAAGATTAATGAAACATCATATATTGATATAGAAAATGAAGATTTTTTTAAGAAAGATAAATTCTATGTGTTAGAAAAATACCTTCATGAATAACCAAATGTTGAAGTATTCTAACATGTGAGTCCAGATTATACTAATTAGAATAAATTGATTCACTTATTTTTTCAATTTTGTAAATGAAAATGACCAAAGGTATTTTAGAATTCACTAATATACTCGATATTATTGGGAGTTAATGAATTAATTAGACTGGAGATATTATTTGAGGTTTGTTTTGGAAATGGAATTCATTATGTTTTCATTTATATAAATGTTCCAAAATTGTGAATGATTCTATGAAAAAATATTGTATTTTTTTCAAAGTGTTATGGAAACTTCATCCATGACATGTGATGTCTTGGTTTTGGTGTTGTATTGTCAGTACAAGTGAGTAAAAGTTCAAACTGGAAGAAGAAAAATTAGTTGGAAAGTATAGAAATGCTTCTTACAATATCTATCAAAGGTAATTGAAACCTAGAGTTATCATTAAGGGAATCTAATTTTTATTTAGACAAGATTTTATTAAATACCATAAATAGATTGGGAAGCACTATGTATAATCCATGTTAGGTACCAGTGGAATAGAAAAAAATAATTCACTTTTATAGGGTATATAAAAAAATACATATTTTATAATTGTATTCAATATATTGGAATTTAAAAACTAGTGAAGAATTGATAATTCTTATTGTTTTCATTCATGTGATTAATAAAATATTAATTACATCAATGGTTTGAATGTAAAGGAATATATGCTATTCAAATGGATCTAAATAAAATATATCTATCTTCTTTTAATTTCTCTTATATGATAATAGAAGTTTTCTAATAATAAATATTTGTTATAAAAAATATGAGATAATGAATTAAATACACACTGTTTTCGATTCATTGGATGCTATAATATATTTTTAAAAGTAGAGAAGTATAACAATGTTTTACACTAGATAAAAGGATTTATATAAATATTGATTAGAATATTATAAATATGATCTCACCAATAAGAGGGAAATATTTCAAATAATAATATTCCTTTTAAGAAAATGATTTAAAACTCATAGAATGCTAATTATGATGTTGATATAAAATTGTTTTTAAATATTCTCACTAAACTAATTAGGAGTTATTTTCTTCAAATAAAGGAATTTTTTTATCTTATATTGATATCTTGAATAGAATATAGTGTTTATGAATTTGATGGGAATATGTTTAGGCTTAGAGAAGTTAAACTATAATACATATAGGATTATTCCTATCAATGTAAAAAATTAAATATCACCTTCATGGGAAAATAATAATGAATGTGGTTCCCATAAAGTTGATGATGAGATTTTATGAATTCAATGTAGGTACCAAAAGTAATTAACATCATAAAAATGGTTATTATTATGTTAAGAAGTTTGAATATCTAAAAAAGGATTTAAAAACTATTACTAAGATTCTTAAGTAAAAATAATATTAAAAAATTATTTCTTTTTTAATGTTTTTCACTAAACAGTCTAGTGGGAGGGTTTTATTTTGTAGTCACAAAGTGATGTGGCTTGGATTATAAAGAGATGTAATGAGTTTAACAGAGCCCCAATAAGTTATTCAAACATATTTATGATGTGGAAATATATCATATATGATATGTTAGGAAGGAAATTATGTATGTTTTGTTAAGTGTTTGTATAAGAGTTTATAAATATTAAATATTTCATGTTATATAAAAGGTAATCTCAAATATATCATTCATTCTCATGGGATGTATATATTTGTATATATATATATATGTATGTATATATGTTGAAGTGAAATGATAAGTTACCTCTCAAAGTACAACTTTGAGTTATCCATAACTAATTTTTAATAGTGATTATTTTATTTTGTGATAAAATTTCATGTTTATTGCGAGTAGGATTTTTGTATTGGGATTGTGAGAATGAATACATGGAACAAAATGAGTTTTGTGTGTTAGATGACCCATGGAGTATAATATATAGAGTGTTATAAACTATGAATTTGGTATACCATGGGTGTATTTTTCATATTTAGTGTCCTCGATATATGAGTTTAGTGAGATATGAATCATAAGAACTGTCATAATTTGACAAATTTATTATGAAATCCTTGAGTCTTAACATATTAGTGGTGGTTGGGTATGTTTATTATCATTTTATTGATTGAAGCATAACCAATATGGGGGGTTTTCTCTCATATGATGTGTATGTCATCGATTGAGATTGATTGAGAAGAGTGTAGTCATAATTATATAACTCATATTATGTTCTTGTATATTGAGTTGGGGGCATGTGATGTGATCATCTATAATGGTGAATGACATATGATGTATTCATCATCCTATTTAGACAATACTCTATGAAATGAGAATGTATGAGTGGATATATGGGATTAACATACTCTATTCTATTCGATATCATGGAAAAAGGGATCATATATAAATTCAGGCTTGTAAATTATGTAATTAGGGTACATAAGAATATAGATACATGTTTTTGATAATGTTCATAACATATCGTTTTATATAATTTCTAATTAATCAATAAGGGATTCCACTGTACTCGACACTTTACCCATTTCGCCACAAGGCTTGAAGGGTGTTCCAGATCTCTGTGGGCAAGGAACTAGTGCCTATGAATTATAGGAATCAATTTGTTGATGATTTCTTCCAAATTAAATATAAATAAAACATAAGAAAAAAATACAAGTTCTAACATAAATAAACATGCAAACATTTCATAACAAACAACAATGATCCAACCCATTTTCATAAACCAAAGAAATAAAAAAACAATAATACATCTAAGAATAAAAGATACTGTGATAACTAAAGAAAATAAAAATATTACAATCAATATTGAGGTGATCCCAAACCACTTCCATGAAATATTTGACTACTTTCCACTACCAAAATCACCCCACATTATCCATAATGATCAAACCAAATCCAACTAGAAAGCTAGATCCTAAACTGTATAGTTGTGAGATAAAAACCCTAGTAGGTCACCTCAAACCACAGAATCTATGAAATATGTTTTATAAAGAAATTTATTAATGATTGTTTGAATATTAAATATAAAATAGGGTTTACAATATACTATGTAAAAAATCAAACATACCATTGATTAGATTCTAAAACCATCCGATTTTTTTCTAAAAATAAAATAAATTCTTTTAAAATAGTCAATTTGACTAATCCATTTCAAAACCACACACCCATTTAAATTTATTACAAAAAAATTACATTGTTTTATTTAAATGAAAACGAACACCTTAAAACATTTCACTAGGTGAATCCACATTTAAAAAAAATCAAGAATTTTGAAATCCACTTTAATGAACATAAAAAACATCTTCAAATTTTAAGAAAGTTTTCCATATTCTTCAAAAGATAATTTTCCAATAAAATTTCCGAAAAACTCACATAGTTACTGAAAAACAAGAAGGAACCATATATCACAAGGCATATATCAATACAATCAATAAAAATGTTCTATAACAATGAAATAAGTGGAAATTATACAAACATAAACTAGATAAAACTCCCATAAATAAATAACTGAAAAAGTAATAGAATGTTTCATGGGATCTACCCTAGGGTTCCTAACGTAAAAATCATCTACCCATATAAGAGTATACAAATCAAGAACCAATTATCAACCCGAATTAAATTTCAAACCACCATTCATCTAATTAAATAACAAAAGCATCATTTTAATGAAAAAACCACTTCCAAAACATATTCCTAGCACGAATAGAGGGAAAAAATCTATGTGTGAATTAAGTTGAGGAATATGCTATATCTTCAACTTATAACCCAGTCTCCCATTACCAATAAAGGAATTGAGGCATAGGAACAACAAGGCACATCTAATTCACAAGTAATAATCAATGTTACACTCACCCCTAACACCTAATGATGAATATCCCCTTATATAAAAATTCACCATGGAAAAAACAAGCACATTCCCATAGAATGGGATAAAATAGGCACTTCATAATGATAAAAAATCCACAAAAGGGGTAATATATCCAATGGGAAATTAGGGGGTTAAATACCCATCACCATCTCAAAAACTAATATTCCAAATGATCCTTTAATAGAAAAACATATCTCGATATAAAAATACATTTATTATTTCATAAAACACATTTCCAAACACTATATGGAAAATAATTGTAATCACTAATACAATTCAAAACATTTTAAATCCATATAGACATCACACCAAACATTAAATGTTTAAAAATTCTGTTTGAAATATGAAAACATGGAATTCACATAAGACATCATTTATTCCAAGCTCAAAAATATAACTAAATGGGTTTAAAACACAAGAAAAACTATTACATATATTCATATGTTCAATAAAAAGTAATTTAGAAAGAATAATAACATATTGAATTACAAAATGAAACAATTTCATAGAAATACCTACCTTAAAGAGATGAGAACTAAGATGAAAGGCTTCATAACATGTCACCTTCAACGGTGACCACACCCACAAGGTTAGAAATGGTGTCTATAGACCCTATAAACCAAAAACCGCATCATTAGATCCATATGAAACCCTAAAATAGACTGCTAGATACCTATGTTTCATGGGGGAAGCCAAATCCAAGTTAAAAGAGAGGGAAAGGGATGAAAAATGTAAATAGAGAAATAATTACCTCAAAATTTATTGGAAACCACCAATAGAATTGTAAGGATCAAGAGGATGAAGTAGATGGAGATCCTTTTGGTTCCTAAGGGATTGCCAATGTGACTGGGAAAAATAGGGGTGAAAACCCCATAAATTTTATATAGGATGATGGAAAATTACTAACTTTTAAACAAATGTATAGACCACAAGATTTAGCCGCATGGTTTTCCAGACCATGTGACAACCATGTGCAACCCACTACATAGGCACTTGGAACACACATGGTTTGGCCGCAAAATTTAACAATCCAGATACTATCCTCCACCTAATCATAAAAGGCTATATTTATTTTCCTTGAGAAGTGCACAATTTAGAAAAACCATACACCTCATGTTAGACACATACAAAGCACCGCACCACTTATAGGGATCTCTAAATTTTTTGAAAAACAGTAAGAAATCCATGAAACAAGGCTCTATGAAAATGAAAGGCCCACCAGAATAAACACTACATGACTACTCCAAACCACATGGTTTAACCATGATCCTCCCCAAAACCCTATAAAACGAATATTTTTGTCTTGAAACCAAACTAAACGTAAAACAACTCAAGAGAAGAAAAAATTATATTAAGAACACAACATTATGGCATGTGTGGTGTCACAAACCCACAACCATAACAATTTCATCCCCAGAATTTCCAATGAGAATTAGAGAAGAAGGAAAACATAAGGTCAAAAACAGACCTAGATAGGATAAATTATTAAGACCTCTCAACATCAATGTCAACAATTGAAATATTCAAAATTAATGAACCAATGAACCATAAGGTTTCCAAAAATCTCTAAGGACAACCAAAATAAAAACTATACAAATAATTTTTATTAGGCATGGGAGACTGAACATAGTATCCCCACCATTTATAGATCCTCTAAAATGGTCTCCACACTTTTTAGTGTTTATTGAACATGGTGGTACCAAATGGAAATCACCAAAAATGAATCCTTTTACAACAAATAATCCATGATATAAACACAATATCAACCCAAAAACACTTCTAAAAACTATGGAAGGAAGTAAAAACACAAGGAGAGTCAAAATAATGATAGAGATCTCACCTTGGGTCACAAAATATGTAGATAAAGTAGGGTTAAAAACATATATCACCCTTACATGGTGCATATAAATAGCCATATCATAAAGCTAGCTAGTATACTAAACTCAACTAGTGGATCACACACCCTAATTACCCCAATCATTCACCCAAGGCCTCTCTCAAGTAAAAATAATAATCAAAGCCTCAAAAAAATAGCATCAGACACTACCCACTACCTCCATGAAAGGTTCCCTCAAATAATGAGGCTCAAATATTAGCACTCACAACCAACCATGAAAAATAATGAATATTGAAGGATAGGTGGAGGGGGGGGGGGATTCCACAAATAAAACATTTCATTCAATAAATGATATCCAAAATAAAGATCTTAAAGGGGAACCATCCAAAATATATTAGAAACTAATAATAAATCTTCAAAACCAAGATTACAACCATTAAGGAACGGTCCCAAAAAAATAACCCATACACATAATGATAAAACTAAAGTTATCTCCAGAAATATAACTTAAAAAAATATCTAATTATGACCCAAATGGACAAAATAGAAGAAAAATATAGGACACTTCAATTAGTTTGACTTTGATTTCTCCATAGCCCTGCACTGGAGGCACACTAGAGACCTATTCTTACCAAATGAATAACCCTTTCCTCTAAGCTCTAGATCACCCTAATTATTCTTGTTACAGAATGTGTTATTATTACTCCCATCATGATTCCATTGTTTTATAGTTGGATATAAGGAATCACCCACTACTAGTTTCCTAGACCAGTCATCTTCCATTCGAATGGCCTAATTGAAATTTTTTTGGAAAGATTTTAGACTAGACACAAGTATTGCTAAAACAAAAAATTTGGTTGAAGACAACCTCTAAAGAAACAAGATTTATCAGCATCACTAACCACCAGATTTGGAGAAAATGAAATCATCATTGAAATTTTATTGGTGTACTCCCTAACTGATTGGTCACCCTGACAATGGACCACATGATGAAGTGATTTCTCTACTTTCACATCCTTAGAAAAGAACTACTAAACTAATGTTATCCCAAAAAGCTCCAAAGACATAACCTCACACATATGATATGATTCTATCGACACCCATAAACCCCAAATAAAATGAATAAGATTGTTATTAATTTCAATCATAATTGAAGCTTCAGGTGTCCCAAGAGAATTGAGAATCTTGTTTTTATCTTCTAACCACCAAATTGCTTCTACTAACACTTGATCACCCAAAAAAAGGTATATGATGATTCAAAAAGTCCAAAATGGTTTTCAAGAATAATGAATGTTCCACATCAACCACTCAAGTCAATGCTTTTGTAATAAATATAACTAAATAATCCTTTCTACCATTCTAGAGTAAAATAATAACAAGACATGAATTTCATCAATTCATACATCAAAGTGTAGACCAAACTACTTATCCAAAAAATAGGAAACAACCCAAAACAAAAAATCTACTAAACAAGGCATAAAAAATTAACATAAAAATAAATTTTATTTTCAAACCACCATTTCCTCCATGGATTTTAAAATCTCCCTCCACCGTGGTTCACATTTTAAAACGAATCCATCCCAAAATTTAAAAACAAAAAAACCTTGTTGGAAAATCGCACTTCTAAAAAATAGGAAGATCCCAAAACACCCTTTAAAAATTCCATTTTTATTTGAAAACTAATAATCCCGGGAATTTTTATCAAAAACCATTTCCTATTTTAAAAATACTTTTAAATGTGTTTAAAAAAATCCCCACTTTGATCATGGGATACTTTGAAAATAATTTTTGAATGTAATGGATTTTGGATAAAACTCAAGGAATAATGTTTTAACTATCACATATAACCATGTTTGAAAATAAAAATTTCCAAAAACACTTTTCAAAAAAAGGTTTTAAAAAAAAAATCAAGGAACCACACAATCATTCAAACAAGGTTCATATGAACCACATCCCAAAGGGAAATTAAAACACACCCCAATATATATCCAAATTGTAACGCCCCGACCCTAGTTGCCTAGAGTCGGTGCATTATTACATAACATTGGCATGATCACAAGAAAGATCAAATCTCGAAAGACCGATTGGTTTAGTAGCCTTGGAAACACTAGATATATTCATAAGTTTTACATTACATCATAAAATGAAAAACTACTACAACAACATAATGTTTCCACAGTCCACACTATAATCCCCTCATAAAATCCCTGCAGGTCATTCATAATTTACTTCTTCACTTCCTGGGAAAAATAAAACATAGAAAAGGGGTGAGCTCAAATGCCCAGTAAGGATAACAATATAGCGGAGACTTTCATAAATAAGAATAAACATTTAAGGCAATGTATAACTAAAACAAAAGCCTTTTAAACTTGAACTTTCAACATGGTATGGCATAAATAAAATGAAATAATGCCATTTACTTATTCACATGGATATTCTACTAATCGAATAATCACATGCAAAATCAATAACCACTTTCATAATGTTGGAATGCATAATGCTAAACTTTAATTACTTTTCAAGGCCTCGTCCCAAGACCTTGGGGCTAACTGTAACCGGAACCCAACCCGGAGTGCCTCTAATAACCGGACACCAACCCGGAGTGCCTCTAATAACCGGACACCAACCCGGAGTGCCTCTAATAACCGGACACCAACCCGGAGGGCTTACTTTTACCAGTCCCTAACCTGGAGGGCTTACTTTTACCAGTCCCCAACCTGGAGGGCTTACTTTAACCAGTCCCCAACCTGGAACATACTTGTCCAACACATTCATATGAAGTAAAGATTGAAATATAACATAAACATTCTTATTGGAACTAGCATACGAAATGTCAATACTTTCACCATAAACTATGAATGGTATAAAAATAGCACATCCACAGTCAAACATATCACAAAACCTTCAAAACAATATAGAAGTTTTGTATCATAATAAATCGACTTCAAATAATCTTAAAACCCATCAAAGGATGTTGACATAGATGAATTCAAAATTCTTTTTAAAGAAATATCTCCTTTTATTTTGAAATCATTTAAGATCCATATAAAATCAAACATTTTCTTTGAAAATAATCTTATAAGCTTTTAAGGTAAGCTTTGACGATTTTATAACGGCAGAAAATAACCGCACCCGCCGTATAAGTTAAAAAAAACATTCTTATCTTAATTCTGTCGAAAAGGTTAAAAAGCACCTTGTTTGGAAAACGACGGAAAGATTCCCTTATAAACCTCTTATAAAAAGTCAAACAAGGGTATAAATGACTTTAACCCATATTCTTTTAAATATTAAAAATGTTTTGAAATACATTTTGAAGAAACATGGATGTGGATGATAACGAGATCCCAGTAGATTATTACGTATAAACAACCTCGGATAATAAAGAGATTGTGAAATAACCCTTACCAGTTTGGTAACTTATGAAACATACAACCCATGAAAGAGGTATCATACAATGAATATGTAAGTACACATAAATTAGAGTGTATTACACAAAGGATATAATTATGGGCAGTACATACACCACACAAAAGGTAATGGTGGCAATATGGCATGAATCTCACGGGAATAAGGAGTGAGATGAAAACCCCTTACCACGTTAATCAACTGAGTCGTATGGCCAAAAGTTAATAACCACCAAATTATTTACAGAATAATATGAATATGATAATATATATCAAATGCCAGTACACAATACACCACTTTCAATAATTTAGTGGCGAATAATGGAAATCTCACGGAATTGAATGTGAGATAAGAAAAATCCCTTACCTTGTACTTTTCCTTGGTTGGGGTAGGTTAACCTCCTGTATAATGGTGAAATAATTGTTATTAAATTATACAAGAATCATATACATTAATATGATATCATATATGTTCTTTTAACATTGCTTTATTAATAATATCTTAGTATTATCGTCGTTTCGGGTGATAATCGATTCGTTCTTCTTAAATGTTTGGTTACGTAAGACATGTTTTTAATGGATAGATTATATCTTATTCATAATCAGAATGATATTAACATTATTTTTAACCCTAAAATGAGAATAAGACTTGAATGGATACGATGGAGGATGGATCTCACAGCATTCGTGGAGACGGTAGTCCGTACGTACGCACGAACGCTACTTCCATTTAATTTTTATTTTAAAAGAATTGAATCCAAATGATACATAGGTATATTACTATTCCAGTATAATATAATATTTTATATATGTTACTTAAGTTCATTAACACCATCCTTTATACGTTCCATGTGTGGTATGAACGAGTCATATCATTTTAAGGGGGTGGTAGTCCGCACTTCCTCAAATGAAATTATTGTATGTATATACAACATGAAACGAATAATGGTATGAAATAAAATGGAATTACAGAAGATTATATATAAAATATATATCATTAATATCATATTTAATTATAGTTCCATCATAATGGCCACCATGAGAGGCGGTAAGATGTATTTGAACAATCATCGTTTCGTGAGGCGTTAGTTTTCCATCCACAGAAACATTATGTTCATAATCCATTAGATGTAGTTGTGTGTATGTGTAGTTTGAATCCTTCTTATAACAACATCCTAGTATATTGAGGATACTGGTGTTGTTACAAAAGAAAGGAAATAAAAAGAGTTTGGGGGTTGGAGAAGCAAAATAAATGAAAATAATTTAAGAGAAATCGTTACCTTTAATTTAGGTAACTCACTTTGGTTGGAACCAAAGGACTTCTTGAAATGCTTTCTGACTAAGGGGAAGCTTCAAGGAGGAGGAGAGGGGTGTGGGGAGCTTAGTTGGGCAGAGTTTGGACGAGCCAAGTGGCTTGAGAGGTGTGAGGAATGAGTAGAAGTGGTCTCCTTTTATAAGGGAGAAGAGGGGCTCTTTAGGAAAGAGTGAAAGTATTACTTTATAATATAATTATATTCGGTTTATAATGGTCCAAAAATCATTGAGGTAGAAGATAAGATGACTCATATTCTAAATAACATCAACCAATAAGAATTGGACAGGTTTTAGATAATATTTTAATCATTATAATCTTATTTATTTAAATGATTTATTAATGAGGTAAACATTGCATCATTATCGTGTCATTAATAATTTAAATTATTTGATGTCTAAAAATTACAAATAAAATATCATTATGTAGGAAATCTTTTTAGATTTCTAATGAATATTTATAATCTAAAATCCAACATGTATAACCCTATGTAAAAATTGTTCTTCTAAAAGATGTAAGCTTATGCCATTTTTATTTTTATTTTAACTTTATTAATATAAAGTGTCCCTACCACATACAAGTGGATCCAAGGGGTCCCCAAATTGACCCAAGGATGCTCATGGTCGGGTATGTGTCCACCAATAAGGTTAGGACACGTTTTAGGTTAATTTTGTATTATTATAATATTATTTTTTAACCCTTATTTACCGGATTTACCCTTAACCATGGTAAATAAAATATTTACCACAGTAATTATTCAAAATGTCTAAAAATAAAAGTTACCTATTTAAACAATTTGGACATCCTGATTCCAAATATGGAATCCATTTTTCTAAATTCAAAACACAGAAGTGGCAGAAATTAATTTAAAATTAATTCCCGCTGTCAAAACAAAAAGCGTGTTTTTAAGAGGTAATAACTATCAAAAGATTGACACTTGTTTATGTTTGGTTTAATTGTAAAATTATGTACAATGACCAACATTATATTAAATGGTAAAAATATATTCTAAATATACTTTAAAACCACTCAAATTCATAATTTATCACTATTAATTATTTTGATTAAAAAAGTTGTTTTTAATTAAAATTTAGTAATTTTCACTATTCATCAAAATATGAAAGTTATCCGAAAAGTACCAAAATTTCACCTTAGGCTAAATTTGATATTCCGAATCCAGAAATGAAGTCCATTTTAAAATATAAAATATATATAATTTCAAAAATTAGGTATTACTATTCATAATGGCTAGTTTGATTGGTTGTGGTGTGTGTTAAAACTCAAGGCTGCGTACAACACACGCTACTGTATTATTCAAAGAAAGCGTACCGTGGAAGCTTGGGATGTTTCATTTTAAATTTTTGATGTCCCCATTTAGTCAAAAAGTTTAAAATATTGTATTTAAAAAGGGTTCACTATTAAAAGTTGATAAAAGTGCAATACTGAAAATGAATTTGTTCTTGCATTATATCTAAGAAACTCATAATATGGATTCTAAAATTATAATGATTATATAAAGTTTAAAATTTAGATAATACTATCCATAAACTCTTTTGAATGGCTTTTTTTTTGTAAGTCATGGTGTGATTGAACTCGTTGTTGCGTGTAGTGCAAGTTATTGAATTATTTTGAAGAAATAACACACTATGAAATCTTGGGGTGTTACATTCTCCCCTCCTTCAATAAATTGCGTCCTCGCAATTTGAAATTGTTCTTCGAAAATAAAAGGTTGAAAATAGAAAATATCTTTGTGGGAAAACCCACATCGGAAATTAGGTTACTAAAATTTAGTCTTAATATGAGGAAAAGAGAAATGAAAGAGTCACCACCAAATTATGATCTCGATTAGGAGAACATTGGTGGCAATTAGAGACATATAATTGGAGGAAAAACGTAAATATTTATAGGTAGTGATTGAGATCATCAATCACAAACAAGTGTATAATTGAGGTCCTTAAATTCATCAATCTATGATGATTTGAAATACCATCGGTTCAACAAAACATAGGGTATTAGGATAACGCATTTTTGACGTTTCAAAATATCTTAGTTGAAATCCCACATCGAAAAATGAATTAATGAGGCCTCTATTTAAAATAAAGAGTCGAACGTATGAAGATTACCGAAAATAACACATACTAGGGTTCCATGTAGGAAAATATGGATATGGAAGAAAAATCTAACCATCAATTATCTGATGGAGAGTGGTAGAGAACATGGCTATGAAAAGGCCAACAATCCCAAAGCCATTATTTAGTGATGATTTAAGGTATCATCTAGGAAAACATTTTTGTTATAAGTTTCTTTTCTTAATGTTGAGGAATTTATTTATGAGATTGGCTAAGATCATAAGGAGATATACTTACTTTATAATTAGTGTTTTATCCATTAATAAATTTCTACCACAAACTCATCTTTCACTCTAAAAGATAATAGAATGTAAAAAAAATTCTATTTACACTATTCGTATAGGTTTCCAAAATAAACGAATTTATAATTCATCTACATGATCTTTTAATAAAAACTACATTATTTAATCTAGGACATCTCATGGGCCAGTGGTAGGTGATACACCCTTGTCGCCCTTCGGTTGCGGGTTAAAGTCTCGCATCCTTGCCGGACGCGACAGGTTGCCGCCCGACCTCCGGGTTGTCCTTTTATGGCAATCCAAAATAATCCAAACTAGAACTATCCAAAATACTTCTGTCCAAACTCACAGTCTAACATTTATAAGTAAGGTAAACATAATATAGATCCTTTTTACCCCGTAATAGCATATGAATACCTTCATCATGTATTACCATATTCCTTATTGATTACATTCATGCTTCCTTATTCCATATAGAATGCTGGATATACTTCATTAATCCAAAAATGTTTTAAACCCCAACAATGATGGAATATACAAATCATTAATCAGTTCCAGGGTAGTCAAGAATATCCAATATAATTTATTCAAAACAATCACATATTATTCCAAAATCACTACCTCAGTATCAGAACTATATTATGATTTATCATTCTATCAACCATATATTTTCCAAAAATTTATCCTGCTATTGAGTCACTTTTCTTTGTTCCACACAATCTCAAGTCCTTAATGAAATAGTACTACAGTACAATCCTTATATACTCCATGATTATTGTAACAAGTGCATTGTTGATACAACACTCAATTGACATAATCAACATAAGAACTCTAATCATTCCTCTTCATCTGTGGTAGTATCATAACTTGATTATTATCCAATAACATCATTTGCGGCATAGTCTGATGACTGGGACATAGGTTCGCGTAGTGTTCAAACTCCTTGTAAATGAAGCATTGTACATTTAAAACCATTTTCTTACCCTTGCAGTCACGTACTTTGTGCCCTTTTCCTCCACACTTATAACAAACTCCCATTCCTTTCAGGCAAGTTCCAGGGTGTTTCTTTCCACAGTTACCACATATGGGAAAATTCTTCTTTTCCCTTTTCCCTTTATCCATCTTTCTCTCTTCCATCCTTTTCATCTCTTGATTCCCTTCAAAGCCATAGGACTCAGTAAACTCTCTACTTATCTTATCAACACATGATATTATTTTTCATATGATGATAATACACGGGAGACTATTTCTCTTATAAATTCTAGCTTAAGACCATGAAAGATATGATCCTTCCTTCTATTTGAATCATGTGTATTTCTGGAGTTCTCATTCCTTCTACTGGGCGCCATTTCTAAACAATGGCATAAACTAGATCAGTTTATGAATCAAAATACATAATCCCATACTTATAAAACACTTAACATAAATTGAACTATTTATGGATATAATCCATAATCATAAAAAAAATTTCTTTGAGGAAGTATATACTCATAAACCCTTCATAATGATTTTTAAAGAAAATGAGAGTTATCCTAAGCATATCCCTCGGGAGTGTCGTAACCAAGAGTGCAGCAAGGCCCGTTGTCGTGCACCAGTTCCCGTTCGAGTCTAGCTCAAAGCGGTGTTTTCGGGTTTTACCCCTAGGTACATCTGTTCCAGAGCCGCCTCTACCTGCTCGTATCCAGACAGGGATGTATTTCTCAGAAAACTCACAAAATCTCTACAATACCAAAATTCTAGGAAGTTCTTCTATACTAATCCTCAAAGTTCATCTTAGGTCTACGTGCTCTAATCAGAGTTTTTCTAAATCTAGCTTCCAAGGTTTGTACTAAACTTCCTCTGATACCAACTGTAACGCCCCGACCCTAGTTGCCTAGAGTCGGTGCATTATTACATAACATTGGCATGATCACAAGAAAGATCAAATCTCGAAAGACCGATTGGTTTAGTAGCCTTGGAAACACTAGATATATTCATAAGTTTTACATTACATCATAAAATGAAAAACTACTACAACAACATAATGTTTCCACAGTCCACACTATAATCCCCTCATAAAATCCCTGCAGGTCATTCATAATTTACTTCTTCACTTCCTGGGAAAAATAAAACATAGAAAAGGGGTGAGCTCAAATGCCCAGTAAGGATAACAATATAGCGGAAACTTGCATAAATAAGAATAAACATTTAAGGCAATGTATAACTAAAACAAAAGCCTTTTAAACTTGAACTTTCAACATGGTATGGCATAAATAAAATGAAATAATTCCATTTACTTATTCACATGGATATTCTACTAATCGAATAATCACATGCAAAATCAATAACCACTTTCATAATGTTGGAATGCATAATGCTAAACTTTAATTACTTTTCAAGGCCTCGTCCCAAGACCTTGGGTCTAACTGTAACCGGAACCCAACCCGGAGTGCCTCTAATAACCGGACACCAACCCGGAGTGCCTATAATAACCGGACACCAACCCGGAGTGCCTCTAATAACCGGACACCAACCCGGAGTGCCTCTAATAACCGGACACCAACCCGGAGTGCCTCTAATAACCGGACACCAACCCGGAGGGCTTAATTTTACCAGTCCCTAACCTGGAGGGCTTACTTTTACCAGTCCCCAACCTGGAGGGCTTACTTTAACCAGTCCCCAACCTGGAACATACTTGTCCAACACATTCATATGATGTAAAGATTGAAATATAACATAAACATTCTTATTGGAACTAGCATACGAAATGTCAATACTTTCACCATAAACTATGAATGGTATAAAAATAGCACATCCACAGTCAAACATATCACAAAACCTTCAAAACAATATAGAAGTTTTGTATCATAATAAATCGACTTCAAATAATCTTAAAACCCATCAAAGGATGTTGACATAGATGAATTCAAAATTCTTTTTAAAGAAATATATCCTTTTATTTTGAAATCATTTAAGATCCATATAAAATCAAACATTTTCTTTGAAAATAATCTTATAAGATTTTAAGGGAAGCTTTGAAGATTTTATAACGGCGGAAAATAACCGCACCCGCCGTATAAGTTAAAAAAAACATTCTTATCTTAATTCTGTCGAAAAGGTTAAAAAGCACCTTGTTTGGAAAACGACGGAAAGATTCCCTTATAAACCTCTTATAAAAAGTCAAACAAGGGTATAAATGACTTTAACCCATATTCTTTTTAATATTAAAAATGTTTTGAAAAACATTTTGAAGAAACATGGATGTGGATGATAACGAGATCCCAATAGATTATTACGTATAAACAACCTCGGATAATGAAGAGATTGTGAAATAACCCTTACCAGTTTGGTAACTTATGAAACATACAACCCATGAAAGAGGTATCATACAATGAATATGTAAGTACACATAAATTAGAGTGTATTACACAAAGGATATAATTATGGGCAGTACATACACCACACAAAAGGTAATGGTGGCAATATAGCATGAATCTCACGGGAATAAGGAGTGAGATGAAAACCCCTTACCACGTTAATCAACTGAGTCGTATGGACAAAAGTTAATAACCAGCAAATTATTTACAGAATAATATGAATATGATAATATATATCAAATTCCAGTACACAATACACCACTTTCAATAATTTAGTGGCGAATAATGGAAATCTCACGGAATTGAATGTGAGATAAGAAAAATCCCTTACCTTGTACTTTTCCTTGGTTGGGGTCGGTTAACCTCCTGTATAATGGTGAAATAATTGTTATTAAATTATACAAGAATCATATACATTAATATGATATCATATATGTTCTTTTAACATTGCTTTATTAATAATATCTTAGTATTATCGTCGTTTCGGGTGATAATCGATTCGTTCTTCTTAAATGTTTGGTTACGTAAGACATGTTTGTAATGGATATATTATATCTTATTCATAATCAGAATGATATTAAAATTATTTTTAACCCTAAAATGATAATAAGACTTGAATGGATACGATGGAGGATGGATCTCACAGCGTTCGTGGAGACGGTAGTCCGTACGTACGCACGAACGCTACTTCCATTTAATTTTTATTTTAAAAGAATTGAATCCAAATGATACATAGGTATATTACTATTACAGTATAATATAATATTTTATATATGTTACTTAAGTTCATTAACACCATCCTTTATACGTTCCATGTGTGGTATGAACGAGTCATATCATTTTAAGGGGGCGGTAGTCCGCACTTCCTCAAATGAAATTATTGTATGTATATACAACATGAAACGAATAATGGTATGAAATAAAATGGAATTACAGAAGATTATATATAAAATATATATCATTAATATCATATTTAATTATAGTGCCATCATAATGGCCACCATGAGAGGCGGTAAGATGTATTTGAACAATCATCGTTTCATGAGGCGTTAGTTTGCCATCCACAGAAACATTATGTTCATCATCCATTAGATGGAGTTGTGTGTATGTGTAGTTTGAATCCTTCTTATAACAACATCCTAGTATATTGAGGATACTGGTGTTGTTACAAAAGAAAGGAAATAAAAAGAGTTTGGGGGTTGGAGAAGCAAAATAAATGAAAATAATTTAAGAGAAATCGTTACCTTTAATTTAGGTAACTCACTTTGGTTGGAACCAAAGGACTTCTTGAAATGCTTTATGCCTAAGGGGAAGCTTCAAGGAGGAGGAGAGGGATGTGGGGAGCTTAGTGGGGCAGAGTTTGGACGAGCCAAGTGGCTTGAGAGGTGTGAGGAATGAGTAGAAGTGGTCTCCTTTTATAAGGGAGAAGAGGGGCTCTTTAGGAAAGAGTGAAAGTATTACTTTATAATATAATTATATTCGGTTTATAATAGTCCAAAAATCATTGAGGTCGAAGATAAGATGACTCATATTCTAAATAACATCAACCAATAAGAATTGGACAGGTTTTAGATAATATTTTAATCATTATAATCTTATTTATTTAAATGATTTATTAATGAGGTAAACATTGCATCATTATTGTGTCATTAATAATTTAAATTATTTGATGTCTAAAAATTACAAATAAAATATCATTATGTATGAAATCTTTTTATATTTCTAATGAATATTTATAATCGAAAATCCAACATGTATAACCCTATGTAAAAATTGTTCTTCTAAAAGATGTAAGCTTATGCCATTTTTACTTTAATTTTAACTTTATTAATATAAAGTGTCCCTACCACATACAAGTGGATCCAAGGGGTCCCCAAATTGACCCAAGTATGCTCATGGTCGGTTATGTGTCCACCAATAAGGTTAGGACACGTTTTAGGTTAATTTTGTATTATTATAATATTATTTTTTAACCCTTATTTACCGGATTTACCCTTAACCATGGTAAATAAAATATTTACCATAGTAATTATTCAAAATGTCTAAAAATAAAAGTTACCTATTTACACAATTTGGACATCCTGATTCCAAATATGGAATCCATTTTTCTAAATTCAAAACACAGAAGTGGCAGAAATTAATTTAAAATTAATTCCCGCTGTCAAAACAAAAAGCGTGTTTTTAAGAGGTAATAACTATCAAAAGATTGACACTTGTTTATGTTTGGTTTAATTGTAAAATTATGTACAATGACCAACATTATATTAAATGGTAAAAATATATTCTAAATATACTTTAAAACCACTCAAATTCATAATTTATCACTATTAATTATTTTGATTTAAAAAGTTGTTTTTAATTAAAATTTAGTAATTTTCACTATTCATCAAAATATGAAAGTTATCCGAAAAGTACCAAAATTTCACCTTAGGCTAAATTTGATATTCCGAATCCAGAAATGAAGTCCATTTTAAAATATAAAATATATATAATTTCAAAAAGTAGGTATTACTATTCATAACGGCTAGTTTGATTGGTTGTGGTGTGTGTTAAAACTCAAGGCTGCGTACAACACACGCTACTGTATTATTCAAAGAAAGCGTACCGTGGAAGCTTGGGATGTTTCATTTTAAATTTTTGATGTCCCCAATTAGTCAAAAAGTTTAAAATATTGTATTTAAAAAGGGTTCACTATTAAAAGTTGATAAAAGTGCAATACTGAAAATGAATTTGTTCTTGCATTATATCTAAGAAACTCATAATATGGATTCTAAAATTATAATGATTATATAAAGTTTAAAATTTAGATAATACTATCCATAACCTCTTTTGAATGGCTTTTTTTTGTAAGTCATGGTGTGATTGAACTCGTTGTTGCGTGTAGTGCAAGTTATTGAATTATTTTGAAGAAATAACACACTATGAAATCTTGGGGTGTTACACAAATAGTGGAAGCCACTTTTGGAGAATTATAGAATCATAAAGATTGAAAATAATCTAACTATGGGATAAATACTCATGTGAATTATTTGGCAATAGTGGTTTGGAAATAACACACAAACCATGAAATGTACTTTCCAAAGGAGGAAAACATGATTGCACAAGAACCATATAGTTTTCCAATCCATGTTAGCTTATTGTTTTTCTCACATTCTACTCCATTTCCACCACAAAACCAAGGAGTGATCCCCAATATCACATAAATAATCAAATTAGATCAAACCACATCAACTCATATAAAAATACATCATAAAAAACTAAATTAAACTCGAATTCAGTATTAAAAACAGAACATCCCATGGAATCTTGGGTTTTGGGATGAGAAAGATCAAACTAGAATCTCTCCACCCATACAACTCATTATATGAATAAATAATCTAATTTACACCAAGACATCACCAAAAAATAAGAGCTGTAAAAGAGTCTTATGATTTTATTAATGAATCAAAAAAATACTTTGATAGAATTTTGCAACGCACTAGCTTGGGCTTCCACCGTACCTAACACCCAACCCGATCAACCATAATCCTTATAGGGTGTCCCCAATCCCCATGGGAATAAAAAAAGTTATTGGGAATCACAATAATACCTTAGGCGGTATTTTTCCCAAATAAAATATAAATAAAACAAAATAAATAAATACAAGATCCAAAATAAATAAATATTCCAACATGTCATTGCCGACTACAATGATCCATCCCAGTTTCATAAACATAAAAACAACCAAAAATAATAATACATGTTGATGATATATATATAAACTAAATAAAATAAAATAAATCTACCACTAACCAACTCAATACTAACTTAAACTACCTCTGTGTAACCTCCTGTTAATCTCCACCAGAAAACATAGACCAAGTCATCCAGGATAATCAAATAGAATCCAACAGAGAACCTAGAACCTTAAATGTTTTGGAATGAGATTAAAATTCTAGTAGGTCAACAAAAAATTTCAAATCTAATCAATATGTATCGAAAGAAAATTCAGAAATTATGGTTTGTAAATAAACTAGAAAATAAGATTTCTAATATACCTAGTGAAAAACCCAACATAAAAATGACCAGTTTCCAAAAAGTTCAACTTTTTTTTAAAATGAAATAAATTATATAAAAATAAATCATTATCTTAATAAATTTCAAAACCACACACCTGTTAACATTTCTGAGAAAAAAACAACTCACATGATTTTTTTAAATAAAAACAGACACATTAAAAGATTTCACCCACCAAAACCACATTTAAACAAGATATCCCATTTTGAAATCCAATTTAAAACACTATCACAAGAGTATTTAGATTCAAAACATTATTCATATTATCATTGTAATCTCATTTTCGAATGGAAATGAGGTAGCACACTTACATGGGTTAGGCACAACAAGTAGGAATAATATATCACAAGTAATATGTCAATACAAGTAAGAAAATGGTTCCATACCAATGTAAGAAAAATAAATGATACAGATAGGAATTATATCAAATTCCCTCAAACAATAACTAACCTTTCAATTAATTATATCATGGTATCTACCCAAGGGTTCGTTACATGCAATGCATCTAACTGTATAAGAGTATACTAATTCCCAAACCAGCTACTGACATGTGATCAAGTGAAAAACCAATGTCATCCAATTATACCAAAAATGAAACCTTCTGATGAAAAACCACCTCCTATGACTTAATCCTATCACAACAAGAGGTAATCTGGGGTCATGAAAACTAATTAGAGAAACAAAATAGATCTCAAAAATATGAATCTATCTCCCATGGACAATAAAGGAAGTGAGGAATAGATATAACAAGCCAAGTCTATAAAAATTCATAACCAAAGATTACCTCACCCTTAACAACCAATGATGAATATCCCCATATATTAAAATATATTATGGAATAAACATGCACTTTCCCCCACAAGCCGAGAAAAGAAGAATCAAAGAGTGATAAAAAACCCATCCAAGGGGTAATCATGACAATGTGAAATCAAGGGGTTCCTCACCCATCACCATTTCCATACAAAGGTTCCAACTGGTCCTTTAACACTAAAACATAACTACAGATGTCAAACCATTTTTTATTTCATAAAATAACTTTCCAAACACTATTGATAAAATTATGGAAATCACTAACACCATTCAAAACATTTCAAAGACACCCATAAAACATAAGTATTTTTCATTGAAATCCGAATCAAGTCCCAAGTACATTCACTTCCATCAAAATATTTTAAAACAAGTTATCAAGGCATCTTAAATAGGGATAAATCAGGCACACATTTCAAATCAAGATTAAAAATTTAATAAAGTATCACCATTTTAAATCAATTTGAGGTCAAAACCTCATTCTAAAAGTACATTACCTTTAAAAAATAATTTTAACTCTTTGGATACTAAAAATTAATTAAAATAAAATTAACATAATGAAAACCATTTAAAAATCCTTACAGTAGTAACATGGTATCATAACATCTTTAAACATTCCATGTCAAACAAGAAAACATGTAATTCACATGAGACACTATTTATTCCAAGATAAAAATATTTGGAAATGGTTAAAAATCACCATAGAACTATCGCATGTATTCATACTTTCAATATAAAGCAATTTATAAAGAAAAATAACACTTTGAATCCAAAAATGAATCAAATTTATAGAAACAATAACCTTATAGAGATGACAACCAGGGATGAACACATAAGAACACGTCGTATTCTACTGGGACTGCACCCATGGAGATAGAAGTATGTCTATAAACCCTAGAAACAAAACCCAAGCATTATATACACATGGAACACTAATTCATTCAACAATAGAAACAAGTTTCATCGAGGAATCCTAAACTAAAATAAATGACAGGGACTGGGTATGAATATATATATAGAGAGGAATAATTCCCTCAAAATATCCTAGAAATCACCAAAAGAAGGGAAATGATTAAATGGAGAAAGTATATAGAGTTTCTCCTTGGCTAGTAAGGGTCATATTAAATTTGTGTGGGAGAAATGTGGGGGATGAAAACCCCTTAAATCTGATAAGGGAAAATAGAAAATATTTAATTTTTCAACACCTAGAGAGACCACATGTTTTGGCCACATGGTTTTTTAAAAACTACGCTAGATGTCTGCACACCAATTCTTACACACTAGGAGAACACACAAATTGACCACAATGTAAATAATAAATATGAAAGAACCATGTGAAATCCACTAACTATGAAAAAAAGGCTACACACCTTTTCATGGGGCACCGTATGGTTTGGATAAACTATGAAATTCAACTCAGAAACATCCAAATCCCCACACAACATCTAGGGGAGATCCTTAAAGTTTTAATAATAATGTGAAATATTTTAAAAGGGATCGATAAAAATTATGGGCCCTCATACATGAGCACCGTATGGTTAATCATAACCATGCTCCTCCAAGAAATCCTAAAAAACATTAATTTTTAGCCTGATACTGACTGAAACTCAAAACCACTCAAGATGAGATAAAATCATACTAAAAAAACAACACCATGACACATGATGTCTCATATATTTTTTATCATTGATATGTTTATAGATGAAAATAATTTATTTTAGTTATCAATTTAAGGATTATTTTTTCAATGCTTCAAAAGCCTATAGTGTAATAATTTGGGTTTTACTAAAGGGGTATTTAGTTTAACTCAATAATATACTCTAAAAGTGTATTAGATTTTTTCTAAAATAATAATTGGATGATTATTAATAATATATTTCATTTGATATGATGAATAATTAAAGATAATGATAGATTTCAAAAATTTATTTGGAATATATTGAAAAGTAATATTCTATATAGTTTTAAAAGATGTTGTATATGAGAAAATATATGAATAAATGCACAATATCTATGAGGATTTATGCATGTGGAAGAGTAAAGGATATATTATCTAAATCTGTACACATATGATTCATGCATGGATATATTATATGGTACATATATATAATAGAAGGGATATCTTGTGCCTTATTGAGGGAATGATGTGAGGCATGTTTAGGATTATATCTTACTATTTATAGTCAATTATCATTCCGTTAATATTGAAATTGTTCTTGTGTTTTGGATATCATTAAATTAGATTTTTCAAAAGATAAATCTTTTGAGGGGAGTGATGCATTCGTGTGATGATTTAATTGTTGGTCGTAACACTAATACACACATTATAAATGTATTTGTTAATGTAATGTTGTCTCCCAAAGGCTATATAAGAATATAGACTACATCAAGATTATTTCCTAAGGAAATACCAATTTTCCCCTCACTGTAGCTCTTTTCTTATTCTTTATTTTATATAATATTCTGTTACATACCATGGAGTGAAGGAGAGTCCCACTGATGCGTTGGGTGATTCACATCATCCCATACATACACTATGAATGAGATATCCCTTCAATTTATACTTAGTGTTCATTATCAACCATAAAATTATAGAAAATAAAAACAAAAACATTCATCAGTGTATCTTATGAAAAAAATCTTCATTATTTTTATATACATGGTTTTAGTTTCAACCATTGTTGATCTTGGGTTTGGATTTCATATTGTTTTGGAAACCTAGATTATGTGTTAGCTAATTCTAGAAAATCTAGCAGTTTGAAGTATTATTATTATTTTTCAATCCATTTTTTAGTTATATTTCATAGTTTAAAATATAGTTTGCAGTCAAAGGAATATTTTTAATAAAATAATCCATTTTTCAAGAGTTTCTATGTTACTTTGAATCATGAGTTGAATTTTAATCTTATTTTTGAGTTTAGTGCGGAGTGAAAAATTTCTCATAATTAAGTATTTTTATTTTACTAAAATTTTTTAAGTATATAGTTAAATTTTCTAAAATTCTTTATCATATTTGGATTTGGTGAATTTTTTATGACTATACATAGAATAACTAGAAGGAAAAAAGAATTATTTTAGAAAATAATTATACAATAGAATGATTCTAGGAAATAATTATGAAACATAAGGATTTCTTGAATAAATTATGTGAAAGTGGTGTTGTTTACAAAAATATCATGGGGGAACCATGTTACCATGAAGGGTGGCTCTTATTCTCATTTATTAAATGTGTTGTATAAAGAAGTATTTTTATAAAAATTTGTTCTGTTAGAATGGAATATATGAAACCTTATCTGGAGAAGGTTTTTCAGGTTCCCAATCCGATAAATTGATCCCTAAACATCTCATTTTTTGAAGGAAATCATTGAAGGAATATTAAATTGAATTAATCACTTTATTTATTGAAAGTAACCAACACCATGAATAATATACATGATTGAAAATATCATGAATTTCTTTTATGTTAGAATGAATAATTTAGAACAAATATCATAAGAAAAATAGTGAAGAAATTATAAATATGTTATATTAACATGAAGAAATTATATGAAAGGTCGAAAACCAAAAATAACTAACATGGAAGGTATTTTTATGAAAAAAACACCAAAAGTGAATAATAAATTATATAATTGAGGTCTATATTTATCTATGAAAAATATAGTCCACATTATTGATAATATAAAGTGACCATCATGTATATATAAAGTATAAGGTGAAGGATGATTCAATAGGAGTTCCCACAGGTGGAAGTTCACAAATCCATAATCCCATTTCCAAAGGTAGTTATCCAGTCATAGAGTGACCATGACATGAATTTTGTATCGATAAAACAATTAAAGCATAGGGGATATTGATACATTAACACATGGTCAATGCGTGATCCATAAATGAATAACTTAGTGGTGAACCAAGTAAAATTATTTTCCCCTATTTTATTTTTAAAATTTTTGATTGTGGTGGATGATCATGTAATTTTGATAGGTTTAATGAGTTCCTACTAAATTTAAAACTATATCTAGAGATACAAAAAGAAAAATTTACACCCTAATTCACACCCATCACTCTCAAGGTATGTTTGATATTATTAGTTGCAAAAAGTGCTATTAGATGTACTATTAATGTGCATTGAAATTTTCATATAATGATTATCATAATATTTAACACTGTGAATATAAAAAAAGTTACCTTGTTAGATGGATGAAATTACCATATCTATAATAATTGAATCAGATCATATTTAATATCTTTTAGGCTTTATATTTTCTTTGCTATCATACATAATATGAATGTAAGTGATGTTACAAAATTTTATACGACTATAGAAGATAAAAAGCTAGTCTATGTTGATGTCAATAAAAAACAATTCATTATCTAGAGCTCTATCAAAACAAATTATAGTAATATTATGAGTTTTACTAGTTTCAAGGTCATTTTGGATAAATTTGACATTTAATGAGGATGAAGTAAGGTGAATCAAGCTAAGATTCAATTTCAACAAAACATGATTAATGATTTGAAAATGTACCCAAATTAAACTGTCAATGGATTATTCAGATAAATCCTCAAATGTTTTGCATCCATCTAGGGAATTAGTGAATAAATAAAAGATGATGAGGCTATGAAGTGGATCATACAATCATTTTTAACTCTTTATAATTTAAAGGTATCAAATATGTAAGAGATGAATTGGGTATAACTATTATTGGATGATCTATAAAATAGTTAGGTTGTATATAAAATGAAAGTAAATCCAAAAAGTACATTAAATAAATAAAATGATGCGAAAATATCTTTATCTATTGAGGGGAATGACATCACTAAAAGAGGAGATAAGAAAGAAAATTTACGTGATGAATTTCTATATCTTATGTAAATGAAATTCAAGAGAGGAAAAGAAAGATTTGATGAAAATCTTCCCTTGGACAATTTTTTCTGTAGAAAGGATGGGAACATTAGAGAGAGGTTTCCATATAGATTTCATAATAATGGAGGTGAATCAGAATCCATAAAAAATATAAGAAATTAACCCCCCATAAAAATACATTAAAATGGGTAATTAATCTCAAAAGAAGTTTGAGAAAAATATGTTGATGAACAATGATGAAAATGATGATGAGGAATTTTTTAGGTAGTAAAGACATTATTTATGTCCTACATGAAACATAATATGATTGAAATTACGTAGAAGTAAAAATCTAAAATGGAGTTGGATAGTATACCAAAAGGTATTGTGGATCTCAAGGTGTAAGTTGAGGGAACACTTAATGTTATTTATGTTCAATGGAAGAAAAATAAAAAGAATATAAGTTTGACTGAATTGAATATAATTTGAAAGAATCTTATAAATAGGTGGATCATATAGAATTTGACATTTATTATCTAGAAAAGGAGTTGGAAGATCAACCAAATTATTAATGGAACACAACTGAAGTAGTGTATTTCAAGGTGAAGAACAACCTATGGTGATTGATGACCTTAATATTGGTTTAAAGGAGAGAATGTAAAAGGTTGAATACATTGAAGAAGCAGAAGTTACCCTGATAAGAAATCATGATTTTGGATTCAAATCCAGGGATCCATTTAATAATTTGTAGTTTGGAATGTTTTTAGATGAAGAATTATTAAATATGGATAAATGAGGCACAAGAGGTGTTGAGAAAGTATTGAATGATCAAATACTAAATAATATGGTAAAAAATATTGTATTATTTGAAGATGAGAAATAAATATTAGTGAATAAGAAAAATAAAAAAAAAGTAAAGTATAAGTCTAGATATATTCCTTAGAATTCATAGGTTTATTAATAACCAAGCCACTTTTCCAAATCCGGAGACATGTGAAGTCACAAATGTGAGAATATATTTCCTCTCATAAAGCTGAATTGTTTTAGAAATATTTTACACCCCATATATTATTTTGAAGTATTATAATTTTTATTAAGAGTATAAGTACTATGAATTCATCAATATTATATTTGAATATATCATATATCTCAATTTGTAACGCCTTTTATTAATATTATTTTCACTATTCTATCTTTGGTCAAAAGGCTATGATTCACAAACAACATATGAGAAACAAATTACACATGTTATAGTTAATGGATGAAATGTTAAAGGTAACCTAACATGATTCTATTTGGGAATAGATACTCTCCATTAGAAGAATAAGCAGAGTATAATTATACTATTTTTTTTATTATAAATATGAGAGACCATGTTATGTATAAACTTCTTTAGATATCTCTTTGAATGAAAATAAGAAGAATGTGAAGGATGTACTTGCTCATATATATCTCAAAGTAACACATAATTACTATATATATATATCCTTGATTGTGTCTATTCATGCCACATGTGTGGAAATACGAATATCTATAAGACTGTGAATGTTATTATTTATTGTACTGATCACTTTTGAAATTATAGATCCCAAAAAATCAAAGTGAAAAAACATGACTAGCAGGAGATGATATAAACAATATGAAGGTTCACTATATAGAGGGGTTATGGGAAACAATATTTAGTGAGAGAAAACTATGTGAGTTTGGAATTATGTTTACATTTAACTGAAATAGGTTCTTGGTAAAAGGTAAGGAACATATCTCTATCATGAAATGATAGAGGACAAATGGTAATATACACTAGCTGGATATAAAATAAAGTATATGATTCCTTATAGTGGAAGTGGATAGTAGCTAATGGAAGAAAAGTCTACACCATATTTACCACCACAACCTTGAGAAATTATCCAAGATAAAGCTTATTAGGACATTATAAACCTGAAGTGAGATAGAAATAGTCATGTGATTAATTTAGGTGAGGAAACATGGTCTGAAGTATTTATCAACAATGTAAAAATAATGGAATCCAATCTAACTTATTTGTTCCATAATGATGTATATGGTTCAGTGAATTCAATTGGATCACATGTAAAGATGTGTCTCATACTATTTATTGATTATTATTATAGAATGTCCAATATTATATTCATTCATTGTAATAAAACAAATTCTTGGAGGTCATTAATAGGTATCAAATGGTAGCTAAAAAAAGACATATTTGTTAACTAAAATTTTGAGATCTAACTATGGAACAAAGTTTAAATCTATTGAGGGGGAAAACTATCAAGGGAAATAAGGAATTAATAATGAGGTATCATTGGCGATAACTTCTTTTAAAAATGGATTAGTTGAATTATGAAATAAAATGATAAACAATATGGAGATGCCACCTCTCATTGAGAGTGGTGTATCTTTCCTCTATTAGAAGAAATTATTATAAGTTTTGGTGTACACTCAAAATCTTGAATTTATAATACCTAGGTAGGTGATGAATCCCTATGAAAAATATAATTTAAGAAACCCTCACCGAAGTACTTTTGATTATTTTTAAGTAGATATTACATTCAAAATAAATAATCAAATCAAGGAATGTTAATCATTATTGTAGATGGGGGAATATTTTTAGGATATTTAATAAATAGTGTGGCCAATAAATTCAATAATAAAATGTTTAATAAAATTGTGAAGATTAATGCTCTGAATGTAATTAATGAGAAACATGGAAATAATTATTGATGTTCAAACATTAATTATGTATGACAAGAAGATTTTTAACTCGATTAAAATTATATAGTTGTACAAAGTGAACCAAATGATAACGATTCTGAAGCTAAATCAAAGGAAGAATAAATTGATGAAGATATCGAATATATAACTCTCTAGAGATTTAGAAACTAGAAGTTGATATAATCAATATAATTAGAAATAGATCTTCTCCAAGAAATACATTGAGGATAAGAAATGTAGAACATACTAGTCTATTGTCAAGAGTGAATCCAATATCATTTGAAGATGTGGTGAAATTTTATTCATGGTTTAGATCTATGGATTAAGAATTAGAAAAAAATTATAATAATCAATCTCTGGAGCTCATGTAGAGGCCTCAATATCATAATTGGATCAAGAAAATGTTGTTATCTAAGATTAATGTTTTTAGGCATGGAAAAATGATTCAAAATAAAGAATATTTAGTGTGTGTAGTCTAGAAACAAATTAATGGTGTTGATGGTTAATATACTTTTACACTATTGGATTAGATTGATTCAATTAGACTCTTTTTGGTTATGTTGATTCAAAGGGGACTTGAGATTTTTCAAATAAATGTATTGACATAATTCTGGAATAGTGTAATCTCTGAGATGGAATAAATTAAATAACCTGTGGGTTTCATGATTGATGATTATTAAAATAAGGTTTATAGTTAAAATTATGACTTTTATGACTTAAAATAAGAACCAATGGTATTGTATACATGACTATACTCATATTTAAAGAATCTAGAATTCATAGGAGGTGATGTTGATAAAAACTTATATGTGAAGAAATATAAGGAGGACCCATTAATGATTATCATTTATGTAAATGATATCATATTTAGTGGACTAATTTAAAGATATGTGGAAGATTTTGATAGACCTACGAGGTCATAATTTTAAACTTATATGATTAGAGAACTCACATAATTTTTGGGGTTTCAAGCCACTTATAAAAAAAGATACAAGTTTATCTCTTAGTATAAATATACTAGCATTCTATAGAATATGTTTCATATACATGAATACAAAATGATGTCAACTCTAATTATAATTTGTTCCATGATTATGAAAAAATTATAAAAGTAATATATTGATCCCAGCATTTATTGGAGAATAATTGGGAACTAGTTTTATTTGTTAGCAACAAAACAAAATATTGTTTATAAAACATTCTTAGAATCCCATTTACAAATAAATCAAAATAAGAATTTGTCATAGTCGTGATATGAATTATGTGGTATATCCATTTCAATATAATTTTTTTCTTGATCTTTACTATATAAAAATTTCATGATTTAACAAAAATTTCACATGTATACTGATTTGGCGAAGTGGTGAATAATAATTGCACAAGTGGTGGTACATTCCTTATTGTAAATAGATGTGTTGGATAATTATGTAAGATGTAGAAAAGTGTATTTATGATAATTATATGAATGTAATATATTTTTGTAACAAAATCATGCACATAGAATCTTTGTATTAAGATAAAATTTTAAGATATTATTGAATAACTACAATAGCCTATAATTATTTATTAATATAATAAGAGATTGATTGAATGCACGATAAATATTTTTTAACACTCTCATACTAATCATTTTAAGATCAGATATCACTTCATTAATGAAAATGTGGAGTAAGGAGTGATAAAAATAAATTGGGTTGGAACCAATAAACAAGTGATAGACATCATGTCTCTACCTTTGGCCACCTGAATATTTATGAAACAACAATTAAAAATTAGTGTTAAAACATCCCCTTAGCATAAAGTGGTTCAGTTATTACCCTCTCCCAATATAAGCCTCATTCTTTAAATGGGTATTTAGTGTTTGGTAGGTTCTACCCTTTCAGTTTATTATCAAAGGGGGATAACTATAATGATTATTAGATTCATTGAAAGACATAAAGGTGCTAACATACTGTAATAAAGGGGAAGGAACTTTTGTCCAAAGGGGGAGCCAATTCTTATATGCCTAAAAAGTGGAGTATGTGTATAATTGTCTCATTAAAGATTAATAGATGATGTGGAAGTTGGGTGGAGTTCTATTTAATAAGGAATTAAATTTTTATCATCATGATGACAACATAAGTTCTTGTATATTCATTACTAGAATAGTATTTAATGAGCAGTTTCATATGGAATATAATACTCTCTCGAATTCTTTTCATTGATAATAATCATTTATCACATTGACTTGGAGTTATTTTAGAGTTATTATGTTACCATATGGTAGTAATGAATTTTTTTAGAAGATTTAATTTCACTTTGGATTGGAAAAAACCCCCAAAGAGGGAGAATGTTGGATCCAAGGTTTTTAATGATGAAGGTTTATAGAATCAAGGTACTTCCGAGGGGAATTGTTGAATACAGAGCATTAAATTTCTCGTTTGATATAAATACTAGGATTTTTTTTATCATTCTTCATTTTGGATACATTTCCTTATTAAAAATAGAGTTTTAAATCAAAGGGATGCATTTAAAAAAAGTATCCATTGTGATATGAGTTTCAATGTTATTTTCAATCTTGACTAGAGTTTATATCTTATAGGCTGATCTAGTGTGAAAATGATATTTTTTTTCAAATTAAATATTATTCATTTAAATGAAAATCTAGATAATAGGGTGAAGTTTAAAAAAAATTCTCACTATTGGAGTTGGTGTTATAATTTTTAGATCATATATGAAATAATTAAATGGAAAATAAAATGATATTTTTAAAATATTAATAGACCACAAAATTAGACAATTAAATTAAATGGTATAAGGATTTAAAAAAATAATTATGTTATTGTTCAACCTTTTTTGAAAAGGGGGGATCACCATGAAGCCATGGAAGGTGAATCATATGTAGATGCTACATTGTTTAGGAGAAAATGAGTGTTTTTATGTGGATTTGTTTCATAAGAAGGTGTAATATATAACGTTATATTGGGCATGTTTTAAAAGTTAATTTTTCTACAAATGAATTCATAAGTATCTCATTTAGGCAGGGGAAGGAATCAAAGGAATATTATAGTGAATTAATATTTCCATTTGTGTAAAGCAGTCAACACCATGAAGAACTTATGAGGTATAAATTACTAAAAAGACTTACATGGTAGATTTAATCACAAGGTACAAACTTGATCAATAGAACGAATAATAAATTACATGGAATTAGTATTAAATTGAAGAAATTATATTAAAGGTGTACAATAATGATGAAATTACATAAACTAAATATTTGTGTGAAGAACTTACATGGTGAATAATACAACACATAAAACATACTCAGTGAATAATATATAATATAAAACTTATATGGTAATTATGATTTATATTAAAATATGAATATAATAGAATCCAGAGTTATTATCCATATATTTAGTGATATATATTTCTACTTCATATTATTCAATTAGATCATGGGTTATGATGAAGCATCATATTATATATTTCAATATTGAAATCACAATATGAATTCCTTCTGATATGGATGTAAGCTTCTTGTCAATAATATAAGAAGACATCTATCCAAAGTAGTGAGTGAAGGAGGATCCAGTTAGAGTTAACTATGGTATGCATTTCACTACGCCCTATACATGTTTTGAAATGTAGTGAGGATAATATGGATTAAACATGATGAAAATTATAGAGAGTTATTGGATTTTTACACATCGACACATTAATGGTGTGCACTCCATGGATATAACCCTTATTAGTGAATCATGTAAAATTATTATTTACTATTTTATTTTCATCATTTTTGATTGTGGTAGATGTGTTTGTAATTTTGTAGATTTAATGCAATCTTACCAATATATGATCAATATACAACAAGATGTGAATAAATGTATTGACATTGATTGACTACCTTTTAGGGTGTGTTTCATCTTAATAGTTGCAACAATAATGAAATTGAAAAAATATAGATGGATAATTTTTTGGTTTTTTTATTTTCAATCATTGATTAAACTACCATTAACTAACATGATTATAGAGAGTTCACCAAAAATATCTCAATACTATTTTCCAAACGAGTATTCAATATTTGTTTTATCTATACTCCCCCCTAAGGATTTGGAAAAGGATAAACTATAATCTCTCCTTGGAAGAATTTTTATATGGAAGGATTCCATTTTTCCAATTTAATGATTTTGTAACATTAGAATAATACATGGTTAATATATTATATTACTACCTATATTATTTTATGGAAGTTTTCGTATATTATTTTACTATATATGGTTCTACAAATGATTGCTTTAGTAGTACAGATTCTTCTTTTATTAATTGCATAAAAATGAATATTGTATTTAATTTTGATAAATATAATGTAATGGATAAAAAATGGATAGTACGTAGATATTTCATTTATATGGGAGTAATCCATATAGATAACTAAAATTTATGTTTCATTTCTTCCTTACATTCCTAAAAAATGTGTTGTATTTGAGGTATTTCTTAGGTGACATTGAAATTTATCAAAATTTCATTTGTGATTTTAGTAATATTGTGATAACTATATCATGAGTACACAAAGAATAATTTTTTTTGATGAGAATTGTGATAATATCTATAATAAATAAAAACTATTCTCATATCACCATTAAAAACATGGTGGGGTTTACAATTTTGGATGATTTTAAATGCTTTTAACTATATAGTTTGATCATTTTTATCACAACTTTCCATCCATGTTTCATATATCATCATATATGTCTCATCTATTTTTGAATTTTCTTTGGAAATCTATGCCACAACTAAAAATGAATTTCATAGAATTTTATTTTCCTTGGATATATTTAGGTTGTATCATAAATATGCAACATGTCTGACTTCTCAAACCATACAACCCATTGGTATCTCTATAGGAAACAAGAAGTTAAAACATGTACCATTTATTTGTTTCACCACCTCTAAGAATTCAATATAGATAATAGAAATAGGAAAAGAGTATAGAACATAGTGGTTGACTATATCAGTAACATTCTTCCATCATTGGACATTAACTCATCCCCATACGATACCATAAATGACTTGTTTCGTAATGGGTAACCGAGTGTAATATTTTATTTGATATTATATAGAAATAATTTTTTATTTTTCATGATATTTCAGGCTAAATATATATAAAATAACAAATTATAATTTCTAAAAAAATGATTCTAGTTTGTACATTAGGGATTAACATTACTTATAGAACACATATATCAATCAATGTCATAATATTTTATAACAATAATAATGGGTTTTAGTCTTTAGGTTTAGATATTCTCTTTTATATGGGATACATTTAAAACTAAAATAGACAACTCAAAATTCTCTTGATTCTATGATATTTTAACAAACCATATTTCTTATGGTTTTTGAAAAGAATTTCCTCATTACATAAGGATATGTAATGTCTCTAAATGATGTTAATGTTTACAACAACCCCTTTTTTCCATGATTTGTTTTAGGTTTATGGAATGTAATTTATTAGGATATTACAAAATTAATTAAGAAAATTATTCATTCCAATTATAATATATATTGTATTTACATGGGCAGAATCACGAGCCTTAAGGGATAATGTCTCAAAAGATGTTTTTTAAATTTTTTTAAATAATATTTTGTATATTTGGATTGCCTAGGTTCCTCATTGGTGACAAGAGTTAATTATTTTTTTAAATGTTAAGTATAATAACACTTGAGTTGGTATGGGCTCAAAAAATAGATTTACAAAACTTATCACCCCTAAACTAATTTTTAGTTGAGACATACAATATAGGGAAAAATAACAATTGAATAAATGGTATAACATAATAAAAAATATTTGATTTCCAATCTTGATGATGTTTGATGAGACAACTGAAATTATTTCAAAAATCTCAGTATAATGTCACAATATCGAATTATATTTAGAATTATTTTCACCACCTAATATATATAAAAAACTCTATATATTAGAATATAGATCAATTTAATCTTAATATATCTAGTATATTTTCACAATGGAGAAAATAGATTTTTGAGTTAGAGGAAACATAAGAACATACATATGAGAGCTTTAAAATTAATAATGAAATAACCAAATATAACCTTGAATACATCATATTTCACCTATAGTACCATTTTATGGAGAAGGTTTTATTATATAAGTCAAGGATAAATATACACCTTATTAGGAAAAATTACCATTAGTTTGACCTACACACTATTTCTACAAATTAAATTTTTAAATTTATTAAAAGCCACTTTATGGTAATCCAGTAACATCACAAAAATCCTTTACCAAAAAAAACAAGCATATAGTAATAAAAATCTATAAATTTGATATTAAAAATTAAAAAATAAAAAATAAAATAGACGATTAAGGGAATAAATGGAAATGGATATCTGGAGTTTGGTGATTACCTCTAGATCAACATCTTTAATCGATTTTCTACCCCATCCTATCTCTAGTGTCACTGGGAGGACCCCTATTAACCCATGATGTAAAAACCATGACCTTGAATAATAACTAGATCAGGAAATATGATGTTCCCTATAGAGAGTTGAAAAATAAATTATGCCTCGGACCACTAAAAAACAATCACCAATCGTCCTTAGACCATAAATATTTTGGTCATGTAAGCATCATCGTTGAATTTGAACACCACCAAAAATAGACACCACTGAATATATACTCCCAAATACCGATCACCATCCATCTAGATCACCAATAGACACTATTTCATAACCAATACTGATAGAAACCTTCTTTTTACACTATCTATCCTTTGGAGGTAATGTTTGTTAAGAATGAAGAGACCCAATAAACATTTACTATCAATGGGAAGTGTCTTAATAATGTTCTTCAAACACTTTTTGATAACTATTTGGATGATATCAATATTTTATAATCCCTCTATATTTAATCCAATCATTTTTTATCCTCCTTTCTTAGTTATTTTATTTTAATTAAAGAAATGACACTAAAATGTTTAGTATGTTTGAATTAATTCTTGAATTAATTATGAGTTTTTGTATATATTTTTTTAATTTTCATTTTAACATTGTATTTTTTTTAGTTTCAGTTAATTTGTGGTTTTAGAACATTAATATAATTCTCATTATATGTATTTCAATTAATGAACCACACTGAAAATTCATGATGAATTTTCCATATTAAATTTTTTATAAAAATTCAATGTAAATTTATTTCATTCTTATCATGTGATTATAAGTATGAATTAAACATTGATGGTTATTTTAGTAAATTTGATACATTTTCAATGAAATGGTTTATTTTATATTTATAAAAAATCAAGATTTTGAAAAAATATATATGATATTTTATGGTATTTTTTAATTAAATCTACCAACAATCATTTAAAAAAATCTTGATAGTTGAGTCTTACCTTCTTTTTTGAAGGTATATATAACTTGGGTAAATTTTATTTTAGGAAACGTTTTTCATATAATTATTTCTTATTTGATAATTTTCATAACTATAATAAATTTATATATGGTTTATACGTAATAAATATTGTTTAAAATAATAATAATAATATCACTTTAAGTAATTAAAAATAGAATACAACAAAAAATATAGGATAAGACCTATTTCAGGAATTCATATGAGAGTGGGTTTTGAAAATTTGTTTAAAAAATGAAGGATTATGTTCAATGAAAAATAACAAGGGAATATAAAAACATTTAAATTATTGTAATACATTAATGAAAAGGATTAAAAATATTTTCACACACAGAATCACACATGTTGATTTATTTTTATAATTAAACTATAATATGATTTGTAATAATATCACTATAATTTTTATTGATTCAAACTTTTAGAAAATTAATTCATTTCTTATCATGAATAACTACATAGTGTGGTTCTCATTTCTTTCACAATGTTTTCAGAATATGGTTTAACTTTGATTATTAGCCACTTTTGGATTATGTTTTATGAAAATAAATATCATTTATTATTTTTTAATAAATGAATGTTACTTTTCTAAGTATTTAAAATTTTTAGGTGTGGAGGTGTGGTTCTATTTATATTCAAAATTTATTTCATCCATTATAATGATGATTAAAAATTATTACAGGGGTTAAATTCCTCACATAAGTATAATTTTAATTTTTTTTGATTTTTATGTAATTATAAAATAATCAAATTTCACATGTTTTTAGGTTTTATTTTTTATGTGGAGGTGATTTTATATGTCAATAAAAAGTTGAAGTAAAATATCCCCAATAATAAATATTTACAAATAGTATATTGTATTAAATTCAAAATCACTAGTGTTGTTACTATCCAATTTAATTTAAACAAGGTTTTGATATCCCACACCATTTTTTGTTACAACTTTCTAGATTATCCTTCCACCCAGTTCATAAATTTATGGTTCACACTATGTTTGTTGTGGAGAGAATAAATATTTTTCTCAATTTAGAGTAGAGTTTTGAAATTACACCAAATGTCCAACTAAATACCTCCACATTTTTTCAAATATTGTGTGAATAAATCCAAGGGTTAATTCATAAAATTTAATTGTTCTTTTAAAATAAATAAAAGTCTCTCCACTTGTCTAAAATATTGATCCAAGCCCTTTTAAAGTCTATATATACCTTTATTACCTCATTTATAATTTAAACAATGTGAGTGAAATCTATTATTTTGAATATGATAATGGTTATACTTATCATTATAGATGTTAACATGATCCCAACATCATTGGGGGAGAAATGATGAAGATAGAGATAGATTAAAGGCTCACATACCTCTCCATGGAATGAAAAACATTGCATTCTTGTTGTGAAATAGAAATATAGTTGGTAATAGTGTTATAGAACCTAGTTTTTCTATTAGTTTTCTCTAGTTTGTGTCTAAAAATATATCTTTTAGTTGTATATTAACATAAAACTAATTTGAATACAATGTTTTGGAATGATTTAATGAATAAAATTTCATTGCTTAGATAGTCATCATGAGATTTAATGTAGGTTTTTAAATTTCACTAAGATAACATAATGTTCTTTTTTCCCCCTCAAACAATTTAGACATCAATATGATTTGAGTGTCCTAATTCTATGCATAATATGTGATTATTGACTAAATTATTTTCATTACATGGTCAAGAACTAGGAAAAATATACTAAAAGGCTAATAGGATAATCATGATCTTGGTAATACCCAACCAAAAAATTAAAATTAAACTAAATGAAATTTTTTAAAAAATTAACTTTTAGAGATGTTTATCAAACTTTTCATGATAAAAATTATATATTTCTCTTAAAAATATAACTTATTATTCAAAAATAATTTTTTAGGTTTTATTTTTATTTGGTTTTTTATTATGAATCTACATTACATAATCCATTAAATTTATTTTTTTATAAGATTTATTCAAAAATACATACTATATACTTTTAGAACTCCATAATAGGGGGTAAATTTCCATCCGTATACTATATCTCAAAATTTAAAACCATATTAGTTTTATGTGTTATGAAAACACCATCACTTATGGTGCACTTTAAAATTTATCCACAAACTCTTAAAACTTCCCTAATATTTTATTTATCATGTTTATTTCATAAAATTAATAGTGTTTTAGAACACCTTATATTTTAAATAATTCACAATCTTGATTCTCTCAATAATTTTATTATATCACCCTCTTCTAAAATAAAATTCCAAATAAATTTATAGGTAAGTGGAAAATATAATGACACCAAAAGTATTAAGGTTGTAACACCCCCAATATCTTAACATAGTAACATCATGTTCGATATCATATATGACTTGAAACAAAAATTTTAGAAAAATAATGCAACACTTGACGACTTAATAATATATTTCAATTAAAAAAACTAATCTCTTCGATAGATTGAAATATCCACAACGCCACGTTTAAATGAAACATGATATTATTTTAAAACATTTTTATTTAAACATTCAATGGTTATATATTAATTATAAATATAATAAGAATCGTTTGAATGAAAAAAATGTTTTCCATAAAACTATATTTTCTAAAAGGAAGTTTAGTCAAGATTTACACACAAAATATAAATTAATTTTTACCCAAATTTAGAGACATTATTTGAAATTTTTTTAAATATAAATTTAAAAGTTATCTATCAGTAAATATTTTCAAATTTTTTTAATGTTTATTTTTTTGATCATTAGTAAAAATTAATGTTTTTTTATTGAAAACTGCATTTTTGTTTAAATTAAATACAAGGTTATATTATATTTTAAATTGATTTTGAGTAGAATTATTTAAAATATATTTTAATTTTAATAATTTATCTAATTTTAATAAAATTAATATTGAATTTTGATAAAATGTGTTTTGAAACTTTTGAAACTTTTTCTTTATACAAAATCTTTTTTCGACGCGCCTCTAGGTTTAATTTTAAACAGACTTATGCCACTTCTATGAAATGAATTTGAAAAAATGGAATCCATATATAGAATATTAAAAATTAATATTTTATTATATTATCAACTTAATTATTCACCATGTTTTATAATAAAAATAGTAAAAGATAATTATCACGGTTAACGTAAAAATGGGTTTTCCGGAGGTTAAACTAAGAAAATAAGAATAATAAATGAAATAATAAATACCCATAACTCATTTTAGATATATAATAAGACTATATAACCTCAAAGTTTTTAAAAGGATTCATTTTTGAGGCATTTTCCTTGAGAAAAACATGGGTATAACTTTTTCTTTTGAAAACTTTCAAGTGTGTCCTCTTCTCCACTTATAAATGGCCACTCCATCTCATCTTCTCTTCCCAAATCCAAAACTATTTGGATTGTAAAATAAATATCAAAATATCTTCATTAATATCCTAACCACATCTTAGATTAATTAGATTGATTATTTATCCCTCATATTAAGGCTTAAGGTATGAACCTAAAGCGACACTCTAAAGAAGCGGTAAAACTCTGTAAGGTGCATATTTGTTTTATTTCTTCTTCCACCTTAAAAAAATAATATTAAACGATTATATTATAATAAAAAACGTATAAAATATGTAATAATATGTTATTATGTTAATTTGATAACCCATATCCATATCCACTACCTTTAAATGAGAAATGAAACTATTTATCATGTGTACGGAGAACAACCACCTCGTGAACCGATGTATTTTATTTTCCAATAAACAAATTTTAAGGTTGGATATAATGATGGATTTAAAAGAATTATATTATATTTATGAAATAATCATACTTCTATAATTATGATATCACATATACCTTCTTACTTACCATTCTGTGGGGGGATATGATAACATCGCTTAGGTGTACGGTGGACTACCGTCTCATGAAGTGATGTGATTTGTTTTTCAATTAAACTATGGATGAAAGGTATTAAGGATAGAGATAATTAATATATGTGATATTTATAACCTAAATAAAATTATGGAAACATAATATAAAATATAAATTCTTACCTTCTAATTAAATGGATAACAATAAGGTTGCTCATGCATACATGTGTACTCCCACTCCCAAATAACAATGTGAAATGTTTTTAATTTTATTTTTTATTGGATTATAATAATAATAATATATTTGATTAATATAAATTATATATATATATATATATATATATTACATAATAAGTATTCTTTAATGGTAAATTAATATTTATTTTTCTTTTATTCCATCTGTTGGGAAAAATGGAAACAACTTTGGTGCGTATGTACGACCTACTGTCTCAATGAAAAGTGTACTCCATTAAATATATCTAAATTTTATAGATCATAATAAATAAAGATATAATGAATATATATGATATTTATATATTGATAAAAATTATGGATATGGTGGAACCATGATCAAAGTAAAAGGTCTGAAATTACCGAACCAAAACACATAGGAAAAAAAGAAATTATCAACTAAAATAATGATTCTAACAAAGACTGGTTTGTAAATAGGTGAAAAAATAATATAGGTAAAAATATAGGGTTTTATATATATGATAATTGTTTTTAATAGATGTATAATATACCCATATTAATTATGTAGTAGGTTTTGACCCATATGAAGGAATTCAAACCCGAGGTAAGGGTTCCTCATCTCAATTTTTCTTCCATGAGGCATATGTCATATTCACAACTTATTCTTTTAGTTTGGTATATATAATTCCCTTTTTTATATTTTATATCATGAATAAATTTAAATTAATGTTTTTTAATTTTTTATTTATTATTATTCCTTTCACGGGGCTTGTGATTAAAAAGTTACCAAATTGGTAAGAGATTTTTGTTTCATCCTCATTTTAATTCGTATTGTTTATATTTTAATTTAAAATGACTGAAATTAATTGTTCATTGTCTAATAAAATCCTTTAAATTTATTCCCATAAGGTTATTTAGGATTATTCAAGTAATATTACTATATTCCCCACGTTGGTACTTACAATTATTGAGAATTTTTTTAATAATATCATATTGATTTCTCTCTTCAGTCCAAGATACTTTTTCATCCAAAACCATGTTTCAAATAATTTTATCAATATTTTTTTTAAAATTATGCTAATGACTTATTGAATAATTTTTCGCATGTTAAAATTATTAAAAAATCATTTTAAAGAAATATTCTTGTCGTTTTCTAAACAAGAACAATTTTGATTTTACCCAAAATGAGAAAGGAATATTTTTTTAACATGTACAAAATGTAAAAAATTTCACACTACCATAACCACTAAAGATTTGAAAGACTCATTTATATGTTTAAATGACAATTATAAATGAAAATAATTTTCAAAATACTTTTGAACTTTTCATATTTAAATATTGTTTTTAATGTGAACATGATATTTTCTTCAAGAATGTTTCTATTGAATTTTTAGGGTATTTATATTGATAATGGAAATCAACCCACTATTGTACTTATGATCTAGTAGGGATATATTTTTTAATGCCAACATTAACATTTTTATGGTTGGTTAATGATAAGACTATTAGGGGACAACCAATCTCATTACCATTCATTATATTACTCTAGATGATTTTCGATTATGTTTACTGATTGGGGAATGTATTGACATTTCATATGCTTGTTTTTCAATATGAATATATATGTTGATTAAGTTTCACCCATATCATATAAGGATTCCATTCTTTTTATTAAGTGATGGTTGGGCCTACTATTGACCCTTGATGCATGAGTAATTATTATGATACAAACTAGATTGGGTCTTTAGGCATGGCCTCAAACATAAATGTAAGATATCTAGGCATGAGGCCTTGATGGTATGGTTATGAAGATTGAAATTATGAATTTATTAATTATATGATTACTTATTGATGTTCCATGATATTATATTACTAGTTAGAATATCATTGGTTATTGTTAAAGCTCATATGATTATATATATGGCATTATTTGATTATCAATTATTCCATCATTATTATTCATCATGTTCATGTTATTGACTGAATGGAATGTATTTTAGATATTTTCTTCTCCATATTGATTATTCCTTATGTATTCATAATTGATTCTTATGTATGCATACCCATAATAAGCATTAGGTGTCACCCATTTCTTATATTTCCTTTCCTAGGATGTCAAAAAGTGTTTTATGATTGATATGAAGGGAATATTGGTGCACAAGATGAAAATAATTTGTTTTATTTTATGTTTTTTATTATTATATGATATTTTTAATGTATCTTGTTTTCAAAGACTACTAAACAATAAATTTCATAGGGATAAGATTCCTTATATCTTATGCTAATGTAATATAGTAATCACCAACACTGGGCTACTGGGATCATGGTCATTATAGTTGGTGTCAATGTAGTTTTAAGATAAACCTTATAAACTGGATTTAAAAAAACATATTTAAGAGAACATATGCCTAATATGAACTGTGATGATAAATATATAAGAACCTAGAAATGTTTTAGAGAGGAATTTATTATGTGTTTTACCGAGTAATACATCCCTATCTGGATACTACATGTTGCCATGGTTCTGGCACAGGTGTGCCTAGGGGTAATAACTCTGAAAAAGCTATGTCAATCATGACTTGAGCATTACTTGATACACAAAATTGGGCCTTACTGCACACATATTTTGAAAAAATTAAGGTCTACACGTTGGATAATTCACAATTTATTTATATAAAATTATAACATATTTGAAAATATTTTTATGACTTTTAAATTTTCTCAAAGTACACATGTTTTTTATTATGAGATTATCGAAAAATAAAATTTTCAATTTATGCTAAGTGTGTCACTAGGTTTAGGATTGTACATTATATTTCATAATTTCATGATATAATCTAGTGTATTACATTGATTATAAATGTAGAAAAGAGGGAGGAATGATAACTATATCGATGCACATATTCTATGCATGGATTTCTCTCCCTAGAGAGATAATGAACATGGAGTTGGATTTTTAGCTGCACTGATCAAATTATAAACACATTAGGGGAACTTACTTAGGTTTTGAGATATACCCTTTCCCGTATTGAGGAGACTAATTATCCACCATGTGTTGTAACAATGGTAGACCATTATATGTGTTACAAACCTCCTTCATTCAGTAGGACTACAAAACCATTTGTTTTTGAGAAATTGATAATTTATTGAGAGATGATATTTCTCACTTTGGGAAGCAATGGAAGGGAGAATTTATTCATAAAATTTTATCACATCTTATGGGGTTCATATCAATGGTGTTTATTTATTCAAAAAACTAAGGATGTGGTGTAAATAGAAAACATATATTTAATGTATTTTAAAGAACTTATTTTATTGAAATATTTTCCTCACAAACAATGAGAAGATATTGAAATACAATTATTAATATTGATAAAAGAGGTAGGGGAAAATAATGGTAAGTATGAAGATAAAATATCAAGGTTATTAATGAATGATATAGACAAGGTACATAATTCAAAGGGAAATATTGACTGTTTATTTTATGGGTTAAAGCCAGTTCTTTTAAGAGAACTAGTCTCCCAAACATTATTATCATATTAGGACATAACATCTAGTTCTATAAAGACAATGAATGAATTATACAAGTCTTCTATATTTCAATGGATTTAAGAGAAGAGGAAGATGTTAGGGGAAAAATAATAAAGGGAAGAAGAGAGAGAATGATTTTCTACACGTAATTATTTTGGAAAGAATCAATATTGTAGTTGGTTAGAGGTAATGGGAGTTTTCATCAAGTGTGAAGAGAATGGACATCAGGTGTTCAAGGGAATGAAATATGTTAGCAATTTTATGTTTTTAAAAGAGATAAACATGGGGAAATATGAATATTAATTCCCCAAGAATCAATAGAGTATACCTCGTAAGAATCCAAGGTATCAAGGTCAATTTTATGCTATTGATACTACCAAAGTGGAATGATTAAAATTATTGTATATGTTTCTTAAATAATTTTGTTAAATTAGTATTCTGTCAATAATATTTATGTTATAAGAATCATGAAATGTATAAGGATTTTACTACCTTAATTTTCTTTAAGTATTTGAAATTATATATTGAATGGTATTGATGAAAAATAAAAATGATTTCGTGTCATGTTTATTTTTTTTTGGAAAACACATGATTAAGGTGTATAACCATTAATATGTTCTTAATGTTGAGATAATAATGATATATTTATTGTATTGTAATAGTGAACTTAAAATTGGTTAGTGATTTTACAGTTTGTAATATTCTTAATAGAGTTTACTACATTTTTATAATTATGTAATATTTTTGACAATATGAGATTTTATTTTTGGTAGAATGCATGTTTTACTTAAAGGTTTAGTAGTGATAAAAGTATTTACATATATTTAATTTGACAATAAGATGCACTTTATGTTTTCTCTAGAATATAATGTTGATTCAGTGACCTTCCTTCTAAATTTTTGGAATATGAATGTAGTTATAAAATATTTTGATGAACCTTATGGTAAAATATTTATCAAATAGATTAAGTGGAACATTGGGAGTTATTGGTGAGGTTTAGAGATTAAATTATTTTATTAGGTAACTTATTTTAACTATTTTTTAGTGAAGAAATGAGGAATGAATTGTTATAATTTTATGGATCTTATCATACATAGAAAAGTTAATATCCATAGTTGATGCATAATCAATTCATTTTTGGATATTCATTTCTTTGAGTAAGTGATGAAGTTTAAATTGATCAAATCCCAACCAAATTATTAAATTGAACTTTTGAAATAGAATTATATCAAGTAAATATATTTTCTTGTATTCTCAGATAGTAAGATAATTCCTCAAGACTTGGAAAAGGATAATGAAACAAAACTTATAGCATAATACCTTAAACTCAAATGAATCAAATGGTCTTTAAATCATTACAATTTTTTTTTGAGGTCCTTAATTTTCCCTTGATCAATCACTTTTTTATGATCAATTATCTCTATCACTCTCTATAATTATTTACAATTTTCTTCCATATATATATCTTCACTTCCCAATAATTTTCATCTATTTGGAAACATAGTTATTTATTATTTTAGATGAACCTCATACTTAGCTTTCTCTCTTACAAAGGTGATGTTTTATTATCCATTTTTTACATTGTGGGATTTCAATAAAGGATAGACTTGTGATGAAAAATATAGAATTGCGAGGGTTCAATTTATTTAAAGGGTGTATAATGTAACACATATTTATTTTTAAAGAGGAAAATCATGTTTGATATCTTATATGACATGTAGAATAAAGATTATAAGAGAATTTAACACTCCAAAACATTATGAAAAATTTATTTTTAAATAAATTCAATCACTTTGATAGCTTACGATGCATGAAACATTATGTTTAAAATAAATATGGCAATCTATTAAATTATTATTATTTAAACATGACCATTATAACATATCAGTTATGTTGGAGGGATTTAATATGAATTAATAAATTATGAAAATTATGTGTTTTATTAATTTAAAAAAAATTAAATGGTTAAATATTGATTAGAAATAAAATAATCACCATTTGAAAAAAGTTATATTTTCTTATAAATTGGATTTTTCTAAAATAAAATATATTCATTATTTGAACAAATAAGTAAACATAAAATTGTACCATGTTTAGAAAATTTGTTGTAATAAATAAACATAATTTTTGAAATCTCATGTCTAAATTATCTTTGGGTAAAAAAATTGGATTTTTCTAAAAACATTTATTTTTTGATTCGTAATGAAAAATACCATTTTTATTGAAAACTTCCTTTTCATATAAATTATTTAATATGATATATTTCATTTTGAATTAGTTTAAAATTAAAATTATTTCAATTATATTAATATTTACTTAATTTAGGCTATTATAATAACTTTCACATTGAATTTTCATATAAACTCAATTTAAAATTTTGAATGTTTTTCATTGGTAAAAAGCATTTTTTTAATGCTTCTTTGAGTGAAAATTTAAATTTAATTATAAAACTTATGTAAAATAAATATTAAATTATTGATTAAATATTTCTAATTAGATTTATTAATATTTTCTAATGTGTTTAACTTAATGTTTAACCATAATGACTAGAAAAAATAATAAAAAATTATGATTGTTGTTAAGGTAAATATGGTTTTACCAGGGGGAGTTAAACTAAGAAAATAAAGATAAAAATGGCCTAAATATTTTAAAAAAAACAATTTTATGGAAATATTATGCCTTTATCTCATATAAGGTTTGATAATAACCAATTTGTTAGGCCTTTTTTTCATGAGAAAAACGCGGGTATCATTTTTTCATTTCAAAATTCCAAGTATTTCCTCTCCCCGACTTATAAATGGTCATTCACTATCATATACCATTCATAATATCCTAACACTTTTTTTTTGTAAAATTTCTACCCAAATATATTCCTTAATTCCCTCCCCAAATATTATTTGACTTATCTTTTTTAGGAATCCCTCCTATATAGGATTTAGGTATAAACCTAAGGAGGCTCTCCAAAGGGGAGGTAAAATCATTAAATGTGTGTATTTGTTTTATATTATAATCCAATTGTTTAAAATAATACTAATATATACTAATATAATAAAATATATTATCCCCTATATACTGGGATGTAATTATGTTAATTTAATAACCCATATCCATCTCTAATTTCCATCGAATGTGAAAAAAAATCACCGATCGTGTGTACAGTCAGCTGCCACCTCGTTAACTGATATAATTCATTATCTATAACCACTTTTCAAGGCAGGATATAATGATAGATTATACATATGAGTATTATATTTCTGAAATTATCATAATTTTTTATTTTATGAAATCACATATACATTCTTAATTACACTCTCAGGGGGGATGCGATAATATTGATTGTGTGTATGGTGAACTACCACCTCGTTAAGCGATGAGAATCATTTCTCGCTTATGATTTACATGGAAGAATATAAATACATAGTTAATGAATATATGATATATTAATGAAATAAAAATACATCAATAAGTATAATAATACATCTATCTTGTTACCTTCATATCGGTTGGAAAATAATAAACTTGTTCATACGTACATGTGGACTACCGCCTCAAAATAACAATGTGAAATATTTTTCATTTTATTTTTACATGGATGGTAATAAGGGTGTATATTATTAATATAAATTATATATATGAAATAAAAATTATTTTATAATGTCCAATTATTATTTATTTTTCTTTCATTCAGTCTATTGATAAAAAATGGAAACAATGTTCATGTGTGGATACAACATACCAATTCCATGAACAGTGTAATACAATTTTTATATTCAACTTGTATATACCAATATAAATAAATATATAATGAATATATATGATATTTATTTCATTTTTATCATTATGTACATGATTTAACCATGATAAATGTAAAAGTTTCAAAATTACCGAACCAAAACGTGCATGAAAAACAAAGCAATTATCACCTGAAACAATTATTTTAAGAAAGGCTTGCCAATAAAGACGCGAAAAAAGTATATATTTAAATAATATATGGTGTTATATATATGATTATGGTTTATTAATATATTTATAATGAACATATATTTATTATATAGGAGTTTCAGAAACATATAAATTAATTTGAAACTAAGGTATGAGTTTCTCATCTCACTTTTACGTACATGAGACGTATGTTATATTCACCACTTATTCATTTGGTTTGGTGAATAAAATTACTATTTTGTTATGTTATATCATGAATCTATTTAACATAATGGTATATATTATTTTGTTTCATGTTATTCCGTTCATGGGGATTATGATTCTAATGTTACCAATGTTGTAAGAGATTTATGTATCATTCTCATTTTAATCAGGATTGATTATATTTGAATTTGTATTAAAGAAAAATATTTTATCATTATCTAATAAACCCATTAATTTATTTATCTTATAGTTATTAAAGATTTTTTAAAGAAATATTATAATATTACTTGCCTTTATATTCAAAATTATTGAGAAAATGTTTTTAATAAAATTATATTCATTTCACTCTGTAGTCGAAAATACTTTTTCTTCAAAAACCTGTTTTCAAATAATGTTTTAAAAAATGTTTTTAATATTATCAAAATTATTTAGTAAATAATTTTTGCCATTTTTTAATTTTAAAAAAATGTTTTTAAAGTAATCTTCTAGACATTTTCCAAACAATCCCATTTTAATAATTATCAAAAATGTGAGAAATCTATTTGTTTTAAAGTATACATAATTCATAGAATTTATTGTTTTCATGAACACTAAATGTTTCAAATATTCCATTATAATTATCAATGTTTATTTTCGATGAAAAATTATTTTCAAAATATTTTATTAACATATTTTTATAAAATGTTTTCAAAGTGAAATGGTTATTTTCTTCAAGAATGTTTTTGATGAGTTTTTATGGTATTTATATTCATCAAAAAAGTCAAACCATAATTTTACATATGATACACTAGTGATATATTATATTTATACCAACCTTATTATTTCTATGGATGTTTTATAAACACTATGATATGAGATGAACAATTTTATTACCATTCACCACATTACTATGGAATGTTAATTATTATGTTTATTAATTGGAGAAAGTGTTAAAATTTCATATAGTAGTATTTCAATATGAATGTGAAGTGCCCAGACCAGTGAAAATCACTGTGGGGGGAAGTGTGTGAATTAGTAATCCATTTAAACATTTTACTATTTGATTCATTAAAATTAAAACTCTATAGATAGTTAAATCCTCGATCCAATCTTCTTGTGTCTATCATCCTTACCATGAATGATGTTGTAAATATAAAGGAATTTAACAAAATGATATACAAGGGTTAGTTCAAAGACTTACTCCTTGCGGTGTTGGTTATTCTCTACAAAAAAGATTCTCCGCTATAGTTTTATCATGAATTACAATGGTCGATACAGAGTCCCACTGTATCTCTCTTTAGTCCCAGAAGAAGATCTTTATAACACTTTACACATTGTTACCAGAGTCCCACTAGCCTACTCTAGAGTCTCACTGAAGTCTTCTTCTCCTCCATGAATCTCAAAGGGTTCTTCTATACCTCAAGTAAGAGACGCAACTTCCTTCATTGTTATTTATTGATTCACTGTAGATGATCTTATACTCTTCCCAAATAAGATTGTTGAATCATAATTTCCTGTGTATCTATTCAAGAATCTTCAAAAACCATTGGTAAGGTATGTGGGCCTTTCTCAATAACCCTAACCACATTTCTGATCAGTTCTCAGTTCAATAATTCTCAGGAATTTCTTTCTTCTTCTGATGAAGACAATGTCTCACTTATGTGTGTGAAAATGGTGCAAAAAACCTCTTCAAGAATGCAAGAATAATTCTTAACAATATCATCCCTTTCTGCCTTCATGGATTTTAAAATATTATCTACTCAGATATACGATATTATTTTAATTCTGTTTGGCTTCAGTCTCAGTACAAATTTACTTCATGCATGGATTTCGTGGAATCCAAACTTCTTATTTTGGATATATTAATGACTTGTTACAATTTCATGTGATTATGCATGATTTCATGCATTCATATTATCTTTTTTTTAACAAAAACACACACAATTCACTTAAATAAATATTTTAGGTTCAATATGTGTGGGTCATTATTTTTCATATGTTATATAAATTCCATTCCTTCTCCCTTATGTGTGAATGGACATATATGAATTCATGATCTCTTCTATTTCTTCTTGTACACAAACTATTCTCTTCTTTTCCTCACTTAATATCACACACAATTTATTTACTTTGGTTATTTAAACACACACACACACACACTTATTATCTAGTTTATGTTCAATTTTAGTGTGTGTTTCTTCAAAACTTAATGGTTGAATTCATTTGTGTTTGTTCTTTGTTCTTTATTCATTATCCTTCTTCACATGTGCACTTACTATTAGGGATTCTTCAAATAATGCACATGTATGCAAATATGTACGACCCTTCTTCTCTTCTTAAAAATCATTAATACATACATGGGAATGGAAGAGTTCATACCTCTACATGCACGACACTATTTTAATTTGATCTTCTACATACACGAATGGTTGTGTACCATTATTTATTTTGCAAAAAAACAAAACCTCAGTTTTCTTATTATTCTATCTCGAGGTATCACAAACAACCACAGGAACCAAAGAGACTTTTTGATTTAGAATGTGTTACTCAAACAACGGAGGTGAAAAGCACTATCCCTATATGGTTTTTACAAACTAGATTCTTCACGAAGCACTGTGAGGGTTTGTTAAACTAATCATGTGACTTTAGGTTTCTTTCACATAGAGGGTAATAAATCTTTTGCAAACCTAGGTGGTTTATAGGTCTCCTTTGTGCAAGGGATTCATTGGACCTCTTCTTCATGAGACAATTTGAGAGTGCATAGCACTTGTCAAAGGTCAAAGAGATCTATCTTCTACTTAACATAGCAAGGCTACATGGAAACCTCTGCTCGTCCTTCACAAATAAAGAATAGAGATGCACTATTTTTGAGAAAAAAGGCCTCTCAGGTATGTGAACAGGAGCCAATATTGGTCTTGGGGATTCTCTATTTATAGGTGAATATCACCTCTCTTCAACTCATTCAAAACCAATATGGACTTTCACATGATTCAAACCTTATAATTCCTTAGATCTTCAACTTTGAAATATTCAAATGTGGATAAAAGATATGCTAAAATCTTGGTTTGTTTCTATTCAATGTGGACTCCTTATTTCACATAAAAACATCTTTCACTTGTGTTTAAGAATGAATGAAAGGGTTCTATTTGAGAACTCAAGCTTCATGAAGTGGCCTCACACATTTGGTTGCTTCATCCATGTATGATCTCATTATTTCGATGCATGATTGTAAATAAAATTTCATTCATGTGTTCATGTTATCCCTACAAATCTTATGCATCATATTTCATCATAAAAAATGGTAGGATTCTAGATCTCGGTTTTCCATCCATGGAAACAACACACTGGAGTTCGTCGGGTGGCCATATGATGAAGACAAACCTCGGTCAAAGATTACATGACTTGGATTCAATTAGGTGATAAGTGATATCAGATGTGCATTAGTGATTAGAAGCTCATATCTAGGTTGAGATGTGTGGCTGAGATCTCACGTGAGATTAGTTGGATGGCTCCAATGGATTCGGTGTTTTTAAAATAAATCCCTTATCTAGACATGATGTGGATCGCCCACGGGTTGTCAATCAAACTATGGAAACATCCACTCATAATTTTCCTCCTCCCAGCACGGTATCACCCCGTATCGTGTTCACTCTACAGGTGCACTTTCCGCCCAACCTCTGCTCTCGCCGCATGGGTTCACCACTGTGTGCAGACCTGTGGGATTATACACAACATGTATTCCTTATGCATCTTTGGAGGATGGCCTCAATGATTCCCCCAAGCGCAGTTGACACCAGGGGTCCTTCATGTGCCTGAGGTTAAGGACGTCAGTTTAGCTTGAATGGTTAGCCTATTTTTTAATTTAAGGCCATTACACACAATATACTTGTTTAAAAAACCAAGTGTCCAGTACAATAGTAGTAAATAGACACCTTATTCATTCAAAATACCATGTATGGGAAATGCACTTAGTTAATTCCAAATAAACATACTAATCCCATGCATTCTTGTTTTCTCCTTCTTTATCTTCAAGCATCATCCTTCTTTTCTTTTTGGAATAACAAATAAAATATCATCAATAGTTCTCATTTATCCAACCTTGGAAAATGTATGGCTCCTTATTCATTTCTCATGCATTAAAAATATGCATGGTAACATTGTAGTGAACAATTTTTTCTCCTTTAACACATGTATTCTTCATTGAATATCAACTCTATCATTCATCTGATATTGTTCACAAACTTCATTAAATTAGAAGCTATTGGATGGGAATTCTAAAGTTATCACACGATTAAGTATTACGTGGCCTACTTCCAATGTTGTAATAAAGTTTCATCCAGTGAAACATGTCTTGGAACACAGGACTAGTTCAATAATCATCTGAATCAATTCACAACCTTCCTTCAATGGAATTTCATATGGATTCTCAATGTCACATAAGCTTTGTAACAACTTTCCCTCTTCAATCATCATTATCACTTCATCACTACCTTGCCATGAACATATTGACACCTTATTAAAAACAATTGAAACACTAGGCTCTACAATCTCCTCCATTGTAGTTTATTATCAATATAACCTAAGCACACACTGTATGAGTCAATATGTGTGCCAATATATACCCCTATTGGAAACCAAATGTAATGGTTTAGTGGGATCTATTCAAAAACGTGTTCTCCTACCATAGAAAACGTATTCTTGGATATTTATGAGAGAGGGATGATGTCAGATGGTTCTCTTATCGAAGAGGCTTTAGTTAATCAACACTAATTCTTCATGAACAAACCAAGTGTAAAAAACAAGAGAGATATGACCAAGGTTTTTAATGAAATCCATAAACAACAATACATGTGAAATCATGCTAAGAGTGGATCAATTCATTACCAAGGGATTGAAGATAGTCAAATTTATCAATGAAATGCTATGTACTTCAAATACATCCCCAAACATATTAAAAAGTTAATTTGAAAAGACAAATATCCCCCTTTCATCCCATCATATCATCAATCAATCACTCCCCCTTAATTGAAATGATAAATACAATTAAGAACATGGGATGATATTGTTATTGGAATACCTCATGTTTCGACTTCTTCAGAAGAAATGCATTTCAAGATTTTTCATGACATAATCCTTGATATAGTATGCTTCATATTTTCTCCCCCTCAATGGGTGCAATCCCTTTGATTTAACCAGTTGTAAAATATCATCAAATAATCATCAAGATATTCATATTGATAATATTCCTCCATGGAACACTTCAATTAATTATAAAATCTTGAATAACGAGTCTATCTTGTTGTTCTCCGCTTTGTTCATCTAATTATTATCTTGAGAATAACCTTCACCTTCAATTACTAGTACTATCAGAACACATATATGACAAAAATATAAGGTAATAAGATGGAACACATGTGATATTCATAATAAGAGAAACAAGGATGAGAATTTCCTATCAACCCAAGAACTCATTTCCTTGTAGCTCTAATGTGTCTTGTACTCTTCAAGCTAGTAGCTCATCCCCATTTGATACTTTTATATTTCATTGTTAGCTTGGACCATTTATTTCCAATCGCCTTCATATTTTGTTTATTATTTATCTTTACTTCTGCCAGTAGTGATGTAGCTTCCAATGGTGTTTGTTTTTCAATCATCAACATCTCTATTTGGCCTGTTAAAATAGAAATATATTAATTTTCATGATGTCCAGCCCTCTTGCACCTCCCACATAGTAGTTTTTAGATACTTGGGTTTTCACGTGATGACAACCTATCATGAAATTCAAATTTTCATTCATGTTGAATGACATGTTTCCACTTTACCTTTACTTTATATAATAATTAATCTTTAACTCTTTGCAATTCTATATAAATTTTCAGTTTATTTGATTGATAACTATAAACTCCTTAATATTTTTTTTGATTTGGAGCTTCCATAGGGCTTCTTCAATTATTTCAAGTTACCTTACTTAGGAAACTTATCAATGTTATCTCTAAGAATGTCTTTTCTCAATCCAATATTATTCTGGATTGATTCTACTTTTATTTTCATCTTGCTTCCATTCATTTCCATGGATTATTGGAAGTGATCCATGGTATGAAATTTGTTTCTATAATAGAAGCATCTTTTTATGGTTGAGATTAAATTCTTGGAATCTGGCTTGAACTTCTTCTTAGGAATAATCTCTGTCACTATTTTCTTGAATTCATTGTCTTTCATATTCCCAATTGAAGACCCTTAAAATAATTTTTCTTTCTTCTTCCCTTATTGTGGTATATATTTATTATTAACATATTCATGGGGTATGGTAGGACTAAACCATCAATCATTATAACTGTGACCACTTTTTTTGCAATAATCACAGAAGTATTAAAGATATTCAAATCTATTATTGGTAGAGAGATTTTTGTTTATCTATGAATTCTACTTTGGCTTTACAGGTTTCTTTATTTCTTCATATATACATTACCTAAATGAAATCCTTGCACAATTTTCATATGCTAACAATTTATGCTAGAAATCATTTAATTGATGCCCAAACTTCAAAAAACACAAATAGTAGCCAATTATCCCCCTTCTTGTCCTTATAACATCAGTCTACCTAGATTCAGTTCTTTGTTATTTATAGAATTGTCTTTATTTCATTGAAGAATCCATTTTGGAGTTATTATTATTAATCATCCTAGTATCCATCCTTGATGTTTTGTTGGATGTATTAACATTTTTCACAATCCATATATTCTTTGATTATAACTTTGAACCTATACTTGTAGATAAAACTCCATTAGTAGAAACAAAAACAACTGGGTTATGGGATACCTTCTTCTTAGAAGAGGTTGTCATTTGATTAGAAGATGATATAATACTCCTTTTTGAATCATAGTGCTAAATGAAAACATGGGTGGAAATATATATTCTTTTATCTATTTGTGAAGTTACAGCTTGGAGTGATTGTCAATTCTTCAATTTCACCTCAATCTCTAAACACGTCATGTTGAGGGAGTTCTTGTCATCCTCAATTGATCTTAGCTTTCATTCCCAATTATCCGTCAGATTTATCATTTGTTCTTTAGGAATATTTTTTAATTATTGTAATGAGATGTTAAAATCTTTTACCTTGTTGGATTTTTCTTCTATTTGAGAATCTTTGACAACCATAATGACTTTCTGAAACTTTTTAAATCCATGGAAAGATTCTACAAATAACATTTCAATGAATTATTTCTCACAAATACTTCCATATAATTTTTCAGTGACTTCATCATATTTGTCATTGCAAAGAGAAATTATTTATTTTTTTGCCTTTTCATGTTTTGTGAGAGTGTTGGATATGGGTACCCTTTAATCCAATGCCTCTTTCATAGAATCAGCTTCTTCTTCTAGATCTGATTTTTCAACTTGAAGAGAACTAATTCTTGTAGCAATATGTCTTTCCACTTCTCTAGGGTTATTATTTAGATGATATTTGAGTGTATTTTGAAGATCACTAATTGATCTATTGTCTTCATAGGTTGAACAAGATTCATTAGAAGAGTAATAATAAAAATAATTATCACCTGTTGTAACATTTTGATTACCTTTAGTAGAAGGTGTTTCCCCATTGGAATTAAGCTTCTTCTTCTTATTCCTTGTCTATTTTTTATTTTTAATATTCTGAGTCTTGGTAGATAACTATATTTTTAGTTGATCACTAATTTCTTGAAATCTTCACTTCATAAACACTTCGCTAGATCTGTAGAGGTAACATTGAGATCTAATACCAATTAAAGTTCCCAGGTTTGTGTGAATTACTAAGAGGGGGAGGGGTGAATTGGTGATCCCTTAAAAATGTTTACCAATTGATTATTTTCAATTAAACCTCCATGGCTAGTTAAATACTCAATCCAATCCTCCAGTGTCTCACATCCTTACCTAAAATGATGCTATAAATATAAAGGCACGAAACACAAGGATTTAATAGGTTCAGTTCAAAGACCTACTCTTTGTTGTGTTGGTTATTCTCCCCAACACAGATTACCTACTATAATCTCATCATCATTTAGAATAGTCGATACAGAGTCCCACAATATATCTCTTATATCCCACTGAAGGTTCTTTATACTGCTTCATACAGTGTTACTAGTGTCCCATTGGCCTGCTTCAGAGTCTCACTGAAGTCTTCTTCTCATCCATGAATCTCATAGGGTTCTTCTAGCACTCGAGTCACAAGACCAAATTCCTTTTTTTTCTTTCTTGATTCACTGTATATGATCTTATACTCTTCCAAAAAAGTATTTCTAAATCACACATTATTGTGTACCTCTTAAATAATCTTCAACAAAATTTTGTAAGGTCTATTGTCCTCACTCAGTAACTCTCATAACTTTTCTAATCAGTACTTATTTCAACAATGATTAGATAATACTTTCTTCATCTGATTAATACCCGACCACAATTATGTGTGTGAAAATGGTGCACACAACCTATTAAAGAATGCAAGATTAATTTTGACCAATATTAGGTCTTTATATCTTCTTGGATTCTCAAATAATGTCACCTTAGATACAAGATCTTCATTTAATTATATTTGGCTTCGGTCTCAGTACACATTTACATACTGCATGGATTGTATGGAATCCAAACATCTTGTTCTATATGTATCAATGACTTGTTACACATTAATGTGATTATTCATGATTTTATTCATGCATATTATATTTATTATAATCTCAAACACAAACAATTATCTTAAATAAATATTTCATGTTAAATGTGTGTGGGTCATGATTTTTCACATGTTATGTCAATTCAATTCCATATCCCTTATGTGTGCATGGGCATGCATGAATTCCTGAACTCTTCCCTTACTTCTTACACACACACACAATAACACACAAACTATCCTCACTTTTCCTCACTTAATATCTGACACACTTTCTATTCAATGGATCTTTTCACACACACACTTATTATCTAGTTTATGTTTGATATAAGTGTGTGTTTCTGCAAACTAGAATGGGTGCATTCATTTGTGTGTGTCCTTTCTTCTTTTATCTTTCTCCTTCATCACATGTTCACTCACTATTAGGTATTATTAAAATCATGCATATTTATGCATATGTGTACGTACCTTCTTATATTCTTAAAAATATTTCATGGATGCATGTTCATACAAGATTTCACACCTCTACACACACTTCCCTCTTTATATGTGATCTTATACAAACCTGAATAGGTGTTTATCCTTATTTATTTTTCACTCAAACAAAACCTTGGTTTTATTCTTCTTCTATCTCGAGCGATCTAAAACAACTAAACGAATTAGAGAGGTTCCATGCTTATATATGTGTTACTCAAACAAGGGTGATGAAAAGCAATATCACTGTTTGGTTTTCACAAACCAGATTCTTCACGAGGCACAACAAGGGTCTGTTAAAACGATCATGTTTCTGTGGGATTCCTTCTCACATAGGAGAAAAATATTTCATAAACCAAGGTGGTTTGCTATTCTCCTTCACACAAGGGAAGAAAAAGACCTCTTCTTCAGTAGACACTTCAAGAGTGAGTAGCCCTTTTCAATGGTAAGCATGATCTATCTTCTCATTTTCATAGAAAGGCTGCGTAGACACCTCTACTCGTCCTTCGAAAATTAGGATCAAAGATTCAATTTTTAAGAAACAAGTTCTCTAGGGTATGTGAACAACAACCTCTCTCAGTATTGAGGCTTCACTATTTATAGAGGAAGATAACCTCTCTTTAACGCATTAAAAACCCTAGTGGAATTCCACAAGATTCAAACCGTTGAATGTTCTAGATCTTCAGATTTGAAAAATTAAAATGTGGAAAAATGATATGCCAAAATCTTCGTTTGTTTTTTTTCAATGTACACTCCTTCCTTAACATTAAAACATCACGTGCATGTGTTTAAGAAATCATGAAAGGAAACTCATTGAGCACTAGAGATTCATGATGTGGCCTCACACCTTCAGTTACTTTGTCTGTGTACGATCCGATTATTTCGATGCATTCATGATAATAAAATTGCATGCATGTGTTCATATTGTCCATTCAAATATTATGCATGATATTTCATCATCAATGATGGCCGGATTCTTGATCTTGGTGTACCGATAGTGGAAACAACACTCTAGAGTTTGTCAGGTGGACAGAGATTGAAGACGACCCTTGTTTGAAGATTGGACAACTTCAATTCAATTATGCGAGAAGTGGGATAAGATGATCGACGATGATTAGAAGCTAAGATCCAGAATGAGATGTGCGGCCAGGATCTCATGCGATATCAGATTGATGGCTTAGATGAATTTTTCATTTTTAAAATCTATCCCACATAGAACGATCTATGGATATCTTGTGGTTTATCAATCAAAATGTGGCAACATTAACTCAGAATTTTCCTCCTCCCTCCACGGTACCACCCCACACCATATTCACCCTGTGGGATTACTATGTGCACAACCTCTGATCTCACTGCATGGATTAACCACTGTGCATGCAACCTTGGGCTTATACATGAACCATGTTCCAAAAACCTCTTAAGATACTAGGGTTGAGGATTCCCTCAGGCGCAGTTGACCCTCAGGTCCGGTATGTGCCTATGGTTGAGGGCCTTGGATGGCCTTGCATGGTTGGCCTATTTTTTTTTAATTCAGGCCTAATACACAATATACTTGGTTAAAAAAATCATGTTTCCAGTACAAGAGTAGTGCATGGAAAACTTCTTCACTCAAACCCCATTCATGGGAAAAGAACTAATAATATTCCATGTAAACAATATAATCCTGTACATGCTTATTTTCTCTTTCTTCATCTTCAAATAGGATCTTTATTTAACTTTTTGGAATAAAAAAACCAAGATCTTCAATATTACTCCTTTATAAAACCATTGGTAATGTATGTATTTTCTTCATTCCTCATGAATTAACACTATAAATGGTATCATTGTAATGAAAAAGGTGTTCTCCTTTAACACAAGTATTCTTCACTGAAGATCAGCACTATCAATTGTCTAATTTTTCTCACCAACTTCATACAATTAGAATCTATTGGATGGATATTCTATAGTAATCGCACAATTAAGTATTGTATATCCTTTGTCCAATTTTGTAACAAGGTGTCTTCCAGTGACACATGTCTTAAAACTTAGGACTAGTTCAGAAATCATCAGAATAAATTCAAAAACCTTCATCCAATATCATTTCATACTGATTCTCCAAGTGACATAAGATTTGGAACATCTTTCCCTCTTCAATCATCATCACCACTTCATCACTACCTTGTCATGAACATATTGACTCTTTATTAATAACAAATGAAACAAACTTCTCTGTAGAATGTTTATGTTGATTATGTTTCACCCCATTCATATGAGTAAGGAATTGTAATTAGTAAGTGATGGTAAGGGACCAATCTACACCCTAGATTCATCAGTAGGTCTTATGAAACAAACTAGCCTGGTTATTTAGCCGATACCATACCAAATTATGTAAGATTCCTAGGAAGGAGGCCTTAATGATATGATTATGATGTATGAAATTATGCATTCCCTCATTATGTGATTAGTTGTTGATGTTCCATGTGATTATATAGTTAGTTATAATATCATTGGTTAAGGTTCAAGATCATGTGATTATTTATATAAAATTATTTGATCATTATTTATTCATTCAATATTATTCTCCATTTTTATGTTATTGATAAAATAGAATGTGTTTTAGTTATTCACATTTCCATAATGATTATAATTTATTTATTCAAAATATATTATATTGTACACATACTATTACTAAGTATTAGAGCTCACCCATTTATTATATTTCCATTCCCTAGGATGATATGAAGTGATTTATGACTAACATGAAGGGTTATTATAATGGGGATAATTGTGTACGTAATGAAAATACTATTCTTTATTTTATGTTTTCAATTTTAAATTGAGATTCATGTATATATCTAGTTTACCAAGACTATTATGTTGTATGTTCTTACATGATATGACTCCTTGTTTCATGATCTAATATAATAAAGTAACTACTCACTATGGGATACTAGGGTCGAGATAATTTCAGTTACTATTAGAGAGTTTTTAATTTTAACTTTGAGAATAAGATTTTAGAAAGAATAGAATTGAGAACACTAGCCTAATATTAAATTTGAGGAAATCTATATAATAAAATAATAATGATTTGGTGAAGAATTTATTATTTGTTTTACATATGAATACATCCCTATATAGATTCTGCAAGAGGATTTGGTTCTAGAATAGATATTCCTTGGGGTAAAAAATCTAAAAAAGACATATCGATTTTTAATCGATCATTACTTGGTATATGAAAATGGTACTTACTGCGTACCTATTTTGAAAATATGAGGGATATTATTTGGTTAATTCACATTTTATTTACAAAATATTATGAAGGGTTTGAGTATATTTTTAGGATTTGAAAATTATACTAATGAAACCATGTTTATGATTAAAAAATTATCCATGAATAAAATTTTTAATTTATTATTAGTGTGTCATTAGGTTTGGTATTTTAAATTACATTTCATAATATTATGATCTAAACTAGTGTATGTCATTATTTATAAATGGAACCTATCATAAGGATGTGGACTATATCAATGCACATATTATATTGAGAGATTTCCCTCCGAGAAAAAATAATGGAGTTGGGTTGGAGTTGTAGCTGGACCTAATCAAATTATAACTATATTATGTAAACTAATTCATGTTTTGAGAAATAAAATTAACCTAATTTAGAACACTATTGATCCACCATGTTGTGTAACAATGTTATACCACTTAATGTTTAAGCAACCCCCACCATTCAATGTGAAAAAAATCTATTTCTATATGAGAAATGTATAATTTATTTAAAGAATATATTTCTCACTTTGGGAACCAATGAAAGTGATAATGTTTTAATGGTATTTTTTCATGTATTAAGGTATGAAAATAAATGGTGGTTATTGATTTAAAACAAAAAGTATGAGGAGGAAATATAGAACATATAATTTAATTGTTTTAAATAACTTTTTAAGAGAACAATTTTCCTCACAGTGGATGAGAAGATATTGAAAAAAAATTCTTGATCCTAAGGAAAAAAGGAAGTGGAAATATTTTCATAGTATAAAGATGAATTTATAAGGTTAGAAAGGCATTATATAGACTACATACATAATCCAATGAGCAATATTGTTCATTTCATTGATGGGTTAAATATAGTTCTTCCAATAGAACTAGTCTCCGAAATATTTCCATCATATGAGGACAAAATATCATATGCTATGAAGAAAAATAAATCATAGTAAAAGTATTATCACATTTAAAAGAAGTAATAGAATAAGAGTATGGTAGAGAAAAAATGGATTTAGGGAATAAGGGATAGAAGGATTTTACCAGATGTGATAATTATGGGAAGAAACACTGGTAATTTTTCAAAGAGAATGGGAGTTTTCTTCAAGTGAGGAGAGAAAGGCCCCCGAGAAAAAGATTTACAAGGAATAAAAAAGGATACCAATGTTTAGTGTTTAAATTTTTAAGAGATGGGGAACTATGAAAATGAATTCCACAAGGATGAATTGAATATACCTTAGATGAATCCTAGGGATCAAGGTCAAACTTATGTTATTGATACTAATAAGGTGAAATTATTAATGTTTTTATTTATGTGCATTCATGGATAATATTGATAAAGTATTTATTGAATTATATAAATGTTATAAGAATCATAAAATGTGTATGGATTGTACAATTGTATTTTTCTATAAGTATTTGAAAGCAAATGTTGAATTGTACTAATAACCATGAAAAGTGATTTTTTTGAAGTTTATTTTTTTGAAAAAAAAATAATTGAGGGAAGATAAAACTTAAAATGTTCTTGATTTTGAGATATTAATGACATATTTATGGTATTTTATGGGTACCATGAAATTGGTTTTTGATTTAATGGTTTATATTATCTTTGATGGATTTTACTATATTTTTTGGATTTATGGAATATATTCAACAATATGACATTTTATTTTTAGAAGTATGCATGTTTTCATTATGGTATTTTAGTGATCAAGGTATTAAAATATTCATAATGTGACATTAAGAGACACTTTATTTTGTATAGAGGAATATAATGATGATTCAGTCACCCCCATTCTAAATTTTTTGACTTTAAATTTGGTCAGACATATTTTGGATGAGCCTTAGGGTTAATTATTTATTAAATGAATTAATTGGACATCAAAAGTTACATTTTATGTTTTTAGATTAATGCATCGTATCAAGAATGTTTTTATAACCATTTTTAGTGATGTCTGGATAAATGGATTGTCATTATTTTATTGATTTTATGATCTATAAAAAGTTAATATTAACAATTCAAGAATAAAATATATATTTTTGAATATTAATTTCGTTGACTAAGTGATGAATTAGAATTGTATTTAATCATAACCAAAGGATGAAATTGTTCTTATGAGATAGAAATATATTAAATAAATATATTTATTTATATTGTTATCCAATAGAAAAATTCCTCAACACTAGGAAAAAGATATTGAAAAAAAATGTTATCATAGTACCTTAATTTGAAATGAATAAAATGGCCTTTTAAATCCTTATGGATTTAAGGTTTTGAGGTCCTTAACTTTCCATTGATCACAAACTTTATTGTGATTAATGATCTCTATCACTCCATAGGATTATTTATGAATTTCATTGATGCTTATATCTTACTTTAACTCTAATGTTATCCAATTTGGAATCCTAGTTTTTTTATTCAAGATGACCTTCATGATTCCCTTTATCTATTATCTAGATTAATTTTTATAAAACCTTTTTATAATGTGGTATTTTAATAATGGTTAGACAAGCGATGACGAAAATATAATTTTGAGGTCACAGTTTATCTAAGGGGGTATAATGTAACACATCCACATTTTAAAAGGGTAATATCATGTTTGATAGTATATATGACATGAAAACTAAAAATTAGAAGAGAATTTAACACCTTAATACTTTATGATATATTTATTTTAAATAAATTCAATCATTTTTATAGTATATGGTGCTTGCAACACTAGTTCTAAAAGAAACACGATACTCTATTAAAATATTTTTATTTATACATTACTACTATTAAATATCTATTAAGTTGGTGGATTTCAACATGACTAACTAAATTATGAAAAATATATGGTTTATGCATTTATAAAATCAATTCTGTGGTTATCTATTTATTAGAAATAAAATAAGAACCATTTGATAGAAAAATAAATATTCTCTAAAAACTATATTTTTTAAAATGGTGGTATTTTCATTCATTAAGCACATAATATAAATTTACATTTCCATAAATTAAACGTCCCTTTTGAAATATAATGTCAAAAGTATCATTTATAATTTTTTTGGATTTTTTTAAAAATTACATTTTTTTTATGGATAGTGAAAACAAATTATCTTTATTGAAAAATTCATTTTCATTTAAATTATTTCAAAAGTAAATATTTATTTTAGATTGTATTTAAGTAAATTTAATTCAAATATATTGTAATATAACTAATTTAGGACATTATAATCAATTTTATATTGAACTTTTATATAAAAACTTCTTTATCTTTTAAAAGTTTTTCATTAGAAAAAACATTTTATTAATGTGTCTATGAGTTTAATGTAAATATTATTTTTCCAATTCTGTAAACTAAATTTGAAAAAATGGATACCATATTTGGAATAACAATAACTAATATTACCTAATATGGTTAAATTAAATTTTTTTCATAATGAATATTAAAATAATAATAATTAACATGTTTAAGGTAAAATGGGTTTACCTATGGGAAGTTAAACAGACAATATAAGGGTTAATAATGACCTAGATATTGTCATAAAATCATTTTATGGGCCTATTTTGAAGATATATAATATAATAATTAATAATTACCCATTTTGGAGGCTTTTTACCTTGAAAAAAATGTGGGTATCTCTTTTTCTTTTCAAAATTCCAATTGTGTCCTCACCCACACTTTTAAAAGGCCACTTACTCTCATCTCAACTTCACCATTAAAAATAGTTTTGTTTGGCCAATAACTACCTAAATATATTCCTTAATTCCATCCAAAATTTTAGAGTAATTAGTTTTATTGGGAATCACTCTTATGTAGGATTTAGGTAAAATCACAAAGAGGCACTTTGAAGAAGCCTTAAAATCCTTAAGCATGCGTACATATTTTATTTCTTCTTCCACATCCTTCAAAAAATATAATAAAATATAATAATAAAATAAAAAATTATCCCTTATATACTAAGATGTTATTATGTTAATTTAATAGACCAGATACATCTCAACATCTATCAAATGTGGAATGAAATCATCGATCATGAATATGGCAGATTACCATCTCAAGAACCAATGTAATTCATTTTCCATAAACACCTTCAATGTTGGATATAATGATTGAAATTACATATAAATATCATATTTAGGGATTTACTATACTTCTGAATTTTATTATATCACATTTAACGTTTTTACTTACCATTCCATGGGAGGGGTATTATAACATTTATTATGTGTACGATGAACTATTTCATTGTGAAGAATGAAATCCAATTTTCGCTTATGCTTTACATGGAATGTAGTAATGGTATAGTTAATAAATATATGTGATATTAATGACCAAAAAATACATATATAAATATAATATCCCATATAACTTCTTATATTCCAATCTATTAGAAAACAATAACATCACTCATGAATATGTGTGGACTAACACCTTCATGAAGTGATGTAATATGTTTTCATATTTTTTAAATAGACTGTAAAATGGATTTATTTTATTAATTTAAATTATATATATGAAATAATAATGATTCTATAAAGTTTATAAAATATTTATTTTAATTTTGTTACACTGATGGAGAAATTATTTCCAATAATTTTAAATCAAATTTCAATTTTTTAAATCCGACCAAAGATTTTTTAAAGGAAAATTTTCAATATTTATGATTTTAGTGGTAGTTTGAACTTAATTGAAAAAATGGCCCATTTTTTATTTTAACAGTTTTAAATTATTTTTGTATTTAGGACCTAGCATTTTCTACACTTATTAGAATGGTGATTTTATTTTTTTATATAATTCTACACATCATGAGATTAATTTAAATTTTATTACGCTAAAGGTAAATCCTTGATTTTGAAGCGCAACACTAGCTCACAATTTGGACCATTAAAATATTGCACAAATCTGAATATTTTTTATGTGGGGACCATAAATATGAAATTTAATTTCTTAATAATATTACATTCCATTGAGAGATGTGTAAGACATTGGTGGAAATCTAAAATGAATTAGTCGATGAATGAATATTCCATTATCACTGTAATTAATGTATGTTAATCTAGAGTTTTTAAATATGGAGTGTCTGTTTAGGGAGAATAAATTATTAGAGTAAAATATACACAACTCTCTGGAAACATTTCCAACTATGTTGGTATTTTCATAGGGTAATAAGAATACATTTATGAAAAACTTTTATGAATGATTAAATGAATTAATATGTCATTTATTGGGCCTAACATAGCTTAGCATGTGAATAGAAATTATGCCCTATAAAAGGAGGATAACTCCTCCCTCCCAAAGCATTCATATCCAAACCATACCATTAAGTTGATCACAAAGGAGATTATCTCCATAAAGGATCCTTACTTCACCATATTCTTCCTCCACCATTTATTTTTCTTAGATTTTTAATGCTTATTTCTTCTTCATTAAACTTTACTACACTTCATTGGGTGTGGGGTAAACATTTTGAGTGATCAGGGTGGGGCATTTTTCCTATTAAATTTCATAGTTGTTTTCTTCAATGTAAAAATATCTTTTTCAAATGAATTAATTATTCTTTTAGTGGTGTCAAATTAGCTAAATGTCATTTTATTTTGGTTTTAGTTTTCATTAATATTTTATAGCTTTGTTTGACGAACTTTAAACCCCCTCCGCCTAGTGTACTTTTCTTGATTGAGAAGATTGTGTTAGGTGGTTAGTGTTTAGTTATCATTGAAATGTGTGTGAATTAATGGAAATATTTATATATTTTTGAGGATAAAAAATTATTGATTGATACTTTCCTTAGTTGTTTGGGAATGGTCTATGAACTTTCGTGCACACATGAGTGGTTTTCATTACTTTCTTCAACCAATGGTGATTTATAACTTGATTGAGGAGTCATTCATTTATTATTCAATGGGATGATAGGGGAAATAATTTTTATGACCATGATGAAATTGAAAAAGGCGATTCTAACTTAACCGATCACTCTCTCTATCACTTGTGTTCAAACATTATTTTTAATTACCTTATTTATTTTTAAATTCAGACAATTTCCAAAACATCCTCTATTTATTTGTCAAATTTAAGTGAAAAACATGATTTTTATTCACTAATATCTAGAGATACCCTAGGATGACCAATTTACTATATTTTAACTAATATAATATTTGTTTTGTCATACCCCTCAACAAGAACAAGTCAAAACATGGATTCATTACTGGGAGGTGATTCCAATAATTGTTTTTTATCTTTTATTGTATTATTTCTCCATATTATCATCTTTTTTCTCAAAAATATAATGAATAAAACCTCAATATATGAACCTTTCCCCCCATATTCAGATATTTAATGAACCTTGTTGAATAATATTACAAACCTCAATTGGTAATCTTATTTTGAGGAAATTTCTTTTAAAGACTCAAGTGAAACTTTAAGTGTTCACTATGAGTCTTTCATCATGTTGGGAAATAAGAACCACACAGTTAGAGACCTATGAAAACCACAATTACATAATCAAAACAATAAAATTTATATACCTAAGTTAAAAAATGATTTTTATATCAAACCTAAAATGATCCCATTACTTCCAAACTTTCATGGCTTGGCAGGCAAATATCTAAAAAAACATATTAATGAGTTCACATATGTCTACAATACTTTCAGACCCCATGCAGTATCTGGGGAGTAGTTAAAGTAAAAGTAATTCCATTTTAATTAGAAGGATCTTCCATAGAATGGTTTTATGGTTTACTACCATAATATTTTCATGATTGGAATGACTTGGTGATATGTTACATGCACATATTTTTAACCACCTATATAAGCACATCCATCAGAAGGAAAATCTATGACATCAAATAGTCATCTAGAGAAACCCATAATGAGTACTAGGAAAGATTTTAACATCTATGTAATAGATTCCCAAATAAACATATTTAGGAGAATAAATTTCTCATCTTATATCATGGATTATTGGACAATGAGATATACCTTCTTGATACCCCATTTAGAAAAGAATTAATTGAAATAATTCACAAGAATAAGCTAATGGTTTGATTGAAAATATTTCCATGAACTCACAATTTTTTGGTATAAGAGGTAATGGAACAAGGGGAATTCAATAGGTACTAAATTTTAATGCCTCACCCATACTAAAAGATACGATTGAAGAGATAACCATTTTGGTGACTCAGATGGTCTTGAAACAAGTGGTTGACCAACAAGCACCAGAAAAGTATGTGGTTTATGATCATCACCTGATTATTTTGTTGACCAATGTGGTGAAATATAAGGAATGAAAACATTTATGAAAAACTTTAATTTTAGGTAGTTCCAGAAATTATCGAGATATCCTAACCGAGTTCACAATGGATTTGGAAATCACTAGAATCAAGCAAGAGCCCCGTACAAAAAACCAGATCGAAAACCAACCCCTATTCCATCAATAATTCCAAAACCCACCACCATTTCATCAAAATAAATCTTATAAAAACCTTCACACCACCAACCTACCTCATTCATAATACCCTATGATCGACAATCTACCAGCACACAATATTCCATTGAAGAGCTACAATCTAAGCATGAGGGTCTATCAGACAAGGTTGATAAGATGTAAACACTATGGGAAGTCTTGTTGAAATCATGTCCAAAAACCCAAAAAAACACAAATCCTAGACAATCCCATACCAAAATGAGAATTTAATCATGAAAATAATAAGAATTGGAAAACAACACTCACCACTAATAGCCCATGAACCTAAAACAAGACCACCTAATATGAGGGAGAATGATGTTGTAAATTCTGAATATTTTGTAAAAATGCATCATGGATAAGAAAATAAATAGGAGTAAGAGATGTATAAGATGAATTGGAAGATATAAAAAACCCATTTCTATGCAAAAAAAGGGATAATCAAGACTAACGACCACTATTTCTATCAAGGATGATTGAATCAAATAGATTAGATGAAGAAGCACATTAAAAAGAAATTTTAGTCACCTTCCAAAATGTAGAAAATAATATCTCCTTATTGGATCAATTAAAAATTACAATGTATGAAATTTTTTTGAAGTAACATTTAACAAAGAAGTATAAAATTCACGGGGAATGAATGGATCAACTTTGGAAGAAGTGTCTCAGCCCTTATCAGACCATAGTTTCCAACCAAATTCCAAGATACATGGATTTTTTCCATTCCATGCACCACTGGTTCATTAAATTTATATAATGATTTGTGTGATCTCGGTGATATAATTAATGAATCACCTTAATTATTAGACATTTATTTGTATATGGGAGACGTCAATCCCATAAGAGTGGTGGTTTGGATTGAAAAATGATCCATAATATTCCTTGAAGGAGTTTTAGAGGAAGTCCTTGAGAATTTGAAATATCTCTTATTTCCAACTGACTTTTATGTGGTGAATATGGAAGAGTATTTGATCCCTTTACACTCAACCCTAATTTTGGTGAGACCTATCTTCAAGATATCCAAAAACATCATCAATGTTCATAAGGGGGAACTCAATATGAAATTTGGAGATTGAACTTTTCACTTCAATATTTTTGAATCGACGAGGTACCCATTAGATTATAATTCCCTCTTTCCACTCGCCCATGAGGTTTTTACTGATCCAGTTGAATGATTAGGTATATTACATAAATTATTATCCTTAGGATAGAATTTTTTCATTGAAAATATCACTGAAAATATTGATTCCAAAAAAAAATTGCAGGTTCTAATTTCACATGGGTAGAAGAGGTAAAATATGATTATTTGATGAATTATTAAATGATGAGAAAGATTATATGGTTTATTCAATGTTTGATTTATAACCTTTCATTATGGGGAATTTTATTTTAATTTAATCCCTTGATAAACCCCATGACCTGGAATTAAATCTAGTCCCCACCTATTTGAAATATGTGTACCTTAGTGAGGGAGAGAAATTACTGTTGAAAATTGTTATTAAATTGTCTAAATCCCAAGAAAAATATTTTTATTGAGATTTTAAGAGGTAATTTCTAATAAATAGGGTGGAGATTATGTGATATACATGGAATAAACCAAAAAATATGCTCACATAGAATTTTTCTGGAGAAAGATTTTGAACCTTTTAGACATCTCCAAAAGTGGCTGAATCCCACCATGATGGTAGTTATAAAAAAGGGTATTGAGAAGAGATAAGATGTGGGGATCATATATACCATCTCATATTTAAAATGGTTCAACCTAATTCACATGGCTCTAAAAAAATTAGCTTATCCACTCTGTGAAATGAATAGAATAAATTAATCCCTGTGAAAATTCAAATTATCTGGGGAGTGTGCATTGATTTTAGGAAGACGAATCAGGTCACTCGGAAAAATCATTTCACCATTCCATTCATTGAGAAGATGATATAGATATGGGTTGGTATAACTCATTATTGATTTTTGTATTGATTTATAGATAATTTTTTAGAATCTATTTATATCGAGGATCATGAGAAGTCTACATTTACTTGTACCTTCAGTAACTTGTCATATAAAAGGATGACATTTGGATTATGTAATGATCCAGGTACATTTGAAAGGATCATGGTATGTATTTCTTCTGATCAAATTGAAGATTACTTGGAGGTGTTCTTAGATGATTTTATAGTTTCTGGAAATTCATTGATCATTTTTGAAAAATATAGAAGAAGTTTTGAAAACCCGTATTGAAAAGAATCATGTATTAAATTTTGAAATGTCTCATTTCATATATGAGAGATGAATTTTACTTTGGAATGACATTTCAAAAATTTATTGAATTGGGAAAAAAAATTTATGTGACAAATTCATTGCATTACCCAACTTGTTTGAAACACATTAGATCAATTTTAGTAAATTCATGATTTTACTAGAGGGTTATCAAATATTTCATTAATAATTTTATCCCTCTCTATAGACTGCATTTGAAAGATGCTGATTTTGACTTCAATAGTGTGTGTAGGGAATCTGTTGATTAGTTAAATAGGATACTGATTACACGACCAATGTTTCAGCCACCAAATTAGGAAGAACCATTCGAGATGCTTTGTTGTGCTTCCAACCAAGCAGTTAGTGCATTCCGTTCTCATATAATTGAGGGAAGGCCACAAGTTAGTTCTTATGCCCCGATAAACTTGGATTCAACTCAATTCAATTAATCATGAATCAAAAATGATTTTTAGCTGTTTTTTTCTTTAGACATATTTAGATCATATCTGCTAGGAACAAAAGTCACTTTTTTCATATCATGCAGCTCAGTACTTGATAAATAGGTCTGAAGTAATAAAAAGGCTAGTGATATGGATGTTACTGCTATAGGAATTCTATATATAAATCAATGACAAGAAGGTATTTGTGAACCAAGGGGTTGATCACTTAAGTAGACTACCAAATATTACTAAAGCTAAAATACCAGACAAAGAGCCACTAAATGATCACCTTCTAGGAGAGAAGTTTCACTTTATTGAAGGAGAATTTCCTTGGTATAGTGACATGGTCAATTATCTTGTAAGACCTCATATCCCATCTTGTTTTAATTCTCACCAATTTCATAAACTGAAAGCTTAATCTAGATATTACATCTGGGATGGTCCATTTCATTGGAATATTTTCAATGGCCATGTGATAAGAAGATGTTTTCTTGAGAGTGAAGTTGGTTTTCACTTTGATTCTTCTCAAAAATAAGCAATTGTAAGATACTTTGGACTTCAATGGACAACACATAATGTTTTATAATCAATGATTTATTTTCCCACCCTTATTAAAGATGCTCATGAATTTTTCAAAACAGGTAAAAAATGTCAGTTTTATGGAAATATTTCAAATTGAATTGAAATTCCACAACAACCACATAATTTTGTAAAATTTTTGAAGTATGGGGGATGGATTTTTTGTTCCATTTCTGGAAATCATATATAAATTCTTATATATTGCATTTAGATTATTATGTTTTGAAATGGGTGGAAGAAAAATCCCCCAGGACTATGGATGCTAATGTTTTTTGTGTGTTTTTATGGATAACATATTTTATAGGTTTAAAGTGCCTAGAGATATCATCCGTGATCATAAGAATCTATTTTATAAAAGGATAATGGAGTCTTTGCTAAGTAAGTATAGGGGGTGCATCACAAAACATCAACTCCCCGTCATCCACAAACAAATGGAAAATCAGAATTGTCCAATAGGAAAATCAATGGAATTTTGGAAAATACTGTTAATCTAAATAAGAATTATTGAATACAATGGTTGGAAGATACATTATGGTATTATAGGATATCCTAAAAAACACTGATTGGAATTAATCTATATAGTATGATCTATTGGAAATATTGTCAGCTACCTATGGAATTAAAGCATAAGGTGTATTGGGCTACAAGGAAGATGAATTTGTCTCTTGAATGCATTGGTAAAGAAAGAAGATTGAAGTTGTAGGTGATATAGTAAACTATAAATGGAATATTTTAAAAATTTTGTGATTTATAAAGTGGGAACAAGAGTGTCCAATGATAATATGATCCAACATAAATACTTTTATCCTCGAGACAGAGTACAATTATTCAACTAAAGATTCATGTTGATGCTAGGAAAACATCATTCCAGATGGGAAAGTTCATTTATAGTTACTAATTTATTTCCTTTGGGTATTGTGCGGATTGAGAACGACAGAGAGGAGGATACATCCACTGCTAATGGGAATAGGTCGAAGAAATTATTTGGGACCCTTCCATCAGAGAAATTATAGGAGATCACACTCATAAAACATGTTTATCTATAAAGAACATCAGGGCACACCTCTTATTTACACTTGCTTACTTACTATGATTCATTTTCAAATAAGGTTACATGTTAAATCCATTTGAATTCATTAAGGAAACTTTATCATTTATGTGTGGGAGAGGGGACCTTTGTAGTTTATGAATTTCATTTGTTTGATTGTTTTTATGTTTTTTTTTGTAATTGTTTCGGTGTTTTTCATATTTTTGGCTGTTTCTTTTTAAAATTTAATGTGTTTTTGAAATGTTTCAGATGAAATGACTATCATTTTCCTTTTTGAATCCCATTTAAATGAGTAAAAAAATATATTTTAATAAACTAAGCTTAAAAGAATAATGAAAATGACTTTGTTTCAAGTTTAAATCTTTAATAATTTCATGAAAAGTAATCTGATTTTTGAATCCCATCACACATCACACTATGTTTATCATTGAAATCAAATTACCATAAAGATTCTAAACCATTTTTCTAATTTTATTTTCATTTACCTCATTTCTTGAGAGAACCAATCCATGATTACTTTAACTATAATTTGATATATTCCGGTCTAAATGTGGGGGTTTGAGGTACTTGTGTTTTAAATAATTGAGGCATTTATTTTTTGTCAAGTACATTTTTTTCAAAATAATACTTTTTATTATATCCTTACATGTACATTTAATCCATGTAGCCCTTATAATACATGAATAACATGTTAGGTTAGCCCCATTACTAGCCAATTTTCCCCATCCAAATTGCTCTTGAAGTAAATTTCATGATCTTGTTGAACTTTTGTGTGGGGGAAGATATCTTTTATTGTGATACATGAATTGTTGATAATTCGGGTGGAAATAAAATGATGAAAATTTGATGCTGCAGCTAAAGAATTAATTATGTTGAATCTTCCACATTTATATATCATTCATGATAAAAGAAGTTGTGTCTTTCTTGAGCTTCCAATGGATAAAAAAAGATATTCATATCTGGAGCTTTTAAGAAAAATTATGACTGAGAAAATATAATTATATATTATTAAAAGGCTAAGTAGTGTATGATTTTCTCAAGATTTATTAATCATGGAGCTGATTTTCCTCAAAGGGTGCCGATGAGGAGACCAAACTTCAGTGAAAATTAGAATCTTTTATTTCTACTTCAAGAAGAGCCATGACCTCTTCATCCGGCCTCATAATTTTTAACAACTAAGTCCTATCTATTGAATGACATAGAACAACACTAAAATTTTTTCAAGATAAACACATGTTCTTGACTCACTTAGGGAGGATAAGTAATCATTTATCGTGCATATGGTGACTCTTGAATGGTTTTGGATGAGAAGAGCCTTTTTAAAAATTTACATTTGTGAGATGAGAAAAAAAATTCACATGAGGAAGGTGTTTTGTGTGATTTAAAGGATAAATGAAGTGGAAATATATGAAATAATTTAAATGGAGAACTTTTTATTATTGTTTTTGAGGAGTCATGATATCTTTTTGTTTGTTGGTGTGGATTTGGTGGATCTCATGGGTATGTGTTTAGAATGTTATTTGATTTTATTTTGATGCTTACATATCAAGAATTCTATGTGATAAGTGTGGGGTAATTGATAGGGAAAATAATTTCAATAATTTTAAATCTAATTTCAATTTTTTAAATCCAACCAAAGTGTTATTTTAATGAAAATTGTCACATTTTTTATTGGTATTTTGAGCTTAATCGAAAAAATATCCATTTTTTTATTTAATTATTTTTAAATTATTTCTGTATTTAGGAAATAAAATTTTATATAAGAATCTAAATTGTAAAATTATTTATCATTAGGATTATATAAATCATGGATTTAATTTTATTCTCCTGAAAACAATGCTAAATAATCCATTTGGAAGCCAAAAACTGGCTCACAAGTTGGGTCATAAAAACTGTTCATAGACATAAAGGTTTTTTATCTATTGATGATAAAACCTAAATTAACATACCAAATGAGATTAAATTAAACATAGAGACATGTAAGACATTGATGATTAAGTTTCTTGAACTAGTATTTTCATGAATTGTCCATTATCAAGGTCATTAATGCATGATAATTTGAATATTTAAAATATGGACAGTCTTCCTGGGAAGAATACATTCATAGATTAGAACAGACATGAATCTTTAGAAACATGGCCAAATATGCAGATATTTCTATGGTAGATGATCTAGAAAATTATGAACAACTTTAATGTAGGATTAAATGGGTGAATAGTTAATTGGTTAGTGCTAACATACATCAACTCTCGATGAGAAATTCTGTCATATAAAAGGAGGAGAGCTCCTCCCACCCAAAGCATTCCGATCCTTCCCATAACATTTAGTCGACCAATAATAATTTTTTTTAAATATTTTATTAATAATAAAGTAAAATATTTCCTCACATTTTGTTAAATATGATTCTTTATAAAATATTTGGGATTAGATCATTCATTTGAAAATTTGGTGAAAATTCCAGTTTTACCCTTTAAAATTCACTGTAGAAATTCGAACATAAATAATTTGATATGTATTATTTGAAATTATTATTTTTAAATATATTAATAAAGTAATAATATACAACTTTTATTCTATATTTTGGAGCTAAATCATGCATTTGATGGGTGTAAAAGGTCCATCAGGTCAAAGGTGGGATGAACTCGCCAGATTAGAAATCAGTTCTATATTTGGGCCATAACATCTTCATCCATGCATGTATTAGGCCCATAATTTGAGATACACTCTTGGAAATATTTTATCACCAATTATCCTTCTGAAAAAACATCTTGTTCATGCGTTTTGTGGTCAAACTAGCAGTGAAAGTTGGCTTAATTATTTGGAAGAATTTCCCCATTCACATTTGAAACCCCTTTAAGCTAAACCTCCCCTACACAAATAAAAATTGGTTTTTCCAAATTTGGAGGGATTGGTACGTTAATTAACAGATTAAAGGAAGATTATAATTGTTTTCACTCAAATTATTTAACCATTTTAAAATAGTTATCTCTTAAAGCAAGGATCCCCTCATCGAAGTATTTTTTTTCTTCTTCTTCATGTTGTAATGTTTGTATTTGGGTAATAAACATCTTTGTTATTATTTTAATTCTTATTCTTTAGAAAATTTTGATAAAATATATTATTATATTAATACTCATAATTTGTTTTGTAATCATGAGTATAAATGATATTGGGTTATACCCTTTCTAAACCATTCAACATTCAAAACCTTTCAACAATGACAATGCTGCCCATGGAAGAGTAATTTTCTTAGTTACTGATATACCTCTTACCTTAATAATTAATTTATTTTGAATCAATTATATAATTAAATTAAATTAATATTATTTATTTATTGTGTTTTTAATTTAAATGAAACTATTCAAGAAATTGAACAATTTACCAAAAAACACGCGAGGTTAAGATTTGTGTAAATTGTGAGAGTGCGATCTTAATCGGTATTACAAGACCACAAGGGATAAATTTGAAAAGTTCTAATATAATACCTAATCTCAATTAATCATCATTTCCATAGTGGATATGTGTTATAATTAACAAATGACTGTAAACTAACCTAAGAACTTCAATCAAACCATGGTGCTCCAATTGTATGTTTCAAATATAGACTAGGGTTTATGTAATTTCATCTTTATGGTTATGTTAACTCATATATGGTTTGATGGTTAAAAAATTAAGGGATTATAATTAATTTTATTTTAATTTAAATTATATTAATAAATAATGGAGTGAATAGGTTGAGTTATATCGAATATGTCTTTTAAAATATTTTCTAAAAAAGATCTTCTTGTTGTGACTATTTAAACGAACTTCATTTCAAAAATAAAAACAAAAAAATGCATTCTTCTTCAAGAAAACTTCTTCTAGTTTTATAATCTATAATAAACCCCCATACTTCCAAGAAGTGTGTTTTAGTTATTTAATTTTATTTTCAAAAATAATTTTATGATGTTGTTTTAATTTACTTCCACCTTTGAGAGACGACCTTGATCAACCACTCTAATGTACCCAAGTACCCAACAAATCACACTTCAATTGAGAGCACCCATGATAGTTCCTTTAATCCAAGAGATAGAATATATACAATAAGGATCCATGATTCATCATATTCTTCCTCCAATTATTCATATTCACTATTTTTTAATGATCACTTCTTCCTCATTCAACTCTATTAGCTGATAATGTATGGGAAAAGATTTTGAGTAATCAGGTAGGGGGTTTCCATTTATAAAGTCAAAGTCATGTGATTTAATGTAAAATACCCTTTTTATAATGAATGATTTATATTTTTATTGGTGTAAAATTTTATTAATTCCATTTTATTTTGGTTTTTTTTTCATTCATTGACTATATATTTGTTTGAATAACATTAAACTCCGTCTGCCTAGTGCAGTTTGTCTTGACAGAGTAGATAGTGATAATTTTTGAGTATCAAGAGATAGTTGGAATGTGTGTGAAATACATGAATTTTTTATATATTTATAAGAAAAAATAGTCTTGATCATGTATTTCCTTATTTTTTTGGATGTTGTTTATGAAATATCATGCACACATGAGTGGTTTTTATTACATCCTTCAACTTTGGGTGAATAACAACTCAATCAAGGAGTCATTCATTTGTCGTTCAATAGAAAGTGAGAAGAAGTGACTTTTACGACCATGCTGACCTTGAAAAATGTGGTCATATTCTAACTCTATCACTATCTCCATCACTTGTTTTCAAAATTTATTTTTAATTGTCTTATTTTTTTAGACTCAAACAATTCTAAAAAACAACCTCATTTTTTCTCATATTTATATGACAAACATGATTTTTATTCACTTATATCTAGAGAGATACTAGTTCAACCAATTTACTTTATTTCAACAGAATAAATATTTTTTTTCATACCCCACAATAGGAATGTTCCAAAACATGGCACCATTATCAGGGAGGTGCTGCCAATAAATTTTTCTCTCTTTTATTTTATTGTTTCTCTTTATTTTCTTATTTTTATGCAAAATTGCAAGACTGAAACCTCAAACACTAAACATTTACCCATAGTTATTAAATTCAAATAACCTTGTTGAATAGACTTAGAATCCACCATATAAATGCTCAATTTTAGGAAATTTCTCTTATAGACTCTAGTGAAACATAAAGTGTTCACTATGAGCATTTCATGATAGCAGGAAACTAGAACCAATCATATAGAGACCTATGTGAACCACAATTCCTTAATCAAAAAAATCAACCTTCCATGAAATAGATACCAAATTATTTTTATATAAAACCCAACATGATCCCATTTATTTTAATGTTTCATGTCTTGGAAGATGAAGATCCAAACAAACATATTAAATAGTTTACACATGTCTACACTACATTCAAACACCATAGAGTAGGTGAGGAGTAGGTAAAGTGGATGGATTTCCCATTTTTATTAGAAGGAGATACCAGTAAATCATTGTACGATTTACAACCAGGAGATTTTCATGCTTATAATGAATTAGTGATATGCTTAATGCAAATATTTTTACCCACCTCTAAAATCACATCCATCAGATATGAATTCAATGACATCAGATATTCATCTAGGGAAACACTTTAAGAGTAATGGGGATGATTTTAAAAGTTATGTGCTATCTGCATACATCAATCTATTGAGGATCATCAATTTATTCTCTTCTTATATCATGTATTACTATAAAATGATAGAAACCTTCTTTATACATCATCTAGTGGTGGATTAATTGAAAAGTCACCAGAAGAAGCCAAGGGAATGATTGAGATGATTTCCTAGAACTCACAACAGTTTGGTAAAAGAGTTACTATAATAGGAGGTATTCATGAGGTATTAAATCATCATCCTTCACCCTTACTATAATCCATGATTTATGAGATTAATTGTTTGGTGAGAAATATTTCCTTGATACAAGTGGGTGACCAACAAGCACCAGCTAAGGTATATGGTTTGTGCTCATCACCAAATCTTTTCAATGATCAATGTGGTGAAATACAGGGAATGTAAACTTGTACAGAAGCCTTTAATCAGAGATAGTTCTATAAAATATGGATAAATCATAACCTTTCTCACAACGGATTTGGAAATGACTAGAATCAAGCTAGATGCCCATACAAAAACCTGTTCCAAACCAACACCCATTCCATTAAAAATTACAAAAACCACAACCATTTTGAAACAATAAAATCTTATAAACAACCCTCACACCACCAACCAACCAAATTCCTAAGACTTTATGAGCATCTATCCACCATAAAACAACCTTCGATGGAACAAATACAATCCAAGTAAAAGGTCTTAGAAGATATAGTTGATAAGCTAGAAAACATGATGGGAATTATTATTGATATCTTGTCTAAAAACCTAATAAAACATCCTTCCCAGAAAATAATAAGACTAACAGGGAATTTCAGCATGATAATAATAAGAATTGCTAAATGATTCTCACCACCACTTTCCCATGAACTTGAAACAAGACCACCTGAGATGAGGGAGAATAAAGTTCTAAATTCTCAAAATTCCTTGAAAATGCACCATGAAGAAGAGAAGAAAGAGGAGGAGAAAATGGATATGAGGAGGTGGAAGAGATAAAAAAAATTTATAAGGAATAAATGGATAATCAATATTAACACCCACCATTTCTATCAATGTTGTTTGAATCAAAGAGATTACATGAAGGACCACTTCAAAAAGAAATTCTGGACACCTTCAAGAAAGTGGAAATTCGTATCCCCCTTCTTGAAGAATTCAAAAAAATTATAGATTATACTGAAAATTTTAAGGTTATTTTAAAAATGAAGAGTAAAATTCAAAGTTATTAATGGATCAACATGGGAAGATGTTTCTCACCCCTTATCACACCACAATTTTTCACCAAATGTCCGGATCTGGGGTCAATTTCCATTCAATTTACCATTGGTACTTTAAATTTACATAATGATTTGTTTGATCTAGATTATAAAATTAATGTAGTGTCTCACTCAGTATGAACTTCATTGTATATGTCATACTTGAAGCCCACATGAGTGGTGGTCCAATTTTCAAACATATCGACAGTTTTTTTAGTAGGATCCTTGGAGGATGTTCTGTTGGAATTCAAATATCTCTTATTCCCAAATGGCTTCAATGTGATGAATATGGGAAAATATAGGAGGCCTTCACACTCAGCCATCATTTTGGGATTTCCTTTACTGAATACAACCAAAACCATCAAAAATTTCTATGAGGGTACACTCACCATGAAATTTGGAAGTAGCATTATCAACTTCAATATTTTTGAATCAATGAGGCACCCCTTGGACGATCACTCCATCCTTTCAGTCTCCCGTGAAGTTGTTACCGATACAATTGAAGAATCAGGTATTTTTCATGGATTATTTTCCTGAGTGGATATTTTTTAAATTGAATATATCATTGAACATGTCAATTCCCAAAAAACTATATATTCTAATTTCATGAGGGAATAAGAGGTAAGATTTTATTTCTTTGATGTTTTGTTAAATGATGAGGAAGATGATATGGTTTATTGTGTGTAGTAGGTATAAACTTTGGAATTGTGGAATGTTAGTTTAATTTGATCCCTTTAGTAGCCCCTTGATCTAGAATTAAAACCATTCCCAACTAATTTAAAACATGTGTACCTTAAGGAGGGAGTAAAATTACAAGTGACAATTTATAATGATGTATCTAAAATTGAATAAAAATCATTGATTGAGATTTTTAGAGACAATTTGTAATAAATATTGTAGAGATTAGGTGATATCCCAAAAATGAACAAAAAAATATGCTCACATGGAATTTTTCTTGAGGGAGATTCCAAACCTGTTAGACAACCCCAAAGGAGGCTGAATCCCACCTGGATGGAGATTTTGAAGAAGAAGATTGAGAAGATCTTAGAAAATGGGATCATTTATACCATATCATATTCACACCGGGTTATCCCAATTCATGTACTTCCAAAAAAACTAGCCAAACTACTATGAGGAATGAAAAGAATAAATTAATCCCATTGAAAATTCTGAATAGGTGGAGAGTGTGCATTGATATTTGGAAGTTGAATCAAGTCACTCGGAAATATCATTTCACCATCCCATTCATCAAATAGATTTTATAGATATTGGAAGAGAGAACTCATTATTTAATTTAGGATGGATTTTCAGGTTATTTTTAGGTACCCATTGCTCCCGAGGATTAAGGGAAGACAACATTTACTTGTCTCTTTAATAATTTTTCATATTAAAGGATACCATTTTGATTATGTAACTATCTAGGTACATTTTAGATATGTATGGTAAGTATATTTTCTAATCACACTAAATTGTTCTTGGAGTTGTTTTAATATTATTTCACAATTCCTGGATATTCCATTGACCATTATTTTAAAAATCTAGAAAAATATTTTGAAAACCTACTTGGAAAAGAATATTACTTTAAAATTAAAAACTGTCATTTCAGGGTTGAGAGCGTAATTTTACTTGGACATGTTATTTCAAAAAAGGCATTGAAGTGTAAAAATAAAAAATTCAAGTGATAATTTCATTTTCTTACCCAACTTGTGTGAACCATGTTAGATCATTTCTAAGACATGAAGGATTCTACATGAGGTTCATCAATGATTTCATTAATATTTATCCTCCTCTCTTTATATTTCCTTTCAAAGATGTTGATTTTGATTTCTATGGTTCATTTAGGGAATAATTTGGTGAGTTAAAGAGGATATAGATTACACCACTATTGTTGTAACCACCAAATTGGGAAGAACAACTTGAGTAACTTTGTGATGCTTCCACCCATGCAGTTGTCGAAGTCCTTTATTAGTGAATTAAGGGAAATCCAAAAGTCATTTTCATTGAATCAAAAACCTTTTATGTGGAGAAATTAAATTACACAACAACATAAAAAGTTTTTTTAGTAGTTTTTTTATAAACAGTTAGATCATATGTTATTAGAACTGACGTCACTTTGATTTTTGATCAACAAACTATTAGGTACTTGAGGAATAAGGATGGAGATAAATTGAGTATTTTATGATGGATGTTAATGATACATGAATTCAACATAGAAAGAAAATATAATAAGGGATTTGAGAACCATGTGGTTGATCACTTAAGTAGATTACACAACACAACTGAATATGAGATTCTAGAGAATGAGCCACTAAATGATCACCTTCGATGAGAGAAATTGTAAATGATTGAAGTAGAAGTTCCTTGGTATGCTAAGATAGTCAATTATCTGGTATCATCTCAAGACCCATCTCATTTAACATCTCACCAAATTCAAAACCATATATCTGAATACAGATATAAAATTTGGTATATTCTATTTATTTGGAATATTTTCATGGACCAAGTGATAAGAATATGTTTGGATGATAGTGAAATGGGTTTTGTCATTGATTTTTGGAACACTTTATCTTTTAAAGAACACTATTCATCTCAAAGGATATCAAGGAAGGTTTTAGAATCTAGGATTTATTGGCCCACCATTATTAAAAATGCTTAAGAATTTCAAAAAAGATGGGGAAAATGTCAATTTTATGGAAATATATCAAAGAGACTCGAATTTCCACAACACCACTCTATTTTTGTGATATTTTTTAAGTATAGGGAATAGATTTCATTGGATCTTTAATGTTGTAATTTAGAAATTCATATATCTTTCTAGAAGTTGATTTGGTTTCCAAATGGGTGGAAGAAAAAACAATCAGAATTGATGATGCTATTGTTGATTGTGATTTTGTTAGGGGTAAAATTTTTTGTAGGTTTGGAGTGCCTAGATCCATCATCAATGATCCAAAAAATCACTTTTTTAATAGTATAATGAAGTATTTTCTGATAATGTTTGGGGTTCATCATAAAATATCAACTCCCTATCATCCATAGTCTAATGGTAAAGTTGATGTGTTCAATAGGGAAATCAAATGAATTTTATAAAAGTCTATTAATCAAAACTGGAAGGATCTATGCCAAAGGTTGGAATATTTGTTTCGGAATTGAATTAAATCCTACAAACCCCTGAGTGGAATGAGTCATATAAGCCGATTTATGGGAAAATCTATCCCCTACCAATGGAATTTGAGCATAACGAATATTAGGCTACGAGGAAGATGAATTTGGATATTGAAAGCACTAGGAAAAAACGAAGATTGGAGTTGAAGAATCTAGAGAAAACTAGAAGGGAAGCTTTTCAAAATTATAGGATTTACAATGTGAGAATCACAGTGGCCCATGATAAGATGATCCAATTAAAAGACTTCTATCCTAGAGAAATATGTTTTTTATTCAACTCAAGTCTCAAGATGTTGCTAGGTAAAAATCGTTCTAGATGGGTAGGCCCATTTATAGCAACTCATGTATATTATTTTGTTTTTTTGTGGATTTATAAGGATGTAGAAAATGATCCATCCACTATTAATGGGAATAGGTTGAAAAAATTAATTGGGACACAACCATTTGAGCTAGTGGAGGAGATCACACTCCTCCAACCTGTTTATCAATAATAGTCATCAGGTCATACCTCTCATTTACACTTTCTTACTTGCTATGATTAATTTTAAAATCTAAATATATGTTAAATAAATTTTAATTCATTGAGGACCCTATATCATTTATTTGTGGGGTAAGGAATATTTTTTTCATGAACTAACCCAGGTCTACCCTAGATCGGTCACCCAAGTCATCCCACCACAAGGCCTAAGAGGCATTCCGGATCCTCTCGGGCCGACGACAAGAACCAAGGGAATAAATAAAGTGATGATGAGAATGATTACACAAAATATAAATAAACATAAGTAGCAGAATAATAATAAAGTATCACAAAAATAAATAAAAAAAAACTGAATAGCTAAGTAATAACTGAAAAAAACTAACCAGACCCGATGACCACTAAACTCCACATGACCCTATGGTTCACTCTCTAATCCCAAGACTCAAAATTGCCCACAATGATTAAGATCAAATTGAAACATGTACCTGATATTGAAAACAAGAATAAAGTATAGGTGTGACTATTAAAATTGAGTAGGCATACCCAAGTAATCCAATCTGAAATGCATTTTCTTTTAACAAAATAATCATTAATTTCTGGTTCCAAATACAATATATAAAAGTATTTTTTTCTGACATTTTTTCCTTTAAATGAAATCACGATTCACTATCATTTTTACCATCTAAAATCATATTATTTCTTAAGAAGAAACCATATACATTTAGAGGACATATGAAATTTCTGTTATAAAGGAGAGACTGAGTATAAAATATTTATAAAGCCTTTTTCCATAACCATTTGAAGACACTTTATCATGTTATCCATAATCCGCACTATTCTAGAAGAATGATAAAAAATCATACAATAAGGGAAATAGGAAATAACACACAAGAGTCTCTAGCCAACAATGCATCAAAACATTCATGCCAGTAGACATGGGTGAAACTAGAGAGCTCATGAATAATCTTGAACATACTATACATGGGACTCATCCCAAAGGCATTTCCTACCTGATGACATCATAATTCCCAAACACGTGATCATCTCCCTACATAGCCTGATCGAGGGGCCCAATACCATAGCAATAATAACTAAATGTCCCCCCTGTTTTGGGCCACTACCATAATCTAAACAAGTGCAACAATCGTTCATCAAAAATCCACTCTTTATGCTAGTTTCCAATGTTTAGACTAAAAATGGGGTGTGTGTCAACAATTACTAATGAAGAAATCCAATGCATGCATTTTCATATTACACCATCAACACACACACAAAAATCACCCCTAAATTAATCCAATGGATTTTCTCCCTCTTGCCTTAAACCATAAGCACATGAGAGAAGTCACATCCAAGGACCACCCATTCCCATAAATATCCATCAAAGCAATAGGTGTATCCGAAAGATGGTTGTCAATGTAATTAATTTTAAAAAAGTACCAATTGGGCCTTGAGAAACCATTTAACTCTAAATCATGTCCAAAAGAAGAAACACATGCCATTACATTGTGAACCATAAATGCACTTAGAAACCTATTTAAGAACCCCAATTCACCAATTTAAATATGAAGCACATTTATAAAGGCCAACGGTTATTTTATTCAAACACATAGTAGCCGTATTTAATAAAATAGTTTCATGCAATTCAAATACAAAGATTTTATTTCTTTATTTCACAATAATGAATTATTATAAAGCCATAAATTAATAAATATCATTAAACAAATGTGAAAACAATAAGAAATCAATAATTCTCTAATTTAAGGGCTAATGCATAGGGGAACCTACGTCAAAAGGGAGAAGACCAAGACAAACAATTAAGCACCCAATTCCTTTGATGATGATCACCCTACAATTGCGCAGACATACACTCCTATATATATACCCCTTAATCCAACACAAATATTCCCCACACCATGCTGGAATATGTGCATGGAGGATTTATATATAAATATATATAGATATATGTACCTATGTATGTGTGTACATAACTACAATGAGACACCAAACAATTTAATTTACCTATAGGAAACCCACACATAAAATAAGTTCATTTTTAAAACTATCTTCCCATTATTTAAGAATTCAAAACTCATACTAAAAGTGAAAAAAATGCCTCTATGAAAATACTAATTGATTAATTTATTTTTCAATTCCATTTTTATTTAATTAATTTTATTTTAACCTAAAATGAATTTCAATAATTTAATCATTAAAAATAGATTAAAAAATACATAAAATAATGATAATCTCTCAAGTCCGGGTGTGACAATTCTATGAACCATGCCACTTTAATCCCCTAGAATGTGCCAAGAGATTTGGTTGATCAAAACCAAAGCAAGGATGAACTACAACCCGCGTCAAAACATGGAAACTCAAAGACCAAAGAACCAAAACTCTCTTTCATTCAGATCCCAAAACTACAAATTCCTAAAAAGAAAGAATAAGACATTCCGGAAAACATCTCAAATATATAAGGTAGACACTACAAAAGATAAAATAGTTAAAACAACAATGAATAGGTAAAATAGAATACACAATCTTTTCTAAAAAAACCCAAAAAGGAACACCCCAACCCATAACACAAAAACTATCGATGAAACTAGGCATTCAAAAATCAGGATCTCTGCAAGCACCCGTTATGTGACACATTATTCAAGTCAACCAACAACTATAATCGGGGTTAGGAGGAGAGAAAATAAGAAAGTGATCTATCAAGAACACATGGAAGTTGGATTAATCACATGTTTATCCCATGGTGGTATCCCTACCATATTAGTATTCCAGACAATCATTTATTTTTCAAGACAAAATAATTCTTGAATCCTATTAAAAACTAGGAAAATACATAAGAAAAAAAACATGGGACAACAAACACCACCATTATACAACAACATTCAGTACTTTAAAAAGTCATCCTTATTATAATGGAGTTCCTGAAATACTTATAACATCATTATTTATACCTAAATGAATATATCACCATTGATTACATTAATTACAGTAGGAGTGGTTTTCATTACTTCCTTTAATATAGGGTGATTGACAACTCGATTGAGGAGTCATTCATTTTTCATACCGTAGGAAGAGAGGGGAAATAATTTTTATGAACATGATTACATTGAAAAAAGAGATCCTACCCTAACCCTATCACTATCTCTATCCCTTCTATTCAATCATTATTTTTAATTTCCTTTTTTCGTTTTTAACAACAACAATTTATAAAACAATATCTAATTATTTGTCAAATTTATGTGAAAAACGTGATTATTATTGTCTTATATCTAGAGACATCCTATTTCAAACAATTTAATTCATTTTAATAGAGTAAATATTTTTTTTCACACCCCATGACAGACACGTGTCAACCTATAGAGAAAAACATGAAACAATGTTCATGAGTACATATGACCTATAATCTCCAAGAAAAATGTTATCATATTTCTATATATACCTTTTATATATTTCTATTCGTATATATATAATGAATATATATTATATTTATAACATTATTTACATTTTGGATATGATAGAACCATGATCAATGTTGAAGGACCAAAATTACTGAACTAAAACATACATGAAAGATAAATAAATTATCACCTAAAATAATGATTTTAAGTAAGAATGGTTAATAATGAGGTGATAAAAGACAATAATTAGATCATATATGGTGTGAGTTATATGATTATGGTTACATAATATATTTATAATAATACTATATTTATTTTATAAGAGGATCATATAGATATGAAGAAAATCAAACCTACGGTAATGGCTTCTCATCTCAGTTTCACTTTAATCATAAAAATGTTATATTCAACACATATTCCATTAGTAAGGTGTATATATAAACGATTTTGATATGTTCTATCATGAAAGTATTTCTTTTTAGGGAATTTAATATTTCATTTTATTTTATTCCTTCAATGGGGGTTATGAATCAAATGTTACCAATGTGGTAAGAGATTAATGTTTCAATCTCATTTTATTCGGGAATTTTTATACTCTAATTTCATTGAGGGAAATTATTTGATAATTATTTAATAATACCCTTTAATTTTATTATCCCCTATTTGTTAATTATGTTTTTAGGTAATAGTACCATATTCGTCTATATAGTACTTACAGTGCTTGAGAAAACATATTTATGAATTTTTTTATTCTTAATGGATCACAGGTCCAATGATTTTGAATTGGGTCAATATTTTTGGGATGTGAAAAAATATAACAAAAATACGTTTTCAAATGGAACTTCAAATATATTTTTGAAATCTAATTTCAAATGTTTTTTTAGAAATATGAACATTTTTTGGAAAAGAGTTAGGAAATACTAGAGATTATGATACTTTGGTTTTTTTAAAACAATTTGATACCAAATTGTGATTTTTTAATCTCTAGTAATTTTTGGCAGGGAAAATATTTAGAATTAGTTTTTGAAAAGAATATAATGGCACTTAAGGGGTTTATTTTGTTTGGGTTTTGAGTTCTTGGTTGTGGTAAACTAGATGTATAAATTGTGTGATTGGATCATGTGCTAATGTTGTATGGAAATCACTGAGTTAGGTTGAAATGTGTGTTGAATTTGCTTAGTATGGTTTATAGAAAGAATCCAATGGTCATGTAAAACAGTTGTATATATTTATGGTGGATTACAAGGTGATACTTGAGTGTTGATTATTGTTTTTGGTGTGTGTGACAAGGTTGTTTCATGGGAGCCCCTTGTGGTGGGATCTTGAGTATTAGTTTTTTATATGAGCGACTTGCGAAAGGATTATGAGAATGTTATTTTGTGGGAGACACTTACAGTGGGCTCTAGGAACTTGATGTGGGATTGAGTAGACAAATATTTTTTTGTTTGTTTATAGATATTTAATCCACTAAATTGTGGTTTTGTTGTTTTGTAGACAAAAATATTAATGGGTATTCAAATTAGGCCCCTGGTTAGGACCAGTTTGTTTGTGTTTCTATGGGAGATTCCAATGGTCGGGAGATCCACTAGTAAGAATCGACCATTGGTAGTATAGTCTTATAGTGGGGAGCACCATAAGAATTATGTTAAATTGTTTGTTTAATTTTTTTTTCTGTTTTAGGGTTGACAGGTGTGGTTGAGAACCATGTCAATATTTGGTGTTGGTGTTGTGTGGGATTATCAGGAATTGCCCATCAATTATTGGGAGAAAATGTATCTGGTGTGAATATTATAAGGATACTTTTAGGTTGGGGAGAATCTTATTGATCATGGATGTATGTAATTTGGGTTAGGAAGATTTTGAGTCTAGTGAAAATAGTATATTGACATTTTAATTGATAGTGAAATACTGGTGAGTAGATAAACCTGATTAAGGATTGAAATATAGATTTGGTTTGGATTAGTGTTTGGGCTTCAATCTCAGGATAATGGTAAAATGATCCTTGTGTGATTCAGATCTAATTAACATATTTAAATGGGGGTAATGATGAGGTATGAGGTCAGTTGTGAAACTAACCAAGGAAATATCTTGAGTGTCATACCACACCTCAGAGTGGGTGTTTGGATGGGATGAAAAATTCTATCTGACTAAGGAATCATGTTCATATGTTGTGGTTATTCTTTAGTGGGTGAGGCCTAGTATTTTCTTGATTAAATTTGGTTGTGGATTTAATGACTAATAATGTTAGTAGAGATTGGATTCGGTGAGTTTTAATCCCCATAAGAAGAATTATTTGAGACAAGGTGGTGGTTGTTCAAGGATTAAACCCGACAATTTGAAAGATAATTGATGTGTCTTGGACCAGTGTTTGGAGTTATGTAGTGAAAGAAAATTAAATGCTCAGAGGTGATATGTGGCGACTTTTCAATGAATTGGAATCCATGGAAGTTTTTCATTCTTGTTTTTAAAATTTTCATAGATTCTTGGGGGTAATAAGTGTTATAGTTTTTAGTTTTTAATGACCCACATTGTTATAGGTTGAAAATATTTGGGGGAATTTAAATTTTCCATTTAGTGTATGGTTGTTTTGGAGACTGAAATATAGAATCTTAATTTGAGGGTTTATACATCTTGAAGGTATTTTTTAGATGGGTTACAATCCATCATATGCACTACTTCTATTTAGTAGGAAGGTGGAGAAGGGCAGAGTTACCATTCGTGCAAGATTTAAATAGCAGAGGCCATTAGCTAGCTGACAGTCCAGATATAGCTCTCTATGACGGTTGGGCCCACTAAATCTCCACTAGGACACCAACTCACTGGTGAGACCCTGTGGCCTACTAGTGGATCCTACAAATTATATTTTATTAAGCTATATTTGGTAAATTATTTTGGTTCCAATTTAGAATCCCCTTGGGCTCCTCCTAATTTAGTTGCATGAATAGAGGGGTAAGATCCATATTGTCTGTTATGATATTCTCCCTTTGTTCCTAATCATTTAGAGTGATTTTTGTGGTTGTTTTTCATTAGTTCAAGTTAATATATCTCCCTCTCCTATAATTTTTCCCCTTGTCCCTCACTGATTCTGGTTTGTCCATTAGCGATTTGAGATGAACAATTGCACTAGAGCATGGTGAAATTGTTTCTCTTCCTAGAGATTTTTTCTATGGATCATAGAGGTAATCTTAAGATGATAAAAGGTATTTTTCCATCTTTATACAAAGTGTAAATTTGTTTGGAATTTATTTATATTTTATTTAAATTTTGGGTGAAATTTGAAAATAAATTGGGTTTTTTAATTATGGATTTTTCATGTCCATAGATCTAGGGTGTTTCAGTAGTAGAATGCAACTGGTTTTCCATTATTAAACCATATTTATACATCACTATGAGTTCCGAAATTATTATTCTATTATTTTAAATTAACTGAATAAAAAATTTAATTGTTCTTTTGGATGGGACAAGTTCTAATGGAATCATTAGAGGACAACATGGACCTTAGGTGAATTTATTGGGTCACCAGTGATTTTGTTGGAATTATACCTATATGTTTTAATTGAATAATTAATTATAAATTAATATAATTATTTATTCTATGATTCTTGATGTGAGATAGGGCTTCATGAGTTTAGGTGGAGCATGGATGATTCTAGACAATGATGGATGGGTTGTGGATTAAAAAGGGATTTCCTTGTCTGATTTAGTGGGAATTCAACATATTTGAGACTCTTTATTGGGGGATCATATTTTTTTGATTATTATATTTCAATAATGGATGATTTTAATGTCTTCTTTGTGTTTACATAGGATTGGTATTGGATCACATCTTCCTAATATTCAACATGGATGTATAACATGCTAAAATTTCTGATGGTGGAAGCTAGGTCGAATGAGTTCCATTGAAACAAATTATGGTTCTTATTGGTGGAATTTGTTGAGTTTAAATTATAAAATAGATTCCTTCTATATTCTGGTTATTTTCAGAATAAATTTTGAAATGGTGTTTCAAAACTAGGATGGGGTTACTAAAAATATTTATGGATTTTTCCATGTTTTTTCCTGGTGTAAAGAGGTATGTGGTGCCTTTTTAAATGATTTTATAAATTAGAATTGGGAGAATTTTTTAATAAATCCATAAGGGATTTATGTTAGTTGAATTTTATCTATTAGACCCACCGTGGTTGATATCTAATTTGCTAAAGCATTTTGTTTTTTATGTGTACCCCCTTTTTTTATTAACTTGATTATATGATGATGAATGGGTTGTGTGTATATAAAAGTGAGATATTATTATGGTATTATTATTTTTTTGGTATAGATGAATGTAGTTAACCCCTTAGTAAAATGTGCTGGGGTTGAATGATCCAGTTATAAGTTTTGTGCATGGGACTAAGTCCAAGGGGATTGATTCCACGGTAATGTGTTAAGGAGTTGTGAGACATGTTACTTTACCTATTTGTCATTTCTTGTTTATGTTGACTATTTTACTGATATAATATCTTAGATTGTGTAGGGATGAGTCAGGTTTTTTAGAAGTGATCTCCCCATAGTCTGTGGGGATGGGCTAGTGGGACCTATGGTCCTCCCCGAAAAATTCATGGCTAGATTGATGTTCTAAATGAAACCTCTCCATAGTTAGCAGGGATATGTTGATGTAATGAGAATATATTTTTTACTTGGGTATTAGGTTGGGGACCTCCCTAGAGTTAGTGAAAATTGGCCAATCCAATTTCCATTCCCTACTTATTTGGGTAATGGGTCGAGGACCTTTCGATGCTTGGCTTAGGTCATGAAATTTGGGACCATACCAAAGTATACTTGTTTTGAGGACTACCCTGGGGGTTAGGTCATGGTGTTATGTGAAACATAATGATTTACCTCCCTCATGGGACGAGGTATTGGTCAAGTCATATGGGCGTATGACTATGTCCTATCACTTCGGGTAGTGGATTGAGATTTTGGATGATGCCCTACCATGTGTCCTAAAGTGGGGGTTCAATATCATCTCATAAGGTACCCTAAAATGTATCTCTAGTTAATTGTTAATATATGGTATATAGTGATATATTCCTTTAGATATGGTGTTAAAGAAGGTATTATATGTGTTTTAGTATAGAGAATACTAACATGGTGTCATAGTATGTATTCTTGTATGTGCATGTGTGTTATTTTTAAGAGTGGGTGTGTTTCATGAACACAATTTCACTATAAATATGTAATTTTTTCACATCTACCTGATTAAAGAAACTGTCAGTATAGTGCGGCCATTTGGGATACCAATTAGGTCATTAGACACACCCCTAATTTATTTCTCTTAAGCATCATGTATTGATTTGAGTTGGTCTCATGGTATGGGTTAGCGGGTTATGGATTACATGGATATAACATGATAGTTTGTGAATTGGTCCTGTGTCTAGTGTATTATGTTTCTTTTATCATTTATAATGTTATTTCAAATGTTCCAATTTTTTAATATGATTCATAAATTATTGTTAATTGTTGATGTTGTGTTTTCTTTCACCATATAATGTAGATAGATTTTAAAACATTGTATTCTGAAGTGTGGGGGTCTATTATATCTATATTCTTTGTCTACAGGTTTTTAGTATGTCTATTTAATTTGTAAGTCATGTAAAAGTTTTAAAAAAATTGGTGAATAACCCCTTGGGTTCATTTGAGGGCATTTTGACCCCAATACAATGATATTCTCTCTCTACTAATTAGAAGCCTTTAGAATATGGGGATTCTATTCTGAGGTCATATAATGTTCATTTATTTTGTGATATTTGGGTTTCCCAATCTAATCCATTACTATGAAAACATTTCTTAACAACATACCCACCCCCCCAGATTAGCTCATAATCATGTATGGTGTAAGAAATGTATCAATGTATAATGGTATTCATACTATGAATATTATCTAACCTAATATATGAGGATTCAATATGAAAAATTAAGACCTAAGGTAAGAAAAACTTTTGTTTTACTGTACATGTGGTATACTTGGTGATTCCTCTACAACACACTACTAAAAATCCGACCATTAACAACAACAGAAATAGCCGTTATCAGCACTTGAAAAGCACTGACTACATGATTAATGTTAAAATCCATGGTATTTTATCAGGGATGAAAAAGAACTGATAATGGTTCTATTTATCATTTCTTTTTTTTAGAATGGATAATGGCCAAATTTATTAGTGCATAAAAATCATAGATAAAGGGTATTTTATCAGTGATTTTATGAGAAAATATAAAATAGAACTTTATCAGTGCTTCTATGTGTGATGATAATGTATACCTTTATGAGTGATTTTAAAATCGTTTATAAAGGTATATAATACAATTTTCTATTACAAAACTCTACAACACCACTGTAGTGCGTGGTAACAACACACCGCAACACCAAAAATGCACCAGATAACAACAAAACAATTCCGAATAATGGATTTAAATGAAATGAATTTTAAAACACAAAAGGAAAAAAAGAAAAAAAACACATTATTATAGGCATTTCAAACATTGGTTTATGAAATTACATAAATTAAAATTCTTACATACATTCAAAAACATCATTGTCCCTTTATCTTTTAATAATAACCCAAATCATTATATTTCTGAACAAATCTTCCCTTTTGAGGAAAGGAATGTACCTGTATAAGAAAAAAATTCTTATGTTACTAATAACATAAATAAATAAATTAACTGAGAGTTTTAATTTTACTAAAATTAATGTCAATAATAAATAAAAAGATGCACTTGGAGTCATACCAATCACACCAGACTAAGGTGAAAATGATTCCAATACACGTCAAATGACTTTTATATTATTTTCATAATGTATCAAAAAAAATCATAAGGTGTTTTCTCAGTTTGGATAAGGATAGTTGCCCATTTTACTAAAACTAATGACAATTTAAAAAAAATACACACTTTTAGTCATACTGGTCACATCATGCATCAGATTAAGGTGCGAGGGATTCTTACATGTCCCAAATTACTTATGTATTAATTTACTAAAGTATTAAAACAATCTGAATGTGTTTTTTCAGTTTTGAGTATTCAACATGACTTTTTAAAAAAAATATCATTTATAAATTGAAACATGAACTTTGAATCATACCAATAACATTGTGTATTAGATCGTTGTGTGGATGACTCCTACACATCACAAATGACATACAGATCTTATTCCAAATGTATCTAAACAATTTGAATGTGTTTTCTCAGTTTTTAGTAGGGTTGTTGGGCATTTTAGTAAAATTGTTGTCAATTTTAAATAATAACATGTACTTGGAGTCAAAATGGTCACACCATGCATCAGATTGAGGTTTGGATTATTCATCCACATCTCAAATCACCCATGGATTATTTTCCTAAAGAATCAATAAAATCTGAATGTGTTTGTTCAATTTTGATTAAATCACTTTGTTATTTACTGAAATTGATGTTAATATTAAATAGAGAAACACTTAGAGTCATACCGGTCACACCGTGCGTCATATTGATGTGCGGATGATTCTAACATGTTCCAAATATCTTATGGATTGTTTTAATAGTGTACAAAAAAAAATTGGAATTTTTTTCTCAGGTTTGAGTACATAACTTTTCTATTTTACTAAAAAGCCATTTTAAACTTGAAACATGCGCTTTGACACATACAAATAATATTATGTCTCAGTTTAACATGAGACCAACTCCTACACATCAAAAATGATTTTTGAATCGATGACCAAAATTATCAAGAAAATAAAAGAGTGTTTTCTTAGTTTATAGTGAGTGAAACTTTTAAAATTCAAATTCAAATTTTAAATTGATAATGGAAAAATTAAGTCTGTTGTATTTTTTACAAAAATTATGGTCAATTTAAAATAAAAATAAGTACATAGATTAATACTGGTCACCTCATGTGTAGGACTAAGGTGTAGTTAATTCCAACATGTACCAAAGTCTCAAAACAATCCAAACTGTCAATGTTATGATGATTTTCATTCACTAAATTTGTCAAAAATCCAATGCTGGATGAGTATCATAGAACAAACCACATCAAGTCAAAAAAATGAATCCACATGTATAAGAAAATAATTATTACGTGATTAATGAAAAAAATAAATAAATTAAATATAAATATGAAACAATACATTAACTCTTTGGAAAATGATTTTACTATGAAAATAAAAAGATTACCTCTATAATTGATAAGAGGTAGCTTCATTTCTCTTCTTACAAGAAATTAAAGAGAACTTCAATGAAATTGATAAATTAAACATTTTAGGGGTGAAAATGTTTTAATAGAGAAGAGGTGTGAAAGTTGGACAGAGCAACCCAACATGAAAAAAAGAATCCACCTATATAAGAAAACAATCATTAAATGAGAAATACTAAAAATAAACATATTACACATAAATATAAAGAAATATGTTAAATCTATGACCAATTATTTTCATATGAAAAAATCAAGATTACTTCTGTTATTGAGCAAAGGAGGCATAATTTTATTCTTGTAAGGGTAATGGTGAGAATATAAAAGAAATTGATAAATGAAAAAGTTTAGGTGTGAAAAGGTTTTGAGGGAGAAGAAACATGAAATTTTGATGGAGCACCACAAAATGAACATAAGAATCCCCCAGTATAAGAAGACAATTATTATGTGAGTAATAATTAAAAGAAATAAATTAAATGTAAATATGAAATAATACATTAATTCTAAATAAAATGATTTAACTATGTAAACAACATGATTAAGTATGTGATTACGTAAAGGTTTCATCGTTTCTCTTCCTGCATAGGAAGTTAGAGAACTTGAAATAAAGAGATAAATGAAACACTATAGGGGTGAAAATATTTTGAGGGAGAAGAATCAAGAATTTTGGATAGAGTACCCCAACCCAAAAAAAATAATCCACCTGTATAAGAAAGAAATTATTTTGTGGGAAATACTAAAAATAAATAAATTGAACATAAATATGAAACATTACATTAATTAAATGGATAATGATTTTGCTATTAAAAAATCAATATTACCTATGTGGTTGAGAAAAGGAAGAATAATTGATATTCTTGCAAAGGTAATGGAGAGAAATTGAAAGAAATTGACAAATTCATCACTACATGGATGAAAAGGTTTTGAGGGAGAAGAAGCATGAATGTTTAATAGAGCACCCCAAATCAAAAAAAAGAATTATACTATATAATATTTAAATTATTATGAGTGTAATAATAAAAAGAAATAAATTTAACATAAATAAGAAGTAATAAATTAATTCTTTGGACAATGGTTTTATTATGAAAACATTATGATTACTGCTGTGATTGGGAAAATACAACTTCATTGCTCTTCTTGAAATGTCATGATACATAGACATAAATCTTCTAAAATAAGTGAACACTACAAGGAATAATGAAAATTAAATAAAAATTCCATTATATAAATTTTTTGTAATATAGAGAATATATTTCATAACATTACATTTACATATTTAGATATGATTTTTTGGTCTAGATATAAACTCATAAAAAAAGGATTCCCTATGCACTTCCCTATAGTTTAGAAGATTGTATGGAAGTTAGGAAACCATGATATAGTTAATGATAATGGTATCTATTTGGATCAATTAATCAATTGAGCCTAAAAAAGGATTTTGTTGTTCATAACTCACAATGATAATAACCAAACTAAGGATTCTTTGTGCACTTAACTACTGTTGGTTAACTTCTTCATAGCATAGTATCTGACTTTAACTTCCTACCTGGCCTCCCTATGATGATCTTATCCCACACATGATCACCACCATCTTAATGTTCAAGAATCTTAATAGTTTGTTTCTCTCTATGCGTGGGATGAGAGAATCATTGGGATTTTGGGAAATACATTTAGGTTAGTTGATATGCTAAATAGTAGTTAACCAATTGTAGTGAAGTGCACATAGAATCCTTAGTTTTTTTGTTATCTTTGTTAATGATGAAAAAAAATACTTATATTCGCTCTATTGATCAATGGATACAAATATACAACAGTATTCTCCCCACTCTTCTAGACTAATTTTTCTTGAATAATGACTGTGTTGACACGAATAGAGAATTTTAAATGGGTCATCTCCATTATCTCTTGTAAACTAGGTGAACACTTTAACATCATCTTTATATTTGTTTCTTGAATGATTAGCATGCATCCATTTTCAGTTCATATCCATCCTATTGGGTTTATAATAGATTAAATTTATACAACATATAAATAAATACACATAATATATTCATTATTGAAGGTGAAAGTTATAAAAATATATAATAAGGTAAACTCAACATTTGATTGATTCAAATAATTATTATATGTTAAGGAAAATGGTTAATTGAATGTCATAAAATAATTACTCCATATAAAATATTTCTTAAATCCCCTAATAAAATTAAAATATAATATAATAAATTAAAGAGTAATGTGAAATTCAAATAAGATAAACTATAATAATAAACTCTCATTCTAAAAATTAAAAGATATAAAAATGTATTGGAACAAATGATGTAGAAACATAAGGAATTATTACATTGAAAATTAATTATATATCAATATTTGAAAACATATCATGACTCTTAGGATGTCATATCACCACACAAACCCATCCTAATGAAATTTAAGGTACTCTAACTGGATGTAAAATTAGCATTTACTAGTGGATTACATGAATAGGAATTACATCAAACAAACAGATAGTTTTCAAATTATTTAATATGAGAATAATGTTTGTAAATTGAATAAGGCTGTGAATGAATTGAAATAAGAACTATGAGATTTTTTTTGAAGGTTAGATGAATTTTTAAAAGAACATTAATTTAAAAAATGATGAATTGATCATAATAATTTCATAAAAAATAATTTTATGGATTGATTCAATGTGTTTATCAATGTAGAAGACATAATATTTAGAGGTTCAATAGATGAATGATGATGAAAATTTTCTAAAAATACAATGACCAATGTTTAAATTTTTATGATTATTGAGTTGACATTTTACTTTGATTATAGGTGACTCATGGTATTCATGATATATTTATTTCCCAATCCATGTTTGTGAGGGAAGAGTTTTATAAGCGACCCATAGAATTCATATAATTTATGGGATATTTATAACTTTGGGAAATCAATTTGGGAAATGTAAACAAGATAAAACAAACAAATAAAATCCTTGTGACTCCATGTGTCATCATCGAGTTCAGAAAAAACAAACTCCCCATGAGGGATCAATAGTTGAAACAAAATTGGATATTGAGAAAACCGGAAGGACTTCGTCACTAGTATATAATCACTATACCACAAATAATGGAATATTTGAAGACAAAATGAAAAAATACACAATGAAAATTAGATGTACTACCGTTCTAGGTTTTTGAAAATCTGAGACCCTATACGGAAACCCTAAATACAATCGAACACCAGATGTCAGACGAGATGTTCGAGCAACTTGAGGTAGTCGGGTGGTGTGATCTGAGCTTCAATTCACTGAGTAGGAGCACTAGAAGTGGGAACCTTCCACAAAAATATTTTGATATCCCCAAAGGTTCTCAAATTGTTAGTTTTTTTTAAATTTTATTAGGAGACTTTTATTATCCCTTATTACTTAATCACTGATAAAAGGACTCTTTATCAATGCTTTATTGGTGTTGATAATGATTGTTCTTTATCAGAGCTAATAAATAAGAGGATACAATAAATCTTTATCAGAACTAATCTTAAAGCACTGATAAATTTTATTTTATCTGTACTTTTCATAGCGTTGATAAATCCTCATCTTTATCAGCGAGAAAAAGCAAGTATATAGATGCTTTTATCAACACTTATTACTTAAGCGCTCTTAAAGGAGTTATAATTATAATTATAAATAAACTAGTTCTAAATATTTATATATGCATAATAAATAAATATAAATATAAATATAGTAAATAAATTCCTTTATAAATATATTTATTATAATTTTATAAATATTTATTTATAATTATAGAATCATTTTTAAAAATTAATATTTATATCATTATATATGTTTATATAATTATACATATACATATACATAATAAATACATATAAATATAAATATAGTAAATATATTCATTATTTAATTAAATTTGTTATAAATTTAATAATTACTTAAATATATATAATTATTTATTTATAATTTTATAAATACTTTAAAAAACATTTATTTATATATAACTAAAAATATATAGATCTATAAATAAATTAAATGTACATTTATAAATATATTTATTTATAAATACTTTTTAACAAATATTCTTTTGACATTATTACGAATATTTAATTTTATGTCCAGGAAAAGACTTTAATAATGAGTGAAATTGAATAAATTAAGAATAAGTACACTTTAACAATATTGAAAAGATGGACAAGTTTTATGTGTGTGAATTGTATATAAAAATTCATTAATTACATATATGTGAAATCAATATAACACTGATTTGATCCATGTTAAATTGAAAAATCAAACAACATTCAATTATATGTTGATTACTATGAAATTTATCAATATTTTTAATTCATATTTATTTTTAACTATAAAACATTATTCAATAAATATATGTCTACTTAATGTAAAGCACATAAATATTTTTTTAATATATTAATAATATTTATAAACATTAATATATATCAATATATTTAATATATACAATTTAATAACATTATTATCATAATTATCTAATTAATAAAATGTTTAATATTTAATAGCGTATAATAAATTTTCTCATTTTCACCAATAATTATTTAATTTATAATATTTATAAAAAAATTTCAAATAAAATTATTTTTTTATTTTCATTAATTATTTAATTTTATTTATTCAGACATTTTTTAGTGCTAAAAATTAGTAATTTAATATATATTAATCAGTGCTAAAAATAAATTGCTCCTGAAGGATACCTTTTATCAACACTAAAAATAAATCATTGATAAAGTTGTAATTTTTCTACGATAAAAATAAAGCACTGACAAAGGAATAATTTATCAATGGTAGAAAAGAAGCACTGATAAACAATTAAGTATATTAGCCCTAAAAAAGAACTTATAATAGGTGAAATTTAGCAGTGCTGATAAATATGCCATTCAATATCATTTTTTTCTTTGGTTAATAATTAATAGAAATGTTAAAATATTGTTTTTTAGTAGTTACACAAAACATGCTTCGTGTCTCATGAGGATTTTCTTGACCTCTATATAAAATCCAACCCATGATAAGATTAACTTCTCATCATAATATATATTACAACATGATAGATTTTTTAGCTATAACTCAATTTCATACTAATAATTATCATAATAATTCATGAATATATATATATCCATTATACCATTATGATGTAGTAAATATTTCCTTTTTTATAATGTGATAAATTTAAAACTTCTTTACTTCACAATATCCATTATTGTAATGTTAATAATAAATTTTTTCTATATAGATCTCTTTCTAATTTAATGACCATCATTTTTTTGGCAAAATGTATCTTATTCAAATCATTTATCTTTAAAAAAACATCTTAAACTATTTTAGGATAAAATTGAAATTCCATTTTAAAATAAATAGTTTAATGTTTTATTCATCATTCTATCATTCTATATATTTCTACACACACTCAAACTATAATTATAAAAAGTATATTTTCATTAAAATAAAATTCTAAGAAAAAATGGTCTTATATCCATTAAAATAAAACATTTTTCAAATAGTGAAGATATTTAACCAAAAAAAAATTAACAACTATATTTTTATTTTAATCTATATTTTTGGATCAATTATATAAAATTTTATTCTTTAAAATATTCCACTCCTGGGTTGGGAGAGGTATTTTCTTCATTTTTTAAAAAATGTTTTATATCGAAAACATTTATTCTTGATAAAAATAATTTTTTATTTTCTTATTTTCAAGAATATTATTCAATAAACTAAAATGAAATCCATGTTTGTCCAAATACTGTCTCTTTTTTTCGTAAAAACACAATTTTTACAAATAATATCTCTTATTATATAAGAAAAACGAGATAAAAAAGAACATCCATTACATGAAAATCGTTCAATATTTTAAGTAATCCATTACACAAAACTCCGGATTGTTACAACTCCATATAGAAAATATGAATTCATAATTCAAAATCTAACCATTAACTTTAAACATCTATAAATATTCTTAATATTATTTTTTAATATATGGTTGGTATCATATGCAGTTAAAAATTAAAGAATTGTTTTTATAATATTATTACACAAGGTATACTCTCCCTGGATGTTATTTTCTCCAATTATGAATTCTTTGAAATTTATAGTATAGTGACCATGATTTCCATAATATATTCAATACCCCTTATTATTTATTCCTCCCATAGGTTGGCATGTAGCGATTATTAGAGGTTCTACCATTGAAATTAACAATAGATCATTTATTCTACCAGGTTGAAGATTAAACCACTTTCACTATCCATAATTTTTTTTACACTAGTCCACCCTTGTCTTACTCTATTATCCTCGAAATATTGAGGAAGCAATGTAATATAATACCAAACTTATTCATATTTTAATTCATAACACACTATATAATCCTTACCAATAAGGCTTATAAAATTATGTTCATAGATAGATGAATCATTAAAGGACTATAAAGTATTGAAGTCATTGAGATACCCAAAAATATTGAGTATATTAATGGAGACTAATTTTATAATAAATGTATTATATATATAAAATGACTTTGAGACCTCTTACTTTAAATGTATATCCTATTCTGTATAGGTCCCTTTCAGGTTATTTATAAATTTGAACAAATCAATGTTCTCATATTTATTTTGAATCTTAGGATCTATAGACATATGAAATAGTGTAAATAAATCAATAAAATCTAGAAAATTATTATTATAGGAATCTAGATATATATTTTTTGAAAAACATTACTTTTAAACACTCAAGAACTATTTTCTTTAATATACAACATTTTACTTCTTTTCTAAGAGTGGTTCTTAATATTCTATAACAGTTTGGGAAGATTCTCCATTATGATTATCATTTTCTAGGATTTATCTCGTAGCCTTATTTTTTTATGAAAATATCATTTTCTATACAACATAATATTTTTCTAGATGAGCATCATGTTTTTTCATTCATATAATAAAAACATAAATAAATATTTTCCCACTAAAATGATGATCCATTTTAAATACCTCATATGAAATAGTTGTCTAAGATATATATTTCACTATGTAATGAGTTCGATTTATTATTTCATGATATAAATATGTACTGAAGGTATGAAAAAAATGTTCTATTTTAGGCCATGATCAGAATAGACCAGATTATTGTGAATTTTACCACATTATATTGATGTGAATATTAGTTCATGTGTTATACAATAATACATGGGTCAACCTTCCTATCACATGAATGATATCAGGTTTTATTGATTAAAATATGATGGTAATTTATAGGATTCTAAATGATGTAATATAACTTGTTTAAATTTTTAAAAACTTCATTATTCATGGTTGTTGTTTACAAATGCTTTACCTTTATAATAAAACATTTATGAAGTGTTTGGGGGATTGAGGAGTGTCTGAATGACCAATATAAAGAGGAAAATTCAATAATATGGTGTGTGTGATTCCAATCAGATAATCCACCTTGCATCTAGATCTCAAATTCCCATTACTTCTCTCATTATAATTATGTTTAAGTATCTAAAAAATTATGAGGAAGAGGGGATCTTACCCAAGTGTTGGGAGATTCATTTATCTGATGGATACCATTGGATTAATGGATTTTTTTGGATTTCTAATTGTGATTATTGACATGATTTGGTGGTGAATCAGGAACATTCTAAATCAATACAATAAAGGAATACTATTATTTATTTATTTATTTATTCAATCTAATATAAAAGGAATGATATTACATAAAATAGTCTTTGGATGAAGTTTTACATTGAATTTGGATACATGTTAACCCCTTCAAAACCTGTTAGTATTATTATAAAAACATCCATTTTTAATATTAAAATTTCCAATGGATGAAGTGATAAGAAAAATAATATTTTCCAAAACAATGTAATATTTTAGTGAAAAAATGTTTTTTTAATTACATTAAAAAAATCTTAAATAGATGTGAAAAATTCCCATGGTATTATAAATATGATTATTCAATGTCATAGTTTAAAAAACCATCTATAGTATAATATTATAATAAATGGAGTTCTAATTTCTTATAATACCATGTTATGGTATACTAATCACTGTGTTATGGTTTGGGGAAGCATGAGGATGAAACGAGATGTGGTAGGTGTTGAAATGTCATGGTAGAGAAATGGTCTCGGTTTGTAAGGAAAATGATTTCATAAGAATTTTATGAAATGGCCAATGAAACCATGAAAAAGTATTCCCTAAAAGACTGTAGTGGGAATGGAGATGGTTGTGGTTATACCAAGATATGATTTTTTCTTTTGGGTATTATTATTCAATTGTGCATAATCCAAATGGTTATAACTAGTAAAAATTTAAAGTTTTCTTTGGAAAAATTCTGAGAAACATTTTTCGGTGTTGACCCGAATGGAATATGCTAAATACGAATGGGATTTAATATATTTAAAGTATATTTTAAAGAATGAGATCAAGGATTAAAAAGGATTTACATGGTTTTTAAATTTATAAATTTTTATAAATTATAAAATATGGTAAAATATAAAAAAATTTATATTAATTTATGAATTTGTTATAGATGAAAATACCCAATTTGTTTTATGTGAGGCCTTATTTAGAATGTTATCTAAACATGAAAAATAGTTTTTTGTAATATTTTATTACAGGTATAAAAAAAAAAAAAATTTTTTATGTTTATTTTATGTGGTGTTTTTACATAAAATATAAATTCATTATATGATTATAAAATTATTCATACATATAAAAAATCATGAATATGATGGAGTTTATATTAATTTCCATGTAAATTGAGAATATGAAAGAGATTATATTAATATAAAGATTAAATTTTATATTATATTTATTTATTTATTGGGCATAAATAATGAAAAAATTAAATTTTTTTATAATTACTTATTTTATGAATTGTTAATACATTTTTATGTCATGTCTAAATTTTTGAATTGATCGTTTATTTTGTTTATTCCCATAACTAATAATTCATGAATGTAGGTGCTATTGTGACTATAAAGATAATTTTAGTAATATATAATTATCGTTTATTAGTAATATTCATGAATTTATTTTATATATTAATATTCACAATAATAATTTTATTCAATTTTTCAGTTTAGAAGGACGTAGTTTTTTTCTAGCTAAAATGTTTTTCTTGAATTTAACGGTTTTGTTTTAAAATTAAATTTAAAAATTTAAAAAACTTTATTTGGATAAAATTGCCTTCATTTTTGGATTCATAATATTAGAAATAACAAAGATTTAATTTAAATAATTTTTATTAAATGATTTATTTTTTAGTAAATAGTGAAAAATTTTGTTTTTTGAAAAAATATCATTTCATTTATTTAAATCATGTAATTTAAAAGTTCCATTATGTTTTGGATTTGGTTTTTAACTAAAATAATATAAATTTCATTGTAAATAATATAAATAATATGATATAAATTAATATTAAATTTGATTTTTTATACGTGTTTTCCAGTTAAAAAGTCATTCAACTAAAAACATTTTTTCTTTGTATTTAAGAAAAATATTTTAAAATAAATATTTTCCAAATGTAAAAATTTAATCACTAAAAATATATTTCATATTTAGAATTATTATGATCAAATTTATTAATGAGTTCAATTTAATTTTTGGGAACATTATTTGTAACCGCGGAGAAAATGTTGTCACCAAAGTAAAAGTGAAAAATATATAAATTTGGGTTAAATATTTGATATTGCCACAAAATATTATCATAATTATTATTATATGATATTATTTGGACCCTTATCACCTTCAAATAAAAATTTGAATGTATAGATTCCACTTGACCATGAGAGTGGATTAACATTATTTTAATTCATTGAAAAATTTGAAGACTTCCACTCCCCTTTTGAAAAGCATCCTTCTCTAATCTCATACTAACACTTCATAAACCATTTATATTGAAACATCTATAACTAAATACCTTCCCAATATCCCCAGACATATCATAGATGTTATGCATATTCCAGAAACTGATTATTGAAGTCTAAAGATATAAGCCAAATGAGGTTTTCCAATAAGTGGTATAAATGGTAACATAACATTTTCATGTTTATTTCTTCTTAATGATACTTCTACATATATTATAAACATTATAAAAAAACAAAAAAATAATCATATATATATATAATATATATATATATATAATTTAATGTTATTTTTTGACGGAATAATTATTTTCTACCACCTTTCACTATATCAGAAATGAAAACATCACTCATGCATAAGTGTGGATTACCACCACCACAAAACAATATATTTATTTTCTATCACTGATTTTCATATATGGTTATAATGATTATTTTTATTTATATATGTGATAATTATAAAGATATTATTACTCTATAAATATAAGATATTAAATAATTTATAACCCTTTCATACATTGGAAAATGATAACATCGCTAGTGCATATGTGTGGACTACCACCTATACGTAGCCATCTGATTCCTTATTCATTTATTCATATAGTGGATAGCCATAATGATAGAATTAATGAATTATTATGTTACATATCTTAAATATTATTATAAAAAATTAATCCTTTATATATTTTATTTCATTTTCATCTTTAAAAAAAATTAAAACATCGATTATGTGTATGTTCAAACTACTTCCTCAATGAAACAATGTTTTCATTTTTCATGACCGTATAAATTGATGGATATAAAAATTTATTTGTTATATAAAAATGATATGAACGTAAATATTAATATAATATATATGATAAAACAATAACCACTTTGATCATGATCAACCTACCAATGTTTTTTTTTGGATAATGGACCGAATATCCTCAAAACATATTATATGAACGTAATTGATTTCGTAACTAAATGAAACATGTTAATAAATAAATTAATGGGGATAATGATAATGTAATTTAAATTAAAATGGTTCTAAATAATTTATAAAATAAATATAACTTTATTATTGAATATTTATAGAAAGTATGTGGTTAGTAAGGACATGAGTTAAGATATTTCTTCTCTAAAACGTTTTTTTAATTCTTTCCTTTCAAAATATTTCTCCTCCCTATACATGATCTTAAAAATATATTATTAAAGTTATAATTTACTTTGAAATTATTTTTGAAGTTATTTACTAATATCTTTTACATTTTTACAAATCTATAAACCGAATTATTTTAGATTACACACTTCTGACTTTCTATACATAGTGTGAAAAGGGTTTTTTTAAGTTATATGACATGGGTGGAATTTCCTTCAATTATTAATGTTATGATTTTATAGTATTCCATTAAAAAAATTTCTTTATTTTTTAAAGAAATGTTTATTTCCCATTATTCTATGAAATTCTTATTTTTGACAGTTTTGTGGATAAAGGTTGTTTCTAATAATTTTTTATGATGTATAAATGTTCTTCTGTATACCAATTTAAAATGATATTTTTTCAGTTATTATGATGTAAACGAATTATTTTATGTGTTTTATGATATATTTGGTTTCTTAGAACCAAATTCTATATACTTTATTAAAAACATGTATTCATTGTTTTGAATATTAATTTACTACTTATCACATCATGATTGTTCTTCTATGTGATATAGTATGTGATAATGTACTAAGATTAGTTGTCATGCTAAAATGTTATAGTAGTTCCCCAATATAGTAAGAACCCGAAAGTGTTGTGACACTATTCTTGAATAAATTTTTTATAGTCGGATGATATCATATTAGGGACACAAATGATACATGATATCATTGGTGGAGACTCATAGGACTTTGGAGCACTGTATCATGGTGTTCACCCTTGGTAATATCTAGTGGGACATTATGGGAATGAGACCTACCAGTCAAAAATCCACATTTATATGTGTAATTGGATGTTCATATCTACTGAAAAGTGTATTGGTCCTTATAATTTAAGATTATTATTAATGAATATTATGAGTCGTGTACTCTAATGTATTAATGAAAATTGTGATGAAAAATATTCGTGAAAAGTAAGGATTTGTTGGGTGTGTCACGATTAATATTGCATTACTAAATAATGTTGGAAACTATTCATGCCGTCTCTTTATTAAAGGAAGTTAATATCCCATTTCCTTTCATGAAAATTATATTGCCTAAATAAATCCATGGAAAAAGTGTTCTTTAGGAATTCTCTATTTCTGAAAAGTCAAATAAATAGATATTGAGCACATAGGTTGAAGGAACTGGCATACAACCCGATCAATTTGAGAAACTATGATAAAGAGATTATATTACACGGTAACCATTCGTATGAGGTGACATGTCAGTGTGGAATTAATTTTTTTTCTATAGGAGCCTTGGCATGTTTCTAGATGCTATCATATTACTTTAGGTAGGTTCACGTGATGCCACTAAGAAAGAGGCATAGAGGGTCACACACTATGTCAATCCACAATCTCATTTAAATTATATATTATTAGTAATTATTTAACAAGGTGAATAAATATTATTCTAGTATTTCTTTTATAATTATTCTTCTAGTCCTGATCACATTTATTCCATCACTAGTTATTTGATAGAATATATTGTGTGTAGAATATGTAATAAACATTTATTATTTAGTAAATATAATATTTATTTATTCGAGAAAATTATCATGATATTTATTTAATAAATAAGTAGTCATTATTCAAGGGTCGATAAATGATGAGTAGGAATAGAGAACCGAGTATAATGGTCTGGTGAAAAATAATAATATGGAATATTATTTTGTTAAATAATATTCAATTGAAATTCACATGTTAATAGCATGTCAGTAAATAATAATATTGTGATTGTTATCTGACATGGGGTTTATCTTCAATTAATAGAATAATTAAAGGTACTTTAAAAAATATTATTTTTTAAACCTAGTGATATAAATACCCGATTATATTATTTTTTCTTTATCCAAGAAAAAGTTGTTGTGCACAACTGATTGAACAAAAAAAATAAATCCTTTAGATTTTTTGCTCCTCCAAGAATGCTCTCAAGAACAGAAGATATCCTCCTCCACATGATCAAGAAGAATTCACTAGAAGTAGTACTGAAGGTGATCGATGGGAAATGGAACAAGAACAATAATCATTCATTCTAGCACCTAGAGACTCCTTTAGTGATGTCTAATTATTTAGGGAAAACATGTGGATCACCACTATAGGAAATCTACCCTTGATTTATACAATGCAACAATGATACACTAAAGATCTATAGTCAGATGCATCAATGAAGAAATAATTCCTTAGAGTTAAATTGTTATTTAATTAAATTAACTATTAACAATATGTGTTTATCTACTCTAATGGGTTCCAGAAAAATTACACTTTACACTATTTCATTGATTCAATTCCATTGATTGTTGAATTTATTGTCACATAGATCTCTGATTGATCCTTTATTATGAAAAAAAACAAATTTGGCACCACCCATTTCTCTCTTCCATTGTGCGTGCAACCTTATAGTGGTATTAAGGACAGGTACATTATTGATTATAATTATTCAAAAATCAATAATGATTTACATATTTATAATTTAGTTTTTAAATTCATCTTTAATCATATTTTTAATCTGAATTAAGAGATCTAATTCTTCCTCAATTATTTCTTACATATTTAAAGGAAATTATTGATTTTATGCTTAAAATAAAATTGAGGAACTCATATGGGGATCCAATGATTCTTCCTGGATAACACAATAGTATATTCCATGTAACAGAATTTACACACCGTGTAGTTGTGTTCAATTCACCAAGATTTAATTAGTAAATTACTCAAGCCATGTGTAATAATGACATGCGTTGTAGTTAATTCTTATACCACGTGTTGACCAGGAAAACCAAGCGCACTGTCTACCTGATTCCACGCCGTGTGCGCCACTGGCCAGGGTGTGTAATCCCATGGGTTCAAAAACAGGATGTGTATTCAATACGAAACCTACATAACTTGTTGACATGTAACACAAAGTCAACTTGGTGTGTGGCTCTTTGGACACGCAGTGTACTCTAAAATTTTCAAAGTACACTTCACACACTAAGCCCTGAGCCATGTATGTCAGATAGATAGTAAAATTTTTGTATGCCATGTATATTGGATCTAAACACCATGTAATTTTACCAAATCACATAGATTTAAAATATTAATATACAAAAATAATTAAATGTTTAATTAATATATGTGTAATGTTCAAATATGAATATCATGTATAAGTCATATTACAAGTTTTTACTCTAAGTGCATTTAAGAATAACATTTGGCCCAAAAATAATGTGATTTGTGTAATCATCCATGAAATACACCTTATGGTAGTACATATTAAATTTTCTATTTCATATGTCACAAGATTACAAAATTATACAAGTATCATACATGTTTGGTAGATACAGATAGGTATTCACGATGTTACCACCAAGGACAATTTATGTACAAGGTTAATTTTAAATGAATTTATTAAATTCATAAATCATTGCATGTATGTAGATGATAATGAGCTAGACCAGAACATTTTAAGTGATTTTTTTGTTTTAATTTATTATTATATTAAATTATTGTCTTGCATGACTTATATAATCATTAATATATAAGGCATGAATTCATTTGGTTTATTTTTTTGTAAAAACCCATTTACCCCTCACTTTTATGAGAGTAAATGTATAAGGAATGGATGGATCTTCTAGGATAGTGGAGTTGGTTCATGTTAGGAGATGATGTGAAACCCATCCAAGCATGATACAAAGATGGACAGGTGGAAAGATGTAAACATGTACCTCAAATTGGTTCAAGTTGTTTCTCCCCTAGGTCAAAGGTTAGTTTATAAACCAGTAGATAAACTAACCATTGGTATAAGCTCATGATCATACCCTTTATTTTATTTCATCCAGTTTCATATTAATTAATTATAATTTTTTTCATGATGACATAATTAACGAATTAACAAGTATACAAGATCGAACTAAAATAAACTAGCTTATGCTAAAATATTATATAATGACATGGTTAATCACTTAAGTAATCCCACTTAATACTATTAAGCATTTGAAAAATATATTAATTGACAATTTACACATAAAGGATAAAACCCCTCAATAAAATATTAAGTCGGTTTATCCTTTCATTACTTCGGTTAGAATCGATCAATAGTCAAAAGTGCTTGACCAACAAATGTTGGGGAGGTTTCAAATATTATTGAATTTTAAAATGAGGTTATGGGTTGACTTAACCTGGTTCACATAAAGAGTTGACATACAAAACAATACATGGTGTTATTGAGAGGCAAAATTTTATTAAATCTAAATTAATGATTCTAGGATTGGGGACTGCACTCAGTAGATCAAGGAACTATGAGTTAATACCGTTGGAATTTGGAATTCCTACCAAAAACCATTTGAATTGCTTGACTAGCCAAATTTGGGGTAATGATAATGGGAATATGGATCCTTGACACTAGAATATCCAAGAAATAGTATATTCTTGTGCCAACAGTGAGGTATATTGGGTTTCAATAAAATAGTGAGAGATTAATAAATATAATGTTTATTTATTTTTCTAAATTTTATCTGATAATGTACTAAATTTTTTCTCATCTTATTTTTTAGAAAAAAATGATATCAAATATATCATTGTGATTCATACTTCAGAAATAAAACCTTCACACTATAACTAATGTACAATAATTGAAAATGAGCCTATGATTCATCCTTCACCATGAAAGGAAATTTTATGTGCTGGAAGAACCATTACCAGTTATGCCTGGAAATGAGGAAAATCATAGAGAGATATGTATCTTTGAGAAACATATGAATGTTTCTACAGTTTTTCAGTGCTTCATGCAATCATGCAAGTCCAATGTGTTTTTAAAGAAAAATTAGGATATTGATGCCCATAGCATGATGTCTCACCTTTAGAATCTCTATCAATATAATAAGAGACAAGAGAGTTATGAGATATCCAATGATTTTTTCACCACTAATCTTGGAGAGTCTTTTCCATCTAGGCCTCAAGTATTAAAGTTTCTTGGCTACATTAAACACCTATACATATTAGGGATTAAATTTATGGATGATTTGCGTACAGATCTCATACATTCATCCCCGACCAGTACCTTCTCTAGTTTTATTGTAAATTATAATATGAGAAATAATGAGAAGAGTTTTTCAGAACTTATTATCTTTATTCTCTAAGTGGATAAGGCAATGGGTCATGAAAATCCCATAGTCCTTGTGGTGAAAAGGAAAAAAGGACAAAAAAAGGGACCCAGTGCCTATAAATAGTCTAAAGATCCGAGTAACCATACTTCCAAGAATAATAATTTCCTTATTTAGGGAAATGAAAATGAGGTAGTATGTTTTACATGTGCCAAATCAGGCTACAAGAAGGAGAACTGAACCGATAGGAAAGGGGAAGATTAAGGTGTGGTTGTTATAGAGTGAAATCTTTCCATTTCTCCACATTAGGTATTAGATAAAGCTTGTGGTTCTTAAATCAGTATCTGAATCTTCGAACCAAGTATATGTCCAAAAATTTCTAGAGGAGAGGTGGATCTGCGAGATTCCATTAGAGAAAGGTTGGCTACTATTTTCATTGGGGAATACAACCTTTCATTTCTAATGGGAATGATTTTAGTCTAAATTTATTATTATTATTTACCTACTATTACCGAATAAAATATTTCTATATCATGTTTAGATATAGATGGGTTTATTTTCATGTTTGTAAATAATCTTTTTTATAAGGATGACATATATTTGGTATGAAAAATTTAAACAATGGTCTATATGTATTAAATTATGAAAACCATGTGTTGCTAATTGACAACGAATCAATCTCACATGCCTCATATAACACCCATCATTGGTATCAAAATCATCATCATTTAAATGAGATGTTTTTGAAATGGATTTTTTCAGATGGTTATTTAGGCATGTCTGAGATAAAACTACATGATTGATGTCTGGCTTATTTGTAAGGAAAAATGGCCAAACATTGATTTGGTGGATAGGGTGAAAAGGCTATAGATCTTCTAGGATTGGTACATAAAGATGTGAGAATACTATTTCTAGTAGAATCTAAAGGTGGATATTTTTACTTCATAACATTTATTGATGACTTGAGTAGATATGGATATGTCTACTTGAGGAGGACTAAGTATGATTCCTTTGAGAAATTAAAATAATTCAGGAATGAAGTATAGAATAAACATGTACAAAGATAAATAATCATTGATTGGATCGAGGTTGAGAATATCTTAACCTAGAGTTCATTGAATTTATACTGTACTTTGAGATTCTAACTCAATTCACTCCTCATTATACACCACAGTAGAATTGTGTTAGTGAAAGGAGGAACCAACACATTTTGGACATTGCAAGGTCAATGATGAGTCATCCAGATCTTCCATTATCCTTTTGGGGATATTCATTACAAAATGAAACATACACATTAAACTGGATGAAAAATAAAGTGTTGAATTGGATTCCCTTTGAGTTATTGTGTGAAAAGAAACCCATTTTATCACATATATGTGTATGGGGTTGTGTTAAGTTAGTTAATTCTTTCTCAAAAAACAAACTAGCACGATTGGGAATGAGGTGTATATTTATTAGATATCCCAAGGAAACAACGAGATACTACCTATGAAAACCCTCATACAAGAAAGTGATTATCACTAGAAAAGCCATATTTCTTGAGAGGGAGAACATCCTCAAAAGGAATATGGGTTGAAATATTGACATCGATGAAGTTTTTATTGAATATACAAAGGAGTTTGTATATGAAAAAGTTCCATAGGTCCCTATGGAAGAAGTAGTTCTCAAAACATAAGTACTACATAGGAGTGTAAGTGAGGTAAGGTAACTAGAGAGATATGATTTTCTAGTCACTGAGGACGGTGAATAATTATTGTTGGATAATGATGAACCTCTCTCCAAAAAATGTAGTAGAGAGCTCAGAAGTTTCTATATGGATAGAAGCTATGAATTTTGTGATGGATTCCATATATTATAAGAATGTTTGGATTATTTTTGACGTGCCAGTTGATGTAAAGCATGTTGGGTGTAAATGGGTATTCAAGAGAAAACTAAACATGGAAGGAAAATTGAATACCTATAATGAAAGGCTAGTGGATAATGGTTTTAATCAACATTAATTAATTGACTATGATAGAAACTTTTCACCAATTTTCAGGTTTAATTCCATAAGAATCATACTTACTATAAAATCTTACCATGACTATGAAATTTTGCAGATGGATGTCAAAATTGCATTCCTTAATGTGAATCTTCAAGAAGATATCTATATGACACAACCATAAGGGTTTGTGATACCAGGTGATGAAAAAAGGATTTTAAAGTTGCAAAGATCCATTTATGGATTGAAGAAATAATCCAGGTCATGGAACATTCGATTTGATGAAGCCATAAAAGAATTTGGATTAATTAAAAATGAATGTGAGCTCTATGTTTTAATAAATTATTGATAATTTAGTAATTATCGTAGTATTATATGTTGATGAAATATTAATTATATGAAATGACTAATGAGTCTTACTGTCTATTAAGGACTGGTTGAACAAGTTCTTCTCTATGAAAGACATAGGTGAAAAACCATACATTCTAATTATCAAGAACATTCGAGATAGATCGAAGAGGATTATTGGATAATGTCATGTAATATATACTGACTAGATATTGAAGAGATTTTGTTTGGAACAATCAATGAGGGGATTGGTTCCAATTAAGCAAGGCTTACATTTTTCTATTGAAATGTCTCCATAACCACAAAAAGAGATAGATAGAATTAGTAGGATCACATATGCTTTAGTGAAAGGATTGATCATGTATGTCATGTTAATTAATAAACTTTACGTTGCCTATGCACTGATAATATAAGGCCCCAGCCTTTAACCTTACTTAATCTTGAGTTAATACAAGATTACACATTGAGGATCTTTTCAGGTTTAGAGTTTTAGAGAACTAGATCATGAATCTTGCATTACATTCCACATTTAAACAAAGTGGTTACATAAAAGATAGTATTCATTTTTCCCATCACTGGAAACATATTTAAAATAAAACATGGATTCTTTCTTGACACATCCTTGACACTATAATCACATCATATAACTTTCCCTTGACCTGTGAAAAACATTTCAAAAAAACTTGGGATGAGCATAAAAATCTCAGTAAGGGATACCCAAAGAATGAAAACTGTTAGTTTTTCAAAACAACCAGTAAACCATGTATACTTTATCAAATTAATACTTTTCACCTTTTCTAAGTAGTAAAAACTCTTCACCGAATAAAAGTTCATTACTTACCCTTCTGTAACCAAAATATTACCATAAAACCCATATAAAGATCACATAACATATAAAGGTAACTTGGGACATAAACATACTTAAGTGGAATAACCATATGGTCGACTTCCACACATACTTAATGGAATATACATACGGCCGACATCCACACATACTTAATGGAATAGCCATATGAACGACTTCCATACCCAATCCATTGGAGGTTATAACATAACCACCTGTCCTGGTTTTCACGACACCACCCGTCATAATGTCCATGTACCATTATAAAATCATAATACATTAAACAAATATAATGGAAAGAAAACATTTCCACATTTCGATCAAAATATATAACTTAAATATATCGACATAACAAATCCTTTATAAAAACCATTTTCAATACCAACATACATAGAAGAGTATATGGTATTTATTTCATTTTAAAAAACATTACGTCTTGTTTAGGAAGCCAAAGACCAAATAATACTCATGGTGGTGGAAAAGGTCATTGTCACCGCGTACATTAAAAGAAAAATTCCTTTTTGTCGTGTAGTAAAACAATTCGTATAAAAAGATTCCTTTTAAATAAAATTAAAAGTCAAAGGGGTTTATACACCGTATCAAAGAAAGTTGTGTGTAAAACTAAATATTCATCAATGAAAGGAGATTGAGACGAAGTCCCTTACAAAGACGGTATCCTTAGATTAAGGATAAATCAATTATATGATTATGTGTGACAGATAAAAATACACAAAATATAAGTGGATATTAAGTGTAAAAAAATCAGAGGTCATTCACACATAATCATGGAAAAAAAACCAATGACATAGATATTTAACTCAATGAAATGAGATTGAGTTATGATTTCTGATACAAGTCCGTCTAAATGACATAAGAATTTATCAATGAGATGATTATGTGTAGAAATAGTATATCCACACAAAGGTTTGTGGAAACTACAACATATATATTCCACACATAATCTTTGAATAATAAAATCAAGAATTAGAGGTTTAACCCAAAGAATTGAAAGTGGGTTAAGAAGTTCCCTTACAGAAATTCGACAGCCTAATGACGTCACTTCAAAACATATAAAATGAGTTTATGAGAGATAAAAAGGGTATCTCATCACTTGAACATAAAATTTAAATCAATAAGGATATATAAGAACACATCCCAACATAAGAAGATGTAATTTAAAAGACATAACAAAAGAAGTCTTTTTAAAAAGAGGAGGGTGAATGGTTCCCTTACCGACTTGGGTAACTTTCGAAACGTGCACCCCGTTGAAGAAGGGCCATACAATGAATATATAAGTACCCATAAATGAAATTATATTACACAAATAGTATAATAATGGGAAGTACATACACCACTCAAAGGAAATGGTGGCAAATGTAGCATAAATCTCACAGGAATAAAAGTGAGATGAAAAATTCCTTACGGAAACTCGGCAGCCTAACGACGTCACTTAAAACTTCTAAAAATGGATTGATGAGATAAAATAGAGTATCTCATCATATTAAAATACAATTTACAGCAAAAATAATATAAAAGAACATCCCCCATCATAACAAAGATGATCTTAAAATAATTGACATAAATGAGAGTATTTAAAAAAAGAGAGGTTAGATATCTTACGAAAATTCGGCAGCCTAACGGCGCCACTCAAAACTTCCAAAATGGATTGATGAGAGAAAATAGGGTCCCTCACCATATGAACATAAAATTTACAGTAGTAGTAATATAAAAGAACATCCAAATAATTATAAAGATGATCTTAAAAGTAATGACATAAAAGAGTGTACTTAAAAAGAAAGAGAGGAGTAGTATCCCTTACCTCGTGTCAAACATGACTCGATCGTTCTTTAATCTCCTGAATAATAAAATTTGGTCAATTTATAATTTTTTAATGAACTCCTTTAAATATTATTATTCAGTTCATATCACATATTATAATTTTATAATAATTGGTTAATAAAGTGAGTTCGTATTAGACGTTTTTGTCGATGTTCAGTACATGAGTAAAAATTGACCTTGTTGGAAAATACTTTTCCATGTTGTTATAGGTAAATCATCTATAGAATAGTATTTATGTTTTAAATATCATATATATCCAGTATATATTCGTTTTATACTATTCCATAGCATTTGGAGATAAAAAATTAAAAGCACTGTTCATGGAGACGGTAGGCCATACGTACGCATGAACGCTACTTTCATTTTTTTGCCATATTAATGGAATTAAAACAAAATGAGAGATATATATATTATAATTCCAGAATGATATACATAATTTAGATGTAATATATTACATATATATCCATTATATATATGTACTTATAATAGTACATAACATTTTGAGATAAGAAATGAAATGTATCGTTCATGGAGACGGTAAGCCGTACGTACGCATGAACGCTACTTCCATTTCTATTTCATATTTAATGGAATTAAAACATAATGATACATAATAGTATTTTAATTCCATTATGGTATCATATATAATGTCATTAAATATATCCTTTATACGTACCACATATGGTATTAACGAATCAAATCACTTTGAGGGGGTGATAGTCCGCACTTCCTTAAATGAAGATATCGTGTTTACCCTTAATGGAAACCATAAATGTATGCCATAAATGAAAAATACAGAAGCTTAAGTAAAACATAAACATATTATATATCATATATAAATATAGTTTCATCTTAATGGCCACCTTAGAAGGTGTTAGAATAATGTTGAACAATCATCGTTTCGTGAGGCAGAAATTCACCATCCACAGAAACAGTATGTTATTTAACCATTAGATGTAGGTGTGTGTATGTTTGGCTCTAATACTTATTATAAAAACATCCTAGTATATTTAAGATACTAGATTTCTTACATAATAAATGAATATAAAGAGTTTAGGGGGTTGGAGAAGCAAAATAAAACAAAAGGACTCAAGTGAAGACATTACCTTAAAATCGGGTAACTCCCTTTGATTTGAGCTCAAAGTCTTCCTTGGGAAGACTTCTGCTCAAAGTGATGCTTCAAGGAGTTATAGAGGGATGTGGACAGACAAAATGGGCAGGGTTTGGCTGAGACAAAGGCTTTTGAAGTGTGGGTAAGGAGGTAGAGGTGTGGGCCTTTTATAAGAGGAGAGGAGGGGCACTCTTGGAAAGTAAGGAAATGTTACATTATTTTAGAATGTGTTTCAGATATTAATGGTCCCAAATTGATGTGTTTCGAGGCTAAGGTTATAAGGGTTATAAATAAACCCATAAAATAGGTTTTGGACATGTGTAGGCCTAATATTTGACATTATCATTCCATTTTATTTAAATCGTTAAATAATGAGGTCATCGCTGCATCATCATGATGTCATAAATAATATAATTTATTTAATGTCTAAAAATTATAAAAAAAATTACTATGATGTAGGAAATTATTTTAGATTTCTAATGAATATTTATAGTAAAAAACCTGACTTGTATAACCCCATGTAAAAATTGTTTTGGTAAAACATATCATGTTTGTGTCATTTTTTACTTTAACATTAAATAAAAAGTTATTTATGTCATTTCCCAACCAAAGTGGCTCCATGGGGTCCCCAAGTTGACCCATGGATTGTCTTTGTCGGCCATGACAAATCCAAAGAGGGTAGGACATGTTTCAAGCTCATCTCATATTATTAAGACATTATTTTTACCTTAAACTACACTAATTACCACTAATCGCGATTAAAAACATAATAAGTTACTATTCACCGAAAAATTATTTTAATCCCATTGAACCACATTTTACTTCTTAATGACAACCATGTATGTCGGATTTTTGAAATTCAAAACACAAAGGTGGCAAAATTCCATTTAAACGGAAAATCAGTTTTTATAAGTACCACTTACTGGTTTCACTATTCATCAAAAATTGAAGTTTTTCAGAAAATTACCAAAAAATTCACCCTAAGCTATATTTGATATTCCGAATTCAAAACTGATGTCTATTTTAAAAAATTCAAAACATATAAGTTGCATTAATTAATTTAATAATTAATTCCTGCTGTCAAAACAGATAGCGTGTTTTTATGAAACAAAATGTATCAAAAGATTGACACTAGTTTAAGTCCGATTTCAAAGTGAAAATAATTCCAACGACCACTATTGGATTAAATGGTAAAAATATATTCTAATTTCACTTTAAAACCAATTCAAATGATAATCTAATCATATAATTAAATTAGATTGAAAGGAGGTTTTGAATTAAAGTACAACATTTTTCACTATTCTTTAAAAATTGAACTTTTTCGGAAAAATACCAAAAATTTACACAAAGTAAATTTTGATGTCCCGATTCTAAAGAAGAATTTTATTTTGTCAAATATAACACATAAAATTGTCAAAACGTGGATTTAAAATATGTTCACTATCAAAAGGCGATTAATCGACCTTTTAAAGAATATTAGAATGTTTACGCTTAAAATAGGATTCATTCGCATTTTTAATCCTCTAACATTTATTGTAAAAAGTAAAAATATTTGACAAAAATATATAATCATTTTGTAGTTATTTCTATTCATTCCCTCCATTACAACGGCTAGGCGTTAACTACTATTTAAAATAATATTATTTTATTATTAGAGTGCAACATAAGATTCCCAAGAAACTAGTTGTCGCGTGTTGGGTACGCCTTCGAGCATAGCATCCCCTTTAAAGTTATATTAATATTTTATTCAAAAATATGTATAAATGTTAAAATTTCATATTCTTTATTTACCTGGGGTGTTACATCCTTCCCCCCTTTAGGGAATTGCATCCTCGCAATTTTAAAATTGGGTTTGGAAACATCCTTGAAAGTCCCACATCGGAACAAGAGTCGATAAAACAATCACTTTAAAATAAAGAAAGATAATTATAGAGGTCACCCGAGTTAACCCATACTAGGATTAAAAGTATGAAAATATGGAAATTGAGGAAAAAACCAAGGGTCATGTTCTGATGTAGAGTGATAGTAAACATGTCTAGGAGAAAGTTAACCACAAGAAAATCACAAACTTGTGATGGGTTAAACAGTATTCGATTCCCCAGTAGGAAAAGTTAATAGAAAACATTTTTGTTTTAAGTTACTTTTTATTGAGGAATTTATTCATAAGGAAACATAATCACTTATCATGTTGAATTTAAAATTTTATTAGATTCCTTACACAAACTCATATTTTCTCTAAAAGATGAGTATTTAGGAAGACTTGTTCACATTAAAAGTACTCTAATCAACTTCTAGAGAATCGCCTAATCCACAAAAGAGAACTATATACTTCCCATGTCTTTAAACTTTAACAAAAACCAAAACCAAAAAGGTTAGTACAAGATCAGAAAATCCAAAAAAGGATAACCCTTTATAAAAAGAAAATCTATTCTTAATCTCCAAAATTTTCCCAACAAAACCCAAAGTTCAACAAGGACCATTTGATAAAAAAAATTGTCCATAAAATACTTCAAAGTAAACCAAACTAATATTGAAACCCAAATATTTGAAGGATTTAGTCGCATTGTCTTCCAAGGTACAAATTAACACCTATCTCCAAATAACATCAGTTACTCTTAAATCTCGTATTGAAAAGTAATTAACCTAATCACATATCCTCCATGATAGGTTAATAAATTTCCATAAATAATCCAAAATCATCTTACTCTTAATTCATAAAATCATCTAACTAAAAATAATTAGTCAAACTAACCAGGGACTTCACGTAGTCCAGTGGTAGGCGATAAATACCAGTCTCACTTTGGTTGTGGGTTCGATTCCCGCAGCTTTGTCCGACACGACGGGTTGTCACATGGTCTGTGTGTTGTCCTTTTTCCAAAACTATATAATTCTCAAAACATTCCCCAAAACGAGATAAAATCTTCAAAAATAATCATAACATATTTTAACCTCAAGTTTATCTCATGCCTTTCATTTTCCATCATAAAATATAATAACCCATAATTACCTCAAAAGTAAGGATCATATAAACCCTAATGGTTACCTTTATAATTATTACCTGAACTTCCACATCGATTGGTCATCTCGTACATGATGCATTACAGAACATACCAAGGTTCAAGTGGTTGATCATGACACCTTGATAGTTGGTTTCGAACAACCCTGAGTTTCCTCATTGAATACCACATTTCTTCTAGTCTCTTAATCAGAGAACCACCATAGTTTCCTTCAAACCTATTGTCACTTTGGTGCCTGCTAGATCCATCCATTCACTAAAAACAAAAATGTCAGTGTGAGTATATCAACAAAACCATCGTGTACTAATGAGGGATATAACCACTTAGATATACTTACTCATTCACTTAATCTAAAACAAGGACTCTTTCTGAAATCCTATCCATTATGGTACTGTCACTTATGCTTATAGAATACCCTAACCTCTAAAGTTATCTAAACCGACCTCTGATTCCAACTATAAGGCCCCAGCCTTAAACCTTACTTAATCATGAGTTAATAAAATATTACACATTGAGGATATTTTCAGGTTTAGAGTTTTAGAGAAATAGATCATGAAACTTGCATTACATTCCACATTTAAACAAAGTGGTTACATAAAAGACAATATTCATTTTTCCCATCAACGGAAAAATATTTAAAATAAAACATGGATTATTTCTTGACACATCATTGACACTATAATCACATCATATACCTTTCCCTTGACCTGTGAAAAACATTTCAAAAACATGGGATGAGCATAAAAATCTCAGTAAGGGATACATAAAGAATGAAAACTGTTAGTTTTTCAAAACAACAAGTAAACCATGTATACTTTATCAAAGTAATACTTTTCACCTTTTCGAAGTAGTAAAAACTCTTCACTGAATAAAAGTTCAGTAATTACCATTCTGTAACCAAAAGATTACCATAGAACCCATATAAAGATCACATAACATATAAAGGTAACTTGGGACATAAACATACTTAAGTGGAATAACCATACGGTCGACTTCCACACATACTTAATAGAATAGCCATACAGCCAACATCCACACATACTTAATGGAATAGCCATACGGCTGACTTCCATACCCAATGCATTGGAGGTTATAATATAACCACCCGTCCTGGTATTCACGGAACCACCCATCATAATGTCCAAGTACCATTATAAAATCATACGACATTAAACAAATATAATGGAAAGAAAACATTTCCACATTTCGATCACAATATATCACTTAAATATATCAACATAACAAATCCTTTATAAAAACCATTTTCAATACTAACATACATAGAAGAGTATAAGGTATTTATTTCATTTTAAAAAAACATTATGGCTTGTTGAGTAAGCCAAAGACCAAATAATAGTCACGGCGGCAGAAAAGGTCATTGTCACCGCGTACGTTAAAAGAAACATTTATTTTTGTCGTTTAGTAAAACACTTTGTATAAAAAGATTACTTTTGAATAAAATTAAAATTAAAAGGGGTTTATACACCGTATAAAAGAAAGTTGTGTATAAAACTAAATATGCCTCAATGAAAGGAGATTGAGACGAAGTCCCTTACAAAGTCAGTATCCTTAGATTAAGGATAAATCAATTATATGATTATGTGTAAAAAATACGAATACACAAAATATAAGTGGATATTAAGTGTAAAACAATCAGAGGTCATTCACAAATAATCATGGAAAAACAAAACAAATGACATAGATATTTAACTCAATGAAATGAGATTGAGTTATGATTTCTGATACAAGTCCGTCTAAATGACATAAGAATTTATCAATGAGATGATTATGTGTAGAAATAGTATATCCACACAAAGGTTTGTGCAAACTACAACATATATATTCCCAACATAATCTTGGCATAATAAAATCAAGAATTAGAGGTTTAACCCAAAGAATTGAAAGTGGTTTAAGAAGTTCCCTTACAGAAATTCGACAGCCTAACGGTGTCACTTCAAAACATATAAAATGAGTTGATGAGAGATAAAAAGGGTATCTCATCACTTGGACATAAAATTTACATCAATAAGGATATAGAAGAACACATCCCAACATATGAAGATGTAATTTAAAAGACATAACAAAAGAAGTCTTTTTAAAAAGAGGAGGGTGAATGGTTCCCTTGCTGACTTGGGTAACTTTCAAAACGTGCGCCCCGTTGAAGAAGGGTCATGCAATGAATATGTAAGTACACATAAATGAAATTATATTACACAAAGAGTATAATATTGGGAAGTAAATACACCACTCAAAGGAAATGGTGGAAAATGTAGTATAAATCTCACAGGAATAAAAGTGAGATGATAAATTCCTTACGAAAACTCGGCAGCCTAGTGGAGCCACTTAAAACTTCCAAAAATGGATTGATGAGATCAAATAGAGTATCTCATAATATTAAAATAAAATGTACAGAAATAGGAATATAAAAGAACATCCCCCATCATAACAAAGAAGATCTTAAAAGAAGTGACATAAATGAGAGTACTTAAAAAAAGAGAGGTTAGATCTCTTACAAAAATTCGGCAGCCTAATGACGCCACTCAAAACTTCCAAAATGGATTGATGAGAGAAAATAGGTTCTCTCACCATATGAACATAAAAAGTACAGGAGTAATATAAAATAATATCCCAATCATAATAAATATGATCTTAAAAGGAATGACATAAAAGAGTGTACTTAAAAAGAAAGAGAGGCATAGGATCCCTTACCTCGTGTCTTACATGACTCGATCGTTCTTTAATCTCCTGAATAATAAAATTTGGTCAATTTATAATTTCTTAATGACCTAATTTAAATATTATTATTCAGTTCATATCACATATTATAATGATATAATAATTGGTCAATAAAGTGGGTTCATATCAGACGTTTTTGTCGATGTTCAGTACATGAGTAAAAATTGACCTTGTGGGAAAAGAATTTTCCATGTAGTTTTAGGTAAATCATCTCCAGAATAGTATTTATGTTTTAAATATCATATATATCCATTATATATTCGTTTTATAATATTCCATATCATTTGGAGATAAAAAATTAAAAGCACCGTTCATGGAGACGGTAGGCCGTACTTATGCATGAACGCTACTTTCATTTTTTTTCCATATTAATGGAATTAAAACAAAATGAGAGATATATATATTATAATTCCAGAATTATATCCAGAATTTAGATGTAATATAATACATATATATCCATTATATATATGTACTTATAATAGTAGATAACATTTTGAGATAAGAAATGAAATGTACCATTCATGGAGACGGTAAGCCGTACGTACGCATTAACGCTACTTCCATTTCTATTTCATATTTAATGGAATTAAAAAATAATGATACATAATAGTATTTTAATTCTAGTATGGTATCATATATAATATCATTAAATATATCCTTTATACTTACCGCATATGGTATTAACAAATCAAATCACTTTGAGGGGGCGGTAGTCCGCACTTCCTTAAATGAAGATATCGCGTTTACCCATAATGGAAACCATAAAGGTATGCCATAAATGAAAAATACATAAGCTTAAGTAAAACATAAACATATTATATATCATATATAAATATAGTGTCATCTTAATGGCCACCTTTGATGGTGTTCGAAGAATGTTGAACAATCATCATTTTGTGAGGCAGAAATTCGTCATCCACAGAAACATTATGTTCTTTAACCATTAGATTTAGGTATGTGTATTTTTAGCTAGAATACTTGTTATAACAACATCCTAGTATATTTAACATACAATATTTGTTACAAAATAAATGAATAAAAAGAGTTTAGGGGGTTGGAGAAGCAAAATAAAACAAAAGGACTCAAGTGAAGACATTACCTTAAAATCGGGTAACTCCCTTTGGTTTGAGCTCAAAGGCTTCCTTGGGAAGTCTTCTTCCCAAAGTGAGGATTAAAAGAGTTAAATAGGGATGTGGAGAGACAAAATGGGCAGGGGTTGGCCGAGACAAAGGCTTTGGAAGTGTTGGTAAGGAGGTAGAGGTGGGGGCCTTTTATAAGAGGAGAGGAGGGGCACTCTTGGAAAGTAAGGAAATGTTACATTATTTTAGAATGAGTTTTGGATATTAATGGTCCCAAATTGATGTGTTTCGAGGATAAGGTGATAAGGGTTCGAAATAAACCCATCCAATAGGTTTTGGACATATGTAGGTCTTATATTTCACATTATCTTTCCATTTTATTTAAATCGTTAAACAATGAGGTCATCACTGCATCATCATGATGTCATAAATAATTTATTTTATTTAATGTCTAAAAATTATAAAAAAAATACTATGATGTAGGAATTTTTTTATCTTTCTAATGAATATTTATAGTCAAAAATATGACTTGTATAACCCCATGTAAAAATTGTTTTGGTAAAACATCTCATGTTTGTGTCATTTTTTACTTTAACATTAAATAAAAAGTTATTTATGTCATTTCCAAAACAAAGTGGCTCCATGGGGTCCTCAAGTTGACCAATGGATTGTCTTGGTCGGCCATGACACATCCAATGATGGTAGGACATGTTTCAATCTCATCTCATATTATTAAAACATTATTTTTACCTTAATCTACACTAATTACCTCTAATCGTGATTAAAAACAAAATAAGTTACTATTCACCAAAAAATTATTTTAATCCCATTGAGCCACATTTTACTTCTTAATGACAACCATGTATGTAATGCCCCGACCCTAGTTGCCTAGAGTCGGTGCATTATTACATAACATTGGCATGATCACAAGAAAGATCAAATCTCGAAAGACCGATTGGTTTAGTAGCCTTGGAAACACTAGATATATTAATAAGTTTTACATTACATCATAAAATAAAAAACTACTACAACAACATAATGTTTCCACAGTCCACACTATAATCCCCTCATAATATCCCTGCAGGTCATTCATAACTTACATCTTCACATCCTGGGAAAAATAAAACAAAGAAAAGGGGTGAGCTCAAATGCCCAGTAAGGATAACAATATAGCGGAACATTCAAAAATAAGCATAAACATTTAAGGCAATGAATTACTAAAACAAAAGCCTTTTAAACTTGAACTTCAACATAGTATGGAAAAAGTAAAATGAAATAATGCCATTTACTTGTTCACATGGATATTCTACTAATCGAATAATCACATGAAAAATCAATAACCACTTTCATAATGTTGGAATGCATAATGCCAGACTATCATAACCACATAGCCAAGGCCTCGTGCCAAGACTACAAATAAGATTTTTGCCAAGGCCTTGTGCCAAGACACTAGTTTGTCTCATGAGACCTACCGATGCATCGAGGAGCTATAGCGGGCTCCACCCGTCACTTATTAAGTCCAATGCATTCCCATATGAAAAGGTTTAAACATAACTAGCATACGAAATGTCAATAATTTCACCATAAACTATGAATGGTATAAAAATAGCACATCCATAGTCAAACATATCACAAAACCTTCAATACAATATAGAAGTTTTGTATCATAATAAACCAACTTCAAATAATCTTAAAATCCATCAAAGGATGTTGACATAGATGAAATCAAAATTCTTTTTAAAGAAATATCTCCTTTTATTTTGAAATCATTTAAGATCCATATAATATAAAACATTTTCTTTGAAAATATTCTTATAATCTTGTAAGGAAAGCTCTGAAGATTTTATAACGGCGTAAAATAACCGCACCCGCCGTATAAGTTAAAAAAACATTCTTACCTCAATTCTGTCGAAAAGGTTAAAAAGGACCTTGTTTTGAAAACGACGGAAAGATTCCTTTATAAACCTCTTATAAAAAGTCAAAAAAGGGTATAAATGTCTTTAACCCATATTCTTGTAAATAGTAAAAATGTTTTGAAATACATTTTTAAGAAAAATGGATGTGGATGATAAGGATATCCCAGTAGATTATTACGTATAAACAACCTCGGATAATGAAGAGATTGTGAAATAACCCTTACCTTGTACTTTTCCTTTGTTGGGGTCGGTTAACCTCCTGTATAATGGTGAAATAATTGTTATTAAATTATACAAGAATCATATACATTAATATGATATCATATATGATCTTTTAACATTGCTTTATTAATAATATCTTAGTATTATCGTCGTTTCAGGTGATAATCGATTCGTTCTTCTTAAATGTTTGGTTACGTAAGACATGTTTGTAATGGATAGATTAAATCTTATTCATAATCAGAATGATATTAACATTATTTTTAACCCTAAAATGAGAATAATACTTTAATGGATACGATGGAGGATGGATCTCACCGCGTTCGTGGAGACGGTAGTCCGTACGTACGCACGAACGCTACTTCCATTTAATTTTTATTTTAAAAGAATTGAATCCAAATGATACATAGGTATATTACTATTCCAGTATAATATAATATTTTATATATGTTACTTAAGTTCATTAACACCATCCTTTATACGTTCCATGTGTGGTATGAACGAGTCATATCATTTTAAGGGGGCGGTAGTCCGCACTTCCTCAAATGAAATTATCGTATGCATATACAACATGAAACAAATAATGGTATGAAATAAAATGGAATTACAAAAGCTTATATATAAAATATATATCATTAATATAATATTTAATTACAGTTCCATCATAATGGCCACCATGAGAGGCGGTAAGATGTATTTGAACAGTCATCGTTTCGTGAGGCGTTAGTTTGCCATCTACAGAAACATTATGTTCATCATCCATTAGATGGAGTTGTGTGTATGTGTAGTTTGAATCATTCTTATAACAACATCCTAGTATATTTAGGATACTGGTGTTGTTACAAAAGAAAGGAAATAAAAAGAGTTTGGGGGTTGGAGAAGCAAAATAAAGGAAAATAATTTAAGAGAAATCGTTACCTTTAATTTAGGTAACTCACTTTGGTTGGAACCAAAGGACTTCTTGAAATGATTTCTGCCTAAGGGGAAGCTTCAAGGAGGAGTAGAGGGATGTGGGGAGCTTAGTTGGGAAGAGTTTGGACGAGCCAAGTGGCTTGAGAGGTGTGAGGAATGATTAGAAGTGGTCTCCTTTTATAAGGGAGAAGAGGGGCTCTTTAGGAAAGAGTGAAAGTATTACTTTATAATATAATTATATTCGGTTTATAATGGTCCAAAAATCATTGAGGTCGAATATAAGATGAATCATATTCTAAATAACATCAACCAATAAGAATTGTACAGGTTTTAGATAATATTTTAATCATTATAATCTTATTTATTTAAATGATTTATTAATGAGGTAAACATTTCATCATTATTGTGTCATTAATAATTTAACTTATTTGATGTCTAAAAATTATAAATAAAATATCATCATGTAGGAAATCTTTTTAGCTTTCTAATGAATATTTATAATCGAAAATCCAACATGTATAACCCTATGTAAATATTGTTCTTCTAAAAGATGTAAGCTTATGCCATTTTTATTTTTATTTTAACTTTATTAATATAATGTGTCCCTACCACATACAAGTGGCTCCAAGGGGTCCCCAAATTGACCCAAGGATGCTCATGGTCGGGTATGTGTCCACCAATAAGGTTAGGACACGTTTTAGGGTAACTTTGTATTATTATAATATTATTTTCTTAACCCTTATTTACCGGATTTACCCTTTAACCATGGTAAATATAATATTTACCGCAGTAATTATTCAAAATGTGTAAAAATAAAAGTTACCTATTTACACAATTTGGACATCCTGATTCCAAATATGGAATCCATTTTTCTAAATTCAAAACACAGAAGTGGCAGAAATTAATTTAAAATAAATTCCCGCTGTCAAAACAAAAAGCGTGTTTTTAAGAGGTAATAACTATCAAAAGATTGACACTTGTTTATGTTCGGTTTAATTGTAAAATTATGTCCAATGACCAACATTATATTAAATGGTAAAAATATATTCTAAATATACTTTAAAACCACTCAAATTCATAATTTATCACTATTAATTATTTTGGTTAAAAAAGTTGTTTTTAATTAAAATTTAGTAATTTTCACTATTCATCAAAATATGAAAGTTATCCGAAATGTACCAAAATTTCACCTTAGGCTAAATTCGATATTCCGAATCCAAAAATGAAGTCCATTTTAAAATATAAAATATATATAATTTCAAAAAGTAGGTGTTACTATTCATAACGGCTAGTTTGATTAGTTATGGTGTGTTAGAACTCGGTGTTGCGTACAACACACGCTATCACATTATTCAAAGAGAAGCGTACCATAGAAGCTTAGGGTGTTACATTCTCCCCTCCTTCAAATAATTTCGTCCTCGAAATTTCTAGAATACTTTTCACATGAAAAGACTCGGGTGGTTCTTCATCATAAGTTCCTCGGGTTCCCACGTTGCCTCTTCCATCTTATGATTTCTCCACAAAACTTTTACCAGACGTGTCGTCCGGTTTCTCAGTACTTGTTCTCTTGTATCAAGAATCTTGACGGGCTCTTCACAATAAGACAGATCGGGTTCCAGTTCTAATTCCTCATAGGTGAGTACATGCGTTGGGTCAGGCATGTATTTTCTCAACAGAGATACGTGGAACACATCGTGAACTTTGGAGAGACTTGGCGGCATTGCCAATCGGTAAGCTACAGCCCCAATTCGTTCTAGAATTTCGAAAGGTCCGATGTACCTGGGACTCAATTTACCTTTCTTACCAAAACGTATGACTCCCTTCCATGGAGATACCTTTAGGAAAACATGATCACCGACCTGAAATTCCAAATCCTTCCTTCGATTATCGGCATAGCTCTTCTTCCTACTTTGAGCTGCTTTGATGTGATTTTGGATTACTTTCACCTTTTCAACCGTTTCCTCCACCAGTTCTGGGCCTACAAGTTTTCTTTCACCAACGTCATCCCAACAGGTTGGTGTACGACATCTCTTTCCATATAACGCTTCATATGGTGCCATCTGAATACTTGAATGGAAGCTATTGTTATAGGAAAATTCTACCAGTGGTAAATATTGATCCCACATACCCTGAAAATCAAGTGAGCAAGATCTCAACATGTCTTCTAAGGTTTGAATAGTCCGTTCTGATTGTCCGTTTGTCTGAGGGTGGTAAGCAGTGCTCAAATGAAGTTCAGTATCCAGGGATTTCTGAAGACTTTTCCAGAATCTTGAAGTAAAACGGGGATCACGATCAGAAACAATCGATAGGGGTACTCCATGAAGTCTCACAACTTCATTAATGTATAGTCTTGCTAGACGTTCCAGGGGTAGATCTTCTCTTATAGCAAGAAAATGTGCTGACTTGGTAAGACGATCAACAATAACCCATATTGCATCGTTCCTTCTAGGAGTCTTTGGTATCCCCATGATAAAGTCCATCGTAATATTGTCCCATTTCCACTCCGGTATGGGAAGAGGTTGCATGACTCCTCCAGGCTGTTGCCTTCCAGCTTTCACTTGTTGACAAACCATACATCTTGACACAAAATCAGAAATCTCCCTCTTCATGTTGTCCCACCAAAAATGTTCCTTCAAATCTCTATACATTTTGGTGCTCCCAGGGTGTATAGAGAAATTGGAACTATGAGCGTCATCCAGCAATTCCCTTTTTAGATCAGGTATATTGGGAACACAAAGTCTCTTCCCGAATTTCAAAATTCCATCTTCATACACAAAGTCTCTCAATCTCCCATCATTCAAAGCTTTAATCTTCTTCTGAAATTCTTCATCATCGGTCTGGGAACTCTTAATTCTTTCTAGTAAAGATGGTTTGGCAACCATTTGAAAAAGCATTGATGTTTCACCTTCCCTGGTTATTCCCATGTCCATCATCTCTAGATCCATGAAAATTGGATCCCTTTCAATTCTCATCATGTTCAGAACTCCATGGTCTTTTCTGCTCAAAGCATCTGCTACTTTGTTTGCTTTCCCTGGGTGGTAGTGTATCGTGCAATCATAATCCTTGAGTAATTCAAGCCATCTCCTTTGCCTCATGTTGAGTTCTTTTGTGAGAAAATATACTTCAAACTCTTGTGATCAGTATAAATCTCACATTTTTCACCATAGAGGTAGTGCCTCCATATCTTCAAAGCAAAGATCAAAGCTGCTAACTCAAGATCATGAGTAGGATAGTTTTGTTCATGAATTTTCAACTGTCGTGATGCATAGGCAATAACTCTATCATTCTGCATAAGGACACAACCAAGTCCTTTCTTTGATGCATCACTATAAATAACGAACCCATCATTCCCCGATGGTAGAGTCAATATAGGAGAATTGACTAATCTTTTCTTCAATTCTTCGAAACATTCTTCACACTCTTTTGTCCAAAGAAATTTAACCCCTTTACGTGTGAGCTTCGTTAATGGGTTAGCCAATCGGGCAAAATTCTGGACGAAACGTCGATAATAACCTGCCAAGCCAATAAAACTACGTACCTCAGTTATACTCGTAGGTGCTGGCCATTCTTGGATTGCCTTGGTCTTAGAAGGATCAACAGAGATTCCATCTTTAGAGACAATATGGCCAAGAAAAGAAAACTCCTGAAGCCAGAATTCACACTTGCTAAACTTCCCATATAATTCATGCCTCCTCAAAGTCTTCAAGATAATGCGCAAGTGATTTTCATGATCTTCGTAGGTTTTGGAGTATACCAAGATATCATCAATAAATACCACCACAAATTCATCAAGATACTCCTTGAAAACTCTATTCATTAGATCCATGAATACAGAGGGTGCATTAGTCAATCCAAACGGCATTACAGTAAACTCATAATGCCCGTACCTGGTTCGAAATGCTGTTTTCGGAATGTCTTCCTTCTTCACACACAACTGATGGTATCCAGATCGAAGGTCAATCTTTGAAAAGTATTGAGCTCCATGCAGTTGGTCAAATAAATCATCAATACGAGGTAGGGGATACTTGTTCTTTATCGTTATAGCATTGATCTCCCTGTAGTCGATACATAACCTCATAGATCCATCTTTCTTTTTAACAAAAAGAACAGGGGCTCCCCATGGAGAAACACTAGGGCGAATAAATCCCTTATTACTCAATTCCTCTAGTTGTTTCTTTAGTTCGACTAACTCTACAGTGGCCATTCTATAAGGGGTCTTCGATATAGGCCTTGATCCAGGAATCAAATCAATGGAAAACTCAACTTCTCGTTCTGGAGGATGTCCAGGTAAATCTTCTGGAAATACATCTACAAATTCTTTCACAATAGGTACATCCTCTATTTGAACATTCCTTTCCTCACCCGCAGTTATTTCATTCTCTTCCTCCCCAATAATTGAATTTAGTTGAGCTATTGAGGGTGGATCTAAATAAGAATTAGGTGGTGACGATTCTGCTCTAAAAATATGGTGTTCCTTATCATTATCATCAAGAATCGTAACCTCTTTCTTCTTACAATAAATCTTCGCATCATAGTCCGAAAACCAGTCCATACCGAGGATTATATCAAACTCAATCATAGGTATGACGATGAGATCAGCAGATAAAGAAAATTTATGTGCTCTAATGGGGACTGATTCACAAAACTTTGTTGCAACGATACTTCCCTTAGGAGTTTTAACTGACAACTCCCTTATTAAATCAAATTGGAAATATCTAATTTTCTTAGCAAACTGGGAAGATATGAAACAATGCGATGATCCAGAATCAAATAATGCATTTGCTAAACTTGAGGAAACCATTAAATTACCTGCCACCACATCTTTCGGAGCTTCTACCTCAGCAGTAGTGATAGCATAAGCCTGGCCTTGATCCCTTGGCCTTTTCTGAGGTAAGTTCTCCTGATGCTTAGGACATGCATTTGCATAATGCCCCATCTCCCTGCAATTGTAGCACTGAACGTTGGTAGCTTCCTTCTTCCCCTTGCAATCATGAGCTTGGTGGCCTTTTTCACCACACTTGTAACAGACTCCCATTCCCTTCAGGCAAGCACCAGGATGTTTCTTCCCGCATTTACCACAAGATGGATATTCAACCTTTCCCTTCTTCCCCTTATTTACATTCCCAGATTGATCAGCAGGTCTCTTCTTCTCTTGCTTTGCTTTAAAGTCATAAGACTTAGAGAATTCCTTTTCGGTCTTGATAGCACATGAGACAATGTCTTCGTACGATGAAAAGGATTGTGAGACTAATGCTCGACGGAGAAATGGTTTTAACCCATCAAAGAAACGATCAATCTTACTTCTTGGGTTGCGAATATAATCACCAGCGTACCTCGCTAACCTTGTAAAGTTAGCCTCATACTTTGTGACATTATCATCCTCCTTTTGTCTCAGACTCAGAAATTGTCTTTCCATATCTGCTCGATGGTCGCAAGGAAAGTATTTTTCTAAAAACAGATCTTTGAACTCCCTCCATTCCTTATTTGATACTTCATCATCTTCCTTCGTATTTTGAATCAATGACCACCATTGATCAGCATCTCCAGTGAGGCGGTAAACTGCCATGATAACTTTTTCCCTTTCACTGCTCCCCAAAGCCTGAAATATTTTCTCTAGGGAAAATATCCATTGCTCAGCTACTAAGGGATTTGTATTCCCATTGAACGTTGGTGGTTGTTGTCTCATGAATCGATCTAACATTGATCCTCTACGCTGCGGATCAGGGTACTCCATACGGGTAAGGTTATTATTCATAACCTGAGTAAGTTGTCCCAGTATGGTGATTAGCTGATCAGCACCAGTTGCATCACCAGCCCCACTATAATTATCTTGAGAAGGAGTGCAATCCCTACATGGAGTGCGTGCATTGATACGGTTTCCATTTCTTCCACTAGGCGCCATTTCTAAACAATGGCATAAACTAGATCAGTTTATGAATCAAAATACATAATCCCATACTTATAAAACACTTAACATAAATTGAACTATTTATGGATATAATCCATAATCATAAAAATGTTTTCTTTGAGGAAGTATATACTCATAAACCCTTCATAATTATTTGTAAAGAAAATGAGAGTTATCCTAAGCATATCCCCCGGGAGTGTCGTAACCAAGAGTGCAGCAAGGCCCGTTGTCGTGCACCAGTTCCCGTTCGAGTCTAGCTCAAAGCGGTGTTTTCGGGTTTTACCCCTTGGTACATCTGTGCCAGAGCCGCCTCTACCTGCTTGTATCCAGACAGGGATGTATTGCTCGGAAAACTCACAAAATCTCTACAATACCAAAATTCTAGGAAGTTCTTCTATACTAATCCTCAAAGTTCATCTTAGGTATACGTGCTCTAATCAGAGTTTATCTAAATCTAGCTTCCAAGGTTTGTACTAAACTTCCTCCGCAACCATGTATGTAACGCCCCGACCCTAGTTGCCTAGAGTCGGTGCATTATTACATAACATTGGCATGATCACAAGAAAGATCAAATCTCGAAAGACCGATTGGTTTAGTAGCCTTGGAAACACTAGATATATTCATAAGTTTTACATTACATCATAAAATAAAAAACTACTACAACAACATAATGTTTCCACAGTCCACACTATAATCCCCTCATAATATCCCTGCAGGTCATTCATAACTTACATCTTCACATCCTGGGAAAAATAAAACATAGAAAAGGGGTGAGCTCAAATGCCCAGTAAGGATAACAATATAGCGGAACATTCAAAAATAAGCATAAACATTTAAGGCAATGAATTACTAAAACAAAAGCCTTTTAAACTTGAACTTCAACATAGTATGGCAAAAGTAAAACGAAATAATGCCATTTACTTGTTCACATGGATATTCTACTAATCGAATAATCACATGAAAAATCAATAACCACTTTCATAATGTTGGAATGCATAATGCCAGACTATCATAACCACATAGCCAAGGCCTCGTGCCAAGACTACAAATAAGATTTTTGCCAAGGCCTTGTGCCAAGACACTAGTTTGTCTCATGAGACCTACCGATGCATCGAGGAGCTATAGAGGGCTCCACTCGTCACTTATTAAGTCCAATGCATTCCCATATGAAAAGGTTTAAACATAACTAGCATACGAAATGTCAATAATTTCACCATAAACTATGAATGGTATAAAAATAGCACATCCATAGTCAAACATATCACAAAACCTTCAATACAATATAGAAGTTTTGTATCATAATAAATCAACTTCAAATAATCTTAAAATCCATCAAAGGATGTTGACATAGATGAAATCAAAATTCTTTTTAAAGAAATATCTCCTTTTATTTTGAAATCATTTAAGATCCATATAATATAAAACATTTTCTTTAAAAATATTCTTATAATATTGTAAGGAAAGCTCTGAAGATTTTATAACGGCGTAAAATAACCGCACCCGCCGTATAAGTTAAAAAAAACATTCTTACCTCAATTCTGTCGAAAAGGTTAAAAAGGACCTTGTTTTGAAAACGACGGAAAGATTCCTTTATAAACCTCTTATAAAAAGTCAAACAAGGGTATAAATGACTTTAACCCATATTCTTGTAAATAGTAAAAATGTTTTGAAATACATTTTTATGAAACATGGATGTGGATGATAAAGATATCCCAGTAGATTATTACGTATAAACAACCTCGGATAATGAAGAGATTGTGAAATAACACTTACCTTGTACTTTTCCTTTGTTGGGGTCGGTTAACCTCCTGTATAATGGTGAAATAATTGTTATTAAATTATACAAGAATCATATACATTAATATGATATCATATATGATCTTTTAACATTGCTTTATTAATAATATCTTAGTATTATCGTCGTTTCAGGTGATAATCGATTCGTTCTTCTTAAATGTTTGGTTACATAAGACATGTTTGTAATGGATAGATTAAATCATATTCATAATCAGAATGATATTAACATTATTTTTAACCCTAAAATGAGAATAAGACTTTAATGGATACGATGGAGGATGGATCTCACCGCGTTCGTGGAGACGGTAGTCCGTACGTACGCACGAACGCTACTTCCATTTAATTTTTATTTTAAAAGAATTGAATCCAAATGATACATAGGTATATTACTATTCCAGTATAATATAATATTTTATATATGTTAGTTAAGTTCATTAACACCATCCTTTATACGTTCCATGTGTGGTATGAACGAGTCATATCATTTTAAGGGGGCGGTAGTTCGCACTTCCTCAAATGAAATTATCGTATGCATATACAACATGAAACAAATAATGGTATGAAATAAAATGGAATTACAGAAGCTTATATATAAAATATATATCATTAATATAATATTTAATTACAGTGCCATCATAATGGCCACCATGAGAGGCGGTAAAATGTATTTGAACAATCATCGTTTCGTGAGGCGTTAGTTTGCCATCCACAGAAACATTATGTTCATCATCCATTAGATGGAGTTGTGTGTATGTGTAGTTTGAATCCTTCTTATAACAACATCCTAGTATATTGAGGATACTTGTGTTTTTACAAAAGAAAGGAAATAAAAAGAGTTTGGGGGTTGGAGAAGCAAAATAAAGGAAAATAATTTAAGAGAAATCGTTACCTTTAATTTAGGTAACTCACTTTGGTTGGAACCAAAGGACTTCTTGAAATGATTTCTGCCTAAGGGGAAGCTTCAAGGAGGAGTAGAGGGATGTGGGGAGCTTAGTTGGGCAGAGTTTGGACGAGCCAAGTGGCTTGAGAGGTGTGAGGAATGATTAGAAGTGGTCTCCTTTTATAAGGGAGAAGAGGGGCTCTTTAGGAAAGAGTGAAAGTATTACTTTATAATATAATTATATTCGGTTTATAATGGTCCAAAAATCATTGAGGTCGAAGATAAGATGAATCATATTCTAAATAACATCAACCAATAAGAATTGGACAGGTTTTAGATAATAATTTAATCATTATAATCTTATTTATTTAAATGATTTATTAATGAGGTAAACATTGCATCATTATTGTGTCATTAATAATTTAACTTATTTGATGTCTAAAAATTATAAATAAAATATCATCATGTATGAAATCTTTTTAGATTTCTAATGAATATTTATAATCGAAAATCCAACATGTATAACCCTATGTAAAAATTGTTCTTCTAAAAGATGTAAGCTTATGCCATTTTTATTTTTATTTTAACTTTATTAATATAATGTGTCCCTACCACATACAAGTGGCTCCAAGGGGTCCCCAAATTGACCCAAGGATGCTCATGGTCGGGTATGTGTCCACCAATAAGGTTAGGACACGTTTTAGGGTAACTTTGTATTATTATAATATTATTTTTTTAACCCTTATTTACCGGATTTACCCTTTAACCATGGTAAATATAATATTTACCGCAGTAATTATTCAAAATGTGTAAAAATAAAAGTTACATATTTACACAATTTGGAGATCCTGATTCCAAATATGGAATCCATTTTTCTAAATTCAATACACAGAAGTGGCAGAAATTAATTTAAAATAAATTCCCGCTGTCAAAACAAAAAGCGTGTTTTTAAGAGGTAATAACTATCAAAAGATTGACACTTGTTTATGTTCGGTTTAATTGTAAAATTATGTCCAATGACCAACATTATATTAAATGGTAAAAATATATTCTAAATATACTTTAAAACCACTCAAATTCATAATTTATCACTATTAATTATTTTGGTTAAAAAAGTTGTTTTTAATTAAAATTTAGTAATTTTCACTATTCATCAAAATATGAAAGTTATCCGAAATGTACCAAAATTTCACCTTAGGATAAATTCGATATTCCGAATCCAAAAATGAAGTCCATTTTCAAATATAAAATATATATAATTTCAAAAAGTAGGTGTTACTATTCATAACGGCTAGTTTGATTAGTTATGGTGTGTTAGAACTCGGTGTTGCGTACAACACACGCTATCACATTATTCAAAGAGAAGTGTACCGTAGAAGCTTGGGGTGTTACAATGTATGTCGGATTTTTGAAATTTAAAACACAAAGGTGGAAAATTCCATTTAAATGGAAAATAGGGTTTTATAAGTACCACTTAGTGGTTTTACTATTCATCAAAAATTGAAGTTTTTTAGAAAATTACCAAAAAATTAACCCTAAGATATATTTGATATTCCGAATTCAAAACTGATTTCTATTTTAAAAAATTAAAAACATATAAGTTTCATTAATTAATTTTATAATTAATTCCCGCTGTCAAAACAAATAGCGTGTTTTTATGAAACAAAATGTATCAAAAGATTGACACTAGTTTAAGTCCGATTTCAAAGTTAAATTAATTCCAACAACCACTATTGGATTAAATGGTAAAAATATATTCTAATTTCACTTTAAAACCAATTCAAAAGATAATCTAATCATATAAATAAATTATATTAAAAAGAGGTTTTGAATTAAAATACAACATTTTTCATTATTCATTAAAAATTGAACTTTTTCCGAAAAATACAAAAAAATTACAGAAAGTAAAATTTGATGTCCCGATTCTAAAGAAGAATTTTATTTTGTCAAATATAACACATAAAATTTTCAAAAAGTGTATTTAAAAGAGGATCACCATCAAAAGGTGGTTAATCGACCTTTTAAAGAATATTAGAATGTTTACGCTTAAAATAGGATTCATTCGCATTTTTAATCCTCTAACATTTATTGTAAAAAGTAAAAATATTTTACTAAAATATATAATCATTTTTTAGTTAGTTCTGTTCATTCCCGCCATTACAATGGCTAGGCGTTAACTACTATTTAAAATAATATTATTTTATTATTAGAGTGCAACGTAAGATTCCCAAGAAACTCGTTGTTGCGTGTTGGGTACGCCATCGAGCATAGAATAAACTTTAAAGTTATATTAATATTTTATTCAAAAATATGAATAAATATGAAAATTTCATATTTTTATTTACCTGGGGTGTTACAGAGCATGGTAGGAATATTTCAATAAGATCCAAGAAAATAACATTGGACTGCTATTATAGATATCCTTGAGTGTCTAAGAAGAACTAAGGATATTTTCCCTGTGTATGGGGGATACGAGGGGATGGTCCTTAGGGGTTATAATAAATCTAGTATTAAAACATATCAAAATGATCTAATGTTTCCATTGGGATATGTTTTCTGTCTCAACTGAGGAGCTATGATCTAGAAGAGTTCAAAGAAGCAAACTTTCACCGATTCGACATTGAATTCCATGTATATAGAAGCTTCTGATGCAGCCAAGTAAGTCATTTGGATTCATAACATCTTTCAGAAGTTTGATGTGTTACCTAGAAGTTAAAATCCAATCACATTATATTGTTATAATACAGTAGTAGTGGCTCTTGAAAAAGATCCAAAGTCACATTGACAAAAAAAACACTCCGGAAGTATCACATGGATTTTCATTAGAGGGATCGATTTGTAGTGATAAGATTCCCTACAGAAGAGAACATAGTATAACCCATGACTAAAGGCCTATCTCAGTAGAAGTATGATTATCATTTGAGAGATAGAAGATTAAATGTTGTTAGATGTTTTCTCTAGTGTAAGTGGGAGTTTGTTGGAGTTGGCTCCCAAGAAAAAACTTCTATGTACTTTATGATAACTATGTATTCATTATTTTGAATATTAATTAAATACTTATCACATCATTATTATTCTTCTATGTGATAATATCCTAGGAGTCATTATCGCACTAAAAGTTCTTAATAGTTCTCCACTATGATGAGAACCCAGAAGTGCTATGACACTATTCTGGATTAAATGTTCAATAGTCGGTTGAAATCATTTGAGAGACAAAAATTATATAAGATATTATGGGTGGAGACTCATAGGAGTTTGGGGAACCTTTTCATAGTTTTCAGCATGGGTAATATTCCTATAATATTATGAGAATGAGACCCATGAGTTGGAAATCTATATTCATAGTGATGTTTTATTTTTAAAAAGTCAAAGAAAGAGATATCAATCACATAGGTTGATGGCACTGACATGTAACCTGTTCGATTACATATATTTTGATAAAAGGGTTATATTATATGGTATGACTTTGTATAAGGTGATATTTAATTATTGAATTAACTTTTATCTCTATGGGTTCCTTGGCATGTTTCTAGATGATAACCTTGGTCATAAGCATGTTTGCCGAATGCCAATAAGAAAGAGTCCTAGAGGGTCACACACTATGTGTATCTAGTATTTCAGTTAAATAATATATTATTATTTATTATTTAAAATTTTGAATCAAAATTATTTCTTTATTTAGTATAATAATTAATCAGGTAAGTTTGATCACATTTATTTCGTGACAAGTTATTTGGGAGAATATATTATGAGCGGATTAATTAATAAATATTTTTTTTCTATTTAGTAAAAATAATATGAAGTTATTTTTTTGCGAATAATAAAGGAATAATTATTTAATAAATAAATAGTATTTATTCAAGGCCCGATAAATATTGAAGAGTAATGGAGGACCATGTTTAAGGGTCTAGTGAGAAAAAATAATATTGAATATTATTTGATTGAATAATATTTTATTATAATTCATAAGTTAATCAAATGTAATAAAATAATAATATTTCTATTATTATTTGATATGGGGTTTCTCTAGGATAAATTAATTAATTAAAGTCACTTATGAAATTATTTTATTTTAAACCTAGTGATATAAATACCAGATTATATTATTTTCACATTATCCAAACCAATGTTGTTGTGCACAACAGATTGGAGAAAACTTATCAATCCAGGAGAGTTCTTCATTCTCGAAGAACGCTCTCAAGAAAAAGAGTGATCCTACACCACCATATCAAGAAGAACACATTATAAGTGGTTCTCAAGGCGATCAAAGTCCGGCCATAGAAGTTCAAGGATCATCTGTGCTAGCAATTGGAGGCTCCTTCAGTGATGTTTGGAGATTAGTCGAACACATTTGGATCACCACTAGAGGAAATCTACCCTTAATTTTAACAACGCAATGATCGTGCAATACAGTTCTGTGGTAGGATGCATCAGGGAAGAAAGTATTAATATAAGTAATTTATTTATTTAATTAAATTAAATATAATGAATATGTGTTGATCTCCTCTCTTGGGTTTCGACATGATTACCCTTTGTCTTATTTCATTGATTAAATTCAATTGATCACGTTGTTCATTGTCACATAGATCTCATATTTATCCTTGATAATGAAAAAAATAAATGATGTGTATCACCCATTCTATAATTACAATGCACCTAGAAACTTCATTTTAAGCATATTTTTGTCAATGAACATTATTTATAAAGATTATTGATCCCGATATTTCTATAAAAAGTAATTTGGTAATGATTTGGTTTCTCTAGTTAATATATGTTGGAATCAACCATGTATCTTATTCCATTTGTACGACTGCTTGTATGACTGATTGTAAGAGTGATAAGTGATATCCCAAGGGACCTACATGACTTTCATATTCTTTCAAATAATTTTTCATTGAAGTATTTGTATATCATAAGGAAATGTAATGAGTTTAGGCTTAAAAGAATGTTTATGCATCTTTTAAGGATGAAATATATATTTTCATGAACATGTTCTCATGAGTACTTATGTTTTAAAATTCAACATCATCATTATTAATTTTTATTTATATTTCTTCATGAGATTATTTATGGAAATATTTCAGTAGTCAATTTTATTTCCTACGTGAAAGAATAATTATTATAATATTATGATAAACATTGTTAAAGGAAAATTGAATATGGGGTTTCATTATTTTGAAATGGACAAGAGAGTTTATTTATTTAGTTTATATAAATTTATGATATTTTATTACTCATTAAACATTTTAGAAAAAATTTCACCATGCTTAAGGATGATTAGAAACCATATAAATTTCTATCTTTTTGGTATGGGGATTCATTTAATACTAGTGAACACGTTTTAAATGATACATGAATTTGAATATATGAATATTTTTTATGAAAAAATCGACATTTAGTAGAAGTGAATTTTTTTTATTCTTATGGTTTTATATTTAAGAGTTTTAGCTAATTATAAAATAATCAAAACCTAATGGATCATGTGAATGTATGAAAATTAAATCCTTTCTAATAGTCACGTAATTATAGATCGATTAAGATATATGATTTCTATAGTTGGTATCATATAAAGGTTTATATAATTTTAGAGATTAGAATATTATTGATAAAATTTATTTAGGAGAAGCTAATCTATGGATTGTTTTATCAAGTGAAAATTTTGGGGGTTTTTATGGTGATTCAACTAAAATGTTTCATATTCATAATATTTTTCCACAAAGGAAACATGGAAGTTGAAGTAGAAAAGAATAAGGTTGATGATATCATTTTGAATCAGAAACCCAAAAGGATTGGAATTTAAAACAAATAGTTTTTTATGTTAACTCAATTTATATAGGTTATAATGATGGAAAATATGTTAGATATCTACAAAATCTTCCACATAGGAACATGTATATAGTTTATCATTTCCTAAAATAGAACCCTATAGAATTTGGTGGATCTTAAAACCCAATGGTATATGAATAATGGATAAATTCCATGGAAAAGATATTTTATGTTTTATGATGTTCCATATATTATAAGTTAACTCTTTCTATTAATCATTTTTAATGTGAAGTCGACCATTAGTGGTTATCATTTGAAAATACCATGATAAAAAGAAGAGATTGATACCATGGAGTAGATGGAATTTATGGATACATTAAGTAAGAAGTATTTTACAATGCTCGTTCAATATATGGTGGAAGTAAATTTTTTAAACTGAATAAAAAGGAGGAGGGATCTATTACCATTTACAAAGCCAATTTTATGAGTTTTTCTAAGTAAGAAACAAATTTTGTTCTAGACCATGATAGAACACTTAGAAGGGTTTTCTATGGAATGAATCTTATTTTGAAATGATATTTGGGAATTCATAAATTTGAAATATATGAGGAATTTATGTGCTGTTTTAAGATAGTTGATATGGAGTTTTATGACTTTCACAACAATTATGAATAGAAGTGGTGGTGGCAGAAATAAATGGTAATGAATCTATTAAAAAAATCTAAAGTTAATATTTCTAAACCTTCCTCAGGTGATAAATGTGGTAATAAGAATCATTTGGAGTGTTTTATGAAATATGTAAAGTGTTATCACTGTGTAATGTTGGGAAATTTGGATCATGATTATAAATAGATTAATCCTAGTAATAGTTAGACCAATTATGATAAGCAATAATTGAGAGGTTTTAAATGTAATGAGATATACCATTATGCAGATTCATGTCCGAATAAATGAATTAATGATTGGCATCACCAGGACTGTGAGAATACGGTTATTGGAAAGTCATTTAGGATGACCTAGGAAAATACATGACCATCAAATTAAGTGGTGGAAGTATATTACTTATTTACCTAGATTATTCCAATGTATTTTTTGATTTGAGGTCTACAGATCCTTTTATTTCTACTAAATTATCTTGTAAAATGGAAATATTAACTTAGTAAATGGAGAAATAAATTTTAGTAAAAAATCATGGTGGAATTATTAAGGGATGGAATATTTATAGTAATATTATAATAATTATTTATGGAATGGTTTTCATAGAAATCTAATTGCTTCCCATAGTTTTGATTGATGGTATTCTGGGTTTGCATTAGATTTCAATTTATTATGCAATGAGAGATTTCAAATTTATGAAAGTTATATTTAAGTTTCATCATGGTTTTGAATTTGTATATACGAATGAGCTCATATATGTGATGACACATCAAGAACATATGAAATAATTAAAAATGGTAGTGAATTTTATCTTTCTCATTTTTTTTGAAAAAATCTAAATTATTTATATTAGAGATGTGCTAGTAGAAAAAGAATATATGGATGTATATTTTTATTATTTTCCAAGTTTTTTATTGAATAAGAGGTTGAATTCATTTTTGGCTTAGTTCGTGATGCTAATTGAATTTAAAACCCCCTTATAAAATGACTCTTTTAGAATTATTAGAATAGAAAAATTAGTTACAAGAGTTACTTGATAAGGGTTTTTCCCACCCTACCACATCACCTTGGGGTTATATTTTTTATTTATTAAAAATAAAAATGGTTCATTGATTAATTTCATTAATAATAGGGAACCCAATAACAATAATCACAAGAATATGTTTTTTCCTAATATAGATGACTTGTTTGATTGATTCTAGGAGAACAATATTTAACAAGGATTGACCTCAAGTCTCTTTAACATATACTGAAAATTATGTAAGAAGAAATTAAAAGAAAAATATTTCATACTAGTTATGGTTTGCATTAAATGTTATGAAGAACAAGATAAAACTATAAGGATTATTTTATAAATGTTAAATGAAAATTAATGTTAGGGAATATTTATAAAAAGTGAATTTTAACTACAATATATATTTTTTATTGGGTATATTTTTTATAAATATCGAATAATTATTAATCTTTAAAAAACAAATGTGGGGGGTGAATAAAGAAGACCTTTAAATTTCATGGAGATTTAATGTTTTCATATACTAATGGGTTACTACAAATGATTTTTTATAAAAATTTCTTAGTGATCTTGACCACTAACCAAGTTAACCTAAAAAGGAGTTAAATTAATCTAGAAAAAAGTGTGTTCTGGATGTTTTTAGAAATTAAGAATAAGAATGGTTAGTACTCTTGAGTTACCCTTTATATCCAAAAATGAGGATATTTTCTTTATATATATTCTTAATTTAAGGAAATTGGTAATGTTTTAATGATAAATGGTCATGTTTTTGCATATGTATCACACCAATGGAAACATAATGAGAAAAATTATCCTTAACATGTCCTTGAGTTGGTTGTAGTGGTTTTTATTTGAAATTTTTTTGAAATATTTCTTTATGGGGATAAATTTAAATATATATTGAACATTAATTTTTTATTATATATTCACTTAGAAATAATAGATCATGAGACATAGAAGATATTTGGAAGTAATAAATGTTTATGAGTAAACAAATTAGTGTCATCATAGTAAAGATAAAAAGGTTACTGATTCATTATGTATAAATAATAATGCATCATTAAATATTCTATATTTAGAAAATGATCCTATAGTTAATGATTTAATAAATCGTGGATGGAAAATTGGGATATAGAAACCCCTTGTATTTTTTACTTTAGTATCAGTGCTAGCATATTTTATTGAAATAATTAATATGTATCGATAAAAAGTTCATTGTTTGAAATGTATAGTAAAATCAATTAAGGGATGTAAATTTCCATGATTTAATTTTGAAAATTAAGGTATTGTCTATTTTGTAAATAGTTTATGTCTTTAAAATTATTCTCAATTGAAAATAGATTCTTTGAATGAATCTCAAAACTCTACCTTTTTTCATCGTGGTAGTACCAATAATTATAGAGTTTTTTTGAGATTATTAAGGGTAGAATGGAATGAAGAATGATATTTTGGATCTTATAATGAAATTGATGAATTTTCAATAGGTGAAAGATGATTTAAAACTACTAATAAGGAGTATTTATTTTTTTTAAAGGTAGAGGGAAAAGGAATCGTATTATTTAAATCAACCAAAGTACATGGGAGGAGGAAAATAACTTACCAAAAGACTCCAAAATCCATGAACATAAAATAACATCAAGAACCCAGAGAACTAGTGCAAATACTATGACAATACGAGAACCCACCACTTCTATGAGGATGACTGCTCATACTCCCAGTGTTGACTTGCATCCATGTCCCACCTCTCTCATCTAGAAGCCCAGTGACAACATATTCTTACATCTAGATGGCTTCAAGCATGAAATCACCATTATATGTCTCATAATTAGTACTTTTAGATGCAAGTAGTGCAAATGCATTATATGTACTTACCTTATGATCAACCCTCTCTTTGACAGGTTGAGCAGAAATACAAAAAATAGAAGCATGACTTTTCACCATTTCATCTAGATTCCATATAAGAGTTGGGGTAAAATGTATTGGAATACTTTCCCTTGTGGTGGAATCATTATCCCTCTTCTCAGGGTACTGAGCATTGAGATCACTCAAAATCTGGGTGAGAGAGGCCTTCCTCAAACTTGGCTTAGAATCATTTCCCTTAATTTCATTAGAAGCATCATTAGGGGCTGGACATTTAAACTAGAATAATCCCCTACATTTATATTGGATTCACCAAAATTCAAGGATTTAGTCACATGTTTACTAGGTTCTAAAATAGAATGGGAATTATTTTGGGGAGTATTGGTGTTCAGCACACTCAAAACCTATAGTGTTTTTTGATGCATGAAAGTTTTTCTCCAATGAAATCATAGGGCAAGAAGGTTTTATTCCAACAGAAGACACAATCACATCTTCTATAGGAGTCATAGTTCTTGATGACATACCTTGTCATTGCTGTAAATCTTAGATGGACTCCAAAGCACATTTATTTGTTTAGTATGGTAAATTCAAAGAGGGAACTTTTTTCATATGCTCCATGAAGGGACCACTAGTATCATTACTAGGTTAATTGGTCATAATAGGGTGGGAAAATTCCTTCTCAATTCCGTTAGTAGAAGATTTAATTTTTTCATTAACTAAGTGGAAATTTTTCCTCTTTTTCTTCCCTTAGATCACAACTTCTAACAGAATTTTTCATTTTCTACATTTTGATGCATGATGTTCTTGTCTAAATCTATCAAAAGCCTCTGATTGAGAAAAGTATACTTTCTCTAATTTTTTATCATCTAAATATATATCATTATGATGTTAATCCATTTTCATAGTCAGAGAACCCTTGAAAGATGGACGTACTTATGTTGTTCCTCCTCATCATCTAAATCTACCCAAATAACATTAGACTTGGAATTATATAGATGGGAATTCAGTAATTCCACATCCTTCAGTAAAACATGACTATAATCTAGCATGGGGATTTTACTACCTCCCCATGTTTTCTCATCCTTTGTATCCTTCTTTGAGGAATGGACAATAGTCCCTTGGGAGGGTTTATATCCTTCCTTCCTCCTACAATAAGTCTCATCATGACCCTTTAACCTCCATATTGCAGAGATGATATTTGAATGAGAGTTAGACTTGGAGTATCTAATAATACAACACACTTCACAATATAAAGGATTTTTTATTTACAATTCTCATATTGATTTCATCTTGAGGGGTTGAAAGAATCACCAAATCAATCAGAGCTTAAACTAAATCAATTTCAAAAAGGATTTGGGAAATGTGACCAAAAGAATATTTTTTAGTAGCCAAATCCATTTGGATTTGTATTACTATCACAGATGCTATATCATCCTTTTGGAGTATCTAAATGGAAATGGTATTATTTATCAATGGATTTCATAGTGGGTTTTTGAAATTTATATTGGGGAAATAATGTGATTTTTGTTAATATTTATTGTCTTAATAAATCAATGTATTTTATTCATATTGAACATACATTATATTTGGATCACCATTCATGAAATTTTCATAAAGAGAGAGTCAGATTAGATGGAGTCCCTATCTCTACTACATTTGATTGTGATCATAGATTTACCTATTTTTTTAAATGAATTCATAAGTTAATGGGAACTTAATTATATTTTTGTAAAACATTTCATCCTCATTCTGATGGATAGTCAAAGAAAAAAACATCCAAACATGGGATGATATTATTTGATCTTACTCATTATATTATGAGGGAAGCTAAGATGAATATCATTCATTATTTGAATATTATTATAATAAAATTTTCCAGTTTAGTATATAGATTGTATCATTTGAGACAATATATGGGAAGTGGCGATGAACTACTGTGTGTTGGGATAAAATCAGTGAGATAATGTTTTTAAGATATGAATTTATAGAAGTTATTGTCAAGTTGGTAAAGATAATTAAAAACATATGAGGGTAGCTTAGAGTAGGTTGATGTTTCATTAAAATAACTGGAGGAATGATCTCTTAATCATTGTTATGAGATCATGTTTCTCTTAAGGTATCTCCATGGATAAGTATTATACATTTTTAAATAAATTAAAATCTATTTCAATGTATTATAATTTCATATTAAATAATAGATATGATTGGATCAATTTCTAACCAAGTAGCATTATCACTGAGTATGCCTAAGGTACATGTTGCATTCCATGTTTCATTATTAATGAAATATGTAACTAATGTGTCTCATATTTTTAGTAAAAAAGATGTTTAGTCAGAAGATAATATTTTATGTTGGGAAAATATAGTGCACACTCTAGATCATAGAGATCTAGTTTTAGAGAATATGGTAAATCACCTGAATGTTTTGTGATAGAAGCCCATGATTTAAGAAATAACATGGTATCGCGAATGGGATATGAGTGAAAAATGTCACTAATTTTTTAAGTGATGAATATAATTGAGATGATAGAATTTTTTAATAGGAAAAATTTAAAACCTAGGTAATTTTAATAATAAATCAATTTCATGTATTTGTAATATTCAGGATTATTTATTATAGTGTTATATTTACTATAATAATTTTATAAAAATATATAGTCGAAAAAGAAATAGTTTCTTTCTAACATAGTTTCATTTCTTAATTATATGGTTTGATTTAAAAGATAAATATATATATTTTAGAAATAATATTAGATATAATTGGGATTATTTTAATATTTATCATATCAAAATTTTCATAGAGTTGTTTTTTGGGATTTTTATGAAAATACATTTTTTAATGTGAATATTAAAAGTCATTGATTTTGGAAAATACCTCATTTAATTTATTTAAATTAGTTAATTTATATTTTTCATTCTATTTATTAGTTTTGTATGTAACATAATATAGATTTTATTAAAAAATATAAATAATACTATATGAGCCAACAATATATTTGATTTATGTATAATTTTATTTTTCTGTTTAAAAACAAATTTTTTTACAAAAGTTTTTTCTTTACATTTTACTCAAAAATAATAAAATTATTTTTACCACTTTTAAAAATTAAATATTAAAAAATTTATTTCATATTTGGAATGAGCAGTTTCAAATTTTTTAATGAGTTAAATTTCATTATTGTCCATCATAACCTTTTTCAAAATGTTTCCACCACGGTAAAATGGTAAAACCTATTAACTTGGGCCAAAAAATTGTGTTGAGCTCAAAAAAATCTTATATAAATTATAATTGAATAAAAATACTTCATCCTTGATTATATTATCTTCAAAATTGTATTGTTTAAGTTCCACTCTTCTATTAGAGTTAATTAATTTTTTTTACACTTTGATTAATGGAATGTGTGTCTCCCCCTTAGACTATATTAATCATGCATATAGATCCATTTATATTGATAAATATCTTTACAAATACCTTCATAAAATTTATTCTAATGTATAAGGGGTTCTAGTACTAAAAAATTACCCATCAATGAAGGTGTAAGGTGTAATCCAAATGAGGTTTTCCAAGCAGTATAATCAATAACCGTAATTTTTCGGTTTTATTTCTCCTTGAACCTTACTATAAATCTGTTACAACCATTATAAAATGATAAAATTAGTATCGTATATAAAATATAATGATTATATGTTGATTAAAAAACTATTTTTAACCACTTTTCCATCATATGGGAAATGAAAACATCACTCATTCATGTGTGTGGACTATCACATCCATGATGTGATGTGTTTCATTTTCTGTCATTTAATTTAAGGGATTGTTATTAAGATGGTTTTAATTTATATATATGATACTTATAACATGATTATGATTTTGGAAATATGATATATCACGAAGTTTATTACCCTTAAATTTTTTTAGAAGATGATTACATCGCTCATGCGTATATATGGACGACCACATCCATAAACTGATGAGATTAATTTTTTATTACTACCAATAATGGGTGTTCATAAGGTTGAAATAAATGAATAAATATTATAATTATATCATTAATATGATTTTGAAAAATAAATAATTTATCAATTTCATTTCCTTTCCATTGTTTATTAAAATTAAAACATCGCTCATGTGTACATGAAAACTACCTCTTCTATGAAGCAATATTTTTACTTTTTCATGAAAACAATAATAAAAAGTTATAAAATTGTAATTAATGTATAAAAATTATAATTTTCTCATTATAAATATATGGATATGATTTAAGGATAATTAAATTTATAATGTTCATCCTATTTATGGTTTTTAGGATCATATGGACTAAATATCCTCAAAACATCTGACATGGACTTAACATATTTAGAACTCATGGTTTAATTTTTAAAATGTTGATTTCTTAAGGGATTTTGTGATTTTCAAATTGACTTACACATTTATTTATTTAATTTATAACCCTTAATGAGATTTTTGTGCTCATCCAAAATTTTCAAATGTTTTTAACAGGGTTTATGGATGATTAAAAATTATATGACATTCTATCATTCTACTATGGTGATTTATAGTAAGATATAATAAAGTGTTTTAAATAAAAACATGAATTTAAAATTATGAATGAATTTTTTTAAAAAAATTTATCATTGACTGAAAGTGTCCACTTTTTTACATTAATGGTTTTATATAATGTTTTTCTAATTATCTAAAAAAATAAACCTGAATGATTATAGGGAAATTAATAAATTTAATCCATTTGTTAAACTCATAATTATGGGTTGATTAAAAAACAAAATTTTATAGTTGTTATCGAACCATATTTTGGATAACTTTTGATACTAGGATGTTATTAATACATTAAATTTATGCTATCAGGAAAAAAACATTGTGGGTTTCCCTTTTTCTTTATCTACTTTGTTTTTATTTTAGAATGGGGTTTTATATAGTAATCAAGGAAGGTGAAGTAGAAAGGAATAAGGAGGATACCATATTTTCCAATCATCAACCAGGAATGGTTTGAATTAGAGAAGAATAGTTTACGGGAATTTTAACTCAGTTAACACAAGTTATAAACAGTGGTACCCGTGATAGATAATTACAAGATTATCCATATTGGATCATGTATATAGTGGAACATTTCATGAAATAGTACTCTTTATCATTTGGTGTATTTTGAATCCCATTAGTTAGTTAATAATGGATAATTTATTGGGAAAATATATTCTAATTTTTGGGATATTAGGAATATCATAATGAAACTCTTTAATATTTTTGTTATATTTTATGAGTTTTTATAATGGGAATTAATTATTATTTGTGTGGTATGTATGTTTTGGTGCTTTTAAATTTTTAATGATACTGAGTGAGCTCTATATATCCTTGTAATTAATTGTGAAATGTTATTTTTCTCCAGGGAATATATGTTGGAATTAACAGAGTAGGTTATTCTATTAATAAGAGGGCTTGTAAGTGTGACTGTAAGAGTGATATGTACATTATGTAACAAGGTACATACAAGTTTTTTATATGCTTTAAAATAAGTTTTCAAAAAAGTATTTTGATTCTATATGGTAAGATAATGTAGTTATGTTAAGTGTAATGTTTATGCCCCCTTTAATATTTAAATTTTTATTTTTGAATAAAATCTTTTCCTCAGAACTTTTGTTTTAATATAAAACATCACAATTAAGGTTTTTTCTTTTATATTTCTAATGAGTTTTTTATGAAAATATTTGAGTAAGGAATTTTATTTCTTGAGTAATTAAATAATTATTTTTTATTGAATTTCAATTTTGTAAAATGAAAATATTCTTTTAGATTTCATGATTTTCCAATAGACTAACATGTTTATTTCATAAACTTTTTAAATTATTTTTCACATTTTTTAAGGATTTGTTGGAACAATAGAAAGGTCTATCATTCGAATATGGGGATTTATATTAGGTAAAGTGAATAAGTATTAAATTAAAAATGAGTTTAAATTTATGAACCCTTATTTAGTAAAAATATGGACATTGACTGGAAGTATCCACTTTTTATTATAAGGGTTAAATATTCTTCCTTATTTTCTAAAACTCTTGAAATAAATCATCTTGTGAATGTAAGATAATTCCATACTATTTTATTAAAATCATAATTATTGTTTTATTAATTAATACAATATTATAGAAATATTATTAATGGATGAATGATTTAGTTTAAATATATGTGTATTTCTTCCTTAAATAATCATACATGGATTTATGGAGTTACATGTTAGGTATGAAAATTGATTTATTTTTCCTTTACATTGAATTTTTATTATTCATGAGTTTATGATTGAAATAAATTGTTTATTATATTTTATACATATTAAGTATTTTAATTATGATGAAATTGAGTTCTCTATTTAGTATTGAACCATGGTTAAAGGGAAATTGGGACAGAAAACTCACTATCTTAATAGCATATGATTTTCTTCCAAAAGTAGGGGTTGTATACCTATTACACCATGATTAATCTTATAGTTATTTTTAGTTTCATAAAATTATAAGACATTATATAAAACGGGTTCATATACCTTAATGATATGAAGAATTTAGATATGTGTAAATATATTTGTATTCTAATTTGGAGTAGAAATAAAATCTACCATTTGTGCAAGAGTTTTATATCAATATGGTTGAACATATTTATATTTTTCATGGAATAATGATTGAAAACTAAATCATTATATGAATCCATACTTATAAAGGGAATATATGAGATAAGTTCATTATATATTGTATGTTCCCTTAAAATACTTGGTGTTAGAATCCATCCAAATTAATACTTATCAAGATGATGATAATTTAACATGATAGTTTATAACATTTCTAGATTCCCAAATATTAGTTTGTATAAGGAAATAAAATTATGGGTCAAACAAATAATTTAATCACACTAAAAGATATATATTTTTGTTTATTATATGTGATGAATTGGGGAAAGTGTTTTTCTACCTACATACAAACATCCATACATGATATGATTGGAATGATTACTAACTAAAAAAGCTAAGTGATAAATGGAATGAAAAAGAAGGCTCATTACATTGTGAAATAAGTATCGTTGATTAATAATAGATATGATTTAATTATAAGGGGTTATTATTTAAGTGGGATAACATTTAAAAAATTACCTTATTGAATTATTATATAACAAAATAGTCATATGATAACAGATTCCATTGAAAATAAAAATGGAATCATCATCATCAAAGATAACGTTGATATTAATGCTTGAGAAGGAAAATCTTAAAGGATGAAACTTTCAATGCAAGTGATCAATTTTTCAGAATCCCTTCCATTGAGTTTTCCAACATTTTGAGGTACCAAGAGTGTGTTTTGAGGTGTTATAGTGGTAGTGAGTAGAGTTTTGGATATTATAGTTTCACTATACTATGTTAATAGACATATTTCAACTTATTTTTTGATGTGAGAATAATGAGCATGTCGTTTTGAGAAATGGTGAGGTCATGGTGTGGAATTCACAGTTTGGGAATACATGTCACTATGGTGGGGTCCCCGATCCTTATTCAATTCCATTAGAGTGAGTGTTGTGGTTGAATAAGGTTTATGAGTTTCCCAATAGAAATTAGGAGTATAAAATGACCATTTTGATGGCATAGTTCATAGATAATTTCCCTATGTAACATAAGGAAGAACTCTATTTCTATAAGATAAGGTGTGGTGTAACATAGAGATGATGGATTTCCCATCTAGCCTAGGGATAATAAAACATTGGGTGTATCCATTTTCAAGGGTTTGGGCATGTATTTTATTTGATAAATAGAGGTTATGATATGTGAATAGGAATGGGAACAATGAGCTTAGCCTCTTCATATCATGTTCCTTGGAATAGTTAGAGGAAAACGGTGAAGGAAATCCCTCTATGTCCTGGTGAGTAGTTGTTGTGATTATCTAGGGACTAAAATATTATGTTCCATATCATGTTTTATTCCATGGATCTACTAAAATATATTTAAAAAATTCTTAATGGGAAATATTGTTTGAGAAGATACAACCTTCTAAAATTGATAAAAATTTATATCATGTTTTGACTAGGGCCATTATAGTAGTTTTTCATGCCACTACACTATGGTAGAGGAAAGTAAATACTTCTATATAAATAGGGTGTTGGTTTCTACATGGTTTGACATTTAATTTTTAACTTTGAACCCCATATGAAACAAGGCCCTCTTAGTTCCCTTAAGTCATTTTCTTGGAATGTTTGAACATATTTTTCATCAGGATGGAACTACCATGATTCTTATGTATTATCTTCCCCTATTATATTCTTATAAAATTCTTGATTATATTGTGGAGGTTATATGTGGTAATATTCGTCTAGGTTTGGTCAATATTTGTCTTAGGATTGATGGTGGTTTATTGTGAATTGGTTCAAGGGTTCTCTCCATGGAGTTTAGTGGTAGTTAATTCCTTGATTTTTAAATTCTTTTGTAATTTTTCCTCAAATATTGGTATTGAGATATAGGATTCATAAAATATACTTATTTTATGTGGTCACGTGTAAGTATCATGCCTAATATTCCTTTTATTAAGAATGAGAATTTTCTTTGTGAAGATATTTAACCAGAATTATGAATATAAGAAATATGGAAGGGGTTTTGTGATCGCATGTAGTTTAATTATGTTTTTAACAAAACATCATGATATCTTCAAAATAATGTGAATTTATATTTCTATATTAAATATTATTCCTTGGTTTGTAACACCCTAAATATTCTAAAAGTACAACATTTTATTTGATAGCTTGTATGAAATTTAACACCAAACATCAAAAGGAATATAACATCTGAAGATGTTACAATATATATACTATTTAAAATAAAATAAATATATGATATATCTTTAAATGAACAAAAACTGAGATATGTTGTGTTACACTCAACAAAAATTTTATTCGATACCTTTTTTTAAATGCAAGACCAATTTTTACCGAATAACAATATACTATTAATATTATTAATTAATACAATATTAATAAACTAGACATTGAAGTAATGGGTATCAATAGGATTAAATAAATTTTGAATATAAATGTTTTATTCATCGATTACCTTTTAATTAAAAATGAATATAAAAACTTATTGAATATAAAGGAAATGGTTAATAAAAATATATTTTTATGTGATAAAAGAATTTTATATGAATAAATTAAATTAATTACTATTAGTTGATGATATTAATAATATATATATATATATATTATTCAATCATATTGTTTTAAACTCATATACTATATTTGATATGCATAATATAATGACAAATCCAATTTTATGCATAAGAAATCCATACTTTTCTAAAGGAAGTTTTGTAGACATTTAATGGATCACTTGTTTTAAAACTAAAATCTTAAATTTTTTTAAATTTTATTTTAAAATATAAACATTATTTTTCAATATTAATTTCAAAATAATCTAAGGATTTTTTTTTATTTTTTCTGAGAAGTTTAATTTGTGATGAATATTAAACAATAGTGAATTTTAATTGAAAAATCACTTCTTGTCTAAATAATTTATTACATAAAGTTATATTTTTAGTTTATTTTTAAGAAAAATTAGTTATTTGATAAAATTAATTCAATATTTAAAATCATCATAATTTATAATTTATAATATGGTGAATTTAATTTTTGTGAAATTTGATTTGTGAAAGTAGTTACAATTAATTACAACAATTAAGGGAAAAGTGGGTGTACTAAGGGACTAAACTTTAAACTTGAGCATCCAAATGACCTATAAACTTTTCAAACAACCATTTTATGTAAATATTTAGATATTATAACTTCTATTATCAAGTTTTATTCATTATTGCAACCACCTTACATGGAAAATATGTGGGTGGAATTCCCTCTTTAAAAAATATAGATGTTTTCCATTAACCCCACTTATAAAATAGAAGACCTCTCTTCCTCTATTCACACCTTAAAAAACAAGTAGTTAGAAAAATAACATCCAAAATAAATTACACACTTCTTTCACTCATCCTAAAATCCCTATATTTGGTTGAAATCAAACTTATAACATTATTAGTGAAAACCTAAGGAGGATAGACGAAGAAGATGTAATGTTTTTAAAATGTTTTCTAATTTTATTTTATTCTCTACCTAATTTAATTATTTTTTATATCATGATTATATTATAAAATAATTATATTATATATAGTGATATTTTTTAATGATAATTTTATGACCTAATACCATAATAAAGTACCTCAAATGGGTTATGAAATCATCACTCGTGTGTCCAGCAGACTATTGCCTCACGAACTGATGTCATTCATTTTTTCTGTTACCATCTTCCAAGGTTGAAAATACTGATGTAAATAATATTTATATATGATATATATGATATTTCAGATGTATTTAATATTTTTAATTATTATATAACTCATATCTTTATTCTTTTCATTCTGTGGGAATACGATAACATCATTTTTGTGTTTGGCAGACTACCTCCTCACGAAGCGATATGATTCATTCACATTTTTCATGGAATGTATTATTGATCAGTTTAATAAATATATGTGACATATATTAAACAAAAATTATACTAATATATATTCCTATCATTTAATTTTATTTCACTCAATATTATAATAAAATGGAAACATCGTTCTTGTAAACGTACGAATTACCATCTCCATGAAGGGCATATTTCATTTTCCTCCACTAAAAATAATGGATTAAATTGATAAATATATAATGAATAAATATTTTATATTTATAATGGATTAAATATTAGATATGGTTAAATAATGATCTAATTATGAGGAACATAAAAATAAAAAGTCAAAATAATCTCAAAAAATAAAGTAGTTACTACCTGAAATAATGAAAATAATGAGATATTGTTAACAAATGGATAATTTTTTTTATAAATGGATCATATATGATATTATAATTATTAAATTGGCTTTATAATAATTTACTAACATGTTTAAAACCATTATACCTGAGGTTAATACATTTTCAAAAAAATATAAATATATGGTAAGGGATTTCATCCCACTTTCATTTTATTGAAGTATATTATAATTTTACGCACCTAATCACTTTTATTTGATGTATATAATACCAATTAAATTATAATATCTTGAATAATTTATTATTCATGGTATTTTAAATTTCAATTTGAATTATTTTATTTTAGAAGATTTGAATTAAAATTTACAAAGTGGTAAAATATTTCATAGCCTAATTCCTTTTCATTAGGTTATATTACTTACTACTTTTTATACATATTATTTGATTATGTGGGTAACAAATTTGTAAAAATTATTGCTGTATTTAAAACTATTTTATGTGAATTTTTAGTTTGTTAACATAATCTATTCATTGGTTGATTCTCACTTCAATATTATGATCTATTCAAGGGTTTAATTCAAAATATCATTTAATTTTGGAATATTTACAATGAATTTACATTGAATAGAATTATTTAGTAATATTTTATTAAAAAATTTAATTTTAGTCTCTTTTGGTTATTTATGATTTTTTCAAGTAATAGTTTAATTACCCCCCCACTTTAGGACTTAAAATGTTTTATTTTTTCTCAAAAATAAAGAATTCATTTATCTCTTTGGTCATATAGATGTTTTCTTTTAAAACCTTGTTTAATATAATTGTTTTCAATTTTTATTATTATTTTAAAAATGATTTAGTAAATAAATTTTTACCCATTTTGAATTTTTACCAAATGTTTTGAAAGTAATCTTCTTTTCATTTTCTGAATAATGTACTTTCCTATTTTTTTTACACAAAAAAAAGGAATGATCACTATACCTTGTATGACATGTAATACATTACACACATTCATTTCTATGAAGCTTCCATTATGTGTTAATGAATATTTTTTTATGTAAAATTTATTTTGAAAGTTATTTTCAATGAAATGGATTTTGAAAAATATTTTTCAATATGAAAAGGATATCTTCTATGAAATTTTTTTAAAGAAAATTTTTATTTCATAAATTAACAAAACCCTTATTCTTACTCCAATGGGTATGGGTCATATTAATACCATAATTATTTTTCCAATATATGGATTATGATTATTTTTTCTAAGGATGGTATTGATATTAATTTCCATGAATCATTTTCATAATCATTAACGTCCCCTTGAGTTATTCAGTTTCCAGTGACCATTAAAAAATTAAATCCCCATAAATATCCAAATTATTCATCATGGATATGATTATTTCCAAAAATCTATATCATTTTTGCATTTGGTGTTTACTTTGATAGTTATTTGATTATTTTTGGATATTTTTAAAAACTTTTGTTCTTTACTCAACAAAGATATTTTATAAGAACATTGTTTAGAAATTAAATAGATTATTCAATAAAAATGGAATTCTTTGGACTTATATGAAATGGGTTGGGGACCATTAAAAGTAAGAACCTCGATGCATTGGTAGTCTCATGGGTTGAAATGAGATGAAAAAAAAAACATAAATTTTTTATCCAAGTAGTTTTAAAATATCTTGAGAATGTTCGTGGCAGTTGCATGCTTAATCATCTTATGAAAGGTATTTCTGTTAAAGTATTTATGTGAATGGGAAACAAGACATACAATATTAAATCATTTCCTTAATTCTAATTGTGTTATTATTATACGTGATATTTTCATTTTGAAAAATTCTATGATGTATTTCATTCATAGTTTATTTATCAAATGGAAAGATTTTTTAGTTATTTACATATCGAAATTGATTTTTCCTTATCTTATAATAATATTAATGTTATTTATTAAATGGAAAGTTTTTTCATTTATTTACCTTGTCATTTTATTTATTCCATTCATTTATAGTTTATTGATTACATAGAATGTGTGGTCTATTATTTATCTCTTTATATTGATTATTCTCATTAATTAATTATCATTTTGTCTCACATAACCATTTCTGGGAATTTCACCTCACTCTTATTTTGTTTCCTTTCAATAGGATTAGACAAAGCTTACGATGACTGATATGCAATGATATTATAGGTGAAATAAATTTATTCTTGAAAAGGAAAATAAAAAATAATGTTGCAATTTTTGTATTGTAAATTTAATGTAAGATTCTTGTATGCATCTAGTTTACACAGACTACTAATCTCTTCGGTCATATGTGATAAAATTGCCTGTATCCTGTTCTAATGTAATGATAGTAGGAAATGACTTTGAGCCACTGGGGTTGGGGTCTCAAAATGGTTTATTGAGCTATTGAAATTGTATAAAAATATATAGTTGAAATGATAGGGTGAATGAAAAATAAGGAACATAGATTGAGTTTAGTATCATTTTCAAAAACTACTGAAAATGAGAGGAGATCTTTCCATCTATTGATTATATTCTAAATAGATATAATTTTTGTATTTATTGGTTGTTGAAATGTTTTAATAATAGTCTTATTAATTCAATGTGGGAAATAAATTTTTTGTTTCCTGGAATTATGTGATTGTGGATGTTGTAAACCCAATATTTCTTATATGATTATATAATTGATGTTATGGACATTCCCCCCACCCTAAATTTCCTAAGATGAAAATATATTTCCCTTCAATTTATATACCATAATACGGTATATCACTTGATTTTAATTATTATGAAACAAGGTATGGTTGATATATTATGCAACGAATGAGTTAGTTCACCTAGGTAGTGGTACTAGTTCATTTTGAATGAGGCTGGGAAGGATGATAGTTGTTGAGTTCCTTGATTGTATTTTTTTTAAAACACTATGTTGTAGATTTTGGTAATTCAGTTATTTTGGGTTGATATATAGTATTGCATATTATATTTTAGTTATTTTCATAGTAGGAAACTGTTAATATTTAACGTTTGATTAATTTTTTATATTCATTCTTGAATTATATGTCCATGATATGGGTTGTTTGGGTCGTATAATACGAAATATTATGGAATAGTAAATGTTATATAAATGATACCATTGGGTTGGTTTTTGATGATGTTAATAATGAAACCAATGAGAACTAAGAATCCATATTAATAAATAATATATAAGTGTGGTTATCAATATGGATTTGTAATGAGGATTATAAAAATAAACATCACTTTTAATAGATATTTGAATAGTTAACCCAAAATTGATGATTATAGGATTATCTAAGGGGATTTTAAATGTTATGTCACTATAGATATTATGACGATAATTATATGTTATTTTTTCCTTATAATTTGAATAACATTCCTTTTATTGTGGTGGTAGCTGAGTTTTAATATAGGGTATCATATATTTTTCAATTCTAAGTTTATATACATTCTAATAGACTAGTTATGTGTTATTCTATTATAAATTTATATTATTTCATATACACTTCACCAGAGATGGTAGGGTAGTCAACACCCATAATAACTTTATATTCCAGGAATGTTTCCCAACTTCTAGGGTGTTGAGGATATATATGACTAACTACTCTCCAACCCCTATCGTACTAGTAAATATTTTATTGTATATAGATATATCTGAACTATAATGTATTAAGGTATAAGGTTATTGTTCATAGGGGATGTCATGGTTATTAGTTATATTATTCATGTATAAGTGATTTGTAGTGACTTGATATAAAAAATATACATGTATTTTAGATGTCGTGATTGAAATTATTAGAGGTTTATTTGAAAAAATATTTAATGTATTAATGAAAAGTGAATAATTCATGGACTGGGATGTCTTTCATACTTTCTACTTGGATATAGATTTGATTGGATCTGTTTAGGATGGGCTACACAAGGTGCATGATAATAATATGTTATGGTTTTGATATGGTTTCCCAAATGGGATAGATAATTGTGGATGAGATGGGAGCATAGAGACATAAGATATAGTGGTGAGATGGATTAGTTTAGTGGAAAATTAGATTTGGTTTACCTTATAAATATATTTATTATTTGATATTATGATATCTATTTTTGTGTGTTACTTGCTGAGAAATCATTGGTGAGGCAGGTATACGGTTCACCTTATTTTAGTATCAAGTTGAATACCTTTATTTAATGAATGAGAATTATTATACTTCTATAAAAAAATTAATGATGTTTTTGAGAGGATCTTATTGAGTATACATGTATTCTCACACTATATATATGTGTTTGATTTTTAGGTCCACATGAGTTGTTTGTTGATTGATCTGATTGTTACTATCTTATAGAGGTTGTTAGGGAAAAATTGGTGTTCATTGTCATTTCTTAGGATTTTTTCATTTATATTTCATATTTTTAGGAATTATATTCAAATATTTTCATTTATTGAGATTATTTATTTATTTTATAGAGTCTATTTGTGTATATTTTCACTTTTCTTATATTTTTTATTGAGTGCATTACCTCGCATTTTTAAAAATTCTATGCCATCGATGCTAGTTTCCAACTCATGAACTATTAGAGGAAATATTTTGGTGGGGAATCATCATCTTCACTAACAAAAAATAAGGGTTTTTAGTGGTGGTTGGGGGATACATTAATAGTTTAGAATATATTCCTAGTTATTTATTTTGTAAGTGTTTTGTTTCTTGTTTGACACACAATAATGAGCTTAAAAAACCAAGGTATTTTAAAACATAGTAATTAATCTAAAGAGTATGTGTAGGAATAAATAAAATTATTAAATATATATAATTTTTTTTAATCATATCATATATATTGATTAATTCCTAAAAATTAAGCACCTAATTTTTAGCAATGTTATTTTATGCTTCAAAAATATGTTTTCATCAAAAATTGTTTTATATCAAATTTTATGAATATATTTGAAATAATTACGACCATGTATAGAAAATTTCTTTGAGTAAATGGCTATTATTTTTGAAATCATCATTGTAATATTATCTTATAGTGATTTTTCTGATTTTCGAAAAATGTTTTCTTGAGTGTGAATTTAAAAAGTACTAATTTTGAGGAGACTGGGTTACTGGATTAGGAGTCTCTCTCTCATGCAAATGATGGTAACTAGGGTTTAGATTTCATGGAAATCAATATGGATAAATTTTTTGATCCAAAGGATGTTTTTGTCTCTAATCTGGTTGAGATCGTGCTTTTGATTCTCATACATGGGTCAGTGTTCATAGATCAAGGAGTACATATGCGATTGTCGTCATAGCTCTAAGATATGATCCCATGTCTAAGATTCATCGGGGAATATATACGTGCTTGGATTTATCAGACTCAATGAAATTACCAATCATTAAGTAAATGAATGTTGAGTTCAATTAGTTTTTTTCAAAAGACAGTGTCAATTGTTTTTCTTTTGAGAAAACTAATCACGAAAAATGGATTTTGGCTTTTGTTGAATAAAATCCTATGATTCTGTAGGAGCACATCAATGAGCGTTAATACATAATTATTTCTTAGATCACTAAATTACAGGAAAAGAACCCCTAGAGGCATGATGATCTTAATAATTAGACTATACAACTTTTGGGATTTGACACATGTAGGTTAAATTCAATTGGTAATGGTTTTTTTGACATTGTTTTTCCTATATGGAGCTAAAATTGAAAGCATGGAGCTTTGGAACAATTTATATTAAACTTGGATTTTTAGAATCCATGAATGTGATCCATTATTCAATATATCCTATTTGAATAATTTATTTATGCAGGATTGGATTCAAATCAAGGGTTTGAAGTTGTTCTTCTAGAAACGAAAAATTTTGTGGGATAATGCCTCTAAAGTAGGACTTATAGTCATGTTTGTTAAGGAAACTTAGCATGCTAGATAGGGTCATTTTTCAAGGTTTCTGGTTGAGGTTTACCACAAAAAAATCCTTATTAAAACATTATTATTTGTTGAAGGTGATTTCAAGATTGATCATACAGTGGAATTTGAAATGTTTCTATATTTTTTAGCACATGTAATTGCATTGGTCACTCAGTTCAGATGTGTTCAAGTAATTTGAAGTGTATTTTTTTGAAGTAGGTTCATCTGATTAATAATTTTAAATTAAAGGTCCCCATTGATACTGATTAGGATAAGTCAATTAAGTATCTTATAGCACATCCTTTAGAGAACCCACAATCTGGTACTAGAGCTAATTGAATAATTTCTATTAATCATTCATTGGGGGATTTCAATTGTGTGATTCCAAATTAGGATTCAACTCTGGATTTCTGTGATGCTTGGGAGAGTGGTAATAAGCCAATATAGGGGAACTATCTCACTTCCTTATCAGGGGTTGTGAACCCAACTGAGCCTGGGGACATGTCTATGAGGAGTACTACTTAGTAGGTAAATGTTCAAGAAGATTATATAAATGAAAGCATACTGGAGGAGACATATCATGATGAATCATCTAATTATGGTCCAATTGATCTACTTGGAGATGAATTATGGAATGGGATCAGTAATATAAAGACTTTAAGTCTTTCTCATATGAAGTGACATGTGATAGAAAATGACCATGAAAAATATTGGAAGACATTAATGGAACCTAAACCACCTGATGGAAGAATGAAGTAGGGTATCATGGGTCATGGTGTCACCAGCTTAGACACACCACCCATTTCTCTACTAGGGACCACATTAAATCCCCATACCTCCACTAGTCATTTTTTTCATATGTTATATTTTGTGCTGAATTGGATGCTCTATTTCTAAGAATAAATACACAATTTAGGCTTCAAAAAATCTAGTTTATGGAAGTGGGAATTATTCTTTTGTAGGTAATATAAAGGAGGGATATGAGGATACATTATCTAAAGATTCTATTTCAGTTTTAAATGATAAATTGGAACCACAAACTAGTGGGGTAGAAGACATGTATGCTAGATAGGATGCCTCACCCACTTGTCAGAGTACCTCTTTTTAGGATACACCATGCGTAGATCATTGAATTGGGGAGTCTTATTGTGATAATAAAGTGAATTAGGGATATTAAAACCCCTTATATATTCATGATTCTTCAAAATGGAAGGAAAATTTGGACTTAAAACATGGTGGGGATGTATGCATGCCTACCTCTCACTTTGGGTGTACAACACATGTTTGTCGAAGAGGTCATTATGTGGGTGTTATTGTAACCAATTGTTTCCCATACTATAGTCTATAAAAAACCTTGAGTTTTATTCTTTCTATCTTGAGATCCTCGAGAAGAAACACATTAGAAATAAATTGTAGGAACTAGATGTATCCTAGCCATTTTTTTATTGTTGATTGTATTTCCTATCCAATTAATCTGCGTGTGGGGAATTTGGATCATTATGTGGATTCAACTTTTTAGGTACCTTTGGATAGGGATGTAATAAGGAATGAGTTTCCTTGGGATAATATTTATACCATTTCATCGGTTGGTACCATATCATAAGATGGTGTTCAAGAGAATCAAGGCATGATGAAAGGAAATGTTGAGGATGGAGGTCAGATTATTGACCCTAATAGGTAGAAAGTGGACTCATCAAATATTGACAATCAAGGAGGTGTTAATAAATGTCTGAAATAATGGAGGCGAGATAGGCATCCGAGAGGTCGTGACAGATCATGAGGGAGGGGTGGTAAATACCAAAAAGGATTAATGTGTTGGATTATTTTTTTTTGTGATGGAGGCATGTATGTCACTTTTATTTTTCTAATTCATTACAATATTTATTCTTTTTAATTTTTTAAATAAAATTCTCATGGTCATGGGTTTTAATCCATGGTCTGCACTGTTTTCTGAAAAAATACTAATTTTTGTAAAACATTTATATTTGTAATTCAGGTACTTTAAAATTAAAATTATTCTTTATATTTTTATAAGTAACAAAAAATAAATTTTATTAAACATAATCTAAATAATATCATCAGAATCAAAATGATAATTTATTTTGTTATAAGTTCATTTTTATTTCTCAAAACACAATTTTCTAAAAAAATAATTTTCATTATGTTTTACACATTTATATAAAATTTGATTTGTGCCACATCATGAAATTGAATCCAAAAAATTTGTTTCAAATTTGAAATCATGAGGATCAATTTGGTTTAATATGTCCATTTTATGTTCAAACATTATGAATAATGACAATTGTTAAATGTATCACCTTAGTCAATTTTAAAATGGGATAAAAAAGATCAAAACTGTAAAAAATGGATTTGAAATCATCCATAAACATGAATATATATATATGTATATATATCATTGGATGAGTTTAATTTTACTAACCCATGAAATATTGAAAATATATATATTTTTTGTTCCATTTTCCATTGATAAAGAATTTTATATTATTATAGTAAAGAAAAATTCAAAAATGTAACTTTATTGCATTGAAGTTCTATTATATGTTCACATATGTATAATAATATTTTATGAAAAAATATAAAATATTATATTGAAAATAATTAATTTATATTTATGATGGATTTTTTTAATTGTTCATGTTGATAAAATTATATAAAATTCTTACACAATACTGACACAATGCGTGCGTATGAAATTGAAATATAAAAGTTGTCAATTTTAAAATAATCAAAAGTAATATTATTTTAAAATAATTGTATTTTTATATGAAATTTATTGTTAATAATAATTTATAATTTTTTCTGAAATATTTAATAATCTAATTAGATACCTCTATAGGTGTTCTTAAAGAAAAAAATCTGTGAATAGTTATTAAAATGAATTTAATGGTATGTAGTGTTAAATAAAATATTATCAATTGATTTAAAAATCATAAAAATATTGAAATGTGAAAAGGGGGATGTATAATGGAATAAAATTAAATCCCATGAACCTTTGGAATCTAATTTTTACCTTAGAATTAAATTCATAATCCTTTAGTATTTAGGAAGTTGTTACCATGATTTTGGTTAAAATTGGACAAGGAATGGGTAAAGAAGAAATATAGTGTTTAAAAGGTCCCATAAACCTATCGATTTTTTTAGTTCAAGGTATTTACACCTTAACCTATTTTACAATCTAAATTTTTTCCATGTTTTCCACTTTCACATGAAAAATAATTTATTATATTTAAAAATTTTATGTAACTGAAAGTCTGTCCTTTCATTTACTATAAAAGGAATCCATCAATCCTCTATTATTCATACCAAATTGATCCACTTATATTAGAGAAACCTAAAAAACTATTTTATAAATACTTATATTTTTTAGAGGTGTTGGTATCCTAAAAAAATATCCCCATGGTCCTTTAGAACAGATCCAAATGATGATCATTGAATAGGAGGTAATCATTTTAACTGATCACTTTCATTTTTCATCTTCTTTTACCTCATTCAATTTTCCCTAACCATTAAAATATAAAAAAATAAATATATACCATATACAATTATGTTATTATGTATACGTCACAACTATATCAATCTTTGTTGCATTAAATGGAAAATTAAATTATTGGTTGTGCGTACATGTGGAATACCCTCTCCCCAAAGTGGTATAATTCATTTTCCATCACAAAATGTTTTCTATGGTTATTATGATTGATAAATTTTTTATATATTATATATATGACATAACTATACATGTTTATTTTTAATATATTATCTACCTTTTTACAATACCATATATTAGAAAATGATAATGTCGCTCAGGTGTATGTATATACTACCACCTCCACGAAGCGATATGATTTGTTTTTCACCACTTCTTTTAATGAATAAATAGAAATTTTTATTTGGTGAATAAATATTATACTTAATTATTTATTAATTTTCTATATATTTTTAAATCATCACTAAGGGGAAATTATTGAAATCAACAATCCAAGTCATTCATGAAAAACATACCATTTTTCACCCAAATGTTCATTTTAGTGATGACATTACTAATAAAGTATAATTTAAATTTATAAAGGAATGACAAATATTATGTTATGAATGAATGTAGTTTTAGAGTATATTTATAAAAAAACTATATTTATTATAAACTAAATTTTATTGTGTACAAAGACTAATGAATTTCAGTTAAGAGTATTTCATATAATTTTTATTTTTGTGAGACAAATGAATTATTCACAAACTGTTTCTTTTGTGTGCTATATACACTACACATGAATGTATTTTATAATTATTATAATGAAACATATAGGTGATTAAAAATCCATATAATTTTATCTCTTTATTTAGGTTTGTATTCAAGGATTACCAAGGTGGTAATGGCTTTGTGTTATAATCTCATTTTTTTAGGATTATCCATGATAAATTTCCATTGAGGGAAATTATATAGGTATTATCCTATAAAGAAAATAAATTTTATTCTCCTCAGGGTATTATATAAATTTTTATTTTTTTTACCATTTATATATTTTTTAATAAAAATTCTTGAGGTAGTGTTTTTTTAAAAAAAATTGAACAATATTTCTTATTTGGTCATTGAATATTTTCTTCCATGTCCATACTCTTTAAAAATAATTCCATGGTTTTTTTAACATTACATGAATTTTTTTAAAAGTTAACATTGATTACCATTAAATTTATTTATATAGTTTTAGAAGGAATATTTATGACGAAATATTTTTTGATCAATTCATTTCTGAGTTTCTGTAAAAGTGTAAAAAAATGTTTTCTGTTAACATATACAATATTAACGAATATTCATACCATCATTGCCATTATTTTATTTTAAGACTCATTTAAAATTTTTCATTATTATTTTAAAATAAAATTAATTCCTAAATATTATTAAAAAATTTATTTATAATTTTATCAAGATCAAATGATATTTTTTCCATGTTATCAAAGAAAGGTTCAAATATTCTTTTAATGATATTTTTCATATATATCAACATCCTTTAAGTATTATTATTATTCATAGGGGTTTTATATTATGTTAAAATCCACATTATTTATCAGGATGGATTATGATTATAATGATTTAATGATGAATCTAATAATCCTATTTCTCTCTATGGGTTAATTAAAATATGATTAAACATTTATGAAACCATTTTTTTAATGAAATGTTTATAAAACACTTTTACTTTCCATGGTTATGATATTATGATATGATAAATGTTTTATGATATTATGTCATGTATATATTTGGACTTATTAAAGATATTTATGGGTTAATAATTATATATCCTTCCAATAATTTAGGTAAATATGGATATCTTGTGAGATAATATAGATAAGAATGTGGAGTGAACCCTATTCAATAAGAAACTCTGTCAACTATGGTAGTTATGGGAGTAAACCATGACTAAGGAAATGATGGTCTGGGGAGTGTAACCAATACACTATGATAGTATTTTAAGTGAACCATAGAAAAATAAATGATTTTATATGCCTATTTGTCTTCCAAATATTTTTATCTTACACTTATGCAATGTTATCAAGGCTCATGATTGAATATTGATGATTCCACACATTTATATATTTTACCCTTTTTTATGAAAAAACATTATTAAATTATTCATGAATGAATATATTTAATATATTGTCTATGACTTTCATAAGTTATTATCTTGTTATCATACCATTTTTATTATTCTCATGTATGATCATTGATTGATATCTTCTATGTGTACCCTTACTGGGCATCTGAGCTCACCTTATCTAATGTTTTCTTTCCTAGGTTATGGAGAATGTTTTTAAGTAGGTTATTCTTAAGATGTGTACCATGTTATATGATATTTTTGGAAGATTATTAATATATTTCATGATACAAGGTTATTATATATCTAGTATCCAATGAAACTAAACATTTTCGCTCATCTAGTATGTATTGTTGTGAAACTTGTTGAATATTCATCTAAAATTAAGAAACATTCATGCTTCTTATTCTTGGTTCAACAATATTTTATAATAGAATGATGTATTTATTTTTTGAGATTGTGATTATAATAATCTTTTGAAAACCCAGAAGAACTGTTTGTAACGACCGGTGTTTTGAGTTAAGGTAGGATTCCAAGGGAATTTTAATTTTTAATGTTTAGTGGATTTTCCATTATTTAAAATAGGGTTTGGAATGAAAATAAGAGTTTCATAAGAATTAAATATGTTGTATATGGGATTTTTTAAATTCCCTAGAGGTGCCTTTCGTGTTCCATCGATTTCCGGTAGCGTCGGGATCCAGAAACTCTAAAACATGAAGGGATCAAGTAGGTGCATGATTTTTCTGAAACTGTGTAGCCCCCAAGAGAAACCATGTGGGAAACATTGTGTATAGCTGGAGTCCACATAGTTTTTATTAATTTTAGTGGGATGGGTCTCATCATTACGTGAGGCTCTATAGTTTTTAGTAGAGGGTACACAATATTTTTCAAACCATATACCTAAGCCCGCATATATAGTACCATTTGGGTAGTATGTGTGAACTGTTTGGTGCTCGGGTGGTGCATTGTCTGTCAAAACATACAGTACAAACCTGGTGGGTGTAGTCCTTATACAGAAGAACCCACTTGGTTTGCACCCAATTCAGCCAACCATGTGACTAAACCATGCGACCCAGTTTCTAATTGTGAATTTTCTATTTTTCCCTTAATGACCATTAAACCATGTTTCCTTCTTTCTTTCTTCTTCTCTAACCATGAATAGATCTTTCTTATCTCCCATGGGTTTCTCATCCTCCCTAAAATATGTATCATGATATATACTCCAACCAATGATAGATTCATACTTTTTTTGTCACATTGGATTTGTATAAATAACCTCTTGTTTCCTCTTACATTCTTTCTCAATTTCTATTTATATCTCTTTTTCAATTTTGGTGTCAGATCATTTGACCTATTTTCTTGTTAAGTGTAAATTTATTCAATTTTTTCCAAAATATATTGAACCAAACCTTTATATTGGATTATTAAATCATCCTTGGTATATGGTAGGAGGTCAATATATATTTTCCCATGATTATGTTGATTTATAAATAATTCCACCATATTGCATCCCGTTCTTTTCTATATGACACCCTAAAATGAGTTATTCATTCTAAATTCTTATATGAAAAATTTATTAATCCAATTGAGCCTTGAAATGTAATTACAAGATTTTATACTTAATTCTAGCTACCCTTATGGGTGTTCCAACTGATTTTTCATCAATTAAATAATTTTTAGAATTCCCAAAACTTATTCTAAGAATTTAGTTTATATTTTAAATGTATTTTATCAAAAGGTAAATTCACAATTAAACCAAAGTCCCTATATTGTTCTTGTAATGACTTAAATTTTGAATTTAGTAATTAGGTATTTTACTAAATGTTAATGGCACCATCTTAGTTCTATATTGATCAATGAAATTATTTTTCCAGTTTGATAGTTGATTTTAATGATTCTGTTTAGAGAATAGAGTTATGCATCTTGAATGTGATTCTTGATTGGGATAAATGAATTATTGGTCAATAATGTCATATTTTATAATAAAACCCATAAGATGAGATTAACTTCCAAATACTCAATAAATATATATAAATGAGATTCACTTCCAAATAATCAGTAAAGATAGATTATTCAAATTATTAGATTATGAATAATTTTATACATGCGAATCTTGTTTATTTTTAAAGATAAAAAATTTATTTTATTAGAAAATGTGAAAGGGAAATTGTATTTTGGGATCTTATATATTGTAATGTATGTAGAGAAATGATTAAACAAAAAGCTGTTGGTTTAGGTACTTCGTTACTTTTATCAATGACCTTAGTCTATATGGTTATGTGTTTCTAATGAAACCGAATTATGAAAATTTTAAAAAGATCTATGATTTTTTAAAATGAATGAATTAATAAACTGGGAAAGCTTGTTAAGATTATTTGACCAGATAAGTATTAAGAATAATTCATCATTTAATTCCCTAAAAATTTGAGATATTGTGGAATTGTTCCATAATTCTATCCAACAGGTACATCATAAACTAATGGGGTATTTGAGAGGAGGAATCAGGCAATTTTTGACATTTCTTGATAAATAATGAGTTAATAAAAACCTTTTCTTGTGATTCTAAGGTTATAAAATGGTAAATGATATATTTATTCTAATCATTGTTCAAGATAAAGTAGTAATAAATAAAATATATGAGATATGGTCAATGAAATATCCCATTATGTCTTCTATAAAGATTTAGGGGTGCTAAGAGTTCATGAAATTATTTAATTATGTTATTTTAGACTCTAATTTGGAAAATTTATTATTTATTGATTATTTATGGAAATATGTGGGATATTATTTCAATAATATTACTTTTCATAATATATTTGTTTTCAGAGATTTTATATTCCATGTGAAGGAACACATAGGACAAGGTGTTAGTGGGAGGAATGTTTTACTTATAGAAATTTAAAAAATAATAAAAATGTAATTTCCATGATATTGTAGTTGAATTGGTTCCATAATGAGGTGTAAACTAAGAACTAACTCATGTTATATAATAACCCTAAATTTCTAGTTTGATTCATCATGATTTTATGTGATACAGATTTCACATATAAAATAGTGATGTGGAAATGTTCATAGGTGATGAACCTACAACCTACATTGAATCCATTTAGAGTTGTAATTCCAAGAAATGGATAAAATCCTAGGAATATAAAATGTTCTATAGGTACAATAATCTAGGTTTTACATGGTGGATGCATTTGAGAAGTTAACACACATAGGGTTCTAGTGGAATTTCTATAATAAAACCAACCTAGATAGTAGAGTGTCTACCTATAAAGCATTTATTATTGAAAAATGTTGTATTTAAATTCATGGTATTAATTATGAAGAAATATTTTATCATATAGAAATGATAAATTCCATTTGTATATTTCTTTCCATTGAAGAATAATTTGATTATGAGATAGATCAAATGACTTTCAAAAACACTTTCCCTAATGGAAATTTAATCATGGAGGTGTATATGATACAACACAAAGGTTTCAAATTCCCAAAGTGGATTCTAATGTATGTAAGTTCCAATGATATGTTTATATATTAAAGTAAGCTTCATAGAGTTAGAATATTTATTTGAAGACGTAATTAAGGAGTTTAGTTTCATCAATAATGTGGATGACTCTGAGGTATAGAAATCGATTTTTGAGAACTTAGTGATAACAAATATGTTATATGTAAATGACATACACTATATCATAAATGAGATACTAATACTTCATTATATGAATATGTAATTTGGTAAAAGTTTCTTAGTGAAAGATATTGGTGAATAATCCAATATAATTGGTATGAAGTCCTATAAAAATAAATCAAAATTTTAGTGAGACTTAGTTAGCGCACTTATATTTTTATAGTACTAGAAAATAATATCATAGAGAATTACAAGAATGTGAATTTACTAGTATTACACGTAAAAATATTAAGAAGATCCAGGATCAATCTATAGAGTTAAAGAGGATGGATAGAATTTCATATGCATCTCCCATCAGTTTTTTCGTGTAAATATTATCATTGATGCATATTTATAATATGATAGTGATGATTTGAAATCTCAATGTAAATTCATGTTTTCGCTAAATTATGCAGTTATCAGTTGGATGAGTTCCAAACAATCCACAATTGTAGAACCAAAAATAAAGGCAGAATACATCACTATATAAAATGATGCTAAGGATGTTGCTTGGATCATGAAATTTATTACTATACATGGAGTGGTTCTTAAAATAAAGGGAGAAATACAGATTTTTTATGATAATAATGGAGCTATTTATCAGTATGAGGAAACCCGATCTCACCGAAGGTCCAATAAAATCAAAAAAAATACCATTTTACATGATATATTATTTATAGGGGAGATGTTAGAATCTATAGTGTGGAAAATAATGACAGTCTAGTGTATAAATTGATGAGAACATTATCATAGAAGAAGAATGCAGGTCATATAGAATATCTCGGGTCATATATAATATCTTAGGTCATATAGAATATCTTGGTACACAATATTTAAGAGATTTATGTAATAGTTTTATAATGCATCCTTTTATTATAAAAAATGTAATTATTCATTTTTTTCATTATTATGTGGTGAAATTTACATTACATAAACATTTAAATGATAATAATATATTTTCAATGTTTGAATTTGTGTTTTCCCTAATCAATGATTATCACATGGTATTTTGAGTTATGATGATCTGTTAATATTAGAATAAATATAATATTGTACTTGTTAAAAAGCGTTGTATATAATATTCAAAGAAGAGATTTATAATGTAATAAATAGAGTATTATTACTTATACTGGCCCAGCAATGTATATCTCATGAAATGTTATAAAGTCATTAATATACATAGAGGTTTTTGATTATTATCATTTTTTCTTATCAATGTTCTATGAGATTCCTTTCGCTGAAACCTTCATAGTTTGATAATTTTATTGTAAAATTAATTGAGAATTAGCTAATTAGGGTTTTTTTGGTATGTTGTTGATATTTACATATATTGGATCAAAGCCAATATGGTATTTGTACCTTTTTAAAAAATTAGATACTTCTAGACCATGAATGAACTAGACAAAGGAAACACATATAAATAATTTCATGAGTCACATTTGAGGTTTTAAACTAATTTTATGGTGGATGTGTGATGAATTAATCTATTAAATGAATGACATATGATGTATTAATCATCTAATTTAGTCAATTTCATGGAATCAATAAAATATTAGTTAACTAATACTATTTCGAAATTATCCATGTCTAATGGTCACGTGATGTCTTATAACAAAGGATTATATATGTATGAATATGATATATATGATAAATCTTGTGGTGGACATGTTCGTATTGATATATGAGTATGTTTAATAAAGATCACACTAGAATCTTTAGTATCTTGGGTAACAATGAGGATTTACATGAGGCCACACTTTTCTTACATATATGAAATATTGATTTCATATTTTTTAGTACTAATAAATCTTATAGGGTCAAAAAGTTTATCATGTGGATACGGATTTGGTTTCTGATATTTTATATTTTGAAATATGAAGATATATTGATAAACTATGTCCAAAAGAGTTTTTATGGATTCATAATGAGTTTTGATGTTTTGCACAAAGTCTCGATACAATTTTTGTGTGAGGGGAGATTCATGGATCTGATCTAAAATGTATGTTCTAGGTTCCGTGCCCTAAAAGGTATATGATACATTTCATAGGATAAAATATGTTGGTATTATAATATAGTATGAGATATTATATATTATTTATATGATATACATGTGATATCATTAATATGATGTGCAGATAATATACATGAAAATGATTCATATATTATAAATCAAGAGATATATGTATAACACATGCATTTGATGCATGTAGAATGCTTGGATGTGATTGATTTATGGATACATCCTAGGATTCAATAATTTATGGAAAATACAACCTCCTTAGACTAAATCACATACAATTTCATTCAATTTTAGTCCTTTATATGGGTTATTAAGGAAAGTAAAATGTTTATTAAAGGATTTTAATTAACTTTCCCAATGGAAAGTAACATATATGATATAAACCTATGATCGAATTTATAAGAATATCATTATGCAAGGGGATACCTATAAATGGGAAGAGTTACCTTCATTTGGTGTGATTGATTTATCATGTATTATTCTATTTATGATTATTGATTCATTTAAAATATTATAGAAAAAGTCTACCTTCTTGATGGATCTCCAAAAGAGGGAGGTTGCCAGCCCTTGTTTCTCCTATTCTTTTTATCAAACCATAGACCATATAAAAATAAGAAAGAATCTGTTACACCATATTATACAGGTATACTATGTTTTTCATTACATTTACATAATGATTATATCATGGATATTTGGGTTTGATTCTAATTCCAATGATCATAAGATGATCCATTAATTACCACCATGTATGTGATGTAAATAGGAGAGACCATCTAGGTTTCATCCGATGATAGGTATATGATATATATCATAGGATACAACATGTTTTTATTATAATATAGTATGAGATATTTTATATTATCTATAAGATATACATGTGATTTAATTAACCTAAATTGCACATAATATTCCAAAAAAGTATTCATATATAATACATGCATGTGATTTATTTATGAATATAGCCTATGTTTCTTTCATGCACTGAAAATAAAACCTACTTCAACTTAATCCAATACAATTTCATTTAATTTTAGTCCATTAGATGGGTTATTAAGGAAAGTAAAATGTTTATTGAAGGAGTTCAATGAACTATCCAATGTCAAGTAAAATATTTGTTATATGAAAATGACATTATTTATAAGAAGAGAATCATGAAAGGGGATTTCTATAAAGAGAATGAGTTCCCTTTTTCGATTGTTATTGCTTCCACATGTATGATTCTATTGATCATTATTAATTCCAAAAACATATTACGGAATAAATCTCCCTTTCCATAGAATTTTTCATCATATTTTTAAGGTTATGGGACCTCTAAAGTGTGTAAGAACCCCCATGATCTAACTATTGATCCTGTGTTTGGTTGATCGACAATTGAGGGAGGAAGGCAGTTCTCATTTCTCTTATATTCTTTATCAAACCGTACACCATCTAAGAATAAGAAGGAAGTTGTTGTATAAGAATTCAAATGTATTCTATGGTTTTCATTAGATTTACATGATGATTATATAATGGATTCTTGGGTTTGAGTCCAAATCATAGGATCATAATATGATACATTAATTCCCACCATGTACGTGATGTAAAAGGGGGAGACCTATTAGGGTGGATAATTTTAGGTCCCACTATATTCCGATATAAGGAACTTTTGTGTAGGTTAACATGTATTGCTTTAGGAAAAAGGTTATCTTAGTTGATACTAATGGTGATCATGATGTTTTATTAGAGACAAAGATCCTTTGATGGACTTGAGAAGTACTGAGTCCTTATCTTACTTGATGATTGAGATAATGTTATGTTTAATAGAGGATCTGTTGGTGGTGTTTCCCTAATGTTTATTAAGGTACCCTGATATCTTTTCCAAAGAGGATGTGACACTACCCCTTCGACATGAAATCAAGTTTGGGATAGAGTTACAATAGGGTGTCACCCTAATATCAATGTCCATGTATAGTATAAAACCCTATGAGTTGTGGGAGTCATATATTTAGATTGATGAACTTATAGAATGAAGATTTATTTAGACTAGTGTATCACCTTGGGGGTTTTAGAAATTTTTATGAAGAAGACTGATGAATATTTGTGTTTATACATTGATTATCGCCACATTAATAAGGTGAGAGTGAAGAACCATTGTTCTATTAAATGGATTTATGAACTATTAGATCAATTAATGGGAGATATATGGTTCTTGAAAGTAAATATGAAATCTGTATATCATCAATTATAGGTTATGTTTAGTACATTTTGAAGATACCTTTCAGATGTATTTATGGAATTTGATGTTCTTGGTGATTCATTTTAGTTTCAAAAATTTACTAACCATGTTCATGATACTAATTAACTCTATGTTTCATGAATTTATAGGTCAATTACATAAGGTGTTCATCAAGGAAATCCTTGCATTTTTTTAGTCATAAGAGGATCATAATGGCATTTTCATTCTATATTCAGAGTCCTTCTATGTCATTGTTTATTTTGGATGCAATCAAAATGTAATTTTTTGGACCATGATCTTATAGATACCCATTCTTAACATACATGGATATTACATAATTTTAGATTAATATTCAACACAATATAAAAATTCATTCCTGAGGACCATAATAGTTTATTGTCCTTTGAAACATGGAAACATAATCTTTTAACTTCGTGGAAGATCATCAGAATCTCCCTTAAAGATTATCCACTTTAGTACTCCTGCTTAGTAAATTTCTTCCAGACCTAGGGAAATAAATCATTGGAAATGGGTGAGTTTAGATGCTTAATAAGGATAAAAAAGGGATATATGTAATAATAACATGAGCATAAGGGTATGAGATGATGATCTTAACATTATAGGATCATACCCTTTATATCAAAGATAATAATGAAGAGTCATGACGAAAAAATTGGTAATTCATAAGACCTGAGTCATAATTAAATAAGAGCATAATCCATGAGATCATAACATAAGCATAACACATGTGATTGTTGTAGACACATAAATATATAACAATGATTTCCATGGAAGTCAAGTCTTAATGAAAAGTATATCGTAGTAGAATGGGTTCACTCCGCAAACTATCTTTGTAATCAAGGATCACTCCCAAGACCATCTTAGCGGACAACGTCCTTTATTGAACCGGGTTCACTCAACATTAGATATTTGTATTTCTAAACATGGTTTACTTCCTGTTGAATCCTAGTATTAGTAAATTGAGCTCACTCTTTGTTCCATCCATGTATTTCTGAGAAATGTTCACATCCTATTCAAGTCATGTATTATAGAACCAAGTTCACTCCTCATTCCATCCATGTATTAGTAAACCGGGTTCACATCCCATTCCATCCTAGTATTACTAAAGCGAGTCCACTCCGTGTTCCAGCCCTATATTTGGTAACAGAGTTCACCCATCATTCCATCCACTTATATCTCATGAGATATAAATCATTACCCAACACATTATAGAGAGAAATAGTTCCCACCCATCTCATAATGAAATAAAACATATGTCTGTCACTTGATCATAAACAATCATAATATCATAATACATAAAGAGATATGGGTATTATAAAAATATAATAATATAACAACCTTTAGAAAATATATATGTTCCATAATCATTTCATCAATGCATAACCTATGAAAAGAAGCAGATTTCATAATCATATAACTTGTTACAATGAAATAATTTTCATAGAAATCATTCCATAAAAACATAAACAATTTAGAGAATGAATTTGAATATAACCTTTAGATCATTTCCCCATAAAAGAATGTGTGACAACAATAGATATCATATTATATATAAAATAATTAGGAAATATTTTTTAAAAACAAATCTTGTAGAAAATATCCTTTATTCATTAAAAAATTATTTTTAAAAAATTAAATCTTGAAGACCATTTTCTATGAAATTCATCATGAAAACTTATAAAGGAATCTAGAAAAAAATTTTCCTTGAAAACATATATTATAAGCCTGAAAACATACTAAAAATATTTTTCCATAAAAAAATATGATATAATCGTAAAAAAATTAAAATCTTTTTACTCAACAATATATTAAATAATATTGAAAACATTTTGAATTTTTTTTCCTTAAAGACATATCAAATAATCTTTAAAAAATTTTGAAAAAATAATTCTTACAAATAATATAAAATAAGATTGAAAATGTTTTGAAACATTTTTTCCATGAAAACATATAAAATAAGATTGAGAACATTTTGAAAAGCCTTTTACTCGAAAAAAAATAAAATAATGTTGAAAACATTTTTTATTTTTAATTTTAAAACATATAAAATAAGCTTGAAAATAGTTGGAAAACCTTTTTCATTGAAAAAATATAAAAGAAGCCTGAATATCATTTTAAAATCCAATTTTATTGAAAGTACATTAAAAACATATAAAAATAGATTTGAAATCATTAAAATCCTTTTATTTTAAAAAATATTTTGAAAAAAAATAAAGGGACATTTTACTGACTGACTGAAAATAAAACTTCTTATTTCAAAATCACTTTTAAGAAAAATATTGGAAACCTCACAAGAACAATAGGTGAGATAACACACCCAAAGGGATCCACCATTACAGAAATGAGTCTGGATAAAACATATAAATCACATTTATGATTGGATGAGAACTGCAAGTTAAACTGATAAATCATCCCCACACATACTTTAAGAATCATCATGTTCACTCTGTGAATCATAAGTCGAATCCCCAGACATGAGACCAAATTATCGGATGATAGAGTGGGTGCACATACTACCAATCCTGCCTGTCACCTCCTGTCTGCCAATGGACTATGAGGAAACACCCAGATTGAAAAACTCTCTTTCCTTCCACTAGATTTTTGGTTTAGTTTTGGATGATTGATTTCCCCAAGGATATAAAACTGGTTATGGGTGGCCACCATGGCATCCAATCCAGCCTGAATCCCAACACCACCCCCATCCCCTCCTTAGAAAAGTGGGTCATAGGAAGAGCCATGACTTGTTCCCCTAATGAATAAACAACAACAGTGACGCTCCTTTTGGCTCCATCAACTATTGGTATAATATACAAAGTTGGTTCATTATATATCCCATCAAGGTCAGCCACAACATGGAAAAAACATTCACATAGGAAGGGATAATGATTCTATAATCCATAGTAGTGATTCCATTACCTTTATTGTCTCCCCTGGCTCGATCACCATCAGCAAAAAGGGAGGTGCGTGGGTGGAAGAATGATATAGACCAGAACAAAGTGAGGATTGTTTTTTGGGTATTGAAGTGGTTGAAGCTTGTTGGATGCCCGAAGGAGAGTGATGACCACCCGATGAATATATTAGACTTATCCCTACCCAAGACTTAGGAATTCCAATATCAACCTGAGGTAATGTGGGAGAAAGGGTGTCATTATGCTGAGCCACAAATCCCTTGCGACCTCACCAACCATTTTGAGAGAAGAAATAAGGTCAGTGGCCTTGTCGATAGCAATGAAAATAAAAAATAATGTTTCACTAATAATGAATGCATTTCCAGTAACCAAAATCTCCTTCCCCCTAGAGATGAAAATGATCCTAGAGAGCCACCAAGTGGTCCATCTAAAAGTAATGCCGAGGTGCTTCCAGAAAAGAGTATCACCATCAATATAGAAAAAAAATAGATCATATAAACAATGCCTTTGAGGACTGATGGTCTCAGAAAGGGTAGTGGAAGATAAGGAATTCAAATTAACATCACCCCATGATTGAAATGATGACCATGATTGAAGTCGAATATCCAACAGAAGAGAAGGAACTATCTATTTTCACAAGAGTTTGAATCTGAAGACCAGACACTATAAAAATCATCTTCATAAAAGAGGTGGATGCTTAGATGTAGTTGATCTAGAGCCACACTACCACCTAGGAATGAATAACCCTCATTGAGTTGATAAAACCCTTAAATAACTCCATAGAAGGTCAGTTTTCATTGAATCAGGCCAAATGCATCCTCGAGTGGAAGACGTGAGCATCTTTAATCTCTTTTGTGGAAATAAATATTGTTGGGGATCCCTTGAATAGAGAAGGGTACTTATGAGAGAGTGAAATAATAGGAATATGTGGAAAAGTAACTAGAGTAGGAACCTTTGGGGGAAGAGGTTGTCATAGATCTGAAGAGAACTATTAGAGAGGTATCGTCGACCAGACCTTCTATCAGTCGTGTAGGGTTTTCGGCTCATTGCTCATCCTACTCCACATCTCACTCAAGGTCACTTGCATGAGAAAAACACTAATACTTCACAAGATCGACCTCCTGAGGTCATCTTTAACCTTATCTACCTGAGTTCTTCAGGATATCGTCGTCGACCTAAGACTCCTAGTCGATATAAAAGTATATTTGAAAATTATTTAAAACTCTTTTAAAAACTGAAAACATTTTTTTGAAAACATTTTCCAGTAAATTTAAAAATAATAAATGTCAAAAATATTCTTAATTTTTTATTAAAAAGGAATCTTTTAAACCATCAGATAATGATTCAAAGGAATAATGGTCATGATGGAGGATAAATTCATAAAATCAAAACATTCATTTTTCTCTATAAAATGTTTTAAAAAGGTCATCAGTCAAAAAATTATAAGAATGTTATTTTCAAAAAAACTCTTTATTTAAAAGGTAAAACATGGGTAAAAATTTCGTTCTAAGATCATAGGATAATAGTATAAAAATTTTATAAATCATTTTTAAAAAAACATTGTTATTAAAGAACGTATATTTCTGACTGAAGAGGGTGATAAAGTCAAATTTTATGAAAATACATTTCTTAATTATTTTACTACCAAAGAGTTGAAAAATGGTAATAATACTAATAGATATCATAACAAAACAAAAGAGAAGAAAATTTATTAATTTACTCAAAATGTGTATCATAATGTTTCATTAATGAATTCATAATCATAAACAATCCTGATAAATGATGAGATTGTTGTAATAAACTATCACCACTTGATAACTTTAAATCATAACCCCATTGTAAGAAAATGAAATTAAATAATTATTAAAATATCATGAAAATTATTATATTCATTTTATAACATTTTAAAGGGTAGTGTATTCAAATCGTTGAAGAATATTGGTGCATAACATAACTTCAATCTCAAAGAAGGAAAACTAAGACAAAATTTCATTCCTGATATGGTATCTTTTGAAACATAAACACTGTAAAGGGGTGATCATAAAAATTATAGGTTTTTACACATAAATATAATTATAATAATCACAAAATATATTCATGGGAATTATATACACCCTAGAAATGAAAGCAATGGTTTATTAGGTATAAATTTCAATGAAATAAAAGTGAGGTGAGAGAACCTTTACCTTATGTCATGATTTTTATTGTATACATTCAAAACACTTGTATGATAAATATAAGTATATTATAAATATATAAAAAAACTATTTTATTATTTTTAATACCTTATATGATTTTATTATGAATTTATATTATTCTGTTATAAACAATTACACGTTAATGTTATGTTTTGGGAAATATCTACTTTGTTTTTTCTATACTTTTCGTCTTGTTATTATTGATCCTCATAAATATTTCATGATTTAATTTTTTTAATGAATTTCAAACTTAATATAAATATCATCTATATATTCATTATATTAATATTTAGAATAATATATTAATGATAGAAAAATGAAATGGAATACACCATTCATGGAGACAGTAGGCTGTAAGTATGCATGAACATTGTTTACATCTTATTGTCATATTGAATAAAATATATTAAATGAAATATATATATATATATATCATTATAATAGAATTATTATGTCATATATATCATATAATTTTACTAAAACCATCCATAATACATTCCACTTAATGTGTGAATGAATCTCATCGCTTAGAAGAGGTGATAGTCCAAACGTCCAGAAAAAGAAGTTATCATATTTACAAAAAAATGAAACACATGAAGCTATGTTTTATATAATAACTAAAGTAGAATAAATACATCATAATATAATATATATCATATAAAAATATATTTTCCATTCTAATTTCAAACCATGATATGTGGTAAAGTAAAAACGAACAACATTGTTTTGTGAGGTAATAGTTCACCGTTCACAAGAATGGTAAGTTCGTTACCCATTTGAAGGGTGTGTGTGTGTGTAAGTGTAGGTATAAAGATTTGAATAAAAAAATATCATTATATTGATGATATTAATTTTTTTTATAATCATGTAATAAGAAGAGTTGAGGGGATGAAGAATGAAAACAATACAAAAGATCTTGATGAAGGATGATACCTCTTCTTCAGGCAACTGCTTTTGGTTTGCACCAAAGGCTTCCATAGATGGATTTCTGCCCAAATATAGGATTATTAGATTAATGTAGGGATGGTGGAAAATTATTTTAAAATATTTTGGGTGATATAAAGAGATTTAAAGGTTTGAATAAGTGAGTGGGTGAGTACCTATTTATATTGGAGGAGGTGTGGCATTCTTGTAAATTTTTGAAATGGGAATTCCACCAATGTTTTTCTCATGTCACATCACTCCAATAATAGTCCAAATTTGGTCGCATTTATTATATAGTATAAATATTTCAATCAAATGGATTTTAACATGTTTTGATGTCATTTTTGGCATTAGGATTAAGGTTTAGTTCATTGTTAAGATAATTGTTCTCTTAATCACTTTAAATAATTTTAACAACATTCACTAATATTATTGGAAAAAATGTTTGAATTATTAGAAATTATAAATTATTCTGAATCAAAATATGGATTCCATTTTTACAAATTAATATTTCAAAAGTGGAAGAAATTAATTTAAATTTAATTGTGCAGATGGGATGACAATGCATGTTTTTAAAGTCAAAATGTTCAAATGTAATCTAAGTTTGTATATCCAATTTTAAAGTTAAATTGATTGAAATAAAATAAATTAGATTAAATGTTGTATAATTTATCTAATTAAACATTAAAACCAATAAAAAATATTATTTATACTTATAAATAAATTAGATTAAAATGTAATTTTGAATTAAGATTCAGTGTTCTTCAATATTCATAAAAAATGAAACTTATCAAACAAAATAATAAAAATTCACCCAAAGTAAATTATGATAATAAAATTTTAAAAATTAATTTTATTTTGTTAAATAATAACTAAAAAAGTGTCAAAAATTATATTTAAAATGGGTTCTCCATTAAATGGCGCTAAAATTAACTTTTTTAGAAAAGACATTTTATTTATTAATAATATTGGATTTATTCTTATCTTTTGCATATAAAATATATTGGATGAGTTTAAAAATATTTTATTGAACATATAATATAATAAGAACATTGATAAATAGTGGGGTTTTAAGTAATTTTGATAAAATGGTGTTTTTAAATAGAAAAGTTGTTTACTTAGAAAAGTAATTTCGTTGTTTTGAAATAGTTCTTAATTTCATTTCCATCTAATTGATAACCAAAGGGTTTATTTTATTCACTTGTTTAAATATTATTTTATTCATAAATTTTATCACAATGTCTTGGTTAAAAATGTAATAATATTTTAACAATAATATTAATATTACTCTATAGTTTGGGAAAACTAGGTCTTGTATTTAACACATGCTATCGAAGAAAATCTGCATTTTATGTATTACACGAAAAAACATGGTATTACGTATACCGAAAGCAAATATAATTATTTTTTGTGGCACATAATTGAATTGGTGTTTCATAAAAATAAATAATAACTTGATTATTTCATATAACAAATTCTATATTTAGTGTTATATGATAAGAAAAATATCAAAATGATTAAATTAATTTGGAATAAAATATTTCAAAAAATATCGTGGTGTAACAATCAACCCCCCATAAAATGAATTTCACCCTCGAAATTCATTTGGGTTTTAATTGGTTTAATAATTGAAATTTCCATTCATAGAAACTCACATCATAAAAATGTATACTACAACTTCCTTTAAGAATAAAATATGGAACCATAACGGTTACCCAAAGTAACTCATAACTTGGTTTCCACATAGGAAAACATCATGGGAAATAGAAAACATAGACATGGAAGATAATTCTAACTATCAATTATTAATGTAGGGTTATTGAGGACATGGTTAAGAGAATGTTAAAATTTATAAATCTATAATCTAACAAGGCTTAAAAAAGGTCATCAATATCATAAAAATAATGAAAACTTGACAATATTTTATTTGAAGATCCTTTTCTATAAAGATGAATAATTTTCATTATAAGATATAATTACATGATTTTTGGCCAACCTTCCCTTTATTGTGCCTTAATAAAATTCTACTTCAACACTTCTTCAAATAAGTGAAGGTTAATTTTTCATTCCTAAAGTATTAATAGATCCCGAGATCCATAAATAGAATGACAGGTAATTACATATGTATTTTTCAAAACAAAAAGGTTATCGCAATTTATCAAACTTTTATAAATACTTTTATAGAGAGACAATACTTTAATATATAAAATTGCATAAAAATTTTAATATAATGCCTTCTATAAATGGTAAAACTTATAACCCTTTTGGAATATGGATGTAAAAAACGTTATAAAAAGGTCACTATATTTAAAATCACTACAACATTGACCCCCATATATAATAAAGTACTTATAGGTTATCAAATACCAAACATGTGAATACCTTTATCTTGTATTCTCTTGACACATGGTAATGACCTGCATTACCATAAATACTTATTGAAAATAGAAATTATTTCATTTTGATATATTCCTTAAATGATATAATCTCAATCCATGATATGGAAAACCGTTTTTTTAAAACAAAAATCATTTATCAGTTATGGATTCATTAATACCATCCAATTTACATTATCCATATCATTATCTATTTATCCATAGAAAATAACATTTTCTCATCCCATTTTACACATTATGTGTTACCTTCCCTTAATCAAAATATCACTTTTATAATACTTTAACACTATTCAACATATCCATTTCAATCCTTAATGAAAAAAATACTAAAAATAATTATATATTTCATGAATTGTAAAACCTAATATTTGAATTAGAAAATATATACGCTTCAATCATCCAAAATTATTCTTAAAACATTACTCAGGGTTCATCATATTATTCTATAATACCCCCTTCCAAAAATATGAAATATGTATCATTTATGCTAAATATAATGATAATTATATTCAATACTATTAGAACAACATATTCCATTTACATATCATTCACAATCCTTTATCCGATGCTTTATAACCAATACTCATACCACCTTATGGATTCTACTAATGATATTTCCACATTGGGAATCGATTTTTATAATTCCTATAATTTACACATATGAAACATTTAATGTTAACATAGTTACTTCTAGTTACCACTACTGATTAGGACCTAAAATCCTAGTGTGAGAAAAACATTTCAAAGAAGAAATAATCATGAAAAGATACATATAAGATGCCTAAGTCATCTCACCTACTTTTAAATCTATAACAACATAGGATTATCTTTAGAGATATCACTAAACATATCTTTAGAAATATTCCCGGGGATCTCAATATTGTTTTCTCATCCTATGTTTCTAAAGGTTGACTAAATGTTTCATTTGATACCTACTATAACGAACCATGCTTAACATACATGAATATTACAAAATTTTAGATAAATATTAATCACATTAAAAAAATACATGCCTAGGGGCCATAATAGTTTGGTGACTTTGGAATCATGGAAACATAATATTATAACTTTGTGAAATATCCTAAATATCTTCCATGAAGTGTAGTCATTTTGTACTCCTACATTAAACCATTCTTCCTAGCCCAAGGAAAGGAAACATAAGAAGGGGGTGAGCTCAAATGCTTAGTAAGAATAAAATTGGGAGATATGAAAGAATGATATGAGCATAAGGTTATGATAACATGATCCTAACATTAGAATACAATACCCTTCATATCAAATATCATAATCAAGATTCATGTTATAATTATTGATAATTTATAAGAAAATAATTATAAGAAAATCAAGAGTATAATCAATGAGATCATGACATAATCATAATATATTTGATTATGGAAGACACATAAACATATAATAACAATTTTAAGGGTAGTAAAGACTTAATTACAAGTCTATCTTAGTGGAATGGGTTCACTCCCTGAACCAAGTTAGTAGTCAAGGTTCACACCCATGACTATATTAGGAGGCAAGCTCCATTATTGAACTGTGTTAACACCCCATTCCAATCCTGTATTACTGAACCGGGATAACTTTCTATTCCATATCTTCATTACTAAATCAAGTTCACTTCTTATTCAAACCATGAATTACAGAACCAATTTTAATTCCCGTTCTAGCAGTGTATTACAGAATCGAGTTCGCTCATTATTCCAAACATGTATTACCGAAACAGGTTCAATCCATATTCTATCCTTGTATTATTGAATTGAGTACACATTTCATTCCAACCCTATATTTCTGAACTAAGTTCACTCCTAGTTCTATCCATTTCTATCTCTTGAGATATAAGTATTTACCCATTGTATTACAGTGAGATGTTAGTCTTACCCTTATCAAAAAGTAATCATACATATGTTTGCCACTAGATCATAAATATTCATCATATCACAACCTATGAGGTGAAATGGGTATCATAAATATTTAATAACATCATAACTTATGGAAAGGGATAGGTTTCATAATCATTTCATCAAATAATAACCTGTGAAAATAAGCAGGATTCATAAACATTTAACCCTATAAAAAGAAATGGGTTCCATAAAAATCATTATATCAAAACATAAACCACTCAGAGAAATAATATTAATGGAACCATTGGATTTTATCCGTGGAATGTATTGGGTAACACCATTGGATGTCATCTTATATATAAAATAATTTTTTACTATAATTTAAAATTAATTCTTGTGGAAAATATCATTTCATCTTTGATAAATTATTTTAAAAACATAAAACCCATTTTAAGACATTTTTATTTGAAAATAATCTTGAAAACATATTAAAGAAACTTCAAAACCTTTTTCCTTAAAAACATATAAGATAATCATTTGAAAAACTTTTTCCTTTAAAACATATAAAAAAAGATATAAAATATTTTTAAAACCCTTTTCCTTGAAAAAGTATAAAATATGCTTGAAAATTTTTTGAAACAATTCTTCAATAAAAACATATAAAATATGATTGAAAACGTTTTTAAATATTTTTCATAAAACTATAAAAAAAATATTGAAAAATAATGGAAAACCATTTTCCTTAAAAAAAATTTAAAATAAGCTTGAAAATTTTTTAAGGCCTTTTCCCTTAAAAAAATAAGCTTGAAAAAATTTTGAAAACATTATTACTTGAAAATTTATAAAAGAAGATTGAAAATAATTTTGAGAAACATACTTTGAAAACTTATAAAATAATCTTTTAAGTCATTGAAACCATTTTACTTCAAACCAACCTTTCAAAAACATATAAAAGGATCTATGAAAACTGTTTTAATCACTTTTTTAAACATAAAAAATTTTGATTATATTTTCTATTGGAGATACCTTTAAAAATAAAGAATGTCAAAAATTTTAAGAAATTATTATTTGTTCAAAAGTAATGTTTTAAAACTAAAAAGGATGCTTCAATGGAAGGAAATTTATGAATGTCGATAAATCCATACATATCAAATATTCCTTATTCGACGTAAAAACTTTAGAGTAGTGAATTTGTCAAAAAATTAATAAAAAGATTATTTTTTTAAAAATAATTCTTTTTTAAAAGTTAAAAATGTGTATAAATTTCTTTTTAATATAATAGGTTAGTAGTAGAACATTTTTGAAAACATTTTAAGAAAACATGGTTCTGAAATAACATTGATTTCTGACTAAAGAGGATGATCATGCCATGTTTTATTGAAATAAATTTTTTATTATCCTACGTACGAAAGAGTGGAAAATGGTTCTAATACTTGATGATATCTCAAAAAATTGAGGATAATAAAATTAATGAGTTTTCTTGATAGAAAGATCATAAGGATTCATCAATGAAATTGTTATCATAAAAAATCCTAATAAACGATGAGATTGTTGTAAGAAATTATTACCACTTGATAACTTTGAATCATACTTCCCATGTTAGAAAAGGAAATAAATGAATCATAAAATATAAATAAAAAGGATTTTCATGATATAAAATTTCAATGGTAATTTTATACACCTCTCAGTTGAATAGAGATGCATAACATGACATGTGCCTCAAAAGAGAAAAATTGAGGAAAAATTACATTACCAGTTTAGTAACTTTTGAAACATAATCTCCATGAAATTGAGATCATAAAATAGATATATAAATACTAATAAATATAATTATAATAATCATATAATATATTCATGGATATTATATACACCACACAAAAGAAATTACTTGTGAATAAGGCATAAATCTCATAGAAATAAAAGTGTGACGAGAAAACCCATACCTCAAGCCTTGAAATTCTTTGTACATGTTAAAAACTCCTGTATAATAAACATAATTTTTTTATAAATCTAATAAAAACCATGTTATTATTTTTAATATCATATATGTTTTTATTATGACTTTATATTATATGTTTATTAACAATTCCATGTTAATGTTACGTTTCAAGTAATATATGCTTTGTTTTTCCTGTACATTTCCACTTGTTATTTTTGATAATCTTGCTCAGATGATAATTTAATTATTTACATAATATAAAATAGGTATAAATATCCAATATATCCAATATAGAAATAGTTATAATAATATATAAATTATTAAAATATAAAATTGAATATTCCATTCATGGAGACAGTAGGCCGAGCGTAAGTAAGAAAGTGGTTTCCTTTTTATCATCGTATTAAAATAAATAATTTAAATGAAATTTATGTATATATATTATATAATTAAATTATAATTATTCTGTCAAATATATCATATTTTTTCACTAAACCCAACCTTAATAAATTTCATATAAAGTGTAAATGAATCACATCGCTTTGAGGAGGCGGTAGTCAAACATCCACAAATGAAGGTATCATACTTAAAAAAAAGGAAATAATGAAGGTATGTTTTATATAATAATTTAATATGAATAAATAAATATTAAATATATTATATATTATATAAAATATATATTTTAAATCAAAATTCCTAACCATGAGAGGTGGTAATGGAAAAACGAAAAACATCGTTTCTAGAGGTGATAGTTCGCCGTACATAAGAATGGTAAGATCATTACCTTTTATATTAAGGTTTGTATAATTGTAGGTTTAAATATTAGAATAAAAACATCCTATTATATTTAATATATTTATTTTTTTATATTAGGACGTAATAAGAATATTTTATTGGCTACACAATGAAAATAATACAAATGAACTTGAGGAAGGATGTTTCCTCTTCTTTGGGTAACTCTTATTGGATTACTACATAGGGCTTCCATGGATGGTATTTTCCCCATAGTGTGAATTATAGGATGAATTTAGGGATGTTGGGATCTTATCTGATTAGATTTTTGGTGTGTAAATGGGCTTGAGATTTGTAAATATAGGGGAGGGTTGGGTGACTTTTTATAGTGGAGGAGCAGTATCATTGTAAATTTTTTAAAATGGATTTCCACCCATGTTTTTCAAATGTAAATTGGATCCAATAATGGTCTTTATTTGAACCAACTGATTATATTGTTGAAATATGTCCATAAAATTTATTTTGGATAAGCTTATAGGTTATTTTGGGATGTAAGTTTAAGTTTTACTTCTTTATTAATCTAATTTTTCTCCTAATCGTTGTAATAAAATGTCAACTTCACTAATGTTTTTTGTCAAAAAATAAGTTACGATAATTATAAATTATAAATTATTATCATTCTAAATATGGAATCCATTTTTCCAAACTAAAATCACATAAGTGGAAGAAATTAATTTAAATTTAATCCTATAGATGGGATCACAATCCAGGTTTTAAAAGTAAAAATGTTCAAATGTTTTCATTGATTTTATATCCAATTTCAAATTGAAATTGATTACAATGATATAAATTGGATGAATTTCTATCTAATTGATCTAATTATACATTAAAACCACTCCAATAAAGAATTGAACCGTATAAATAAATTATATGAAAATCAATTTTGAATTAAAATTTAGTGTTCCTCACTATTCATCAAAAATGAAACTTTTCATAAAAATAAAAAACATTCACCCAAAGTAAATTTTGATATTATGATTTAAAAAATGATTTTTATTTTGTCCATAAAAAATTATAATAGTTTCCCAAATAATAATTAAAATGGGTTCACCATTAAAAGACAGTAAAATTATATTTTTTTAAATAACTTTTCTTAATCATAAAATAGTATTTACAATTATCTTATGCTTATCAAATATATTGTATGAGTGTAAAAATATTTGATATCATATATTATATAATAAAAAATTATCAATAGTGGTTTGTTTAATTTATTGAGATAACATGGTATTTGTATATATAAAATTAGTTTTCTTAGAAATTTATTTGTTTATTTATATAGTTATTACTTTATTTTCTAGCTAATTGATAACCAAAGGGTTCATTTTATTCACACATTTACATAATATTTTATTCATTAATTCCATCCTAATGGCTAGGTTAAAATAATATTAATATTTTAACAATAAAATTAATAGTACATTATAGTTTGGTAAAACTAGGTCTTGTATGTAACACATGATATGGATGGAATTAGCATTTCATGCATCCCAAGCTAGACATTGTGTTTCATGTACTGCAAGATAATATAAGTTTTGTGTGTAGCACAAAATATATTTGATTTTTTCACACATAAATAATAACTTGGTGCCCTCATATAACACAAGATATATTCAGTGTTGCGTGAAATGAAAAATATCATAAATATTAAATTAATTCAATAAAATATATCAAAAAATATCCTGGTGTTACAAAGATTAATTTCATTAGAAACATGAATATAAAAATGTAATTGTTATATTACATTTAAATATTAAGGTGGTTATTTCATGGGTATCCCCCAAGAATGTTGTGGATATTAGGAGTTTTCTAGACCTTACTAGTTATTATAAAATGTTTTTCTAACTTCTCTTGGATTATAAATCTGTTGAATTCCTTAAATAAGAATGATCAAGAATTTTTAGGGACTGGACAGTGAAAAAATATGTATAATTATATGAATATGAAGCTATTCAGTGCTTCTATTATTTATTTTCGAAATAAAGACATTTATTAGAGGATTATTGTAATTTTTCTCTTCTTGTCTTGGGTTTAATTATATTAAATTATATAGGAAATATAAATCATGGATCTTAGTAGTTACAACATAATTAGAATAACTATTATACGCATGATCTTGAGTTGATGGACCTTGATTTTTATCTTATGTTTTGGAATAATTACCTAATTGGTTAGTTTTTTGTGGTCCTCCTAGTTTGTAAGAGTTTGAGGCACAATATCACACAATGTGATTTTAATTTATAGAAGTGGAGGTGGATAGAATTCATAAATGATTGTAACTTTTCAATTTCCTCTACCACATGTAAATGGATGGTTTTGGTGGGTTAATTATTCTGGACATTTTATGATGATATTGTTCATGAGTTTTAAGATTATTGTTGAGTGAGAGAATAGTATGAAACATTTCACCATTATTTTTGGGATAATCAATGAAATATAGTATTTTTATCAGATGATCCTGTTTTACTTATTGTTACAGTTTTTTATTATTTGGACGTTCCTTGACAGATGATTCAAATACATTATGTCTTATATGTTTCATATCTTTTTTGCTGTATTCCTGATTCTTATCATATCATTGATAAGAGAAAGTCAGATTTTGAGGATTCTGTGACATTTAATGAATGGATTATTTATATTTAGGAATATCATGTGAAGATGTTTCCTGGGTGATCCATTCCTTTAGTTTCTGTAATGTAGTATATAATTGTATTAGAAGAGAGTATTTAGGCATGTGAGTCATAGAAGTGTGCTCAATATCCCATTTTTTCGATGTTTTATTATTGAGATTATATGTATGATATTTCATCTTTTATAAATGTGTATGTCTTATATTTATGTTCCTTTATCCTCTGATTGGTTAGTTATGTTTTTGATATAGTAATATCATCGAGATGTATGTCATGGGGTGATTGTTTGATATCCTTTTCGTTTCCTTCCCATGTGTGGTTTAATTATATTGGATGATAATTTGTTGATATTTATCTGTTTTATGGACCAATTTTATAAATCCCACCATTTTTTCTATGATTTAGAGGTGCTAAGGGGGATTTTGAAGGTGTTACATAGAAATGCAATGTATGAAAATTCATAAATTGAGACATTCATGATCTTACAAATAAATCCCCAACTATGATATCTTGAATCTTACCATCAATACCTTCTCCAATGAATTATTAATAAATAGGTATTTGTAGACCAAATACAAAACTAAAATGGAATGACTTTTATTTTATCACATGATACTTTTTGATTCATCAAGGGGATATCTATAACTGGGTGCCACCCATCACTTGGATAACCAATGCATTAATTATATATATAACAATGAAGAAAACTAATTCTAAAAATTCCTTATAAATACATTATTATCCATATTGAATCAAGAATACCAAACATAAAATTTCACTAGTAAATGAAATTACATTATTTGAAATTTTCTTTCAGTAGATGTTGTATATAGAAATTGAATATGGTTATGAAAAAATAAAATTAGTTTAAATGATACTATTTAAATCTAGGATACTAAAAATATGTACATGTAGGAGGAAGTAACTTCCAAGGGAACTACTATAAAACCAACAATTAAGAGCCCCTGAAATGGACATTATAAGTTTTAGAAAAGAACTTACTACATGAACGAGGATGAAAGCCCTGGCCTTTTATCAGCACTATAAGAGCGCTGATAAAATAAACCTATATCATCTCTTTTATTTGTGCTAATAAATTAGACCTTAATTAGTGCTTTTAAAAAGCACTGATAAATGTGGCCTTTATCATCACTTTTAAATGCATTGATAAATGTGGTCTTTATTGTTGCTTTTGATAGTGCTGATAAAGGGATATACTATAGGGTGTTGTAAAAGCACACAACATCACCAAAAACACCCCAGATATCAAAAAAGACCCAATATGATATTTTAATTAGATGAAATTTACAACACAAAAAAAGAAAAAACTCCATATTATAGTCATTTAAAACATTTATTCATACAATTACATAAATACTAATTATTAGACACATTCAAAAAAAACATTAATGTTCCTTTATCTTTTAATCCTAACCAGACTCATGTTGTTTTTGAACAAACCACACATTCTCATGAAAAATAATGCACCTCTAAAAGAAAACAATTCATATTTTAGTAATAATATAAATAAATAAATTGAAAAAAAGTGTTAATTTTACTAAAATTGATGCCAATTTTATACAAAAAGACACACTTGGATCCATACTATTCACATATTTTATCATATTGAGGTGAGGCTGAGTCCAAAACATCTAAAATGAATTTTGGGTCATTGTAATAATTTATAAGAACAATATGAATGTGTTTTCTTGGTTTTGAGTATGAAAATTGACTTTTTACTAAAATGTCATTTTAAAATAAAAACACGCACTTTTGATTGATTCCGATCACATCATGTATCATTTTGACATCAAACTGATTTATAAAAGTCACTAATAACATATGAATCATTCCCCTAAATTATTGAGAATACCCAAGCACGTGTGATCAGTTTTCAATGAGTGATTATTTTTAAACTTTAATGTCAATTTTAAACTCATAACGGATAGTTTGACTCATACTGGGCACGTCGTGTATCGTATTGAGGTGTTTCTAATTCCTACACATAAAAAATTACTTATGTATTGTTTTCGTAAAGTATTAAAACAATCCTAATGTGTTTGATCATTTTTTAGTTGACCAATTTTCTATTTTACTAAAATTGGTGACAATTTTAAATAAAAGGATGTACTTTGAGTTATACCAGTAAAACTTCCCCTCAAATTGAGGTGAGGCTGATTTATACACATCTCAAATGAATTATGGTTCATTGATTGAATGTATCAAAAAAATCTGAATGTTTTTTCTTCGTTTTGAGTACATCACTTTTCTTTTTTACTAAAATGTCATCTTAATATTGAAACATTCACTTTGACTCATACCGGTCACATTTTGTTTTTGATTGAGGAGTCATTAATTCCTACACATCACAAATAATGTATTGAATTTTTTCCAAATATTTTTAAACAATTTGAATGGGTCTTCATGGTTTTGAGTAGGCAAGTTTTCCTTTTTTACTAAAATTGTTGTTAATTTAAAATAAAAAAATGCACTTGGATTCGTATCTATCAAAATGTAAATCATATTTAGGTTTATATGATTCATTCACTTTTAAAACAACTTATGGATCATTTTCCTAAAGTTTCAATACAATCTAATTGTTTTTTTTTATTTTTTCCTAGGTCAAATAGTTTTTTTACAAAAATTAATGTCAGTTTTAAATAAAGATGCACTTAGAGTCATATCAGTCCCATCATGAATCAGATTTAGGTGAAGCTTATTTCTAAAAATTATAAATTAAATATGGTTTTTTCCTAATGTATAATAAAAATGTGAACGTGTTTCCCCAATTTTGAGTATGCCACTTTTCTTTCTTACTAAATTGTCATTTTAAACATGAAACACACACCTTGACACAAATGGAACACATCATGTATATTTTTGATATGAGACTAAATCCTACATATCAAAAGTGATTTAATAATTTATACCCTAAATTATCAATAAAATCCAAGTGCGTTTGGTTATTTTTCAGTGAGTGTAACTTTTTTAAAGTGAAATTTCAATATTAAACATGGAATGGACACAATGAGTCCGTTGTATTTTTTACTAAAATTAATTTCAATTAAAAATAAAAAGAAGTGAATGAAGTCATATCCATCACATAGTGTGTTGAACTGAGGTGCAGATAATTTCAACACATAAATAATTTTCAATGAAATCCTAATTCTCAATGTTACCATTATTTCCACTGAATTTTACACTCAAAATACCAACACTATATGAGCATCTTCGAACAAACTAGATCAACATGAAAAAAAGAATCAACCTGTATAAGAAATCAATTATTATGATTAATACTAAAAAGAAATAAATTAAAGAAAAATATGAAATAATACATTAAATCTATAGAAAATGATTTTACTCTAAAAATATCAATATTATCTCTTTTATAGATAAGTGGAGGGAACTTGAAGTAAAGTAAAAAATGTCAATATTGTAGGGGTTAATGGTTTTGAGAAATAAGAAGTTTGTGGATGTTTTAGTGAAAAAGGGATGAAAGATGGACAAAGCACCCCAACCCAAAAAAGAATCCACCTGTATAACAATGAAATTATTATGTGAGTAATACTAAAAATAAATAAATTAAAAATAAATCTACAACAATTCATTAATTATATGGATAATGATTTTACTATGAAAGAATCAATATTACCACTGTAATTGAGTAGAGGTAGTAGTGTTTCTCTTCCGGAAAGGGAATTGGAGATAACATGAAAGAAAGTGATAAATGTAATACTATAGCTGTGAAAAGGATACAAGGGATGAGAAGCACGAAAGTTATACAGAGAACCCAAAATCAAATAAAATAGTTCACATATATAAGAAAACACTTATTAGGTGAGTAATACTAAAAAGAAATAAATTAAACATAAATATGAAAAATTATATTATTTCTATGGAGAATGATTTTACTATGACAACATCTATAATACATCTATAATTGAGGTTATATAGAGTTGTTTCTCTTCCTACAAAGGTAGTAGAGATAATCTGAAAGAAAGTGATAAATGAAACAGTGCAGGGGTGAAAATATTTTAAGGTATAAGAAATATATAAATTTTTTGATGCATAATGGCATGAAAGATGGATAGAGATCCCCAAATTGAACAAAAGAATCCACCTATATCAGAAAAAAATTATTATATGGGTAATACTAAAAATATATAAATTAAACATAAATATGAAATAATAAATTAATTCTATGGACAATGATTTTACTATAAAAACATTAAGATAATATCTATAATTGAAGAGATACAACATTGTTTCTCTTCCTAGAGACGCAATGGAGAGAACATGAAAGAATGTGATAAATGAAACAATAAAGGGGTGAAAATATTTTGAAGGAGGAGAATTCTGTGAATGTTTTGATAAATAATGGCATGAAAGATTGATAGAGCACCCCAACATGAATAAAAGAATCCAAATGTATAAAAAATAATTATTTTTTCAGTAATACTAAAAAAGAATAAATTAAACATAAATATGAAAAAATTCATTAATTCTGTAGGAAATTATTTTACTATGAACACATCAATATTACCATCATGATAGAGTAGAGATATAATTGTCTCTCTTATTGCAAAGTAATGACACATGGAAAAAATTATCTAAAATAAATGAACATTGTATGGAATAATGAAAATTAAATAAATGAATCATTATATATTTTTTCAGTAAAATAGAGAATTTATATCATAATAGTACCTTTATATCTTTCTAAATGATTTCTTTTGTCTACATATAAGATAATAACAAAAATAAGAATTCTATATGCACTTCGTTATGGATTAGAAACCATATTAATGTTAAAAAACCACATGATAATTAATGATATTGATATCTATTTGGATTTGTTGATCAATGGAGTGAAAAAGGATTGTTTTCCATCACTCAAAATATTAATAACAAAAATGAGGATTCTCTATGCACATCACTATTATTGGTTAACTACCACTTAGCATAGAATATGACATTAAATTCATACCTGGCGTACCCATGATTGTCTCATATGATAGGCACACACCAACATATCTATCATATCTCCATTCATCAATCAAATTTCATTCTATTCCTCTCAATTTTATTCATTATTTAAACAAGTGGGAATATTTTTTATTCATAGTATTTTAAGATTCTCATATTTCTTCTTCAGTAATATGTGTTTTCCATTAAACCATTACCCAATTAATAATATTATTCTAAAAAAAATTCCCTATATGTTAAAAAATATAATTAGTTTATTTCTATTTATGTGTGGGATGAGAGCACCACGGGGATGTCTGGAATGAAGTTCATGTCAGATTCCATGGTAAGCAGTAGTTAACCAACTATAGTGAAGTGCATAGAGAATCCTTTGTTTTGTTATTTTCATTATGAGTGATGCAAAACACTTTAATTTTTTTCTCCATTAATCAAAGAAGATAAATAGACATTAATATTCTTCAAACTCTTGTTGGCTAATTTTTCTTGAATAACAACACCATAAACATAGAAATATAATTTTTGAATGTCCCTCTACATACTCTTTTGGAAACATCAAGAATACTTTAATTCAATATTCATTTTCATTTTCGAAATCATTACCATGAATCTATTTTTGGTTCATATACATCCAATTAGGTTCATAAAATTTTAATTTTATAAAACATAAAAATAAATACAAATAAGATATTCATTATAAAAAGTGAAAATTATAGACAGTTTACTAAGGGAAACTCTACATGTGATTATTTTCAAAGAATTTCAGTATGTTGAAGAAAATGGGAAATTGAACATAAGAAAAGAATTAATCCACAGAAAATACTTCTTAAATCTACTAAACAAATTAAAATATAATATAGGAAATTAAAGAGAAATAAGAAACCCAAATATGATAAAAAAGAATAATAAACCATTTTTTAATGAACTAGAAGATATAAAAATATATTGGAACCTGTGTTGTAGAAACCTAAGGAATTATTAAATTTAAAATCAATGGCATGTCAATATTTTAAGAGATCTCAAGGCTCATTGGATGTCATATAACCATAATAACCCATCCCATGTAAATTTAAGGTACTCTAATTGGAAGTAAAATTTGAATTTACTAATAGATTACATGAATAGAAATTATATCAAACAAACACATAGTTTTATCATTATTTAATATGAGAATAATGTTGGTAAACCAACAATGGTGAGGTATGAATTGAATCAATAACTATGAGAGTGTTTGTGAAGGTTAGATGAATTATTAAAAAAACTACTTTATTAAATGATGAATTGATCATAATAATTACATAAAAAATAATTTTATGTATAGATTGAAGGTGATTTTCAATGTTGATGACATAATATTTAATGGTTTAAGAGATTCATGATGATAAATAATTTGAACAATAATAATAACCAATGTTTAAATGTTGATGATTATTGAGTGGATATTTTCCTTAGTTTATAGGTAACTCATGGAATTCATGGGATATTTATTTCCCAATCCATGTATATGTGGGATGTTTTTTATAGATTACAAAAGGATGATTGAAAATACATATTGAAACCCATGGAAAATTTAATAAAAATTTCAAATGTTGAGGGTGGAATGATGATCTATATCTAGAAACAAGGGAGATTCGTTATATGCCAACATTGTTGATAATGAAAATCTTTGGAATTCTATTTATCACCATGTCATATAGCTAGGTATCAAAGTGATTCCATGGAAATCCACTGGTTATTAGTAAAATAAATACTCAAAAGGAGGATAAATCTTCAAAAATCTATATTTCTGGGCAAGAAATTATAAATTATTGTAGTGGTATAAACGTCTCCAAAAAGTGGTATAACTAAAAATGGGTAATCTCAAAAGGTTATTTTTTCAAATTATTGAGAAGGGGGAGTCAGATAACGATTAAAATTTATATTGCAGTTGGAAAATACTACATAACATCAACGTTTGATATTACATATATTATTTTTAAAAGGATTTATAAATAATGTTGGATTAATCTAAAGAGAGAGAAAAAGAAAATAGATTTTCTTAAAGTTGTAGAGATATTAGAAGCTGGATTATTGAGAAAAGGTTCAAAAAATTTTAGAATAGATACATTTTCTAAAAAACCATGAAAACCATATATCAATCACCTAAAATATCACATGATAGTGTTCAAGGGACATTCTGGATCCCCCTTGGGTATGAAAAAATTACAAGGGAATGAAAAATAACATAGTGGGAATGATAATAAATAAAATTTTTATAAAGAAAATTTAAATATAAACATATATGATGAATCTATACATTGGAATCCCACACCAACCCACATAAGTAGAAAAAATAATATATGAAGCTGAATAATATAAAACAAATCCCTTAATATACCTTTAACTCCCACACACACAAAATCTTTGGTTTCCATTTCTAAAATTTAATATGTATGGAATACATAGTTAAAATAAAGAATGAAAATTATGCATGATAACATTGGGTGATCAATTTGGAAAATACAAAAAAAATAGAACAACCAAATAAACTCCATGTGACTTTATGTGTCAATATAAAGTAAAAAAACAATAAAATCTTTATAAGAAATAAATAATTTTATCAAAATTGGAAACTGATAAAATCAGAAGGCCTACCTCACTAGTATAGAATCACTGAACCAAAAATAATAACATCGTAGAAGATAAAATAAAAAACGAAACCAAAAATTGATAATGAAAATCAGAATGACTACCAAATTAGGTTGAATAAAATCTGAGACCCTCTTTAAACACCCTACCTATAATCGAACACCATATTTCAGAAAATATTCTCAAGAAACTGGAGGAAGTCGAGTGGTGTGATTCGAGCTTCAATCCACCGAGGAGGAGTGCTGAAAATAGGTGAAATCTACAGAAAGTATCTGATATAGTGATTGTTTCATAAATGGTTAGTATTTTCTAATTATATTGGTATTATTTTATAAGCATTTATTAAAAAGTTCTGGTAAAGAGCCCTTTTATCAATGCATATTACTTATGCGATGATAAAAGAACTCTTTGTCAGTTCTTTTTAGCACAGATGAAGGTACGTCTCTTTCAACGATAAAAAAGCAACTATAATACCAATCTTTATTAGCGCTAAACTTATACTTCTAATAACTTTTCATCTTATTGGTGCTTTGTCTTGCAGTAATAAATCCTAATCATTAGCAGCACGAAAAAAGTGGTGATGAAGATGCTTTTATCAGTGTTTATTACTTATGTACTGTTAAAGGATTTATATTGATAATTATAAATAATATCTTTAATTATTTATATATATATAATAAATATATATATATAAGTATAATAAGTATATTTCTTTTTTAATATATTATTATAAATTTATAATTATTTATTTATAATTATAGAAATATTTTTATAAATCAATATTTATTTAATTATATAAATTAATATAATAATACATATATATATTTAATAAAGATATATAAATAAAATATAGTAAATATATTCATTATTAAAGTAAATTTATTATAAATTTAATTTATATTGAAATATATATTATTATTTATTTATAATTAAATAAATACTTTAAAAAAAATATTTATTTATTCATAATTATAAATATATAATTATATAAATATAGTAAATGTATGGTTATAACTATATTTTTATAAATATATTTTGAAAATTATTAACGAATATCTAATTTTAACAAAAATCATATATGATGAAAATGAGTGAAATTGAGTAAATTTAGAAAAAGTAGATTTTAACAATATTGAAGAAACAGATAAGTTTTATGTGTGGGAATTGTACATAAAAATTCATTAATTATGTATATATGAAATCAATACAACACAAATTTGATCGTTGTCAAATTGAAAAATCAAACGAAATTCAACTAACTGTCGAGTACTATGCAATTAGTCAATATTTTTAATTCATTTTAATTTTTAATTATAAACCATTATTCAATAAATATTTTAATATTGAATGTAACGTGCATAATGATCTTTTAATATATAAATCACATTTATATACATTAATATATATAACTATATATTTATTATATATAATTTAATAACATTAACTATCATAATTATCTAATTAATCAAATGTTTAATTTTTAATAATGTATAATAAATTTATTCATTTTTATCAATAATTATTGAATTAATAAAAATTAAAATATATTTCTCATAATATAAATTTTTTATTTTATTTATTTTATTAATTCAGACCTTTATCAGCTCTAATTAAGTGTTGATGAAATAAATATTTATCAGTGCTAACAATAAAGTGATCATAAAGGGTATCCCTTATAAGTGCTAAAACTAAACCACCAATAAATGTTACCTTTCATCAGTGTTAAAAATAAAGTGTTGATAAAGGATGACCATTATCAGATCGAAATATAAAGAACTGCTAAAAGATTATATTTATCAGTGCTTTCTGTAGTGATGATAAAGATGCCATTTATTATCATTTTTTCTAGCGCTGATAAATACTAGTGCTGTTACACTCGGGTTTTGTAGTAGTGGGGTATGTGATTATGATAAAGTTAACGACCAAAAAATAATAAATATGAATAGGATGAATGAAGAAAATAAAATCATTAGAAATGAATGTTTTTTTGTAAAACCAATCCTTTTATAAGTATAAAAGAAAAAGGAATCCACTCATTAAAAATAACTTCTTTGTAACTTTGAGAAAGAATGAAGATATCAATCACTTTGAAAATTCTTTTTAACCGCTAATAAAAATAATACTCTTTTTGTATTAATTAAAACTTTATTGAAGGATATTTAATATGAATAAACATAGAAAATAATAGAGGAATCTAAATAGTGAATAACATTAAAAGAGGATAAAAAATACATTGTTTCCAAATATATATATAATAAAATAAAATTCCTTTTTCACTATTGAAATGAAATTAAAAAATACTAATTTTAAAAAAATGATAGAAAATTAATTAAAAAAAACATCATGAATGTAAGTGGAGATTTAATTTTGATATAATATTTGGAGTGTAAAATATAACATTCTATAAATAATAAGATGAATTATAAAAAGACGTAAAAATCTTTTAAACATTATATCAAATTTTCATAAGAGAAATACCTTACATGTAACTTAGTTTTTGATTTTGATCAAAATGATAAAAAATATAAAATAAAAATAAAAAATCCAAATATAACTAGACTATAGTAAATGATATGGGTTTATGATACAGGGATCATATAATTTTTCAAAAAAATTCAATCATAAATTATGCAGAAATAAAATGAAATTGTAACAAAAATCCCATTATGGCTTTTGTAATCACTGAAATGAAGCATCATAAAATCGGAAACACTTGATGGATTTTTAAATCCAAATAATTTCCTTAAAAAAATATATTATGATACATTTGAAGTAAGTATATATTCCAGAAAAAATAATCAAGTGGTGAATATAGATATGTCGCACAGAAATAAAAGTGAGATGAGAAAGTCTTACATAAAGTCTGATTTTCTTTATATGTACTCATATCCTCCTATACAATTAACTTATATTTATTATTAATATACAACAGAACTATATTAATAATTATAATTCCTTATATTCTTCACTTACAATTTATCATCACTCTTTAATTATCAATTTTTCATCAAAATCATCTTCTGGGTAAGAAAAATTTTGTTTCCCAGGCGTGTTTTGGTTTAATGATTACTTTCCTCGATTCATGGTCATGGTTTTATTTTATAAATATTTATAATAACATGTTATTTATCATATTTATTAATTATATAAATCTTTATTAGTATCCTTATACAGTGGTGATGAAATATGAACTACATTACTTCATGGTGAATGTAGTTTGTACATACGCAAAAGTGTTGTCTCTACTTTTCAATGTTTGAACCCAAATAAATGTAAAAACAATTTCACCAATATATAATCAATATTATATCATATATATCAAATATATTAATTAAATATATCCTTATTACCATCCATTTAATGAGTAAATTAAAAATGAATCATATCTCTTTTTGGAGGTGATATTCCACACATACCCATGAGCTATGTTTTCTTCCTACAACGAATGATATGTTAAGAAGTTATGTAGAATAACATCATTGAAAAATCATAATAATCTCATAAATCTCATATAAATTTATTCTATTCATCATTTTATCCTTTTAAGAGAGGTGATTATAAAAAATTAAAAACATCTCTAGGTGTAGACGATATTCCGTACATACACAATGAGCTTCACATTAATTTTCCACTGGATGAAAAACGAAATGAATAATAAATTTCCCATAAAACTAATAAAACATAACGATATGTAATAATTTTATGTTATTATATTATAATGTATAGGGCATAATTTAAGGTGGTATAAGAATAAATCAAATAAAAGAACCTGGTAATGATTTATACATATACTTCAAAAATCGTCCTTTAGATTACACCTTAATCCTTCATAAGATAGTGTCATGGATATAAAATAACATATATGATGTGGGGAAGACAACTAGGAATTTATTTTTGTCCTTATTGTCCTAGATAAGTGGTGTAATATTTGTGAATACATGTGGATAGGGGCACCCTTTTATAGGTGAGGCGAGTGAGAAACATATTAGTACTCAAAATATTAATATATAATATTTGTATAAAAATGTAAAATGTATAAAAATATTATTTTATTCATATTTTATCAGAATAATGTCACAATAAAATAAAAAATTTATTTTATAGATGTTCACATTCCATTATAAACCATATTTTTTTTATTAACCCACTCTTTAGTGCAGTTTAACCTTAACTGTTATAACAATTGTTTCACTTTATAATGGTCATGAAAGTAATTTTAAAAAATAAAAGTGGAAAATAAATAACCAATTAACTGTATTAATTAAAATTTTCCATAAAACTGAGTTTATATTGGGTTTTTATAAATTTATATTGATTTAAAAATTGATTTTTAGTATTAAATACAATTTATGGTCATTTTCAAGACTATTCTAATCTCTTGAGTTTAAAGGAATAAACATTATAATGGAAATAAAATATAAAAAACTCAAAAATCACTTAAATATTTAAATTTTCTAATAAATTAGTGGTACACCATAATTAATCCAAAATATATTACTTTTAATGTTTTTAAAATCATTTACTTGATTTTTCTACTGTATGCACACGCCTTGTATCAACATTTCATACATAGTCACAGTAATTATACCATTACTAAAAATAAAAATAAATAAATTATTATAATAAACATATTTTAATAAATATTAATTTTATACTCTATATTCATTCATATGTCATATTATCTATATATATATTATGAAAACATAATAAGTGAGAGAAAGCCATATTTTGTAATTATCCTCAACATAAAACAAAATAAAGGATGTAATTAAAATAAAGTGGTACGAAAATGAAATGTTTTAGAAGTTAGGATGTATATAGTCCAAATAAACTCACTTAGTAAAATAAATTCTAGTTTTTGGTTTATTTTTGTGACCTTATCTCATAGTTTTAACCTCAATCATCCAGTTTTTTCCCTTTACTATGGTGATAATGTTTTTCCATGGTCACTATTAATTATGACTAAACAAAAATCATTTTTTTACCAAATTTTTGATAAACATATTCAAAATATGAAACCAATTTTTCTAGATTAAAATGGTTAGAAACGTATTTTAATATAATTTCTCAAAAAGCATCACAAGTATTTTTCTAGAAAATTGGATTTTTAACTATAAAAATGAACTTATACAATAATAAAATTTAATGTTGATTATTTTAGTAGTAATTAAATTATTTATAATAAAATGGATCTTATATAAATCCAAAATAAAAATTAAAAAATAAATATTCTTTTAAATTAATTGATCTAAACAATGGAAATCATATTTTGGAAATAATCGACATTTCTCACTATTCACTCAAAAATAAATATTTTATGGAAAAAATATCAAAACCTTATTCTAATCATATTATGAAATTATGTTTTCAAATATTATATCCATTTTAAAAATAAAATTTATAATATTATCAGAATCTAATTATAATATCCTTGCAAAAAATGAAACAAATTCTTATTTTGAAGAAAATGTATGTTTAAAGAAAAAATTATGTTATTCTCATTAAATTTTTATTTAATTTAAATAAATGGATTATAATTATTCAAATTGTATATATAACATAAATATTTCATGATAAATATTTATCAATAGTAATTAATTTAATCTATTAAGAAATAAATTCATCGCAGAAATAAAAACTGTTTTAAGAAAAATATCATTGTTTGGTTATTAAGATTTTATATTCATTTGCATCCAATTAAGCTCAATGTTTCAGGTGGTGTATGTTATCGACCATAGTGTTCTTTCAAAGTAATACATAAAATAATATTTTATGTTTTAACATTAAATCCTAATATAAATTCAACCAGCATAATATTGATTATTCCTTTCTAATATAAATATATCATAACATAATAATAAAATCCAATATAAATGTTATCCTTAACATAAATTTATATTTAATGACTAGAAAACATATATGTATATACCCTTAAATGTATCATACTTGAAAATGTGTTTCTAAAAAATTATCTTGGTAATTTATTGCTAATTTCTACATAACACTTGATAGATTTATCATTAGTTTTCTTAAGTTTGCGAAGATTTATTACCATTATGATAGAAAATATAATAAAAATTAAACACATGATTTATTCCAATTATATAATCATGATTTCAACCTTTTATTTGCTTCATCACGATCATGATGAAATTTTCATGCCAAAAGAACTAAAAAAGTTAATTAACCATAAGATTGACTGAAGGATGTAAAGTTATAACTTCTCTCTAAAACCAGAATGGGTAACACAAGATAAAATAATAACCAATATGAATAAACCTTCATAAAAGTTAACCTATAAAATCTCAAAAGTAACTATAGATTAATCTAAATCTCCTAAAATATTATTTATTAAATTTGAACTAAAAAATCAAATAGGTTTCATAACTTATTCTTCCAAAACACATATCAGTTTTTATCCCAAAATAAAAATTATCATTCAAATACGTATATTCCTTAATTACATATTCCAAAATATAATATTTACCAAATAAACAAACAAATTTATGTAAAATTCACCAATGATAACCTTTTCATATCACAAAATATCCATAATGGTCATATATAAATTGATAAATAAATATCTTTAAAAAATTCAAATAATCATAAGAACAACTTTTTTGGGTGATTAATACTATTCATAATATTTTTACAAAATTAATTTGTTCAAATTTCACATACAAATGAATATTATTAGAACAATTATTAGATATTTTCTCTTAATCCTCATAAGAAACGATCGTTTATAAATACCAACACATCAAAATAATATATTCATTAATTTAACCATAATTAGCCTAAATTATAACCCTTAATGGTTATATTAATCCATAAGGATCATTATTTTATTTCTTTTTGTATTAGAGATATCAATAGATATTCCCTCCATAGAGAAAATATTTCTATGAAAATAAAAATCCTAATATGAACATTCATACATTAAATATTTATTTTATAACTCATTTTCCTAAAAAAATATTCAATAATGATTTTCAATTGATTCTCATGCTCTTCAAAACCCATTGACTATCTAAAGATATAATTAATAAATATGAAAACATTATTATCTGACAAATCCTTAATGTGTGGTGTATTGGTTTTAATAATTCACTATATTCTGATTATTAAAACACTGAACCTTAAGAAAATATTTATTTCTTTTTCAATTATAAGAATTTTGGCCTTTTTTTCTCTACAATTGTGACAAACTCTCATCCCATATAATAATTTACCGATGTTATTCTTCCAACGTCATTTTCACACGGGATGCTTAATCATTCTCCTTACATGGTATTTATCACCTAGAAATTTATTAAACATAACTTTTATCTTATTGTCTAGAAATTTAGTAAGAATCATATTTCTTGTCATAACTCAAGACAATTAGATAAACATAATCATAAGATCCTTAATGCAAGATTTTCTCTAGTTTTCTTCTTTATACAAGTAAGGATATTGACCATAACACGAGTTAGTTTCCTTAAAACTCCCATGATTGTCTTAGCTCCAACACTCAATGTATTATTATACTAAATAGGTTAATCCCAACATCAACCATGAATTTTCATTATCTTCCTTCATATAGGAAACACCTCCAAATAGTAGATCACACAAAGATAGTGCAAAGTTATTAGGAATTTTGAGAAATTTAAATAAATACAATGATGATAAATGTTTTTAAATATTATGAGATATTATAATGGGTATGTTATTTGTGTTTTTCTAAAATCTAGATATCACAGTTCCAACTAAACATCATACAATACCCACATTAAGGGCACTGAATCTAGCAACCGAGAGACAATTTTTACTTATAATATTAGTTCTAGATACCAGGGATTGAACCAACTAAGATAAAAAAGTTTTGAAATAAGGGATAACAATTTATATAAATGATTTCTATATTACATGGGAAATAAAAAACATAGAATGAAAAAAATTCCTTCATCCTTGAAAATCATTCAAGATTTATAATTTATACCTCTGATAAAGAAAAAAATAAAGTGTGACCTTAGATGTTCAATAATGGTTATGTACAATAAAATCAATCATTAGTAAATAATGTATAATTAATATGAAATAGTGGATATAAAATACATGTAATTCAACCAACACCATGAGTTTGAAGTATAACAAAATATAATATTAACATTGTAATCATATATATAATAAAAATTAAATTCTTAATAAAGGAGATTCATAAATGTATACATTCAATATATGACCATAACAACCTCAACCATTATATTGTGGATATTATTTCAAGGCCTTGTCCAATACATTCTTAATAAATTTTATATGGTAAAACTAATACCCGTCAAATATGGAATGTTAGGGTTCTTTATCATGAGACCTATGGATTAATTAAGGTGCTACATATAATTGGGCTCCACCTGTTACATGAAAACAAAATGCATTACTCATATATTATATGATAAATAAAATTTAATATCGAAATTCCTTATAAATAAAAAATTATCCATATTTTATCAAGAATACAAAGAATGAATTTTACCTAGTAAATAAAATTAAATTCTTAGTAAGATTCATTCAAATAATACCATATATATAAATTTTATACAGTTAATACAAAAACAACTTTTTGGAAAGGATACTATATAAATCCATGATAGAAAAAATATAGACATGGTGGACATAATAATTTTCAAGGGTATGTGATCCGGAGAAAGTTATTTCACAGAAAACCATAAATCATTAAAGGTTGAAAGAAGATTATTAATTCAAAAAAATTAATTTTTTCTTGTAAAACCACACATTTAAAAAATAGAAAACAAAAATAAATCGAAATATTAAATGTAACATAAATGTAAAATTGTTTAAGAAAAAATTAATAAATCACTTTTAGAATTATTTTCCATACATTATGAAAATAATAAAAAAAATTAATTAAAAATTCAAATAAAAATATTTTCTTTGAAGAACCAAAGAATATTATATAGAATGATAAATAGATAAAAATGGCCATGGATGTGGGAAAATAATTTTAATTTGGATATGATAAAAAATCTTTAACAATTTGATAAATGATGTAAAAAAAATTATATAAACATTTATGTTTAAAAACAACATGTTTTATAAAATGATAATAACATTAATATAAAGGAAAAGAGCATAAAACATTTGAGACAATGTTTTAATGATAGGTACCTTAAATGTAACTTATTTGCTGATTATTTATCAAAAAAGAGAATAAATGGAAAATAAACATGTAAAATACAACAATAAAAAGAGGATAAAAAAAATTATGATGTTTAAGAGATTTGGATGAAATAATTTTCCCATAGGAAATCCGAATATAAACTGTCCTGAAATTTAATAGGTTTTTTACAAAAAAATCCCTAAAACCATTGTTAATATCTGAATAAAATCCTCATAAATGAGGGAACCATATATATATTATTGAATCACAATAATTTGAATTAAAATAATAATAAAATTCAATAATTATTAGGATATACGACACAAAAAATAAATAAGTTGTTAAAATGTTATTTGACTCACATAAATAAAAGTGAGATGAGAAACCCTTACCTAGAGTCCAACATGCATTTTATATACTATTATCCATCTCTAAAATATATTTATATTTTTTATAAATAAAAAATTTACAATATTCAATATTATCATTAAAAATATGATTAAATTATAACATCTCATTACCCTTTAATTAATTTTTTATTAAAATCATCCTTCAAGTGAAAACCAGTCTATTTCCCATGAATGTTTCGGTTAGTAGTTCTAGACCATATATTTTGGTATTGATTTATATATATCTAGAATATTAATAAAGTTATAATTATTATTTTATATAATTATATAAAATTTTATGTCTTTCTCTATAAGGATGTAATGAGAAATTAATTACATCACTTCAACGAGAAAGATGTCCTTATGTATGCATGAGTGAAGTTTCAAATTTTTGATGGATGAAACGAAATAAATGTAAATATAATTAAAAATTTTAAAAATAATTATTATATCATATTTATATTATACATTCATGGAATACATTTATATAATCATCCATATAAATGAAAAATAATCACATCACTTCTTGGAGGCGATAGTATATACGTACACATGAGCGACATTATCATTTTCCTATGGATGGAAGTGAAAAAATGTAAGTAATATGTCATCATTATAGAATCATAATAATATCCTAAAAATAATATATATTAATTTTATCTATCATTATATTTATTCATGAAAGGCGGTGATGGAAAATGTACCAAATTGGTATATAGAGGCGGTGGTCCATATGTACGGATCAACTATACTCTCATTTTCCATTGGATGAAAAAGGAGATGAATAATGGTTGTGACATAACTATAATAAAATTTTAGTAAATTCAATATATATATGTTATTATATTATCATTTTTAATATTAATAAATGAGATAGAAGTTGAAATAAAATGAATGCACTTGTCAAGGAATTATGCCACTTCTTAAAAAACTATCCTTTAGATTAAACCTCAATCCATCTTAGGATGGTCTTAGGGAAATAAAATTTGATTTTGGATTTGGGAGATAAATTCATGAAGGTATTTGTTTAGTTTTTTTTCATGAAAATTTTCTCAATGATTATGAATATGACTGGATAAAGGATGCCCTTTTAGGAGTGAGGTGGATTTGAAACATGAATATATAGGAAAGATTAATATATAATATGTGTAAAATTAATTAAAAATGTATCCACATATACATATATTATATTATAATAAATATAAGTGTTAAACATAATTAAATATTTTATTTATTATAGATTTAGGTTATAGTTTAAATCTCGTCTTTTGGTTCAGCTGCACCATTAACCCTATTTAAACAGAACCATTGGAACAATGTTTTAACTATTTAAGGGTCAAAAAAATAATTCAAAAAATTTAATGATTAAAACAAATGAACCATTGTTGATAATATATAAAATTTTATTTCCTCTTGAGTCAATATGGTTTTTTTTTAATTCTTAATGGTTTTAAAATAATTTTTTATCGTTTAAAACATTTAAGGTCATTTTCATGATGAGTCACATATATCAACATTGGAGGAATAAACATATCAATTGAATTAAAATATAAAAAATATAAAATTTTATTTTACATTATAAATATCCTATAAATTCATGGGAAATAAAAATTCTTCAAAACTAAATTACTTTTAATGTTTTTAAATCATTTACTTGATTTCTCTAATGTTTTCAGTGGCACAACATCTTTATTATGTAATTGTTCAAGGTAATTATTCCAAAAAAATTAAGATAAAATGCTATAATAAATAATTTTTAAAACATATCAATTTTATCACTTATATTGGTTAATATATCAATTTAATTCATATCCATTATATGAAAACATAATAAGTGAGATAAATTGATACTATGTAATTATCCTAATCATAAAACAATATAATCTTTGTAATAAAATTTAAATTGAAAAAAATAAATATTTTTAATTATAAGATGTTTATACCTGAATTATATACATGCAATAAATAAAATCCATTTTTTGTGTATATCTTGGGACCTTATCCAATAGTTTCATCCTTAATTAACCTGTTTTACCCATTACCTTAGGGATAAACTTTTACGATAGTTTCTTTTCAATATAAATAAAAATTAAATTTAATTATGGACCAAATTTTAAACTCATGATTCAAAATATGAAATTAATTTCCCAATTTGGAATTCCAATAATTTGAAGAAATTAATTTTAATATAAGTATGCAAATAATATATAAAATGGTTCCTATACAAATTCTTTTTAAGTATTAAAATGAACTTATACCAAAATAAAATATAATATCGATTCCTATGGAATTAATTAGATTATTTTCAATAAATTGGATATTATTTTACTTTATATTAAAATCCAAAATAGAATGTGTTATTTAAAATAATAATTTAAATAATGGAAATGACTGTTTATAAAAAATTAGCATTTTCACTATCTAATAAAAAATCAGTTTCCATCAAAAATAAAAAATTATCCTCAAAAAATTATATGTTTTTATATAAAAATTATATCTATTTTTTAAAATAAAATTTGAATAAATATGATAAATTAATTATAATATTTTTTCTCAAAATTCAATAAAACCCAATATTTTAGAAAATGTATTTTTAAAGCATAAGATGAATTTATTCCCATTTCTTTCCTAATAAATGAATAAAATAATGTTAATTAATTAAATATGATATAATATATACTTTTGGCATTAAAATCATTTATCAATTTTTATAAATTCAATTTATTATGATCAAAATACATTACACAGATAAAAATAGTTTTATCAAAAATATATCTTTTACCTTCACAAGATTTTATCAACATTTCCATCCAACTAATAATAAATTTATATTTGACTAATAATTTTATTCATTAAAAATATTCTACATATATTTTGTAATATTTTTTCTCATATTCGTACCCTCTAAACCAATAACTATTTCAAAATGGTTATATTTAAATAATATTATATCATGTTTCATTTAAAGTCAGTGCTTGATATGGTGAATGATATTGAACATAGAGTTCTTTAAAAATAAAATACAGACTAAGATAATATAATAATACATGTATTATATATAATAGTATTAAATCACTATTTTAGAAGGTGTGGTGTAAGAAATTTTCCTTCTTATTTTGTGTTGTGAAAGCAGTGAGATGGTTTTTTTAGTGAATTTGTGAGGTCATAGTTGAAATGCACAATATATGTGGAGACCTTTCTATAACAAGGTCACCACACCATGGTATGTTTCATTTAAATGAGCATAGTGGCTAGAAATTCATAATGAATTTCTTAATGGGGAATGAGGATTCCAAAACTCCCATTTTGAGTGTGTGGTTTCTGGAGATTTATCATGTGTAGCATGGTGAAGTTTTATAAACCCATAACAATGGGTGTGGTGTCATGAAGAGATACTGGATTTCCCGTGTAGTGTAAAAATCTAATTTCCTAGGGTGTAACCACTTTTATTACAAGGTAATTTTGGTGTTATGTGAAGGAGAAGTTGAGCGATGTGAAGAGGAAATGGAAAAATGATTATGGTCACTGAAAGCAGTGGTATTTGGTGTGGTGTGGGGAAAATTGTGGGGGAAATCTCTCTAAGAAATAGTGAGTAGTATTTTTGGACATTTAAAGATTGAAATGGTGTTATCCACACAGTCATGCATTCTATGGTGCTGGTGAAATATATTCCAATTATTTTTAATGAGATGAAAAGTTCATGTGGATATAACTATTTCAAACTGTTGAAAACTTTGATCTCATTTTGACTAGGTCCATTATAACTATTTTTCATTCCACCAAACTATGGTAGAGGCCTATTATATTTTTTCTATTAATAGGTTATCCCCTATTAATATTTTAATTTTATCCCGTCAAATATTATATGACCCCATTAACTCTTAGTACTCTTCATTCTTTTCATTTGAGGGGTTTTAACTCTTGGTTAATAAAATTGATCTGTCTTGATTCATGGTACATTATTCTTTTATTCTCACCTTGTTACATTCTAACATTCATTATATAAGTTTATTTTTTAGTATGGTTACTCTTAGTTTTATTGATATTGGTTTCTGGTCTTATAGAGGTTTATTAGGAATTTATTTTGGGGTGGCCTTCATCGAGTTTGGTGGTGTTTTATTCCATTATTTCATTGTTCTAGTGTTGGGATTCATCAAATTAGTTTGTTAAGGTACTATATTCATGAATTCTCTTAATTTTATGTTCCAATATTAAATTATCTTGAAAAATATTTTTCTGATTAAGCATTATAAATAGAATAATGAATAAAATTAACTGGAACTAGGAATAGAAGAAATATGGATGAGGTACTATAATCGTATAAGGTTTAATTTATTTTTTGATAGTGCATCATAATTTTTTCTAAATATTATACATTTTGATCATTTTATTAAATATTATTCCTTGGTTTATAGAGACATTAAAATTTTCTAAAAATTATAAACATTATAAGAAATAGTTAACAATGAGTGGGGAATATGAATTGGGTTTAATATCCACTAGAAAAATCTAAAGAATATTATTAGAGTTCCTTCTATTGGACAGTTATAAATGATACAAATAATACTTCTATAATTCATGAATATCATAGTCTGATCATAATAAATCAGTTAATTTATTTAGGTAAAAGAAATAATTTTTTTAAGAATTAAATATTCCAGACTTTTATATGCCCAAAAATGGTTTCTATGATTATATTCCTCATGTCTTGGACTTGGTTCCCCTGGAATTTGATACACTAAAAATATTTTTCACTAGGATATATATAAAAAATTATGATATATCCATTTCCATGTATTATTATGTAACCTGGTATGGTTGGGATATTATATGAGGGATGGGATAGTTCACCAGGGTTGTGGCAGTGGATTGTTTTTTATGATGATGGCATGGATAGAGCATGTTGGGAGTTAGGATTACTTGTTTTTCAAGTCACTGTGTTGGGGCTATTGGTTGGTTAGTTGGTACGAATTGAAATATGGGTTTACCCATTAGTTGTTATTTTTTTCTTAATATGGTGATGTAAATATTTTCATCTTGTTGTAGATCTATTATTCCTTCATGATTTATCTCTACATGATATGGGTTGGTTTTGACTTAGAATGCTTAAAATTATTGAATTATAAATCAAATATTAATGAGCCCATGGGGTTGGGTATTAATGTAAGATCCTAAAAATTTTAGGAATGGTCATGAACTTGGATATAGGTGTTCCTTTACCTTTTTGGAGTATATTTTGTTTGGGTTAAATGTTTTGTACATTTGGGAGAAATTTAGAGAATTTTGGAAGGTAGAGGGGTTGTGTATGGTTGGGGCACAATTTACCCAAACTGTACACCCAACAATGCAAACCGTACAAACCCAAATAAAGGGGATTCATATGGATAACAAAGATATTTTCAAATTTTGTTCTTTGTTAGGAAGAACCATGAAACACAACTAGGATAGGCGTGCAGTTAGGGTGACCTATTAATGTGAACTATGTGACCCATGTTGGAAACAATGCATCCAGTTTTCATTACCCCATAAAATTAACATGAAAATACCTAAAACACCAGAATTAACCACTAATAGACTCTATCTCAGACTTAGATAATTACTCTAATTTTTTGTGTCTCTCATAAGGATTCCAATTCTATACGACCTCTGTTCTTAGCGATTTAAATCCTGTATTGTATATCTCCACCGCTACTAGTAAGAGTGTCTCACCCAAATTTCTTTCCCCCCCCCTCTCCCATGTGTCTCCCATCCTTGGAGGAGAAATTTTATTCTTTATTTTTATGGATCTATATCTAGGATTTAATAGATCTAATCCATTGGATCTCAGATCTAGGTTTTGGTTCTAGATCATAGTCTTCATTGTATTATTGACTATTCCACTTAAATTTGGGATTTTGATTAGCAAGTGTTCGTTTTCAGTCCCAGGGTAGGTAGACTATTATTCAAATCCCAATTTCATGATTTCAATTACATGTATGTTATTATAGGATTTATATTGAATTCAAAGAAATTTAAATTCTTAAATTAAATTATTTAATTTAGGTAATGAATTAATTTGGGGTTTATGGAATTGATTGATTAATGGGGTGTCGTAATTGAACTATTAATGGATGTATTATTGGTAAATTAATATGAATTTAATAATTGGTGAATTAATTAATGGGATATTGGAATTTTGGAATTGGACTAATTAATTAGTGAATTAATTAATGGGATACTTGGGTTATGGAATTGGATTAATTAATTTTTGAATTAATTAAAGGGATATTTGGATTATGGAATTGTATTAATTAATTAATAAGATATCCATATTTTTCAATTAGATTAACTATATTTTTAATTAATTAATAGGTTATATGATTAGTTGTTGATAAATATATCAATGGTGTTTTGTTCATATTATTCCATGTGGTTAAATTGAATAACCAAGTTTGTTGTGATAATTTTAATGGTATTCAATGATGTGTAATGTTGACAAAAAGTGTTAATTTTGATTGACCTTAAATGTTGTGATATATGTGATATATGTGTAATATGTATGATATCCATGTTTGAGACACGTAATGATTCTTCAAAATCACATAGGGATAAATGAGGTGTGGTGATTCTCGCTCATATTTACCCAAAAGAAGAAGGTAGGACGATCCTTATACTTTAGCTTGGGTTGTCAAATCCTCAGAGACCTAAGATGTAACCTATAGACACGTACATTATATGGACTGTTTTTGCCTATGAATTGGCCAACATGGGTTGATTTTATATGGGTTTAAAGGAACTCTATGATACTTAAGTGAATTCAATTTAAAAAAATTGAGTTGATCCTAGGTTATCGCTCGGGGTGGATTGGACATATTTCCTTTTCAATGATGTCAATTTCTTATATTTGAGATGGGTTCAATTAAGGAGATAAAACAACATCATCAATTACTAGTTTAACACCTAAACCCTTTAATACTAATCTCTTATACAATTGAAAGATCAAATTTTTGAGCACTTCAAGGTAAAGGTTCGTATTACCACTTGAAGTGTGTGACCTTAAATTCAACAAGGATGATGGAGTTTAAAAATCATCAAATAAAAATATCTATTAAAGAAGTGATTATAAATTAATGAGGTGATAAATAAAATACAATACAGCCCCTTTTTACTCCCTTGGATCAACCCATTAGTGGGTTATCCCTCCATCGATTCTATGGTTTCAATGGAAGCGGAAAGTAGACTCATGAGGGAAGAAATGGAGAAGTAAAAAAACACAATAAAATAATAATCACTCCACCATTGTGTGATAATCTCACAAGGTTTGGTATGAATAAGTTCACAAATTGAACCAATAGTATCAAAGTGATAAGGATAATAACTAAATAATAAGAGAAGAAGAACTTTTATTAAGAAATAAGGATGAATTATAACAACTTACATGTGGAAGACAAATTTGAGACAACAAAACCGCAACATAACATTACAATGAATGAAAGATAAATGATTCTCAAATACTCCATCAACACTACCTTAAATAAAAACTTTTGAAGCCTTGGGTCGAGCCTCAAATAGTCCAAGTCTTCTCAATTAATTTTGGTAGGCCATAGGAGGGTGGAAAGTTGAGGGAGAGTTGATTTTCCACCCTTGACCCGAGGTGGCAGCCAGCTTTCATCCACCGAAAGGACGCTCTTGAAATACCTTCTATATGGCCGAATCAGAGTGGGTCATAGAAGAAGAAAATATATCCATGGATGTATTCTAACCTCCTGTAAAATTTGGGCCCATTGGGAGTTGTAGATTCTGATATATGATTATATTAGTGATCTGTTTTTCTGGGCTCAGAATCTGACCTAGAATTTTATCTCTAACTTGGGCCGCCTAAATGACCACAATGGAAGCAAAATTAGAACTGTATCCTGAATAAGGATATGTTCCTATATATTTATTATATAATCCCAAGAAATTTGGGATTCATTGGGACTGTATGGTGGGCCCAAAATTCTAATCAGTGGGATGGTGTCCAATCTGTCTTCTCTAAAATTGCTTTCTTTCATCACAAAATATCCCCATCTTCTTCCATGAATTCTACATTGATCCCTGAATGAAACATGTTCATATTGAAGTGTAGATAAATTTACCAAAATATCAAATTAAAACATGGATAATTACATTCCTTAAAATCATATGAATCATTGGGTACTTTAAATGATGTTAAACAAATGTACCACATAATAGTACATTTTAAGAAGGTATTACAATCATAATGTGAAATGATTTTCAAATTGTAAAATTCACTAAAATTGTCTTTATGAACAATAAAGAACATGAATATTATATATATTAACAATTAATATTATCCTCATTTAGTGGATAATCACACCCCCAAGTTGAGTTTTTCTAGTCCTCAGAAAAATATATCTCATCAAAATGAAATTCGAATCGCCTTTTACGAAAATAATTTAATACACAATGATCACCAAAAACCCTTATACAAAAAAATCGTGAAAACCATAAAAATATTTTAATATATGATAGTTTTATAAGCAGATCCCAATCCCAATCCCATTCCTTTGTTCAAATTCATTTCCATATTTCATCTAATATCAATTAAGTATGAGGATGTGTTGTGCATCACAATAGACATGGGGGTTCATCTTTATTCAAGGGGGAAATGATCGAAGCACTAGCTGGAATTGAATTTCAATATTAATATGAGTATTCTATTTTTTTGTATCATATTTTATTTTGTTTTTTTTGCAATTTTTCCATGGTAATTGAAATTGCACTCAAAAGAGTCAACCCCTATAGCGAGACTTTGCCGCTGACTCCCAGGCTTAAAGACCTTAGGGAACCAAGTGAATCCCACATACTCAGGCATCATATTGAGTTAAATAAGTCAAAATCAAATTAAAATTACCAAAATTAGAGATTAAATTACTAACTCTAGGCCATACAACTATGGAGTCACGATCCCCAAGTGCCGAATGCCACGTATTAGGTCATTTCATTTCTCTACGCGCAAATTTATTTTTATTTTATATTTTTTTATTGAATACTCATATTAAAACTAAAATGATCACCAAACAATTGCTATTTATTTGTGGGACCCCATGAACTCAAACTAATGCCCCACCATCCAAAGGACATGCATTGTGATCTTTTTTTTATTTGGATGCAAATATAAACGATGAAATATAACATTGGACAGCCACAATTTCCAAAATCTATGCTCATGAAATTATACAAGGATTAAAATCAGAATTAGGGCATGATAAATTATTTGATATTCATTTTCAAAGTGTGCAATGTGTATTACCATGTTCAAAGTTAAAGGATTTTTTCCTTCCATTTTCCCAAATTTTTTTTCAAATCATTCATCATTTTTTAACACAAAAGCATTTTTTATTTTATCTCCCCCCCAAACGTAAAATAACACTGTCCCCAGTGTTTAAAGAAAAGAAAATTTAGAAGGGGGTATAGTTAGAGAATGAATGATCGAAAAGGAAATTTAAAATGAGGGTCATAGAATGAAGTCACCTGGTGATTGAAGATGAAATTCATGCTGCTTCCTTTCAATCCTTTGATATCCATGTCACTTGCAGAGTTCCCTAGTAGAAAAAGGAAAACAAAAAAAACAAAAAAAAACAATATATATATATATATAATAAAGGAAGTAAAATATAAGTATATATATAAAAATTATAGAATAAGGAAGCACAAGAAGCCGTAGTTCAGTGGTAAGTGCGCGCCCCTGTCTCCCTTCGGTCCGGGGTTTGAATCCCTGTGGCTTCGCCGGTTTTGACAGGGTTTTCCCCACGACCTACGATGTGGCCTTTTATTATTATTATATTTTTATTTATTTTTGTATTTTTATTTTTTATCCTACAAACACATAAAAATAAAGTAAATTAAACTGATGATACATTGTCTTCTTTTTAAATTTCTGGGTAAGGTATTACTCAAGGATCACACCACGTAACACGGATGAATATGGTGCTCCCCTTTCGTACCCATCCATATTCATTATAGAAGAATAGGTCAATAGTTTATTTTTTTTATTTCTAAATATAAAAATGTATAATTAATCCTATTTAAAATAAAAATTTGATTAAAAGAACAGAATTGTTGGAAACTTGAAAACCATGGGTTGCCTCCCATGAAGCGCTTTGTTTAATGTCATTAGCTTGACCTGAACCCCCCAACTTACCCAATACCAACTTTCAGAATTTTATGGACCACATGTTTCACCAATTCAACTAGTTTGATATTGATTTTATGTTTAGAATTTGTTTCATAGACAAACCTATTTTCTAAAATGAGTGGTAAAATCAAAGGAATATCAGAAATGATTGATCCAGATTCCTATGTAGTCATTCCTAATACATCAATGATCATTCCAACTTTTTTGGTTTCAAGAGAATAATAAATTCCAATTGAAAGGTCAGGATTATACCAAATGAATAGATTCTTTAAATGGGAGGGAAGGACAATAATTTTGAGCTCAGGTTGGATAGGACATTTAGAAACAATACCATATTTTGAATCCAACTCAGTTTCATTTTCCAAATTTATCAACAATATTGGTTCCTTTTGAATAGAATATTCAACGACCAAATTAGAAAGATTAATTTCAAGAATGGGTATAGACTCAAATTTTGTGATTTCTCTTAATGGTTCAGTGATTTGTGTTTTTGAAAAATCATCAATAGAGTTATATTCATGAGACTCAATCCATGATGTTCAATTTCCATCTTGTGAATACAAAAAATCATTTTCCTATTGATTTAAACACCCATCAACAATTCTGTGATCCTCCTCATATTACCCAAAACCGAAGGTTTTCTCTTCATTAAATTTATAAGAGGGTTGTGGGAAACTAGACACATCACATAGGGTTATGAATGGAACAATTTGTTTAGGGATGGGTTCCTCACAAGTTTTAATGATTTGTAGTTCTAACCTCAATGATGAAACCTAAAAATTCATTATCTCAATTTTTTGACACAGTTTTTCAAGTAATGGATGTGTATTAGGATCGATAAGGGGTTAATCCAAATGGTCTATTCTAGGTGGATAATTAAGTTGTTGGAATTTCACAGGTGGGTGTTCAAATTGGATTTGTGGGGATTGAAACTCATTATATGTCGGAATGTTTTTTGGACCATAGGAGTAAAAACATTGTGGTTCATTAGGTTGTTGATGATCCCACATGTACAAATTAGGATGGTTATTGTACATCACACATGGGGTTGGGTGATCAAAGTAGGGATAGGTTTCCAATGTTTGGACTTGTTCAAAATTGAATTCCATAAAAGTGAGGGGGTGAGAAAAGAGAAGAGGGATGAAAAAAGGATGATAGTGTCTATGATAACTTACTTAGGTCCCAGGAAACGGTTCCAAAATTTGTTTCTTGCTCAAATTTACCCAAAAGAAAGAAGGTAGGACGGTCCTTGTAGTTTAACATGGGTTGTCAAATCCTCAGAGACCTAAGAAGTAACCTATATACATGTACATTCTTTGGACTATTTTTGGATATGAAGTGTCCAACTTAGGTTGATTTTAGATGGGTTTAATGGAACTTTAAGAGACTTAAGTGAATTAAATTTAAAATAATGAGTTGATCCTAGGTTATCGCTCAGGGTGGATTGGACATATTTCTGTTTTAATGACTTCAATTTTTTATATTTGAGATGGGTTCATTTAAGGAGATAAAAAAACATCATCACTTATTGGTTTAAGGACTAAACCATTTAATACTAATCACCTATACTCTTGAAGGATCAATGTTTTGAGCACTTCAAGGTAAAGGTTTGTATTAGCACTTGAAGTGTGTGGCCCTAAATTCAACAAGGACGATGGAGTTTAAAAATCATCAAATAAAAATATCAAATAAAGATGTGATTATACATTAATTAGGAGATAAATAAAATCCAATTCATCCCCTTGCTACTCCCTTGGATAAACCCATAAGTGGGTTATCCCTCCATTGATTCTATGCTTTCAATGGAAGCGGAAAGTAGACTCATGAGGGAAGAAATGGAGAAGTAAAAAAAACACAATAAAATAATAATCACTCCACTATTGTGTGATAATATAACAGGGTTTGGTATGAACAAGTTCACACCTTGAACCAAAAGTATCAAAGTGACAAGCACAAGAACATAATAATAAGATAAGAAGAACTTTTATTAAGAAACAAGGATGAATTATTACAACTTACATGTGGAAGACAAATTTGAGACAACAAAACTGCAGCATAACATTACAATGAATGAAAGCTCAAATATTCTAAACTCCTCCACCACAACTGAATTAAATAGGCATTTTTGAAGCCTTGGGTCGATCCTCTAATAGTCCAAGTCTTTTCAATTAATTATGGTAGGCCATAGGTGAGTGGAAAGTTGAGGGAGAGTTGATTTTCCACCCTTGACCCGAGGTGGCAACCATCTTTCATCCAACGAACAAACGTGCTTGGAAGACCTTCTAGATGGCTGAATCAGAGTTGTACATAATAGAATAAAATGGATCCCCGGATGTCTTATAAATGTCTGTAAAATATGGGCTCATTTGGAGTTTTATATTCAGAGATATGATTATATTAGTGGGATATTTTGCTGGGCCGCAGAATCTGGCCCAGAATTTTATCTCTAACTTGGGCCGCCTAAAAGACTACAATGGAGGCCAAATAATCACTGGATCCTGAATATTGATATATTCCCCAATATGTACTATATAATCTCACGAAATATGGGATTCCTTGGGACTGTATGGTGGGCCCCACATTCAAATCACTGGGCTGGTGTTCAATTTTTCTTCTCTAAAATGGCTTCCTTTCATCACAAAATATCCCCATCTTCTTCCATGAATTCTCCATTGATCCCTGAATGAAACATGTTATTATTGAAGTGTAGATAAATTTCCCAAAATATCAAATTAAAACATGGATAATTACATTCCTTAAAATTAGATGAATCATTGGGTACTTTAAATGATGTTAAAAAAATGTACCACATAATAGTGCATTTTTAGATGGTATTACAATCATAATATGAAATGATGTTCAAATTGTAAAATGCACTAAAATGGTGTTTATAAATAATAAATAACATGAATATTATATAAATTAATAGTGAATATTAGCCTCATTTAGTGGCTAATAATGTGGACAATGGATTGATGCTCCAAATACCCATATGAGATAGAGAGTACGAGACAATGAATTATTCTCTAAATACCCATGTGATATTGAGATGTGGGATAGAGATTAAGGCTGAAAATACTCACAGGTTTCTAGAAACATCTTTCTACAACCATGATTTGGCCTTAGACAGTGGTTCCAATTGTTCGCGACATAATTTGATATGAAATGATAAATGATACACCTGGTTATGTGATACAGTTCAGACTCTATGATTAATGAAGTAGTGATTGGGGGTTCGGGTGTCCTCAAGAACCCAATGGTTTATGTAGTTAGTTAAATAATGATAGAATGTGATAAATTTCTACTTATTATTTGTATATAATTTTTTTACAACTGTATACACTATTATTGACAAGATATTGTTTTGTTTTATTTCGGAGGTGGCATTCGAAGTTATACTCACACCATACTCAGGTTTCTAGTTCGGTACCAAGGTATATTTTAAGGTTTCATGACAAAATCAGCTTAAGAGCCATACGTTTGATGGATGAGTTGGTATGGACCATGGATGAGGGAACCTGAAGTGATTTGGGACCATATTGGTAGTCTTCAGTGTATTTATTTATTTTTCATTTTTTATAATAGAAATTGACACATATTTGGAATGACATATCTACTGTCAAGTTTTCGATATTGTATTTTCTGTCATGGTAATCATGTGATATTGGTTTGGTTTGGTTACTTGTTATATCATTTGGTTATTGAGTCATTATTTATACTAAGGTATTACTCTAATAAAGAGGATATAAACACACCACGATCGATATTAGAACTTCACAACTAGTCAGCATCCTCTAGTGTATAGGGAGGCATGCCTGAGTTCACATAGCAAACTGGCTTGGGGAACTGGTTTTTGGAACACATGATGGGATGTTACAAAGTGGTATTATAGCCTAATTTTCTTTTATTTTATTTTTTATTATGGTTTGGGATAGTTATAAAGGATACTAGGTAGATTTGGTCCTCAGTAATAATCTCATTCATGTGATTAAATAACCCATGTATAAGGTAAAAAACAAGTACCCATGGTGGGATGGCTATTATTGATGTCCGTTGTTAAGTTAGTTTTTATTTCACCTTCGGTGATACACTTGATGTGAGATGTGATTATTGATTCTGAGATTATCTGAGATTTGAATTATGTATTATAATGGAATGATAAATGAGTATGCATGAATCATTTTAGTCACTTAGTATTATTTTTTGACATGAATCATTCTTGGAAGGCCCAAAAAGTTGGTTTTCGGTATGTTGTTGATTTTAAATTATTTTTCCATGTCTGTAAAATAGAACTGAAAATGGTGTCTAATATGGGATTGAAAATATTAAAATGATCCAAGATCTGAAAATTGTATGTCTAATGGGAAACATCAATATCATAATTTTTTTATCCATTGTTAACCACGAAATGGATGTAGGATGGTTATGCGTATATATAACACCTCCGTTTTGACGATGTGGCACAGTTTGGGTGACTTACATGTTTTGAATTACTTTGAATATATCTTATATAATTATGTGAATCTGTATTATGTATATTAAAACTTGTGTTTAGATTTGTAGATATATGCATCCATGATGATTGTAATTTATAAAAAATATGGAGGACAAGGAGGGAAATGTGCCTCCATTGGGGGAACCTGAAGCACTTATAGTTTCGGGTGAAGCAGTCAGAGGGCAGTTCCAGGAGAACATTTCTCACCCCATGAAATCTATGAAGAGAGATCCATAGCGGTTATTAAAGAGTATGACTAACATGATTCGGTTTTTTAAATTAAATCACCCTATATCTTTCATGGGAGAGGGTGGACAAGAGGAAGTAGAGTTCTAGATTGAGTTCATCAAGAAAAAACACCAGCACTTTGGAGAAACCACCTGAGAAGAGGCTCATATTGGATACTAAAATGTTATGAGGATCCATGAAGCACTGGTCGAATTTTTAGGCCCAAATGGGGAATTTTGATGGCATGGAATGAAATCACTTTTTGGAGAAGTTACTAGAACAATTTTATCTAGAGAAACTGAGGTAGAAGAGAGAAGCCAAGTTCTTGTGGCTGACTCATGGGATTATGTCCAATATTGACTATGAAAGTTACATTACATAATTGGAGTGCTTGGATCGTACATTGTCAGGGGATGAGATTTCTACAACATGTATTTTCTAATATGGGATTAAATGGAAGATTAAGTCATAGGTTACCATATTTCGGTTAATTATTTTTACTGAGGTGGGGGATCAAGATCTCATAGATGAGGCGAACCTGATGGAGGCCTCCAATGGGGTATTGGAAATTTTTTATTAAATATCAAGTGGTATGTGTTCCTAGGGTAGAAAGAATCATTATGAGATTTCAAAACAGGGAAGTGGAAGGAGGACTGACCAGGTGGAAGGATATGTTACTCAAGATCATACCCGAGTGCTTTTCCACCTTTAGAGTATGCCATGTTACTGTCAGGGAAATTGTACCTTACCACTGGCAGAGTGCCGATATTTTGGCATGATGTAAAATATGTATATTATTTTCAAGAAAAAATGATAGACATGTAGTGATGGAGTAGCTAGAAATAACCAGAGTATGAGAAGGGGATCTTATGTGATGTATCAGTCGCCTAGTTAGAGTATAAATGGACTTGGAGATTGAGGTAGTGGATGAGGTGATTTTGGACACGATCACCTATATCAGTAGAGTGGTACAAATATAGGGACACAAAAATTATAATAGGGACGATTTGGAGGGAAGATACATGAAGGTCAACTTTCACTTTTGGATAGTGAGGATAGACCGTCGACAATTAGAGGTACTATTTTTTGTATCTTATTTGATATTGGTGCCTCTCATTATTATCTTTATACACAAATTTTAATAGATTGGGGTATGGTCGAGAGAAATTTGTTTGTGAAAAGGATGTCCTCTTGAGATTAGGGGTATTATTTTAGTTGAGGTCTTTCCATTCAAGATATGTTAGGCTTTGAACTAATTATGTGTATAGAATGGTTAGTTTCATATTGATCCCACATTGATTGATTCTATATGCGAGTGACTTTTACATCTCTTGATGTTTATAAATATATTCACCTTGGAGAATGGGACATCAAGGAAGGACATGTAGGGCCATTTCATTATCAACTGGGGGAGCCCATTGCCCAAATTTCTAGTATGTTACTATATAATGTGGGTGTGAAATAGGATGTCTTTCCACCTTTAGTGGAAAGATTTTAGGATGTGTTTCTTGAAGACTTCTTTGGGAAGCCACATGAGATTGATGTTGAATTTACATTTGAGCTCATGCTAATGGATAAGCCTGTTTCAATTCCACCATACAGAATAGAACCTATAGGGATTCAATATCTCAAGACTCAACTGGAAGAGTGGATGGATAAGGGGTTTATCTAGCTTAGTACATCACCATAGGGTTTTTTGGTTTTGATTTCAAGTAAGGATAAATTAATCTTATGCTTACAGGTTGACTACCTGATGTTTAAGTAGATGTTTTTGAAGAACCGATATGCTCTTCCATGTATTGATGATCTATTTGACCAGTTGAGAGGAGATTGTATTTTCTACATGATAGACTTGAGATTAGGGTATTATCAGCTTATATTTCAACTATCTAATATACCAATGAATTATTTTGGAACCAAGTATGGCTTATATTATTTTTTTGTGATTCTGTTTAGGATGAATAACACTGCGACACTATTTACAACCTTAAGGAAAATAATATTCCACTAATACCTAGATCAGTTTGTAGTAGTATATTGCATGACATCTTTGTTTACTCTATGACACATGATGATCATTCCCAAAATCTTGATATCATATTCTCTACACTAAGAGATAATTAGGTATACCTCAAGATATATACGTCTTAGTTTTGGATTGATCTAGTATACTTCATGGGGCATATCACCTAATTAGAAAAAGTGCTAGTGGACCTAGATAAGGTTCAAGAATTTGTTTCTTGTGAGAATTCCCAAGAAGGATGTCAAAATATATAGTTTTATAAGGTTAATAGGCTATTACTAGAGATTCATTAAATACATTTCCCATTTGGAAGCACTTATCCAGGGATTGAAAAAGAAGGGGAAAAATTTTAAACAAATGGAATCAAGTGAGAATATCTTTTCGGGGATGATGATTTGTTTGAAGAGGACACCAATCTGGATCCTACCTGAGCAATGCGATGAGTATATGGTTTTTTTATGCTTCTAGGATCAGGCATGGAGAACTGTTGATACAGGGATATTGAGTTGTGGCATATGGGTCTCTATAGTAGAGGCCACATTTATGGAAATACACAACGAACATCCATTAGTTGGGTGCAATGGTTTATGCATTGAATTGATGTATAAATTAGCAATTGGGTGAGATATTTATAGAGTATAATGATTTTAAGGTACTAAAGTATATCTTTTCACAATAATATTTAAATATATAGAAGTCGCGGGGGGGTCGAGTATACACATTCATTTTATTCTGATCATGAATATATTCTTATGTAGGGAAATAGTTTTATTGATGCTTTAAGTAGAAAAACTTAGACTCGAGAAGTTTAGGAGTCTAGTTCTAAGTGGAAGATGATGACCTTGACAACTTAGATGCATGTTGTGATTCAAGAGAGACAGGAGAAGATGAATCCTATATCAGTTTTAGTGTATTATACACTTTTGAGGTAGATTAGAGATCATTAGTATGAGGATACAGAATGTTTGACCTTATGGGAAAGACTTGAAGGAGAGGTGGGGATACACCTTCATAATGGTTCATAAATGAAGCTGAGATCATCTATGTCAATAATAATGTAGTTTTACCTATGAGAATGTGAGTGGATATGATGAATGAGTTTTATGCCTTGAGGTGGGTAGTGCATCCAGGTGGGACCATAATGTACCATGTACCATGAAGACAATTATGTGGTCGAGCATAAAAAAAAGAAAACGGGTTTGTGACCCAATGCTACACTTATCATTTGGTGAAGTCTGAGCATCAATGAGCTTGTGGTTTACTACAGTCGTTTCCCATTCCAGAATGGAAGTGGGATAATGTTACCATGGATTTTTTGGTGGGTCTCACGATAATGCCTCATAAGAATGATGTTATTTGGGTTATTGTGGAGAATTTTATAGATGTAGAACATTTATTACGAGTACAAGAGACATTGTCAGTGGATAATTTGGGATAATTATATGTTATGGAGACAGTTCATCTACATGGGGTGATAGAGTAACTTTTCAGACCATGATCACATATTATTTCATGATTCTAGATGGTTCTAAATAAGTTTACTGTTTCATAAGTTCTACTTTGTATGACATTTAACCCAAAGAAAACAGTGTTGTAAGAATGTACGATATAGGTTTTTGAGGATATGCTTCAAGTGCGTTTCTAGAACATTGGTGGGTCTTGGGAGAAGTACCTAGCTATGGTAATATTGTCCCATAACAACATATATTTTGAAACTATACAGATGTAACCATATGAGGCCCTTTATGGTAGTCTATGAAAATCATATCTATGCTGGATGGAAGCTAGTAAGTCCTAATTTTTGGGACCGAGTCTCTTGTAAGAGATTTCAGATCATGTTTATTTGATACTGACGAATATAGACATGGCTCGTAGTATACATAAGTCATATGATTATGGAAGATTATGACTCCTATAATTTATATATGGTGATCATGTATTCTTTTGGGGGTATCCTAGATTGGGTCACCACAATATAAAGAAAGAGGGAGAGTTGACATCTAGGATTGCCAGACCATTTGAGGTTGTAGAGAGAATCAGGTCGGTGGCTTACTGACTGGCTCTTCCATAGAGGTACTATGTTATGCATAATTTTTTTCATGTGTCACAACTTTAGTGGTATCATCCTGACCCTTCTTATGTGATCGATGAGAACACTGTTGACCTTGAGACTGATGCATCAATTGAGGAGTATTTGATACATGTGTTGGATATCAATGAAAAATTATTTCGGGGGAAGACCATGTCATTAGTTATTATATAGTGGAAACATTGGTGTTTGTAAGAAGAAACTTTGGAGAAATAAGTGGATATTCGGACTCAGTGGCACTATATTTTTGTCTTAGAATCATATATATTCTTAGGAGTACAACTCGAGGATGAGTTGTTATAAGGTGTGGATATTTTAAGATGCTAAATTTTTAAGAGTTGTATCGAACTTGGTTACATGTAATATTTTACCTTATTCTAAATATATATTATTTGGGTTTAATATTGGTTCATTTTGGGTGAAATTTGGAGAATTTTGGACATGGGGGGTTATGCATGGTAGGCGCACAGTTTTCAATAACTGTGTTCCCATCCTAGAAAATTAGGTGAGCCCAAATATAAGGAATTTTCAAGGATGTCTCATGGTTTGGAAAACTGTTCACATGTTTAGGAGAAACTATGAAACACCCATAGATTAGATGGATGGTTAGGGAACACATTTTGGTTAAACCATGCCCCTCATATAGAAAACCATGTACGTAGTTTAAACTACCCTAAAAAGTTAGTTAAAAAATACCCAAAACCATGGAATTAACCAATAATTGACCCTAGCTCATCCCAAAACAATTCCTCTCATTTTTGGAGGCTCTTTAATGGATTCCAAGGACCTATGACAAACTTTCTTAGATATTTGAAGCCCGATTTTGTAGATCTTTACGCTCTAGTTCTTATAGTTTCTCATCCTGGTTGTTTTCCCCTCTATCACCTATGTTTCTCCCATCTATAGAGAAGAAAGTTTCTTATGTTTTTGGTGGATCTAGATATATAATTTAATATATTTAATCCATTTTTTCTCCTATCTATGTTTTAGATCTATATTGTGTTCTTCATCATATTTTTGATCATTCCACTTAAATTGAGGAATTATTTTGTTAAGCGTTCATTATTAATCCCAAGTTTGGTGGTCTATTCATCAAATTCCAATGTCTTGATTCTGATTATATGTATATAATTACAGGATTTCTTTTGAATGACTAGAAATTTAAATTCTTAAAATAAATTAATTAATTTAGTCAATTAATTAATTAAGGGATTGGGGAATTGATTTATTAATTGGGTTATGGAATTGGTCAATTAATGGTTTTTTGATTGGTTCGATAATATGTATGTAATAATTAGTGAATTTATTAAATGGATATTGGAATTGTGAAAGTGGATTAATTAATTGGTGAATAAATTTATGGTATATTGGGGTTTTGGAATTGGATTAATTAATTATTCAATTAATTAATTTGATATTTGGATTGGGGAATTAGTTTAATTAATTAGTGAAATAATTATTGGGATATTTGGATTTTGGAACTGTATAAATTAATTGTTGAATTAATTAGTTTGTTATATGGTTAAATGTTTATAAATGGATTAATGGTGTTTTGTTTATATTAATCCATGTGATTAAATTGAAGAACCATGTTTTTTTGTGAAAATTTTTATGGTATTCAATGATGTGAGTTTCTAATAAAAATGGTTTATGTAGATTGAACATGAATGTTGTGATGTCTATGATATACATGTGATATATGTGATATTCATTTTTGGTACATAGATAGATGCTTCCAAAAACCATTGTGATAAAAAAGGTGTGGTACAAGGACTGATGGACTAAATAAACATATAATATAAAAAGAAATGGACATTTATTGAGGATCTAAATACCCATGTGATATTCAGTTGTGTGAAGGTACTAAGGGTCTAAATACCCACAAGGTTCTAGAAAGAACCTTCTACGCCCCTAATTTGGCATTAGACTATAGTTCTAATTGGTCGTGACATGATTTGATATGAAATGATAAATGATAACCCTGGTTATGTGATATGGTTCACAGTATGATAAAGTAGAATAAGGTATTGGGGGTTCAGGTGTCCTCGGGAATGTAGTGGTTTATGTGGTTAATTAATGAATGATTCAATGTGATAACTATTTACTTATTCTTTATATTTTATTTATTATACAAATGGAAAGATTTTTATTGAATGGATATTTTTTAAAATTTCGTAGGTGGTGTCTTAATGAATTTTAATAACACCATACATGGAATGCCTGATCAGTACCTGAATAGATTTCATGGTTACAGGACAAGATAAAGGTAAGAGATTTACATTAGACGGTTGAGTCAGGATGGACCATGGATGAGGGAACCATACTTGATTTGTTACCTTCTTTAGAATTGTTTGTCTCTTTATTTTTTCTAGGTTTTTTATATTAACAATAGAAATTTATTTGGAATGACATATCTATTATCTAGTTTTGGGTATTTAATTTCATTTTTTGCTCATCATGTGATACTAGTTTTGTTTTGTTATTGGTTATATCATTTGGTTATTGTTTCTTTATTTCCATTATGGTATTACTATGATAAAGAGGGTATATTCTCCCCATGGTTTAGACCCTCGTTTATATTCATTAGCCTCTAGTGTATGGGTATGTGTTCTTGAGGTCACGTAGAAAATCAAATTGGGGCACCAATATGTGGAACCTATGTTGGGATGTTACAGTTAATGAATGTAACAATTTATCTATTGAGAAAAATGAATCAGTTGAAATTAATACAATAAGGTCAGGTTATAAATCTATAATTTTAATGATATTTATAAAATGAATCAATGATTTTTATGGATTAATGTGAATGGTTAAAGAAGAACATATATTTATGGGACTATCTAAGATAATGGTAATTGTTATGTTACTAAAGAAATTATGATGATAAGTCTTGGTTCATGTATTCTTGAATGGGAATAACATTATTATCTCAGTGACTGTGGATGTCCTCTTGGATTTATGGTTGTCATGTTTGAGAGTGAATTCAAATTTTCTATTTAGATGGTAGTTTATTTGGTTGATTTTTTAGATGGAAATGAAAAAGTTTGAGCATCCTAAAATATTTGTTTACATGGTTTGAAGCACTTGTGGTGGCCATGTGTTAATGGAACATATGGTGGATCGAGCTATAAAAATATCATCGGAAACAGGAGATTGGTATAAGGCATGAGTATAATAATATAATTGGTGTGCATGTTTTGTATTTGAGTTTTCTTTTGTATTTGGGATCTACCTAGTGGGTTATCAGTGTATAGATGTTTTTATCAAAGAATAATTTGTTATTACATATGATTTTTTTGTTTATTTTGTGTACTCTAATGTATATCATGACTTGTTATTTTCATTATTGGTTGTGCTTTGATTTGAGGGAATAGTCTCCCCACTGTATGGATTATGTCATCGCTACTAGTTGGTAGCCTTTGGAGGATAGGAAGAATCACTAGTGTATACATAATGCTCTAGCTTAGATGAGTTCTGAGACTAGGAATCTAAAAAGTCATATTAGTGCATTCATTTGTTTTTTATTTTTGGACATTGTAGGCTTGTGGTTTAGGGATGTGTTAAAGCCTTTGATGGATATAGTACTTCTATGTTTAGAACACATATTATGGTAGGAATTATTGCTTACCATGATGATGGGATATCTATTATTGCATTTTTTGGGTTTTTATATGATTTAAACTTGGGTGACACACTGGGATTTTGGATTTATGGTTTATGGGTTTTATGAAATTGGCTAGCCAATAAGAGGCATGTGTTTGGATCTTGTGTCTTTGGAAAGAGGTTGTGTTCGTATATCATAGTTGGCATATAATATTCACAAGAAATATGTTTTCATAAATTTGGTTGTTTTTTATGATATTTATAAAATTTAATGTTCCAAAAACAACTTATATGGCGTTTTCCCATATAACTTACTATTTTAATTCTTCTCAAGCAGGACATATTTATTTCATTTTGATGGAAACTCATATATGTCTAATGGCAGGATCTGTATCGATGATGGAAATGCATTCCCTTCATTGTGGGATGTACAAAGACTTTGTGTTAGCTGGTTTGCGAATTTGACACCTTGATGATTGCACGACATGGGTAGGGATTCATGAGAGGTTGTTCAAGGATATGCATAGACTGCACTAAGGATGTGGAAACCCAATGTGGGTTGTGAAAGGAATGATGAATTATTTTTGTTGGTATTAAGGAAAGATTTTAGGACTTGACTGGTTTCATGACAAACTATATGGTTTTGGATGAACCTTTTCCTAGCATATTGAGAGTGTGTGTAGATGATCATGGTTTTGGAACAATTCTTGTGTGGTTGGATGTTTTGTGAAATGATTGTGCAAGGGTAGATACCCTAATTTTTAGAGGACCACCACAGGTACTTTTGGATTGGATTAATATAAAATGAATGTAGGGAATGTTTAGTGGGTTATACACATGAACCTATGCTAGATAGATGAGACTCACATGAGCAAGAGTTCATTTTTCTGATCGTGTTGCATGATTGTGCACAACCATTGGGATCGGTTGTGATCAGGTTTGATAGTGGGTGAGCTATATTGAGAGGGGTTTTAGAGGTTCAATGATTCATATAGTAAAAGAGTGGTGTTGGTGAGGCCATATGGGAAAGGTATTTACGCGAGACTGTAGGTATGCATATGTGACATGGAGTGCTAGTTGGTTTGTGGTTTAGTGAACGTGTGGTGTATAGGTTTTTTTGAGTGGATCAAGTGGTGGAATAACCTGAGTGGTCTTATAATGGTGCCAAAATGGTGGGGTTGCTTAAGTGTCGCTCAGTGAGTGGGTTTACTTATGTGTTAAAAAATATGTGGGCTAACATGGTGGTCTAATGTTTTTTTATGAAATGTAAGACATCACATGGCTATGAGTGGGGATGTGGGAAATAGATCGAAATATTGTGGTTTAGAGTATCGAATATTGGTCCTTGAAAATATTTACTATGGGGGAGAGAGAATGGATCATGAATAGCGATACATGTGTGGTGCGTAGACCCGTTTGGGGTCGATTCTTGATAGACCAGAAATAAGTGATTTTTTTAATCAAATCATGGTGATTTATTGATGTTTTTCAATGATAAAACCCTCAAATTTCGATGTTTTAGTAAAATATCGTTAATTTATAATGCGAAATTTAGATTAATGAAAAATTGTAAAAGGATGATCATTATTTTAATTTGAATCTTTTTTTGAACATAGTGAATTTTTATTGATTTTTTTTAAATTTTTTGTTTAAAAATAATAGCCCACCTCGGTCATCTTGCAACAACGCCTCATGTTCATCTTAAGTGGCCCACAAGGAGCACACAAACACACAAGCCCTGGGAGGCCCAACCCTCTAATTTCATTTTTTTAGTAAAATATCAGCAATTTATTATTAAAAATTTAAATTGATTAATAATTGTAAAAGGATGATAATTATTTTAATTTGAAACTTATTTTTTAACACCTTGAATTTTTATTGAAATTTTTTCTTTTAAATTTATTTTAAAAAATAACAGCCCAGCTCGGTCAGCCTTCAACCAAGCCACATGTTCCTCTTAAGTGGCCCACAAGGAGCACACAACCACACAAGCCCTAGAAGGTCCAGTCCTCTAATTTCAATGTTTTAGTAAAATATCAGTAATTTATAATGAGAAATATAAATTGATTAAAAATTCTAAAAGGAGGATCATTCTTTTAATTTGATTCTTGTTTTTGAACACCGTGAATTTTTATTGAAATTTTTTCATTTCATTTTGTTTTAAAAACTAACAGCTTAGCTCAATCAGCCTTCAACCAAGCCACATGTTCTTCTTAAGTAGCCCACAAGGAGAACACAACCACACAAGCCCTGGGAGTTCCATCCCATCTGAGGGAACTCAGGGAGTTTGGGCCGAGCATGGATTACGGGTAATTAAGGCCCCGCAGGTGGGCCGTAGAGGATCAATCCCCGTGGTGACCATAGGTGGCCCGAAGGGCTCACCCCGAAGCATGAATTCAATGGGATCCCACGTTTGGGTTGATAACGGATCAGCCAACATCCCTTAGTTTTGATGTGGGATGGGCGATCCATCGTAGAACGTCGCGCTTCGCAGTCCCCCTTACCCACTGCCGCCCCTACTAACCACTTTGGCCACTCTTGTGCCCCTGATACCACCCCAGACACTGCACCTCACCCACCAAACACCACTAATATGCCTGGGATCCACCTTTGACAGCTCACATCATAGACCTCTGCCATGATGAACGTCCTCCGACCACTGTGAAGGCCAGAGGTGAAGGGGAGACTGCCACCACATTACCTCGCTGCTGCTTGGACCTCTAATGTAGTCCGCCATTACAGATATCATGACACCACTGCTATTGTCATTGCTTCATCTTCGTCTCCCGAGGAACCAGCTTCCTCACCCCTATCAAGACCCACTCACCATCACACCCATGAATCTAATTCAGTTAGTGGCCACAAAAGGCCACCACCACCACAAATGAAGATCGCTGCTGCCATGCCCAAGTGCCTCCATTACTCCTCCACCCAGCCTCTATACAAGCAGCCCTTCCAGATTCACCCTCTTCCACGCCACTATCATTCCCTACCCACTACGAGGGAGGATCCCAAGCTAGCCTACCCCATGTGGATTCATTCCATGCAAGCTTGCAAGACTCATGGGGGGATTAAAACCCCCCTTATTTTTGGGTGGCTGTGAAGGCACATGGAGGCCGAGACACCACCTCTTGTGCCTCAAAAAGGAGACCATTGCCTCATTCACAATGAGCACTCAACACATAATGTATTTATCCTCATGGAGGATGGTGCCTAATTCACTCTCTTCTCTCACCTTTCTTCTTCTTCATTTATTTTAATTTCTTCCTTTTTTTCAAATTTAGTTTTCATTTTTTGTAATATAAATTCAATTAAATAAATATATATATATCATTCATTTCATTAAATTTATGTTACACTATTTGATTTTTTATTTCATTATTATAAAAATAATTAAAAATAATTATTAATATTAATAATATAATTATTATAATTATTATGTCAAATTATTATTTTCAACTTTATTTTATTATTTTCTTATCTACATTGTCTAAAAAATATTTTCTTCATAATAATAATAATATTAATAATAATTATTTTAACATTCCATACAAATTTTATATTATTATCTCTTTCTCTCTCTCTTCCCCCATCCAACCACTATGTAATCTTATACTCTTGAACATGAGTGGATGACCCCGAGGATAGGCTTATTGGAGAGGTCAAGGTGTTCTTGAATTTTCCTTAAAGTTTATTTCAAATTTGTGATATATTTGAGTAACATGCATGGGTGAGGTAAATTTCTCTGATGAGATGATTTCCCCAAATGGAAAAAATCCATACTATTTCTATTTTGTAAAATAATATTCATTCAAACATGAGATTTCATGTATGGATTATCAAAGTAGAATCAAACACATAAAGGGGAATGATGATTGTACCGAAAACTGAACCAAATACTAAGTAATTTCTTCATATCATCATTCTATTTATATCTTAATGTTAATATAAAATATAATATCTTATATTTCATGTCATTCATAAAAGTAATCAAAAACAAAAAATATATTTATCATTTTTTTCTTTAAATTATCAAAACAACAAAAAGATATAACATAGGTGAAGTAGATAATGTATGTGAACAAACTGATAGGCTCTTCAAGTGAGGCGAGCCTTGTCAGGAACTGTGATGCACTAAGAAAAATTAAAATTTATTTTCACCATGACCTATGATAGGAATGCATCAAAACTAGTTCTATTTCTATGGATCCAATCAATATTTACTTATCTTTTTCTATTTTTACATTATGGATTTATTTTTTATTGTTTTTTCTAAAAAAATATCTAAGAATACATCATTACATGATGTATTCAAATTTAGATTCTTATGCACGAATATATTAATCATTGGTGGAAGAATATAAATAACAACAACAACAATAAGAAGAAGATTATAGTAGATAATATTTCAAAGAACTTAGAAAATCATAGAACAATTGATAAGAAAATCAAATAGATCAGTACATTATGTCCATGCATTAACAGTGCAACCGAACACTGAGCTGAAGTAAGAAACTGAGGAAGTGATGGAAGAAATTTCACCACATATCTTTTTAATTAAAGAAACTAAAGAGGTAAGGGAGGTAGACATTATTGATGAGATGAAAATAAGATATCAATGGGGATTGGACGAATTATGGACTGAATGTGAAGAACTTTTTGATATCCCCACGCCTTACAAGGAAAAATATTCAACACCACTGAAAGAAGACACCACCCAAGTGGAGGAATTTTATCTAAAGCTGGAGGAGTGTAACTACCTGCCTCCATCCAATGAGAATCATCTCCAAGATTCACTTACCATTAAGGCATCAATTGAATCTAATCCAAGAGAGGAATTTTATCTTTCCTTTGACTCTATAATATCTGATTTTATTGAATCTAATTTGTAAATAACTCTTTACTATTTTGATCATACAGAATCATACATTCTTTGATATTCCTTGGAATAAGTAGATGAAATTGGACATTCACTTGCTGAGGCACACATGGAGATCCCTGATTTCAATGATCATTCATTGGAGGAGCCCCATTATGAAGAGATACATATTTTTGAGCATGATGAAATCAGAAAAGAGGATAATTTTATTGAAGGGGAGAAATTATTTATTAAAAATTCACATTTTATCCAAGTAAAAATATCTGTTAACTTCCTCTTAGATCATTCATTTCATCCATCCCTTGTGAATCCAATACTAGAAGAGAAGAGGGTTACAATAGTAGAAACTATGAAGGAGGATGACTAATACTATATCCTACCCCAAAATGAATGTTATACCTCATTGTGAAGGGGGGGAGAGGATCTGGTGTACTGTATGCATGGATCATTCCTCAAGAACAAGTATATAGAAAAATATGTGAAAATCCACATGTTTTAATCCAAATCAAAGAAGCTTCATCAATAATCAAACTTTAGATAATAGATGGTACATCCCTCTGGAGGCTGTAAAAATTCATGGCCCACTTTGGGGATTATATCAAGACTTATCCCTTTATTTTTCTTTTTAGGAATGTATATTTCAATTTCTTTCCTTAGAACTAGGGAAACTTGTAGCCCACCCCTTCCTATTCCTTTTTGGATATAATGTCATGATCCTTGTGCTTAATGAAACATTTTTTATAGGTTCATAATGGTAGAAGGCAGCCTCATACAGTGAAGGGAATAGACTAAGCTTCATGGGAAAGGGAGTTCACTTTTTTTATATTATAAACTCTGTACATTTTTTTATTCTTAAAACAAGATTTAAGATTTAAAGTAAAAGTTTCATTTCCACACTTTGATTATGTTGTCAAGGGTACATAAGTTACTTAAAAATCCTATGATTTCATGTTTTATATTTCAATTTTAATGAAATTTAATGAGTAAAATAGAGAGTTAAATTATTAAAGTGAGGCATAAATAATAAAAGAAGGACTCTTGATTCGATGAAAGTGATTGATTCATGTAAATGAAATTTACCAACTATTTTTCATGGTTTTTTTCTAAATGTTTTGTTAATATATTTTTTATTGTTAAAAATTTCTTGAATTTTTGTCTATAATTATATACCCCATTCCAAAGAAGATTTCTTTACCATGCACTTCATATTATATTCTTGAGAATATTTATTGTGTGATTTTGGGACATGCCACTGGCTATTACTTGAATTTGAACTTGTCAAAGTTATGACTTTTCAATAACAGATTTAAAAATATTGAGGCATACTTTGAAAAACAACTTATCCTTAAAATACCAGCTTAACATCAATCCTTCATTAGCCCATATAGACCATGGATTAACTTATTATGAATGAGACATGTTTCAATCCATTTTTATCCATTCCTACCATACTTTTAGTAACTGCATGATATTTTATAGTTGATGTGTGGGGGTGAAAGGAATCATGGTAAATGGGATGAATTACATTGTATGGAAAAGGTGTGGCAGTTCTTATCATGATAATTTTGAATGGTTGTGGAATCATTCATTATACACTTTTTTCACCATGAATAAAAAAAATTAATATAATAGAAAGAATAAAAAATTTGAAAAATTTGGTTTTGATTTGGGTAAACAAAAAGTCACTATGACTATACCTATGAATTTAATCATATGTGGTCAGATGGTGGATGTGAGGGTTATTCTAGTCATAAAAACTTTGAGAAAAAAAAATCGGAAGGTTCTTGGAAAAATAGAACAAAGTATAATAATAAAGAATATATAAATTCAAGAGAGGCAAAAAATCATTCATTATTATTAGAATAATCCAAAACATTACATAGGAACTTTGTGGATGTTGGGAGTAGATATAAATTGAAGTGGAGAATTTTATTAAAATTTTACTTTGAATATCATGCTTTATACTGTAAGTGATTAACCTCCTCCTTGAACATTAATCTTTAACATCAAGTCCTACCAAACATAAGCCTCAGAGACATTTGAACCTTGATTACAAGCCCTAATGATATTATGTGAATTTTTTTATAAAGTGGAAAACGTAATTCTTTTAACAGATAATGGATAAAGGGAATGTTCTCATGATATTAGAATAAATCTACATGAATTGTATAATGACTGATGAGGTCGATCATGATTTGGCATGTTCATTAATAATGAATTGATGAGATTGAATGAATAAAAGTAAGAGCTCCATCATTTTTGAAAGGGGAATAGTAAAATGCGTTGATTTGTTGTTTCTTTGGAAAATAAGAAATTGAGTTGATATTTTATTTGTAATATGAAAATTTAAATTGACATTGGTAATTGTATGAATTTATTAAATTTATATTTGAATAATGATGACATTTATGCGCTCATTAAGTAATTTTTGAGATTTTATGATCGGGGGTAATCATGGTTTAAGTGTGGGGGGTTTTGACAGAGAAAAAATATTTGAAATTTTTTAATAAAATCATGGGGATTTTTAGATTCTTTTCAAATACAAAAACATTGAATTTCAAAATTTTAGTAAAATATAGTTTAGTTATAATGGAAAATTGATTTTGAATTAAAAGTGTAAATGGAGGGTCATTTTTGAATTTGAATTTTTTTGAACCCTTTTAATTTTTATCGAAATTTTTCTAATTAATTTTAATTTTTTTGTTCTAAATGAACAACCCTTTTGGGTTATCCTTCAATAAAAACCCATTACCCTTCTAGGTGGCCAACTAGAAGCCAAGGCAAGCCCAATGAATGGAATCCCATTTTGGGGAACTCTTATCGGTGATGAAGCCCCACAGTTGGCCCGTGGGTGCTCAAGCTTCGTATGGACAATAATTGGCCCAAAGGGAATGTGTGGGCCCGTGGGTGAGGCATGATTGGCACTTATGGGTGATGATGCCCCGTAGTTGGGTCGTAGGTGATCAAGCTCCTTATGGACAGTAAGTGACCCAAAGGGCATGTGTGGGACGCGTGTTAAGTCGTTTTTGAGATTTTATGATTGAGGATAATCATTTTTTAAGTGTGGGGGGTTTTTGATAGAGTGAAAATAAGTGAAAAGTTTTAATAAAATCATGTTTAGTTTTGGATTCTTTTTAAATATATAACCCATGAATTTCAACATTTTCGTAAAATATGGGTAATTTAAAATGGAAAATTGATTTTCCATAAAAAGTGTAAAAGGAGGGTCATTTTTGAATTTTAATTTTTATTGAATTTTATATGTACTTTTAATGTTTATGTTCAAAATGAACAGACCTTTGAGGCCAACCTTCATCCAAAACCCATCAGCTTCTTAGGTTTCCCACTAGAAGCTAATGCTTATAAGGGCATCCTATTTTAGGTGGACCACTAGACGCTAAGGATAGCAAGGGAATCCCATTTTGGGGAACTCATAGGCCAGGCCTGAGTGGTGCATATGGGGATGAAGCCCGAAAGATGGACCGCAGGTGATCAAGCTCTGTTTGGACAACACGTGGCCCAAATGGTAAGTGTAGGCCGCGTGTTACATGTACATCATATTGTGTGTGCATGTTCGGTTCTGGGATCCCATCTTGGAGTGGGAATTATGTGAGCTTCTTCATATGGGTTGATAAGGGAGCACTCCCTCATCCCATGGTTTCGATGTGGAATGGGAGTCCCATCACACTGCAATGCGGACCGCCACAATCCTTCATCTTCCATACCCATGGAAGCTCCTGGTGACCTATTCAGCCTCTACTGCATGCCTTCTATCACCCATGAAGTTACACCACACCCACTATCCACCACTACTATGCCATGGATCCACCTTCGCTATCTCCCATCATCGACCTCCTGAATGAAGAACCTCCTACGACACTGTGAGGGCCGTGGGAGATGGGGAGGCCGCCACCACATCACCCTATCAATACTCTGACCACCTCTATAGTCTAGCATGAAAGCTTACTGACCTTCATCACCATCGCCAATGCTTCATCTTCATCACCCAAGGCATCCACTGCCCTGCCCCTGTCGAGCCCTGCTCACCACCACGCTTTTGTCTATGATGCCGTCACTAGCCTACAAAGGCCACACCCACTACAACCGACGATGGACGCTGCCACACCCATCTGCCATCATTTCTCTTCCACCCGGCCTCAATGAAATCCACCATGCCTCTTCCTCTCTCATCATTTCCACTGCAAAGCCCTATCCATCGTAAGGTAGGAACCAAAGTGAGCCTTCCCTGCATGGATTCATTCCAGACAGGCTCACGGGTCTTGTGGTTGGATTAAAGCCCCATGATTTGTGGAAATCCATAAAGAAACAGGGATGCTGGATTTTTTTAAATACGTTTTTCTTAAAAAATATTTCTGAAAAACGGCCTAGGTCAAATTTTTTAATTAAAATATGCTACAAAGGCGGCATTGCAGATCCCGCCTTTGTTTTAGCACGGAAAGGCGGCATCTGCGATGCCCCCTTTGCTCCCCTGCGCTGCCTTTGGCCCGGATCGATGACATGGCAAAGGCTGCCGGGTGGAGGCCACATTTCGCCTCAGGGTAAGGCGAAAGGCGGCATCGCGGAAGCCGCCTTTGGCCATACGCAGAGGCCAAAGGTGGCTTCCGCGATGCCGCCTTCGCCTGAACTCCTTATAAAAGGGCGGCCACCCCCCTCCCCTCTCCTCACTTTCTCATTGCATTCCTCACTTCATCTCTCTGAATTTCTCTCTCTCTCTAAAAAATTCCTTTGCTGTGCGAGCTTTTACGAAGCTTCATTTAGAGGTATGTTTCTTTATTTAATTTAATGTTTTTATTTAATTAATTTAATTTTGTTTAGTTTTAAATCTTTAATTTGTTATGTAGTTTAGGTAGTTCTTAATATTTGGTTATTTAGTTTTTGTAATTAGTTATATATAGTTTTAAATAATTACTGTTAGGTAGTATAGATTATGTATAGATTAACTTAAGATTAAGTATTTAGAAATTTTGGTAGCTTAAAGATTATGTGGCTATCTACGCAATTAAATTCCTGTCTGGATACAAACAAATGGATGTGGCTCTGGCACAGATGTACATAGGGGTAAAACCCGAAAACACCGCTTCGAGCTAGACTCGAACGGGAACTGGTGCACGATAACGGGCCTTGCTGCATCCTGGTTTGACACTCCCAGGGAATATGCTTACGATGATTCATATTTTCTTTATAAATTACTAAAATTTCTAAGAGAAGAAAAAGAAAATCAGTATATTTATCAATGATTAATGATAAATATAATGTTATAGAATCAAATAAGGAAATAAGAATTAACGAATTAAAGTTATTATTTGTTAATTATAAAATAATAGAATAATTAACGATTAGTTGTTATTCGTTAATTATAAAATAATAGAATAATTAACATAGGATTAAAACATGGATTCATATAATGATTAGCTAACGATACTAATGATCAATATATTTATCAATGATAAATGATAAATATAATGTTATAGAATCAAATAAGGACATAAGAATTAACAAATTAAAGTTATTATTAGTTAATTATAGAATAATAGAATAATTAACGATTAGTTATTATTAGTTAATTTTAGAATAATTAATAAATAACATAGGATTAAAACATGAATTCATATAATGATTAGCTAACGATACTAATGAACATATAAAGTGAAATGAAGAAGAACAAACAAACTAAATAAAAAGGCACTCTAAAATTACATTCTAATAAATATCATATGGTCAAACATCAGTAGCATAGTTTATGGTATAGAAAGGTGCAATAAAATTACATTATAATAAACATCATATCGCCAAACATAACTGTTAATATTTTGTTACACTATCATAATTTTGATGAAAGAAAAATTTTTGACGTAGAGAGCCATGTTTGCCTGTGTGTACTGTTATAGGGAGATTATTCAAACTGAGCAAGGAGCTTCTTACAGTACACAACCAATTACGGTGGTTAGTAAAATTGATTGTGTTACCATAAGTGACCTTCAAGATAGAATTCGTGTTTCCTTAAATTTGGGACCCGATCAAGAGAAAATGTCTATGAGCTATAGACATTTGCAATTTCCAACAACACTGTGGCATATAGCTTGTCCATTGGTTGCTGATGCGCAGTGGGTCCAAGAAATTAATTTATTTTCTCAACTATTAGATGGTACCATGATGGAGTTATACGTTGTTGTTGCTACTGTACAACAACAACGTCCACTTGTACAAAGACGTAGAAATAAAAGAGTGGTTGAAGACAGTCTACCCCATGACATTGAGCCTATTCCAAATGATGCAGCAGAAGAGGAAAACCTAGATGATCTTCCGGATATACATGTCAATCCGACTTCTGATGAAGAGTTTCGTAATGATGGATCAGATGGCGACAACAGTGCTGATGAGGAGGGACCAACAGAAGATAGAGAGGAGGTTTTGAGAAATACAATTGTTGTACATCAACCTCGGTCAATAAATCATCCACCATTATTTTCATCTTGGTCAAAAGCAATGACACGCGTTCTTGAATTCGATAATACTGTTCTCACACCGACAACTGACTTCCCTTGAGTTGTACCAGATAGGTTTAGTGAGGTGGACAAAACCTTATATATTGGAAGGAATTTTCCCAGTAAAGATTCCTTAAAAAGCACGTTAAAGATATTTCATATTGAGAGAAACTTCAACTATGTAGTTCACGAATCATGCCGTAGTAAATATTTTATACGGTGCGTGAAGTATGGGGATGATTGTAGATTTCGCTTAAGGGCTATTCCAGACATTACATTTGGAGGTTGGAGAATCTCAAGGATTGAGGCGGCTCATACTTGCGTTCATCCAAGTCTCACACAAGATCATACTTCATTGGATGCAGAATTTGTGTCATCTATTGTTGTTGAGATGATTAGGACATGCCAAGATGTTCCAATATCCCTTGTGCAACAGAGGATTCTACATACATTCGGTTATAATATTTCCTATAATAAGGCATGGATGGTGAAACAGAAGGCAATTGTGAAGGTATATGGTGATTGGGATGACTCATATCGAGTATTGCCGCAATTGCTAGACATACTGAGGCATCATAACCAAGTTGTCTTCCATCTGGATACAAACGAACATGTGTCTCCGAATAATCGACTTGATCCATCTCGTGTTCAATTTCATCGGTTGTTCTGGGCATTCCTTCCTTGTATCTCTGCATTTCGTTTTTACAAACAATTTATTCAGATTGATGGAACATTTTTGTATGGAAAATACAAGGGCGTATTGTTGATTGTGGCAACCCAAGATGGAACCCGTTCACCTCTTCCACTTGACTTTTCCATTGTAGTGAAAGAAAACTATGAATCATGGAGTTGGTTTCTGGCATGTATCAGCAACCATTTCACCAACATTCCGGGAGTTTGTTTGATATCTGATCGCCATCGAGCAATTAATGAGGCAATCAATGCAGATCCTGATACATGGAGATACCCAAATGCACATCATCGGTTCTTCATTAGACACATTTCTAGCAATGTACATAAAAAATTCCACAAGGAACGGATGAAGAAGGAAATCACGAGGCTTGGTACGTATTTTATTCGTTCTGTTTTACTGTTTCAATATAAATATAAAATCAATTTATGTGAAATATAATCTACGTTTTGTAGCATATGAGTCGGACCAACGACGATTTGAAGAACGTTTTGAACAAATTCGTCAGGCTAATCAAGAAGTTTATGATTATATAATGCGGATTCCAAAAGAGAAATGGACATTGGAATACGACGGGGGAAAGAGGTACGGACACATGACGACAAAAATTGTGGAGTGCATCAATGGTATCTTCAAAGGACTTCGCAAGCTACCTATAACCGCCTTAGTTCAGGAGACATTATATCGATGCGGGAAGTACTTTGTGGATAGACCAAAACTAGCATCCGACGGAATATATCAAGGTATAAGATATGGAAGACACTTTCAACGAGAGATTGAAAAAAATATTGAAGAAGCTTCCGGTTATCACGTATGTCTCTTTCGATGAGAAGACTCCCAATTTGATGTTCAAGAGCGTTCAGACCCCATCACAAATCACGTCGGTGAAAAAATGGTGGTATTACTGGAAACAAGGAAATGCCAATGTGGAAAATTTCAGGCCTTACGGTTTCCATGTACACACGTCATCGCAGTATGTGCCTCTGTGAACATCTCATGGGAAGCATATGTTGATCCAGTGTATCGGATGGATATCATTTCCAACTGTTATACTGCACCATAGACACCTATTGGGGAGTATCGTTATTTCCCAATGCCTGCAGGCCAACCGATAGTGATACCTGACATGAATCGGTTACGTCCTCGTGGGAGACCAAAGGCGAGTAGGATGCATAATGAGATGGACTGGCCTCAAGAACAAGGACAGAGTTTGCGATGCACAATATGTCATAAAGAAGGTCATAACCGGAAGCGATTCCCTAATGTTGTTGGGTCGACTTCACAGTCTCATTCATAATGATGTATTGTCTTCATTGTGACATTTCCATATTGTAAACTAAATGTTGTTATCTCTTTTTTATTCCTTGGTTTTCTAAACCCCAAACATCTGAGATAAGTTTTCATATTAATATTCATGCTTTCAAGAAATAACTTTAAATATGAAATAATAGAATTTATTTCAAAACTCCGAAAGTGGAACACTTAACCCATATTGAAAAGTGTATGTCAGTTAACCCATTAACATGTTTCCTGGACGTTAATATTAAAAATTTTAACCCTAAACCCTCCAACCTAAACCCCAATCTAAACATGCAGGATATTTTAGCAAACTGTTCTATAACAAATTTATAGTATCATAATAATTAGCATAAGATATTGAATACATACAATTAGATAAATTCTAAAAACATCATTACTAATTGACATGGTTTATCTTAATCCAATCCATAAGTAGTTAATCACAACGCTCCACCAAAATATGTGTAACCAAATTCAAGACTCAATATTTTAGATAACATAACTTATTTCATATTAATATTCATGCTTTCAAGAAATAACTTTAAATATGAAATAATAGAATTTATTTCAAAACTCTGAAAGCGGATCACTTAACCAATATTGAAAAGTGTATGTCATTTAACCCATTAACATATTTCTTGGACGTTAATATTAAAAATTTTAACCCTAAACCCTCCAACCTAAACCCCAATCTAAACATGCAGGATATTTTAGCAAACTGTTCTATAACAAATTTATAGTATCATAATAATTAGCATAAGATATTGAATACATACAATTAGATAAATTCTAAAAACATCATTACTAATTGACATGGTTTATCTTAATCCAATCCATAAGTAGTTAATCACAAAGCTCCCCCAAAATATGTGTAACCAAATTCAAGACTCAATAATTTAGATAACATAACTTATTTCATATTAATATTCATGCTTTCAAGAAATAAATTTAAATATGAAATAATAGAATTTATTTCAAAACTACGAAAGCGGAACACTTAACTCATATTGAAAAGTGTATGTCAGTTAACCCATTAACATGTTTCCTGGACGTTAATATTAAAAATTGTAACCCTAAACCCTCCAACCTAAACCCCAATCTAAACATGCAGGATATTTTAGCAAACTGTTGTATAACAAATTTATAGTATCATAATAATTAGCATAAGATATTGAATACATACAATTAGATAAATTCTAAAAACATCATTACTAATTGAAATTGTTTATCTTAATCCAATCCATAAGTAGTTAATCACAAATCTCCCCCAAAATATGTGTAACCAAATTCAAGACTCAATATTTTAGATAACATAACTTATTTCATAATAATATTCATGCTTTCAATAAATAACTTTAAATATGAAATAATAGAATTTATTTCAAAACTCAGAAAGCGGAACACTTAACCCATATTGAAAAGTGTATGTCAGTTAACCCATTTACATGTTTCCTAGACGTTAATATTAAAAATTTTAACCCTAAACCCTCCAACCTAAACCCCTATCTAAACATGCAGGATATTTTAGCAAACTGTTCTATAACAAATTTATAGTATCATAATAATTAGCATAAGATATTGAATACATACAATTAGATAAATTCTAAAAACATCATTACTAATTGACATGGTTTATCTTAATCCAATCCATAAGTAGTTAATCACAAAGCTCCCCCAAAATATGTGTAACCAAATTCAAGACTCAATATTTTAGATAACATAACTTATTTCATATTAATATTCATGCTTTCAAGAAATAAATTTAAATTCGAAATAATAGAATTTATTTCAAAACTCCTAAAGAGGAACACTTAACCCATATTGAAAAGTGTATGTCAGTTAACCCATTTACATGTATCCTGGATGTTAATATTAAAAATTTTAACCCTAAACCCTCCAACCTAAACCCCAATCTAAACATGCAGGATATTTTAGCAAACTGTTCTATAACAAATTTATAGTATCATAATAATTAGCATAAGATATTTAATACATACAATTAGATAAATTCTGAAAACATAATAATGTTATATTTACATTTTACACTTACGACTCATTTTCTTTGTTTATATGCAGATGGATAATACCATACTACTCACTCAGCAGCCTACCCATATTTCACAGGCCGTGTTAGAGGGTCATCCAGATTGATTTGTGAAGGTGCGTCGAGCGCACCATTTTCATCACATGGAGCCTCCACATGCCATTAGACCTTACTTGCGCTGTGCTGGCTTTTATGGACTTGCCGTATTAGATTTCACATATTGTAGATCATTACCTACTTGCTGCCCTCGTTGAGAGATGGAGACCAGAGACACACACATTCCACTTGCCTGAGGGGGAGATGACCATCACCCTCGAGGATGTCGCAGTTCTTCTCGGTCATCCTATCAAGGGGAGACCCGTTATTGGACCCACTCGTGCAGCTTGGCCAGACCTTGCTCAACGCTTGTTAGGCGTTGATATTTTGTCCGACTGTAGGGCTACAGATGGATCGTCCATATATATGCGTTGGATGGAGTCACAGATTCCACATTTATAGGATGATGATGATGAGCAGACCGTCATGCGTTACGCCTGTGCATATATCTTACGACTCATTGGTGGGACCATGTGTACTGATCACTCGGGGATGCACGTGCATATGATGTATCTACCCCTACTAGAGGACTTTGATAGGGCTGGGACGTATAGTTGGGGATCAGCCTGCTTGGCATACACGTACATATCATTATGCAGACTATCCCATAGGGACCGTACAGGTCTTGGAGGATGCGTCATCCTTATTCAGATGTGGGCATGGGAGTGCATCCCAGCATTTTTCCCTGACCTTGCTGGTCCACCGGTCGAGATGGAGGTGCTGCATGACGATCCGCGTGGATGCTGGTATGATAAGTCATTTCTATTGGTTTTTTATTCTGCTATGAGTTATTGACTATAATTTCTAATTATTTTTCATTATCGTTGTATTTTACAGGTGGTGTCAGCGACACAATTTTGACGTGGTTCCGAGACATCATTTGGGCGTATATCGGCTACAGTTGGACTGTCTCTTACCTGATCAGGTATGTATATACAATCTATCACTGTCTAACATTTTTAATGATAACATCAATTTTGGTTTTTAGTTGGGTGTTTTTTTTTGACAAAATCACTTGTCATTTCAGATTTCATGGCTTCCATACTGGAGTATTATGGACCAGTTGCCAGCATACTGCACTGTTGGGCTTGAGGATGCTATGGCTGTAGTGTCCCTCATTCACTTTCATATTATTGAGTGGCAGCAGCCTAACAGGGTCATGCGCCATTTGTTTCGTACTCAGCCAATTCCATTACCATCTAGACAGACAGACAAGCTTCATGGGATGAAGCTGACAGAGAGGCATGATGATGACTGGTCCCAAGTACATGCGAGTTTTATCGACTGCTGGCACAGACGTGCAGAGTTACGTATTCAAGGTGTTCCTAGTAATCGATTCTCTCTTTCAGAGCAGGTTGACTATGCGCCATGGTATAGACTGAAGTCTATACTGTATCTTACCCAAGCTGGCATAGAGATGCAGAGGATGGTAAGTTATTAAATTCCTATTAGTTTGTTTATTGAATTATTTTCTAATTCCATTTGAATCTACTTACAGGGAAGTCACACATAGCAGCTTGTTCGCATGAGCGATGAAGAGGAGGAGGGGGTCTTTAGCGGGGCAGCCATCCCTGCTACAACGCTGGAGGCGAGGGCATCTTTTCATGTGCTTTCCGAGAGCATCTTCACGCGTCTGGCTGGGAGACAGGAGGTTCCTGCCCCAGAGGAACATCCTGCAGCTGCTGCTGGTGCTGAGGAGCCATGACCACGGCGACGTAGACAGCGTCGTGCTGCACGTGAGGCCTCGCCTGTTCCACAGGCAGAGTTCAGGCCTCTAGTAGTCCAGGATCAGCCTATTCAGGATGTGCCTCAGGTGGCATGGGATCCGTCTTTCCTGACAGGATATCCGCAGTTCTCTCCATCATGGGTTCCAGATCATTCACAACCTTGGATTCAAGAGCCGTCGTCGTCTTGGGGTATAACTCCATCACAAGCTTCATTCCCCTCTGCGATGGAGGCAGGTCCTTCTACCACCCTAGTGGGAGAAGGTTCCGAATGGCAGTACGAGATGCAGTTGACAGCTCCTCCCACTGACACACAGATGGAGGATGCGACGGTCGACGTTTCAGTGCCCAAGGATCATCCTTCTCCAGGTCATCAGACTCCACTGCGCACTCGACGCGGACGTCCTATTCGCAGACCACCATGTGGGACGGAATCTCCTCGCCAGAGACATATGCATTGATTGTACATTATTGTTTACATGTTTTATGTGTACTGAAATCAAAATACTATTTTTACTTGTTGGTCAGAGTGGAATCTCAGGAGGGGGTAAATTAGGTTTTATTTATATATATTTATATAACCATACGAACATAATAATAAAACATTAATAATTACTAATTACCTAATTACATATTATATAATTAATAATTCTATTACTAATTAACTATTTAATTAGTATATAATTAATATTTATATTATGAAAAATATAATTAATTAGTATATAATTTGTAATTTGGTAATTAGTGTTTATTAATCATTAATTATATAATAACTAATTAGTTAATTAGTAATAAAATTATCAATTATATAATACTTAATTATTACATATATAATAAATATTTAGTTAATTAGAAATTTAATTAATAATTATAACTAATTAATTAGTAATTGGTAATTATTAATTAGTTAATCAGTAATATAAATATTTATTATAATTATTCATTATAAGAGGGTTTTCCCTGAAAATCATTCTGCATTTTCGATGTGGGATTCAGGTTCTACCTTTACTGCGCAGTACATTCTGCATTTCCGATATGGGATTCTGTTTCAAGTACGTGACTTTGAAATACAATAAAATATAAACTATAAGGCCAATAGAAATGAAATTTTAAAAATTGATTAAACATATAATAAATAGTTGAAAACAAAAAGAATTTCCTCAAAAATGTTGATGAAAAATAATCTATAACCTTTCAAAACTACCTACTTGAAACTTAAAAATGTTTCAAGTACGTGAAATTGAAAGACTGTAAAATATAAAATATAAAACGAATATAATTGAAACTTTAAAAATTGATTAAACATATAATAAATAGTTGAAAACAAAAGAAATTTCCAAAAAAATGTTGATGAAAATTAATTTATAAGCTTTCAAAACCGCATACTTGAAACTTAAAAATTGTCAAGTACGTGACTTTGAAAAACCATAAAACATAAAATAGAAGACCAATATAAATGAAACGTTAAACATTGATTAAACATATAAGAAATAGTCGAAAACAAAAGAAATTTCCAAAAAAATGTTAATGAAAAATAATTTATAAGCTTTCAAAACCACCTACTTGAAACTTAAAAATGTTTCAAGTACGTGACTTTGAAATATTATAATTATATTACTAATTAACTAATTAATTATTATATTATTAATAGTTATATTAATAATTAACTAATTATTTATTATATATGTAATAATTAATGAGTAATAATTAATAATTAATAATTTAATGAATAGCTATAATTAATATTTATATTACTAATTAACTAATTAATAATTACTAATTACTTATTAATAATTATTAATTACTAATTACTAATTATAATGAATAATTATAATAAATATTTATATTACTAATTAACTAATTAATAGTTAATAATTACTAATTAATTAGTTATAATTATTAATTGTATTTCTAATTAACTAAATATTTATTATATATGTAATAATTATATTACTAATTAGTTATATATATATAAACAAAACAAAACAAAAAAAATAAAAATAAAAATAAAAATTTTCAAAAAAAAATATTTTTTTTAGGAGAAAGGCGGCATCGCGGATGCCGCCTTTCACCGGCAGTGCAAAGGCGGCATCGCGGATGCCGCCTTGCCCCAGAAATGCAAAGGCGGCATCCCGGATGCCGCCTTTAAGGTGCATTTTTAAAAATTTTTTTGCCGGAAGCGTTTTCTGGAAAATATTTTTTTTAAAACGTAAAAAAAATCCCAAGGAGGCTAAGACCCCCCTCTTTTTCTTATAAAATGATGTGGTTTCCACCTTCACAATGATTTATCGACATCCAAGGGAGATCCCCATAAGGAGGTCGTTGCGTACTGCACTCTCTTCTCCATCTTTTCTTGTTCTTCATTTTTTTATTTATTCTAATTTATTTCAATTTGTTTTAATTTTATTCTTTTTTATTTAAATATCTTTAAATAAATAAAAATCCCATTCATTTCTTATAATTTTTCTGACTTTTAAATTTTATCATTAATTATAATAATAATAATTATTATTATTATATCACATTCTAATTTTAATATTTATTTTTTTAGTTTCATCTCTCCTTCAAGAAGATTATTTAATTTTTTTAATAATAATAATAATAATAATAATAATAATAATTATTATTATTATTTTATCATTATTAATAAATTATATATTCATCTCTTTCCCTCTCTATTTTCTTTTGTCCATCCACCATGTAATATTCTGCTATAAAAAATGAGAGGCTGACTCTGAGGTAGGCTTAGGAGGAGGTCAATGTGTTTTTGAAATTTTCTAAATGTTCATTTTAAATTTGTGGTAGATTTAAGTAGCATGCATGGGGGATGTGAATTTTCATGATGTGGTTGATGCCACCAATGAAAGGAAACCAATCCTTTTTCTATTCTGGAAAGGAATAGTAATTCAAACATGAGATTTAATGATTGTATCATCAAACTAGAATTAAACACATAAAGGAGAATGATGATTGAACCCAAAATCGAACCCAAGACCACATCCTTTCTTCCTAACATCATTCTATATTCATATTCCTATTAGTATAAATTATAATTTCTTATACTGGATGACATTCTGAAAATTAATCAAAAGCACAAAATTATTCATCATTGTTTTCATTATATTATCATAACATAAAATAGAGATATCATAGGTGAATTAGATAAAGTAAGTGAACAAACTAAGAGTCTCCTTAAATGTGATAGCCCTGGTCAACCACTGTAATGAACTAGGAAAAATTATGATATCTTTTGACTACACCCCACAAAAGGCATGTGTTAATGCTCATAGAGTTTAGTAAAGGGATATATATTGTGGGGAGAACTCCATTGGTCATTTGGATGTCATGAACCTCAATTTGGATGGGTTTTGGTTATGTTTAGAAAGAAATTCTAGTGAATTAGGAGTGAGAGATGGTTATAATTTGGATTTTCACTTGATAATGAGTGGGTTGACCACCTCTATTCATTTCATGTGGTGTTGGATGAAACATTGGATGTGGGGACCAATTTTTAGTTTGGCAAATAATGATAAAGGTACTTCAATGGTGGAGAGCATCGTATCGGTCTGGGGTGTGGTGAGACTAGACTTTGATAGTTGAGGTTGAATTGGATTTTTGGTGTGTAGGAATACCTAAAAAAGTATGGTCCCTCATTAAATAAATTCTTTAGAGTTTCAGAACAGTGTCAAATGGAATCAATGAATGGAAATCTTTCTCGATTTGGTTTTGATCATGAGTATTATTTGATGTGTGATGATGCTCATGGTAGGATAATGGAAACTAGAGTAAGTGATTAGTGATTTAACCTTAGAAATATATTGGGAGGAAGGTCTATAATTTGTTGTTGGTTCTGGAAAAATCTACGATTCCTCTAGGTCTAGGGCATCATAATCAATAACTAAGGTTTAGTGACACATCAACATGAGCAGTCAAGAATTTTGTGGAAAATTCATCTAGAGGCTTGAATGAGACTTATTTAAGTAGTTGGTGGTGGTGATATTAGAACCATGTTAGGAACATCATAGAGGATATGACAGGCATGGTATGATCATCACACTATGAGTTTGGGTGGAATCCGGTGTATTCCAACCAGGTGTTTAGAGTTGAACAGTGGAAGTATGATGGGTGTTTAGAGGAAAAACATGGAACGTTCATAGTGAATTGGTGATCGAGATAGGTTGAGAGATGTGGTTTGGTGGTTCCCACATCTTCTCTATGAAGAAAAGCATTATGTTCTGGAGCATCAACTCTCTGTCAATTTTTAACATTTACATTTGAGTGGGAATTTAAATTTCTCATTTGGTGGGATGTTAATTTTGAGAACCATTAGTTGATATGGAAATGTGGATGTTTGATAATATTAAAATAAATATTTTGGGCATTTTTTAAAGCTCATATGGATTACGGTTTCTAATGAGATCATTACAGGATGTTAGTAGGTAGCCTAAGTGGGGATATATTTCTATAGTACCCACTAGCTAGATGACAGGATTGACAGAACCGATGGGTTATAACTTTGTGCATTGACTTCATTGTTCTTCCAACTATTAGTTAGTGGAACCCAGCTACAAATATATTGCAACATTGGATTTGTTTTTTAATCAGAGGAAGCGCTATAATTTTTAGGTTGGGTTTGGATGTTTTTTTGATTCAGGAAAAAGATTTGGAGAGGCGATTCTTGGTTGATTCTACCCTAGTCCACTCAATTGATTCCCCTTGAGTGGGATTGGTTTTTATGGTGACTAATAAAAATTTTAGGTATTTTTTACCCCTCCTCCACCCATTTTGGTGTCATTAATTTGTGTATCCTAATTCTACTCAATTTTGCTTTTAGTTTTGGTGCTGATTCTATAAAAGAATGGTGCAATTGAATGAGGCTAATGCAGTTTTCATGTGTAGATGTAAGGGGATACACTATAAAGCTACCCACATTCCATTGGTGGTGGTTTTTGTATGGTGGTTAAGCATAGTGGGGTTTCTGTAGATTTTACATCCATATAATCATTTCGAAAAAATTAATTATAATTTTTTATTATTAATTTCAGGAGTTTCATGGCATGAGGAAGGTGACCAAGATAATGGGTAGGTATTGGTTTCCTTGGATGAGTCTTTTTGGAGCTCATTGTTGGGGTGAACATCATGTTCTTGGTAGGTGAACACTTTTGATACACGATTATATAACTATTAGGTATGATTTTTTTATTGAATGAATGTTTTATAGATTGCGTAGATATATATGAGTCATGGGTTCTTTGGGAATGAGATATGGAATGGAGTTTTTCCTAATAGTCTTGAGTTGAGTGTTATTCTGTATCGAGAATTAATGGTATCTTCTGATGATTGTGATCAAAAGGGGTGAGAGGAATGTTGAGTTAGTGTGAGAGATTCAAATTTTTATGGGGTTCTTGATGAGCCTTGAGTAGTCTAGGGTGGGATTCTTTGGTATACAGGCTATGTTGAGAGGGCCTAGACCATATACTAATGAGAGATTTAATGTTTCAACTCGAGTGAAATGGTAAATGCATATTCAGGTATAGTGGGATCTTAAGGAGGAATGTGAGCCAGAATATTCCTTATTGACTAAGAATGCTAGGATGGGAGGCTTGCCTCCTTGTGTCAACTAGGAGATCTCCCATGGGATATTGAAAATGAAACCTGAGTATGGGTCATGGGAATTTCTTGAGGATGTGGTATGACGTTTCTAAGTTTTCTTATAACTAGGTTTCTTGGGATGGTCCCCAAGTAGGGGGACCAAGAGAGATGACAGTTTTCACTAGTTATTGACTAGATATTAGTGTTAGGTTTTGGAAAATCTTTGGGCTATGACATCACCATTGGGTAATGGGCATGATATGGTGTAGGTAGGGTGTGACTGAGTGGGGTCCAGAGGACCCAGTGGATTCCTTAAGGGGTGATGCATGACATTTTCTGGATGAGGGGAAAATTTCCAAGTGATTACCACCCTGTGATCATCTGGAGAGTACATATAATGGTATTCAACCCTTGGTGATTCTACAGAATCTAATAGACCGTATCTTGAAGTATTGGGTTGGGCTGACTGAATGAACATTCTTTGTGGAGGAATAGGTCTGTGTACTTGAGGTTTCCTCCCTACTATCTTTGAGGATAGGTTAATGTGATGAACATTCCTTATTCCTTGTTGTATTAGGTTAAGGACCATTCAATTCTTGGATAGTGTTGATGTGATGAATTATGCCTTTTTCATTGAGTATTAGGTCGATGGATTACCATGACCTGACTTGGGTATCAGGTCAATGACCATGTCAGATGGGTATTGGGTTGGTGAACACACATTGGACTTTTATATGACTGGATTAAGCTAAGGACTCCCTTTGATGATGATACATTGGATATTATGATGTGATTTCTGGACCTCCCATGAGTAGGATGGGATGGGTTGAGACTTATGGACTTGTGAACAAACCCAATTTCATTGAGTGTTGGTCAAATATTTCGACGTCTCCCTGCCATTACATCTCAGGTATGGGTTGGGAACTAGTACAAGGGGGTTATGCATGACGAATTGATTCTAGTGTGGCAAAAAAACAGGTTTGAACATGTGTTGTGGTAGTCTGGTTAGCACATGATTACCTAACACATAAGGATTGATTTTTATACTGGTTATCAAATGATGTATGGGGTGCTTATGTGACATGTTATTTCACTCCTTGTATATACATGTATATGGTGGTGTATACTAGAGGAACTTTGTGAGGCCATGGTGAGATGTATTTTTTACACCCTAAATGGGAATCTCATTGAACATGCTAACCTTATGTCTATATTTGAAGTCAGACAATTAGACATATAGTAGATCGAGCTGGGAAAACTTGTTGGAATTAGGATATTGTGATATGGCATGTGGATAATAGTAGGTCTGATGTGTTTGTGTGTGGTATTTTGGTTATTTTATCTATTTATAATCAGTCCGGTGTGAAATTATTGTATGAAAACTTAATTTATCATTATATATGATTTCGTAGATTAATTTTTTTGACTCTCATATTTAAAATTTTTATAAATTTTCACTATTGGTTATACTTTAACATAATGGAATAATATAAAAATTTTATGGATTAGGCCCACACTTCTAGTCAGTATCCTCTAGTGTATGGGGAGGAGCACTTCAGGACACATAAAGATCCATCTCAGAAGGGTTTTTGGATTGTGATATATAGGTGGTAGTTAGGTTCTCATGTGGGGTGTTGTATATGGTTTGAGTCTTGGGTAAGACATTTTCCCTTAGACATGTTGTGTATTGTACTACAATTATGTTATACTATGTCATATTCTCCCAAGCTGAGTAGGTAGGGAAGATTATATTTAGAATTGAATTGGGTTCCATGTGGGCTTCCAAAAATCTATGGTGTCCAGGATATAGATCAATGAATACACTCCAGCCCTTATAAATCATCTAGATATATTATAGTATGTAAGAATATACTGGATGTACTATCATAAACTGTATCTTATGTGATCATGTGGAATGTGACGTCTCTTAGTTTTACAATACATTTATGTGGGGGATATATCATTTTTATGTTATTACAAATACATGAATTCCAGGTAAAATGAATGTGGTTATTATAGGTGTACATACATAGGTTTTAGTGGATTGAGGAATAGTGTACAATACATGAGATGTGAAATCTTTCAGGCTTAATTCTTCATTATGGTTGTAATGTGATTTGGTTGTAATGGGATTCATGGGTTTCAATATGAGATGAAATTGTGGCTGCAATATTGTTTCCTGGATGGTTTGGATGATTGTCGAGGGGATGAGATCATCATGACATAAGATATTGTAGTAAGGGTGTATAATTTCATAAAAAAGTGGATGTGGGGTACCATATATATATATATATGATTTGATATTATGTTATATATTTATGCTTGTTGCTTGTTGATATTTCCATGGTGAGGTTGGGGCACAATTCACCTGATTTAGGAATCAATTTGAGTTCCTCTATTCATTTTCTATGTTTTAGTATACTTCTTTGACATTTTCATGAGTGATTTTAGGGAGGATCCTACAAAGAATACGTTTATTCACAAACTCTATATATAAATATGTTTTTCAATTCTGTAAGATCTATTTGATGATTGATCTAGGTGTTAGTATCTTACAAGGGTTATTTAGGAGCAACTGGTGTTTCTAGTAACAACTAATGATCTGTTGATGGTTTTTCACATTCATCTACATTGTATAAAATTACATTCTAGAATTGAGATCATTTAGTTATTTATGTGATAGATTTAATTGACATATATTAATTTTTATGTCATAAACTTTATATTTAGGTGAATGCATCTCATTTTTAAGAATTATATACCCTCAATGATAATTTCCAACCCATGACCTATTTGATGTGGGATTCAGGTGTCATTCCCATATTCACTAGTATAGAAATTTAAAAATTAATATTAATAAATAATTATGTTTCTATGTGTTGGATAAGAAACTTCAAGACAAACATCATCGCAATTAAAATATTCAATAAGAGAAATTTTTTTATAGTAATCATAGTATGAATTATATTAATGTGCCTACATTTATTCCTCTATTAAAGGATACCAAGCTATAAATTCAACATAATGATATAGAATCTTTTAGTATGATATAAAATAAGAAAATGACCTCTCAAGAACAAGATAAACATAAAAGATATAAATTTTTAAAAGAACACATTTAGAATATGATAGTTGAGTGTAATCCAATTTCAAATCATATACTCATTATGTGTTAGTATATATATGATATAAAGAGACCAAGTTAACTACACAAGATTGATCTACCCACAAATATCATTATATAATCAATGTTGGAATGATTAAATAGTTTAACATGAATTACACAATTATTGAGTTCAACAAAAGTCTACCCATTCGCCTTAATATGTCAATGATTATTGAGTGGGATATGGGTGGTCCATGATCAAGTTATATGATGATTTTATATAATGAAAATGGATTTTTTTGTATATATGGATAATTAGAGAGGTTTTGGAAATCCTACACCAACATCTTAATGAAATAAAAGATTCTCTAAAGAAGGGAAATGTTTTCTATATAGGAAAATGATATATTAGAGGATTAATTTTCCAAAATATGAGATGGGGAAAGGATCTGAGTTGAGGTTCTTCATGAATAATTTATTTTATAGAAATCAACTCATATTTTTTGAAGTTTATATAATATATATTATAAATTAATTAATATTCTGAATATGTATATGAGTTTGAAATTGATAGAGGATTGAATCATATAGATGAATGTGTTCATTTATGTGATAGAAAATGGGGATTTTACATTGAGGACTCTGCTATGATAGAATACATTAAATCTCTATTGGTATATGATAAATAATATATATTTACACATTTTTTTCAAAATATATGATAATAGAAATTATTTATAAACAATTGATAGTATAAATAATGAATGTTTTTTTATATACATGGTTATCATTTATCTAATTCTATATCTTCCTTGAATGAATAAAATGATACAAATGTTTTATCTAGTATAATGTTTTTAATAAAGATGTTTATTAAAATATGAGAGAATGAGTTCCCACTATCGAAAAGTGACATATTTTAATGAATAAAATCTATATTTAAAAATATTTCGGTAAACACATAAAACACCATAATAGATATAGATACAACGGTTTAATTATTAAATATTACAAATAACAGAAATAAATTTTGTTTCTTAAACCCAAAGGAATCTATATTTATTAGTAATATATTCTAGATAAAATATTGTTTATAATAGGATTCTTTGATTATGTTTTGATTTTATGAAATTTAAAAGTATATAAAATAAAATATTAATGCAATTATATTCAATGTAATGTTCACTATATATCCTAAAATATTTTATTATATAATGGTAAAGAATTAAATTCACATAAAAAGATACATTTTTTTTACTAAATTATCTCAAAGAATAGTTTACCTGGAATGTCCCTAAGATGATGAGGATTCACTTAGAAAGAGTTCTATGTATAGTTTTTGAGGTTATAGATAATTATAAATTTTATATTTCTATGCAATGTTTTGTTATTATTTTGATCAAAATTTTAATGTTACTAATATGATTAATAAGTTTCAGAATTATTCTTATAGTTTTCTTCATAGTTATTATTCAGTAAAAGAGTTTAGTGGGAGATTTTATCATATGATTCCAAAGATAGGAGGCAGAATTTATATTGATATATAATGAGATTAAAAAAACCATAAAAGTGTTTCCAACATAATGAATTTATTGCCTTATATCAGATAAGATATGATTAGGTTTCATGTTTTGTATGGGTTTGTTAGTATTCTTAAACTAGTTTACTAATATACAATATATCATGTTATAAAAAAGTAAGCCTCCACTTTATTATTCTTTATTACTGTCTTTATATGATCAGGAAGTGAATGATAATAAACCAGTCAATTTCTGAATTATATTAATCCCAAAATGATGTTCATCATAGAGTCTTATAGTCTATTATGCAATGTTAAGGTATACATTGATGGGATTTTGTATAAAGATATAGAATATACTCATAAGACATGAAATGAGTTTTTTTGCACTAGATAACATGCATAGTTTACTATATGGAGTGTCATACACTATGTCCATGATATTATAGGGGTGCATATTTAATATTAAATCCTCATACCTATGTTTGGAATGATACCTAGCATAATAAATTGAATACTTTGATAACTTTATCATGTCATATTTGAGGTTTGGATAATAATGGTGTGGTTTGGAAGGTTGATGATCACATCAGAAGTTGAGTCTTAACCAAGATAGTATTTTCCCTTATTTATGATGATTATGAAATTCCAGACCTCAATTAAGATAGAGTAAGATAGATCAAGGAATGTTATGGATATACCTAGATAAGGTAAAACTGAAAAGATAATCTATTTTGAGAAAGTGTATGTGATATGCTTATATGCTTGGGTGAATGAAATGAGATATTCTCAACTGTAAGGCCTATGTAGACTTGTATAATTGAAAACATAAAAGTTAGTTGAATGATATTTTCATGCTTTATTTTTCAAGATCACCTGTTGTTTTTGGAAAAAGGTATTATATGGTTATGCATACCGGTATATGATACTTCTCATGGAAACATATATGGATATATATGTGTTTGATAAAGGTCATGCCGGTTCCATTTGTATATGGAGTTTCATTGATTCTTTTCTAGTAGACACACTTTACCTACATGTATGGATTAGAGAATTCATAATAATTTATAATGGTATGAAGTCTTATTGGGTTACATATAGTGGTTATTTTAATAACAAACATGTTTTTTATATTGTGTTTGTTCAAAACATTAATATCTACCCCAAATATGTTTTAGAGGATATCAAAGCTATTTTTTATGTATTTTAACTAGTTGTTATATATGTGTATCTTGTAGTGAAAATAAATGAAAGATTTTCTAAATGGAGATTCTCAATATATCCAAAATAAGCTTTGTAATTGATTTCAAAAGTTGTCTCATGTGGTGAAAAAAAATTTATAGTGTTCTAGGACTATTATTAATTACTACAATTGGATTTTTAAGATATATTTTCACTAAAGGCATGACTATAGTATAACGGTTTAGAGCATGTCATGGTTTGTGATAGTATAGCCTGTATTGTGGTGAATTTCACTACATAGGGTTATTGTTCATGGTTGTTTATGTGTTATGTGATAATGAATTTGTTACAACCAGGGGAACCCTAGGGGTGGGGGTATAGAAACCCAAAATTTTCATACTTTACATTTAAATTATTTCAAATATAAGAATCATAATAGTAACATATTCAAGGATTTAAAGGTTTAGTATCATGAGAAAATTAGGCTCATACATTACTTTTAAATAAAAAAACATTAGAATTTATTTAAATACTTCTAATTTATCCCTATAAAAAGGCTCCCAAAATCTCATTAGTATATGTAATCACATAATGATATACAACCAATAAAGGTGTGAGCTTAAATATTAATAAGTATTTGAATAAGGCTCATGAATCAATAATACATGGGTGTGAATAATTATGATCAGTATATCATAAGCCTGGGATCAACATAATAATAATTAGGGAAATATTTTATAAAGGCATGGAATATGATATATGAATAATAATGAAATATCATAACATAGTGGTCAAATACCACACATAGTTGTGAACAAAGCTATCATCATGTCAAAAAATGACATTTGTACATAAATCATAACATCATAAATGGGAAGAAATATAATATCATGTTCAAATATAATAATCATAATCTCATAAGATATATCACATTACCCAATGAATAAGAGGGATATATAATTTTTTTCCAACCTATCACTTCATAAAATTCTCATAATCATGCATGCGCCATATAATTTAAAAAAATTAATGTCATGAAAAAAAAACAAGGAAATAAATGAGTTTTATTTATTATTTCACATACCATACATCAGGTAACAGCCATTGAGGATCTTACATGAATAATGGATATTATACCTTGGAAAAAAAGACTTTTGTTTTTGAAAAATATATAACTCTATAAGATTCAGATATGTGTTTTAGAAAAATAAAATGCTTTTTTATAAATCTTCATACTTGGATTAGAAATCATATTGGAAATGTTGTAATATTTATATATCTAAATTAAAATGGTAGATGAAAGTGAAAATAAATTCTATGGACTTTAGAGATATATCCATAATGAAAATGATATGAAGAAAAACCCCAAAATGATGTAATTAGATTCATGAATCCCCTTAACTAAAGTCCTTATCTATTTTATCTCATTTTACCTCATGAATAATAAAATTCTGGTTATTCAACTGATGAACCATAAGTGATAATTTTAATTTATGTCATTATTTATCAATTATATATATATTTTATTTGTTCCCTTCATTAAGGAGGAAATGTTGTGTCATTATGTTCCTAAAAAAATTCAGAATTTACTTTGATTTGTATATTTTTTTCAGGTTAATTTCTATATAAGAAGATTCAATATCAGAATATTAAAAAGAATATATTTATGAATTAATATAGAAAATATCTTATAACTATCCATACTTTTGGTTATATGGAAATAATTGTCCACACCCTCATTGGTGGTTAACCGACCATTAACAGAACACTATCAAAAGAAGAGGAAAGTGAAGTATAAAATATGAATAATTTATAAATTAAAATTTTATAGTTGGTTAATATATTTAATATAATGTTAATATATTGATTAATTAAGAATATAATATTAGTTTTTAAATGAATTTGAAAAAACAATAATAGAAGAAGAAAATTAAAGAATAATTGATAAAAAATAACCCTTTTCCAAGTATTGTTTCTCTTATATGATACTAAAATCCCTTAATTCTTGGTGTTTGTTTACACCAAAAAATCCTTAAGGATTATATGGGGTTTTTGTATAGGGGATTTATGTAGATATTTGGATTTGTTATGTATGGTAGGATTATTATTCCATGGGATGGGAGAGGGGGTAGTTGTACTGGAGGAGAGATATAGTTTTAGAATAAAATATTGAATAACATATAATGTCCAACTAAATACTTGTAATAGTTATTATTTTGACATTAAGAATCATATATAAATAAAAATAAAATCTTTTTATTTCTTTAAATTTTTTTATAAACTGGATTAACTAATTTATTTAAATAGAAATTGGAAGAAATGAAATATTTTTATTTTAAGGGAATACTTTTGACATTATTATTTGGAATGTTTTTTATATTTTGAATTTATGATTATTATTTTTAAATTACAAATTTATCTAATTTAATTTACTTTTAGAGAAACTAATCAATTTATTATGTATTATGTCATCATTGCATCATCATAATGGTATAAAACATGTGGTATTTGAAAAAAACTCCTTTTACTATTTGTGTAAAAAATGAAGTATTTTAGAAAATTACCAAAAAGTAACCCTTCATAAAATTTGATGTGTTAATTACAAAAATGAAATTCATTATATATATATATATATATTATTTTTATAGATAAATTTTAATTTTTAATATAAAAAATGTGATTTTTATGAAATACATTAAAATACAATTTTTTAAAAATGTCTTATAATATTGTTGAGTTTTCAATAAATATATTAATTTTATAGTTTTGTAATATTAATATTTTCATAAATTTTTCATAAGAAATAGTATTTAAATTATTTTTTTTATTATTTTTAGATCAAATTAATATGAAAACGGTCAAGTTACAATTCTCAATGGTCAGGTTACTATTTCCAAAGGCAAGGTTGTTATTCCAATGGTTAGGTTACATACTACAAATACAACTTCATTCAATTACTCAACATTCATTTGAATTCCACAAAAGGTTCTATATTTTCATTTTCTGTGATATTGATTGGTTTATTAATATTCTGTTTCATTTCTTTATCATTGTTTGTAAGGTTAACCATTATAGATTGTTTGATGATCCATATATTCCTATTATACTTTTATTATTTTATATATTTTTTTCCAATTGTAATATTTGGAATTTTCATTGGATTTGTAGTTGACTAATGTAATAATCTTCATTTATGAAATAATGTTTTTTTGATTTCTCTATGTTTTATATAAGTATATATGATTTAATAAAATATAAAACACATTTATTCCAGGAAAAAATAATACTATTAATGTATTTATGTTATATTATTCCCCCTATAGAAATTTATTCCCTAAAATTTCAACGAATATTCTCAGTTAAGAATAGAAACAAGAACTTCTATTTCAATTTTTTCTCTGGTTCCCACACCATATTTTTTATTTATGGTTCCACAATAGCACCTTGACAAGGTGAGTTGTCATGTTGTTTAGAAATTTTTCTATACAGTAAAATATATTCTATAGATACTCTTTATAAGAGAGGTAATTCTCCAATTGAACAACATTTGGATTTAGTACATGTGAGAGATCAATTATGTACTTCCTCAGGCTGGATTCATGGAACATTTCATTAATTTGAGCAATGATTGTTGGAAGTTATAGCCAATAATCAATTCCACCTATGCGATTAAGGATCACAAAGGGGCCAATTTTACTAGAATTAAGATATAATTTCTTTCGAAACCACATGACTCCCTTACATGCTCGTATTCAAGGGAATACATTATCTCAAACATCACACTCAAAGTCCCATTAGTGGTTGTCAGCATAAATATTATACCATCTATTAGTATATTTTATCTGTTTTTGGATGGATTGAACCTTCTTGTTAATCTATGGAACAAGATTGGGTCTGATTCACTTTCATCACTAACTTCAGCCCAACATGTAAGAGTTCCACACCACATCCCATATAATGATTTATATGTCCATTTTAAAACACCAGTAGAATTTGTTGTTATAATAGAACTAAAGTAATGGGATATGTTGATCCCATACCCCTTTAAATTATATTAAGATATCTCTCAGTATATTCATGGGTGACTCAATTGTCCTTTTAGATTTCCCATCAGTTTTAGGGTGACAGTCCATACTGATATCTAGTTCATTACTAACAGTAAGTTGAATACTTCTCTAGACTTTTTATGTGAACATTGGATCGTGACTAGTGATGATTGAAAGTGGAACCCCATACATTCTCAACACATACTTTACATTTATATTTGATTGTTTTTATTTTAAGAAATATTCCCAAATAGAGATCATGTGGACAGTCTTGGTGAGTCAAACCACCACAACTCATATTGTATTGCTTCATTTGGTTGTATTTGAGAGAATAGTGACAATGTACATTTTGATATTCTCCCATTTCCATATGTATTTGTAAAATGGTTTCATCAACCCCTTGTAACATTGTTTTTATGCATTAACGTGATGACATACTAAGAAATATGAGTTTTAATAAGTGATTTCATTATTTATGTCTTCCTATTAGAAGTGTTCTTGAAGATCGTGGAACATCTTGGTTTTTCAAGGATGGATGGAAAAAATGAGATATATGAATTTCCCAATAGCACCATATTTATCTTAGGCGATGAAATCACACAAAGACTAGTTCTTAATCGAATGAATCCATCTTCATTGACGTGGAACTCATGAATCTTACCATCCCCTACCAGTTTTACCCTATTTTGAATCTATAAACAAACCTTTCTTCCTCGTTGATTTTATCATGGATAACTTATTGGGAAATAATTTTGGAATGTTAGGATATATTCCTTATAGGTAAGATTTCAAGATCTATCCTTTTAATTACCATGAAGATATAAACTTTATCAATATTCATCATGGATAGTGTAACAAGTTCTTTTCTGTTCAGTGCATTATCTACCTAGTTATCTATCTGAACATATATTAATTTTTTCTATGTTAACTTAGTTAGTGGCCTAGAAAATAATGATAAATTTCTGAAAAAATGATGGTAGTACCTATCTATGCTAAGAAAACTACAAATTTCTACGAGACCTGAGGTTATAGGTCAATGATCAATTATATTTTTCTTTGAAGAGTCTATTGGAATCACCTATATTTTGATCAAGTTCCTTAAGAATGGGACTTGATTTATCAAAAATTCATATTTTTTGAACAAAACATACATTTTATAATTTATCAATGATTCCAAAAAAATCCTTACATACTCTTCATATTATTCTTTAATCATAGAGAACATTATAATATTGTTGATAATGACTATGCCAAAATTTTCAAGCAAGTTTATAAGGATTTTATTCATTAGATCTATAATGATTATAGGTAAATTAATATTTCCAAATTTCATAATAATTAAATCATATTTCCCATAACCTGTAGGGAATTTTTTTTTCAGGATTATCTTCCCTCATCACCTTCACCTGATGATATCCAGAATGAATATCCAATGATTTAATCTGGTGAGGTATAAATGTTTTATTGGATAAGTCATCGATCCATGGAACATGATAAATTTTTATAGTGATTCGGTTTATCTTATAGAAATTGATACAAAATTACATTTATATATCATTTTTCATGAAAAAGATCACTAGTTCTCACTAAAAAGATGCACTAGGACGTATAAACCCCTTATAAAAATTTAGTTGTAGTTTTTTTATTAACTCCACTAGTTCGATCAGTGCCGTTTTATAGAGACATCTAGATATAAGAGTTGTTTTGGGTATGCGATCTATTGATAACTCTACCTAACAAACTAGTGGATTTTTTGGAAACTATATAATAAACAAATCATTACATTCCATTAAAATCAGATTTTCCTCTTGGTTGGTACTCTCCTTCAACTCAACCAATTGAGAATTGTATTCATCACTATAGATTACCAAGACCAACACCATTGGGGGATTTTATAAAGTATATTCAAGATCACCCATACATTCTTACAAGACAATGGTATGGTTTACAATATTGAATGAAGTTTACTTTTATAAGTATTTGATGTGAGATTTTTATACGGAGATCCAATCGATGCCTTGCAATGTGTAAAATTCTAAAAAGTGAAGGATTATGTGATTCTATAGAGTATTATTCCCACATATTCTAATGAGAGAATATTCCTACACTTCGGATGCATTTATCTCACTACTAGTTGGTTTTATGGATATCCTAACTTTATGTTATCAGGTTTTTGATTTAGTAGTTCAAGAAAACATATTGGATATAAATTAATTTATAGATAAAGAATCAAATAAATCCTTCTTAATTTTTGAGTGAATAAAAAGTGTATATTGTACATCTTCATTTTCATATTCCACATCTCTTATGAAGATGGAATAGGATTTACCTTTCCCATTTGGATTTGGTTATTAATAATGCGGATTACCCTTAACAGACTATGGTTTAGTATAATGGATTGAATAGTTCCCCTGATCCCTATAGTTGAACTTTTAAATGATGGGTGGTGAATTGGCAGGGCGCTTACTTTATTCCATCATTGGATAGATTATCTATGTCTCTTCAACATTCATGAGCTTATCGACCATCTTGTGAGTAGTTGAAACATTTACCTATTTTTTTTAAGAAATTACCATGATAATTTTCCCCAAATTGTTTACATGTGGGTCATTGTATATTATTTATTCCCATTTCATTTGACCATATAACATAAAAATACTTCTTTTAATACTTATCTTCATAACAATGTGCCACTCTCCGAACTCCATCTATACTTTGAGAGAACATCAAATTCATCTTCATGGATCCTGAAGTCTTAGATAGCTCGATCCATTAAATTCTGTGGCTTTAAACCACTAAATAAAAGATCTATTTTTCTATAATTATTAAATATAAAACTAGAGGCATATATTTTAATCCTTGTGAAAGTTTCCTTGTAAGAGGTGATATATTTTTCCAATTTTCTTATAATCTCTAGGATTTATCTCTACATATTAGTTCAATTTGTTCCTGGGAAATATTTATTATAGAGTAAAATCATATGTTTTTCACACTCAATTTTCTCCATTTAATATTTTTGATTTTTATTATTTATTAATGGCCACCATTGATGGATCTATACGTGTAATTTTTATATTTCTAGAGTTACATTAACATTCTCATAATAGTGGAACATTGAAAAGATATTATCCCTATAGTTAATCCACTATTCAATAAGAATTGAATCAAAACACCCATTGAACATCGAAGGCCAATTTTGTATGAAATAATCAATAGCTATTTGCTCCTTCTTAGTAAAAGTTGGATGTTATTTATGACCCATGTTATTGTTCATAGCTTGAGATAGATGGGTAATAATCACCATGATATTTGGAACTACACCTCACATGGTTCAGTGAATGTGGTTCAGATATTTATTGCATTGTCCCTCACTTGGGTCGTTGGTCTGGTTTCTCCTACCTCCCCGCATTTTATAAAATAAAAATAGTTTGTAGAAAGAATAAGTTAACAAATAATGAATAACTTATTCGTGTGAAGAAACAAATTCTATATCATGTCCTATGGGATCCAGTGGTTTAGTATTTGGATTAAATGATGCTTCCAAGATCATGTACCTTAGTCATTTTCTTACATTAAGATAAACAATTTTGTTATTTATATTTAACAATGGTTTTTATAGTGTTTCTGAATGACAGAATAATCTCCATAGGGAGTGTCAAAGGAGCTGTGCAATAAGGGTTATTTTCGAGCACTAGGTGATGCTTGAGTAAAATATCAATGCACCTTCTCAAGGTAATTACCTATATGTACAATTGTTCTGGAGCTACTACACTTTTAGTATCTAGAGAGATATATTTTTCTCATAAATAAAAAACTGAAATAATTCACTAAAGCAAATAAGGTTTACATATTCTTACTCTCAAATTTACAGTTTTCACAAATGTTTTCTAGACCTATTTCCAAAATTTAAAAAACTGTCCCTCTGATACCATCTATAGTTACCCAAAGTTTCCTTATTTACCTTAATCTTAAGATAAAAAATATAATAGTAATGCATTCAACAATATAATGGTTTAGTTACTTGGGAAAGATAGGCTCATAAATAAATTATATATAATAAAACATAAATATTTATTTAAATTCTTCTTCAATATCATTATAAAGGATCTCACGATCTCCTTATACATGAAATCATATTAGGTTATACCTCAAATAAAGGGGTGAGGTAAAAGGCCGGTAAGGGGAGGAATAAGGGACATGTATCAATATTTCATGGTTAAGAATAATAAACATCATCATATCATAAGCATATGACCATAATCATTAGCTTGAGGGAAACATTTGATAAGGGCATGGAGTGTGACATATGCATATTAATGAAACACCATAACACAATTTTCAAATAACACAAATATTTTTGAACAAATCTATAATCATTTACATGCATAACATATGTACATAAATCACAACATCATTAATGTGGACAAAGGTAACATATTGATCAAAAAAATACAAATAATATCATGAGATATATCACCTCACCAAATGCATTAGCGTGATATATAATTATTGGCATACCCATCACATTATAATGAAATTTAGGGTGAAAAAGGATAAAATAATGGGGCGGTTGTTACTCCATCTAATTATCTAGGGGATCTTGTTTATTAAATATATGTGTCCAAATATGAATGTGCCCTCTAAAAATCAGTTCTTGAATATGAATTTATCAGGAGTTGTTGATGCTAATCATAATGCTTAGTTAATCAATGTAGAGATAAAGAGTATTAATAACACTGAGCCATTAGTTTTGAAATCACAAATTGTTTTAAACCATTCCAGGAGGAATGAAAAATTTATAAAAATAATTCCCGTGAATCATTTCATGGTGATTATGATAAATCTTGTTAGATTGAGGATTATTACTTGAAGTCCAGTAAAAGAAAAGGTAAAAAAGAAATTATTGATTTAGGTAGCATCAACACTAGAATATGAATAATACCCAAAGATGTAAATATTAATTTTCCCTTGAGAGGAAAATTGTTAATAGTCACTTAGAGGCCTCTAGCATAAAAAAATCGAACATCCCCCCCATGAAATGTGGTTGTTGATTATTTAACTACACACCCCGATTAAAAAGGAAATGATTGTGATGATGAAGTTTAATCTACTATAAGGGATGCATGCCAAGATGAGGAGGATTTAGGGAAAGAACTAGACTCTTGAAAAAATGAACATGATATAATCGTTTTCCATAAATACAACATTGGTTATGTTTCTATAGAGAATTACCTTAAAATTGGAAAGAGAACGTTTATTATGATAATGGAAGAATATAATCGAAATATTATTTTTAATTTCATGAAAATTAAATGAAAATAACAATTTCTAGATTATTCTTAATCGAATAAGGATTCCATGGATTGACAATAATTTTTTGTGGTCCTTTTGCTTTGAAATTTTAAACAAGAGGTGGTATTTTGATCATTTATGTATTATTGTTTTGATTTATATGGTTGATATTGTTGAATCTATATTCTATAGAGTTTGTAAAAATTTGGTTTTTTGCAATATTCATGTTTTACATCCGGATTTATATGGATGCAAATATTCTTTTTAGATTACTGTGATTTGATTATAGGGCGTCCCCTAATGATTGGGATCAGTTTTATAATGGGTAATTGATTGTTTCGAAAATTGTAGACTGCTATGTTTGGAGGTTTATTTGTCTTGTAATTTTGGATTAACAATGGAGGTGTCTATATTTTGGGATGATATATGTATATCATATGTTGTATTTTTTAAGTTTTATTATGATCTGATGGACAACACTTTTGCAGTGACAAATAAAGTGAATAATTATAGCATCCTTGATATAATGGAAAACACTAGGGAAGTGACCTAAATATGCTGATTATTGATCATTCATGATGATGGAATAATCATTTCCCAGTATGATCCTAATTTTTTAAAAGTAAACATTATATTCGATAATGTAAATGATACCCCGCTTCGAGCTTATGCGAAAAACTAAATTTTGGTATTTAAATATTACTACTATAACAAAAAAGTTATAATGGAGAGAATAATAATATGAATTAAATTATCAAAATATGTATTAAAAATGTATATATTTTTAATTAGTTTTTCACTAATTAATTTCAAATAAACTAATAACCCTTTTTAATATAAAAGGGAATGTTTTTCTGAAAAACTATAAAAATGTGTATGAATGTGTTTTATACCAATAAATCAAAAAATAATTCTTGTTAGATTATATTAATGATATATATAAAATATATTTCTTCAAAAGTTTAAAATATATATTATGTGTTTTTAAGACATGATATTTGAACAAACCCAATTTTTAATATAAATGTGGTATTTTTCTAAAAAGATAGTTTTTCCACATTTCGATGGAACACTTGTTTTAAATCTAGTTTTTGAGACTTCTATAAATTATGTTTGAAAAAATTAAATTCTTCTTTGATTGTGGAATATCAAATTTTTATTTGGTTTATTTATTTATGTTTTTAGGATAAGATTCATTTTTTGATGAATAGTGAAAAAACACTACATTTTAATTGAACACTGGTTTTTCATCAAATTTATTTATAGTGTTAAATTAAATATTTGGGTGGTTTTAAGTTAATATTTCCTATTGTTTTTGTCATTTAAATCCAATTTATTTTTAATCTAAAGGTAAAAATTATGTTAATAGGTCCCTTTTATTTTAATACATTATGAATAGTCAATTTAGTATTTTTATTAACATGGTTAAAGGTATATCAGGTAAGTAATGGTAAAAATAATTTAATATATATTATGAAATTACCCTAACACTTGTACTAATTTTTATGGATAATTTATTTTTGATATAAATCTTCCTTGGGATGATTTTATGTCCACATGGAGGCACTTAGATGACTTTAACACTTTTTAATATTTTATTCAAATAAAATAAAATTTTATCACATTTTTTTTATCAAGTTAAATATTTTTAATATTGTTTTATATAGTTTATCTATTCAACTATAAATATTATTTTTGAATCTAATGTATTTATATTTGTCATGATAATTTATTTTTAATTTTAATAGAGCAAATAATTTAATTAAAGGCATGCATAATGATGATGTAGTAATTGTTTAATTAAAGATAATATCAAATAAATAATATTAAAAATACTTAAATAAAAACAATATGAAAAGGTCAATGTCATCCAAAAATTTTGTAGATTAATTTTACATTTTAGTGATGTTTTAGAACTATTTTTTTAAATTTATATTTATAAATTTTATTTTTCAAATGTCAAGTAATGAATAATGCCAAAAATTGACATTATTGATATTTAAAAATAAATAATAGTTTATTAAATGATATAAATTTTCTAAAAATAACAATTTTAGACAAATATTTGAGATAACTCATAAAATTCCATATATCACTCATTTAGTGGTCATTTGGAATTAAATAGTAATGATATTATCCCTCCAAGTTTAAATTTCATGAAATTAGGGTAAGGGTTAAATGGATTAAAGAAAGTTAAAAAAAAGATAAGGATTAAAAAATAGATACACTAATTCCATATTAATTTTATGAATTTTACGTGACCCAAAATCCTCAAATATTAGAAATAAATCACATTATACAAATTTGGAATAGAAAATTAATTTATATCAATTTAATATTTTGAAGAATTCGAAGAGTGACCCTCCCCTCTCATATATAAGGAAACCCATTCTTCTCATTTCCTCACAATTGAAAACATATTTGGTTTTACGAAGAAAATCCAATATTTATTCCATGAATCCCTTCCCACATTCACAGGGCATTATTTTAGGTAGAAAACCATCATTGTAGGTGTTAATATTATAATCAAAGGAGAACATCCGAATAAGAGGAATCATTTTTAATTATGTGCTTCTATTTTATTTCTTCTTTCTCTCCATCCAAATATTTTTAAACGAGGATTAAATAATAACTCCATTATCCTAAATTTACTTATATTTTATTTTTTAAATATTGTCACCTAAATCGATCTCTACTTCTAAGAAATGGGAAATGAATTAATTATTTATACATATGTGTGACCTATCACCTCCACGAACTGATATAATTTTTCCATCTCCGTCTCTCAATACTAGATATAATGATGTAATTAATTATTATATATGATATTAATGAAATATTTATCAATTTAAGATAATAACATATCAATTAGGTTTTTACTTTCCATGCACATAAATATGATAACGTTGTTCGTGGGTATGTGTGTACTATCACCTCTATGAGACAATGCTCTTTGTTTTTAATTACCACATCATAAGTTAATTTAAATAAATATATTTAAATTTTTAAAAATATATTAATAATATTATTATCATTATTTAAATATTAAACAATCCTTACCTTCTTTCCGTAATGATCATTGAAAAAATGAAACCTTAATCATGTGTACATACGACCTACCATCTCCATGACTATAACATGGTTCATTTTTCATAACCATATATAATTGTTTGATTTAAAATTATGATTCTTGTATAAATATGATAATAATTCTATGAATATTATTTTTGAGATGAAGAAATAATTACACTTACTATATATATCATATCAAGTCATTTAGGACTAATGTATCAAATATCATCAAAATGTCTGATGTGAACAAAAAATCTAAATAATTTTTATGAGATGTTAATAAGTGATATAACAGGAATAATAAACATGAAAATTTTATAAAAAATTTAAATAATTAACCCATTTTTATTACATTGGATGATAAAGAACGTACATACCGATTCAGACTCAATGTAAGGGGCTCTTTTACAAAATCATCATTTTAAATATTGTAAAGATTTATTCATCTCAATATTTTACATTCATGTCCATTTTTTCAAATTGAATTTTTGAATATATTTATATGGTAATTAATTTTATAAAATGGTTATTTTTGAGAGTCTTCTAATATTTTCAAAGTGGTATGACGATGGCGATTTATGCAATGACGGAGACCTATACAGGTGGTGTGAACGACGCAAGATCGATTGTGGAATCAGATGCGGTCAGTGCCAGATCATATAGGATGACTAATTCATTCATTGTGAATAGATATGGGGTTGCGTACGATGTGATGGTGAACCATGTGAGAGGATATGTAGATGCTATGGCTAATGCGGGCGGTGTAGCGGTGGTGACAAGCACAGGTAGAAAAGCAGTAGGTGCGAGTGGTGTTTTCTTGACCCACATTGGAAGCTGAATAAGTTCTCACTAGAATAGAAATTCATGGCTCTATAGCTACGAATGTCCCTACAGCAGTGATTGCTGTGGGTGGCACACCTTCTCAACCATTGGTGGCTATAATGGATGGAATATTACATAACTTAACTATTGGTTATTCAGATTTAAGTAGTGTGGTTGTTGTAACTAATGTTGAAACAACTATGGCGACATACCCATATTAATCTAGTATTCTTGAAAGAAGGAACTTTTCTCATGTTTTGAATGTTTCTCCATAGTTAATGGTCAAGAAAGGTTACACTTCCAGAGTGATTTCTAATAGAGAAGTGATTATTGAGAATTTAAAATCTATGAATACTCTATAATTTCTAGGATTGTTCTTCTCATTGGAGGAATGTCTTGTAAAGTTGATGAAATTGTTTGGAAGTTGACTTCTATATATGGTTCTTCCAGCTAGAGATGCATCCCCTTGGGCTAGGGTTTTTTCAAATCATTTTTCATAATTGGATCTCAAGAGAAGGGAGTGGGGAATTTGTTCAATTTCCTTGAATCAAGGTATGATATTCTTTGAAGAGTGATATTTTCACTTTAATCCATTTTCCATTAAAAAAATACTCAAGATCAAGTCTGGATTTAAATCATTGGCCTTAATTTTATTTTGTGGAATCCAATAATTTTGTTCGATATTTTATCTATGGTGGGGATTCCTATCAAAATGGATAGGAATACCATGATTACCAAATTAGGTCACTATGCTAGGGTACTAGTGGAGGTTGATCTGATCTCTTTATTATTTTAAATGTTGTTTCTTTACCATTGAATGATGTTATTCCATTCAAAGTGGAATATGAAAGACTGACATTATTTTTTGGGAGTGTTAAATTATTGGGAATGTCAAGGATTAATGTCACAAGAATAGTGTTTTCTCCTTTTTTTAATGAAAATGGGCATCATAAAGCTTCTTGTATTAAGAAAATGAGTAAGAAAACTTGAAAAAATAATGTTCACATTCCTGGTGACAGAAAACCCATTCTTAACAAAGTAAATTTTTATGCTATATATGGTTTTTCACAATATGCTGTGGGATTGACACTAGAGACTCACAAGTTAGAGAACATGGAACTGCCATTAGTGCTCAGACACACTGAGTGTGCCCAATCAGATGAGGGAGACCTTATACCAGCTCTTGGAATTGAGGGGTAATGAAATAATAGTGATAAAGGGAATCATTCATGGATTCAAGAGGAAATTAATAAAATAATGGAATCCCAAGGTATCCATGTAAGGTGGGATTATATAGAGGATGATTACCTAAAAAATCATCATATTGTATGGTATTTTCCAAAGGTAAAAATGTTTTTGTGGATGATGAAGATTTTAAAACCGTTCCTATAGGAGATCCAAATGTGTGAAATACTATTCCTATTTGAACCCAAATATGGTCACTAGTTCTCATGTTCCCTTAGATTTTGAATTCGATTGGTATGGTGATTATAATGATTCATATCAGTTTGATTATGATTCTTGATCTATTTGAATGAGGGCATGATTCTTGTGTGACCCCATCCATTCCCCTTCCATTCCATTTTTCTATTTGTTAATAATATGGATTTTCCCCAGCCTTCTTAGAAATATTAGTTCTAATGCACTAGGTATGGAAGTCAGCCTTTTGAATATTCCATTTGAAAGAGTGACATGTATAGAAGTTGAATCTATGGTTATTCAATTTTTAAGAGTGACAATTATAATAATTTTACAAGGAACCTTTATATATTTTATAAGCTTTCAAATGGATTTATAATAATATTGTGATTACAAAAAGGTTTTGAAATGATGAAATTTTAAAATTAAAGTATTACAACTTATTAAGGGTAATATATATTACTTCATGATAAAGTATTTAAGGGTTTAAATGTTTTTTAATGGACTAATATTTTCCTTCTTTTTATATCCCTTATTGAGCTTTAATTTCTCAACCCAAGATTTTTATTGTTTTTCATAGGACATAAGGATGAGTAAGGATTGGGAGATCTCATGTTGAATGTCATGAATAGTTTTCATAAAAGTGATCTTGCTTTATTTTAAATGTTTAAGATTATGGAAAAATGTATACTATTGGGATATTTCCACTTTGTGTTGATTTGGTTTGGTTATTTATGACTTACAGACTAATTCTTTAAAGATATAAACCTAAAATGATCCCCAAGGTGCAAGAAATTAATATTATTGAATTCTCATAAGATTATGTATTGTATTAAAGATGCGTCCTCAAAGTTGGTATTAAAAGAAAGGATTATACAACATTAGATATCAGGATGTTTTCTTCAGAGTTAGGGATATCATCATTGGTTAATAATTTTAAAGTTGTTCATAAGTTTAATTTCATAGAATCTCTTTTGAGGATTTATGTTATTAAATTCTAAGGTGACTACTGGTATTTTGGGAGAGATTTATACCTAAGGAATTTATCATATTTTGTAAATTTTATATTAATTATATAGTATTAAAAATAGTACAACCCGGATAATGGGTGACAACCTGTCACATCCAGTAAGTCCAGTGGAATCCAACCCACAACCAAAGGTCAATAAGTATGCATCACCAACCACTGGTCTATGTGATGTCCAATTTATTATGTATTTTTATTTTAATTTAAATGATTTTATGGATGAAGAATATGTTAATTCAATATATGTTCATCAAAAATATATCATTGGGATCGAGAAATGATTTAGGGATTAAGTGGTTAAAGTGATTTCTGAATATGTTCAGTATTTCAGTACTTTATATTTTAATGGTAAATAAAATGTTATGGGGAATAATGGTTGAATTTTATTTTTGAGTCAAATATTATTTTATTGCGGACTTATTATGATTCATGTGATTTATGGAAACGGTTAGCGTACCATGATGATTATTAGGGCGATTATTTTTTGGTATGAGTCATTAAAAGTGGTTATTATTAATTTGAGATAAATATTACAATTATCTTGGAATATTATGTGATCAAATCATTATTGGGTTATAATATTAGTCTATAATTTTTTATAATAATTATAAAGATTTTTATTTCTCTATGTTTAACATTTGATGACACTGTTAAATTTTAGAGATTGAAGTATCTTTTCATAAAAGGATAATTATTTTTGGAGAGTTATTTTATATTTTAATAACCATTTTTGTTCTAGTTAATGTATAAAGTTATGAAAAATAGGTTCTTAATCATTTATGGATTATGTGATTTTCTAGAAGTTGATTCTAGTGCTTTAGGTGTGATAAATACATAATGAATTCTAATCATTTGGAGAAAAATATGTGTTTATGGTGGAATTTAATTAATGGATTAAACTCTACATTTCATGTAATAATATTTACTTATGTTATGAGTCCAAGAAGGAAAATTTATATATATAATAATCTTATGTATTCTGTAATGCCATGTGCCACACACATACTCTCCCACCTCATTTTTTCCTTATGTGTCGCTTCTCCAGCTATCCATATCAATCCACACGTACCCGACTAAACACCTACCACCGCACTCGCCTCACTCCGTATCTCTATTTTCCTCAATCCACATCTTGATTGTCCTCCTCTGCTACCCCTAATGCAAACCCTCCATAGAAATACTCTTCATCATACGACTTCACCTAAATCGGAATCTCAGCTAAAAAAATTGTGCTTCATCTTTCTATTACATCTTCCCAATCTTTGAAACCCCACACTATCACTCATTAACAGCATCATCTTCACATCTATGGATCCCCTCCCCATTGAGACATCAAGATTTCGATTCACTGGTTCGAAAAGCTCCACTGTTTTCACTTCATCATCGATCGACGTCTTCACCAAGAAAGTTATCTAAAATCTATGGTCTATACTGACTGTCAGCACACGACCTCCACCTTTTCAGATGTCCAGAAACTAGGGTTTTGGAACTTACAACAATCGGTGTGAAAAATCTATGGCATGTACTGCCTACAAAAGGTATTTTCTCCTAATTTCGTAGATATTCTCTCTGATCTACTTCATTTTGTTCCCATATTTCTATGCCAAAACTACATTGGAGATATACCTTACTCCGTCGAACCATTCTACAACCACTATCCTTCGGATTCCCTATGGTAACCCATCAATTCATCCATATTTGATATTATCAACCACAAACTAACCACTACCCTTAATTATTTATTCAGTTCTAAACTAATTATTATTTATCCATTATGTGTTTTCATCTTATTTTTTTTCATGATTTATTCTTCTAAACTAATTTATAAACAGATGAGAGAGATGATAAATAATATGAATATACCTCAACCAGAGACTGAAGTGTTTTGCAGGGGATCTCTTAGGGTAATCCTTTCGATGAATGATTGATTTCAATAACTAAAAATACATCATTTTATGTGTTTCATATTATTTAAACTATTTTCAAATAAGATAATTATTTTTATTGAACTGTTAAACATGTTTTTTTGCACTGTATAAGTTAAATATTTTTTATATACGTGAAAAATTCAGATACTCTTCGCGATTCCATTCACTGTCATGAAAACCTATTTTTTCTTTGAAAATATATCTCCCTATTATATTCCAATGCATAAATAGACAATGGGTCGTACTTTTCCCAAAGTGCATATGCATACAGCTCTCAAAGCATCCAGAATATGGTATTTTATCTTCTATACCTTCTCTGTAACATTTCTATCTACTTTATAGTTTTCCATTTCACTATGTTCATCAAAAATGTTTCTTACATTATGATGTGCCTTCAATTTCTCAACCTGTATTGGAGAGTTTTAATAGAATTGAACATAACTAGGTACTACATTATTTAATTTCTTCATTTTAATTTTTTAGAAAAAAACACCACATTATTGTAATATTCAATTTTTTCCTTACATGACACAAAAATCAAAGTAGTTGATCATTAAGAGTGTATTGCACCAGAGACAATGAATTTGTTATAATAGGTAGAACTATTTATTGTACTCAGTTATATGTTCTTTATCTTTATTGATTGTAACTGTTATAACCTCATTAGAACTAAAAAAACATAATTTTTTCATGCCATTAAAATTTTACCTATGATTAGTACTTAGAATACATTTATTGTTCTCAATTGTTTACTTTTATGAAAAACATTTCGGGTTATATGATTTTAATTTTCAATAATAGTTTGTACTTATTATTTAATTTGAAGTCTTTTTGTAGAAATATATGTTCATTGAATTTGATTTTGAAGATTCAGTTCAAATAAATGTTGCAATGTCTGAAGACTCCGTTGAAACAACAAAAAATTCAAATGTACTACGTCCCCCACATGAATGAAAAAATAAACAAAAAGACTGAAGAATATGACTGAAATTTTTTGGTGCAATGGAGAGGTAATAATCACAAATTAATTCGTATATTATTTTCAAATTATCAATTCTTTTTTTAATTACATACGGAACAATTTATTTTAGTTCATGAAATATTGTATGAAGTTGTTTTTTCTATAGTTTTTTAGTTTTTGATGACTATACACAAAACATATTACATGGTGTTGTTTGTCACCATTTTTCACAACTGAAACACTATGATGACAACATCAAGGATAGGGGCTGCAGTGTTGCAAATATGGAAAGCTCTAATGGATGGATATTGTTTAAATGGATTTCCTTCACAATGTCTTATCTAAAATAAGAGGATTTTCTATTATTTCTATGTTCTTTTATAAACCAGAACCTTGTGTTGAATAAATCAACCTTCTTTTCTGAAACAACCTATTTTCTCAAAGACATAGTTATGTTAAATTTCAAAATATCAATACACGAACTGATTTCAACTTCAAAGATATTCCATGGGAATGAATTCTTGAATCACTCAAAATTTATTCCTTCTCGAGCTTCTGGGACTGTTTTCTATGCCCATTTTTTCTTCATTATATAAGATGTCATTATTGGATAAGGGTGTTGTTTTTTCTCAAGTGGCATAAAGAATAATGGATTTTCAAGATTTTGAGCTATGATTCAATGGATATGAAATGTCTATTTGTGCTAGCAGGTCCCTGAGGGCTTTACAAGATTTTCTATGAACTACATTTCTTCCTGTTTGTGAACAGGTTTGGTGTTTTACCTCCATGATTTTGTGTTACATGATTTCATTGTTTTTTATGGTTTGCTGGATATATTAGCTTTCTCGCACAGGATAGTTTCCTTTTCACCCTGTTCAGTGATAAGCTTTGAGGTCTTGATGCTATCCTAGAGTTTCTGCCCAGTTTTGTTTGATAGATTTTTTCTCTTTCCTGGGATTCTTTCTCCACTAGAATGCCCTCTATTTTCTGATTATCAATTTGATAGCTTCATGGAAGTGAATGGATGTCTTCTTGATGTTTTAGTTTTGAAGAATGGGTAGGCCTGTCAAGGTCGACCAACTCTTGTACAGGCTTCCTGAAATGCATTTTAAATTGGTGTGACCTCTATTTTCAGTTTCACTTATTCCTTCGGGCAGTACAAGATAATCATTGGGTAGTGTATGACCTACGAGTATAAGTAGTTATTATAGAATGCATTCCCTTCACTTATGACTATGTGATTTTAATACACTAATTCATTAATAAAAATGATTTAGTACCATGTGAACAATTAAATTATTTAATATTCTTTAATAATAATCTTATGAGTTGTTCATTTACTTTTTCCAATAGATTTTATTCTCTTGATGGTCAGGTTAAATTATTCACCAGAAATGTATTATTTTAAATGTCTATTTTTCGTATTCATGTAATTATATGAATATTCTTTATCTATTTAGAATATTTGGGTGATGAAAATTCTATATACTATGTTGATGCCCACCGCATATGCTTCATATGAACATATCATATCCAGAACATCCATCATCAATATCCATTATATAGAATATTTGTCTCTTGCAATTTATTTTCTAGGTCTTTAGTAAATAACCCTTTTCATGAGCTAGATCTTTCCTTTTATTTTCTATGGAAATGATTTTTATAATTTAGTTGATTGACATTAATATCATTCAATTATTGTATCTGTTGGGAAATATTTTGTTGATCTAGATCTTCTTACAACATACCTCAGTCATTGAACACCTTTTTCCAGGTGAAATAGTTTCATTTATCTTCACCACTTACATGTTGATAATGACATAATGTCTGTTAACTCTGATTTTTATAGCACGCTTTTTTTATCAGATTCATTTTTTTATCTTTTTCCATAATCCATGTCAAAGAATGGTTGATGTTCAACATTGCTGGAGAGTTCATCACAATGAGGATCTTGAAAGGATGAGGGAAAAGCTTAAGCTAAGTATAGAACAATAAATGAAAGGTTGTCTAAATTACAATGTTATAGATCTAACACTCGCATGCGAACACATACAATAAGACTCAAATGATAAAAGATATGTTTACATGGATGAATAAGATTGGGATATTGATCGGTGATTTTAGAGGCATGTGTGGGTTTCTAGAATCATCTCTATTAGTGGTACTACAAGATTTGTCAAAAATAGTAGTTTGTACATTTTTATTCACCCTATTTCAGTTTATTTTAATGATATAGTTTTTATTTTATTTGTTTTCTAATTACAGTTAGAAAGGATTCATGTTGAAATACTAGAAAATCTTTATCCTCATCATATTTATAATTACAGTTAAAATAATGTGAGTTATATTATTCTTATCCTGCCTTTTCCCATCTACAGTCTATGATAGTGATACTCCATAACATGATGTTTTTAGTTTTTTCACATGACAACTTATATTTTTATCCTCTACATTATACCTTTACATATGATTATTAGGACACCTTTTTTATGTGAAGATGGAAATTATGTCACAGTGCCTTAAAAACAATCTCTTCTTATAAAACAAGATGAGTAGGTTCCTACGTTGATGACCACATGCACAAATGGACTGGGGTTCACCTTCTGGAACTGTCCTGCTGTGGACAGGTTAACAACAACACCTGTTCGGGGTTTGAATCCTAAAACTTCTTTTCCTTTTTCTTCTATTTTATTTCCTTTAGTTATTTTATAATTTAATATCATTTTTGTTGTGTTTTCTGAGTAGGAAATATGCTGGACAACACCTCATGCACCTGTTGAAGATTGAATCATACTGTTGTTAGAAGCATAAACAAACATCTAGGTTCGTGTTTCTACTTTTTATTCAATGTTTTTATGTTTTCCGCCTTCCTCTTTAAATTGTATGTGAGACATTTCCCATTTAATCTGAAGGATTCAATAAAAGTCATTTAATGTGTAGGATCGAGGTTACTGTTATCCAATATGTGATTTAGTGCACTCTATAATGGAAATTTGTGAGACTAATCATGTAAATATCTCACATACAATGTGTTTCTGTTGATGATTCTATCGAAGGCATTTTGTAACCCTACCTCTATTAAAACTACAAGCCAATCTAAGAGACTCTCAACTCATCCTCCAATCTTCATACTGTATGGTTTATTTCATTCAATTTATTATATTTATTATTGTCATATCTTTTTCATGATCTTCGTGCCTATTTCTTGGTATTTTTAAATTGTTTCGGATGACGGTAAAATTAAATTTATAAATGGTGAATGTTGATCCGTAGGTTTCAGCATCTATAGAGTATATGGAGAAGATCAACCAGCTTAACCATGCATTTATTTTTGCAACATCAGGGGCCTTTTTCGATGGTGTTTCTTGGACTATAACTCCAACCCTTGATGTTATCAAGATAAGATTCCAGATCTGACTATAATTCCATTATTTTCATTTTTTACACAACTACATTCTTAACAATAGATTATACTCTATTAAAACAATACTCTATGACCTTCCTCGTGACATTGAAGCATTGATTAGAACAATTTTTATATTGTATATCACGTTTTAAAGGTCTTAAATACTATCTGTTACCTAAATAAACTCGGATTTACTAAAATATGATCATCATTAAATTGTCTGATATGATAACCTTGATGGTATATTATATTTTAGAATAAATGCCACATCCCATTGTTTTTTACTAAATTTTTTCTTAAAATGTAATATATCATCTTTTTATCATTTAGTATTTTTTATGATCAAAATTCAAACATGACATTATATTTCTATTTGTAGGTTAGTCAACCATAAGTATCATGAAACCAGTATATTGTTCATGGATATTGATGAGGTGGTCTCACTTCTAAGATATAGATTTTAAAGGGGATATCTATTTGAATATTTAGAACCCAAATGTTATGTTCAAGTTCTAATTTTATATTATAAATGTCATATTTTTTGACATAGAGGCCTTATTTTCCATAAAAATAATTGATGTTGTGTAAAATGTTATTATTATAAGTTGATGTCATTGAATCTTGTTTGAATTTATCCTCCAAATTTCTTTTAATATAGATATTTTGTATGCTTCTGTTCTATCTAGGAACTGTACACTAAGCTGTTTGAAAATACTAAAATAATTTTTTAATTGGAATTAGATTTTTTATGGCCAGATTCTCTCCCCATCATTATAATTAATGGACGTCATGTCTTCCCCCTTCTATGAATTGTAAAGAACTACACCATGTTGTTGCTGTCACAACCAAAGGGAGTTTTAAGTGAACATCATGTGGTCATTTTCATCTACTCATGGATACCCTTCAAAAAACCACTCCATAATTGATTCTCAACCTAAATTGATGCTCAAACAGATGTGAGAGAAGAATATTCCAAGAACGTCACATGAAATCAAGTGATCGTTCAGGTAAACTTATTTTAGATTTTTGTTGTTCCTTTAATCATACATGTGTGATCCCTCTCCTGTTTACAAAAACATTATAGAGTCCCTTCTCCAAGATGTAGATCTTTTATGAAGCACTTGAAATCCACGAGTATAAAGACTTCAAGTTCAATATGTTGTAACAAATCTACTTACAGAATCTGAGTTTGTCTATTGGATCTTTGATGTGCAATTTCATGTCAATGGACTCAGTAATGAGTAGAAAAATAATTGGGTCAGCACTTTAAATTCCCCCCTTAAACATAGAATAGTAAGGGATCTTCACAAGCACATCAATCTTGTAGTTATGATTGCTATCGACTATCCTATTTGCAACACGATAAGTAATCAATCAATCTACTCTAGCTATGATGAGGTTTTTGTGTGAGTATGCTGCCAATTCACAATATTCCAGGTAAAATTGATACTATCACAACTTCTACCCACCAGCATAGCAAGTCTTTCATTCAAAGCATGTTTTTATTCATAATTTTGGAAGAAAGTTTGTTGAAACACAACACAATTTTGTACATTCATGTATTTTTTCTTTGTGTAAAATAAAATTATATTCATTATTTGATATCACGAGAATATGTTCTCCATTATATTTTGTTCATTTTTATTAATATATTAGCTATGTTTTTCATTTGAATTAGATAAAATACTATTTGTTTGTATTATTAAATCTTGATGTAAATCTCTAAATAATTTTTATTATGTTTATACTGTGATATGGATTAGTTTTTATTGAGTGAAAATGATTTGATTTGTTTTATTTATTTATTTTTGTTTTTATTAAATGGTATGTTTAGGGTTTATATCAATCTTTTAGCCTTCAACTGAGTGAATGTTCTGATTGGTAAAATTAATCAAAGGAAATTAAAAGTTTCTACTACAGGTCAGTGCGACTTATGATTGGTTCTTCTATGGGCACGATGGTGCACAACCCACAGTCAAGGGGAACCATCCATTCATAGTAATATAGAATAAGAATATGTTGGATATAATCCATTTTTATTGTGTTGATTCTAATGTGATATGGATTATTTTTCTTCAGTTAAATAGATCTATTTTTTTTTCTATTGACTAATGTTTATTATTAAATGGTATGATAAAGGTTTATATCAATCCATTATTATCATGATTACTCAATAACATAGATTGATTAATATACTTGTTTCCATATGAGATATTGGTCCTTGTGAGATGATGTAGCTGTGAAATATTTATTATCATTTAAAATGTAATGAATATATCATCCAAAATGATCCATCAGATTATTACTGTCCACATTCAGTGAATCGTTGTTATCTTCCTCCATCATTCGACTAATGTGTATCACTTTTTCAAGATCTCCATTCCATGTCATTGTGATCTGAATGAGAATTAGTTGGAGATATGAAGGAAAAATTGATATCTTAATATTCTTGAATCATGTTTTTTATGAAATATAGATTCTATATCAATGAAATAGATAGAATGGAATGTAAATATAATTTTTTTATTGTGTATGTTTTATCGAAGCCGCATTGTGTGATGTAATTCAATGGAAACATATTTGTGGTAGTGGATCAATGTTGGTTGGATTTTAAATAAATACCCTTAAATGCACTCATTTATAATATGAGAATTAATATAAATTTAAGATAGTTGATTAAAAAATAGTGGTTGAAAATCAGTCATTTATTTTGGGAATATTCTTTACCAGCAACTTTTTTATTTTCCTTTTCTATCACAATATAATGAGTATCGTTTTTCGAACCTGTTCTTATTGTATCTACACTTATGTTCTTATTAAAAGAATAAATTATGTGTATTTTTTAATCATAAAATATTCATAATGAAATTGAGTGTATTTGAAATAATACTAAAAACATTATTAGATAATATCATGATTTTATAAAATGATTGAGATATTTAAATTTGATCTTTGGTATGGTTTTTGGGGACTTTATAATACAAATTTGCAGTTTCATGCATGATATAATCATACAAAGAAGGAGTGGTATTCAATATGTGATATTAGTTCATTTCTTCTAGATGAAATACATTATTTTGAGGCCATTATTCATCAATTCATGTACATATTTTAGTAAATTTTTCATTTTTTCCTTCCAATTTTATATTTCTCTTTAATCATAAAATGACATTTACATATGATGATGACAGATTAAAGAGACCACATCATATTCTTAATGATACATCATGTTTTCTGGATCTTTTTACACAATTTTTTTTCATTTTCATTATTTTTCATATATATTTTCACATATATGTTAATATTTTTCATTTATTTTCATTATAATCTATCATTAAAGCTCTAAGTTTATCATATTTTAAGTAATTTTAATTATTAACTACTCAAACCATTTAAACAATTACAAAAATTATATTTGAATTTTAGCACAATACGTATCCACAGGCGAGGTACTAGTAATTTATAAACTTTCTAAAAATGATTTTTATACATAAATGTTATCCATTTAGTTTTCTCATTATGTAATAAATGACCTTTTAACCCACCAAATATTTATGATTTTTTGGTGGTTAACATTATCATGACAATGTTCTACATCACTCTCCATCCTAATTTGATGGTTAGTTTTCTCTTCCATTTCTATGTTTTCCTGTATGGTACCCTATTAATTATTATCTCATGTGACATTCATACATCACTTTCTTTATTTTAACCTAGAAGTTTTCTTAATCGTTTTATGATAAGGGATTTCATCAAAGGTGTTTTAAAAAGTCAAACATTAGTTACCGAGAACAAATTAAAAATTATAAGGACGTAATTTCTAAAAGGGTTGAGGGAGAATGTATCATCTTGAGTTTTAAAAATAAAAAACTATGTTCGAGAACATAATTTATACTCCACATCGAGGTTAAGAGAACAACAGAATATTGTTATTTAAATGTTACCATTATAACCTAGCTTTCATAATGGTGGGAATGAGTAATATTAACTAAATTATAAAAATATGTCTTCAAAATTTACAAATAACTAACTATTTTATGACCAATTAATTATAAATTAATGTAAAACCCTTTTTAAAATTAAAGGAAATGCTTTTATGAAAAACTATTTAAATGTGCATAAGTAAGTTGTATACCAATTAATTAGAAAATCCATGTTTTTGGATTATATTAGTGAAATATATATAAATTTATATAATATATTCAATATAATTTTTGAAATTAATATTATGTGTTTTCAAGATATGATACAAGAATAAATCCAGTTTTTAATATAAATAAAGTATTTATCTAAAAAGACATTTTTGCCCCTTTTTTGATGCATTTGTTTTAAATATAATTTTTGAGAATTTTATAAATCATATTAAAAATAATAACCTTCTTGTTTGAAATTTAAATATAAAACTTTACTTAAGTTTTAGTTTTGATATTTGTAGGATAAGTTTAATTTTTCTGATGAATAGTGAAAAAATACTACATTTTAATTGAAAACTGATAATTTATCAAATTTATTTGTAGTAATAAATTATATATTTGAGTAGTTTTAAATTATATTTAGATAAATTTTTATAATATTAATATAATTGCGTTTATTTTAATCAATTATAAATTGAAATTGGATATATTGTTTTTTTGAACTTTTTAACATTTTTACTTGAAATTGTTTTCTCATTTTATCTGTGAGATTAATTTTATCTAGTTTCTGCCAATTATGTATTTGAATTTGGAAAAGTTTATACCGATTTTTGTGTCATAAATAAATTTTTTTTAAATTGGTACCTTTTATTTTTTTTCTTATGAATAGCATGTTTATCCTTTTTTATTAAGATAGTTAAAGGTAAATGAGTTAATTAAGGGTAAAATTAATATTATATATATTATGAAATTACCCTAACAATTGTAATAATTTATTAGAAGATTTATTTTCAACCTAAATCTTTCTTGGGATGACTTCATATCCAATTTTATCCATTTATAAGACATTAACCATTCTATAGTTTTTTTATTCAAAGAAAAGTCAATTTTATAAACTTTTGTTTTTATTAATTGAAATATTTTAGATATAATGTTATATAGATTAAATAATCAGAAATTAATAGTCTTTTGGAAGATAAAATGTTTATATTTATCATAATAATATATTTTTAATTTTTATAATGATGTAATTTAATTAAATGCCTACACAATGATGACGGAGTAATTGTTTAATTAATGGAAATATCAAATAAATGATATTAAAAATACTGAAAGAAAAATAATTAGAAATTATTAATATAAGAAAATAAATTTGTAGAGTATATTTACAAGGTAGTGATGTTTTATATGTATTTTTTATAATTTAACATTCTGTTATGATATTTTTTAAAAGTCTAGTATTGAATATTGTGAAAATTGACATTATTTATATTTTAATATTAATAATTTTATATTAAATGATATAAAATTTATCAAAAATTTCAATTTTGTCTAAATTATTATTATATGTCCTAAAATGTCATAAATGATTCATTTAGTGGTCTTTTGGAATTTTTTAGTAGTTATATATACCCTAAATGTGAAAATTACATGATATTATGGAAAGAGTTAAAAGGGTTATAGAAAAATTATAAGGATTAAAAATTTTCAAATCATATATTACATTAATTAGATTATTTTTATTATACCCTAACACATCATATATTATAAATAAATTAATTTTGACCCATTTTGAAAAAAATTGATTTTTATTAATTTAATATTTTTAAAAAATCCACGAATGCCCATCCCCTATCTAATAAAAGGTAACCCATTATACTCATTTACTCAAACTCAAAAAATTATTTTTTGGGCCAATATATGCCAAAATATATTAATATAATCCCCCCTACATTCTAGTGGAATTATTTTTGACAGAAACCCTCCATAGATGGGTTAAGGTGTTAATCAATGGAGATCATCCGAAGAGGAGGTATCATTTTTAATTAAGTATTTATATTTAATTTCTTCTTATTATTCCTTCAAATATTCTTATTACATTATTAAATGATAACTATATTATCCTAAATATGTTGAGTTTTTGTTATGTGAATATCATAACCTAAATATATCTCATCTTCCATCAAATATGATAAGAAATAATCGTTTGTGCATACATGTGAACTATCACAAGCACATACCGATATAATTCTTTTTCAATCAACTTCTATAAAAACTAGTTATAATGACGGAATTAATGTTTATATATGATATCCATAGCATATGAATGATTATAATATAATTATATATCAATTAATTTGTTACTTCCCCTTCACATAAAAATGATAGTATCTTCCGTACATACATGTGCACTATCACCTCCAAGAGGTGATGTGATTCATTTTTAATCACCACATCACACAAATAATATATATAAGTATATTTAAATTATTAATATGATATTAAATATATTATGAATATTTTTTAAATGTAAAATAATACTAACATTCTTTCCATAATGATCATTTGAAAATGGAAAAGTTACTAATGCGTACGTACGACCTACCGTCTCCATGATTAAAATGTTGTTCATTTATCATTACAATTATTAATGGATTAATTTAAAGTTAATTTTTTTATAAATATGATATCCATGTAATGAATATTATTCTGGATAAGATAAAATCATTACTAGTTTGACTATAGACAACATATCAAGTCATTTTGGACTCAAGTATCGAATATTGTCAAAACATCTGATGTGAATATAAACAATTAATTAACTTTTATAACATTTATATAAGTGATATAAAAGGAATAATAAACTTTTAAATGTTATAATGAAAGTAAATAAATAACTTAATTTCAATATCCATAATGATATAGAACATAGAAGATGATTCAGACTCAAGGTAGGAGTCTCTTTAACTAAAACATCGTTTTAAATGTTTTAAAGATTTATTCTTAAAAATTATTCCGTTTCATGTTGATGTTTTCAAAAATTAATTTTATTAATGTTTTAATATGTTAATTAATGTTTTAAAATGGTAATTGTTTTTTATTTATCAAAATTTTGAAAGTGGCATGTGAAAATTTGAATAAAATATAACTTCTTAATTCTTTTTAATGGATTTTGAAAATGGATTGGTTATTTCAAAAACATGAAAAGATTTCGTATACGTGAAAATGATATTTTATGCGTGAAATTTATTCAATTTAACTATCTTATGTTTCATGATTATATAATTTTACTTATAAAATTAATGGGTGGTTACATGATAATCTAAGGACTGGTGGTTATGTTAAAACCTCTAATGCATTGGGTATGGTAGTCAGTTGTATGACTATTCCATTTAAAAGAGCGACATGTATGGAAGTAGACTACATATTTATTGAATTTATAATACTGAAACGTATAATTATTTACCAATCCACCTTTATATATTTTCTATTCCTGTTATGGTTTTCACTGTAATATTGTGACTAAAAAAAGATATGAAATGATCTTATTTTTCATGGAAAGTACTTACTACTTATTAAGGGTAAAAAGTATTATTTCTGATAATATTTTGATGGGTTTTAATGGTTATCAATGGAATTATAGTTTTATTATTATTTTATCCATTATTGATAGTTTTACACTCATCCCACTTCTAAAAAAAATCATAAGACTTGATGATGTTTAAGGATTGGGAGATGTCATGTTGGGCATCATTAACAGTATTCATAAAAGTGATAATTCATTATTTTAAATGTTTAATATTATGGAAAAAATAGAATACGCTCAGAAGTTTCCACTTGGTATTGATATGGTTTTTTATGTGTGAGTTATTTCCTAATTCTCTAATTATCTATACCTAAGAATATCCTCAATGTGAAAGAAAGTAAAATTCCTGACATAAATCCAGACTATGTAATGTTTTAAGGTAGTGTCCTTATATTCACTTTTTTCACTATTCATGTATATTTTTAATCTAAAATTATTTTGTTTTTTCAATTTTTGATGTTGTAAGATCATAAAAATTCTTTTTTTCTTATAACTCTTATTTTCTTTAATAAATTCTGTAGATTTATGGGTTGGGTGACAAACTCAAGTCTCATATTGTTCACAAAAAAATATAAAACATAAACACTTCATAAATATATTTTTTTTGTAAAAGGATAACATGAATAATATAATGTTAATATAATTATTAATTAACATCAGATGATTTTTTTCGAATGCAATTTCAAAAAATAGGAATAGAATATGGAAATAATAGATAAGTTGATAAAAAGTACTCTTTTCTTAGCGTTTCTTTTCTTGTAGTCCACTAAAATCCTTTGATTCTTGGAGTTTGTTTACACAAATACATTTCAAAGGATTCTTTGAGGATTTAGAGAGGGGATATAGCTAGAAATTACTCACTGGTAAGTGTGGGAGAGGTGGGTTTCCATGGGTTGGGAGAGGGGATATTTTTACTTGAGGAGAGGGGAATTTTTAAGATAAAATATTGAATGAAATACTATATCAAAGATCAATGAATTGTTTCCCTTGTATTGTGTTGCTTTATGGTGGATGTAATAATCTTATTATTAATAAAAAATGTTTTATGAATTTAAAAATATTTATAAACTAAATTAACTAATTAAAAAAATTGAATATAGAATAAATGATACATTATTATTTTATACGAATTTTTTGGACTTTAGACATTGAAAAATGAATATTAGTTTTTGAATTTATGTTTATTATTTTTTAAAAAACAATTTATATTATTAAATTTTTTGTGTTCTAAATTAACAAATTTAGTATTTATTATGTCACTATTTCAACATCATTATGTCTTTAAACATGACGTATTTGAAAAACAATATTTTATCTATTCATATAAAAATTAAAGTATTCCATAAAATTACCATAAAATCACTCTTATAATATTTTGACATGATGATTAAAAAATAACATTAATTTTATTAAAATTATTTTTCTATCATAGCTGACTTTAATTTTTTATATAATAAATTATTATTTTCAAAGAGTACCTTAAATATATTTTATAAAAAAGGGATTATAATTTCATTGAGTTTTAAAAATGGATATTTATTTTATGGAATTATAATAATTATGTTTTCTTAAAATAACCATGATAAAAATTATTTATGTTAAATTATATTATTTTGTGGTTAAATCACTATTCCAATGACCATGTTAATATTCTAAACAGTCAGGATACTATTCTCAATGGGCATGTTACTATTCCAATGATCAGGTTAATATTCCAATGGTCATATTAGCTCCTACAAATAAATAGTTCATTCTTTTACGCATAATTCACTATGATTCCTCTTAGGTTAATAAATTTTCAATTTATAATATGTTGATTGGATTACTAATATTCTATATAATTTTTTTATTGTTTTTCATGGGGTGAAGATTCAAGAGATTGAAAGGATCCACATTTCACATTTTATTTTTCTTTTTTTATATTTTTTGTCTTATTGAAATGTTTTAAATTATCATTTGTTTCGTATATGACTAATGTGTCAATCATCATTTATGAAATAAATTCTCATTGGTTTCTTTGTGTTTTTAAATGTATATATTATATGTTATAATATAACAATGATTTATTTAGTAAAAAAATATTACTAATAATGTATAATTAATTAATAAGTGTGGGAGTGGGGGTTGAATCAAGGTATAAACCAATTAAAATCTTTTTTACTTTTAAATATTTATCAATTCAATAATCTTTTCCCATTTTGGTAAGGATTGGGTTCATCATGTTTCAAAATTAATCTTTCTTATAATCTTACGTATTAGAAACATTTTATTAAATAAATTAAATCATGCACAAAATAAATGATTTAACTTGGTTCACTAGAAAAATATATATGCAAGGACTGTGCACCAATGTATTATTGACTTTTCTAAATCAACTATGGTTAAATATTTTATTTGATATGATGTTTCGACTATGGATACTCTACTGTAGGCATACTGCCTCAATGATTTCAGTGATATCTCACTACCTCCCTCATATCAATTCCATTAACTCCTAGTTTGTCAATAATATGGATGAAGTATTTCATAAATTAATGGCTTGATGGACACTTCAATAGATATGTATCTTGAATTAATATCCCTTTTTAGTTGAAGACTCTAATTACATTTTAAATTCTATTTTTATGATTTATTTCACTTCCCTCTACTATACTCTCCATATTATATTCCATATGTGATCAACTCCTAATGGTTATAGAGTAATCTATTCCTTCCAAAATATTAGAAGATCATCTTCTGTTGATGATTAAAATTTCTGAATAGAATTTATTTATTTCACTCTATCCTCTTTGACAGTCATATATAGAAATAGACACTCTCTCTTATCCTATTGGTCATTCTATACATTAACTGAACCAAATAGGTCACTTGAATTCCATATGGATCTCATATTATTTACTTATTCCCAATGTATTATTATTTATTCACCAACATATATCTTCACCTAGGATAGTCTTCAACCAATTAAGTGTCTTCTTCCTGGTGTAGCTTTATAAAATTGTTTTTCTTCACCCAAATAAAACTTTAGTGAAGTCCTTAAAATAACCCAAGTATACTCACCCAGGTCCCCATATTCACCATTTTTAGATTCATTGAAATAAATTTCTCCAAGTTGGAATGGTTCAACAAAATCTATTATACTGGTTTGGTATATTGAGGTTAATTTTCTCTAGTTTGTTCGAAAAAAATCCTATGCTAAGGTGAGTTCAATGAAGTATGTTTGATATGGTATACATCATGAAACACCTATTGTCATCCTCTATTCACACAACTCCTTTACTCTTATACACCTCTCATAATGTAACACAATACAAATTAATGTTAAAATAATATTATCAACGATATCTTTCTTAACATGAAACATTGATATTAAATCTAAATATAATATACTATATGTAACACCCCACGATTTCATAGTGTGTTATTTCTTCAAAATAATTCAATAACATGCATTACACACTACACCGAGTTCAAGCACACCATGACTTAGCAAACAAGCCGTTCAGAAGAGGTTATGAATAGTATTAACTAAATTTTAAACTTTATATAATCCTTATAATTTTAGAATCCATACTATGAGTTTCTTAGACATAATGTAAGAACGAATTCATTTTCAATATTTCACTTTTACCAACTTTTAATATTGAACCCTATTTAAATCCAATATTTTAAACTTTTATATATTCCAGATGACTAAAAAATTGTAGAATGGGGACATCAAAAATTTACAATGAAACATCCCAAGCTTCCACGGTATGCTTTCCTTTGAATAATATAGTAGCGTGTGTTGTACGCAATATCGAGTTCTAACACACACCACAACCAATCAAACTAGCCGTTCTGAATAGTAATACCTACTTTTTAAAATTATATATATTTTATATTTCAAAATGGACTTCATTTTTGGATACGGAATATCGAAATTATCATAAGTTGAATTTTTGGTATTTTTCTGACAACTTCCAATTTTTATGAATAGTGAAAAATACTTAAAAACAAATTTTTTAATAAAAATAATATATAGTGATAAATTATACTATTGATTGGGTTTAAAGAATAATTAGAATATATTTTTACCATTTTATCCAATGGTGTTCATTAGAATTAATTTCACTATAAAATTGGAAATAAACAATTGTCAATATTTTGATATATATTGTTTCTTAAAAACACGCTATTTGTTGTGACAATGGAAATTAATTATAAAATTAACTAAGGAAACTTATATGTTTAGAATTTATATAAATCGACATCATTTTTGAATTCGGAATATCAATTATAGCTTAGGGAGAAATTTTAGCATTGTTCTGAATAACTTCAATTTATGATGAATAGTGAAACTACTAAGTGGTAGTTAAAAAACTTAATTTTTCATAAAACTTAATTTTACCGCTTCTGTGATTGGAATTTCGAAAATCCAAGAGACACAGTTAATATCAAGGAGTAAAATGTGGTTCAATGAGATAAAAATAATTTTTGGTGAATAGTTACTTTTTACTTTTATATACCATGGTTAAAAGTAAATAGGGTAGTTAAGGGTAAAAATGATATTAATATTACCCTAACACATGTCCTAATTATATTGTGAAAGTGTATCTCGACCTAAAAAAACCTTAGGAATAAAATATTATCATTTAGGTCCACTTGGATTAGATTAGGACATTTATTATTAATTAATTCAAAGAAGAGTTAAAAGAGTTAAAATAAAACTTTATTTACTAAAAATTTTTAATATAGGGTTATACATAATATAAATTCTATTGTAAATATTCATTAGAAATATAATAATATTTCCTAAATAATGATATTTTATTTATAATTTTTAGACTTTAAATTATTTAATTTATTTATGACACAATGATGATGCACTAATTACCATAATAGTGAAAAATTAAAATAATTGATATTATAAATACATAAATAAATATTATTTGAGACTTTTAATTAATTAAAATAATTTTCTAGGATAATATGAAATATTAGTATTGCTTTAATTGACTTTTTTCTAAGTAATCATTATGTTATGAGTTTCACAAAAATCAACTATTGAATAGTGTCAAAATTGACAAAAACAAGTTTTTAAAACAAATATTATATTATTAATTGATATTAAATTCCTAAAAATCTAAGGTTCGGCCAAGAAACTTATATCAAGATAGTTGTATCATTAATGGACCACTTAGGGGTTTCTCGGATGTATATAGTAAGTTTATTAACTATATAATATAAAAATACAATGTGACATGGTAAATGTCAAACTAATTAACTAAGAGTTAAAACAAAAAGATAAGGTTAATATAATGACCCAAACCTGTCTAAATTCTATTGGAGGAATTGTTTTCGACCTATAACCACCTTAAAATTTAAATAATCAACTTTTGAGCCATTAGAAACTGAATATGAATTTATTATAAATTAATATTTCTAGCTTTTCCAATGGTGCCCCTCACCCCTCTTATAAAAGGGTACTCCTACTTCTCATTTCTTCACACCTTAAAAGCCTTTTGGATCGGCCAACCCCTGCCCAAGTACTCTCTCAACTTCCCTAACTACAACCTAGTGGCCTTAGTTTGATCAGAAAGCCAACCTAAGGAGCCCTTTTGATCAAATCAAAAGGAATAACCTGAAGAAGAGGAGGTTAACCTAACCTCAATCAAGGAAAAGTACAAGGTAAGGGTTTATTTCACAATCTCTCCATTATCCAAGGTTTTTTATACATATTAATCTACTGGGATTTCATTATCATCCACATCCATGTTTCTTCAAAATGTATTTCAAAACATTTTCACCATTTACAAGAATATTGGTAAAGTCATTTATACCCTTGTTTGACTTTTTATAAGACTTTTATAAAGGAATATTTCCGTTGTTTTCCAAATAAGGTGATTTTTAACATTTTCGACATGATTAAGGTAAGAATGTTTTTTTTAACTTATACGGCGGGTGCGGCTATTTACCGCCGTTATAAAATCATCAAATCTTCCCTTACAATCTTATAAGAATATTTAAAATATAAATGTTTTATTTTATAATTATGTGACTTTTAAATGATTTCAAAATGAATATTTTAAGAATTTTTGAAAGGTACTCTTTATCAAGATCATAATTTTAAATTTTTTAAAGATTTATCTTTATAAATCTTTTTAATTAATGTCCATGTTTTCAAAATGATTTTATGGATTTATTTATATGGACATGAAGTCTTTGAAATGATATTTATTTTCAAAAGATTTAAAGTGGTATGGGACACTTTGATTCAAAAATCTCTTTTAAATTACTTCCTTTATAAATTTGTGACTTTTCAATGATTTCGAGAAAAGAGATATTTCTCTCAAATAGTTTTTATTTCATCTATGTCAACATCCTTTGATGGATTTTAAGCTTATTTGAAGTTGATTTATTATGATACAAAACTTTTGTATTGTATTGATGGTTCTGTGATATGTTTTACTGTGGATGTGTTATTTTTATACCATTCATGGTTTATGGAGAAAGTGTTGACATTTCATATTCTTGTTTTAATATGAATGTTTATGTTATGTTTAAACCTTTTTATATGGGAATGCATTGGACTTAGTAAGTGATGGGTGGAGCCCGCTATAGCTCCTCGATGCATCGGTAGGTCTCATGAGACAAACTAGTGTCTTGGAACAAGGCCTTGGAAAAATTTTATTTGTAGTCTTGGCACGAGGCCTTGGCTATGTGGTTATGATAGTCTGGCATTATGCATTCCATCATTATAAAAATGGTTATTGATATTGAATGTGATTATTCTATTAGTAGAATATCCATGTGAATAAGTAAATGGAATTATTTCATTTTACTTTTGCCATACTATGTTGAAGTTCAAGTTTAAAAGGCTTTTGTTTTAGTTATACATTGCCTTAAATGTTTTTGCTTATTTATGAAAGTTTCCACTGTATTGCTTACCCTTACCGAGCGTTTGAGCTCACCCCTTTCTATGTTTTATTTTTCCCAGTATTCCAAGAAGTATATTGTGATTGATAAGAAGGTTTAAGACAAGGGAATAGTGGCATCATAAAGGATTATTTATTTTGTTTTGTATGTTATGAAGTGTAATGTAACATTCATCTATGTAATCTATTTTCGAAGACTGCTAAACTAATCGGTCCTTTAGGACTTGATTCCTTGTAATAATTCCAATGTGTTAAAATAATGCACTGACTCTGGGTAACTGGGGTCGGGGCGTTACAGTTGGTATCAGAGAAAGTTTATCAATAACCTTGGAAACTAGATTTAGATAAACTCGGATTAGAGCACATAGCCTAAAGATAGACTTTGAGGATTTGTATAGAAGAACTTCCTAGAATTTTTGTATATGAGAGATTTTTTGAGTTTTCTATGCAATACATCCCTGTCTGGATACGAGAAGGTAGAGGCGGCTCTGGCACAGATGTACTTAGGGGTAAAACCCGAAAACACCACTTTGAGCTAGTCTTGAACGGGAACTGGTGCACGACAACAAGACTTGCTGCACTCTTGGTTACGACACTCCCGGGGGATATGCTTAGCATAACTCTCATTTTCTTTACAAATCATTATAAGGGTTTATGAGTATATACTTCCTCAAAGAATTTTTTTATGATTATGGATTATATCCATAAACAACTCAATTTATGTTATGTGTTTTACAAGCATAAGATTAGGTATTGTTATTCATAAACTGATCTAGTGTATTCCATTGTTTAAAAATGGCGCCCAGTAGAAGGAATGAGCACTCCAGCAATGCACATGATCCAAAGAGAAAGAAGGATCATATCTTTCATAGTCTTAAGTCATAATTTATAAGAGAAATAGTCTCCCATGTATTATCATCATATGAATAAATAATATCATGTGTTGATATGATAATTAAAGAGTTTACTGAGTCCTATGGATTTGAAGGGAAGTAAGAGAAGAAAATGATGTAAGAGAGAAAGATGGATAAAGGGACGTGGGAAAAGAAGAATTTTCCCATATGTGATAACTGTGTGAAGAAACACCCTGGAACTTGCCTGAAAGGAAAGGGAGTTTGTTATAACTGTGGAGAAAAAGGGAAAAAAGTACGTGACTGCAAGGGTAAGGATATGGTTTCAAATTTACAATGATTCATTTGCAAGGAGTTTGGACACTACGCGAACCTATGTCCCAGTCATCATACTATGCCGAAAATGATGCTGTTGGATAATAATCAAGTTATGATACTACCACAGACGAAGAAGAATGATTAGAGTTCTTATGTTGAGTATGTCATTTGAGTGTTGTATCAACAATGTACTTCTTATAATAATTATAGAGTATATAGGGATTTTACTACAGTACTATTTCATAAAGGACTTGAGATTGTGTGGAACAATGAAAAGTGACTCAATAGCAGGTTAAATTTTTAGAAAATATATGGTTGAGAGAAAGATAAACCATAATATGGTTTTGATACCGAGGTAGTTATTTTAGAATAATAAATGATTGATTTGGATAAATTATATTGGATATTCTTGACTACCTTGAAGCTGATTAATGATTTGGACATTCCATCATTGTTGGGGTTTACAACATTTTTGGATTGAAGGAGTATATCTATTATTCTATAATGAATAAGGGATCATGAATGTAATCAATAAGGTTTTATGATAATTCAGGATGTTGAAATGTTTTAAAAGAATACATGATGAAGGTGATCACATGTTATTATGGGGCAAAAAAAAGGGATCCTCATTGTGTTTACCTTCCTTATAAATTTTGGACTGAAGTATTTTGGATAGTTCTAGTTTGGATTATTTTATATTGCCATAAAAGGAAAACTCGGAGGTGGGAGGCAACCCGTCGCGTCCGAAAAGGCCGCGAGACTTGAACCCACAACCGAAGGGCGACAAGGGTGTATCACCGACCACCGACCCACGTGATGTACTGGTTTGAATAATGTCATTTTTTAATGGTTCTTCTAGATTAATTATTAATTCATTTTTAACCCTATACGAATAGGATAAATATAATATTATTTTTAATTTCTATTATCTTTTAGATTAAAAGATTAGTTTGTGGTAGAACTTAGTTAATGGTTGGGACTCTACTTGTCAAGTATATATTTTTCTTCTTCTTTTATTCAATGAAGAAATTAATTCTTATACTTTAGTGAAGGGATCTTAAAAAAATGTGTTATATTAATACCATCTGTTTTGCTGAACCGATGGTATTTTAAATCATCATAGATTGATGAATTGAAGGCCTTAAATTTTACACTTGTTTGTGACTGATGAACTCAATCACTACCTATAAATATTTACATTTTTCCTCCAATTATATGTCTCTAATTACCACCAATGTACTCTGAATAGATATCATAATTTGGTGGTGACCCTTTCATTTATATTTCCTCATATTAAGACTAAACTTTATCAACCCAATTTCCGATGTGGGTTTTCCCACAAAGATATTTTCTATATTCAACCTTTTATTTTCGAAGAACAATTTCATATTGCGAGGATGCAATTTATTGTGGGAGAGGAGAATGTAACACCCCAAAATTTCATAGTGTGTTATTTCTTCAAAATAATTAAATAACTTGCACTACACACCACACCGAGTTCTAGTACACCATGACTTACCAAACAAGCCGTTCAAAAGAGGTTATGAATAGTACTAACTAAATTTTAAACTTTATTAAATCCTTAGAATTTTAGAATCCATATTATGAGTTTCTTAGACATAATGTAAGAACAAATTCATTTTTAGTATTGCACTTTTACCATCTTTTAATAGTGAACCCTTTTTAAATTCAATATTTTACACTTTTATATATTCAATTTGAGTAAAAAATTTTAGAATGGGGACATCAAAAATTTACAATGAAACATCCCATGCTTCCACGGTACGCTTTCCTTTGAATAATATAGTAGTGTGTGTTGTACGCAGCTTCGAGTCCTAACACACACCACAACCAATCAAACTAGCCATTATGAATAGTAATACCTACTCTATGAAATTATATATATATTATATTTTAAAATGGACTTAATTTTTGGATATGAAATATCGAAATTATCATAAGATTAATTTTTGGTATTTTTCTGACAACATCCATTTTTTATGAATTGTGAAAAATAATTATAAACAACTTTTTTAATCAAAATAATTTATATTGATAAATTATACTACTGAGTTGTTTTAATGAATAATTAGAATATATTTTTACCATTTTATCCAATGATGTTCATTAGAATTAATTTCACTTTGAAATTGGAAATAAACAATTGTCAATCTTTTGATATATATTGTTTCTTAAAAACACGCTATTTGTTGTGACATCTGGAATTAATTATAAAATTAACAAATTAAACTTATATTTTTGGAATTTTTAAAAATAGACATCATTTTTTATTTTGGAATATCAATTATAGCTTAGGGTGAAATTTTGGCATTGTTCCGAAAAACATCAATTTTTGATGAATAGTGAATCTACTAAGTGGTAGTTATAAAACTTAATTTTTCATAAAACTTAATTTTACCGCTCCTATGATTGGAATTTCAAAAATCCAAGAGACATGGTTAATATCAAGGAGTAAAATGAGGTTCAATGAGATAAAAATATTTTTTGGTGAATAGTAACTTTTTACTTTTATTTACCATGGTTAAAAGCAAATAGGGTAGTTAAGGGTAAAAATGATATTAATATTACCCTAACACATGTCCTAATTATATTGGACAAGTGTATCTCGACCAAAAACAACCATAGGAATAAAATATTATCATTTAGGTCCACATGGATTAGATTAGGACATTTATTATTAATTAATTCAAAGAAGAGTTAAAAGAGTTAAAATCCAAGTTTATTTACAAAAACATTTTTAATATAGGGTTATAAATAATATAAATAGGATTTTAAATATTAATTAGAAATCTAATAATATTTCCTACATAATTATATTTTATTTATAATTTTTAGACTTTATATAATTTAATTTATTTATGACACAATGATGATGAAGTAATTACCATAATAGTGAAAAATTAAAATAATTGATATTATAAATACAAAAATAAATATAATTTGACACTTTTAATAAATTAAACTAATTTTCTAGGATAATATGACATATTAGGATTTATTGAAATTACTTTTTTCTAAGTAATCATTCTTTTATGAGTTTCACAAAAATCAACTATTGAATAGTGTCAAAACTGATATAAAAGAGTTTTTAAAACAAATATTATATTATTAATTGATATTAAATTCCTAAAAATATAAGTTTCCGCCAAGAGACTTATATCACGATAGGTGTATCATTAATGGACCACTTTGGGGTCTCTTGGATGTATATAGTAAGTTTATTTACTATATAATATAAAAATACAAAGTGACATGGTAAATGTCAAACTAATTAACTAAGAGTTAAAACAAAAAGATAATGTTAATATAATGACCCAAACCTGTATAAATTCTATTGGTTGAATGGTTTGCGACCTATCCCAACCTTAAACTTTAAATAATCAACTTTGGAGCCATTAGAAACCGAATATGAATTTATTATAAATTAATATTTCTATCTTTTCCAAAGGTGCCTCTCACCCCTTTATAAAAGGGCACTCCTCCTTCTCATTTCTTTACACCTGAAAAGCCTTTTGGTTCGGCCAAACCCTACCCAAATACTCTCTCAACATCCCCCACTACAACCTAGTGGACTTAGTTTGATCAGAAAGCCAACCTAAGGAGCCCTTTTGATCAAATCAAAGGGAAGAAACCGAAGAAGAGGAGGTTAACCTACCCTCAATCAAGGAAAAGTACAAGGTAAGGGTTTATTTTGAAATCTCTCCATTATCCGATGTTGTTTATACATAGTAATATACTGTGATTTCTTTATCATCCACATCAATGTTTCTTCAAAATGTAGTTCAAAACATTTTCACCATTTACAAGAATAAGGGTTAAAGTCATGTATACCCCTGTTTGACTTTTTATAAGAGTTTTATAAAGGAATATTTCCGCTGTTTTCCAAATTAAGTTCTTTTTAACCTTTTCGATAGGATTAAGGGAAGAATTGTTTTTAACTTATACTGTGGGTGCGGCTATTTACCACTGTTATAAAATCTTCAAAACTTCCCTTACAAGCTTCTGTGAATATTTTCAGTGTAAATGTTTTATTTTATAAATATGTGACTTTTAAATGATTTCAAAATGAATATTTTAAGAATTTGTGAAAGGTACTCTTTATCAAGATCATAATTTTAAATGTTTTAAAGATTTATCTTTCTAAATCTTTTTAATTAATGTCCATGTTTTCAAAATGATTTTAAGGATTTATTTATATGGACATGAAGTCTTTGAAATGATATTTCTTTTCAAAAGTTTCAATGTGGTATGGGACACTTTGATTCAAAAATGTATTTTAAATTACTTCCTTTATAAATGTGTGACTTTTTTAATGATTTCGAGAAAAGAGATATTTCTCTCAAATAGTTTTGATTTCATCTATGTCAACATCCTTTGATGGATTTTATGCTTATTTGAAGTTGATTTATTATGATACAAAACTTTTGTATTGTCTTGAAGGTTTTGTGATATGTTTTACCGTGGATGTGTAATTTTTATACCATTCATGGTTTATGGAGAAAGTGTTGACATTTCGTATGCTAGTTTTAATACGAATATTTATGTTATGTTTAAACCTTTTGATATGGGAATGCATTGGACTTAGTAAGTGACGGGTGAAGCCCGATATAGCTCCTCGATGCATCAGTAGGTCTCATGAGACAAACTAGTGTCTTGGCACAAGGCCTTGGAAAAATCTTATTTGTAGTCTTGGCACGAGGCCTTGGCTATGTGGTTATGATAGTCTGGATTTATTAATTCCATCATTATGAAAGTGGTTATTGATATTTCATGTGATTATTCAATTAGTAGAATATACATGTGAATAAGTAAATGGCATTCTTTCATTTTACTTTTTCCATACTATGTTGAAGTTCAAGTTTAAAAGGCTTTGGTTTTAGTTATACATTGCCTTAAATGTTTATGCTTATTTATGAAAGTTTCCGCTGTATTGCATACCCATATGGAGCATTTGTGCTCACCCCTTTCTATGTTTTATTTTCCCCAGGATTCCAAGAAGAATATTGTGATTGATCAGAAGGGTTGAGACAAGGGAATAATGGCATTCATAAAGGATTATTTATGTTGTTTTGTATGTTATGAATTTTAATGTAACATTAATGTATGTAATCTATTTTCCAAGACTGATAAACTAATTGGTCTTTTGGGACTTGATTCCTTGTAATCATGCCAATATATTAAAATAATGCACCGACTCTGGGTAATTGGGGTCGGGGCTTTACACTATAATTTTTTTAATGTGGCTATTATAACATAGCGAGTAAATTTTTTGGTATGAATAGAAAAAAAAGAACTATAAAAACTATTTATAAAGTTTATATATAATTAAAATGTATTTAATAATTCATAATAAAAATGTACTCAAATTTTAGTGATGTCATTTTATAATTCCAGAATTTTTTAAATTAAATAATGTTTTTTTAGAATTATGTGTGTGGAAATTTTATATAAATTATACCATGAATAATAAATTTATTTCAAGAAATGAATATAATTTTTAAGATATGAATTAAAATATTAGATTTGGGAGAATTTTTGGGATTTTAAAAAAAAAATTTATTTTTAAGTGAAATATGGACAATACAATGTTTTGTAAAACTATCATTTAATCTCTTAAAATAATTAATTTAAAAGTACAATTATGTTTTTTATTTGATAAAACAATTAATATACGTAAAAGTTAACTATAAATAATATTTTTAACTACATATTAATCAAATTTTTTTTAATTTTTGTATGAGTTAATTTTTAGGCTTAAAAACACATTTTTCAAAAAAAAATCATTCACCTAATGTTATGAATTTATATAAAAAATGATTTATACCACTTACAGAATTTGAATCATGAAAACTTTATTCCCTATTTAGAATCTGGATGTCTATATTTGGTAAATAGCCCCCTGTTAATTTTGGTGGTTATGAATATTACACATGGTATATATTTTTCACAATAATGAGGGTAAAATATTTAAAAAGGGATGAAATTATTGGGTATGGATTTAAAATATCTCTAAAACATTCATTTTTCAAATTGGGTGAGTGGTTTTTGACCAAATGTAAAGTCTCTAAAACATGTAGTTAAAGTCTGTGGTTACTTTATTACATTGGCATAAAATACTATGAATCACATCACGAAGGACCACATAGTATTGTTGTTCTGGTAAGTTAGATACAAATGTGAATCTCATATAAAACATGAAAACATAAAACTCATAATATAATATTCTTTATGTACAGAATTATTTCTTTCAAAATATCCCTACATATCAATCATAAAACAATCAATATCATCTTGGTAGAAGGATACATAACAAAGGGGTGATCTCTAATACTCAGTAAGGGTCTGCATAAAATGGAAGTTATCATGAATAAACAACAAATAATCAATATGTAAAATAAAATATCTGAAACACATTCCATTTAATTAATAATATGAGCATGAAAAATAATTTTTATATAATAAATTTTCATTAAATAATACTATATAAATAATAATATGAGAATAAAACCTAGCCATGGATATTATAAATAATAGAATAATCAAATAGAACATCAATAACTAGTATCATAATGTTAGATTGAAAAATTATAGATATCATGACCATATGATCAAGGCCTCTTGAAAAGACGTATTATATATATTGGTATGACTTAATTCAAATACTCAAGTTAGTTTTTTTTCAGAGACCCATCGAGGCATCGAGGGGAAATATAAATCCCCAAAAATAATTTCCAAAGAGAAATTTATTCATCATTAAAAAGGGGACAATCATAATAAACATAATAATTCATATTTAAAAACAATCATTTGAATTTTCAATACATTATCTAATAAATACATATAATAAAAAAAATTCTAGATTTATATAGTGAATGGTAAAAAATTGTATAGCCCTAGTAAAAATGATCATAAAACAACCTAATAAATAATGAAGATTGTATCAATAAATCATATCCCCGGTAGATTATAAGTAAAATAATGTTTCGTTTTCATGATGAATTTAAATAACATAAAAACAACATTAAAAAATCTTGAGGAAAATAAAATTTTCACTTTGAATATTTAAACTAAATTTTCAAAAAATATATTGTAAACCCTTTTCCTTGAAAATAAACTTTTAACATTAAAAAGGATGAATTAAAACATTGATTGTTCATGAATTTTCGAAATTCAAAACATTCCCTACATATTAAAACTAATATTCTTATCACATTTTCTATAAAATCACAATGGGCTTTGTTTAGAAAAAACATGAAGGTTCATTTCAATCCATTTTGTAAAAAAACCAAATAAGGATACAAATGTCTTTAATAAATCATATAATGTTCAAAATATTTTTTGAATATATTTATAGGAAACATGGTTTTGGACGAAAAGTTATTTTATAAGGATGAGTGAAATGAAGTCAGATTTTGTATAAATTTTTTCAATAATTTTAAGTTCTAAAGATAAGAATATTGAACTAATATTTAAAAACTTCATGAATATACAGTGATTAATAAAATTAAATAGGTTTATTAGAAAATGATAAAATAATTTCATTCATTTGATATTAAAGTGTAAATAATTCTAATTATAATGAGATTGAAACATAAATCTCTTACCAGAAATGTAATTTTTGAATCATAATCCATATAAATGGAATAATATATAATGAAACATTAAATAAAATTATTATAAATATATATAGGATATAAAATGATCATTATATACACCACATAAAATGAATCAGTGGTGAACAAGACATATGTCTTATGAAAGTAAAAGGAAGATGAGAAACACTTACCTTATGTTTTACGTACTTAGTTTGTGTCTGAACGTCCTATATAATGAATATTAGTTTATTATATATCTATTACAGAACTAATCAAATATATATAATACCATATATGATTTAACCATATTATTTTATCACCCTTTTGTTAATATATATTTTTTAAAATCTCTATCTTGGTTGATAATTGCAATGTTTTTCATATTGTTTTAGTTTGGTAATTTTTGTACTTTTACATTGATTATGGTTCTATAGTCCATATAATGGTAAAAATTATATAAATATCATATATATTAATTATATAATTATTTATTACAATCTATAAATGATAGAGATAAAAATGGATTACACCGTTTATGGAGAAGTTAGGTGGTACATATGTATTAACTATGATTCAGTTTTTTCTCGATAGATGGAATGAGAGGAAAATAAAATTTAATTCACTATTATAGAATATTTATTATTTCATATATTTAATTTATATTAAAAATATATATCATTATCAATATTCATTTTAAAATAAAATGAAAAACATTTCATATCACTCTGTGGAGGTGGTCGTCCACATGTACACATGAGTTACGTAATTGTTAAGAAAAGTATTTAAATATTAGAAGATATTTGTGATATTACATTTCTATAATATTTTTCAGGACAAAAATATAATATATATTCATTACCTCTATCCTTACTACCTTCCATGTAAATAATTAATGAATAAAATTAAATTACTTCATAAGGTGGTGGTTTTCCATACAAACAAGTGACGTTATCATATCCCCTCATAGAATGGTAAGTATGAAGTTAAATGTGGAATTAAAACTCCTGAATAAGGATAATTTCACTAATATCATATAAATATATTAAATCTATCATTATATTCATCATTTAATTGTAGTCATGGAAAATCAAAAATATATTTTCTTGAGGTGGTAGTCTTTGTCCACATGATCAACTGTTTCATTTTCCATTTTATTGAAGTGAAGACGGTTCTATGTTATTCCAATAAAATCATAACATTTTATAATATATGTTATACTAGTTTTACTATATTATAATAGTTTAAAATAATTATATAGAGATTAAATAATAAATAAAACAAATACTCATATTTTACAATTTTACCTCTTCTTTAGAGAGCCTCATTAGGTTAAAAACCAAAGCAATTATAGGAGGGATTAATAATAAAATTATGGACATAAGGATGTGTAGGGGTACTTATGGAAGATATTTTTGTAGTTCATTGATGATACAATTTTTTTTGAAGAGTGAATAATAGAGGAGAGGAGAGGGAGAGACATTTTATAAGTGGGGGAGTGGAATGCCTTGGAATTAATGAAAATTAAAATTGATCACCATGTTTTTATCTTTCAAAAGCCTTTAAAATAGGTAATTATAAAAAATTTGATGGGTTAAGGTTAAAACAAGGCCATATTATAGGTTTTTACAAGTTTCAAAAAAATATAACTCTTATATTATTATATAATATTAAATATATTAATCTAAAATATGAATCCATTTTTACATATTCATTTTACATAACTTGATGAATTCAATTTAAAATTAATCCCATAAAAGTGTCAGAAAAATAGTTTTTTCAAAAGATAAAAATTAAACAGTTTGAAATGTTTTTATGTCACAGTTCATTATGAAATTTATTTTCAATGACATAAATAAGTAAAATTTTAATATAATTTATCTAATTATACATTAAATCAAATTTAAAATATAATTTAAAATTGAAAATACTTTAATTTTAAAGTAAATTTTCAATAGAAATCAATATTTTCACTATTAATTAAAAAAATAAACTATTTAGAGTAATCCGAAAATACTACACAATGATACTTTGGACATGTATATTTTAAAAATGATTTTTTTCCGAAATAAATACCCTAGTAGTGTAAAAAATTAATATTAAATTATGTCTGCAATGTGTTACTACACCTTCTTTCAGAAATATACTATTTTTCAGAAAAAATTATTTTTCATTCAAATTGTTCTTGTTTTATATTTAATCAATACATAACGAATTATTTTATTTTATACATGTGTAAAACAAATATTTTTTACATTTTTTCTTTTAATATTCATACCCACGAACTTAATGGATATGTTATAATGATCATGTTTTAATAATATTATTTTAACATGGTACCAAAACTCGTTTAAACCTATTGTTGTGTGCATCACAATATATCAAGGAGTTTGAAATTACAAAAAGAAGAAATTTATCATATAATCTTGGGATATAACATTTTATTATATTCTTGGTGTTTCATTCCATATATTTGACCTAACATGATGTTCATAATTTAGAATTTTGGGGTGTTATAATCAAACCCACTTAAATAAATTGCACCCTCGTAATTCTATCATGGTCATCGCAGGTCTAAACATTGTCGAAAATAAAAAATATATAATGGTTTAATGAAATATCCTCTTTCTAATAAAGAAAGTGAAGTATGACAGTTAACTATAATAATGCATTACTAGGTTTCCAAATAGGGGAACATTGATGGGACATGAAGATATGAACATGGTGGAAAAGAAAAAATAATTATAAAGAGTGATAAAGATAATTTATCAAAAGAAAGTGAATGATAAATGGAACGTTATGGACCTCAAAAAAATAAATTTATGATGACTTAAAAGACTCATTTATTCATCTGATATATAGTACTTAGATAAAATTTTCGTTTTGAACTACATTTCCTTGTATTTAGGAATCATTTTACTATCTAAGAATATAAGTGAAAATACTTAGTAGATATATATATATATATATTTCTTAATAACCATTTCATCTTTTGGTTTTTATTCTATAAAATTACACCTCATCTCTTACTCTAAGAAATGATTATCCAAAAATTAATTTTTTATTCCTAAACAAATAAAATTATCTTTTAAAATATCATATGATCCATAAAATAATGATATCATTCTTCCTGCCTTCATTAAAACCAAAATGGTTTGAAAATGTTACTCAATATAACAAATTAATATCTAAAACTCAAAATTAATACCCAAAGTTCAACTTAATCCATTTCATAAATATTTATCCCAAACATTCATCTAAAATATGTATTATGAAATTCAATGTCCAGAAATTTAGAAGGAAGGTCACTAAATCAACATTATATTACCTAAAAAATATAAATAGGACCTGAATATGACATTAAAAATATGTGAATTCTTTAATCCCAAGAAAACATTAATGAAAACATGAATTATTCCAATAAGGAAATATCAAATTGTTGAATATATGACATAAATAAAAAATATAATAAACTCTATAAAAAATAACAAAATTTTTTAAATCACTAACCAATTTCAAGTTCACCAGTACTATCCTATAAATATATAATTTTTATCTCAATATAGGGAAATTTTTAAGTGTTATTTCACTAAATCATGTGTTTTTTAAAAAGAACAAGTTTCCAATAAATCACTTTTCTTAGAAATCAATACCATTATATATATGCTATCAAATAATCAAAGAAAACTAATACACTAAAATCTGTATATCCTTCGTGATTCTCATAACATAAATATGATTGCTAAAATTCATCTTTAACACAATAAATGAATCTAAATAAAAAATAAATTTGGTCATTAAACATTTATAGTGTAAATAATGTAACCTTAACCTTGATCCCTAGGATTCCTATAATCCATATTCCCTTTATTCTTTGGGATTTTATTTTCATAGTTCCCCATATCCTTACATTAGAAACATTAAACATTGCAATCTTATATATATCTCTTTAATTGACCCACCTAAGGGACTTTATATCTACCCCGGGAAAAAACTCCCATTCCATTTAAAAATGTTCCATAATGTTTCTTTTCACAATTATCTCATATGGGAAATAATATCATTCCCTTCCCTAGTTTATATATTTTTTTTCATTGTAGACATGCTATCCTCATGATTCCATTTTAATCCATAAGATTTGGAGAATTAAATTTCTATATTTATAGCACATGATAAAATTCCATTATATGATAAGAATTATTAGGAGACTATTTGACCTTTATGAAATATGTTTAACCCATCAAAAAATGGTCTATATTGCTCTTTATATTAATTATGTTTGTCCATAAAATTCCTTGATAACCTTATAACATTGGTTTCATATTTAGAATTATTTTCCTCTTCTGCTTTTCTCCTGATCATGAATTGTTTTCACATATCAACTCATTTATTCTGAGGAAAATACTTCCAATAAAAGTTCTATGAAATCATTTTATGATATGTTTCTTATTTACTCTTCATCCTTGGTGTTTGTAATTAATATTGACCATTTATATGCATCACATGAAAGATGATAAAATTCCATGAAAACCTTCTCCCAATCATTGATTCTCCAAGATAAAAACATACCTATAGTGAAATTTATTCATTTCTCAAATACTAATGGATACATTTCTCTTAAATAATAGAGGATACTGACACATGAAGTGGTCTATCATTGTAACACCATGTCATATATTAGTAAGATTCTATATACAAGAAATTTTATTACACATAAATTGTTTTATTTTACTAAATATTTTTAATATTTTTAATTTTTGTCTATATCTCTAACCCCATGATTATTATCTTTTCATGGAGGTAAATCCATGCATGGAGTACTTGCATTGATACAATTACCATTCCTTAAAAATTCACCATTTATAAATAATGGCATGAATGAAATTATATCATAACATTATGAAACATATTATATAATCCAAAAATGATTGAGACGCTTAGTATAGATTGAAAAACATATGCTCAGATAAACTCATACTAAAAAATAAGGTTTCATTGAAAATGTTTTAAAATCACAAAAATATTTTAATTCCTTCATAATGGTTAGAGAATTAAATATTAACTAACCAAATAATATCCATTTAGATTTTAAAACCACAAACATAGAGATAACCATTTTTTGGAACCAAGTAGTGCTATGGTAAATCATGCCACACCTTTTTTGTGTTATTACCACATGGTATATCTGTGCTAGAACCATGTCCACTTATAGAATCTAGATAGTGATGTATAGCTAGGTAAATTACATAATCTCTTCATTACCAGAACATTATGATTTGCTTCTATACATATTCTTAAAGTCAATATTAGGTTTATTTACTCTAATATATTGTTCACTAAATCAAGTTCCCATGGTTTCTAATAAACTTACTCTGATACCAATTATAAATCCCCAAACACATTATCCTAGAGTAAGTGGTTACATTATTACATTGGCATAAGATTAAATGATTAGCATCCAAAAGGACCATATAGTTTAGTAGTCTTGGTAAACAAGATATATACTCGAAATTGATATTATAATTGAAAATATAATATTAAACTTAATATTTTCTTTGATACACCATTATTATATTAAGTATATCCCTCAATATAAGTAATAAAACACTTTTATGATTCTCAAAAATGTAAAAAAATGGTGTGATCTATAGATCTATAAGGGTATTCGTACATTAGAAACTAAAATGAATTAATATGGAATAATTAGTATGGAATGGTAAATACCTTAAACACATTCCTTTTAATAAATATCCTTAATATTATGAGTAATATGAAAATTGTATGTTATAATCAAATAATTCCATATAAATAATCAACATATCATGAAAAATAACCATTGAAATTCTAACTAATCAAATAATCCAATTAAACATGAATAACTAATCTCATAATGATTTAATACAAAATTACTTACATCATAACCATACATTCAAGGCCCCGCTCCATGACACCTTATATAATTTGTCAAGGCTTTGACTGAATACCAATGCTAGTTTGTCTCATGGGACCTACTAATGCATCATGGGGATATATCAGACCCCTCCTATCACATACTAAGTCCAATGATTTCATAATATGATATGTGTGAAACAAAATCAATATAAACGTTCATATTTACAAACTAAGATACAAAATTTTAACACTTTCCCCAATCAATAAACATTATAAATAACCATCCATACTTATATGGTGAATTGTATCAAAATTGTACATCCCCAATCATTCAAATAATAAACTATCAAGATAATTACTGATAATGTTATCAATATAGAAAATCTCTAGTTGGTTATATGTATAATAAAAGGTAAATATCATTGAGGAATAAAAATTTCATAATAACCTCATTAAAAACATTCTCGAGGAGAAAAATCATTTTGAAAAAAAATTAAAACTAATAGTTAAGAAAAATATTTAAAAAAATCATAAAAATTAAACATTTAAAAATATATATTAATCATTAAAAAAATTATTGTCCCTCATTGTGTGAAATTCCATACATACCGCCAACTTTATAACAACTATTCATTTCACATTTTCGATAAAATCCAAATAGGGCTTGTTTAGAAAACAACATGAAGATTAATTTTTAAATATTTTTTATATTGTTGAACATGGATAAAATTATTTTTAAAAATTTATTTATATTATATTAAAATCATTTTTGAAAAAATTTTATGAGTACTTGGTTTGAAAGTAAAAATTGATTTTGACCGAAGAGAGAAACAAAGTCAGCTTTTATTAAAATATATATATCAATCAAATTAAATACCAAATATTGATATACGGAAATATAAATTTAAATATTCACCAATAAATATATTAGAATTAAATTAAATTGGTTTATTATAAAATTTTCATATATTTTCCATTTAATGTAAATTCAAGTTTAAATAATCTTTATTAAAATGAGTTTGAAACATAAATCTCTTACCACTTTTGTAAATTTTGAATTGTAATACCCATAAAAGGAATAATAAAATATAAACATTTTTATATAATTAAGTTAAATAGATTCATTATATAATATACCAAAATGGTAAGTATAAATATATCATTAATGGAAGACGTGGTGAATATGAAACATGTTTCACAGAAGTAAAAGTGAGATGGGGAACCCTTAACTCATGTTCAAATTACTTTGTATGTGTTAAAACATCTATGATATTAATTATAGGTTCATTATAAATATATTAATGAACCATAATCAAATATATCATACCATATATTATTTCCATATAGTCTTTTATCACATATTTATTAATAATTCACTATTTCGGGTTATAACTTCATTATTTTTCATGTATGTGTCAGTTTGGTAATTTCATTACTTTTAATTTGATCTTTATTCCATCAGATCCATAATTCTGAACAATGTATAAATATCATAAATTTATTATATATATTTTTTAGCAATCTATAAAGTTTATAGATATAAAATGAATTACACCGTTCAAGGAGATGATCTGTCGTACATACGTGTGAACAATGTTTCAATTTTTTCTTGACGGATGGAAGGAAATGAAAATAAATATTAATTTACCAATATAGAATCATTATAATTTAGTATATATCATTAATATTAATCTCATACATTTTTATTACTATCCAAGTAAAAATAAAATCAAAAACATTTCACTTTGCTATGTAGAGGTGGTAGTCTGCACGTACAGACGAGCGATGTTAGTGTTTTACAATGGATTGAAAGGTAGGAATTTATATGTGATATTATATTTTTTTATGTATGGTTATGTAATCAAAATTACATAAATTTTATAACTCTATCCTAAATACCTTCCATGTATTGCATAAGATAAAATCGAATCACATGACCTTATAAAGTGGTAGTCCCCTATAAACATGCACGATGGTCTCATATCCCACACACAAAACTGTAAATAAGATAGTTTATGTGATATCATAAATAAAGAATTATAAAAAATTCATAAATATAAAATAATTATTTTAAATCCATCATTATTTTCTTATTTTAAATGTGGTGATGGAAACTGAATTACATAGGTTCTCAAGGCGGCTGTCCCCCGTACACATGATCGACAGTTTCGTTTCCCATATGATGGAAGTGGAGATGGAAATAGATTATTAAATTAGAATAATATAATATAAATATATACAATCTAATTAATTTTTTATATTATAATATATGAATATGAATTTTATTAGGAGGAATAATAATTAAAATAAATACAAACATTTTAGAATTTTTCCTCTTCATTGGAGAGTCTATTTATGTTTATACCTAAAGACTTCATAGGACGGATTACTAATCATAATATTTCCTCTAGGATTTGGAGAGGTAAGTAAGGAATGTGTTTAGATAGGATGTTTATAAAACAAATGGTTTTGGATGTGTGAATATCATAGAAGAGGGAGTTGTCTTTTTTAAGTGGGAAAGAGGATAAGAATTGGATTTTTCAAATAAAAAATTGATACCTACATTTTTTTCTCATGACACAAGAATAAATTTTTTTATAGAACCTAAGATCAATTTCTGTTTTAATATGTATATAAAATGTTATTTTGACAAGTTTATTTTATTTCTAACAATTATCCTGTAACCTTAACCTCCAATATACAGATTTTTTCGTTAACTATGATAATAAATTTTTAATGTTTTTTTACCATTAATTATGGGAAAAAATTAATTCTCAAATATTAGATAATATTAATTATGATGATTCCAGATATTGAATATATTTTTTCAAATTCACTTAATAAATGTGATAGATTTCAATTTAAAATTAAATCTACTATCCCATCGAAAAAATATTTTTTTCCAAATAAAAACATTCAAAAGTTCAATTATTTATATCACAATTCAACATGAAACCGATTAATATGACATAAATTAGTAAAATTGAAATACATATGAACAAATAGTACTTAAAATAAAATTAAAAATACAACTTAACCTTGTAAATAATTTGAACTAAAAAAGGTTTTCAATAAAAACCATTATTTTTCACTATTTATTGAAAAAATAATCTTTTTTAAAAAATCACAATAATATTCCCAAATAAAATTTTTACATGTAAATTTTAAAAAATAATTTTAATTTTACAAATAAATATTCTATAATTGGTAAAAATTAATTTTAAATTATGTTCAAAAAGCATGACTAAACTAACTTTTAGAAAAATATAATTTTTCAGAAAATAATTTTTTTTTCCAAATGGTTTTTATTTAAATTAAATATATATAACCCATAAATTTAGTTTATGTATTTGTAAACCATATATTTTTTATAAAAGTTTTTGTAATATTCATACACACTAACTTAAATCATAGGTTATAATGGTCATGTTAAATAATTATATTATAATAGAGTATCTTTTTACATTTAAACCATGTATTGCCTCCATTTCAAGACCTTGAAGAGATCAAATTTATTTAATTATAAATATATTTTAATGTTTCATGGTGTTACATTCTCTACTTCTCTAAATGTTTCATGTCAAAAAAACTACAACACATTATGTTACATTTTTAAAATCTCAGGGTGTCACAAAAAATCCATCATAGATATAAATATATCAAATATTATTTCCAACTTCGTTTGATTATAATATTTATATTTTTTTATGAAAAGGAATAATAAAAAAAATTCTCTTGATTTTAATATCTTTGATATATTTTCTTAGGGGTAAAAATGTTGTGAATAAATATTAAAGGTTATTTCGAACATGAGTTATTTTTTATGTTATTAATTGATTTTTATTTTTTGTTGATAGTATAATTACATTAAATGCTCACACAACATTGAATTATTGTATTTGAAAACATTTGAAAAACAATTTTTTATGGATATAAATATGTTAAAAAATATTTATTTTATTAAATAGGTATTTCCAATTGTTTTATTTTTAATAATAAGGTATAATTTAGGGAATAATAGTTTATTTTCAAAACCTATTGTCATCATAATGACGTTAAATTAAAACTAAATGAATTATTCAAAAAATAAATTTAATGATATTTTATTTAAATTAATATTTTATAAAATTATATAAAAATTAATAAATGATTTTTAGAGTATATTTTGAATGTTAAATTGTACAAAATGTCATCCATGGACTATTTTTGAGCCACTTTTTACCTTATAAGTAAATATTTGACCCTTAATGAGTAAACTATTTTCTACCACTATTAAGATATAATGCTTTAATGAAGGGGTTGAATAGAAAATAATGTTTAAAATTCCATAAAAACAAATAATACTTCTATTGGATGATGATAATTCAACTTTAGAGTCTATTCTCTGATTACATTTCCATTTTGTGCAACTTTTATATGAAAATAATTCTATGAGTGTCCCTCCACTAACTTTTAAACAAAAACCTATTCACCACCCTTTAACACAAATTCTAAGCAATATAGCAGAGAAAATCCCTACCCCCAAACATCCCAATACTCATTTTATTCATTCTTGAGCATCTTTTCATAAGTTATGATCATCTGATGAAGATTTAAGTTTTAAGACACTCTAAAATAAGATATAATCATTTTACATGACTCTTCAAGTGTTTATTTATTTATAAAATTCATATAAATATTTATTATTAATCATAACATAATTAATTTAGTATCATAAATATACTAAGATTTTATTATGATTATGTGACCACATTTTCCACATCCTTTCCATTACATGGGAAATTAATGTGTCACTCGTACCTATGTGTGGATTACAACCTCCACAGAGTGATCAAATTTATTATCTATCACTGCCTCTAATGTATGTATATAAAAATATATTTTCTAATAAAATATGATATTTATGATTTAATAATTATTATATAATGATAAAATATTATATAATTTATTTTCCTTTTTCACATTATAATATGGAAGTATCATTAATGTCAATGTCTAATTTTTCATCTCTATGAGTGATATATTTAATTTTCAATGTAATAATTTTAAACATAGACCTATAATTAATTATAATGATTCTATATGACAATTATGACATGAATAATCATCTATAAATCTTATTTTATGATTATAAATTATCATGTTCTTACTCAGTCAATCTTTATAACAGGATATTGTTAGGTCGGTTTTTGCACCTACATGAGTGATGTTATAATGTCTATGAAATTGATGATTAAAGTACATTTAAGACTAGAGAAATTATGTAAAAGTATGATATATATTAAATAATTAATATTTTATAGATAATGGAACTAGGATCAATTTGAATGTTAAGAAACTGTAGAATCGAATCATGTATGAAAACCCAAATATTTACCACCAATACTAGTGCTCATAATAAATTATTGTTAATGAATAGGTAAAAATATGCTATATATAGACCATTTATGGTGTTATATGTATTAATTTTTTTCATATATATTTAAAAAAAATTATATTTATTTTATAAGGAGTTTGAGCAGATAAGAATAAAGTTATATTTGAGGGAAGGGTTTTATACAATAATCTCACTATTTATCGAGATGGTATATTATTAAATTTTTTATGTTAACATTATCAGATCTATTTATAAAAAATAATTTAAATTTTATTCTCATATAGTTATTTATATATATAAATTTTTTTACTATCATTTTTCTCAGTCTACGTTATCAAAATTTTGAATGATCATTTTTTAAGGAAAATTGTAATCATTTCTCACTTTGGACAAGAATCACTTCCCTTCTATATTCATGATCTATAAAATATTTTCCAGAATGTTTTCAATATTCACTAATGATTTTTTGAAGTCATTTTTACCATGTTTAACTTTATGTTAATGTTTTTAAATGGAATATTCTTCTTATTTCACAAATAATGTAATTTTCAATATTTATCTAAAATGATAAAAGAATCATTATCTTAACAATTTCCACACAAAAATATTTTCATACTATAATAAACACTATTTTACATTAATATTCCATTACATGTTTCTACAATTATTTGAGATTAAATTTCTTTTATCCAAATATTATATAAAATTTTAATTTTAAATATATTTTTAAAAATAAAAATTATATTTATACAAGAATTATCAAGTGATGTTTTAAAGGTATTTTCATTTATGGAAACATTCATTGATATTACTTATGATTCACTGGGGATATGATCCAATTAAACCATACTTATTATTTCTCTATATGGTTATAGATTATGATTATAAAATCTTAGTGAATCCCATTTTAGTTTCCATGAGTTAAGATCTGAGTAAATGATAAATGTTTTCATGATTGTAGGGAATATATATACGAATAAATCATGATAATGTGATGGGATGGTCAATTAAATATCTACAATTTCTATAGAGATAATTAATGTTTTATTAGTTCAAAGGGTACATGGGATGTTTTTCCAATCCCACAATAGAGTACACATGTGGCTAACTCAAGACCAAAGTTGGGATCAATGTGATTATGCCAAGACTAACTTACGATTAATGTATTATTGGGTAGCCTTGACATATGATTTACATGATTATGATTATTCCACAATTTTTATTCCACTTTAGAGACATGTACTCATTCTTATGATATGATCACATGTCTCAGAATCTTTGATTCATTTTTTATTCATGTATAATGATCTTCCAAATTATTATTCCATGAGTATGATATAATAAATGTTTTGCATTATTTTAAAATGTTAAGAACATGTTCTCATACTCCTATGCTCATGTTATGATTATATATGATCATTGTCTATTATATTTTATATTTTCGATTTATGGTAATGAATAGTCATCTAATATTATTATTTTTTACTTTCCCCCTTGATATTAATGATGTTTTTAAGTATTATATTCCTAATAAGGGTTCTAGTTTTGATGAAAATAGTGGGATATGTTATAGATATTTTATATAAAAATATTTTATGTATAAATATTTCCAAAATACCCCAAATTTTTATAGTTTGGTGGAATAAATTATTATGACATGTACTGAATATTCATCTAAAATGATGTAATAGTTATGTATGTAATGTTTGGGTAACCTCATTTGGTATCTGAGTTGTGTTTAGTATTTTTGTAAATGAGGATGAAAAAATTCTGAGATAACCTTTGAGATAAGGCTATGTATAAGAGAAAATACCATGTTATTTTAACAAAAGGAATTTTGTTTTCCTTGTAAATATATCATTTTTTGTAAATTATAAAGTGGATGCATCTATGGGATAGATGCAATTATGGGTTAAAACATTTAAAAGGGTATATTAGGTATTAAATCGATCATCCCCATGTTCAAGATGAGTGGGTCTAAGATTTCACCACTAGATAGATATTCCTAGGGGATATTTAGGGGGACAAATTTTGGATATACATAATTGTAGGGGGGAATTAAGGTTAGGAACTTTCTAACCATTTTTAAAATTTTATTCCTTTAACTGTTGGACCTGTTAGGATCTTGATTCCCTTATTCTATTTTTCCTTATCAAATTAAGTCATATAAAATCATGTAAAGATAGAAAATGTTATTTTTTCAAGGTTCACCACTCAATAACAGTAGCTAGTACTTTTCTTGTTTGGTGTTTAACGATAAAAATATTATACACTATAATATTATTCTAATTATAGTAGTTTGGAAAGAAAATAATCCTTAATAATATGTATACCCATACACTTTGGAGGGGGGATAAAAATTTTCATCAATCTAGTTAAAACATGGTCCATCTTTGTAGCATTGTGACCACCTGGACCTCGATGCCACTAAATGGGTGCACCGAGCGTAGTGGGCCACATGGACTCAAGAGCATCATCCCAAACTCCATAGGATTCCGACTTGCAGTGAGGTCCTAGGGTGTTTCCATCGAAAGAATATGCCTTCATTAGCAGAATGTAGCACAACCGAAGGAATCTAAATAAATAGTAAAAAATAGAATAACTATAAATAAATAGTGTAAGAAAATTGATTCCATAGGTAAATGAGAATAATAATAATTGTATCAATAGAATAATGGTGAGGTAATTTCATTTCACTATAAAACTGGAAAACATGTATAAAAGTCAATAGTCATAACATGTTCCACCAGGTAAAAGGAAAAAATGATGACTACTCCAAGAATCCCAATATGTTTCTTGACCATTTTCTATAAAGCTCCATCCTATCAGTACACAATAAAGTGTTTAAAGATGTATTCTTCTCTTTTTCAATACCTTCAACCATGTAATCTACTATGGGTACCAAACAACACCCCGAGAGGGTGTGAGATAAATCTTAGTGGGCCACAACCAACAGTGTCTATAACATCCTACCCATGTAATGGAATATAGCTATAAGGCCCCGACCTTAAACATTAAATAATATTGAATTAAGTTAATAATCCACATTAAGGATATTTTTAGGATAAGATCATTATAGAATTAGGCCATAACTATTACATTTCATCTCAAATATTACAAAGTAGAAACTTCAACTTTATCGAATATTTCACAACAACAAAACTCCATAAATAAAATATAATGCTTTTCAGGATATAAATATTCTTGAATTATTCATTTCTCTTACCCTTCCTTATACCCTGTGAAACAAAAATTCAAAATACATTTGATGAGCATAAAAAGCTCATTGAGGGTTATAAAATAAGGAAGCAAAAAATTAGTCCATAAATACTTACAAATAAATAAAATCATACTTCTCAATCATAAAACATAGTCCCTTTAAAATACCTCATGAAATCCTATGATTTATAAATAACACATAGAAATCATAAATTATAATGTTAACTTGACACATCCATAACATAGTTAAATCATAGCTTTGACATCTATGTAGGGATTTAGGTTTGGAAAAACCATCACGGTATATTCCCTAAATATATTAGGAGAAACCTTTACATTTACCTCCATCAAGTTACCCAATTTATTAGAGAGCTATCTCGGGCTCAAATACCCTACGTTTATCATGGAACCACCCATATATGTAAAAAATTTAAAAAATCCATAACATTTATATGACACATAAAATAGGTATAAAGGAAAGATAACATTTCCACATTATAATCAAAATATATCATTCCAAGATATTAAAATAATCAATGATTTCTCAAAACCATTTTCATTACCAAAATATTTAAAAAGGGTATATGGTATTTATTTTCCTTTTAAAAACACTACAAATAGTAAATGAATCCAAGTATCAAGTAAAGATTGAGCCAGCAGAAAGGTCATTGTCACCACGTACGATAAAAAGAAACATTCTTTTTGTCATTTAGTATAATGATTTGTATAAAAAATATTCCCTTTGAATGAATTTAAAAATAAAAGGGGCTTATACACCATATAACATAATTTTGTGTATAAATCATAATATTCCTCAATGAAAGGATATTGATACAAATTCCCTTACCTCATGTCCGACTTGAATCGTTTGTTCTTTAATTTCTTCTTAAAACATGTAACTCTATTTTATATGAGAAAAAAATGATTTCTTGAATTACCTTATGCATAAGGGAAATCTTATAGAAGGAATAGGGGAATGTTGGGAGATTTTTTATGTAGAGTTTTGATGATACAAGGGTCTTGAGAGGTGTGAGTAAATGGTTAGAGGTTATGTCCTTTTATATGAGGGAGGATATACTATTTAAAAAACGGTAGAAACATTATTGTATTATAAATTAATTTTAGGTTTATAAAGTCGAAAAATACTTAAATTAAAATCTATGATGAATATAAGTCTAAATAAAATCATCTAATAAAAATTACACAGGTTTTGGATAATATTTAATCCTTATCTTTTTTATTTAACCCCATTTTTCTCCTACCATTTTATCAAGTATTTAACACTTTGAGAATCAAAATTGTTACCAAAACATGAAAAATATCCAATTAAATATTCAATAAATATATTTTAGACTTATGATAACTATTTGGATGAATCATATATTTTTTTGGAATTTTATAATTTTTAATAAAAGATTTTATATTTAGTAAATAATTTTATCTTTATAATTAGTATTTATAGTCTAATATATCACTCATATAAGTCCATATAAAAATGTTTTACTAAACGATGTTTGTTTATGATAAATTTTCCATAACTTTAAACTAATTTTTATAAAATGTCATTCTCAGTTACAACTTGCTCCATGGGGTCCCAAAATCAAAAAAAGATGGAATTAATTTTTCCAAATTCAAAAAATAGATGTTACAGGAATTAATTTAAAATTAATTTCCATTGTCAAACCAAAAAACCATGTTTTTAAGAAGTAAAAACTACCAAAAGATTGACATGTGTTTACGTCCAATTAAAAAGTAAAATTACTTCCAATGAAAAAATTTGGATTAAATGGTATAAACACAATATAATTGTTCTTTAAAACCAATTAAAAAGATAATCTATCAATAAAAATAATTCAGATGAAAAGACAATTTTGACATAAAATGCAGTATTTTTCAGTATTCATTAAAAAATGAACTCTATTAGAAAAATACAAAAATTTTACCCAAAGTGAATTTTGATGTCGTTATTATATAGAAGAACTTTATTTCGTAAAATAGAGCATTGAAATGTAGAAAAAACTATATTTTAAAAAGGTTCTCCATCAAAAGGCAGTAAAACAAATTTTTAAAAATATTAGAGTTTTTCATGCTTAATATTGGATTAATTCTTATTTTAATCCTCTAAAACTTATTGAATAAAAGTTAAAACATTTAACAAATATGGGTAATCATATGTTACTTAGTTCTTTTTATTCCCACCAATACAATGGCTAGGCATTAACTACCATTTAAAATAATAATATTGTTATATTTTTGGATATAACTCAAATTTTTGTTCAACATATGATTTCAAAGAAACCAGTTGTTGTGTTTGGAGTATTTTATCATACATATCATACCCTTTAATGTAAGATCAATATTTAATTAAAAAATATTAATAAATATGAAAATGTCACATTCTTTATTTACCTGGGATGTTACATCCTTTACCCCTTTCAGGAATTGTGTCCTCGCAATTCTAAAATGGGATCGAAAACATTATTTAAAGTCCCACCTCAGAAATAGAGTCAATAAAACTATAACATTAAAATAAATAAAAATAAGTACAAAGGTCACTCGAGATAACACATACCAGGATTCCATGTAAGAAAACATGGATTTGGAAGAGAAAATAACCATCATGTTCGGATGGAGAGTGATATAAAACATGATCCAGACACAGATAACACTTTTAACACCATAAAATTGTGATGGGTTAAATGGTCTTCAATTATGTAGCATGAAATGTAAATGGTATTTTTTTAAGGTCATTTTCATAAATTTGTGAAATTTATTTCTAAACATAAATAAAATAATAAGGAAACATACATACATTACAAATATGGTTTCATCCTTTAATAAATTTCTTCCACAGACTCATCCTTTAACCAAACAATGAGTATTCATGATGACATTGTCACATATGAAGCACCAGAATCAAATTCTTGGGAATCACGTAATCTACAGAAGATGAACTATGTATTTCCCTTATCTTTAGTCATTAACAAAAACCAAAATGGTTAGTACAAGATCAGATATTCCCCAAAAAGCATAATATTTTATAGAAAATAATTACTACTCTTAATCTCCAACATTCAAAAAACAAGACCAAAAGCTCAAAAAAGACCATTTAACAAACAAATATCTTTAAAAAATTTCAATGTAATTCAAACTAATATTGAGACCCAAAACATAGAAGGATTTAATCGCATAGTCTTCTACAGTAAATCGTAACATTTATATCGAAATAACATCGACTACTCTTAAAGTCTTATACTGAAGTGTAATTAACCAAATAACATATTCTCATTGATAGGTTAATCATTTCCATAAATAACACAAATCACCATATGTCCACAATAAAAACATTGATTCTTCCCAATTAAAATTCCACCATTACTCCTCAAATGAAATCCCAAAGTATTCTATTTTCCTTAGGCATATAGTATTCCCAAAAGAGCGAACTTCTTCCAAAATAACATTTTTCACGTAATCACCAAATCATTTTCCTATACTAAGGCTATCCATTTGATAAATCATAAGTTCCCAAAATCAACTTATTCTTGATCTGTAAAATCATTTAATATAAAAGAATAAGTTATACTAACCTGGGTCTTCATGTAGGCCAGTGGTAGGTGATGTTCCCTTGTCGCCCTTCGGTTGTGGGTTCGATTCCCATGGCCTTGTAGGATGTGACGCGTTGTCACCCATCCTATTGGTTTTCATTTTTCTAAATCCATATCATTCTTATAACATTATTAAAAAAAAGATAATTTCCTCCAAATAAGCATAACCTATTTTATCCTCAAAGGTTTTCTTGTACCTTTCATTTTGCATCCCAAAATCTATGAACCTTTTATCATCTCATAAAAAATGATCATATGAACCCATAATGTTATCCATTATGTCCACAAAAAAAAAATGATAATTCTTTCTTAAACAAAATTTTCACATATCAAACATTAGCGTTACAGATATTAGAAAATATCGTCCAGTGTAATTTCATATTCCAAACAGCCTTAATACTTTTAAGCATTTAATCATTTTAAAATATACTATAAGTCTTGAATTCCTTATATGTTAACTTATTACTCATTCAATGTTCTTCATGATCCATTAAAAATTATTTTCCAAGGTATTTTATATTACTTATTTCCTACAAAACAAATCATGAATCATATCATATGATTAAATAATGTCAGAACATCAGCTACGAAATAATCCATACCTTTCATTAGTCATTTTCAGTTTCCTCATCCTCAATTGGAATGACATTAAGTATTGGTAAACATATATTTTTATGGTATTGCTGATCCCATTCACGAACCTTCTTTGTTGGACATCTATTTTTGTAATGACCATGTACCCCACATTTAAAACATTTAATTGATCCCTCAGAAAGAACATCTTTCCCTTTTATAGAGTCAACTAGATGCTTCCATTTTCCATTGAAGTTTATTCTTTATAAACTTTATTACCACATATATAGTATATTTCTGTCCCTTTGAAGCATTTTCATATGTGTTTCTTTCCACATACTTGACACATAGGTTTTTTAATGTACTAATCGTTATGATTATTACCTGAAATTCTATAGGGATTATTTTCTAACATATATGATTCCTTAGAAAAATAACCAAGTATCAAGTGGCCAATCCTAACTCCAGATAGTTGGTTAAGAATAACCACATGAGTTATCATTGAATCACATAGTTCTTTCGGTTTCTCATTAAAAAAATCATTACCGTTTTCTTCACATCCATTGTTAATTTGGTGCTTCCTAGATCCAACCATTTTCTAAAAAAATGGTCAGTGTGAGTATATCAAAAAAATAATCATATAATATCTTACGAGGAAGGAAAACACTAACATATACTTATTCATGTTATCATAAACTCTTTAAATATATCTATAATGACTATGACTCTTTATATTATGCTAACCGTTATGGTTATGTCACTTATGTGTAAATAACAACCTAACCTTTAAAGTTATCTAAACCGACCTCTGATACCAACTGTAAGGCCCCATTCTTAAACAATATATTATCATTAATTATGTTATTAATTCACATTGATGATATTTTTTGGTATAGAGTTTTAGAGAATTAGGTCATAACTATTACATTTTATCTGAAATATAAAAAATTAGACACTTATACTTTATCCAATTTTTCACAACAATAAAATACTTAAATAAAAAATAATTATTTTCCAGATATAAATCGTCTTGAATTTTTCCTTTCTCTTACCCTTCCTTATACCCTATGAAAAACATTTCAAAAACACGGGATGAACATAAAAAGCACAATAAGGTTTATAAAATAAGGAAAGAAAACATTATCCTATCAATACATACAAATCAATGAAATCATAATTTTTAATCATAAAACATAATCTCTTTAACATACCTCATGAAATCATTAATAAATAACACATAGAAATCATAAATCATAAAGGTAACTTGTAAAATCCATAACAAACATACATTGTACCTTTCACAACTACATTGGGTGTTACATTTTGAATTGATAGGTAAAAATACCTCAAGTCATCATTGAGGTATTTTTAAAGATATTGCATTTGTTGACCAAGCAGACCTCAATGTTTTGTTTTTTTGATGAGAAGAACCTCGACATTGGAAGGTGCATGAAATTTTAGAGTGGTGTGGAAAATAGGGGAATGGAATTTTTCACACACAAGGTGTTTTGAGATATGAAGCAAAAAATTTGACAAAGTCATGAGGTGCGGAAAATTTTGGGGTAGTGCGTGAAATACTGTGTTGTGCGGAATATGGGTTTTCCACACTCAAAGAGGATTACGTGTGCATGAGGGTTTTTTATACAGGGGTTGGGTTTGCTTATAAATATGAGGTGACCCCCTTATTTGAAGTAGCTCAAGACTTAGAGAAGATCTGAGCTTTGGTGCACGTAAAAGTTTACATTATGCGTAAAATAATGGTTGCACAAAATTTTTGGGCTTTCATGGAATTATTGAGGTTACAAGAAAAGTGGATTTTGGATTGCATGCAAAAGAATACTTTTCACGCAAGGAAATAAAATTACACACATGCCACATTAAGGGCTACACATAAAATTTGAGGTTGCCCAATTCAATTTTGTGGTAATGAGGAACTCATCAATGGATGAATGCAGAACTTACATAGGGCATCTACATACAGTTGAGGATGCATGTTTTCATTAAATTAAATAGACCTACATGTCTATAAACTATGAGTTGATCTTCTGAAGAATTAGTGAGCACACTTTAGTTGAGAGGGTAATGAGCTTTCATATTGTGAGTGGTTGTAAACCAGGAGGGACAATGAGTCCTCTCCGAACATGTTAAGAAGCTTTGCACAATTAGTGGATTTGGTGCATCGACACATCGTCGGTGTATGCTCCATGGACGTAGATGAGTGAGGGTGAACCAAGTGAAAATTTTTGTGTCATGTGCATGATTTAATTTCTGTTTATACTTTGCTACATAAAAGAGAGAGAAGAGGGTTTGTCATAACAGAAAAGAAGATCAATAGGGGAATTTGTTTTAATAATCCAAACCCTAATTCACCCCCTCTTAGGGTATCTAACCTAGTGGACCTAACAATTGGTATCATAAGTAGGTTAATATTAGTGGCTCTCTCTCAAATGGAGGTCACCAAACATAAAGGTATTCCAATATTCAGTGGGAACAAATCTCAGCTATAGAAGAATCATATGAAACACTACTCCCGATCTCTCGAAATGGATGTGTTAAGAACAAAAATTAGTGGTCTAACATCTGATATTAACAGTGGTTCATTATCTGAAGATGAGTGAAGAGAATTGGATGCTGACGTAAAGGGAATCAATGATTTTGGGGGAGCCCTATCTAATGCAATCTATACGAAGGTTATATCATGGAAAACCTCACATGCCATGTGGGAAAAGATTTTGAATATATATGAAGGAGACAAAAATGTCAGTGAAGAGAAGTTTCAAGTTTGTGGAACAATTATGAAGATCTTAGAATGATCCTAAATTACTCTGTTGATGCATTATTTGACAGGGTAAATGTGGTAGTGGAATACATGATATGTCTTGTTGAAGTCATTGAAGACATAAAGATTGTGAAGCACATCTTGAGGAAATGTCCACCTCACTTCAATCCAAAGGTTTCAGTATTAGAAGAAAAGGATCTGAAAGAGTGGACATTGGATAACTAACATAGTACACTTGTAGAATAAGAAATGAAAAATGATGATAATGATGTTGTGGAATAGGGGAAAACCAAAGAGGTGGCATTCACAACCATAATAAAGCTCACTATTGAAGACTCTCAGGAAGAAGAAGATATAGATGAGGTGATGTAATTCATCTCCCCAAACCTGCAAAGAGGAAAACGAATCTTTAAAGGCAAACTTCCAGTTCATTGTTTTCAATGTGTAATGGTTGGACATCTTGTGGAAAGGTTCCACAAAATGTTCCAAAAAGATGATGATGTTGATGAGGCAAAAATTCCCAAAATGAAGTATTCAACATATGTGAATGGAAAGAAACAGTTCAAGATAAATTTCTTTAAGAAGACAAGACTTAATTAAAAAGAATGAGACAGTTCAGATGAGTCTATGGTTGAGGAGGTTGAGGAGATAGGGAACTGTAGGGATCATGGAGAATATTCTATAGTGGAAATTGTCGGATGTTTTTGAAACAAAATGAAACCGATGCTAATGAAGAATAAGAAGAAGTTCAAGGTAGAGTCAAAGTGGAATCTGAATTAGAAGAAGCTCTTGAAGAGATAATTATTTGCAGAGAAAAAATAATGAAACCCTACAAGGTGGTATATGATGCCAAACTCTACATGCAATAGCAGGAAGATGAGAAGTCTGAGTTGTTTAAAGAAATTGAAAACATTAATCCATCCAAGTAAGAGAGCTCAGAAAAAGATGATGGATATATGCTCAAGATTGAAGAATAGAAAATGGATATTGATGGCTTGAATAGTAAATAGAGAGATCAAGTCAAGTGTATTGAATAACATGAAGAAGAATTCATCAGTATACAACAAAAAGCGAAGGAATATAAAAACTCTTGACCCCCAATGTAACATCAGGAAAGTAGAACATTCAAAAGACATAAAAGACAAAGATGATCCGATTAGTTTAGTATGAAAGAAGAAGCAATAGAGCTTAGATTTTAAGGATGATTTCGGGATTGATCAGAAATAAAAAGAAGTCCTGACTGAAGTTAGACATTAAGTGCTCATTCCAAAAATAAAAAATTATGTGGGTACAAAGAAGAATATGAAAATTAAAAGAACCCATGGAAAAACTTACAGTAAAGAAGTGACATGTAGGAATGCACATTTTATCAATTTTTACTACTATAGAAATATGGGAAACTCACAAAATGTGTGTTCTATTGCTAGATGTTACCAAAGGTAACAAGAAAAATGGTGGAAGCTAAACATAGATTTGTTTTCCAGAACATATTTTGAAGGAGACTGCTTTTGGTGTAGAGGATTTGAGCACATGGCTAGATACTGCACATCAACCATACAGAGTAATGGGGAAAATGAATAATAAATTTGCAGCTTTACAAGATGGATTCGATCTATCATACTCTAAGAATGATTATAAGACTCAATATATGCTGAGTGTGAAGACAATAATATGGACCAAGAAGAAGAGAGAAGAGATGGCGGTGGTGGCTGAAATTTCTCTTAAAGCATAATATTATTATTGTGTATGGATCCTTGATAGTGTCTTCATAGCTCAAATTACAAGAAATAAGGATCTGGTTACAAGTATAAGATATGACAAAGAAATAGTTCTCATGTTTGGAAACAATTAAGGCTTGAATATAATTGGATCGAGAAAGGATGAGTTTGGGGAAAAATAAATAAGACATGCTGATATCTTTGTTGTAGAAGGTCTCAGTCACAATTTTCTTAGCATCATTCAACTGTGTGACTCAAGGAATTAAATACAGTTGACCAAGAAGATGTGTGTCGTCATAGGAATAGATGGAATTGTGATCCTATAGGGGAAAATAACATAGTGGAATTTCTACCTAGTAAGTATAGAAGAAGACATGTGCTCTTTATCTAGAGAGAATGAAAACAAATTGTGGCATAATATAATAACTCATCTATGTCAAACATCTATGAAAGATCAGGTAAACTGTGAATCAGCAAGAGACCTCCCCAAGATATCACGTGATCATACACATACGTGCGATGTATATCAATAAGGTAACATAAAAAAAAGTCATAAAAATCTAAGAAAAATAATTCAACAAGAGTGCTTGAATTATTGCATCCTGATGTTTGTGGACCTATTTCACTAAGAGCCATTAACAAAATAGGTATTATGTTCTTTTCATTGACGACTATAGTATAATGGCATGGGTGTTCATCATTAAACATATCTGCAATGTGTTATGTTTCCTAAAAAAATATTGGAGGGAATATCAAAGGATGCTTGGATAGAAAATTCTGATGTTTTATATTGAAAATGGTACGGAATTCACAAATAGTCTGGTGGAAGACTATCTTGAGAAACATAGGATAAGGAATCAAGTTTCTTCAGTAAGAACTCCCCAATAGAATCGAGTGGTTGAAAGAAAAAATTGGATCATCAACAACATGGCAAGAATGGTTCTTATAGAAAAATACCTACTAGAGAAATTTTAGAAGGGAGCAGTATTGAAATCTGTCTACATTTCTAATAGGTCTCTATTGTTCTTGAAGGAAGGAAAGACTCCATTTCAGATGTGTTATGGGATGAAACCAATGGTGAAGTACTTTTGAATAATTGTATTTAAGTGCCTTATAATCAACAAAAACAAACAGAGGAAATTTGAGTCACGCAAAGATAGGGGAATATTACTTGGATAATCCGGAAAAAAATTCATATAAATGCTTTAACAAAAGGCTGGGAACGGTAGTTGAGAGGAATGATGTCACTATTGTAGAAAATGAAGAGAACATTCAACAGCACTGTGAACAACATCTTGATGAATGCGATGAGGAGGAAAGCAATGCAATGGGAGAAGAAGTTTTAAATGCTGATTCTGAAGAAGATATTGATGATGAGAATTGGGAAGTAAAATCCATGTCTGCACAGAAGAAAATAAGTCGAGATGAAATTTATAGAAAAATATCATTGGTGATCAATCAACTATTGTTTAGTTAAGAATATTAAAATCACTACAACATACATATTTTTTTACCTCAAGTGGAGCTTAAAAGCTATGATGATGTAGCTGAAGATGAAAATTGGGTTCAGGATATGAATGAAGAGTTAGATAAAATTGAGAAGAATCAAACATGGGAGATTATTTCAAGGAAGATAGATAAGAATGTCATCGGGACAAAATGGCTCTATCGAAAAAAGATGAATTATGAAGGAAAAATTATTCTAAACAAACATGAATAGTGTGTAAAGGATACTCCCAGATAGGGGGTGTTGATATCAATGAGAAATTCACAGTAGTTGCAAGGCTGGAGACAATCAGACTATTCCTAGCCATTACAGTGCAATAGAAATTCAAAGTGTTCCTAATTGATGTAAAATATGTATTTTTGATTGGGTTTTTGGAAGAAGATGTATATATTGAGCATCCAGATGGTTTTCTCATTCATGCATATGAGAAAAAAGTTTATTGATTGAAGAAAGTGCTATGTGGGATGAAACAAGAAACAAGAGTGTTGTACTTGAGGCTTGAACAATATTTAAAGAAGCCTGGATTTCAACATAGAGGAGTAGATTAAAATCTCTTTTTCAACAATGGTAGTAATCAAAGGATGATGGTTCTGGTTTATGTCAGTGACATAATATTTGTAAATTCAGATGAAGCTCAGTGCATACAGTTTTTCAAATTCATGAAAAGTGAGTTTGAAAAGTTAATGATTAGAGAGCTGACATTTTTCCTTGATTTACAGGTATTACAAGGAATGGATGTCACTTTCATTTCTCAATAAAAATATTCCAAGGAGGTTACGAGAAGATTTTGAATAGAAAATTACAAGGAGATGAAGACTCTGGTTTCTTCCCAGATGAAATTATCAAATGATTGTGATGGGAAGGCAGTTAATGTCATAGAATATAGGAAGAGTATTGGGAGTTTGATGTACCTATTAGCCACAAGACCTGATATTGTTTTTCCACATGCCAAGAAGTGAAATTTCAAAGAAATCCCAAGGGAAGCCAAATGCTTGCAGTGAAAAAAATAATTCGGTATATTAAAGTAACTGTGGATTTTGGTTTGACGTATAATGAAAAACATTAGTTAGAGCTATTGGGATATACAGATGCAGATTGGGCCAGTTCAGCGGATGACAGAAAATCAATTTCAGGAGGTAGTTTCTATCTTGGTGGATTGTGTGTTTCTTGTTTAAGTTAGAATAAATATTTCATTTCTTTGAGCACAGAAGAGGCAGAGTATATTGCGGCCACTCAAGCATGCACACAATTATTGTGGATGAAGCAACAGCTTGATGATATGGGAGTTGAAGTTAAGTCTCCGATTAGAATCCATAATGATAACTAAAATGCTATAAATCTCAGTAAAAATCTAGTCCATCACTAAAGGACAAAGCACATTGAGATGAATTATCATTTTATCAAAAAGAAGGTTGATAAGGAAATCATGAAGTTGTAGTATGTGCCTAGAGAATTACAGGTTATAGACATTCTGACAAAGGCCTTGTCCAAGGAAGCTTTTAAGAGACATGAACTGGCTCTAGGAGTCTAGTAGACTCCCCACAGTTGAAAAAGTGTTTATGTGGACCCCACTCTCCCAAGGTATGTTTTTTTCCCTACTGTACTAATATGTGTTATCTACTCTTTCGTAGACCAAAAATGAGTGACCTTTGGTTTCGTTGACAATGGGAAATAAATAATGAATCTTAAAGGGGGATAAACTGTGGCTGAGGAAGGTGAAAATGTCTTAGTCGATGTCATGGGTAGAAGCTAACATGTGGTGTAACAGGATAGGGGGATAGTAAAAATATAGGTGGGATTTTTAAATCAGACGATGCATGAAGTGATTGATCAAAGATGAGGTATCACGACAGCTGATGATCATGAAGAAAGCAGTTTATTGGTATCAGTGTGGTATCAATGATTTTTATTAGAAATTATGTGATTCATTGATTCACTTTTCATATTTCTCTTATTTCGCATGCTGAACATTTCTCATGTGGTCTTAGAGTATGTGGTGAGTAAATCGTTGATCACTATCTGAATCAAAAGTGGAAAATGATGGTTGAAGATGGTAGAATCATTCATGAGGTATTGAAACATGAAAGTGTTGTCAACAAACCCAATGGGGGATATTGTTAGGCACAAAACCCTCAAGTCATCATTGAAGTATTTTTGAGGAGATTGTGTTTGTTGACAAAGCATACATTGATGTTTTTTTATTGACAAGAAGAACCTCGACAAAGGATGGTGTGTGAAATATTGGAGTGGTGCATGAAATAGAGGAATGAAAATTTTCACATAAGAGGTGTTTCGATACAAGAACATAAAAAATTGTCAAAGGGATGAGGTGCACGAAATTTTGGTGCAACGCGTAAAATACCATGTTGCGTGGAAAATGGTTTTCCCATGCTTGAAGTGGATTACGCACACAAGGAGGTTTTTTGCGTAGGGGTCGAGTTTGACTATAAATATGAGGTGATTCCTTTATTCAAAGTAGCTCAAAACATAGAGACGATATAAGATTTGGTGAGAGTAAAAAATACAAAAAAGATGTTTTTCCTAAAATTTGGTGCTGCGTGTAAAATTATGGTTGCGTGAAATTATTGAAGTTGCATGAAAATTGGAGTTAGTATTTTTCACAAAAAGGATATTTGGCGCAAAAGGTAATAGATTTATGAAAATCCACAGTAAGGGATGTACGTAAAATTTTAGGTTTCCCAATTCAATTCTGTTGTAAATTGGTACTCATCTATAGATGAAATCAGAACATAAATAGTTAATCAACATATATTTAAAGATACTGGTTTTTATTTAATTGAAGAAACCTACATGTCTATAAACTGTGAGTGGATCTTCTGAAGAACCAGTGAGAAAACTTCTATTGAGAGAGCAGTGAGATTTCATATTGTTAGTGGTTGTAAACTAGGAGGGATAGTGAGTCCTCTTCGAACATTGTAAATACTTGTGCTCTTTTAGTGGATTTGGTACATCTATACCTCACTGGTGTATGGTCCTTGTACGTAGCCCCATGAAGGTGAACCAAGTAAATATTTATGTGTCATATGCATGATTTAATTTCTACTCATACTTTTCTACCGGAAAGAGTGTGAAGATTGTTTTTTCTTAAAAACAAAACAAGTTCAATAGGGCCAATTTTTTTAATCTATCATACTCTGATTCACCCCCCCTCTCAGGGCATCTTATATAGTAGACCTAACAGGAATAAAAATCAGGGTATATTCCCTAAATCTCTTAGTAAAAACATTAAGTTTTTCCTCCACCACATTACCCAATGGATTGGAGAGATATCTCAGGATCACCGCCTTAAGATTATCATGGAACCACCTATATATATAAATAATTCCCAGGAACCATTACCTATTCATAACACATAAAACATGCATAAAGTAAAGATAAAATTTCTACATTACAATCCTAATATACCATTTCAAGATATTGAAATAATCGATGATTTCTCAAAACGATTTTCAATACCAAAATACATAAAAAGGGTATGTGGTATTTATTTCACTATTATAAAAACTACAGCTAGTTAAAGAATCAAAATATCAAGTAAATATTGCGGTGGGGAAATTTTATTGTCACCGCGTACGTTAAAAAGAAACATTCCTTTTATCATTTAGTAAAATGATTTATAGAAAAAATTTTCCATTTGAATGAAATTAAAAGTAAAAGGGGTCTATACACTATATTTAAGATATTCATGTATAAATCATAATCTGCCTCAATGAAAGGATATTGAGATAAAGTCCCTCACCTCATGTCTAACTTAACTCATTTGTTCATTAATTTATTCTGAAAATGTGTGTCTCTATTTGATTTGAGGCAAAGGGTTTCTTAAATTAACGTATGCCTAGAGGAAAGAATCTAGGGAGAGGAGGGAAATGTTGGGAGCATCATGGAGTATAGTTTGGATGAGCCAAAGGGCATTAGAGGTGTGAGTAAAGGGTTAGAGGTGTTGTACTTTTATAGGAGGGAGGATGTACTATTTAGAAAACTCTAGAAAAGTTATTTTATTATAATTTCATTTATGGTTTCTAAAGGTCCACAACTCATTATATTTCAAGATAATATTACGATAAGTCTAAATAAATTCATCCAATAAGAATTATATTGTTTTTTAGATATTTTTTAATCCTTATCATTTTTATTTATCCCTTTTTTACTCTTACTATTTTATCTAGTATTTAACACATTGAGGATCAAAATAGTTACCAAAACATGAAAAATATCCAATTAAAGAGTAAATAATGAAATTATAAACATATTATAACTGTTCAGATTAATCATATATTTTTTTGAAAATTTTATTATATTTAATAAAATAATTTTAACTTAAAATATGAATTATGTCAATTTTGACACTATTCATATCATGACTTTTATGTAAATCCAATCCAACATGATTACATCAAAAAATATTTATTAATAAAATGATTAAATGTAACTATCATCCATAATATTCATATATTACATCAAAACAATGAAATTTCAATTATTTTAATATATATAATATCATTTGTTTGAATCATTTATTAATGAAGTAATCACAACGTCACCATTGTGTCATAATTAAATTTATTTATATAATCTCTAAAAATTATTTATAAAATACAATGATTTATAAAATATTTTTAGATTTATAATGATGTTTTATAGTAGAATAGACCACTTATATAACTGCATATAAAAATTGTTTTACTAAAAGATATATGTTTATGTTCCATTCTCCTTAACATTAAATTAATTTTTATATAATGTCATTTTTACATACATGTGGATCCATGGTGTCCCGAAATTGACTCATGGGTTCCCATTTAAGAAATGTATCATTATATAGGGTTAGGACACATGTTAGGGTAGTTTAAGATTATTATAATATTATTTTTTACCCTTATTTACCATATTTACCCTTTAACTTGGTAAATAAAATATTTACTGAAGTTTTTATTCATAATGTCTAAAAACAAAAGCTACCTATTTACACAATTTTTAAATCAAGATTACAAATATGGAATCAATTTTTCAAAATAAAAATCATCGATGTTGCAGAAATTAATTTAAAATTATTTCTAATTGTCAAAAGTAAAAAATCATATTTTTAAGATGTAAAAACTTCCAGATGATTCACATGTGTTTATGTACAATTAAAATGTGAAATTACATATAATGAACAAAATTGGATTAAATGGTAAAAATATAATATAATTACACATTAAAAAAAATATAATATATCCATATAAATTAATAAGATGAAAAGATAGTTTTGACTTAAAAACTAGTATTTTTCACTATTCATTAGAAAAATGAACATTATCAGAAAAATACCAAAATTTTACCCAAAGTAAATGTTGATTTCCCAATTCTAAAGAACAAGTTTATTTTGTAAAATTGAGCATATAAAATTGAAAAAAACTATATTTAAAAGGGTTCTCCATCAAATGGCGGTAAAACGACTTTTTAAAAATATTAGAGTTTTTCAAACTTAAAATTGTATTCAATCATACATTAATCCTCTAAAACTTATTGGATAAAAGTAAAATAAATTAAAAAACTTATGTAATAATATTTTATTCAATTCTATTCATTCCTACCTATACAATGGCTAGGTGTTAATTACCATTTAAAATTATAATATTATTGTAATATTTTTCTAGTATAACTCAAAGTTGTGTGCAAGGTAAGATTTCAAAGCAACCCATTGTTGTGTGTTGAGTATGATATCAGAAATACCATCCCCTATAATGAAAAATTAATATTTAATTAAAAAATATTAATAAATATGAAAATGTCAAATTCTTTATTTAACTAGGATGTTACCATAGTAGTGTGCTGACATTCATATATAAAGTAAAGCAACTAGTATGATATAACTAAATACTCGAGTACCTACATCCACCCTCAATGGGTGTAAGAAATTGTAACCAGTTAATATTATTTATGTAATTACCATATAATGTTAATAGGCCACATGAGACAAAGCTAACAGTGACATCACCTCATGATAGTATAAGTATTGAAGGTCCCAAGGCATGACAAGGTTACTTGAAAATGATATCTAGTGAGGGAGTTCTAGGGTAATTACAAAGGTAACATAGATCTAACATAATGATTACTCAATAGTATCTTATTATAACATAGGGGTAAGAGTGTAATATAATGACTGTAATCCAAGGAATTCAATAATAAGGTGCCTACCGAGTCCAAGGTGATCCACCAAGGTAAAACAGGGCTATGCAAAGACAGGCCCCTCTGGGCTTTCACCATGGAACCTACAAGACAATGCTGGATCCAAAGATTGTATCCATGGTATCCTGTAATAATGTAAAGGACCCTCCTATAGTATACCAGGCATCCAAGTAATAGAAAAGAACCAGAGTATATTTGGGTATCAACCAAATCAAACCGCATCCTCGAATCAGAATGGGGTTCCTGAGTCCCAATGTGTTCTCCTTTCAGAATCCAAAGAGAGATCAAGTCAGTCCATTCCTATTTGATATTGTAATCATGTAAGAAAAAAAATTTTCTAGGTCTTTCCTCCCATTAGTTTGTATTGGTCAAGTGAAGTTGCAACCATTCATTTATTGTTCCATTCATTGTCTATAATTAATGTGGATAGGCCAAGTAGAGTTGTAACCATTTAATCATGTATTAATTAACCATTAATGAATATTCAATTAGATAAGTTCAATTTATACCTTCCATTAACATGGAAATCGGTTCTAATACATGTATCCTATACTCAATATCATTTGTCAAGGCTAAGTTATATACTTATTATACATTCCATTTCACATTTCACATTTAATAATAATTTGGAATCACTTACCTTAGGTGGGAAAAGTAGTGGGAATACATGGTGCATGCCATTATTAAATTATCATTAGTAAAAAACCATTTATTACAAGAAGACTCGCCTTTAGAAAGGTCAATCAAAGGAACACCCGAGTGGTTGATCAAACATTCCAAATCACCAAAAGCCTATAATGGATCAACCTTCAACATGAGGTGTATTGAGTTGTGTGTGTAACCAGTAACAAAAAATCCCATATTTGGAAAGAGAATAACCATATGATTCTATCATGTTTTATCATAGAATGTATATTTAATAAATGAATTCCAAAAAAACCGGTGGGCCCCACATTAACATTCAATATCCAATGAAATTTAGGGATGAGTTGTAGACCACCCACCCTAGGGTTATACGATCCTTCTCCTCTGGTATCGACCCCAGATTTTCTTTATATCATAGTAGATCTATGAAATGGTTAGAAATTATCACCTGATGATACCTAGGTAATGGGAATGATATAAGAGAACAGCTATAGAGGACTCGAGTACTTACCGTTGTGTATCCAATGGGATGAATGAATGATTAATTGGATTCCAGACGAAGGAGATCTCTTGATCCATAGCTTTGGTGTTCAAAAAGCTCCAATATGAGAGGAAATGTAGATAATCATACTGGTTATTGGATTAGGGTGGAAGGATGAGGATTAATAGATCATTAATGGTAAAACTGAAAATTTACCAAGATAAATATCCTGCAGGTGGTGTGTCTGCATGGTTTGTCATACCGTGTAAAAATTGTGCAAGATAGCTCTGCCTGAATGGTTTAGATTCACGGTTTGATCAAACTATGTGAAAGCCATGCACAAGTACGTAGGGAAAAAGGGGCTCTCGCATGGTTAGGCCACACATCCATGCACCAACTGTATGAGGTGTATCTATCCAAAAAAACACCATTTTCACGGTTTTCTGGACCATGAAAAATTCTTCATGGTTTATTCTAAACCATAAACAGAGATTGTTTTATCCAAATGATGGTTCTCGGGCTCTGAAAAATCCATGGAAACCCTCAGAACCTTAACTAACTCAAAAGGAATCTATATTAGGTCAAAATTAAAAATTTAGAAAAAAAGTTAATGGATACATACATTAGTGAAAAACTAAGTTCTTACAGTCTTCTCCTTTAAAATAACTCACCCCCTGAGTTCTACTCCCAAAGGTAAAGAAACTATGTCTTAGAACAACTCTGAAAATTGTGCACATACAATGCGTTCCCTCTTCCACGTCTCTTCCTGTACTCGTCTATAATTCCATATCACCTATACAAGATGAGCAAACATGCCTCGGAGAGCCTTCATGCTTCGGTCCACGATGTGTACTGGATAATCCTAAAATGTAGCATCAACATCTAACTCAAATTTATTAGGATCAATGGTATGAGATGAATCTTCATGATATTGGAGAAGCTAAGAGACATGAAAGACATCGTTCATGGTATTGTAAATCTGAGGTAGTAGCAACCGATAGGCTAACAACCCAACTCTATATAGAATTTCAAATGGCCTGATATAACGAGGTGACAATTTTCCCTCCTTATTTAACCATCTATTCCCTATCCTGGGAGATACCCGAAAAAAAACATGATCCCCAAACTCAAAATCAAGTGGTTTTCGATAGTTATTGGAATAATATTTCTATATTGACTCAGCAGTATACATATGCTTCCTAATCACCTCGACCTATTCTGAAGTCTCTTGAATGAGATTATGATGTATTAAGGATAGCTCACCTACCTCTAGGTAGCACAATGGTCAAAAATATTTCCTACTATATATGTTCTCAAAATAAGACCTCATATTTATTGCCTAAAAACTATTATTATAAGAGAACTCAACAAGAGGGATATACTTCTCCTAATAACCACCAAAATCATCGACCCATGATCCAAGAATATCTTCCTGATCTAGTTTTGTCTGTTCTAATTGTCAATTTTTTTAAGGGTGAAATGATGTTCTTAGAAGCCCCTGAGTCCCCATAGATTTCTGCAAATCCTTCCAAAACTGTGATGTGAAATGAGAGTCCCGATCTGAAATGATAGTATGTGGAATCTCATGTAGTTGTATGATCTCATAGAATAAAAGTCTTACCAATTCATTAAATGAGAAATTTTACCATATATAAATGAAGTGGGTTGTTTTCTTTAGTTGGTCAATGACTAACTAGATAACATCTCTACCCCTCGGTGACATTGGTAAGCCGACTACAAAATACATAGCAATATCTTCCCATTTGTATTCGGTGACTAGAAGTGTCTGAAACAATTATATAGTTCTATGGTACTATATCTTCACCTTCTTATATGTGGAAAACCTATTAATGAATCCTAAAACTTGATGTTTCATTCCAGGCTACCAATACTAGCATCACATATCTCGATACATCTTCGAGATTCCTAGATGAAATTCACACTGAGAAGAATGTGACCCTTTTATTAACTCCTATATCATATATAATTTAACCCATATATGTCCACATATATGTAGGATGTCATCTCTGTCCACAGACCAATCTAGAGGGGGGTTATCTCTTGATATACTCTCACGAATAAGTAATCCCTCAGGATTTGATAACTACATACTCATTACCTTCTCAAGGAGGGAAGAGGTAAATATTAAGGCTGATAGGTAAGACCGCTCGTGAATATCATGAAATGTCAAATTAAGTTCAAGAAATATACAACGACCCATACTTTACATACATTGTTAATACTTCAAAATTGAAGCACACTTATTAAAACATACGATAAAACCACAAAGGACCGTATAGGTATAGGGTCTTTAAAAATTGGGAAACATAAACAACTAGTTCATAAATCTTCTACAGTGTCTCCCATTGATTTCATCATATCTAGGGTCCCTTTTAGCATATTCTACTTAATATCCATCTTCCTGAACTGGGGAAAAGAAAACATACAAAAAAGGGTGAGCTCAAACGCTCAGCAAAGGAAAATAAAGGAAATAAAAATCCTATCATATCTTTATGAAAATCATAACCTGCAAAAGAGATCATAATATCTTAACATGGAATAAATCATAGAAGTGAAAATGATATCCCCATAATCATAACATAAAACTTGAAACTTTGTGGCATGCACACATAATCATGGAAAATCATTTCTTGTTAGTCATGACTCATTTCCAAGACTATCTTAGCGGACAAAGTCCATTTCTGAACCGAGTTCACTCCTCGTTTCGGTCCTGTATCACTGAACCGAAATAACCTTCCGTTATAGCCATGTCTATCTCATGAGATATAAATCTTTACCCAATGCATTGGAGGGAGATATAGGTCCCACCCATCTCATAATGATACCATTCTTATGTGTGGCACAAAATCATAAATCATACATCATAGCATAACCCATGTAATAAAAATGGGAATCTTAAACATCGTGACATCATAAAACAATTCATATAAGATAAAGGAATTCATAAACATAATTCCATCACAACATTGTCAAATAAATGTAAAAATAGGGATAGAAACAGAACCCTTTATTATCTTAGATGGAAAATAATTTTGATAAAACACTTGAACTTCATTCTTGAGGAAAATATCCTTTCTACTTCAAAAACATTTTTCCTTTCTTAACATGTCATAAAATTTTAATCTAAAAGAAGTTGATTAAAAATAAGCTTGAAAACTTTTAAAGTAAGCTTCTTGGAAATAATGTTTTAAAAATCCATTCATGTCGTATAAGTTAAAAAAACATTCTTCGTACTTTTGTCGGAAAAGTCAAAAAGTACCTCGTACGAAAAACGGCAAAAGATTCCTTTCATATTCTTTACTAAAAACTCATCGAAAGGTAAAATTGGATTTAAACATTTGTAGGTGGATGGAAATAATATTACATATTCAGGAAACATAGATGTGGATGATAAAATACACCCCAGTAAATACTAAAGTATAAACAATCTCAGATAAAAATGAGATTGTGATATTTCCCTTACCTTAGGGCCGATTTGCTTTGTACGTGTCCGATGCTCATGTATAATGGTTTAAATAATGTTATTGACTTATTCTAGAATAATACAAATTTATATGATATATATGGTCATATTCTTAGCTTCTTATTAGTAATATTTCATTGTTACTTGGTACTCGGGTCTTTATTGCCTTTTGTTCTTATGCGTGTTTTGCCGAATAAATTCTTATTCTTGTTTTAAGGTTATAGATAACATATATCCAGAATGGTATTAGTGTAACATATATCATATTTATTCATTCAATTCATTTATATGATTACTATGTAATGATGATCATGTAGAACGAGTCGCATCACATCGTGGAGACGGTATTCCGTACGTACGCACGAGCGATGATATTGTTCCCATGATCGTGGAATTGTATTTAAGTGTATTTATACTATTTAAGTATCAATATCACTTTATAATAATCATATATAGTTACTCAATACACCATTATACCCATCCTTGTAAGGTGATGGTGGAAAATAGATTACACCACGGCGTGGAGACGGTATTCCGTACGTACGCACGCGCGGTGATTTCATTTTTCCGTAGGATGGATAGAAGGTGGATTAGGGTTGTTTCATATTTATAATAAAATATCAGTATGTAAGTAATACTGATGTTATTACTTTATCATGAAACAACTAAAGAAGAAGAAGTTTAAGAAGAAAGAAATTGAAAAGATCGGTAATGGATATTACCTCTTCTTTGAAACGCCTCTTTGAATCCTCCACTTAGGGAACTAAGATTTGTCTTTGAAGAAGACCAGGACCTCTAGGATTATTCTAGGGAAGTGGAGAAGGGAGTTTGGCAGGGGTTGGACGAGCTTGAGTGCTCAAATTGGTGTGAGGAGGAGGGGGAGGAGGTGCCCTTTTATAAGGGAGGAGAGGGGCACCATAGGAATATCTGAAAATATTATTTTATATTAAAGTCAAAATCGGTTTATAATGGTTCCAAAGGGTCTTATTTCGAAGTTAAAGTGGGTATGGGTCGAAATACTATCAACCAATAGGATTTAGACAAGTTTAGGTCATTATTTTAACCTTATCAATTAGATTTAACTCTAAGTTAAATAATTTAACTTTTACCGTGACTTTTTGGTTTCTTACACTATATGGTTAATACACTTACTATAACATGCCAAAAGAACCCCAAGTTGTTTATTATTAATATATATATCCTTATATAAGTCATTTGTCTGAACCTTTGATTTTTAGGAATAAAATTACAATTAATAATACAATATTTGATTTAAAAACTATTTTGTGTCAATTTTGACACTATTTGATATATGATTTTTTTGAAAGTCATAACAGAATTATATGTTCGAAACAAGTTGATTAAATCAACAATAATATATCATAGTAACCTTGAAAATTAGTGGAATTCATAAAAAGTCTCAAATTACATTTATTTGAGCATTTATAATATTAATTATGTTAACATTTCCTTAAAAGGGTAATTACTGCATCATCGTTGTGTCATAAATAAATTAATTTATTTAAAGTCTAAAAATTATAAATAAAATATCATTATGTTGGAAATAATTTCATCTTTCTAATGAATATTTATAGTCTAATTTATCTTATGTATAACCCCATATTAAAAATGTTTTAGTTATTAAACATTGATTTTAACTATTTTAACTATTCATTAAATAAAATAATATTAAATGTCATAATCTAATCCAAGTGGACATAAAAGGTCATATTATATTCATAAGGTTGTTTTTGGTTGAATTACACTTATCCAATAGAATTAGGACATGTGTTAAGGTAATAGTAATATCATATTTACCCTTAGTTACCCTATTTACTATTAACCGCGGTAAAAAAAGTAAAAAGTTACTATTCACCAAAAAAATTATTTTTATCTCATTGAACCACATTTTACTTACTGATATCAACCGTGTCTGTCGGATTTTCAAAATTTCATTCAAAGAAGTGGTAAAATTATGTTTTATGCAAAATTCTGTTTTTAACCTACCACTTAGTGGTTTCACTATTCATCAAAAATTGAAAGTTTTTAGAAAAATACCAAAATTTCACCCTAGGCTAATTTCGGTATTCCGAATCCAAAAATGAAGTCCATTTTGTAAAATAAAATTTATAAAATTTCAAAAAGTGGTTATTACTATTCATAACGGCTAGTTTTAATAATATTTTAATAGCATATCGTTGTTTAGTGAAACTCGGTATTGCGTACAACGCAAGCAATCGAGGAAGGTCGTGATTGTGTGTAAAGTAAGTCAAGCTAGTGTGTAGTGAAATATTCATTTGATGATATAAAAACAAAATATTACTCATAAAAATCTTGGGTGTTACAAAATAAGTCCATTAACATCCATTCATCACTGGCTTCCTGTACGACATGTATTTTAGTCTTCTGACTAAGTGGATCATCGACCACATTACCATTTCTAGTTGTATAGGGAAGATCAAATGAAATGTATTGTAGATATTAGAAGCATATTCATTTTTTGGGGTTCAAATCACGTTGAGAAAAGATATAATTGAGGATATTGTGATTTTTATATATCACAAAGAACTCACCCAATAGATAATGTCTCCAACAATGTAGGTCAAAGACAACTGCTGCAAGATCAAGGTCATGCGTTGGGTAATTTCTCTTGTGAGGAATGAACTGTGGAGATCAGTATGCAATGACTTTGTCTCCCAAAATCCACACTACTCATAGGCTAATTCATGATGCATTATAGAAGATGATATATCCTTTACCTAATTCTGGAAGAATAATAATCGGTTCAGATACAAGCATCCCTTTCAGTTCCTAAAAGGATTTCTCACATGCTTTTGATCACAGGAACATAAAACCCTTCTTTCTATGTCCTGTAAGAGGTTAAACAAGACACGATATGTCTTTTATGAAATTCTTGTAATATCCAATGAGCCCTAAGAAATTCCTAATATCAAACACTTTCTTGGGATGCACCCAGGAAACTATAGAACCAAACTTTTCAGGGTTAACAGATACTCATGATTCTGAAATAATATGAACCAATATGTTTACCTGTTCAATCCAGAAATCACACTTAGAAATCATGGAATATTTCTAATTCTCACCTAGTGTACTCTGAATGATCTCAAGATATTTGGAATGGTCGTTATGAGTGTAAGAATACAAAAATATTCCATCCACCAAGACAATGTCAAAAGAGTCCAAAATAGGGGTGGGAAACCCTATTCATCAATGCCATGAAAATGGAAGGTGCATTCGTATGACCGAATGGTATAACAAGATTCTCATATAGACCGTACCTTATATGAAAAGCTATACGATGTATGTCTGATGGTCTGACTCGCACCTGATGATAACTTGATCTCAGGTCGATCTTAGAGAACACCTTTTCTCCTCAAATCTCATCAAAGAGATCATCTATTTGAGGAAGTGGATACTGATCCTTGACCATAAGTTTGTTCAATCTTCTGTAATCCATTATTAGACATAAGGTTCCATCAGCCTTCTTGGTGAAAATAATGGGTGAACCGTAAGAGGATGTACTAGTTTTTATAAAGCCTTTGGCCTCTAGATCCTCTATCTACCACCTAAGCTCCGGAATCTCAGTAGCTAACATCCTGTATAGAGGAATGGACCATGGAGATTCTCCTGGAACAAGCTCAATTGTAAACAATACCTCTCTTTTAAGAGGTAATCTAGAAAATTCATCGGGCATGTCTTCCATGAAAAGATAAACTACTAGAGTGAAATAGATTGAATCAGACCCTAATCCTCTATGAAAAGGTTTTCAATCTAGGCGGTCACTTCAACTAGCCCATGATGCTTCAGTCCAGCTCTCCCAGCCAGAATATCCCAGTATCCTTTGAAAAGATAACTACTTCCTTATGGTGATGTGAAAGAGACCCTATGATTATAGAAGTCTCCAAAGGTGTGAAATTGGACTAACCAATCCATCCAAGGAATGAAATTGAATCCTGTCATATTGAGAAAAAAGATATTCCACATAAAAGGGTAACTTCTAACCTCAAGGGGACATTCAATTCACTTGTGTATTCCCTCTATCCATATTCCCAAAAGTGTATTGAGGGTCATTACACCATAGTGAAAATATATCTCTAGTATAAGACTTTATATGATAGATACAGAAATAAATGATTTTGAAGCACCTATATTTCACAAATTTGAGTTAATAGTAGAGGCTACTCGAATAGTACCTCATACCTTAGATGGTCACGCTACCTGATCCATGGGTATCTGCTTTAAATCATGTACCTGACCTGATCTATGAACATGTGCTACTAATTGATTTCCATGATGATGACTGCTCTGCTAGCACTACTGGTGATCAGGGGTCAAACTTCCATTGCCACGACCTACTCCTCATCTAGATCTATTAGTGCTACTCCAACTCCCCACCTGATGCGATGCAAAAGAACTCACTCTTGTAAGTGGATCAGATAATGATCTTTTTCGACTTGAAGCTGGTAGAAATGTATTTTAGAAATTATGAAGATAACCCATACAGATGCAATATTGGAACTCCATAGGGTCTCTATCAAAATGGGGATTCTTATTCCACAGTCTTCCACACCGATGACAGCCCACAAATCAGTCAAATTGGATACTCTGGCTACCACTTCCATGAAGAGAAACCTCAATGGAACATTTCCTACCACTCGAAGAACTACTGGCCTAACGTGGAATGGATCCTTTAAACCCGGTATTCATTTTGTCCCCCAAGTTATGCTTTGTAATAAGGGACACATAAAACATTACAAAAAATTTATGAAGGTGAAAGATATTTACCTATGTTCGGATGGCATACTGAATCCCATCCTCAAAACATCTAGTACGCGAAAGCTCATCACCGAATAAAAGCAGTGAAAAGCACTGTAAATCAGTAAAACATACAAAATATTCCATAACTGACATACAACCCTACCAAATATGCATGAAATATTTGGATATGTAAGCTCTCATGGCCTAAGGAAACAAATAATCATAAATGGAAGTCTGGATGTCAACCCATAACATGCATTAATGAAGACCGGCCTGGGTAACCACATCCTACCAATAATTGGCCAAATCCTGAAGCATGTATGCATCATGATTTAATATCTACTTTTGAGGTGTTTCCATACGATTAAAGATAGAAAAAATGTAATCTAGCCAAGATTCGACAACCTAAGAACCTCTGTCCCCTGAAAAAGTAGAAGGATGCTGCTGCTGGAACTCATAGGTTAAATCAACCATTGTAGGTACAACCCAAAAATAACCTTTTATGGAATGCATCAGACGTAAGAAAATATCATGGACCTGAAAATTAGTGCTCAGATCAGGTATAATAGGTGGTGCCTCAAGAGACACTCATAGAATAAAGACTGGTGGCTCCTGGCCCACCGGGTCTAGAGTATGGTTGTCACCACCCTAATGGAGAAAGACACAAGGACATAATGGAGGCATTGGTATACAAATTCTAACCACAAAATAGAGAATAATATTAGGATCATAATATTGTATCACTAATGGAAATTGACTGTATGAAACCTCACTATACAAGGAATACAACCCAAACTACCTGTATCGATGGCCAGGTATCGGTAAGTTCTCAAGTATAAGTTTTAGGTCATTTTATAGATAATTACTTAGATTACTCCCTTACCTTTCATAGAAATAAAAAGGTGTGATAATTAAGTGTAATTAATTTATTTTAGATTTTAGGGTTTAATTTATATTGCATAGTTATTTCTGATGAATTAGTGCACATACACCTATCACCTGAAACAACATCCATTTCTTTATAGCATAATGGCTTGACTCGGTAAATTACTCATATAGAAACACAAGTCCCCATACACCTCCAAAATTGAGATTGGAAATCACTCAATCGTAACAAATATTAATACATGTACAAGCATCCTATCACAACATCAATCAACAATCACATGCATATCAAGCTATGTAAGCTGTTAAATTCACCTATATGGCATGGAAATATGTATTACATGTGAATTGTAGTTTCCCATGATGAATAATGAAAAAATGCTCCTTTCCCTCATATCTTTGGGACAAGGATGAAATAAATTCTCAAAAAATAGTGTAATAATCAACAACACCACACAACATGTGCATCACCCAATGGTGAAATAATATCAACTGTAATAGGAAAAAATAGAACAACAATTTCATTTTGGGTAGCTTGTCTTTTACCCTAAACATGGGTTCATGATGCCCAAGAACGACTTATGAACAAGTCCAAATCATTCCTATTCTTTAATCTATTATCTCAAAATAATAATGAAAGAAAAGAAACCGACTCTGATACTACTTTGTGATGACCCGAACCTATATTCCACTGAACGAGTGCCTTGAGCCCTATGGGCCACATGGCCTCAAGCACATCTTCCCAAATACCAAAGGCCGCCAAATAGCAATGAGGGCCTAGGGTGTGTCCTTGGGAAGACTATCCCTCATTACCAGAGTGTATCACAATAGAAGGATTATAAATTAATAGTAAAATATAGAAGAAAAATAAATAAATAGAGGAAGTAAATTGATGCAATAGGTAAACGAGAATAACAATAATGTTATCAACTGGATCAATGATGATGTAATGTCATGTCACTAGAAAACTAGAAAACATGGATACACGTAAATAGGTTTAACATTTTCCAAAAGGTAAAATAAAAAACCAAAGAGTACTACAAGAATCTCATGATCCTACTCGGTCATCTGCTATCAAGCTCCATCCAATCATCACACAATCCAGTGTTGGGAGTTGTATTCTTCCCTTTGTCAATACCTGCAACCATTTAATCTACTCTAAGCACCAAATTCACCCATAGAGGGTGTGATATAAATACTAGTGGGCCACCACCAATGATTTCTATAACATCAATCCCGTGTAATGCAATATATCAGAGTGCAGGGATGCATTTATAAAATAAAGAAAACAGTACAATATAACTAAATTACCGAGTATCTACTTCATCCCTCAGATGGTGTCTGAACATGTAACAAGTTCATTTTATTTATGTAATTGTCATTAATTGTTAATATGTCACGTGAGGCATATCCATCATTGACATCACCTCATAATAGTATAAGTAGTGAAGGTTCCAAAGAATGACAAGGAAACCAGAAAATATCATGTGAGGGAGTTTAAGGGTAATAACAAAGGTAACATAGATCTCATGGAATAATAACTCAATAGTATCTAAGTCATGAAAAGGGGTAAGAGTGTAATACAAGTTGTGTAATCCAAGGTTTTCAACAATAAGGCACCTACCGAGTCCAAGGTGACCATCCAAGTTAAAACGGAGATAAGCAGAGACAGGACCCTATGTGCTTTCACCATGGAACCTAATAGCCAACCCTAGTTCCAAGGAGTATATCTGAGGTATCCTTTAATAATGTAAAGGAACCTATGGTAGTATACTAGGAATCTAGGGAATAGATAATAATTGAAATCTAGGTGGGTATCAACTGAAGCAAACCACAACCTTTAATTAGAATGGGGTTCACGAGTCCTAAGGTATTTTCCTCTTAGAATCCAACATGAGCTTGAGTTAGTATATTCATATTTGATATTATAATCATGTAATAATTTATTTGTTTCATTTATTTCCTTCCATTAGTGTGAATAGGTCATGTAGAGTTGCAACCATTCATTTATTAGTATATTCCGTGTCTTTTATTAGTTTGGATAGGCCATGTAGCATTGCAACCATTTAATCAAGTCTCAATTAACCATTAAGGCACATTTAATTATAGGGGTTCACTCTGTTACCTTCCATTAACATGGAAAGGGTTTATAAGAACATGTAACCTTCAAAAAATATAATTTATTAAGTTTAATTTATTTAATTAATATACTTTCCATTTCACATTTCACAATTAACAATCATTTGTTAGCACTTACCTTAGGAGGGTCAAGTGGTGATCATACATGGTACATGAAATTATGCATTTATAATTAGTATAAAGACTTTTGTTATATGTAGACTCACATTTATAATTTTCAGACATGGGAACACCTGAATGGTGTCTCAATTGTGTCAAAACACTAAAACTCTATAATGGCACAACCTTCAAAATGAAGTGTATTGAGTTGTGGGTGTATCCACTAACAGCTAATCACATATTTGGAAAGAGCATAACCATAAAATTATATCAAGTGTAAACAAGTCATGTAAAATTATGAAATGACTTCCAACAAAACTAGTGGGCCCCACACAAACATTCTAATATCAATGATCTTTAAGGAAGAGTTATAAACCACCCACCTTATGGTTCTACTATCCTTATCCTCTAGTATCCTCCCTTGATTTTCCTCGGATAATATTAGATCTAAGAAAAGGAGAAAAATAATCAAATGATGATACCTAGGTTGAGAGAAATAGAGAATAATAATGGCTAATTAGGAATCAGGTACTTAACATTGCACATTCATCGTGATAAACATAAGATCGATGGTATGTTGGATGAAAGAGATCTCTAGATACTAAGATTTGTCCTTGAAAAAGATCGAAAATGAGTGGAAAGGTAGTTTATCCCACTGGTTCATAGATTATGAGCGAAGAAGGAGTATTAATATACCATTAAAGAAAAAATTAGAAATTTACCTAGAAAAATATCATGCATGCGGTTTGTCCGCACGGTTTGTCAAACCGTGCACAAACTGTGCGAGACAGATCTACCTGAATGGTTTGGACGCACTGTTTGATCAAAATGTGTGCAATCCATGTACAAGAACCTAAGAGAAAAAGGGGAGCTCACATGGTTAGGATTCACGACCACGCTCCAACCAAGAAAGGTGTCTCTGTCTGAAAAAACAATATCCACATGGTTAGGCAGACCATGCGAAATTCTGCATGGTTTACTCTAAATCTTGTGAAGAGTTTATTTTCTCCAAAATATCAATTCTTGGATACTAAAAATCCCCGAACACCCTCAGAATCATTAATTACACAAAAGGAAACCATATTAGGTCCAATGTAAGGATTTGGACCAAAACTTAAATGATCCATACCTGAGTGAAAACTGGGTTCTTACAATCACATTGCCAATTCTTTATACTACCCCTTTAAAAATATTCCTTCTTATTTGATAATTTGGTAATATAAAAGTACTCTTCAACCTATTAAGGATTCTGATATATTTAATAAATATTATTTGTAATTCCCTCACTCTTTATATTCTTGAAACATCTTTTTATTCACATCCATATATAGTAGCAGGTAAAAGCATTCCTTCTTCTTTCTTCATCCAAAATTTTTCCATCTGTTATCTCCATCCGGTCATTTCCTTCTAATGAGTTCATTTAGCGAGGTTTAGTTGGGATTTCTTATTCTTATACATATATCTAAAATATTATCTTTATTTTTTCACTCTTTATCTATAACATGTCCATATGATTATTCGGACTGATCCAGTTCATCTGATGGATTCATTCAATGCTAATTTGATGAAACCTTCCTTTTTTCTTCCTCTTCATTTCCATGAAAACCTATATGTATGGAATGGTTTGTATGATTAATGTTCAATTAGTTTAAATTCAACAAATCACTTAGTTTAGTTGTTTTCTACTTTAGTTTTGTTTGGTGCTTTTGGATCCACCAGATTTCCCTTATTCTCCATGGTTATTATACTTCCACAACATTGACCCTAATCAAAGATTCCTTTCAAAAATTACGGTCATATCTTTCTAACGATGCATATTTCTTCACCAATTTAGCTCATTCACATGTGAAATATATATTCACTATATTTATATTATAGAACCCCTTTATATAGGTTCACATCCATAGAAACTCAAAAATATATTTCCTCCCCCATAAAATTTTAATTTTGAACTTCCCACTCATTTGAATTTCATTTGAAGACTTCTAAAACATTCAAGATAATTTGATAGTTTAATAAAAATACTTGAATTTCTATAAATTATTGTTTTATTAACCACTATAAAACAACCTAAAACATTTATGAATCCCAAACTACCATCAATGTTATTAAAAATTTTAATGATAAACTTAGTATTATCAAATTTCATAACATTTAAAAAATTGAAACATTATTCACTTCTCATCGAATTTTCATCCGAAAAATGTTTACCCAGAATTTTTTTGAAAAAACCTGTGTTTGATGAATATTTTTCTTAAATAATATATAGATTTGTATTCTATGTGAGAGTCCATCGAATGAACCCAAAAATTGTAATTTGATTATTTTAGAAGTCTTCTCCCTAAAATATTGTCCATCTATTGTCTTATATAAGAAAAACTATGACCAATGAAAAAATATTATCAGGGGATATTTATTTGGGGGTGATTCATTTCATTTGTAATTTTTTCATTGAAACAAATCAGTGACTTTCATTCACCAATTTAGCTACATTTTGTTCTTAACTTAGTACATGTCTATTTGACAGACATTGTGCTTTTGATTCCTCTCTAACTTCTCATCAAAGATTAGAAAATTTCCTTTTCATTACATACATCATAAAAAATAATGTATGAAATTACATAAAATTTACTTTTCTAATCCTCCCTTGGAAAATTTTCATTGCACACTTTCCTAGATAACTTATTATATCTGATGGATTCAAAATTTTATGTCAAATTTTCATCATCTGATGATCCCTTATAAATCTGAAATATTTCTTCCATCCATTGGATTGTTATAAATTTGTCAAATGACAGTGATTATTGATACTAATGTCTATGTAACATCTTTAAAAACCATCTATCTGATATAATATCTTAGGAGGTATCTGCATCCTTCTACCAATCACCTTCTATTGAAAATTCAGTTTTGTGTAACATCTACAAATCATCCATCCAATGGCATCGTGATTGATTGTTTAACCTTTCTCCTTCCAATTGAGGCTTCATACGATAAAAATATTAAAATCAACATAAAATTTTATGATACCTTTGAAACATTCTTCTTTTTTTCAAACATTGAAAACATTAACCACTAAATTTATTTATCCAAAACATTATCAAAATAACATCAATATATCTTCAAAAAGGAAACATTGTACACAAAAACACATTTATCCCACTTTATTCCTTTATCCAATATGATCTCATCAACCATTGAGAATCATTCATTTATTGCAACTTATTCTCATTAAATCACATCTTGATCTATGTAAAAGTCTATATAATGGATTTTTATAACTATTATACTAATTATTATACCTAAAAAATAATTAAAATGGATTTTTTTGGATCATTGAATAACACATCACTTAGAATCAATTTATATATGACTATAATCATTAAGTATTTGATGAAACCAATGAATTTAAGTAGTCAAAAATTTTATCTATGGTCTTTATAAATGATTTTATGATGGAAAAATATATATGTTAGACCTTTAATATCATGAAAATCCTTATATAAGTAACCTTTACAGAACTATATGATTAAACTAATGGAAATGTTTGTTTAGTGATCTCCCATTCTATATTCCTTTTTTCACCTTCTCCTCCAACAAATAACATTATACCATGAATATTCTTATGAAAACATCATTTAACTAGTATTTTAAATCTATAAAATAATCGTAAATTTATCTTCTCAAATACTTTACAAACATTACTAAGAAAACTTTAGAATTAAAAACGATACTGAAACTTCCAACACATTATAATAAGGATACAAATCATACTTCTTTAGAATCATATAACATCATTGAGACATAAAAAATAGGTCACTAAACATCATAAGTAATAAATCAATGTCATCAAAAGAAAATCCTTAATATAATAAGACTTGGAAAACTTTTTTTTACTCCTCATCCTAGCTATATCATTTGTTATCATTCTTGGGTACTTAATCCAAATCTTCAATATATTATTAATCATAAAATATTCAAAATGTTAACTGCAATGAAATCTTTTTATTTAAATGAAAATAAATAAACAAATATATCTAAAATATAGAGTGACGCAAAAACATAACTAATATGGATCCCCGTGGTAAAATTAAATGTTTTGTAGATTGGAAAGAAGATTTAATTATTCAAACATCATAGAGATGAATTTTATGATTATATTATTAATTACAATAATTTTTTTTTAATTTATAATTTTTTTAGTAAGTGGCTGGAACATGGAGGAACCATGTTAACAATGTTTGTGGGAAATACTATAATGTTTTTCTGAAAGAGAAACCCATCAGAATAGAAATTGGAAGAAAACATCTTAGGGTCATGTCTCACTAGATATCTCAATTTATGATAAACCACATGATCCTATGTGAGTTTCCTAGCACAGAAAATATGAGAAAAATGAATTATTATAAAATTACATGTGATAAAGACCATGGAGAGAAGGAGATTAAATTTCTTCCATATTTGTAATGTGTGATGAATCTATTAATTGAATGTCTCAAAGAAATATGAAAATTTTTTACATGTCGAGAAAAGTGAAAGACCTGGTAAATTTCAAAGGAAAAATTATTGTACAGTTAACACAAAGGATTAGAATTATTTATCACTTATAGTTGAATTATTAAAATTTTAAAATCATGGGGATTAGAAAATTTATTTCATTATGGGATATATAAACGAATGGATCAACATAGTAATATGAATAATGGTTTTATTATTGAAGATGAAGGGAAAATTAATGACATATGAAATGTATGAATTATTTTAACTTTATTTTTTGAAAGTAATAAACATGATTAAATTGAGTCTGATGAATCATAAAACATGATTAATAGTTAATATTATAGGAAGGAATTATTAGGGAATATGATGAAAAATATTAGCTAATATTTTATAAAATACATTGAATGATTGACATTTTCACGTGTTGGGATTTGAGAATTATTTATTAGAAGTGTTTTATCAGTGATATTATAGTTTTAAGAATCATAAAAAATTAAATTATTGTTCTAAAATATTTTTTCTATAAGGATTTTCAAGTATATGTTAAATGGTTCTGATAACATAGAAAATTGAATTATTAGTATGGTGGTATTTTTGGAAATAACATGATTAAATGTTATATAACCCTTAATATATATCTAATGTTGATAAAATAGTGTTTTTTCAGATAAAATATTGATTTATATTGATAATTTAAATTGGATATGATTTTCAACTAGGAAATTGATTTGCTGAAAAGGAAATTTATATTGAATATTATTACATTTTTGGATTTATTGAAAATATTTGATAGTTTTTGCTGAGTTAGCTGTTGAAATAATTTATATTTTTATTGAGGTTTAATGTTATTTGAAGTTATTTTTTGAAAGTATATACAGGTTTTAAGAGATTATGTATTCATGGGATTCATGTGTTTGTTATGTGACAATATGAGTTACATTATCATATTTTTATTTTAAAGTAAAATTTATTATGGAAATTTTGAGACCAAATTTTTCTAATATTCTTTCTTTTGAATAATAGTTAAACATGGTTTGGAGAGTTTTATAATTTATCCACTTCCGAAATAAATTAAGTATATATTTTGGTATTATTATTGAAAGAATTGATATTAATCAATTAAATGAAGGTTTATTAATATTTGTTATTTTTTCATGTACTAACCATATTGGTTCCAATAACAAAATAATGACCGAATAAATAACTTATAAACCTTTTATTGATATTATATACAATTATAATTAAATTTTAGTACATCTAAAATGAAAAATAACTCATGAAAATTTATATAAAATGAAGCACGAATGTAAAATATCTCAAAGCACACCCAAAGGATTAAAGTATGTTTACGTATTTTAAAAAATAATATAATTATATTGAAATGGGAAAATAATTCTGTAACTCTTGTAATAAGTTCCAGATAATAAAAATGTGTATCTTCTTATAATAATTTTGATGAATATTTGGCCTTTTCACCCCTCACCAATTTATGGTTTTTTGGTCATTAACCTTCTCATGACAATGTTATCTACCACTATATATAATTATTTATACAATATATTTATCCTCTCTAACCATATTTTCACTTCTCTCAAATGTTATTTTTATATGAGAACCTATTTTTGTGTTATTTCTAGTAACCATTATATTTTTCACTTCTATGATTTAAGGAATGATTTATTATCCCTTTTCATGATGTGGGTAGTTAAAAAAGGTATTTTAAAATATTAACCCATGATTAATTAGATAAAAATTACGAGGATTAAATTTATCTATGGGAGGTAGAATGTAACACCCTAATAACATTGTTTAAAATAATACTATGCTCTATAGCATTTTAAACATCATATCTTGATTTATGTGAACTATGATATATTATAATGTTTTTTAAATGTGATCATTATTACCTATCCCTTAAATGGGATAATTCAATTGGAATAACCAAATTTTAAAAAATATTTTTAAATGTTTTATATAATATAAATGTATTGATTAATTCATAATAAATAATCACATACTTTTTAGTAAATTAATTTTATGCCTTAAATATAATTTTTCATCAATTCGTTTTTTGTATTTTTTTATGGAAATTATCACTATTTTCTAAAAAATTTATAAATTTTATTTTATGAAATTAATATCATTTTTTAAATTAATATATCAATATTATATTAAGTAAATGTTTTTTTATATTTCTAGAAATATTTATTTTAAGAGAATTGATTGAAATACAGATTTTTGTAAAAAGTCATTTATTATAAACAAATCCAACAATTTATAAATAAATTATGTGTTTAATATTATCATAAATTAAAATATTTATTATTTTAATATAAATATTCTAATTAATTATATAGGGATTAACATTATACTCGAGTTTTGTATAAGTTCATTTTTTATTCTTGAAAACACATTTTTTTAAAAACCTTTTTTCGTTTCATTTAACAAATTTATATTAAAATTGATTTTCCCACATATATAAATTTAATCATTAATGAATATAAATTTTTAACCACTTGGTTTAAATTGGTAAATAGGCCCATTTTATTTTTTTCAATATAAATACTAAACATGGTAAATATTTATCACCACTTTAATGCTAAACTAGGAAAAAATAGGTCAAAATAATGGGATGAGGCCTTAATATCTCTCTAAAATATTACTTTATCCAAATATATGTGTTTTTTATGATATATATCCTTGATATGAAAATTTCTGAAGTTATTTCCAGTTTTCATTAAATATATAATTCATATTTTTTTAATAAAAATGATGGTTATAAAATTAACAATCAGGATTTTAATATCCATTAATGTTTTTATAGGGATAAAAAGAATTAATGAAAAAATATAAATGGATATTTTTAACATAAATTAAATATTTTTATTCTGATATTTTTTTATATTTTTTTGGTGTTATAATTATCTCCAATTATTATTAAACTCTTACTCATTTCTTTGGTGGATAGTTGGAAAAATCTAGTAAATGATTTTATAAACATTAAAAGAAACATGTCTTGAATGAATTATATTGTTCCATGAATTTTATGGTTAATAAAAATTTATAATTTTCTTAAAGTGTTTATATTTTAAATCCATTTATATTTAAATGAATTTAAAATAAAATTAAATGAATAGTCAAAAAATGACTTCAATGTTATTTATATTAAAGACTATTTTATTAAATTACATAAAAATAAAGAAAATATTGAAAAAGGATTAGTGAAAAGGTAAAAGGTTTAAAATTTTATCCATGATTATTTTGAGCCACTTTTTACCTTAAATGAAAATTTTGGACCCAAAAAGCTAAAACATGTGTTACCACTTTTATAGTTAAAAAGGGCGAACAAAGAGGTTAAACAAATAGATGAAGTTTAAATTTTCCCAAAAACCTATATGAATTTTATTGGATGATTATATTTAATACCATAGATTCATTTTCATTAAATGAATTTCCATTTTCATCAACTTTCAAAATAAAAGGGCTTTATATTTTTTTTTAATATTTTGAGTAATTCAATGTGTGTCCCTCCCCTCACTTATAAAAGGGATTCTTCTCCTCCGGTATTCTAAAACACTGATCTATCTATATTTACAAATACCTACCCCAAATTCTTATAAGATTACTTTATGACATTATTTTGATTTTAGTATTACCCTAATACCATCCCAATATATCTTAAGGTGTAATCCAAAGAGGTCTCTAAAATAATAGTTAATCATTATACCAGACTCTTTCAAAGATTATTTATTCTTATACATACTCTAAAAATATTTTATCTATACTAACTTAAGAATTATATTATCATAAAAATAATGATATATTATTATGATTATGGGAAACATATTTTATACCTTATTACTACCCAAAATATTCAAACATTGACATTACATCACGTTTTCATAATAATGAAAGCATTGAAAAAAAACACCCAAATAGAGTATTAGTTTATTATATTTAGAAACATGGAAAAAAATTCAAACTTATTGAAATATATTTAATATTTCCCAAAAAGTTCTTTCCCTAAACATTTCTACTTGAAAACCACTGTTCATGACCTAGAGATGGGAAAAATAAGAAATGGGTGAGCTTAAATGATCAGTAATGGTAAATAACATAAATCTTTAAGCATATCATTAACATATTAGTATAAGGTCATCGTCATGGTCATTATAAGTACATACACTTCATTTTGTAAATTACAAACATAAATCATGACATAAATATTTGTAGCTCACAAGACATGAATCATATGAAAATAATGAATGTGAGATATGTAATCATAATATAAGAATAAGAAATTTAAATTTGGAATACATATAAGCATATAAAAACCCATTGTTAAGGATTATTAACAAGACCATCGTAGCATGTTAGAATTGTGATAATCACATGTGCACATGCTTTAGGCTTGGGATGTCATCCCATGTAACCTCATTTTTCAGGATTGGGATGCACTCCTATGTAACCTATTATTTCAGGCCTGGGATTCCCACCCATGTACACTCTTTTTTTTGAGCATGGGACCCCCTCCCGTTTACCCTCTAGTTTTGGTCTTGGGAAGCCCTCCCATGTACCCTCTTTTTTTGGGATTAGGATTTCCTATTGATTACCCTTTGGGCTTATAAAACATTTATCGTTATCAAATTACTTAGAGTGAGATATAGGTCATAGCCATCTCATAATGATATCATACATAGATGTTCCACAAAATCATAAATAATCATATCATAATCGATGAACTACAATTGGTATCATAAACATTTATTCATATCACAAGCTATTGAAACCAATATAGGTTTCATCTTTATTTCATAAAAATAATTACCTATAAAAATAGGATGGTTAGAAAAGCATATAACCCATTATATAGAAATATGTTTTATAAACATCATGCCATAAAAACACAATCCATTAAAAAATAACAAAAAAATAAATGGAGACATTGAATCATTTCTCTACAAAGGCATTGGTAACACCAATGGATGTTACATTATATGGGAAATAATCTTGATAAATATTTTAAAAATATTCCATGGGGAAAATATCCTTCAATAATTGAAAATTGATCTCTAAAACTAAGACCATTAGAAAACCAATTTCTTGAAAATAAACATGAAATCTTATAAATAATGTTTCAAAAACATTTTGGAAACATTTTTCTTAGAAAACATAAAAAGAGAGATAGAAAAAGTATTGAAAAAAATTTTGCATGAAAAATTTAAAAAGAATCAAAAAAATGTTTCTAAAACCATTTCATTTAAAATACATTGAAAACATATAAAGATGTCTTGAAAATCTGTAAAATATTTTTGAAAACATTAAATAGTTTTTGATAACCTTATTAATGAAAACCACTTTAAAATCAATGAATTTATAGAATATTAAAAAAAATCTTCAAAAATAAACTTTTAATCCAACAATATATGCTTTAAATAAATGATATTCATGATGGATGATATATCTGTATGTGCCAAACATTCCTTTTTCGCCTTAAATGTTTGGAAAAGTGCATTGATCAGTAAACGACATGAAGATTCCTTTTAGATTAATTTTGGAAAAGATAAAACATGGGTAGAAATTTCTTTTAATATAATAGTATAAAACTAAATTTTTTTTAGAAGTTAATGTTTTGAAAGAACACATATTTCTGACAATAAAATATGATAATGTTAAAATTTTCATAATAACATTTCCTAAAGTATCTTAATTACCAAAGAGTGGGAAAATATTACCATTACAGGAATATAACATGTATGTACAGAGGGTGAGAAAATTAATGATATTTATTGAGAGATTAATCATAATATTTCATAAATATAAGCATAATAATAAATATTCTCGATAAATTCTAAGATTATATCAAACAATTGTTACTATTTTAGTAACATTAATTAATGATGGAAATAATAACATGTCATAAAGAATAATATATTATTAAAATAAATAGATTTATGATACATCAACTTAAAAGTTATTATATACACGTCATAGAAAAATATAGGTGCATGACATGGAATTTGTCTCAAAGAATGCCAATTGAGAAAAAGTTGCTTTACCAGTTTGGTAACATTGGATACATTTCCCCATTAAAAAAATGTCTTCAAATTGATATGAAAATACCCACAAACATCAGTATATGAATCATAATATATTTATACAAAGAAAGTATACTCACAAAAAAAGTGGTGATTAAGGTAGGTATCTGTTGGAAATATAAATTGATATGAAATATGCTTACTTTGTGTCTTGACTCTCATCATACTCGTTCAAACCTCCTATTATTTGGGTAACTCCAACTGGTTTGCACCAAATGGATTCCCAAGATATATTTCTTCCCAAGAGGAGGATTATAGTATTAGGGGAAGGATTTTTAGGAGCTATTTGGGTAGATCATTGTTGATCCAAATTTTCATGAGAGGTGTGATGAAATGTGAGGAGAGGATCCCTTTTAACAGTGGTGGAGCAGTGGCACTCTTGTAAATTTTGTGAAAGGGAATTCCACCCTCATTTTTTCCATGGATATTAGCTACCATAAAGGTCCATTTTTTATACAAGGGAGAATAGGGTCGAAATGTATCTAGAAAATCACTTTTGGAAACGTTTCAAGACCATTTGTTCCCTTACATTTAAGGTTTAGTCCCTTGTTAAGCATAATTTCACATTAATCTTTGTAATTAATTTTAATTAAATTCACAAATATTTTTGGTAAATTTTTTTACCTTATTATACATTAAAAATTATTATTATTCCAAATATATAATCCATTTTACCAAATTCCAAACACATAAGTGGCCTAAATTAATTTAAATTTGATCCAAAAAATGGGATAACAATGTGGGGTTTTAAAGTAAAAACATCCACGAGTTATCTATATATTTATAGTAAATTTAAAAATTGAAATTAATTTTAATGTAATAAATTGGATTAATTTATAAAAATATGATCTAATTATACATTAAAATAAATTTGAATTATGATTTCACCTTATAAATAAAGTAGATGAAAATCAGTTTTGAATTAAATTTCGTTATATTTTACTGTTCATTTAAAAAATCAAAAATCATAAAAAAGTGCCAAAAATTTCAAAAAAACATATTTTTATGTTTTAATTTAAAATTTGATGTTTCTATTGACATATATAGACTATAAAAGTCACAAAAATAGGATTTAAGATAAGATCTCCATTAAATGGTCGTAAAAATTCCTTCATAAAAATATATTAATTTTTTTTATAAAATTGGCGTTGTTTTTGTCATTATACTCTAAAATATATTGGTTGAATATAAAAAATAGTTGATTGAACATATTATATATATATATTATTAATACCAGTAACAATGTTTTTTTAATTTTTTTTATTAGGCTAAAACAGCTTTGTCAGTATAAAAATAAAAAAATTTCATTCATTTTCAATTAGCTTTCATATTAATTTCTATTAAATTTTTGAACAATGAATGAATTTTATATTTGTGTAAAACATATGTTTTCATAGGTTAGTTAACCCTTTACATAACTAATAATTAATCATCTAGGTTATATAAACTAATATTTTAATAAAATATTGTTATTTAGTATAACTCGGTCTTGCATGTTGCACAATCAAATGAAGAAAGTAGTTGTTCTGTGTAACAAAGGATAAACTCAGTGTTCCATGATGAGAAAGCTAAAATATATGTGGGATTTAGTGCACTGTTAATATTTTTTTATAATAATAAAATATAAACAATGTGCTCTAATATAAAAATATCTATTTTTAGTGATGGGTGAAATGAAAAATATCAAAATGATTCCATTAATTAAAAAAAATATTTCAAAAAAACGTGGGGTGAAACATTCTACCCCTTTTAAAATGAATTTCACGGTCAAAATTGTTATGGGTTATTAAATGTTTAGAACTTGAATGTTAAATTCATAGAAACCCGCATCATTAATCCGAATACTAATTCCTCCTTTAGAAAAGGAATGTTTGAATCAAGATAGTTACCCAATTTATCACATAACTATGTTTCCACATAATAGAACATAAGTGAGAAGAGAAGATTGGAAATGGAATAAAATCATAAATAATCTTAGTTATTGATAAATTTCATTGATCACTACATAGTTGGTGATCGAGAGAAAGTTAACAATCACATAACTGTGAAGTGAGGAAGCATGAAATAATTCATTTATATCATAAAAATGATGGCAACAAGACAAAATTATATTTCAAGACCCTTTTCCTATATTTTAGAAATTGTAAATAGGTGATATATTTAGTTTATTTCATCACAATATTACCTTTTGTTGTGATTTTATCAATTTCTACATTATCTATTATTCGTAGTAATTAAGGTGAATTTTTCATTATTGAAGCACTAACAATCCATGAGATATATAAATATAATTATAGGACATTAAATCTATCTTTTTCAGCTCAAAATTATTTCACATGTTATATAATATGTAATAAATTCACATATAGTTATATAATAATTTTATTCTTACAAATATCATTTTAATATTAATCCAAACATTCCATAAATGGTTAACCTTATAATCCTTTAAAAATATAATTAACCATTTATTCCTTAAATAAACACTTATATTATACAAAAACAAATTAATTGGAAATATGGGTCCATCCTTGTACTTATAATATATAAAATGTGATTTTATTATTCCATAATCCATGAAGGGTAAGATAATGATATGAAATATAACAAAAGGATGAACAACAATATTTTCATAGGGATTATTCATAAAAAAGAAAAAATTAAATTCCAATCTAAGTAGAGGAGGATAATAATTTATTAATTATCTTGGTTCAATTAATTCATTATGATATATTGAGATTTCCCTTTTCTACTTATTATTTTGAGCTTTTTTGGATTATCATTCAAAATAGTCCTTGGATTATAGAACTTGTTTTCATAATAGAAAAAAATCCATGCAATTGAAACACTGAAGTGTGGGAGGTCAATTCCATTGGGATTTCTCAATATTAACATCATTATCTAAACTTATCTCATAACATTGACAATCATTTACCAAATAACCTTCCCTTAATCACTTAAAACATTTAGTAGTCCCCTTAAGACAATTCTCTCCATGTTTCATCCAACACTATTTTCATAATGGAAGGCTAGTTTTCTTTTATCCAAGGTTGTTAAATTTTAATTTGAATTCAATCTTTCTTTTCTTGTCAAAAACATGATATTCATAAAAAAACCAACCTCTATTTCCACATTTATAGAACATATAACAACTTATTTATAGTTTATAATGTCTCATACAACCTATTTCCCATTGAAGACTATGTTTTAGGATATCAAAGAATCGATCAATTTTTCTGTTAGGTTAAATTATAATTCTTGAAGAGTATCATTCAAGACTTCTAAAATTTTATTCATAGGAACAAAATGATTCGTCATCCTACTACTTATTCTCTAGGAATTATAGTTTCATATTCATACCAAGTATCCAAGGAAAGTACATATTGGAGAGTAAGTTATCAAACTTATAAAAATATATGAATTTAATATCATATCGTTACCTTGAATTCTTGATTATATTCCACCGCTGATATGATTTACCTTCTAAGTGATAGACATCTAGAATGAATTTCTCATGTTCTGAACATTGGATAACTTAAAATATATTTTCAATGGTACAAATACATTGTTCACCAACAAGTAGACTAGAAGACCCTTTGAATGAAGGTGGATGCTGCCTCAAGAAGGAATTAACTGAATGTTGTTCACCTATTTTCTCATTTGGGATCCCAGCATGGTTCATATATTGATATATTTGGGTGATCTTAGTAACAATAATTTTTAATCCAGAACCCATAAAATTTAGTTTCCCATGTGTACAATCTTTTCAATGTCTGTTACAATCACCATTAACAAGATTCCGTGAGGTTCCAACCATTAAATAATCCCAAAAGCATACTATAATATTTTTTTTTCATAATGAGGAACCACATGATCATGAAAACACACATATAGGATTTATAGATTATGACACATTCTTTAATTTACAACACCATAGGTTTATCCTAGGTTATTTATATCCAATATATATTTAAAACCATCATAATGGTTCGTGAAGAGGTTATGAATTCCCAATGCATATCCCCCAACAGTTTCGAACAAGGTGTGAATTAAGGTCTATTGTCATGCACTAGGTTACACCGATTCAAGACCGACACACCTTGTATGAGTTTTGATCCCTAATTACATTTTTTCTAGAGACACATCCACTTGTAGAATCCAGATAAGGATTTATTTCTATGAAACAACTCACTCTATCATTTACCAAAATTCTAGGACATTTTATTATAAGTTTACTCATCATTAAACTTATACTTAGAGACATCCCTATGTATATCCATTGAAATATTCCTTGTCATCTCACTAAGTTTTTTTTCATCCTTGTTTCTAGAGGATTCCTAAACCTTCGCTCTCATACCAACTATAGTGACCCATGATTTTCAAACATTGACATGACATCACTTCTATGGAATATATAAAACATTTCAAAAACAGATTTCTAAAGACCAAATTAGTTTAGTGTGATTGGAAACTTGAAACCAATATATTCGAACTCTGTGAAATATCTTCAATGTTTCCCAAAAATATTAACCTATTAGTATTTATTCGTAAAAAATACATTCATAACCAAGGGAAGGGAAACATAAAAAATGGGAGAGAAAATGATCAGAAAGGGTAAATAAATAAAATTAATAAGCATATAATGACAATAAGTGTATGAGGATTTTATCATGATCATTATAATATCATACCTAGCATATCAAAAATCAAGAACAAGAATCATGGAATAAATATTATTCAGTTCATAAGGCATGAATCACAAGGAAATAATGAATGTGAACCATGAAACCATAATATAATAATAATACATGGAATTATTGTAGAAATGTATGCATATAAAAACCCTATGTCATGGATACCTAGAGAGAACTTCGTATCATATTAAGATTAGGCTAATCACCCATGTACCTACTTCAGGATTTGGATTCCCTCCCATGTACTCTCTTGTTTAAGGATCGGTATGACCTCCCATATACCCTCTTATTTCAGTCTTTAGATATAATTATGTCTACCCTCTTTATTGGTATTGGGATTCCGTCCAATTTACCTTCTTATTTCTGGATTTGGATGCCCTTATATTTACCATTTTTCATTCAGGAATGGGATTCCTTCCCATTTACGCTTTCATCTCATAAAACATTTACCATTACCCAATTCATTGGAGTGAGTTATAGGTCCCACCCATCTCATAATTAAACAATACATAGATGTTCCAAAAAATCATAAAAAATCACATCTTAACCCATAAAATGAAATGGGTATCATAAACATGTAATCATATCATAACCCATGGAAAATGATATAGGTTTTTTAATCCTTTCATCAAAATAATAACCCATTAAAAGAAGTGGGTTTCAGAATCATAAAACCATTGAATGATAAATGTGTTTCATAAACACCATACCATCAAAATAAAAACAACTCATACAATGAAAATGAATGGAAATATTGAATCATTTCCTCATAAAAGCATGATTACACCACTGTATATAATATTATAGGGGAAATTATTTTGAAAGATATTTTAAAAACATTCTTGGAAAAGATATACTTTATTATTTGAGAAAGTATCATTAAAATTTAATATCTTCATACAACAACTATCTTAAAAATAAACATTATATATTATAATTAATGATATGAAAAAATTTGGAATCCTTTCATTCATGAATATATAATGGCAACATGAAAATGTTTTAAAAACCATTTCATTGAAAACAATTTAAAAACATATAAAGAATGATTGAAAATGTTGATAAAACATTTTAAAACATAAAAAATTTGTCTGAAAACCTTTTTCTTTAAAAATATCTTTGAAAAATTTTAAATGAAGCATTGATAAAAATAAAACATTTTTGAAAACATTTTTCATTGAAAACCACATTAAAAAAAATGAATGTCCAAAATATTAAGAAAAAAATATGTAAGAAAAATTAACATGAAAAACTATAATGAATGATTCAATAAAATGACATTCATTATGGTAGGTATGTCCATACATATCAAAAATTCCATTTTACCTAAAATATTCATGAAAGTTCATTGATTGATAAACGAAAATAAGATTCTTTTTAATGGCATTTTGTAAAAGATAGGACCGGGGTAAAAATGTACCATAAAAACATAGGATAAATGTAAATAATTTGTCAAATAATTTTCATAAATCATGATTATGAAAGAACTCATATTTTTTACTAAAAGGAGAGATAAAGTCAAATTTTTTTAAAAACGTTTTCTTAAGTATCTTAAGTACCAAAGAGTTAAACAATGGTACCATTACAATGGTATAACATGAAAATCTATAGGGTGAGAAAATTTTCTAGAGTTATTGAGAGATGAATCATAATATTTCAACAATAGAAGAATAATAATAAAAAATCTTGAGAAATGATGAGATTGTATTTCCAAAATTGTTACAATTTGGGAAATATTAATTATTAATGGAAAGAACAATGTTACATGAAGCTTAAAATATCATGAAAAGAAGGATATTCATTATATAACCTATCAAAAGTCAATATATACAACTCATAGAAAAATACAAGTGCATGATATGGTATGTGTCTCATTGAATGATTATTATGAAAAAGTTACTTTACAAATTTTGTAACTTTTGAAACATTACACTCATTAAATAAATTTCATCAAATGGATATGTAAATAACTATAAAAAAGTATAAAATTTATAGAATACATCCATATGTATTATATAATCCAAAAAACTAAATGATTGGTGATTAAGGTATGTATCTCGAGGAAATAAAATACAAGATGAAATCCCCTTACCTTATGCCTTGAATCTTGTTGTACTCATTCAAACCTCCTCTTATTCATGTAACTCAATTTGGTTTGCACCAAAGGGATTCCTTGTGTTTATTTATCTCTAATGGGAATAATCTAGGATTGGGAGTGGGATGTTGAGGATCTATTTATGAAGAGCATGGTTGATCCAAACTGGCTTGAGAGGTGTGGGTAGGTGAGAGGAGTGAAGGCCTTTTTATACTGGAGGAGGAGTGGCACACTTTTAAATTTATGGGAAAGAGATTTAAACCCACATTTTTTCCATTTATTATGGAACCCTTATAGTCCCAATTAGATAAAATTGAGTATAGATTCTAAATAGGTCCAGCTAATTGTTTCGAGAATATTTCTAAGTTATTTGGGCCCTTATGTTTGTGGTTTAGTCCCTAGTTAAACTTAATTTCACCTTAATCATTGTAGTTAATTTTAATTACATTCAATAATAATTTTGAAAAAAACAACGTTGAACTTATTATATATTATAAAATATTATGATTCTAAATATGGAATCCATATTTACCAAATTTCAAACAAAAAAGTGGTAGAAATTAATTTAAATTTGATCCTGTAGACGGGATGATAAAGCAAGTTTTGAATGTAAAAACCATCAATCGTTTTCTATATTTTTATAGTCAATTTGAGAGTGAAATTGATTTAAATGTCCTAAATTGGATTAATTGATAAAAATATGATCTGATTAATCATTAAAATAATTTAAAAAATTAATTTAAACTTATAAATAAATTTTATGTAAATGAGGTTCTCAATTAAATTTTTGTATTTTTCACTAGTCATTAACAAATGATACATAACAAAAAATAAAAATAATTAACATAAAATAATTTCTTTTTTGATATAAAATTTTAATTTTATTTTGACATATATAATTGATAAAGGTTCTAAAAATTCTATTTAAAATAAGTTATCTATTAAATGGTGCAAAAATGTTTCAATGAAAATATAGCATTTTATGCATAAATTTTGGTTTCTTCTAATCTTATGATTATAAAATATATTGGATAAATATAAACTATATTTTATTGAATATATAAAATATATTTCACATTAATATAACTATATAATTATAATTAATTTGATTTATTAGGGTAACAAATCATTTTGGGCCTAAAAAATATATTATTTCCTTTTTATTCAATTGGTTTTCATATTCATTTCTAATTTATTTTTAACTAATTAATTAATTTTCTATATATCTAAAATATATATTTTCATAGGCTAGTTAACCATTTTTATAACTAATAATTAATAGGTTAGGTTATATTATATAATATTTCTATAATATATCATTATTTGGTGAATCGTTGTCTTGTGTGTTACACAAGTCATTGAGGAAATTCATTATTATGTGTAACATAGGCTGACCATGGTATTCCTTGTATGGAAATATAAAATTTATGTAGTGTGTAGTTCAAAATTGACTTTTTTTTCTTCATATAACTCAATCCACACATAGTCGATCAATATAAAATAATATATTTTTAGTGTTGTTTGAAATGAAAAATATCAAAAAGATTAAATTAATTTGAAAATAATATTTCAAAAAATCTCAGGGAACTATATTATACCCCTCTTAAAATTAATTTCCCCTAAAAAATTTGTCTAGGTTACCAATGGTTTAATACATTAATGTTTCATTCATAAAATCCCACATAATTAAAATGAATACTAAAAAATCCTTTATAAAAGTAAAGTTGGAAACATAACATTTACCCAATGTATAACTAAATATTGTTTCAACACAGGAGAACATAGGTAGGAATACAATATTAGACATAGAATAAAAGAATAAATAATCCTAATGATTGATAAATATCACTCATCATAATAAATTGTGTGATCATGATGAAGTTAATAATCACAAATATACATTGTGAAGAAGCATGAAAGAGGTCATTGATATCACTGAAATGATGAAAATAAGACAAATTTTTATTTCAAGACCATTTTCCTAAATTTTATGAAATTTCATGAGGATATATACTTACTTGATTTCACAAAAATCTCACCCTTTGTTATAACTTTATCAATTTCTACTTCATCTCATATTTCATTAAATGAAGGTGAATTTTACATTCTCAAATCATTAACTAATCATAAGATCCATAAATACAAAAATATGTCATTCCATTATCTTTTTCACTAAAAATGTTTATAATATTTTATAAAATATCTCATAAATCCACATATGGTTAGTTAATACTTAAATTATTAAAAATAACAACTTAATTTTAATCTAAAACATCCATAAATGGTTAATCTTATAACCCTTCCAAAATATAATTCACCCATTATTCCTTGAATAAGATCATATCGTATACCAGAAACATTTTCATTGGAAACATCGGTCCATCCATTTACTAAAAGAATTTCATATACAGTTTTATTATTCCATAATCAATGCAGGGGTAGATAATCACATGAAATCGGGCCAAAGGATAAACAAAAATATTTTCATAGGAATTATTCCTACAAAAAACATGAAATTTTTAACTAAATAGGGGTGGATAATATTTTCCTAATAATCTTGGTTCACTTCATAAATTATGGTTTTATAATTTTTCCTTTTTCCCTTTTTCATCAAGGTTTTTGTGGCTTAACATTCATATTAGTCCTTGGATTGAGGAACTTGTTTTCATAATGGCCAAAATCTATGCAATTGAAATATAAAAGTCTGAGTGGTGAATTTTGTGGGAATTTCTCATTGTTATCATCAGTAGATAACTTTATATCATCACTTTCATATTCAAATACCTAATGATCATCCCTTCCACACATAAAAAATTCAATATTCCCCTTAAGACATTTTCCTCCACGTTTCTTGACACACTTTTTGCATGATAGAAGACTTGTTTTCTTTTCTACATGGTTTCTATATTTTCCTTTGAATTCAATATTTATTTTCTTATTAAAACCATGATATTGAAAAATTACTCTATCCTCCATTTCCACAAATATATTATATCTAACAACATATTTATATCATCAAAATTCTCCAATATCCAAGGCCTTTTGAATACTTGGTTTTAGGACAGAAAAGAATTGATTATTTTTTATATTGGGTTGATTTATAATTCCCAAAGAGTACCTAGAAATCCTTGTCAAATTTTCTTTATTGGAACAAAGCGATTCATTATCCTTATTCTTAAGCTCAAGGAATTCCATTTCAATATTCATACAATTGATATTAGGGAATTACTTATTGAAAATTAAGTTTTTGAACACTTCCAAATCCATGGAATCAATTTCATCTTGTTATTCAGTATTTTTTATTTTATTACACCCTTAATTCAATTCACCTTTTAAGTGATAAATAATTATAATGAATTTCTCATATTCTAAAAATTTGTGAACAAAAAATATATTTTTAGTGGCACTTATCCATTATTTAGAAAAAGGTGGATAATAAGACCACCTGAAATAAGTTGGAAATTTCTTTATAAAGGACTAAAAAATGTTTCTCCCTATTTTTCTCATTTTTGAGTCCATCATGGTTCATAACTTAAGAAATTTGGGTGATCATAATGATGATGTTTTTGTTTCATATCTTATATAATTTGGTTTCTTGAGAAGATAATAGTTTCATTTTCCATTGCAATAACTATTATTTCCCATGGATATGGGACTTTGATTGGAGTCATTATTCTCGAGCGGTTTCTATCTAATTTATTTATGGAATCAGAAACACTGAATGGTTGTATATCCCAATGGAAATTCTTTCTAAAGTTTGGAGTTCATCAGTTCATTTGGCCAAAAAAACTTGAGAATACACATTGGGTGAGAGGATGAGAGGTCGGGCTTACCACACCCTTTTGGGGGGAGTTATTTCCTACTTTGAGACTCTCTTATAGATTTTTGATATGTTCACAAATTCTTATTAATTCACTGAGAATGCAATTATTTTCACCTATGATTTGGAAATCAATTAACAACATATATAAATAATTTTCCAGTCTCAACATGATTTGGGGTTGAATCAGCCTCTTAGTGGTGGCTCTCCCTCCTCTTGCGGATATAGGGTTTTAACTCGGCATCGATCAAGAGGGGGGAGGCTCAATTGTTTTGTTAATTGCAAAACTATAAGGACTCTCTAGCATCGCCTCCCCCTCCTCCTTACGATGTGTCTCGATGCGGTCCATTGTCACCATAGCTTCTCAATCCCATATGAAGGATATCATTCTGGTGTCACCACCCCAAAAATATTACTGAACCATGAAACCACCTTTATGGTCACCAGTGCGAAGAAGATCTTCATTTCTTTTTTTTTGTACAAGATGAATCTCGAGGTAATCTTATTGATGATGAATATTCCAACCGAGATATTTGAGTTTTGGTTATGGGACCTAGATGCGGGAGTCCCTTGCTCACGGTGGTTTTTGAAGAAATCATGAAGTGGCTTCGGTATGGATGTCTTCCGAAATTCCCTTTAGTGTGGTGATGTATCTTCATCTTTCATCAAGGGATTTAGATTGAGTTTCTTTAGCGGTTTAGGTGGTCACTGTCTATGATTCTTTGGAAAAATCTAAGCCACTTTCGATTGAAAATATAAAGGTACCCCTGTTTCTCGTTCTTTTCTCTTGAGGTTTTGAGATCTGTGAGTTCTATTCTTGATCTGTGCAGAGTGAACATGATGCATACTGAGCTAATCAGCAGTGCATCAGACAAGATCTAATTCTTAAACTTTGCTTGAGTATGATGATTTCCAAGCATGGCCATGTGTGGATTTTTCCTTGTTGGATTTTTCAGTGCGATTTTGACTGATGATAATTGAATGAATTTTTGGTATGATCTTGGAATTTTTGTTATTGGTTTTGAGGGGTTGATGGTATTGGATTCATCATGAATCACTCTAGAGTTCATGCCCACTCTTACCCTACTCTGGCATCGAGGTACATTTCTCCTTTCCAGTTCGGTTGGGTGCGATGGATTACATAGAGGTTTTATGATGTGCTTGAGAGTAGTTGGTTTTCACAAGAGGCATTACATGATTTGATCATCTCTTTTTTGTTTATAATTGGAAATTTTAACTTTTTTGGTGTTGTGGAGATGGGCTCTGTTTTAGACTCTGTCTGCACATTCCTTTTTCTCTTACATTAGGATTTTTTCACTCTCTCTAAGGTGGATCTGAGTGGTGGACTTCTTGGTGATTTGGGATGTGAGGGATATTGACTTCCTGAGTCTTGTGGTGGCTTTGTCTTTATTGGATCTTAGTTATGTTCTTGAATGTTTATAGGATTTGGTTGCATTCGAGTATGAAAAGAAGTTCCTTATGACTTTGATTTTATGATTTTTAAGCATGCCCATTCATAAATATACATGGTTTCCATTATCATTCTTGGTCTTCCATGATTTTTTGATTTTCGTATGTGAATGCTTCTAGACAATATACAAGGATCTACTTCAGATAAGGTTCTTGGGATGGAAGAATTCACCAGATCTTTCCCATTCAGATTTGGAAGAATGAGAGGTTATATCTTTTTCCATCAGTACCATGCCCATGCATCCCTGTATTAGATAACTAGCTGAGAATCCATACGATGTTGGAGGCTTGAACTAATTGTGTGAAAATTTTGGAGGGGAATTTATTATATTCTTTATCTCTATTTTCATTCATTTTAATGGTTTTTATTGGGTGAATTTTTCATGGTTCACACTTAGCTTTTAAATGTGTCATTTGAAAATACAAAAAAGAGATTATAAAATAACATATATAGAATTTAAGAATCATCTATATGTATTCATGGTTCTTCATAAATGGATACATCTAGATGTATCTAAGGTTATCCATAAATGGTATCCTCTGGTATACTTCCTAGAGATTATTTTCGTTTTTGTTACAACAAGACTATTTTTGAAGCCACACAGTGGGGAACTTTGGAGTTTATGGTCATCTAGGTAGACAAATGTTGATCTAGTGTTTATTTTCATCTAGTTAGACAACAAATACTATGGAATTTATCATTATCTAGGGAGACATAAGATGTTTCAAGGTTGGGATCAAATGCATAAATGGGATACCTATGTATAATTGTGAATGAAATCAGTATCCATGTAGTTTGGTTCCACTTAATGGGACACATCATACATTTTATGGTCATGTAATAAGGACCAAACAGTTAATTTTAATGTCCCATGGTAGGGATATTTAGGCGAAAGGTTCCTAATAAAGGTTTTGTGTAGGGATTATACTGAACTAGACTAAGGAACCTAGAAGGTATATTCATTTCCATGATTAATTATAACATACTAGGAATGTGTCTTAGAAAAGAATGTCTATTTTGGGGTATTGGGTATGAACATCAAGGAGGATTCCAACATATCCCATTTGAATTGGAATAAAGGCCCATGTAGATTGGTTAAATCTCACAGGAGAGTGTGGTCTATTGAGATAAATTAATAAGGGATTATTCCTAAGAAGGTTCCCTTTAGATGATATCATGATTCATGTATTAACTCATGAAAATATGGGTTCTTCGATTGGGTATTAAACCTAAGGGGGATGCTCAGATAGTGTACATGAGTATGTTTTAACTCATATAGATTTGGGGGGTTTTGATTCGGGGCTTACTCCAAATGAGGATTCCCATATTAAGGTGATTAATACTGGTTTCTCATTTTATATATGTGATGATATAGAGCTCGTGGCTTAGGAGGGATTTCTATGAATCCATGTTAGAGAAAGAATAAGAGTTCTCGTAGTTCAATGATGTTTGGTGTATTGTGAAATCATTGTTATCATCACAAAACTCTAATCCCACATGATTCTTGCTCAGTGTGAGAAAAAATAGGATGTGAAAGATTCATGAATGGAGAAAACTATCATTCTCTTCTGGAGGAATAAGACTGTCCTTTGATGGATTAGGCTGAGGTGATGGTTGACAAGGGAACATAACAACATACCTTTATATGTGCAATGAAATTGAAGGTCATTGGGTCTAGCCTGAATGGATAGGGTATTATGTGATTATTTCTACCCTAATATTGTTCATGGTAGGGTTTAGAGACTTTTCAGTGAAAAGGAAATGATGTTTTTACTCATACCTTCCCTAATAGGGACCTAAGGCTCTAGGTTTTAGGAATGAGAAGGGAAATACATAGTCCCGCCCCTAAGATCTAAGACTGGGAACTTCTCAACACTGTTCCTAGGAGACAATTCATCATGAACATAGATATAAAAATCTATAAACTTTGTATGGAAAATATATCCCCAATATGATATTTCTAGGAATCCTCTGACCATCGAGATACAAATCCAAATATGAGACATGATGACGTTCATCTCCCTAAAGTTTTGTAAATCAAGAGGTCTTGGAAAAGGTTTTAACATGATACCTTTCAGACAAGGGAGCCAATGAATGAGAAGCCTTTCTATGAATATAATTGAAGAAGGATTGATGAAAAACTCAAATTGGATGAAGAGTTGATTTGTATCAAAGTGAGGAGACCATGTAGGTAACTGAAGCAAAAGTCTGTGGCACACAAGTAGGATGGGCCACCTTGATGTCGCATAAGTGACGAACAACACAGATGAAAAAACATGGAAAAATCATGGTAAAATCCTTCAATATTCTTCATAGGTAATATCATAAGTGGGACGCTAATGTTCATATATAAGTAATGGAGGGCACACAGGTGTTTCTGATTAAGTGAGGTTGGGCGCTTTGGGTGTGCAAGTGTTATGGATTTCATACACTAAATGGACTTAAGTCATATGATCCTCATCTAATCCCCTAACCTTAGGCATTATGTAACTACTTCAATGATTTTCAGAAGGCTTGGGTGAAGCACTAGGGCGACCATAGAAGAAATTGGGCTTCTGGTAAATTCATCTAAACAAATAAAGACCCCATGGGTCTATATATGGGAAAAAATAGGACCGTTGGTAAAAATAATGTTTGGGTGCGCATGTGTCTTGTGTGCCAAAATGGTAGAATTCAAGTAACTTTCTTGGGGATAGTGTTTTGGATAAACTGGGGAACAACATTGGGGAATCAACCAAAATAATTGATCCATACAGCTCCATCATAGCGGTGCACATGTGTTTGCGCACCAGAACCTTGGGTTCCTCTTTCGGGGATTCGTCAAAATAATTTCTCTATACAGTGGGGGGGCTTCACCCACGCACCCCTGCTTGGGCTCAGTACCATTATGCGGTCCCTTCCATTCAGCTTGGTACCTTTACTACCATGACAACAAACCATGAAAAATTTAGAGTTCCACCATAGGCGTTTTGATCTTGATCAAGGACATTTTGGGTCATGGCACATGGAAATGCATCATCAATTTTGGAGAAGTGCATGGAACACATTTAAAGGTGTCTAAAACTATTGATATAGTTCCTTTAAATTCTAGAAATTAACTAGAACCGAAATCATAGATTAATAAACATTTATCATAGCGAGTAACCACAAAATCAAGACAAAACACTATTAAGATGACTAAATTATAGAAAATTATTCAATAAATAACCCCATAGGTTCATCTGAGGTTATTCATATCCAATTTATATTTAAATCCTTTATGATGGTTCGTGAATATTTTCTGAATTACCAATACTTATCTGCTATGTGTGTAAAACCATGTTACAGTAAGGCCTGTTGTCGTATACAAGGTTACACCAAGTCAGGACTAACACATCTTGTTAGAGTTGTTGCCCCCAGGTACATCTTTTACAAAGAAAAATCCACTTATAGTATACATAATGTGATTTATTCCGAGTTAACCACTAACTCAATTATTTACCAAAATCCCAATACATTTTCCTATACTTTCCTTATCCTTAAAATTATCCCTATTGAAATCCCAAGATATATGCTTATAAAATCCCTAGAGATATCACTAACAATTTCTCATCCAAGATTATATAGGCTAACTAAACCTTCAATTTGATATCAAATATAATGACAGAATCTTTTCATATGTTAACATGACAACACTTTTGCAGAATTCATATAATATTAGAAAAAAGACGCCCAAAGACCATATTAGTTTAGTGACTTTAGAAACATGGAAAAAAATATTCTAACTCAGTGAAATATCTTCAATATTTCCTAAATCGATCTCCAATTAGTATTTATATATAATAACCATTCTTCATAACCTACGGAAGGAAAACATTAAAAATGTGTGAGCTCAAATTCTTATGAAGGGTAAAGAAAGGGAATTCATAAGAATATCATGAATATAATGATATGAGGACATAATTATGATCTATAAAAATCATTCCCTACATATAAAAAATTATAAACATGAAAAATGGAAAAAATATTTGCAGTTCATAAGGCATAAATAATAAGGAAAAAAATTAGTGTGATCCATGAAATCATAATATAAGTATAATACATGGAATTGTGAAAGACACGTAATCATAGAAAATAAACTATTTCAAGGTTACCTAATAAGACCACTGTAATGTGTTAGTCATGGACTAATCACCCATGTAGCTACTTTGGTCATGGGATTCCATCCAGTATACCCACCTGTTTGAGGATTCTGATTCCCACCCATTCACCCTTTTTTTAGGAATGGTATTCCCTCATGAGTACCCTCTTGTTTAAGGCTTGGGATTCTATCCCATTTAGCATCTTATATTGGCCTTTGTATTCCCTCCCATTTAACCACTTATTTGGTCTTGGTAATCCCTCTTGTTAACCCTATTAGCTCATAAAATATTTATCATTACCCAATTCATTGGAGGGAGATATAGGTCCCACCCATATCATAATGAAATTACACATACAAGTTCCAAAAAATCATAAATAATCATATCGTAACCCATGAAATTTAATGGGAATAAAAAATATGTAATCGTATCATTATTTGTGGAAAATATATAGGTTTCATAATCATTTCATGAAAAGAATAACCTATGAAAAGAAAATGGTTTTAAATTCCTATACCCCATGAAATTGAAACCGGTTTCATAAAAATAATTTCATCAAAAAATAAGACAATCATAGAAATAATATGAATGGAAACATTGAATCATTTCCCCATAAATTCATGAGTAACACCAATTAATGTCATCTTAGATGGGGAAATTTTTTGAATGATATTATGAAAACCTTTTTTGAGAAAAAATTCATTTCTTCTTTGAAAAAATATATTTCAAAAATAAAACCTTTTGAAAACTATTCTCATGAAAATAAATCATAATTCGTATAAATAGAACATTAAAAACGTTTTTGAATCCATTTTCTATGAAAATATATTAAGTGATATTGATAACATTTTAAAAACCATTTTCATTAAAAACTTTTAAACAAATCTTAATTTTTTTAAAATATTTTATTTAAAATAAATTGAAAACTTATAAAGAAGGATTGAAAAAGATGATAATACTTTATCAAAATTTTTTTTTCTGAAAAAAGTTTTCTTTAAAAATATATTTGAAAACATTTAAAGGATACATTGATAACCATAAAACATTTTTTAAAACATTTTTCAATAAAAACCACTAAAAAAATGAATAACACGAATAATGTTTTTCCCTATAATAATTATCTCTTCATCCTATAATGGAAGCCTCAAGAAAGTGACACTCATGACGGTGGGAATGTATATAGATGTTTATCTTTCCATTTTTACCTTAAAAGTTTAGAAAACTACCTTAATCAGTAAATGATATGAAAATTCATTTTAATTCCATTTTTTAAAAGATAAAACATGTGTATAAATTTCCTTTAACATCATAAAATAAAATAAAAACATTTTTGAAAACATTTTTTGAAATCACAATTTTGAAATAACATAGATTTTCGACCCAAAAGAGTGACTATGTTGGATTTTCATTAAAAAAACTTCTTCAGTATCTTAAATTACAAAGAGTGGAGAAATGGTACCATTAAAATTATATAACATTAATATTAAGGGGGTTAGAAAATTATTGACATTTATAGATATGGATCATAATATTTCATCAATAGAAGAATAATCATAAAAAATCTTAATAAAAGAGGATATTGTATCAATAAATTGTTACCATTTTAGTAACATTAATTCATGCTGGAAGGAATAACATTACATAATGATTAAACTATCATGAAAATAAGTTAATTCATGATTTATAATTTCAAAAGTAAATATATACAAGTCATATACAAATTCAGGTGTATGATATGGAATGTTTCCTAATGAAGGAAAATTGAGTCACAATTACATTACAGATTTGGTAACTTATGAAACATAACACCCATGGAATAAATGTCATCAAATGAATATTTAAATAAATATAAAATGATTTATAAGAATCATATAATACATCCATGTCCAGTATAAACACGACATATGATAAATGTGGGGTTAATAAGGCATGTATCTCACAGAAATTAAAAGTGAGATGAAATCCTTTTACCTTGAGTATTGACTCTCATTGTACTCATTCAAACCTCCTCTTATTTGGGTAACACCTTTTTCATTTACACCAAAGGTTCTCCATGGATTGGTTTTTTATCTAAGGGAGGCTTCTAAGATGAGGTTAGGTATACTGAGTAGATATTTGGGAATAGATTGGTCAATCCAAAGTGGCTTGAGGGGTGTGGGGAAGTGGGAGGAGAGGATGCATTTTTATAGTGGAAGAGGAGTGTCCCTCATGTTAATTTTTGGAAAGGGAATTCAAACCACGTTTTTTTCCTATAGTTTCACTCCCATAATGGTATAATTTCATGAAAAGGTTAGATATGGTCAAAATATCGACAACTAATGGCTTTTAGAAAAGTTTCAAGGTTGTTTGGGCCCTTATGTTTAAGGTTTACGCCCATGTTATGCATAATTTCACCTTAATCATTATAAATAATTTCAACTACATTCACTAATATATTTGGTAAAAAAATAAATTTACCTTAATATACATTATAAAAGTTTATGATTAAAAATATTGATTCAATTTCACCAAAAAAAATCAATGTAGAAAAAATCTATTTAAATTTGATCATGGAGACAGGTTTTGGATCATAATATAGATTTATATGTATATTAGATGGCATAATTCAAGAGGCGGGGGGGGGGGGGGGTTGAATTGTATGGTTTTAAAAGAATCATATATAAACTCTTAAGAATTTATTTTAATAGCTCGTAAACTAATACAATTCAAAACAAAAATAGTTGACCATATAAGTATTTGAATATGATAGATATGGTATGATGTAATGTATTATGTATTATAAAACAATAGTTTTTGAATTGAATACAATGATAAGAGTAATAAAAATGTAAATGATTCTACCACACATCATATAGAATCAATTAACACAATATTTAATTAATGAATCCTAATTTAAAAAATTACAATTCTGAAAGAATATGATATGACAGTGGAAACAATACAATTCCCTTTATAATAAAAATAGTATTGGAAATGTAAAATGATTACAATTATTTTATCCCAAAAATAAGGGTAACATTTCACATAGGATAAAATGTCTCTCTTACCACCACTATAGAAATCCCATGATACGATGACCATCACATCCACCTTGCTATCCCCGAAAGCCATCATTTTTAAAGGTAATTGGCACCTCTGTATTTCAAAATCCTAAAATCCCTCAATGCAAATATCTGTCTCAATATCTTCCTATCACTGACAATCCTGGATTGTTATCACCTGACCAGATGCACAATAAAAAACAAATCACTTATTTAAATAAAAAATCTAAGAACAATCCGTTCATATTTTTTAATTCCAAGGATTTCACATGAAGCAAGAGAGAAGTCACGACATCTCTCTCTTGAACATAATAGAAGAAAAAGTTATATTCTATTATTCAAATGACCTCTTATTTATAGGAATCTAGTTCCAATAGTCATATTTTCCCCAACGATCAAATTTCCCTAGAAAACATAGAGGGACTTGACACCTGGCATTGTAATGGAAATATTGAAACAAAATATATGACATTGTTTTGATTAGTTTTAAACTAAATATACGACATCATTTTGGTTAAAACAATAATTATATAAAAACAATAACATGAGTATTATTAGTGTAAACTATTGTTTTGTTAAATGAATAAAAAAAATGCATGTGGTAAAAGTAAAACATGATTACTATTAACATTACCTAGTGCAATGTATTGATATGATCAAAAATGAGTATGATGCACAATTTGAGTATGATGAACATGAATGAACAAAGTCTATATGATAGACATACTCAGTATGATTGACATAGTGAGTACAATTGAAAGAGTCAATACGATTGACAGAGTCAGTACAATTGACAGAGTCAGTATGATTTACAAAGTCATTATGATTAACAGAGTCGGTATGATTAATATAGTTAGTACAATAAACAGAGTCAGTAAGATTGACATAGTCGATATAATATAAATAAAAAATTTATTCACTGAAATTCCTTTATTTGATAAGTGTATGAAAAGATTTTTGATTTCCCAAAAAAACATATGAAAGTAAAAAAGAATACTTTTTTGCTTATCAATCTCCCCCTTTTGGAAAGAAAAAAACACAATGTAAAAATAGAAAAGAAATACTTATCTCCCCCTATGTTATACAAACTTTTAAGAATAATAAAATGAATAAAACTAACTCCCCCTTAGGTTTAGACTTCAATAAGAATTGTATTCATAGATTTTCATTGATTTAGATGTATTACATTTGAGAAAGACATTAACAATTCTCCCCCATTGTGAGAATTTCTACCCTTTTTATAAAAAATTCCACCCCTTTGGGATTTACAAAAATAATATGGTAATCATGAGTTTCCTGATAAGTTTATAGTGAAAAAAATGAAAGACAATTGAAACGTATACATACAGTTCATTTAATATTAAAATATTAAGAACTATTAAGAAAAACAAGGAAAGGTATAAAAAACATTCATTTGTTTTATCTATATTTCTACTTCTTGATCAACTCATGAAGAACAACCTTCATCTTATTTATCTATTTCTTGTCTTTTGAGATAGAATAAACCAGGGATTTGAAAATCTCTTTTTGGTCGACAAAATGTTGATCATGGTTTTTGATAGTCTCTTCTTGAACTATAATAACTTCTTCAAGAGTATCTATTATATCTTGAAATTTTTTATTCTTTTGAGATAACAAGGTATTTTTTTTCTCCAACAAATCAATTTCATATTTGAAAGATGAAACCTTCGAGATATATAACTAGAAAGAATTAATACTTTCTTTAAACTCTTTTAATAATGGCATAACATCTCCATGAGTTTTTGAAATCTGATTCAATATATCAATAGTTTCTTTTTTAATATTTTTAAAAGTAATGGCCATATGATTTGAAATTATCCTAAAGTATTTAATTGATTACTCATGTTCATTCACTGAGATTTTATTTCTTTTATGACCACTTAGTCATCTTGTTGGAAACCTAATTTTTAGAAATATAACTATAACTCAAAACTTTTAAATTGGATTCTATTGACCTAACTCTCTTATTGATAACTCTTATAGAACAGAATTTCATCCTTTGATTATCTATAATGAAACCAAAAATTTCTTTTATTTTGGGAAATTAAGGAATAGTTTTCTTAATTCTTCTTAAAACATGAACAATATAATAACTTATCTTCAATGAAATTGTGTGTTATGAATTAGTATCATCATCATAAGATTAAAGTTCATTTGATCGAATCACTTCTTCAATTGGCAGTCTTCCTTTTCCGTTATCTTTTTCTTTTTCACCAATTTCTACTTCTTTTTCTACTCTTTCATCTTCAACTTTATCACTGATGACATTTAATTTCTCATTCAGATAACTTTGAGCCCCATTCTTGACTGGAGATGGAATTATTTCTGAATGAATTTCTATAGATTGAACTAGTTCTTGATCAGCATGAGGATTTTTTTGGTTTATTTCTTCAATTTGTTTTTGAAAAGAATATTCTTCACTACTCTTATTAGAACTCTGATGATTTTCAAAATTAAATTCGTCTTCCCCTTATTAACCATCTTGTTGTGAAGCCGATCATGAAAATTCTTGCACTATATTTTTCCTTTTTCTTTCTCTCGAAAAGTCTATACGATTGGTTCTTATTGAACTTCTTCTATCAATTGGGCACATTCTAACTCAAAACTTTTCATGATTTTGGAAACATCAAAATCTTGATTTTTTATTTTCAAAATATTTTTCTTCATATTCTCTTTCTATAGATTATAATATCTTTTTATTTTTTTGGCTAGAGATTTAGCTGGATCAAGACCAAATGTAGGATCACCTTATTTTCTTTTTTCTTTTTCCTTTAACCACATGGGCATAACCTCCTTACATTATTTTTTTCTCTTCATCGTATTTGCACTAAATTGAGGATCTGACTTTTAAGAAGCAACCACTATTAGTGCCGATTATATAAGAGTTGGTTCCGATTGATTTGGTGCTAATTCTGCTCCCACATATTTGACAAAGAGTTTTTATTTTTCATCAAAAAAAACATAAAATTTATTCAAAGTATTCTTTCTAATCCAAGAATCCTTCTTTTCTTTCAATTCTCATTTCAGAGGAATATTATAAAACTTCAATCTTTTAAGAATGAAATTTGTTGGAATAGATGGTTTTATGATATGATGAGACTTTATCACTCCTAACATCACATTCTTGATAGTTTTGAAAATGTAACCCACGAGATTTAACATTCTCTTATTTATAATATAATGCATCATAAAAATGTTAGAAACTTTAATATTTTCTCTATCCCCTTTCCATGGAATTATAAAACCTTGCATCCAAAGGACAACAAACCAATATTCGGGAGATAAATGATCTACTTTCCATTTATTCTCATTTATTATAAATAACAACTTTTTATCTCCATCCTTATTAAATGTACAAACATCCTCAGGTAGTTTATGAGAAGTTAAAAAAGTTTCACCTTCTGTAGGAACATTGACGAAATGGTCATAATGTTGTACATACATTGAAAATTTTCTATCATTCACAATAAATTTATTCATCATATTCATATTAAAAGACACCGTATTGTAGAATTTTCTAACCACCTCAAATAGAACACAGTCTTGAGATATGGGTTTATCAACACAAATTTTTTCCCAGCCTTGGAATAAAATATTCCTATTGATTATTGAGTCATAACTGTCAAAAAACTTCGAGAAACTACATTTTATCTGATAAAATCCGTGTATGAGAAAGTCTGTGAAGACATATAGGTAGGAGTGTTGGTATCAGACTGATACATAAAGATGATTGGAAAAAAAGATCATATCGAGTCTTAAAGATGAGAGGCATAGATTCACCGAGAAATATGAAAAACCAGTTTGGGTTTTGAGGAAAGGGGTCCTCTAGTTATAGGAACTTTTCAATGACCTTTGGTCTTCTATGGTTGATATTGGAAGCACAAGAGCCTCAGCCTAGATGGTGAGGACTTGATAGGTGCATCCAAAAGACCCGAGATCAAATCCGGGTGGAGGCATATTTCCGAGTACTATAGCAGTGCTATAGCAGGCACTGTTCAGTACTGTAGCATCCGAAACTATTCATCCATCTGGGCCTTCGGGCCACTCGTTTGGTCCTCAGGTCCTGCAAGGCTTTTGGGCCACCCAAGGCCTTCGGGCCAATTGATTCTCAAGACATTCAAGCCACCATAAGGCCTTGGGGCCATCCCAAGGCCCTCGGGCCACATGAAAATAGGCTCGAGACACACTAAATAAAAGGAGTATCCCCAATTGAGGATTCAGATCAGGTGCACTCACCAGAGCAGATCCAAATGGATTGTTAGAATGAGAGGGTATGGATATGCCATCAGTACCAGCCTGTGCCTTCATGGGAAGCCTAGCCAGACGGTCATGTAAAGGTGGAGAGCTACCATCAAGATGCAGATGTTGGAGAGGGGCAATTCTTTGTAGATAGTATAGTTGAATTCACAAATGTATTTCGGGTCAGGTAATCTCCTAAGCCTACGGGCCATGTAATCTCTGAGCATACAGGCTTTGTAAGGGTTCCCCCTCATCTCTTGAAAGGGGTGTTATCAGAAATCAATAAAAATGAAGGCCTTCGGGCCATTAAAGAAGGTTGATATTGGAAGATAAATTATCCAACGGTGGCGAATAAAAGACATGTTTTTAAAAAAAATTTAAAAAAAATAAAACTGAGAAACAATAACAGGAATGAAATGCAACAAAAAAAAGAGAATGTACATATTGGATATTTCAAGTTTGTTTTTGGTTTTATAGTATTATAGAAGTAAATAAATAATACAATACAGAAAATAAATAGTTGAAATAATTAAAAGAGAATACATTCAAACATCAAACTGTTGAAAAAGATAATTAATATGATCATTTGTCTGACCGATGAAAAAAATCATTACCATAGGTTGTCAAGATGATGAAAAAAGTCATTACCATAGGTTTTCAATCTGATATAAGACAAAATAATCACCATAGGTTGTCAAGATGATGAAAAAAAATTCACTAACATAGGTTTATAACCCGATGGAAAACATAGTTATTACCATAGGTTGTAAAGTTGATAGAAAACAAATTCATTGAAATTAATTGTCAAGCTAATGGAAAACAAATTCATTACCATAGGTTGTCAAGCCGATGGAAAAGACTTTGTCAGACTGAGTAACAGAATGTCAAAATATTAAACAAAAAATATAATGTCAAAATGAAAATGAATCTGAATGACCTAACTAAAGAAACAAATTAAACAAATATAACCAATCATAAAAAATTAAGATAAAATAAATTATAAAATATGAAACAAAATAGGTAAAACAAATAGTAAAAGACTAATTTTTTCTTCTTGGAAAAGGAGTGTTATAATGTAAGGAGAAATGTAAAAATTGGAAGTAGATGTGAATTATTATTTATGTGTATTCATTTCCAGCTTTTATTTAATAACTTCAAATCTATTGGAAGGTAATGGTTTTGTAAAAATGTCATAAAGTTGTTCTTGTGTTTCAATATATTGTAAAATAATATCTCATTTTTATGTGTGATCACTAGGAAAGTGATGCATAATATCTATGTTTTTTCCACATGAGTGATGTGGTGGGTTTTTGCTAAGAGAAAAGGAACTAGTATTATCACATAGTATTTGAGTTTTGGAAAAACTCATGCCATAATTATTGAGTGTGTGTTGCAACCACAACACTTGATCACAACAACTTACAACTTCTAAATATTCAGCTTTAGTAATGGAAAGTGCTACTGAGTGTTGTTTCTTTCATGACCAAGAAACTAGAGAATCTCATAAGAAATGACATGTTCCATTTTTACTCTTTGTATCCCTTTTACAACCAAAAAATTCAGTATCTGAAAAACTTTAAAAAAAATCATTTCCCAAAGAATAGAAAAGTCCTAAATTCAATGTTCCTTTCAAGTAGTGAATAATTATTTTCGCTGCTTTTAAATGGGATTCTTTTGGATTTGCTTAATATCCTCCAGATAAGCTTTCTAGAAACATTATGTCTAGATGAATAGCTGACATGTATAACAAAATTTATATCATAACTCTAAAAGTTGTTTGATCCAATCGTTTCCCAACTTCATCAAGATCATGTTTATTTGAGGTACCAATTAGAGTGTTAATACTATTGGTGTTTTCATATCCATAATTTTTTATTAAGTCTTTGATATACCTATTCTTATATATATATGTTTCTTCAGTATTTTGAGATATTTGAAAAACTAAAAAGAAGATTAACTCACCCATCATACGTATTTGAAACTTATATTTCATTAGACTCACTAAATAATAAGTTAGAGATTTATGATTTGATCATAATATAATGTCATCAATATAGATTTGAACAATGAAAACAATTTTTTTCCATTTTTATAAAAAGAGTTGGATGAGACGTACCTTTTGCATAATTTTTTGTAGAAGAAATATTATAAGTTTATCATACTTTGATATAAAGGATTTTTTAGTGCCATATAAATATTTGGTATGATTAAAAACATGATCATGATGTTTTAGATCAATAAAATAAGGATTTTATTCTACATAAACTTTTTATTGTACAAAACCATTAAAAAAGAACATTTTACATCCATTTGAAATATTTTTAAATTAAAGTATGCTGCAAATCCTGATAGAATAAGAATAGATTTAAGTCTAGCTACCAGATCATAGGTTTATTTATAATGTATCCCTCTTATTGATTATAGCCCTTAGAAATATGTCTTACTTTATTTATTAAGATGATTCCATTCTCATCACATTTGTTTCTAAAAACCCATTTATCACCAATTATAGTTGTTTCTTTAGGTCTTTCAACCAACATCCAGACATGATTCCTTTCAAATTCATTTAGTTCACATTGCATTGTTTTAATCTAATATCCGTCACCTAAAGATTTATTAGAAGATTTAGGTTCAAATTGAGATAGAAAATAAAGATGTTGTGTTTCATTTCTCAAGGAATTTCTTTTCCTAATATGTAGATTCACATCACCAATGATATTATCACTGGGATGATTCTTGAGAAATAATTGATTTTCGGTTTTTAAAACGTGTTCGTCAACATATGATATAAATTATTCTGGGGTAAATGCTTCAGAAACAATTTCTTGAGTATTCCCCTTATCATAAGAGTTTTCAATCATAGGTTGATAATGATTTTGTGAAAATACATCAGTAGATATAGGTATGGATTTTGAAAAAACAAAGGGGTTGTTTTCATCATATTTAATATAAAATATTTCTTCAACAATACAAGACTTTTTGTTGAAAACACAATAAAGCTTAGAAGTTGGGGAATAACCTAGAAATATTCCTTTATCAGATTTGGGTGAAATCGTATGTAAATATTCTTTTGTATTCAATATGAAAACATTTCATCCAAAAACTCTAATGTAAGTCACTTTAGGTTTTCATCCAATCCCTAATTAATAATGTTTATTATTATGAAAATGTCTAGTTAAAACATGATTTATATTATAACATGTATTATTAACAACTTTATCCCAGAAATTCTTAGAAATTGTGTATGCACTCAATATAGTTCTTGTAATTTTTTGAAGAATACGATTTCTTATCCCAACAATACCATTTTGTTAAGTGGTTCTTGGAGCTGAAAAGTTGTGAGTAATACCTTTCTTACTGCAAAAAGTTTCAAAATCTGAATTTTAACATTCACCACCATGCTCACTATGAATCGTAAATAATGGTATGTTTTGATTAATTTTAACTTGGTATCTAAATGTTTTTAAATAGAAAAAACTTCAGATTTTTTGCTAGAAAATATACCCATGAGGATCTAGTGTAGTCATAAACTAAAACAAGTACCTAGTATTTTTCGTCAATGCTTCCCGTTTGTGTAGGAACAAAAATATCCATGCGTACTAACTATAATTCCTTAGAAGTTGAAATTTCATTTATTAATTTATATCTATTTTTATGTTTCTTTCCATATTGAGAAGGATCAAAAACATTTGAAGAATCGTACCTAAGATCAGGTAGATCCTTAAAAAAAGTATTTCTTTTAGAGTTTACAAAATTTTTATATGGCTATTGTGTCCTAACCTTCTATTCCATAACCACGATTGGTCTTCCATTGCACTTAAGAAAGGTAAGTCTTGGATCCTATGGTCTTCTAGGTTAATTGAGTATACATTTTCACGCCTACGAGCATAAATAATGAATTCATATTTGGAATTGTGAACTAAAAAATTATTATTCCTAAAATTCACAAGGTATCCTTCATCACATAATTGAATCATGCTAATAAGGTTGTTCTTATGACCATTGAAATACAAATCATTTGAAATTAAAACATTACCAAGCAAAACAATATTACCTATACAAACAGTATTTCCTTGAGAATTTTCTCCAAAGGTAACTTTTCCACCTTTTGTTTCAATAATATTTTCAAATAAATATTTTTTCCAGTCATGTGTAGAGAACAACCTCTATCTATTTACCAAATTTTCTTGTTGTTGGTATACTTCATATTTTCATGAAAAAGAAACAAGTAGTTTTTGGAATCCAAACTTGTTTCGATTTGGAATAGTTAGATAAAAGGGTTTTGGGATTCTATATTTGTTTTGTAAAATAAGATTTATGAAAAAATAATGATTGACTTCTATTGAGAGAAAAATTTCATTCCCAATTCCCTCCATATTGATATTTAGTACAGAATAGGGTACATTGAGGGACGAAATAGTTATGAATAATAAATGGTTTTGAGTGAGTGTAACAAATTACAGAACTATTTCAAATGGGATGTATTAGAGAATACATCTTGTCAAATTATTTTCCTCCCTAGGTGAATTTAGATAAAATTTTCTTAAGAGAAAAAATATCAAATTTTAGTCGAATGACTAAATTATCATTCACACAAGGAATTTCATTGTAATTTTTTTTGTTTTTAAATAAATTTTATTTAAAAAAGTTGTTCAATGTTTTTAGAAAGTTTACCCTTATTAGAAATTACTTCCAAAAGGTTTTTTTGAAATATTTTAAAAACCCAGAGGTTTATTATTATGATATTTTAAAAGATATGATATTTCTTTTGTAATAATAGATATTATTGAATTTTACTTATCAATATTTTTCTTGAGTTTATAATTTTCATTGTCAAGTAATGTGGAGAATCTGGATAATTTATCGAAATAAGTTATATTGTCTTTTGTTGAGAAAAATTCTTTATTCTAAGAGTAGTAATGTTTCTCATCAGGGTAATTGGAATTTAAAGAATCATTTTTAAGAGATTCAACATTGTGTAACTTAGCCATGAAACCATGATTTTTAATCGGTAGTCTGGCTATAATTCCAACATTCCTTTGTCTAAGGATTTAAATTTTGAAGGATCGTCGGATGAATGACCACCACATGCAATCTAAGTATCATTTTACTTCAAGAAATTATTTTTCAGTGAATTGTAATATTTTTTCTTGTTTCTTTTAGAATGTTAATCCATACTATATTTTCTTTTAAGAAAAGGACAATCTTGTCTAATGTAACCTTCTCTTTTGCATTCAAATCATGTTACTTCAGAGTATTTATTGTCATTACTATCTTTCATTTTGAAACTATATTGAAAGTATTTATTTCAAAAAACATTGTTTATCCTTCGAGAAATATTGAATAACTCATCATCTGAGTGATCACTATCACTTGATTCTGATATAACAACAACTTTCATAGAATTGGATCTTGTTATTCTTTCTGGTGTCTTAGATTTAGTAGTAGTAAAATCTAAACTCCCATTTCCATTCATATTATTATTGAAATCGTCATATCTTTTCATTCTAGTATCCTACTGAAGTAGAGTGACAATTAACTCATCACGAGTTATTTGAGTAACCTTACAATTTTCATTAATAAGTATTAATTTTTATTCCCACTCATTAGGAAAAATATCAATAATCTTGTAAACTAGTTCTTCATCATCAAGACCCTTTTCACCCATAGATGGTCGACTATCAAAGATTTTCATAAACATTTGTTTCACCTTACATACGGTTTCTCAATAATGAAAAACAAACCAATGATATTCTGGTTGTAGCATTGCTCTTCTTGCTTCTATAACTTTAGATGTACCAAAATGCGTGACCTCCAATTTCATCCAGATACAATTGGATGCTTCACATGATGATATCTGACTACATATATTCTTCTTAATAGAACATAAAAATGTATTGCATACAATGTTATTCAGTTGATATTCTAGCTTCTCTTGATTGGTGAATGTACTGACTTCCTTGTCTTGGATTTTGTATCATCTAGTATGCTTGATAAAGTTGTCCACTCTAGTATTAATAAAAAATGTATTCATTCAATCAATCTAGTACTCATAATCATTCGCATAAAAAATAGGTGGTCTAGTTAGATTTAGGTTTTCAAATGATCTAATATTTATTCTTTCCATATTATAAAACAAAACTTTTTCACTCCATACATTAGTGCAGTAAGTAGTTATAAACAAACATTTGTAAATCAAATATGATTATATTGTCAAAAGAAATAAAGAACTAATACAAATTAGTTGAAACCTCTTCTGATACCAATTTTTGGATCATAATATTGATGTATATGTAAATTATATGGCACAATACAGGAGTGGGGGAGCAAATTGTAGGTTTTTAAAACCTCCACATTTTAACTCTAATGAACTTAGTTTAAGAGATCATAAAGCAATAAAATTCACAAACTATACAATTGACCATATGGGTCTTTGAATCTGATAGATATGATATGATGTAATATTATAAGTATTGTAAAACAATCCCATTCAAATTGAATACAATGGTCAGAGTAATAAAAAATGTTAATGATTCTACCATACAACGTATAAAATCTATTAACACAATATTTAACGAGTGAACAATAATTGAAACAATTAAAATAGTAAAAGAATATTAAAATAAAGTGGAAACAATATAATACCATTTCTAATACAAATATTAGTAGAAATGTAAAAGAGTTACAATTCGTTTATCCCAAAGAGAAGTGCATCCTTTCACCGTGGATAAAAGGTCAGTCTTACCCCCACCTTGGAATTCCCTTGATACGATGATCGACACGTCCATATTTATATCCCTACAAGCCCTCAATTTTACAGGTAATTATCACCTCTGTCTATCAAACACCTAAAATCCCTCTATATGAAGATCAGTTGCACTTTATTCCAATCCCTGACATCCCTCGATCATTGTCACCTGATTAGACCCACAAAGAAAAAAAGAATTTATTGAAAGGTGTCATTCATGTTTTGTAATTCTATGGATTCCACACGAAGCAAGAGATAAGTCAAAACATATCTATCTAGAACTTGATAGAATTAAAAGTTTTATTCTCTACTTTAAATGACCTCCAATTTATAGGCCTCAGGTTTCAATGGTCATATTTTCTCCAATGGTCATATTTCTTTGGAAAACTCAGAGGGACGTGGAAACCTGACATTGTAACATTCATATTGAAACAAAAAACACGACATCATTTTGGTTAGTTCATAATTAAATCTACGACATCGTTTTGGTGAAAATAATAAGTATATGAAAATGATTACATGAGTATGATTAATTTAAACATGTGTTTTTTTAAATGAATAAAATCATTCATGCGATAAATGCAACACATGAAGAATATTAATATTACTTAGTGCAATGTATTGATGATGCCATGTGAGTATAATGCACAATGTGAGTATGATGAACATTGATGAACATAGTCAGTACGATAGGAAAAGTCAGTATGATTGACAGACTTAGAATGATTAATAGAGTCAGTATGATTGACAGACTCAGTACGATTGACAGATTTTGTATGATTGACAACGTCAATACAATTGATAGAGTCATTATAATGGATAGATTCAATACGATTCATAGAGTCATTACAATTAACGGAGTTAGTATGATTGACATAGTAAGTATGATAAACATAAAAACTATATTTGAATAAATTAATACATTTGATAATAGTCTAAAAATATATTTTATTTCTAAAAAATTGATATGAATGTCAGAATAATACTTTTGACTTAACAACAGGATGATAAGGCGAGTTTTTAAAGTAAAACCCACCAAAATGTTTCAATGATTATATAGTCAATTTAAAAGTGAAGTTGATTTCAATGAATTAAATTGGAATAATTTATAAAAAATATGATATAATTATACATTAAAATAAATTTAAAATATAATTTAACCTTATAAATAAATTGGATGAAAAAGTTGTTTTGATTTTAAATTTTAATATTTTCACTATTGATTAAAAAATGAAAATTCACAACAAAATACCAAAACACTACTAAAACCTAATTTTTATGTTACAAATTATAGGGTTGAGTTTTTTGACATATATAATCTATTAAAGATACAAATATTATATTAAAAATAGGATACATATTAAATAGTTGTAGAAATGCCTTAATAAAAACATAGTATTTTATTAATAAAATTTGATTTGTTTTTATCTTAAGTATATGAAATATATGAGATGAATATAAAAAATTTATTTAATATAATATATATATATCACATTAATAATACCCAACAATTTTAACTAATTTAATTTATTAATGTAAAATAACTTTGTGGGCATAAAAATAATAATATTTTCTTTTATATTCAATCACTTTTCATATTTATTTCTAAATAATTTGTGTCTAATGAATTCATTTTATATTTGTGTAAAATATATATTTTCATAGTTTATTCTACTATTTTCATAACTATTAATTAATTATATATCTTATATTAAATAATATTTTTATAATATATCATTATTTTGTAAAAATCGGCCTTGCATGTTGCAGAAGCCATCGAGGAAAGTCATTATTGCGTGTGATGCAGGCTAACAATGGTGTTATGTGTAGAGAAAAATAAAATTTATGTTTTTTTAGTGCATGATTAAGTTCATTTTTTATATAATGAAATAAAAACATCATTTAATAATATAAACTAAACTATTTTTAGTGTCGTGTGAAATGAAAAATATTAAAATTATTAATTTAATTGTAAAAAAAATATTTCACCAAATCTGAGGGTGTTATATTCAAACTCACTTGAAATAAATTTCCCCTTATAAATTCATCTTGGTTATTAATGGTTTAATACTTGAATGTTTCATTCATTGAAACCAACATTATAAAATGGAATACTAACCCTTCCTTTTATAAAATGAAATAAGGAAACATAATGGTTACAAAAAGTGTCACATCACTGGGTTTCCACATAAGAGAACATAGGTGGGATAGAATTATTGGACATGAATGAAAAGCATAGATAATCATAGTGATTGATAAATATCACTAATCATAAGAAAGTGATTTATCTAGATGAAGTTAAAAATCCCAAAACTGTAATGTGAAGAATCATGAAAGAGGTCATTAATATCATAAAAATAATGAAAATATGAATTTTGTTTATTTCAGGTCCATTTTCCAAAATTTTAATAATTTTCACAAGGATTTATACATAAATATTTCTAGAATATTCTCACATTTTTTTTGACTTGATCAATTTACACTTCGACTCATATTCCATGGAAAGATGGTGAATTTATCATTCCTTGAGAATTAGTTTATCATGAGATCCATAAATAGAATGATAAGTATTTCTGTCTATCATTTTCAAAAAAAAAGGTTAGCGTATGTTATCAGATATGTCATAAATCCAAATACAATGAGATAATACATTAATTTTAAAAAAAATTATCAAAAATTTAATATAAAATTTCCTTAAATTGTTAACCATGTAACCCTTATAAAATATAATTCACCCTTTATTCTATAAATAATATCATATCATATAACCATAAAAAATTATTTTAAACTTGGATCCATACATGTAATGATAAAATATCATATGTGATTTTAGAATTCCATAATCTATGCAGAGGAAGATAATAACATGAAATTTTTCAAAAGGTTTAACAATAATATTTCTACAGGGATTATTCATACAAAATGAAACATGAAATTACCATCAAAGGAGGAGAGGATAATAATTTCCTATTTAACTTGGTTCACTTAATCCATTATGATATCATAATATTTCCCCATGTCCTTTAACTTCGGTGGTTTTGTTGGAATATTAATCACATTAGTCCTTAGATTGGGGAACCTATTTTCCTATGGCCTAACTCCATGCTATTGAATCACTAAAGTGTGGGAGGTGAATTCCGTGGGGATTTCTCACTATTCACATCATTATCTAAGTTTCTCTCATAAAACTAACATTCTTCCACTCAATGATCCTCCCTTACACACATAAAACATTTATTAGTATCCTTTAGAAAATTACATCTATGTTTCTTTCCACACATTATGCATAATGGAAGGCATGTTTTCTTTTCTCCATGGTTGTAATATTTTCCTTTAAATTCAATCTTCCTTTTCTTATAAAAACCATGATATTGATACACAACTACAACCTCCATTTCAACCATTATAGGGAATCTAAAAAATTATCCATAGTTTATAAATTCTATTATAACCAATGCCTTTCTAGTTCTAGGTTTCATCACACTAATAAATCCATCAATTTTTCTTTCGGGATGTATTATAATACTCAAAGAGTACCTTGAAAGCCTTATAAGATTTTATTCATAGGAAAAACGGATTTTTCATCCTTCTTATAATTCTTTAGAAATTCCTTTTCCATCATCGTATGAACAATCCAATGGAATTACTTTTGAAAAATTATTTCATAATCTCATCCCAATCCATGGATTCAATTTTTTCTTATTGAATCGTATTCTTAATTAGATTCCACTACTGATCTGCTTTACCTTATAAAAGATAAACAACCAGAATTAATTTCTCTTGTACAAAACATTTGATAATAGAAAATTTATTTTCGTTGGTATCGATCTATTATTCCAAAAAAGTGGATTCGAAGACATGCTGAAAGAAGGTCGATTTTCCTCATAAAGGATCGAAAAAATTTTATTCCCTCCTTTTCTAATATGGGATTACATCATGGTTCATAACTTGAGAAATTTGTGTGAGCATAATAATGCTATTTTTCATTCCAGATCCCATATAATTTGTTTTTGCATGATGGAAACCATTTCATTTTTCATTACAATCACCATTAACACAGTTTCTTCATGTTCCAACCATTGACTAAAACCAAAAGCACATAGTGAGAAATAGTTATCATAGTGAGGAACCACATAACAATGGAAAACCACTTATAGAATGTATAAATTATGACTCATTCTTCAATCTATGAAACCATTGTTTAATATAAGTTTATTCATATCCAACTTATATTTAAATCCTTCATGATGATTCGTTAAGATCCTGTAAATTCACTGTGAATATCCCTTTGAGAGTGTCAAACCAGGTGTGCCGAAAGGGCCATTTTCATGTACCAGGTTACACCGAGTAAGGTCCTGTACACCTTAATAGTTTTTTTACCACTAGGTACATCTGTGTAGATCCATATCCACTTGTAGTGTCCAAACATGGTTTTATTTCTAGGAAACTACTCTCTCTATCCTTTAGCAAAATTCCAAAAAAATTTCTTATAATTATAAAAGACCTTAAATATATCCTTAGATACATCCCTAGACATATCATTATAAATATACCTAGGTATCGCACTATAGTTTTCTCATCCTAGCGTCCAAATATTTCCTAAAACTTCACTTTGTTAACAACTATAACAACCCATGGTTTTCATAAATTTACATTACATAACATTTGAGTAATAATTTAATAATTTCCTAATGACCATATTAGTTTAGTTCCTTTTAAAAATGGAGAAATAATATTCAAACTCAGGGAAATATCTTGAATGTTTCTCAGAAAGATCACCCCTAAGTATTTCTACTAAAAACAAATTCTTCAAAACCTGGGGCAGGAAAAAAATAAGAAATGGGTGATATCAAATCATTAGTATTGGTAAATAAAGTAAATTTATTATAATATCATGAACATAAGGGATTTATGGCATGATCATGATCATTTGAATACCATACCATGCATATTAAAAATCATAAACATGAGTCATATCATAAATATTTTCAGTTTATAAGACATAATTCATAATGAAATAATAAATGTGAGCAATAAAAGAATAATACAAGAATAGGACATAGAATTATAGAATATACATAAGAATAAAAAACTATATCAAGGGTCTCTACCAAGTCCTTCATAACATGTTAGTATTAGGATAATCACTCGCGTACCTACTTCGGGCATAAGATTACCTCTCGTTTACCCTCTTGTTTCGGGATTGGGATTCCCTCCCATACACCCTCTTAGTTTGGGTGTGGGATTCCATCCTCTATAAACTATTATATTAGGATTAGGATTCCCTACAGTTTAACATATTGTGTTGGGCTTTGGATTACCTCATATATACCCTCTTGTTTCAGGATTGGTATTCCCTCCCTTTTACCCTTTGATCCCATAAAAAATTTATCATTAGCCAATTCCTTGGAGGGAGATACTAATCCAACCCATCTCATAATGAAATAATACATAAATATTCCACAAAATCATAAATAATCATATCATAACCCATGATGAAATGTGTATTATAAACTTGTAATCATATCAGAACCTATTGAAAAAGATACTTGTTTCATAATCATTTAATTCAAATAATAAACCATGAAAATAAGTTATTTTCTAAATCATATATCCCATTATAGAGAAACTGCTTTCATAAACATCATTATATAAAAAAAACCATTCAGAGAAATAATATGTTTGGAAACATTGAATCATTTCCCATGAAGGGAATAATTAACACTAATGGATGTCATTATAGATGGGAAATATTTTTGAATGTTCATTTAAAAAAATTTCTTAAGGAACATATCCTTTATTATTTGAAAAAATATTTTTTAAAAAATAAAACCTTTAGAAAAAAATTTTAATTAAAATAAATAAAAAATCTTATAAATAAAGCTTTGAAAATATTTTTTAATCCTTTTTCTTTAAATCCATATAAAAAGAGATTTGAAACATTTAAAAAAAATTACTTGAAAACTTATAAAAGAAACATGAAAACTTTTTTAAAACAATGTTTCTGAAAATAATTTTAAAACTTATAAACAAGGCATGAAAATGTTTAAAATACTTTTTAAAACATATTTTTTGAAATCCTTTTTCTTTAAAAATATCATTGCGAAATTCTAAAAGAATCAATTATAACCATAAACAATTTCTAAAATCTTTTTCCAAAGAAAACCACTTAAAAATGAATTTACAGAATAATAAGAAAGAAAATATCCTATAAAAATGGTCTTCTAAAACTATAATGTATTCTTTAAGTAAATTATGTTCATGATGGTGGGTATGTATATACATTTTGAACATTCCATTTTTACCTTAAAAGTTTTTAAAAGTCCCTTGTTCAATAAGCAATAAGAATATTTTTTTAAAATCTATTTTTTAAAATATAAAACATGGATAAAATTATTATTTAAAAATATTGGATAAAATTAAAACATTTTGGAAATCATTTTTATAAGTCATGATTTTGAAATAACTCCGATTGTTTACTGAAAGGAGAGACAAATGATGATTTTCAAAAAAAATATTTCTTAAGTATCTTAAGTAGAAACGGGTGGGAAATGGTTCCCTTACAAGGATATAACATTAATATATAGATATTGATAAAATTCATGAGATTAAATTGGAGTTGGATCATAATATTTAATCAATGGATGAATAATCATAAACAATCTTGATAAACAATTTGATTATATCAATAAACTATTACCATTTTAGTAAATTTAATTCATAATGTAAAGAATAACAATACATAATGAGAAGACTATCATTAAATATTATATTCATGATATAACATGTCAATACGAAGAACATACACCCCCTACAATAACATAGGTGCAATATAGAGTATGGGTCTCAATGAAGGAAAACTAAGACACAGTTACTTTACCGATTGTGTAAATTTTTTAACAAAACCCCCATGAAATAAATGACATCAAATGGATATGAAAATACACATATAATTAAGTATAAGAATCATATAATACATCCATGGGGAGTATAGACACCATAAAAATGAAATTAGTGTTGATTAAGGCATGTATCTCATAGAAAAAAAGTGAGATGAAATCCACATACCTTGTGTCTTGATTCACATCATACTTGTTCAAACCTCTACTTATTTGGATAATTCATTTTGTTTTACACCAAAGCGGGCCTTTGGATTTTTTTATAACAAATAAGTGTCTTTCAAGATGAGTGGAAGGATTTTGATGAGTTATTTAGGAAGATCATCGTCGAGCCAGTGTTTCTTGAGTGGTCTGAAGAAGTGTGAGGATAGGATGCCTTTTTATATTGGAGAAGGAGTGAAACTGTTGTTAATTTTGATAAAGAGAATTACACCTAGGTTTTTCTAATAGAATTTTGATCCCATAATGGAACAATTTCAATCAATGTAGTAATGGGTCTAAATAGGGCCATCCAATGTTTTTTGGACTAGTGTCTAGGTTTTTTGAACCACTAAGTTTAAGGTCTATTCACTTGTTAAACATAATATAACATTGTTAATTATAATTAATTTTATTTACTTCCATTAATGTTTTTGATCAAAAACTAAATTTCAATTATTAAACATTCTAAATTAATATGATTCCAAATATGGAATAAATTTTTCCAAATTCAAAATACTTAAGTGGAAGAATTTTATTTAAATTTGATCCCACATATGGGATGATAAAATGGGGTTTTAAATTAAAAACCTCCAAAATATTACAATGATTTTATAGTCAATTTCAAATTGAAATTTATTCTAATTCCATAAATTTGATTAATTGATAAAAATTTGATCAAATTAAACATTAAAATCAATTTAAAATATAATATATCATTTTAAATAAAATATGTGAAACATTTGTATTAAATTAAATTTTAGTATTTTTCACTAACCATTAAAAATTAAAACATCACAGCAAAATACATACGATGTACCCCTAACCTAATATTTATATTTTGACATAAAATTTGATTTTTATTTTTACATATATAATCCATAAATGTACGAAAAATTGGATTTAATATAGGTTTTTTTATTAAAAGGTGTTAAGAGTTCCTTGATAAAAATTTAGAATTTTACGCATAAAATTGGGTTTATTTTTAACTTATTCCTATGAAATCTATTTGTTTAATATAAAAAATATTTTATTGAATATATAATATATATAACAATAATTTCACCACTATTTTTAATAAGTTTAATTTTTTAGGGTAAAATAGTTTTATGGGTATAAAAATAATAATATTTTCCTTTATATTCGATCAGTTTTCATATTAATTTTTAATTAATTTGTAACCAAATTAATTCATTTTATATTTGTGTAAACCATACATTTTCATAGGTTAGTTAATGTTTTTCATAACTACTAATTAATCAGAAAAGTTATATTAAATAATATATTTGTAATATATCATTATTCGGTAAGACTTTATCTTGCGTGTTACACAATCTATTTAGGAAAGTAATTATTGTGTGTAATGTAGGCTAACATCAGTGTTCTTTTTAGATAAAAATAAAATTTATATTGCAAGTAGTGTATGATTAAAATAGTTTTTCATATAACGCAAGACAAAAATAGTGATTTAATATAATATAAACTATTTTTAGTGTTGCATGAAATGAAAAACTTCAAAAATATTGAATAAATTTTTAAAAAATATTTCACACAATCATGGGGTGTTACATACCTCATTCAATCAAATGTGAAATAAAACAAAGCTTATGCCTCTGTGTGAACTTGTTCCTACCCACAAAAATGTGATTCATTATCCATCTCTTCCTCTCATGGATGATTATAACGATGAAGTTAATAAATATATATAATATTTATTATTTGACAATGATTCTTTAAGGGAAAAAAATTATATATTTTTTCCCTTTTTCTCATTAAAAAATGGATGTTTAATTCCTGTGTACATATAGACTTACGTCTACATGAGTATAATATTTCGTTTATAATATCCCCCTTTTATATATAGTATTGAAATTATATATAATCAATATATATGACACTTATGACCTGTATCAGGTTAAATAAATGATATATTAAGATTATACCATTGAAATTTCTTACACATTCTATCTTTATAACAGGCTCTTATTTAGTTTGGTATTACCACATATATGTGTGATATTATAATGCCTATAACATGAATGATTATGGGATGTTTAATATTGGAGATATTATGTAACAATATGATATACATGACATTATAAATATTATATAGATAATAGAAACATTATCAAATTGAAATGATTAGAATAGCCAAACTAAAACATGTTTTAAAAATGAAACAATTATAACCAAGAACAATGATTGTAATAAAGAATTCTAAATGAAAATTTGATATGATATTATAAGTAAACCACATATGATAATATACGTATAAAAAAATTTATAATATTAAATTATAATAATATTAAATTCATTATATAGGTGGTTATAGTTCTGACAATTCAATTTAGACTTCAGGTAAGGGTTTTACGTTACAATCTCAATGTTTACTAGGATTGTTTATGCTTAAATTTATGATGATAAAATTGTATGATATATCAATCATAAATCCCATAAATTTTATTATACTCTAAAAATTTATATATAGTAAATGATTTACTATCATTTTTCTCTTTCAATGTTCTAAAAGGATTGAAAGAGGTTTTTAAGGAAAACAAAATTTATTTATCTCTTTAATATATAATTTTTTCTCTTTCGTATACATGTTTTAGAAAAAAGTTATAAGAATGAGTTTAATATAAACCAATTATTGTATTAATTTATTTTTTATAATTTATTTATTTACAAAATATTGTTTAAAATGAATCTTTTTGAAAATTTAAAAATGTGGTAGTTTGGAATTTTTATTAAAATGGTGAGAGTAATGTTTTTTTTATTTTCCGCATAGACAAATTTTTACACTACCATAAAAACTCTTTTATTTGAAGATTACTTTTAATGTTTTCATGATTATTTTAAATGATTGTTTTTTCATAATATTATGTAAATTTTTATATTTTATATAAGTTATTTCCATATATAATGGGTATTTTCTTCAAGATGTTATCCAGTGATCTTTATATGGATTTTCATCTATGAAAACATACATTGATGTTACTTATGGTTCACTAATGATATTATACAATGATACCATCCTAATTATTTCCCTTAATGGTTACTAATTAATATGATTAAATTTTTATGAATCCTATTTTTTAGAGTTTAATATCAAAATAATTGTTAATGTTTTCATAATCATTTGGCATGCATTTGAATTGATTATGATTATGTGATGGGTAGATACACTAAATCCCAATAATTAATTAGTTTATAGTTAATGTTTTTTGTGCTCAATTGGTACATATTAATTTATCCCAATTACCATAGGGGATACACATGTGGTCGTCTAAACCAAAAGCAGGTGTAAAGGTGGTTAGAGAAAGCCTAATATGAGAAGAATTTCTTACTGGGTTGTCTTCATATATGATTTATGTAATTATGAATATGAAAAAAAAATTATGCCTCTATCTATGGAATGTTCTTATGCTTATGATATAATCCCATGGATCATGTTCACTGATTCTTTTAAGATTCATGTATTATGAACATCCAAATATTTATTCCATGATTATGATATATAAATTGGCGAGTATGATTTTAAAAGTTTAAGATCATGATCTCATACAATTATGATATTTTTATTCGAACATATTATCGTTGAATGTTATCTCCCATGTTTCCCCTTATTGGTCATTAGTCCTCTCTATTAAATATGTTTTTTTCACTCGGATATGAAGAAAGGTTTTATGTATGATATGTATAATAAGGGTTTTAGTTGTGAAGATGTTTGTGGAAGATATTTTATATTTTTTTCTACTACTTGTTTATGTATCCGAATTTTCAAAGACATTATACCACTATGGGTTTGGGGATTGACTTTTTTATTTTTAGAATATTAATCTAAAATGATGTAATATTTATGTATTTAATTTTTTTGTGGCCTCATGAAATCCACATACTCTACTTCACTTCCTATAACTTACTTTTCTATATGTCTTCACTCAATTTTAGTTTTCTCAAGTGTGCATTACAGGATAAAAGAGACTTTAATCCTTATCCCAATGTTTCACTCAAAATATGAGGAGGGTGGAGTGAGCTGGCCCACTATTTAGAGAAAAACCCCAACTAGGAAACATCCCACCACTTTAAAAAAATACGGTGTGATATTCATCCATATCCACATACATGATGATCATTCTATTACATGGTACTCCTTCTTTTACGTGGTTTTAATACCAAAATAATACAAACTCATTGATATAGTCAAATGTTAAAACAATCACATGAACCTTGTGTGAAATAGTATCATGAAAAATGTTGAGACCAGAGTGAAAAACTATTATTTTCTCTATAATAAAATTTTGGATTCTTTAAACAAACATGTGGACTTACTTTGAAAATTTTAAACCCAAAAATTTTTAAAAACCTGAAAAAATTTCTATTGTTCAGCTTTTATCTTTTCCTGGTTACTTTTTAGATTCACTATTCTCTGTTTCCATATCTATAATAAATTCCACACCATTCCACATGAAATCTAGATATTCAACACAACCATCACTACTATTGTTTGGGAATCTTAATCCACCTTAATCTATCCACACTAACTATATAAAAAATTATCTATAAAATAAATAGATAATCTAATTTATATATATATATAGATATCAAGGAATATCTTTTCATTTTTCAATATCATTATGTATTTAATAATATATCATAAAACTACCACTTCAATATAAAACCTTCTTAGATGATTTTAATATGTCCAAAATATATTGTTATAAAATATAACACAATACCTCTTGGGTGAAGCATTATACCACTTTGTATATTGTGGAAAATACTATTATAAATAATTCTTCACTGATTAACTCTATATTTTACCATTCAAATGAAGAACATATGATGCATTTCACACCCCCCATTTTGGTAAAATAAAAAGGGCCACATTACCTCTAGATTTATCTTTTCATTATCCCTCCCGCCATTAGGTTTTTCCATATATGAATTGATGTTATGTGCCTATATTCCTTTGATCTGTATAGGGGTACCATCACTAGCCCTTACCCCTTTCCAATAAAATCTTTTCAATAGTTTTTTAATGATCTTTTTGGGGTTGGATAGTACTCTTATGTTACATATAGGATGATAATATTCTCCGTTTTCCATGAAAATTTTAAAATACTTTATAAAAAAATTGAAAATTGAAATCCTATTAGATTTTTCAAAAATTTTAAATATATCCACAAACAATTGGGTTGTAGTTTCAACCTTCACTCCATTAGGATAAATTTACCAATTATTGGATATTATAAATCTATATTTTTCATCCATGTTATGATTCAATTTATTTTTAACAAAGTTGTACTTTAATATAATATTTAATATAGTGATATTAACACATGGGATTTGAGTTACCAACAAACCCTCTAAACCTACTAAGTTGAAAACTAGTGTAGGAAACATGATTTTAATATAATAACATAAAATCTATCCATGTCACATACTTAATTTAAATGAATTGAAGATTCTTGAAATTACACAAAATTGAACACTTATTTTGATCTCAATCACGCTCCCACCATTCCATGAATGAAAAGGAAATAATGTACTAGTGTGTGAAAGATACCATAAATTAATCTATCTAAATAAACATTTTAATGATAACCTTTTTGGTACCACTTAGAATACATGAAAAATAATTATTTATAAGACTCATTCCTTAATAATAGAGGATCAAAAACCTTGAATTACTTATGATTTTCATCATTATCACCCCTTAAATACATTTTATATTTAAACTAAAATGAAATATCAATAAAATATTTTAAATAGGATAATCACAAGCTAATTATGAATCATTATTCTAGTAGAATATTAGAATTATGTAAATAGTCAAACAATAAAAAAATAATATAAAATATCAAATAATCAAGAGAACAAAGGGATCTATTACTTATCTACTTGACTTGTTTTATCCTTCTCAATGGTGGGATGATACTACATGGAGTATAGTTAGAAAAAAAATCATAAATTACTAGGTCTTAATTCTAGTGGGTATTACATATACAAGTTTAACACCACATTAACATTAAAATAAAATCTAAAAAATTAATTCCTATACATCTAAACATATTATTTATAGTAGAAACCATATTTATTATAGTGGTTTCTTGACACCACATGTTCATTCTGACACTATATATAAATTTCAATAATTTTTAATATTATTATTTCATGTATCTCAAATGAATTTATGCACATGTCCTTGGATCTGCGTATCATATTACTTTTCAGTATAATAAAACATTGGATCATATCTCCCACATAATACCATACCACATAAAATATATATTAGGAAAATTTAAATGAAATGGCGGAGGGTGTTTATTATATTTCTCAAGAATATAATTGTTGTGGGTCATGATGTATTAACCCTTTTCTTCTCTTTTTTTATAAATCTTCACTATGTTGGTACTTTGAATGAAATTACCTATATAACTTTTTATGTAGTTTCTATTTATAAAACATGCCACTCTTTTCTTTAGATTCACCTCAATTTAAAGAAAACCATTTTCATTTTTCAATGATCATTCTATATTCCAAGAAAATTCAATCTATTTTGTCCATATTATTAAGCATTCTTTATAAAACTAGTGAATCTTCAATTTGTGGTCTCCCAACTTTGACTTGTTATTCTTCATAGTTATGGGAGTAAATACACTTTTAAATGATTCTTTTATTTATTTAGTTACTATGAAATTTTATCTATTCATCTTTTTCAATGTATGAATTTATCCACTAATCTTCCTTTTACAATTCTTTATCAATTGGAGGGATATTTCTCATTCCTCCAATTATATCATTGTGAAATGACATATGAATCCACCAACATAGTATCTCTGATTTTAACTTTATATATTTATATATATGATCCTCTATATCATATTTCATCCTTCGAAGATTTTTCATTATGTTCAGTTTATCTTCCCTCAATAATGAAGTAGCTTCATTTCTTTGTTGTTGAATTAATTTATTTACATCTAATAGGGATGGCGCATGTGGGAAAAAATAGGTTTTAAATTCACCAATTATTTATTTCTATGTTTTCATTCCAAAATTGGATGCATATTTTCTTACATAAAAATGTTTTTTCTACTCTAAAGTCTTTCCTTGTATGTCTCAAATATTCAAGTCATATGTGTAACTTTATATGCTTCCTTTAAGAAGAAATGTTATTACATGTGACTACGGTAATCAAAATTAAAACATCTCCAATTATATTAATATCTTATGCAGATATTTCTTGATTGTTATGTAGATTCAAAGTTTTTCCTCCAACTATTGAGTCTTCAATCATCTAGACAAACACTAATTTTCTGTCTTATTTTTCAATAATAGTATAACATTGTATCTATATTCTTATATGATCCTTTACATATTTTTTTCTTGAGATCTATATTTAATTAGATATTATATATTTAAATTTCCTTTTCTACCACTGTTTTAGGTTTCCATTGAGGAAATATCCATCTCTTATTTCCTTATGAATATATTATCTTTGACTCCAGCTCTTCGATATTCTAATCAGTCTTCCTTAATTATACTTGCTTCTCTTCGACACTTGAGGTAGCATGAATTAAAGATGTCCTTTAATCCATATTATGTGTTTGAGATGAATGATTCTTTCCTTCAACTCCTTATCATTGGTCATATATATTGAAATTTATTTATAGGGTTATTTAAGCTTATCACTTTACCCATTCCTCATCATTCCAATTTTTTTAATATCATGGTTCAGGGACACTTCAACTCTCTTTAGTATATTATTCTCATGGAATAAAATTCCATGATTACACTTTCTAATTAATTTTTAATATATCATTTATCCATACTATAATAGATGTAATGGATCCTTCCATGGTATTGGGATAATCATTCTTCAAATTAATGAGTAGATATTATTGGTGAAGGTTCTGTGAAAATCAGAAGCACTATAGTGGGAGGATAACCAATACATTTTTTCTATCTGATGGACCATTCAAGATATTTTACTTGACATGAACACAATTACCAATAAAATATTTCAATAATATATTGATATAAGAGAAACCCAGAATCCTAAGTTGATCTTTTCACATTTAATTCATAATTATTTTATTTATGAATGAAAAACGATTGCTTCATTTTAGGTTCATTATTTTATTTAGATGTTCATCATTCTAAAAAAATTTTCAAATTACCTTCATTTTACTATTAGGACCCACTTATAATATACCTCTAACGGTGATATACAGGCTATCCATTGATCACCAAGAGACAATTAATGATTTCTAAGTGCAAGAATGAAGAATCAATCATCTTGCATCATTTGTATTTATTGATTCCAGTTCCTTCTATCATTAAGAAAACTCGACAACTATTCACTTTCATAAGAATAAGATAAGTGGAGGAATTCGAGAGAAAAGTCAGTTGTGCCCAATGATTCTCAATTCTCGATTTATCCATACATAATAAACACAACTGTTTATTTATAGAGATTATTATTAGGATAAAAAATTATTTAATTATGTGTTAGAAATTAAATAATAATATAATATTTCAAAAAATCCTATTCCATGTGTTAATAGAAATAATAATAATAATAATAATAATAATAATAATATTTGACTCATTATAATTCATGAACTGATAATTAATATTTTACTATCTTTTAAATTAATATTCATTAATAGAAACAATTTGGGTCTACTCGAACTCCTTTACTAACTGACTGAATCGCCTGAAGGCAAAAAAATTTATTTGTATTTTGGATAAACACCCTTTTATGGATAAAGGGGGGAACCTCACATGACTGTGTATACATAGAGATATAAACATAACCCAATCCCATAACCAGAATAATAGAAATTCCCCTCCCTAATATCATCATCATTATGGAAACCCTACACCAATGCATGGCTACCCAGCAAGTTGTCCCATGAAAACAATTGTGGGCCTGGTACCAATAGTTAGGCCATACCCTCTCAATATTCCTAATAATAATATCCATGGAGAGTCAAAGATAACTGCTCTGAATCCTAATTTTATGTATTCATTGTAGAAATCTTAGATCAAGCTATCATCTAAAATAGAAACCATCAAATTCTAAAATTAATTAACTTTCCCAATTGTTTATCAAACCCCATCAATAAATAAAATATAAATTTTATAAAAAAAACTAATGAATATGTATTTACTAATATATATTATTTATTAATAAATAAATAAATATTTATTACTATGAAAATTTTAGTGATAAATATAAAATGAATAAAATAATTCCTTTTTATTGATGATAATATTTATTCCACTTATTAAATTCAAATAGAAATTAACCAAGATAAAACAATACGTAGTGTGTGACCCTCTATGATTATTTGTCTTTGAAATTAGGTGGAGTCTATGATTAATGTATTGGGATTGCGGATGAAACCCTAGATAACAAAAATATTTTTGCAATGGAAATAACCACAAACATACATTCAATTTACAATATAATCCTTTTGTATTAATATCTCCTAAAAAAGGATTCAAATATGTGTCATTAGCCCCCATGCTTGATATTCCGTCCTTTGAGTATCTGGAATTAACACATTCTTTCCCCATGGCTATCATATTTAATATTTTGGTTTTATTCCAATTCAAGGACAATGAAATCAACCACTATAAATATAGAAGAGACAAATCTTTCCATAACTTATCTATTAATAACATGTCACTCATGCAGCACCAAACATAACCAGCTTAACTAAAAACTATTATCATCATGGTTTAAGAAATACATCTAATTCCATGATTCGTAACATATATTAATAAAAATCATAGTGTATAACGACCAGTACAAATGCTTGTAGATAGGATTATCCAATGAAACAAAATGATGTGGAATTCATTGAGGCAGGTTTATTTATATAATATCCCTTCCCAAAGATTACCACGTGAAAACTTTAATAGAAAGATCCATATCCGTTAATGAGTGCTCACACCTGACAGTTCATATACTATGTTCCATTTCAAATTATGTTATCTTACCATAGAACTATATTTAGAAACATTATCATAGAACTTCAATGTTATCATCACATCATAAAACTTTTATGGCCATATCAATACGAAAGATACTCTAGGCCATTATTTCATCAATGTCATGTAGAAAAATTAATAACATAAATAATGTTTTTATTACTTTTAATACCTACAAATATATATATTAAATATGACTATAACCTATTGTATATAGATAAAAAACTCTTATAAACTCCACCTTGTACTGAATCCAACATCATTAGAAAATTCAGTATACTAGACCTCACAATATGATCATGTTTCTTTTGATTCATGAGTTCCACCAAGTTTTCTTCTATAGAAATTCTACTCAACACAACCTCCACTCTTAGAGAAAAATACCTCACGAGATAATACATCTAAATTATATTCTTCATTCATTGATGTGACCTTGTATCCTTGTTGAGACCCACTATTGTTTTATTATAAAACTAGTGTGTAATAGGATCATTACTACTTGTAACAACATCAATCTCTTCAATGATGTTGTGTATCCATATTTCATATTCATCCAATTCAGAAGATGCACTATACTTAGCCTATATAGCAGAGTCAATGAACATAGCTTAGTTTATGATATTTTAGCTCTTATAAGATCTATAATGAGGGATGATTTATCCCGTCAACAATTTCAAACTGTCTTGATATATTTGGAAACTAAAATTTTCATATCCTATGATGATTGGTTCTTTATCTCTTCTATAAACCAGGAAAATATCCTTAGAACACCTCAGATACTTATGGATATTCTGGACTACCATTTATTAGAGGTTACATTGGTTATCATGAAATCATGCCACAACACATATGGTTAGGCATCATCTATCCTATTACATAACATAACATACATGACTAACAAAATCAACAATATGTATGGAATAATTTAAATTCTATTTCATTACACCTGTGTTTGAGGAAACTTTTCCTCGGATAGATGAATTCCATGTGACATCAGAAACAATCCCATCTTGGAAAATTCCACGTTAAACCTATTTAGTGTCATGTTAATATATCTACACATAATTTTTATGAGTAGTTTATTGTATCTATCATAATTAATGATCCCAAGAATATATAATAACATAGATAATTATTTCATAGAGAAGCATTTAGTCAATTGAGATGTAACAATCTATAAAATTGGTCTTTCAGTTTCAATAATTAATGTAACATCCTAGGTAAATGAAGATTAAGTGATTTTCATATTTATTAATATTTTTGAATTAAATATTAATTTTAGCTTAATGGGGTTTCTATGTTCGATAGCGTACCCGATACACAACAACATGTTTCTTTGGAATATTACATTGCACACTAATAATATAATATTATTATTTTAAATGGTAGTTAACTCCTAGACGTTGTATTGGCGGGAATGAAGAAAACTAAATATAATATGATTATACATGTATTTATATTTATCCAATAAAAGTTAAAGGCTTAATATATGAATCAATCTAATTTTAAGCATAATTTACATTAAAAGGCCGATTTACAACCTTTTAATGGAAAAACCTTTTTAAATATAGTTCAGGTCACCTTAATAAATTATATATGACCAAATAAAATCCTTATTTAGAATGGGGACATCATAATTTACTTTGGGTAATTTTTTGGTATTTTTCTGATAAAGTTCATTTTTTAAGGAATAGTGAAAATATTGTATTTTAATTCAAAACTATGTTTTAATCGAATTTATTTATGTGGTTATATTTTCATTTTAATTGGTTTTAAAGTAAAATTGAAAGATATTTTTACCATTTAATCCAATGTTGGTCATTTTAATTAATTTAACATTGAAATTGGACATAAATAAGTATCAATCTTTTGAAAGTATTTAATTCTTAAAAACACACTCTTTGTTTTGACAGCAGGAATTAATTTTAAATTAATTTCTACTACTTCTGTGTTTTGATTTTGGAAAAATGGATTCTATATATGGAATCAAGAGGCTTAAATTGTGTAAATAGGTAACTTTTATTTTTAGACATTTTAAATATTTACTTCAGTAAATATTTTATTTACCGTGGTTAAAGGGTAAATCAGGTAAATAAGGGTAAAAGAATAATATTATAATAATATAAAATTACCCTTAAACGTGTCCTAATCCTATTTTATGAGTCATGTCTGACCATGGGTATCTTTGGGTCTATTTTGGGACCCTATTGAGCCACATGGGAGTGATAATGACAAATAAGATTAATTAATTTAATGTGAAGACAAAAGTGACATTAACAAAAATCATTTAGTAATTAATTTTTATATGGTGTTATATAAGTCCTATTTTGGACTATAAATATTCATTGGAAAGAAAAAATGATTTCATACATCGTGGTAGTTTTTTTATAATTTTTATACATCAAATAAAATAAATTATTTTTTACACAATAATGATGCAGTTTTACCTCATTAATAAATGATTGAAATATATAAAATTATAATGATTAAAATATTTCCAAAACATGTCCAATTATGATTGGATGATTTTATTTCGAATATTTGTCATTCTATATTCGACCTCAATGATTTTTGGACCATTATAAACCGAATATAAGTCTATAATAAAATAATATTTTCAAACATTCCTAAAGAGCCCCTCCACTCCCTTATAAAAAGAGACCACTTCTAACCTATTCCTCACACCTCTCAAGCCGTTTGGATCATCCAAACTCTTCCCAATTAAGCTCAAACGATCCCTATTCTACTCATAGAAGCCTTAAATTATGATGAAGTCACTTAAGAAGTCCTTTGTATCAAACCAAAGTGAGTTACCCAAATAAAAGGTAACCGTTTCTCTTAAATTGTTTTCTTTTATTTTTCTTCTCCAACCCCTAAAATATTTTTATTTCCTTTATTTTGTAACAAAAAAAGTATCCTACATATACTAGGATGTTTTTATGATAAGTATTCTAACTAAACATACAAACACCGCCATCTAATGGATTAAGAACATAATGTTTCTGTGGATAGAAAAGTAACGCCTCACGAAATGATGATTATTCAATAACATCTTACCACCTCTCATGGTGGAAATTTTGATGGAAGTTTATTTATATATGATATATATTATGTTTATGATTTCATTATGCTTATGTACTTACCATTTATATCAATCCTTTATGGTTTCCATAGTGTGTAAATATGATAATCTCATTTGAGGAAGTGTAGACTACCACCCCCTCAAAGTGTTGTGACTCGTTAATGCCCTATGTGGGATATATAAAGGATAGAGTTAATGATATTATATATTATATTATACTGGAATTATAATATAACTATGTATCATTACGTTTTAATTCCATTAAAATAAGAAATATAAATGAAAGTACCGTTCATGCGTACATACGACGTATCGTCTTCATGAACGGTGCATTTCATTTAGTACCTCCAAATGTTATGTACTATTATAAATACATGTATATACAGGATATATATGATATATATGATATCCAAAATCATTAATACCATTTTGGATATAATGGACTATTGACCACATGGACAACTTGTAAATATAAGGTGTTCATTTTTGACCCAAGTACCAAATATCGAAAAAATGAACATTATTAACTAAATGATTACATAATGTTTATAACATGGTAATAAGTGGTATTAAAGGAATAATAAACTTGAAAAATGTTCTTATGCAAGTATAAATTAACTTTACATTATTATTCAGGAGATTAAAGAAAGAATGGGTCAAGTCGGACACGAGGTAAGGGACTTCTTCTCAATCATCATTCATTGAGGCATTTTTTGTTTTATACACGACTTTATTTTATACGCTGTATAAACCCCTTTTAATTTTCATTTTATTAAAAGGGAATCTTTTTATACAAAGTGTTTTACTAAACAACAATAAATTTTTTTTTTCTAATGTAAGCGGTGACAACGACCTTTCCGCCGCCGCGAGTATTATTTGATCATTGGCTTTCTTAACAAGCCAGAATGTTTTTAAAAGGAAAAATAAATACCATGTACTTTTTTTATGTATTTTGGTATTGAAAATGATTTTGACAATGGATTTATAATTTCAATATCTTGAAATGATATTTTATTATTTCAATGTAGAAATTTTATCTTTCCTTTATGCTTATGTAATGTGTTATGATCATGTTATGGTTTTTGGGCATTATTTACGTATACGGGTGGTTCCGTGATAAACCTAGGGTGGGTGAGCCTGAGATAGCTCTCCAATGCATTGGGCAACATGACGGAGGTATACTTGAATGTTAATCCTAATATATTAGGGGAATATACTGTGATGGGTATTCTAAAGTAACTCCCTATGTATTTGTGATAGCTACAATGTAAGTATGATATGGATGCCACAAGTTACCTTTATGATTTATGATTTCTATGTTTCTTTCATAAATCTTATGATTTCATGAGGTAGGTAAAATATTTCATGTTTTGAATGAATATATGAACAATGTTTTCATTTTTGGATTTATAACCCTTACTGAGCTTTTTATGCTCATCCCATGTTTGAAATGTTTTCACAGGACTTAAAGATGAATAGGGTCAAGGATGGGATCAAGGAAAAGTCATGCTATCTAAAACATGGATCTAGACATGGCTCTTTTTCTAAGATTTCATGTTTTTTAGAAGAAATGGAAACTATGTAGAAATGTCTACATTGTAATTTTTGAGATGTAATGTAATTGTTATACCTAATTCTCTAAAACACTAAACCAAAAAAGATCCTCAATGTGAATTATCCATTTAATTCAATATTATGTAATGTTTAAGGCCGAGTCGTTATAGTTGGTATCAAAGGTTGGTTTACATAACTTTAGGAGTTAGTTTTTTGTTAAATTAATATCCATTAAGTAGTTTACGTTAAAATTGATATCACATATCATTTACATATTACCATGTTTCTTCACCTAAGATATTTCTTTGTTTAGAATGTTTTTCCACAGAGGAAACATGGTAGCTATATTGGGATGACATCAAGAGGAAGACAACCTTCCAAATCAGCAACCTAAGATGGTCGGAATCGGAACTGAACATTTTGTTGCAGTGATGGAACAATTTACTTAGGCCATAAATGGTGGTGGTATCCATGTATGAGATTAGCCAGATAAACCATAGAGTAACATGTCAATAGTGGAGCATTTCATGAGGGAACATCCCCCATTATTCAGAGGATCATATGATCATGTGCTAGCTGAAGGGTGGATTAAAGCACTGGAAAAGATTTTCGATGGCATGGGTTGTTCAGAACATCAAAGGGATAGTCTCGATGTTTACCGTTTTGATGGCGAAGATGATCAGTGGTGGTCGATGGTGAAAAATATCAGGGATAGTGACGAGATTGATTCTCTTGATTGGGATGAATTCAAAGGTATGTTTCTGGAGAAATGTTTTCCAAAGGTGGTTCGTCTTAGGATGGAAAAACAATTCCAGGAATTGAGGTGGGAGGATGACTCAGTGGTTGCTTATGAAGAAAAATTCACTCGACTGGCATGTTATGCTCCAAATTTCAGTGGGAGGATTAATGCCAATGTATAAAATGGATTTAGCTTCTCGTGAGTTCAAAAGTTATGAAAATCTTGTTCGTTTTGCAGAGAAGGGGGAAATGTAGTTTGTCGATGATCAGGTATTCTTTGACAAACAACAAAATATGTGGTCGAGGAGGCAGGTGAAAGGGAAGAACTCTTCAAAAAAGTCTGATGGTAAGAAACTTAAGTTTATAGTTTTTGAAAATTGTGGTAAAAATAATGCTGGGGAATGTCTTTTGAATTCTGATAAGTGCTACCGATGTGGTAAAATGGGACATAAGGATCGTAACTGTACTAAAAATGGTCAGGGTAACGGTAATAAAAAATCTGATTTACAATCAGTAAAATATTTTAAGTGCAATGAAATGGGTCATTATGCAAATGAGTGTCCGAAAAAGAGCTCGAGTGACGGGAAGCAGTCAGACTACAAGCAGAAAGGGGTGAATAAATCCTTTACAACTACTTCAGCAGATATTGGTCCATCAAATGAAGTAGTATCAGGTACATTTTTTGTTTGTTCAGATTATTCCAATGTGTTGTTTGATTCAGGGTCTACACATTCTATAATTTCTGAACAGTTTTCTAGTAAATTGGGAATTTCATCTCATGACATGAATACTGAACTTATGGTAAAAACACCTGGAGGAAATTTTGAGACAATAAGAAATATAAGAACATTCCTGTTCTTGTGTGTGAAAAGAATACACCTGCAAACCTTATTGTTTTGCCTCTAGTAGAGTTTGATGTTATATTGGGCAAGTATTGGCTTTCTGTTTATCATGCTAAGATTGACTGTAAAGCTAAAGAGGTTTATTTTCAGAATGATTTTTAGTTTGTGTACAAGAATGAACCCTTTCTTTTGATAACATATCAGGAAGTCGAAAAACTGGTAAAAGATGGAAATGAATGTTACTTTGCACATATTGTTGAAAACAAAGTAACTATTCAGATTAATGATGTGCCAGTGGTAAATGAGTACCTTGATGTTATTCCTGATGAGTTTCCTTGTATTATACCTGAAAGAGAAGTTGAATTTACTGTTGAATTTGTTCCTGATTCTAAGACAATTTCAAAACCCCATTATCGAATGGCTCAAATTGAACTTTTAGAGTTAAAGAATCAATAACAGGAGTTATTAGATTAAGGTTTCATTCGACCTAGAACATCACCACGGGGTGCTCCTGTCTTCTTTATTAAAAAGAAAGACGGATCAATGAGACTTTGCATTGATTATAGAGAATTGAATAACATCACTGTTAATAATAAGTATCCTTTTCCTCATATCGATGATTTTTTTGATCATCTCCAGAGAGCACAATATTTTTCGAAGATTGACATGAGGTCGGGGTACCATCAGTTGAAAGTAAAGGAAGGAGACATTCTGAAGACCATGTTCCATACTAGATATGGCTATTATGAATTCAGTGAGTGTGAGTTTATGTTACAACAAATTTCTTTCCTTGGTCACATTATTTCAAAAAAATGACATAACTGTTGATTCTGAAAAAACAAATGTTGTTAAAGAAAGTCTAATACCCACAAATATAACTGAGATCCGTAGTTTTCTTGGTTTGGAAGGTTATTACCGGAGGTTTGTTGAAAATTATGTATGGTTATCTAGTCCAAGGACTAAGTTAACTCGAAAAGGTGTTAAGTTCATCTCGACAAAATAATGTGATGGTTTTTTTCAGGAATTGAAAATAATATTGGTGAATGATCTTGTTTTGGCACTGCCTTCCAGAAATGGTGAATTTGTTATCTATAGTGATGCTTCGTTGAAAGGACTTGGTTGCATCCTAATGCAAAATGATCAGGTAATTGCTTATGCTTCACGTCAATTGAAACCACATGAATTAAATTACCCTACACATGATTTGGAAATAGCTGTTGTTGTTTTTGATTTAAAAATTTGGTGGTATCATTTTTATGGAGTGAAGTGTGAAATATATACTGATCACAAAAGATTATAGTATATATTCACTTAGATAAAATTGAACATGATACAGAGGATATGGCTAGAATTAATGAAGGATTATGATTGCACGATCGATTACCATCTGGGAAAAGCAAATAAATTGGCCAATGCTTTGAGTCTGAAAAGTAATGTCTCATTATCCATGCTATGTTTGAAATAAGATCCTTTGGTTTTTGATTTGGTGAATTTTTTCATAGAAGTTGTTGGTGTAGGAAATTCTTCAGTTTTTTTTTCAGGTGTCAGTGAGATCATCTTTATCATACAGAATAAAGAAAGTGCAGAAGGAAGATAGTGAGTTGCAGAAAAAGGTAGAGTTGGTTCAGAAGGGTAAGCTGCCTGAATTTAACATTGATAATGATTGTGTTTTGAGGTTTGGAAAGAGATTATGTGTGCCTTGTGACTCACAGTTGAATAAAGAGTTGTTATGTGAAGCTCATAGTTCTCTGTTTTTAGTTCTTCCATGAAATACTAAGATGTGCAGAGATCTCCAGGAGTATTACTGGTGGGATGGAATGAAAAGAGATATTGCAGATTTTACTGTGAAGTGTTTGACTTGTCAGTAGGTTAAAGCAGAGTGACTGTTACCGAAAGGAATTCTTCATCCTATACCGGTGCCAGAGTGGAAATGGGAAAATATATCCATGGAATTTTTTGTGGTATTACGAAATACATCTCGAGGTAATAACGCAATATGGGTTTTAGTTGACCGATTGACTAAATCTGCTAATTTCTTTCATATTAGAGATACATTGTCTTTAGATCAACTTGCTCAGTTGTATGTTAAAGAGATATTCAGGTTTCATGGAGTTCCCATCTCCATTGTATCTGATCGTGATCCCAGGTTCACTTCTAAGTTTTGGAAGGGCCATCAGAAGTCATTGTGTACAGAATTGAATTTTAGTACAACTTTTCATCCTCAATTAGATGGGCAGTCAGGACGAACAATTCATACCTTGGAGGATATGTTACGTTCTTGCTTAATGGACTACCAGGGAAGTTGGGAACAATATCTTTCTTTGGTTGAATATTCTTTTAATAACAGTTTTCATTCCAGTATACAGATGGATCCATTTGAGGCATTGTATGGAAATCATTGTCGAACTCTAGATTTTTGGGATGAAGTAGGTGAAAGAAAGCTGATGGGACCAGAATTGGTAGAAGAGATGGCAGTGAAAGTTCAGTTGATTCAGAAGCACATGAGAATAGCTCAGAGTAGACGGAAATGTTATGCGGATAACCGGAGGAAGGATCTTTATTTTGAGGCAGGTGATCATGTCTTTCTAAAAGATTCTCTTTGGAAAAGTGTGATGTGTTTTGGTAAGAAGGTAATGTTGAGTCCAAGGTTTATTGGACCTTATGAAATTCTGGAGAAATTTGGATTAGTTGCGTACATAGTAGCTTTACCTCCATGTTTATCCCAGGTACACAATGTTTTTCATGTTTCTATGTTGAGAAAGTATATGCCAGATCCCTCTCATGTTTTGAGCCCATAGGTAGTTCAGTAAGAAGAGAATCTCTCTTATAAAGAACAACCAGTCTAGATTCTTGACCGTAGAGAGCATGTGTTGTGGAATAAGGTAATTCACCAGGTAAAGATTTTGTGGAAAAACCATATGGTTGAAGCGGCAACATGGGAATCTAAAAATGCTATGAGGGATAAATACCCCCACTTATTTTGATAAGTTGATAAAAATTGTGAGGACACAATTTCCAAATGGGGGGAAGGATGTAACATCCTAGGTAAATGAAAAATAATATATTTTAATATTTATTAATATTTGGGAATTAAATATTAATTTTAGCTTAAAGGGGTTTCTATGTTCGATAGCGTACCCGATACACAATAATAGGTTTCTTTGAAATCTTACGTTGCACACTAATAATATAATATTATTATTTTTTGTGGTAGTTAACTCCTTGCCATTCTATTAGTGGGAATGAAAAAAACTAACTATAATTTTATTATACATGTATTTATATTTATCCTATAAATGTTAAGGCTTAATATATGAATGAATCTAATTTTAAGCATAATTTACATTAAAAGGCCGATTTACCGCCTTTTAATGGAGAACCCTTTTTTAAACCTAGTTTTTTTCACTTTAATAAATTCTATATGACCAAATAAAATCCTTCTTTATAATGAGGACATCAGAATTTACTTCGGGTAATTTTTTCGTATTTTTCTGATAATGTTCATTTTTTAAGGAATAATGAAAATATTGTATTTTAATTCAAAACTATGTTTTAATCTAATTTATTTATATGGGTAGATTATATTTTTAATTGGTTTTATGGTATAATTGAAATATATTTTTACCATTTAATCCAATGTTTGTCATTGGAATTAATTTCACATTGAAATTGGACATAAATAAGTATCAATATTTTGATAGTTTTTAATTCTTAAAAACGTGCTCTTTGTTTTGATAGTGGGAGTTAATTTTAAATTAATTTTTGCCGCTTCTGTGTTTTGATTTTGGAAAACTGGATTCCATATTTGGAATTAGGAGTCTCAAACTGTGTAAATAGGTACGATTTATTTTTATACATTTTAAATTTTTACTTCAGTAAATATTTTATTTACCGTGGTTAAAGGGTAAATCAGGTAAATAAGGGTAAACAAATAATATTATAATAATATAAAATTACCCTTAAACGTGTACTAATCCTATTGGATGAGTCATTTCTAACCATGTGCATCTTTTTGTCGATTGTGGGATCCCATTGAGCCACTTGGGAGTGATAATGACAATTTAGATTAATTAATTTAATGTGATGGCAAAAGTGGCATTAACAAAAAATGTTTAGTAATTAATTTCTATATGGTGTTATATAAGTCCTATTTTCCACTATAAATATTAATTGAAAATATAAAATGATTTCCAAGATCGTGGTAGTTTTTTTATAATTTTTAGACATCATATAAATTAAATTATTTATGACACAATGATGATTTAGTTTTTACGTCATTAATAAATTATATAAATAAATAAGATTATAATGATTAAAATATTATCCAAAACATGTCCAATTCTGATTGGATGATTTTATTTCGAATATTAGTCATCTTATCTTCAACTAAAAGTATTTTTTGACCATTATAAACCGAATATAAGTTTATAATAAAATAATATTTTCAACCTTTCCCAAAGAGCCCCTACTCTCTCTTATAAAAAGAGACCACTTCTAACCAATTACTCACACCTCTCAAGCCATTTGTCTCATCCAACCTCTGCCCAATTAAGGTGCCTACATCCCAATACTCCTACTAGAAGCCTCACATTAGGAATAAGGCACTTAAGAAGTCCTTTGGTTCGAACCAAATTGATTTACCCAAATTAAAGGTAACTGCTTCTCTTAAATTGTTTTCTTTTATTTTGCTTCTCCAACCCCTAAACTCATTTTATTTACTTTTTTTGTAACAAAAATAGTATCCTAAGTATACAGGTATGTTTTTATGATAAGGATTCGAAATAAAATTACACACACCTTTATATAATGGATTAAGAACATAATGTTTCTGTGGATGGCAAACTAACGCCTCACGAAACGATGATTGTTCAATTACATCTTACCACATTTAATGGTGGCCATTAGGATAGAATTGTATTTATATATGATATATATTATTTTTATGGTTTCCTTATTCTTCTTTAATTCCCATTTATGTCAATCCTTTATGGTTTCCATTGTGGGTAAATATGATAATCTCATTTGAGGAAGTGCGGACTAACGCCCCCTCAAAGTGATGTGACTCGTTAATGCCCTATGTGGGATGTATAAAGGATAGAGTTAATGATATTATATATGATATTATACTGGAATTATAATATACCTATGTATCAATATGTTTTAATTCCATTAAAATAAGAAATAGAAATGAAATTAGCGTTCATGCGTACATACAGCTTACCATCTCCATGAACGGTGCATTTCATTTCATACCCCCAAATGTTATGTACTATTATAAATACATGTATATAATAGATATATATGATATAAATGATATCTAAAATCATTAACACCATTCTGGATATAATGGACTATTGACCACATGGGCAACTTGTAAATATAAGGTGTTCATTTTTGACCCAAGTACCAAATATCTACAAAATGAACATTATTATCTAAATGATTACAGAATGTTTATAACATGGTTATAAGTGATATTAAAGGAATAATAAACTTGAAAAAGTTTCTTGAGAAAGTATAAATTAACATTACTTTATTATTCAAGAGATTAAAGAACGAACGGGTCAAGTTGGACACGAGCTAAGGGACTTCGTCTCAATCTTCTTTCATTGAGGCATTTTTAGTTTTATACATGACTTTTTTTATACGGTGTATAAACCCCTTGGAATTTTCATTTTATTCAAAGGGAATATTTTTATATGAACAGTTTTATTAAACAACAAGAAAAAATGTTTTTTTTAACGTTAGCGGTGACAACGACCTTTCCGCCGCAGCAGGTATTATTTGGTCTTTGGCTTCCTTAACAAGCCAGAATGTTTTTAAAAGGATAAATAAATACCATATACTCTTTTTATGTATTTTCGTATTGAAAATGATTTTTTATAGCATACTGACTTTTTATCACATAAACATTCATTACATTTTACAAAACTGAGGATCTTTAAGGTTTAGGGTCTTGGAAACCAGGAACATAAAACATAAAAACATGAATTTTTTTTCTTAAACACTTGAAAGGATTCTACTTATGTTCACCCTAGGTTCATTAAGGCTTCTCATAACTTGGGGACATAATTCAAATGAAAGGGTGAGCAGAAGGCCCAGTAAGGGAAATAATGGGAAACATTTAACATGTGAACATGAGATACATCAACAATGTCATGAAAAAGAAAATTAAGTCATGTAAAAGAAATCATGAGGAATATCATAATAAAAATAAGGTATTTCAAAACTTGAAGATGTGGCTACAACATTTAATATTGACAATCATTTCCGTTTCATCAAGGTCCATCCCCAAGGTTTCATTAAAAATTACCAAGGTTATTCACCAAGGCGTCGTTAAAAATGGTCATCTCTAGAGATTAAGTCTTAACCCAATGAATTAGAGCGCTGTCAGGGAACACCCTTAACATTTCTTTATTATCACGTGAGCCAAATATATCAACATCAATCTTTTCATAAACAATCTATATTGCATAATAGAAATGAGTTTCATTTCATTATCATAAAGTTTTAAAAACAGCTTGGAAGACATAATCTTTATGTCACTTTAAACCCATGGAAAGGGAAAGTGGGTCTCATGTATGTAAATCATAGAATTTAAAATAGCACATTTTGGTATATATGTGAACACCCCTTTATAAGAAATATCTTTGAGTATTCACTTAATAAAATAAATGATTTTGAGAATAAGAGAGAGACATTTTGAGATGGAAATTCTGCAGCATAACGGCTATGTTACGAGGTTTTGGAAAACATTGAAAAGGGAGGGGACAGGGGTCACCCACTCATAAATGAACAATAAAACAGCAGGGGGAAGAATATACAGGATTTAAGAACATGTTAATGAAATTTTAAAGATATACTATATGAAATGAAGAACATGAAACGAAGACAAAAATAAGATTTCTTTTATGAAAATTTGGCAGCCTAATGGTGTCACTTCAACATCAAAAAAATGAATTGAAGAGATCAAATAGGTTCCCTCATCATATGAACATAAATGATCAGTATGATAGATATAGATATAATAACCCAACATAATAAGAAGGAACTTTGAAGACTTGACATGAAATTAGAACATTGATAAATGGGAAAGGTGAACGAATCCCTTAGAAACATGGCAGCCTAACGACGCCACTTAAAATACAAAATAATGAATTGAAAAGATAAAATAGGGTCTCTAATAAAATGAATATAAAATATCAGTATGATATATTTAGAGATCAGGCCTCAAAAAAATAAAAATGAACTTGAAATACTTGACATGAAAATAGAACTTGAAAACTAGAAGGGTGAAAGAATCCCTTAAAAATTCGGCAGCCTAACGGCGCCACTTAAAACATCAAAATATTTAATTGAAGAGATCAAATAGGGTCTATGATCATATAAACATAAAAAATATCAGTATTTTATATTTAGAGATCATAACCCATCAAAATAAAAAGGAACATGAAATACTTGACATGAAAATAGAAGTTGAAAACGAGAAGGGTGAAAGAATCCCTTAAAAATTCGGCAGCCTAACAGCGCCACATTAACATTCATAAAATGAATTGATAAGAGAAAGAGGGGGTCTATCATAATATTAACATGAAAAGTATACTAGGATGAATATAAAATAACATCCTCCAACATAAGATCATGGAGCATAAAGGAAATGACATAAAAGAGATTACTTGAAAAGAAAGACGGAGGTATGATCCCTTACCTTCAAACATATCTCTTAAAACTCAATGGCTGGGACCATGAGGGCTTGGGGGCACCTTGAGAGGACTCCTTGGGAGGTAATGAGACCAGAGCTTCGTTGGGGGAGATTTGGGAGTGAAAACTAAAGGAGTAAAGGGTCTGTATTTATAGGAAATGTGAGGGGACAAGGCATTAATGGCCAAGGGACACCTCACAAGTGGTTTTCTCAAAACCATGGGCTCTCCCATGGTATTTCCCATGGATATAGGCCACATGGGCCACCCATAAAACAATTCATCACCTTTGATTGGCCAACTTTTAAAATATCTAATGACATCATCATGACACAGTTATGATGTCATTAAACATACTGGAACCTTAAAACTGTATTTCTACTATTCACTGAAAATTCAACTTTCTCAGAAAAATCCCAAAATTTTACCTTAACCAAATATCAATGCTATGATTTCAAAAATGAAATCCATTTTATAAAAATAATTTTTTAAATATTTTTAATTTAATTTTTATGTAAATATACTATTCACCGAAAATTCTTTTTTTTCAGAAAAATCTCCAAAAATTACCTTAACAGAATATCGACGCTCTGAGTTCAAAAATGAAATCCATTTTATAAAAATAATTTTTAATTAAAAAAAACTATTCACCCGAAAAAACTAATACTTGACTAATAATTTATGAAACTGTTATTTAACCACTTTAGTGAGTCACATTACTTAATCAAGGTTCCTAGATTATATAAAGACTTTATTTAATTGAGATTACTAATCCATTTGGTCACATTACTAATCTTAAGCATAAAATCACTATTCATAATTTACTATTTATCAAAAATTAAGTTGATCTTATTAGACTCTAAATTTCATACTGAACATAATTGTATAAGACCATTTTTTGGAAATCAATACACATTTATAATTATTTAAGGTTTACATAATCATTTTGTTTAAATATCCTTTCACTAAAATTCACCAAAAATATGCATACTATATTTATCCGGACATTTGAAAATTCATAAACATCATCATAAGAAGAAATCAAAATTTTTATTTAAAACAAAGGATTACACAAGGTAGTTATGGTCTGCTTGCATAGACCCTTATCACGCCTGCATAGGACCTATGTGTAAGGTGTGATAAGGTGAGAGATTCCGAGGGAGGCTCGTCCAATATCTCACGAGTAGTAATTTCTATCAGTTTGAACATCTCGCGAAGGAGATTCTATTCTAGTTTCACACGATGAAGATCAGCTTGGGTTTGGTCCAGAACAAAGCCCAGTGGTGCTACCTCCTTTTCAAGTTCTATTAGATGGGCTTCAATCGGTCCAAGACCACTGGGTGAGGCCATTGAATCTTCTTTCTATATTAATTAACCTAGATCACTTGTATTTAGAGACAATAATCGAAATGTTTAGTATCCAGTAGTCATATTGACCAATGGTCATATAACAGTCAAAACCCAATAGTCTCATTTTATTTATAATCATGTTATCAAATGAAATAGTTTTGTTGAGTATAAAAAATAAAATAAAACACAAAATTAGGAAACAAGATTTATTCAAAATTTCGGGTCGTTAAAATCGTCCCCCCTTAAGAAATTTCATCCTCGTAATTTTTAAAATTGGGTTTTGAAATTTAATTGAAATTCCCACATTGGAAAAGGAGTCAGTAAAGCTATTACTTTAAAAGAAATAAAGGTAAATACAAAGGTCACCGGAGTTAACCCACACTATGATTCCATGTAGGAAAAAATGGACATAGAGGAGAAAACAAGGGGTCACGTTCTGAGGGAGAGTGATAGAAGACATGATTAGGAGAAAGTTAACAATAAGAAAATCAAAAACTTATGATTGGTTAAATAGTATTTGATTTCCCAGTTGGAAACATTAAAAAACAACATTTTTGTTTTATGTTCCTTTTCATAGTTATGAGGAATTCCTTAACTACATAGAATAAAAACACAAGGAAATATATTTACCTTCATGTAGAGTTTCATCCCTTAATAATTTTCTACCAAAACTAATCTTTTCTCCAAACGATGAGCATTAAAAAAACACTTGGTCTCATCAAAAGAATAAGAATCATCTTCTAGAGAATCACATAATCCACAAAAGATTAAATATCTATTTATTATATCGTTAAAAATTATCCCACAAATAGAAAGGGTAAGATAAAACAACTCTTCAAAAAGAAAGAATCCCATATGAAGGGAAACTACTTTTAAATCTTCAATGTTCCATGGTACTACCCAAAGTTCATCATAGACCATTCCATAAATAACTATCCTTAAAATTCCTCTAAATAAACCAAACTAATTTTGAAACCTAAATACAAGAAGGATTTGATAACATAGTCTTCCAAAATAAACTTCATCGTTCATCTACAAACAACATCAACCACTCCTAACATCTTATATTAAAAGTAGATAACCTAAACATATTTTCCCCTAGATAGGTTAATCATTTCCATAAGTAACCTATATTACCATATGTTCACCTTAAATTCATCGATAAGTCATCCTTTATTCCTCAAAGAAAATACAGTAGTAATCTATTTACCTCGATCATATAGGGTTCCCAAAATAATGAACGTCTTCCAAAATAATAATCATCTTTTAATCCCCTAATCACTCTTTTATTAAGAAGAACAGCTTCACTACCTCAACATGTGGTGAATAACAATAAATGTTTTCCTCAATAATATAATATCATCTTAGGTAGTGACTCAATGATCTTAGAAAATATAAAAGATATGCTCATAGAGCACGAACTAAAATACAACACGACAAAGACAATTATTGTGAAGAAGTTACATGTACTTTAGCGACGGTGCCGTCACAAAAACTGTTTTTTAAAAAAATAAAAAAAATTAATAATACTAGTATTTGCGACGGGAGTAGTATCCCGTCGCAAATACTTTTTTAAAAAAAAATAAAAAACTATTAATAATACTAGTATTTGCAACGGGTATAGTATCCCGTCGCAAATACTATAAAAAAAATAAAAAAAAATAAATTATTAATAAATTATTTTAATTAATATAATAATAGAATTATAATTTACAAATGAAAATAATAAATTATTTTAATTACTATAATAATAGTAGAATTATAATTCAAAAATAAAAAATAATAGAATATTAATAAATAATTTAATTAATATAATAATATTACAATTATAATTCATAAATAAAAAAAATATTAATAAGTTATTTTAATTAATATAAAAATAATAGAATTATTTTACATTCAAATATTAAAATAATTCAAGTATTACAAAAAAAATAATTAAATTATAATATTATAAAATTTTAATATATATATATAAAATTTTAATATATATATAAAATTTAATATAATAAAATATAAATAATATTATTATTCATATTAATATTGTTATTTAAAAATATAATGTTATTAATATTTTATAATGAGACAGAAACAACGAATAGAAAAAAAAATTTGATTTTCACAAATTTTATAACTGAAATACAAACTCTAATCTGAAGGAGGGGGGGGAGGTGGGGGATCTGCAGATAGTGGTGGAGGAAACTCCACCCCTAAAGCATGAGTGAGTCGGCACATGTACTCTATCTGCTCCTGATGCTGCTGCTGCCACCGACTCGTCTGCTCCTCGTACAGCTGCTACTGGCGTCGACGCTCCTCCTCATGCTGCTGACGCATCTGCTCCTGCTCCTGTCGGAGACTCTCTATCTGTGCAGTCTGAGATCGCAACTGATCCTCATACTGTGTAGAAAAAGATGCACGAGCTCCTCTCGAGCTGGACGCCGACATCGCAACACTGCCATAATAATCTCCGGGAGTCAGTCGAGAGCCGATACCAACTACCCGGCCCTTCTTGAAGGCATACTGGGTGGCCTGCATCCATGCCGCCTCATCAAACTGACGGGCAGTGGTCTGATCTGATGACTCGGCCTGACTCTCAGGCCGGGCCTGTGACGCAGTGGCCTCATATGACTCCTATAGTTGCAATTTAAAATTAAAACTGTGAATATATTATATGCAGTTAATTTTTAAACTTGAAAACAAATAATACTGACCACGATGTGATGCTGACGATCACCTCTGAGCTCCCCAGTAGCAGGATCACTATACATCCTCCGATATACGTCGTACTCTGTAATATCGGGGTGCTCGACAACCTATAAGAATAAAAAATAAACTGTTAATATTTATAGTTATATAAAATATTTATAAATAATGTACGTACCAGATGCTGTCTATGAGTACTGAAAGAACGACTCCCAGCTCGATGAGTCACCTCCTGTCTCCCCCGATTCTGCCTCCCCAGCGATGATCTCCTCTGAAAGGCACCACTCAACCAGCGCGCACATAATCCATCCCATACATGGGATGAAATATACTCTGGTCGGTGTGCTCTACATGACTCCTCAAAATCTGACACTCCTGCTTTCTTCATCGCAGCTTTTCTTAAATTGTGTAAAAACTGACGAAGGCGATCACGCATGGCCACCTCCCATGCCTCGTGGATGGCGTCACGCATGGTATCCTCGATCGGATACCATAAACCCTACAAAAAAAATCAAAATATCAAGTTAGAAATGAAATAATTTTCAAAATAAAAATTATTTATTTACGTACGTACCAAACAATGGCCGAACATGGCCTGCTGCACATCAATGGGAATCTGCTCCCATGTGGTCCACAACTGAGAGAAATAGTTGCGCAAAATAGCGCTGCCCTGTCCGACTGCTATATGCGGAAAACTGAAAAATATAATAAACATTTATTATGTGAATAGATTAATGAAATCTTAGTCAAATCCACAGGTTATCACACAGGTTATCACACCTCCGGGTGCGCGGATCAAACGCAAGACGTGGACGTCGCTCGGGGACGGGGTCAGGAATCATCAATCGTGCAAGACCGCGCCCCCTCCGCGTACTCCCTGAAGCGCCTGCAGGCTGAGGGTCATCTGCCAGCAACTCATCCGCATCGAAAGGCAGGTCAGCATCCGTCAACTCACGAAATGTGGCCTCGTCCATCTGAAACAGAAAATGTTAATGTTAGCAAATAATTGATAATTACTATTATATATACATATATACATATTATGATTGTATATAAATACCATGGAATTCTATAAGTGTTCATCTTCATCATCATCTTCATATATGTCAATGTCATCTTCATATTCCTCCTCAACATCATCGATATCCATTCGAGTTGCAGTTGCTTCATCTCTTACCATTTCAAATTCATGTGTGACATCATTAACATCATCGTCATCACCGACTCTTAAATGTGGGGTGTCGTCATCGACACTCATGTCTCTTTGTAAAAAAGATTGATTTTGAGTACTCTCTTGAAAAACTTCAATTCTTTGCACATCAGTGAAAGCACATTCACTTTGACTAAACTGATTGTCTCGAATTTTGATTTTTATTACACTCCACCAATCAGTCAAGTCTCTTGATGTTGCACAGTACTTTGCATAATAAACTTGATATGCCTGTTGAGCCAATAAGAATGGTTCATTTACTGCGAGAACACTTTTACATTTAATATCGATGATTCCATGAGTCGGATGAACACACACGGCTCTCTCTGTATCCAACCACCGACATTTGAACATGGTTATGTAATGTTTTCCAAGATAACAGAGTTCAATGATTTCATCAAGTATGCCATAAAAGTAAACTTCATTTTCTCGATGATGAGATCCTCTCAAGCTAACTCCACTGTTCATTGTTTTTTTTTGATTCCCCATATGCATCTGTGTGGAATCGAAATCCATTCACCACATATGCATTATAAGTTTTAACAAGTTTGGAAGGTGGGTTACTCAATACACACAGCCTTTTGTCAATTTTTTCAGCATGTCGAGACACCTGAAAATTTGTGAAATAATTATCAATATAGTAAACTATACATTGAATGTTCCATTGAGTCGAAGAAAGACGGCGGAAATATTTTTTCCAGTTTACATATAATTACAACAACATCTTTTTCAAGTTTGCCTAGAGCATCATAATCTGCCGTAGCCGCACAAATTTCCCGAAAAAAATGAGACATGTCTGTTATGGAATCCCAAATCACAGAATTCAACAGACCTCTTAATCGAATGGGTAGAAGTCTCTCCATTATAACATGACAATCATGACTTTTTAATCCAGTAATATGACCATTCTTTACACATCTACCCAAATTGGAAGCACAACCATCTAGAAGTCTCAAATCTGCAATCCACTGACAAAATAATAAACGGTTTTCTTTAGACAGTGTATAAGCTGCTTTTGGTTTTAGTAACCTTTCTGTTCTGACATTCTCAAATAGTTCCAATTCTGGACGCCTGCAAATTTGGGCAAGATCTAAACGTGCATTTACATTGTCTTTGCTCTTTCCTGGCGTATCCAAAACTGAATGAAACAAATTATCAAAAAAGTTCTTCTCAATATGCATGACATCTAACATGTGTCGGACCAACAAATCAGACCAATATGGCAAATCCCAAAATATGCTACGTTTAATCCAATTGTGTTCTTTCCCAAAACCAGAAATTTTCTGTTGGTTTATTGTGGGACCAAAAGTGATGGGAGGTAATGAAAATACAACCGATTTTAACTCCGAACCTGATAGCATTTTTGGAGGTCCATCCCTTTCAGCTGTTCCTTTTCTGAAATGAGATCTGTTTCTACGAAAAGGATGATCAGCTGGAAGAAATCTACGATGACAGTCAAAATAACAAGGTTTCTTTCCATGAATGAGCATAAATGCTTTGTTCTCTCCCATACAGTAAGGACATGATTTCTGACCATGTGTACTCCAGCCAGATAACATCCCATAAGCCGGGAAGTCACTTATTGTCCACATCAATGCTGCTCTCAGTATGAAATTATGTTTCGTTGCAACATCATATGTACTGACACCAGTACTCCACAATAAATTTAATTCATCAATCAATGGCTTCAAATAAACATCAATATTTTTCTTCGGATGTCCTGTAATTAGTAAAGTCAAAAAGATATATGGCTCCTTCATCAACATCCATGGGGGTAAATTGTACGGAGTTAAAAAAACAGGCCAACATGAATATTGACTACCATAAGATCCAAACGGACAGAAACCATCAGTGGAAAGGCCCAGTCGAACATTTCTAGCTTCTAAAGCAAAGGATGGATGCACTCTATCAAAATGTTTCCATGAATCACCATCGGCTGGATGATTCAAGCTTTTATCGGTTGAACTATTCTCTTTATGCCATGACATCATTGTCGCTGTATTCTTAGACATGAATAAACGCTGAAGTCTGGATGTAAGCGGAAAATATCTCAACTGTTTTACAGGAATCAAACCAGACTTCCCGTGTTGTCCTTCTTTATATCTCAGTTACCCACATGTGGGACAACTATCCAACGACTCATTTTCCCCAGAATATAAAATGCAGTCATTTGAACATGCATGAATCTTCTGACAAGTAAGTCCCAAATTTCGAACCAACCTCTTACTTTCATAGTAATTTGCAGGTAAAACATTTCCTTCGGGTAACAGTGTTTTCAGCAAAGAAAATATCTGGTCAAAACAGGTGTTTGACATTCCGTTATCTGATTTGATAGCCATAAATTTTGCAACTGCTTCTAATTTGCTCATCTTGCAGCCAGGATATAATGCATCCTCAGCAGACTTCAACAACTCATAAAATTCAGACGGTCCCAACTCAGGATTTGAAGCTATATCAGCCGGAGTTTCTGTATGTTGAACAGATGAACCTGCAACATCATGTACTAAATCTTGAAACTGGGATGGATCCGGAATCAAGTTGGTATCACCTGCTCTGGAACTGCGTTCACCGTGTTGATACCAAAAAACATAATCTGCTTGAAAACCAAAACGCAAGAGATGTTCCCCCACTTTGTCAAACGTGTCAAACGTTCTCAATGCACATTTTCTACAAGGGCATTTTATCTTTCCTTCTGAAACAAATTCTGGATTTTATGCCGCAAATGATAAAAAACTCTCCACACCCTCTATATATACTGGATTTAAACCAGAACCATTTGGATTTCTATGTTGATTTATCCATATGCGGTCATCTAATAATGATTGTTGACGACCTCGTTGTTCCATATTTTTCTATAAAATATAAAAGCATTACTGGTTTTGAATAATTTGTTAGAAAAAACACAAGAAAGGATTGAATATATTGAGAATAAAGCAAAACCTGTTACAAATATTGATAAATTTAATATTATATTGATTTTTTAATTTTTTTAATAATACTAATATAATTTTTTTCCTAAATATTAATTATATAATAATAACATCATTACATTATTAGTATATTTTATTATTAATATTAAAATAATATAATTTTCTATATTATATACAATTCTCCTTTCATCTGTGTGTTTCACATTCTGTCTCCACATGTAATATTGGCATTCACTTTCACCTCTCCATTGGAGAGTAGGTTGATAATTTTGAAAAAGAATGCCAATATTACATGTGGAGACAGAAAAAACACAGAAGAAAAGAGAATTGTATATAATATAGAAAATTATATTATTTTAATATTAATAATAAAATATACAAATAATGTAATAAGGTAATTATTCCAAATTATTGGTAATTATTTCTAATTATTGGTAATTATTCCAAATTATTGGTAATTATTCCAAATTATTGGTAATTATTCCAAATTATTGGTAGTTATTCATAATTTTTGGTAATTATTCCTAATTATTGGTAAATATTGGTAATTATTGGTAAATATTGGTAATTATTGGAAAATATTGGTAATTATTGGTAATTATTGGTAATTATTGGAAAATATTGAAAAATATTGGTCATTATTGGTAATTATTGGTGATTATTGGTAATTATTGGTGATTAATGGTAATTATTGGTGATTATTGGTAATTAATACTAATTATTGGTAATTAATACTAATTATTGGTAATTAATACTAATTATTGGTAATTAATACTAATTATTGGTAATTAATACTAATTATTGGTAATTAATACTAATTATTGGTAATTAATAATCATTATTACTAATTATTGATAATTATTACTAATTATTCCTAATTAATACTAATTATTCCTAATTATTACTAATTATTACTAATTATTGTTAATTATTACTAATTATTGTTAATTATTCCTAATTATTACTAATTATTACTAATTATTACTAATTATTACTAATTATTGCTAATTATTAGTAATTATTGCTAATTATTACTAATTATTGCTAATTATTATTAATTATTGATAATTATTAGTAATTATTGATAATTATTAGTAATTATTGATAATTATTGGTAATTATTACTAATTATTGGTAATTATTACTAATTATTCGTAATTATTACTAATTATTGGTAATTATTGGCAATTATTGTTAATTATTGGCAATTATTGTTAATTATTACTAAATATTGGTAATTATTGGTAATTATTAATAATTATTGTTAATTATAGGTAATTAATACTAATTATTGGTAATTAATACTAATTATTGGTAATTAATACTAATTATTTGTAATTAATACTAATTATTGGTAATTAATACTAATTATTGGTAATTAATACTAATTATTGGTAATTAATACTAATTATTACTAATTATTGGTAATTATTACTAATTATTCCTAATTAATACTAATTATTCCTAATTATTACTAATTATTACTAATTATTGTTAATTATTACGAATTATTGGTAATTATTACTAATTATTGGTAATTATTACTAATTATTCGCAATTATTACTAATTATTGGTAATTATTGGCAATTATTGGTAATTATTGGCAATTATTGTTAATTATTACTAAATATTGGTAATTATTAGTAATTATTGTTAATTATTACTAATTATTGTTAATTATTGGTAATTATTACTAATTATTGTTAATTATTCCTAATTATTATTAATTATTGGTAATTAATACTAATTATTGGTAATTAATACTAATTTTAGGTAATTATTACTAATTATTGAGAATTTTTCCTAATTTTTCCTAATTTTTCCTAATTTTTCCTAATTTTAGGTAATTATTGCAAATTATTGGTAATTATTGGTAATTATTGGTAATTATTGGTAATTATTGGTAATTATTGGTAATTATTGGTAATTATTGGTAATTATTGGTAATTATTGGTAATTATTGGTAATTATTGGTAATTATTGGTAATTATTGGTAATTATTGGTAATTATTGGTAATTATTGGTAATTATTGGTAATTATTGGTAATTATAATTAATTATAAATAATTAGAAATAATTATTACTAATTATTACTAATTATTCCTAATTATTCCTAATTATTACTAATTATTACTAATTATTCCTAATTATTACTAATTATTCCTAATTATTACTAATTATTCCTAATTATTACTAATTATTCCTAATTATTTATAATTATTCCTAATTATTCCTAATTATTCCTAATTATTCATAATTATTTGTAATTATTGGTAATTATTGGCAATTATTACTAATTATTACAAATTATTCTTAATTATTGATAATTATTGATAATTGTTCCTAATTATTACCAATTATTCTTAATTATTGAAAATTATTGAAAATTGTTCCTAATTATTCCTAATTATTACTAATTATTGATAATTGTTCCTAATTATTCCTAATTATTACTAATTCTTGATAATTGTTCCTAATTATTCCTAATTATTACTAATTCTTGATAATTGTTGATAATTGTTCCTAATTAATCCTAATTATTCCTAATTATTCCTAATTATTCCTAATTATTTCTAATTATTCCTAATTATTTCTAATTATTCCTAATTATTCCTAATTATTCCTAATTATTCCTAATTATTACTAATTATTACTAATTATTACTAATTATTACTAATTATTCCTAATTATTCCTAATTATTCCTAATTATTCCGAATTATTACTAATTATTACTAATTATTACTAATTATTACTAATTATTGGTAATTATTGGTAATTATTACTAATTATTGTTAATTATTGGTAATTATTCCAAATTATTGGTAATTATTACTAATTATTGGTAATTATTACTAATTATTGGTAATTATTACTAATTATTGGTAATTATTACTAATTATTGGTAATTATTACTAATTATTGGTAATTATTACTAATTATTAGTAATTATTACTAATTATTAGTAATTATTACTAATTATTGATAATTATTACTAATTATTACTAATTATTGGTAATTATTACTAATTATTACTAATTATTCTTAATTATTGATAATTATTGATAATTGTTCCTAATTATTAGTAATTAAATGAATAATTATCAATAATTAGAAATAATTACCAATAATTACAAATAATAACATTATTAATATATTTTATTATTAATATTAAAATAATATAATTTTCTAATTTATATACAATTCTTCTTTCATCTGTGCGTTTTCTATCTCCACATACAAATAATACATGTGAAGACAGCAAACACACAGATGAAACAAGAATTGTATATATAGAAAAAATTATATTATTTTAATATTAATAATAAAATAAACTAATAATGTAATAATGTTCTTATTCCTAATTATTGGTATTTATTACTAATTATTAATATTTATTCTTAATTATTAAAAATTATTACTAATTATTCCTAATTACCATTAACTATAAACAATACTAACAATTTAAATTTATTAAGTAATAAAACAATGTAAACATAATTAAATTACAACTAATTAATAATAATTGAAACTAATAAAAAATTAAAAATAAATAAAAAATTAAAATGAACATAAATACCTTGAAAATTGATCTGTTCTGATCGTTCTTCAAAACTTTAATATCAGCTCCGGAGAAAAAAATTAAACTCGAGAAAAACTCAACTCTAGAAATATAATTTTGAGAGAAGGAGAAGATAAGGAATCAGAATGAAATGAAAAAAACGGATGGGGGTATTTATAGGTTAGATTATTTGTGACGGGGCCATTTGCGACGGGATACCCGTCGCAAATACCTTAGCCAACATTTATTACGGTCAACCGGTAAATAGTTATTTGCGACGGGTCCCGTCGCAAATAACCCCTGCCGACATAGTATTTGCGACGGGGGAATATTCCCGTCGCAAATACCTTTTACCGCCGCCGGTTATTTGCGACGGGAATATTCCCCCGTCACAAATAAGTTTCCCGCGATTTGGCGCGCATCGCGGGAAAACTATTTGCGACGGGGAAAGCAATCCCGTCGCAAAAGCCTAATTATTTGCGACGGGTAAATACCCCCGTCGCAAATAATTTTTTAACGGGACTATTTGCGACGAGATTTATTCCCGTCGCAAATAACCCGTCGCAAATACCAATTTTTCCCGTAGTGATATAGACTTATGTGAATGTTTATTTTATTTTATATTTGTTCCTTTAATAATGGCTCATACTAAGATTATGAATTTACCAAATCATATCCCCCGAGAGTGTCGTAAAGAAGAGTGCAGCAAGGCCCATTTTCGTGTACTAGTTCTCGTTCGAGTCTAGCTCAAAGCAGTGTTTTCGGGTTTTACCCCTATGTACATCTGTGCCAGAGCCACCTCTACCTGAAAATTCATTTTTTTTAGAAAAATCCCCAAAACTTACCTTAACATAATATCGACACTCTGAGTTCAAAAATGAAATCCATTTTATAAAAATAATTTTCAAAATATTTAAATTAAAAATCACTATTCACCCGAACAACTAATACTTGACTAATAATTTATGAAACAAGTATTTAACCATTTTATTGAATCACATTACTTAATCAAGGTGCCTAGATTATATTAATACTTTATTTAAGTGAGATTACTAATCCATTTGGTCAAATTACTAATCCTAAGCATAAAATCACTATTCATAATTTTCTATTCATCAAAAATTAAGTTAATCTTTTTAGACTCTAAATTTTGTACTGAACATAATTTTAGAAGACCGTTTTTTGAAAATCATAACACATTTTTAATTATCTAAGGCTTAAATAAACATTTTTTTTAAAATATCCTTTCTCTAAAATTCAAAAAAAATATGCATACTATATTTATCCGGATATTTAAAAATTCATAAACATCATCATAAGAAGAAATAAAATTTATTATTTAAAACAAAGGATTACACAAGGCAGTTACGGTCTCCTTACATAGCCCCTTATCACACCAGCATAGGACCTAAGTGTATGGTGTGCTAAGGTGAGAGAATCCGAGGGAGGCTCAACCAACATTGCACAAGTAGTAATTTCTATCAGTTTGAACTTCTTTCGAAGGTGATTCCGTTCTAGCTTCACACGATGAAGTTAGGATTGGGGTTGGTCTAGATCAAATCCTAGTGGTGGTGCCTCCTTTCCATGTTTTGTTAGATGTGCTTCGATCGGTCCAAGACTACAGGGTGAGGCCATTGAATCTTCTTTATATATTAATTAACCAAGATCACTTGTATTTAGAGACAATAATCGAAACGTTTAGTATCCAGCGGTCATATTGACCAATGGTTATATAACAGTCAAAACCCAATGGTCTCATTTTAATTATACTCATGTTATCAAATGAAATAGTTTTGTTGAGTATAAAAAATAAAATAACACACAAAATTAGGAAACAAGATTTATTCAAAATTTCGGGTCATTAGAATCTTCCCCCGTTAAGAAATTGCATCCTCGTAATTTTTAAAATTGGGTTTCAAAATTTCATTAAAATTCCCACATTGGAAAAGGAGTCAGTAAACCTATTACTTTAAAAGAAATAAAGGGAAGTACAAAGGTCACTCGAGTTAACCCACACTAGGATTCCATGTAGGAAAACATGGACATAGAGGAGAAAAAAGGGTCATGTTCTGAGGGAGAATGATAGAAAACATGATTAGGAGAAAGTTAACAATATGAAAATCAAAAAATTATGATGGGTTAAATAGTATTTGATTTCCCAGTTGGAAACATTAACAGACAACGTTTTTGTTTTACATTCCTTTTCATAGTTTTGAAGAATTCCTTTACTACATAGAATAAAAACACAAGGAAATATATTTACCTTCAATTAGAGTTTCATCCCTTAATAAGTTTCTACCAATACTAATCTTTTCTCCAAATGATGAGCATTAAAAAAACACTTGGTCTCATCAAAAGAATAAGAATCATCTTCTAATGAATCACATAATCCACCAATGATTAACTATCTATTTATTCTATATTTAAACATTATCCCTAAAATAGAAAGGGTAAGATAAAACAACTCTTCAAAAAGAAAGAATCCCATAGAAAGGGAAACTACTTTTAAATATTTAAAGTTCCATGGTACTACCCAAAGTTCATCATAGACCATTCCATACATAACTATCATTAAAATTCCTCAAAATAAACCAAACTAAGATTGAAACCTAAATACAAGAAGGATTTGATAACATAGTCTTCCAAAATAAACATCATAGTTCATCTCCAAACAACATCAACCACTCCTAACATCTTATATGAAAAGTAGGTGACCTAAACATATTTTCCCCAAGATAGGTTAATCATTTCCATAAGAAACCTATATTACCATAATTTCACCTTAAATTCGTCGATAAGTAATCCTTCATTCCTCAAAGAAAATACCGTAGTAATCTATTTACCTCGATCATATAGGGTTCCCAAAATAATAAATGTCTTCGAAAATAATAATTATTTTTTAATCCCCTAAATACCATTTTTTTAAGAAGAACAGCTTCACTACCTCAACATGTGGTACATAACAATAGATGTTTTCCTTAATAATATAAAATCATCTTAGGTAGTGACTCGATGATCTTAGAAAACATAAAAGATATTCTCATAGAGCACGAACTAAAATACAACATGAAAAAGACAATTATTGCAAAGAAGTTACATGTACTTCAGTCATCCTGATCTATCTCAGCATAAAACTAGTATTGTTCCCTTGTCCTCGAAGACTGTTGAAGCTCAGCATGCTTCTTATCCATTCCAAGAGATAATTTCCTTGGATAATGTCTAACTTTTCCACATTTACGTCATAGAAATGTATAAGGTACATTAGATCAAACCTTATCTCCATTCATCAAATTATCCATTTTTTTAAAGCAATTGGCTACTTTATGCCCTATCTTCCCACACTTAAAACATCTCCCGGTTCCTTTGTGACATTATCCTTTGTGCCTCTTCCGACATTTTTTGCCAAAAATAAATTTGGTCTTCTTTCCCTTTTCAACTTTATCAGATGAACATCCTTGAGACTTTGTCTTCTTTTTCCTTGATGAGTTTGGGCATTCAACTAGGTACCAATTATTAATTGTGATTTTTGATAGATGGTTTGGCATAATCACAATATGTTCAACTTGATCTTTTGTCATCTCTATCACATTAATAGGGAAATCTTCACATTTCCTATCACATTGGTTGTTGGGACATGCTCTTCCATTTCCCACCATTAACTAAGAATAGAACGTATAATTAGGGGGCTTAAATACATAGCCAATAATCATGAAAAGGAAAATTAAAGCATAGAAGGATAAACTTGTAGAAGAAAAGTATACCCTAACTTGTGATCCCCTAGGTCCCAATCTAGGTAATCCATGATCATATATTTTTATGTGAATCTATATTTATTTTATATTTGTTCCTTTAATAATGGTTCATACTAAGCTTATGAATTTACCAAATCATATCCCCTGATAGTGTCGTAAACAAGAGTGCAGCAATGCCTATTTTCGTGTACCAGTTCCCATTCAAGTCTAGCTCAAAGCGGTGTTTTCGGGTTTTACCCATATGTACATCTGTGCTAGAACCACCTCTACCTGGTTGTATCCAGACAATGATGTATTTTCTTGGCAACCCCTTACTCAATACTCACCAAAATACCAGGAATATTTCATATATTTAAACTTCTCTATAGGGTTATTCCTAATGTTTTCATATCTTAATTTCTATAAATAACTAAACCATCCTTTGATACCAACTATAGCATCATGCCTTTTATCATATAAACTTTCATTACATTTTACAAAACCGAGGATCTTTAAGGTTTAGTGTCTTGAAAACCAGTAACTTAAAACATGAAACCATAAAAAATTCCTCATAAACACATTAAAGCCTTCTCCTTATGTTCATCCTAGGTTCATTACTGATTCTCATAACCTGGGGAAATACATCAAAAGAAATGGTGAGCAGAAGGCCCAGTAAGGGAAACAAGGTGAAACATTTCACATGTGAACTTGAGATACATCAACAATGTCATGAAAAAAAAAATTAAGACATGAGAAATAAATCATGAGGAAAATCATTATAAAAATAACGTATTTCATAACTTGAAGTTGTGGCTAAAACATTTAATATTGACAATCATTTCCATTTCACCAAGGTCTATCCCCAAGGTGTCATTAAAAATTACCATGGTTATTCACTAATGCGTCGTTAAAAATGACCATCTCTAGAGATTAAGACTTTACCCAATGAATTGGAGCGCTACCAGGGAAACCCCTTGACTTGTATTTATTATCATGTGAGCCACATATATCATCAACAATAATTTCATAAACAACCCATATAGCATAAAAGAAATGGGTTTCATTTCATAATCATAACATTTTAAATACTGCTTTAAAGACATAAAATTTATGTCACTTTAAACCCACGGAAAGGGAAAGATGGTCTCATGTATGTAAATACCAGTATTTAAAATAAAATATTTTGGTTTATATGTGAATACACATTTAGAAGAAAGAGCTTTGATTATTCACCTAATAAAATAAATTAATTTGACAATAAGAGAGACATTTTGGGACAGAAATTCTGCAGCATAATGGCTATGATACGAGGTTTTAGAAAACATTGAAACGAGAGGGGACATGGGTCACCCACACATAAATGATCCATAAAACATTAGGGAGATAGAATATAAATTATTTAAGAACATGGTAATGAAATTGGAAAGATATACCATATGAAATGAATAACATGAAAGGAAGACAAAAATAAGATTTCTCTTATGAAAATTTGGCAGCCTAACGGTGTCACTTAAACTTAAAAAAATGAATTGACGATATAAAATAGGTTCTATCATCATATGAAAATAAAATATAAGTATGATAGATATAGGGATCATACCCCAAAATAATAAAAAGGAACATTAAATACTTGAAAAGAAAGTAGAACTTTGAAAAACGAGAAAGGTGAACGAATCCCTTAAAAACTTGGCAGCCTAACAGCGCCACTTAAAACTTTAAAATACAGAATTGAAGAGGTAAAATAGGGTCTCTCATCATATTAATATAAAATATCAGCATGATATATTTAGAGATAATACCCCAAAAAAATAAAAAGGAACTTGAAATACTTGACATGAAAATAGAACTTGAAAATGAGAAGGGTGAAATAATCCCTTAAAAATTCGGCAGCCAAACGACTCCACTTAAAACATAAAAATACTGAATTGAAGAGATAAAATATAGTCTCTCATCATATGAACATAAAAGTTCAGTATGATAGATTTAGAGATCATACCCCAACAAAATAAAAAGTAAATTTAAATACTTGACATGAAAATAAAACTTGTGTTGTACCCCTCTCTCTTGGATTTTAATGATCACAATCACCCTCATCGTGTTCTAACTTGTTTTCAAGTTTTTGATGATAGGAAAAAGGTTGCCAAAGAGTTGGCCCAAGAAGAACTGGAAATGGACTCACTGAGTCCACCGGCCAACCGGTGGATAACCACCGGCCAGCCGGTGGTCTCTGGCAGGAGCAAAGCTCTCTGCCAGGTTCCACCGGTCAGCCGGTGCCTGACCACCGGCCCGCCGGTGGAACCAGGCAGTCGGCTTTGCCCACTGCCAGGTGCTACCGGCCCGCCGGTGTCTGGATCACCGGCCAGCCGGTGGAGGCTGGACAGAAGACCTTCCTTCTGTCTGTTCCACCGGCCAGCCGATGGCTCAGCACCGGTCAGCCGGTGGAGTCTGGACAGAAGGATCTTGCTTCTGTCTGGAGCACCGGCCAGCCGGTGGACAAGCACCGGTCAGCCGGTACGCCCAGTCAAACTAGCCGTTGGGCTTTTGACCAGCCTGCCCACTTGGCCTCCAATGGCTCCGAAAGCCCTCCAATGGCCATATTTAAGTATTTGGGGATATTTCTCCTATAAATAGACGAGGATGGATGCCCGGAACACCACTGAAATATTGGAATGATATTTTGATACCTTGGAGCTCCAAACGACAAATCTCTAAGGCTACTTGTGATCCACATCCTTCCTTGAAGCTTGGGCTGCCTCTACATCAACTACTCTCACACTCTTGGCGCTCAAGGCTTCCTCAAGTTTGTTGTAACTCATTTATTTCAATTGTTTAGTTCTTCATTAGGTTTGTATTAAAACAAACCATCCTTTTCTTCCTCACTTTCATTTTGGGTTTCTTGCTACAACCATAATAAAAAAGCAAGCTGTACGAAGGTGATCTAGCCTACCTTAAAACGACTAGTGGGTTTCTTTCTACAACCATTAAAAATCAAGCTGAAGTAAATCTCTCAACGGTTGAGTTGGGAGCGGAGACGTAGGCTTTGGTTTAAGCCGAACTCCGTTATCAAATTGTGTCTTGCCCCTTTTTATTTCCGCTGCATTTATAAATTGTTTTTTAAATTATTAATTAATTTTTAAAAGGCAATTCACCCCCCCTCATTCCATCACTCTCCGACCAACAATTGGTATCAAAGGGAGAGTTTGTGTAATACCTTAACCGGTTACAAACTCAAAATCCATAGTGATGGCTTCTTCCTCACAAGCACCCGAAGGGTATTCCATGAATCAGGCTCCATTCTTTGATGGAACCGACTACAATTATTGGAAAACTCGCATGATTACATTTCTTAGAAGTATTGGCTATCCTATATATAGAATTGTTTTGCAAGGCTATACTCTCTCTAGCAAAGATGAGTCTAAATGGACCCCCGAAGACATAGCTAATTTTGAGATAGATGGAAAATCCATGAATGCTCTTCATTGTGGGTTAGACCGTAATGAATTTAATCGTATTTCTACTTGCACCACTTCTCATGAAATTTGGAAGCTTTTGGAAGTGACCCATGAGGGCACTAACAAAGTCAAAGACACTAGATTAGATATGTATCGTCAAGACTTTGAAAGTTTCACCATGCACCCACACGAATCTATTACGGAAATGTTTACTCGCTTCACTGATGTGTGTAATGGGAGAAAGTCTCTTGGAGATGATGTTTCTGCAGAGACGATGGTCAAGAAGATTCTTTGGGTCCTACCAAGCTCATGGTCTCCAAAGGTGACGGCAATCCAAGAAGCGAAAGATGTCAAGAAAATGCCGGTTGAAGAACTCATTGGATCACTTATGACCTATGAGATTACCATGAAGAGGCAAGCCGATAAAGAAGGTAACATCTTCAAGGAGAAAAAGAACATAGCATTCAAAGCAAAGCAAGAAAGCTCCTCCGATGATAGCGGATCCGAGATTGCTCAACTTGCAAGAAAAATGAGCAAGTTCATGAAGAAAAAGAAGAATTTTCAAAGGGCACGAAAGGAAGAGCCAAAAGCAGAAAAAGAAGTTACGTGCTTTGAATGTGGAAAGAAAGGCCACATCAAACCGGAGTGCTCTATTTTCAAGAAAAGGTTAAAAGAAAAGAAAAACAAGAAGACTTTCAAAGCATCAACATGGAGTGCAAGCGATGACTCCATGTCCTCAAGCGACTCAAGCGATGAAGGAGGAAAATGCCTAATGGCACTCGATGAGGTATCTTCTTCCGACTACTCTTCCTCATCTTCTTCTATTAATAATGAAATGTCTTATGAAGATCTCCAAAATGCGAGAGATCAATTAGAGGAAGGTTTTCACGAACTTACCTCTAAATTTTTGGCCTTAGAAAAGAAACACAAAAGTCTAATTTCTGAAAAAGATCAACTTCTCAAAAAGAATGAGGAACTTTACCTTAAAGTCCAAGATATTCCAAATGTTGATTCTTTGAATTCAACTATTAAAGATTTAAGGGAATCTCTTGCCAATTTCACCCAAGGTGAACAAAATTTGACCAAATTGCTAGGTTCTCAACGTTCGGCTAGAACCACACATGGACTTGGCTTTAACAAGCAAGCCACCTCTTCTAGAGCACCCACTACTTTTGTAAGGGGGATCTCTCAAAATAAATTTTGTAATTATTGTAGACAATCCGGACATATGATTTATGAATGCGATTGTAAAAATGCTAGATATGGCCGCCCCAAAATCATTACTTACTCGGATGAATATCTTAGGATGTATCCCTCTAGACAAGTATGGGTTCAAAAGTCTCTTTTAGCTAATCTTTCCGGACCCAAACTTATATGGGTACCAAAATCTATTCTTTCTTGATTTTGTAAGATAAACACCAAATAAGTAAGCCTTCGAAAGGCTCGTGGTATCTCGACAGCGGATTCTCGAGGCACATGTGTGGCGATCCCTCTGAGTTCAACTCCCTTGAAGAATTCGATGGAGGATACGTCACCTTCGGTGACAATTCAAAAAGCAAGATCGTCGGAATAGGTACCATTGGTTTTGGTAGCTCCTCCTTAATTAAAGATGTTTTATTTGTTAAAGGTTTAAAACATAATTTAATTAGCATTAGTCAACTTTGTGATAGTGGTTTTTCGGTGAATTTTCAAAATGATTTATGCAATGTGTTTAATTCTCAAAACAAATTGATATTTTCTGCTTCCCATTTTCAAAATGTTTACATTATTGATTTAAAGTCTTTAGCTAGCCAAAATGTTAAATGTTTAAGTGCTCTTGAAAATGAGTCTTGGCTTTTGCATAGAAGGTTGGGGCATTGTAGCTCTCATTCACTTCTAAAGCTTAATAAGAACAAACTCATCCGTGACCTTCCTAAACTTAAGTTTAAGAAAGATTTGATTTGTGAACCATGCCAACTTGGCAAGCAACACAAATCTTCTTTCAAATCTAAGAAGGAAGTGTCCACTTCAAAATCTCTTGAGCTCCTTCATCTTGATCTTTTTGGTCCTACCCCTGTAGCAAGTCTAGGTGGAAAATCCTATACCTTTGTCCTAGTAGATGACTTTTCTCGTTTCACTTGGGTTTTCTTTTTAGCTCATAAAAATGATGCTTGTAGAACCTTTTTGAAATTCTCTAGGAAAGTAGAAAACGAAAAAGGATATAAAATTATATCGATCCGTAGTGACCATGGAGGTGAATTCGAGAACAAAGAATTCGATGAATTGTGTTCCTCTCAAGGATACAATCACACCTTCTCTGCCCCTGGGACTCCACAACAAAATGGAGTGGTTGAAAGGAGAAACCGAACTCTCCAAGAAATTGCTCGAACCCTCCTTAGTGAATTCAACCTCCCTCAATATTTTTGGGCCGAGGCGGTAAACACTGCTTGTTATACTATCAATAGAGTCCTTGTAAGAACCCTTCTTAAGAAAACCCCCTATGAACTTTGGAAAGGCAAATTGCCCAAAGTTGGTTATTTTAAAGTGTTTGGTTGTAAATGCTTTATCCTTAACACAAAAGATAACCTAGGGAAATTTGATGCCAAATCCGATGAAGGTATTTTTCTTGGGTACTCCAACTCAAGCAAAGCCTATCGTGTCTTCAATAAACGTTCAAAAACCATCGAAGAATCATCTCATGTCAAATTTGATGAAACTCTTCCAAAACCTCACCCGGTCATTGAAGATGTTGAAGATAAGCTTGATAAGCTTCACTTGAATGATTCGTCTACTCCTCCCAAGGAGGATGACCATCAAGAACCCTCTTCACCTTCTTCGCCTTCCACCTTGCCTAAGGTTTGGAAACCTTCTAGAGACCATCCTTTAGAAAATGTTATAGGTGATCTTCAAGCCGGTACTCGAACTAGAAGATCAATCCTCAACGAGGTTGAACATCAAGCCTTTCTTTCTCAACTAGAGCCTCAAACCATTAATGATTCCATTAATGATGAGAATTGGGTTCTTGCAATGCAAGAGGAACTAAATCAATTCTCTAGAAATGATGTTTGGACTCTTGTTGAAAGACCCAATGATCATCCAATTATTGGCACTAAATGGGGTTTTAGGAACAAACTTGATGATCAAGGAAATATAACCCGGAACAAGGTTCGCCTAGTAGCTAAGGGCTATAATCAAGAAGAAGGAATTGATTATGGTGAAACCTTTGCGCCCGTCGCTAGATTGGAATCCATTAGGATCTTGTTGGCATTCGCCGCTCACTTAAATTTCAAACTTTTTCAAATGGATGTTAAAAGTGCTTTTTAAATGGTTTTATTTCAGAAAAAATCTTTGTTGAACAACCCCCCGGTTTTGAAGATCCAAAATTTCCAAATCATGTTTTTAAGTTAACCAAGGCTCTATATGGCTTAAAACAAGCCCCTCGGGCTTGGTATGAGCGGTTAACAAAATTTCTTTTAGAAAATGATTTTAAAATGGTTCAAGCCGATTGTACCCTATTTTTAAAACACACTTCCAAGGATCTTTTAACTGTCCAAATTTACGTTGATGATGTTATCTTTGGTTCAACCAAAGAATCTCTTTGTACTGATTTTTCAGATTTAATGTGAAAAGAATTTGAAATGAGTTTTATGGGGGAATTAAAATTCTTTCTTGGTTTTCAAATCCTTCAAAATTCAAATGGTATTTTTCTAAACCAAGGCAAATACACAAACAAACTTTTAAGTCGTTTTGGTATGGATCAAGTAAAGGAAATTATTACTCCCATGAGTACTTCTTGTAAACTTACGTTAGATGAAGCCGGGAAACCGGTGGATAACAAGCTTTATAGGAGTATGATTGGGAGTCTACTTACCTAACTGCGACCCGTCCTGACATAATGTTCAGTGTTTGTCTTTGTGCTCGTTTTCAAGCCAATCCCAATGAATCTCATTTTAAATCGGTAAAAAGAATTTTTAAGTATTTAAAAGGATCCAAAAACATTGGTTTGTTTTATCCCTCTAATACATCTTTTGAACTTTCTTCATATTCGGATGCTGATTTTGGCGGATGCCAATTAGATCGTAAGAGTACTAGTGGAACCTGTCATCTGCTAGGCAAGTCCCTTGTTTCATGGAGTAGCAAAAAGAAAAACTGTGTTGCTCTTTCTAATGCCGAGGCCGAGTATGTAGCAGCTGGTAATTGTTGTGCCCAAATTATTTGGATGCAGCACACTCTCTTGGATTATGGCCTTACCTACGATCACATCCCTATACGGTGTGACAACACTAGTGCCATTAGTATCTCTAAGAATCCAATACAACATTCTAGGACTAAGCATATAGATTTAAGGAATCATTTCCTTCGTGACCATTTTCAAAAAGGGGATATCACTTTGGACTTCATTTCTTCTGATTTCCAATTAGCTGATATTTTTACCAAACCGCTCCCGGTTGAACGTTTTGATTTTATTAAGGGGGAGTTAGGAATGATTCGTCATTGAGCACTATTAAATATTTGACTCAATTTGGCTTGCTTATATTTCTCTTTAAGATATTTAAACTCTTTCATTTTTATTTTATTTTAATTTTATTTTTTTTGAATTTCAATACCACCGGTCAACCGGTGGTACATCACCGGTTAACCGGTGGTGTCGGGTTTTATTTTGTTGGGCCGGCCGGGGAAAGGGTTAAAATTTAATTTAAACCCTTCCCCTCCCTTTTCTTTCTCTCCCTCTCGTGCGGCACCTCCAGACCAGCGGCCCCTTCTTGCCCTAACCTCCTCCTTGCTCTCTCAAGCTCATTCTTCTCTCAATCTTTCTTCTTTTTCTCCCTTTTGCCATCATGGGTCCTCGCTCTACACGCAAAGGCAAGGGAATCGCTCAAGATGCTCCTCCTCCTCCTTCCATCCCTCAACTTCTGGACATTTGGCATGACAAAGTCATTCTGCCGGGTAGGGTAATTGATTTTTCTTGGCTTTCTTCTGCTCGACTCGAGCTTTTCTCAATCATTGAATATCAACACTGGCATTCCTTCTTTGAACCTCCTGAAAAGGATGTCATTTATCCCCTTCTTGTCAAGGAATTTTATGCTCACCTGACGTGGTCAGTTTCTGACGACGTCGATACCATTACCACCACTGCTCTTGGGCAACCCATCACCATCACTTCTTTGGAGATTGCCAGGATGCTCGGGGTTCCTCATGTTGGACCTCATTCATTTGCTCAGGGGGAGTTTCCTCAGGACCCTGAATTTGATCTTGCTACTGCTCTTGAGCATCTCACAGGGCAGCCCACCGATCCCATTGTCAAGCTCTCCCAGCTCACCCCAAACCATCGCATCATTGAGCGCCTCATTCAGACCACTCTTGCACCCCGTATCGGTGATCACGATACGGTGAAATTTATTGATATCTATCTTCTCTCATTTATCACCCGAGGCATACATTTCAACTTGGTCCGGTTCCTGTTCCGGGCCATGTCTTATGTGGCTGAGCACCCGCGCCGATCCAAAACTCTACCACACGGGCGCTTGTTGACCAAAATCTTTACCTTTCTTGATATCCCTCTCCGTGCTACCTCCTTCGAGCAGCCTAAGAAGGATAGCATCATCAATTTTATGATGGTGCAACGGATGAACATTCGTTGGCATCCTTGGCGTCAGGAGTGGATTACTGACAAGGAGGGCCTTCTCAAGGCTTACTCCCCTCAGACACATTCACACCCTCCTACCCATGCCATGCCTCCTGCTATAGCTGCTGCCTATCCTCTTTCCGATAGTGAGGACAGTGGGGATGATGAAGAGGAAGGGAGTGGTGACAACGAAGGTGAGGATGATGCTGCTGCTGATGAGGAAGATGGAGCGGGTGATGATGCACCGGAGCCTGCTGAGGCTGTGCCCCCTCCCGCTGATGCTGGTGGCGTGTCGGTGACGGCTGATCAGTTCCTTCGCTTCCAGGATCAGATTGAGACCCGGCTTGATTTACAGTTTTCTTACTTCAGCTCTCAGTTTGATCAGCTCCACTCACGGATTGATTCTCTTGATCGTCGCTTTGAGGCGGTCCAGGCTCCTCCGGCTCCTCCGACCTTCCGGCGTCGTCGTCACTCTCGGCCCTCGAGGAGTGAATAGAGCCGTTCTTGTTTTTTGGCTTGTCTTTGTATTTGTATTTTGAATTTTCTATGTAACGGTTCGTCTTTTATAAAATTCAAGTTATCATATCTTTCATCCTTTTTGTCATTGCTTATTAGTGTTTTTCTAATTTTTCTTTCGTACTTTTCCTCCTATTTTGATAATCCCAAAGGGGGAGAAGAAAATCTCTCTATTATATACTTAGTTACTTATTTCATTAAGTGCTCTTTTTAAAACAAGTTCAATTTTAATTTTTTTACTTTCATCAAAATCTTTTTTTAAATGGTTAAGTTTTTTATTTCAGTTGTTTCTTTTAAATGACCTATGGTTACAATTTCAAAATGAACCATTCTCTTTATTTCAATCCTTTCAAGTTTAATATCATTTTCAATACATAATACATCATTGAAATTCTTGTATTAAAATGATCACTAAAATTTTCCATGTCAAAGTTTCTTATTTCTTTTTCACTTGGCTTATCCTTTTTAAAAGCTTTCTCTTTTGTGATTGTGATCATCAAAATAGGGGGAGATTGTTGTACCCCTCTCTCTTGGATTTTAATGATCACAATCACCCTCATCGTGTTCTAACTTGTTTTCATGTTTTTGATGATACGAAAAAGGTTGCCAAAGAGTTGGCCCAAGAAGAATTGGAAATGGACTCACTGAGTCCACCGGCTAACCGGTGGATAACCACCGGCCAGCCGGTGGTCTCTGGTAGGAGCAAAGCTCTCTGCCAGGTTCCACCGGTCAGCCGGTGCCTGACCACCGGCCAGCCGGTGTCTGGATCACCGGCCAGCCGGTGGAGGCTAGACAGAAGACCTTCCTTCTGTCTGTTCCACCGGCCAGCCAGTGGCTCAGAACCGGTCAGCCGGTGGAGTCTGGACAGAAGGATCTTGCTTCTGTCTGGAGCACCGGCCAGCCGGTGGACAAGCACCGGTCAGCCGGTACGCCCAGTCAAACTAGCCGTTGGGCTTTTGACCAGCCTGTCCACTTGGCCTCCAACGGCTCCGAAAGCCCTCCAACGTCCATATTGAAGTATTTGGGGATATTTCTCCTATAAATAGATGAGGATGGATTCCCGGAACACCACCGAAATATTGGAATGATATTTTGATACCTTGGAGCTCCAAACGACAAATCTCAAAGGCTACTTGTGATCCACCTCCTTCCTTGAAGCTTGGGCTGCCTCTACATCAACTACTCTCACACTCTTGGCGCTCAAGGCTTCCTCAAGTTTGTTGTAACTTATTTATTTCAATTGTTTAGTTCTTCATTGGTTTTGTATTAAAACAAACCATCCTTTTCTTCCTCACTTTCATTTTGGGTTTCTTGCTACAACCATAATAAAAAAGCAAGCTGTACAAAGGTGATCTAGCCTACCTTAAAACGGCTAGTGGGTTTCTTGCTACAACCATTAAAAAGCAAGCTGAAGTAAATCTCTCAACGGTTGAGTTGGGAGCGGAGACGTAGGCTTTGGTTTAAGCCGAACTCCGTTATCAAATTGTGTATTGCCCCTTTTTATTTCCTCTGCATTTATAAATTGTTTTTTAAATTATTAATTAATTTTTAAAAGGCAATTCACCCCCCCTCTTTCCATCACTCTCCGACCAACAACTTGAAAACGAGAAGGGTGAAAAAATCCCTTAAAAATTCGCCAGCCTATCGGTGCCACATTAACATTATTAAAATGAAGTGATGAGAGAAATAGGGGGTATCTCATCATATGAAAATTAAAATGACAATATTATGAATATAAAAGAACATCCTACAACATATGATCATGTAGCATAAAGGAAATGACATAAATGAGATTACTTGAAAAGAAAGAGGGAGGTAGGATCCCTTACCTTAAAACGTATCTCTTAAAACACAAATGTTGGGCCCTTGAGGGATTGGGGGTACCTTTATAGGACTCCTTGGGAGGTAATGAGACCAGATATTCATTGGGGGAGAGTCACGAGTGAAAACAAAAGGAGGAAATGGTGGGTATTTATAGGAAATGTGAGGGACAAGGCATTAATGGCCAAGGGACATCTCACAAGTGGTTTTCTCAAAACCATGGGCTCTCCCATGGTATTTCCCATGGATTTAGGCCACATGGGGTCCCCCATACAATAATTCACTACCTTCGGCCAGCCAAAACTTAAAATATCTCATGAAATCATCATGACACAGTTATAATGTCATTAAACATACGGAAACCCTAAAACTGTATTTCTACTATTCACTGAAAATTCAACTTTCTCAGAAAAATCCCAAAATGTTACCTTAAACAAATATCAATGCTATGATTTCAAAAATGAACTCCATTTTATAAAAAAAGGTTTTCATTCTTTGATTTATAACCCTTACTGAGCTTTTTATGCTCATCCCAAGTTTGAAATGTTTTCACAGGACTCAAAGATGAATAAAGTCAAGGATGGGATCAAGGAAAAGTCATGATGTCTAAAAAATGGATCTAGACATGACTCTTTTTTTAAGAGTTCATGTTTTGTAAAAAAATTGGAAACTGTGTAGAAATGTCTACTTTGCAATTTTTTAGATTTAATGTAATTGTTATGCCTAATTATCTAAAACTCTAAACCAGATAAGATCCTCAATGTGAATTGTCCATTTAATTCAATATTATGTAATGTTTAAGGCTGGGTCTTTATAATTAATATTTTATAGTCATATAATATTATCATAATGACGTAATTCCATGAAATGTTTTATATAATAATGATCAAATTTTATATTATGATTCCAAATTCTGTTATGGCTTCTTAAAATAAGATTTTCCATATCACATATTCATTCAATAATCCATCAATGGTTTTTTGAAATTTTCAAAACATGTTAGCATGATTTGGAGTAAAAACCCCTTTAGGTTGTGTTATATAGACATATTTTGAAATATTCCCTTTATGTACGGTTGTTTAAACATAATTTTTTGAAGCTCATAGTAATGGAAGACCAAAATTGATAGTTGAATGATAATGTAATTTGGTATAGTAACTAGTGAAAGAGATTCATTGTAGTCAATGCCTTAACATTGTTTAAACCCTTTTTCAACCAATAATTCCATATATGTCCTATCTTTCCCATCCATGTCTGTTTTATTATTTATTAACAATTTTAAACTAATGTGCTTTAAATCTATTAGAGGATATAGTAAATTAGAGATATGGTTTTGGTACAAGGAATCCATTTCATAATTCATATCTTATTTCAACTTTGCAAGATATGTGCTACATACTATTTCTTTATAGGTTAGAAGATCATTATTATTAACTAATAATGACTCACCATCCTTTGTGATGATAAAATCCTACTATTTTCGTTCTTTAACTTTTCTAGTACTCATAAAACTACTAATATATCTCAAATAATTGTTTCCATTGGGGTTTTCATAGAATATGTTCCTATGCCAACACTTGAGTATCTTTTACCTTAACTTCATCAATGTATATCCCACTACGGTTTTCTATTTTATAGATATGATACTTCTCAATGAATATAGTAAACCTATCAAATGAAAACCTTTTTTTGAATAATTTTATGTGTATTATGCTATTGTTTCCTTAGGATATTCTATCAAGACACACTTTGTTCCTTGCTTTGCATGTTTATTACCTGAAAGGTCATTAACAAATTCTTCACATCCCTACACACATAAGTATGAAAACATGTGTCTCTTCAAATTCCATAATTGGTATCGAATACCATCTTACTATATAGTTGGCACTCAGTTTAGTATGTACGCATTTTTTTGTAACATGTATCCCCAAATGGATAATGCAAGGATCACATGACTCATCATTGATCTCACCATGTCAAACAACGTGTGGTTCATTATTTTAATTATACAGTTCCGATGAAGTGTATAAGGAAGAGTGAGTAGGGATTGGATCTCAAAATCCTCTATAAAATCAATGAATCCCTGAATTATATATTCTCCTCCATAGATTTATTATAGTTTCTTAATCCTATTACCAAGCTGGTTATTAAATTGATGTTTTTATTCCATAATTTTTTCAAGGGAATCTGACTTATACGTCATCAACTATTAATGTATATATCTTATAAAGTCATCATAAAAATGTTATAATGTATGTGTACCACCACTTGATTTAAAAGGAAATGGTCCAAACATATTAGTGTGAACTAATTCAACAAGTTTTTCATCCCTTTAACCTTTACAATGATATAAGACGTTTATATTTTTCTTTGTAAACATACATAAAATAAAAAACATTGATTTATTGAAAAGGAATATAAATGTTAATTTTTTTTATAATTTAGTTTATTTAATTTATTTTACATGAAATAGATAATAATTCCATAGTAGGGTGTGTTATGAGTTATGTAAATAATCTTTGAAATCAATTTTCGTTACTTGGTTGATGTTAATTAACACATTAATTCCATTATATAAAAATGACTTACCATAAAAAATTTTATCATTATATAAGAAGATACATTTATTCTCAATCTTGAAAATAAATCCATCCATATAAATTCTATAGAATAATTTAATAATTTTGTAAATAGATGTTACATAATTACAAACATTAAAAAATGAGATTATTTTTATTTGAAACATGAGGTGGGAGTCATTCATAGCTACAAAAAAATTAGGTTAGTTTGATACTCATAGATCTTCCTCCACATGGTTATTGTTTCTGAATACTCATAGTTACAATATTTTAATACACATATTTTTACCACAAGATATACTTAATGATGAATTTTTAGAATCAGAAAAATAGCAATTTATAATAAATGAACCTAATAATTATCCATTCTTTTTTTGTTGTGATCATTTTTTTCTCCTAGTAGGATTTAATTCCACATAGGAATAAAAAAAATATCATATTCCCTTTTATACCCAATGATCATTCTCATATTTTATGGTCGTTCTTTGGAAAGTATGGGCTTTCAGAACAGCACATGGATTTTATATTTATTCACCATAAGGATTGAGGTTTTTTAGGCTTCATCTCCATATGTAATTATTGAATAAGAGTTATGATATTTTATAGATTCTTCTCAATGTTGTTCTTGATAAAATTATTAATAATTGTGGATATGTTTTCAGGGAGTGATTAAAGAATGAGACCGGTGCATAGATCATCATACAGTTTAAACCCTATAACATCTAGGTTCATAATGTATCTAATTAATTTGACTATTTGATGCCTAATTGGTGAACCATCTCTAAGAATTATATTAAAAATATTCTTGGATATCACAAAACATTGCTTTTATTGTCTATCCTATTAAAATCCATGGATATTTATAAGTAGGCAATAAGATTCAATTATTTCATGAGATGTTATGAATTAATTTGACATAAATGATAACATCAAATATTAAATGTCGATCATTTAATTTAAATATTTTTCATATAAAATGAACTCTTCATCACTTGAATCATCTTCTAATAGATTAAGTAATTTTAATTCTTGAATGTAAGATTTATCTTCATGGAATAACACAACAAGAAGGCATATACACTATTCCTAAAAGATAAAATTAGTGAGTTGATGATTTTTGTATCATATATGTTATTGGGATATAGAGGATGGTGATATTTTCATTAATTATATAATTAAAAAAGAGAAAATTATAAATAATTTTATTGATTAGAAATTTCAAATAAATAAAAATAATTTTTTATAAAATCTCCTTGTATTTTATCAAGCCTCAGTATCCATCACCATTGAACATTGAATATATTGTTTATCTATCATTCTAGTGGAATGGATTCATATTTACTTTTTTATTATCCATAAAAATACCATGAATATTATTAGAAAGTATTTAGGTTTGTTGTATTTATAACTGCATCCATTCAGCTCCATACTCTTGATAATTAAATGTTCACCTGACAGAGTCCGAATGTAAACATAAACAATAGGTTTATCTTACTTTAGATGATGAGAGGGTTTATGATAGAAAATTAACCTCTGGGGTTTTCTTTTTTCATTCCTCAAACATTTATTACTTTATTTTTTATATTTCATGATAATATTATGTGAATTTTTCATATGTGACTTGCCATGTTTTGATATAACATGTATGCATAATACATTTATTTATATTCCATCACTGTAAATTAAAATATTTATTTAAGTTATCATGTTATTTATTCCAGAATATAAATAATGGAAAAGATAGAAATAAATAAATAAATAATAAAAATAAAAAAATGATCAAAAAATGACTTATCTAATGACTAATTTATTGATGGGACTAGTAATCAACCTTTTACATATAGAAATACACATTATGTCAGTATTGGTGTGAGATTCAACTCCAACTACCCACCTTTTTTTCTCCTGGGCTGGCATCATCTTAGTTCCATCATGAAAAACCTTAACATGAATTGGGATAATCCATTAACTACTTGTATTTATAACTAAGACATAATTGAAGATAACCAAAGGATTGTATAAGGGGAATTACAAAAATAACCATAGATACACTGGTCCTAGATAATATTAGGGGGAAGGATGACTTTAAGGTGATTATATTTTAATTTAATAATTAATAATTTTAAACCAATGAAATAAATTGAAATAAATAACACACACACATACATAAGTCTTAGTGAAACAAATGAATGGTCATGTACACACAATGAATACAAAATATAAAACTGGATATTATCTATTTCTATTTATATTTTATTATTATGATAAAAACTCTTGAATTAATTAATTATTTACTTAAGTAGTTAAACAATTAATTAAATTTTATCTTAATGGTAATAAAACTTCACTTGGACATTTCCATTATTAATGGTATTCATGGAAACTAAATGAGTAAACCAATAATTACAATTCATCACAATAAATTAATTGAGCATTTACGAATTATATAAAACTGATATTAACTTTTCAAACTCACCAGGTATGAAAATCAATAAAATAATGTTTTAATCCTATAATTTTCTAATTTAATGTAATTTTATTATTTCTTTTATTTAAAGACTACATGATGTTTAATTATGAAGCTACATTTCATCTATCTTGTTTACAATGTACACATGGTACATGATTGAGTATTCAACATAAATATTAGCAGTTTACATGATGGGTACTATAGAGCTGCACATAATGTGATCCAAATTCCAAGGGTCTTCAAAAGCAACCAATGAACTTGTTGTGTTCATAGGACCAATGAATACATGATGTGTATAAGCTTGCCATATATTGTGTATAATTCATGTCGTGTGACCCCATAACTCACCTAGGAACACAATGTGTGTTTTAGACATGGGAAAGAATGAAACACATGTTGTGTATTCATAATACACATCATGTATGTCACTTTTTCTCTAGTCTATCAACCTCATCTGATTTTGAATGTGTATTTGAATAAATAGTTATCATGAATATTTATAATAAATCATGTAGTCTACCTAAAGAGTATACCATATAAAATCTATATAATCCAAGAAAAGTTTTGTTTCCACTTTCCCTAATCTACATACAGTAAGAGATAAATTCACTATGTGTAGTTAATGATTGATATTCCATATATCATAAATCACATCTAGATGTAGTGCACTGGGTAAAGGATATGTACTCGAAAACATCATGTAAGGAAATCTCACCATCCAAAATTCCTAACACTTCTCGATGGAATCTCTGATCATAATTTTTTTTATTTTAATAAGAAATTATGAAAATGAAATCATGATCAGTGATAATTAAAATGTATAATATTTTTAATCAATCAATTTGATTTGATAAATAATAATATGGAAAAGATATATGTAACCCCTATTGTTTATATTGATCAACAACAAGATAAATGATTATAAATTTGAAATATTTTCCAGATGTTACCACATGAAGGTCCTGAGAGGATAATAAGTTTCATAGTCAGTAGACAACCAATATTTTTTATCAATCTAATGGACAATCCAAAATATTATACATGATAGGAATTCAATGACCAATGGATTTTTTTTCTTCTAACGGATATTGACACAAGAGAAACTCAAGACCCATATATGATAATTTAATCTTAAATTCACAATTAATTTACTTAAAATCATAAGATATAGTTTCCTCACCATTGGTTTTTTCTTTGATATATATGGTTATTATTCGGAAAACCAATTTTTATATTGACTTAATTTTTCTATGCGTTTTCATGTTTATGATCCCTGTAGTAGTGGTCCACAAATTCTTTTTTCATTTTTGATTAATGCATATTTATTTTTATATTCTACAATGGTGAATATATCATCCCATTCCATTCATCTTGATTTCATCAAGTTCCATTGATCTTTAAGGGATCTATCGAGTATTAATTTTTATGAAGAGGAAAATAAGAGGATAAATTCAAGGGGGGAGTCCAATGTACACAATGATTTTCTATTCTTGATTTAACCATACACAGTAGTCATGAACATATATTAATGGTTCTAAGATTTAGGTTATAATATAATATAATTTCATACCATACCTTAAATAATATTATAGTCTTTTAATAAACCCCATTCCACAAAACAATATTATTATTATTGTTATTTTTTTTAAATGCGCTAACTTATGCAATGATAAATAACATTTCACTAACTTGTAAAATAATATTCTTCACCATTAGTGATATTGGTAAGCTCAAAATACATATTATATTTTTAATAACCAAATAAAATATTTTTTATTCATAAGTAATTATTTTATTCACAACCCGGAGCAAAAATATTTATTTAAATTTTCCATGAAAAAAAAATTCACAAACCAGCGAATTACAATTTATTATATATTCACGTAATCAAATAAATTTTTTTAATAAATAAATAATTACTTAGTACGTTGTGAATATTGTCGATCAATAAAACATGAATAATATTATTTCTTGGAGTAGAGAATAATATTTACACTATTAATTAAATTCAAATAGAACTTAGCCCGGATCAAGAGAAAGACATTTTGTGTGACCCTCGGGTATTAATTCTCATTTACACTATGAAAACATGCCAAATGTGTAAGATAACTGTCTAGAAATGGTACAAGGAATTATAGAGTAAGAAATTATTGTTCCTACAATGACAACCACATACGAACAATCACTATGTAATATAAACCCTTTATCTCAATTTCTTATCAACCATGTCGAATGTCGGTGTCATAAACCTATAGGCTCAATACATTTTTTCTCTGAATATGAGAAATGAAATTATCATTACACCATGTAAATAAAATTTAATGTGACTATTATATTATAATTAATGGAACAAGAAATCCTCTTGTTTAAATAAGAAAGGGAAAAATCCTTCCCTAACATTTCTATTAATAATGTGTCACTCATGGAACACCCAACATATCAAATATTGATACAAGCTATTATCTTCATGGTTTATCAAATACATTTAAGTGTGTCAGAATTATGATTAATCAATAATAATATTAAAGGCTTAGTGCCAGTACACATGTTCCTATATAATAATATCTAATAACACAAAAACATGAAGAATTCCTACTGGTGGATCGATTTTCATAATCTCACATCATACAGATTACCAATTGAAAACTTCATATGAGGAAGCATCATCCGATAATGAGTACTCAAACTTGGAATACTGTATACTATGTTCCATTTCATAGTTTTCTATATGGTTGAGTAACTCTATTTTAGAATATAGTCATAAAACATCAAGGTTCTCATCATAGTGGGGAACTAATATGATCTCATCAATTCAACCAATAATCCATGGAATTATTACATAAAATTCATAAAGAACAATGAGTAATATGTAAACATATGTTATCATAAATATTAAATATTTTGTAAATAAATTTAATCAAAATACAAACTGTTGGTTCTAGTACACCAACTCCAATAATGAGAAGATATTTTGTATTCTGCTTCTTAGTTCCTTGAATCAAAATAGTTGATAATTTTTCTTCACAGATGATATCATGATACTTAAGTAGCTCATATTATTCACTAAATCCTACAAAAACTATTAGTTCCCTTGGAGTCATAATCAGAGGGATCTTCAGATGTCCTTCATTAAAATATAGTAAAATATTCTCCAACATTCCCAATCTTCTAATTTTTTTTCTTCAGTAGAGAAATTTCAAAATTCAGTCACCTTTTATTGTTCTTAAAACATTAATTTTAACTCTTTAAATTATTTTATGTAAATAAAAATTATGACTATCATAGTAGGAGAGCCCTTCACCACATCATCATTATTCGTCAACATCTTCTTCTTTCATTTTTCATAAGGCATTTCTGACCATTATTTCTCACTGGTATCTCATCTTAGCTAGTTTTTTCAACTAAACGTTGATATAAAAATAAATATTTCAGTTTTCATTTTTATTATTCTTACACCATGAGAATTTAGAATATTTTTTTAAATATTTAAAAACTATGTTAAAAATTGTATTCCATAAATGGAATTATGGTAAAATAAAACAATGATACATTTTATTAAATGCAAGTAACATCACTAGAGTTAGCTATAGACCTAGCTCATGATTAACTCCAACATGTTAATATTGACTGACATTTATTACAAGAAAATTTCAAGCTCATGTAAAAAACACCAAGATCCATGCTAGTTGAATAACAACCTAGGGAAACTAGCATTTGTAACATTTCCTAAATATATCTTGCGGAAGGTGTGAGTAGAATTAAATATGATATAAACATGTAATTAATAATATAAGAAGTCATATATATTCACTTATCGCATTTATTTTATATAATTTAAATTTTATATTATAAATATAATGAAGTTATATTTTTAATATCAACTTATTAATCAACATCTATTTCTGTATTAAAATATAAAATAAGGTTATTTTATTTTCAAAAGTGAAATTTATGACAGAATAATTTTTACAAAATATGAATTATTATTTCAAGAAAATTAATATATTATGAAAGAATATATTTATATGTGAATAACATTTTAACATCTATTTAATTAGTTATTTATGTAAAATTTTATTAAAGAAACATAACCTTTTAAAATTAGATTTTCTATTAAATTTGTTTTTAATTATAATTTACTATGTCATAAAATTTAAAATTTTAATTTTATAAGTTATACTGAAATATTGAATTTATAATATCACTAATAACCTAGGATGATGTTTTGAAAATTTTCTGAAGGTATTTAATTCTAGGTGAATATTGAAAATGTAGATTTTGTAAATACAATCAGTTTTACGATTATTTTGTAATTAATAAATGATTTTATTGTTTATGATTTTTTTTATATAAACATATATATTTATAAATAAAATATATCATTAAAATATAATATTTATATTTTATCAAACTAAATTTTAAAATTTTGGAAAATTAATTAATATATTAATTTAATAAAAACTATTCTATGTCTATTCATTTTAACTAGGTATCCAAAAGCATGAATTGAATTTTCAAGAGTTTTGAAAGAAAAAAAAATATTTATTTATTTTATTATAAAAAAAATAATTTCATATAAATGAAAAAAAATTATAATTTTATTTTGATAATAATTTTTAAGCATAAAAAATATATTTTTTATAAAAATGTTTTTTTCGGAATTATGCCTGCTAATATAAAGATTAATATTTATAACATTTAAAAATTTTATTAAATTTTTTTTTGAAAATATTTATTTAATATTTTTAATAATTATTTAAAATTTTTGTTTTAGGCCCCATTTTATTTTTGGAATTAATAGTAAATTATTAGAAAAAAATTAGTTACCATGATAGAAACAAAATATGGTAATAGTGAAAAGGATAATAGTGAAACACAAAAAAAGATGACAAAAACATGCATTCAAATTTATGGTTGAGTATTTATTGACCATAATCCTTATGATTCTCAATTAGTTCCCATTATTGTATTCATTTTACATTAAAATAGTAACTTATCCATTTATATTATTATAAAAATTCCATATTTCTCCCTTATAAAAGGTACCATCACCATCCCACTTATCCTCACACCCCATGATGATTATATTTGAATAAAATTTAACCAAATAACTCCCCAACACTCTTACAAACTTGCTATAGTCTTTTTCTTCCACAAATACCATTTCTCACATCCTTAATGAAATTTGAATAGGAGCTCTTCCACGGTTTAAATTAAACTTCTCAATTAATCCTTTTTTATTTATTTTCAAGAATTTTCCATTTTTTTTATCTCAAGATTATAAAAATAAGTTCATTTTAGGTTAATAACTTAAACAATTATCATAATTATACTAAAATGTTATTAATTTACATGGGAACATCATTTTCTACCATCCTCCTAATCATTCAAAAAACAGATACGTCACTTGAGTTTTTTTTGGAGAATATAACCACCATTAGAGACATGATTTATGTTTCATAAACTCCTCACATGATTGTTTCAAAGGGGTTATTTAATAAAAAAGAGTATATTTAAATAATTATTAATATTATTAATTTTTTAAATAATTACTACATTTTCAATTCGTAGGAAAATTAGAATGTCACTCGTGTGTACGTGTGGACTACTACCTCCATGGGGAAAGATATTTCATTTTTAATTTATTATTTTTTTTCTTTATACAACTATCATAAATGTTTACTCAACACATTACAAAATTTAAATAATAAAATAATAATTTTATAATTATTATATTATGCTAAAGCATTTAATTTGTAAACCATACTCACACATCCATTATAATATGTTCTTGGTTAGGTTGGTATAATAACCTACAAGAACAATGCAATAAAGTTCTATATTGAATGATTAATGACAATTAAATACAATTATTATTTAAAATAAAATAGAATATAAATTTTGGTTTACAGTTATTGAAATCATTTATTAATATTATACTTTTCAATAATATTCCCCCCTTTTTTATAAAATTTAAAGATTCCAGCACACTACTGATTTCATCTCAAAGAATCAAAACCAAAAATATAATGTAATAAAATTGTAACATTATAATAAATTATAAAATATTTATTCCAATACATGTTATAATATTCGGATTGTGAAATCAGAATAATTTAATGGGGATCGACATCAGCATTACAAAGCCTGTAAAAAATAATTAAAACTATAATCATCCAATAATAAAAAAAACAATAACAAGCCATTAAATGTATAATAAATTATTATAATTAAATATTACGAATGGTTATAAATATCAATTATATTCATAAATTAATTATTAATGTGTTTATGTTAACTATAAATGAGGTTTAAGTTCTTTCAAGGATGTCACGAGTTAAGGAAAGGGATTCATAAAATTTCTAATTCATTGATACGTGATTTCTATTAAACACCTATTCATATTTTAAATAATGTTCCTACTACCCAATTTCATTTTATTCATATTAATATTTTTTTACCATTTTTTAAAATATATTCACTTGAATCCAACCTTATTTTTATTTTTTTTAATGGTTTCCAAATCTGTATGTGTTTTGATAACTCAGTTCCCATTTATTTATTTGTGATTATTATTCTTAAAATTTATTATTACAATTTGGGTAATATATTACCTATAATTGAATTATATTTTAATTTTAAAAACTTATTCTATCTATTTTCATTTATTTCTCATCATTCCATTTTTAATGAGTTATTACCTCAATCATTCTTCTTTGATTTACTTCTTTAATCATAAAATAGTACGCTGTCAAGAATAATCCATATCATCTTTGATTATTTTTTATTCTTTAATTTCCATATTCTTTCATTCCATAAATGGGTTCACAAAAAATTTTGAATATAAAATATATTTTATTCCATCTAAACTTTATAGTTCTATTTATGACTATTTAATGAAACTATTTTATAATAATTTTTATGATGTAGGTTAAGAATAATATTTCAGAATTATAAACATGATTTTCCACCTTTTCAAAATAAATTATATTATCTTCCACTTCAAATTATTTTTGGAAAACCATGCTGTATTTTTAGGGATCAGTTATTGATGATTTTTTAAAGTATTTTTTTCAAAAAAAATCAATTCACCTTTTTGAAAATTAATTTTAAAATAGATGTTTATTTTTTATATTATAAAAATTTTAAAAAATATTTCTAAAAATATTTATATGTTTTCATTTAGATTTTCATTTTTATTTTAAAAAAATTAATTACATTAGAAATTAGTTTTATAAAATTCTCAATAAATTCAATTATAATATTTTTTTGGGGGGATTAAAATTTCAGTAACAAATTATCTAATTATTTATCCATTCATAGGTGGTACCAATTCACGTGTTCTTTTTGTGACGTTTTTATCATCTATTTCAATATCTTCCTATGTTTATTATGTTATAATAGGGATATTGTAAAATCCCAGGTAAATAAAGAATAATACATTTTAATATTTATTAATATTTTTCAATTAAATATTTATTTTACTTTAAAGGTGATGCTATGTTCAATGGTGTACTCGATACGCAATAATGGGTTTCTTTGAAATCTTACGTTGCACAACAATAATATAATATTATTATTATATATGGAAGTTAACTCCTAGCCATTGTATTGGTGGGTATGGATAGATGTAACTAAAATATTAATATTCATGTTTTTTAAATGTTTTTACATTTATCTAACAAATTTTATGGGCATAAAATATGAAAATACTTACTTTTAAGCATTAATACTCTAATATTCATTAAAAGGTCGATTTACCGCCTTTTGATAGAGAAACCTATTTAAATATAGTTTTGGTCACTTTTTTGTTACATTTTACAAAATAATATTCTTTTTTATAATAGGTAAGTAAATATTTAATTTGGTTGAAATTTTGGTATTTTTCTAATAGTGTTCATTTTTTAATGAATAGTGAAAAACACTGTATTTTAATTCAAAACATCCTTTTAATATAATTTATTTATATGGTTAGATTATATTTTAAATTGGTTTTAATGTTTAATTAGAATATATATTTACAATTTAATCTAATTTTGGTCATTTTAATTAATTTCGCTTTAATATTTGACAAAAACTAGGGTCCATTATTTTATAGTTATTATTTCTTTAAAACACATTTTTTGTTTTGACAAAGGGAATCAATTTTAAATTAATTTATGAAACTTATGTTTTTTTAATTTGTAAAAATAGATTAAATATTTGGAATTAGTATGTCAAAATTGTGTAAATAGGTATCTTATATTTTTAGACATTATGAATATTTACTTCAGTAAAAATTTTATTTACCATGGTTAAAAGGTAAATCTTGAAAATAAGTGTAACAAAATATTATTATTATAATATTAAATTACACTAAATTTTTCCTAATCCTATTGGTTGAGACATTTCCAATCATGGTAATCCTTGGGTCGATTTTGGGACCCCATGGAGCCACCAGAGAGTAATAATGGCACTTTATATTAATTAATTTAAAGTAAAAACAAAAATGACAAACACAAATATCTTTTAGTAAATAAATTTTTACATCAGGTTATATAAGTTTTCTCTTAAACTATAATTATAAATTTTAATTCTAAAAATATTTCCTAGATCATGATATCATTTTTTATAATTTTTAGACATCAAATAAAAAAAAATTATTTATGACACAATAATGATGCAATGCTTACATCATTAATGGATGACTTAAATAAATAAGATTATAAAAATTAAAACAATAAAAAAACCGGTCCAATTATTATTGGATTATTTTATTTGAAACATACATCACCTTATCTTCTACTTTAATTAGTTTTTTGATATTTAGAAACGGACAATCATTATATAATAAAATAATATTGTCACACTTTCCTAAAGAGACCCTCCTCCCCCATACAAAAATCCCTCACATCTAACCCATTCCTCACACTTCTGAAGACCCTTGTATCATCCCAACTCTACTACATTAAGCTCCCTACATCCATCTCTTCCTCCTAGAAGCCTTACCTTAGGAATAAGGAACCTCAAGAAATCCTTTTGGTTCAAACCAAAAGGAGTTACTCGATTTAATGGTAAAGTCTTCTCTTAAGTTATTTTCTTTCATATTACATCTACAACCCCATAAACTATTTTTATTTATTTATTTTATAAAAAAACCAGTATATTGAATATACTAGTTTGATTTTATGAGATGTATTCGAACTACACTTACACACACCTCTGTCTAATGGGTAATGAAAAAACTGTTTCTGTGGACGGTGAACTAATGCCGCACGAAACGATGATTGTTCAATTATCTCCTACCGCCTCTCATTATAGACATTATGAAGGAAATTTATTTAAATATGATATATATTATGTTTATGTTTTCTTTATTCTTCTATATTTTTCATTTATATCATACCTTTATGGTTTTCATTATGGGTAATCAGGATAATTTAATTTGAAGAAGTGCGTACTACCGCCCCCTCAAAGAGATATCACTCGTTCATGCCATATGTGGAACATATAAAGGATGGAGTTACTTAAATTATATATTATATTATACTAGAATTATATTATACCTATGTATAATTGAGTTTTCATTGCATTAAAATATGAAATAGAAATCAAAATAGTGTTCATGCATACGTACGACGTACCGTCTCCATGAACGATGCATTTCATTTCTTATCTCAAAATGTTTGTACTGTTGTAAATACAAATATATACTGGATATATATGATATATATGATATATAAATCATGAATATTGTTTTGGAGATAATATAATTCTGACCACATGGACAACTTGTAATTATAAGAAGTATACTTGTGACTCAAGTACCAAATATCAAAAAATGATTGGTATTAACATAAATGATTGCATAATGTTTATAACATGGTAATAATTCATAAAAAAGGAATAATAAAGTTGAAAAAGTATTTTAAGAACGTAAAAATTAACTTTAGTTTATTATTCAGGTGTCTAAAGAATGAACGGGTCAAGTCGGGCATGAGGTAAGGGACTTCATCTCAATATCCATTCATTGAGTCATATTTTGATAATATATACATTCTTATTTTATATAGTGTATAAATAAAACCCTTTGACATTTAATTTCAATCAAAGGAAATATTTTCTCAATGAATAATTTTACTAAAAGACAAAAGGAATGTATTTATCATTTGTGGTGACAATGACCTCTCTACCGCCATAATCGTTAGTTGGCTTCCTCTATAAGCCTTAATGTTTTTTGAAAGGAAAATAAATATCTTTTTCTATTTTAGGGTGTTTTTGTATTGAAAATGGTTTTTGAAAAGGATTGATTATTCCAATATCATGAAATTTTTTCTGGTAATTTCAAATGAAATTTTATTAGTGAAATGTTTATATTTTAAATATTTTATGTGTTATGATTTTATTATGGTACTTAGGTATTTGACTAGTGGTAACATGATAAACCAAATGATGGGTGCTGATGTGATAAACCAGGATGGGTGGTTATATTATAACCTCCAATGCATTGGGTATGGAGGTCGACCATGTGGCTATTCCATCTAGTGATATGTATAGAAGTCGACCGTATGTTTATTCCATTTAAGTATGTTTATGTCCCAAGTTACCTTTATATTATATGTGTCATTTCATTAGGTTTTACGACAATCTTCTAGTTACAATAGGGTAAGTTAGGATCTTTTATTCAGTGAAGAGTATTTAATAATTCATAAAGGTGAAACATGTTACTTATGATAAACTATTCAGGGTTTACTTGTTGTTTTAAAATACTCATTGTTTTTTATCTTTGTGTATCCCTGACGGAGCATTTTTTGCTCATCCCATTTTTCTGAAATGTTTTTCAAAGGACATAAAGTGAAATAAGGTCAAGGATGGGATCATGGAAACGTCATGATGTCTAAAACATGGAACTAGACATGGATCTTATTTTCATGAGTTCATATTTTATGAAAAACATGGATACTGAGTAGAAGTGTCTATTTTGTAATTTTTGAGATATAATGTAATAGTTATGGCCTAACTCGTTGGAAATCTAAACCTAAAAAGATCATCAATGTTAATTATTCAATTAATTCAAGATTATGTAATATTTTAAGGCTGGGTCCTTATCATTGATATCAGAGGTTGGTTTTAACAACTTTAGGGGTTAGAATATTGTTAAATTAATGACCATTAATCAATTTATGGTACGATTGAAATGATATAGAATTAAAAGTTTTCTATGGTCCTTCAGTTAAGATATTTCTTTGTTTAGAATGGTTTTCTGCATAGAAAACAAGGCAAATATGATGGGAAAACATCAGGATGTTGACAAAAATACAAATTAGTAACCTAAGATGGTCGTAATCAGAACTGAATTGTTTGTTGAAGTGATGGAACAGTTTACTCTGGATATAAATGGTGGTGGTATCCATGAATGATATTATCCAGATCATCCATAGAGTAACATTTCTGTAGTGAATCATTTCATGAGGCAGCATCCCCCATCATTCAGAGGATCATCTGACCATGTGCTAGCTAAAGGGTAGATTAAATCATTGGAGAATATTTTTTATGTCATGGGTTGTTTATAACATTAAAATTTTAGTCTTTCTACTTACAATTTTGAAGGCGAATCCGATCAGTGGTGGCCGATGGTGGAAAATATCGGGGATGGTGAGGAGATTGATGCTCTTGATTGGTATGAATTCAAAGGTATGCTTCTTGGAAAATATTTTACTAAGGTGGTTCATCTTAGGACGGAAACAAATTCTGGGAATTGAGGCAAGAGGATGACTCAGTGGCTGCTTATGAAGAAAAGTTTAATCAACTGGCAAGGGATGCTCCAAATTTCGTCCGAGATCTTAACAGTAAGATAAATCTATTTTACTCAAGACTAAATCCACGATATCGAATGGAATTATCCTCTCTTGACTTCCAAAATTATGAAAAACATGTTCTATGTTTGGAGAAGGTAGAAATGGAGTTTTCCGATGATCAGGTTTTCTTTAAAAAACAACGGAATAAGAGGTCCAGTTTGCCGGAAAAGGGAAAGAATTAATAAAATATGCCTGGTGGTAAGAACATTAAATATCAATCTTGTGAGAAGTGTGGTAAAAATAATCTTGGAGATTTTTTATCAATGAGTCACCTTATATTCGAATTTAATGTGTTTTGGATCTTTAGAAATCGAAAATAATTATATAATAAAATAATATTGTCACACTTTTCTAAAGAGTCCCTCCTCCCCCTTATAAAAATCCCGCACTTGTAATCCATTACTAACACTTCTCAATCTCGATGAATCATCCAACCTCTTCCAAATTAACTTCCATACATCCCTCGATTCCTTATAGAAGACTTAACTTAGGTAGAAGTCACTTCATGAAAAACTTTTGGTTCAAAACAAAGGGAGTTACCCAATTTAAAGGTAAAGTCTTTTCTTAAGTTATTTTCTTTTATTTTAATTCTCCAACCACATAAACTCTTTTGATTCTTTTATTTTATAACAAAAATAGTATCCTCAATATAGTAGGTTGTTTTTGTTATAATTATTATAACTACACTTACACACACCTCCGTTTAATGGGTAAAGAACATTTTGTTTCTGTGGACGACGAACTAACGCCTCACGAAACAACGATTGTTCAATTATCTATTACCGCCACTAATGGTATCCATTACGATGTAACTATGTTTATATATGATATATATTATGTTTATGTTTTCTTCATGCTTCTTTATTTTTCATTTATATCACACCATTTTTGTATCCATTATGGGTAAATGAGATAATTTCATTTTAGGATGTGCAGACTACCACCCCTTCAAAGTGATATGACTCATTCATGCCATAAGTGGAACATATAAAGGATGGAGTTACTGAAATTATATATTATATTATACCAGAATTATAATATACCTTTATATATTTATGTTTTCATTCCATTAAAATATGAAATAGAAGTGATAGTAGCATTCCAGCGTACGTACGACTTTCCATCTCCATGAATAGTTCATTTCATTTCATATCTCCAAATGTTGTGTAGCATTATAAATACTTATATATACTAGATATATATTATATATGAATCATGAATATAAATCTAGAGATAATGGACTATTTACCACACAAAAAACTTGTAATTATAAGAAGTTCATTTTTTACTCAAGTACCAAATATCGAAAAAATGACCGTTATTAACGTTAATGATTTCATAATGTTTATAACATGGTAATAACTGATATAAAATGAAAAATAAACTTGAAAAGGGTTACCAAGAAAGTAAAAATTAACTTTAGTTTATTATTCAGGAGATTAAAGAATGAACGGGTCAAGTCGGACACGAGGTATGGGAATTCGTCTCAATCTCCATTCATTGAGACATATTTTGATAATATATACTTTCTTCTTTTATATGATGTATAAATAAATCCCTTTGACTTTTACATTCATTCAAAGGGAATATTATTCCTATGATGAATTTTACTAAATGAAAAAATGAATATTTTTAACGTTTGTTGTGATAATGATATCTCCACTCCTGTAATAGTTAGTTGGCTTCCTCTATAAGACTTGATGTTTTTTAAAAAGGAAAAGAAATCCCTTATTCTGTTTTTGGGTGATTTGGTATTGAAAATCGTTTTTTAAATGGATTGATTATTTAAATATCTTAAAATTATCTCCTGTGATTGTAAATGAAATGTTATTAGTGAAATTTTTATATTTGCAGTATTTCATGTGTTATGATTTTATTGTAGTACTTGGAAATTTGACAGGTGGTTACATGATAAACCAAATGACGGGTGGTTCCATGAAAAACTAGGCCAGGTTGTTATGTTATAACCTCTAATATATTGGGTATGTATGTTAGTCATATAGATATTCCATTTAGTGATTAGTGTGGAAGTCGACCTTATGGTTATTCTATTTAAGTATGGTTATGTCCCAAGTTACCTTTATATGTTATGTAATGTTTCTGTGGGTTTTATAGTAAAATTTTGTTTACAAAAGGGTATGTAATGATCTATTATTTAGTGAACAGTATTTACTACTTTATAAAGGCGAAAAGTATTACTTCTGATAAAGTATTCATGGTTTACTTGTTATTTTAAAAAAGTAACATTTTTCTTTCCTTGTGTATCCCTTACTGGTCTTTTTGTGATCATCCCATATTTTTGAAATTTTTTTCACATGACATAAAGTGGAATAGGGTCACAGATGGGATCATTGAAAAGTCATGTTGTCTGAATCATTGAACTAGACCTGGCTCTTTTTTTTGAAGAGTTTTTGTTTTATCAAAAAAATGGAAACAGATTAGAAGTGTCTACTTTGTAATTTTTGAGATGTAATGTAATAGTTATGGCCTAACTCTATAAAACCTTAACCATGAAAAGATCCTCAATTTTAATTATTAATTTAATTAAATATTATACAATGTTTTATGGTCGATTCCTAATAAATATATTCTTATGTAACCATCAAATTTCTTTCTTTGGGTAACATATTAACTATTTTTTGGATTCTATCTCTAAAATCCCTCACTTTTCCATAGAAAAAATATATGATAGTATAAATAGAATTTTTTTCATAATACCTTTGATAACATGTATCTAGATGATTATTATTATGACAAAAGGGTTCCTATATATCCCTTAATGAATCGGTTTAAGTGCCACAACACATGAGATGATTATCTGTAAGTGGAATTGATGGGGGAAAAATTATTAACAATTATTTTTAGTAAATTTGATACATGTCATATTGGTCACATTTTTTATGTAAACATGGTTAATATAGATTTATTCACAAGATTTTATATGAATTTTTTTGTTATATTTATTAATAGGTTTTTATGTGACTTTGTTCTGAGTAGCTTTGTTTAAAAGGTTTTTTTGTGAACATTATATCCGTATATATTTTTGAAAAAAATATGGAATTTAATGTAGAGATATATTGTCTAAAAAATATATAATGATTATGTTTTCCATATTGTTATGATATTATAATTTATCATTTTATGTCCCCATGGTTCACTATTATTTTTATATGCTTCTAATACATGTTATAAACATTTTCACTTCCTTGATGACCATTCCCAGGTATTATGTCCCAATATCAATATTCTTAATGATTGAGTAATTTTTTAGATTTTAATTTATTATAAATTATCTTTTAATTATATTTTCCCCCTTTCTCATGTTTCTCATATGTTTATGATATAAACATTGTTGACATGTTTATGGGGTTTTATCTTATGAAGCCTTTGAATTGACAACTTTTTTATGTTTCTATTACCTAGGTGATGAAGATGAGTATAACTTATGAGGTGTATAGAACATGGTCTACTATAGTTCGGTTGTCAAAAATTGTTCACCAGTATTGTAAAATAAGATTATTATATTAGTAGTATACAAAGAAACTAAACTCTCTGATCTTGGTAATATTAATCCATTTGTGAAATTTAATTTAAACCTCATAAAATTGATGGAAAATAAAAATTTCATTAACTTAGGTCACCATAGTGATTACCTAAACATTTTCAAGAGGTTTAAAATTTTAAAATAATGTATCAAAATGAAATATTTTCATGTAAACGACATGGGTCAAATAGTTATTTTGGATATTATCTATTTATATATTTCTAAATATATGATAGTATATCATAATATTTGCATTATGAAAAATGTATTCCACAACCTACTTTCCAAAATCATGAAAGAACATGTCAATTTCATTCTCCCAAAAAAAAATATATTTCCTTTTAGAAATTGATGTCTAATCATATAATTTATTTCAAAACACATCTATATATTACTTTTGAGTTCAAACACTAAGAAAAATGCATTATTCTATTACACCACCTGTTATAATCAAAATCCCTCTAAGAGGGGGTGAATCAATCTCCAATCCAATTTGGACACTTTTCTTTTTAACTGTTATTATCTTCTAATATTTTGATCCAATGTTGGAAGGAATTGTTTTCAGCGTATATTAAATTAAATCTTTATCATAGTCTCACCAAATGACAATAAGATATGTATAAAAGTAATGCATGAATAGAATATAATAAATTTACATGGTTCATAAAAATTCAATATATATAAGTATCACACAATGATGATGTTTCAATGGGCCTAAATCTAATATGCTTCACTTTTTTGGGGAATACAATATTTTATCTATGGTCACTCTATGATAGGTAGACTTCCTTAACGATGAGTTTAAGGATATCTTATAGGCTCCACCAAATTGCATTCATCAAATCCTCCATGATCACTGCTCTGAATAAAGTCTTTCACAAATTAATATCACGAAGTTTTTATCACTATAAATGGATCATAAATAACTATCTGTGTTCACCATGAGGTTATTATTGTATCTGAATTCCTACTTTTATTCTTTGTTTCACATCCCTAAGTTTTTATACCATTCTTCTATATCATATTTGATCAATTATTCTATTTGTGTGTTTAATATTATTCTTATAAAATATAATATATAAATAAAACTAAATACTCCAAAACCATTCCTTCTTTGTATTGAAACTATTTTCAAATGTTCTTCATTATATTTCTTGTTATACATAAGTGGATCTTCTACATAACTAAAGACTACAAACCTTTTCCATATAACAGAGTAATCATTGTAGGGATCCATGATTTTTTTTCCTAAAAATATGTTCACTTATTCATCAATTTTATCAATATAATGATTTTTATCTTAAATAGTGAAATTTATGGTTTCAATAACCTTGGGCTGTTAATTAGAATTTAGTTAGAAATATTTTACTTATTATATAGAATTAATACTTCTTTCTTTTTTATGTAGAGATTATATCATCATAGGACCCTTTCGATTCAACAAAATTTTCATTTATTTTTTCATAATGCATTCCATGACAATTTGGCTAAATAGTCTATCATCATGTCAAGTTTTCAACCATCTCTTATGGTTGAATTAAAAGATTAAGTTTCCTCTAGTTTTATAATAAATGTATTCTATATTATTTAAATGTTTTTAGCATATGTAATGGTTTTTCTAAACATCAATGTACCATGATTTATTTTAGATATTCTTCATCAACAAATTTATAATAATTTCTCTGTGAATATCTTGATCTTATTCTATAAAAATTTATCCATTAACCTCCTATCCAAAAATCAAGTACGAAATTGTTCATTTCATTCTTATGAATAAAATATCATTCCTCTAAAAAATACATGTTTCATCATAGAATCCATTGAAAAAAAAATTAAAATATTTCCTTTGAGAATGAAAACCAAGGAATAACCTTTATTCTCTAATACCACCATTTGTAACTAGATAAAACTTTAGAGGGGGTGAATCATGGATCATGAACCTTTAAACATTTTCAAATTATTAATATATTTATAGAACATATTCCTACATTTTTAGTAACTGTGCTTGAACTATTTTTCAATTAATAGTTATTATTGTATTAATGAATGAAAACAATATAAGACAAAAATTAAATCATGAATTAAAAAAAACATTTTTTTCAGTTCAACATTAATGTATACATTGAAATAAAACACACTGAATATATATTGATGATCATAAATCTACTATCATTCATTAGTTTGGTGGTAAAATAATTTTTGATAAATTCCCTCTATTGCAAGAAAACTACCATTAAAATAAGTTAAGAGATTTTTAACTACCTATTTTATATTACCACTTTTTTCTCTTACTTGTTCAATAATTTAGATGAATTCTTTCTCGGTATAACAACATGATGGTCGCATCACTAGATTTATATCATGAAGAACTGTCTCTATTTAAGAAGAGACTCACTAGAATCTTAATTAATGATTTCATACATTTTTACAATTCCATCTACTATGATATCATTTTCCTATAATAATAAAATTTAAATTATCATTATTGGAGTTGAATATTTTCCTTCCATAATATTTAATACAGTTCTTATTTGGATGAGGTTAATTATACACTTGAATTTTCATGTTTCACTATATACTCTTCAATACTTATATATACTAATGAATACTCTCTCTTATCCATTTGATCCTTCTGTGATTTAATTGAACTAGATATGACCCTAGAATCCATTATGGTTCTCCCCCTTTTCAATTAGATAAAAAAACCATATATGCATTCATTTTTGTCACCTAATTAAATATTCACCTAGGATTGGATATGCCCAAGTCCATGGAGTTTCCCATGTGTAATTTCACTAATGTCAATGTATTTGAATATGTTTATTATTTTCAATGTCTTTGGAACTCACACGTCTTCTCACTTGAGTCCCTAACTTCACCCAGGTTGGCTTCACCCAAGTACATTTCATCAGATATTTGTTGTTCTCCCATGTACTGTACAAAACATTAGTATACTAAGATCAATTATCTAAAGTTCATTCATCACAACATTTTTTCACTGATATCAATTATCTAAATATAGGGCGGGTGATAATTTTATTTATTTCCTATATAAGGATACAAATAACATGAGATGGTGTGTGTTATTTTTTTCATATAATTTTTCTTAAAGTCGTAGCACTCTCTCAGTCTCTCTCAATGATTATGTATCTAGAAAATAATAAGGGGAGGGGATCCTTCTCAAATGTTAGGATAATAATTTTGATAGTAGATATCATAAAATTAAGGACATCATTGAATACTTCTCATTAATTACTATGTTTTTTTGTGTGGTGGAGAATGAATTAGATTGGTGAATAAAAGAAAAAATATTATCCTTTACTTATTTATTCTATCCAATACAAATGGAATATGACATAAAAATTATATTTTATTGATGTTTTCCAATATATTTGGATAATTATTATACCCTCTAAAACCCCTCCATTATTTCATCAGTTATCTATTTATGTAAAAAAAAATCTTTTCAATAATATCTTATATGACTTTTACATAGGTGAGAAAAAATATATATATATAAATACAATATATATGTTTTTCTAAATCCAATATTCACATATCGCAATCCTATTATGCTCTCCCAACTATTTGTGACCCAAATATTATGCTATTAATATGAGTATGATCTTACTAGGGTTACCCATAACCTCCATTCGATACATAATAAAATCTATGGACCCCATGTTTAGCATTACCATCCCATTTAGATGATCAATGACTACATAATTAATCACTTTGTAAGGATTATAACACATATAAATTTTAGAAGATTTAAATATTACACCAAATTATCTCATGTATTCCATTTACATTTATGAATTATTCTAAGGATTTAAATTTAAATCTACATTACTTTCACCATATCCAAATTATTAAACCTTATTGATGGTAAACCCTTTTTACAACTAATAGATTTCGTTACAAAATCAAATTGATTGTAAAATATATTTACACAAATATAAATTCATCATATTCTTAAGTTATATTATATTTTTCATGTAATGTCTTAGAATCATGTGAAATCAATAATCCCTATAAGAACTAATAATGTGAAACATATAACCAAACATGACTTTTCTATGTAGATCCTAAGATTCCATTCTATTGAGTAGTATTTCCAAAGTCCCATATCCATGTTTCATTACTAAAGTTGCACAAAAATTAAATTATAATTATAATAACTAATATATACACTTAAAAACCTTAATTTTCATTCTTATAACTGATCTAAAAGTAAAGGAAATGTTGAAGAAAACAATATTAGTTATCATATATAGAATATAACTCGTTTAAAAGATATATAATAATTTTTAAAATTGGTTTAAACAAATTTAAAATAACTACCATAATAATTAATAATATAAAGAAAATATGTCCAAGAATAGAGAAGAGAATGATTTAAATAAATGAACATTTATTAAATTTAAACAATAAATAATATTTATCAATATATCCTGAAATGAAAAATCATAAACATTTTATCATTGAATAAACATAATTTAAATACCATGAATATAAATAATTTTAATTTATTTATGATATGAACTCCTTTATATTTACATTTTATATAAAATATATTAAGATATTTTATATTTTTATTCAAATATAAATGGTTTATATTCTTACGAAAAATTCATATTTTATGTAAACATTTTATATCATCAAAATATTAATATTTAACATTACATAGACCTTGATAATTTTACTTTTCAAACTCAATTTGATATGATTTATTAAACATTATATTTGGGCTTTAATTTGAACAATTAAAATTTATAATTATGACCTATTCATAATTTAATATTAATTCTATTACATTTTCCCTTATTTTATAATTTATAATCTATTGATGAATTTCATTAAAATATCATTATAAATATTTCAAATCAAAACTATATATCATTCCACACATATTAATGTTATAGAATTCTAAAAAGGAATATTGAAGATTAATACTCTAAAAAACAATTTTTAATTATTTATAATCACTTTATTATTTATTTACAAAAAACTATATATAATAAATTTATAAACTATTTATCAATTAAATATATATCATATATTACCTTTTACCATAATTTTTTGGCAATTTATAAACTATAAAATTCAATTCATAATCTCCAATATGCACTATATCATAAGCAGAGAGTTAGCACATAAACCATATCATCAATAATAAAATCCATGTTATGACTATTTATTTGATTAATAAATGCTATAAATTATAGTTCATTACATCTCATATGTCACATAGATGATGAGGCACTCTATTTTAATAAAATACATTGGTTTTATCACCTTATATGATTAACAATTGAATGTTGTGACATAAAACAAATTCTATGATGGGAATTGTGATAGAACCAAACTGTAAAATACAATAGATTAAAATAGATACATTTATATTATAACATAACATATGGTATATAATTTAATATGGTTTGATCCTAAAATATAATTGTATATCCCATATTATATGAGTAACCATAGTAAAAAATATATATCAAAATTTATGAATCAGAATACTATGTCAAATTTTCATCATTGTAAACATGATTTTTAGAAATCAAATTAATAATATAATTACATTGACATAACATTATTGTTTCCTAGGATTTTATTAATTTTTTAAATAGTAATAGATATAGGAAACCATTTAAAGAAATCATCCATTATTTTAAATTGAAAACATTCATAATGTGAAATACATATTGTTCCATAGATTGTTAATAGACCATAAATCATGTATTCAATAAAAAATAGGATAAATATCAAATATATAAATCAAAAAGACATTTCTTCCTCCTAGGTTATTAATGGTTTAATAAATCACCCAATTATTACACATGATTCTCCTTTTGTAAATGATTTTATAGTACAATGGAAATAAATAATGAATGAGAAGAGGGATTTAGAAGAGAATTATGGACAAGAAGTATCTCAAAATTAAATACCATTTTAATAACTTTTCCTTACTTACATAGGCTTCAGGTTTTCACACTAATATTGTAGGTCATTAATTAAATGTTATGAAATTTTTGAGTAATGAATTCAGTACTAACAGATTCGTATCCTTTAGTAATATGTATAAATTTAAAAATTAAATTCATTCAAATAATTCTATTATTACTTTATTAATATAATATTTCAATGATCAATGATATCTTACATGGAAGATGAAAGAAATTAATGCATAACATTCAATTTTAATACAAAATTTAGTATACAGTCGATACATATCCCAACACGTGTGATACACTCATATCATATGATATGATTTGGATGAGGCAGTTTTACGGTATCTCCTATACCTCACTATATGATATCACATACCAAGTCATATCATATTATGTGGAAAAAGATATATAAACATAATTATTTCAATATTTTTAGAAAATAATAAATTTATCTTATAAATAATCATACTATCTGATGAACCAAAGGTTTAGTGTATTAGATGATTAGCTATAGAAAAAGTTTATGTTATTGTACAAGAGAAAATTCCTCCATAATCATGCCAATAATCTCCCCTTATATATATAATATTTTATTCCCATATTTATAACTTGGGGAATAGAAGACATAAGAAATGGGTGTGCTCAAATTCTTAGTAAGGGAATGATATTAACAATTCCTAATGATTGGATCATAAACATGAGATAACACATGAAAATATGAGAAATATCTCATTAAAAAAATAATTGTTTGTAAATTAAAGTAATAAAACATGATTAATAATTAATTATGATGACAATAGAACAGAATTAAACAAAAAGTAAATTAAAAAAGAAAACCTTAATAACATGGCCTAGAAGCATATCACAGTAACCAAGAAACAAGAAGGACTAACATAAGAATGATGAATATCATTAAAATATAGAATAATCATAAGAATAATTTTTTTTTCATGTATCTATGAAAAATTCTACTTTGATCATATTCATTCATTAGGCTTTTAGAGAATCCAACCAGAATCAATCTGACACATATAGTTGTGAAAAAATCTAATCACTGTAATGTAAATATAAAAAGTCATTAAAAAAATATAATAAAGGTTATTTTAACACATAAAATAACTACCTCATAAGTTATAAATCTTTAAAAAACACATTAGAGAGATATAATGAAACCACCCATCACACAATCTCCATTTATACATATGCATGTCATGTGAAATCAATCATTTATCATACCTCAAAGAACCCATGGATAGAAAATGGGTTTTGTAACATTTCACAATTGGTATCATAAAAATTTCTCCCAAGAATTTAATTTAAGGTTACAAAAAATATAGTCACTGAAAAAAGTATTTTATATGTATATTTATAGGGTGATTAATGAAACAAAACTCCAATATACATAAATATCTAAGATTAAAATTTGAAAATAGAAGCAGAATCATAAAAATATATTCCATAATAATTTCATAAAAAGTAAAAATTATTAGTCTCATTAAAAAATAATTTTCAATAAGGTAATTAGAAATAATTGTTTTGAATTATTTGGTAAGAATTCCTAGTAATGGATCCCTGGAAATAAATCATTCTCAATTCAACCAATATGGACTGAAAGATAAAAACACAATAACATGACAAGAAATTTTTTAAAAAATAGATTCATATAAATCCACATCATAAAAAGGTTAATAGAATTTAATTTTTAAATATTTTAAGATATAGATTAATTTTAAAAGTTATAAAAAAATTTGGATTTGAAAATAAGAAATGATAACATTTGTGAGAAGAGTGAAAATGGGTTTATAAATAAAAGAGCTTATTTAGAGAGTATGAGGATTATTCGTCATCATAAGATTTATTGATGAATGAAATATATAAAAGGATATATATTTGATATGAAAAAAATTTTCCATAGGAAATTATGATTAGATTAAATATAATATCAACATAGAATAAAATAAAAAATCTTGTATACCCATAGTCAAAGTGAAATAATTATGACTCATGGAAAGAAGTTAAGTTAAAAAAAACCTGTTACCTTAACTCTTGAATTCCATTAAAGTACTTTAAAAAATATATAATAAACATAAACATGTTAATATATTATTTAAAAACCTTTTTAACATCTCTTACCCTATATACTCTTCCATTACAATCTTTATTATTTATTAGTTAGTTATAGTTTCTTTTTTATTTTCTAATGTCAGAAAATTTTATTATTTCATGCATGATTTAAAATTTCAGTGTTAATCACCATTAAATTATCCTAATTTCACCATTAAAATATTATAAAAAGTATATATTATATTTATTATAGTTATTTATTACCTCCTAATTTTTTCCATTAGATTTCTAGTCATGATTCATGAAGACGGAATCCGCAATGAGTTTTTTTGTATTTATTAATGAATAAAAGAAGATATATTAAAAAAATATAAAAATAAATATAAAATATCTAGAAAATTGATAATTTCATGAATAAAATGTTAATCCATTGAATAAAAACTTATAAATATCCACTTATGGTTTTATGTAAAATTTAGATACACCAATCAATGGAGTTGGTGGTCTGCACGTACCCAAAGATGATGTTTTCATTTTTTCATAAAATATAAGGTATAAATTTATTTATCATTTAATAATAATAATAATTTTATAAATATATTATTTAATCATTAAATACCTAATTTTAACATTCTATTTATGGTATTTAGTAAAAAATTAATAAACATCATTCAAGGAGGTGACGATCTACACATTACACGAACACCATTCTAAATTTATATTTGTGTGAGGGGAATGGATAAGGGTTATTTAATCTATAATATAAACAATAAGTATACTAATGGTAATGATTTATTTATATTATTATGGTTATAATGGTGTTTTAGGTGGAAATAAAGAATGTATAATGTTATAGAGTTTACAGTACATATGTTTAGAACATAAACCTTCTCTTAGAGGAATTCATATAAATGGAGGAATTAGAAAACCTTAATCTAACCAGAATCTTAACAATGTATAATAGGTCCATAGGATAAGTATAATTGGTATGTATTCAAGAGAGATTATAATTATAAATTTATCTTTGAGTAGGTGGATGTTAAATCTTTTTATAGGTTAAAACGAGGGACCTTTTTTGGAAATGAAGGTTCAGTTAGGGGTATGGATAAATATGGTTGATAGTTTTGTATGTTAGGTAAGTAAATATGAGATATATTTTTGGTAAATAATTTACAACATAAAAATATTTTCAAAAAATTTAATGGGTCATGTTAAGTGTCAAAAATTATAGTTACCCATTTTTACCTTTATAAACCCTCGAAAAATAATAAACATGGTAATTATTTTATTACTAAAAATATAATATGAACCAAATTACCAAAGTATTCCATTATAAATCTAATTTTTAAAACCACTTAATCTAATTCAAACACTATTTTTTTGAAAGATCACATTTAAAATAAATCTTCTAATATGCTAAATAGAAATAGTTTTTTTAGAATAATACCCTTTTATATGTTAAAAGTACAATTATTATTTTAAATTAAACTAAAAATTATATGTGTTTTGATATATTATTTATATAAAAGATATAATATATTATGATCATAATTTAGTTATAATATATTTATATTATTAAATTAATTTTTTATACGAATAATTTTTTAGTAAAATAAAACTTTTACTATAATATATTATTATAGTGTGCAAACAATTTTTTTAAAGTGTGATTAAATAAAATAAAAAACATGTTATATATAATTTTTTTTATAATTTTTTTTAACATCATAAATTTTTACAAATTGATTTCACAATATTGATCTTATTTATAATTGTTAATTTAACAACTATAATATTATTGTCATTTTTAATAAATTTATTATAATAAACTATCATGGTTTTCATTCAATATCAATGTTGTGTGTGAAATAATATATTCAATGAAAAATTTATTTAATGATATTAATTTACTAAAATAAAAAGTCATTATATTATACAACAATAAAAAATAATGTTTTATTAAAATTTTTTATGAGATTGATAACCAGTGAGGGGCCTTTAGTCTCATTATATACTGAAGTTCCTCATGGAATCCTTAAACATATGATTCCTATATATAAATTTGACCAGATGAGTTGTTTTTTTCATGATCCATATGTAAAAATTTTGAGTTCATTAAATATAAATTATTTAGTAAGTACATCCTTAGAAGAGATACATAGAACACAACATGAAATGGGAGAGGTTCGATGGAAGTTTCAAGTGATAAGATATCACCTAAATTTGATCAGGAATTTGAAAGGTTTCAATTTGTCTAGGGCCTAACATCCCCTTCATTCCAAATCCAATAACTCCATTCCATGTGGATATCTCGGAGGACACATTTTCACAGAGTTCAAATATTAGATCTCATCAATGATTATCTATATAATTTTTTTTCTCTTTCCCACTCTAATATTCCACCAATTAGTTTGAACATTATATATCATTTCATTGGAAATGTATGTTCTTATCAGCTTCATCTATCCAAAATCATCCCATGTTTGTTGAGTCTTAAATCTCTTCCCATATAGTGCCTCATATAGAAATATCTAAATTATAGATTAGGAAATGCTGTTATATGAGAATTATAGTAGGTTTATCTATATATCCTAAAATATTTTGAATTACATTAAATATGATTTTAAAATAACCTCTTGAGTTTGAATGGTTATTTCCGACAAAACATCTACTTGAGGGTGTTAAGTATTGTTGATTCTCAGCTTACTCTCTAATAGTTACTAAATACTTCTATATAACCTCCAGTTAAACCTCATATCACTATTTTATAAAATGGAGAGTGGTACTCCATGTAGCCTTACCCTTCCCCATATGTATATGATTACATATTTATGGAGAGATAAATATTATTTGAATGAAATAAAATTCCTTGACTTCGTAAGGCATCCAACTAAAGGATAAAGGTAATTGTGGACATTAGATATCTTGTGGGGCCTCACAGTGAAATCCATTGTAAATGTTTCTAATTTCCATGTGGTTCCTGGTAATGTTAGAAACATAATAATAGAGTTCTATTTTTGGCCTATTTTTTCTATCATACCATATATTGAGATACATATTTTTCAACGTAAATTTTCATGTTTTCCCACTGGAATTTTTTATTTAGATCAATATACATCTTCATTATTTTTTGGATAAATAGAGAAAAATGAAATATATGAATTATTTAAATCTTCCTTCTTAAATAATGGTTTTCTGAGACTCTTATCCATATTTTAAATATTATTAATACTTATTTATCAATGTTTAACTACAAAATATTTACTAACAATTTTTAGTTCCATATCATTTTTTGGGGCTTCATAAATCTTAACATGAATTTTTTTCTAAGAATTCATTTGTGAAGGACTGGATTTATTAGTAACGACCCAAAAATTCATTAATGAAAATTCCTCTTCATCTAATTAAATATCTTATTACGTAAAATGGATATATAAAATGTGAACTTCATTATTTTTATGGATTTTAATATATTGTTAAGAATTATGACTATTGCTAATATATCTGTTAAACAATGATCACATGATTAGCATAAATATAGGGCTTTAACAATACAATTTACTCAGACAAAGGAAGCGATGGCCTCATATAGTAGAATTGTTCCATAATATGACCATTTGTAATATCTCATAAAATAGGTGGCGTCATTGGGATTAACTCCTAGCCAATCCCAAGCCAAGATTCAACGCTTTAAGCTCGAATGGAACCATTTACGGGAGAAGTGGAAGTTGATAGAGATCACCCCTCGTACAATGTTATTCGAGCCACCTGAAGAGTCTTTCATCATCATGCACCTTACCCTTAGGTATTCTACGGGAGTTATAAGGGGTTATGTAACAATACCTTATAACTATGAAAATGTGAATTATTTTTGTATATAATAATGAATATACATTCATTTTATTATTGTTACTTTGTAAATAGTTTAATGTACATATAGTATTTTTAGTTAATATTCAACTAATAAATCTATTTTGATGAATTAATGGGTTTCTGAATTAAATAATATTTTATTAAATTATTATTATTATTAAATTAGTTTTTATTGAATTTAAATGTTCGTATAATTTCATGAAAGCAATTGTAATTTTTATTAAGGTTTGAAAGCTATTTTTGTGAAAACCCATGAATTTTTGATAAATGTGGGTTTTTATTTTAAAAGTAAAATAAAAATATTTAGAAAATTGTTTATATAAAATGAATATTATTTTTGGAATCAGGATGGAAAAATTATCTAATGGTGAATTTTATATAATTTTCTGAGACAGTCGAACTTTTGGGTTAAAATTAAATACTGTTTAAATATATAATGTGTTTTATGATATCATAATGACCCAATGGTGATGTAATAAAATACTATAAACCTTATTTTAGAACAATATATGTTTTAACAGTAAAATAATGTGATTTTTGGGTTTTTTATTTATTTTACAAAGCATTAGTAGACCCTTCAATACTTATAAAACATTTTCTCTTTTTAAATTGTTTTCTTTAAGAGTGTGACTCACCTCCACATAAGCAAACATATTACATTAAGAATATATTACATTGGACATATAAAATATCTATTCCCACTCCCCTTTTTCAAAACCCATAGGCAAAAACCATGGGTTGGTTTGTGGTTTTGATTAGTTTAATGCGAGCTGTCCCAAAGTAAATAATAAAGAATCCATCTAATTTCCTATATAAACCCACCCAATCTCCCACTTCCTCTTCACTAAATGCCTTTTTATTTCGTCCAACATATTACCTCCTCTCTCTATAATCCTCCCATGGTTCCCCATTATTCGAAGACGCCCCTCTCAAGCCTCTCTCAAGCCATCAGAATCCCACTTCCATGTAAGGGATTTCCTCTTTTCTCATTTTCTCTCAACTTCATTATATTGGTAAAACCTTTTAATTTCAATTAAAAATGTTGGTTTATGATTTCAAACCTCCCCCATACTTCCCTGTTTATGTTTAAATTCTGAGATACACCTTTCAGTCTCATTTAATGCCTCCGATATACACCCGTTACAATGCCAAAATTCCAAAAAGGAACTTCTCTCTCCTCATTTACATTCAAGTAATTCTTTTGTATCATGAATGTAAATTCCATTAAAATTTCTGGGACATGTATCCATATGAACCCCTTACTATCCACTTCAAATACATATGATGAGACAACCCTTTCTCTCTCATCAAACTTTTTACAAATTCTTATGTCACAAATGGTGACGAAATTGCACTGATTTTCCAAGCAAATGTCATTGTGTAGTAAATACCATACCCATTTATCTATCAAGGGTATTCAAATTTAGGAACATTTACTTATTGATTATAAAGATTAATGTATGTATTCCACATCCATTTATTGTATAATAAATTATGATGATGGATTCCATATTTTATGATCCATGTTGCACACTTATTCTTGAAATGAAATGTTTAAGAAAGGTGTGCCCGAATAGCGCTGCAAATCATTGGGTAATGTATAATATCATGATAATTCATGTGAAATGGGTGTTGACTCATGATAATTAACATAAAATGACTATTTACACGTTCTTCATGTGCAATTAGGGTTTACTCATGCTCTATGATCAATGAGCCTTGGCTCATGCTAATTCCATGTTAAGTGTTGTTGCCACATTTCCATTTTATGATTATCATGCCTTATCATGCCTTTATGTTCATACTTCTCTTATGATATATTGATATTACTATTGTCTAACATGTATTTCTCATCCTCATGTTATTCCATGTTTATTCCCTTTCTGGTATTTATATCTAACCCTATTTTTATGCATGTCCTCAGGTTATCCTATGAAATGCTAAGTACGTGGGAATGTAGTGGTCATGTAAAGGAATTTTTCAATAAAGATGTTGTGCATTTTATGTTCTAAGTTGTTATATAATTATCCTAAGCCCCAATGAAAATATACCTCACTATCTTCTATGTTTTACCAAGTGTTTTTATATAATAAATCATGTTTGCGTGTGTAATAAAGTGAAAGGTTTTCATAGTTTGTATCATAGGACAGGTTTAGTTAGTTTGTGGATTATGATTAGAAACCCCTAGTAAAGCCATAGATATATTAATAAGTATAATAAAATCATCCCTATGTTTTAGTGAGTATTGGGTATGTTTATTTTTTAAAAAATACATCTCTTCCTGGATATGTGCTGGTAGAGGCAGCTCTGGCACAGATGCATCCAAGTAGTAAAATCCAAAACACCACTTTGAGATACACTCAAATGGGAACTGGTGCACGACAACAGGCCTTTCTACACTCTTGGTGATGACACTCCTGGGGGATATGATTTGGTAAATTCACATTCTTATTAGGAACAATTATTAAGGTAATTAAAATAAATCCCCTAAGAATATATGTTATAATGTAGATCATGGATAACATAGATTGAAGCCTATAGATTCATTAGTTATGAAAATAAAAGTTATTTATAAGTCTTCCATTTTTTATTTGGATTAACCGTAATGTGTTACACCCATATTTCATTTCACTAAGGAATAATAAATAATTATACTTCAAGTAGTTTAATATCACAATTTTATCATGTCTAGAGAGTAACTCAAAAATTGATCTGTTTTGTCAACAGGATAAAGGATAGTTTCGAGATGGATGGGGAATAATCTCATATAACACAATTTTCCCTTATTGGGGACTTTCTATCAATAATTATTGAAAATTCAAGCTCGCATAGCATCGAAACCTTTTTCAATGTCCAAATTTCTTGGAAGACACTCTATGACATATCCAACACCTCCTCCATACCACAGAATCATCAGGGATCATGGCACAACTATGATCAAATATTAGGCTCCCAACTCTACCACCTTTCAAGAGGGAGGTACCATCAGGGTATTTTCAAATATTTCACCCTATTCAGATAGTATGGTGCACTATTTGATTTTATAATATCTTCCAAATAGGGAGACCTCTGAGTATCCTATATATATATAGTCTTATCTTACAGTATTTTTTAGTAACATTGATAATATATTAGAAAAACCACATTTGAAAATTTTCCAATATGACTCTGTCAAACTATTTTATTAAAACCTTGTACATTATGATTTTTTAAAACAATATGTTAGGAGAAAATATTTTCAAAAAGTGAATCATATTTTCCATTGGTACGATCCATGTTTCAAGGACGGCGTCTAGACTAAGGTAGTGGATGAATTTGAATGTGCATTGAGGTACTGTTGCACTAAGCGCACCCTCACCTTCCGTGGTCGATGTGATAATGAGGGTTAGGTAATGTTTAATGGTGGTGGGTAAGAAACCCTCAATTCATGTTAAAATTTTAGATTTCTTTTTTTATGCAATCAAATTGCGAGGACACGATTTTCTTAAGGGGGAAGATTGTAACAAACCAAACTTTTAATAATGAATATTCCTCTTCATCTAATTAAATGTATTATTATGAAAAATGGATATATAAAATGTGATCTTAATTGTTTTTATGGATTTTAAAATACATTTAATAATTGTGACCGTTGATAATATAGTTGTTAAATAGTGATCACATGATTAGTAGGGCTTTAACAATCCAATTTACTCAGATAAAGGAAGCGATGGCCTCATCATGTAGAATTTCTCTATATGAAGCTCATTTTTCAGGGATAGAAAAATAGGTGGGGTAATTAGGCTTCTCTCTTGACTAATCCAATGTTGAGCTTCAACATGTTAAGATCTAATAGAACCGTCTATAGGAGAAGTGGAAGTAGATAGAGATCACCACACATACACTGTTACTAGAGCCACGCTAAGAGTATGTCACCATCGCACACCTTACCCTTAGATCTTATGCGGGTGTTAGAAGGATTTATGTAACAAGACCTTAGCAATATGAATATTTTCATTATTTTTTTATATAATAATGAATATATATTCATTTTATTATTGTTACTTTTTAAATATTTTTTAATATACAAATAGTATTTTTAGTTAATATTCAACTATGAAATCAATTTTGATGAATTATTGGGTTTTTTAATTAAATAATATTTTAATAAAATAGTATTATTATTATTCTTAAATGACTTTTTTATTAAATATAAATGGTCGTATAATTTTATGAATGCAATTATAATTTTTATTAAGGTTTGAAAAATGATTTTATCAAAACCCATGAATATTCGATAAATATCTGGTTTTTTAGAAGAAAAAATTCTTATATTTAGAAAATTATTTACATAAAATTAATATTATTTTTTGAATAAAGATGTAAAAATTATCTAATGGTGAATTTTTTATAATTTTCTAAGATAGTCGCATTTTTGGTTAAAAATTAAATACAGTTTAAATATATAATGTGTTTTATGATATCATAATGACCCAATGGTGATGTAATAAAATACTATAAACATTATTTTCATCCAATATTTGTTTTACAATTAAAATAATTTGATTTGGGTTTGTTTGATTTATTTTATGAAGCTTTAATGGACCCTTCAAGACTTATAAAACCTTTTGACTTTTTAAATTGTTTTCCTTAAGTGTGCGACTCACCTCCACATAAGAAAACATATTATTTTAAGAAGTTAGGACATTAACCTTATAAAATATTTTTTTCTACTCCCCTTTGGAAAAAAACATGGGAAAAACCATGGTCTGGTTTATGGTTTTGATTAGTTTAATGTGAGGTGTCCTAAAACCTAAATAATAAAGAATCCCTCTTCTTTCAAATATAAATGCACCCAATCTCCAACTTCCTCTTCTCTAATAGAATTTGGAGATCATCCGACCTCTAACCTAATATATCTAGAATATTCCCAAGGTGCTCCATGATCCCATGAAGCCCATATCAAGCTTCTCTCAAGCCTTTAGAAGCACACATCAATGTGAGGGATTTCCTCTTTTCTAATTTTTGTCTCAATTTTTTATGTTGTTAAACCCTGTTAATTTCAATTACAATTATTGGGGTATGATTTTTCACCACCCCCATAATTTCCTATATATGTTTAAATTAGGATATAACCCTTTCACTTTCATTTAGTGCTTCCCATGTACACCCGTTTCTATGCCTAAATTCTGAAAATGAACTTCTCTCTCTTCATTTACATTCTAGAAAATCTTTTGTATCATGAAACTAAATTTAATTAAAATTGTTTGGAAATGTATATATATGACCCCCTTACTGTCCACTTCATGTAAATATGATGAGACACCACTTTCAATCTCATAAAACATTATTATGAATTATTATGTCACTCCATTACACTACCAAAATTGCACCTATTTTCCAAGCCAATGTCGTTGTATAATGAATACCATAACCATTTCTCTATCAAGGGTATTCACCTTTATGCAAATTAACATATTGATTATAAAGAATCATGTATATATTCCATATGCCTTTATCGTGGAATAAATTATGATTATTTATTCCATGTTTTATGATCAATGTGGCACACTTATTCATGAAATTAAATGTTTACGAATGGTGCACCCTAATAGCACTCCAATGCATTGGGTAAAGTATAGTATCATGATACGTCATGTGAAATAAGTGTTGAATCATGCTAATTTAAGTGCAACGAGGGGTTTCTTGTGCTTTATGTACAATGAGGGTTTACTCATGCTCCATGTGCAATGATCCTTGGCCCATGATAATTCCATGTTAAGTGTTGTTACCGCATTTCCATGTTATGATTATCATGCTTTATCGTTCTTTATGTTCATGTTTCTATTGTGCTCTATTTATATTCCCATTGTCTAAAACATATTGTTTTCCTCATGTTATTCCCTGATTCTTCCCTTACTAGGAATTATAGCTCACCCTTTTTTATGCGTGTCCTCAGGTCATCCTTTGCAATTCTAAGCACGTGGGAATGTAGTGGTCATGTAAAGGATGTTTTCAATAAAGATGTTGTGCATTTTTGGTCTATGTTGTTTTGTATTGATCCAAATCCCCATAGAAACTAGGCCGCTCCATCTTTTATGTTGTATCAAGTTAATTTTATGTAATAAATCAGGTATAAGTGTGTAATAAAGAGTAGGGTTGTCATATTATCCACTTCCCTTATAACTTCACTATTCATTAATTTCAAATCCATGATATTTTTGATTTTTAATACTATGCATGGATAAGGTATCATGATCATTCCATCTTCGTGCACCATCTACCATGTTTTCCCTACCCATGTGGTAATGTATTGTGCCATCATATTCTTTAATAAACTCCAACCATGTACTTTTATGAATGATTGTGCATTTCTATTTGAACATTTATTTCATTCTATTATGATATATATATATATATATAACTTTTTAATATAGTAATAATAAAACCAATTATTTAATGAAAAGATCACCTCCACAAGCTCTAAATCACGTGTTAGTTAATTTTTTTCACGAGTCTTTAATTTTCATGTTTCATATGAAATTACCTTATCATTATTCAAAAGGACACGTCCCAAAACATATTCTAAAAATTATGATATATTAGAAAACATTCCCTATTAGGGGGTAATTTAAGTAGGTAACGAGTTAACGTCATATTATTTTGCTCCTTAAAATATTCTTCACATTTCTCTATCTAATGGAACTTTATTCCCATTCTTGTTAACATGGGTAGTGGATTTTTTAAAAATGAAAAAACTCTCAAAAAGAATAAACAAATATTCCTATTACCCTATAAAAAATTGATCTTAGTTACAATATTTAGCATGGTCTATTGATCAATAAATTATGTCATTGAAGGATAAATATATATTCCATTTTCATGATTATATGACATAAGACTGATACGTTATGCCTAACGAATTAACACGTTATAAATTAGGAACACATTTCCCCCTTTCATAAGGTTAAAAAACCAAAAATGGTCTTCATTATCTTTTATTCTCTTGAAATATCGAACAACATTTTCATTAAAGGAAACTACATATTGAAAAAGGTTGTCTCCAAATACTATATTCATTATACTAAAGAATTTAAAAGGATAATTTGCAAGTATTGAGGGAATTACAATAAATTCAAAATGTATATACCTTATAAAGATATTTATCATGTAAATATACCATCTTTTCCCCTTAACTATTGACATCCAAAATGGAGGTCAATATTTGAGATGTATTGATTACATTTGAGTTTATAAAACAAATAAATAATATGAGTTAGTTGATAAATGTTATTATCAAGATTTTTTTAAGCTCAAGATAATTAATGTGAATATTCTTTAATCCATCCATCTTTTTAAAATAGATGACTGGTTCACCCAATTATAATGAAAAAGGGTATATAATACCTTTTTCCAGATTCTTTTATAGCTATTTTTTTAATTCATCAAATTTAGTAAGATACATTCTATATAGAATCCTTGAGATAGGTCAAGATATAGGTATGTGTTAAATTGAAAATCAACCTCATGATCTAGGGAATGAACTAATAGTTTATGATGAAATGCATTAGTATATTCCCATAAAACACATGCCATTAATGTTAGCTTCCTCTCTGATAATTTGTACAAGAAGTAACTTATTTATGGATATCATGACCCATATTATATAATTTTCATCGAAAAGGAGTTAATGTCCAGCCTAAAATTGAATTTTGATAATAGAAAGGTTCAGAATACTAAATTAGAAGCCTTATAATGATAATTGGTATTTTATCAATCTTCTTAAAGCCAATCCATACCCAAAATCACATAAAATCCAACCATTGGGAGGGGAACTAGATTTTAAGGAAGTATATTCCCACAATCGTTGATCAAATTATATTTATATATCTTATATGTGGACATCATTCCACCAGGTGTTTTCATAGATTGTTCAATATCCAATGTTTGAGGATATGAATAAACACTATTAACAAATGTGTGTAACATAAATGAATGATAATAACCACCCAAAATTAATGATTGCAACATTTTATATGGTATAATAATTGTACCTTTAACCTCTTTATTATATTTATCCAAATTAGTTGTAATAGTTCCATACACTATTAATTTTTTTCATTATTATAGCATGTAGATGGTGGTGATTATCTTTAATAGATTCAGTGTTAGAGAACTGATTTTCAAATTCTTAAACTCCCTCCATCTGAATCATTATTGTGTGGCTGGAAAATTAATTGTTTAATAATTTTCTTCCATTGTATTGTTATTAAATTAATCTTTATTTGAAAATAATGTGCATGATAGATAATAATTCCACACTTGAACAATTTGATGGTTACATTCAATAAATTTCTAAGAGGTCCTTATAACTCATTATTGGCATATAGGTAATTGGTATTTCATTCTCCATGTGAATTATCCTTAGATCCTATATGATAATCTACTAAACATTTCTTATCCACAAAATAATGAGAGTCCCACATTTCTCTCTTCACCTTAAGAACAAATTAAAAAATCTCTGTATAGCATAAAAAGTCCAATAAAGCTAATTCCTTTCAATGATTTAGTTTTTAGACATGAATTAATCATTTGACCATACATTCAGGGTAAACAATGCAAGTGGAGACATACTGTGTGAGTATCAAAAAGTTTTTTTTGCATAGGTACCGATGGAATCATCCAATTTTTTAACTCAAGTAATTATCTTTCTATATTCATGTGATGTGTTCTTGTAATATATTTGGAGAATACTTTCATGGAATCCTCACATTCCATAGAGTCTATTCCCCCCTTTTTGATAAAATTCTCAATGAAAGTCCATCATTTCTCATTCTGAAATTCCAAATGATAAATAACTAGAATAACATTCTCTTATTTTGATAAAAAGTAAAAAAAACATCTCTTCAATCACAATGATTAATTTCTAAAAAGTTAGTGGATTGAAATATATACTTGATAAGGGGTGATTTTGTTTAATGAATTAATTTATTAAAAGTGTCTACTTCCATGGAGTGACCATGAGATCAATATAGTCAGCATTATTATTCATATCTTGTGACTATTGGGTGAGAATGTTTTATTGATTTTATACTCATAAATCTATATTATTTGGAATCTAATTAGAATAATAACTTCATTTTACTTTGCACATATTGCTAGCTCATTTTCTTCTGGTTATAAACATCACATTGAATAAAATTAAAGTACAAGTAAGAGAATACAGAAATTAAAAAATGTAATAAATTCTAACTTTGAACATAGAATAAATAACTCACAATTTATGTAAATATTCTGACATAATAATATCAAGGATTCAGTCTAGTTTTTCCATAAACATTTACTATTATGTTTTCTGAACGAAATATATTAAAATACCTCTTTATGGTTAAAAAATAGACTATGAAATAACCAAAGAATATACTCATGTAGTGTCAAACATGGTTCACACATACACCTATTTATCATGCACTAAGTGGAGATCATGTTAATTACCAATATTATTTTCTAAGGGTTGTTATCCCTTAGTCCATCCATGCTAGGGCTTAAATCCACTATTCTATAATTAGAGAGAGATTTCATTTCTATTAAACCACACAATATCTACATTACTAATATTTTAGGATGTTATCATATATAAAGACTTATCCCTATTATTTCACTGAAAATATTTCCTCCCAATCCCTAAATATGATTAAACTACACCAAATAAATAACTAAAAAAACTCTGATACTAATTTAGGAAACCCAATCTAAAAAAAACTATTCCAATATCTTACAAGAATAATCATTCAATCTTAAAAATAGTCACACAATACCGAGAACCAAAGGTTTTTTGTCTTGAAATATTAGATATATAAATAGATTATTTTATAGTACTAGTGAACATTAATTCATAATAATATAACTCTAGAACCCTATTTATATGTCTCATATATTATACTTATTTTTATAACTTCTATAATGGAAAACATAATAATTATATGAGTTAAGGATCGCAGTAAGGGAAACATAATAATGGTTCATGACGGAAAGATCATAAAAATGATATAAAAAATTAATACAAGAGGAATATATGATTACAAGGATAATGTGATATAAATTAAAATCAAAAAACATGTTTGATAAATAAGGATCATGGAATAGAAACATAATACCTCAAGAATTTCATCAAAAATTCATAACTGTTATTACATAACTTGAAATAATATATCATTCACCGAGAAACATAAAAACATAACATAATAATGAAAAGTTTCTTAAAAATATGGCACATGAATAAGTATTATCATAGGAGATCTTGAATATGTAAACAATTATATTGAAATATTATTCACCTATAATGATTTTATAAATGAATAATATAATAACACACACACACACAATGTTTGGAAAAAGGTAATCATGGTTATATCCACACATAAATTTGTGAACAAAGATAACTATGATCATTTACACACAAAACATAACTATCTCAAGTGATGTATGTATTTAATTAATTCGTTTAAGAGTTATAACATACCCACCCATCACATAAGAACTATCCATACATATACGTAACATAGGAAAATAATTATTAATCATATCATAATAAACCCATGGAATGAAATGTGTTTCATAATATTTGAAAAATTGTATTATCAGAATCGTATGCAAGAATTTAATTAGATGAAACCCAAAATTAAATCACCTGGAAGAGTATTTCATAAGATAATTTAGATAAAAATTAATGAAACTCAACTCTGTTTGAGTGAGATATCTTAGAGATAATGTGAAAAATGGAAGCAAAACACTGAAAAGATATTTCAAAACATTTTCATTTATGTTTTGTTATGAGTCACATGAAAAAATATTTTTTAAGAAGGTATTTAGAATAAAATTCATCAAAAATTAATTATAAATAATTACCAATAATTAAATCATGATGTAAATAAAGTTAAATACATAAGGAAATTAAGATAAAAGACATGAATATGGAAGAGAAATTCCATTAAAAATAACATCATTGATTTTTTAAAGGATAATAAAGAATTATTTTAAAAATTTTTAAAGGGAAATAAGATGGTATCCTTAGATAAATAATATTTGGGATTCTAAATAAAAAAAAGAAAACATTGAAATGATGATTAAATGTGGACATGGACCCATTTAGAGAGGGTGTGGATTGTTTTTATCAACATAATGTTTTAAGAAGAGAAGAATCAATAAACGAAAATTTATTTAATGTGGAAATGAAATTTTGATGAAAATAAATAAGAAAAATATAATATCATTATAGGATAGAATAAAACAATACTATAAAAACATAGTAAAAAAGGAATAACTATGAATCAAGAAATGAATGAATGTCAAGAAAAATATATACCTCAACAGTTGTTTTCAATAAAATAAATTTAACCTATAATATAATAACCATATCAGTCCTAAAATCATATTCAAAAATAAAATTCATATTTTTTAACCTATAAATTCTACAACTATAAAAAATATTTTATTAGTAGTTAATTTTTGTTTATTTTCATCATCATATTTTTGTGATTTTGATTGTTTTAACATGCAATAAATATTGATGTCAATACAAATTATTTTATTCCATGTTAATCATTCATATATTATCTGATTTACTATAATATATTATTTATAATGATTTATAATATTATATTTTTATTTCATGATGCATGTTTTTATGATTCATGATGACTTAATTGATGATGAGTTTATTTCTACAATTTTTGACGAATATAAGTTGGTATATGAAATACGATCTAAATATAAATTTAACATTTAATATTCATAATTATTTCAAAAACATAACTTTAATACTCTAAATTAATTATCATATATATCAAAAGTTTTTTTAATAAAAAATTAAAAACATCATTACATAGATGCAGAAGTTCTCACATACACACATAAAACATATTAATTTTCTATAATGAAGAAAAAATGTATAAATTGATTTTTCCTCAAACAATATTAATAATGTTATAAATATAATATATATTCATAAAATAACCCTTTTAATAATCCATGTATGGTGGTTAATGAAAAATAATACACATCGTTCAGGGAGGTGGTGGTACATACATAACAAACACGACATATTTAATTTTAAACAAGTGAGTTGGGAATTAAAAATGTTTAAAACATAAATATAATAAAAGTTATGTTTAATAATGATACTACTATCATTAAATTAAAGTGTTTATGATTGTTTTTATGAGTAATATATAGAAATAAAATGTCTAGAGAGTTGATATTACGCACGACAAAATCATGAACCTTCTCATGGATGATTTCATGTTAATGGACTATTAAGGATAAGTCCCAATAATAAAAGTATTATGAGGATATAATAATGGTGTATAGTATTTAAATTTGGTTGGTATTCATGTTTTATTCTAAGTACTACTATTTATTTTAGTTGTTATAAGTGATACCCTTTTACAGTTGGAAAAGAGAAAATTTTAATTAGAAATGAATATTATGTAACGGGTAAGAATATATGAGCATGAAAGATATATATGATTAGTGATATAATGTTTTTAATAAATTTAGTTATGAATTTATAAGTTATAAATGATCTTATATATGTTTAAATATCATGTTAATTTATAAAAATTCAATATTCCTTATGTTACCCATTTTCAACCTTATTTACACGGATTAAATACTAACTATGATAATTTTTTTGTTTGTAAAATATAACATGAAAACTATTACCCATTTTTATTTTTGTAAATCCAAATTTATAGACTATTTAAACCTATAAATTCTCCATGTATGAGAAAATTGACTTTAAAAATTAATCATATAATATGTGAAAAAATAGTTTTGAGGAAAAAAATGTATTTTTAATTGTTAACTATTCTTATACTAATTTACAATAAAATAGTACATAAATTCTAATACATATATATTTTATATAATAATTTATTTTACTATGATATTTATTTATCCACAATAAATTTATTTCATAAAATAAAAATGCATAATATTGTTTTTTTATAAAATATATCTTTTAATACAAATTGTTCATATTTAATTTGACCAACATGTTTGTATTTAAAATATAACCATTCCTTAGATAAAAATATTTGTAATATATTTTTAACTCTATTTCATAACATATTTTTTTTTGAATTGATTTTTTAATATGATTAGTTCTATTTCTTCCTGTTATTTTATCAAATATATTATTTTGGCCATATTTATTATTTTGATTTTATTAAAGAATCACTGTTTTTTTATATGCTCAGTGTTTTTTTTAAAAAAAGAAATTCAACATAGTAACTTTTTAATGTTACATTTTTAATATTTTATGTACCTTACATATTTTTTGAGTAGAAATAAATATTCTATGTTGTACTATGATTAAGGATTTGAAGTGTTTTCTAAAGCCTCTTAAAGTAACAATCAAACACCCCCATGTTCCAATTTTTTAAACCAATGTGTTGTGGTTGAAGGTTATATTATGATATATTATATTATATGTGGTTTTATAGATTCTAGGTGTTTTTAGTAAGATTTACTCTAAAATTTGGGAATGTTTCATGGTACCACATGAGTTTCATATTGTTAAGAGTAACCATGCATAAACACTGTGTTGGGGTTTTAATTTTATATGAGGGGGTATTAAATATCATGAATGTTCTAAATAGTTGTGTGGAACTTCATAGAAACCAAGAAATATGTAATATGTGTTTCAGTATCCTCTTCATGATTAGAGTATTGTTTGGGAAACCATGAACCAAACCATGTGGGTTACTGTTTTGTTTACATTTTTATGATTTTATAGGTTTTATATTTTTAATTTTAAATAACTCAGAAACCATTTTTCCCTCCCTTCTGCATTGCATGACCCAAGGTGAGAAATCCCCATGTTTTTCATCCCATCCCCCATTAACCCCTATTTTCTAGAGATTCTATGTGCATTGTTGAATATTTCAGACACAATCAATGAGGAAAGAACTCCTCATTCATCTCTTATTCATATACTCTTAGTTTTTTATTTTACACCAATATGTTCTAATTTGGATGAATCATAGGGATTCAAGATTGATATATCTTTGAAATTAACTAGAATCTAGTGTGTGTGAAAACTCTATTGTGGTTGTTTAATCCTGTATTCAATGTTTTTGATTATTCACCATTAGTTGAGGGAGGTTTTCACTTTACGTGATATTTAATTCTGGAACCATTGGTTTCTTCTATTTAATATATGTGTAAAATTTTTACAATGATACTAATATGTATGTTTTTGAATGTCAACAATATAAACTAGGTTTTCTCTTATATTCCTAGAAATTATGTGTTTTTCTTATTTTAGTTGTCAGATAAAATAATATTTCACTTCATATACATATAAAATTTTGTATATATTATAGATTTGGTTATTTAAAAAATAATTTAAGTGTTTCTAAAAGTATCCCTAACCATTTATTTGAATATAAAAATGATTTATTTGGATGTCAAGGGTTTTTTTATTAACAATATTATGTTTGAATTTGATGAAATACCTTTTGTATTTACAAGATTTTGTAACATAGTTTTAAAAATTGGGTTTAAATTATTTAAATTTGAATGGTTTATTTTCATTAATGGTCCATTTACAACCTTTTTAAAATTTATATCCTTAGTTATGAAACCCTAATATACCCCTTATGTTCCCCTTAATTATTGGGGTGTTTATTTTTATTTTCTTTTTTCTCCCATTTTGGATTTTCCTTAATTTTTTTAATTTTTATATTATATATGAAGTGGTTTTTTTATGTGATGTTGTTGGTGGTTAGTTGAGATATATTTTCATTTCTGTAATAATTTATGTCATTATATTTTATTTTTTTTATTATCTCTACTATGGATTGGTCATGGGAACCCAAATGAGATAGTGGGAGACCTATATTTGTTCCAAACTAGTTGGTTCACACTATATATAGTGACCCCTAATCAGTTGGTCTACTTAGAATAAGGGAGTTCAAAATTTCGTATAATGTGGGTAATCCATGGTATCTATTATATTTTTTCACATGCAATATATACTGGAAAAAGTTTTAATGATTTTTTAAAAGTCTTGGATAATCTCACTTTAGAACCTTGGATCTGTCCAATGAAATTTATCCATTGTTTTATGATTTATATAGGGGGATCCATTTATTTATTTTTTGTATTCGACTTTGATTTCATTCCTCAAGGATCCTTAATTTTATTTATTTTGATATACTTCCTGACTTATTATTCATTATTTTGTTATATTTTATTAGTAATTAATTTTGTGTGGTATAAAAAATAATAATTAATTTAGAATCATAAATGGTTGGATTGTTTTAATTAAATGGTTTTATTTATATATGGGAAGAAAAATTTCAATTAAAAAAATCAGAAGATCTTTAAAAGTTATTTGAAAAAAAATATTACTAAATCGATATTGAAGTTCATTATGAAGGGTTGATTTGGGAATGGAGTTTCAAATATGGGAATTTTCTTTCTAGGTTTATTTTTCATTTTATAGAAATTATGAATGGATGATTTAAAATAGAATTGGATGTGGGGTTTATTTATTTTATATCAAGGATTATGGAAACATACATTCTATTATATTTTAATCAACATTGAAATTGGATATTTAATAAAAGGTTCATTAACTGTAAATGTGGTCGGTGCCCTATGATGTTGTTTATATTCAACCATATATTATATTATATTTTTAGGTTTTAATTTGACTATTTATTTCATATAGGTTGTTTACGACATTGTAATTAAATGGCGTGACATGAGGGGCCACATAGAGGTTGCTATTTTATTCCATTTGATTTGGTTTTATTAATATGTAATCCAAATATGCCACCCTTTTTAATATTTCACTTCTTTAGAAGAGTTTATACATGTGGAAAAATGAATTTCTTATAAATGGGAATATTGTGTGTGAGGTAGTTAGTGGTGATATATGAGATTGATTTTGAGTTATATTTTCCCTCTGTATTATATTTTTTCTTTTCATCAATTTTTGGACTCCCAATATACTGATAGGTCATGTAGGATTTAAATAAAATTTTATAATATTGATTAATAGAAACATTGTTCCCAATATTTTTTTTATGAACTAGTGATTATAACTAGACCCTGAGGATAGGGAGCACCCCTTGTGTCTTTTGGTGAGTTGATTTGGGTGCTTGATAGAGGGATAAACAAATGCGATTCATTGCATAATTTATCTTTATAGGATATAATTTGTTAATTGAAGGGTATTTATTATATGAACCCTTATAAGAAAATGTATTAGTGAAAATGAAGGTCATATCACATATCCAAAATAGAGAGTGTGTGAGAGATAGACTTTGATGAAGTCATGGATCAAGCTACATAAGGGTTGGCACAAAAATGGATTGGAAAAAATCCACACAAAAGATGAAATTTCATAGGCTAAAGTACTATATTGGAGTACTAGATCGTTTATAATACCAAGAATATATGATTTTATAGTCTTCAATGATAGTGGATTAATATTATATTTTAATAATGGACCCGTAACCTTCAAGGAAGTAATTAGTGTAAAATAAGGTACCAAGTGGAAAAGTCCTTGAATTATAAAACATATTTCAAAAACCAAAAACAAATATTGATATTGGTAGTTCATCTAGTGTATGTAAATCCTACTGGTTTAAAATTGGAATTTAATAAGAAACATGAACTGTATGTATAAGTCTATATGTATAAAACAAAACAAGCTACCAAAGTCAATAAGTAATTTCAAAGTATAGACTATGATGGATATTTTTCACCAGTTTCTAAGATAAAATCCATCATAATTATACTCTATATAGTAACTTATCAAGACTATGATGTTTTTGAAAATGGATATAAAAATTATCATCTATAATGAGAACCTTTAGAAAGATGTCATTATGACATAACCATAAGGGTTTATGACACCAAAAGATACTAATAATGTATTAAAATTTCAGAATCCATTTCTATATTAAATCATGCATATGGTTAATGGAAATGTCTCTTTCATGAAGCCATATTATAATTTGGTTTCCTCAAAAATGATTTCAATATTTTTATCTATAAGTAGTTTAGTTTTAGTTAGTGATATTCCAAATTATGTATATTAATGACATATCACTAATTAGAAATAAGACACAAATCATATAGTTTTTTAATACATGGTTGACATAATTCTTATCCATGAAGGAATTATATAAATTACCATACATTGATGGGATCTATATACACTAGGAAAGATAAAAAAGTCTAATTAGACTAATATAAAACAATATAAGAGGGGTTTGTTTCCTATGGGACATAAAATTCATTTCTCTTCGAAATGTGTCCTTGGAAACATAAGAAAAGGAAGAGTATGAAAAACAGTACATGCACTTTATTCATTGACTCAATCATAAATTCCATGCTCTGTACAAATAATTATTTTTCATACACCTTAATCATGGTAGGATGACATGAGGTTGATCTAGGAGTCTAACATTTTGTGGAAGTCAAGGAAATCCAAAAATAATTTTAAGGAATATTAGGGATACGTTTCTCTTTCATGGAAGAAATGTAGATATTTTCATTAAGGGATATACAGATTCATGTTTAAAAATATATCAAGAAAACGTAAAATCTCAATTAGGATATATCATTATTATCAATTGACGTTTCATGAGTGAGAAAATAATATAGAAATTAGTTGTATCTAATTATATTATAGATTCTGACTATACTGTGACTTTTGATGTAGCTAAAAAAGTAGTTTGGATGCAAAAAATTGTTTAGGATCTTGGTGTGGTACTATGTTGTAAATATCCTATCACATTTTTCATTGATAATAATGCAGTAATGTCTCTTTCTATTTTCCTAGGGTCAAACTAGTAGACAATGAACATACTTCATAAGTACCACTAATTGATGTATTTTTCACAAAGTGGTGGGATTTTAGTGAGAAATGTCTCTAAATGAGACAACATAGTGAACATAATGATAATATAAAATTATTAGTAGAATCGTTAATAACATGTGAGATCTAGATGAATTAGAGTGATTATTAGTTGTCTCCTATCTAAGTGGTAGTTTATGACAGATTATTTCCCACAACTAACTAATTTTTACAATTTATTTCCTGTGATATCATGGAATTGAATATTAAATAATATCATATTATATATATATTTTACTATATTGTGTATTAATAATGTGATAATTTCATTGAGTATCTCTCACGTTAAAAGGTCATAACAATTCCATTATTTTATGCGATCATTAATGTTCTATGATGTCATTATAAAAAATAAGTCCTATATCCATATGACTTCATATGATGGGAGAAAAAAGATAAAAAATATATATTTATATATAATTAAATAAATATTGGGATTCATCTAATAAATTCCCTTTTTAGTAATCTCTAATATATAGATTACAAAGAAAAACCCACCAATAAGAATATAATATATTCTATTCCATTGGACATTCTAAACTATGAGCCTGTGTAGAGACCTTTGGAATATAATATTATTACTGTACATACCATGAATAATGAACAGTAGTGTATTCATGAAATATGTGATGCCATATGTTTTTGGTGAATTTGGATACATTGGGTGTTTCATGAAAGATATGTTATTAATGAATAAGTTAATGAAGTATTTTTCCAAACTATCTTTAAAATAGATGATTTATAAATCATTTGACTTGAATGACATAATTGAATTAAAATCATTTTCCATTGTTTGTTGACAGGTTTTTTTGATATTCAATGTAATACATATCAATAATTTATGTTGATGAAATGAGTATGAAAACATCATGATAAGATATCAAATAAATGGATTTTATCAAACAATGTTCATTCATCTGTGGATGTTGTTACTGTGAAAATAGCATGTTCCCCTATAAATGCCTTTATGTGATGTTAGATGATGATATCAAACTTCATAAAATCTCTGCTAATTTCACTCAGTAATATGACTAGATGGCCACACATATAATTTTTCCATTTATCTTATTTGAATATTTTATATATTTAATAAGTGAAGTAAATATCATTCCAAAAATAGAGTTGTAATGTTTATTCTTAAGACCTTGTTGATCTCAAATATCATGTAAACATATTTATGTGAGTTGAGTATTAAATAAATATATTTTTTCAGGACCACCAATATAATATTTAATTTTTTATTTGTCATATTAATAATATTAGTAATCTAAGGTTTTTTAAATTACAAGGACGATGGACTATACAGAGTTACGTTTTTTGTAACAGAAATGATCTACTAAACATAATTTACATAAATTGGGAATTATTTTTTGATTTTTTATTTTTCATGGGACATAAAAAAATTAAATAGTCGATATTATTATTATTTTTTTCAGTCAGGGGGTTCTCTAATGATTATATAACTATTAAATTGAATATGTACAATTATCAATCCGTAATGTTTATGTAATTATACATGTTTATGTATTTTTTTTGTATTGGAAACTTGATATATAGTTGTGCATAATAAATTCTCTCTATATAATTCTATATCCAAAAATAACATCTCTAGGGATATTTTCCTAAGCCCAAGATAAATGAGCAGGCTTCATTTTTCCTTTTTGGGAACAAGAAACAAATAGACAATTTTCAAGACTAAGGGAATTTTTTACAATCTAGGAAAATGATGTGCGACACAAATATTGTTTATGTATCCCCATGGAAATCTATTAAGGATGTTATGAGATTAACGAGGATTTGTGGATCACTACATGCGGGGTTCTATACTTGGAATTCATCAACACAATGACAAGATGACCCAAATATGGTTCAATTAATCAATATCCTCTTCGATGATCTATATCTTCTTCAAATAATAAAACTCCAAGACCAAGGTAATTATTCAAATTTAATTAATTATATATTTACTTGAAATATGTTACCACAATATTTTTCCATTTTTATTTATAATATGTCCTATATAAATTTATACATCTTGATTTTATTTTCTTTTATATAGAAGATTATTCATTAAACCTAAAAATGTAGAGTTGGGAACAACCCTAATATGAAGTTCTTATATGACCAGAATTTTTATAAATAGTACTCACACAGATTTTGTGAATATATTAAAATGAATAAAAAACAGAAGGAAAATATAATATAAAAGTATCTAATTCTCCTATACAAAGTTTAAGAGATTTTTGTTCTAAGAAGAATAAATAGTATGGGAACTGTTGAATGTAGTTATATTCATACATGAAGAATATCTGACTTGTGATAGTGAATCGGATTAATAAGGAATAAAAAATCAACACTTGAATAACATGATTATAGTCACAACTAATAGAATACTCATTGGTTGTATAAAATCTTTTCATATCATTGTTACTATTTGGTATGCACTAATAACATAAGTAGACATGTTGTATCATGAGTTCAATAAAATTACAAACTCATTGTATGCGTAGTATTATACTAGTGATTCATATAATATTATGCTAATCTAGACCATACAAAGGATTAACCCAATAATTTTTAGAGGTTACACTAGTAAATTTATAGTTTGCTGTGTGTTTGTGTGTGTGTGTGATTTTTTGAGGTGTTTAATATTGATTATCACTACACTCTAATAGATGGTGGTGGTTATTTATGAGAAATTTACATTTAAATAAGATTATTTATTCACCCCCTCTCAGTTTTTTCCAATGATCATACATGTGACTTTTCAATGAGAAGATCTAAGTACTTATAGCTAAATTGACATTTGGAAAAAATCAATGGAAGGTCTCATATGAATTTAAAATCATAAAATTTAATTGATATCCCTTTATATAAAAACAAATATGGTGCCCCTATTAATATTTCTAGATTCACTCCTAATCGAAAATCTTCCCCCACATGTATTTAAGATAATCGTTCTCATTTAATTATTCTTGAAAATTACAAATGGATTCTTGGGGATATAAATATATCATATTTAAAATATAACTATGTTGGAATGTCTATTTATTTACGAGGGCTCCAATTTACTGATCTAAATTTTCAATTCACATAGAACTATGTCTATTTGATTAAGGTAGTGCAAAAAGACCAAGAAGTTGACATAGAAAAAGAAATCTATTTTACTAGAAAATAAGATCAAAAATTGTTTTAGGGAACCCAGGTGAAATCATTACTAAAAAATAATCTCATATATGAATTATACTACCATATCCCCTTGTTCATTTGTGTGACACCATCTGGAATAATTTTACCCATAATAATTTAATCTTACCGATATAGAAAATAGAAAATTATGCATTCCAAACCAATGAAGTTTAAAAAAAAGAGGAATATCACTTTCCTTGAAATATAGGTGCTCCTCGTCTATTAAGATTTAATAAATAACTCCAGTGTATTATAAATGATTCAATATATATTCCCTCTCTCTTCATTATGGAATACCTTCAGAAATCTAATATATAGAAAAAATGTATGGTTATCTTCCTAACTCTTGCTTCATTGGGGTTTTATAGGAATATTTTAAATGAAATCCAAAGGAATTGTTTTGAATTGATCTTGTGAATTATTTAGTGGGGACAACATTGGCATGTGTTTCTTAGTCATTGTGGATCTTATGTAAAATTTATTGTATATCTTGGTGGTGTGACATGCAATGTAATCGGGGAGGTAATTCATGATTTTTTTTATCCCCAATATTAGAAAATTAATTTATAGTAGAAGACAATCAATAACTCATTGTCCATACTCATTGAATGTGTGAGGTCCTTATCATGTATACCATTAAAATTGATTCCACCATTATGGACAAGGGACATAAAAACTCAATTCATCACAATTGTTCAATCATCTATACCACATTCCACTATTACACCATCTACACTAGAAATTCAAATATTCTTCATTCATGGGAAAAGGGGAAACTATTATGAATTATTTGGAATCCATTAATAGATGTTCGGACATTATCAAGATCATTACTGTGTTTTATTACTTTCTTAATTCATGTATACTATTTACATGAATCATTTCCCTTAGAATTCAATTTTATATATTTCCATAATATAAACCATTTAGTTACCATATTTATTAAATAAAAAGTTATAATGGTTATGATGTTGATTACAATGATAATAAATCTATTTTTTACATTCCTTCTAATAATATCCATCCCCAATTATAAAAAGTCTCCTTTTCCTAGGTGCGAAAATACATTACAATGACCCCTATATTGTAGTGATTTGGGAATCACCTTAGTTTTTTTATCTCTATCCTTAGATAGTTTCTCTACAAATATATCAACCAGTAGGGTTAATGGGGTATATATTTGGGTTAGATAATTCTTTCCCAAGGTATATTGAGAATGCTTAAGTAGTTTATATGCATAGTATAAAGTCTTTTATGTATCTTTTTAGATAGATGGTGGGGAAAATGTAATTATAAAAGTCTCCTAAAATGTGTATCACTTGATTTTTTTAGACATCCCATTAAATAATAATAGCTTGTATAAAAAATATGTGGAAATTATTTATCTATAGACTCTAATATATTAGTATTTTGGGGATGATATCTTTAAGACCATATATGAAGGTTTTATTAGAACCTGACATCTTAATTGATTCCCATAGTATTAAATTATCCTACAAAATCAACATATCTTTAGTGAACCTGATACACCTAAGACCAGTTACATCAAAACCCACCACTCGGGTATAAGTTATGACTAGATCTCGATCCACAAAAATAGAAAATTTTCAAAATCCACAAAATGTATTAACAACTGTGAACATTAAGCTCCATATCATATTTTTGTTACACTTGTGTGTATAGTAAATTACATATTATGTATCCAAGTATTGTTTTTTTTCTAACTAGTATATTTATTATTCAATAAGAAAATTTTTCATTTCATGGAAGTTATTAAAGTGAATAATTTCTTTATAATGTTAGGTCTTGACATGAGTATTTTGAGGTCTGACAAGGTGAAATTTTATATGTTTGATATTATCATCCATTATTTACAACTATTTGATTATAAAATCTGATGGACATCATGAAGAAGAAATGGCCATATTTTTTACAAAATTAATAGAAGTAAATTAAGTGGGATGATTTTTTTGAAAATCCGACCAATGTTATTATAAATCATGGACTTTTTGGTTAATAATTTTCTTTTAATTAGGTATTATTTTAAATAACTTATTTTTTATACAACAATAAATCAAAATGAAACCACGATACAATTTATTAATTGAAAATAATTTCTATTAAAAATTAACCATTGTAATTTACTCATTGAATAGGTTTGTATAAATAAAAGTAATGAAATTTTAATGAATATATAGAAATGGAAAATAAAGGTAATATTTAATTTCAACGCATTTATAAAATTCATTTAATATAGTAAAATTAATAATAAGAATTATATATTAAGAAGATGTGTTTTTTAATGGTATTTTTATGCACTATTAATTATTATTTTTTAGAAATTTATTATATTTTGGATAAATGATAATAAAATATTTTTACCCTTATTAAAATTATTATTGATGTGAAATATGATTAAGAACACTAATGTTTTAAAAGCTACTTTATCCTTATATAAAAGAAATTTTTATATATATCTTTTATTTATATTTAAATGTTGAATTAATAAATTTTAGTATTTATATTTTATAAAATGAAATTCATTTTTTAGTTCACTATATCAACATTATAATAGGTTAATTTTTTGGTGTTTTCCAAAAATGTTCTTTTTGTGGGTGAATAGTAAAAAATTCAATTTCTTAAAATACCACAAGTATTATAATATCATTATGATATAAGCACAACCTAATTTTGTTTATACAATATAATTAATAAAATATTTATCTACTTGTAAAATCATCTATTAAGAAAATATATTACTTTTTACATGTAGACCTATATATGATATTCTAGAATGTAAGTTATATTTTTCTCTAAAACTATTTTATTGTGATATATATTTAGTATTTTAGAATTAACATTTATCAATTTTTCAAATTTAATCAGGAGAAATATAATTTATATTGGTAATCATTAATTAAAAATTATTTAATAGCTTCTATGCTTTTTTAGGCAAGAAAATAAATTTCTCAGGTAGGAAAATGAGAAACTGTGGTAAATGTTAAAATTGTAATTTATTTTAACTAAGTGTAAAACACTAAAAAATAAATTAAATATTTCCTTAAATTGAGTTTCTAAGATGATTCATAAAATTAACTCAACACTCTCTATTAGTTCTCATTTTTGGTTCCACGTGACCTTTAAATAGTGGCTTGTCCATTTATATTATTATAAAAATTATACTCAACTGTCTTATAAAAGGGGTATTTTTCCACCCCTTTATTGGTAATAAAAAAATTATAATTCCTCTAGAATCCCTACAAATTTTACTTATCATATAATCAAATTTCACTTCCCAAAGCCTCTCATCATAAGAATATGTCCTAAGTCCTCAATTTACAACAATTCCTCCAAAGGAAAGATGAATCAGTCAACATGAGTAATAATCACTCTCAAATTTTTTCATTGTCTATAATTATTTTAAAAATATATCATGCCAATTGAAACATTATTAAATGGGTAATATGTATAACATTATAATTTTTTATGTTTGTAGTATTAAAATTATCCATGTATTCCCTTTTCCTTTAGATAAATGAAAATATCATTTGTACGTATGTGTGGACTACATCCTCCACGAAGCGACATGTTTCCTTTTCTATGAAACCAATGAATGTAAAGTAAAAAATATTAAATTAATTAATAAATATAATATTTATATAATTATTATTATTAGAAAATTATAATTCATTCCCTATCATTATTTTTTCTCACTCGTAATTGAAAAAAACGCATGTGTTTATGTACATACCACTACCTCAAAGGAGGATATGTTCAATTTTTCATCATCAAATTACATGGATTATTATAAAATTATATTATATTAATTTATATAATATTAAAAAAAAATTATATCCTTATTATGATTCTGAATGTATGAAAAATATTAATGTGGATATTATAACAAAATATGTTGATATTAGTAATTTTCCCAAAAATTAGATCATATCTGATTTATTATTCACAAATCATAACTGATTCAGTAATGTGAAAAATTATATTGTTAATAATAATTTTAAAGAAAAAATTATTGTACCATATATAATGTTTGAATGATGAAATTTATCAAATGAATTCGGTCTGATGTCTCTATTACAAAACATATGTCAAAAAATTAAAAATACTAACATCTGATGATAAGAATAAACATTAATATAATAATTAATTTATAAGTAGTAACTATAATTAATTAATATAAATAGTAATATATATGAATTGGTTTATAAAATAACTTATTAATAAATTTAAATTTTTTATATATAAATATAATCAACCATTTGGAAGTCACGAACAAAGGTAAGGGTTTTCATCACAATTTTTTTTCATTAAGATATGCTCAATATTTACTAAAATCATTATTTATTTTATAAATAAAATTTTCTATGAATTTTTTATACAATATCAGGTAGTTAAATCATGGTATTTTAGAAAACTATATCTTATTATTTCATCCAAGAGTTTTTGACTCAAATTCTTTAATATTCAACAGGGTTTCCATCTCAAATATTCTTCATTAGGTAAATTTTTGAGTTATGAACCTATTTTTGTTTATATGGTGCATATAATACCACTCTTTATGGATTTTTTTCATATCTTTGTTTAATAAAATTAACAGTCTACTTCATGTGTTCTCCTCAAAATGGATATTCTATAAACATTACCAACTATGTTAAATATTTTGTGAACTCAAACATCATATCTTTGTGTTGTAATATTTATTATTGATCTTCACGATTACATGTTTGATAAGTTATTCTATTTCTGATGTCAAATGAAATATCCTCCCTTCACCCTTGGTAAAATATTTATTTTTTATTTTCAAATCCTTCTTAATTTATTATTTCCTTCCTCGTAAATGTATGATACTGTTTAGAATAATCCATAACCTCTTTAAAAAAAGTATACCCTATGTATCTATATTGGTTTGTTCCGAAAATGTATCCTTATACTATTCTATTGATAAAATATGGTTTATCCCATATGACCTTCATATTTATATTTACCACACATTGAAAGGAATATTTTATTATACTTTTTATGATGCGAGTTTCAATAAATATGTTTTAAAATACTAATGAAATTTTCATTTCAACATTGAATATTTAATGTTCCACTCCACCTTCCTACATAAATATTGTATGCCTTTATGGAGGCCAAATTATTGGAATTTTAATTGAATTTGTTTTTAAAACGTTTTTCAGGTTACCTTCATGAAAATATTTCTTTTTTAGAGTGGTCAGTAATTTCACCTCTTTATGAAAATATTTGGAAATGTTTTTAAAACCATTAGTCATGGTATAACTTTTTATTTCCATTATATATCTAAAATAACCAACTCTATTGGATATTATTATCATTAAAGATCTTTTCAAGTCCATTCTGAGACATAATTTTTAGTGTGACTAAATTTTGGGAATCATATAATTAAATTATTTAGGTCAACATTAGTGATATCATTCATAAATGTTATAAAAACCATTTTATTCCCATGGTTTTATTATGAAATAATAAATGATTAATTTCATGTGGCACACATGGGGATGAATTTTTGATTTGTGGAGTCTTATATCTCCCTCCAATGCATTGGTTATGGTTTTATATCTCATGGGATAATGAATCATGCATAAACATGATCACATTTATCTTGGTTTTCATGATTGTCCATATAAAATTTTAATGTTTTCTTTTTTTTCACAAGTTTGTACATAAAAATGACAACATTTAACTTTTTTTAACAATATTTAATGTGGAAATGATCATGTTTAAAAAATTTCACAATTTTTTTCATTTAAATGAACAATTTTTTATGTGTTCACTTGGTTGCACAAAGACATGATTTCTATTATATTTTTGCACAATGTCATGATTTACTATTATTATGATTATTACACATTCTTATGATTTAATCCTATGATTATACTCCATGTACCATGATTATTCTACCATGTTTTTTCTCTCATTACATAGTATATGTTTACTAAATTGATATTTCTGTTATTACATCTGGACCATTTGATAATTCTTATCAATCTTTGAAAATATTAATAATACATTTATTTCATTATTATGTTTTCAAATTGGATTATGATGTAACCCTATTAGTTATGTTTATATGTTTTCCATTTCTATCAATTTTATGTAACCCCTTTCTTATGCTCTCATTCCCCATGTTATGACAATGTGTATTGCTAGTGTTGATTATAGAAATGGGTCGGGTGTGGATAAATTATCAAAAGAAATGTTGATAATAATTTTAAAATTTGTATATTATATATAAGATACTCTAAAGGTATTAAACCAAGGGTATTTAAGATTGGGAGAATATTTATGTCATTTAATGTTAATATATTTAAAATAATTTTATGTTTTTCTTGATTCATTTTACTTATTATTGAATATAGTTCTTAAAGAATTATTTTTAACACCAGATCCGGGAGTATGAATCTAGAGTTTCTTAGTTTGTATCAGTGCACGAGTATTCTATTTTTGGCAATTATTTTCATTATTTTTGGGGAGATGGATAAGTGTAATTTTGGGAAAATCTAAGTTCTATATTAATGTTTATGATAAAATACTATAATTTTGGTATGTATAGTTTTCTAGGTTTATTGGAAATGAAATCATTGTTAAAATTTACACAAGTAGACATAGGCTTTGTCACAAATTTACATAGGGGTAATAACCCTAAAAATGTATGCTTTGGTATTAACTAAATCATCATTCAATGTACAAAAGTTATCTTAACTGCATGTCTAGTTTCACACTTCTAGGGTATTGTATTTTTGTTAATTAACATAATCTTTTCAAGAAACTATGAATTATTTCAATATATTTATTTTATAAATACTAAAAGGGATATTTCCATAGATAACCAAGATTAAAACCTAGATATTCGTATGTCATCTTATGCATGAAATTTATGAGTTACTACTTCAATGTTTATATTTTCATTTTTTATGTTTTTTAGTTTTAGTAATCTTATACCTCAACATTAATATATTTATGTGATGGATGGAGAAGTAATAAATAGATATAAAATTGTGTAAAATAGGAAATGTGGTGATTGTTCAATGAGAAACCATATGGGATAGAAACAGACAATAAAATTCTTCTTGTTATCCTAATAATGATATTAAGAGTTACGATTGAAAATCTAAACCGTAATAACATCATAAAATTTATAAATAAGAGGCATATGAAGTTTAATGAAGGAAAAATGATTTAACATCATACATGATAATATTTTCTGAAAAAATCACCCAAGGTTATGTATCAATGGAATAAGAAAAATTTTCTAGTGTCTCAATGTAGGTAAATAATGATTATTAAAGGAATGAAAAAAGGATAATATAGCTCAATAAGGCCCTAAATAATTCACCAAACACTCTTCAATACTTTAAATGAAATGTGTTCAGGAATTATAGAAATTAGTTTGGAAATCCTTGACTTCTAAAGAGAAAAATAATATATAACATCCAAGACTAAGGGAAAATGGGGAATTCTATGAAATAACTAAAATTGAAATGGATAATGATAGTTAATGTACACTTATCCATCATGCTAAATTTGTGTATGTTTTTTCTGATTTTAGTTCTAGAAATTATACTATATCTAGAATGATTTTTAATAGAACCAAATCACCATCCAAATTGATTTGATACTGAATTGTTGAATAAATATTATGGACGACATGTTATTATATCCCATGATGATGTTTGTGGGGATATGATTTGTCAATATATTATTATTATCTTTTTAGAGGAATACAATGTGAAAAATTAGTTCTCTATATATAGAGGAAATATTAATTATCATAATAAGGAAATCACATTTAATGTTAACATAAGATAGTATATCAATGAGAGGATGATTATTAATTATATTGAAAGAAAATTCTATAATATGTGTCTGGATAATCAGGGAAACATTGATAAAATAGTTTCAGATAAACCAAATATTAGCGATGTTCCTTTTTATGGGGAAAATATGTGACTTTATTTTTTACCTAAGATACATGGGATGATATTTTTTCATGAACCTTGTTTATCATTGGGAGACCTATAGAAATTTCCATTACAGTGTGATGATTTAAAATTGGTAAGATGTAATTTATTTCGGGGGGGGGGGGATGGAACAACTCAAGATTCTAGTATATATTTTTCCATTAATTTTGTATTATGTTAAATATATTGTTTCACATATATCATCAAACTAAAAATAAATCATGATACATTTTATGAAGATAAATTTATAAATATTAAAAATTGACCTTTACAATATAGTCATTGAATTGGTAATAATAAATAAAAGTTACCATATTTTTAATTCCTAGTATAATGGAAAAATTAATATCATTTTCAATATCAATTCATTGATAAAATTGAATTTTTATCTTTAAAAACCGATATTACCATTTTATAGAGAAAAATGTATTTTTTATAAAATTTCAATTTCATGTGGTATGAATATTAACTTTATGATATTGAATATATTTTGAATGAATGATATAAACTATATTTAATCTTATTTAAGTTTTAATTAAGGTATAATAAGTTTAGGAATAAAAAAAATTTTAAAAAAAATTTCTCTAATTTTTTTCATTTAAATTTTGAATTTTAATTTAAAATAAATATTTATAAATTTTGTGTGTGTTTAATATATTAACCAACGTTTATTATTTCATTAGATAAAAATTATCTTTTCTATGTTTTTTTTGTATTTTATAAAATAAACTTAATGATTCAATTTCCATAGTTGCGAGGACTTTTATAATGTCATTAGGATATAAGAATAAATTTAAAAGTTTGAATAATTTTTATTCATAAAATATGTGTTTTGTAGGTAATATTAAATAATAAAAAAAATAAAAAAAATTATATATTAAAAAATATTTTAAATTTTATAACATAAGTGATAATGTTTCTAAAATTATTTTAATGCTTTATTCATTTATTATTTAAGAATTCATTTTTTCCATTTTTAGAAATTATATTAAGTCAAAGGTAGCTCATATTTAGAATAATTTTCTTCCAATTATATAACAATCTGTATTATATTTTTTCATGAAAATCAATTATTTAGGTAAAAAATGAGTTAAATTCTAAATTAAAAATGGGTAAAATAGTTTAACAAAGGGTAAAAGACCTAAAAAATTAAGAAACAAGTCTTAGAATTAGTATATGAGAGGTGGATCGACCTTCCCTCAACCTATATCTATTATTTTCAATTATTTTATCAATATTACCTTTGAATAATGACTTTTACTATTATATTATTGTAAAAAACATCTCTTTAAACATATAAAAGTTTCTTTCCACGTCCACATTAATGCCACTCTATAACACCCTTAATGTTTAAAATACTAACATCATATTCGATAGTTTTTATGACACACAACACCAGGGTATGCCATATTTATATGAAACACAAAGATTATATTGTTGTAAAAGGAAAAATAAGTTTCATTGTCTTTCACACAATACTATGTTACACATAATATAGTGTTCCCTTGATAGTATGGATTACACATAAGACCATGTTTTACAAAACTATGATATTAAAATTATTATGATTGTTATCAACCATCAATTGTAACGTATGATATGAAAAAAATTAACATAATTTTGAAAATATTTTTTACACATATGTATATTATTATTTGTTATCCAATTAATTAGACATGAAAATAAAACACTATTTAACATAAAAAAATCTTATTCTAAAAAAACTATTCATTGGCCACAACTGTGTTTTATATCTTCAATTAACAGAATTGATTTTTTTAATTATTTTAATGAAATTTTTATATTATATTATATTTACTCAAACAAATTTTCAATATTCATCTTATATGTTTCAGAGAGAATATATAATAATAAATCGAATTTTAAGCACATGTGATATATTTTTCTACACTCTGTTTTCCACCTTTTATGGAACACTTATTTTGAAAATAATTTTTGACACTTTTGTTAATTTTATTTAAAAAATGTTGTTCATGAATGTTTAATGAAAAAATTAACTTAGGTTAAATTTTTGTTTTTTTTGAGAAGTTTCATTTGGTTTGATGAATAATGATAATACTGAATTTTTATTGAAAACATTTTTTTCATTTAAATATTTGATAATGGTTAAATATATCTTAAATTGGGTTTAAAGTAAATTTTTTCAATTATAAATCTCTTTATCAAATTTAGGTTATTATAAAAAAATTTACACTACTTTTTTTTATAAAAACATTGTAATCTTTTGAAAATTTTCACATTAAAAACATAATATTTCATAACGTCTCTAGGATTAATTTTGAATTAAATTCTTCCACTTCTAAGAATTTCATTTCAAAAATAGATTTAATTTTTTATTCAGAATAATTTGAAAATTATAATATGGTAAAATTAATTTTTTATCCAAATTATTAGTTAAATAGTTAAATTAATTATGACGATTAAGGATTATATGTGTTTACTTAGTAGTTAAACATTGAATATAAGGTGAAAAAATGTCCCAAAACATTTAAAAAACCAATTTTATAGACATATTCCATCTACTAAATCCTTATTATCTATTTTTATGAGTTATGGGGATTCTATTCCATGAAATTGACATATATAACATGTTTCATAATGAACATGGAAAAAAGGAACCTTCCATGCCATTAATATTTATATAGGTCTGGGATTGGTTTAAAAAACCACAATGGTTATATTGTATATATTATTTTGAAATATAAACTAGTTTTTGTTATCATAATAATTTATATTTAATTATTTGATATATATTATTTACTAAAAATTCATAAGAAATTCCAACATAGTAATTATTTAGTTAACAAATTAACATAATAAATGATTCTAAACATATTAAATGTGCATAAAATTGAATAAATTATTATTTTAGCTTACTTTATTGAACTAAAGATTTATGTTACTAAAATTTTAAATTAAAATATTTATATTCCATTATTATCTTGATATTTTAAATTTCAAATTAAATGAATAATTTCCAAAATGATATTAATGTTATTTTATTATAAAGGATATTTTATAAAATGATATAAAATTACTAAAAAATATTACATTCTTATAATTTATTTTTAAATTTCACTAAATATTACATATACACCATTCATGAAAAAATTTAACTTTTATAATTAATTCATTGTCCCCTAAATTGTAAAAACCTTGTTTGAATGGTTAGGGTCAATGTAGCATTTTTTTGCACTACATGCGGCTCCATTTAAATTAATTTCCATCATAGATGGGATTTTTTTTTCTAAATTACATTTAATATTTAAAATAAGTGTATCTAAATTTTCTAATAATTATCTCTCTTATTTAGTCTTAAAGTTAAAATTACGTAGGACATAAAATTAGTTACCTTAAGAGAAACCATAATGGTAAAAGAAATAGACCATAGATTTTTAAGGAAAAGTGATAAAAAATTATTTTTTTGGGTTTTGGAGATGTTTATCTACCATAAATCTTCTAAAATCCATTAGTTTTCAATTTTTTTGGAAGATTAAGTAAGGGAGACCTCCCAATAGTGAATACGTTTGAGCATTTACAAGAATACCACTCCTCAACTATAAAAAGGCACCCACTCCTCTAAATTATTCACACCTCTAATGTCATTTGTCGTTGACCAATATATAAAAAGTTCAATCCCCAAATTCCATGAACCAATATTAGAAACCTTATTTTGGTACTAAATCAAACATATAAGGTTTTTAGTGAAAACTTAATGAGGAAACCCAAAGAAGGGGTAATGTTCTTCTAAAAGACTTTTTATTTTATTTCCTTCTCTAACTCATAAAATTATTATAACTAGATAATCATATATTAACCCCATTATCTTCCATGTAATTATATATTTCTAGGATTATGGTATGAATTACAACATTACACACCTCCATCAAATGGGTTGTGGAATCATCGTTATTTTGTATAGCTGACTACTCGCTCGTGAAATGATGTCGTTTGTTCTTCCATTACAAACATTAAAAGGTTGGGAATAATGTTTTATTTATAGTTTAAATGTGATATATAAATTATTTATTCTGTTATAATTATTATTTAATTATTTTTATCACATATACCTTCATGATTTCCATTTTGTGGGAATACGATAACATTGCTCATGTGTTTCGGGGACTACCTCCTTGTGAAGCGATGTGATTCATTCACACATTACATGGAATTTTTGATGGATGGGTTTAATAAAATTATGTGATATATATGAAATGAAAACTATAAATTCAGGATAATATATATTGATTTCATTACCCATTCTATCGTTCAATATGTGTAGAAAATCAAAACAACATTCATGTGTCTAAACGAAAAACCGTCTCTATGAATGACGATTTTAATTTCCTATTTGTAAAATCAATGGATAAATATTAATAAATATATAATGAATTTATATGAACTTAAAAAATTTTAAACATTGTGTAGATTATGAAATCATGATCTAAGTAAGAGGAACAAACACTAACAAGTCAAAATATACTCGAATAATAATGAAATTAAAAAGTGAAACAATAAAAATAATTAAATATTACTAACAAATGGGTGATTAGATGTTGTAAAAGAGTCACATATGATATAAAAAATATTAATATAGTAGTTTAATAAGTTAATTTAATTATTAAGAACGTTTCATATGAGGATAAATGGTGTCCAACCAAAAGTAATAGTTAGGTAAGGGATTCCATATAAATTTACATTGCATTGAAACTTATTTTTTTATTAACCAATTCAATTTTATGTGGTGTATATAGAACCCCTTTAACATTTGTTATCATGAATACTCATTCTTAATGATATTTTCTATTTAAATTTTAATATATCATGAAATGGGATTTGAATATAAAATTATCATGTGTTAAAAGTTATTTAGAAATCTCACATTATTTTTTGATGGTCAACATCATCTTGAAAGAGTCACTTTATTGTAATAATTCCATATATTATTAATTAAATTTATATAAAATATCCATATTATTTTGTGATTTATAGAATTATTTTTTAAGACATATCATTTTAATATATGATATTTACTATGATATTTATTTGATTAATTGGGGAAATATTGATCAATTTGTATCCTTTAATCAATATAGATATTTTTTAATAGGAAAAGGGATAAGTGACCCTAATTATTAACCACATGAACCAGAATAATTTTTAATGGGTATAGGGGATCCTATTACATGACCCATATATTGAGTGAGGATTAACCAAAACCACATGACCCACACTAATGACCCATAAATCGGAGACCCAAATGGTTTGAACCATGACTAACATGTTCCTCTACCCCATACACTATGGATTTGGAGCATCCTTATAGAACTGAGTAGATATAGATTTAGGTGACCTCCTTTTGAATCCATCAATAGCTAACAATGACTGGTGGTCTTCCACATAACCCTTTTTCCACGACACTGACCTTTGTGACCCCTCATCCTAAAAACCTCCAAACATTGTGGTGGGATTGTCACTACTAGTCCAATACCTCCTATTACCTAATTTTGATCATGAAAATCATCCCTCCATCACTTCTGTTTATAAGCCGGTACACCTGAGTACATCATGCATTATTCAACGGATATACATCCCTGAGGCCCCACCTCTCACTGAACATCAATTTTCGTCCCCGGTCCTTCTCCTAATATGGATAATCTGGAATCACTTAGCCAACCCCTCCATATATTGTGTTATATTGTTTCATTTACTACTCAAAAAAATCCCCAGATGAGGGAAAGATGAGATTCAAACCCTTCTATTGATTCATTACATTAGGTAAGCAGACTATTTGTCCCCCACCTTAACTGCACTCTATGTAGTTATTTAATAAGTAAAGTTATTTATAAATTAATTATATGAATCTATATATAAAGAATTAGTTTTTCTAGTATAGAACAGGTTAGGTACCATTTAATGTAAGACCCTTGATGGATCATTATTCTCTTTAGATGAAATTAGTTGGAAAGGTCATACTTTTTTAGAACCAATATGTTTTAAACTATCTTGTTAAATATCTTGATAATAGTATGTTCTAAACTATCATATGAGAGGAAATTATAGTCAAGGTATCATGTTATTGGGAAACAATACATTTGGTTTTAAATCATTACCGTCATTCTGATTCGGTTATTCTTATATATGTAATTTTCACTAATAAATAATCAGTGGATGAATTTCATTCTTAGTTTATTGATTAAATGGAATGTGTTTTTAATTATTCACCATGTAATATTTATTCTTACTTATATTATCATGATATTCATGTTAATTTAAAGGCAAATATGTTCTATTATTTACAATTCCATATTGATTATTCTCATTAATTCATTATTTATACAACATTAATTAACCCAAACTAAGCATTTTACCTCACCCATATTTTGTGTCCTTTTCCCAAGATTTCATGATGTTTTACTCTGACTGATATATATAGACATGCTAAATGAAATAAATTTATTCTTTAAGGAAAAAAATATCTTCTAATTTTTGTATTTGAATGTAATATAAGACTCATGTGTGTACGTAGTTTACCAAGATTAGTAAATTGATCAACCCTTTAGGATGTGTTTCCTTGTATCATATTCTAATGTAATGGTTTCAAGGACTATATCTAGGTTATTGATTTCATGGTAACAATAGTTTATATTTTAAGGTTGTTTAGTAGTATCATTTAAAACTATATTTATGTAAACATAGATTAATAAACACAACATTATGATAGAATTTTAGAATTAATAGACAATAACATATTATAGTCTTGGTAAAGGGGTGATATATTGGTGTCTCATAGGAATAAATCCTTACCTAGAAAGTATCATCAGTTTATTATTTTAATATTTATGATAATTTATAGAAGTAAACACTTATTTTTAGGTTTTATGTTATGAGAGTCTACCAGAATTAAGGTCATTTTGGATAAATTTATGGAATGTTAATGTTTGAGTGGAAAACTTATTTGAGGAATAATACATTTTCATTTAATATACATATGTTTAAAGTTATTTCAGACCATGACGTTTTTTATGATCATTAATGAAATTTTAATCACAGTTAAATTTAAATATTGGACTTTGTAAAAAATATTTTTTATTGAAAAACAAAGTAAAAAAGGTATTTTAGGATTAAACATATTTCAAGGTTGTACATTATATTTTTGGGAACATTATAGGAATTATATAGCTTATAATATTTAAAATCTTCATGTAGGGTGACAAATTTTCATATTTGGAAAGGCAGTGGAGTTGAACCAGTGGCCTAAGGATGATAATGGCTTCAGACCTACTATAAACCAATTGGATTTCCTGATTAAAATTTAATTTAATTAGGTAATGTATTTGAAAAAAAAATTAATCATAAACCCATAATATTAATTTTGAGTTTTAGAGATCAATGTTTTGACCATATTGGTTTGGGAAAACATTTAGATATATATTAAAATAATTGTAAATATTTTATGGAACTTATGATCCATTAAATGTAAATTTTATGGATTTAGTAATAAATGTTCCATTTTCTATAATCATTTAATTTTGTACGGGATAAATTGGAATTTGATAGAAACACACCAAAAATATGGAATTATTCTTTTCAAATATAAATGAACCAATTAGTTATATTTATTTAAATTATTAGAGGGTAAAACAATTCCTCAACTCTAAGAAAAAGGGACTTGAAAAAAAATATTATCACAATAACATAATTTTTTTTGAGCTAATGGTAATTTAAATAATCAAATGTTAATTGTTTTAGTCCCTCAACATTTCATTGACCACTCACATTCTTGTGATCAATGACATCAATCAATCTATGAAAATTCTTATGCTTTTTTGTCTACGTCTATATTTTCAATTTCAAACAATGTTCTCCTATATAGAAACCTTGTTAACTATTGTTACCTATGACCTTGTTACCTCCCATTACCGTTTTTCAATATTATATTTTGATAACCCTTCTCACATTGTTCATTTCAATGAAGGAATGTTAAAATATCAAATTTTGATTACAAAGATCATGTTTAAAAAGTAAGGATGAAATTTATTTATAGTGGTGACAATGTAACACCACTAAAGTTTAAAATTTTAACATCATATTCATATAATTTATTATAAGACCCTGTGATTTGGTGATATATAAAGTTTCTAATTCATTTAATCATTTCAATATTTGCATTTCACGCAACACTGCTTGGGGCCAGTGTTATTTGAAGGCACTATGTTTGGATTTCTATTCAAAAAACAACATGTTATTCCAGAAATAAACACAACACCTAGATTAACATATAGTACATGAAACACTAAAATAGTATTGATTTACACACAATGACTCGTTCTTTCTATAGCTTGTGTTACATTGAAGACTGATTTTTACAGAATGATAATATACTATTAATAGTATTAATCAAATATTATTATATCTATTAGTGAGAAATTGGATTGGAAGTCATGAATAGGATTTAACAAATTTTCCAAATATAGATTAAAGTTTTATAAAAAATTAATCCTTTGGTTATCAATTAGTTGTAAATGATGGTAACAACTACTGGAAAATAAGGAGATTACTTTTCTAAGAAAACTATTTTTCTATGTTCAAACATGTTTTATCGTAATAAATGAAGCAAAAATTATTTGATGTTATATTTTAATGAAATATATATATATATATTCAATGAAATATTTAACACTCATATTATGTGTTTTCTAGAAAATAGATAAGAATAAATCCAATTTTACGCATGAAAAAAATATATCTGTTCTAAAAAGTAGTTTTACATTCTTTTAGTGGACCACCTATATTAAATTTTATTTTTGACATCATTATTCATTCTATTTGAAAAAAATAACAATTTTTAAATAATAATATAAAATTTACTTTTGTTGTTTTTTTATTTTTTACGAAGTTTCATATTTTGATGAATAGTTAAAAATATTGAATTTCAATTTAAAATAATTTTTTATCTTTTTTATTTTTATTGGTAATTAATATTTAAATTTGGTTTTAAAGTATAATTAGTTAAATTATACAATAATAAATTATTTTTATGTCATTGGAATCATTTCCACATTGATATAGGATAATTTTTTTAACTTTTGAACTTTTTTACTTCTAAAACCCATTGTTATATCTCATCTATGAGACTAATTTTAAATTAATTTATAAAAAATTATCTTATATAATTTTTAATGTCCCATAATTTATATATATGGTTTTTATTATATTGAATTATTTTGAGATTGCAAAATCTAACGCTGCGTGATTCCGAGGCCCGGAGTGCCCAAAATGATCCATCGAAGTTTTGTTAAGCTTTAATTAGCACACGCAAGCAATTTTCCGGAAAAAGTGTAATATCTATTAAATGGTGTCCTAGATCAGAAATCTGAGGGCACAATTGCATTTAGGATGGTGGTTATACCATAGGATTGACTTTAGTTTAGTCGGGACATGAATCCAGTGATAAAACCAAAAAATGGAATAACCACAAATAAAATGAATAAATAAAGTTATTTTATTTTTCAAATACCTATAACTCAAGAATGGTAACTCGGATTAAAAATATGTGAACACCACTAAACTCCTAAGGGAATTCTTCTTTTAGGCAGATACTAACATTGGATGGCACGAGCCAACAGTGAAAGTTAGTTTTTCGAAGTAAATAAAATAAATAAGTGCCAATTATTTTATTATAAAATCCATTACTTTTAAATAGTAACTCGGATTAAAAATCCTAGAGAAACGTTTTGTAGGATGGGGTGTGTTTGACTTAGACAATTCCTTGGCTCGACTGACTCGGGTTGAGGGTGACTATTAATAAATGTTTTGATATTATTTTATAGTACGTTCAGTAAATGCATGAGCGGTGTTTTTTAACTTTTGAACCATTGCTCAGATTAAAAATCTGCAGGCTCCATTGAATATGTATTGCTAAGATTCTCTAAAGGGAGTCTTTACTTTGACCACAGTAGGATCGGAGAAAAATTTAGTTTTTGGAAAATTTTAATAGAATAATCAAAATAATAATATTATTTTATTTTTATTCTATTCTTCCAATGGACAAGCGGTAAGGTGGGATGGATGATGTGTCATTCCAATAAATGGATTTACCATCTGATCTTTGTGACAACAACATTGGAGGAAATTAGGAAGATTCCTATTAATGATCCCCACTAACTCCCTGCATCGTTATTTACTCTCTCCCTCTCCTATAAATATAGAGCTTGGGGGAGGGGTATCAGAAATGATTCTCCAAGCAATGAAGTTTTGTTGTAACACCGCGACTCCAGATCCATAGAAGAGAAATTCAACCTAGAGGGTGGTGACAGATGACGCAGAGAGAAAGGGGGGTGTGAGTGGCTTCTTTTGGATCCAGTCACGAGAACGAAGAACATGATCCATCAACAAGTGCGTATGATTCTCTAATGTTCCAAGGAAGGGGTTCATTTGTTTATGCAATTCATCTTCCCCATTCTTGAATAATATGAAGAACATGTGTCAACTGACTAACGAGTTGACACGTGATTCATTGGATTTTATGGGAGGTTGTTACAGGATATCTTTTTGTGGTTAATATTGTAGATTTTTAAAACTTTTATCCACCCTTTGATTATGATCTAATGCAAAGGGCGCATACCTAATGAACCCAGACTTCTGATATCTTGTTATCATTGCTCCTCCTTGGAAGACCATGAGAACGTTGATGCTTGCCTCAAGGGGAGGGCCACGGCTCCTCATTCGTGACAAACAGAGGAGGCATCCGACATGACAATCGACCGAGAGAAGGGAGGCGGTGCGACCGCCGCACAACAGGTGAATGGAATCTACGACCAAAGCCACATCAGAGGCAAAACCCGCCTCCGGTGGGTTCCGTAGTGACCGAGAAGAGCCCATGCGGCACCACCACCTATTCAACCAAATGACCTTCGGTCCATTTGGGAATTTATAAGACAGGGGGTTACACCGCCCCATCCCCATGCGCGTGTTGGACTCAATCAGGCCGCTGCCCTTGTAGCCGGGCAGTTTCCCTCACCCAAGATGCCCCTCAAAAAGTAGGAGATCACCCTCAAGCCGGGCCTCCACCCTCACACCGGGCCACCTCCCTTAGACCAAAATGCCGCCCTAGGACTAGGCTTCCTCCCTCGGAGATATGTCGCGGCCCACACGTTGGCCGCCACCCACAGAGTAGGCCGCCACCCTAATTCTAGGTCACCACCCTCGGAGCCAGGCCACTACCCTCAGAGAGGCCGCCTCCCTCAATGTAGGCCAATACCCTCCGATCGGGACACCGCCCTAGCGGGCCGCTTACCTAGATGGACACCGTTTTAGCTGTCCTCCATCCAAGTGGGTCGCTACCCCATTGGGTCACCGCCCCTTTGTGGGCCACCCTATTCTGGTTGGGCCACCCTTGTCGGAAACCCCTCTCGAGGGTCGAACCAGAAATTGGCCTAGCAGGTTGAGCTTACCTCAGCCCAACCCATACTGGGTCGGGCCAGGTCAATCCGACCGGGTCGGACTGGACTAGGGGACAACGTGGCCCAAAAATTAAAGGAATCCTATCATGAAATCAGAACGTCCATTTGACGAACAGTTATTGGCACTAGGACCCTTGGAGCAAAAAAGTTCTTTTAGTATACTCAACATGAGAATTGAAGACAATTGTAGTACATCCAGTTTGGATCGAACCAAAATCCAACCGGGCCCTTGGAAGTATAACGCGTATAACTCATAGATCAGGCGTTCGAATGACAAACTATCTATCTCATTGGGACCTTTACGACATGGAGGTCATTTCGGAAACTCCTTTGTGGAGCTTAGTGGAGGTCATGGCACGACGGATATCTTGAGACGTAGATTCTATGGAAGTCAAGCACACCGGGTGCGAGGAATCCCGTGACAGGGTGTAAAATGATGGAATAACATCGATCATGTGTGGATCAGTGCTCAGTGATCCATTGTGGGTCAACACATACCGATCATGTGTGGGTCAAATCCTATGTCAGTCAGCAGAGGTTACTTAACAGAATAAGATGATCTATCCTTACAACTAATCATATGTACTTCTGTAGTTATGTTATACCTAGTTGTGAGATGTGTCTATTCTATCTCCATGGTGTTAATTGTGTGGTACTCCTATCACCATGGTGTTACCTATGTGGTACTCCTATATTCATTGTGTTACCTTTGTGGTACTCCTATCTCTATGTTGTAACCTGTGTGGTAATTCTATCTGCGTGGTGTTACCTTTGTGGAACTCCTATCTCCGTGGTGTTACCTGTGTGATACTCCTATCTCTGTGGTGTTACTTGTTTGATACTTCTATCTTCATGGTGTTACCTATGTGGTACTTCTATGTTCTTAGTGTTACCTGTGTGGTACTTCTATCTTCATGGTTTTAGCGTTGTGGTACTTCTATCATCGTGGGTTTACCTGTGTGGTACTTCTACCTTTGCGGTGATGCATTCATGGTGTTACGTTTTTTTTGAATTCTCCCCTTAGGTATGATATGGGAATGTCTTGATAACTTAGTTATATATATGGGCATATACCAAATTATACTTAATGTCTATTGCTTCTTGCATTGATATTGGGTTCTTGATTTGTGGTATTTTCCTCTATGGAACTATAGGATACCTATGGGGGTCTTTTATCCTCTCCGGTGTATTGTTATACTCACCCCTACACATGATTCACCTTCACCATGTTGTGTTTGGTGTCGACGACGTACAACGTTGATCGAGTCTGAGGGAGCTAGGATAGGACAGTGCTCGGAGGTAGACCATTCGGCATGACGTCACACAGAGGAGACAAGTGTATGTGGAGTATTGTAGAGATGATCTATACCTACCCTTCAGGTAGGATCCACAGTGGATGATCTAGAAGGTTCTTTTCACCTTTCAACTATTTTTTTACATTTTAGTTGTACTTTTACTTTTTTAGATGGGATTGTATTCTAGCCCCTTTACTTTTAATACACTTTTACTACATCAGTTTACATCCCAATTGTTTCTTGTTGTGTACACGTGCCATGTGTTTGTACATGTTTAAAGGCAATGCCTTCCTGTTTTAGGGAATTTGTCTTATGGTATTAGTCACCAGCCCCTGGGCTATGGAATGTGGGATTGATTTAGTCACAACACAGGCCCTAGGGGACGGGTCGTGAGAAAGTGGTATCAGAGGAGTTAGGTTCTACCGAAGAACTAGGAATCTAATATTTTCTCTATGGCAATAGTGTTAAGTGAAATGAGTGTGGTTTTTAGTTTGGGGATTCCAGTGTAGGTGTTTCGGCTGATGTATCCATACACCCGGACCCTAAATTCTGATTTTTGACACAACTCACGAAAACACTGATTCCCTGTCTTTTGGAAAAAAAATCCTTAGTTTCTTTAGAGTCAACTCACTAGGAATAACATAATTACTATGGCTCGCCTATTACTTATCAGGATTATTCCACATAGACAGCCATCCAGGATTCCTGAGAGACTACATGATGATAGCCCCTGAGCATGGAGGCTCTGGTGTAGGGCCCTCTTACTATGTTGGCACCTACGGGTGGTGTAGCAGCACCACCACCACCCGTTGGGCAGTAGTTACCACCAGCCGCACTGGGGAATGGTGAACACCGACTGATCACCATTCATGAGTTCCAATGGAAGAGGCCTCTATGGTTTTGAGGTGAGACAAATTCCTAGGAAGCTGAGGACAGACTGGAGGTGGTGGCTAGAGTTTTCTACCTAGTTGATACAGCAGTAGAGAAAATCGTGATCATAGCTGGTAGTATTTTCTAGTGAATGACCATGAGGATGGTCCGTATAGTGATGAGACTTCGGTATATGGACCGTTTCCGAATATGTTACCTTCGGTTAGCGTGCCATCTATATCACTACCTGTTGTTCACCAGTTACAACCGACAGTACTGGTAGAGGAAACATGTAGGCGAAGTTCCTTACACGTGTTTCGTCATCAGATACCCCTCAGGTTCTGAGGCGAGCCGGATTCATAGGCAGATAAAGACTGCATTGAGGAGGTGGTTGAGAGTTACCTAGAGAATCTACAGCTTCAATAGGATGATATGTTTGTTTCTGAGTGTTTATCGATGCGTACCAGCCATTCCTGGTACTCAATGAATACAATATGATTAGTGCTATAGGGCGCAGACTTCTGAGCGAGGCGAATTTAAGGAATTATGAGCCAACACTATTACTCTATGAATTTATACATATGTTAGGGTTCTAGAGAGAACCCTTTTGTTAGAATGTTCATTGACTAAGCTGATACAACAAGTGAATGTTACCAGTGGGAAATCAAGAAACTGACACCAGTCTTAGAGACCCGGGTGTGTAAAATGTTTCGAGAAGACAACGTAAAAGGGACAAATGAATTTGCAGGGCTACATAGATGGAAGCAGAGCTAGGAGGTATGCATTATGTGATGTACATATTGGCATGTTACAACCCCCAATGCGGTCCCCACCAGGCTCAGTGAACTGGAGGACAAGAGAATTGAGTAGTTTCATGCATTCAATGAGTGTGGCACAAGGGTTCTATGAATGATTCGAGGTAGAGTCTGTGTCTACTAATAGATGGTGTATCAATAGAAATAGGTACCAATCATTCCATCCTTCCACATAACATTACAAAGACCTAGAGTTTCCAGTTAAACTATTTAATTGACCCTCATTTCTAGAGATTCCTTTGGGAGGAGGCTTAATGATCACACTAACGCTGACATTGTGATCTAACCCTTGAGGTGAGAGTTTCGGTTGGAACATCTTGGTGGCAGAGTCGAGGCCTTAATACATTAGTTTGGGTATGGATTTGACATCCATAGTTCATACTCATATTTACTGTATTAGGGAAAAAGGTTGTGGTTTATTTTCAACATTGGAATAGGGGTTTCCTTGTCCTGTGAAAAAGGAAACCCATGAAGCACATGATAAACTCATGTATAGGAGGGTGAGGCCAATCACATTTTATTCGACTAGCCTTATCCTCATGGAATAAAGAGTTTTTAGTTTTTAATAAAAGTGGAAAAGTTTGGGGACATATTTTCAATAGATGTTTCCAGGATTACCTCTTCAAAGCGAGGGGGTCTTCTGCTTTGGCTGGGTATTATCAGGGTTTTGGACCAAACTTGTCCAGGGTAGCGGCACCCTTTTCAGCTTTGATGAAGTGGGTGGAGGATTTCTGTTGGACAGAGAATTGTCTCTAGAGAATTCAAAAATAGAGACAGAGACCATGGCTAGAGTTCCTCCAAGATTATGACCTTGAGATAGTCTATAAAATTGGGAAGGGGAACGTGGTAGAAGAGACACTTAGTAAGAGGTCTGGTCTAAAACTATTGGGTGAGGTGTTAGAGAATCTAGTCACACTATATATATCCTTCATGGATAATGTTGGATTATCTTAACTCAAGTCTATGACTGTCACTCACCCAATTCATTAATGAATTTGGGAGGCCCAACTTGAGACGTTGACTGTGAGGACTGACATGCTCAGATATCCTCATGACGGTCTCCTAATGTATTTTCTAATGGTGGGGAGCACATCATCCACTTCAATGGTTGCACCATGGTACTAGTGGTGCTTTGGGAGGAGGTGTTGAGGGAGAGCCATACATCCCCTTTAACGGTACATCCTAGAGTGGTAAAGATGTACCAGGACCTCCAGCGTGAGTACTAATGGCCAGGGATGAAGGAAGTAGTGTAAGAGTTTGTACCATGATACCTCACTGGTTAGAAAGTGAAAATGTCACAGAGCTGGTAGAAGTCTTATGCAACAGGAGGAGGGAGACCATGTCTTCCTATGGGTCTCACCTCGATGAGGTTTGTGGAGTTTCGGCTAAGGCGGAAAGTTATTTCTGAGGTTCATTGAACCTTTGTAGATTCACAGTAGAGTGGGTGAGTTGTAGTACCATCTATCTCTTTCCCAAAAAATGCACCAGGTGCATAATATTTTCCATGTGTCGCAGTTGAGGAGATGTGTTCATGATACATCACACGATATCTACCATGGCGAGTTGAACTTTGAAGATGGAGGATGTTAACGGAGGTTCTTTTTGAGATAGAGGATCGACATGAGTGAGTAATTAATTTGAAGATGATACATCTGGTGCACATTTCTTGGTTACACAGGAACCTAAAGGAGAGAACTTGGGAAATGGGGGATCAGATTCATGCTCAGTACCCCATCTGTTTCCTTAGTCTATGTTTTGGATTTTAGGAACGTAATGCACTAAGGTGGGGAGAATGTAATGTCCCATAATTTCTATATAATTTATTTATATGTAATTATTTTGAGACATAAAAATATGAAAGTGTGTGATTCTGAGGATCGGAGTGCCCGGAATGATCGGTCAAAGTTTTGTTAAGCTTTAATTAGCACGCGTAAGCAGTTTTCATGAAAAAGTTGAATAACTATTAAATAGTTTCCCAGATCAGAAATCTGAGGGCACCATTGTGTTTAGGATGGAGGGTTAACCCTAGGCATGACATAGGATTAGTCGGTACATGCCTCCGATGGGAAAACCTGAAAATGGAAGAAGCAGAAATAAAATAATTAAATAAAGTTATTTTATTTTTCAAATGCGTATAACTCAATAAAGGTAACTCAAATCACAAATCCGAGACCAACATAGAACTCATGATGATATTATTTATTTAGAAATATACTAACATTTTATGGCACTGACCACCATTGAATGTTAGGTTTTGGGCATAAATAAAATAATTAATTGATAATTATTTTATTATCAAATAAATAACTATTAAACGATATCTCAGATTGGAAATAATTGAGTACCGTTGGGTTTGTTGAGGCAAGATTCACATAGATAGAGCCTAACCTCGACCGACGTAGGTAGAGGGTGACTATTGATAATTTTTCTGAACATTTTTTATGGTACATTCTGTAAATGCGCGAGCGACATTTTTATCTTTTGAACCACTGCTTGGATTAAAAATATGAGGGAACTGTTTAATCTATAGCATCGAGATTCGTATAAGGGGGGATTTATATTGATTTCAGTAGGTCTGGAAAAAAATATTGTTTTCTGGAACTTTTTAATAGAATAAACAAAATAAAATTATTAATTTTTTATTATTCTATTCCTCCAATGGAAAAGAGATAAGGTGGGACCGACGACGTGTCAAAACAATAAATGGATTGACCCGCCAGTCTATGTAACCACAACATTTTAGGAATTTAGGTATCTTCCTATTAATGATCCCCATTAACTGCCTGCATCATAACTTACTCTCGTCATCTCCTACAAATATAAAGATTGGGGGAGGGGTATCAGACGTGATTTGTGAAGAAACGTTGTTCTATTGCAACACTACAATGCCAAATACTTTGAATAAGAAGATGTCCTAGAGAGAGGTGATGGATAACAATGAGAAAAATTTGGGACGTGTGAGTGGCATCTTTGAGAGCCGGTCACGGTAACAAATAACACGATCCACCAAAAAGAGCGGACGATTCTTCGACGTTTCAAGGTAGCGGTTATTTGTTTATTCATTTCCTCTTCCCAATTCTTGAATAATATGAAGAACGTGGATCAACCGACTAATGGGTTGATTTGATATTCATTCGTCTTTGTGGGAGGTTGTTGTGTGATATCTAAGTGGGGTTTTTCATGTTGATTATTAAAACCATAATCCTTTATTTGATTATGATCTAATGTAGAGGGTGAATGCCTAATGAACCTACCCTGAACCCTCCTATATCTTTCAATCCTTGCACCTCCTCAGAATACCGCAAGCACATTGACACATACTTCAAGAGGAGGGTTGCGGCACGTCAGCCGTGATGAATGGAGGAGGCGGACGATATGATGGCTAACCACAGGAAGGGATGTGGTGCGACGGCCACACCGCCGGCGAATGGAAGATGTAGCCAAAGCCACAGTGGAGGCCGAACGCACCTCCGACGGATTCCTTAGCGACCTAGCGGTGCCCACACGGTGACACTGCCTTACCGACCGAACACCCTTCAGGCCATTTGGGAATTTGGGAGACCGGGTGGTTACACCCCCCTGCGTTAGACCGAACTGGGCCGCCTCCCTCAGAGCCGGGCCGCCGCCCTAATTAAAGCCACCACCCTCAGTGCAGGCCATCACACTCGAGTAGGGATACAGACCACATGTCGGGCCGCCTCCCTCATACCGGGCCACCACCCTCAGACCAGGCCACCACCCTCAGACTGTGCTACCGCCTTCAGAGAAAGGTTGTGACCCCCATGTAGGCCGCCTCCCTCGGACCGTGCTGCTTCCCTCGGAGCTAGGCCTCCGCCCTCACAGAGGTCGCTGCGCTCGGAGCAGGCCGCCGCCCTCGAACTAGGCCGACACCCTAGTGGGCCACCCTGTTCTGGTCGGGCCGCAATTTCGGGCCATCCTTCTTGAGGGCCGGACTGGACATCGCCCCAGTGGGCTGAGCCCACCTCGGCCTAGCCCAGGCCAGGTCAGACTGGACCAGGGACCGACAGGGCTTAGAAACACTAAAAGAGTCATATCTTGAATGTCCTGAACTGTCCCCCGGGACCCATGTCGTGACAACCCCAATCCCGCCTTCCAAAGGCCAGGGGATAGCAACTTTAACCAAAAGGTGTATTCCTTAAAATGGGAAGGCATTGCCTTTATAACCTGTAAACTCACTCAAACCAAGAACGCTACAAGATAAGAGAACATGAGAACTGTATAGTAAAATGATTGTGTACAGTAATAAAAGGGGCAAGAATACAAGTCCAATTGGAAAGTACAAGGACAACTAAAAAGTAAAAGTAAAGCTGTAAAAATCTCTTATGAAAACCCTCCATGTAACCTACCTGAAAGGTAGGTACAAAACTCGAACAGCCGTCTATGTGTAAGCCTTGTCGAATGTACACCTCAGAGAAACCTCCAATCCAGGTACTCTTGTCCTCAGTCAGTGTTGTATGTCGTCTCCACTAAACCCAATAAGGTGCGGGTGTATCCCATGTTAGGGTGAGTATAACGATACTTACTAGGGATCCTAAGACTCTCAAGGTCTCACAAAATCTAAAAAGGATAAACCACAAAGCATGTAAACATGTGACAACCTTACTTCATTATATTCCCATACATATACCTATGTTATCAAGTATACCCATATCCTTCATAAGTAAAACTCAAGGCCCAAATCCTTAGCCAAAGTACTATTGTTCCACGATGGAAATAATACCATGAAGGTAACACCACAAAGATAAGTACCGTGAAGGTAACGCCACACCGAAGAATACCACAAAGGTATCACCATGAATGTAAGTACCACAAAGGTACTCCACAAAGAGGAATACAAAAAGGTATCACCATAAAGATATGTACCATACAGGTATGTCACACAAAAGATTACCACAAAGGTATCACCCCGAAGGTAAGTACCACCAAGGTAAGCCACACAGAATATTTCCAAAAAGGTAAAGACACAACTCACATCAGGTATAACTTAAGTACATTAAAAAATATGATTAGATGTAACTACTAAATCAACTTACTCTACTAATAGGAAAACCCACTTTGGATCCTAAATAATCAGACCCACATAGGATCCAAAATCATTAGACCCACAAAGGATCCCAAATCATAGTCCAACATAGGATCCTAGTATAGTAGACCCTTGTAGGATCCTAGAGTAGTCCCACCTGGATTACTAGAGTGTATCCATGTGAGACTCTTGAACATAGACACACAAAGGATCCAAAATAACATAACCAAATAGGATCCTTTTCTCATGTTACATCCAGATACAGGGTTCCCGCACTATGTTCGCATGATTTCCGGAGGGTCCGCTCCTCAAGCCAAATTCAAATACTCTAACTTCCATAAGGTCTTAAGAAAAAGTATCCCAATGGAACTCTATGTATAAGGGGTTTCAATGAAACAGACACTATGTCAATCGGACACCCGGTCTGTATGTTATTGGATTTTTAGTCCTGAGGGCCATGTTGGATTCATGCTCGATCCCACCCAGCCGTACTCCAACTTTATCCAATACTAAAGTGGGGTATACCAAAAGGGCCGTCTCAATCCAGGGTTTCTAACAACATAGAATGTTCGTCATATGAATTCATGTAGCTCAAGATATGACTGAAAGAGCGTAATGGGTCGAAACTGGTCTCGGTCCAGTCCGCCTGATCAGACAGACCCAACCCGACCCGGTCGGACAGACCCGACTTGGGCCGACCCTACCTGTCTTGACCCAGGTTCGGCCCTGGTTCCGAAACAGCCCACTGGGTCCAGCCTGGCCCGTACCGCCATCGTGACCCGACCCATGGTGCGGCAGCCTACGGTACAGCGACCCACATTATGGAAACATGTGGTGCAGCGGCCTGTGGTGCTATCCACTTTGGCGGACCGATCAGGTCCCGGGCTTGTTGGATGGCTGGCCTCCCCCTAGAGGCGGGTCATGCACCACTCCATTATCGATTGCCGACATCGATCCGGTTGTGCCTTTCCTCACTATCATGGCCCATGGTCCCGAATCTTCTTCGTTGGGCGCGTGGTTGTGCGTCGCCACCCCTTCGCGTGGTCGGCCGCCACCCCTTCACGCGGTCAGCCGCCACCCTTTCTCTACCATGACTGATGGGCCATGGATCATCTTCGGTGGCACGGTCCAGCCACCACATTCATTGCATCCAGCTGGAGTGTTGGCCACATGTCTTGATTCCCATCGGTGCCAGTCACCGGCACCAATTGCCCTCCTCATCCATCACAAGGAATGCACCATACACCACAGTGATTTGTGAAGGGGTCGGGCCATGTTTGTTAGGCTGGACTGTCCGTGATAGCATGGTAGTAAGCAGAAATATTATTCTCAAATATAGGGGGTCAATAAGAATGGGGTAAGGGGGTATAAATAAACAACAAACCCTACCTTGTGGTTCGTTGGTGGTGTTGAGAGATAGAAGATGGTGTCGTCAAAGAATGTCGATGTTCATTGCCTCCGCAAGGTGATACCGTTCGAGGCTTGGGGTTGGTTCTTCATTCTTCGATTCCTAAGGTCGTTCTTCATTAGAAGGTGTTCTTCATTGGAGATAATATTCCTCCAAAATCTCTCCCCTTTGCTAACGCTTTCCCCCAATTCCACTAAAATGAAATATCCAACTTATTAAATTAAGTTTTATTAATTTAATTAGAGGTGTACATTAATTAAGTTTAGGATGGCATAATAAATTAATGTAAGGTGGATCAATTAATTAGGATAGATCCAACAGTCACCTCCCTCATTAAAGAGGGAGTTTTAGGGAGTCGGGTGGTCCCCACCATTTAAAAATGGGGATTTTCAAGTTCAGGTGGTTCCCACACCCATAACTCCAAAGTTGGGGTTTCAAAATAATAATCAAAATGATAAATAGTTTTTTTTTCTATTCATCCACCAAAAAATGAAAAATTAAATTCCACCCTCAACCTACTGTGGTCAAGGTGATGGTCTCCCTAATAGAATATCAGCACTGCAAGTTCAATGGTGTCCTCAGATTTCAAGTCCATGAACAGGTTCAAAATATACAAAAACCCTCTCGCATGTTTACTTAACGTACTCGAAAAAATGTTCAGAAATTCATTCTGGGCACACCAGGCCTCAGAATCACATGTCGTCAATTTTAACAGAATCATAATATTCACATATAATTTTAAAAAAACTTTTACATGGAAAAATTAGGGTCTTTACATTCTCCTCACCTCAGGGCTTTGCATCCCCATAAGCCACAACTCAAACTATGGAAAACAAGTGGTGGAACTGAACATGAATCCGAGCCTCCCCCTCCCATGTGATCTTCTGGAGGTTCTCGTGCTTCCAACAACCATGCACCAGAGGTATTGACCAACCATGAAGGACCTGCTCCTATTGATTCTCAATCTTTACTGGATCCTCTATAAACGTCTCCCCATCGTCTATATCCATTTCATCGTAGTCGATGGCGTGAGATGGGTCAAGCATGCATATCCTCAACTGGGATATGTGGAAGACGTTGTGGACCCAGTGGAACTAAGGTGGAAGAGATAAGCTATAATCCACCTTGCCAACTCTGCTAAAGATCTGAAAGGGTCTAATGAACCTTAGAGATAACTTGCCTCGCCATCCAAATCTCCACAAATCTCATCGAGGTAAGGCCCTTAGAAAGATGTAGTCACCATCGTCGACCTCCAGAGGTCTCCATCACCTGTGAGAAAATGACTTTTTCCTGCTCTGTATAGTATCCATACATTCGTGGACGATCGACACCTTCTCCATGGTAGTTTGTACCAAATCTAGTTCCATGAGTGCTGACTCCCCTAGATTATTCTAGCACAAAATTGATCTGTAAGGTCGGCCGTACAATGCCACGAATTGTTCCATCCCAATGGTGGAGTGATAGTTGTTTTTTAATGAAAAATCAACCAAGGGAAAGTGATCCCCCCTACTACGACCGAAGATGAGGATGCAAGCACACATCATGTCCTCGAGGGTCTAAATGGTCTGCTCAGTCTGGCCATCCATCTGAGGGTGGAAGGTGGTCCTCAAATGATGTTTCATCCTAGAAGCTTCCTCCAACCCCTTCCATACCAGGTAAGTGAAACGTTAATCATGATTGGAGACAATCGTCGAGGTTAATCCATGTAGACACACAATCTCATGAACATAAGGGCGTCCCAAGCTCTCTATTGAACCCTTCTCTCTGATTGGTAGGAAGTGTGCTGACTTGGTGAGTCAGTCGATGATCACCCAGATAGAATCATGACTCTTGGATGCAGGTGGAAGTCCTATCATGAATTCCATGGATATCCCATCCCACTTCCACCCTGGGACCTTTAAAGGCTGAACTAAGCCTGCTGGTACCAGATGCTTCGCCTTCACTTGCTGACAAGTGAGGCACTGAGAGAAAAACTCTTCTACTGCTTTCTTTATTCACGGCCACCATTGTTGTTGTTGGATGTCTTGATATATCTTTTCCACTCCTAGATGTACCTTTAGATGGTAAATATGGATCTCCCTCAACAATTTCTCCTGAAATGAAACGGGTACTATGGTACGTCCCCTAAAAAGGATGACGTGCTCCACACATTCATAAAATCAATCAGGTGCATGTCTTGTGGATATCTAAGCACATCGGGCCTCGCAGTGAGTGTCCCCATGCTGTGCCACCCTAAATTGCTGAAGGAGTGGGGAATTGACTATAGGAGACTGAAGAAAATCTGCCTCATCTCGATCCACAAAGGATATCTAAAAATTGGCCAGCTAAACTGTTTCCTCACCTAGAAGTTCTATACCATATCTCCTAGTGAGTGCATCTGCTACAACGTTCCCCTTCCCTGATGTATTGACTATCTTGAAGTCATATTCCTGGAGGAACACAAGCCAACAACGTTGTCTCAGGTTCAGGGCCTTCTGCAAGATTATATACCAGAGACAATTGTGATCAGAGTAGACTATAAAATGTTCACCCATCATGTAATGTCGCCACATCTTCAAGGAGAATACAACTACTGCTAACTATAGGTATTGTGTAGAGTAGTTCTGCTCATTATTCCTTAGATGTTAAGAAACATATGTGATAACTACTCACCTCTACATCAGGACACATCTGATCCCAATACCTAGTGCGTCACAGTAGAGTACGTACCCAATGCGCTTCTCTAGAAGCCTCAGGATGGGGGAACTCGTCAGTCTCTGCCTCTGCTCCTGGAAACTCTGCTGGAGTCTATCTATCCAAACAAATGGTTGTCCCTTCTTATTCAATGCTGAAAAGGCTACCAAAACTCTGGAAAAGTCAGGCACGAATCTCCAGATGTACCCACCCAAAACAGAAACCCCTCTCCCTTCAGGGAGGTAATCTTAGAAACATCTTTTGAAAGATTTCCCTAGACACTACCACTCATATTGGGAACTGAAAACTCAAAACACCTACTTCCACGAGGGTATGTCTGGATGACTCGTGAGTGATCGGATGCACCCTCTTATGCATTAGTTTATCATGTTCTTCCTGAGTTTCCTTTTTCACTGAATAAGGAAACCCCATTCCATCATTTTAAAGAAAACACAACCATATTTCCTAATACAATCAATCTGAGTATGAACTGTGGATGTACAGTCCATACCCAATATAAAATCGTAATGCCTCGATGGTACCACTAAGAGGTTCCAACCATAAGTATCACATCAAGTGTCAGATCACACCACCGGCGTAAGTGTGATTATAAAGTCTCCTCCCAATGGTATCTATAGACGTAATGGTCATGTCAATGGATTTACCAGAAACTCTAGGTCTTGAATAAGATTCATGGAAAGAATAAATGATTGGTACCTTTTTCTATTGATACAACATCTGGTAGTAGACACATCCCATACCTCGTATCATTCATAGAACCATTGGGTCACACTCCTTGACAGCATGGAGCTACTCCCTTCCCCTGTCCTCCAGTTCCCTGAGCCTGGTGGGGTCCAAAAAAATGGGTTGTTTGTAACATGTCGATACGTATACTACCTCATGCCTCTCTCCTAGATCTGCTTCCATGTCTACAGACCTACAGATCCATCTATCCTTAACATTTCCTCCCCCAGAAACTTTTTACATGGCTAAGTCTCTGAGACTGGTGCCAGTTTCTTTCTTTCCCACTGCTATCATTCACTGGCTATATCTGCTCAGCCAAAGAACATTCAACCATAAAGGATATCTTTAGCACCCTAACAAGAGTATGAATGCATAGAGGAATAGTAAAAGCTCATATGTCCTTAAACACACCTCACTCGGAATTCTGAGCCCTGAAACACTAATCATATCTTATTTATCAAGTACCAGGAATGGTTGGTACACCTTGATGAATACCCAACTACCGACACTTAATCATGCCGAAGCTGTAGAAGCTCTATAGAACACTATTCCACCTCCTTAAGCTAGTCCTTAGATGCCTATGAATCGATATCGCCTCGGAAACTGATAGTTATTTAATTTCGAAACACATGTAAGGCACTAAACCTATAAGTGTCATCCACTAGTAATCCGAGTCGTAAATAAAATCCAACGGGCAGTGATATAGCTGGAACAATACAAAAAGGTGCCCTCTCTGTCAACAATCCACGTACTGAAGCCTCATCACTCTCTAATCTACTGGTGTATCAACTTGGTGGAAAACTCTAGCCAAAGCCTCCAGCTAGTCCTCAGCTTCTTGGGAATATGTCTCACCTCGAATCCTCCGAGGCCTCTGCCACTGAAACTTGTGAAATGTGCTCAAGAACTTTGCACCCTCTACTTATAGGTCATGGGGCATCGGTGGCCCAATGGGTAACGGTACCACTGGTTCCTCCGCTAGTTCCCCTACTAAAAGTGGGCCTTACATTGAGGCCTCGTCGCTCTGTGGGATTTCCTTGCATACTATACCCAGAACCCTAGTTGGTTGTCTATATGGAGGCAACCTAAAGGGAAATAGGTGTTCTACAGTCAATAAGTTATACCTGGTGAGCTAACTCAAAGAGTTCCCAAATAAAACTTTTTCAAACACACACACAATCTGTGTTTTCATGCACTGAGTCAGAAATTAGAAGTCAGGGTCCTGGTGTATGGATACGTCGGCTACCGCACCAACACTAGTTTCCCTAAAATGATAACCAAAATTTTAAAACATAACAATATTTCTATTAAATGATCAGAGTCCAATGATATATAGTAGAACTAACTCCTCTGATAACAATTTTTCATGACCCGTTCCCCGGGGCCCGTGTTGTGACTACCCCATGTCCGCCTTCCGTAGGCCTGGGGCTGGTGACTAGCACCAAAAGGCGTATTCCATAAAATGGGAAGGCGTTTACTTTATAACCTGTAAACTCACACAAACCAACCTCACAACAAGTATGATAACAAGGTAACTGTATAGTAAAACGTGTTTGTACAGTAAGAAAAAGGGGCTAGAATAGAAGCCCAACTGGAAAGTAAAGGAAAATGAAACGTATAAGTAAAACTGTAAACAGATCTTGTGAACTCCTTCCAAGGACCCTACCTGAAGGGTTGGTACAGCTCTCGAACAGTCGTATATGTGGTACACCTCATCTAATATCCACCTTCAAGCTACCTCCAGTCATGGTACTCTCATCCTCAGTCAGGGATGTCTATCATTTGCACCAAACACAACAACGTGCAGGTGTAGTCCATGCAGGGGTGAGTATAACGACACTCAGTAGGGACCTCGAGACCCTCCAGGTCTCCAAAAATCCACAATGGTTAAACAATAAAAACATTTAAACTAGTGAAAACTGCACTTAGATAAATTCCCATACATATACCTAAGATATCAAGTATACCGATCTCATTCTTTAGGAAACCTGAAGGCCCAAATCCTTTGCCAAAGTACAACTATTCGATGAAGGAATGAATTCTACAATGGTAACACCACTAAGGTATGTACTACAAAGGTAGTGTGACCTAGAAGAATACACCAAAGGTATCACCACGAAGGTAAGTATCACACAGGTAGGCCACACAGAAGAATACCACAAAGGTATCACCATGATGATATGAACCACAAAGTTAAATCACACAGAATATTACCACAAAGGTATCACCACGAAGGTAAGTACCACCATGTTATGCCACACAGAATATTACCACAAAGGTAAATACTCAGCCTACACCAGGTATAACTTAGGTACAATAGAAAAGATGATTACATGTAACTACTGAAGTTCCTTACTCTGTTAAGAGTTGGACCAACGTAGGATCCTAAATCATCAGACCCACGTAGATCAGACCGACAAAGGATCCCAAAGCATAGACCCATATTGGATCCTAGTATGGCATACTCATGTAGGATCCTAGAGTTTTCCCATGAGGATTCTTCGAGCTGATCCCTGTGAGACTCTCAAAGAGAGACCCACAAAGTATCCCAAAACACAGAACCACATAGGATCTCTTTCTCAGGTTACAGCCAACTGCAGGGTTACTGCACTAAGATCGCTTGATTCCGGGAGGTTTCACTCCTCAAGACACAATTTGAATGCTCAAACATCCATGATGTCCGGCTATGAAGTATCCCAAAGGACCTCCATGAATAATGAGTCTCAACGCAACAGAGGGTGAATTAATCGGACGCCCGATCTATATGTTTTTGGCCTTTTAGTCCCAAGGGCCCGGTTGGATTCCTGCTCGATCCAACCAGGTAGTACCCCAACATTATCCAAAACACATGTGAGGCATATAAAATGGACCTTCTCGATCAAAGGTTTTTGACACCATAGACCATTTGTCAAATGGATGCTTGTAGATCATGATATGGCCGCAAGAGTATAAAGGTTCAAAACTGGTCTGGGTCTGGACCAATCTGGTCGGACCGACCCAGCCTGCACCACCTGACCTCACCTGAACCAGGTCCAAACTGGCCAGCTAGGTCTAGCCTGGTCTGCCGGTTCTGGCTTGGCCCAGCCCACCGGCATGACTTGGACCACTGTGCGGTGGCCTGTAGTATGGTACCCCGTGGTGCGGCAGCCCGCGGTGCAGTCCTCTAGGGCGGACCGCTCAGCTCCCCGAATGTTCGGATGGCCAGCCTCCCCCATGCAGCGCATTCTCATGCCGCACAATCACTGATGGCTGGTTTCGAGCTGGCCATACCACCCCTCATCTTTGTGGTACAAGGATGCTGCTCTACTTCACTGGGTGGCACAGTCGCGTGCCGCTTCCCCTTCACGTGGTAGGCCGCCGCCAGCCACCGCCCATGCTACGTCGCGGTCGACATGCCGCGGATCTTCTCTGGTGGCGTGGTCATAAAGCCACCTTCTTCATGGCCTAACGGAGTGCCGACTTCTTGTCCAGATTCCCACCGGTGCTAATCACCCGCACTGGACGCCATCCTCCTCCATCACGAAGAAAAAATCCTACACCACAATGATTTGCAGAGGGGTCGGTTCATGTTTGTTTGTCCCTCAGCCACCATGTTGGAATGGTAGTAAGAGAAAATATTGTTCTTGAATCAAGGGGGTCGACATGAGTGGGGTTTGGGGGTATAAATCAACAACAAACCCTTCCTAGTGTTCGTTGGAGGTTTCGAGAGATTGAAGATGAAGTCATCGAAGAACGTCAGCGTTCGTTGCCACCACAAGGTTCTTTTGTTACGATCTCGGGGTCTATTCCTCCTTATTCGATTCTTGAGGTCGTTCTTTGTTGGGAGGTGTTCTTCGTTGGAGATAATAATCCTCCAAAATCTCTCCCCTTTTCCAGCATTTTCTCCCACTTCCACCAAAATGAAATAGAAAACTTATTAAACTATGTTTTATTAATATAATTAGTGTTGTCTATTAATTGAGCTGATGTTGGAATAATAAATTAATTTAAGGTGGCAAAATTAATTAAATGAGATACAAGAGTTAGATCCCTTGTAAAATAAGGATTTTAAGTGGGGTAGGGTGGTCCCCACAATTTAAAAATGGGTGTTTTCTAGTTCTGGTAGTCCCCACCCCCATAACTCAATGGAGGGGTTTCAAACTAAAAAAAATTGTTAAACATTTTTAATTATCTATTATTCCATTAAAAAGTGAAAAACTAACTTCCACCCTTGACCTACTGAGGTCGAGGTGAAGGTATCCTTAAGTGAATATCAGCACTGCAAGTTTAACGGTGTCCTCAGATTTCAATTCCGAGCACCGGTATAAAAAAACCTACCTGCATGTTTATTGAATGTATGCAAAAATGTTCCGAAATTTATTCCGGGCACACCGGGCCTCATTATCCCATGTCGTCAATTTTCACAGACTCGTAATATTCCCATATAATTTTAAAAAAAATTACATGAAAAAATCAGGGTCATTACATTGAAATCCAAATGTCTGTTTGACGAACCGTCTGTAGATTTGGGACCCATGGAGAATGATGGTTCTTTTCGTATACTACACTTGAGAATTGGGGACAACTGAAGTATGGATGGGATGGATCGAACCCCAATCCAACTGGGCCCTCAGATGTAAAATGCTAATAACTCACAGACCGTGCATCCGAATGACGCACCATATATCACGTTGGAACCCTTACGACATGGTGGTTCTTTGGGATAATCTTTTATGGAGATTAGTGGCAGTCAAGGTATGAAAAATATCTTGAGAGGAATATTCTATATAACTCGATCACACTGGGTGTGAGAAATCATATGGCAGTCTATAACATGAAGGAATAACATCAATCATGTGTGGGTCAGTGCATACCATTCTTATGTGGGTTAGATCCTATGTGGGTCAGTGATCAATAATCCTATTTGACTCAGCGCATACTGATCCTGTGTGGGTCCGATCCTGTGTGGGTCAGTGGGGGTTAGTTACTTATTGATCTTGTGTGGGTCAAAAACATTGATACATAATAGAATAAGACGATCTAGATTTATTACTTATCATTTGTACTTATGTACTTAAGTTATACCTGATTGTGAGATGAGTCTCTTCTATCTTTGTTTTGTTACATGTGTTACTCCTATCATAGTTGTGTTACCTATGTGGTAATCCAATCTCCGTGGTGTTACCTGTGTGGTACTCCTATCTCTGTGGTGTTACCTATGTTGTACTTCTATCATCATGGTGTTACCTGTGTGGTACACCTATATTAGTGGTGTTACCTTTGTGGTAATTCTATCTCCATGGTGTTACCTGTGTGGTACTTCTATCATTGTTGTGTTACCAGTGTGGTACTTCAATCTTCATGGTGTTACCTGTGTGGTACTTCTATCTTCGTGGTGTAACCTGTGTGGTACTTCTATCTTCATGATATTACTTGTCTCGTACTTCTACCATCTTGGTGATGTACTCATGGTGATACCAGGGTGGTACTTCTACCTTAATGGTGTTACCTTTGTGGTATTCCCCCCCTCAGGTATGAGATGAGTATGTCTTGAAAACATAGTTATATGTATGGGCATATACCTAAGTAGTGTTAATGTAAATTGATTCGTGCTTTGAGATTGGGGTCTTGAATTGTTGTATTTCTCTTCTGTAGAACACTAGGAGACTAGTGAGGGCTTGGGATCCCTACTGATTATTATTACACTCACCCCTGCACGGGCTTCTCCCACACCTTGTTGTGTCCGGTGCAGACGACGTACAACATTGATCGAGGCTGAGGGAGCTAAGACTGGATGGTGATTGGGTGTGGACCATTCAACATGACATGACGCAAAGGATATGGGAGGATGTGTAGTACTATGGAGATGATCTGTACCTTCCCTTCAGGTTGTATGTGAGGTGGATGATCCAGGAGATACTTTTCACCTTTCAACTATTTTTTACTTTTCAGTTGTACTTGTACTTTTCTAGTTGGGCTTGTATTCCAACCCCTTTACTTTTAGTACACTTTTACTACAAAAGTTAACTTCAAATATGTTTCTTTTGTGTTCTCGGACCATGTTTTTGTAAAATTTTAAAGGTAATGCCTTCCTGTTATAGGGAATACGCCTTTCGGTGCTAGTCGCCATCCCCTGGCCTTTGGAAGGCGGGGTTGGGGTAGTCATGACATGGACCCCACATGACGGGTCATGAAATAATTGGTAAAAATGGATACTATATTTATAAATATAATTTTATATAATTTATAGTAAGGTAAATTATGTTTTTACCAAAAATATTTGTGAAGAAATTAAAATTAATTACAGCGATTAAGGTAAAATGATTTCACTTAGTAACTATACTTTAACACTAGTTTCCAAATACCTTAGAAACATGTCCAAAATTTATTATATGGATATATTTAGACAATATAATATATTTTATAGAAAATGGAAATTATTGGAGACATATGATGTAAGGGAGACCTCTCAATAGTGTTTACCTTTTAATATTTACAAGAATGCCACTCCACATCCACTATAAAAGGGAACTCATTCCCTTACATATTCATGCCTATAAATCCAATTGGATAAAAAAACTATCAAAATATCATAAAAAATTCAATTCCTTCATCTTAGATGTTTTAATTTGGGTTGGAAGCCATCCAAGGATTCCCTTTGGGGAAAACCAAAAGTAGTCACCCATAGAAGAGGTAGCACCCTTCAACAAGCACATTTGTTTTATTTCATCATCCTCTTACTAAATTATTGTTATTATATGATTATATAATAACATAAGTTTCCAAAATATACTTATAGGTTGTTATGTTAATTTAATTACCTACACTCACACACACTTCTTCCAAATGGGATACACGATCATCGTTTGTGTGTTTGGAGGATTACCAACCCACAAACCAATGATTTTAATTTTTCCATTACAACCTCTAAACATTGTAAAGTATGATGAAAATAGAATTTCAATATGATTTATATTATCATTATGATATATATATTATTAATTAATTATTATATGACATGTTCCATCATGAATTCCATATTTTGGGAATACGATAACTTCGTTTGTGGATGTGTGGACTACTGCATCCTCAAAGCGATGTTATTCATACATGATTTCCTTAAAATGTCATAAATATAGGTTTAATAAACATATTATATATATATAATTACGTTGATTCTATAAATAACATATATATCATTTAATTTTATTTCATAAAAAATATTACCAGAATATGGAAACATTATTCATGCGTACATATGGAATACAGTCATCATGAACAATTTATTTCAATTCACACATCTATATTTTTTAGATTATTATATATAACTATATAATTAATATATAATATTTATATTCTTTTTTAAATTATTTAATTAATTAAACAGTTATCTAATTAATAGTATCAATAATAACAATTAAAAACATATTTGAAAACCAAAGCAATTATTACACGAAACATTATTTTTACATGAAATCGATAATAGATGGGTAATATGAAGTCATAATAAAATGATATATGGTATGATTTATAATAATACAGTTCATTTTATATTTATAATAGAATTATATTTATTATACTAATCATTTTAACATGTATGAAGAGATTAAATACTTAATTTAAATATTTTCTCATCTCACCTTTATTTCTATGAGATATATGATATATTCAACACGTATTATTTTTATATAGTGTGTATAATTACCAATGAAATTTTATAAATTAAATTTATTTTAATTCAGGATATTAGAATTATTAATTGATTTTATTCTTTCAAGGGTCTAATGATTCAAAATTTACTCAAGCATAAGGATACATCTATTCCCACTTATTTTTGTGATATTTCTGCCATATTTTCCACTTGTGTCTTCTATGTGGTTTATATACAGACATTGAATTTATTCTGGGATTATTATACTTCAATTTATTGGTATTTATATATCCATTTTATGATATCTCTATTTTGGGTTTTATATTCCAAAATTTACCGAATCAGTAAGGAATGTTTTTCTCAATTTTCTTTCTTTGAGGGACACATTTTATAAGCACCTATATTCTATTATGAGGTGTATATACTTCCATTTGAAATATTTTATCATCAATAATATTATTTTCATTATATTATATACTTCAATAAATTTTATTATTCAATGTGGATTAGGAATCAATGTTACAAAAGACATAAGAGTCTATTGGTACAATCTCATCGTTTATCATGATTTTTATAATTACGATTCAATTAATTAAATCTTATTATCCATCCCTCTATAACTCTCATGAATTTTATTATCATCTATTTCTTTATGATATCATCATTTAATGATTACATTTTCCAACTCTTTGGAACAAATGATATTTAAGAAAAGGTTTTTAAAAAAATTTGACTTTATTTATCTCATTGATATGATATCCGTTTTCTCCTAAAATAATTTTTTCTAAAATAATTTTTAATAAATCATCAATTCATATCAAATGGATTTTAAAAATAATTTAGCGATGATTTAGTTTTTATTTTTTTTTTAAAATAATCTTTTTTTCATTTTATGATCAAGGATATTTTCAAAATGTTTTACAGTGAAAAAGAATTGTTTGACATGTATGGATTTAACAACCATCATGACCCTCATTTCTTTGATTATTCCTTTTAAATGTGAGGAGTATATTTTTAAATAATTTTTTTCAAAAAAATCTGGAAATTATTTGAATAAAATTTGTTTTCAAAGAAAATGGTTATCAAAACAGTTTTATATTTTAAAAGTGTTTAAAAATGTTTTCAAATATTCATTTATAAATTTTCAATGATATTATCAATGAAAAACGTTTTAAAAACGTTTTATGATTTAAAATTGGTGTTTGAATTGTAAATCATATTTTCTGAAATAAATATTTTTCAATGAAATGTCAATGAATTATTTATAATAAAATTATTTATTAAAGGGATTTTCCTAGAAACGTTATTTTTCTTTACAAATGATCCATGTGAACATTAAAAATCCTTCTCTTTCTAAGATTTCAAAATTTTACACAGTTTATAATTCACTAGGGTTATAATTCAAGGAAACCATTCTTATTCTTTCATTCAATGGTTTATGTTTTCAATGAAAATATTTTTATGAAACCCATTTCTCTTTCACATCTTATAGCATGAAAAATTGTTTCTAAAACCCACTTCATTTCATGATTTATTATACGATGAATTGATTATAAAACCAATAATTTTATATAGGTTATGATACGATGGAATTTTTCTGATTCCCATTTCATTTCATGGTTTATAATGTGATTTTAATGAAACCCATATCTTTTAATTGGTCATGATATGATGAATATGTTATTATATTATGGCACATGTATGCATATCTTTATTATGTAACGATGAGACCTATATATCTTTGTAATGAATTGGGTAATGATAAATGGTATATGAGCTCAAAAGGTACATGGGTTTTAGAACACGTTCAAAATGAAGAGGGTACATGTGTTGAATCCCAATACCAAAAATGAGAGTTTACGTAAGAGGGCATCCCAAGACCATAACAAGAGGGTACATAAGATTTAATTCCAAGACCATAATAAGAGGGTACATGGGAGGTCATGTCATTCCCATTATAAGAGGATAAATGTGAGGGAACCCAAATACCTAAACAAGAGGGTACATGGTAGGGATTCGTAGTCACATATGTAGAGGGTATATATGAGGGAATCCCAAGTTTGTATGAAGAGGGTATATGGGTGGATATCCATCTCCCGAAACAAGAGGGTCCATGGGAGGACATACCAAGCTTGACGTAGGTACATGAGTGATTAAACCAGGCCTAAATGATATGATTTTGTTGGTAGGTATCCTTGATATAATATTTTCTATATGTAGGTGTATGCTACAGATATATGTCTTATTCCAATGTTATGATTTCAATGATTATGCTCTGGATTTTCTTATGATTCATGTCTTACTAACTGCCAATCATTATGCCATGATTCTTTTTTTGGATGTTTTATATCCTTGGTATTATTATATAATGTTATTATCATTATATTATACAAATTTTTTCATGTTATTCTTACATATATTACTTGATTACCCTTACTAAGATTCTATTATCACCCTTTCTTATGTTTCCTTTCCCCAGGTTATAAAGGGAGTTTTTATGTATGATTACTAAATAAGAAGATCTTGGTTGCAACCATTGACAAACATTCACAAAGTTAGAATATTGTATTCCATGTTTCAAGATACACTAATAAATTTTGATCATCTAGAATTCATTTATCTAATGTGAGGAATATTCATTAAAAAGATGGTATATCCTTATTTGTTAAACCTCGACCACTATAGTTGGTATCAAAGGAAATGTTTAGTCATGCGTTGGAAACTAGAATGAGAAAAATGTTGTGATATATCTAGGTATATATATAAGGATATTTATAGTGATTACTAAAAAAATAAATCTACGAAGTCAAATATTTAATAGTTAAGTATTATGATATAGACATCATATTCTTAAATTTTCAGGATTATGTTATATTCTACTTTGATAAGTGTTACTGAAACTATGATTTTTGGTCTTTTTCAAAAGCATAATCTTGAAGGAACTAGGTTAACATTGAATGTTTCAAATATGGAATGTATGTGGATTATAAAAATTGATATCCCCAGTGGAGATATCATGAAGAGAATCAGAAAGGTGGCATGAGTATTACTTAAACTGCTGAAGATAATGAGACCATGAATTACATCTGTAAGGTATATGATGTCGTAACAATATTGTTTACATTAAACATAAGGAAGTATGATTAAATTTGAGGATTAAAAAACTTTTTAACTAATTCATATATCAAATTCTATGAAATGTGTATTAAGGAAAAATTTGATGATGTATAGGTAATGGTTTAAGAATAAAGGCAGATGATTAAAGTGTATATGTATTGGAATTCATTAATTATTCTCAATTTACAATGATGTATATATTTTTTATTAATTATTTTAAATAATATATTAAATGGTGCAGATGACATAGAATATTGGTTTAATGGAAAGGTGTTATTTTTATTAATGGAAGCAAGCCCTTAATTTTTTCCTGATTTTGTGAAAAATTTGTTTATTATAGACAAAGAGATGATTATGTATAATGTACATTAGATTGTATATATCACCATGGAACTGGATATTTATTTCTTGACCACATTATCTATGTTATCATTGATGAAGTTCAATTTTTTTTATTTAAAGAAAATATCCAACCCTATTTGGAATAAGAAATAATGCATGTTTTCAATTATGTTTTATAGTAATTAAGGTAATTACCATGTTTCAGGAGAAAACATGATGAAGGTATTCACATGTTTGGTATGTGAAAAAATAGAAGCTTTATGATATATGGGGGGATAAATTTAAATATATTTATTTAAAAAATTGGAAAACATATTTATAATTATTTGAATCATAAAATTTTAGAAAGTTTACATGGTGAACCATTTCTATAATGGTTTATTTTAAGATTTAGTTTAGGTTTTAGAGATTAAGGTATTATCATGACATATGTGTATTTATTCATATTGTATAACATTTGATAAAAATGGTTTGGTTATAAATATAAATTTATTGTCCTATTTTTTATTTTATTGATCTCCTGATCTGCAAATGCCTTAGGAATGAAAAATTCACCTTTATTTCATGAAGTAAGAGATAAAGTGGAAATTGATCAAGGAAAAATTAAAGAATAAGATTGTGCTTATGAAAGGTAATGAAATTAGGTAATTATAAAAACTTGTGAAATATATTCATTGTTAGTACGAGGGTACTAAAAAAATTGTCTCATTATCCACATTTTTGATGATATCAATGACCTCTTTTAATCATCTCTGGTTTATGGATTTTTGAATGTTAAATTTCTTCTGACCATGTTCTCAATCACTCTGCATAAAAACCTTATGATTATATTTCTATTCTGTGTCCATGTTTTCACTTTCCACCTATACTCTCTTATGTGGCATCATAGTCATGAGTTACTTTGGTTGACCATTATGTTTCTAACATTCTCTTTTTAAATGCAGTTTTGGAATTCATTTTTACGATGTGGGTTCCTATGAAAGGAATGATCCTGTAATAATTATTTTATCATACATAAGAATTTTAAGGGGGGAATTAATTTTATGTGGGGTAGAATGTAACACCCTGATATCTTGAGAATATTTTGAATTAATTAAATCTTTTCAATATGCTGTATTTCATTAAATAATGAATACAACTTGTGTAATATGAAAGATCTATTTTTGTATTCTACTTCATAAAATAGAAATTTGAGATTAAAATACACACAACACTTAGATTAGTTTGTGTTATAATCAACACTAAATTATTCTTGTGTAACACACGATGTCATGTTCCTTTGACAGATTATGTTACATGCAAGACCTAGTTTTACTGAACATTAATATACTATTAATATTATTATTTCAATAATATTATAGTTTTATCCTAGTAGTTAGAATGGAATTTATGAATAAGAATAAATAAATAGAGAAATTATGGTTTATACATGTATATAAAATCAATCATTTGGTTCTCAATTAGTTATACATAAAGGTAATAACTATTTGATATTTTTAGATTCCTTTATTAAGAAAACTATTTTTATATTTATAGACATATTTTATCTAAAAAATATAAAAAAACCAATTTTTCAGAAATATTTTAATTGAAAATATATATTATATATTAAATAAAATATTTAACACTCATGTATTGTGTTTTCTAGAAAATATATAAGAATAAATCCAATTTTATCCATATAAGGATATATTTTTCTAAAAAGTTGTTTTACGACCTTGTAATAGAACCCAATTTTTAATCTAATTCATAAAAATTATATAAAAAATATTTTATAAAATAAAAATTATTTTTGAAATTTGAATATAAAAATTTAATTTGGGTGGTATTTTGGTTTTTTTCTGAGAAGTTTCATTTGTTGATGAATAGTAGAAAACAATGAATTTTAATTGAGAAAAATATTTTTATGTAATTTATTTATATATTTAAATTATATTTAAGATTTATTTTAATGTTTAAATATTAAAATTATACAAAAATAAATATGGTTTTTTTCATTGTAATAAATGTTATATAGAAATTTTATATGAAAACAATTCAAATATTTGATTATTTTTACATTAATACCCCATTGGTACATCCCATATGTGGGATATATTTTTAATTATTTTATTCCACTTATGTATTTATAATTTGTAAAAAATATTTCATAGATATAATTATAAGAATATATAATTTTTTAAAAGTTAAAATTAGTTTTTTAACAAAAATATTAGTGAAAGTAATTAAAATTAATTACAGTGAATAAGGTAAATATGAGTTTACTTTGTGGTTAGACTTTAACATAAGGGGGAAAATACCATAGAGACATATAAAAAACATTTTATAGAAATATTTATACTATATGATCCCTTTTTAAAAAAAATTACAATTATTATAGGGATATATTTTATGGGGGACAACTCAATAATGTTTACATTTTTATATTTTTAAGAATTCCAATCCTCCTCCACTATACAAGGGATCTCCCTACACTCACTTATTCACATATCTGAAGCCATTTATATCTAGAAAAACCTATCCATATATCATAAAATCTTTCATCCATTAATCATATAGTAATAAATTAGGAATAATTCATACCAAGGAAGCCCTTTGGTGAAAACCAAAAGGTGTTTTCCAAAGAAGAGGTTACACTCTTCAACAAGAAATTTTGTTTTCCTTCATTATCCACCCCCTAAAATTTTCTTATTACATTATTATATGTTATCTTAAGTAAATTAAATATACTTATATTTTTTTATGTTAATCTTATGATCTAAAATCACACACACTTCCATCAAATGGCACACACAATCATCGTTCGTGTGTTTGGTAGACTACAGCATCGTGAATCGATGTTATTAGTTCTCCCATTACATATTCTCAATTTTGGGAATAATGGTCTAATTAATGTTTTATAAGATATATATTATATTTTTCATTTATTTAGTCTTATTAAATTATTATATAAGATATACCTTAATTATTTCTATTTTTTGGGAATAGGATAACTTTGTTTGTGGATGTGTGGGCTGTCACATATTGAAAGCGATGTGATTTATACATGATTTACAGGGAATGTATTAAGAATGGGTTTAATAAAAATATGTAATATATATGACATAATAATTAGACTTAAAATATAATATATATATCATTTAATTTTCATTCTCAAAAATTATGACAAAAAATGGAGAGAACATTCTTGCCTACATGTGGCCTACAGTCTCCATGAACTATGTGTTTCATTTCATATTCATTTATTTTATATATTATTATAAATATATTTATACTAAATATTCATTATATTTATATCATGTTTTACATTCAATAAATAAGGAAATCACAATCTATTTAAGATTATAAAGAATAATAAAAAACATTTATGAAAATAGTCATTATTAACCGAAACTTAAATTTAACATGATATCTTTAATAAATGGGAAATAAAATGTCATAATAAAATAATATATGGTATTATATATAAGAATTTTTTTATTTTTTAGATTTATAATTAATATATATTTATTAAACATGAGTTATTAACATGATTGAAAAAGTCCAGACATAAGGTAAGAATTTTACCATATCACTTTTATTTATGTAAAATATATTATATATTCATAAACTATTATTTTCCTGTGGTGTGGATAATTCTCAATGTAATTTTTTTAGATGAACTGGTTTTTGATCATGATATTGAAATTTTTGTTTTTTATTTATTCTTTAAATATTCTCTTGAATTAATATTTAGTCATGGAGTAAGGGTATTTATAGTCTCACATTTATTCTATGGGACTTATACCATATTCAACATTTTTTTATTTTATGTGGTGTATCTACTTCCCATGAATTTATTAAATTATTATTATCCTACCATTTATGGTGATTTACATATCCAAATAATTATATATCTGTTGTGGTGTTTATGGTTTTAAAGTTACAAATTCGGTAAGGTAGCATTTTGAAAAAAAAATCTTGGAGACACATGTTATGTTATGCACCTATTTTATTTTATGAGGTTTATATACTAACCTTTGAAATATTTTAAAATAAATATTCATATGTTATCTATATTTTATGTTTCAGGTAAATTTATTCTTTTAGGGGGATTATGAGTCAAAATTACCAAAGTGGTAATTTTCTACTGTTATAATATCATCATTTATCGAGATTGTTTATGATTATGCATCCATTGTTGAAATATTATGATCCATATCTCAATAAAAATTCAACAATATCTTTTAATATATTTATTCATGATATATGTAGTTAATTATACCATTTTTCCACTCTTTGGTAGTTAAGAGAATTAAAAAAAATGTTTCTATGAATATCTGAGTTTATTTCTCCCTTCAGTCAGAAATATTTTTTTCTTTTAAAAACATGTTTTCTAAAACTATTTTAAAAAAAGATATATTAATTTTTTATTTGTTTTAAATAAAAATTTTCCCATCTTTTAACTTTTTAAAAAATAGGTTTTAAAAACAACCATTAATCCATTTTATGATCAAGGAACTTTTCTAAACTTTTTACAGTAAAATCTTTTTTTGACATATATGGATTTACGCACCGTCATGACCGTTAAATCCTTGAATCTTCAATTAAAAGAATAAAATTTTATTTTAGAATAATTTTTCCCTATTAACCTATAAATTCATTAATTTAAAGTTGTTTTCAAATAAAATGGTTTTAAAAAATGTTCTATATTTTAAAAAGTGTTTAAATTGGTTTTCAAATAATCTTTTATATTTTTTGAAATATATTTTTATAATAAAATGGTTTTCAAAATGATTATGATTTAAAAAGTTATTTTAATCTGAAAAGGATATATTTCTTGAGAAATGTTTTTAAATGTTATCATAAATTCTTTTTTGTATAAAAAGGGATATTTGAAAGTGTTTTATGGAATGGATTTTTAAAGAAATGATATTTTATTAAGACATGTATCACATGATTATTCAAAATCCTTACCTATCTAAGATAAAATCCTTTTATATAGTTTATTATTCACTAGGGATATAATCTATTTAAACCATTCTTGTCTTTTCTATGAATCATATATTTTTACGATGAAGAGATATTTATGAAACTCATTTATCTTCCATGGGTTATACCATGATAATATGATTTTGAACCCCACTTCATTTCACGAGTTATTCTATGATGAAATTATTATGAATCCTCTCACTTTTCTATAGGTTTTGATATGATAAAATGATTATGATACCCATTTCATTTCATGGGTTATTATATGATGTAACTAAAACCCATCCCTTTTTATGTGTCATGATTTGGTGGAATTTTTATTATCTTATGGTAAACGTATATATGATTTCATTATGTGACGAGTTGGACCCATATCTCCCTCAAATAAATTTGGTAGTGGAAAATGGTATATGAACTAGTAGGGTACATGGGGTGTTTCCCATTACCATGAACAAAAGGGTACACAAATTATATTCAAAGCCCAAAAATAAGAGGTTACATGGGAGGTAATCCCAAGCCCATAATAATAGGGTACATGAATGGGAATCCCATGCCTATAATAAGGGGGTACACAAGAGGGAATTCCAAGACCATAACAAGATGGTACAAGTGAAGGCATCCCAAGCCTAAAAGAAGTGGGTACATGGTAGGAAATCCCAAGGTTGTAACAAGAGGGTACATAAGAGGGAATCCCAAGCCCATAATAAGATGGTAGATGTGATGTCATCCCAATACCATAATAACTGGGTAAACGGGAGGGTATCATAATCCAGAAGCAGGTACATAGGAAATTTATCCCAATACTAACATGATATGAAGGTCTGGGTAAGTGACAATGACATAATATTTTTAATGATTATGTTTATTTCACAACTCCAAGTATTATTCCTCTGTTATGAACTCTTGGATTATTATATTTACGTTTTTATGATTCTTTTTTAATGAACTACCAATATTTATTCTATAATTCAGGTGTATGTTCTTCTCTATATAGGGTATGATATTTAAAATTTATTCTCATTTTATCATATTGTTATGTTATTTTCATTCTTGTGTTTCTTAATTGTTAACCCTTATTGATTTTATGAGGTCACCCTTTGTTATGTTTAATTTAACTAGGATACAAAGAGAGGTTTTAAGTCTGAGTAATAAAAGAGAATATCTTGAATTAAAACATTGAATATCTATCACGAAGTTAGAAGATTATGTTCCAAAATACTAAATAAACTAAACTATTACATTCCTTGGACATGTAATTATATAATGTGACGTAAATTCATAAAAATAATGTAAAATAGATGTATGTTATGATTGGGTCTCAATATGTATGACACACAAACCCAAGATAAATTTTACTTGTAAATATCATTGATATTATCTTGTTGTGCACACAACAATAAGTTATATTGTGTTACACAAAATACCATGTTCCTTTGGTAGCATTCATTATACACAAGACTGAGATTTATTGAACTAAAATATACTATTATTATTACTATGATAGTGATCTGCTATCTATTTTAGTGAAATGTATAAAAATGATTAAAAAATTTAAATTATTGTTTACACATGTTTATATATTTTTTAGTGATGAATTAAATAAAAATTAAAATAAAATCCATTTTAAAATAGAATAAAATAATTTTAAAAAAGAATAATATGAACACAAATCTGTTTTATATAATTAAATTAACTAAAATCACTTTTTTAATGATTTTTTTTTAAATTCATACATATTAAAAATTAAATAAATTGACTATCATTAGTCTTATATGTTTTCTATATAATATATAACATCAAATCTAATTTTATGAAAAAAAAGATGTATTTTTAGAGGCATATTTTCCACCATTTGATGGTGACCATGTTATTAATAAAAAAATTTGACACATTTAAAACTATTATTTGATAAAGTAAACATAATATTTGAAGTAGGAATGCGAAAATTATATTAGAGTTAGTTTTTGGTATATTTTTGATATGTTTCGTTATTTGATGAATATTGAAAAATATTTAATTCTAATTAATAACTATCTTTTCACTTTCAAAATTATAATTTTAAAGTATATTATTAATAGGATTTAAAGTCAGAATATTTCAATTATAATTATAATGTTCAAATTGAGGCCATCAGAATCAATTTATTTTTGAATTTGGATATAAAAATATTATAAACATTTGAATCTTTTCAATTTAAAATTCCACTTTCTCTTTATGTTTACAGGACTCATTTTAAATTAAATTCGACCACTTATGTTAATTGAGTTTTGGAAAATGGATTCCATATTTGGAATTAGAAAAATTAATAACATATAATGAGTTAAAATGAATTATTTACTAAAATGATTAATGAAAACAGTTAAAATTCGTTATAGTTATTAAGGAGAAAACAAGTTTACTTTATTGTTAAACATAGAATAGAAGGTGTAAAAAGGACTGAAAACTTGTCTAACTCCCATTTTCTTGATATTTATTAACCCTTTAAAACTTATGATCTATTTTAAGAGTATGTGGGATACTATTTAGTGAATATTTCCTATACAATAAGTTATGTAAATAAGAATACAAAATTAACATTCTTTGTTGTTAATATTTTTAATGCTTCGGCATAAGAAACAATACCACATTGGTTCGGTTATATATATTATTTTGAATGATAAAAAAGTTTTATATATCATAATAACGAATCATTAATTTTTTGAGATTAATTATTTACTTAAAATGCATAATAATCCCCAACACAATAATTACTTAGTTAATAATAAAATAAAATAAATAATAATATAAAACTAAAATGTGTAAATAATTTAATGAATTATTGTGTTACCTTATTTTTTAGATGAATATTTCATATTAAAATTTTTTTAACTTAAAATAATGAAATTACATTATTTTCTTGATACTTTTGGATTCAAATTATATAAATAATATGAAAATTGTCATTAATGATATCTTAGTATAAATGATATACAAATAAATGATTTAAAACTATTATAATATTCTAACAAGATATTTTTTAAATTTTAATAAAAATAAAATATGGCTCATTCTTGTACCAATTTACCTTTTATAAATAACACATAACCCATAAATATTAAAATCATTGTTAGTGTTGGTAAGTTTAAAGCGACATTTTTACGGACTACATGCACTTGTGTTACAATTAATTTTCAAAACACATCATTTTTTATTAAAATAAATTAAAAATTATATTTACAATAAGTGGATATAAATTGCCTAATGATTTTAAATTTAATTTATTAATATTAGATAAATTACCAATGTTATAAATTTATCTACCATAATAAAAACAAAAATTATAAAATTACAGAAACAATGATGTTAAAGAACAAAATGATAAAAATGTATTTATTATTTTTTGTTGGAGACATGTCTCCAATAAAATCCCCTAAATTAAATTGGAAATATTTTTTAGGTACATTAAATAAGGGATAAATCTTAATAGAGAATAATTTTGAGTATTTATTAGAATACCACAGCCCCTAATTTAAAAATTGGCACTCACTCCCTTCCCTACTTCTTTATATCTCTCAAGTAATTTAGATCGACCGAGATCTTAAAAAATCACTCCCCAACTTATCTACCCTCATCCAAGAAGCATTATTTTGGGATAAAAGGAACAATTAAAATCATTTAGTTAAATCCTAATGCGGAACCCAACAGAAGAGGTAATATTCTTATAAATGAATTTTTATTTTATTTTTTTATAAAACTATAAATATTATTATTATTCAATGAAAATATAGTAACCATGGTATATTAAACACACACACACACACAGATATATATATATATATATATATTATGTTATGTTTATTACCTAAAACATGACACACTTCCATCAAATGGGCTACGGAATCATCATTCGTGTGTATGGTGACTACAACATCGTGAACCAATACCATTCGTTCTTCCATTACCAACACTAATGGTTGGGAATAATGATGGATTTATTGTTTAAATGTGATATTTATGATATTTATAATGAAAGTATTATTAAATAATTATTATATCATACATACCATCATACTTTCCATTTTGTGGAAATACAATAACATTGCTCGTGTGTACAATGAACTACCACCACACAAAGCAATGTGTTTCATTCACAATTTACATGGAATGTATTAAGGATTGTTTTGATAGAAATATGTTATATATATGACATAAAAATGATAACATATTTATTATATATATATATATAATTTACTTTCTATTCATTAAAGATGACATGGAAATAGAAAAATTGATCATGTGTTTGTAAGACCTACTGTCTCTATGAACGATGAATTTCATTTCCTATAATTTTTTTTATGGATTTGTCAAATTATGTATATAATGAATATATATGACATTAAAATCATGGATTAAATTATTGAGATGACGAAATCATGATCATAGTAGTATGAATAAAAAATAACAAGTCAAAACAAACAAAAAAACAAGGAAATTAATATACGAAAAAAATGAAAATAATGTAATATTATTAACAAATGGTTGATAAGATGTTATAAATGAATAATATATGATATAATAAATATTAATATGGTTTTTTATAAGTTAATAAAACTCTTAAAACCATTATATATGATGTTAAATTTTTTTTAATTAAAGGAAGCATAAGTTGAGGGATTTTGTCTAAATTTAAATTCCATTGAGACTTATTTTTTACCACACCAATTAAAATTAATGTGGTTTATATAATACACATTTTACAAGTAAGATCTATAATAATTCATTATTATTGGTATTTTATCTTTCAATTTGAATTACCTCATCCATGGGGATTTTACATGGAAATTAACTATTGTTAAAAGTTAATATTTAATCTCACTTTCTATTGTGATTGTTGTATTTTATTTAAACAATAAATTTTTGTAAACATTTTATTCATTTGAAAATAAATTTACATTAAATATAAATATTCCTTTTTGATGGATATGTTCATTTTATAATATTTATTCCATTTGTTGAATAGTATTTACATTGAATGTTGTTTTACTAACTGGGAAAATATTGATAAATCTTTGTCTTTTACTGAATACTGATACTTGATAAGGAAAATTATTTAATAATTTAATTAATTATTCTATGTATGAAGAATGTTTTGTAATATTATGAAATAGTTTAGGGATTTTTTAATTTATGCACATTGATGTATCAGTAGTCTCATGAGAAGAAATCAGTTGGATAAACCCAATATGTTTATAACATGTGTGTTTTAAACTGTCTTATGAATGGTCTTGACAACAATATTTTATAAAATGTCTTATAAAATTTCTTTATTTTAATTTTATCATTTAAATAGAAAACATAATGTCTTATTTGAAATCATTTACATCGTTCATATTCAATTGTTCTTATCCATTATATTTTCACTATGACAAAATCTATTTATGTATTTCATTCCTAGATTATTGATTAAATGTAATGTATTTTCAATTATTTTCAGTGACACACTGAATTTTAATTATCTTATATTGATAGTAAATTTATTTAAAAGGAATTATTATTTAAATATATTCCTTTCCATATTCATTATTTTAATTGAATTATTATTTCTTCCACTATATTTAACACATACTGATCATTTTATTTCACCCTAATGTTGTTTTTTCCTAGGATTCCATGATATTTTACTATGAATGACATATAGTGATATGCTAAAGGGTTTAATGTAATTATAAAGGTTAAATATTATTTAATAATTTTTTTATTTAAATGTAATGTGAGATTCATGTATTTATCTAGTTTACCATGACTTCTAAATCAATTTTTTCCTTTTGGAAGTGTTTCCTTGATACCTTATACCAATATAGTGGTAGCAGGCACTAGATCTAGGATGTTGCGATCAGCATCACCACAAAACCTATAAGAAAAATTCATATTAATAAAATCCAATTTTAGTTCTCCTAGACTCCTATTACACAAACTTAAACCTCAAGTCACTAGAAGTTTGACTAATTCCAATGTTTATAAGATGTTTTCCAAAGAAATTAGCATGCTCTGAATATGACTATTAATAAATCTATAATATTTTCCCTTTATATTAATTTCTAATTGAAGACCATAATATCCAATAAAACAAGATTAAATAAGTATTACTTATATACTAATATTTTTTAAGTTTATGCAATAAATATTATCTAGTGTTTAACATTTCCTTTAAAAAATTAAAACACTTTTTAAGAGTATATACCAACAACTACCTCCCCATATTTATGTGTTTTATTTTCCACAACCCATTACATTGATTTTTAAAAAGAGATATTTAATGAATATATGTGATATTTAAAATTTATTTATTATTTTTAAATTTTTATTCATTCTTGATAATTCATTCCCCTTAATGGGAAATGAAACATTCGCCCTTGCGTATATATGGACTACCACCTCCACAAACGATATGATCTATTTTTATCAACACATTCCATGTAGGATTATAAAACTGTATTAGATGAAATTATATTAAATTAATTGATATTATATTTCATGAATAAATTTCTGAGTAGATGATACAATAATTAAGTGAACATTATATAGTAATCCACTAATATCAGTAACTTGCTTGAAATATGATTAGCATTGATTACATCTTCAAAAACCATGAATAAAACTCATAAAATAAGAATTTATTAATAATTGAAAAGAATATATTTTAGTACCTTTTTAATATTGGAATGATGAACGTTTTTCAAATAATAGGGTATGTTGTTTATATTATAAAAACAAATGCATATCAATTAAAAATATTAACTTCTAATGATGAAATTAAACATTAAATTTCTAATGAATGCACAATGAATTATAAAAATTAATGGGAATAAATTGTAATATAAATGAAAATGGTAATTAAAATGGTTATGAATAATGTTGTGTTTTGTATATATGATGAAAAATATCCCTTAAGTCAACAGCAATTGTAAGGGTTTCAGTCACAGTTTACCTTTTAATGAGATATAATATCCATTCACCGCTTTCTCTCTTTATATGGTATATAAACATACACTTTATTTGTTATACCATATGATTAATGTAATTCTTGGGATTAAGAAATTCATATTATATTCCTTCTTCCAAGTGGTTTTGAGTCAAATGAAATAAAATTTGAATATGATTTTCATTTCAATATTTTTTCTTCATGACATTTTTCACATTATGCACATATTTTTTTATATGGTGTATATAATTATTTTCTTTATTGATTTATCATTATTATATTTTTCATGATAATTAATGTTCTCTTTAATTTTCTATCTTTGAAAGGGTTATTTGTCAAAACATACTAATAATGTATGGAATTTTGATAACTTATACATAATGTTTTGGGGTTAAAATGTTACTTTTTGATAATTAGGCTTCTATATTCCATATGTTCTAATGATTCCCATTTAAAATTATCTTCCTTATTCTGTCTCTACTTAAATGGAATTTTAAGTTAAAAATATTTTTTGTTGGTGAATTTATTTTTTTCATAAAGGTATGACCTTGTTATGAATAATTATAATCCAAATTAAAGACTAATTTCTCTATATCTACATTCATTATTTTTGAAAATGGATTAGTGATTCCTTAATTCTTTTAAAAATAGAATATATTTTTTGACAGCATATGAAATATGAAACACCAAACCAAAATAACCGATGTTTTTTTAAGTAATCCATTATATTTTATATGTGAATATTATTAAATACATTTTGAAATATCAATATATGTCCAAAATATATTGTTAAATTATTGTTAAATTATCATTAAATTTTCAGTAATTCCTTTTTAATCTTGAAAATATGATTTCTTCTAAAAACAAAATTTAATTTTTTTTATGAAAAAATATTATAATTATCATGTAGAAAATTTAGAAAATTTATTTGATTAAATTAAATTCTTTTTGATACCATCATATAAAAATTAACATATCGTGAATATTTTGGATTTTTTGGGATGTTTTGATTTTTCATTGAATAGTGAAATTATATATGTTTTTATATTAAATTGTAATTTATTTGGGTTAATCAATTAATTTTAAAATTATAAATTTCCAATTTATTTCTTTAAAAAAATCATAAGTAGTAATTAGTTATATTTAATTCAATTAATTATATTTAGATCCTATTAATACCGTAATTTAAAACATATTAATTTTTAGGAATCAAAACACATTTTTCAAAAAACTATTTTAAAATTCCTAATGATTCACCATTATATGTAATTAAAATAAAAATTAATGGGAAATGATTTAAATAAAATTTATAGATTATATATCTAAATTTATGAATTTAAATTCATACAATGAATGTTAATATTCATATACTAAATGTGAAATCATCTTTTCCGAGAAAAATAGATATTTCAAAAAACTAATTTACATAATGCTTGAAGATTTTATAGATTCATAAAACATTGGGGATTGATTTTGATAATATGGATTCTATATTTTGAATCGTCATTATTAAAAATTGTTAATAAGGTCATATTATTTTTTTGAATGACATGAATAGAATCTGTAGTAAATATTAAAAACCACTATAAAAAGAAAATGTTCTAATTAAGGGAGAAAATAATTTTACAAAGATTAAAAGGAATGTAACCCTAATAGTATGAACATTTATATTACATTTTTATTCAAAATGATGTGTATATTTATTCCTTATTGTTTTTACTCTATAAATGATTATGTAATGAGTTTGAAAACAATTTATTTTGATATTATAAAATCCAAATTGAATTAAATTTCAATTTAGTCATTATTTTTAATGAATTAATGGATTTCTTAATTAAATAATATTTTTATAAAATATTATTACTAAATAAGTTTTTCAAAAATATATGATCATACAAATTCTATGATGTCATACTTACTTTTTATAAATGGTTGAAAATAGTTATTGTCAAAAAACCCATCATTTATCATTAAATAGAAATTAATACATTAAAAGTAAAAATAAAAATATTTATTAAATTATTTTCTTAAAATTAATAGAATTTTTGTAACCATAACATCTAAATTACCTACCATTGAATGTTTCACAATTTTTTATGAGAGTTGAATTTTCGGGGAATAATTAAATAACATATAAATATAAGGTGTGTATAATTTCATCATAGTGACCCAAAAGTGATGTAATAAATTCTATAAAATGTATCCCAAAACAAATATTTGTTTTTACTTTAAAAAATCTTGCCTTATTTTTATTTTATTTATTTAACAAATCCATTCTGAATCCTCCAAAACATATAATATATTTTATATTTTTAAAATGCATTATTTAAGAGTATGACTAACCACCATATAAGAAAGGGTATTATTTTATTTTATACGGCCCATTATATTATAAAATAATGAAAACAAGTGGAATTTTTCTTAAACATGGTAAGAACCCTGGAAATGTTTTTTTGGTTATTTTATTATATAGAGTCCAAAAAATATATTTGAAAAGTAAAAAATAAATCCCCACTCATTTCCTCTGTAAACACACCTAATATTTAATTTCACCTCACTCAAAATCCTTGTAGAACATTCAAATTTTCTCATCCCGATATTGAGTCATCCCTAGGTGACCAATATCTCCCATGAATCACCTCCTAGGAATTTGGAGCCACGAACTCACGAAAGAGATTTTTCTCTTCTCATTTGAATTCAAGATCCTCTTGTATGTTATGTATGTCAATTCAAATTTGTTTATGTTAGGATATATTTGTACATATCCCCCTTATATTACATTTGATTTATATATGATTATATTCCTCTTTTAATCTCATTGATCTCTCTCTTGAAACTTTATGTACACGCATTTCCATACTGAATATTCACAATGTATTCTCTTCGAACCCCCATTTTCCATTGGGTTACGCTGTCTATCCCTTTACAAAAATTTAATTTATTTTAATTTTTTATATTTTTTATACATTTTATTTATATGTTCTAAAATAATGTATCCAGATCAATTCTTCCTTATTTTATGGGGAAATACTTGTTTTATAATGTTCTCTTCTCAATTAATCCTGATAAAGAAGCTCGATTAATGGGAACATTCAAATTTCATACCCATTTTGAAGTACCCTATAGAATATATTTTATTAAACCATTATATTTATAAAATGAATCATTTTATCATGAAAAAATAACTTGGTTAATTTATTGGTTTATATAAAATATTATGCATTTTCACCTTAAAATCGTCTTTAATATTTTCCTTAAATCGTCCTAAAATTTTTCATTTATAATGTTTTTAAACCCTAGTTTAACATGAATTCCCTTCAGTCTAAAATCTCTTATAAGATATATTCCTAATTTACCTTATGTATGTACATGTTTGTGTTAAATCCATTATTTCATTGACATAATTATGATATACTCATTTTTTATTACTTATGAAATGATTATTATACCCATTTATTTCAATGGGTAACCTTTATGTTTATGTTTGATTCTTCATGTGGAACACATATTCATAAAACTTTTATGATGGGGAATCCAAGATAGGACACCAATTCATTGGGTAATTTTTAGTATCAGGAGCCGTCAAGTTCAGATTGAGTATAAACCTAGTTCCTTTATAGTATTTTTGTCCATCATGATGTATTAGAAGTTTTCCTTAGCATATGTTTATGATTTAGTGTTTTAGTTTGTTTCCATATTTCCTAAAAATCCTTTAGGACTAACATGTTATATCATGTCTCATTGTTCATGTTTATTATTCATACTCTTTTATCCCAAATTGATATAAATATTTTCTAACACGTATTAATGTCTTCCTATTATGCCATGTTTATTCCATTATAGGGATTTATAGCTCACCACTTTTTTATGTATGTCCCAAGGTTATCCCTGGTAGTTTTAAGTGAGAACATGTTAAGGAGGATTTTGAAAAATATGATGTATTCCTTGTTCTACATTTTTGTGTAATGTCCATAATTCATAAAGACACTTGGATTATCAATATTCCTCTTTATATTAAATAAAATATTATATAATAATTCATGTATTAATGTTTAATAAAGATCATGGTTTTCATAGTTGGTATCAAATAAATAGTTTAGTTATTTTTTGGATTTGGATTAAAAAAATCTAGTGAAAGCCTTAGAGATAAGATTAAGTATAATAAAACATCCCTAAACTTTGGTATTTATAGAGTAAGTGGTTTTTAATGATATTACAGCCCTGTTTAGATACTACAAGTGGATATAAATCTAGATTATATTTAAAAAATGGTAAAACCCAAAAAAACCTTATTGAGCTAGAATCAAACAGAAGCTGGTTCATGAGAATGGGCTTGTTGTACACTTTTTTGACACTCTGAGGGGATATGAATTGGAAAATTTATATTCTCATTATGAACCATTATTATTGGAAGGAATATTCCCATAAGTCTATATTAGAAAATAGATCATGGATAACATATATTGAATATAAAAAATTCATAATTTATGGAAGAAATGAAATTTATAAGTTATCCAATTACTACAATTTCCAATAAATTGATGGTCTTATCACCCATCCTAAATTTATGGTTTTGTGGTTGCTTACTTTCTATTAACCATGTTCTCTTTTAAAATAAAATATTTATTTGGTGTTAGTTTTTCTTTTCATGTCTATGTTTACAATTCGCACAAAACTTATCATACATTGAAATCCTATTATGTGATAACCTATATACTTCCCTTTCTCTCCATTCAAGAAGATTTTTTATTATGCCTTTTAACGATATGGGGATTCATTAAAATAATTTTTCCACATTTCAAAATACTTAATTCCATGTTAAATTTTAATTTTCAAGGACAAAATTTATTATTAAGGGGAAGACTGTAACCCCCCAATTTTTTTAAAATAGAAAACTATGCTCGATTTCATATGAAATAAGTAACCCCAAACCGAAAAAAATAAAGATTATTTTAAACTAACCATTATATTTTAGATCTGAATAGTATTAAATACTTTATCAAATATATATATGTCCTAAAAAACAGATAAATAGTTATTAAATAATCAATCATTTTTTAGTAATGCCTTTTTGTTTTTCGAAGCATGTTTTCTCCAAAAAAGTTATTTACTTATTTTTATGAAAAATATAATAATTATCTTGTATAAAATTTCCAAAATTTATTTAATAAAATAAAGTATATTTTTTTATATCACCAAATCAAAATTAACTTAGAGTGAAAATTTTGGATTTTAAAGAAAAAAATAATTTTTCATTGAATAGTGAAAAATATCGTTTTTATGTAAAATTTCCATTTATTTTTAAAAAATAATTAATTTAAAATTATATTTCAGTGAAAAATATATAATATAATATTTTATATTTATTTTATTTAATTATACTTAAATCCTCTTTAGATCGGATTTTAATTCATATTTTGTTAAGATTGGAAATGAATTTTTTCAGATAATTGTTTTCGTATGCTGAATGCTTCTGCATTATAATTAAATAAAACAACTAAAAATAATAAATTATTTAAATGATATTTATATAGTACACACACACATATATATATATATATTAATTTAAAAACATATAGTGAATATTAAAAGTAATATAGGTAAGGTGGAATCATCCATTCTTTAATAAATCAATTTTTCAGAAAATTGATTTCCATTATACTTGAATGTTTTGAAAATTCATCCACCTCTTGGAATTTATTTTCATAATTTGGATTCCACAGTTTGAATAACCATAAGTAATATTATTTAAAATGTTCTACTTAAATTTTGATCAAGATGAGAAATAGCTATAGTAAATATTAATTTTGACGGTAAAAGTAAAATAGGATAATTAAGGGTGAAAAATATTACACAAAGACTAAAAAAATTAACCCTAATTGTATGAATAATTATATTTTATTTTTATATAAATTATTGATTAAATTTTTTATTTTTTTACTTATTAAATGATTATGTAATTGGTTTTATAAAAATTATTTTTTGATCCGATAAAACAAAAAATTAATGCAATTACTACAATTAAATTCCATTTGAAAATTAAATAAATTGTATAGATAAATAATATTTTAATAAAATATTATTATTAAATAATTTTTTCCATATATAAATTATCATATAATTTATATGATGTAAAATGAAATATTTATAACGATTCAAAAACTGTTATTGTAATAAATCCAACATTTCTCAATAGATGTTGATTCTTATTTTAATAGTGAACATGTTAATATTTAGAAAATTATTTTTTTAAAATGAATATTACGTTTAAATTAAGAACATAATAATTATAGATTCACGAAATTTTCAAGAATATTTTGAGACAGTTTAATTTTCTCGAGAGAATTAAATACCGTAAACATATTCGATGTGTCTAATGTCATCATAATGACCCAAAAGTGATGTAATAAATACTGTAAAATGTATAAAAAGAACAAAATTATTATTTCCCTTTAAAATAATTTGTTTTTGAATTTATTTTTGGAATTTAATAAATACATTATGAAAGCTCTAAAACATATAAAATGTTTTATAGTTTTAAAATATTATCTTTAAGAGTATTAATCACCTCCACTTAAAGACGAGTTTTATTTTATAATTTTCCGAAGTTGGTCATATAAAATAATTTAAAACACTCCCATTTGGCATAAATAATTAAAAAAATCATTGGGATGGTTTGGGATTTTTTTATTGTATTATATAGTGTCCAAAACCTATGTTTGAGAAATAGTAATGAAATTCCCACATATATCTTATATAAACAAACCAATGATCCCATTTACCTTCACAAAATCCCTCTTAATAACTTCCTTTCACTTCTCTATCCTCCCTAGAGTCCTTCCAATGTTCCCCAATTCTCTCAGAAATCTCCTACCAAACATTTGGAGTCACACAATAAAGTAAGAGATTTCTGTCTTCCAATTTCAATTCTGGAACCGCTTTTATGTTATGTCTCTCAATTTTAATTTTTTTTATTGTGATATATTCTTCCACACACCATTAATATAAATTTTATTCTTATAGTAGTATGTAATAATTTATCTCTCATTAGGCCCTCTCATGAACCTTGATGTATACATGTTACCATACAAAATTTTCATAAGGGATTTTCTATACACCCCCACTTTTTCCTTTGGGTTACTCTTTCTATCACTTTACACTAATGTAGTTATTATTTATTTTGATATAAATATTACAAATTATTTTTATATTTTCCAAAATCATATACCAAAATCATCTCTTCCTTGTTTGATGTGGAAACAAAAATTTTATAAACTTCCCTTTTGAATTCCCCCCATAAGCAAACCAGATTAAATGAAACATCCAATTTCTTACCCATTTTCAAGTACCCTCCATAATAGTTTTAATTCCCCCATTATTTTTTTAAAATAAAAATTTTTATCATGAAATAATATCATGCTTTATTTTTGGTTTTGTATAAAATATTGTTTATTTTCTACTTTAAATACTATGGAATATTTTCATTAAATATCCATAAAATGGTTCATTTTTAATGATTATTAAACACACTTTTTACAAATTTTAACTTCATTTGTACATAAATTATCATTATCTAGGATTATTTTACCATATTAATGTCCATTTATATTTTAAATAAATTCATTAATGGACATAATTATGATACAGCCATTGTTTATGCCTTATGATATGATTATGATACAAAGTTGTTTCCATGGGTGATCTTTATGTTGGGGTTTGATTATTCATGTGGCACACTTATTCATGAACATTTTATTATGGCTGAAACATGATAACACTATTAGGAATTAGGTAATGTTTATTCCCATGAGACATCATGTTGGGATAGGGATTGATCTTGATTCCTTTCTGGGACAACTTCCATCATAATATATTGGCAGTTAGACTTGAACTATGTTTATAATGAAGTATTTTATTTCCTAATTTACTATTTCGAATTTATGATTATCATGTTATATCATGTCTTGTTGATAATGTTTATTATTCCCACTCTTTTATGCCCCATTTGTTTTCATATTTTCAAACATTCACTATTCTCTTCGTGTTTTTCCATGTTAATTCCCTTACTAGGATTTATAGCACACCCCTTTCTATGTAAGTCCACATGTTATCCCATTAAGTATTATGTGAGAAAATGTTAAGGAGATTTTCAATGAATATGATTTATTCCTTATTTTATGTTTTTATGTAGTTTTCATAATTCACAAAGATATTAGGCTTCCCAATATTCTGGGTTTTATTAAGTGTAATATTATGTAATAAATCACGTATTAATGTGTAATAAAGATCAGGGTTCTTATACTATTTATTTAATATATTGAAACTAAAATATGGTTTATCCCATCTCACATTTATATTTATCATTTTTACTTTTTAAAATCAATATTTTATTAACATTTTTACAATCTGGGTATCAATACAAGTATTTTATAACAACAAAGTTGTTTTCATTCCATGAATGGGGATTTTTCCCCTCCACATTTTCTTTCAAAAAACATTATGTAATTTTCAAGACCACATTTTATGAATTTAATTTAGAATTTTTAATGGGTTTTACTTTATCATCTTGAAAATTAATTTTTTGAATATCACCCATAACAATATCTCCTTATTAGAATGTCACTAATTATTTAGAATCAAATATCTTAATGTTTTGGCTTCCATTTCCACATTATCTCTAAATCGTAGATCTCATATGTAGATATTTCTCATGAAAATCACTCTAAATAACATTACGGAATAAATTTTAAAGATTATTTATTTTTTTGTATCAACCAATGAAATTTATAGGGTCAACATTGAGAATAACATCAGAAAATGTTATAAAATTAATTTTCATTTCATGGGTTCATTATCATATGACATCTGATTTATTTCACTTTGAAAACATATATATGTATATTTTAGGTATGGGGTCCGATATAGCCCAAAAATGTGTTGGTTAAGGTTTTATATGTTATGGAATAATTAATATTTCATGTAAATTATCTTTTTTAGATTTTTTCACAAGATTTTTTATAGAAATGATTTAGTAGAGATGTTTTCCCAAGATTATTCATGTCCATGATCACCTTGGGATTTTTTTCATAAGAATGTGTAGAAAAATTATCATGTTTATATTTGATCAAAATTTTGTTAGTGGAAATGATTTTATTTTTCTTTATTCAAATGATTTCATGTGGATTCAACTTCTTTTCACATTATTCAAAATGGTAAGATATATTATGCTTATGATTATGCCAAATTTTTATGTCATACAACTACAATTATTCTCTATATACCATGTTAATTTGTTCATCTTCCCACCCTTTTATTCCATGGTATATGTTTTATCAATTAATATTACATTATCTTCTATCATGACATGTATATATATGTTATGAATATGTTATCTTATTAATTTGATTTTACCCCAGGCCCATGTTTTTACTATTTATATAACCCAATCCTTATATATATTTTAATAAATTATCCCTTATTGAATTTTTTAGGTCACCAATATAATATTTTTCTATTACCAATGTCATAGAGATGAGTATAGAGTATATGTAGTCTAGAATGGGGTTTAGGGTAATTAAAATTGGTAAATATTTTCATAATAATGGTAAATTAAGATTCATATCTAGCTGAACCTCCCACTAAAAATTTGGTTTACGATATTGTGTGAATATTTTTGATATGTAATATTAGTATTACGGAAATATTTGTACACATTTCTTGATTAATATCTCTTGGTATAAATTCTAGTGCTTAAACCATGTGTTTTTTTGTATAAGATTTGGGACTTTGAGTATGTGATTTCTTAGGTACAAAGATTACATAAACCTAACACATTTTGAAATTCGATTATTTATAATATATTTTTTTGTTAAATTACCCTTTATTTGTTTTGTATAAATTTTTTATTATAAGAATTATAAGAAGTATGAATATAAGATACATGTGAGACGTGAATTTTTTAAACCATTAACGAGTTATTTGATCATCATGATACTTACATTTTCACCTCTTGAGTGTTGTTACCTTTTATTCATATGATTTTAAATATCCCTGAAGGATTCAGATTCATGAGAATCAAATAAAATCCAACCATGTGATTCATTTTTCTTTAAATAATATTCTTAGTTTATATATATATATATATATTGGGGAGAAGAAAAGATATGTTTATAGTTTATAATATAAATCTTACTAGGTCTCGATAGATGTGGTTATGGTTCATTGATGAGGAAATAATATAGTCACCATATCCTTTTACACATATTATAAGATGTTTTTAGGAATAATTAACCATTAAATACAATTTATGGATTGTAATGTCTAGTAAATTTGGTAGACTAGGAACATAAAATTGAAATCATAAAACTAGAAAGAAACATCTCTTTATAAATCTTCTATAACGATCTCAAAGATTCCTTTTATATCCTACATTTACATAGGATAACCTAGGGAATTCAAAAACAATGGGATCATATAATATATCAGAAATCATATAATCATGGGAACAAAGAATCTAACATGAGTTAGAAGAAATAAATTGATAACCCAAAAGGAATGGATTATGAATAAACAAGTATAATAATAACATATAGAACATCAAATCATATGATCATTGAAATATTATTATATGTTAGCAACATATCACATGACATAAACATGATTCAAGGATAACTTGTATTAAGATATCACATGGTGGAAAAAGTCCCTTAATAGATTAGGATTACTCCCTATTTACATAGATGACATCTTATGAGGCTAAGCATTACAAAATGAATTGGAGTTATATCTGGGTTAACCCATCATAACATGTTCATTTATATGTGTTTGACATGTTAAATAAAACATAAGGAATAAACAAAAGGGTTACCCATGAAATTAAATGGGTTTCATAATCATTTCATAAGGACTAACAAAAGGAAATATAACAGTGGTATCCTTGAAATATGGTATTTAAATCAATATAGGTCATTTATAACGGAAAAATTTGAATATATCATGAATAATTAAGAAAAAATGAATTTAGTGGAGTTTTTATATAACATTATAAATGTGTTACTTATGTACGAGTTTAAGGAAAATAATAGAGATACGTTATAGAGGATAAATAAATAATTGTTTTCATAAAAACAAAAATGAACTAAAATTTCTTTTCATGATTAATTGAATTATTTTTTTAAAATAATGCTGTCTTAAAAGAGTTTATGGATGTTACCTGAGAATGGTTATAAATTATAAAAGTTCCCTTTAATTGGGTTTTCTTATCAAGAGGAATTGAGAAGGGAACCTTATATGACATATAATTCCCCAAAAAATAATGATGAATTGAGATACATAAAAATGTGTTGTACATATAAAAAAATAATAGAAGTATATAATAATAATAATTAAGGTATAAATTATGAAAATAGAGATAAATATTATGTTAAAGGTAATATGATGGTTTAGAGAGACCCCTTACATTATGTATGAATGCGTTATCCACTTTTACATAAGTTCCAATATTATCATATTAGATTATTTTATAAAGTAGTTAAGAAAATACTAAACATATATTTGATTTATTATAGTATTATTGAGTTTATTAATTGAAATTTCCATTAGTTATAAATTTTAATTTCATCATTCCGGGATAATTTTTTTTGGTTTCATGGTCAGTTAAATATTGTATAAATATGATTTTTTTCAAATGGGAATAGTACTATAGAAGTGAAATTTTATTTTATTGACATACTTATATAATTTAAAATGGTCCGATTATTAATTTTTTTTATAGTTTTAGGATTATTCATTAGATAAAACCTTAATGATAAATGTTTAACTTATTTTACCATTTTTTTATCATTATGAAATAGTTTAATTTTATTTAATATTATTACTTTATATTATTTATAGAAAATGAAAATGTAATAATATACATATTAAAATATTTTTTAACCATAATAATGGTTTTATCACTAGCCTTTATGGTGGTAATGGAAAATGAAAACTCTTTCTCCATGATGGCGGTGAACTGACATATCACAAATTTTTTTTTCATTTTTAGAATAAAATATGATGAGGAGATATTTGTTATTGAATATTCTATTAGATAAAAGAAATTCTTGTATTATATATATGATACTACAGTTATCATGCTTCTTTGGATTGGGAAGGTAAATAGAATATAAGAAAATAAATAAAATTCGAATAGTAGAATTGAGGATTTTATTGATTAAATGTCATCTCCTTGAGAACTAGCTTAAGGAACTTGGATTTGAACATTTTTTGAGACCAGAATATTCTGGACATGGGGAAGAGTATTGTTATGGTAATTAGACATAATATTGACAATATATAAGGATTAGAATGTGAGAGGAGAAGGGTTAGTGAGGGGTGATATTTATTGGGGGATAAGATGGGTGTATTTGATTTTTATATTCATTAGATTATTTTATAACCTCAAAAATATAAATATTATTTATTCTTGTGAATATATAAAGTAACAAGATCCCTTGAAATTTTAATAATAGTTGCTTACAACATCAATGACTAAAATATTCATTTATTTGGGATATAAGTTTAAATATCAAAAATTTACTAATTTAATTACTCATAAAAAATTCGACAAATATATAAAAATACCAACCATTAATTCTAATTTCAACTTAAGAATTTTTCCATAAATAAAAAAATATGAGAAATTTAATTTTTAAATAAAATAATAATTTATTTTAAAAATACCAACATTAATATTATAATGAACTTTATAACCCCTTTATTAATGAATTAAGGTTTGCTAAAATTATATTATAACTATAATAAAAAATAAAATTAATCTATAAATATATTTTTTAAAAATAAATTTCATTTAAAATTATTAAATTAATTATTAAATTTTAAATAAGCATTTACATTTTACAAAAAACAGCAAGACCTAATTTATAATTCTTAAAACATTTATTTACCTATAACATGAAATGAATATATAAAATTTTCTTTTATAATATACCAACATTGTATTTTATACTTTTATTGGGGTGGTTACTATTCTTATATCTTGTGTGAAATTAATAATGGTCATATTACTATTCTAATGGTTAGACTTATAAAGTTCATCTATGTTATTTAATTTCAATAACTACAAGTTCTTTCATTCATTATTAATTAATTTAATCTTTATCTAAAGCTTGTATATTTTCATATTCAAGAGGAATATAATATTTTGGATTTTTTTCTTTTTATAGCTTTTTTCATCTGTGCACTCATTCTAGTTGATCGAGTACATCCAATTTTTTCCAATTTTTTTATCATGTTTTCTATTTATTATCTAGCAGTTATATTTTGAATTCTTGTTGTCTTATCACTTGAGTATTTTTTTTATAATTAATTTATGATAATAATGTTCTTATAGGTTTCGTTATGTGTTTTTTTTTGTTTTTTATAACAAAAGAGTGGAAAATACATTTATAAAATTTTCAGTCGTTACATTCTCCCCCTTATGAAATTTCACACTTGAAATTTCATCATACATACTAAGGGTAAAATAGGTGATGGTATTTATACTTCATAACTTCCTATAGCATCCATGTTTCCACACTATATTTATGGTTCCCCTATAGTGATTTTACTATATTAGTAGCATAGTTCCATAGCACATTATCTTTATAGTCAATGATATTCACTGGATTCTCCTCATTAGAGATATCATTTTATATCCCACCTTTAAATTTAGTAGGTTAAAGGGACCTGGTATGTACATCCTTAATTTGGATACATGAGATACATCATGTACTTAATATGTGTTTGGAAGAAGTTCTAGTCGATTTTAAACATCTTTGACATGATCAGGAATCTCAAATGGGCAGAAAAACCTTGGGAATAGCTTTCCTTTTATCCAAAATCTCATAACCCTCTTCCTGAGAGATATGAAGAGAAATACCTTGTCACAATCCTCAAACTCTATTTCTAGTTATTGATTATCTGTATATATCTTTTATTGACTTTGGGAAACCCAAATTTTGTTTTGGATGGGCATCACATTGTATTCCATTTCCTTGACTATTTTAGGTCCATTTATCTTACATTCACCAACATTATTCCAATATAAAGGTTTTCTACATATTTTCCCATAAATGGATTCATTTAGAGAAATTTGGATGCTTCAGTGGAAACTATTGTTGTTAGAGAAATGGAATAATGGAAAATGATGATCCCATCCTCCATTGAAGTCCATTGATCATGCTAAAAACATGTATTCATGTTTCTGAATAGTTCACTCACAGTGGCCATCAGTTTGGAGTGATAATCCTTGATGAATTTTAACATAGTATTTAATGAATGATAGAGAGAATTCAAGAACATTCATGTTAATCTCATACTGCGATTTAGTATAATCCATTATGGTACCCCATGAAACCTGAATAATTTTTTGATGTATATTTGTGCATGTTGGTCGAGTGAGAAGTCATATCGAATAAAACAAAAGTGTGAAATCTTTATAAGATGATCTCCAATGACTCATATAACATTATTTCTTATACATGTATTCAAAAGTCCACTAAAAAGTCCATATTAATGGTTTTCCATTTTTATGAATGAATTGGTAACAGTTTCATCATTCCTTAGACTTTTCCTTTCATCCTTCAATTTCTAACATACTAGGAACATTGATGTATATTCCGGGATATACTTTATCATATTATCCCACTAATAGTGTTCTCGAAGTTCTCGATACATCTATGTGCTCACAGTAGAAACTAAGATGCTTCAAATTTAGAAGAGTGGGGAATCAATCTAATTAATACCAATGGTATTTTAGGATTCATACTAGTGAAAAAGAATAATTTATGGTAATGATAAACAATCAATATATAGTCCAGGGATTTAACTACAAGGAAAATGGGAATTGAATGAGCTAATACATAATCTAAGGGTTGTGAGAGTCAATCAACAATAACTTCCTCCAAGGTAGAAAGTAAGGGCATATGTAATCTTTTACACTGAGATGGAGCTCATGAATGATGTGGTGACTAGTATAATGGTTATTCATTCAAAAATAGATAACATACAATTTCATTCAGGTTCTACACATTCATTCATATCATTAAAAGTTAATATAACTATTTAAATGTCACCTCAAAATATGAAGGTTGATCTATCTATGGGAATATTGAAATAATAAATTAATGAACATAATTTATATAACTCGTCCCTAATTAATTTTTTGTAGAATGAACATCCCAAAAAATATCATCTTACTTCCTTTAGTGCAGTTTGATGCTTTTTTGGGCATGGATTGTGAAGGGAGATCACTATACACATTTTGAGGCATCCCCCTATTTTGTTCAAATATAATTAGGAGGATTAATTTCATTCAAAATAATCATCCAAATTGTGTATATTATTTCCAAATGATCAATAATATCAAGATAAAATGAATGGTACAAAGGAGAAAATCAGGATCAAAGACATACCCTATATGAGGCAGAACACTGATTCGTTCCCAGATGAATTTTCTAGTCTTCCTCCTCGCTAAGAGGTATAGTTCTCAATGGATCTTATATCTAATTCTCTACCAATTTCAGTGAATACTTATAATATTACCACGATTATGTTGTAAGAATTAAATAAGCAATTACAAGAGAATATGTACAAGGGTTTTCTTTAGTAGAGTGCATCAACATGGAGTGATCAAATTCTATTCATCAAGACGAAGGATGTATCAATGCACCTTTACATTGATTATCATAATGAAAAAAATCATTATAAATAATAGGTATCCCCTAAAATTAGTAGATGCATTTTTTGGGTCCTCCACATGTGGACAAGTATTTATCAAAGGTGGACCTTCAGTTAAGATATCACCAATTAAAGGTAAAGATATAATAAATTCCAAATATTAACATTTGAATGAGGTATGAACACTATCAGTTCATATTGAATCCCTTAAGACTCACTAATTATTTTTTATTTTTCATGGCCATATTAAATAGTGTCTTTAGATACTACCTTTAAATTTTTTTAGTAGTCCTTATAGATGATATTTTGATATACTCCAAGAGAATGGAGGAACATGAGGATCATTTAAATATAATTATATGGAATTTTCATAGGGAAAAAATATATGAAATGTGTAGTAAATGCGAGTTCTATATTGTGGAAGTAGTATTCTTGGGACATGTTATCACTATAAAAGGAATATATATGGACCCCTCAAAGATAAAGGAAATTCAAGAGTGGTATAGGAAAAAATCTATAACAGAGATCTGTAGTTTCCTCATTATAGATGAGTATTAACAATGATTTTTGTAAAAATCCCATGATTTTTAATATCACATACCTTATTTTTGAGAAAATACAGATATCATTAATGACGAAGATCAGCAGACATAAATATGAAAAGCCACGAAGGGAAATTGTCCAGCCATAGATTGTTGGCATCGAAGGGGACTAATGCTGCCAGATGATGGGACACATTGTTTCCTTCCCTTTTGGTAAAGGAGAAGGTGATGAATGAAAAGCATTGGCGAAGTGATAGAATTCTCCTGATGATGAGGCCAAATGACTGAAGTTCGCCGTCATTGTGGTTAATGGAATCATTCACAATGAGACAGTCAGACTCAATGATGATATCAACCCATCCACATTCCAAAGCCAGCATCATACATGCCAAGAAGGCATTAGCCTCAGCTACTGTAGGTTCCCAAAAGGCATGATGTGATTCATATTTTTCATCAATGATTTTCCACAGATGATTTCGGGCGAGGCTACCGAGGGACAGAAGTCCATCCTTGGGGAGAGATGCGTCCATGTTGATCTTAAGAATCCCTTCCTTTAGGGGGTTCCAATTAGAGGGACATAATGGGGGAACATCTGGCATATGTTGTACATTGTGGTGATTCCAGCCCTCAATCCATGAAGTGGCCTATTCAATCCAGAATTAAGGAGGTTTATGTACGTGTTGGAAAACAACATTTTTACGCCAGACCCAGATGATCAAGGCTAGGGTGCAGAGTGAACCTGAATTAGCCGATTAGAGAGGGGAGAACCAATGCATTAAGAGAGTGGGGAGGTCAGAGGCCATGCCCAGTGATGCATCTGGAGCCGAGCCCCATTTATTCCAAATTTCATTAGCTCCTGGGCAGTGAATGATGGCGTGCATAGGGGTTTCTGGGATATTCGGGCAGAAATGGCCAAAAACAGCACTGGAAATATGTTGGTAAATGAGAAGGATCATGGTAGGGATGGTGCCCATGCACACTAACCACCAAAAATGGCATATTTTCTGGGGGATGATGAGCTTCCAATGTGAATTCCAAGGTCCCTCATTCTGACCGACTGGGTGGTTGCGAAGAGAAAGTATGTATCCGGAACTCACAGTGTAGTCTCTTATCATGTCATTGCTCTAGAAGAGATTGTCAGGGCCTGCATTTGGGATATAAGGGATTCATAGGATAATTATTTGGTTTCTTTCATTAAAACATTCATGAATCTTATCCAAACACCACCCCGTCCCTTGGTAGGAAAGGAGGCATCTGACAGTGGTGTCTTTAAAGAATAGTTGGGCATGGGAAGTATCCCACATACCTTATGTATCAAACTACCAGGGATTAGACCAGATGTTGATAGATGATCCATCCCTTATCCTCCATCCCAATCCTTTTTCTAGGAGCTTTCGGCCCCCCCAAATGCTTCTCCAAATGAAGCTTGGAGGTCCATGAGAGGAAACATGGAAGTCCATGGGGGAAACTATTTTCTCACAGTATCTGCACATAGAGAGATGATGGACGGTTAATAAGGCATCATATTTTCTTGGCCAACAGTGTATCATTGAAGAGGAAAAGATTCCAGAATACCATCCCTCCCTCCGACTTGGGTATGAAAAGTTTCACCCAGGCCATCTGGTGGGGTCTATTCCTTCCATCATTTTCCACCACAATAAGTTGGTAGTACGTGTATGGATCTGGTTGATGATGGATGCCGGGAAAATAAATAGGGACATAAAATATCTGTGGACAGACTGGATGTCATCTTTAATGAGGGTATCATTACCTGATTTTGAGATTCTTTTTGGGGTCCATCCTTGAATTTTCTTCTCAATCATATCCACCAAATATGCGGATATTTCTTTTTTGGACTGACCAATCACCGTGGGTAGCCCGAGATACTTCTTCTATTTTTCAACCATATGTATACCTACAAATGCGTAGAGATCATATCTCTTGGAAAGAGGTACCCCTGCTATGAAGGAGATTTCTTATTTTCTGTGATTGATTGACTAGCCAGACGGCCTCTCATACTTGTTGATCGCTTGGTTGATCACCTGACATTCGTTAATAGTTTCTATAGTGAAAAAAGGCATTCGTCAGTGAAAAAAAGATGCGACATTTTTGGACATAAGTGGTAGACCTTTGCCCCATGAATAGAATTAGCAGATGTATCCCTGGAAATAAGGTTAGAAAAGACATCAGCCACTAAGATTAAGAGGAAAGGGGAGAGGGGATCTCTCTATCATAGGCCTCGAGATGGAACGAATCCTTGAGTGAGCTCCCCATTGACCCAGATTCTAAAAGAGATGGTCAAGATGCATTGCGTGACCATATTTTTCCATTTAGTGTAGAAAGCCATTTTCAGCATCCCGAATTCGAGGAAATTCCATTCCACTTTATTGTAGGCCTTGGTCAAATCCAGTTTCTAAACCATGGTTCCTCTTTTCGCAGTGGAGCCTGTTTTCATATAGTGAAACACTTCATGGGACACAATTGCATTATCAGTGATCAGTCTATTGGACATAAAGTAGCTCTAGTTTCCCAAGATAATATTAGATAACCACGGTTGTAGCCGATTAACAAGGATCTTTGATATGATCTTGTAAGAGACATTTCAGAGGATGATAGGCCTAAAGTCAGGGACCGCCATAGGTTTTTTAGTTTTTGGAATGAGGATGAGGACATTTTCATTGATGGATGAAATGATTGTTCTCTTGGCCCATATATTCTTTATAATTTTTCAGATGTTGGGACTGATGATGTGCCGGTATTTCTTAAAAAAAGGGTGTGGAACCCATTCGGTCCTGGGGCCCTAGTGGGGTGAACTTGATTCAGAGCCAGGCGCATGTCGTCATCCGTCATGTCCTTGGTAAGCTTCTGATTGATCTCATCGGTGATCACTGGTCTGATACATTCTTTCACTTCTGCAGAAATGAAAGGAGTTAAAGTAGTGAAGAGGTTCTGAAAGTAACATGTCAACGTTTCAAGAATTCTACTAGTGTTAGAGTCTTTTCTCCCATCTGGTGGTGTGATGCAATTTATAAAATTTTTCCAGCGACTAGCTGATGCTTTTTAGCGAAAATACCTGGTATTGGTATCCCCTTCTATAATGTCAGAATCCCACACCCGCATAGCCCAAAAGCATTAATATTCTCATAGGGTTGCGTCCAACTCTCTTTGAGTGGAACCAATAATAGCAGGATTGAAATTGGATGGGGATTTCATGAGTAGGTTGTGTAGTTTCTTTTCAAGGAAACCACAATGCCACTCTTGAATATATGAGTAGGTTGTGTAGTTCTATTATAGTAGTTTTCCAATGCCACTCTTGAATTTCCTTTATATTAGAAGGGTCCATATATATATTCCCTTTCTAGTGATATCATGACCCTAGAATAATACTTCCACAATCTAGAACTCACATTTACTACACATTTCATATAGATTTTCACTATGAAAATTCCTTAGAATAATATTGAAATGATCTTCATGTTCCTACATTCTATTGGAGTATATCAAAATATCATCTATAAGGACTACCAGAAAAATGTCAAGGTAGTATCTAACGACACTATTTATTATGTCCATGAAAATACTAAAGAATTATTGAGTCTTAAGGGGTTCAATATGAACTGATAGTGTTCATACGTCATTCTAATGTTAATATTTGGAATATGTTATTTCATTACATTTAATTGCTGATATCTCAACAGAAGGTCCACCTTTGAGAAATGCTTGTCCACATGTAGATGACCCAAAAATGCATCTAACCATTGTAGGGGATACCTATTCTTTATAATGATTTTCTCTTCTTGTTAATCAATGTAAAGGTGCATTGTTCCATCCTTGGTCTTGATGAAAATAATTGGATCACTCCACGTTGAATCACTCTACTATAGAAAACCCTTGTACATATTCTCTTGTAATTGAATATTCAATTCCTCCAACATAATGGTGGTCATATTATAAGTATTCATTGAAATTATTAGACATCTAGGTATAAGATCCATTTAGAACTCTTCCTCTTAGTTAGGAGGAAGACTAGAAAATTCATCTAGGAATGAATCAGTGTTCTAAATCATAATGGGTATGTCTTTGATCCTGATTTCTCCTTTTTAACAATCATTTTAGCTTGATATTATTGATCATTTGGAAATAATATACGCAATTGGGATAATTATTTTGAATGAAATTCATCCTCTTCATTATAGTTGAACAAAATTGGGGGATGCCTGAAAATGTGTATAGTGATCAACATTCAGAATCCATCCCCAATAAAGCATCAAACTCCACTAAAGGAAGAAAGATGAGATTTTTTGGGAGGTTAATTGTACAAAAAAATTATTGGGTATGAGTTATATAAATTATGAACAATAATTTCTATTTTCACTATTCCCATAGATAGCTCGACCTTCATATTTTGAGGTGACATTTAAATAGTTATACTAACATTTCCAGATATGAATGAATGTGCAGAACCTAAATAAAATTTTATTTTATCTATATTTGAATGAATAACCATTATACAAGTCACCACATCATTCATGGGATCCATCTCAGTTGTAATGATTTCATATGAACATACTTTATACCTTGGAGGAAGTTATAGTTGATTGAATCTCAAAACACTTAGATTAGGGATTAGCTCATATAATACCCATTTTCCTTGTAGTTAAATCCTTGGACTATATAATGATTGTTTATCATTACCATAATTTATTCTTTTTCAGTATTATGAATATTTAAATCCCTTTGGTAATAATTATATTGATTCCCCACTCTTCTAAATTTGAAGCATCTTAGGGTTTCTTTAGATTTTTCAGAGGATGCGTTTTCCAAAACTTTTGACATGTGGGATGTTGGGTTTTATTTCATTCATGGTATATATCTATTGATCCTACCATATAAAATTTAATTTTCTTGTTTTCATAGCTGATCTCATGAGACAAATGAGATTCCCAAATATCCATTTCTACCTTATAAGAACAACAAATAATCTCCTCGTAGCTGTCAATGCCTTGAGTTTCCAGGGATTTCTACTGAATCCACATTTATTAACTAGAGAAGATATCTAAATTAATTTCAATGTTAATGAAAAATTCAGAGGCCTATCACAATAGCTTTATAATTTTTTCCTCTTAGGCCATGATAGTCTCATATTTCTTTTAAATCAGTCCAATTAACTCCCTCTTAATATTATTCTAGAGTGTTTGAGTAAAATATTTAATGAAAAATATTTAATTGAATCATTCCCATTCCTTGGAATAAATTTTCTTCTTAGACATAGTGTTTTTTATTAGTTTCCACTACTTATTATCTTATCTATTAAAATGATAGGCATCCATTATGAATTTTTATTTTTATGAGCCTGGGGGGGACATAGAATATCTTCTTATTGGAGTTAATCCATTATTCAGAGATTAGGGGATCAGAATATCCACTGAATATTGGATGAATTTTTCAAATAAAGGATTCTTATGAAAATTTCACTTTATTAGGAGAAGGGGAGTGTTTCACATTATTCCATTTGTCAATCATAACCTGTGGTAGTTGATTGTGTACTATCATAAAGTTCTATGCTCATATTCTCAACATATTTTTCACTTCCTTAAAGAAATCATCACATTTCCTATCACATTAGTTGTTTGCACGAGTTTTACATTTTCCAACCATTGAATAAAAAAACTGAATAAATATAATTAGTGATCTTTAATACTTAACTATGGAGAATATAAATAAGAAATAATAAAATGATTTGGAAAAAAAATTTAATTAAAAATTTATCCAAAATTATGATTCCTTATGTTTTCAAAATAGGTTATTCATGGTGATATAATTATCCATTGGGTTATTACTAATGTTTTCTAGTCCAAATCTTCAAAAATTAATATTCCACCTCTGATAAAAACTATAGTGACACTAGTGTATTACACATTTAATTAAATCATTTAAAAAATGTTTATATAGCAATACAAGACAAGGATCATAATGTCTAATGTCTTTCGAAGACTAGGTAAATAAAAATATAAACATGGAACTATAATAAAATATCTCATTACTATTCTTACATAATTAGCTTATAACTTTCTCTAATGTCATATATATTCCTAAAATTTCTTGGGGCATACCTAAAAAAAGGTATGAGATAAAAATCTCTATAATAAAATAAACATGGGAATAAAGCGTAGCACATGAGTTAGTGTTCTTTAATACTTAAAGAGGGTGAAGTCATAATTGTATACATCAAATCATAAATGATCTAAAATAAATTTTCATGATGAATTGAATGATTTTAGAAAGATATAGAGGAATAAATATATTATGAAGTGTACATGAAAATTGGTAATAAAAATAGAGGTTCCATTTGATCGGGTTTTTTTTATCGAGATTAATTGAGACGGGAAGCTTTTAAAACATGAAAATACCAATAAAATAAAATTGAATTGAGATTTTTATGTATATGTGCTACATATAAAAATAACATTATATATATATATATAAGAATAATTAAATGATTAAATTAGTCAAAGATATAGAAAGGCTAACCGAAATGTAATATAGAGGTTCAGAGAGACCCCTTGTACTAGGTATTGATGTGATCTACTCTTTCACTTAACGCCCTGGCTAATTAGACTAAATTAATTAATTATTTAATTTTAATCTTCTTCATAAAATATTACATTTATTATAATTATATTTAATTAATTTATATCCATTTTTATGAGTTATGAAGTTCAATTTCATCATTCCTTGAGCATTCATTTACATGGTTTCATAGTTGGTTTACTCGGGAATAATTATGAAAGATCTTGTGAAATGGGAATAGTACACCATAACTGATATTATATGGTATTGATACACTTCCAAAACTATATAATCTCCCACATATCATTTGGTTTGTTTGTATGAGGATGATTCATTAGTTAAAAAATTGTTGATAAATGTTTACTTTATTTTTTCTTTTTTTTCATTCATTTGAATAAAGTTTTATTTTATTTAATATTTTGTCTATATATTAGTTATAGAACATGAAAATAGTTATAATATATTTTATAATATATTTTAACCATAATAATGGTTTTATGATCATACATGAAGGTGGTAATGGAAAATTAAAACTTGTCATCTACGATGGTGCTGAACAGATATATCACATATAATGTTTTCATTTTTGGAATAAAATGAGAATAAAATATGTTTGAAGATTGATATAACATTAACATAATAAAAATACATTATATACATGAAAATGGAGTAATCATTATTCTTTGTAAATGGTTGGTGATGAGAGGATAAGAAAATAACAAAAATTTAAAGAGTAGGATTGAGGATTTTACCTCTTGAAAGTCGTCTCATTAAGAACCTATTTAAGGATATTGGGTTTGGTCTTTTTTGAGTAAATAAGATTCTATGTGTGTGTAAGAGTCTTCTTATGGTAATTAGGAAGAATATTTTTATGATATAGGGCCTATTAGGTGTGAGAAAGAAGCGATGGTGAGGGATAATATTTATAGTGTAGAAGATGGGTGTTTTTTATTATTATATTTATCATTTTACAATTTTTGGATCACAACAATAAATTATATTGATTATTGTGACTATATATAGTAAATAGTGATTGCAAGTTCATGTTAATTGGTTCTTACATCACCCAAGACTTAAAAAAATTTATGTATTTGGCATATAATATTAAAAACCGTAAATTACAATATTTCACTTTTCACAAAAAATACAACTATTTTATAAAAATACAAAAAATTTACTTAACAATTTTCTAATGTTTACATTAAAAAATGGAATCAAATTTTTTAAAATAAATACATAATTATGATTCATTTAATTTTTAAATAAAATCATCATTTATTCAAAAAATACCAAATTCATTATTATCACTGATTTTATGACCCTTTGAAAAATTAATTAACATATAAAAATTTAAATTATTATAATGATAATATAGAATATCAATTTATGAATTTACATGATGAAAATAAATTTTCCTTCAAATCATTATATAAATTATAAAATTGTAAATAAACATTTAGGTTTTATAGAAAAATATCAACTCTTAATTTATCATTCATAAAACATTATTTTAATTATATAATGATATGAATATATACTATTTTCATTTTTAATAATTTTTTTCCTTTCATAGGTGAGGTTACTCTTCTAGTGACTATATTAGTATTCTTAATGATCAAATTAAAATTCCAACAGCTATATTTATAATGGTCTTATAGGTTCCCCAATTTATATAAATACATCTTATTTAATTCATTATTCATTCCCTTATACTTTTTCTCAAGGTTATATTTTTTTCATTTTCAAAATGAATATTATATTTAAAAATTTATTTTTATTTATAACTATTTTTTCATGAGTTTTTTCATTCATGTGGATTACAGACGATCCAAAATTTCCGATTCTTTTGATATTGTTTTCTATCAATTTTACAGCTATAATATTTAGAACTCTTACTTGTTTATTTGCTAACTGATGTTTTGTTATTAATTTATGAGAATAATTTTTTCTTTGGGTTCTCTATGTGATTTATGTATATTATATCATAATAAGGAAAATTCCATTAATGAAATTCTTTTTCATTACATATAAAATATGTTATTACTCATTAATCATGTACCCCTATCAATACTATATGACATTCCATATTTTAAATATAAATACCATGGATAGAATAATTTCAAAGGACTATAATGTAATGAATATTAAGTTGGGGATTAAGACACATAATGAAACATGGAATTTTTGTATCTCTCCATGATGAATACTTCACTTCTGTTGGTAAAGACCATGTAACTTGTTCGGTTAGATATAATAATTTATTTAGTGTTACTCTCTCTAATAATCCCATTACAGGGTTATTATAATCTATCCCCAGATTTATACTTAATTGATGAATAAATATAGACTTTCAATCAATGGTTTGATCAAATTTCTCAACTTCATAACCTCTCCAATGAATTATGGCTTCACTTATGTCCCCTCATATTCATTATGTATCAAAAATATTAATATCCTATAGATATATGACATTACACTACATGATTACCTATGGTATTCACATACCCCCCAAGGATCCCTAATTAAATTTAAACCACATAACCCCTTATAACAAGTATACTTTTTCTTAATGATCCCATGGAATAAAACTTCTAGTTGTATTCAATTATTATGAATTGCATAAATTTATCTTGGTCAGTTTTCATTGGTAGATCTATTGGTGTTTGATAACTAGAAACAATATATATTTTTACATTTTATTACCATAATATATTTGTTCTAATCACATAATGTTTATAATTTTGTATCATATTAATTTGATAATTTTATTTCAGTATTTGTTTTTTAAAAAGGATACACAAATTTCTAGATATAATGATAGCCAATAAGTTCCATGACAAGAAAATTAAATTAAATTTTACATGGTCTATGTACATCATTATTATGGGAGATAAATTATATACAACTTATATATTCAAAAGGATCATAATAATCAAGACTTCTTATCATGTAGCTATTAGTTTTTGATCTCCAAAAATTAATGTTTTGGGGATAAACACTCTAATAAGAATTCTAAACGTTTCTTGTTTCATTATTAATTGATATCTAGTATGGTTCGTATTTATCTATATTCTTGATATTATTTTTAATGTGTATCATGAATCACAAAATTTGTTGTATTGTTGAAATTCATTATTCTATATGCTCACAGTGAGGAGGCATATGTTGGGTGCATCCTAAGAGATATAAAATAGATTGATTCTTCAAGAAAGGATTTGTCCCTTTTATGTTAATGGAGGATGATATCAAAAACACTTTTACATATATTCATTCATCTACAAAAATCCATTTCCATGGTACATTATAAATGTTCTTATTTTAGGGGAGCGAAAGAAAATTAAATTAACTATACAAGGAGATAACATAGGAATGAACATCATAATTGTGATATCATTTGTGAAATTGAATATATTATATAGTAGTGTATGAAGAAAGGTTGATTAATTTTTTATATTTAGTTTATTATCTATGGGTGAATTAATATGTTGTTAGATTCAAATATTGAACTGTACATCTATAGCAGTTCTGTACCAGGAACTATAGCAGTAAAGTGTGGGTACTATTTGATACTATAGTAGCCATAACTATTCACCTTAGGACATCAGTTTGGGCTTGGATTCTTTAAGGCCTTCATTACACCCATTACTAAGGGTCAGTAAGGATCTCAGGTCACCTCAAGGCCTTTAGAACATTTTAAGGCCATCAGGGCCTCCTGATATGCAGATGCACAAACAGATTCTAAAAGGAACAAGATTCAAAGGAGGATTCATGGGCATTGAGCATTCACCAGAGCATGGCTAACTAATTTAGAAAAATGATAGGGTATGTAATTTCCATCGGTACTGAGCCTATGCATCTCTTCATAGGAAATCTTTTCGAACAACCATGCAAAGGTGGAAATCTGATCATGATGCAGATGATGGGGAGCATCATATTCAAGTAGTCATAGTATGTATGCTTTCCATAAGACCTACATGTCCAATGATGTCTCCAAATATATGGACAAATAAATCTCTAAAACTACAATCCTTGTAAGGGTTCCCCCTCATCCCTTAAAAGGGGTTATAAAAAAATCAATAAAAAATAAAGGCCTTTAGTCCATTCAGAAAGAGATATTAACATTCAGAATAAATGAGTTTGATTTTATATTTTTTTATTTATTCATGAAATAATTAATATAATATTTTTCTATTCATGTGTTTGGTGACTGTATTAAATAAATAATATCTAGTTATGTGAATATTAAATGTATATATTTTACCTATTGGAGTAGTGAATATAATATTTATTTTATTTTATAAAATGAATATATTTTATTTTTTATGATTAAATTAATTAATTGAGAGGATATGAGTTGAGTTTAATGATCCAATGGAAATGATTTATATAATATCATTTAAAATAAAAATTATTTTTTTCTTTAAGAAATTATATTAGATATTATAAATGTCATGGGGGATGGATCCATAACCACAATCTCATAAAAGCACCTAATTATATTCTACCAAAACATATATGCATAGATATAGGAAGATCTTGAATAAATGAAAAAATATTACAACTATATTTAGGAAGAAAAGTGAACCCAATCCACTACACTAAAATTTAATACCTCTTAAACAATCATAAAAAACACTATATATATCTGCAATCAAAAAAAATTAGTAGTTAAAAAATAACACAAGAGATTACATGGTTCAAACTTATGTCGTAATCCTTAGGTGAATGCTATTATAACATTATTAGTGAATAATATGTGTGGTTATAATGCTATGAATTCATCACAATGTGATCAAAACATATTTAACTACTACTCTATCATGAGTGCTTCTAGTAACTTCGAACACCCGATCATCGGAAGATGCATTTCCCTAAAGACAATATTTGCATAAAAAACTCCGTATAAATAATGATTTTTTTCATTTTACTTAGAGAACCAAATATTCTATTCCAACTTCTAAAGATATAACTTAATATATTCCATCACATCATCTAATGGAATAATTTCTTCTCAAATGAAATAATACACCATCTTAATGTCATAACCCACATCATATGATGAACTGAAATCCCAGCCAATGTCGTTTTATCATATCCATATTGTAGTTATAATGAATTCCTCAAAATTTTCACTACATTCAATGATCTTAGATTTCATCTAGTTATCAAATAAATTTCACCTGGCCAGTCCAAAAATATCCCACTTGAGTTAACTATTTGGCTACGTGGGTAAGTCATCGACTAGCTCCCTCGAAGACATTATTCCATTAAATTCCTTTTAACCAACTACATATTTCCACAAAAATAATTTTTTGTCATCATGGATCAATTAAAGTGTAACAGTATCCTATTAATTCATTGGAAAAACCCGTCTCCAACATTTTTGAAATATTTTTAATCCCTTAAATGTTCTACAGGTCCATAACTCAACCCTCCAATATGTTATGGGTGTTCTGGTACCCTAGTTCAATGTGATTTATCAGAGAATGAAACATTAAATTTAGATCCAAGATAAAAACACTGTTAATGTCAATGAAAAATGATCTATCTTTAAGTATTATTTATAGATCCACTGGTAACTATTTTATCCAAAATAATTTCTTCTATTCCTCTACTAAAGAAATATACCATGCTTCTATTTTCAAGAGTGAAACAAGAGGATGAAGGTAAAAATTAAACTCAATAAAATTCAACAAAATTTAAACATGTAATTATAGGTATTATTCTATGAATCAAAATCTCTATAAATAGTGTGAGTCTTTAAAAGCTTTGAATGACTTATTTATTCCGAAAAAAATACCTAGGCTCTTATACCCTTTTAAGAACGGTAGATTCAATTTCAATGCCTACCAATTATCACTTCTATGGTTTCAAATAAAAATTTTGATAACCACCACTACTTTTTTAATGTTCACAAAACTACATTCCATGGAGTACAACAATATTCTTATAGTTGATACATGTAGAGACTTCCTCATTTTTAAGGCCATGAATTTTTCACTAAGATACTTCTCTTTTCCATGATTTAAGTTTCTATCTAGTGGGGTGGAAACTATATTAGCTTTCCATTATAAAAAATTCTATATAATATTCTAGAAATATTCTACCTGATTTAGGTATAATGTATCAGAACTATGGTGTCAAACCATACTTATGCCCAAAATCATCTTCATCGAGTCATGGTTGGTCACCTCAAAACATCTGAAAAACTGAGCCTTTATATCATTGATCCCTTATTACATCTAAATTATAATGATCTTGTCAGAAACATAGAGATATACAACAAAAAAACTACTATAATTAAAATTTTTCCATTTTCACACTTGAGATCATCCTATAATAGGTAAACACTATATTCCATGAACATTTTCCAATTGATATCAGATTATTTTTTCATTATAATAGAAATAGTTCATTTTTATATTTAAATTTATGGTTTTGGAAATTTATAATTTTAATTTAATAAAATTAATATCATATTTCAGTTTAGTAGGTTTAATTTTACTTAGGGTGATTTTTTAGGATTTGTTAGAAATAGTTTATTTTTTGGTGAATAAAGAAAAATATTGATCTCCATAAAACTATCATTTCATTAATGAAATAATTTAAATGTACAATTATAATTTTGAATTTAAGTAAAATAAGACTCCTTTGGTTAAATATAATCAAATTAATACAATTACAATCAAAAGTATATTTTATTTTGGTAGTAGTTAATTTATATGCTTATAAATACAATTCCTTAAAAACTAGTTTTAATTGTGTTTTTTGCACTTATGTTAAAATTAATTTATTATACTTATAAAACATTAATATTGAAAAATTTATTTCATATTTGGAATCATGAGTTGTAAATTTAGTAACGAGGTAAATTTTATATTTTTTTAATTTGGAAAAATATCCTCAAAAAATTTCACCACATTATCAATGGTTAAAAAAGGTCATAATTTAAGAGATAAGGGTTAAAATCACTTCAAATAAATTCTTAAATATAATTGGTCAGGTTATATATACATTACACTTATCATATTATAGTACTTGAACATTTATATCCGCTTTTTGTGAATTGTATGTTTGAAATATCATAATGATTCAAGTATTTACATTTTTACCACTTTCCTCACTTATGAATGGGAACCTCTACTCCTTTCATCATAAAACTTCATGATCCATTTAGCTAGAAAAATATCTTACCAAATACCTATAAAAAATATCTACAAATTACCTAGATGATCCATTATTACCAAAATTAATACCTATAAATGTATAAGGTGAAAGACAATGTATGTTTTCTAAAGAATATTTATATCTCTTAACTGAGGAATTTCATTTTATTTAATTAACCACCTCATTCAGTTCTTATATAAACATAGTAATATTATATAATTGGTTAAAAATTTTAATTTTTTTTATTATGATGATAAAACAGCTCATTTCCATCTTCAGTTTCCATCCTATAGAATATGAATGCATCACTCATGTATATGTTGGAACTACCATCTCCACATAGAAATGAAATTATTATTTTTATCACACCAAACCTGGATGGATATACATATTCATTTAATAAATATATTTGACCTTTATTTCATAATTATGATTTTGGGAATATAATATATTATATAAATTCTTACCCTTCCAACTGTTCTAAAATGAAAATGTTTCTTGTCTGTATATGTGGAAAAATATCCCCATCAAGTGATGTGATTTGTGTTATAATTTTCACCTTACATATATAGATATATGTATGTATTTAATGAAAAATAAATAAATATATATATAATGACTCTATTAATGTAAAAAAATTTCTACTTGATTTTCTTATCATATATCAGAAAAATGAAAACATCACTCATGTGAATGTATGAAAAACTATTTTCATGATGACATGATTTTTTCTCAATATCCATGAAATTTTTTAATGGATGATTATAAAATTATATTTATATAGAGAACCTAGACATATACACATATTATTACATGGTTTTATGTATAATTACCAATCAAATACAACCATGGATAAAAAATTATTGTGTCAATAAATGACTAGGTACATAATTAAACAATAAGAAACAAAAATAAAAACATAATTTATATAATATTAATAATGATATCTTAAATCACTTTGATCCTTTATATCTGCATAGGATAACCTGGGAGACACATTAACATAAATGGATGAGCTAAAAATCCCAGTAGGGGAATAAGCATAGGAATAAACACAACACATGGGTTTGAAGACATAACATGATAACATAAAAGGCATTGAAAATGAATAAATATAAGGAATTATAACTTGTATAACGTGGTTTGATAATATAATGGAATTATTGAATGCAGAAAAAACATATAACATGACATAAACCTGATTCAAGGATAACTGCCAAGATATGGTGGACAATGTCCCATATAGGAATCATATTTACTCCATATCCCAATAAGACATCTCCTGAGACTAAAAATTACGCAATTTTAATGAGTTATATCTAGTAACAACCATAGTGAATCATTATTGAATTTTTTCTTCACATGAATATTAAAACATATTCAACCAAACATAAACATAAGGGTTACCAATGGAGGGAATTGGGTATATAATCATGTCCAAAGGAATAATATAAGGAAATATCATAATGGTATCTATAAAAGAAATAATTTATAAATACATACACATTCATAATCTAATATAGGAATAGATCATGATAAATTATTTCCAACAAAAGAGAAAACAAGTTTAAAAGAGTGTGTAAGAAGCTTTAGAAATGAGTCATAATGGTGCATTTTGAGGGAAAATTATAATGAATACATAAAAGGAAAAATATTTATTGTTAGTATAAGAATAGAATAGAAACAAAATTTAATTTCATGTTAACATGAGTGATTTTATAAAAATAATGGTTTCTTAAAACCGATTAGGGATGGTACTTCAAATTGAGTAATAATTCAAGCAGCTCCCATTAATCAGGATTGCTATCAAGAAGAATCGAGAAGGAAACCATTTTAAAACATGTATTACCCCATCAAATATGTATGATCTAATCAAGATAAATTATTCTATAAAATATAATTATATTTTTGATTAATTAAAAAAATTAAATAACAAATAAATTGGTCTAATGAGGGAGAAAGAGTAACATGAAGGAAAAATTGAGTTTCGGGTAGAATCTATTACCTTATGTCCAAAACAATTATGCACTTGTATTTAATTTACTGAATAATAAAATTTGATTAATTAATTAATAATTTAATAACATATACATCTTTTAAAATAATTATTTAAATTTACTAAGTTCATTTATGGCCTTTTTTATGGGTTATAATGTTCAATTTCATTTTTTGGGAGTGTTCGTTTTCTTGCTTTTCTAGATCGGTTCTCTTGAATAAGAGTATAGAGGTTTATATAAGATGAAAATAGATGTTCTGAATTAATTTCATATTTTATTAATGAACATATATAATATTAAATAGTTATATAATTTATTTTGTTATTTAGGGTGAATATGAATCATTAGGTAAGACGTTAGTGATAATCGTTTGGATTAGTTTACGCAGTTTTCACTAACAACAAATCAGTTTTGTTTTATTATTTTATATTTTGTGCATATGATATTTAAAAAAGATAAAAAATGCTAAATAATTAATTTGTAACTATTTTTAACCATTATAATATTTATAACCATCCTTGAAGGTGGTTAAGGAAAATGAACATTTTGTCATCTTTGATGTTTATAAATGAACACCACATGAATGAAATTTTCATTTTTAGATAAAAAGAGAGAGTATAAGGGAATTGATAAAGGCTATTACATTAAAATAAAAAATTCCATTATATATAAGATACTGGAGTTATAATTCATCTTGGATGAGTTATGGTGAGGAGAGAGTATAAATAAAATACTTGAAAAAAATTCAAAGAAAATGAAAGAGCATTTCACCACTTGAATTTATCTTCCATGAGAACCTCCTTAGGTAAAATGTTTTAGATATTTTAATAAGACCAAGGGCTCATGGATGTGGGGGAGATTATTGGGAGTACTATAGAAAAGAGTTATTAAAAAGATTAATTTTTTAAAGGTCTGTAGAGAATTGGTGAAGAGGGGTGGTATTTATAGTGCAGGAGAGGAGTGTTTTCTCATTATTTTATTTATTAGTTTATCATATTCTGAGAAAGGCTATGAATAGTTTTATAATTATTACTAAATATATTAAACTTTTTAAGAGATTTATATATTATGGGTCTTATATAACAAATGACATTTGTAATAGTGTATTCTACTTATAATGTATATATATACTATATTTTTCTATTAAAAAAAATTAACAATTTTTGAAACATCTAAAAAATTCATCATAACAATTTTATGAAATATATAATTTTAAAGTGAAATTAATTTTATGAAAATAATTTTAATATATTATAAAATTCATTTTTAATAAAAATCAACATTTATATGGAATATATCAATTTTAAAATTATAATTTATTTTATAACACTTTAAAAAATTAACTAAGGTCAAATAAAAGTATCTTACAATAACAATAAAAAAAATATTTATTTATGAATACATGTTTTTTTTAACATAATTTTTCTTTTAAATTATTAAATTACTCAAAAACATATACTTACATATTTATGACATTCAAAAAATACCAACACATAATTTTTCATTTTTAAAATATTTTTTAATTTTTTCCTGAAATAAATATATCCTATTTTCGTTCATAATATACCAATTTTTTTATACTTTCATAAGTGAGGTTACTATTCTATTGGTTGAATTACTATTCTTATGATTCATATTACTATTCCAAGGGTTATGCTACTATTTCATCAATATAGGTTCCTTAAATTCTAGAAATACCTCTTATTACATTCACTCTTAATTTATAAAGTTTGTATTGTGTTCATAATGTGATTTTATGTGATTATACTATATGATATAATTATAATAATGGAATTTAAAATGATAAAATTCATGGTTATTACATTCTACCACATTATGAAATTTCACCCTCGAAATGACATTTTATATATTAATTTTAAAACCAGTGACGATACTTCTACTTTACCGCTTCCTTTGGTTCCTATGTTGCCTATTTTTACTTATGGATCTTCCATAGTACTTTGAATAAGTGTATCTTCTTGATCCATAGAAATTTATATCTATAATCAAATATTTTCACTAGTTTCTCCTCATAAGAGATATCATTTTACAATTGTACCACCACTGAAATTAGTACATTTGAATGATCTAGAGTGTACTTACTCAAGGGGAATACATGGAATACGACGTCTTCATGACAGATGATAGGTGTAAGTGATAGTTGATACAATAATTATTAAACACAATCAAGGATCTTAGTGGGGCCTATATACCTAGGATGCATCTTTCCTTTCATACCAAATCTATTGATCCTCTTCCACGGATATATTTTGAGAAATATCATATCATCAACATTAAACTTCAGGTCCCATCGATGATTGTCTGCATATCTCTTCTATAAAATTTGGAATACCTTTATATGTTAATGAATGGGTTTCACATTTTATACCATTTCATCGACCATTTTAGGTTTTAAATTTTACGTTCATCGAATATATCCCAACATGCCAGTTTTATGATTCTTTTCCTATAAAGGGCTTCATATGGAGCCATTTGGATGCTCGGGTGGAATGTTTTGTTACATGAGAACATGAACAAAGGTACATGTTCATCCCATCCTCTATTTAAGTCCATAGAACATGCTCTCAACATGTATTCTAGTGTCTGAATAGTCTACTCATATTTTCCATTAGTTTGAGGATGATAGTTAGTACTGATGTTCAGTTCATAATTTAGAGCATGTTGGAGACTTTTTCAGAACATACAGGTGAATCTCAAGTCTCAATCAGATGAAATTGATAATCGTACTCCATGTAGACTTACCAATTCTCTAATGAATATCTTTTCATGTTGATCAAGTGATAATTCCTCTCAAATTGTGATAAAGATAGCTATCATTGAGAGATGATCTTGAACTACCAATATATAATTGATTCTTCTTGATGTCTCCACAAGTAAATTGACAATGTCCATTGTAATGTTCACCCACTTCCATGTTGGTATATATAATGGATGCGTTATTCATTTAGAATTTTATATTTGAGCCTTCACATGCTAATATAACAGACACTTTGATGCATAATAAGTGATCACCTTCTTCATATTTTCCCACCAATAGTTCTCACCATGATCTAGAATAGATATTTCTGCTCCCCGGGTGAATAGAAATTATTTAGCTATGTACATCATTCAAAATCACCTTATTTCTATATGGATTTGATGGTATACAGAGTCATGACCCAAATATCCTGACTTCATCATCATCCATTTTGAACTATGATGATTTCCCTTTTCTTATGGCTTCTATTTTCATCTGAATTTCCACATCACTTCTTTCTGAATCCTTTACTTTCTCAATATGGTATGGCTGAAAAATAATTTGAGAAATGATTGATTATTTTCTATCCTTAATAATTTCAATTTCCATCTTTTACTAGTATAAGAGGATTCGATCCTTCCCATTTCTCATCATTGATAATGATGCATGATCCTTTCTATTTAGAGCATTTTCAACCTTATTTTCCTTACCAGGATGGTAGTTGATTGAGAAGTTGTAATACGTAATGAGATCTAACCATATTAATTTGTACATATTAATATCCTTCAATGTGAATATATATTTGAGTTTCTTATAAAGAGAATATATCTCACACTTCTCTCCATTGAGATAATGATTCCATATTTTCAACACAAATATCACAATCTCTAACTCAATATCATTTATAGGATATTTTTCCTCATTAAAATTCAATTTCCTTGAGGTTTAGGCTTTCAAATTATCATGTTTTATCATTACACAACCTAAAACCCTCTTTTAAGACCCACTATGCACAAAAAAGACTTCCCCACTTTTTGGAAGTGTGGGTACTGGTCTAGTGATAAGAAACCTCTTCAAATATTTGACGAAGTATTTACATTCACTAGTCCAGAAAAACATGACTCCATTTCAAATCATCATTGGTAGTGGTGTTGATAATCATGATAAATTCTTCACAAGTATTCATAATTACCAAGATAGACCAAAGAAACTAGGGGTCTTAGTTATATATGTTTTCCTGGGCCACTCTTCGGTTGCCTTTAAATTAGGAGGGTCCAAAAATATTATTTTTCTGGTGATAACATACCCCAAGAATGATAATTCCATCATAAATTTTGTGTATTTTATAACTTTGAAATGTCTTTATCATACTATTCATATTCCCCTCAAGTTTGTAATTGTTCATGGAGTATATCAGAATATCATCAACAAAGAATACCATTAAATTGTTGAGGTAATCTCTAATGACTCTATTCATTAAGTCCACAAAAATGTATATATCATTAGTAAGTCTATAGTATATCACTATGAACTCATTGGGTCCATACCTTTTTCTAATGAGAATTTTTGGAATATCTTCCTTCATCACTGTTAATTGGTGACATCTCGACCGAAGGTCTACATTAGAGAAATAACTGGCCACAAATAGCTTAATGAACAAGTAATCTATCCATGGTAGGTGATAATTGTTTTTTTTCATGATTTCTTTTATCTTAGGAAAATAATTACATATGCTCATTGATTCATCATTCATTTTTATCAAGAGTACCGGTACACCCAATGGTGAAGCACCCGGCCATATGGAACCCTTATCCAAATTCTCTTATAACTGATTCTTATATTCATTGAACTCAATAGTGGCCATTCGATTTGGTGTACTTGATATAGGAGGAGATCATGGACTAAGTTCAATTGTGAACCATACCTCTCTATAAGAAGGAAGACTAGGAAATTCATCATCGAATGATAAAGGGTTATCCATCATGATGGTCACATCTTCAAGCATGATTACCTCCTGTGACAAAAAAATTTGAGATATATATTCTTGATCCTAAGAAAAAAAAAATCTATTATTGAGACAATAATTGTGAAGGAGACTCATCTTCCTCCTGACATTTGTTCATAATTGGAGTATGCCTCTGGATGTGAAGTGTGGTCTCCCTTTCTTGGTATTTGATATAGTCTTTGAATAGATATAGCCAATCCTTGCCTAATATTGTAGGAAACACCACTAAAGGAAGTAAGGGATGATTTATTGGGAGGATCAGTGAACAAACATTAACTGGGTAGGATTTATAAACATTTTTTGAAATAATTTCCTCAATTTTTATTCTCATAGATAACTCAACTACTATATTTCTATGTGGTGTTTCATTGTTCTACTAAACATACATGATATGAAAGAATGCATAGAACCAAAAAAAAATAGTATATTCTGAATTCTTGAATGAATAACCAATGTACCCGTCACCACATAATTTTTAGGTTCCACATTAGTAGTCATCATATAATATGTTATTTATTTATTCATTTTAGTTTTTTGATGTTGATTTCATCCAACAACCCTTGGTTTAGGGTAATACCTTGGGTAATAACCAGGTCGATTTCTGTTGGAACATCACACTATAGGATGAGTGTTGATATGAAAATTCCTTTATTCTACCAAATTAGTGGGATTATTTTTATTTCGTACGTAGTGATTAGCTATATTCCATTCTCTTTCAAATTTCAAACATCTCTTGGATTCCTCTAAAAACAATTTGTGATGCTTCTTCTCACATGTTTGACACATGGGTTGTTGGTTCTTCTTTCCAACATGTGATTTATCTGTTGATCCACACAAATTAAACACAATTTTCCTCCATTTTTCACTAAGACCCCGAGACCACTAAGACTCTCTGATTTTCATTTCAACCATAATGAAAAAACATAAAATCTCTTCATAACTATTCAGGTCAATAATTGCAATTGTTTTTTATATACATGGATTTAGTTTACTGAAGAAGTGATCAAACCAGATTTTGGTGTTCGTGAAAAATATAGAGGCATATAATCCTTCTGATATTTTCATCATATGACCCCATAGACTCATCTTAATTTTACATTAGTATGAGGAACTCCTTTTACATATTAATATAGAGGGTTCATGTAAATTATTTATTGAAAAATATTTTCTCTAGATCCTCAAATTCCATAGACTAAATTTTCTCTTTGGAGATTGTTTTCTTAAACAATTCCCACCAAAAAATAGTTTCCCCATATACATGTTAAACTGTTAGCTCATTTTTATATTCTTATTAGCACTGGAGGATAGATAATATCTTCTCAAAGGATTCAATTCAGTATTCTAGTAGGTGTGGATCAAAAGATTCAATAAGGATGGGAGGCCTTTTTGGATAAATAATTTGATGTCAAATTTACATTTATTAGGAGAAATAGGGTGTTCCACTCTATTCATGTTCTTTTTCGTATAATGAGCCAGTAGAGTGAGTACTTTTATATTGTTTTGAGAATATTTTTCCATAATATTTGGAATATCATTAAGAGAATCAGCAAAACGCACATCATGTTAAATGTTGGAATGTTTTCTTCTATTCACAGACATTAACTAAGATAAAGTGAAATTATGGGGTATTAATATTTAGATAATTATCATATAATAAGAAAAAATAGAACATAGAAGGATAAAATTGGAAATGAAAAGTATATTCTAACTTGTGATACCATAGTATTTCAATATAGGTTATTCATGATGATAAAATTATATATAGGTTTCATACAGAAGATATATATTCCTAATTTCCAAAAAATAACTATATCTTTCTCTTATTAAAACCATAGAAACCCTAAAAAATTACAAATTTTGTTACATTATTTTAAGCAAATATAAAATCAAATACAACCAAGGATCATAATGTCTATTTTCATTGGAATATTAGGTACATAATTAAAAATATTGAAACAAAAAAACATAATTTATTAATTCTTCATAATGATATAATAACTCCCTTTGATCCCTTATATCATTATAAAATAACCTGGGGAATACATGAGAAAAATGGGATGAGCTAAAAAACCCAATAAGAAAATAACGTTAGGAATAAACAAATCACATGGGTTAGAATACATAAAATGATATCATAAAAAACAAAATGTGAATAAATATAAGTAATTATAACCTGTATAACATAGGAAAATATAATCAGGGAATCATTGGAATGTTGAAACAACATATAACATGACATACACATGAGTTATGTCTAACTGCCAGGACATGGTAGACAAAGTCCCATAAAGGAATCAAGTTCATTACCTGCCTCAACATGACGTCTCATTCGACTAACCATTACCCAATTTATTGGAGAAATATATGGGAGAACCAGTCATAACATGTTCATGAATATTTGTGCCACAAGAATATTCATACATAAGGAATAAAACATAAACAAAAGTGCTACCCGTGGAATGGATTGGATATCATAATCATGTTATAAGGAAAACATTATGGGAATATCATAGTATCTTCACTAGAAAAAATTATTCAAATAATAAATGGAAATTAATAAGAGAAAATAGGCATAGATAATGATAAATGATTTCTATCTTAAGTGAAAACAAATAAATAGAGTGTTTAAGTAACTTTAGAATTGAGCCACATCGGATTGATTTAAGGGAAAAAAATAATGGTTCTTTAAAAAGGAAAAAGAATTATTGTTTTTATAAAACAATAAATTTATCATGATTTTATTTTATAATAAAATGAGTTACTTTAGAAAAATATAGGTTTATTAAAATAAATTAGTTGTTATAATTGAAATCAAGTAAAAATTTGGGAACCACTCTTTAATCAGGCCTGGTTATATGGATGAATTGAGAAGGTAACCATTTTAATACATGTTTTTCCCCATCAGAGAAGGATGATATGATCTGCATACAAGATTTTGGAAAATATACAAATAATTTATAAGAATAAAATCAAAATAAATAATAATTTAATTGGGAAAAAGAGAGGGAAAGAATAAACCGAATGAAAAATAGTGGTTTGGGTAGAATCACATATCTTATGTTTGACACGATTCTGAACATATAATTAATGTCTTGAATAATCCAATTATTTTCATTAATAAATAATTACACAACCGATTAAAAATTATATTTATATATTAATGTTTTTAAGTTAATTTATTCCTTTTTGATGGGCTATGGATTTCAATTTCATCATTCGAGATTTTTTGTTTTTCATGGTTTTCATGATCTGTTATCTTGTATAAGAGCATGTAATTTCATGTAAAATGGGAATAGATATGTAGAATTGATGTTATTTTATCAATTAACGTCTGTAATATTAAATGTTTATGTATGTAATATGGTAATTTGGAGTGATTATGAATCATTAAATAAGATGCCAGTTGTTATCATTTGGATTATTTTGGTCGTTTCTCGCTCACAATAAGACTATTTTGTTTTAGAATTTTATATTATGTTTATATGATTGTTACAGAACAAAAAAATGTTTGTCAAATGAATTTTAAAATATGTTTTATTCATTATAAAGGTTTTAATATAATCCTTTAAGGTGGTAATGGAAAATTAAAATTTTTCATCCTTGAAGGCAATAAATTAGCACCTCATGAATGGCATTTTCATTTAAATAATTAATAATATAAGAGAAGGTACTTGATGAAGGATACTCCATTAAAATAACAAAATTCAAGTATATATAATAAACTGGAGATGTTATTCCGCTTTTATGAGGAATTTTGATGAGATAAAAATAAAAGAAAAGAACAAGAAATGAAATTAAAATAAAAGGAAGGAGTATTTTTCATATTGAACTTCTCCCCCATGAGAACCTCCTAAGGAAAATGATTTTTGAATTTATATGAGGAAAATTACTCATTTACTTGGGGGAGAGGCTTGGTAGGGGGATTGAGAAGAATTTGTATAAGGATCAAATCATGAATGTTATGAGGAGAAGATGTGGTGAGGGGAGGTATTTATAATGGATAATATGGATTTTTTTATCATTATTTTATTCATTACATTATTATTTTGAAACAAGACTATGAATAGTTTGAGAATTATAATATAATGTATTAAAAAATAATGGGGGAGTTCGAGATTATAGTTCTAACATAAAAAAAGACTCAAGTAATAGTGTATTTAACTTATAATGTATATATACCTCAAATTTACGTATTTTACTATTCAATAGGAATTTAATTAATTTAGAAAAATCCAAACAATTCACCCCATAAATTTTACAACATATAAAATTAAAAAAATAACCTAATTTTATAAAAATATATTTCTAAATATGAGGAATTTAATTTTTAATTAAAATCACCATTTACATAAAAAATATTAAATTTAAAATTATAATTGATTTTATAACCCATTGAAAAGTTATTTAAGGTTTCAAAAAATTATTTCCTAGTCAAAAGAAAAAAATATTAATTTATGAATACATTTTTTTAAAAATAATGTTTCTTTTATATTATTAAATTTAATCAAAAAATTGTAATTAAATACTTTTGAATTATAAAAATACTAACACTTAATTTTTCATTTTTAAAACATTTATTAACTTCATCCATGAAATAAATGCATAATATTTTAATTCATAAGATTTCTAAATTATATTTATACTTTAAATGTGAGGTTATAATTCCATTGTTCAGATTACTATTCCTGATGGTCATATTACTATTCCAAATGTCATGTTACTTTTTCATTAGAATAGGTTCCTCATCTTCTTGAAATGATCCTTATTTCACTCATTCATAATTTATAACATTTTTTATTGAGATTTATTGTGGGTTTTTGTGATTATACTATATAACCTAATTAAAATATGGGAATTTACATTGATAAAATTTAGTGACGTTACAATGTAAGATCCAAAATTTTTCTATTGATGTATCAAACTCGTTTTTATGTAATATTTCCCATTTTCTGAGTATATATTGTTTGGGTTTTACCTTGGAGAGTATTTGGGTGAAATTAGATAATTTTAAAAGGATTTGGTGTAGTGAAGGGTTGGTGCACAGTTTTTTCAAACCGTGTACCGAGTGTAGAAAACTAGGCAAACCCAAATAGAAGGGATTTTCATGGCTAGAACATGGGGTTTAAGATTTTGAACCATATTATTACTAATAATGTGACACCACTAGTTGAGGGTCATGGTTTAGGGCATTTTATGGGACAATCGTGTACCTCATACTGGAAATCATGTGTTTGAATAATTAAAACGTCTATGTTTAGATTAAAAATTCCAAAACCCCCCAAACATCACAAAAAGTTGATACAAATTATCCTTAAATAATTCCATTCATTTTTGGTGTCTTCTAAAAAAGTTCCTAGGTCTCCTTAACACTATTCATGATAAATAAAAGTGCAGATATGAGAATTTGTACCCCTATGGGTATGTGGTTTCTTCCCTATTTGGGTTTTTTTCTCCCAGCCTCCTCTTTTAGGATAAATAAGAAATTTTTATCATATGATGGAGATGGTTTGGATCTAGGATTTTATTTGTGTGGTTATGTTTGATATTGAATCTAGGAATTTATTTGACATCTCATTATTGTTTATGATTTTGGTTGGTCGTCTTCCATTGGGTATTTCTGTTGGGGAGAGTTCTTCAATGATCTTGTGGTATGATGTCTGTTATTCAATTGCCAAAGTCTTGAATTAATTATTGGTATATAATTATGAAAAATTATATTTCCATGATTGGGAAATTGTATCTAGAATTTAATTAGATTAAATTAACATTACATATGATTATTTAATGGGATGAATTTGGAGAAATTGTAAAATGATTGAATAAGATTAATTAATTGGTTAACTATTTAAGGGAATGATGTTACTGTAGAAATTATGGGATATTAGAAATTTTTAGTTGTTCAATTGATGATATTGTGTAACTGATAGATTAATTTAATGAATAATTGATTAAATAACAGGAATTAAGGGTTTTATGTATTATCTATGAAGAGATAATGATTTATTTTATGAAATGGTTATAAATGATTTAATAGTTATTTATTGATATTATTCGTTTTTATTTATGGTGATGAATATTGAATTTTTTAATAATTGAAATTGTATTCCATGATGTGATAAGTTGAGAAAATAGTAAATAATGATTAATTTTTTTAAATGTGACATATGTAAAATGTGTAATTGTTTGATATATTGGTTTTAGAAAATCGAGGAATGCTTTAAATACACATATGGTGATAGACTTGGAGTACTAGAGCCAAATTATTGCATGTGATAACGATTGTGGGACACAAACCATTAATTCAAAATCCCACTTGTGTAGGACACAGACTATTGCTTCAAAATCCCACTTGTGTGGTTGACTGATGATTGGGTTTTGGGACATAGAATGATTCATTAAATAACTACCACATCCTATCAATTTAATTATAATTAAAAAAATTTGGTATTGGACTATGGTTCCAATTATCCATGTTATTAATTGAAATTAAATGGATATTGTTTTTCCACATGATAATAAATTATAAATCCATATATGAGATGGTTCAGACTCCAAAACATGTGAAATCAAGTATTGATGGGTTAGGTGTCTTCTTGACCCTTGGAAAATAATGTGGTTAATTAGATAATAATGAAATGTGATAACCATTTACATTATTCATTATACATTATTCTTTATGTAACTTCATATACTATTATTGAATGGAAATTCTTTTAGAAACCATTAGTGGTGTCCTACTAAGTTATACCCACACCATACTCAGGCATCCTGGCCAATACCCAAATAGAATTCATGGTTGTTGGACAGGTTAAGGGTAATATCCCTATGTTTTTTTGATGAGATGAGATATAGAAGGGATGAGGGAACCAGACTTCATGTCGTACCCACTTGGGGGAGTAGTTTGTTTCATTACATTAGTGTTTTGATTTTGACACATGACACTTATTTCGCATTTAATGTCTACTTTTTATGGTTTTTTATATTCTCTTTTGTTATTATTCATCATGTATTACTTCTCAATTCCGGCCATTATATTATTCTAGTTGTTTATTATTATATTTTGGTTATTTTATATTTATTTCCAAATTTTTTCTATATTTATAAAGAGGGTATAGTTTCCCCAGGATCGATATTAATCCTTCACTGCTAGTTACCAGTATCAAGTATTCAAGGAGGTTCACATGATGTCACATAGCAAACTGACTTTGGAAAACTGTATGTGGCACATGAGTGAGGATATTTTTTTTATAAAGTGGTGATTCAAGCTCTCATTTCTGTGGGGAACCTGAATGAATATTCCAGAGACGGACACTTGATTTCTTTTAGATGACTAGGAAAGATGTATTTCAAGACTAGGAGGAATTAGTATGAGAAATCAATCTCGGGTGATTATAAGAATAGTTTCTTGGGGGAAGGGGAATTCAAATAGGACCTTACCCGAGTGATTTGTCACCAGTACGGTACACTAGGACAGTTTTATCGATATTATCGCTGACCACTAATATCATGTAAAGATTTATGTAGGTTGATATGTCTATATAGATTATGTAGGAACCCATGGAAAATGTTTAATAATGGAAAATCTAGACCAAACCAGAGTACAGTATGGGGATATTCTATTCTGTACTAGTCTAGTTGTTATAGTTCTACTAGCTGTGTTGGTTGAGGAAGTTGACTGGGTACCTTTGAAATTGGTCTCCCATTTTATTAGAGTGGTGCAGATCTAGGGATTTAGACTATATCACAGGGTAGGGGATAGGATAGTTGCATGCAGTTCAGCCTACACCTGTGGATAACAATGCTGGACCACCGATAGTTTAAGATGTTATTATTTTAGATTGTATGCCAGCTAGTTACTTATTTGAATATGATTACTCTCATTATTTTATATCTCCACAACTTGTGAATGGTTTGGGCCTATCGGTGGATTTCATGAGTGGGGATATGGAGATAGATACACCATTTGAAGTATGGCCGAGAGACATATATTTATGCAAGGGGTGTTCTCTTGAGGATGGGGAGTATCATTTCAGTTGGGATCATTACATCCTTGAAATGTTGGGATTTAACCTAATTATTGGTATGGATTAGTTAGTATCATACGAATCCCACATAGATTTAAAATAATGGATTGTGAAATTTACGTATCCTGAGGGTGAATATTATATTCATTATAGAGAGTGGGATATCAACTCAGGCCTTTCAGGACCAGTTCATCATCAACTAGGGGAGGTCATAGCCCATATTTCTTATGTTTTAATTAATGATAGGGGTGTGATGTTTGATTTATTTCCACATATAGTGGACAAGATTCATGACCTATTTCCTAAAGGTATTCCATGGTTTCCACTTGAGAGGGATATGAAATTTACAATTGAGATCATCTTAGGGGATGAGCCATATTCTATTTCACCTTATAGAATGGAACCAATAGAGATTCAAGATCTCAAGACTCAGTTGGAAGAGTTTATAGTTAAATGTTTTTATCATTATGAGTATATTTCCTTGGGGTTCTCTAGAATTTAATGTAATTAAGGTTGAAGGGACCTTTCACTTGTGTGTTGACTACTAAATGTAAGTCAGATGACACTGAAGAACTGATGTTCTCTTCAACATATCAATGAGAAAATTGACTATTTGATGGGAGATTTTGATTTATCCAACATTAAAATGAAATTGGGGTATTATCAGTTGATATTTTTACCTTCAAATATACCTCATAATTCTCTCAAAAGAAGGTATAGCCTTTATGAGTTCGTTGTGATACTGTTCGGGCAACAAATACTCCTACAGTGTTTATAAGATTTTTGAAAAGAATCTTACATCTATACCTGGATCAATTTGTTGTATTGTTTATGTATGTAGTCTTTGTGTACTCCAAGACTCTAGACAACTATACATGTTATATTGACATCATCTTGAGTACACTAAGAGAGAGCCATATATACCCCAATCTATATAAGTGATAATTCTTGATTGATCAGGTACATTTCTTAGGACACATCATCTCAGAGGAAGGTGTATCGGTAGACCCAGATAATGTGAAAGTTGTTTTTTTGTAGAAGCCCAATAATTTTTTTATATCCCTAATTTTTTTGGTTTTTGTGGATATTATTGGAGGTTCATTTGGGAATTTTTCCATTTGGAAGCACCATTTTATGGATTCAATAAGAAAGGGATGAATTTTGAATGGTCTAGAGCATGTGAGAATAAATTATATGAGTTGAATAAGTGATTGAAAAAAACACAAATTCTGATATTACCTGATCCAGGTGAGGATTATATCATGGTTTTTATTATTTCGGAATTGGACTTCGAGCATTGTTGTAACGACCCAAAATTTTGAATAAATCTTGTTTCCTAATTTTGTGTGTTATTTTATATCATACTCGACAAAACATTTTCATTTAATAAAATGTGTATAATTAAAATGAGACTATTAATTTTTGACTATTATATGGCCGTAAGTCAGTATGACCGTTGGAAACTAAATTTTGTGACAATAGTCTCTAAATACAAGTGATCTTGGTTAATAAATATTGAAAGAAGATTCGAGGGCCTCATCCAGTAGTCTTGGGCCAATAAAAGCCCATCTAATTAAACTTGGGAAGGAGGTAGCACCACAGGGATTTGTTCTAGACCAAACCCAAGCCGAACTTCATCGTGTGAAGTTAGAACGGAATCTCCCTCGCGAGAAGTTCAAAATGATAGAAATTACTACTCGTGTGATGTTGACCGAGCCACCCTCATATTATATCACCTTAGCACACCTTACACTTAGGTCCTATGATGGGGTTATAAGGGGCTGTGTAAGGAGACCATAACTGTCTTGTGTAATCATTTGATTTAAATAAAAATTGTGATTTCTTCTTATAATGAAGTTTGTGAATTTTCATATGTATGGATAAATATAATATGCATATTTTTGATGAATTCTAGAAAAAGGATATTTGAAAATAATTATGTAAACTTTAAATAAATAATTTTGTGTAATGATTTTCAAAAAATGGTCTTCTATAATTATTTTCAGTAAGAAATTTAGAGTCTAATAAGATCAACTTGTTCTTTTATGAATAGTAAATTATGAATAGTGATTTTATGCTTAGGATTAGTAATGTGACTAAATGGATTAGTAATATCACTTAAAGAAAGTATTAATATAATCTAGGCACCTTGATTAAGTAATGTGATTCAATAAAATAGGTAAATAACTCTTTCTGAAATTATTAGTCAAGTATTAGTTTTTTCAAGTGAATAGTGTTTTTAATTAAAAATTAAATTAAAAATATATAAAAAATTATTTTTATAAAATGGATTTCATTTTTGAACTCAGAGAATCGATATTATGTTAAGGTAATTTTTAGATATTTTTCTGAAAAAAATGAATTTTCGGTGAATAGTGTATTTATTTAAAAATTAAATTAAAAATATTTGGAAAATTATTTTTATAAAATGGAGTTCATTTTTGAAATCAGAGCATCAATATTTGGTAAAGGTGAAATTTTAGGATTTTTCTGAGAAAGTTTAATTTTCGGTGAATAGTGAAAATACAATTTTTAAGTTACGAGTGTTTAACGACATCATTAAATGATGAATTAAGTATGTAATCAATATGGTCTACTTATGAATAGTAAGATAAGGTATGAGGTGTCCAAAGTGTCCAATACCATGGGCAAATTCCATGGGAAAGCTAATGGTTTTTCCAATACCACCAATGAGGTGTCCCTTGGCCATTAATGCCTTGTCCCCTTACTTTCCCTATAAATAGCAATCCATTCTCTAATCCTTTCAACTCCAAAATCATCCTCAAGGAAGTTATGGTCTTCTTACCTCTCACAATGTCATCCCAAGGTTCCCTCAAGCCTCCCAAGGTCCCAAAATTCATGATTTCGAAGTTACTCTTCATGGTAAGGGATCCTACCTCTCTCTTTCATTCCAAGTACTCTCTTTTATGTCATATCTTTTATTCTCCATGTTCTTATGTTGGAGGATGTTATTTTATATTCATACTACTATTTTTTTCTTGGTCATATGATGTGATACCCCCTATTTCTCTCATCATTTCATTTTAATAATGTTAAAGTGGCGCCGTTAGGCTGCCGAATTTCTAAAGGATTCTTTCACCCTTCCCGCTTTCAAGATCTATTTTCATGTCATGTATTTCACGTTCCTTTTTATTATGTTGGGGTATGATATCTATATTTATAATAAGGATACTTTATGATCATATTATGATATACCCTATTTGATCTCTTCAATTCAGTATTTTGATGTTTTAAGTGGCACCGTTAGGCTGCAGAATTTTTAAGGGATTCTTTCACCCTTCTCGTTTTCAAAACCTATTTTCTTGTCATGTATTTCATGTAACTTTATATTATGTTGGGGTAGGATCTCTATATCTATAATACTGATATTTTATGTTCATATGATGAGATACCCTATTTGATCTCTTCAATTCAGTATTTTTATGTTTTAAGTGGCGCCGTTAGGCTGACGAATTTTTAAGGGATTTTTCACCCTTCTCGTTTTCAAGATCTATTTTAATGCCAAGTCTTTCATGTTCATTTTATTATTTTGTGGTATAATATATATATATATATATATATATATCATTATGATATTTTATGTTCATATTATTAGAGTCCCAATTTGATCTCATCAATTTGGTATTTTAATGTTTTAAGTAGCGTTGTTAGGCTGCCGAATTTTCATAAGAGAAATCTTATTTTTGTCTTCCTTCTAGGTTTTTCATTTCATATGGTATGTATTTCAAATTTTATTACCATGTTCTTATATCCTTTATTTTCTGTCCCTCTACTATTTTATGGATCATTTATTAGTGGGTTACCCATGTCCCCTCTCTTTTCAATGTTTTCTAAAACCCTGTAACATAGCCGTTATGCTGCAGAATTTTCTTCTCAAAATGTCTATTTCCTTTTCTAAAATTCTTTTATTTTATTAATTTAATACTGAAAGCTCTCTATTCTACAGGTTTATTCATATATATATATCAAAATGTTCTATTTTAGATTCTGGGATTTACATACACGAAACCCGATTTCATTTTTGTGGGTTTAAAGTGACATAAAGATCGCGTTTTTAAAGATGTTTTTAAAATGTTATGACTATGAAATGAATCCCATTTCTGTTATGCTATATGGGTTATTTATGAAATGTTTGATGCTTATATATGTGTATCACATTATAATAAAGGAAAATTTAAAAGTGCGCCATGATATCCCACTAATTCATTGGGTAATGATGTAACCAATTGAAATTACAATTAAAAAAATAACTTGGTGAACAACCTTGATAATTTCAAATGAAACCTTGGGGATAGACCTTGGTGATATGTTAATGATTGTCAATGTTAAATGTTGTAGCCACATATTCATGTTATGAAACACATTATTTTTATTATGATATGCCTCATTATCTCCTTCTTATTCCTTAAAGTTATTTTTTATAACTTTTGATGTCTCTCAAGTTCATATATAAAATGTTTCCCTTATTTCCCTTACTGGTACTTCTGCTCACCCTTTCCTTTGATGTATGCTCCCAGGTTATGAGATGTTGTAATGAACTTGGATGAACAATTTAATAAGCATTTCAAGTATTTAAGAAGAATGTTTTATGTTTTCATGTATTAATTTCATGGTTTCCAAGACACTAAACCATAATGATACTCCATTTTGTATAATGTAATGAATGTTTTTGTGATAAAAAGGCAAGATGCTATAGTTGGTTTCAAAGGATGGTTTATTTTTTTGTTTAAATTAGGATTTGAAAACATTACAAGGTTTAGTAATGAAAAAATTAAATACAGGAAAACATCTATTGCTATGAATCACCTGTTGATGTTGTGAAGAAGTTCTTCTTGAAAAACAATTGATTAGGGGATTAAAAGATGAATATTATTTTGGAATACTTTCACTATTTTGGGAACCCTATATGATCAAGGTAAATATATTACTACGGTATTTTATTTGAGGAGTAAATTTTGACATATATTTTGAAGAATCGATGAATTTAAGGTTTACTTATTGTAATTTAGGTTACTTTGGAAATAATTAATCTATCTTGGGGAAATATGATTATGTTAGTTAATTTTGTTATAAGATGTTTGGAGTGGTTGATGTTGTTTGGAGATGAATGATAAAGATTATCTTGGAAGACTATGTTATCAAATCCTTTTTATATTTGGGTTTTAATATTAGTTTGGTTTATTTTGTGGAATTTTAAGGACAATGATTTATGGAATGGTCTATGGTGAACTTTGGGTAGTACCGTGGAACATTGAAGATTTAAATTAGTTTCCCTTCCTATGGGGTTCTTTATTTTTGAAGAGTGGTTTTATCTTGTCCTTTCTGTTTTTGGGATAAATGTTCTAAGATCGATAGTTATTATTTTGTGGATTACGTGATTCTCTAGAATATGATTCTTGTGCTTTGATGTGACCAAGTGGTTTTGAATGCTCTTTTTTTGGAGAAAAGTTTAGTATTGGTTAAACTTATTAATGGATGAAACTATACATGAAGGTAAATATATTTCCCTATCTTCTTATTCTATGTAGTAAATTAATTCCTCAAAATTATTAAAAGGAATTTAAAAAAAATGTTGTTGGTTTAAGTTTCCTACTGGGTAATCAAAGACCATTTAACCCATCATAAGTTTGTGATTTTCTTATGGTTAACTTTCACTTTATCATGATTTCTATCACTCTACAATGGAACATGACCCTTTTTTTATCCTCCATATCCATGATTTTTTACATGGAATCCTAGTATGGGTTAACTCGGGTGACATTTGTACTTTTCTTTCTTTTAAAGTAATAGTGTTACTGACTCTATTTTTGATGTGGTACTTTCAATGAAATTTCCAAGACCAATTTTTAAAAAATTGCAAGGATAAAATTTCTTAAGGGGGAAGATTGAAACAACCCAAAATTTTGAATAAATCCTGTTTTCTAATTTTGTGTGTTATTTTATTTCATACTCAAAAAAAATTCTTTTAATAAAATGAGTATAATTAAAATGAGACTGTTGGGTTTTGACTATTATATGACCATTAGTTAGTTTGACCAGTGGAAACTAAATGTTGCGACCATTGTCTCTAAATACATGTGATCTTGGTGAATTAAAATAGAAAGAAGATTTGATGGCCTCATTAAGTAATCTCGGGCCAATCAAAGGCCATCTAATAGAACTTGGGAAGGAGGTAGCACCAATGGGCTTTGCTCTGGACCAAACCGAAGCCGAACTTCATCGTGTGAAGCTAGAACGGAATCTCCTTCGCGAGAAGTTCAAACTGATATAAATTTCTACTCATGCGATTTTGGCCAAGTCACCCTGAGATTCTCTCACCTTAGCACACCATACACTTAGGTCCTATGCTGGGGTTATAAGGGGCTATGTAAGGAGACCGTAACTACCTAGTGTAATCATTTGATTTAAATAAAAAATTGGATGTCTTGTTATAATGATGTTTATGAATTTTTAAATGTCTTGATAAATATGGTATGCATATTTTTGAGGAATTCTAGAAAAATAATATTTGAAAATATTTATATAAACCTTAAATAATTAATTATTTGTAATGATGTTCAAAAAGTAGTCTTCTACAATTATGTTCAGAAAAACATTTAGAGTCTAATAAGATCAACATGTTTTTTTGATGAATAGAAAATTATGAAGAGTGATTTCACACTTAGGATTAGTAATGTGACCAAATCTATTTGTAATATCACTTAAAGAAAGTATTAATATAATCTAGGATCCTTGATTAAATAATGTGATTCAATAAAATATGTAAATAATTATTTCAGAAATTATTATTCACGTATCAGTTTTTTCGGGAGAATAGTGTTTTTTAATTAATAATTAAATTAAAAATATTTATATAAATATTTTTATAAAGTTGAGTTCATTTTGAACTTAGAGTATCGATATTATGTTAAGGTAATTTTTAGGGATTTTAATGAAAAAATGGATTTTCAGTGAATAGTGTATTTATTTAAAAATTAAATTAAAAATATTTTGAAATATATTTTTCTAAAATGGAGTTCATTTTTGAAATCAAAGCATCGATATTTGGTTATGGTGAAATTTTGGGATTTTTATAAGAAAGATGAATTTTCGGTGAATAGTGAAAATACAATTTTGAAGTTACGGGTGCTTAATGACATCATTAAATGATGTATTAAGAATATAATCAATATGTTCGACTTATGAATAGTTATATATGTTATTATATGTCCCAAGTGGCCAATAACATGGGCAAATACCATGGGAAAGCCCATGGTTTTGCCAATTCCACCAATGAGGTGTCCCTTGGCCATTAATGCCTTGTCTATTCACTTTCCCTATAAATATCAAGAAATTATCTCATCCTTTCAACTCCAAAAACATCCTAAACGATTTTCTAGTCTTCTTACCTCCAAAGGAGTCCACCCAAGGTTCCCTCAAGCCTCCCAAGGCCCCAAACAACAAGATTTCAAAGATACTCTTCAAAGTAAGGGATCCTACCTCCCTCTTTCTTTACAAGTACTCTCTTTTATGTCATATATTATATTCTCCATGTTCTTATGTTATAGGATGTAATTTTATATTCATCCTAATGTAATTTTCATTTTAATATGATGATATACCACCAATTTCTTTCATCATTTCATTTTAAGAATGTTAAAGTGGCGCCGTTAGGCTGTCGAATTTTTATGAGATTCTTTCACCCTTCTCATTTTCAAGATCTATTTTCATGTCATATCTTTCATGTTACTTTTTATTATGTTGGGTATGATATCTATATCCATAATAATTATATTTTATTTTAATATGATTAGAGACCCTATTTGATCTCTTCAATTTAGTAATTTTATGTTTTTAGTGGCGCCGTTAGGCTGGAGAATTTTTAAGGGATTCTTTCACCCTTCTTGTTTTCAAGATATATTTTCATGTCAAGTCTTCATGTTACTTTTTATTATGTTAGGGTATGATCTCTATATCTATCATACTTATCTTTTATGTTCATATGATGAGAGACCATATTTGATCTCTTCAATTCGGTATTTTTAAGTTTTAAGTGGCGCCGTTAAGCTGCCGAATTTTTAAGGGATTCTTTCACCAACTCGTTTTCAATATCTATTTTCATGTCAAGCCTTTCATGTTCTTTTTTATTTTGTTGTGGTATGATCTCTATATCTATCATTCACATAATTTATGTTCATATGATGAGAGACCCTATTTTATCTCGTCAATTCGCTGTTTTTATGTTTTATGTAAAGCCATTAGGCTGCCGAATTTTCATAAGAGAAATGTTATTTTTGTCTTCCTTCCATTTTTTCATTTCATATGGTATGTCTTTCAAATTTCATTACCATGTTCTTATATCCTATATGTTCTGTCCTTGTACTATTTTATGGATCAATTATGACCGGATTACCTATGTCCCCTCACTTTTCAATGTTTTCTAAAACCCTGTAACATAGCCGTTATGCTGCAGAATTTTAGTCTCAAAATGCCTCTCTCTTTTTCTCAAATTATTTTATTTTATTAAGTTAATAATCAATTCTCTTTGTTATTCAGGTTTATTCACATATATATCAAAATTTTCTAGTTTAAATTCTTGTATTTACATACCTGAAACCCGCTTTCCTTTTTCGTGTGTTTAAAGTGACATAAAGATCACGTCTTTAAAGCAGTTTTTAAAATGTGATGACTATGAAATGAAAACAATTTCATTTATGATATATGGGTTATTTATGAAATGATTGATATGATATATGTGGATCACTTGATAACAAAGTCATATTTAAGGGTGCGCCCTGATAGCGCTCCAATGCTTTGGGTAATGATGTAACCAATAGATATTACAATTTTAACGATATCTTGGTGAATAACCTTGGTAATTTCAAATTAATCCTTGGGGATGGAACTTGGTTATATGATCATGATTTTCTATGATAAATTTTGTATCCCCATATTCATGTTATGAAACAGATTATTTTTATTATGATATGCCTCATGATCTCTTTCTCATGCCTTAAAGTTATTTTTCACCACTTTTGATGTATCTCAAGTTCACATGTAAAATGTTTCTCATAATTCCCTTATTAAGCCTTCTGCTCGCCCTTTCCTATGTTGTATTCTCCTAGGTTATGAGATTCTGTAATTAACAAGGATGAACAAATGAATAATCCTTTCAAGTATATAAGAGTAATGTTTTATGTTGTCATGTATTAAGTTCCTGGTTTCTAAGACACTAAAACTTAATGATCCTCAGTTTTGTATAATGTAATGAAAGTTTATGTGATAAAAAGGTGGGATGCTATAAGAGTTTCAAGTATATATTTTCATAATATGATTTGAATATCTAGCCATATGTATGGGTTGAGTATATTAGTTCACTTAATTTTGAGATCCAATATACACCCAAGAAGTGGAATAGTGTTTCTAAAACTCAATGAAGGAAAACAAAGAGTTATGTTGTTAATCATTATAGATATGAGTGGAAGATGAGGAATTTTCTAGAAAAGATGCATGTTGAGGACTAGGAGTTTGAGGAGTAAATGAATCTCATATCCAATTTAGTGGAGTCTACACTTTCGAGATAGATAAGGGAGAGTGTATATGAAGATACATTATGTTAGGACTTGATATAAAGCCTTCCAGGTAGGGAGTCACCTTTGGAGTCAAAATAAGATGAGGGAGATATCATCTATGTCAGGACTTAGGTTATTGTACATACGACCATGCGAGAGGTGCAGATAAGTTAATTATATGCCTCATAGTGGGTGGTTCGTCGAGGTGTGAAAAAAATTTACCACGAACTACGATGATATTTTTGGTGGCTAGGTATGACAAAAGATATAGTAGGGTTCATGACACGATTCTAACCCATTCAAAAGGATAAGGACCAGCATCATTGACCTGGTGCTTTACTATGACTATTTATCTTTCTAGAATAGATGTGGGAAGAAATTAACTTAGAATTCATGGATGGTCATTCAAAGATCAATCGTAAGAATGAAATTATTTTGTAAGTTTTGGATCGATTTAAGAATGTAACACAATTCATTCATATAGGAGAGAATTTACCAACAATCCATTTTGGATATTTTTATGTTCATGAGATAGTTTGTCTGTATTGGGTGATATAAATTATTGTTTCAGATAGTGACTCATCCTTTACATTGTGCTTCTAACAGTTATTGTATAAGATTCTTAGTACAAAGGTTTTATTGACTACATATTTTCACCCAAAAATAGATGGGTAGTCAGAGCGTACTATACATGTCATAAAGGATATGATTAGACCACGTGTTATCAAATTTTTTGGGTTCTTTGGGAATCCCCTATCACTCATTGAATTCACATATAATAATATTTATCAAGAAAATATATAGATGAGACCATATGAGTCTCTTTATGGTACTCTATAGAGATCACCACTATGTTGGGTGGAGGAAAGTCAGTCAAAGCTATTGGGACCAAGTCTGATATAGTAGACATCAAAGTATGGTTAGTTTATTTAGAAACATATCACTATATCTTAGAGAAAGAAGAAGTTGTATGCGGATATATATTTTTGACCTCTTGTGTTTAAAATGGGTGATTGTGTGTTCCCTCTGGTGTATGCTAGATTGGGTAACCACAGGGTTTTGAGGGAGAGAAAGATGGAACCAAGGTTTGTTATACCATTTTTGGTTGTGGAGAGAATTAAGATGGTGGCCTATAAATTGGCTCTTCCATAGAGGTATAATGCTATCAATAGTGTTTTCCCTCTGTCAAAACATATGTGGTATCACCCCAACTATTCTCCTCCAATCGATATAGATGATATTGAGCTTTATATTAATGCGTCTTTGGAGAGGAATCTAATACATGTGTTGGATCATAGTGAGTATGTGTTAGAGAGAATTACCCTAAAAATAGACCTAGTATTTAGGAATCATAGATGAGTTCAGGGAGAAACAAGGGATAGAGAAGAAGATATATAGGCTTAGTGACACTATTATTTTATTTCACAATCATAGAGATTCTTAGGAGTAGAGCGCAAGGATGATCTATTTTATGGTGTAATGATTTTAAGATCTTTCCTTTTTCTAGAGATGGTGAAATATCCTTTTTAGGTTCATTTTTTCATTATTTTCATTTTATTTTTTTGAGTTTTACCATGGAGAGTTTTTGGGTGAGATTGGTGAATAATAGAAGGAAGGGGGCCTGTGCATGATTGGCATATGGTTTTCTAAAACTATGTTCCCAGGCCAAAAAACCAGGAAAACGCAAATAGAGGGGATTATCAGGTCTAGTAAATTGTTTTTCAAATGGTGAACCATCTTATTTGAAATTTTGTGACACCCCTATGTGAGGCCTATAGTTAGACACACAGTTAGGGAAAACCTTGCACCCCATATAGGAAACTGTGTTCATAGAAAACTAAACACTACAAAATTAGACTAAAAATTCATAAACTTACTATACTTCACCCAATGTCAACACAACTGGTCCCTAACTCATTAAGATCATTTTTTAGGATTTATATTGAATTTCTAGGCCTCTATAACACCATTTTGTATGAATCTATGGTCTAATAAAAGGATATGCACCTCTCTGGGTTTGTGGTTTCATCACAATATGGTTTCTATCTATCCTGTATATCATTACAGGTAAATAAGAATGATTTATCTACTATTAGAATGGGTTTGGAACTAGGATTTTATGTCTTTTGTTGTTTTTGATTTCCTATCTAGAAATTGATTCAAGATATCATTCTTCTTTATGATTTATGTTTTTCCACTTCAATTTGGGATTTCCATTGGAAACTATTCATCAATAATCAAGAGTTAGTTTGTCTATTATTCAATTACCAAAGTCATGATTTAATTATATTTATGTTATTTGATAAATTTGAATTAATATGATTGGGAAATTTCATCTAGAATTTAATTATATTAAATTGAATTTAAATGCATTATTTCAATGTGGTTAATTTTTTGTAATTGTAAATTAATGAAATATGATAAATAAATTGGTTAGTTAATTAATGTATGGATGTGACTGTGGAAATGATGTGATTTTATAATTTTTTAAATGGTAAATTTATTGGATTGTGTAATTGGTTGATTAATTGAATATAAATTGATTGATTAATGTGAATTAAGGGATGGTTTTCCTAACAATAAATGGTTAAGGAATTATATGATTAATGTATGATAAATGGTTTAATATTTATTTTTTCATATTATTCCTTTGGATTTAAAGTGAAAATCCTGATTTTTTAATAATTGAAACTATATTCCATGGTGTGAAATATTTAAAATAGTGTTAATGATGAATAAATTTTTTAAATGTGATATATGTGAAATGTATGGTGGTTTGAAAAATGGGTTGTGGGACACAGACTCATGCTTGAAATTCACACGGGGTGATAGACATGGTGTTCAAGACATAAATGGGTGCATGTGATAATGAGTGTGGGATGCAGAGTGATTCTTCAAAAGGTTGCTAATGTGATGCATGCGATAATGAGTGTGAGGAAATGAATTATGCTTCAAAATACAACTTCTGTGATTTCTTTGTTAATGGGTTATGGGACATGGACTGATGTTTAAATACCCACGAGGTCCTCGCTAGGGCTTTATAGTCCAAATTTCTTGGCATTTGGATTATGATTACAATTAGATATGTTATGAATTGAAATTAAATGGATAATTTAAGGCCACCTGATAATGAATTATATATATTATTTTTATTTTTATGTTATCATTGGAATGATTATTTGATGTTTCTATATTAAAACCCATATATTTTTATATCCTTTAGTTATTTCTACTGTCTTCAACTATGAGTTCAATTTTTTTTACCTTATCTAGTACTCAAAAAGTCCAAAAAACATTTATATGAAAATGAGACCTTATTTCTATTCAATTGGGTAAAATATTTCTCCTTTATATCCACGATATCTATAATTATTTTATATGATTTATTACATAATTTTTAATGATAAATAAATGTATTTTTACACTAAATTTTACATTATTATAATTATTTATAGAATAATTTGAAAAAATTTCCATTATGGATCACTTTTTACTTTTTATGAAAGTGGGATAGAATCATTTAAAAAAAATTGCACACGAACAAATTTTCTTTATATCATACGGATTATTATTATTATTCCATTGAATATTTCTATAATTATTCAAGGAAAATCATTTTCCAATTATTCTAGGAATATTTTTTAAAAAATATTCTGAAGAAAAGGTTATTTCTTCTTATTTTAAATTTTAATTATTAATGTATATGAAAATATTATGTTAATCTACATAAATATTGGTAAAAGATTATTATTTTTCACTATGGATATACAAATTCCACCATACTTATCTCGATAGATTATGATCATGTCACTATATTTATTGATTGGGATATAATATTGACATATCTTATTATTATTTCCAAATATGAATATTTATATTCATTTTGTATTTTTTTTATAATTTTTCTCTCTTTTCATATGATGAATTCATGGGACATAGTATTTAGTTGAAGATCTTATTATTTTCCATCGAAGAATTTTTAGGTCTCATGAGAGAACCTAGCCTGGGTATTCCCTATAATTATTACATATTTATATATGATTTTAGCAATGAGATCTCGTTCGTAAGATTATAATGTCCAATATTATGAATTCTAACTTTATGAAACAATTTATTATTATCGATTGAATTATTTATATTCCTGTATAATTTATGGATATATATTCTCCTTTGAAGATTTTAGTCAATGGGTACATTTTATTGTTGATTATAACTGCTTAATTTCTCATGTTTTACGTATTCTATGATTTATACTTCTATATTAATTCTCATCTAGATGATCTTATCATACTCATTTTTATATTTTATGTCCCCTAGGTTACTGTGAAGTCATATATAAATGTTTGTAGGGATATAAAAGAATTTATAATTATGTTATCTCTATTTTTTTGTTTTACTTCATGTTTTCATATGTATGGTTAGAAAAATGTATATATATATTCTACTAAGATTACTAACCTTTTTGATCCCATAAGAAGTTTCCTCTTAAATCTTGTGCCCATGTGGTAATATAACTACCACATTTGGCTTCTTGGATTTAGGGTGTTACAGTTGGTATAAAAAATAATTTATTAGGACCCTTAGGTAATATATTTATAATAACTTAGATCAGAGAACACAATACCTATGAAAAACTCTTGGGATTAATGTATGTATAGTAGAAAGAACTATGAAATTATATTTTGGTATAATGTATGAGTTATTAATCAAATTAAATCCTTCCATATTTTAAAAAGTGGATATAGGATCATAAATTGATAAAGTAAGGGGTGCATAATTTTAAATAGTTAGGTTGGGTATTAAACCAATCATTTTTTTTTGAAAAAATACCATGGAACTACCAAAAAACGTAGTTTAACACTCCTAAGGTATTCTTTCTAGATGATTCAGCTTTTGAGATGAACTATACAGAAATTCTCAATTTTATTAAGTGTTTCTGCCGATTGTGAAATAATATCTATGATTTAAAATTTATAATATAATGACCCAATCTAGTTTATTCCATTTTTTGAAATGAAACCTGGCAGATGGAATAGAAACTATATCAATGCATAAAATATATGTAGGGATTTACCTCGACTGTATGAAAATGAAGTTGGAGGTGGTGTCAAACAAATTTCTACTATATTTTGGAAGATAACTCATTTTATGACCAATAACTTTACATGTATAGATCATATTTATGCTCTATAATATAGTGAAAAAATGTCATACTAATTCATGTGATGTTAATGTCCATCATTCAACAGGACTACTAATCCATTAGTATCTGTGAAATGGATTATGTTCTTATTGAAGATATTTATCTCTATAAAATGTAATGATAAATATAGGGTCATCATGGTACATTATCATAATTTGAAAGATGTTGATCAATGGTGGTTATTGCTCAAAAATCATAAGTACTTATATAAATTTGATAGTTCGGAGTGGAGTTATTTTAACGATATATTCATCAAAATATACTTTCCTCAAGGTAAATGAGTTGATTTAAAGAGGAAATCCCTTAATCTATGGATAATGAAGTATGAAAATGTTACCATAAATAAAGAATATTTTATGAAGTTTGTAACTCATGAAGTATGTTATGTAAGAATTATAAAAAGTAAGTTCAATTGTTCATTAATGGTCTAAAACAATTCATTCAAAGGGTGTTTGTATCTATGTAATTTTTATCATAGAAGGACATAACATCAAGTAATATTAATATAGATAAATATCTATCCTTGTTTTATATTATATAGGGTAATTATAAGAATAGTAGAGTGGATGAGAACTATTTGAAAAGAAATAATGAAAAATGTAGAAAGGGAAGGGTGGAATTTTCAATATGTAAAAGGTATGGTTATAACACTGGGTAACATGCTTAATGGGAATGATAGTTTCCTTCAAGTGTGGAGTAAATTTCCACTAGAATCATGATTGGAAGGGGAAAAAAGAAGTATATAATGTGAAATTATTCAGCTATAAGAATATGGGTCAATATTCAAATGAATTAACCAAGGTTCAATGATATTTTACATAGAGAATGCTAAGGGTGAAATTTCATGTTTATAAAATCTCCATAGCCAAGGTTGAAGTCTGAAATGAAGTGATAATATGTACTTGGATTATAAGAAAAATTAGTAAAATGATATATTTTATTTCAGATAAATTCACTCTTACATATCATTCATTTTTTCTAAAAACACTATCTCATCGCCCAAAATTTTAAGGAAATGGTTTTCAATAATGACCCCAAATTGGAATCTTATTTTAATACAGATATTTCATGAAATCAGTATTATAATGCATATATATTATCTAGTTGAAGACTTGTGTGTAAAACCTATTATTTATTTTGAAATAATTCTCAGTTTGGATTGGAATTTAAAGTATAATAGAAGAATTTATTGTTGAGAGATGAAGATTAATATTTTCCATGGGTCCAATAAATAAAATATTTTTAAAAGAGAGACATAATTATCTATATCTTTTAGGGATAATCCATTCGTTTCACACCATAATGGAATATTTGGGGAAGAGGTAGAGAAATTTAAATCTATGGATAGGGAAAATATCATCACTATATATTATATGTTTGTTGTAATGGAATACATTAATTCATTTCTAGAAGATTTATTAGTAAATATATCTTTTCATAATGTTTATTTTTATATTGAAATAAACAAAAATTAAAAACATATATGTATGATTCCCTATTTAATGGCACATGTAGAGTTGTTATCGGTGAAGAAACAAATATATGATTTGTGTTAAATGGGATTTATATAACTCTATCATTCACCTTGGGCTAAACTTTTCCATCATGTTTAAAAATAAGGATAGTATATTGAATTTATTACTCAATTATTAGGAGATAAATTGAATTTATATATTGATTGATCATCATTTTCCATGCATTGATGACTTAATTTGTAAAATTCTATGGGACTAATATTTCTGAAAGATAAATATTCATTATAGTTATCCTCAATAAAGGGTAAATAATGATGATATACAAAAGTTTATACATCCAGTGAGTTATGAATATTTTGAATTTATGGTAATTACCTTACGATTGGCCAATGAACCATCTCTTTTTATAGATCTGAGGAATAAAGTGTTCAAGGAATATCTTTATAACTTAATGATGATACTAATTGATGATATAATGAAATAATTTTTAATTAATAAAGAGTAATATGATAGAACTGTAATGAATCATTAATTCACCCATGGTATTTTGAAGTGGATAAGAATTTGAATTGATAAAAACTTTAATCTCTTCCTTTTTAATTAACATTATCTAGTAAATTTCAAAATTTTAATACTAATCTAATTGAGATATTGATGTTATGAATAATAAATTTGACCCAAATATCACATTATGATTTTATATAAATTCACCTATATATGTAATTATTCCAAAAAAGGAAAAATATTTATTTATGCAGAATAAATTATTTAATACTTATGTAATTAATGCTTTTAGGAAAATTATAGGGCCCAAAAATTGGATTTCTCCATGGTTAGATTGATGAAATATTGTTAAAAAATATCATAAAATCTACTCTAAATCCATATTGATTTAATATTATTTTATTCAAACCACTTAGCTTAATGTACCTTTCCTAAATTATAGTGCATAGTCAAATATTTTTAACATTAGGAAGTCTCACTAATCTGCATGTCGTCCGAAGGAATAAAACCTCTTATTTCGGTATTTTATTTTTCTTTATAGTATTTTTATCAGGAAAAAGAAAATTTTGTTATTTGGTCACCCTATAAGAAAGTAACAACATAGAATGATCTTGATAAATATTGGAACTATTGTCGAGGACTAGAACATTTTCCTACGGAAAAAACTGTAGACTTCCTCTCTATTATCCATTATAATTTTATTTTTTATTGTCTTTTCATATGATAGATTATCACTTTTTTTTAAAAAAATACTACTGAATGATCTGGTCCCCATCAACACATTCTAGGAGCTTTGAATCTTGAGAACTGGTTCATGTTAAATTCAAAATATATTTTTACTTTTCTATAAGATGTTAATCCACTATTTCCAAACACAATTTCCTTGATTCTCATAATACCCCAATGTTTAGTTCAACATAAAAATAGAGAGATAGAGAATCAAAACTATTACCAGAGTGTTCCATTATAAATTATGAATTTCTATACATCAATGGTGTCATAAAAAGTTTCATCCTTCCTCCTCTCAAAGTGATCAATATGAGATCATGTCTGACCTCATTCGGATGATCCAAAACATGGGGTAATTTTTTGGGCTTCATAGTGAGCATCAACATGGAAATATATTCCAATTTTTAGAAGTCTGTGCTAATTTGAGACATTAGAAAATATCTATGAATGAAATTAAATTGATGATATTCCTATTTTCCTTAGGATATTTACCCAAGGATTGAATTAATAGTCAACCCAAACAATCCATTATGACATGTGATGATCTACCATAGAAATTCATGGACATGTACTTCCCACGTGTATGAATATATATGTAGAGAATAGATATTAAAAAAAATTAGAAGTGGATTGTGAATCCACCTTGGACGTATGAGACTAATTCATGGAGTTTTTAAAAACAAATCTCACTACAAAATCTATATATGGATTCTAATGAAAATGATTTATTATGGCATATACCCACCACTCTATCCCTGGAAAATTCCTCAAATAATGGATAACACATTATGAATTTAAAAAATACTTCATTGGATATTCTGAATTAAATTTCTCATAACACCACCCATTTGAAAAATTATTATGGACCTCTGAGTAAAGGAAAATATCTTGTATAAGAAACAAACTTCCTTCCTACATTGGTGGAGCCTGACACCATGAAATTTAAGAGTGTCATGTTTAAAAAATAATAAGAACCATATCAATAACCTATTATCAAAATTTAGTAATGTGATATGCGTGGAAGACCACATCATTACTAGAAATTAAAATTAGGACTGGAAGTGATTATTGCCAATGTTTCATCTATATGAGTTTTACTCAGTTCCTGCAACAATATCAACCGCCAAAACCTCAGTAGAGATATTTCAAAAAAAACACATATCCATTTGTGGAATCATCAAAAAAACTATTAAATTAACCTAAGAATCTAGGGGACAATGAGATACCCACCTCCTCTATAAGCTCCTTAACAATTACATCCATTTTAGTAATCTAAATCATAATAATACCCACTACATCAGTAGTACCAAAAATAACCTACACCATGATATCCATTGGTAAAAATTATTTAGTAATAAAATATAAATAATTTAATTTGTACATTAATTCACAAGGAAGACAAATGTATGGGTATAAAATTGGTTGAAATGAATAATTAAAAAGATTCCCTCTGCAACATCAAACAACAAATTAGAAAAACTTTACAAACTATATTAGCTGAAATACAAGGTAAATTTACAAATAACAATGAGACACATATTGGATAGGAGTCCAAGGATGAGGTCTTGAGTAGAGGATGATATATGGATTTAAAAAATCCATGAGTAGGTGATAAGAAGATGGAATAAGTTCAAAATAAAAGAAAAACAGAATATCAAATGACTGAGAAAAATGAGGAAAGAAGAAACACACAAAACATTGGAGATAGAGAGAAAATATTTATTGAAATAAAACCTTTAAAATAGGAAAAATACATTTCGATGTTTGTATATCGACCCCCTCTATACATTCCAATGAGTATGAGGCTATGAAAGATAGAGGTCTAATATAATATATTATTCGATATGTTCAAACAACATTATATAAAAAATTTATTTAAAGAATCAATTTCATAGATGCTTTTGTATGTTCAAATTTTTATTTATTTTCTCTATACTGAAAATAAATTATATATATTGTGATTCATATCCCTTAACGAAGACTTTTCGATGAAAACTGTCACTAAAAATGAGAGATTTGATAGCTTCTCTATCATTTGAACCACAAGAATTTTTATTTTGTAAATATCTATTTGACCTTGGTGAGATAATGAAATAATTTCAAATAAGTGATTTATAGAGATTTATTCATGGTAAGCCAAAGATAACAAGGGTAAAATTGTAATTTTCTTATAAATTAGTAAAATACACATGGGGATTTCTTGATGATGTTCTCCAGAATAATGGTATTATTATTATCCCATCCAATTTTCCCATTAATAATATGGATGAAGACGGTTATGTCCCTACCATTCATCACATCAAAGAATTCCATTATTGGTGTTAAACAGAGATTAATTAGATATCGATTTTATATTGATTTTTTTTTTGAATTATTGAGTGCTTCTAATAAAGGAGATGACTCGGTGGAATACCAAGATATTTTAATGGTTAGTGAAGAAGAAGATGCAATCTTTATAACATTGAAAAATGTTAGTAAGAATTAGAAGACAATATAAAATAACTATTTGATGACATGATGAATGATAATGAAAAAAAATTGGTGGAAAAATAGGAAAACAATAAATATTATAAAGGATCAATACAAAGAGCTATAGATAGTGGACTCATATCTAGAGTTTCCTCTCTTAATCACTATTAAAATGCACTTGGAAATAATCACCTTATTGGGTACAATAATATATTAATTTATATGGATAAAATACACACATCCAATCAATATTAATTTATAACTTACAAACGAATAATAAGAATGATTTCTTTTTATCTTGAGTTGATGAAATAATTCCAAGTGATATGGTGTGGATGATATAAAGGGAATTGATTAAAAAAATTTCACCCAAAAAATATTACATTAATATTGGGTAAATACTTGTAACCAAAATCAGATGAAACTCATCTGTCCAAAGAAAGAGGTTAGTAAAAAGTATTTTTTAAAAATTACTCACTTTTTAGATAATTTATTAATTCAAAAATAAATAATGTATGTTCTCACATAATTTAATTCTAAATAAGTTGATTAATAGTGGTAAAAAGAAAACAAGAATGAAATATTTTCAATGTGGATGGTCATAAAATGGTGAGTGCGTGTTGATTATATAAACATAAAATATTCTAATTGAAATGATCAATTTTAATTATCATTCATGATTTGATTGTTGAAAAGGATTACTGGACATGAGTTATATTTCTTCATCCATGGTTATTATAGCTATTATCAAATACTAGTAGACTTAATGGGTCAATCAATGATGACCTTCATCGGTCATATGGAAGATTCAACTATCGAATGATGTCATTTGTGATGTATTAAAAATTGAATAATTTTAATGGTGTGTGGAACACATTTTTCATGATTTTAAAGAGGAGTATATAGAAGTTTTTATGGATTAAATTTCATTATATAAAATATATAATGATGTTTAGATTCATAATTTGGACATTTTTTTCAAATTATGTGAAACAAATTCTCAATGTAGAATTAATAAAAATGTTAGTTCATGGTATAAGTAGGAATCATCCTTTGTCATAATATTAGGAATCATGTAATTGATGTAAATAATATGAAGATAAAGATAATAAATAACTCATGGTACCCACCACATTAGTAGTATTTTGAATCTAAATTGACATGAGGGGATTTACCATAAATTTATGAAATATATTTTCCATGATAACTCATGGAGTTAAATATATTTTGGAAAAATTGGTTCCTTTTGAGTTTGATGAATATTTCTTAAATAATTTTCATTTTTAAAAAATAACATGATGGAATCCCGATTTATTGTATCCCAAAAATGGGGAAAATATTTCCAATAAATGTTTGCTCTGAGTGACCAAATCATTGAATTTTTTTTGGATAGTGGGTGAGTCATATTTTCTCACCCATCATTTACACTACATGAACTCATATTGATTCTTTGATTAACTACAAAACTAATATAAAGGAGTTACTTGTATTGGTGTTTTCATTCAATAAATTCTGGTCACACCTCATGATATATAAAATTAAAATTTTTATTGAACATGAAACACTAAAATATATCCAAAAAATGGTAGAAAAGTCAATGTTCGTGAATTATATTCAACTATTTTAAGAGTATGATATTGTAATAAAGTATATAAAGGTGTTATATAATATTATGGGCCATTTTTAAAAATTAATTTTCAAAATTTTAGAAGAGGGGAGGTATAAATTATTGATGAATATTTAGATAATATATTATTCTTTCCATATTTACAATCCTGGGCATGGTTTTCTCATATAGAAAATTATTTTTCAAGTTAAGAACTATACCCTTAGTTATTTTACCAAAAAGGGAATAATTGCCTAAAAGAAACATCAGATCATTATAGGGATAGACTACAACTTTTCAGATAGTGTGAATATGGATTTATGTGATGATGTGAACCTATGGGGTAGATTCATCATCTGTTGAATTTTCTTTATGAATCACCCACCTGAGGAAAACATAGAACTAATAATAAAATTTATAATATACTTCAGAGTGGATTCCACTAGAACATACTCAATTAGGATATGATATATATATTCAAATTTTGTGATCTATGCCAAAGAGTGGGAACTGTTGGTTGATATTATGAGGTGGAAAAACCAAAATCTAGAAGTAGAATTTTATTAATGCATGGGGAATTTATTTTATGGTACTATTTAAAAATTACATCAATAATAGTTACATATGCATTAAATTGAACAAATAAAAGATTAACATATTCATATAAGACATGCAAAAAATTGAAATGAGAAAATATACATAAAATAGAGAAAATTTCATGTTTTAGAATAACCTATAGAGATTCAGATAACCACATAGGAAAAATTCATATAATAGAATCAAATATTTATTTCACATTAAAAATCATGTTAAGGATTCACTTAATAAAATCACGTAAGCAATTCATGTAAGGGTTTCACATTAGTTAATCATGTAATCCATTTAGGTATAGAATTCATGTAGTGAATCGAATAAGAAATTCTGGAATGTGATTCACATCAATTAATCACATAATAAATTCATTTATGTGATTCACGTAGGAAAATAAAATAATTAATTCACAAAGTCAAATCACATGAGGGTTTCAGATATAAAAATTATAGGTATCCGAAATCTAAAATCTATCAACAACACGATTTATCAAATTTCAGACTTAAAATAGACCTTCTAAATTGTATAATTTTCTTTAACTTTAGTGGACTTATACTTATAAAATTTTATTATATTTCCACATCACTAGAAATCACCTTAAATAGACTTATATAGATCCTGTTATCATAAAAATAGAAATAAATAATCCATTCTGAAAAATTGTAGAATTCAATAACAAAACATAATGTGACTTCTATCCAAATTTAGAAAAGTATAAATATTGATCCATAATTTTATGTCTTCTTCTGAAATGTATTTATATATTTAGGTTTCTAACATAATAAAAATCATTTAATATAGAGTATTATATTTCAATATATAGAATAAGTAGATAAGGTAATCAATTATATAAAATTCGCTATGTGAATTTTATACACGGGATAAATGACTACATGAATTAGCTAATTTGGATTAATAAAAAGTATGTAATTCTTTTTAACGTCCCTAAAAACTTATTTGTCCAGTGAAAACTATTTGAATCTTGTATAACATTTTTTTTTCAATAAAAACAAGAAATTAATAAGTATTTGCATAACTAAATATTATTATATAATCATGAATAAGAAAATTTTAATCAATTCACAATTTAATTTATCAAAACGTTAAAATTAAATAAAATAAATAATATATTTTAATTTCCATAACATAATTTTTCTCTAGGATCCACTCAACATTCTATCCCATATTTTATAATGAATAAACAAAGTATAATTTCTAAAACATATCTTCATTTTTCAATTTCCCTAAAAGATAACGCTCCAATAGAATAATTATAACTTTAAAATGAATGTACATAGTTAATTAATTTTTCTTAATCCTTCATATTTAAAAACATGTGTCATAAATCTACTATAACAACTGTAATATTTCTAAAAATGTTTCAAGGATCCACAACACATCATAATTAAATTTAATATTTTTTCTATGAAAAAACCACGATATTAATTATTTATTTTATGGTTTGATATATTGATTCATCCTTACAAATCAAATTATCAATGAGTTGATCTCTATGAGATCTCAAATATCTTTCATTAATAGTTTTAGAATAAGAGGAAAAATTATCCCTCTCAACATGTGAATTTTAATAGTTAAGTTATACCAATTCAAAATTAAAATCTCTAAACTCATCCTCAAGTTGTTTAAGATCGTTGTCCCTCTTATTTAAAGATTTTTCATCAATCATTAAAAGAGTTCATTCCATAATAACCGTGAGTATTTTATTTTATGCTCTATATTCCTTATTATTATTTAAATTTCATATGAAAATTTATTCATCATATTATGTTTCAAATTTATCAAAATCATCTTTAGTGTTGAGAAAAAACATTACTACTAATGACAATAAAGTATATATTTTCTTTCTTCATATCCAAATCTCTTAAAGATTAATTTAAAAATATTTTAAAAAAAATATCTTTAATAACATACCATGAACTATTCATATTAACTTCTTAGAAATATATATTTATATTAAACTAATCTATCATTATGAAAACTATTTCTTATTCTGTTCTATTATTGAATTCAAATATACAATTTTTTTCATATCTTAGTGGCTGAACAATTATGATAATAGAAATTTCATTTAAAAATATAGATTTTAATATATTTTGGATATAATCCCAAAAATAATTTCTTTTTTGAAATAACTTAGAATCCTTTCAGATTTTAATCTAATTTACAGGAATTGGTATAATAAGATAATGTTTCAAATTTTTCAGTAAAAAACACATGTGTATCTAGAAAAATCATCAATAATTACTAAAAATATCATTTAAAACCCAACCTAGAAATTTTTGTGGGATCAGATAAATCTAAATGAATAATATCAAGATGAATTATAGTTTTTAATTCTTTTATTGAGTTGAAACATCTTCTATATGGTCTAAAATTCATGAAATATTCACAAAAAATGTTTTGTCTTGTTTATTATTCGGTAACTGTAGATTAGTTTAGTTATTGGAATGATTGTGAATCAACCTAAAATTATTATGTACCAACCTAACTGGCCCAAAATTTTATTATATTCTATATCATTCAGGCATTATACATTTGGTTAGTGAATTTCTGTTTTTTGGAATAAATTTTGTGTTTTCAATTTTTATAAAATAAAACAATTTTTTTAGATAAATTACATTTACCATTATTAAATTTAAAATACATTATAAATTCAAAATTTAGTGAAATTAATATTAAATTTTGTTTTAATCCTTCAACATATTAATCTTTAAAAATAATAAATGAATTAGAAATTATATATTTAATAACTGCTTTTACCATTCCCTTAGAGATATCACCAATAGTAAAATCACCTGCATATCATTTCATAATTGATATAATTTTTGATGTATCTCAAGTAATGCTTCTTGGTAGTCCTCTCTCCATATACCAAACATTATTTTTTATGTTCCCAAGTGTCATTTCATAAAAAATATTTAAAAATGTTTTGGTACCCTTGGAAATTTTCATCTGATGAGATTACCATATGAATTTTTAGAAATCCAAACCAAATTTAGGCACTTGTTTAAATGAGATATAAATGATAAAAATTTAGATATGAATGAATCAATATTTTTAAGAGATTGTAGAACATCAAAGAACAATTATTCACAAAATGACCTTTCATATGACATCTAAAACAAGTAGTTACAGATGTGACTCCTTATTGCCTTTTATAAAGTATGTTTTATAGTTTTTGGGAATATTATATCCATAAACAAGGCCATATATGTTTTATTCATTTTATTGAAAAAAATTATTTTTTAAAAAAATTATCTACCTTAAAAAATGATAGACAAATTTGAATGTGAATTTCAATTTCAATTTAGAGATATTTATTCCCCTTAATAAAAATATCAAAATTATTTATTTCAGATTCATTCCCTAACATGAAATAAAATACCATTTTTAATTTTTCATTTTCAATAAGATCTATTTTTAGAATTTATTCGGAAATTTTGAGAAATTAATGAGAAATATATTTTTCATCTTTGATATATTTCTTTAGATTCTCAACCTCTTTTAAAACATCCTTATGTTTTCCCTAATGTTTCTTATATAAACTAGTTATTTTTTCAACATGATATTCATGTCTATCAACTTATACAATTAATTCCATGAGAATGGGGGTTTTAGATTAAGATTCATATGATAAATAATATTCAGAGCTAGTTACTTAAATTGATGAATCTATTAAAAACATTTTCCCAACATACTTTGAAGAACTATATTCCTAAACAATACTTGAATCCTCAATGAAAATCCCTTCCCCCACCATTGGACTGTTATCCTTCTTTAATTTATTCCAATTTTTTGGATTCTTTAGTGTTGGTAAATCAAGCTTCATATGCCCAATTTACTTATACTCAGAACTAGTTACATCTTGAGCATCATAAGAAAATAATTTACCTTTCTTCATATCCTTATGATTATCCTTATGATTGACTTTTTGATATTTCCTTGAGTATACTTTCATTCTTCTTCATCCAACCATTCTTATATACATTTTATCACTCCTATCACTACTCTATATCTAAAAATATGAATGTTACATAGATCAAATGTATTTATAATCCCTTAATTTCTTCTTTAAATAAATATCTTCTACAATATTTTTGAGTTCTAAATAATATTGTAATAATTATTCCACAATCTCATAAATTTTATGTTCCATGAATTTATTACAATAATATATAGTTACCTTTTTATCATGACATTTATTGGGAAGTGCAGTAAGGACTCTTTTAACTAGAATATTATTATCAAAAGTTCCTCCTAATGAAATCATAAAATTTAAAATAATATTAAATCTATATGACAATAAATTAAATTATAGTTCATAAAAAATTAAATATTGATATTCATCTCTTAATATACCCATCTTAGTTCTGATAATACTATCAAAGACTTGGTGTGTATCTTGAATAATTTTATATATTTTATAAGAATTTTTAAATGTTGAAAGATGAATATACTCATTTATATTCATTTTAAAATATATTTTACTCATAACCTTGTAATTTAGAACTTACTTTAGAAAATAATTTCTAAATAATGTTTCCAGTTCACCTTTTGGAATCATGAATGATTTCACCTAATTTTGAAATGATCAATGCTATGTTTCTCTAAGATATATTTTATCTGAGACACCCAATTGACATAATTAGTACCATAAAAATGTTTTTGTTTTTGAGGTAATCACCTAGAATTTGATCTTGTTCCTACCATCTTTAAATTATATTTTCCCTTGACAATTATTCTTGGGTTTGGTTAGTAAAAATAAAAAATAATTCTATAGGTCATCCTTTGATTATATTTGTTAATCTAGAGTTATGATTGAAAACATAAAAGAGAGGGTGAGTTAGACTTTATAAATAAATTTAAAATTATATAATATTATTAAGTATAATTGATTATATATAAATTAAAATGAACAATATATATATATATAGTATTGTATATCTAAACAATTATACCTTACCCTTCATCACTCCCACAAATTGAGTAATATGAAACCCATTGTAAAAACTATGAAGGAATATCTTGATAACTTTTTCCCTCATGGATTCAAAAAATAATTAGAAATAATTTTTTCCATTAAGGGATTAAACCTAAATCATACCTATGTTTTTATACATGGAGGACCAACTAGAAAACCATCATTTTCCTACTATGAGGAACAACCAAATTGTTTAATTTTGTTTAGGGTTCAGAACCCAATTTACTACATTTTAATGGGTAATATAAACCTTTACAATTATGTAAATATGTGATGAACAAATAGAATTATTTCTACAAAACATTATCAGTTCTTCAGAGTTTCAGTGTTAGGGTAGCAGTTAGCCCTATAGTAACATTTTATCGGACTAATGAAGTTTATTTTGAGAGAAGTTTTTTACCATAAATATTTCAAAAATTATATTGGTCAGGAATACCCATTACCTATATGTACTTTAAAATATCTATACACTCTATATATATAGTTACACTAACCAAATATCTATTAAATTAGAAAAAAATTTCTAATTTCATTTTCTCAAAGGATGAGTCTCTCATGCAGTATCAATAGACTAATTCACATTTACTTCCCAGAAGATAATCCACATGTATTCATTAATAAAAAAAATATTTATTTAAATTGATGATCATATTTAGTAAAAAAACATATACAAAAAACCCCATTATAATATTGAATATATGTAACACTCCAAGATTTCATAGTAAGTTATTTTCTTTAAAATAATTCAATTTCTTGTGCTACATGCAACACCAAGATTGAGCACACCAAAACATACCAAACTAGTCATAAAAAAAAGTGGTTATGAATATTATAAACTAAATTTTGAATTTTATATACTCTCTATAATTTCAGAATTCATATTAATCATTTCATACACATAATATAAGAACAAATTCATTTTTTTCAGATAAAAGAAGTATTTTTCAAAAAAATGAAATTTACCAACATTAGGTGTGACCCACTTTTTAAAACAAATATTTTAAACTTTTAAATATTCTATTTAATGAAATTAAATTCTTATTTATAATTGGAACATAAAAATTTACTTTGGATTAATTATTGTTGCTTTTCTGATAACTTTTATATTTTGATGAGTAGTGAAAAATACTAAATTTTAATTGAAAACAATATTTTTAATTAAAGTAATTTATATTACTAAATTATACATTTGAATAGTTTTTAAATATAATTAGATTATTTTTTTATCATTTAATACAATTTAGGTTATTATAATTAATTTCACATTTAAATTTGACATATACACATGTCAATCTTTTGATAGTTTTTACATTTTAAAACCCCACTCTTTGGTGTTGACAATGGGAATTAATTTTAAATTAATTAATTAAACTTTTATGTTTTGAATTTATTATATTGGAATTTATTTTTGAATTCAGAATATCAACATTATATTAAGAATAATTTTTGGTATTTTTCAAAAAAATTCAATTTTTGATGAATAGTAAAAAACATTGCGTTATAGTTTAAAACTATATTTCTATTTAAATAATTAATTATTTTATTTAAATTTATTATAGGACAAAATAGATACATAATACCTATATATGTTCAATGTAATTAATTTTTGTCATTTTCTAATAATATTAGATATATAAAATTTTATTGAAATTTTTATTATCTTTTACCCACCTTCTAAGAGCATTTTCACATTTTCATAGAACATAATATTTATACATTAATGAGAAAAATTTCTAAAATAATAGAGACACGATTTATATTAGTAAGTAAAATTTGGTTCAATAATATGAAAATAAGTTTTGGTGAATAATAACTTTTTATTTTTTTACCATGGTTCAAAGTAAATAGGGTAATTAAAGGTAAAAATGATACTATTATTTCCCTAACACATGTTCTAATTCTATTGTATAAGTGAATTTTGACCAAAAAAACCATAGGAAAATATATTATCCTTTAGGTCCACTTGGATTAGATTAAGACATTTTTTATTTTTTAATTTAAAGAAGAGTTAAAATTGTTAAATTCATGTTTTCATACATAAAACATTTTTAATATAGGGTTATACATAAGATAAATTCGACTATAAATAATATTTAGAAAAATAAAATGATTTCCCAAATAATGGTTTTTTATTTATAATTTTTAGTCATTATATAATTAAATTTATTTATGAATCCATAATGATGCAATAATTACATTATAAATGAAAGATTAAAATAATTCATAGAATAAGTATCCAAATAAATGTAATTTCAGATGTTTGGTGAATTACACTAATTTCATGTGTTAATATAAAATTTTAGGGTTGATTAAATATTTTTTTCACTATAATCATTATTTTACGATTTTCACAAAACCAAATACTAAATAGTGTCAAAATTGACAAAAATGAGTTTTAAAAACCAATAATATATTATTGGTTGATATAATATTATTAAAAAACTAAGGTTCAACCAAATAGCTTAAATAACATTATATATGTCATTAATGAACCACTTGAGGTTCTCTTGGTTGTTTATAGTATGTTTATTAACCATATAGTGTAAAAATACAAAAATACACAGTAAAAGATAAACTATTTAACTAATAGTTAAATCTAAAAGATAAGGGTAATATGGTGACCTAAACATGTCTAAACCCTATTGGTAGAAAGTATTTCGACCCATACCCATCTAAGCTTTGAAATTAATTAATTGGGATCCCTTATAAACTGAATATTTTTTTTATTATAAAATAATATTTCATTCTATTACTAATGTGCCCCTCACCTCTCTTATAAAACTGCACTTCCACTTCTCTTAATTTCACACCTCAAAAGCCATTTGGATCGGCCAAATCCTTCCCAAATCTCCTCCCAACATCCATCAATTTGTCCTAGAGGCCTTAAATTGATCATAAAGCCAACCTAATGATCCTTTTGATCAAGTCAAATGGAATCACCAGAAGAAGAGGTAAAAATTTCACCACCATATTTCAAGTTCATTACTTCTTACACGTCCTCTTTATTTGTTGTTTCTATACCAAAATAATAACTCTCGTTCCTCCTACATACTTTGATGTTATTATAAATATGGTACAACCATATTCTTTTTTATCCATCCTATAAATTACAAAGTCACCATACTTGCCTATGTACGACTTACTATCTCCGCGTCGTGGTGTAGTTTATTACTAAAAAAGATCATTATTTGGATGGGTATAATAATGATTATAAATGATTTAAATAATAAACATATCATGTTAATTATTCGGTATATATGATATACCATCCAATTATATAATATTTCAGTATCAAAGGAATAATATTGTCGCTCGTGTTTACGTACGACTTACTATCTCCAAGAATGTGATGAGATTCATTCCCCATCATAATAATTAACGAATAATTTTCATTTTATGATTAAAAATAATGTTTAAGAACACAATATCAATCTGGATATAAATAAAATATAACCAATACATAAAAAACATGACTTATGTAACAAAACATATAAATGAAAACGAATTAGTTAACAACCAAAACAATGATACTACTAAAATATCATTAATAAATTAATTTTAAAAGATCATATATGATATAATATTTATGTATTTGGTTCATGTATAATTTAGTAACAATTATTTCACCATTATACACAAGGCTAACCAACCCTATACTAAGGAAAAGTACAAGGTAAGCGGTTTCTTGTCTCACTTTTAATTTGGTGATATTTCCATTGTTCGCCACTCATTTATTGCATGTGGTTTATTATGTACTGCCATTTAATATATATATTATCATTATTGTCTTTTTATTCATGGTATTATATGAATCATTTGGTGGTTATTAAATTTTTGTTATATGACTCGATTGATTACAATGTGGTAAGGAGTTTTCATCTCACTTCTTATTCCCGAGAGATTCATGCATATTGTAACAATTTACTTTTTTCTGGTGAATGTATTTCCCCCTAATTGTATTATTTGTGTAATATAATTTAATTTATGGCCATTTAAATCTTCATTTGATGATCATTATTTAATAGGGTTTATGTTCTCTAAGTTACCAAATCGGTAAGGGAATTTCAAATATCAATTTCTACTCATTGGGTTTTATGCAAACTTCATTGATTATATTACTCAAATATTATATGTGAAATCACTATTTATTTATTTATGTAACAATTTCCACATCCATTTATGTGGATATAATTTTGATACACACAATCACTCCATTGATAATTTCTCAAGTCATTGATACGAACCTGATAAGAGTAATCTTAACTCAATTTCCATTCATTGAGTTAACCATCCAAGTCATTGGTGTTGTATTTACAAGAATATGTGTGATTGTACTCTGATTGATTTACAATGAATATCCAATAATATTGAGTGTATTTATATTTTTCACACATAATTATTTCATTTATTTATCCTTAACCTAAGGATATGGTCACTATAAAGGATTTCATCTCAATTTACATTCCATTGAGACTTCATTGTTGTTATACGCCAATTCACTATTATATAATGAATATAATGTATTTGACATAGTATATCATGAATCCCTTTATTCCCATGATATAATAAATTGTTGATTACCTCAATTATCTTTATTCAAGTGTCTTTCATTTGGTTAGGAACTCTAACTAAAATATCATTTCAAATGTTTTAATGATTTATTCTTCTAAATCTATCTCATTAATGTCTGTGTTTTAAAAATGGTTTTAAGGATGTATTTCTATAGAAATTAATGTTTTAAAATTAAAATTTATTTTAAATGTTTCAAAGTGGTATGGGACACTTTTATTCAAAAATATCTTTTAAATTGATTCTTGATAAATAGTGACACTTTTTAATGTTTTCAAGGGGGATATTTCTCTAAAATAGTTTTATTGATTATTTTCATCTATGTAAATCTCCTTCATTATATTTTATTCTTTATTAAGGTTGACATGTTATAATATAATCTTTTATATTGTATTGAATGACTTATTTTTGAATGTTAATGTTCTATATTTATGTCATTCATGGTTTGTGGTAAATTTTTTGACATTTCGTATGCTAGTTTTAAAACAAATGTTTAGATTATGTTTCACCCTTTCAAATGCGGAATTCATTTGAGTTATTAAGTGACAGGTAGAGATCTTTATAGATCCTTGATGCATTGGCATGTCTGATTAGGAAAACTATTGTCTTGGAGAAAGGTTTTGAAAAAATCTTATCTGTAGTCTTGGTATAAGGCCTTGAAAATGTGGTTATGAATTTTGGCATTATGCATTCCATCATTATGAAATGGCTATTTATATTTTATGTAATTATTATACTTGTAGAATATCCATGTGAATAAGTAAATGGTTTTTTTATCATTTCCATATTATGATGATGTTTATGTTTAAAAGGCTTGGGTTATAGTCTTATTCATTGCTTTAAATATTTATTCTTATTTAAGATAGTTTTAGATATATTGTTATCCTTACTGAGCATCTAAGATCACCCCTTTCTTATGTTTTATTTTTTCCCAGGATACAAAGAAGTATATAATGATTAACCTGCATAAATATGATAAGGGATATAATATTATTCAAAGGGGGACAAATTTTATTGTTTTTTATTTCATGATATAATGTAAAAACTATGTTTGTATCTAGTAATTCCATGGAAACTAAACTGATCAGTATTTTGGTACATGATTCCTGGTATCATGCCAATGTTATGCAATAATAAACCGACACTAGGTAACTAGGGTTGGGGAGTTATATTTGGTTTCATAGGAAGTTAATTATAAGCAATGGAAACAAGATTTTGATAAACTCTGATTAGAGAACATTACCCTAAGATAGACTTTGGGGATAAGTAGAGAAGAACTTAGAAATTTTTTAGTAATGTAAATAAGATTTTGGTTTTCCAAGAAATACATCCATGTCTGGATATGATAAGGTAGAGGTGGCTCTGGAAATGATGTAGCTGGAAGTAAAACATGAAAACACCACTTTGATCTAGTATCAAACAAGAACTGGGGCACGACAACAGGCCTCACTGCACTCTTGGTTATGACACTCCAAAAGGATATGCTTAGAATAATTCAAATTCTTTTACAAACAGGTTTGAATTATTTTAATATAAGATGAGAATAAATACCCTTGGTTAATCCTAAAGTGTTTTAGATTAAAAAATTAGGTGTCATGCTATTCTCTAAATGATTTTTTTATTATTGTTACTCACACAATGCTTTCTGTTTTTAGTAAATTACCGGATTCCAAGGAAATCATAGTAACATTGAACATGAACTATAAGGTGGGAGTAGTGGTGGAAGTGAGCACTGAAATGGAATGTTGAGAAGAGTAAAGGATATTGTGTTCATTCCAAATCAATTTTCCAAAAAAATGATCAGCAAATAATATATTAACGGACTCCCAGACACAATAAAGAAGAGAATGGTGGTGAATGATAAGAGCTCCAGCATTAGAGACAATGGAGAAATGAAAGCTCAATTTCTATCATGTATGAAATGTGGATGGAGGCAGCTAGGAAAGTGTCTCACTAAAACAAAGAAATTCATTATGTGTGGTAAAGAACAGTATAAAGTAAATAATTGTTGAGGAAAAATGAAGAGTACTACGGAGGAAAATAAAAATAATCCCAAGAATCCATTTACAGTTATTTACCATTAATGTAGGGGACCTAGGCATTACCCTAGTGAAATAACTATTCAATAGGATAACCTCTTGGTCAAGGAATAACCAATGTGGAAATAAATGGATAGATAATTGCTTAAAATTTTTAGGTATCTTTTTTGATGGGATTACTTTGGAAGACTTTTCTCCTGCATGTTTAACACTACAGTTTGTTATGTGAAAATGAAATTCAATGAAGGGTAATATTTTCTTTTGTGGATATAGTTATAAATAACCACTTGGGTTTATATGATTCTCGGATTTGTGGCAATAAAAAGTTATTAAATTTTGGGATGAAAATGCAAGTTATGAGATAACATTTGTGGTAGAATTATATTATGGTTATTTTGGAGAAATTTGTCTCATTTTGGGAATATTATAAAATATAGTTTTTTGAAAAAGGACAATAAGAAGATCATGTGACAACCCATAATGTCGGACAAAGCTACGGGAATCGAACCCACAACCAAAGTACAACTAAGATATATCACCTACCACGGGAATATGTGAAGTCCCTGATTAGTGTGACTAATTATTTTTATTTATATGATTTTATTTATCAATAATAAGTTTATTTGGGCTATTATGTTTATAAAATAGATATCATTAGTATAGGAAAATGATTTTGTGATTAAGTGATAAATGTTATTCTAGAAGACGTTCGCTCTGTTGATAACACTATATGACAAAGGAAAATAGAATATAATGATATTTTATTTGAGGAGTAATGGTGGATTTTTTTATGAATTTATAGTGATTTGGGTTATTTATAGAAATTATTAACCTATCATAGAGAATATGTGATTAGGTTGATTAATTTTATGTCTGTGACTTTAAGAGCAGTTGATGTTATTTGGAGATAAAATTTAGCGTGGAAGACTACATAATCAAATTATTATTTGTTTTGGGTTTCAATATTAGTTTGGATTGTATTGAACGATTTTAAGGAAAAGTGTTTATTGAATATTATTTATTGAACTTTGGGTACTGTGGGATTTATTTTAGAAATTAAGATTAATATTTCTTTCTTTAAATGATTATCTTTTTTGGGGGATCATCTCATATTGTAATAACCATTTTGGTTTGGGATAATCTCTAAAGACAAGGGCAATGTATAGTTTATCCTTTTTGAATCATGTGATTCTCTAGAAATGATTCTTAGCGCTTCAGGTGTGACCAAGTCATCTTGAATACTCATCATTTGAAAAAAAGGCGAGTTAGTGGTAGAAAGTTTTTAAAGTATAAAAATATACATTAAAATTATGTATATCTATTCATGTTCTTATTCAATCTCATAAATAAATTCCGCATATTTATTAAATGAAACATAAAACAAAAAAAATTGTTGTCCATTTACATTTCCTATTGGGAAACTGATGATCATTTATCCCATAACAAGTGTGTGGTTTTCTTTTTGTTAACATTCAGTTGATCATGTTTTCTATCACTCTCCATCAGAACTTGGCACCTATTTTATCTTCCATATCCATGTTTTCCTACATATAAACCTAGTATGGGTTATCTCGGGTGACCTTTGTAATTCTGTTTCTTTATTTTAAAGTGATAGTTTTATTGACTCTTATCTGATGTGGGACTTTAAATGATGTTCCGAAGCCCACTTTTAAAATTGGGAGGACACAATTTCCAAAATTGGGAAAAAATATAACACCCCAAGATTTCATGGTATGTTATTTTCTATAAAGTAATTTTATAGCTTGCGCTACACGAAACCCCATGTTCGATCACAACACAACATAACAAACTAGTAGTTAAAAAAAGGAAGTAATGAATAGTATTAACTAAATTTTTAATTTTATATACTACATATAATTTTAGATTCCATACTATGTGTTTAAAAGACATTATAAAAGAACAAATTCATTTTTTAGATAAAAGAAGTATTATTCAAAACATGCAATTTTACCACCTTTTAATGGTGAACCTTTTTTAAAACCAATATTTCACACTTTTATATAATCACTTTAATGAAATTAAATTCTTCTTTAGAATTGGGACATAAAATTTTAATTTGAATTAATTTTTATTACTTTTCAGATAACATTCATATTTTGATGAATAGTGAAAAATACTATATTATAATTGAAAACAACATTTTTAATTAAATTAATTTATTATATTAAATTATAAATTTAAATGGTTTTTAAGTATAATTAGATTATATTTTTATCAATTAATACAATGTAAGTCCTTATATTTAATTTCACATTTCAATTTGACATAAACACATGTCAATCTTGTGATCGTTTTTACTTTTTAAAAAACCGATCTTTTATATTGACAAAAAAAAATTAATTTTAAATTAATTAATGAAACATATATGTTTTGAATTTTGTAAAATATAATTTATTTTAGAATTCAGAATATCAGAATTAGTTTAGGGTGAATTTTTGGTATTTTTCTAAAAACTTTCAATTTTTTATGAATAGTGAAAAACACTGCGTTCTTGTTTAAAACCGAATTTTTATTTAAATAATTAATTATTTTATTTAAATTTATTATAGATAAAAATATATACATAATACCTATATATTTTCAATGTAATTAATTAATTTCATTTTATAATAATATTAGATATATAAAATTTTGTTGAACTTTTTACCGTCTTTTACCGGCTTTCTAGGAGCATTTGCAAATTTGCATAAAACATTATTTTACTGCTTATGTGTGTTGATTTTAGAAAATCTGAGAGAAACAATGGATATCAACATGTAAAATTTGGTTCAATAAGATGAAAATAATTTTTTCTAAATAATAGCTTTTGACTTTAATTTACCAATGTTAATAGTAAATAAGGTAATTATAGGTAAAAGTGATATTATTATTACCTTAAAACATGTACTAATTCTATTGGATAATTTTATTTAGACCAAAAACATCCTTAGGAATAAAATATGATCATTTAGGTCTACTTGGATAAGATTCAGGAATTTATTATTATTTGATTTAAAGAAGAGTTAAAATTGTTAAATTCAAGTTTTCGTAAGTAAAACATTTTAAATATAGAGTTATACCTAAGATAAATTCAACTATAAATATTCATTACAAATCCAAAAAATATTTACTAAATAATAGTCTTATATCTATAATTTTTAGACAAAAAATATTTAAATGTATTTTTGTCACAATGATGATGCAATAATTACCTTATTAATGAATGATTAAAATTATTGATATTATTTGTATCCAAATAAATGTAATTTGAGAATTTTGATTAATTAAACTAATTTTACAGGTTAATATGACATTTTATGGTTGATTTAATATTTTTTTTGATGTAATCATGTTGTTATGATTTTCACAAAAAACCAAATACTAAATAGTGTTAGAATTGACATAATTGAGTTTTTAAAACAAATATTATATTATGGGTTGATATAATATTCCGAAAAATCAATTGTTTATAAAAAGGGATAAAATAATATTATATATCTCATTAATAAACCAATTTATGTTATCTTGGAATTTTAGAATAAGTTTATTAACCACATAGTGTAAGAATACAAGAAGACATGTTAAAAGTTAAACTATTTAACTAATAGTTAAATCTAAAAGTTATGGTTAATATGGTGAATTAAACTTGTCTAAAACCTATTGGTTGAGAATATTTAGACCTATAACCACATTTTATTTTAAATAAATCAATTTTGATCCATTATAAAACGAAATATTTTTTATTATAAAATAATATTTCAATATTTTCATAATGTGCCCCTCACATATCTTATAAAAGGGCACTTCCCCTTACCTTAATTTCACACCTCAAAAGTCATTTGTCTTAGCCAACATTAGACAAATAACCTCCTAACTTCCCTCACATTAATGTAGTGGCATTAATTTTATCATAAATCCATCTTAAGGAGCCTTTTGATCAAGTCAAAAGGAAGCACCCGACGAAGAGATAATAATTTCATCACCCTCTTTCATGTTCTTTCCTTCATCCACATCCTCATTATTTGTGGTTTCCAAACCAAAATAATAAATCCATTACCTCCTAAATAATGTTATTTTATTATAAATAGGGTACAACCATATTAGTTATGATATCCATCCTATAAATGACAAAGTCACTCTATGTGTGTACGTTTGAAATACCGTCTCCTTGTCGTGGTGTAGTGTGTTATTCAAAAAAACATTATTTGGATGGGTATAATAATGAGTAAATTATAATTAAATAATAAATATAACATCTTAATTATTCAATATACATGATATACCATCCAATTATATATCATTTCACCATCAAAAGAATGATATTGTCGCTCATGCGTACGTACAGATTACCGTCTCCATGAACGTGATGAGATTCATTCCCCATCGTAATCATTAAAGAAAAATTTTAATTTTATGATTAAAGATAATTTTTAAGAACTTAATATAATTCTGGATATAAATAAAATATATCCTATACATAACAAACATTACTTACGCAAAAAAACATTTTAAGGAAAACGAATAAGTTAACAAGGAAAACAGTGATACTATTGAAATATCATTAACAATGCAATTTTAGAAGATCATATATGATATCATATTTATGAATTTGGTTCTAGTATAATTAAATAACAATAATATATCTATTATACAGGTGGTTAAACTACCATATACTAAGGAAAAGTAGAAGGAAATGGGTTTCTTATCTCACTTTTAATTTTTGTGAGATTTCTATTGTTCACCACTAATTAATTGCATCTGGTATATTGTGTACTTCCATTTGATATATATATTATCATGATAATATTTATATTAATGGTATTATGTGATTAATTTGGTGGTTATTAACTTTTTTTTCATATGACTCGATTGATTACAACTTGGTAAGTAGTTTTCATCTCACTTCATATTCCTCAGAGATTCATGTTATATTTCCACTATTTTCTTTTTGTGTGGTGTATGTACTGCCCCTTGATGGTATTCTTTGTGAAATATAATTTAATTTATGGGTATTTAAATCTTCATTTTATGATGCTTATTTCATAGGGTTTATTTTCTCTATGTTACCAAATCAGTAAGGAAATTTCAAATGTGAATTTCTACTCATTAGGTTTTACACAAACTTCATTGATTATTCTACTCCAAGATTATGTGTGAAATCACTCATTATTTATTTATGTTATAATTTCCACTCCCCTTTGTGTGTATATAATTTTGAAACACATAGTCACTCCATTAATAATTTCTCAAATCATTTATATTATCTTGATAAGTGTAATATTAACGAAATATCCATTCATTGAGTTAAACATCCATGTCATTGGTGTTGTATTTACAATAATTTGTGGGAATTCCCTCTGATTTATTTCCACTAAATATCCAATAATATTCAGTATATTTAAAATTTTCACTCATAATTATGTCATTGATTTATCCTTAACCTAATGATATGGTCATTATTTGGGATTTCATCTCAATTTACATTCCATTGAGACTTTTTTGTTGTTATATGTCAATTCACTTTTATATGGTGTATATAATGTACTTTAAAATACTATATAATGAATCCATTTATTCACATGATATTATAAATTGTTTACTACCTCAATTATTTGAATTCACGTGTCTCTCATTTGGATGGTAACTCTAACTAAAATATCATTTTAAATGTTTTAAAGATTTATTCTTCTAAATATTTCTCATTAATGTCCATTTTTAAAAATGATTTTAAGTATTTATTTATAATAAAATAAATGTCTTAAAATTAATATTACTTTTAAAAGTTTCAAATTGGTTTGGGAAACATTAATTGAAAAATCTATTTTAAATGTCTTCTTGCTATATAGTGAGACACTTTAATGTTTCCAAGAATAAGGGGAATATTTATCTCAAATTTTTTTATTGATTATTTTCACCTATGTAAATACCCTTAATTGTATTTTATTCTTTATTGAGGTTGGTTTTTTATAATAAAATATTCCATATTATATTGAATGAGTTATGTTGGACTCTGGATGTTCTATTTTTATGCCTTTCATGGTTTGTGGTTAAAGTATTGAAATTTCGTATTCTAGTTTTAATATTAATGTTTAGATTATGTTTCACCCTTTCAAATTAAGAATGCATTGGATTTAATAAGTGATGGGTGGAGCCTGATATAGCTCCTCGATGCAGTAGTAGGCCTCATGAGACAAACTAGTGTCTTGGCTCAAGGCCTTTAAAAATATTATTTGTAGTCTCGGTACAAGGCCTTAAATATGTGGTTATGAAGTCTAGCATTTTGCATTCCATCATTATAAAATTAGCTGTTGATATTACATGTGATTATTAGACTAGAAAATATCCTTGTGAGTATGTAAATGGAATTATTTGATTTATCTTTTCTATATTATGATGAAGTTTAAGTTTAAAAGGATTGTGGTATAATCGTATACATTTCCTTAACTGTTTAATGTTATTTAATACAGTTTCCGCTATATTGTTAACCTTACTGAGAATCTTAGATCACCCCTATCTTATATTTTATTTTTTTCCAGGATATGAAGACGTATATTATGATTAACCTGTAGGAATAAGATAAGGTATATAAGAGTATTCCAAGGGGACAGAATGTTGTTTTTTTATTTCATGATGTAATGTAAAACCTATGTATGTATCTAGTACTTCCAAGGATACTAAACTGATCAGTCATTCGAGACATTATTCCTTGTATCATTACAATGTTATGTAAGAATACATCGAATCTCGGTAACTGGGGTCAGGGCATTACAGTTGGTATCAGAAGATGTTTAGTAAAAATCTTTGAAACTAGATTTAGATAAACTCTAATTAGAGAACATTACACTAAGATAGACTTTGTGAATTAGTATAGAAGAACATCCAAATTATTTATTAATGTAAATATTATGTGGTTATTACAAGAAATACATTCTTATATGGATATGAGCAGGTAGATGAGGCTCTGGCACGGATATACCTTAGGGTAAAACATGAAAACACTGCTTGGATCTAGACTCAAACGGGAACTGGAGCATGACAACATTCCTTACTGCACTATTGGTTTTGACACTCTAGGGGGGTAGGCTTAGGATAATTCAAATTTTCATTACAATATGATTTGAAGTATTTTCATATATGTTGATAATAAATAACCTTGGTTAATCCTAAGTTGTTTTTGATTGAAAATAAGGTGTCATGATATTATCAAAATGGTTTTATGACTATTGTTACTCACATAATGCTTTCTGGTTTTTTTCAATGACTTTATTCCAAGGAAGTCATAGTAGCATTGAACATGATATAGAAGGTGGGAATGGTGGTGGAATGTATCACTGAAATGGGATGTTGATAAGCATAAAAGATATTGTCTTCATGCCGAATCAGTTTTCCAAAAATATAATAAACAATATATATATTAACCAACTCATGGACTCAACAAAGAAGAGAAAGGTGGTTAATCATAAGAGCTCTAGATGGGGATACCATGGGTAAAAGAAAGATCAATTTCTATAATATAGGATACTTGTATGGTGACACCTAGGAAAGTGTCTCAATATAACATATAAATGCATTATGTCTGCGAAAGAAGGGTATAAAGTAATGAATTGTCAGGAAAAATAAAGATTACTTTGGAAGAAAATAAAAACAATCCCAAAAATACATTTACAGTCATTTTCCATAAATGTAGGGAACCTGGGCATTACCCAAGTAAATGACCTATTCTATATGATTACTAATTGGTCAAGGAAGAACCTATGTGGAAATAAATTGATGGATAAATGTTTACATTTATTTTTTCCCTTTGTTGACGGGATTACAGTAGAGTAATTTTCTCTTGTATGTGTAATACTACAATTTGTTATGTGAAAATGAAATTCATGGAAGAGTTGTCTTTTATTTTTTGGATATAGCTATAAATAACCATTTGGGTTTATATGATCCATGGATTTGAGGCAATAACAAGTTATTAAATATTGGGATGAAAATGTGCGGTATGAGATATCTTCTGATGTTAAAATTATGTTATGGTTATTTTTAAGAATTTATCTCATTTAAGGAATGTTATAAAATATAGTTTGAAAACAGGACATCACACAAACCGTCTGAAAACCTGTCGCATTGGACAAATCTGTGGGAATCGAACCCACAACCAGAGTGCGATCGTGATTTATCGCCAAACACTAGACTATGTAAAGTCCCCGGTCAGTGTGACTAAATATTTTTAGGTAAACTATTTGGTTTATTAATAATATGTTTATTTGAAATTTTATGTTTATCAAATGGATATCATTGGTATTGGAAATGATTTGGTGATTAATTGATAAATGTTATTTTGGATGACATCCTCTCTGTTGAGAACACTATATGCCTAAGGAAAATAGAAGACTATGTGATTTCAGTGGAGGAGTAATGGTGGATTTTTATTATGGATTTATAGTGATTTGGGTTATTTATAGAAATGATATACCTATCATAAAGAATATCTGATTAGGTTAATTAATTTTAAGTGTGTGACATTAAGAGTAGTCGATGTTATTTAGAGATAGAATGTAATGTGGAAGAAAACCTAATCAAATTCTTCTTATTTATTGTGTTTAATTATTAGATTCAATTTTATTGATTTATTTTAAGAAAAATTGTTTAATTAATGGTATTTATTAAATATTGGGTATTGTTGGTTTAGTTTTAGAAATTGAGATTAGTATTTCTTTCACTTAAGGATTATACTTTTTGGATCATTTGATCTTGTACTATCAATTTTGGTTTTGGTTAATATCTAAAGATAAGGGAAATTTATAGTTAATCCTTTGTGGATCTTGTGATTATCTAAATGTTGATTCAAGTGTTTCAGGTGTGACCAAGTCATCTTGAATACTCAGCGTTTGGAAAAAATGATGGTTAGTGGTAGAAATTTATTAATGGATGAAACTCTAATTAAAAAGTACGTATATCTCTTTAGGTTCTTATTAAATCTCATAAATAAATCATGTATCTTTATTAAATGAAACATAAAGCAAATTAAAAATGTGGGGAATAATGTAACACCCAATTATTTCATAGTAAGTTATTTTCTTTAAATTAATTCAATATCTTGGGCTACACGAAACACTGAGTTCTAGCACACCAAAACATACCTAACTAGTCGTTAAAAAGCAGGTATGAATAGTATTAACTGAATTTTAAATTTCATATAATCTATATAATTATAGAATCCATATTATGTGTTTCTTAGACATAGTATATTATAAAAATCATTTTTTTCAAAGAAAAGTAATATTTTTCATAAAATGGAATTTTACCACCTTTTAATGGTGAACCTTTTTTTAAAACCAATATTTGACACTTTAATATATTCAATTTAAGGAAATTAAATTATTCTTTAGAAGAAGAACATAAAAATTTAGTTTTGATAAATTTTTGGTACTTTTCTGATAACTTTTATATTTTGATGAATACTGAAAAATACTAAATTTTAATTGAAAACAACCATTATAATTAAATTAATTTATAGTATTAAATAAAACATTTTAATGGATTTTAAGTATAATTAGATTTTATTTTTATCTATTAATAAAATTTAGGTCAATATAATTAATTTCACATTTAAATTAGACGTAAACACATGTCAATCTTTTGATAGTTTTTAATTTTTTAAACCCCGCTCTTTGGTTTTCACTATGAAAATGAATTTTAAATTAAATATTGAAATTTCTAAGTTTTTAATTGGGTAAAATTTAATTCATTTATGAATTAATAATATAAAAATTATCTTAGGTTTAATTCTTGGTATTTTCCTGAAAACATTTAATTTTTGATGAATATTGAAAACACTGCGTTATTTTTTAAAACCGAATTTTTATTTAAATAATTAATTATTTTAATAAAATTTATTCTAGGTAAATATATATACATAATAACTATATATATTCTATGTAATTCATTGGAGTAATTTTATAATTATATTAGATATATAACATTTTATTGGTCTTTTTACCGTCTTTTACCCACATTCTAGGAGCATTTGCAAATTTGCATAAAACATAATTTTACCGCTACTGTGAGTTATATTTTGAAAATAATAGAGAAACAGATGATAGTAGTAATTAAATTTTTTTTCAATAAGATTTAAATAATTTTCTGTAAATATTAACTTTTTACTTTTATTTACAATGGTTAAAAGTAAATGGGGTAATTAAAGGTACAAATGATATTATTATCACCCAAAAACATGTCATAATTCGATTGAATAAGTTTATTTTGACCGAATACAATATTAGGAATAAAATATGATCCCTTAGGTCCACTTGTATTAGATTAGTAAATTTATTATTATTTAATTTAAAGAATATTTAAAATTGTAAAATTCAAGTTTTCATAAGTAAAACATTTTTAATATAGGGATACACATAAGATAAATTAAACTATAAATATTCATTAGAAATATAAAACGATTTCCTAAATAATGGTATTTTATTTATAATCATAGACATTAAATAATTTAAATTATTTATGACACAGTGATGATGCAATAATTACCTTATTAATGAAAGATTAAAATAATTGATATTATAAGTATCCAAATAAATGTAATTTGAGACTTTTGAAGAATTACACTAATTTTATAGCCTAAAATGACATTTTAGGGTTGATAAAATATCATTTTTTCAATGTAATCCTGATCTTATGATTTTCACAAAAACCAAATACTAAATAGTGACAAAATTGATATAAATGAGTTTTTTTAAACAATAATCAATATTATTGGTTGATATATTATTCATTAAAATATAAGGTTCTTCCAAAGGGCTTAAATATTAATATATATGTCATTAAGTGACCACTTTAGTTTCTATGGTATGTTTATATTACATTTATTAACCATATACTGTAAGAATACAAGAAGACACTGTAAAAGTTAAACTATTTAACTAAGAGTTAAATCTAAATGATAATGTTAATATAGTGACCTAAACCTGTCTAAAACCTATTTTTTGAGAGTATTTCAATCCATAACCACCTTATCTTCGAAATAAATCAATTCATATCTATTATTAACTGAAATTTATTTTATTATAAAATAATTTTTCAATATTTTCTTAAGGTGCCCCTCACCTATCTTTTAAAAGGGAACTTTCCTTCTCTTAATTTCACACCTCCAAAAAAATTTGTCTCAAATGAACCATCACCAAATATCCTCCCATATTACCTCAATTAAAACTAGATACCTTACTTTGATCACAAATCCAACCTCATAAGCCTTTTGATCAAGTCAAAATGAAGCACCCGAAGAAGAGGTAATAATTTCACCACCCTCATTCATGTTCTTTCCTTCTTCCACATCCTCCTTATTTATTGTTTCAATAAAAAAATAATAGCCCAAGTACATCCAAGATACTATAATGTTATTATAAATATGTTACAACCATATTCGTTATTCTATCCATCCTAGAAATGACAAAGTCACCATACATGTGTGCGTACGGCTTACCGTCTCCACGTCATTGTGTAGTTTGTTATTCAAAAAACATCATTATTTGGATTTGAATAATAATGAGTATAAATGATTTAGATAATAAATAAATCATATTAACGATTATTTATGCATGATATACTTTCCAATTATATCCGATTTCACCATCAAAGGAATGATATTATCGCCCATACGTACGTACAACTTACCGTTTCCATGAACTTGAGGAGATTCATTCCCCATCGTAATCATTCAAGAAAAATTTTCATTTTATGATTAAAAATAATGTTTATGAACTTAATATAATTATGGATATAAATCAAATCCATCATATTAATAACATACATGAGTTACGTAACAAAACATTTAAAGTAAAAGGAATTAGTTATCAATCAAAACAATGATACTACTGAAATATCATTTACAAAGCAATTTTAGAAGATCATATATGATATAATATTTGAGTATTCGATTCTTTTATAATTTAATAAAAATTATTTTACTGTTATAATGGAGTTTAACCTAACCAATACTAATGAAAATTACAAGGTAAGGGGTTTCTTATCTCACTTTTAATTTTGTGAGGTTTCCATTGTTAGCCATTTATTTATTGCATGTAGTGTATTGTGTAATTCCATTTGATATATATATATTATCATGATTATATTTATATTAATTGTATTATACAATTAATTTTGTGGTTATTAAATTTTGGACATACGACTCGATTGATTACAACGTGGTAAAAAGTTGTCATCTCACTTCTTATTCCCGAGAGATTCATGCTATATAGCCACTATTTCCTTTTATTTTGTGTATGTATTTCCCCATGATTATATTCTTTGTGTAATATACATTAATTTATGGGTATTTACATATTCATTTTATGATCCATATTTCATGGGGTGTATGTTCTAATAGTTACCAAATTTTTAATGGAATTTCAATTATAAATTTAAACTCATTGGGTTTTACGTAAACTTAATTGAATAATTTACTCCATCATTATGTGTGAAATAACTAATTAATTATTTATATAATAATTTCCACTCCCCTTTGTGTATATATAAATTTGATAAAAATAATCACTCCAATTATAATTTCTCAAGACATTGATATGAACTTGACTAAAGTAATCGTAACTCAATTTCCATTAATTGAGTTAAACATCCTTGTCATTGGTGCTGTATTTACAAGAATATGTGTGAATGTCCTATGATTTATTTCCACTAAATATCCATTCATAATGAGTGTATTTATATTTTTCAAACATAATAATGTCGTTTTTTATCCCTAACCTAAGGATATGGTCTTTATAACGGATTTCATCTTAATTTACATTCCATTGAGATTTCTTTGTTGTTATACATCAATTCACTTTTATATGGCGTATATAATGTACATTAACATAGTATATAATTAATTTTTTTATTCTCATGATATTATAAATTGTTGATTACCTAAATTATTTTTATTCAATACTCTCTCATTTGGTTAGGAACTCTAACTAAAATATTATTTTTAATGTTTTAAAGATTTATTCTTCTAAATATTTTTCATTAATGTCCATGTTTTAAAAATGGGTTTAAGGGTTTATTTATTTGGACATGAATGTTTTAAAATTATAATTCCGTTTAAAAGTTTCAAAGTGGTATTTGACACTTTTGTTCCAAAATCTATTTTAAATGGATTCTTGATAAATAGTGAGACTTTTTAATTTTTTCTAGAAAAAGTGGAATATTTCTCTCAAATAGTTTTATTCATTATTATCATCTATATAAATACCCTTATATGAATTTTATTATATATTGACGTTTATTGGTCATAATAAAATCATCCATATTGTATTTAATGAGTAATGTTTGACTGTGGATGTGCTACTTTTATTCCATTCATGGTTTGTGGTTAAAGTATTAACATTTCATATTCTAGTTTTAATAGGAATGTTTTGATTTTGTTTCTCCCTTTCATACGAGGAATGCATTGGATTTATTAAGTGACAGGTGGAGCCCACTATAGCTCCTTGATGTATCGGTAAGTCTCATTAGACAAACTAGTGTCTTGGCACGTAGCCATGAAAAAATATTATTTGTAGTCCTACCACAAGTCCATGACTATGCGGTTATGAAGTATGAAATTATGCATTCCATCATTATGAAAATGGCTATTGATATTACATGTGATTATTCGACTAATAGAATATCCATGTGAATAAGAAAATGAAATTATTTGATTTATATTTTCCATATTATGATGAAGTTTATGTTTAAAAGGATTGTGTTCTAGTCCTATACATTTCCTTAAATGTTTATTATTATTTAAGACAGTTTATGGTATCTTGTTAACCTTACTGAGAATCTGATCTCACCCCTTTCTTATGTTTTATTTTATCCCAGGATAAAAAAAATAATATTAAGATTAACCTACAGGAATAGGATAAGAGATATAAGAGTATTAAATGTGGAAAAAATGTTGTTTATTATTTCATGATGTAATGTAAAACCTATGTATGTATCTATTACATCCAATGCTACTAAACTGATTGGTCTTTCTGTACATGATACCTTGTATCATGCCAATGTTATGTAATAATGAACCGACTCTGGGTAACTGGGGTCAGTCCATTACAATATAGAAGTAAATAATTATCATTAATATCCTTGGAATATTCCTACATAATAATTAAAAACGACTCTTCATATTTTATACAATTTGAATATTGATAATTTAATTTATTAAATTTTTCAGCATGAATATAAATACATGCCCAATCACCTTTAAATAACCTTTAATACACCATCAAAACAATTGGTACAATTTTTTATAATATCTAAATATTGGTTATGTTATTTTATAGGAAAGAAAACATTAAAAAAATCATATTAAACCTACATTAAATAGAAATTTGAGAATTTTTCACAAATAATTTCATATTTCCAGATTTTAAAATATCTAGTTCATATTCACATAACCATGTTTGAAAATTTCATATAGGTGAATCATGTTGGAAATTTTTATTTTCAAATCATGCATGTTATAGACATAAGTGAATCATTTTTGTGATTATTTTAAGAAATACAAGAAAGTTATTCACATTAGGGATTCAAATAGGTGAATCATGTAACAAATTCACGTTAGAGATTAAAATAATTCATTCATGTAGGTGAATCATGTAATAAATTCATTTAAGGGATTCATTTTAGAAAATAACATAAGTAATTCACATATGTTGTTGATGCAAGAAAACCCCTAAATAAATTTACATAGGTAAATTACTTGAGGGATGCATGTATCTAATATCAATATTGAAAAATTTTAAATTCATTCAATAGCTTGACCAATAAAATTTCAGGCTTAAAACAGACATTCTAAATAATAAAAAACAGATTTATATACATTTAACAGATATTTATAAAATCTTATAATATTTCCATTGAATCAATAATCACCATAATCTCACTTCTATATCTCAAGTAACCACCCAGATAAAGAAGCACATTAGTTTTGAAAAACTATAGAATTTAAAATATAAAAATATGGTGAATTATAACCTCATATAGGAAAATATAAAAATTGATTTAGAATTTTATAAATTATAATAAAATTTAGATATATATTTTTTATATTTCTATAACAATAAGAATCATCCAATTGAGAAATCATTAGCCCATGGTATGGTTGAAACATAGAAGGTCACTTGTGCAAGAAAATCAACTTTATAAATAATCTATTTAGGACTAGAAGCTACCTAAATATACTATGTGGGAGAAATGACTATGTTAATTATCTATAAATGAATAGTAAAAATATGTGAAAATGATTTTTGGAGGACCCCAACAAATTATTTATCCAAGGAACAAAATACGGAACTTGTAGAACATTTTATGAACAATCAAAAAAATGTTATTTAAATCTACGTAAGGAAAAAAAATATTATTATATTATCATAAAGAAGAATAGTATAATAAATGAACAATTATAAATACTAAATCATTCATAGGAAATAAATCAAATAAATCTTTGTAATTTTAAAACATAAATTTGTTTACAAATCCACTCATACCCATTATTAAGCCTATATGGCTTCTATTTTGGTCTAAAATCACCACCCAAGAACTGCACATGCATCCAACACTTTTCCCCACCCAAATTCATATAATATTATGCTGATTTATGACTCTATAAAAACTCCCAGACACTCCATCCAAAAAATACACCCAACTGATCTCCCCTAGAGATCATTGAACCCACAGTTCATTGGAGTTTCATTTTCGAGCATACTCTATGGGAAAAGGGTCCTATCACAAAGACTCAACTAGAGTTTACATTCATTGAGCTTTCTAAACGATTTTAGGATCTAATCCAAATTTTTATTTACACTCTACCCTCTTCTACTCCCACTATGTACCTACATCGATATTTCTCACAACCATCAACTAATTTGGCTACTACTCCTTATACTATGTGCAATGTGGATGATGTTGAATTTATACAGAAATTACAGTATCCAAGCCATATAGAGTGGGCACCACTATAACCAATATCATATATGTTTCTACTTTATCTTATTTTTCCCCATTTGATGCCCCAAGTTTCATTAATTTTTTATGGCTTATATTTGTTTATAAATATTTTGGGTCCCTTATTGTATACCATAATAACTCTATTGAAAATTAAATTTGGTTCTTCTTCTATAGAATTCATTTATTGTTACTTATTTTTTACTATTTTTGTTACCCATACATCCGTGATCATATGAATATTTGTTGACATATGCTTCCAATCTATGATTTTATTTTGGCCTCCCCTATAATTTTAACCATTTCTATAGATTAGTAATATCTTGTTAAGATTTCGTGATAATGGGTAAGATAGATGTTTCTTCTACCCATTAGGTATTCCCCATGAATCCTTTTCCTTGGATGAACCCGCAGAAGCATCTTTTGGTGTTATGAGATCCTTCTTATAGTTTAGATAATACACCATAAACTTATAATCCAATTGACCTTCCTAATTAATCATTTCTCATTCATATGGATCATGATGTAAAACAACATGCTCTGTGTGATGCAACCCATCATCCATAATTTTTTTATGTCTTAATCTCACCACTTTTCCCTATTTTTTATTTCTTTTAATGGTTTCATTGTGTTCTATCTTTTTGGAATGCCATTGAAACATTTGTTGACATTTATAGAATAAAATATGTTTTATATTTTATCTATCAATTGCTTTTTCTCAAGTTCCTCAATTCTTATATATTTTTTGATATAAACATAATATATCTGGAGTTATGTTTATATTTCTATCTTCTAGGACCTAGGCATATGACACGATCCACTCATTTCCCCTAGATCACCTCTTTAACTAAGGGGGTATTATTTCAGCCTAAATATTATCTTCATTTTTCAATCCTCAGTGAACCTCTCTAACCTTTATTTTGACATATGGATGATTTTTATTATTCTAAAATTTTGTGTGTGGGTGTGTGTGTGTTAGGGGTTTTATATTGAGATAATTGGATTATACATGTATAATTTCCCATTATCGTCTAGTTTGGAAACATTTTTCTCTAAAAATAGTTTTTGTATACACAATTCTTAGAAACCATGCACAAAAGTTTGATAAGTTTTTAGTTTGATTTTTTTGTATATTAAATTATTTTCATTTTGTTTTACGTAGTGTATAGTATGATTATTAGTTTGAGTTTCATTGATTCTAAATAATTTACATTGTTATTTGTTATCTTATTACTTGGTGACCATGTCATGAGTGATTTACTTTTTTGTTCCCATTATTGAGATAATTATTAACATACTTTTTCATATTCCTTATGAGAATATTTTTTTAGTGATACATGGGACATGTAAACCTACCAAAAATTGCATTGGTATATTGTCTAAGAAAAAGTTATAGAAATTCATTTTTATAATGATTGAAGAATTTCGATCAATGAGCCCATTATCTTGTAACCCACTTTTATATTGATCTTACATATCCCATTGAATCCATTAATGGCCTTGTTAAGAATGAACCACATAAAAAGATTATTTTATCCTTTCCAATGGTAATTTTTTTTAATTTTTCATTATATTCAACTGACTATGTATGGGGATGAAATAATTTTTGGTGTAAAGGGATGATTTATTCTAAGAAGATGTTAGGAGAAGTTTCATTAGGTATTTTTATTTGGTTGATGATTTTTATTATTATATTTTATTATTCACATCTATAATATAATATGATATTATAATTGTTTTTCCTCAGGATGAACAGAAATATCAATGACAAGAATAATCCCCAAAAAATCAAATATGGTTAAGTGGTGGAAGTGATACTTATATAGATTACAAATTTTGAAAAAAATTTATAAAAAATAAGGAAAAGAAAATGGAAAAGAAAAGGAAAAATCATTCATTATTTTTAAATTTCATATTGTAAATTAAAATTGAACATATCAAATGGTGAGTATTTTACATTTTTTGGAGGATATTTCATTACACAATAATAATTATTATTATGTATTATGATTCGTATTTCAACCTTGATTTATTTCCTTGATTTGATTATATAATGATCCTCCTTCCATTCATCCTTAGAATCATTTGATTGTTATGGTAAATCCATCATGATTTGTTTTCTAATATTTGAAGTATAGATTTTTGAGATCCAATTTAAGAATATCTATTGGAGCATGTATTATGGGTATGCGAATATCTATACCCTAAAATTTGACCATGAGTGTTGAATGAATAATTCATTCCGAGGAAGATCACAAAAATGGGTATGGTGGCTTAGGGAATGGTTGAGAAAAAATGATTGGAGATATAAATGATTTTAACATAAACCCTTAAATGATGGATGAATAGTGGTTTAGAAGGGTCATTTTTTATAACCTAATTTATTTCATATAATACTCAATTTTATTTTAATGATTGTATTTGGTTTTCTATTGTAGAGATTTATGTTTCATTTGAATAATTTTTAGATAATTGTTCTTGAGAAAAATAATTTATCAATTTGGGGGGGGGATTTGATATGTGATAATTGAATATATATTCTTGAACAAATTAAGAAGGAATTTAATATTTAATATAATTAGATACCTCAATTTTAAGCTTGAGTTTTGAATAAGTAAAAAAAATAGGGATTTGTTTTTGAGATTTTTTGGAAATGATGAAACAATAGATGATTTATTTCATGAATTACTATATCTATATGTGAAATATTGAAATAAATTATAAAATAATAGCTTAGAGATCATTCATGTTATGATACTCATTTCAACCCATGAACTACTGATATCAATTTTTATTGATAATGTGAACTCCAATTCATGATATGAATAGAACAACCAAATTCAACCATTCAAGACTTGGAGATTTTACCCTCACATTTAAATCCATGAATCATGGATGATATTAACTCTCAAGGACTATACTTTTAGATTCTTGTCTTAAAACCCGATTCATGACTTGAATGTTCCTGGAGGACTCTCTAACTGAAGGACCAAAATCCCATTCACTGTGTGAACTCCCCCACACATTGTGAATGGATATTGAATATTTATATTGGTGCATGTGGAAATTTAATGCGGATTTGGAACAATTTTACCCTGTTTTGTTTTATCTTTTTTTTTAGGATTTTTTCTTGAAAGTTAAAACATTCCAACCATACATTTTGATTCTGAATTGTTTTGATTTCAAATTTCAATTATTAATGAGGATTTTTTCTTATTATTTCATATAATATATTTCAATTTATATTACATGTAATAAATATACTTTTCCCATGAATTATTTATTTGAATTATTCTCTTAAAATATGATTTAATATCACTTCATCATCTATAGCTAATTTATATATTGTATAGAATCATGAGTTTTGGTATAGAACGGTATTATATACTTAACTGACACATGGGAATGTAAATTAGAATCGAATTAGCTTCGAAAATACATGTAATATTTTCCACTTTTAGGAAATTAATATATGTAATTATATATATTGAATCCCAAACTAATTGAGATTGTAATGTTTTCAAAATTAACTTTTTCCCATCGTCCACTATAAGATTTGTGTTCAATGTTCGTTGAATAATAATTTATCATAAACTGAGGAACAATTATTGATTTAGGTTGAATAATATATTTTGACCTATATCAATTACTGAAATTATAAAATTTATGTGGACAAAAAAAATTTATTTCACATGGTAATATTGAAGAAATGTTATAAAAAATCATATAAAATTGATTTTTAATCCCTTCTTAGCGACTAATGTATAATTCAAAACACATAGTTCACTATATCTTTTCTATATCTTAATGATGGGTTAACATTGGCTATCAATCCATGGTCTCAAAAATAATTTTTCATATGTATGGTATTGACCATTCACATTAAATATTTTATGAATATTTTGTAATATTATTAAACATGGAGAAAACAAATTTTTAATTTGGTTCACCACAATGGATTTAATGATAACCAGTGGGCATGCCAATTTTATTGATTTAAATCAAGTAATTTAAAAGTCCTATTGTATTTTATATTTAATGATAAATAATATCCATTTGATTAAACATAATCTAATTAATTCTATAATATTCTATAGTATATAATATTTTTTATAAGTTTATTTTTATTCCAATTTTATTTCAAAAAACTATTTTTTTGTGCTTTATAAACTTTTGTTAGAATTAAATATTTCTACTTCAAAATATTTTATATTTTAAAAATAATATCATATTAAAAATAATTAATTTTAAATTTATAAATTATGGAAATTTCATTTTTTTTCATTATGAATAGTATCCTTGATAAAAAAATTTCAATTATATAATGGATAAAAATGGTTAAATTAGGGGGTTAAACATAGAGATAATGGTTTAAAACTCCAAAAACATTATTGAATGTCATTGGTTGGTTTAATTTTGACCTTAATAATATCATATTAAAATCCTTGGCCATTTTAAGCCACATTAATTGAGTAAGTCATATATAATATAACAACGTTTCATTTACTACAAGTTTTTGACCACCTCAATTATAAAAGGAAACCTCCTCTCCTCTCACAAACAAAAATATTTAGCAATTTTTCTTGACCAATACCTACCAAAATATATTCCCATTATCTATCCAAACAATGTATATGATTTATTCTTATCATTATAAAAACATGTGAGGCATAAATTTTAACACAAAGTATGCATTCCAATGAAGCGTTCTAACTCTTATTCGAGTTCTTTAATTTCATTTATTGTTCTTCCTCCTTAAAATCTTCTATAACAATACTGATATGATAAAACTATTACAATAAGAATAATTAAATGGTCTTATATTGATTTATGATTTATTTTTCATCTCCTTTTAAATCATTGTAAATTGAATTATCTCTCATGTGTACGTATAGATTATCATCTCCACATAGAGGTGTAATGCATTTCTCTTCCCTGCCTCACATAGATGGATATAAATACAGAGTTAGGGAATATATATGATATTTATAGAATAATTAGTATTATATAAATAATATTTCCAATATAACATCTTAAACGTATTTTCATTGAAAAATTCCATCATCGCATATGCATACATGTGGAATACCAACTCAATGAAGAGATGCGATTAATCTTTTTCATTTCCATCTTATATTAATAAAGAGAAGGAAAAATTTAATGAATAATTTTTATATTTATGATATTATTAATAATTAGTAATGGTATAAATTTATCTATTTTTTTCTCCTCATCAATTAGAAAAATGAAAACATCGCTCAATGTATATATAGACAATCATCTATATGACATGATGCATTTTAATTTTTTTGTGACCATTATTAGCGGATAGTAAAAAAATTTATTGAATACATTAAAATGAAAATTATAAAATGTTCATCATTATATACATGATTAAACCATGACTAAGGTGAAACAATAAAAACAATTGAACCAAAATATGTATTAAAAATAAAATAATTAATACTAAAATATTTATTTTAACAATAAACTTTTTATAAATCTATTATATAAAATTATAAATGAATAGTATACATTATGTTAAATAAAATTATGGTTATGATATTGATTTATAATAATTCCAAATTTATTATAAAATATATTACACTGTATCTAACTAATAAAAAATATAAGGTAATGAGTTTTTTAAAAATCTGATTCATATTCAATATTTATTTTATTTAAGATTATATTTTAGGATTTATATTATATTTCTATATTGAACCCAAAATATTTTATTCTTTTATAGTTATTTATTGAGTTTTAATTTTTTTTCCATTTCTAACATTATTTTGTACTCTTATGGACTGAAAAAATTCATTTAATAATTGTCAAACTTATTTCAATACTTTTGGTTGGGAATATTTCTCTTCGATATCCAAGATTTTTAGAAAAATATGATATTTCATGTATACATTTAAAATATTAATAAGTGTTTTTATACCTTCATTTAATTTATTAAACATTATTACAATGAAAATTTTAAAATGATTTTCATTAAAACTAACTTTTTTATTTTTTGGAATGTGGGAAAATAATGGTTTGTGGAATTTAGCACATGACCACTATTTTCTCATACTCATATCCATTATTCATAATCAGTATTACTCTATGAATTACTATATATTTTTTCAAATGAAATCATATTCCCATCATTTTGTAATATTTAATATTAATTTTTTTCCCAAAAAAGGACTTGGCTTTATATTTTCAAAGTAACATTCTAATGTATTTGTTAGAGATATAATTCATCTATGTGAATTTAGATTAAGGTCTATAATGATTCAATGGAGATATACTCTTATGATAACATCCACTATACTTTTATGGTTAGATTATGAACATGTAATTCTATTTACTACGAGGGGGAATATATTGAGATTCCATACTGTGGTTTTTAAAATATAGATATTTATATTGATTATATATTGTATTTATTAGTCACTCATTCCATATAGTTAATCCATTGAACTTAATAACTGAATGGAGGGTCCCATTATATCCCTTGAATGCATTAATAGGCAATGTGAGACAAACTATCTTGGGTATCGATCATAACATTTTCCTATTTATATATGATGTATTTGAGACAAGGACTTAATGGTAATATTATTATTCCTAACATTTTTCATTATATAATTATGAAACAAGTTATTGTTATGAATATTATTATTAATAGTATTATTTCATTCATGGATATATTCCCATTTCATGATATTAGTTATATGGAACATGTGATTATTGTTCATATTTTCCATAGAATTCTTGTTATAGCTATTTTGTGATCAATCCTTCTATAAACATCCCCTTTCCACGAATTCAGTATTCCCTTTTTTTCCCAAGGACACAATGAATGTATCCATGAATGATTTAATGAATATACTAGAAGTGATAATTCATTTCTCACTATAATTGTTATTTATATTTAATTTTTTCAAATGTAATATTAGAATATATTACGTATCAAGTCTCTTAAGACTATGTAAAATTTAGATCATATGAAATTTAATCACATCTATCTTGTTCCAATGTATTAAGATAAACCCCAGCTTTGGGTTACAAGATTTGGGGTGTTACATCTATTAAAAAATAGTCCACAATTAAATGGATAAAATTATACTACATTGTAATGTCAATGAAATTACTATTATAATTTCTTATTACTTTCATTAAAAACTAATGGTTGTGTTTAATGAGGAAGATGAGTTCCTGGTTTTGGTGTTCTTGAAATAAAATATATTCTTTATATATATAAATTTCTTCATATAAATCACTATAAACCAATGTTTTATTCACATCAAGCTATTATATATAAAATAAATATGATGAAACATGGTCATGACCATTTTTATAGTCATGCGATATTATATTATTGAAAAATTATATAAAAAATACATACAATTTGTTTATGAAAAAAATACACCACTACCTTAAGCTTTTAAATTAATACACTATATACCTCTTCTTTAATTTGAAACACATTTTTTTATGAATTTTATTCCATATATTCCTCTAAATATTATCACATATTGCTGATAGATGCTGGGAAACTTGTTCATCTCTCATGGACAACCTCCACTATCATAAATTTTACAAACTTCTATAATTAACCAATATATCAGTTTCTCCATCATCTATTAGAAGTATGTAGTGAGAACTATACCTATTCATTTTTACTCTATGTTTCTACATGGTATATCTTCACATTTTTCTTTCTGAGTGAGTTATATAATGTTTTAAAACTTCCAGGGTGTGAAATTATAGTGCGTTAGTTTCCATAGTCCTTGATATCCCTAATACGACTGTCCTGGGAAAGACCATATGAATCTAAACTCCTTTTTCTGGAAAAGCTATTATATGTTTTGGTGTTTCCTAAATTTCCTTGATTTTTTGAATTCAGTAGAAAATCATTAAATTCTAGAGGTGTATTCAAGAAAACATCATCTTTTGATGATATATTTATCTCAACAGAATTTTCCACATAGTTTTCATCCGTTAATGGAATCATTTAGTTGAAGATCACCTTTTTACTTCTGATCAATTTTGGAGATTCATTGGTCCAGAGTTGAAATATAAACTCTTTATTATCATATCCACCAATGTAACATAATCAAGGAATATGCACTATTTTGTCTCATTTTTTGTATCAATTTAATAATAGGTGATTTCATTAAATTTTTGAGGTAGTTGAAATCAACATTATTTTTTGAGAAACCGTTCTCTTGAAAATGTTAACCAATTGGGGATGATAACATCCTATTGATTATGTTCTTGGAAAAATTTATAACCTCATCCTAAAAAACCTTGGGGAACACATTGTGAATTTACATCCTCAATTTATTTTCCAAAAATGTCCTATTAATCATTTCCATAACTCCATTGTGTTCTAAATTTTATAGTGAAATATTCTCAAATTGAATCTCCTTCCCCTAGAATAATTATAAGGTTTATCTAATTATATACTCTACACAATTTTCCAACTAAAGAGACATCAACATGAATGTAGTTTCTTCTTAACCATTTCCCTATATCTAAATAAATCATCAAAAACCTCAAAATTTTTTATGAGAAATGAAAAAAAAATATTATCAAGTTTAATTAATAATTAATGTCGTTTATATGAGTGATAATCTAGTATAATTCACTATATCAATAATCTAGATATCCTTGTGCACTAAATCATTATTCTGGTTCTTTTTTGTTTCCTATAAATACCTTAAAAAGATAAAATCCTATTATATTTAATACCTCATGATTCTAGAATTCAGTAATCCATTTATAGGGTGAATCTACTTTTCCTTCTCAATAAGATGCTGTAGATGATGATTCTATAATTGAATTAAAATATTTTTCATGATTTTATCCTTGTAGATATTACCTAAGAGAGATCATCTTATCCTTCACCCCACTTCAAAAGACCATATAAAAATGAGTAATATTCTATATAATGTGAATGAATATAGTACTAAAACATGTATCATCTTATTGTGAAATACAAATTAATTTTTTTTCTTATTCCAATGAGTTTTCACATGTACTTTAATAATAGAAATCATCCATTCCTTTTCCAAATAAAAACATTGTTATGTTAGAATAATACCAAGATATCACAATATGGGGTTGAATTGTTACTTTTTTATAATCATCCCCAATTCTGACTTTTTACTTCCTTTAAGATTTATAAAAATATGTAGTGTTTTATTCTATCTGAAATATGAGTAATAGATAAATAGAAAGAAATCAAACATCAATTTTGTAGTGTATTGGGGAACAATGATCCCCAAGTCCACCCCACCAATGAATTCTTTGTGAGTCTGGTGAATTTTACTAGAATGGCCCTCTTATCACAAGACCTCAAATCCATAATAGTGTGAAGGATGTTGAATCCTTTAAAAATGGTTAAACAGAGAATTTTGTTTATTCTATAAGTAACTGATTATCCACATTTTAGTATAAAAAATGAATCCTTTACCAAAATTATGTACTATAAGTTGATACTTTAATAAATCAAAAGAGTTTTGGTTTAATGATTGTTTGGGTTGATCTTTACATTTACAGCACAAGCAACTAATAGTAGATGGATCTTATTCTTTATAAGAAATGAAATTATGAAAGAATGAATAGTTATAAAGTAATCTCACTTGAATATAATCATCAATAATAACAATAATAAATAGTAAAAGCTGTCAGATTTTAATAGTACGAGGTTGAAATATGAATGGAAGAAAAGTGTAGCTTACTTCACAAATTACAGAGTTCATCATTCATTTTAGCATCACTATATAAGATATTTGCAAGAATACTATCATATATGAGAAATTAACATTTCCCATATATAAAAAAGATACCCTGATAGAATATATGATGTATACAGCTTGATACGATATTCAAGATCAATTAAAATCCCCTGATAGATTTTCGAAATTCAACTCCAAAATAGTCAATTGGAGTCGTAACTTCTCTTAAGAATAGGATTGATTTTAACCGTTTAATATGGTTCATTGAATCTAAAAAATGATATTTGAATCATTCATAAGTGATATTTTAATAATCATGTAATTCATTCAAGAATATTGTAATAATATCAGATAAAATAGAAAATTTAAATCTACAATGTTGAATAGTCAAATGTAGCATTCCTTCATAAAATGAAAAATTATTAATCATAGGGTTCAATAGAAAAGTGTTCATTCTCCAAATCATAAGGTTGATAATGTAATATTGAAAATTTAAGGGTTAAAACATAATATTGATAATAAAAGTAAGGTTGATGATCCATAAATTTGTCTCTCAAATCTTGGGTTCCTTACTTATATAGTGTTCTTTAACCATTTTTTCGTCTATTAACAAACATAAGGTTTAATCCTAACATAATTATCTTCAACAATACTTTCATTATAAGTTTTGGATGATTAAAAATATGTAATGTTCTCGATATAGGGTTCATTCCTTATGTTGAGTTAAGAAGGTAGGGTGTGAACATTATTTTCAGAATATACAAAAGAGTATTCTGAACACTTTAAAAAAATTTCCATAGGAATTAAAGGATGAATATAATTCCAGAATAAATATTAAAACAAATATAAATTTCATGGAATACACTTAATGTAAAATCATTAGTAAAACAGACAAGGTTATTTGTTATTATAAAAATCAATAATACTTATAAGGTATTATTTGAGACAAAATATTCCCACCAATCTACCCCTTTTTATGAACAAAAACCAATAAAACATATAACTTAAAATATAGAATTTTGTAAACACATTTAATCAAAATTTTAATTTTTATTATTTTTGGATATTATTTTTTTCATAAAATTAGTTAAAAAAATTCGAATAAATGGTTTTATTAATGCATTTTTATCCCCCTTTTTGTCATATCAAAGAGAAATATTAAGAAAAATTATTAGTATACTTTCAATTATTTAAAGAAACTTAAATGAATTTTAATGTTGTACTTTGTGGATGAATAAGGCATAGGTTCTGATAGTAGTGACTAACATATAAAACAAATAAAAATTAAGAAAAAAATATATAAAATAGGACAAAAGAAATATTAATATAAAACTATAAAAATAAATTAGAGGTTTTCTCTTGAGAAAAAATGTAAACATTCAATGTAGTTGAAGGTGAAAGGGTTTGGTTAGGAGCAGTTTTTTATTCGGATTCATGTAGAGCCTGAGGTGAATGAAAATATACATTCAATTATAGCATTTTATATTTTAGTCTTTTTGCAAGTTTTTTTTACCAACATCCTTATCAAACTTCGTGAATCTTGACTGACTTTAATATTTTCAATCAAATTGAATTTTAAATATTCATGTAGATTCACATGTATATGAAAAAATCAAACTAGCTTAAAACTAAACTTATTTAACACCATCCATATACCTATTTCACTTGAGGTAAGTGTCTAAAAATGTTATCTCTAATTATCTAACCAAAATGATAAGGGTACACTATTGCACTTAATATTCAATAGTCTGACATTCATATCTTCCATTATAGAAGTGATACCTTGGAAATATCTAATTAGATATGGTGATGTTGATGGGGTAGAGGTAGAAAAATTAGCATGATTGATAATTCCATTGATATATTCAAATTGACTTTCATGTACCATTTAAAAATAGCAAAATATATTTTAGAAGCAGATTTTAATTTGAGATTCATAATCCGATTGAATATATCTCTTATAAATGTGTCAAAATAATTTTCAGAAATATAATTATATCTGATTTCATGAAGAACATTCGTAATTGAATCTAATTCCATCCTCTGTGATGATGAATTTTTTTTTAAAAATATTAATCTGAAACTTCCATTTCCTGTTGAAGACTTGAATTATCTTCATGAACCTTGTTAAACATAACTACCAGATCATCAATATGATTTCTCATTAATGCATATGTCCCTTTATCTGGATTCGTTAATGGAGCAGTAGCTTCCACAATAGCTAAAGGATTAGAAATGGACATATCCATGGAGTTTTCACATGAATAACATATACCATCAATGACCTATGTCCTTTATCTATAGATAGATACAGTTCATTCTATTGAATTAAATATAGAAGATTCAAAATGGTTATCAATATTCTAAGTGTTCTCAGTAATATATTATTGATATTTTTGTCTTCTAGAGAATCTTATTCCCAGTGTTCATGCTTCGGAAAAACATTATTCTATTGATCCTGACATGCATCTTATTTATCCTCAGCATAATCTAATTCTTATTTTTTGATTGAATGAGTTGAATCTGTAGACCCTATGACTGGATCCTCATGTTGTGGTTATCCTCTTCCATTTGGTTTTAAGACAAGTTCATATTGAACCTCTTTTTCTAAACCTACTTCAGAAATATTTGTATCACCATATCCAAACATTCTCTTCAACGGCTGAACAATGCCTTCTATTTCAAATTCTTAAAATTATTCATTTCATAAATTACCTTCCCCCTGAGAAAAAAAACCATATTTTTTGGTCATCATTACCGACATGGATTGGATTACCTATTATTGTAAACTAAATGAAACCAAATATCCATAGAGTTATAAAATTCAATACATTACTATGATGAAATTTAAATCAGGAATCAAAATGATGAATCAATTTTTTCCAAAACAGAATAAGAGATATAATCCATCCATAAGGATACAAGTATATTTGTGCCTTTTAATGACTACAATAACTAAGATACCTTATCATATATCTGGGTAAATCCATCTTTATGTCAATAATAAATAGAAACATAATATACATGTCTATGTATAAAATATTCTCCATCATAGAAAAACATGGAGCAATAAAAGTTTGAATAAACATTACTAACCCTTTCTGATATTCCTCAATATCATATAAAAACATTTCTTGTTGTTTTTTGAACCAGAAAAGAAAAGTAATTATATATTTCGATTTCTGATCCTCATTTAGAATAGATCAAAGATAAAATTAGAACACTCCTTTAGGAATGGAATATTATATTTTGATCAATTTCAACTACAAAAATTGAAAATTTCTTAAATTCTATTATAGAGGATATTGTATCTTTTAATTCATCAAAAAAACTATACACCTCCATAAAAGTGATTCAGTTCTACCTCATAAAGAGAATCTACATTCTCCTCATTAAATGTAAATTTTAATCCATGAAATGCGAGGTATTTATTGATCATAAGGATTTTATTATACAACCATTAAATTTCTATGTATTTTCCATAAAGAATCTTCTTGGAGGGAACACACTGAGGCTTCAGATTGCTTCATTCACCTTTATCAGTTCTCTTGGACTTTTTCATTTCTAAGAATTTGATGTTCACATATTTTCAGATTATAGGGTTTGAAAGATATACAAGGGCTCTAATAGGCGATATATATTGATGAAAAAGGGGTAAGGTAATTTGAAGGATTTTCTGATGGATGACGATATAGTCTAGTTTCTTGTGTAAGTTATGTAGAGTAATCATTAAAATTTTTATTTTTAAAAACATGTGTTTTTAAAACAAAATAACATAAAATTATATTTAAAGAGTGAATTAATTAAATTAAATTATATTAAATTTAAAAAAAATTGTAAAACAAATTAACTGAAGTAAATTGAAATCAATAAAAATTATAATTTCTTTAAATGAAATAAACTGAGAAATATTAATTTAAAATTAAATAAAACTAACTCTTCATTAATAAAATCAAAACATGTTGTGAGTAGTGGTTTAGATAAAATAATATCTAATTGATATTTAATAATTATTTTTTAATGGTATATCATTTTATGAACATGATAACTTAGAAACTGATGCCTTATATGAATATTCTTAGTCCTAAAATGACTTATTGGATTATTTTTGAAATATTTATAGAACTAGTATTATCACATGAAGTAGGTATAATATTAGAATTTAGTCCAAAGTATAGTAATGTGTTTTTGATCTATAATACATATATAGAGAAACTGCCAGTAAAAACATATTATGCCTTAGCAATGGACAGGGTGAATGAGTTTTTTTACTTACTCGACCATTATACTAAAATTTTTCTAAAAGATGACAGGTTTCTAAAGTGATTTTTATATCCAATACATAACCTAGAAATTCAGCATCTAAATGTGAAATTAAATTAAAATCATATTTGATATAGAAGAGATTGAAATATATTTCTTTTTAAATATTTAAAAAAATATTTTACCAATAGTACGATGGGATTTTTATAGGTTTGACTAAAATCTCACATATAAACATATTGAAAGCATAATGTCTGGTCTGTTAGCAATAATATATAAAAAACCAATCATTCCTCTATAAAACGTATTGTCAAATGGTTTTTAATCTCCATTAAAATCATGTTTCATGTTTGTACACATAGGAGTACTATGTGTATTATTGTTTTTAGGTCCAATCTTTTTCAACAAATCAATAATATATTTAGTTTTATTTATAAAATTTCAATAATATTATTGATATATCTAAAATCATAAAAAAATTTAGTTCTGCCATCATAAAAATTTAAAATTACTTTTGAATTATTTTTGAGAAATCATTATAATTCTTTTTATTTATTGAACTGAAAATTACATCATCAACATAAATTTTTAGTAACATAATATTAGAAAAAATAGTTTTCCTAAAAAGATTTAGATCTACCAATTTAATAGTAAGAATACTTTCCAAAAGAAAACAAATTAATAATTCACAATAATATCTAGGTGCTTGTTTAAGAACATAGAGAGCTTTTGAATGTTTAGAAACTAAATTTTTTTCATCTTTTCCAAATCAAGTGGTTGTTCAACATAAAAATACTCCATTAAATAACTCTTTAAAAGGATTATTTAACATGCATATAATAGAATTTAAAATTAATATGACATGAATACGCTAAAAAGAATCTAATGGAATCTAATATATCTATGGGGTAAAAGTTTTCATCAAAATAAATTCATTCCTCTTGATTATATCCTTTTTGTAGTAATCTATATTTATTTTTGGTTATAATCCCTTAATCATTCTGCTTCTTCTAAAAGACCCATTTGGTTCTAATTAATGGGTAATTGGTTGATATTTATACTAATTATCAAAATTCATTCCTTATGAATTGATTTAGTTTTTCTTTAATTGATAATATCAAATACTAATCATCTATTTATTATTCAATACACTTTTGTCTTAACTATGACATAAAAATAGAATAATAAACAAGGTTTCAGACATTTCTTTTAGTTCTAATTCTTGTGACTAAGTATCCTATAACAGTTTATAAAGGAAGATAATTTATGGTTCTAGACTTACTATATAAGACAGGTTCAGGTTATTCAGTTTCACGTTCATCTGAACTGGACTAAATTTTATTTATATCATTTTCAAAACCATCTTTAGGTATTTCAAGTCTCATTTTGTCCAAAAAAAATCAGTAAGTTCATCAGTTTTATATATCTATTTCATTAAATTGTCAGTTTCATCAAATTTCACATGAATTGATTATTTAAAATCCTTGATGATTTATTAAACATTCTATAGTATTTAGAGGTTTAATAATACCCTAATAATAAACCTTCATTATATTTTGGAAAAAACATACCTTGGTTGTCCATAGTATTCAATATATAAAACATGAATCTAAATAAATTAATGCAAAATTATTTAGTTTTTATATTCTTCAAATGTTCATAGGGTGTCTTTTTTAAAATAGTAATTATTAAATCTCTATCTATGATATAACAGGATGTTCTTACAGATTCTTCCCAAAATTATGTTTTAAGATTTTATTCATTTAGCATTGTCCTTGCAATTTATTTAATATTTATATTTCTTATTTCAGTAATTCCATATTGTTTTGGTGTTGTTGGTTCAAGGAAGTTTTGTTCAATACCAACATTTGAGAAACATTGAATTAAATTCTTGATTCCCAAATTCTCTACCATGATAATTTATTAATGAAATTTTTTTAAAACAATTTCCCTTTATAATAAATTTTCAAAAGTATTAAAAAATATTGAATTCCTCACTATTTAGTTTTAGAAATTAAATCCAAATAAATCATGAATAATCATTAACTAAAACATAGGAATATAATTTTATATATAAACATAATACTATGGATGGTCCAAAAAAATACATGTAGATAATTTCTAATGATTTTAATGTATCAATTTTGATAATAGATTAGAAAAATGTTTTGTGTTTTTTCCAATTCAGAATGCATCATAATGTCTATCATTATCAAACATAAGAATAGGAAATCAGAATCTAAATGTTTCATAGATAATTTATGTAAATAATATATTTCATAATGACTAAGTGTTCTATGCTGGATCCATGGTTTATTTTTCATATTAATTAATAAATTCACTTTCTATTTATATAGGGAATTTAAATTCAAAGTATAAATAATTTTTGTTCAATGTGCTTTAAATTTAAGAAATTTAACATTAATCACAGACCAAGAATCGATGAAAACATCAACATAAAATCCAGTGTCACAATTTTGAGATATACTTATCATATTGTGATTTTACCCTTATACATATAGTAATTTTTTTATTAAGATAGTATTTAGATCTCCATTAGTTCTAACTATGATAATTTTTCCATTTTTTATTTTCACCAAAATTGACTAGAACTCCATCTATTTGAGTCAATGCATAGAAATTTGATAATTATAAAATCATGTGTCTAGAGTAGCCACTATGAACATGCCATATATCATTTTTTTCATGTGGCCTTTATCTTGTAAAATAATTTAAACACTGGTTTCTTTTAGTACCCTTAATTTCTTGCATCCAATAGCATCATCGAGCATTGATATGGGAATCTCGATCAGATTAATTTTTCCATAATTCATACTACATGCTTCAGACATACATTTAGATATAAAATCATTTTTAATACCACTAATTTAAGGATTTATAATGTTACAAATATTAGTGTATTGACCTTTTATTCCACAATAATAGTAGGTTTTATTTTTTGAATTGGGCACAAAATAATTTCTATACAATTTCAATTTTTCACTTTAACTACCTATTCAAAATAATGACCATTTATAAAATTATATTAAATAATCACACTTATAAAAAAATTCCTCTAGTAATACAAATTGTAGCACTTTTATATGATTCTACTTCACCCTTTAATTCATTTATCTTCTTTTCAAGATCTATACAGTTTGAGGATGAAGAATTGAGTTTTCCTATTAGTTCATGATGTTGTTACAATATAATGTCTCTTTCACTTAAAATATCATAGTGAATAATTTTCAATGATTTATGCTTCTTTAATAAGGAATCATATATTTCATCTAACAGTGAATAGTAGGAAGCTAATTTATTATTTGATAAACTTCCATTATAAGAACCAAAATAGTAATAGGGTTATACCTTTTCTTCTTCAACCATAAATAACAAATTGTATTATAGATTTTATGTCACTTTTTTTGAATGAGATTTTGAGGATCCACTGGATTCTTTAGATACAATCTACGTATCTTTCATTTTCCTTTTTTATGATCATAATCATCATTTTTCATATATTTCTATTCCTATCTCTTTCAATCATATTTTAATTTAGGGAAATAAGTTCTGATATGAAATAATTTTTTGTATTGATAGTTTCAAACTTCTCAAGGTCTTCATTCATCCTTCTTGAAGGATTTTTTAAGCTGTTTTTTTTTCTTGTAGAATTTGCTAAAATTTCTAGTTAGGTGAGCCACATTAATTTCAAAATTTGACGTGTCTTAAATTTTGACTTCTTTGGATTCTTGTTTTATTGTTATGATTCGTAGATGTCACATTGATGTCAATATTTTCCATTTTCACTATATTCTTATGATATTTAGTCTCTACTTCCATTCCTACTTCATACATCATCAATTTTCCAATTATTTTCTTCATAGATAAATCCTTGATAGGTGGTGATTGTTGAATTGCTACAAATGTTCCATTATATTTTGAGGGAAGTACTCTAAGTACTTTCAACACTTGATTAGATTTATTTTTGGGTTCTCCCAATTTAGTAAGGTTGTTAACAATTTATATTAACTTTACATTCATTTCTGTGATTCTTTCACCAGAATTTTTTTTAATGGAGTCAAATTTTATCTTAGTAGTAGAATATCTCATCTTTATTCATTATATGTTTTATATTTCCATGTTATTATTGGAATCATGTATGTATCTAGTCACTTAGGGCTTCAAAATAGTTTAATTATTTGGGATGTGATCTATTATATATTTTATAATTGTTATAACATAAAAATTATCTCTAGGATACTAAATTATGTATTATTATAAATATTAAATAGTTTATTACGTCATTACATTATTTAAATAAATATGCTAATATTAAAACCATTCATTCCCCCTTTATTATGTGTAGTAACATATGTATAAGTTCGATTTAATGTTACCCATAAATCAATGAACCCATCACATTCACTGAAATATACATTAGAAAAATATAGAGATCTCAAGAAGAAGTGATAGTATATTTTATAATCTATGATAATTAAAAAAGGCGACACACCAGAGAATGGTGAACTCTAATAATTAATCCCAATAAATTGATGATGGATTTATTTCTCCAAGTTTCATGGTTGGTTTATCACCACTCTCTTAACCAACCAAAAGATAAAATATCCTGATCATTACATATCTTTATGTTTTTAGTGAATAGTTATTTTTTATTTATGTGATTATTTTTTTATTTATCACGTTAATTAAACATGATATCATATCAAAAATAAATTTAAATATATTATTAAATAAAATCAGAATAAATTTATAAGATTATTTTATTGAATATAGTTAAAAAATTATGTACTTTCTCACAAAGGATAAATAACATGTTCATTAAAGATAAAGTAACAAATAATATATGATTATATAAAATGGGTATATTATTTTAACAACTATGGTCAATTATATAGGTAAGTCCCACATAAACTATAACTTTCATATAATAGTGAAATAAGAATAATTAAATAGTAAATAAAAAACCAAAAAGATAAAATATTGAGTCTATAAATGTCTTCCATCACTTAACTTATAATATAACATCACACCAAAACATTGTTCTGGTGCACAACATAGTGATTGAAAATATATGGGAATTTTTAAAAAAATTACTGGGTAAACATGACTACGTTTAAATCAAGAAACAATTCCCTACATATTTTATATATTATAATGAAAATTTTTGTGGAATTATAGGTGTATTGATTTAGGATTTGTGAGCCCACTCAATCAATCTAGGACCATGTAATTAATGAAAAAAGTGATAATATGTCACTTAAATACCATTTAATAGTTTTATAAGGACTTCATATAGCTTATGGGTATGTAAATATAGGTCATTTACACTATCATATCCTAGTGGAAGTGTATTTATAATCAAATATAAATTCCTATTGGTATTTTGAGAAAATAGTGAGAGATGTTATTAAATCATTAATTAATTATATCATAATTTCATTTCATGAAAATTTATAAAAAAATTATTTCAATAATTGTTCTAAATAATGAGAAATATCATGACTATACTATCTGTGTGATCTTTACAGATCAAATAGAATTTACATACTAGTTAATGCTTCTAAGATAGGTACAAGAACTTATAAATTTTACTATAATAATAGTGGATTTACTATTTACTAGAACCCCTAATATCTATTGAGACTCCTCATGTTTTCTGTAAGGTTGAAAGTGATGGATATAAGGAACACATGGATGATGAATCAGATATTAAATTTTTTCTATAATAATTGATATCATATGAGATGTAAATAAATAATGATGAAAATGATTCATACTCTATATTGTATATCTTCTAGACAATTTTTTATGTTAAAGATAAACATGAATGGTTAGAAATTATTGAGATACTCTTTTGATTAAAGTTAAAATTGGGGGGGACCCTTCCAGACCATATATAACCACAATGATTGGTTTCCTTGATAATATAAAAATGTTGGGATTTAAAATACCAAAAGGGTTTTCTAAAGATCATTTTCTCTCATTTCTTCCTTCCATATTCCAAAGATTTATTGGAAATTATAATTTGTAAATATAAATAAGTCACTTATAGATCTCTATGGAATAGTTATCTAATATTATGGAAAAAAAGTTGATAAATATATTTTCACTGTGGTAAAAAAAAGGAAATTCAATGAAAAAGGGATTAATATAGGATCTATTCTAAAATAACCATTGCATCATCCTTACAAGAAACAAAAGAACAAGTGTGAAGCTAAACATTATAATGATATGTTTTTTTGTTTCAAAAAGGGGTATTTGGAGAATAATTTTATATAATTTTTTAATCAAGGGAATAATTTTTGAATATCTATTATTCAATTTAATCTATCTCTTTCTACTAATTATTCATTAGATTGTAACTTTCGATCACACATTTGTATGCAAAGAAAATAATTGAGTAAATTATTTGAAATTTAAAATAGTTGAGGTGTATCTTTGAACTTACAATAGAGTAAGACTAGTTACATTAGATATAAGAGACTACCATCTCACATTTATGGCTATATTAATTTTAGTTTTAAATAATTCTAATTAATCTTCTAGTGTGGAAAAAAAATAATTTAAATGTTGTGTTTATGTTTGGATGGTATTTATTTCAAATATGGAAATAAAAGATAATTCATTTATGAAGAAAACATGTTTAATGGTATGGAATAATGTAATAATAGATTTTATATATAATACATTGGAAAACATGTTTTTTAAATTTATAATGAATCAAAATCAAATAAATAAATTTAAAATAGTTATGGACACATCGAAATGTTCATGCAATCCAATTTTTTTTTATAAAATTATATTAAGAAAGGTATATAGAATCATTTGAGGAAACTCCATGTATATATAAGTAATTTAATTTTAAAAGAATGTATGTTCAAAGCGTCTTTCTGTAAAAATAGTGATAGGTCCAAATATCCTCTAGAATTAGTTTGCATAGATGTGTGTGGAGAATTCCCAATAATGAATATTGGTGTATTATTTTAATTAATTCTTTTATTGTTTTTTTCTGATATGAATATATCAACTTGATGAGGTATAATTTTAACTACATTGAGAAATTTATGGTATAAAATAATGTTGTAAAAAAATAACATCGAAAGAAGTTAAAAAACATTCTGTTATTTGGAGTTAAAAATTGTGTTAATCAACATTCCATTGATTATCTAAAATATTTTGAGATATTATCTAAACATTCCCATCCATATTCACCATATATGAATCACTATGAGAAAATATACTTTTAAGAATAGTCTAGCATGTTTTTAAAAGTAATCCAATATACCTTCTTGAGTATTGTGGAAATATGTGTTGTTAAAATTCATTTCTTTCTAACAACATTCATTTGTTTATATTATTTTGGTAGATGTTGTCTGATTTAAAAAACTGATAAAAATAAAAACAAATTATGCAACAATTGTTTTGTAATTAGAAAAATTTTAAGAACATTAATTATGTGTTTTTAAAAGTATATAATTTTTATCAAAATGTATGAATTATATAAATAAAATCCTATCATATGTCATATATATATATATCATCAAAAAAATTTACAAAATTTAAAACATAACTTAGTTTAATGAATATATATAATTCACATTAAAATTATTGGGGAATTGATAATAATTAAATGTCATAATTGTTGTCGAACAAGAGTTTCAACATAATTATATCTATTCAATATACTATTTCACCAATCCAATTAGTGACATAGAATATCAAACTATCACATTCATCCATCATTAACACATTATCTCAATGGGTTTCTACACAGTTTAATAACTCTAAACGAATGTACATGAAACAAGAAAAACCAAAATCCTAGGTTCTCTATGGTAGAAATATGATACTACATGAAAATTAGAAGTGGGGAACATACCTAAATTATCCACCTTATAGACATGATTCCTCAACAACCTTACTGTTCTATAATTTATGCATTTGTTTGTGAGGACAGAAGTGGAAAAAAATATACTCTCACCTCTGTAGTTTATCAGTGGGCCAAATGAGTCATCAGACATTTGTATAGGATTTTTACTTTATATATGGTCTTCTTGATCCACTAATGATATGTTAAAGAATACAAATATCTTATGTTTAAGTATATTTTCATAAAAATATTATGCATGCATCCACATCCTCTACCATGATGTGGAAATAGTTTATATATCATATCAAATAAATCTTTAAAATTATACAACATTTACTTAAATGTTTATAATGAATTAGTAAACTCCATGAAAAGTGAATTAATCACATGAATACAGACTCCATTATTTCATTACATCTCATGTATTGTATTAATAAATAAAAAATTAAATTGAGTTTAATCCATGAATCCATAAAGCATATAATATTCACCTTCTCATATGATTAAGAAAATTAATAGGCCTGAAATATTATTTCCATCATGTATCTCAATATCTCATATATGTCTCATGTCAATATGAATCCCATAAATATACATTTAGTAAGTATACATCCTTTAATTTCACACTTACTCTAAATCCTGATAAACATTGGATATTCAACCTTATATTGCATCATATAACTTAACTAGGAAATATATATCCAAAAACCATTTTGGATATCATCTAAAACACCTTTTCAATGTATATCCTTAAAATCACCATGTATCACAACATAAATAATACCTTGTGAAAACCCATCCAACATAGTTTTGGATTAACTCCGAAACACTTTTAGTGTAGCACACTGAGTCTTACAGAATCTCTATTTAGTAGATGAAAAAATGTATCCCTTCTATACATTATATAGTTAAAAAAAAATTTGAATATATGGGTTGAAATATTTAATAAAATACAGGGATTACTCAAATAATATATTCTAATAAAGATATAAATGGGCCTCACATGATCTCCATCAAAAATATGTATCTCTATATGAATGTCCACTAGTATCTATCACTATATATTTGCATTCTAATATTATTCCCTTTCCCTAAAACATGATGTTACCATGGGACATGAATCAACTAAATTACAAATATCTACCTTATCTATTCCTTATTCCTAAAGTATACAATAACATTGTTGATTAATAATGTATAAACCTAACCCCATAAGAGCCCAGAGCCTCTGTATACTACTATTACATTTTCATGATTACAAGGAATCAAAACCTGAAGGACTGAAGAGTTTAGAAGTCATAGTAAAACAGATACACAAATAATTCTTGTATTACAAATGAATACACCAATATAAACATAATCCATTTATTTATTTGAAGAATTACATTATTCCATCTTTTATATCCCTACATATATTTCATATTACGCTTCTTGGATTCCTATGGAAGGAAACATAATTAGGGTGAGCTCAAATTCTTTATAGGGGTTATGCACAGAGGATGAAATAATGAATCAGTTGGAATAATAATTATGGAATGATAAATAACTAATAAAACATAATATGTAATCAATACTCTGGTAAGGATGTTAATAAACACTATTGAAAGGTAATAACTGAAAACACATGCCATTAAAATAACTAGATTGGGAAAAAAATTGGAAGGTAAGAAACTGAAAAAGATGCCATTTAACCAATTAACTGAAAATTAAATGTATCCATAGATATTCCGATGAAAAATCACATCGATTAATAATAACTAAAATAAAAATGAAAGAAATTATAAATTATTAGATGTCTTTTCTAAGGCACATAAAAAGCTATACCACCAAGACCATTCATAAGATGGATAAAAAATAATAATAGTACTCCATTTAATTTGTGGAACTTATGTGTATCAAGAGAACATGTCGATGTGTCGAGAATATATATAATTTCTAGGACCCACCCATCATTACTACTCTAAATAATTCATCATATTAAAAAATTTAAATAAATAACATTCCTTAACAAATAATAGTATTGAATAAAAATATGGGATTATTAATAATTCCGTAGATAATCAAATAACTATCTAATTAAAAACTATATATAAAATTGTTATATTATTTAAAAAATTAATATATTCATGATAAATGATATGTATAGTTAGTAAAAATTCAATGATCAAGGATCCTAGGAAATTTGAATATTTCAAGGGGAGTAAAACTAATCAAGGTAGTAAATTCCACTACAATCTTTGGCCAAATAAATCATAAACCATTTAGAGGAAGAATAATGATGGTATCAATATAAAATATCCCAAGTTGAGTAAAAATAAACGTTTGTTGTTGATTACTAAAAATAGTATAAAAAATATTTTAAAATAATTATTGAGGAATATGTCCTTTTCTTTTAGAATTCCCTTTCAAAATCATTTTCATTCGAATAACTTTAAAAAACAATTTCTTTAGAAACTAAAATTTTAAATATGAAAAGTAGGATTCAATGAAATGAAATTGGGTAAATTCATATATGACATATTAAGTAAAAAGAATAATCCTTCTATATGGTGAGAAGGGTATAAAAATTCCTTGTTTAGAAAGCAACAAGAAGATTCCTTCAAAAACATTGGTAAAGGAGAAAAAAGAATAAAAATGACTTAACCAAATCATTTTGTAAAGGATAAAACATTTTTGAGGAATTTTTTATAAAAAAAACATTATAAGAAAATAGGTTATCTATCTAAATTGATAAATAATAATGATTTTTATTAAAACATTTTATAAAACATTTTTAGTGCCAAAGATTGTGAAAATGGTAATAATACTTGGAAAAGGTCACCAATAACCAGAGGAGAATTATATGAAATTTTTTATTAGAAAATGATATATTCATTTACCTTGATGTAAATTCAAGTGTAAAAAATCATGAACAAAATTAGATTGTAAATTAAACCCTTAAAATATAATAATGTTGAAGTGCGAATTATTCATCGAGTAGATTATGTATATCTACTATAAATCCACATAAATAATTGGAAAAAATAAATAGATAGTCAAAGTCATTATAAAAAAATTCATATAATATTTATGATAATGAGGTAGTAGTATAATGCAAAGAATATAAACTGGGTTATGAAATTCTATTCCACTTGGGTAGTTTCTTACTCAAATTCCCTTAGAAGAAATAAACAAAATTGAAAATCAGAATACCATGAAAATTGAATGAATTATTATGTCATATGAAAAAGTTATAGTATGTATGCCATATATCTGAAAATAGTTTCTCAAAAATAAGGGGACTATTCCATGATAAAGTTAACCATCACAAAAGAAAGCGATATTGTAGTGATAATCTTTAAAACGTTCTTTAGGAGAATAATCTTTAAGCATCCCCAAGTGTCCTATTACACTTTTAAACAATTAAATTAAAATCCCAATAGATTAATAACATTAAATTAAATGTATAATTTATTGAGAATAAGGAGATTAAATATATGACATGTTAAATGGTAGTCTATATGCCGTATAAAGTAATCTATGTTCATAACAACAAATAAGTCTCAATGGAATGTAAATTTTGATGAACTCCTTTACATTGCATTTCCTTTTTTATGAAAAAACATTAACATTTGAGATAATGGGTTTGAGAGTTTTATTAACTTATTATAGAACTATATACATGTTTTTAATATCATATAATATCTTCTTATAACATCTTATTCCTCGTTTGATAATAATATTTAATTTATTTTTAATATTTTTGGTGTAAACTGCTTATTTTTTAAAGTATGTTTTAACTTTTTTTTTGTCATTATTAATTATATAGGGTTTTCAACATCTATAGATGTAAAAAATGTTTTAAATGGAATATATATTCATTATATATATATATATATTTATTATAATCTATAATATTTTTTGATAATAAGGGAAATGAAAAGTTCATAGAGACAGTAAGTCGTATATAAGTATGGACGCTAATTTAATTTATTTATCATATTTAAAGAATTAAAATAAAATTATAAATTTTTATTTTATAATTCATTTATCATATATATGTCCAATTTGTTAAATATTTTTATTAACAAAATACTTTATACATTCAATGTATAGTCTGAATGAATCACATCACTTTGAGGCAGTTGTTGTCCACACTTCTACAAACAGTGTTATCGGAGTTCCACAAAATGGAGTGAATATAGGTATGAGTTATAAAAGAATTATAGAAGAATAAATAAATTATTTATATAATATAAAATATATATATAAATATATTCCATCATAATTCACAACTATGAAAGGTGTTAAAGGTAATATGAACAATCATTATTTCATGAGGCGGTAGTTCACCATAAACATAAACAATATGTTCATTACCCATTTGATGGAAGTGTGTGTAAGTGTAGGTAAGAACCATATCAGGATAACATATCATTATATTTATTATACTGGTGTTTTCATATAATAATGGAATAAAAATATTTTAGTGATTGGAGAAAGAAATAAATCTAAAGAGCCTGAGGAAAGATGTCACATCTTCTTTGGGTAACAACTATTTGATTCCACCAAAGGGATTACTTGGATGGATTTAGGATTATGGGAGAGATTATTATGAGATATTGGGAAAGTTATATTTCCAGCCAATTTTGATTTAGAGGTATGAGGAAGTGAGAGGAGATTAGGCCTTTTTATAGTGGAGGAGTGACACTCTTGTAAAATTTGGAGAAGGGAATTCTATCCTTTTTTTACTTTTATAGTTTATAAATTATGGTAAAAAGTAGATAAAAAGTAGTATAGGGTATAAATATGACTATGAAATTAAATTTGGAAATGTTTCTATGTCATTTTAGCCATGTTGTTTAAGGTTTAATCTCTTGTTAAGCTTAATTTCACCTTAATCGTTGTAATTAATTTATATCACATTCACTAGTAATTTTGGTCAAAAAAATTATTGAAATTATTAGATATTATAAATTATTATTATTCCAGACATGGAATAGAAATTTTAAAATTCTAATCACAAAAGTATTATAAATTAATTTAAATTTAATCCAATTAACGGGACAAAAATGTTGAATTTTACTGTCAAAACATCCAAAGGATTGTTGTGTATTTATACCCAATTTCAAAGATAAATTTACTATAATGACATAAATTTGATTAATTTATAAATAAAAGACATAATTTTAATTTTTATACAGATTAAATTAATTTTTTTTTAATATAAACAAATTATATGTAAAAAAAGATTTGAATTAATATTGAGTATCTTTTACTATTAATCAAAAAATAAAACATCATAGAAAAATACTAAAAAGATTTCCTAACCTATTTTTTATATTTTTATTTCAAATATTTTGTTTATATATACATATAATATTTATAAATTTTCAAATAATTTTATTTAAAATAAGTTTTCCATAAAAAGTTGCTAAAAGTTCCTAAATAAAAATAAATGTTTTTATGTGTAAAATCAAGTTGGTTCTTATCTTATGTCTCTAGAATCTATTAGATGAATATAAAATATATTATATTTAATAAATAAATAATATATATATATATTACATTAATATCAACCAAAAATTTAAATTAAATAACTTTACTTGGGTAAAACAACTTTTTCAGCATAAAAATTGGGTTCGATAAAAGTAATCATTTATATTCAATTAGTTCTTATATTCAATTAATTTTTTATTTATAACCACTAGATTCAATTTTTTAACCAAAATTTTTTATATGATAGTTAATACTATCTATAAACACTAATGTAATAGCTATAATGAGTCTTATTATATTAAACAGTAATGTTATAATAATATATTGGTGTTTGGTAAAAATTAGTCTTGCGTGTAACGCAAGTCATCAAAAAACTCATTGTGGAATGTGTCATATGATAACACATTATCAAATGTATATAATACTAAATTATTATATAAATTTCACTAAAATATGAAATATATTGTAATGTATCAGAATATTATATTCCCTTAAACTCTGGGTGTTGCAAGTCATACACAATATCGAATAAAATTCTCATACCTTAGATTTTTCAGACATTATATTCCCACCACATTAATTAAATTTCATCATAAAAATTTAAACCCAATATTGGTAACATATTATTTGATAATTCCAATATTGAAATCCCACATCGTGAGAATGGATTAGAAATCATCCTCTAGAAAAGAGGGAAAGGGATGTAAAAAAGGACACATAGACTAACATATAACTAGGTTTCTTATTAATAGATCATAAGTGGAAGGCGCAGATATGTACATTGATGAAATGTGTAAATATTTTTCTGAATTTATTGATGTCTTCAATGGAAAATAATTTAATTATTAATGTAAGTTTTAATAACCCAATTCTATAATTTTTTGATGATTTAAAAGGCCATCAGTTCAATAAAAATTAATGTATTCGAAAAAAATATGTTCATTTATGAAATGATTGAAATTATTATACTACCTAAGAATATAAGAAAATAAAATCAATTGATATCTTTTAATTACATAAGATCAATTACATATATTTATCTTTTTTAGAATCAAATTCAAATTCATCTAATAAATAAAGAAATGAATATCAAAAAAATTACTTAAATCATGAAGCATGAAAAAACTATTTAATAGATCATAAGTCCTATAAAATAGAGAAGAGTCTAATTTTTTTCTCTAAATATTTTATAAATCTATTATGGTTAATATAATAATATCTAAACCTAAAAATTTATACTATATATTCATCATTTTTTATTTATTCATCAAATGTTTTAACTAAAAACAATGACCTATTAATAAGGACATTGTGTAGGTCAGTGGTCTGTGTAATTCTCTTATCTTCCTTTGGGTATGGGTTCAAGACCCATGGCCTTGCCAGATTTGATTAATTATCACATGGAAAACAATATTTCTTTATATAAAACCAAATTCATATAATTTCCAAAATAAATGTGATGGATATCCTAGAAATTTAATCATTAAATTGCTCTCAATTTTAAATACAACCATAATACGTAAATACTTCATACATTTATTTCCACATAGGTTGTTACTTGGTCTAGGTTTTATCTATAATATCATTAGATATATTTCTAATTCATTACACCTTATCTTCAATATAAAAAACCATAGGTTTATCCTTGGTCATTGATTTTAATTATATATTCAAATCATTTATAATTGTTTGTAATGTATGTTTAAATTATCCTATGAATATCCTCTAGGATTGTAAAAATAGTTACACAGTAAGGACCATTATTATGTACCAGGTTATGCCATTTCAGGCCCAACACACCTTTTCAGTCTTGTTACTCCCAGGTACATGTATGCCCAAACCATTTCCACTTGTAGTATTAATATTGTTCACCAAAATTTAAGGGTTTTCTTCTTTAATTATCCTCAATATATACCTCAGGGTTATGTTCTATAATCTATGTATTCCAAAATCTAGTTCCTAATTTTCCTACAAATGTTCTTTTGTTAAGAACTAGAGTTCCCTGACCCCTAAAAAGCCTATAGCATGTGGATACAACCATTACATTGGCAAGATTACAAGGAAAAAACATAGAAGTACTGAAGAGTTTTGTATTCTTGGTAAAACAGAAAGAAATATGTTTCTGGTATTACATATGAATACACAAATTATAATATAATTATTTTATTTCATTCTAGGATATCATTATTCCATCTAATATATCCTTACATATCTTGCATAGTATTCTTCTAGGTTTCTTGGGGAAGGAAACATAATAAGGATGAGCTAAAATTCTCAGTAAGGTTAAAATATAGCTAAATTAATAATGAATAAATTAGATTAATAATTATGGAATGGTAAATAATTGAACACACATACTATATAAACAAAATACTGAGAAGTAAATAAATAAAAAATATGAATTGTAATAACTACAAACACAAGCGACTCACATATTTAGATAAGTAAAAATCCAAATGGAAAGGTAAGAAATTAGAACACATACTATTTAAAAAGTGCTCGAAAAATGAAATGTATCCATAGATATGTTGATGAAAGATATCCTAGATGAATTGTAACTGAAACTAAATGAGGTAAATGATTAATTATTGTACGCCATGTCTAAGGAACATGAAAACCAATACAATCAAGACCTTTTAAAAGACGATTTTAAATATGGTATAGAACCATTTAATTTGTGTAATATATTTTCCCCACAAGTGAATATCAATGTATTGAAGGATTATACAAATTATAGGCCCCACCCTTTATTACTATTCCAAATCATTCCATATATTGAATATCATAATAAATAATATCCCATATCAAATATCAATATTGAATAAAGAATACATGATTATCAATATTTTACCACACAATAAAATAACATTCAAATCAACCTTTATATGTAAAAATGGTTGAATTTTTATGCAATAAAAATATACATGAAAAATGATATGGATAGGTAAGGTAAATTCAATGTTCAAGGAACATATTAAATTTAAATATATCAAGTGGACTAAATGGAATCTGGGAAGTGAATTCCAATGATTTCCTTGGACAAGTCAATTATAAACCATCTAGAGGAAGAATAAGGATGGTATGGTTACATCATACCCTAAGTAAAGTAAAAAATAAAGGTATGTTTTTGTTTATTAATTTATATACTATAAAAAATACTATTTAAAAACATTATTCAGGAAAATATACTTTTTTTATGAGAAAAATTTTGAAAAAAAATTTATTCAAAATACCTATTAAAAACACTATCATTAAAAAGTAAACATTTATACAGGGAAAGGAATATTCAACGGAATTATGGTGTGTAAATCCACATATTTTTTATGAGGTAAAAATAAAATAACATTTTTATGGTAAAAACTTTAGAAAAATACTTTGTTTTTAAATGATAAAAAGATTCCTTTGAAAATTTTGGTAAAATAAAAAAGGTGTAAAAATGGATTTACTAAATCATTTTGAAATGGGTAAAATTATTATGGAAAACATTTTAATAAATCAAGGGTTTTCGAAAGGAATAGGTTATAAAACTAAAGAGATAAATGAAGTCATGTTTTCTTAAAAATAATTCTAGTACATTTTGAGTACTAAAGAATGTAAAAATAGAACTAATACTTAAAGAAATCCATAGATAAAAGGAGGAGAGTAAATTTTAAGGAGTTTATAAAAAATGATAAAATAATTTCCACCTATAAAAATTAAGGTATAAATAATCCCAAAAAAATATATTGTAATGTCAACCCTTGAAAATACCATAATATTGAAGTGAGAATAATCAATGAGTATATTATGTGTAACAACTATAAATCCACAAAAATAATTGCAAATAATGAAATATATATTCAATGTAATTGTAAAAATAATAATAAAATTTTATTGGTAATGAGGTTGTATTATAACCCAATAAAATATTTGGGTTGTTAATTTTTTTCCACTTGTAAAACATTTAACTCAAATCCCCTATGAATAAATATTGCAAATTAAAACTAACAATACCATGAAGAATGGATGATTTTTCATATTATCTATTTTTTTAGTATGTATATAATATATAAGAAATTATGAGCATAAAAATAATGTAATTGTTTTAGGAGAAAGTTAACAATCACAAAAGTATGTGAGATTGCAAAGATAATCATTAAAAATGTCCCTGGGGAGAATAATCTTTAAGCATTCTAAATTGTCCCATAAAATAATGAAACATTGAAATCATAATCTCAATAAACGAAAAAAATTAAAAAATCATCGAATATCATGATATTTAAATGATTATTGATATAAAATAAAATGGGTAGTATATACACCATATAAAAGAAACTATGTGTATAACTATAAATAAGTGTCAGTGGAATGTTAATTGATATGAAATCCATTACCTTTGACATAATTTTGTGTGAAGAACCTTTAAAATCATGTATAATGTCTTTGAGAGTGTTAATAAATTATACATGACAATATTCATGTCTATAATATCAAATATTATCTTCTTTATAATATCTGATTACCCATTTGATTACAATGTTTCATTTTTTTATTTTTTTGGGGGTTAATTTCATAGTTTTTCAATTATTTTTTAACATGATATTTGTTTTTATAATTAATTAGATCATGGTTTTATTATATAATTAATGTTAAACATGATGTAAATATCATATATATTCATTTTATATATATTTTAAATATTCAATAATATTTTTAGATAATAAATGAAATGAAACATTCATGGACAACAACAAAAATTATTTCAATAGAAAATTTAATGAAAAACTAGAAATAAAATAAAATTTAGAATATAGAATATCAATCCTTATAAAAAAAGGTTGATATATTCAAAAAAATATAATGTTATTTCAACTACGTACCCTAAATAAATGCCTTAAATTAGCGGTAATCTCAATTTATAGATTGTTCGTTATGAGATCCTCGTAGAAGAGTACTATCTTGTCCCATGTCTAAACATGATTCCCCAACTTGGATTCCCCTCGTTGAAGCCACATATATAATTATATTCATTTTATCAATATAAGAATATTGTTCATTATTCATATCAACAAACAACAATCATTCAAACATATAGTGAGCATCTTTATTTTAAATATTGATCAAATATTTTTCTTCATACATTTACTCGTGATAATGCATGAGGAGCTCCTGGGAGCTGTCTGATCCCTCAATCCAATTACCTTCACTCACCATTATAGATCCATCTGGTTCCCCTACTTGTGATTCATACACCTCATTAGCCATTGACTCCACATGCTTTGATGATTTTTTTCACTTAGTCTTGGAGTGATAATCGGCATCAATAAATAATTCTTTTGGGAGTTTACCTTTACTAGATGATCTAATAACAACAGGGATAGGTATATTTGAATTTTCCTTATGTATATCAACTCTCTATGAATTCTTAACAAAACATATGTGTTGATGAGAGAATTATTCCCTTTCTTTGAGGAATATCTCAGATATATTCCGTAAGTTCCACTACCTTAGGCCCAACATACAATGATTCTAATGCCGAATCATATACCACTATATTTTCATCTGGCCTCAAATTGTGGCCCTTCAGTGATTAACTTCAGTTTCAACCCCTTTAATAGATGAAGGACAATTACCTTCTACCAACACCACAAAACGATTGTGTGATCTTCTACTCAGGGAATATTTTTTGCCTATACTGGCAGAATAATGAGTCTTTTTAGGATCGATGTGACTATTTTATTCCCCTAATAGAACTTCCATGTCCCCTTCCCCAACATAGCCCTCAGATCCACAACAATCTCCACTTGAGGAGGGTTACAAACAAATTACACATCATATAGAAATGTGTTATGGGTCCTCGAACAACTCCTTGGAGACGAACCTGCCCCCTGTTCATCATCTAGGGAAGTGATAATGATACCTATATCACTTTTTAGTCTATCAAACAAATCCAAAACTCTTTAATCTAGAGTCCTTGTTTTCACATCTTTGTGAAGGGAAATTGAAGTGCCAACATATCAAGAATCCAACTAGTCCATTACAACCATGTTTCACTTAGATATAGGATTTTCTTCTATGGATTCAATAACTATCCTAGAATAAGCAGAACATCCTTTATAGAATCTGATAGCATCATGACCGAGGCGATTTCCGGCCTCACAGAAACATAACCACGAATTGAACATTACTTTTGATTCCAACATAGTTCTCCTTCAACCTTCATGCTGATGTAGTCTAACAGTTCCTTCAAAACATATGCTTCCACTCATATTCTTGGAGAAACAAGATGAAAAATGGTTCGGGTTCAAGAATTTAATCATAAATAATGACCTTCTATGTTTCCAATCAACCATCAGATCACCAAATTCTGAAAGGGTAATTAAAGACCTGAAAGGGTAACCAGATCACCATGACTGGAGAATCATGCTCTAGGTGGAACTCAAAATACCACTATATTATTGAAAAAAACATTAGATACTTCATGGAAAATTAAAAAAAGCATATATCAAGTCATATTATTTCAAACAAATAATTCGAATATTATGAATGTATAAAATACTTATAACCCCCCGATCCTGCAACAAACAAGATAAGAAGATATAACTATAAAAGGTGTCAAAATAGGTCTATTTCTTCCAAAAGTAAAAAAATAGAGTAAGATCCCACAACATTGAGGCACTCATGACCTCCAGTAGATAGATTTAAATATGGATAACTCCATTTGCAATATTTTGAACTTTATATCTAACATTTACTTAGGGAAAGCTGGGTAGAAGAAATAGATATGTGAAAGGTTAAATTGGCGGGTCACGAGAGAGGAAAGAGAAAATATATTCCCCTCTCCTCATCCAATGCAGGACAACGAGAGGAATTATTTGTGCATCCATTACCTATTCTATTCGGGGAAGATGGGAGTGGTGAGAATCTGTATGTAGTAAATAAACCCCATTCCTAGAGAAAGTTGGTTATATGTATCCATAAATGATACATTCATTTGATTGTCATATTAAATAAATGTAAATAGACATATCTATATATTTATATTATAATTATTGTTTCATATCAATGTTATATATATTAAATAGGTTTGATAAAACAATACTTTAAATGTTCCATGTGTTGTGTGAATGAATCACATTTCTTTGATGGGGTGGTCGTCCAAACTTTCAAAAATGATGATATTTTATTCCCACAAAATAGATTGAAAAGAGTCATGTGTTATTAATTAATGAAGTATAAAGTCATTATAAAAATTATATATAACATATATAAATAGAATGTCCAACATAATTCCTAAATATGAATGGTTGTGAAGTAAAAACGAACCATCATGGTTTCTCGAGGTGATAGTTCACTGTACACAAAGACAGTATGCTCGTTACACATTAGAAGGATGTTTCTATACGTGTAAGTCAAACCATTAGAAGAAAAACATCTGAGTATATTTAGAATACTATTTTTTCATATAAGCTTTACATAAACAGTGTTGATGTAGTAGAGAAAGAAATAAAACGAAAGAGCTTGTGTAATGATGTTACCATTTATTTGGGTAACTTCTTTTGGTTGGCACCAAAGTGATTACATGGATGGATGTTTTCCCAAGGGGAGGTGTCTATGATGAGGGTATGGATGTTTGTGAGTTTTTTTGGACAAGTTATCTCGAATCTATGGGGATTTATAGGTGTGAGGATGTGGAAGGACATGAGTCCTTTTATATTGGATGAGGAGTGGAACTCCTATAAATTTTTTAAAAGGGAATTTCACCCACATTTATCCCATTAAAATTGGATCCAATAGTGGAATAATGTATATAAAAAAGAAGGATAGAGTATAAATATGACCATACAATGGATTTTTTACAAGTTTCTAGGTCATTGTGGCCCTTAATTTTTTGGGTTAGTTCCTTGTTATGCTAAATACCACCTTAATCATTGTAATAAATTATAATCAAATTCACTTATATTTTTGGTCAAAAATATGGTGACCTTATTATTCTTTTTTTGGTTATTAAAAATATGGAATCCATTTTTTCAAATTCTGATCAAATAAGAGGGAGAAACTAATTTAAATTTAATCTCATGGATGGGACGATGTAGGAGGTTTTTGATGTAAAAAACATCTAAAAGGTTGCTGAGTTTTTATACTGAATTTCAATGTGAAATTTATTCTAATTAACTAAATTGGATTAATAGATAAATAATTGAAATAATTTAATTTTTTTAAAAATTTAAAATATAATTTCACAGTAAATATAAATTATTTTAAAAAGTATTTTTTAATTTAAATTCAGTATTTTACACTATTATTCAAAAAATAAAACATAGTAAAAAATGCCAATACTTTAATATAACCTAAATTTTATTTATTTATTTAAAATATAATGTTTAGTTTTTCATATAATATTTATAAATTTTCCAAAATTTTGATTTAAAGTAGGTTTACCGTTAAAAGAAGAAAAAGATTCTTAGTAAAAATTATGGGTTTTATATATAATATTAATTTTTTTAATCTAATATCTATGAAATATATTATAAGATTATAAAAAATATTTTAATCAATTTATAATATATATATATATATTGATAATATCACTAAGAAATTTTAATTATTTTATTTTATTCGAATAAAACACAATTGCAGGCATAGAAAATATTTCTAATAAAATACAATTTTTTATATTAAATTTGTTTTGAAGGGGATTAAAATGGTTCTTAGAATGGTTCTTCAACAGAGGTAGATGGTGTCGGGAGGCTTGTGATTTGAGTGGATCTAGGCGGTGATGGTTTTTGATCCAGTACCTCCCCTGATGGAGGGGGAGGGACCCCTTAGAGTTCAGCCCACATTCTCTCCTTTCTCCAATCTGAACTTCCTCTTGTCATTCCCTAAAATTGAGTTCTTCCCTAAAGTCCCTGATCTGCACACTAGATTCCCTAATCTTTCTCTTTCACTCTCAGAGTTCTTGTAAGCTTCAGTGCTCCTCAACAAGACTTTGGTGGTCCGTTTCAGAAACAACCCCATTAGTCAATGCTTTCAATAGGTTTGTGTTTGGATCATGGGGCTTATAGGATTGTGTTATCATTAGGATTCTTAATAACCGTTATTTTATGGTTTTCTTCTCATTAGAGGGGGACCTGATTTAAGCATGGTCCAGAGCACCTCACACCTGTATCGACTCCCAGTTCTACCTATTCCAATGTTATTACAAATTCCATATGAAATGGGATAATCCAAATATGGATACTTGGGTATGTTTTCCTTATCTTCCCCTTTTATTAAAAACCCCTCAATCATTAAAATGATAGGTAATTTGGTCAGGCATTTCTTTTGATCAGAAAGATATAACAACTTAGTTTGTCACCCTATATCCCCATATATATATATATGGAATTGGATGTTTCTAATCCTCTAGTAGATTGGATATAGATCACAATGTTGGAGGAGTTTCGGTGTAGACAACCAGTGATTTTTTGAATAATGGTCAGACTAATTTTATTTATGTCAATACTTGGGGAATTCACCATCTATATGCTACGGTATACATTCTTGTTATAGTGGGGTCATTCCTGGTACTTAGAGTGGGTCTGTATTTTCAGCAGGGCCTGTGGGTGTTACTTTGAATGTGAAAGATGTGTCTAATCACCCACTCCCGAGATAGAATGCACTAGTGAGTTTTCCTCTAATGGTTGCAAATATGGAGGTTCCCTAGATGGTTTTAAAGGATTCCCAACTGTACCCCATTTTTTCTGAAATTTTCAACCTCTTGAAAAAGGACTTGGGTGCTTTCTGTTCTTCTTGATAGATTTCTGAAAGAAGGGATGGGGTCAGCGAGAAGGAAGGTTCAGTTAATGAAGTGGACAGTTATAAGGAGAGGGATATGTGCTTGGATGTTGGTAGTGGTATGAAGTTGCTTCTACTCAAGGAAGAATATGTGAATGAGGCAGTTGATGCAGAAATAGCCATGTGTGAGGATCCCCAAAACATAGTATTCGATGAAACTATAATTCATTTTCAATACATGTGCCTTATATTTGTACAACCAGGTGGTCTGGCCATATCTATGAAGGCCATGAAGGAAAAACCTTCCAATGTTGAGAAAGAAAAATTTGGATGGAGTTTCAAGAATTCTCAAAAAAAGTTTACTGTATCGGGAGAAGGTGGGGGTCATGCATCTGGTGAAGGTATTTTGATGGAGGACAGTCTCGATATGGATTCTGCTAAGGGAGGGGTGGTCTTCTAAATAGAGGATTTCCGCTTCGAACTCCCCTGGTGAGTCCAAAGAAGTAAGGATTGTAGTGAATTTTTTTAGATCCTCTACATGGAAGGGAAATAACACCATTAAAGATTCATAAGGATTTATCAACCATACCTGTAGGACGCACCCAAGGAAAGACTATTCCAACTTGCACAATACTCCTGTAACTAGGTCCACAAGCCTAGTTAAGGCTCCTTGAAAATCATATAAAGGTGTCGGCATGCCAGTGAGGGATTTTGTCTCTCAAGTAGTGGTCGGTCATGTGCACCTTGTGGAAGACCCTACCCTGGCAGAGGTTGCACACCATCATAGGATGTAGAGTAAGGATGTGTGACATACTCAACCTCTTGTTCATTAGCGTGAGGTAGATACTCTTTTTGACTCTAAGAAATAGATTGTGTCGGTGATTAATCACATGGATATTATTCTTCACTCAGATGGTGAAATGGTGGATCAAGTCTTAGATATTATGGCTCCACAATAAGTGACAAACCAAATGTTGGGGAAAATTCATAGATTGTAAACGAAAAAGGGGAAAGGTAAATGGAATGATAAGAATAACCACATCTTGATTAGAGGCTTCAACATGGGGAATATTAACTTGGAGTAATATATGAAATCTTGGGACATCATGGAGGAACATTATGATCATATCTTGAGGCTTGATCCAGCACTAATGTAAGCTCCATTCCCTGGATAATGTTAAGGGAGTTTTATTCTAATCATCTCAAATTGTTCTTCAACAAAAATTCCATATCTTTTGGGGGTCAATATGTACTGCTGTAAGGGTTCTCACTTCTCATTAAAATTATTCTGAAATAAAAAAAATAATATTATAGTGAATTGGACTTTATATTATTTTCATAATAATTTTATACCAATGAATTCATTTTAGATTTTTTGTAATAAGATTTTTTAATACATTAGTTAATACTATTTATAACCACTATGTATATCATATATACATTTCATTCATCTGCATGTATGAGAACATAACATATCACATATATGAGTAGATAAGTATATCATATATATGTTCTTGGTGTGCCCAAACAATCCACAATATATCTCAATATAGGGCCTATATTTCATACAAATCATACAAGAGGAAAAATACCATTTTTTAATCTCCAATACAAGACATAATCAATAACATAACCTACCACCACTTAATCTATTATCTAAACATATAGTATTGCGTATGTAGGGTATTAATGTATGATGGTTATGATTCTTGCTATATCACTAACCTTATATAATGTGGAAAAAATATGCTCCACATACTCTTATTTTACCTTCTAAATATATATGATTCTCCATGTGGTATATTCAATGGGTCATCTAGCACGAAAAAATAATCGAAATCATTGTTTTTTGCATCATGAGTATATTTTGTTAACATGAATCCTACTCTTTCATTCCATAAATATATTATAATGACCCATAATACTGTATGAAGAACATCAGTTAGGGATAACATAAAGTCAGAATAGTATATGTAAATCATCATTACCCTTCAATAAATTTCTATCTCTATATACATTTATAAAACCAATGTAAATATATTATGAATTGGATATTTCATTTTAATCTACTAATTTCCATAATCTTAAACTCTTTTATGAATATATAAAACAACCTAATATAGGAACCGGTTTCTTATATCATATATGATAAACTATAAAACTAGCTTTATGTTTTCTCCTCTTTCTATATTTTTACTTACTCATTACACCATATATAATTCCTACCGCCTCTCTACAAGAAAATCATATAAATCCCTCCCCCTAAAATCTCAAATTGAGTAAAAATTATTATGTAAATAATTTTGAATAAGGGTTAGAATTTAGAATCATATTCCTAACTATTCATATTCATAAATATATTGAAAACTACTTATCTTCAAAAAATCAAACATTACGATGTTAACATCAATTTTCTACTTACAACTATTTATATGTTTATAATTATCATCCATAGAACCATTTAGATCAACCTTTTTATATTGGAATAACAAAACTATAAACATTATTGTTTTACAATAACATCCTAAAATATTTGTAGGATAAATTTTTATTTACTCTATTATAAAAAATAATGTAACTATAAACATTAATTTTTACCATAAATAGAAAAAATAATTTGGGATAATAAGTACAATTCACTTTTCAATTTGAATTGTATAATCCATAAAAAATAATGATTTACCATTTTCCAGGAAGATTATATGTAACACTTTACATTTATATTTATTATAACATATCATGAAATATTTTATAACATTAATTGAAAAAATTAACCATACACTAGAAACCCCCATTAATAAAGAATTAAACAATATTTTTATTGTAACTAAATTAAATTTGTTACAATTTTATTTACAATTACAAATACTCAAAACAATATAATATAAATTTGAAATAAATTTAACTTAAGAAATTTTTAAACCATTATTTTTTAACATTTAACTTATCTTTGTCCAAATATTCTCCCACTGGCCTCATATAAATGAAATTATTTTAAAATTATCTTACTATGATACAAAGACAATTTTTCATTAAGAAACAATATTCATTTATTTTTATTAGGAAACATTAATTAATGAATTAATTTTTCTATATTGAATGTAGTATTATATATGATTGGAATATACAATTTTTTAAAATAATATTTTATTAAAATATACCATAGATTTATGGTAGGAAGAAAATCTCTCAACTTTTAGAAAATATATTGAAAAATACATTACCCTATATAATTTATTTTTATCCTTACCTACTTTTCAAAATATGTTATAGAATATTATGATTCATAACCCTTGTTTGGGAAACTAATTATCTGAATATTTTCACAACTAATCTTCTTTTTAAACCAATTCTCATATTGTATAAGAAAGATGGGATGAAGATTGATCGCACCACAATTCATTGTTTCATTTTCACCCTTACACAATAGTGCTAAACTCGTTTTATATTGAAAATTATAAAAATAATAAAAAATTAAATTCCGTGTTTGAATCATTTATTTTGTCTTTATCACTATTAAAAGGGGAAATGTTACCTGTTTTGATGATTTCATTGCAGGAGGAGGTGATTTGGAGGACCCATAATGATGTCCAAGAAAAATTGGAAAAACTGCACAAGATTCATGCACACTAGTGGAATCATCCACACACTTTTCCTATACTCTACATCCAAATTGAATGAAATTGTGTGGGTGGTTTATGAATTAATTATGATACATTTCATATGATGGAAACCAAGACTCATTTGGCCATCTGGTGGACCAACGAACCTGATCTGTCGAGCACACCGAATATGCACAAAGTCAAAAGTTGTGTGTAGTGATCTGTCCATATATCGGGCACTATTTTTCGAAATTGTGACAGGAATTTGGTGGATACAGAAAGGATGTGGGTAATTTTCTTTATTTTCTCTAAAGTGAGATAAGGATTTATGGAGGTCTAAACCCATGTGACGAGTTGTTTTATGAAATCTGTGTGCTCACAAACACCTTCCCATATTCCTATAAAATGTAACCTCGGGCTCCCCATTTGAAAGATAGACCACAAGGAAAATCACTGGTATTTTGGAGACCCAAAAGATTCCTCTCCTAAAACAAGAAGTTCTAGAGGCCCCTATCATCATAGGTGGATCATCAACAAATAAGGAGTTCCACTTGAGCATTCTTCTACTCTCTATAGTGAGCTAAATGGTGGATGATCATTTCAAGGGAGATACACATACATGGGAAACATCGATTAGGATGAGATTTCAAGTAGGAAAATTAGGTAATCCCAATTGGGAAACACAAGGATATTCTTTCTACCACACATACAAATGATTTTATTATTCTTTGGTATCCATTAATATGTTCTTGATTACTAAACCTTGACAACATTATTGTTGTGCCAATGGTTGGAACTTTATGCATCATTTTAAGTGGAAATATGGGAACCAAGATCTTGACAACCCTCTACCAAAGAATTAAACAATACCATGTGAAATGTTATGAAAAATTAACTATAAAATATGTGTATTAAAATTTAAGTGATATCTAAATGTCATAATTCTAAAAACCCACTTTTATTTATCCACTATTAATCTCTTTAAATCAAGTCATTTTCTTAAAATTGTTTTCAAAACACCCCCTCTTATGTTCTTATAATTAAAAATTCACACTATAAAACCAAAAATTCTCCTTGAGAGATGACCTTCAGTCGTCCCTAGAATAAAAAATATTTTTTAAATCACTATCAATTTGATGTCTCATGACAATTAATTTTAATTTTTGTGCTATTACTGGGGAGCACATTGGATTTTAGTGCATATTTTTGTTAATGTTTTTGTAATTTTTGTGAATATTAATTTGCTTTATCTTATAACATTACCTATATCTTTGTGTTTTGATTTATTTATTCTGTAGGTTTTGTATGTGGCTTTTTTTTAATCTGGGAGACTTACCACGTTTCGATCCCGAACTTGAGAAGATATTATGTCAGCACCCCAAGACGCATAAGACAACTAATTGAAGGAGGACACACCACAACTTGAGGCTTTTCTAAACCTATCTTCCTATAGAACAAAAATAGAACCTGAAATTAATAATTATAAAATGGCAGAAAACAATATAACTCTAAAATAACCCACCTTTCCTGATGTTGATATCCAACCCATATATATTCAAATACAAGCTGAAGAACCCAATTTTGAACTGAAATATGGTCTTATTCACTTATTGCCAAGATTCCATGGACTTCCTGGAGAATATACACATAAACACATAAAATAATTTCAAACAGTGTGTTCCACATTAAAACCTGAAAATGTGGAAAAATAACATTAAATGCTCAGAGCATTCCCATTTTCATTAGAAGACACTGTAAATGGATGACTTTACTATGTTAATTCACCAATTAGAGGCTGGTCAGACATGAAATGATTTTTTCATGAAAAATATTCCCTATCCTCTCAAATTGCAACTATAAGAAAAGAATTATGTGGTATAAGTAAATCACAAGGACAAAAATTACATTAATATTGAGAAATATTTAAAAGGTTATATTTAGGTTGTCCACACCACCAAATAACTGATCAACTTTTAATACAATATTTTTATAAAGGGTTAATTTGAATTGTTCATAACATGATTGATGCTGATATAGGTGGTGAACTAGTGGATAAAACCCCAATTTCTGCAAGAACCCTAATTCAGAACATGGCCCAAAACACTCAACAATTTAGTTCAAGGTCTAATGTACCCATATGATCTGCCGATGAGGTGGAAAGTATTGAATTTGGGAAGAATGTGGACATGAAGTTTGAGGATGTAAGTACCCTTTTATGACAACTTGGTCTCTTCCAATGGAAATCTCAATCTCCTCCTCCCATCCATTTTGGAATATACTCTTCTGACATACATTATTCTGACCAATTCCCCCAATTGAGAGAATAGTTTGAGAGTTTTGAGGTGATCTTCCCAGGACACCCCTCTAACCAACCCTTTAGGAAAGAATCATACTATTCATCCAACCATGGGTGGAAAGAAACCCAATCCTATACTAAAGGGGGTATTTAAACCAACCTCAATAACTATGGAACTAACCGGGGCAGAGTATTCAACCACCACCACTGAGAAATCCCCAATCAAAACAATGGTCTTTCCAAAAAAACCCTCAAAAACCCAAGGACAACATAGATTACATGATGAAACAAATGTCTGCAAACAATACTCAATTAAAACAAACCCCAAACTTCTATACAAGACCTAAAAAACCAATTATTCCAACTTTCTAACTCAGTGGGGGAAATCCAGATCCACGGGTCAGGTAAACTACCTTATCAAACATTAGTTAACCCAATAGAACAAGGAAATAATAGTGGCATCACCCTTCAGAGGAAAACAAATCTAAAAAGTCAATTGACCCCTCCACTAGACTCATCCACTCATGAGGAAACCTCCATCCCAACCATTGAAAATTTTCCAAATGTTGTAAACCCATGTCTTGAGAGAGACCCTTCCAAAGGAAAGAGTGTGTATGTCGATGATTCTCCTAGCCAACCCCTTCCTCTTACATTTCCACAGTGGTCCTCCAAACCTAGAAAACTAATGGAAACTAAACTCGATAAGGAAATTTTGGAGACTTTTAAAAAAGTGCAAGTAAACATTTTGTTGATTGATGTTGTGAAAAAAATTCCAAGATATTCCAAGTTTCTAAATGATATGTGTACACATCGAAGGTAATTTCTAGGTGACGAGAGGGTGAGATTGGGGAATAATGTTTTAGAATTGTTAGAGGCATCACTTCCCACTAAGTGTAATGATCCCGGGGCATTCTCAACTCTGTGCACCATAGGGTATTATTCTTTTTCTAATGACATTCCTCATTTATGTGCTTCGATAAATGTAATACCTCAATCCTTTTATGCTACATTGTAGGTTAGGGAACTGAATCCCACTAGAATTATTGTTTAAGAGGCTAACTAGAGTACTGCACTCCCCTATGGTGTGTTAGAGGATTTTCTTGTGAGGGTTCAATATTTAATTTTTCATGTGGACTTTTATGTGATAAGAATGAAGGATGATAGGAGGAATGGACATGCCCCAATTATATTTAGGAGACCATTCATGAAAAACTCCAATACCCTAATTAATGTTCACAATGGTATATTATCATTGGAGTTCGGCCTGACATTGTCCACTTCAATATCCTTGATTCCATGAAGAACTCCTTTTAAGAACCTTATTCTCTCTCTGTTAATTTTATATATGTATAAACTTACATTGAAAAAACATCATTTAATTCCCCTAATCCCCATTATATGTTTTCTTCATTGATAGAAATTATAGGAAATACATCAAGCATCAATTGTTGTAGTGGTCTAGAATAGTGTCATGCATGTTCATTGATTGATGATTTCTTAATCACTAAGGGTCCAATGACCATCGATGATACTACTATGATTTTAAAAGATAATTCCTCATCTGAGGATGATACCATTGTGTAGTTCGATGAGATCAGTGACCTCTAACTTTCACACACACTCCCATAAATCCATAATCACCTTAAATTGGAATTACAAAAACTACCTCATGATTTAAAATATTAATATCTTGATAATGGAAACAAGATGCATGCCATCATTGCATGTTTACTCCCTCCTGAGCATTAATTGAAACTTCTTAAACTTTTGAGGGATTATAAACAAGAATTTGGATGGACACTTACTGACATTCCTAGTATTAGCCCATAAATTTGTAAAAATCATATTTTATTAGCTGGAAAGGATAAACTAGTGATGCATGCCCAATGTCATTTGAACCGAAACCTCCTAGATGTTGTGAAAAAGGAGATAACAAAATTATTGGCTTATGGAATCATTTACCCTATCTCTGACAGCCAATGGGTCAGTCCTCTTCAATTAGTTCATAAACAAAATGTCTTTACATTAATCATAAATGAAAATAATCAATTGGGTCCAACTCGTGTGAAGAATACATGGTGTGTCTACATAAACAAGCACCGACTATGTGAACACACTAGGAAGGACCATTTCCCTTCATCATGCACTGACCAAATGTTTAAGAGGCTATTGGTTAAGTCCTTGTAATATTTACTCGATAGGTATTTTGGATACTTTTAGATCCATATTTCCCCTGAGGATCTAGAAAAGACAACCTTCACATTCCGCTTTGGCACATATGTATATAAGAGGATGCCATTTGGTCTGTTCAATGCTTCAGATAATTTCTAGCGATTTATGGTTAGTATTTATTTGGATTACTTGGAGAATTGCTTTAATGTTTTACAAGATGATTTCACTATTTATGGATCTTACTTTAATGATTTTTTTGAGTAGTCTTGGTTTAGTCCTACATCATTGTATTGAAAAGAATACTCCATTAAATAGTGAGAAATGCCATTTTATGGTGCGACACAGTATAGTTTAGGGGAATGTAATTTTTGGGGATGGTATCCAAGTTGATAATTCAAAATTAGCTTTAATTTCATCCTAACCATTCCTTAAAAATGTATGGGATGTGCGGTCTTTCCTAGGTCATATTGGATTTTACCGTCGTTTCATTTGTGGAATTAGTATGATTTCACTCCCACTTTCTTGGTTACTCCAAAAAATAATGGAATTTGTTTTTGATAATTAATGTGAGGAAGATTTCAATAAGTTAAAATAGAGTCTCATGTCACCCCCAGTAATCCAACCACCTCAGTGGGATTAACCATTTGGGCTCATGTGTGACGCCTCTAACTCTGCAGATTTTGTCACAAATGGTCAATCAAGATCCATTTGTCATTGCCTATGCCTCAGGTACTTTTGACCCTACCTAAGAAAACTACACCACAACTGAAAAATAATTCCTTTCCATTGTGTTTGCCTTGGAAAATTTCATGTCATTCCTTTTGGGGTCCAAATTCATTATGTTCCCAAACCATGCAGTCCTCTGGTATATCCTTAAGAAACAGGAATCCAAACCACATTTCATTTGCTGGATGCTCCTTCTTCATAAATTCAATTTCAAAATTATGGATAAAAAGGAGCACAGAATATGGTGGCTGACCATATAAGTAGAATTCCCCAATCCTCGGACATTGACTCATCCCCCTGTATTCTTATAAATAAAATGTTTCTAGATGAGCATTTGTACTGTGTGTAAGATGCTATTCATTGGTATGCTGAAATTGTCAATAATTAGGTATCATATTTCATTCTTGATGATTTCAACAAAAACCAAGCTATTCATCTAAAACATGAGTCGTGTTGGTATGTTTAGGATGACCCCTACCTCTGGTGCACATATAGTGATCAAGTGAATTGGTGTTGTGTTCCCGATAGTGAGTTTCAATCTATGCATAGATTCTGCCACACTCTTTCTTGTAGGGGCCACTTTATTCCCCAATAGTCTGATTTCAGAATCCTTGATTTTGGTATCTTTTGGAAAACACTTTTTCTAAATGGCCATAACTTTTTTAAATCTTATCATTGTTGTCAAGGAATGGGTATTGTCTCTAAAAGAAATTAAATGCCACAAAACCCATTTCTCTTTAATGAATTTCTTGATGTTTGGGGTATTGAATTTATTGGGATATTTCCCAATTCCATTGGTAACTTGTACATTTTTCTAGCAGTTGATTACGAGTCAAAATTGAAAGAGGCCTGAGCCACAAGGACTGATAATTCTAATGTAGTTTTAGAATTTTTGAGAACCCAGATATTCTATAGGTTTTTCTTAACTATGTTCAACATCAGTGACCAAAGTTCTCATTTCTGCAACTGATCAATTCAATCCCTCTTGTGTTAGTATGGGGATGGTCATCGAGTATCTACTGCATATCACCCACAGACCAATGTTCAAGATGAGGGGTCAAATAGAGAGGTAAAACAAATTCTTGAAAAAAAGGTTCAACCCAACAGAAAAGATTGGAGTCTTAGAGTTGATGATTTATTATGTGCTTACTGTACTAATTTTAAGACTCCCATTGTCATGTCACCATATCGACTGGTTTTCAAAAAGAGTTGTCACCTACCTGTTGAGATTGATCACCAGACCTACTAGGCCCTCCAGTAATGAAATTATTATTTTTCTGGTGAAGGTGTTTAAATGAATTTAAATATTCAAGAGATAAAAGAAATGAGAAGAGATATATATGAGAACTCCATGATTTATACACTACATACATAGGCTTCCCACGACCATCTAATCCTTCATCACCAGTTTCACATTGGGAAGAAGGTCCTCCTCTATAATGAACGGCAGAAGTTGCATCCAGGTAAGCATCATTCCAGCTGGTTTGGACCATACATTGTTACTAATGTCTCTCCATTTGGGTTTGTCTAGTTTTAAAATGATGAATCCAAGAACACCATCATAGTTAATGGTTAGTGACTAATTCACCTCCACGATACCCTTATGGAGTCCCCGATGGAGGAACTCCATGTTCATGAAGCAGTCTACGAAAGACACCCACATGTTTTTATCCTCCCTTCCCACATTCAATTTTATTATAGTTAGGACACTGTATACTTTATGTGTGTGGGGGATGGGTATATTCATGGGGTATTTAGAAATAATTTTCATCATATTTCTTATTTTTCTTTTTATAGTTTTTCGAATTGTATTATTACATCCCCCATTCCCTTCCCCTCACCATTGTTATGGAATATTACTTTTTTTCTCCAATTTATCCTGAAAAATGATGCATGTTTAAACATGGATTTTTTTGAAAATTAATTTGGAATATCTGAATTTCAAGTTCATTTACCATTGAAAAAAACATTCTGACGAAATGGGAATTTCAGCAATAATTAAATACTATGGTGTGACTTTATTTTGAAATTTGGTTTGTTGTTGATGATATAAATGGTTGCATCATTTTAAATCCTCGGAGAATAATGGTGCATTTTTTGTAAATAGTTTAAGAGAGAATTGTCTTCGTTAATATAACTACACATTTTTTCACCCAACCATAATGTGTTAAAATTTCTTACATATTGGAAGTTAAATATAAGTTAGGTTAGTTTTTCTCTACTTTATAAAATCATTTTCCCATATATTTCATCCTTATTCAGTCTTTTTCATTATTATACCAGATTGAACTATGAATTAGTACCTATTATCCGAATGTTGTACCCCCTCAAAAAAATCTAAAAAAGGGTTGTATATAGGGCAGGTCAGAAAACACCCTTCCTCCACCTTTGATCTTGTTATAAATATTTCAATTAGTTTTGTGAGGAGATTAAACATGGTTTGGTAAAATAGAGTTTGATTTTTTCCAAGTGAAACTTTTAAAAAATTAATAAATGGGGGGAGTGATGAAATGCACAATATAAGGGCATATGTAGGACGAGAGCATATGATTTGACTTCTAGGAATTCTTAAGTGATTAGGTTTTGAAATTTTATTTCAAAGGATGTGGGGAATGTTTAGTGGAAAGGATCATATAAGTAGAAAATTATTAAAATAACTTATATTTTCTTGATAAATAATGAAAATAATAACATAAAATGTTTTTCACACACACATATGTAGAATTAGTGACATTATTAACTTTTTAATTGTTTTATTTGATTGGTATCATGCATCTCTTGGAATTTCATTTGGATATAATTTTTGGGATGCCTTTTTCAATGATCAAAGAGAATAACCCCTCAGTGTGATTTTTTCATTGATAAAATTTCTATCAGGAACTAAATATTAATTGAATGTTAAATATTTATGAAGTTGGAAATATATAGAAGCATAATTTTTTTGAATTATTACATTTCCCAGAAGTGAAAATATTTGGGTGTTGGGGTGGGATCAAAACGTTATTCACTGTTTCATTTTAACCCTTACACCACTCTGCTAAACTTGTTTTATATTGAAAATTATAAAAATTTTAAAAAAATTAATTCCATATTTGAATCATTTATTTTGTGTTTATCACTTTTGAAAAGGTAAATGTAATTTTTTTTATGATTCCATTACAGGAAAAAGTGATTTGGAGGTCCCATGATGACATCCTATAAAAAATGGGCCAAACTGCGCAATATCCATGCACACCAGGTGACTTATCCCCTCACTGCTCCTAAACAGTGCATCCAAATGGGAATAAATTTTATGGAATGGTCTGAAATTAATTGGAATATATTTCCCAGGAAGGATCCCAAGACACATTTTCCCATCTCGTGGCTCAACTGACATGATATTTCCAACACACCGAATCTGCATGAAGTCAAAAGTGGTGTGTTGTGATCTATCAATTTCTATTTTTATAGTTGTTAAAATTATTCCAAACATTCTATGGATACATCCAAGATGTGGTAATACAACATTTTTATTTTCTCCATATCGATATTAGGTATTCTAGAGGTTGAAACCCATGTGAAAAGTGGTATAATGAAATCTATGTTCTGAAAACCTCCTTCCCATTTTCCTATAAAATGGAACATTGGGATCCCCATTTGTATGTTCGACCTTGAGGAAAAGATCTGGTATTTTGGAGACCAAAAGGATTCCTATACTCATCCAAGAAGTTATGGAGGCCCCTATCATCATTTCGGGATCAACACTGAAGAAGGAGTTCCACCCGAGCCTTCTCTTCCCCTCGACGGTGATCTAAACGGTGGACGATCTTTTTGAGAGACATACACATACATGGGAGGGAGTTTCAAAACTTTATATTCTACTTGTTTTGTGTAATTTGTGTGTATATTATTTCACTTATGTTTTATCAAAACATGTTTCTCTTCTTAATTCATTTCTTGGGATTAATTAAGTGAACCACTTTTTATTTCAACACCGATTGGGTTAAAATTTCAACTGGGACACATGAGTTGTCCAGATTAGGAAACAAAAAGTTCCTCTTTATCTCACACATAAAAAAGATATTATTATTCTTCGGTAGCCATTATTATTTTCTTGAATTCCAATCCTTGACAACATGATTTTTGTGACAAGGGTTGGTAATTTGTGCATCATTTTAAGAGGAAAGAAGGGAACGAAGATCTTTACAACCCTCAACCAAAGAATTAAAAAATACCATGTGAAATTTTCAGAACAATGAACTATCCAATATTTGTAGTTAACATGAAGTTGTTGGGACCATGTTCTATGGAGAAGGAAGTAAGAAGTGTTTACTGTTACAAAGTTTTTTCTTTTGTTGTCAAAGTTGATAAATCAATTCACTTTATAAAGGACATGATAATTAGACGATTGCTTTCTGACTTGTATTTCACAAAAAACAAAAGTTTGGACAACTTTTGATGAAATCCTTATAAAGGAAATGGGGAGTAAAGGTGATGCAAGTCATATTCGGTTTTTATTTGAAGTAAAGATGCAAGTAGAAGATAAAGAAGGTTCAAAACCATCCATTGAAAATCTGATGATGCTAATGTGATTCTATAAATGGATACATATCATGATGGTGGATTTCATTGTGAAAGTTGAAGAATGGTTATGGGATGAAGTGAAGAGATTAATTCCAAAGGAACATACAATCTGGAGGCTAAACAAAATAACAGTTTACGAAAGCACCGTTTTCTATTGTTTTCCAAATTTTAGGGCCTGAAAATCGGGAGATGATGAAATGTTTTTTTAGAAAAGGACGTTGCTTGAAGGTTTGAAGATGACATGGCATGTTTCACCCATGTGGAGATCCATATTTCAGACATCAAAATCAGGAAAAGGAGAGGCTTGCGCGAAATACTAAGTTTTGAATGCATGATTGGGTTTTGCGTGCATGATTGAAGGGAGTTTTGAATCTTGCACGCAAGGCATGATTCGAGGTCAAAATATCAAAAAATGGTAAAGGGATAAAGTGAGAGAAAGATAAAAGAATTGTGAGAAAGATTAGGTTAGATCAAAAGAGATTTACGCACCTAATGTGTTGTCAAAATAGGTTTTTTGTGATGCGTTGGGATCATGCATGACACATCAAGGATTTTTCGCGTAAGGGTCGATGAGGTCAATAAATAATAGTTTACCACATCAAATTTGTTAAGGTCGACACATAGAGAAATAACGAGCTCGGAGGTGTGAAAAAATAGTAATAGAAGGAGAGTGCACAAAATAAATAAATCTATATTCAAGAAGGAGAAGTTACGTACATGATTGAACTTGCGCTCAAGAGGTGTTTCATGACAAAAGTTGAATCTTGCACGTGAGGCATAAAAGTTTCACGCAAGACACCAAAAAGGGTGCACGAAATATTTGGGGTATTCAAAATTTTTTGGTTGTGTATAAGATTAATATTACTATCTTCTTGGTAAGAAATTGTATATTTTTACTTCAAAAAACACCTATTCATTTGTAAACAAGCACTGAAATACTTTAATTCCCTATCAGTTCATAGATAGTGAACACACAGTTGCAGATTGTTTTAAAAGTGCTGAATGAGTGTAAGGGTATATCCTACTAATTGTATTCCACATCAAAGGATTTTTGTTTAGTGGATTGTGTGGTACTGGATTGTTTTCGTACCATACCAAGGACGTAGTTACTCTTGTTGAGTAGTGAACCTTGTAAATCTTGTGTTCCTGTAGTTGTGTGTGTTCAACAGGGAGGAAACTCATTAAATGGAAGAGGTGGTTGTTTCAAAAATAAGGAGGAATAAAATGAAAATGATATCACTGATTCACCCCTACCCCTCTCAGGGATACTTGTATCCTGATTTTGAACTTTAGAAATTATCTCCTAATATCATAATTATAAAACACCACTTTTATTTATCAACTATTAAACTCTTTAAATCTAGTCATATTATAAAACAAAATCAAACCACCCCCTCTTATGTTCTTCTTATTAAAAATTTACACTACAAAACCACCAAATCGTCATGAGATACGACCTAGGGTCTGCCCCAGACTACAAAATATTCTTTAAATAACTATCAATTTGTCATGTCACGACAACACATTCAAAGATGCGCATCAATTATATAGATCTACCAAGTCTGATAGATTCCTTTATTTTCTATATGTTTTGATTTAACCGACCTTTTTTTTATCACATGATTATAAAATAAAAGATATATAAATTCTTCCCTTGATTTGGAACTCATTTATATTTAGATCACTTTTTAAATAGACTATAGGTATCACTTACGATTAAAAATTACAGGATTATTTTTTATATCATCCACACCCAACATGATTATTTAAAGGAGTTTCTTAAACTCCTTTATATATTTACGATAAACCCATTATATGGATTTATTAATCATATTTAACCATAACCCTAGGCTTCATTTAACTTTATTTGATTCATGATGAAACATTTGTGAAATATTGAATAAAATTTTCTTATTCCAATTTGAACATTTACCCATTATGATCATATATAATGAAATATTATATAAACATAATATTACCAGTTTATTTATTATTAAATATTTTATAATAATATGTAACACCTTCGTGAATTTATTTACATCATTGAAACATTTTCGTATATAGGAAAGAATTAATTCACTAACCATAACAATCCATTTTTTATATCCTTTAAAAAATGTTCTATAATAAAAAAATAAAATATATTTATTAACAAACCATATGATTTTATTAAACAAATATTATTGACACTAAATTACCAAGAGAATAGTATGATCAATAATACACATCTTCTGATGGGTTCATCGATGATTGAAGCATCCATGTTATCGATAGAGCGACAAATTTTCTCTATTAAATGAAAAAACATCCTAGATATAATCTTCAAATTTTTCATAATATATTACAATTTTATATATTTATAGTTTTTTTAAAACATAAGTTTATATATTATATATTTTATAATAATATAATTTAATTCTATATCTAAAAAGTTTAATGAAACATTTAATCATACAGATTCATTATACTATTAAATCAATTTTAATTTCATTTTGTGTATCCAATAACATTTAGTGTATGTGACTAAAATTATATAAATAAAATAAATAACCATTCATATTTAGTATACTAAAGGAAAAAAAATATTTCATTGGTGATATTGTGTTTTATTCCATTGAAAACTAAATTAATTGATTATATACATAATAAGATTCTTGATTTACGGGCTGAACGATTTCAAGGCATAGTTTCTGGGTATAGAACATATAATTTTTTTAAAGAACATTTCTTAAGTAACAAAACATTCTTAGTAAAAAAAATTATTCCACTAATATTTCTTTATAAACATTCTTATGTTATTATTCTTTAGAGTAGCATAAATTTAGATTATCATTCCAAGAATTAATCTTAGTGTTTTGTTTGATGATGTTAATGTTATTCATCTATAAAATAATATTTTACTTGATGGTTATCATTTATTATTATCATTTAATACAGATTTTTATTAAATCATATCCAACTAAATGAGTAAAGTTTTTAAATTTCATCATATCTATTATTGTAGAAACTTTATATTTCACAATTATGTGAATCCTTTTTAGAGTTCCTCTCATCAGAAAACTATTTATATAGTGTTTCATAGTAATCATATAAAATATTATTCTTGGATAGTTGAGTGGGTTAATATTTACCCAAATCAATCATATTGATATACACAATAATATTAATATTTTATCCTTACTAAGGGTTTTTTATAAAGTGTAAATTAAATAAAATGAAAAATAGAAGCTAAAAAAAAGAAATTATATGGGCACCATACTTTAGAATAACCTACATATTGAAAAATATATAGTAACCCATTACTTTATATATATCAAAAATATAATCCATGTAAATATTTCTTTGTAAGAACTTACATTGTTGGATGATCGAGGCCCTGAAAAGTGGAACTTTGGAAGAAACCTCACACGTAGTGTTTAGAGGATATTTTAATCTTAGAATATTATAAGAGGTTATTCCTTTTTATGTATGTGTGGGTTTAATTTTTTAGTTAGGATTCATATTCCCTCCACCATTCCAATTTTTTCATACCATATTGATGTGTATCCATTTACACAAACCACAAGTTTGGGTTAGACACCCAATAATTTAATTCAAGAACATTTGTACATATCTGAATGCATCACATGAATAATGAATATTAAAAATTCATGTATATATTTATAGTTATATGAAATTATCAATAATCACATCAATTCCACCCAAAATAGATTGATAGTTTCCTGAATTCACCATTATATACGAGGAACATGCCTCTATATATGTATGTAGTCTGAATACAAGACCCCCTACCTAGAGATAAATTACTGAAGATATAATTCAATTCATGGTAATTACATCACCTAATATGAGAAAACAATATTCACCAACTATAATCAAGATCATAACACCAATTATACACAATGTTCAAGGTAGATTAACAACTAAATTCATTAAGGATTCATTCCTATCATGTAATGTAATGATCTATCTCCAAGAAGAAGATTAGCATTTAAATTATAGAATACACTATTTATATTATAAAATGTTTATAAAAATGAAAAATATTGAATAATAGTTTAATTAATGAACAATTGAAATATTTAAACGTGATATAAACAATTATGAACAATTCATGAATAAAAGATAATATATAAATATTTTTATAAATTTTATCTTTACACTACAGAAAAATGTGTATTATGAATAAAACACTTTATATTATTTTTAGTTTTTATATTTCATGTCGATAATTATATATAACATCTTCTAAAATATATAATATTATCATAAATTATACAAAATTTTATAATCTATTATTAATAATGTAAACTCCTTATATAATATAAATATCGTATACTTTATACTTCAAAAAAGTCTGTATTATTATTGATCAATTAAAAAATATTACAGAAAATAAATAATTTTAATTAATAAAAATTTTATGTTTTTGCCTCTTTTTTGTAACTTATAAACTTTCTAAAAATTACCCTTTATGGTTATAAAGTAAACACATTTATTTATAATCAACAAAAAATTCCATATAAATCAAAGGTATTTCAAATATTAACATTTTATATTTTACAAATAATTTCACAATAAATATTTTATAAAAATTTATAAATTAATTATAATACTTTTATAAATAATTAATTATTAAAATTCATTAAAAATTCCTTTTACTATAATTTATAATCCAATTATAAATTATTAATTCATTTCAAAAATAAAATGAAGAAAAATAGTTTATCCTCAACACCATGACATATACAATGCCATGGGGTTTTTTATGAATCCATTTTGAATAATCACATCACATGTGAAAAATTTATTAACAAAATTCTCTTGTAATGCTTTAATGACAATTTAGTATGTGTTAACTCAAAATGAAATAACTAAAATAGTTTCATCAACATGTTCTGGTGATGATATTCATACCATTTCCATGAGTTAATTCTTAAATCATAAACTATAATTACTGTATCTACAATGTGGTGATAAGTTATCCAAACCATTTTAGTATCCCACAAAATTTTATGTTCTTCGATGTTCTCCATTTTTTAAACACGATTTCTTAGACAAAGAACATGTCTCACTTTGATAAAATAGTTATGATTCTATAGGGTTATTAAGCACTTATAAATAGTAAAACAAGTAAGAGAATCACCAAATTCATTATCTCCATAGATGAAATACTAAACCTCATGGAAAATAGAAATAATCAACATGTTTTAAATGGAGTACCTTAAAACATTGATTCCATAAAAACATTCTTGATATTCATAATGATGATCACAATTGTGGAAGATATAATCCTTCTACCTCTGTAATGTATCATTAATAAAAATAAATCACCTAACATTCAGATGGGATTTATCCATCCAATATAGCTTGATAGAGTCTATTATAAAATTATTAAGAATCAAGAGAGCTTCTGGTGAAGGAGTGTTTTGGATAAGAATGATGCATTTAACCACCCCATTTTTATCATATGGAAGTGTATTATGTACTCATTCAAAGAAAATATTATACAATTACAATATTTACTCACACATTTATAACACATTTGTAAATGTCAAGACATATTCATTCCACTCATGAATTCAAACTCTAATCTTTCATTAAATATCATGTGACATATTATTAAATTATAGTTTTATGTGGGTTTGAGGATTTTAAATATTAACACTCATAAAATTTTTATAATCATGTGATTAAAGTCAATGAAAATAATGAAATATTATTTTATGGATGAATCTAGATATATTATATTTGTCTCATGAGTATATACATCCTATGAATAAGGATTTTGGGAATATACCGCCTTATATAAAAACCATGAAACAACATAACACCAAAAAAACCAAAAAAATGATTTCATAACCATATTAAAAATATTAGAAAAAATATAAAGAAAAATAAACATAAGCATCATATTCATCCTATGTATATCAAAAAATGCTATAAAATTAGTAATCATGAATAAGGAATGAATATTTACTAAAAATATATCCATTTAATTTAGTTATACTTACAATCCTTTTTAAATAAAAAATTGAGGTGCATAGTAATGGGTGTCGACTCTCAAGATCATTAAATGAAGTCTAAAATATTTTCATTTTTTAAAAAAAACGAACTTTGGAAAAATATTAAGGGAAAATAATATTTACATAGTTAACTTATAAAAATTGTATATTTTTCCCATTTTCATGGTAAAATGAAATTTAATACATTAAAAAATATAATAAATTTGACCTTAGATATGAGATGGAATTCATATTTTCAACTGATTTTTTAAATATATCTACATAATAATGATAAAAGAACCAATTTGAATTAAAATATGATATATTTCCTTTTTTATAAGGATTTACATGATTTATGAAAAGATATTCAACTTACAATTTGAGAAGAGAAAAAAATAAACCTTTAATATTAATTTCCTTACATTACAAAAAAATTTAATTCAAATATCTCAAAAAACATTCAACTGTAGATGTTATTTTAAAGTAAAATGGTGTCAAGGCCCCCTCTTAATAAGAAAATGAAGCATTATTTTTAACTTTTTTGAGAGGTGATCCCTAGAGGAAAAAAATTGCAAAGAGGGATTTAGTCTAAATAATTACACATATCAATGTCATGGGGGTTCAAATTCCTTAAAAATGGTGGTATTAAGGCTGATTGGCCCATTTCCTAAACACATGTCCCACCCCCCCCCCCGGATTAAGTATTTTACATCATGTCGTGGATCAAGTTTCAAACAATATTATATCCCTCTATAATTAGTTCTCACATGGTATTACAATATCAAAATATAAATCACCTTATCTTCCTGGATCATTACAACATACTAGTCCAATACCCCATGATAGGGTACCCCTCTATCCCACAATACTTCTCTATATGGGAAGAGTGTCAGATGATTGGTTCCAGTACTACCATATATCTTTTGATCCTCCATCGTAGTGATCCAAATATGGAAAACCACTTCATCATGTTTTTATTATTTCACAATATATGATAGGTCATACTACATTTATTGTTAATCGGAAGGGAACGAATCCCTCTTTTATGGTTTCACGCCCTGTGATGCTTTTGTGTCACCATGAAGCACCACTTACTTATTGTTCAATGTCTTCTGTCTAGTACGGACATGTCATCTACTACCCATTGTACTAACTGCAATTCCTTATGGAACAGAGGGATTCAATTTTCAGAAGGACTTATGGAATATAAACCCAAACCTGTTTTCTAAAATCTTAATTCATTTGAATTTTACCACTACTCTAGTAATCACTTCATTAATCCAATCAATTCATTTTCATCCATATTTAGACCTAGGTTACATAATGGATTACTGGGAGACTTTTCTACATAAGAAAGTCCCAAATATGAATATATATTTCCTATGAGAATTAATCTTTTTTAGAGATTGGATTTGTTTTAACATGACAAATGAACTATAATGAATATATATAAAATAAAAAATTATATTGATAAAAAGATTAATTAAACCCCAATATCCCATTTCTATAGTAAGGAAACAAAATAGGTACCACAAAAACATATGAACCTTTATTGGAATTTTCCATGTCAAAATTACTCATCAATACTAAGGTACTATGAGTGGAAATAAAATTTAGTGTAATCATTATTAGAAATGGATATTCATGTACAATAATGTTATATAATGATCATATTATATTTTATTAATATTAGTAACATAATAATTATTACCAACTAATTTAAAATGAAATAAATAAACTACCATAAATAATTTTTATTTCTAAAAATTTATAAAATTAGATCATATAATACAAATAGATAGTCATAATTTCTACTTAAACAAAAACAATCCCTACCCAAAATAAGTAAAAAATATATAAAACCTTCAAAAACAGTAATTAGTTATTTTGAAATTATTTATTTGATGAAAAAATTTGTAAAAAATTAAATAAATTAATCATAACAGGAAATAAGATTCAAACCATACACACACCTCCAATGTAATGTTCCAGGAATTATTACCCAAAAATTTCAACTATAGAATCATGTTGAATGAAAATCATTTTTTCATAAGTAACAAAAAACACAAAATAAAATATTAAAATGATGTAATGTGTATTACATAGTTATAAGAAAAAAATAAAAAAAACATAGGAAAAAGATAATAGAATACTTCTACTATATTCTCTCTTACTATATGTCATGCCTATGACAAATATATGAGGATACCAATTGATGAAAATAAAATTAACTATGTCATCTTTTCCACTATTGTAAATGGAATTTTCATGAGAAAAAATCTATTTTTTATATAAATAATGAAAAATATATGATTCTTGTATTTATTCATAAAAAAGTAAAAATATATTCACTACTAATGATAAAATATTGACAACGCTTACTAGTAAGGGGTTTTCCTCCCATGCATTGACCTTAGATTGATGGATTGTTTATTTACATTTATCCCCTTGTTCTAGATTTAAACTCTTTTATAGATCAAAATACATGTTGTTTCCCCTATTTTATTTGATTTTATTCCACTAATGGATTAAAAAACCTTCTATTTTCGAGTGGAAAATTATTAGAAGACAACAAAAACTATTTTATCCACTTGTAGATACCATAATAATTTCCAAAAAAAATTCATTATAAGGACTATATATAAAACATTTTAATATATTATTATTGGTAAACTATTTCATATTTTAAGTTGATAAAATAAGAGATAATGAGGGTTTCATTATATATTACTCTGAATTTTTCATTTGAGATTGAGTTATACTACATTATAATTATATTACCTATTATCTATACTTAAATTCACTATATTGAATAGATATTATAGGATCATAAAACTTATAAATGTTTTAGAGACACCACCCTTCCCCTTGGAGTTATTTCGTATACCTTCAGGTTTTCTATAAAAAAAATATTTTCATAAATATATAGGATGCTTTAAAAATGGATTCCAAAAACCCATATATGTAATTTATTGATGAAGGTTACCTAAATACTTATATTTATATGAATCTATTATATTAGAAAAATATTTTCTTGGTAGTATAATTGAGGAGGTCCAGTGGTTTAAAAATTACTATATTGCACTATTTGAAGTTCTAAAATGGTTGATTAAAAGGATTATCCATAAAAATGGAACGGTTACACTAATTATCATTGTAAATATATACTATATTAATAATGATGGATCAATTTTTCATGCCACACACCTTTTATTATATTCAATGTTATCCTATTTCAAAATCATAGTTGTTTCCATTAATGATTCTAGTAGTATAATTTTTACGCTAGAGGAAAACCATGGAAAAGTAAATTAAGTTTAAAAAATAAAAACAACGGGAAATAAACACAATTTATAATTCTATTTTTTTATTTTTATCATATAAAATAATGAAAACTTGTAATACCCCTCTGTAATGGAGGAATCAATCATAGAAACCCTAAAAATAGATATCTTGGATATTGTTCGCATGCTCATAACCCTTCATAAACAAAGGTAACTGTTTCTTTAATTCACAGTATTTATCGAGTATTTTATTTAATTAATAGGGTTCAAGTTAAAGCAAACTCATGAGATTTCATGCTAAGATAAAAGTAATATATATGTGGAATAGGTTTCTAAGTTCCCATGAATTTCCACAATAATTGTAGAATCATATGGTTAGTTATATTTTTTTATTCATTTCCTATATATATTGACATTCTATCTTGTTTATAGTTTTTCATATGATATTTATCATTTATAAAACCAATGAACCAAATTGTGTTTATTATGATTAAATGAAAAAAATAGTCTTATAGGAATTTATAACTATTACATTATCAGAGGAATGGGTGTTGAATTTTATATTCCTTTTGTTCATGTATAGTAGTACACACCTATGATAAAAAAATTGAAAGGGTAAAATATTTTCCATTCCCATTATGTCACAATGTATTAATTATACCGAGAGAAATATTCTGGATTCGAAACCACCTTAAATTTTTTTCACCTGTGGAAATTGAATAGGTGGGTATTACATTAGGTATAGATGCAATAACTATATATTTTTAAAATAATTGATCTAGTTCACTCAACAAATAAGGCACCATCTTAGATCCCCATTTCAGTTGAATAAATTCATGATTTAAATTAGATAATATTAAAGTTAATCCTTACTAAGATAGAATAACATGTCAAGAATGGGTAAATCATCATTGTAAAATATTAATTCATCATAGACATGTACCCTAAAATGAACATACAAAATATGAAAATAATCATTAGATAATGGTAAAAAGGATGTATATGTGAAATTTAATTAACATGAATATTTATAGGACTGTAATATAGTTTTATGGAAGTAAAAAATTATCTACCCTATTTTCACTATAAAAAAAGAATAGTAAAACCAAACAATAATGGAGGATGATGTATTAAGAATACTAATTAAAATAAAGAATGATAATCAATACATGTTATCCAATCAATGTATTATCATGTTACGATATCAAAATTAGACAGAAAGAAAAATAGTATCCCTATGAAATATTGATGAAATATAGACAGTTTTCCCAAAATATATTATTCCTAATTGAGGATAATTTTCAAAAAAATTATTATTTTACTCCACAACTTTGGAAAAAATCACTAAAAACTATTAGATCTATTGGGATAGTATAGTTAGATAAATGGTTTACACCGAGATTATTCATCCTTGGGAAACTAATTATTTCCATAATTTTAAAAGTTGTGTTATAGTCCTAGCCATGACTCTAAAAATCTCCTGTAAAAATTTGTAATCATTTTCTCTTGAACATAAAACAAATGGTAACTTTCAACAATAAATGGGATTAGTGTTTGGGTAAAAAATTGATTAAATGGATTGTAGGAAATGATAATATACAGAAGTGGAAATTATCCCTTGGTTAATATGGTGAAATGGTGTAGCATCCCAATGAAACCAAATTTGGTTAGGATGTACTAGATATCTACTAACCATAGGTTCTTCCCTCATACACCAAATTCTGGAAAAAAATTCCATGGTTATATATAATCATTATGGGTTGATGTACATCCATACAACATCGCCTTAAATAGAAAAAACTACAAAAATGTAATAATAAGTGTGACACGTGATATAAAATCAACCAAATCATAGAAGATAAAACATAACCCTAATCTAAGTCATTGTATTAAAAAGGACTCCAACAATTCTATATGTACAAAAAATTGATAAAATACAAGAAGGCACAGATGTTGAACCATAACCCTCTCTACTGCAAAACTATATCTTTTATCCACATACTATTGAAAATGTCCCAAAATCAAGACACCCTACTATAAAATTATTAAAAATTCCACTACCAATATTATAATAAACTATGTTCAAATATGCACTGAGGTGAATTTATAGTGGGTGAGTATACAATCCAGTATGATATCCACAAAGCATCACACACACTATATGAGAAAAAAGAACATGTTAACTTGTAATGAAAAATAAACATGTTTAAAAATATTAGAGTACTATAAGTCTATTATATATGGTACAATAAAAAATTAGTTTATGTAATACAGACAGATGAGGTCACCGATTTAATGAATGTACATACCAATTCCATACCCAACCAATGCACCACCATCCAATATATTCTCTGAACTGTCTATCCTTGTAATAAGTACCTATCTGTTTAGAACAATTTCATCACTTCAATGTATACTCCAATGTTTCACAACTCTATAATAGGTAACCATTTCCAAAAAAAAAGAGCCCAATATATATCATGATAATGTGAAACAATTCTCATTCCATGTTCTCACACATAAAATATTTCAATAAAAACAAAATGTTATTTAAAGATATTATTAAACAGATTGTGGGTGAATCCCACCACCAATTGATTCAAATTCAATAATAGAAGATATCATCACTTATTTTTACAATGAGAAAAAAGCATGTTTATTTAAATTGAATATCCTTTAAGTTATATAAAAATTATAGTGTTATAGAATCCACATATCTCAATACATTAATCTAAAAAAAATACTTTCTAATCTAAAAAATCCTTATTCCAAATTCCAATTATAAATTCTAGGTAATTTCCATTAAAATATTCCCTAACCCATTGATCTAAATAAGAAAAACCACATCTAGGGTTCCTCTCAAAGGAAATTAAGGATATCCCAAAGTAAAAGAAGAAACATATTCCTTAATTTCTATTTACTAGTTCCAACACCTAATGATATATTTAAATTTTCCACCAGATCAAAGATAATTATAGAAATCACTTAACGAATCTTAGGGGATTAATATCCCATGAAACACAATGATGGGTGATAGTATCAAGGCATAAACATTGTTAAAAAATATATTTAATTAATTACATCATGTTGTTGGGATACGCATTTTGGAAAACTTTAACCAACTATGTAGGGGACTGTAGATGACACCCATGGTACTATGGTTTGGCCATTGTGTTTGGAAAAACCTGATCCAATAAATAAAATAGATAATTTATAAAAATTTAAAATGATGAATGGTTTCTATAGAGTTTACCTAAACTAGGTACCGATTTTTATCTTTCACTAATGATACCTTTTCACCCTTCACATTTAATAGGGGAATCTGTATAGTTTCACCTATCATTATGCTAAATATTCACCCTAAAAAACCCCTCCAAATTATCATGAATCATATTGAATAATCAAAAAACAAAAACCATATCCCTTATAACGTCTGGATATATAATAAAACATGGAAATACCTCACAAAAGGGGTGTAATATTCTAACTAACCCTCAGGTTTCTATCCTTGAAATGGTAGTGGTTACTAATGTTTTGGTATATCTATATCCATTTCACGAACATGAACTTTTCTAACTCCCAATTGTAATTTAAGATATGATAATGTTTCCATAATACTTGTACCTGGGTAATACATCATTATTGTAATAATTTATCTTTTCTATCAAAAATACACACAAGGATGTGAATCAATTTAACATTTGGATGAAGAGTAAATTAATTGCAATGAATTACATGGCCAGAATAAGGATAATACATGTTAATTTAATATATATTAAATAAATTTTGAACTTTGATAAACCATGGTAGTAAAACCAACTGATAGAAAATGTTACCTATGTGTTTATGAATCTAGATAGTTCCTCCATTAAAATGAGACAACTTCTCTTACCCAAATTATAGTACCACAATGTCGGTGAAACTGTTAAAAAATCGGAGTTAATTTAATTAAATGATGGAAGATTGAAATGATTATTTGTATAATATTTCTCAATTATTTGTGTTATATGCATCTATTTCCTAATTAAATGAATTTTCTATGTAGTATCATTGATAAGGATTTGTCTAATTTGGAATTTTCCCTAGTTTCATTCAAAAAATGTCCATAGTGATATGGGTGACTGAAAAATTCCTAATAAGGTCCATATATTTCATTTATTAATAACTATTTTTTTAGAAAAATACACTAATGGTTAATGATCGTCCCTTGAACAACTAAATTCCATAATAGAGGCCCATAGCATATATTCAAATATTTGGATAGAAAAAATTGACTTTATATTAATTTTTTGATGATATATTATACTCATGGTAAACTGGGTTATTTGGTATTTTTTCTAGGATCTGTAAATCCATGAGGTGGCTCTAGGGTCCTTGTTGGAGGCAATATAAACTGGTAACCCATATAATTTCAACACCTCAAAAACATTGATTTTTTTAATTTTTCCACCATACTAATCTAATTGATTATCATTAAGCTTGTTAAATTTGTGAGTTGGTCCCCAATCAACCATATTGAGATATGATTTTGAATCATTCTCTATAGTCTAGGGACAAAACCCATATCAATTTACTCCTCTTTAAATAATGGTATTGTAAATTATCGTAACATTGTAACTAGTTTCTGATGCTTGGTATTCACTTGTTGGTATATGGGGGATCCCATAACATAGTCAACCACAATCCTCTTTATACATGACCACACAAAATTTTCCCTTATTTCCTTTTACATCTTCTGGGTATTTGTGTGGATATCCCACTTTTAAGAGAGTTATGATTAATGAATTTTCTCTATGAATGATGGTAAAAATACAATCTAATCTGAAAAGAACAACACAAAATTTTCATGTTATACCTATAAATCAATGGTGTACACAAAATTGACATCTGACATCACTAAAAGATAATTAATATATGAATATTGAGCCTCATTGAATATTTTAATCAAGAACGGACTAAGTGTGACCAATATAAAAACTGCAATTGTATCCATCCTGGTGAATTCCATGATCATGTTAGTATTTACACCTATTAGATTTGGTTTTCCATGAGATTCTATAACCACTTGGTTATATGATTTTAGATATAATACATCATCCACTGTGTTTTTTCATTTGTGTATTCACCAAGTATGATTCTAATATCTGGAGATATTACATCTCATGATGTTGTCTCATGTTCAAATACTATTATGAAAAATGTAAATTATGATTTTCTAAACCATATATACCATGAACATTTCACAATATTAGTAGTCGAATAGTGTTTTTAATGAATATAACACCATGGATAATTCAAGATAATGTGATGTATAATTATTATATTTTTTCCATAATTTTCATGACCCATAATCTATTACATGATCTCCATGTATGGGAATGAAATTGCATGAAAATACTAATAAATTATAAAAGACAATGTATCTCTGACTAGGTTTTAGAACGATAATGATGGATGATGAAGTGATATTACCCTTGAGTTCCCTAAATGAATTCCAATAATCACTATTCTAATAGAATGAAATAAAATTCTTTGTCAGCACAATCATATGTGAAGTGAGTCATGAGAAATCACAGATAGAGAAATGCTAATAGCCAACTAATCCTTAAAAACAATGTATCATAAATACATTCTTGGGAGGAAACTAATAAATGGAAAACTAAATTTCATCATGATTGAATAATATGCCTTTTTTTCAATAATATGTTTTTTTCATGATTGGACAATACAATATTTTATTTATAATTCATATTATGAGAATTTTCCCTAAAGATGGAGGTCTAAAATTTTTCAAAATAGATCTATAAGTTACCTTCATGTGAATATTTATTCTGATAATACACAAAAACTTCATACATGAATAGGTAATGAATTAATCTTTAAATATATGAATGAAATTATTATTCAATTTGATAATGAAAGGTTATTAATTAGTGAAAAAAGAGATTTACCAAGTATTCATAGTGGATATATTATAATATAATGTATGTCTTGGGTATTTAAACTTCCATTACATAGTGCTATTGGTACATCAATTGCAGATAAATTTGGAAGAACCTCTTGTCTCCCTTCAGTTGATCAAATAGTTCATTGTTTTGAGTAAGTGAATATTGATTCTTTATAATAACTTGATTTAGTTTGCGATAATCGAAACAAAGTCATATTGTAACATGAAATTCCATATCAAATTGATCTAAAGAAGGCCTAGGTAATGTACATGGTCTTATAAACCCCTTCATTAAAATTATTCCATCTGTACTTTTAGTTCTCTAAATTTTGTTCCTTCCATTCTATATTATGAAGTGAAATAGTATTTTCTGCTCGATGTAATTCAATAAAAAATTAAAATTTATTTTTAGGTGTTTATACTGATAAATTATATGGAATGATGTAAATTTATCTATCTACTATATTTGGAAGATATCTATTTTTAGTTTCTCAAATTTAACACAAGTTGATCATTTCTAGTTAATCTGGGATTGTTCCAATCACTATGACTAATGGTTGTACTATACCTTTATTCACATACCATTTTTCTTTTAAAAAATGAATAATTTTTTCTTGGGATATAAAATTCACAAATAGAATTTATTTTTAAATATGACATATGAATTATACTAGCCAAACCATTCCCAATATTAAATTAAAATTTTCCATTTAGAAGATATTAAAGACCCACAAAAAGTTTACTGATTAATGGTTACCGAACATGCATAATATTTAAATCTCTTACACTACAATTTATATAGCGGTTTTTTATTCTCATAAATAGTTGGTTTATTAACACAGAAAATGCATGTTTTTTTAGCACTTAAGATACAATTGCATTAAAATAATCCCTAATGAAAAAACCATGCATTAATGTTGGGTGAAAGAGAACATTACATCACATTGTTGAGGGACAAAAGTCATTATTTAGAGTAACCTGATTAGTTTTAAGAAGAATATTATCCACTCCCTTAAATGATCCCTTTATCCAAGATGAGACAGTGTCTTCTGAGATGTTGGTGTATTTCTGGAGTCACATAGCCTTCATTGATTCTATTGGCAAGAACCACTCTAACGATATCATATTGGTTATGAATGAGAAACATTTGATAGATGAGAACACTCACCTCTAGTCAACATTGAATGATTTGTATAGTAGAAAATAAGATGTCCCACATAGCTAAACCTATAATTTTATTGCTTAATGTTTTCCAAATTAGGGTAAAGATATCCCATGTAGTATAACTTGGGTTGTTGAATACAATTATACATTAGAAGAAACATATAAACACATTATCATTCAATATAGATATTTTTAAATGAAGTGGGAGAAATTGGTTTTATTTGATTAGGGTTCCATGAGTACATAAATATCAATTTTAAATCAATTAATGGGATTTTATTGAACAAAAACTTTTGTGTGGTTATATTGGATGAATTACTTTTCAAATGATTTTATTATCAAATATTTTAGAGGAATTCATTCAATGAAATAAATCAACCCTAATACCTTACTGGTTTAATACCCATGATACATAAATAATGTCACCTATACATTGGGGGGGTCATTTTCATGAACATACCCAGGTAATGGATCATATTATCAGTTTTATTTTGCAGCCTTAAAATTTAATATGAAAGGGGATAATGAAATAAATTAATAAAAATATCAACTGAAATAAATGATTCATGATTTGGTGGAAAATGAAAAAAAATATAATAAATCCCCTAAAAACATAATTGGACTAACAAAAAATTTACTTAACCCTCCATTGATTCAATGATCGTAGAGGATGATAAAAGTAGACTCAAAATGGTAAAATTAATAAAATGAAAATAGAGAAAAAACCAATACCCTACTCTTGTATGAAAAAATTCAAAAATTTTGTATTAATAAATTTACAATTTGAATAAAATATATAAAACTGTCATGAATAAAAAAATAATTAAAGATTATGAAGCTTTATTAAGAATCTGGGGTAATTTTTACAACTTACATGATTGAAAAATGAACTTTCTAAAATAATATGGTTGTGTATCATTATATATGAAAGAAAAAAACATCTACCATAAAACCTTCACCATAAATTACTTGAATAGATTTTTTTGGAGGTTTGGGATGATTATCACCCATTATAGATTATCTCAACTGATTAATGTAGGTATATTTGGTCAAAACATTTCTGGAATTAATAATTTTCATCTCGTAACCCAAAATAAGTTCTAACTAGAATCCCTCAACATGATGTGATAGAAACAACTTATAGATGACAGAATTTGATTGGTTAATATAATAAGATAACTTGTATAGAGATATCATATAATATATGATAAAATTTCTTCCCATGTGGCCTAATATTATTTAATTTATATTCAAATGGGTTGGCTATCATTCTGGGTCTCTAATTCTACCATATGTATTATCAGACATATGCCTAGTTCAATTCCCCCCAAAAAAATTTATTCATTGAATCCTAATGATAAGTATCCTAAAATCTAAATATAAAAGTCCTTTAAAGGATTAAATATATCAATTAATTTTGGTAATATTATCTAGAAATATAAATTCAAAATGATGACAAGAAGGTGTTATAAATATTGATGAAAAATTTACATAGAGATAGTGAATTTCATGAAGTAATTTTAAAGATGAGTATAAATGTAGTTCAAATACAAAAATTCACTAATATCAGTGTTTATGATCAAATAGGAATGTAAATTTTTTATTTTAAATATTGAATATTAGCCTCGTCACGTGTCAAATCATGACCCGGAACATGATTTTTTCGAGTCCTAAGAAAAAATATCTCAAAATAAGAATGTTGAATTCCCTTTCCCAAATATATGTTTTCATACATTTCTCAAAAACAAATCTCAACCAAAATAATTATAAAATCCTTCAAAATTATTTAAAAAAATAATGTTTCACAAGTATTTCCTTTGATCTAGGAGATTTCATTGTTCAAATTCAATAACACACTTCATCTAATTCCGATTAATAATAATGATGTGTTGTGTAACCAAAATGTTATTGGTTTACTTTTTATTCAAGGGAGAAAAAGATAAGAACACTAGGTTAGTATCATGTTTTAATAATAATATGATTATTCTATATTTAATTTTTTAATTTTATTATATTTTTTTACATTTAATTTTTCATTTTTATGGTAAGTGATATTGTTTTCAATCATGTCAACCCATATAGAGAAAATTTTCCCATGAATAACATCCCCATAGACCTTAGGGAACCAAGTTAAGATCACATACTCATTCACCATTTCAAGTAGTCCTAATCAATAAAAAAAATAAAAAATTTTCAAAAAGATATATAATTCATAACATTACGGTATAAAACATTGGAGTCTCTATACCCAAGTATCAAAATACACGCATTAGATGAATCCATTACTGTTGGAAAAAATATTTTTATTTTATTTATATATCTTTTTGATTTAGGATTTTGGATTTATTATTGATATCATTATATTTAATACTCAAGTAATGTTTAAAATGAACTCCAAACCTATGTTATTTGTTTGGAACTCCACCAGTTTGAACTTATACACAACAATCCAGTAGATGAGAATTCTAATGTTTTAATTGATGGATAAAAAAGGAATGGCGCAAATATTAAAAAATTATTCTTATTAACATCATCTTGAATTATAATTAGAATCATGGAATGAAACTTTAGTTGATATAATGTTTAAAATATCGGAAATTTTGTTATCATATTAATTTCTAAAGATTTTTTTTCATTCACTCAAACACAAACATGTATTTCCTTTTACCCCCAATGTATAGTGAAAATTCCCACAGTCTTGAAAAATAAAATTTTGAAGGAGAATAAACTAGAATAGTGAGGTTCTAATAAATATATGAAATATTTATTATGGAACAACATCACATATATTATTATAAATAATGTCCATTTAATGACCAATGGATCATTCAATCTCTATGTCACTCCAAAACTCTATGTGGAAAATGAGGAAATATTGGTTTTGAACTGTCAAAATCCTTTAATATAACCTTAATCCACTAAAATCAGTATCTCTGGTATCATACAGACAAATTTTATTAGGAAATACAGAAAACCCTAAAGGGATATATTAATATAAAACAAATAAAACAAAAAATAATGAAAAAATACCTATTTATTTATGCACACCAAAGGTGGATAAAATGTATCAGTAAAAATGAAAATGAAAAAAAATTAAATATAATTATTTATAAAATTATATAAAATAATTTCAAAGTATTTTATACATAAAAAATATTGAAAATGGAAGTAGGACATGTCATAGGTCATTTGTAGGTGCACTACCCTATCTTCATTCGATCATGGGTTGATGTCAGAAGGATTCACTAGACATGACGAGGTGTTTATCTAAACCTATAAATTTCCATTTTTTCATTTATAAATATATATTATGGACGTAAGATAGGACTTATTTTAGTTATTGTGTTTCTCCAATGACTCCCTTAATTCACAGGTATGAGTCTATCGATAGGTTTTCCTTTATTTAACTTGTGAACTTTCGTTTATGATATTTTTTAAATATGTAATTTTTATTTCAAAAAATAATTTTTTATTTTTTAGAAAATAAATAATACAAATATAAAAAATAAAAATCTAGGAAAAACCAGGTTACTTCTTGGGAAACACATAGTTTAAAATCATTTTCATGACTCAGACCCTACAACTTGTCAAATACCAACTTTTTAGAGCTTAATTATATTAATCACTTCAATTTGACTAGGGGTTAGTATCTATTGGGTGGGTTAGAGGAATTATTATCTAATTTAATAATAATTCTACGGATCTATAATAAATGGGGAAATCCATCGAATATTAATAAGGGTAGATCCATTTGATTTATGTTTTATGCTTAATGAATCGATGATTATTCCCTCTTGATTATATTCAATATTCAAAGAAATTATAACATTATGTTTTTGATTATCCCATATAAATGAAAACATTATGGATGAAGGGAAGGACATATGTTCAAGGTTAGATTTTTCAATATTTCTAGATATAAATTTAGAGCAGTAATACAGCTTGATTGATTCATATATAATTGTTGTTTTGGCATCTAATATTTCTCAATCAATTTAAGAACTATTAACAGATTAAAATTTTAAAATTTATATCAATAGTTCTATGATTTATGGTATTCAAAATTATTTATTAAGATATATTGAGGGGATTCAATGTAAAAATCCAAATTTTAGACATGTGAATAAAGGAAATATATTTTCTTTAAATTTCAATATCTATCAATATTTCCTTGATTTTTTTTATGTTTCATTAGTTCAAATTTGTATCCTTAAAAATTTTCATGAGTGGATTATGGGAAACTATACAGTCACCATAAGGTTGAAATAGATATATCTAGAGTGGGCATGTGGGTTTCATGGGAATAAATATTGATAGTCAAAATTTTAGTGATGAAATGTTTAAATTAATTTCTATAATTCTTTAGTATATTTTCTTATGAAATGTATGTGGAATAATTCAGTTAGGTGGTTGATAGAAATTTTTATTCTAGTACAAAAATAAAATTATTGGATATGTTATTGGAACTGCAGAGTAGGGTGTTGAAATTGTTCTTGTTGAGATTGAAACTAGTTATGGGTTGAATTTTTTTTTGGATGGTATGTACTCATACCTTGTAGCTGATCGAGTTATTTATTAGCATACCCATATAATCTATGATTGAAATTTAACATATTATTTGGATTTATTGTTTTCATGGTCTTTCAATTTTTTTGATAATTAGATAATATTGAAAGACCAACTATAAGTATACACTTGATTGATGGAATGGTTCGAAATTTATCAATCTTATGGTCGTGTTTTTTCAAATTATTATAAAAGGACAATTTTATGATCATTGAATACTTCCCATTTGTTAATATATTCAACCTTACAAGAGAGGAATATATATTTATCAATAATTATTTCAACATCCCAATGAGTGTATATCCCTTCCTATACGGGTTCATCATTCATGGTTTGACCAATGAAACTTAACATGTTAGGGCCAAACAAATTTAAATTAAAAATTGAATTATTTATAAGTTTTAATATTGGTTTATATTGAAAAAACTTTATTATAGTGTAATAAATTATAGATATTGGATTCTAAGGATTATTGGTAACCAAAGGTTGTTAATAATTTGGTTCACATAATCCCTCTATCCTTGGATTATGATCCCCTTAAGTGGTTTGAATTCACTATAGTGTAAAAAGACATAAAAAAATAACAAAGGGAAATATAAGATTAATTCATGTGAAGATAAAATATAATTTTCTAAGAAAGAATACTTGGTTTCCCAAAAATAGTTATAAATATTGGTTTCAACCAAATAATCCCATGTCATCGATGAAGTGGTCTCTTGTAGTATACCAGGGGTTGTCTAATCCTCAGATACTTAAGAATATATATAAATACAAATGATCATTATAAAGGGATATTGGGATACAAATTAACCAATTTTTTTATTTTATTTGTGTTTCTAGAGAATGAAAATCCCTATGTGAATTCAATTAATGGGAATTGATTGACCCTAGGAATCTTATAGGGGTAGATTGAATTAATTTATTTTTCTATGATTTCAATATAATATATTTGGGTGTGATCCATTTCAGGAAATCAATCCACCTACATAAGTTATTTGTTTAATACCCATATATCATAACTTAAATAAACTATTCACTCCTTTGATCATTTACATAAGCACTGTATGTTAATGGATCATATTAGTACCTGAATTGTGTGACCATAAAATTAAATAAAAATAATAAGATAGAAATTAACTCATATAAATATAAACCAAACTAAATAATTTAAGACTTCATGATACATAAAATATCATCCACTCATTCCCCTTGAGACTTAATTACATCACCCCATAAGTGGGATATCTAGATATTGATTCATAATTCTCAATTGAAGATGGACGTAGACTCATAAGGCCAGAATTAAAGAAGTGAAAAAAAATTAACACTCAACCATTATGTGAATAATTTAACATATTTTGTGTGAATAAATTAAAAACACGATTATATAATTTTATTTTTTATTTATAATGATAGAATTTAAAGGTGAAAAAAAATTATTAAGAATATAGGGTGATTTGAAGATCATACATTAGATGAAAGATATCATAACAATACAAAACTACATCATAATATTAAATTTAAAATATTTAAACAACTACAGTAAGTAATTCACCACAACTAACCTAGATAGGATTTTTTGACATGTTTCGGTTGATTCTCCAATTGTGTAAGACATATCAATTGAGTATGGATTTTTCATCCTTTACCTGAAATAAGATCTTACTAGAATCCATTATCCTTATGAAACTCAATATATATATTCATTACTAAAATTGTGTAAGTATTAGTATAAATAAATGTGTCCCATGATTAATTATAATATCTTTAAAAATTTCATCCCATTTGGATTCATAATGTCGATGTTATGATCAAAATAGTCTTATTCCATTATAGGAGAATGAATTTGACCCCTTATTTTATCATTGATTTTAGATGCATGAATTACCTTATAAACATCCAAATTAATTGAATAAAATTGTTAAATGAAATATTATACCTTATTAAATATATAAATAGTTTAATTTTTTCTTAATTAGGCATGTATCATGGATGATGCATGTATTTTGGATGACTAATGTGTAGTTCACTTCACTGATTTGTTTTTGGTTTCATGTCCTAGGTAGAGTGTCTTCTATAGTAAAACTACTAGTTATCTTGGGTGAATAAGTATTTTTAATAATTTTATTAACCTAATAAAAATATAAAATCCTAATGATTGTAAGGGGATGTATTACAATGTGATAATTGTACCAAGACAGAGTGAATTTGAAGAAATAATTGTAATCATTGGGAGAAAAAGAATTAAAATTAAAAAATGAACTACTATTAGTCATTAGTGTAATGTAATTAAATAAATATTACAAAGTAAATAATTAATAATAGCCTATTCTAGTAGCTAATCATATAAAACTCTTCTAGGTAGTTTTGTAAATTCATATTTCATGAATTCAAATGACCCTCCCTTAATGCACCCAACAGGTTACTATAATGTAGAGGACAAAAAATTTATCCCATATATTTGTATCAAGGTTCTCTACTTCCCTATAATATTCTATTCCTTATGAGCTTATACCCTACAATGGAGTTCCATTATATTTCTCGAAGGGAAAACATTTTTCCATCACTACGGTTCCATATTATTTTATTTTCCCCAACTTTAGCCTTGTCGACTATGTTGGGGTAGTATTCAATATAGAACATCACAAAAATAAAATGAATGTCTATTAAAAAAACACATTTAAACCCAGTACTTGATGTATTCACTAACTAAATATTCATGTGAAACGTGATGAAGGTATTTAAACTGGGCTCCATATTCAATGACTAGTTGGATTCCTTACATTAATTCAAATGAATATGTTGTTTGAGAAACATAGAAGGTATACTGGTATAATGATTTATTAGTTACTCAAAATCCATTATATGTGAGGACATTTTCATCCTTATCTAGGTAATAAGGGTCCCATAATTATTATACATGGTCCTTGGGTATGTACACTTATGATATTACATTAAATATTTATGGTGTTCAAAATAAATTAAAGGATTGATTCATTGTACCAAGGAAAACATCTATATGACCAGGTTTTATTTCACCCCAAATTCAAATTAGGTCATACCTATAAAATTATACTAATTACTTAAGATAACATAGTTCCTTATTCTAGCTTAATTTTTGAATAAACTAGAAAAATTCAACAATTATAATGATAATTTTCTAAATAACATGTTATTCCTCGTGTGGAATAATGTTCTCTGTAATATTCTCTTGATGATTTATATGATTCTAAACTATTTATATTTTCCAATATCTGTAGAAAAACCATTAATCAAGAACAACCAAATAATTATAATTTTATACCATATATTGAATTTTTACAAGAATGTTCATAAAATATAATATGATTGATTTAATCCTAATGAAATGTCTATTTAGTAATAAATGATACTAAACTATCATTGGATAAACCCACAATGGTTAGATGAGGATAAAAATTGAATTAATTAAAAAAAATATAATCCTAGATTCCCTAGTACCCTGATGTTTAGTATAAAGAATTCAGTTATGCATTTTTATACTTATTTTTTCATGTACTAAGAATCATTTACCCATTCCTACCATCCAAAAATCCTATCCTTACCAAAATAGTACTATTTATATCATCCTGATGTGAGTCATTATCATGGGATGTGACAGAGTTCTATTAAACATAAGTGCATCCCCTAGACCAAAGAAGTTGAAAAAAAATTCAAAGGGTATATGTAATTGTTGGGGGTTGATTCACCCTAACACAAAAAAACCTATAATAGTCAAACTATACAAATATAAAAATGAACATTATGTATCAAATAAAATCCAATGGAACCCATAAGACACACCATATGTAGAATTAGAGTTGAAATAGTAAAATTTACACATAAAATTCTATAATACATGCATAAATAAAATTCCTTAAGGCCCTAATTTTTCACCATGACCAACTCCATTACAAGATCATCTCCAAGCTCCATCTCCTATAGGAAAACGACAACAACATCCAGACATTCCACTTGAAATATATGAATTCTTTGAATTGAATATTTCATGGTAAACATCTTACTTATATGCATCGAGGTGTACATTAAAGGGGTGGGTCTATAGACTGGTAGGAAATATCCTACAATTCCCACACATTGTACTGGAACAATAATAAGATTTCTCAATATTATATATTAATTTATATTTAAAAAACTAATAAAGGATAAAATTTCAATTAAATATGGTAAAGTACATAATATGTGGAAGTAACACACATCATTATGGTCACCTATTTCATGGACACACTATCATTGGTATCCAATTCTATACCAAAAAACCCAAATATTTATCATGAACACCCTAAAAAATTCCCATACCAAGTTATAATAAACATTTATTTGAATATAAATTAAAAATTAAAAAAATTATCAAACAGATTATGGAAAATTCCCACATCCTATAGTTTCAATTATAATAACATGATAGATCATAATATTTTTTTCCAATGATAATGAAAATTTTGTATTTTGAAAACAATAGTATCCATGACCTATTACGAAGTAGAGTGAAGGGGAAGCCACCTACCTCAATATGTTCAACTAGATGAATCACATTTCAATATCACCAATCCATGTTCCTCCTTCCTAAAATGGGTTTTGAATAACGTCCTTCAATTAACTCCATAACCTATAAATATGATAAAGAGAGTCCATGTTTAGTTTTATTCACTAATGAAAATGATTAAATTACAAGGGGGAAGAAGATTTGAAGCACTTATATTTAATTTCAAAGGTATAATTCCAAAAACATCAAAAAATCATCGTTTAGATGGACGAAAATCCAAAACATTATGCATAGAAACCTTATATGTAAGTATCTATTGTCAAATAAAGAATAATTAGAATTATAGGTATTTTACTATGTTAAAAAACTAATTATTATTTATAATTAATTGTATTTTATGGATGGACTACATGGTTTTAGCAACCATGTTCCAATAATTTTTTTCTTATTAGAAAATAGCTAGTGCTACATGGTTTTGTGAGATAGTTAGTAATTGTTTTCACTAATTGTGTAAGTTTTTATAATAAAAAAATTTAAAAGGACTTATGTTTTTAGAATGGTTTATCCACTCTATATTACATTAAATTTCATTCCCATATGACCCATTTTTATCTTACATTGTTACATGGGGAGTCTTCATGGTTTCCACTAACTGTGATCTAACAATGATCCATTTATAACAACAAAAACCATTTGCAAAACACAATAAAAATTCCCACACTCAACACCCAAACCTTCATAAAATAGAAATATATAATATAATAGTGAAATAACTCAAACTATAGATGTAACATAAATAATATTCAGTGGGAAATTGTAATATTATTTGATAAAGGATTACTATATACTCCCAAATATGGGTTTAGATGAAATTTTATGGATTTTTCATCAACTCTAATGAAATATTATTCTATATTAATTAGAGATTTATGTATAGATATCTCTGAATATTTTATATCGGATCCATCTAGGTTTTTCAATTGTGTTGGGGAAATGATAACTATAAATTCATGGTCACATAATTCAAAAAAAACACATTTAAAATTCCTCCATGTCAGTTGTCCACCCCAAACACAGTTTCCTTTTTTTTTCAACGTTCTCGATATTTTTGTTAAGGATGGGGATAAGTTTCATGTGAGATATTTCAGTTTTTAGAGTGTTCTTCTTTGGTATATAGTTGGTACATGGTTAGGTAAAATCTTATATCATCCCTGTGAAAACCGTGTAACCTAGAAATTGTGGATGTCCAAGGAGAACAGATAGGAAAAAGTGTATAGGCCCCTCCACAGGATTCTTTGCAGTCCATTTTCTATGGGAAGGGAGAAATTGCATGGATGGTTCATGGTCTGGTTGATCATGTATCCAAATAGTACGGTCTACCTGGAGTTCAGAAAATAAAAATAAAAATAAGTACATAAATGAAAATAATAAATATATATTTTTTTAAAATAATAATAATATTTTTATTTTTATTTTTATTTTTTTTATTCAGATTTGTAAATAAATATATTAACATTTTTATGTTTTATTAAAGCCCCATGTGGTATCACCCCTCTCATACATGCTTAGAAAAGTCTCTAATTTCTCCTCTATTTCATGTTCAATGACCTTTGATTCTCTCTGTTAAGTGGACCATTTAGGCCTTGATTATAATTGTTATATTTTCTAGTAAGAATTCATCATCCCCCACTCTCTTATATTTTCCCCTTTTATTGGTTTCTTTTCTTACTCTTTGTGGTGTGCATGACCCACATAATCCCTTACCCAATTTTTGGGATTTATTTATATTTATCTATGGTTCATAGGGCTAATGTGAGTTGATTACAACTATTTTTATATACCTATGTTAAGGAAAATTATTTCTCAATGTGTTTCGAGTGCGTTCTATTTTGTATTAATTTTTCCCTCAATTTTAATTTATCGTTTTTTGGTTTTTTTATGTTTTTATAGACTATTTTGGACCTCATTACAGTTGTTTCAAGCTTCCTTTTTAAAATGTGAATTTCACATATATGAATAGGTATGCATATAAATATATATGTTCTCCTATAAATATGCACTCATTGTGGTATGAATAAATATGTTGGGGTTGGGTGTTATTATGTATATATATATATATAATTCATTCCTATGTAAGGTAATGTGGTATATTATTGTGTAAACATATATGTAAGGATCATGTTGAACATATTTGGCCATGAAAATTTTTACATAGTGGTGGGTTTCCTTACATATAAGTCAACATGATTATGTGTGCAAATGAAAAAACAATGATTCGAGTTACTGTCATTTGAAGTAGTGCGCCTTGATTTTGATGTCAGTTTCCCTTTGGAATTGTCCTTTTAAATTGAAAAAATATTCATTTTATACGTTCCAAACATCGATTTAGTGTTAAATATTGATTTCTTTCATTTATTTTAATTATTAGAATTGATATAAGATAATTTCCACTTTTTATTCAAACTTCATGAAACTGTGTTATTAAATTTCATTACCAAGTGGTCTTCCAAATGACTAGTTAACCATTAAAATTGATTTTTGGGGTTTTAAAGGATATATTTTTCTTGGTAAAAGATTTTTTTTTCCTAAAATGTATTTCAATGTGGTTTTGGATTTATAAATGATGTCTTTTTATCCTTTTTTGAAATGGTTTGGTGTTTAATAATTTCTTGAGGCCCCATTGGTAATTTTTATAGTTGGTACTCTTTTGAAAACTCTCCTTGGAACATCCACATCCCTTGGTTGTGTTGAATGGTACGATAGTTCCATGGGATTGGAATCCCTTGTTAAATGTTGTTTGAAAGGAAAATGATTTTTCCCTGGTGTGATTCGTGTTGATGCTTATGTGTGTTTCTTGTGCGTGATACATATATATGTGGTTGGTTTCCTATTTGGATTTCACTAGATAACCCCACTTTAGTTAGGATATGGGAACTTATCATAGCTATAATATTTTAGAGGGACTATTTTTCAGTATTTTATATTTCAAATTGAATATTTATCCTTCGTGTAGTCATTGTTCTTCATTGTGATTGGGACCCTTGGTTAGGCCATGTAGGGTAATATTGAGCATGTGGATAAATTGATGTCATCAGGGGAGGTTTGGTTATAGGATGAATCAGTTTTATGTATTCTCTAGATTATCTACTAAGCTTCAAGGTTCTCCAATGTTTTTTAACACGTAGTTTTCTAAAGTAAATGACTAAGGTTCCATGTTTCGTTGGTTACTCATGTGTGCAATTTTCAATTTCACTTATTTTGTGATTTTTGTTCTAGCCTCCTCCTTGAAAAATTGGGTGTTTGGTTTTCAAAGGTTTAATAAAAATATTTTGAAAATATTTACACCTAGTTTTTTACTTTTTACATAAAAACATCATCATTTACACTCTCCCTCTACTTATATAACATGTTAGGGCCTCCTTGGAATATAATTTAGTTGTCAATGAAAAGGGAAATTGTCCATTATTTTTGTTAAAAATAATATTAATTAAAAATTACTTTTATAAATTGTGTTTCAAACTTGAAATTTATGAGTATATACATAAAAGACATGCATTGTTAAAAGATTATTTGGGCATGCCTACAAAGTTTAAATACTCATTCATATAGATTTATCAATTTTTTTATCTTTTGGTGTTTCTCCCAACATTGGGTTGATCATGGAGTGAGTGTGATCTTGTAGTTAGAGGTGACCCATAAGGTCACATTGAGCTATCTTTTTTAATATATTTATTTCTTACTTTTGTGTTTATTTTTAAATTTCCATTTATATTTATTTTTATACTAATTTATTATGTTAAATCATTTCTAATGGTTTATAATTTTCAATGACACATGTTGCAAGAGTGAAAGGACCGAGAATGCCACTCAGGCTTTGTTATGGGATGGATCGGGGGAATGGTTCAGGGATAACATTGTTGGTGTCATGAAAAAATGGTATGATATCATCCCCTTATAATTTTTGGTGTTATGTAGATCAATTAAAGTATGGTAGAGAGTCAAGAGGTAGCTATAGGAAGAGTGTCATGAACTCTTGGTAGTTATAATCAACGAGTTTTTAGGGGTATTATGGGATTTCATTATTTGTTTTTGGATTGTGTTAATGTTGTATGACTAAGGTAGTGATCTGGTATTGCATGATAAACATACAAGGAGTGGAGAACCATGTAGATCTCATGTTTATGGTCTAAGAAACTCAAAGTGGATGGTTCTAGATTGGGGTGTGGTCTTCAGAACCTTGTAGTTGGTTTTAGTGTAAGCATTAGTTCTGCATAATGGTGCTTCTGAGAGAGTGGTGTTTTTGGATTGGTATTAGATGGTATGATTGGGTTTTCAAAAGATTTTTTATGTTGTCACACAATGGTTTTTGAAATTTAAATGATTTATTGAAATGGTTCCCTCGAACAAAAATTTGTAGTTTTAGAATGTAAATTTGAAGGTGTGTTCTTGGTGTTAAATATGATAATCTGGAGTGGAATTGGACTATGGGGACTCTAAATGAGAATAATTGAATTCTAATGTGGGAATGTATTTTTTATTGGAACTGAAGGGGTTTTGGGAATTATGAATAGTGGAATCAGATAATATGATATTGAATTTGGAAACAAAATAATGGATTTTGAAAAATTTTATTTGTTTTGTATTATGTTTTCCTTCTAAGATTGGTGTTTTGGACACGAGTGTGGTGTTTTTCCCTGGGTATTTATTTCTGTTAACTATATGTTAGGTGTTGATTCTGGTTATGTGTTCTTTTTTTGTTTAGAGTATGCCACCCAGAAATGTATCATAGGTTTCTTGTGAGTCTCTTATGGTATTTGGCCCTGCTAGGAATCATTGTGGAGTAGTGTAATCAATTTAATTTAAATTTATTTCATTTTTCTATGGTTTTCATGTTTCATTTTAGATAATGGAGTGGATTATGTAAGACTAAATATTTCTCAACTCTTTTTGAAATCTGAAATCATTGAGTTTTATAGATATTTTAAATATTTTGAGGATATGATATTTGATCAGTGGAACGGTCTATTCCTTTCACATTGATAGTGGTAAAGTCTAGGCTAGTATTTATTACCACTTTAATTAAATATTAAATATTGATGATGTGAAGGTAAGAGAGTGTGTCTGAGGTCGTGGATGGTCGACAGGGTTGACTGATAGTGAAAGAGAAGTATGATAATTTAAAATACATGGTTTCACTTTTGCAGTGATAGTGTCGAGCGATCAGTTGAAAGTTTTTTTTTGTGTTGGGTATAAATATAGGGTTTAAGGATCATGTTATTTTTTCCTGGAATTTCTTCAAAGGAACCATGTGGCTGTTGATGGTCCGGTTTCTTTTGGTATGTTTGGAGGTTCACCATCTGATGAGGAGTGTGATCCTGAGGAACATATTCCGGTAAAGTCTCAACGTCAGTTAACATATTTCATTCATCATACCAGTCATTAGTTTTATCTATGTGTGGTTGGTTTGGGAACTCCAATATTCCTTCTCTTCACCATCAGGATTCCTGCAATAATTATAGTCATTGGTCCACCTAGAAAAGTTATACAATTTATTTTGTCAAAAGATGAAGTCTTGTCTGGATGATGTCATCTCCAGGATGTGAGGTAGGGGATGATTCAAAAAAACCTTGTCTCTAGCCAAAGTATAGAGTGAGTATTTCACACGTTCCGAAATCACAAGGGTGTGGAGGACCTTTCTCTATCCTTTTCCTCTGAGGTTTCACTAAAATAATTACATGTTTCTTTATTTTATCTTTATCCATTTTTTATACTCTATCATTGTTGTAACATTTTGGTGGTTGTTCCTGGTGTTTCATATGGTACGTGGCCATCCATATTTTTGATTGATCATGGATTGGGTTTTGTTCCCTCTAAATATGTTTTTAGGAGGAAATGAGGAATCATGAATTAGTGTCTAATTTAGGTTCTTTTAGTTAGGAACCCCTTGTTATGTGGGTTATCCAGTGATATGTGGTTTAATAGGTATTGATTGGACTGAGCTGGGATTTCCCATGTGAGTGTTGTTGTGCTAGTCAGATACATAGTGGTTGGGATACCTCTATCTTACTCCCATATATCTCAATGTCATATTTTATAATGTTGGTTTTGTGTAAATTGTGAAGATGTATGGCCACACTGGGTTTCATGGTTTAGTTTTTCCTTCAATAGTTTTGAGTTATGGCTTCCCTCTTAATTTGTGTGGGTCACATTCTAGGGGAAGAGGTTTTTATGGTGGGGAGAATTTTTACATACCAACCACAATTTCCTTTTATTTTCATTTATTTAATATTTATTCAAATTTATGTTGAGGTACAGTTCATGTTTTCGATGATATTTTTGAATATTGGTATTTTTCCTAGGTGAAATGTTGGCTCACAATTAGGGGAAGCCATGCACCAACCTTGTGAAAACCATAAATCCTAGATAGTTGGGATATCTAGAGAACAAGACTAGGTGTTTGGGCATGTGCCCCTCCCTAGGAGATCATACAGTTCTTTAAATTTGGGTTCGAGGCAATGACACAGTTAGAGAAGAGTCTTGCAGACCATGAGGCCATAACATGCAGTTTTCCCATAGTTCAAAAATAAAATAAAATAAAATAGAATTAATGGAAAATGATAATAAAATAAAAAATGATAAAAGTAATTATTTAATTATAATAATAATAATAATAATAATATTATTATTATTATTATTAGGATTATTATTAATTATAGTATTATTAAGATTTTTGTTAATTTTTATTAAATTCCAAAGGGGTGTTCCCATTCCTCCACCTCTCTAACTCGTGTGACTAAGCCCCCCACTTCCCCTCTCCCTCATACACAATGGAATCCCCTACTCTCCTCCTCATTAAAATTTTCTCCCTCAATTTCTACTCTAATCACTTCTAATAATCATTCATCCTCCACCACTATCCACTATTTTACCTATTCTTGGTGTCTTTTCCTCCACCTTACAGTGCACATGACCCATAAAAGACCTAAACCAATTTTATTCTTTGTTTCTGTTTATTATCGGTTCTTGGGGATCATAGGGATTGATTATGGATTATTCTCGTCAATAGAATCAAATGAAGTGGTTTCTCCATGGGTTTCTTGATTGTTTTGGTAAATTTTATTTCATTGACTTAATTTTAATTTACGAGTTTTTTGGTTATGAGTCTCTAGTGTTTCCTAGAGAATTTCAAACCTCACTATAGTGGTTGTGGGATTCTATTTTCAAAGGAAACATGAACATGTATACATAAGTAGAAATAAACATATATTAGGTCCCCAATATATATATATATATATATATATTCATTGATGGTTGTATGAATATATATATTTTGGTTGGGTGTTCTTATGAAATATATGAGATATATGTATATGTGTGTCAGGTAAATGAGTATATTAATATTCACATATATATGTAAGGATCCCCTTTTATATATTGTCCCATAAAAAATATGTACATAGGTGATAAGTATCCTTACATATAAGATATCGTACGTATACATGAAAATGGAAGAAGGAAGATTCGAGATTCCATCATTTAAAGATATGTTTTTTCAATTTGAGGTAGGTTTCCCATTTCAATTATCCTTTTTAATTGAATAAATGTTGATTGATTTAATTTTTTACTTATATTTAATTTTATATAGTGTTTTATGATTTTTATTATAATTTTTGACATGAAATAAAGAGATTTGGACTCTAAATTTTGAGTACATGAAATTTTGTTATTAAATGTTCATACCAAGTGTTTGACAAAATGGTTGCATGGACCATAAAAGTAATTTGAGATTTTTTAAAGGGATTTATTTTTCATCGTAAAACATTATTGGTTCCTAAAATGGATTTTATGTGGTTTTGGATTTAGAAATGATGTGTTGTATCCTTTTTGGAAATGTTTTTGCATTCAATGGTTTCTTAAGGCCCGTTTTGAACATTAACATGTTGGAACCTTTTAACTTTTTCTTTGGATAATCCCATTTCATTGGTTGTGGTGAATGGTATGCAAGGCCCTTGGTATGGGAATCCATTGTGAAATTTTATTTGAACGTAAAGTTATTCTTCCATGGGGTGATTTGGGGTGACACATGTGAGTTTTTATTATGTGTGATTAATCAATATGTGGTTGGTTGCCTATTCAGAATTGATTGCCTCCCCCCACATTATTCATGAAATAGAATCCCGAAATAGATAGTAGATTTTACAATAATAGTTTCTACAATAGTTTAGATAATTCACTGGGTAATGGACCTTAGTATAGACCTTGATCATTTTTGAAATTTTTTCCATTTTTAGTCTAGGTAGGGTAAGACCGTGCATATAGGAGAATTGATGTCATTTGGTGACGCATGACTACATAATGAATTTGGTATTATAATTCTCAAGATTATTTACTAATCTCTTAGGTTCTTCCAATTTATATGGCACTTATTTATCTAAAAAAATTGATTGATGTGACTTATTTGGTAGGTTAGTAATGTGGTCCATTTTCCATTACCCTTTCTATGTGATTGTTATTTCAACTTCCACCATAAATAATATGGATGTTATGAATTCAAATTTTTATTAAAGATATTTTTAAAATTATTACAATTAATTTTTCAAATTTTAAGTAAAAACATCATCTTTTTCACTCTACCACATTTTCTCCAAAATGGTAAGGTCTACTTTGAAAAACAATTAATGAAAAAGGAAATGGACTATGATTAAAAAAAGATATGTGAATGAAAAAACTTCTTTTATATGTTCTATTTCAATCTAGAAATTGAAGAAACTTATATTTAAATGAAATTAATTATTAATAGACTATTTAGGCATGCCAACAGAGTTTTAAAAATCATTCTTATAGATTTATCTTTGTTTTTAGCTTCTCTTGCTGCTCCCAGATCTTGTTCTATTGGGAAATGAGTGTGATTATATGGTTGGAGGAGGACCCTGATATCACTTGGATTTATGTGTTGTAGTTCATTTCTCTCCATGATTTTTGTTTATTTTTATTATTTTTTGTATATTTTTTCAACTATTTGATTGATAAAAAATAAATTTCAATGGTTAATCTTGAGGATCATAATATGTTGGTAGCCGAGGAGGATCAGGGATGCCACTGAGGCCTTGTCGCAGTCCAGATCGAGTGATTATTCCATGGTTCACCAAGGTTGGTTCATTATATTAGTCCTAAACAATGAAAATCTAAAGTTTTTAAAATGAAAAAAATACTAATAGGGGGATAAAAGTTCTTTTAAAGAAACTAGGGATGAAAAATATCATTATGTGGGCTTGTATAGAGAAAAATAATGATTAATCTACTTTTATGATATTTTTTTTGAATCTATAATAGATCCCATTATTTCTTATTTAGGTGGACTAATGATTTTCATATGAAATATGATACCCTACCCATGATGATATGGACAAGATTTCATAAACTCCTGATCCTTTTTCAAAACACATCAATTATTTATATGTTAGGGAATCTATTTGGTAGATATATTATCTATGATTTTATAAATAATTCCCTTTTTCATACTATATTTCCATAAATGTGTTTTGAAATTGATGTTTCAAGATTTCTGAGAGAGTTTGTTTGGATTATTTTTGGATATGATTTCAGATAAATGAAATCGATTCAATTTAAATAATGGATGTATTTTATTTCATTTATTAATGTGGAACATTATATGTTGTTGTGTCAATGTGGTAGTAAGAGTATATTGAAGAATACATATGCATTTTTGAGAACTTTATGGGCTATTTCTGGTGTTGGTATAAAGGAGATGGTTTAGATTACTTCTTCATGTGATCAAATAATTAATTCTGAAGCTTAGTGGGTTGGAAGACATGAGGTAGGTGAATCAGCGTGGTTATATTTTCTTACAGGGATTGCTGAAAATTTATTTTATTCAACTAGAGTAGAAAAAGAAGTCATCATCTAGAAGGAGTCATGATGGTTTTCACCATATCCAAAGGATGTTGATGTTTTTGGTAGATTTAATTGCGAATTAGATGGGGTATGTAAAACAGTTCATGTGGATCCTCAAATGATTCAAAATCTAATAGCTCTAAATATGGTGGTAGGGGAAATTTATGATTCCGCTAAATATAAGAAGGTTTTTCAAGAAATTGATGAGTAATATACAATGGTCATTGATACTAGTGCTGCTAGTGAGAGGTGGGTGAATGGGGAAAGCATATTAGTGTCCAGAAGGACTTGTCTGACTATTATGGTTCTTAATGATTTGGTAAATCTGGATGTTTACGTTTCACAAAACGAATTAGGGGATATGAAACAAGTATTCACCGAGACCAAGATGTTAGTAAAGATCCTTTTGGATAGTAAAATCATTAATTTGTCACATTCAGAGGATGGTATATCTATCCATGTTTCAGTTGATTGAGTTGATGAAGAGAATAGAAGAGTTCTTCACTATCCTTGGAGAAAGAAGGTGAGGAATGGAAAATGGGGCTTAGGGTGCTAGGTTTTGTTAATGGTAAATAATTTAAATGGTCTTAAGGTCTACTCCGACATATATAATAAAATTGAAATTACTTTTTTCCATAAAAGAATAAGGCGATGGATAGTGAAACCATTCCTAATTAACATGATGTCATGGAGATAATTATACCTCACAATGAAAACCAGATTATGACATTTGGTGAAGTAATGGTATCAAACAAGGTTATCGAAAGATGGTCGAGTGGATTTAGGAGAATGCTGGAGCTATTGTTATGTTGAGGGAAACAAATAATGAGGTTGAGTGAAATGGGAGGCATAGGAGATCATCATGAATTACAATGAAGAAATTTTAGTGGTGTAATCTGAGATAAATTCTATATTGGACAAGTTTGAAAGGATGGTTTACAAGATGCTAAGAGTCAAAACCAGTATGGAACTAAGTGTAAGGATAAATAATAAAAATCACATTTTGAAATGTGGATTCAATTGATGGAATATTTTTGCGAATGAATTTTTCCAAACCTGGGACAATATGTCCTACATAATTGAAGACATTATCATTGATGACCCTAACATGGAGTCCACTTCTCTAAAATAGAGTTTATATTGATGTAAGGATTCAAAGAGACTAAAACATGCTATCAATAATTCTGTGATTTGTTTTGATGATGGTTGACTTCCAAAATTGAACATGAAACGTTTTCCAATATTTCTATAAAATTTATCTGAATAATAAAAATTTAATTATTAATAAGTATAATAAACATAGGTCAAAGAGTTTAATATCCATATAGATCAGAGGGAGACATATAAAACTATGGTCAATGAGGGGTTATAGTTTTAGTGTCTAATATAAGACCACTACCTCAAATGAATGTTTTCAATAAAAAAGTAGAATAATAAATTATAATATATGTGAGTTGTAGAGGATAGTGGGTAATAAAAAAGTATAATTTTTTTTAAATATTATTAGTGAGTTGATAGAACTATTAAATCAGTTATCATTATTTTAGAAGATACACTTCTCCAAATTAAAAAGAAAAAAATCTAAAATAACTACAATGAACCATATTTACACTTTCGATGATAATTGCAAACATCAATAACATTTCCCTAAGATGAAATTTAGATTTTATTTCATTACATTCATTAAGGAAACAACCATAATTTATTATTATTTTATTTTAAATTTAACAAATATATATAATTAAACTAAAGTATCAACATATGAAAAATATAGTAAGTGTTTTGCGAATCAATGATATTTCAATAAATTTTGCCTAAAAATTATTAAATTATTAAATAAATAGAAAAAATTTATTGTTAATAAATTACCCAAAATATACCTAGATTTAAATGGAAAATTTATTTTATAAAATATATTAATTCATATAGGAATAAAACTATCATTATCAAAAATTTGATTCATACATTCTACGTCGTAGCCTTTTTTTGAAATGTTTATAAAATTATTTCTTGGAAAATAAATGTGTTTAGATTCTTATGAAAATTATAGTTTGTGATAAATATAGAATGTGTAGAAAAATATTTTGAATTGAAAATAATTAATTTTTTTGGTATTTTTAAAAAAAAAATATTATGTTTTTATGCCAAATTAGAAAATTAAAGAAATAAAATTTTTCAATATGATTTTACCTCAAATAAATATCAGTTTTATAAGATATTAGAAAAAGTTAGTAATTAATAAAAATAGTATAATATTTATAATTTAAAGCTATAAACATGCCAAAATTTTTTACCTAATGTCACCCCATGGAAAATCATCTTTGTGATAGAATTTATAAGAAATTGTTTTGAACATGTATATTATATTATTTTTATATTTCAGTGGATGAATTAAAAGGATTTCATGTTTATCGGGATATGGGATCAGTTATCAACTCTTCTATTATTGAAAATATTCTCCATCATGGATAAAGAAATTCATTAAAAAAATGAATGTTTTACAAATGGGTGGGATTCATCAGGGATTTCATTGAGGGGAATCTATATCTGTAATATCTCCCACTAATACCATATGTGAAGAGTTATTAAATATTTTACCAACATATATATTATATTATAATTACTAATATATAACAATTCACATTAAATATAAATTTTCAATTCCTATAAAATTAATTTAATTAAAATACAAGACACAATTTTGTATTTAAATAATTTCTTTAAAAACAGTTATTATTTTTATTATTATTATATATAATTTTTATCAAAAAACAAATATGTGTTTTTTTATGTTGTGTTGTTAAAAAAATTATCATATTGAATAGTGCTAGTGAAATGAGGACCCATGCATTTATTCACATGTGTGGTTAATGATGATTCATGATATCCAATAGTTATCCGTTTTGGAATATTGAGTACAATTAATGTACTATAAACATAATAGAGTACTAATGAAAGAGGAAAGAAAAATCCAATATATACAATGGTATGGGATGAAATCCTCTCTTTCACATATGCATTTGAATGAATATGAAAAAATTATTAAAGAAAATTCAAGAAACCTAATTTCATCTCAAGGTGAAAGATGTATGTTTTGATGACATAATAAGTAAAAAGATGATAGTATCTATATAATCCCGTATAGAAAAAATTAATTGTTGAAAGGAAAGTGATGTTTCATCAAAGGTAGATTATATCAATAGTATTTAGTGGGAGAAATATAGACATTGATGATGTTGGGACTCATAATACACATGAGTTGGAATAAAGAAAAAACACTATAAGTCATAACATATAATTTTTTTCTATTGACAGAAATACTATATTAGTCAGTGAAAGCTATAATTTATCCAAATAGATATTTTTTTTCTGGTAAGAAAAGAAGGATACACACTGTTCATTCATAATGACGAACCCCTACTATGTAAGAAAGAAATAAACAACATAAATGATTCTATGAAGAAGGATGATATGAATTAAAAAATAGAATATATATATATACACAAAAATAAATTAAATATTTTGGTATATCCTCCTTGAATATCAAAGTAGTATTATATAGTCACACTGATAGGTTGTTGGGTGAATTAGTGTGAAATATATTTTTCTCAAAAAAAATTCCCTTTTAGCTACCCCAATGAATATTTGAACATCCATACTTATTAAGATGTATGAATGAAATTAACAATTAAGAATATGTCACATCACCTGAAAATAAATAAACAAAAAAGGATACTAAGAAATAATGTGGTAAAAAAAAGAATCATTTGAATACTTATTTTGAAAATAATAAAAATCCTTATATTAAATATATTAAACATGGGGTTGTATTTTTGTTTTTAGTTAAGTGTGATGAAAATATGGAAGGTTGAGGATGGTTTCTGAATAATTTCACAAGAAGATAGAGCCCTATAAAAGCATAAAATTACATCATTAGGAGATCCAAATAATTGTTGAATCTATTATAATATGGGGTCCTATCTATTGATTTCATTAGAATGGAACCGAAGGTTTTTAGGATCATGTAATTTGATATTTATCACTAAAACAGACTAACATCAAAATGGAATATAAAGATATCTAGAAAATATAAATGTTATATCATCCATTTTAAAGTTTTTATCTTCTTATTGCTATTATTTTTTCAAATCCTTATATATTTTCTTTATAACAATTTCACATGTAAAATTCATTTTTATGGTTCCAAAATAAATATTTTTTGTTTTCAATTCTAAGATTTTTTATACCAATTATTTTGATCAATAGGTTTCTAGTGTTTAGAAGCATCTTATTTCCAACAATAGAATACATTTATTTCTATGATATGAATATACTACTAACTATTTTTTAAAAGAAGGATATTTTGGGTGAGGATTGGTTCTTCATATAGTCTATCATGGTCTTCTATGGCTATGAAGAAATATCCCCTTATGATAGTTTTATAGTTTATGTATTCTATTTATAGGAATACAAGATCACATACAATAGATTTGTAAATCTCTATTATAATTTGTATAAAAGTGCTTTTTAATAATATAAGTTTATCAAAGTATTCAGATTGTAATATGATAATCAGTGTTAGATTTTTTCTCTTATGACATTTTTTATTTTATTTTTGTCATATTTTACTAAATTTATGAAAAAAGTTATTTCCTCTATAATTAAGTTTCATATTGGTTTCCATTTCCATTTACATACATTGATCTACATGTCTATCAAAAATTCATATATTTTAGGAAAATAAATAATATTGGGTGAGATGAAATTGAACCCTATTTTTAGACATCAATCCCCCATATTCAATTTTGGTTCCATGATTAGGAGGAAAAATAATTTTGAACAAAGCATAGCTATAAATATTATACTGAGTTTGACCATATTATTTTCCATTAAATTATTAAAATTTCATATAATTTCCATATATTAATAGTTTAGTAGAGAAATTTCTTTATTGATGGTAATAATTGTAGTCGGATCCATTGAGAATATAAATATGAGTATACCACTTTTATTTGATAGAGAAGATGGTGAATTTTGAAGATATCATATGAATACGTACATTATTAGTATTGGAGTGAATAATTTGTAAAATATGATAAGATTTTGTTTTATTTTGGTGTTGTAAAAACTTGATTATAATATAAATTAAAATATTATGTGATAGATAACTTAAATTTTTTAAAATATATTGTTATATTTAATAATAAAAACTATTTAAAAATCAAATATATTATTTTTAAATTGATATTATAATTTAAAATTATTTGAAAATTATTTACATTAGTAAATCATAAATGATTGAAACTATATAGGTAATTAATTGTGTAGATTATAATGATTTTGCTATTCTACCGAGAGATTCTATTACACAAATTCATCAATGTTTCATGAAAATTGTGAATTGTATAACATCTCTATTTGAAAAAGGGTTTATAGATGACTCACTTGATTAGAATATTATTAATATTATACTGATGTGGTTAGAGTCGAAGATAATAACTATGGATTCTACTAAATATTTAACTATGCTAAGATGGGATGAATTTATCCATATGTTAATTTATAAATAATATTAGTTGAAGATAGTTCCTATGAAATATAAATTAATGAACGGAGAAGATTTTTCATCAACTATTGGTATTGTTACTTCTTGATAAATTATTCAAGAGAAAATATCTCAAAAAAAATATAAATCAATGAAGAAATGTAAGAATCACATCGATCCAATTAATTATAATTATAATGAGAGTAAACATTCCCCACATACATCAAGGATACATAATATTATAGGGAATGAAATATTACACTCATCAAGACGATAAAATAGACAGACAAGAGAAGAATGTATCATTATATGTTATTTTAAATGAATATAATAAAAATTATATATATAATACCAATTTGTATAATATTTAGGAGTAAATAATGTAAATTAAAGAGATAATCTAGAGGAAAAGAAAATAGTAGTTTGAAATCATTTGGTACATAGAGTTATAACTATAGTAATACTACTTCTGAAATAAAATTCAACGATATTGTTAGTGATAATATGTTGATTGTTGGATTTTATGTGAGTTTCCAAATGTTGGAAAATCTCCAATGGATATGGTAACATTAAAATCCATTCCAAATTTTAATATAAATTTTATATTTTCCCATTCATTATATGATTATTATTTTATATATTATGTGCTAAAAAAGAAAAATTATCAAAAGATAAAAAAGTAAATTCATCAGATGATTAAAAAATATTTTCCTACTTTTGATGAAATTTAAGATATATGAGTCTCATATGAATGGAAAGAAAAAATTTCGAATAAATGTGTCTATACTAGGGATGATGTTTCAAGGGACAATAATATAGTTTCAAAGCATCCTTATGAAATTTCAAAACGTTCAATGGAATTAAAGTATAAATATTTCCTAAGATTGTACTCTTATGACCATAATTTGGTTTTAAAACATAATTATTATGATATAAATTTGAAAAAAAAATTTAACTCCATTGATGAGAAAAATAATTTTCAAGTGATATATAAACAACTAAAATAATATAGAATATATAATTTAATGTGTTATACTTCAGGAAAGTAGCATTTTCTGTAAAATTAATTTGTTCTTAAAAATGGACCTTTTTGTTCTAAATGTGAAAGAAGCGGACAACTAAAAAACTTATTATACATTAAACAGAGTAAATATTTTGGATTCTATATTTATATTATATATAATATAATTATTTTTTTTCAAATAAAAATTATTTGACATACATGGGATTAAAATATAACTGGACCCATGGTTGGACCCTGAGAACATAGCATAAATGATGTTATGAAAATAGGAAGAGTACCAGTAGCTTGAAAAATTAGTACATTAATAGTTATTTTAGTTGACATATGATGATAATGACATAACACACTCAGAACAATAGGTTGGATTTGTTAAATTCTGAGATTATGAATAGGGTAAAATCATTGGAATTAGTGATTTATCATTACTTAGAAAAACCAAAACTTCTAATGCTTTGAATGTGGAAATACTTATGAACATATTTATCCCAATTAGCCCAAAATGTGATGGGGTTTTTTTTAGGAACATTATGAATTATAAATTTATTATTAAATTATTAATAGATTATTTTTTTTTAATCTATTGATATTCTTGAGAATGTCAAAAATATGGATTAAGATAACTATATAAATCATAACATTCCATTTTAAAGGGAATATAATTATTTATCATTGTTTTGGACTAGATAATTATGCTACTATAACCTTTATACATTAGTGAATATTTCTAGGATAAGTTATGTGAGGTATCTACAAGAATATAAATCAACCCAATCAAATTGTATGATCCTTGTTCAGTTGGTAAAAAACATTACCTTGTTTTAAACATGTTTGTGATGTATAAATTCTATTGAGAATTATTTTTAGTTCATATATATTTATTTGGTCGTACTTAAAAGAAATGTATTCATGTAAAGAACAATGTGTATGTAATGGTTAATGGTCAAAGTATAATTTATTGGGTGTATTATATTAAAAAAATAAAAATAACTTATTCATTTCAAAAGATTTTATTTTAAAACTAAAAATGTGAAATATATACGATTTATTACAGTCTTGGGATATCATATTGGTGAGTATGGAAAGTTATCTTTAGAAATATTTTATAGTCTTAAAGGTTTAACTCATAATTTTTTAACACTTAAAACACTTAAATCAAGTTGTGTAATTGAATGAAGAAAAAAAAAATTCATGAAATTTAATAAACATTTTTAGTGAATATTAACATTCTAGGAATATTTGTGCTGGAATCATGACTACTTATTGAAATAAAATAAGTTTTTTATGGATTTTTTATTTTCATAAAAAAATTACTTATGAACTATGGACTAGAATACATCTAAAATTATCATACATAATAGTATTTGGATCTAAAAGTTTAGTTTTTAATAATGATGATCAATTATTAAAATTTTATCCTAATTACAATGATATAATTTTTATTATTTTACATATAAATGATATATATTCTAATGATTTATATAAATTATCTAATCTTTTTGAGGATACACTACATGTTAAATTTGATGAAATTTATACACATGTTTTTAGAAAAAATCAACAAGTTAATCCTCAAGGAAGTGTTTTTAAATATCTTTTACTTTTTAATTGTTCCAAAACCATAAAAATTTATTGTGAATCCTACATAATTTATATCAATGATATATAAATGTTCTGAAAATACTTTAATGGAATAATTACAAGTGTATGTTATGGAAAACTATAACCTTATACTTAGAAAATAGTTAATGACAAGGAATCATCCCAAATATAATATTATTGGAGAAGTGAGTCAAAATTTTAAAATTATATTTATATAATAATTGAATTTTATAAATATTCCTTTCTATTTCATTTGGAACATAAAATGATATATATTTCTGTAGGTTATATGTTCCATGAAATATGATATTAATATATTTGAATGGAACCTATTTTTTAAATTATTTGAATAACCTTATGAACATCCATTAATATGAATCAAAAGGTTCATTCAAATGAAATATAATAAATATGAAAAAATAGGAATAAATCAAGACTTTTTTATAATGGTTACTATCATGAAGAAAGCATAAAATATGTTCATCCTTCTTTAGAGGTAAATTTTATTTAGCCTATATAGATAATTATATTATTTAAAGAACATATAAATTTTAATTTATTTAAATGGTATGCCAAAATTTATTTTCATAATAGGTATTTTTCTGAAGATTTTTTTTTTGAAAACCACTAGTTTTATAAATTTTCTATTTTCAAAACAAATATTTAAAATTTCTAAAGCATTCTATATCTAGAAATTTTCCAAATGTAAATTTTATGATAGTTTAATGCAATTTTTTACTTTATAAAATATTTTTCTAATAATATTTTTTATCTAACCCTTTTTTTGAAGTAATTTTTTAGAAACATCAATGTTATTTAAATATATATACATGAAATTATTTTTTGTTTAATAAAAATATCTCACTATGATCATTTTTCAAATCTTATGAAAATTGATATTGAAATGTGAACAATAGGTGGAATTTATATTTATCCATTATTATAAAAGTACTCATAAACAAGAAAAAAATAGGGTAACTCAACATTAATATATTAGATGTCTATTAAAATACTTTATTTATTATAATCCCTGTTGTATAAGTACTTTGATAGAAGTCTCTATGAAGCTTTATTTAATGAATCTATTCATTATATTGGGTTGATTAAGAGTTTGAAACATTTAATGTATATTCATTTAGAAATTACATTTTCAGTATTTTAGGTGTGATATTTCATGAAAATATGATGTAATCCAATTTAAAATAGGTAAATTTATTTTCTATTTTCTTAAATTTTCATTAGATGTTGATTTAATTTATTATTCTAGATACAATTTTATACTTCTTGGGGAAGTAAGATTATGTATTTGGATTTTTTAGGTTTGATTAGAAAATTATTTCTAGTATATCAAATTTCCACCGAGAAGATTTAGTTTTGTGGTCATGGAATAAGTAACACTTAGTTTCACTCTCCACTATTTTGGTTGAATTTATTGCAATTGGATTTTTTTTCTCTGAGGTTCCATGGACTTAGTAGATTCACTATATGTTCACCTACATCCCAAACACATCCCCTTATGTTTCTTTAGGTTTTTTGGTGTTTTTATTTGTTCTATGGTTTTTTTTCTATTTAATATATAATTGTAAGATATTGGCCTTGTTTTAATTTGGATGATTCATTTATTCATTTCAGTTATTTTATGGTTGGTTAGTTTATTCTAGTTTTCATGATTAATTTTAGATATTCTTTCTTCTTGTAGACATTTTCATATTTATTGAGTATTATTGGTTCTTTCTTATGTTTGGTGGGATTGATCATATAGTTGATAGGTTTGTTCATGTGGACAGTTGGATCCTTCTATCCATTAGTTAGTTCCTTCACGTGGTTAATTGGATTGTTTATGTGGTCCATTTATTAGGAATTATGGTCAGTTGGTTTCGCCTAATTGTTATTTGGATAATTTTTTCTATCATTTTTTATTTTTATGGATTATTTTCTTTCAGTGTGGTTAGTTAGTTTTCACATGTGGTCTGTTAATTCATTTTCAAAATTTAAAAAATTTCTATGTTTTTTCCATAATGGAATATATAATATTTATTAATGTAATTAAATAATGATAATGGTAAAAGGTGGTTTAAATCATTATTCAATGTGTATTTTTAATGTACTATAATTCACTTATGTCTAAATATTTTAAGCACATATCTCCATGTGGAATACAATGAGATCTTAATTAATGGCAGATTAGAGGATTCCTTGACCCATGATCTAGAAAAACTCGATGAAATAATATATTTTATTCTTACATGATGAACATTAATTTATTAAAGTACACTATCTTCACTTGAGAATGAGAAAACTCAGATCATTCATATCTAATCTGTGCGGCCCTCCTACCATTTCTTCGAGTTATTCATCGAGTTTCGAGCATGTATGTTAACCTTTAATTTTTGTTGCTAAATAATGTGAAGATTCATTATTTGAGGATAAACGTAAGTTAATTCTCCATTAACTATAAAATTATGATCTTGTCATGCTATTCATTATTTTTTTAATCAGATGATATTAACTATAATAAGATTATAATTTGGATTGGGAATCATATGATGAATAATTAATTCAATAACCTAGATATCATACTTTTATCATAAATGATATATTTTCAGGTTGTAGAATATTGTTAAAATATTCGTTTTGATTTTATAAATAATTTTATTATGTTTATTTCATGTTGTTGAAATATATGTCAATCGTTCAAACATGATTTCCCTTGTTTAATATATTCAATAACTTTGGTGATTATATTAATAAGGTAATGTGAATAAATACATTTATTCGTAAAAAATTACTATAACTAGAGATTAAAATCCTTTATATAATTCATGAAATGTTAATCAATGTGTCAAATATAAAATTTTATAGATTGTTAATATATGATAACTTTATATTTAAAATGAATGGCTTGGTGCATGATATTATTTCATTATTTATTGATATATTAAACTATTTTTAATCATGTGATATGTGTTTAGGAATATGTTGTTGTTTTATTTTAATAGAATAATTATTAAACCTATGAATGAAATAAATCTATTGATGTAATTATTATATGGATGTTTCATGGGTAGAATGGGTTCTACTCATCTTTGATTTGATTAGATGTGGAATTATTGTGGGGATGAGTGAGCTTGTTTTATTACAAGAGAGGAATAACATCTTAGTTGTTTTTGACTTTTTGTTTTGTTCCCATTTGCAGAATTACCAATTTGAAATGTACATGTGAAATAGGTATATAGATCCTTGGTTAATTATTGATATCATTATCATGGTTGGGAACCATTGATGAGCAATATAATGGAAGCCAGGGGCTCTTTGATGATGGTCAGCTAAATTGATGGGTTGGTAGTTTAGGTTTATATTAATAGATAACTATAATTGAGTAATGGGATTGGTTAATGGGGTGTTTTGATGGTCATTTGTGGTGATTATTGTATATATGGTATTATGTGAATTATTGTGGGACACTAAGCAGGAGGACAGAGCAGTTGTTTCTCATCAATGTTATTCAAAACATTATTGATGACTATATAATGAAAAAATGGATGAATGATATTTATATGATTAGTTCTATATCAATAATTTAGTTTGATACTATGAACTATTAGTTTTTTGTTTCAGTTGTACCTCAATATGGTTCATAGAGTGCAAAGAAAATTATTATATGATTATGAATTAATATATTAACAACATTTTTTCATGGTAGTCTCTGGTGATGATGAAATACTTGAGAATAAAAATATATATGTAATTATCATGAAGAAGTTACCCTAATTGATTTATTAATATGTTAATATTTTATACTGAATAAGGAATAATACTAATTTATCATTAATTAATCAATTATTATTGATTTTATTAATTCATTTTTATTTGATATATAGTCTTTATTATTGGAATTTGGGGGTCATGTGTCAGGATAAATACATATGTCTCTATGTCTAGGTGGTTTTCCACAGAATTTGTTTCTATGATGCTATTTATTTTTTTAATTCAATAAACTAACCTACTCGAATCTGTAGGGAAACTAAAAAAATATTTATTTGGGGGGTATTCACTAACCTTTAGGATAGAGAGGGAATGAGGTGATAAATTATCCCTCTCCACCACTCTCCCATTATTCATAAATGATTAGAAATATCTGAGACTATAGTCACTTATATTATGTGATATTTTTTTAATAGGGTTTTGATAGATCATTCATTTACTATAAATTTTTTTTGGAAGTAGTGGATTGATGTATTGTGCATACAACTGACAATTCACAGTGTCTCTTGATTTTCAAGTGTAATCATGGATGGGTTGGAACAGATTGAGGTACAATTCCCATACACAATTAGTATTGTATTCTGGTAAAGAACATGTTTTCTATTGGGATAATGATGATGATTCTGATATGAAAACTAATTCAAATATAATAATTCAGGCCTTTCATGGTGTTGTGGTACATAGAGATAAGGCCAAACTCATCTGATGGATGACTTACTAATCGGAAGGGATGAGAGTATAATGTGATCCATCGAGGTGTGAGAGAGAAAACACATTTATGAATTTAGATTATGGTGATCCATTTAAATATAAACCTATTGTATGGAATATGGTTCATTTTTATGCATTACAAGATGAGTGATCCATTTTTATATTAAAAAACAATTATTATATGGTTACATGATGAGTTAGTTTCATTTAATTATTCAGTGGGATTTAGTATGCTTCTTACACATTTTTATGATAGGTTTTTTGGATGATCCTACTTATTATACACCTTATACTAACCATACATATAAATAAAAAATTTAATATGTTTGTAGGGATATATTGGTGATCATGATTTATGTTACTATTGTAATGGAATTTGTGAACAATTGTTGTGTGTTGTTGGTAATTTTTTTCTCTCCATAGAAATATTTATGTACTGTAATTTTATAATTTTAATTTTTCATGTTTTGTATGAAATCAATGGTATTGTTATTTCTTATATAATTATACAAGTTGTCGGTCGATGATTATTATCATCTTATCGCTTTCTCCAAAAACTATATTGAAGTTAATTTCTTCCATGTGTGTGATTGATTTAACACTATTGATATTTTATAACTATATGATTATTGGAGGTGGGATTCAAGGGTCTTTATCTCTCCTACTTCATTAAATGATTCGGTTTAGTAAATTTTAATAATGGGTTCTTAACAGAGTTGTATCTGGGATGGTGTATGAGAGATATGAAGAAGTTTAGAGTTATGAATCGGTGAGGATACATGAGTCAGAAGAGTAATCGTATTGGTTGTTCTTGTTGTGTGTTGTAATCAAGGTAGGTTGACTCTTACATAAGAGTTTATGGAAATTTGTGATCTTTCACTGTATACATTAATTTTAATAGACACACAAATTGATGTTTTTTTCTTGTAGGGTAGATATTTCGGTAAGGATCCTACATCATGATGTTTTGAGCATGTGTTTGAATTAGACAAACAATAGTAAATAGGGTGACTAGAATTAATGTATATATTAATTTACAATTAAATAATATGTTTTCTCATGTTTAATATTTTCAATATTTTTTCTCTTACAGATATGTCCTGAGGTCAATGTGACCATCTGGTTTACATTGAAAACATTCAACAGGACAATCTAGTGGACTGTAAAATATTAGAGTTTGATGAAAATGACACATGGAGGTGGAAACTTATAGAATTAAAATTTGAAGGCCTTTATAAGTATTAATGAACTATTTTATATTAATAGATATTGTATTGTATAATGGTGAAGGAAATATCCTTTAAATCGATTCATTTATAGAAGAAGAACTGGTATTATTTTTCTATGGCAATGATACCTAGATTAGTTCGATAGTGGTGGCATTTTTTCTGTGGGGATCATGATGAGTTAGATGATTAGTGGGGGAAGTTCAACGATATTCTATAGGATGACTTACAATATTTGAATTCCCATGTGAAGGATATGTATTATATCCTTTCCCTTTGATAAGGGAGTTAAATTATTTTAGAGTTCAATATAAGGTACATAAACATTATATGTATGGTTCCATAAATTATACTCAATAAGGAGTCTTCGGAGATGCATTTTGAGGATTATATTCATATATATATCTATTTACATTTTATACTATTTTTATTGATATAATTTGATGAGGTGTGGGTGATGGTGGAGGTATTTGAGGTAACATTGTCTAGGACATGATTAGTATAATATGGGAGTCTCCAAGATCTTCTTTGGAGAAGAGCTATGAATAGGATTTCTTAGTAATCTATCTTGAAAAATAAAAAGTTTTTGGGAGTACAAAGAAATTTTTAGATCATGTGTTTCAATTACCTGTAGATATCAGGTTAATTATAGTGAGAGTGTCTAACCTTCATTAGTAGTGAATGATAGATTGGTGTCCCATTTTCAGATTATCCCTTGTAGTAGCGTCAGATGAGGTAATAGCCTTAGAAGGTAATACGAAATAATTGGTCCCCACTTACAACACAAGCACCCATAATTAAAAGAATTATTCCGTCTTATCCCTTAATGTGATATCATTCTCCTTAGATACATGTGTTTTAATCTTCCATGGGCCCACACACCTACTTGAAGAGATCATCAAACTAATAAATATCCTCACTGGCAAACACATTCTCTTTTAATGTGATTGTTCATCACTCACACACACTATGAAAAATCCCATGATAGCACCCATCAAAAAAAACTCTAGGTCATGCCTCAGTTAACTGAGGAGTTCTAATTTTATAGTATTATAATAAAAAATGTGCACCATAACATGTTCATCTGGTCCTATCCCTCCCGGTGACACTAGATTCCCTAAAAACATGTGTTTTCCCCTCCTTGATGCCCACCAACATGGCCAAAAAGATTATCATACTAATAAATATCTATAAAGGATTATTTATATTATTTTAGTGTTATTTTTTCTCTTACTCACACACAACATGAGAAACATTACAAGAGGTCACTAATCATGACACTAGTCTTGGTAAAGCCTCACATAACCATAGAGTTCTAATCAAATAGACTCTTGAAAGAAAATTGTCCACATTGAAAATTATAGTAACATTTATCCATTTTTCTATTTAACATTATGTGCTTTCACACCATCCTAGCATCTGATCTCTATATAGGGGATGTGTAAGGAAGATGGAAGACATAAATATATCCCTCATCCTTAATGAAATTTATATGAGTATGTCCATGGAGGTGTTCACCATTACGTCCAGAGTGTCTAATGGGAATGGTTTTCTCAGATGCATGATATAGAATTACCAATTATAGATAATAAAACCACCATTAAATGTATTTTTTCTTATTTTATACATGTTTTTTTATTGTCTATTTCCAGAGCTACAAACTCATCTCTTTCAGCCATGATAGTCTATGGTTTTTGACTTTTAACAGAAAATAATCCAGTTACCATGGTGTTTTTATTCCATTTGGAGATCATGTCAATATTTATGATATATGAAATGGTTGTGAGCAAGCAAGAGGTTGTAACCTCTCTTGGGTATATTTCATTTATTTTAGGATACAGTTATATGGAACAATCCTTTGAATGAATGAGCTATATTTTTTGTTCGATATTGCGAATTTCATTAGAAGGTGAACTATATATCAGGTTGTAGATGGAGACCATGAGATATATATTGGAAAGAAAAACCCTCTGATGGGTTAGAGGCATGTTGTATCTCTATATTTTATGATGGTAGAGTTTATGAAGAGTGCATTGATGGTTCATCTGGTTGTATTTCACTTAGATATCTTGGTGAGCACACATATCTTCCTTGAAGTGGGTGTGATGCAACCACTAAAATGGGAGATAAATGTTATTATTGAGTTTCAACTAGAAATATCTATGATATTGATGTATCTATATCGAATTCACCATTCATAGTTATGAGAGATGTGGATTCCGATTTATGTTCTGTTGCATCACAATTTTATTAGGATTAGGGTGTCACCTTGGGGCTTTGCAATTTTGTTCATGAAAATTGTAGATGGTAGTCGGTATATGGTTTTTGAGTATCACTATTAGAATATAGTTTTGGTGGAGAACTTATTTTCTATTTTATGGAATGATTATTAATTTGATCAGTTTATTCTAGATAATTGGTTCTCAAATATTGATTTATTGTATATAAATCCTCTGATGAAAGTGATGGATGGGGATATCGCAAAAGAATATTTTTTATGACATTTTTTGAATTGTGAGTTTTCTATGCTTATATTATAAGTTATGAATTCTATAATTATCATCATGGGTAGATTAATATTATATTCTGTGATTTTATAAATAATTTATTATTATGTTTATTTAGAACATAGTTGTGTTCTCAATATTTGGGTGAGAGAATGCAGAGCATTTTCAAGAAATATTTTAAGTTATTTAGTATCATCATATATTAAAGAAGTAACCTAGGTGATAAGTTTAGGCTTTAGATGTCCGTTTATTGATAGATGATTATCTAAACATGAAGTAGCCAAAAATATGTAAAGGAAAAAAAATTGTTTCTTGGGTATCCCCTAAGAATGATGAAGAGGTATGATGTTTTCTTGGTCTTTCTAGATATTACTGAAGGTTTTTCCCAATTTCTCTATAATTTTGACTCATTTGATATAATTGGCTAAGAAGGATCAACTTTTTGTGGGAGGACTTGTGGGAGGCTCTTATTGAGTGTTTCCGGGAGAAACTGGTCAGTTTTACTAGTCATCATATATTACATAAGTTCATTACATTATAGTTTTATTATGATTATTTATATCATTGATTGGTGTTTTTATTGATGTAATAATGTAATTTTATATCTTATGGGTCTTAATATTTATGTCCCCATGTATGTAACTATTCCAACCATGATCTTGAGCTTATTTTGGTGGTGTTCAGCTTGATTTTTTGGTGGAATTATCTTAATATTTAGTGACTTTTGATCATCATATGTCACCATATAGTGATGTTTTTTATCACAATTTGAATTAAATTTACTTCGATGGCATTGGATGGAGTTCCTATAGGATTACAAATTTGACATTTCCTTTACATCCAGTAAAGTCAATGTTTTGAATGATGAAATGTGTAGGAATTCAAATGGTGATGTTATGCTTGACATAAGATACTCATAGAGAGTTCAATAACAATTTAAGAGAATGAAAATTAATAAGGGAGAATTGGATAATTAATGTTATCATTATTAGATTAATTTTTATTACTAACTTTTTTAAATGTTTTCTACATCCCACAATGGGAATTCTGAGATAGAGGTTGCGCCGGATCATGACATTTGTTGAAATTTTCCTATGGTATGGTCATAGGATAATCTACATCCGGCTCTATTTGTAGGGAAACATTTCTGTACATAAGTGAGGAAGAAGGTGGTATTCTATGACTTCCATAGTTATCCCTTAGTGGTACATAATTTTTTATCAAAGATGTATCATTATTTGAGATATCGGTTATAGTGGTATGGGTTGAAGTGGTCAATTGTAGAGTTTATCCATTAATGATTAGACTTAAAGAATTTGAAGGCCCAACACTATGTTCTTGTGGGTTTTCTTTAGCTGATCTATACTCCTCATTAGATCGATGATAACATTTCCTTGTGATTCGTCACCGTTTTACGTGGAGTTTAGAGTGGTTATGATGCTATATGGGTGAACATTGTCTTTATAATGACTTCAGCGCATATTTTAGCAATTAAGGTGACGAGATTAGTGGAGGCTTTTTCAATGAAGTATCTAGTATGTGTAGTGAGACATTAGGGGTTATTTAATAGAATCCCCACTAATATAGACCCACCTTTTTACCCCAATGGTATGGAGAGATCTCTAGTGTTCTTATAGATCACGATTCTTGCTTAACCTTATTTTTCATCCACACACAGACTTTCAGACAGAGCAGACCATCTAGACTTTAATGGACATCTTATACCCTGGTGTTAAGGATTTTTTTGGTAGTGGGTGAGTCAACTTATCTTTATATCACCCTCAAAATATAGTTTAATAGAATAATATGCTTGATAGATTTCATAGTATGAAGCCATGAGGTTGAAGTGATCTACAATATACTATAAAATATTATTTAAATGAAAATGCTATAATAAAAATGTAATTTTTTTTATATAATTTAGAATAAAAAATATTAAAAACATGGATAAATGTTTTTTACAATGTAAAATAATATTTTAATGAGTTTTATAAACCTAATATATTTTCAAAAAATTCAATTTATTCATAAAAAATATATTTTCCTTTAAAATGGTTTTCATTGAATTTAGTGATCCAAAATTATTAACAACATATATCATTTTTAGAAATTCTATTTAATAAAAATAATATTTTTTTTGAAATAATTATGAAAATAATATCTTGGGGTGATGTTTTGGGATTTTTAAAAAATGAATTCATTTTCCTTCAATAGTGAAAAATTCAGTTTTTTTGTACAAGTATCATTTCCACTCATTAAATATTGAAATAAAAACCAACCATTATGTTTTTAATTTGAAATTAAATTTTAAAAACTACTTTAACTATATATCATATAATAAATTATAATGGAAGAATCATTACATTTGATTCTGTTATATGCTCATTTTTTGAATTAAAAAAACATTTTTTCCCTAAGAAATGTTTTTATTTGTGCAATGTTTTTATATTATTAAATTAAATTAATATAAATTAATTTTTAAAAATTAAATTAATAGATTAAATATTTGATAATAAATTTTAAAATTAATTATATATTTTTTACATGGCATGGAATGTATTTAATTCAAATTTATGCTTCAAAATCCATTTGTCCAAATAAGTATTCACTTTGTTATAAAAACATATTTAAAATTAAATATTTCCAATTATAGAAATTCAATATTTTAGAATGGATTCCATAGTTTAATGATCATAAAAATATAATTTAAGATGTTTATCTTAATTTTTGGTCAAAATGGACAGTAAAAAACAGTAATGAAATCTATAGTTAAGGTAAAATGGTGATTACCATAGGTAAAGAAAACAATAAGGGTTGTAATTAAACCTAAAATTTCATAATTATAATTAGTTGAAGATATTTAAATAATATATTATCAACTCATTTAATTTTTTTCTATTTCAATACACTTTTACATGGATGTGACCATATATTATTGAAATAATTATTTTAATTCCATGTGTATCCCAACCCTTAATTATAAAAAGGATCATATTATCCTATATTATTCACTAAATTTGAGCCCTATATATCATCTAATCACTACTAACAATCCTTCATATAATCCATTAATTCATCCTAGATCCCATGATCTTCTTCTAAGACCAAAATTTCATGTCATAATGTGTCTGTTATTGGAGGTATCTTAAAGAAGTTGTATAGATACTAACTAATCTCATTCAATTTAATTTCATCATCCACATTCTCTAAAATTGTTTTATCCAAAAATAAATTAGTAATTATGTTTTATAAAAACTATATGTTTCTATTATGATGATGGAATAATAATTCTCCACCACTTCTCTATCAAATTAAAAATGAAATTATCACTCGTATGCAAGTTTGTACTGACCCTACTTGTATAGATATAATTAATTATCAATATCCTTGAATAATTATTGATTTTGTTTAGGCATTTAATTTTTATATATGATAATTATAAAAAAAATTATTCTTCATTAATTATAATATATTATATACCATATCACCATCTCATTCATTACCAAATGATAACATCACTCATGTGCACATGAGGACTACCACCTCCTTGAAGCAATATGAATATCTATTTACATCTAGATAAATTTTATGTTAATAAGGATATATTTTATGATTATATGTGATATAAAAATGATTTTATAAAGGAAAAAAACTTTCTAAATTTTTTTCATTCCATCAATTAAAATGTGTCAACATCACTGGTGTGTACATATAGACTACCATCTTAATGAAATTATTTCATCCATATTTCATCACTACATTATATTAATTATTATAAGTGTATATAATGATTAAATATGATATTTATTACATGAAAAATATTTTTCAGTGATTGAACTATGATTAATGAACAAGGTTCTCAATTTCCAAACAAAAACATACATGAAAAACGAATCAGCTAACACCCAAAGACGATGATTTTAATGAAGAATTATTTGATAAAATATTTTGATATAATATTAGAGGATAATATATGATAAAATAAATGTATATGTGTTTAATAAATATAAATTTATTATATAAGAGGTTATAGATATTTGGAATCATGTCACACACTAGGTAATAATTCTTCTTCACAATTTTGTTTCATTTTGACATGTTTAATTCTATACACCTTTTTTGGGTTATGTTTTGTGTATATTTAACATTTTGTATTTTATATCATGGATAATTCTTAATTTAATATATTTAATGTCAAACTTTAAATTATTTTATCGATTATGATTTTATTTGAATGTTACCAATGTGGTAAAGGATTTGTGTCTCAAACATTCTTCTTCAGGAAATATGTTATGTTACATGCCGATCTTAATTTATGAGGTTTGTCTACCACCCATTTGATTTTTTATATCATTATTATCATTATTATCATAATATTTAATGTTTAAATTAAAATTATTACATTCATGGTGGTTAAAAATTAAAATATATCAAAGCGATAAGGGTTAATGTTAAAATATTCTTTTTTATTAGATTGGTATTTCTCAAAAATATAATGATGATTAGATATGATTTATTTATCCAAAATTTTATTTATATTCATATACTATGAAAATTTATAATTATTAAATGTTTTCCTCTCATTTTTATCTATTTAAGTAATCAGGAGAGTGAAAGAACTTTTTTTCTAGAAAACCAACTTTATTTCTTGTTTCAATTTTGAAAACATGGTCTTCCACATCCATATTTTATTTAAATTTTTTCAAGAATGTTTATAACAATTCATAATGATTTTATAAATTCACTATTACCTATATGTTGAATTCATTAATTTTTTTAATAGTTATAATGTTTCTATTTTCCTAATGGGGTATGTTTGTAAACATAACTTGTGTGTACATATAGACTACCATCTTATTGTAGTTATGTCATCCCTTTTTCATCACCACGTTATATTAATTATTATAAGTTTATATCATGATTAAATATGATACATATTAAATGAAAAATATTTTTCAATTATTGAACCATGATCAATGAACAATTTCCTAAACTTCCAAACAAAAACATACATGAAAAATGAATCAGATATCACCCATAAACGATCATATTAATGAATAATTATTTAGTAACATGTTTTGAAAGGATATTGGTAGATCATATATGATACAATTAATATATATGGGTATAATAAATATAAATTTATTATATATGATGTTATAGACATTATGAATCATGTCACAGACTAGGTAATAATTCTTCTTCAAAATTTTATTTCTATTTTGACACATTTAATGTTATACACCTTTTTAAGATGTTGTTTTGTGTATATTAAACATTTTAAATTCTATATCATGGACAATTATTAATTAAATATATTTAATGTTAAAATTTAAATTATTTTATCAATTAGGATTTCATTTGAATGCTACCAAAGTGGTAAAGGATTGTTGTCTCAAACATTATTCTTTGGGACATATGTTATGTTACATGCCTATCATAATATATGAGGTGTATCATCCACCCTATTTGATTTTAATATCATTAATTTCATTATTATTATGATATTTAATGTTTAAATTGAAATTATTTCATTCATGGTGGTTGTAAATTAAAATATACCAAAGCTATAAGGGTTAATGTTAAAATCTCATTTTTACTAGATTGCTTATTATCAAATATATACTGATGATTTTATATGATATATTTATCCAAAATATTATAAATTTTATTATAATATTCATATTTATAATGATTAAATTTTTTCCTCTAATTTTTATCTAATTACGTACTCAGGAGACTTGAAGAACTGTTTTTATGGAAAACCACCTTTATTTCTTGTTTCAATTTGAAAATAAGATATTAGACATCCATATTTTATTTAAAATCATTTCAAGAATATTTTTAACAATTCATAATGATTTTATAAATTCGTTATTACCTATATTTTAAATTCAATAATTTTTCAAAAATGAATAATTTTTTTATTTTATTATTGAGGTACGTTTGACTTCTTACCAAAAATGGGAATGGTTTTTTTAATGTACAATGCATGAATAGATATTCCAACTATGATGACCTATATTTGAATTTAATATTAAAATTATTCATATTTCTCAAAGAATTTTTTTACTTAATATTTTAGATATTTTTATATTTTATGTAATCTATTTCAAAATGTAAATGGTATTTTCATCACGAAATGCTCAAGTTGACATTTAATAGTCATTTAGCTTGAAAAAAATCTATTTATGTTCATTATTATTAATTGTGGATATGATCCTTTTTTACCATATTCAATATCTCATTAAATATTTTATGATTATGATTATTAATTATTGATGAAACCTATTTTATTTTTAATGGGTTTAAAATTCATGTAATGATAAATATTTTCATCATTTTGAGAAATAAATATGAATTTATTATGATAATGTGACATGTTGTTTCATTATATCCATCTAATTAACAATGTAATGATTAAAATTTGAATATAATATTATTACATATGATAATTTATAGATATATCTCTTGTTTACGCTTAGTAGGATTCAATGATGACCCTTTATGATGTATCCCTTTCTCTCGGAAATGAAGAAAGGATTTAAATATGATATGTCTAAGAAGTATTTATGTCATTAATTACTTAATGGTGGGATTCCATTACATAATATTTAAATATTATATGTCTATGTTTTTATGTAATTTCAAGGATATCCCATATATAACATGTGATGAATGTACTGGTGGGTTTCCATTCCATAATATTTCTATGATTGTGATTATGCCCCTCTTTATGACACTATTTTATAATATGAACATTTGATAATTTTATGCTCTTTTTGATACTATTATTTGATTCTTTTATGATTCATGTCTTATGAGCTACCATGATTTATGCCATGAATCATTATTATATAAATTTCAAGATATCAATTTCACATGTTGTGCTCATGTAATTGTACCCATGTGATTATAATATTAGTACATATGATCATTGATATACATCTAACTTTTTTATTCTTATTGGGATTCAATAATCACCCTTTAGTATGTATCCCTTTCTCTGGGAAATGAAAAAATATTCTAAATATGATATTTATAGGAAGTGTTAATGTCATGAAAAACTAATTGGGATATAAAGTAAATTTTTTAACTAGTTCTTTAGGTGTCCATGTTTCCAAACACAATAAACCTTTAATGTTATTATGTTGATAGAAATTATATGTAATGAATATTCCATTGATAATGTGTAAGTATTACATATGTAACTTGTTGGTTTTTAAAGTTTTTATTCATATAGGGTCTAATTATTTTTTTTAACTATATTGAGAGACAATTTTTGAAAACCTGTAAGATAATCCTATGTATAGTAGAATTTAATATGCCATTCTAAAGAAAGGATTGTGGTATTCCTAGAAAGTACATCCATTTTGGATATATAATGTGGATACAACTATCGAATCAATTTACCTAAGAGTAACAAAATTGAATGGGGTGGACTATTTTTTAATATAACCATCATTAGTTCATGATGAGTGGCCCTAAGTCCTCACAACTAAATGAACATTATTAGGGGATATGTTTTGGTTAATTCACATATTCATCATGAACCATTATGAATTATTTCAATAGATGAAGATTATAGATAACCACGTCTAAATATTAGGTGTCATATATTGAAAATAATGTGACATGATTTAGAGATACTAAAAACTAAAAAATTGAAAATTGAATTTAATTAAGAAAACATTGGATCCAAGATTAACCTTCCAACATGTTAACAATGTTGGAGGTATAATCCTTGAAAATTCCCAAAATGTAATAACAAAATTTCTTATTTTTTAAATGAATGATATTGAGAAATTAGTTTTTGAGAAATAAAGAAATGTTCAGTTAATGAAATATATGTGTATAATGAGTTTTATAATGTATCATTAATCGATAAACATTTTAAAAAAGGAAATAATGTGAATTGTTCAAATACATTACTTTGGTGGAAAGGTCTATATGTGGATTGAAAATTTTGTATGAGTAATGGTTTTTTTGATGAAAAGGAGGTGACTATAGATTTTATATGAAAGGTATGAATTTTTTTAGCAGAATTCCAAATGTAAAAATTTAGAAAATTTATTAAATTGATGGAGATGATTCTTATGAAATGATTTATATTTCACATTTTAGTGGGGAAGTATCAATTAATAAGATGATGAAGAGTAGTTAATTTTTTATGATTGAAGTATAATAATTTATGTGTTTATGTATTAAGTTATTATAATTATGTTGTGTACATTTTTTATCAATGATTTTTTTGTTACAAAAATCATGAAACATCAAAGGATTATTCTTTAGTAGTTTTTCAATAAAGGTTTTCATTAATATATTGAATGGCGATAATAACCAATAAAAGAGATTTTATATTATGGTGATATTTTTTTGGGATGTATGATTGATAGAAATATAACTGTTAATATGCTTCTGATGTTGAGATAAACATTTTAGATTTCGATAAAGAGTTAATTGATATAGATAATGTAATTATGAAATTATTGGTGACCTTGTAATTGATTAATGATTTAATGAAAAATTGATATATGTTATATTTGATAAAGTTTACTGCCGTTTTTGATATATGGAATGTATTTTTAGTCTATCATTTTAATTAATGAATAAGGATAGAGATATTTATTTTTGTGATAATGTATGTTTTCATTGATTCTTTATGGTGATTTAGTTTGTTAACATGTTTTAAGAGAGTACATGATCAAGGTATTCTAATATTTGTTATGTGACAAGAAAAAAACACTTTATTTTGTTGGGGGATTAAATTTAAGTGGATTTTGATATTTTTTTTACGTTTTTCTAAAATTAGGGTTTTTTAGTTTTTTCATATATATTTTGGATTATTTATACGGGTAAATATTTTTGGAATGTTTTATGTTCATATTTATGTTTTTTCATTGATTTTTTAGAGTTGAATGTATTATTTCATCTTATATAGTTTTATCCATATCATATAGCATGTGCTAACCATTATAGTTTTTCTAAATATCTATATATGAATGAAATTAATTACCCTTATTTTATTGATCTTACAATCCACAAAATTCTAATTTTGTCACATCCAGAATGAAAAATTCTTCTTAAACATTCTTTTATTGGATTAAGAGATGTGATTGATGTATAAATTAATCAAATCATAACCAAAGTATGAAATTAGGATTATGAAATTGAAATAAATAAATAAATAAAGTATATTTTCTGATTCCCACTATTATAATAATAAAATAATTCCTAATAATTAGAAATAATTACTTTTAAAATTAATTTTTTTCCCATTTTAAAATTATTTAAAATGAATTTATTGTATTCTCACCACTCACCGATTTATGGTTTATGGTCATTTAAATTTTAAATGACTATATTATTTATCGCTATATATTATTCAATGGAAGTTATATGTCTCCTCTATGTCAATATTTTAAATTCTAGAATAATTTATACCCATCTAGGAACTTGATGTTGTGTTATTTTAGGTAACCATTATATTTATCATTATTCATTTTCAATGAAAATTTTATTAGCTTGTTTTATGATATGTGTCTGGTATTAAAGTATTTTCAAATATTGAAAAATATTTCAAAAAAAATTATGAGGATGAAATTTATTTCAATTGGTTGTGACACCAAAAAAAGTAGTTTATTTGAATTCTATAATTGATATATTTCATAACATAAATCACAAAACTTTAAGTAAACTGTGATATACTATAAAAATATTTTTTAAATGTGGTCGTTATAACAAGGATTAAAAATTGGAGGTATTAATAGGAAAAATAGATTATATAAAATAATTTTAATGTTTTAATATGAAGAAAATGATTTGAATAATTCAAAATTAAAGTATAATCAATTTTCTATAGTTTTAATTTATGCTTCAAAAATATGTTTTCTTCACAAATGTTTTTTATCTCATTATGGTCATATAAATTATATTTAATTTTAAGCATACTTGGAAATATTATATTAGTAAATAAATAAATATAAATAAATTTTCCTGTGAATACAATGACAGGATTAATTTTTACGATTTTTCTAAACAAACTTATTTTGCATTAAATATTGAAAATTATAGTTTTTTGTAAAACTGTTATATAAATTAATTTTTTAAAGTGATTAAAACATCACATTTAATGTTAAATTTTTTAAAAAATTAAAAATTTAGTTTTTAATTATTTATAAATTAATTAAATATATAGTAATCAACATTATTCATCATTTTAGTATTTTTTTCATTTTAGGACATAAAAACAAATGTTTTCAAAAAAATATTTGTATACCCATATGGTATTTTTATATTATAAAATTAAATTAATCAGTTATATTTATGGGTTTTAATGAAATTTAAAGTTTATATATTCAATAAAATATTTTAACATTAATTTTATGTCTTTTATATTGAATGGAATGGATTTAAATTCATTTTTAAGACTATACATTCATTTTTCTAATTTGGGTTTTTGTTGTGTAATTTATACTTGTTTAAAATTAAATTATGTCACAAAATACATAATATTGTAAAAGAGATCCAATATTTTAATCAATATAACTAATATAACTGAATATGTCTCATTTAATTTCTTCATTATGGATTGTTAATGTAGTAAAATCTTGTTATCATGGTTAACATTAAAAAGAGTTTACTAGGGGGTTAATCCATCATATAGGGGTAGTAATTCATCGCAAACCTATATAGTTATTATTTTCTAAAGGTATTTAAAAATTTTCATGTCATACATTAATATGAGTTTCCATTTGGATCCAAATTCACATAGAAGTAACCTTATATTGTTGAACTATTTTAATTGATTCCATGCTTCCCCTCCCATCTCTAATGAAAGGTAATGTCACGAACCAAATCTGGTCGCCGCCAAAATCGACACCAAACCCAGCCCGTGACATGGCCCGAAGGGCGTTCCCGATCCCCACGGGCTGGCACAAGTGCCCGGGTATCATATCATGATGATTGGGAACGATTTACCTGATTTTATAAACATTAAACAACAAACAAACTCAATAGAACAAATCTGGATTTTTTTACTAAAACCGTCTTTTACAAAATTTCAGAACTGAAATACATAAGTTAAAACTATGTTTAAAGAATATTACAATGGTACATAACAAAATAAAGACAGCCCAAGAACCTCCACAAGGAAAGAGGCACCACCCTTAAGCTATCTCCACGACACTGTATCCCAATGGACAACTAAAAACCTGAATCAATGGCATAAATCCTGTACCCAAACCTGTGACGTAAAAGAAGCAAATCTACTTACACCCAAAGGTGTAAGTAGGGTGTGAGCGAAAGCCCAGTAGGATACCACCACTAATAGATTCCATGTGATAAACATTTAATGGCGAAAAGCATGCAAGTTTTCAAAGACATGAGATGCTAGTTAAAATTTCTAAAAGATGCAACATTAAATAAAAACAGTTTTCAGGTGGGCTAATTTAAAGAATAAAAAACATTTAAAATAAATACCATATCTACTGAATTTTCCAGCCTCTCATACCGTATACCGACGGTAAGAACAAAGTATCCAGTGAGCACAAGCAATGGGAAATAACCCCTAGGCACTAGCTAGCTGTGGGTCCCAGGTACCTCGTATCTCGGTGAGAGTAACCATCACAAATATCCATTCTCGTGCACGAGCCACTAGTAGGGAACATACCCATAACCTAGTGGTCCCCAATCATTATCATCATAGTTTAGTTAGAGTTGTAAGCGTCAATCTTGCTAAGTGAAACTGAGGCCAAACCCCACGGATTCACTAGCATACTAGTACACGTCCACCCACCTAGATACCCGGGTTTTCCCTTTGTGCTCAAACAAGTTCAGCAATCCAAGAAGTATGGTTTTCACATGAAAATATCACTTCCACATCACAAATTAACCAAACAGCCCCATGTACATCACGCAAGTCAAAATTTCCACTTTTCATTCAAATGCATTTTGAAATCAAACTCACTCCAAATTGCCTACAACACTTTTCAAATTTCTTTAACACTTCCACAAATCCATTAAACAATTTTATAAAACCATTAAAAGATATTCAACTCACATAACAGCCCACACACATGTCACACAATACCCTTCTCAGCTTCACAATTCATTTTATAAATAAACTCACATGAAATATCTCACACCCGTGTTTCGCACACAAAACACAATTTAGTAAAACATTTCGACAATTTATAAAAAAAATTATAAAAATGTTTAACATCTAAAATCACCACTTTACCATTCAAAAACCCACATTAGGTGAACACACTCACCCAAACAGTACATATACACCCTTTCCCAACTTTGGTTAACCAAATAAAACATTGGCAATTTTTATAAAACAAACCCAAGAGGTATAACCATTGTTTGCACACTAAACCCATTTCAAAACCCTCTTTTAAAATCAAAATCATACCAATACCAATCCAAAACAGAATTGTTCATCCCTAAAACAATTATTAAACCACCCCCAAATCTTATAAAAATACATCAAATAATACCACAAAGATACACATGAAAAACACACGTTTTCATAAATCACCTTGAAGAAGTACGACATGTTTTTACTCCTTAAACTCATTAAAAAAAACCTAATTTCAAGGCCAACATGAAAATAAGGAATTAACAAACCAGAATTGGCATCCCCTTTCAAGACTAATAAATCACTTTCATATGTTATAAACTAAACCCAAACATTACCCCAAGAGTCACACATGAAAAGTGCCCAATTTCAAGCTATAATGCAACTAAAAATTAAATGTTCAACCAAATCCATCAAAACTGTTTTAACAGCACATAAAACAGATTATAAACATGCTAAATTAATTATCCATGCAAGCTAACTCATCATAAAATGGCTACACATGGAATCACCTACCCTTTTGAGTCGAAACCCTCAAAACTTGGTGCGAAACCTTAAGCGCACCACCGTTGCACCAAAAGGAATATAAATCCTGACCTAAACCACAATAATTTACCCAAAAGACACAAAATCAGACATTAGGATCGAACCCCAACTTCTGGACATGAGGAACTTTAAGAAAAAGGGAATAAAACTAAAAGAGAATGGAAGGAACCAAGAAGGAATTCCCTTACTTGAAATATCTTGAAGGAATCGGCCCCAATCCACCAAATAATGAATCACCAAGTACCCAAAACTGGCATGGAGGTTCGAAGGATTCATATTAGGTCATGTGGGGACTGAAATGGGGGAAAAAGGATGCAAAATGAAGGAGTTATGAAATGATCAATTTACCTCTCCAAATCTGCTCGATTTTAGAAACCCTAATATGTTCAGTACTAAATCGCGATGAAGAAGAGCTCCAAAGAGGGTAGAGAGAGCTTGGTCGCGCGGCTGGGTTCAAGGGGCGCATTTGAGGCTTTTAATCACCAAAAAAGACTTATAAATTAATAAGTTATTAATTAATCAAATTTTATTTTTAAAACTGGAATTGGGCTTTCGGGCAGGCCCAATCCCTTAAATAAAAACCAACATAAACCTTGGTTATGGATTTCCAAAGGCTCCAAATTTTAATGGAGGTGTTAATATATCAGGGGATGACATTTAGGAGTTGGAAGGAGTGAAAAATATTACAAAATGAAAAAGTTATAAAAGAAATAAAATTTATTTTTAAATCTGGAATTGGGCTCACGGTTTGGCCCAATTCTTGAAAACTCACATATTCTCCATAAAACCTTTGGAAACCCCCAAAACAAATCATGAATGGAAAATAAATTAAAAATAACTTTAAAATAAGTTATGTATGTGACAATTCTCCCCACCTTGAAAACTTTCCGCCCCGGATAGTCATAGCAAGGTCAAAGCAACAACCAAACCCAACTGAGAAACCAATAGGTACACCCTTGCCAGGTTTCACCCCCAAAGGTCAAAACACATCCAGTGATCAATGATGGAAGGAATACTCTCACAAACCAAACTTACACCACTTTCCTGAAACAATCAAGTACATTCAGGCTTTATCCCAAATGAAAACTCCTCAAACACAATCTGAACAATACTCAATCAATTTACCCAAAAAACAACAACATTGAACAAGGTTACACTTCCCTACTATAAATAAATCATTGGAAACTCTCCAATATCAATGTTTACCCAATGAATATGTAGGTAGTTATATATCTTCAAATGATAATACCTACTTCCCAGACAAGTCCAAGGAAAAAAAATATGAGTTACTCGTATGAAGAGACCCAAATGGGCTCCCCACCATAAGAGACAACTTAAATTGTTTTCCCGAGACAGAACCAAGACACTAATAGTGGGAGGACCAAACATACTCTCTATTACAAGGTATATACTTCCATTAAATGTTTATGAAGGAACATTCATGAGAATCATATTGGGTCTCCCCACCATAAGAACTGACCATCTTAACCGACCAGCATGGGCCGACCCAGAAAGACCCAAAAAGAAATTAAAGATTTAGGAAGGGCGCACGATTAGTCTGCATGGTTTGGGAAACTGTGCACTAACTATGAATATAATTATTTCTACATGGCTTCCTAGCACACGGCCACTACTAAACGTGCACAAACTATGTGCTCAACTATGATGAAACCAGAGGTTTGAACTATTCCCATCTTTCATACTAAGGATAGGACTTTGTACAAGGGTTTAAATGGCCCTAGGATTTCCCCTGACTACGAGCCAGCTTCTCTCCGAGACCTATGGCTGGAGCTCAAATGATTGAAGCATCTTCGGCCTCGTAGTTAATGTTTGGAAACCCACTGAATGAGAATTCTTCTTTTCGGTGCCACCAAAAACTACACTGCAGTCCCAAATAAGTTTTCTAGACATAACACATTCCAAACTCACTTTACCTTATCCCGATATTTCACTGAAACATGGGCTAAGAAGATACACACACATCACAACTAGTTTCTTCAGGTGAGAAACAATAGAAGTAAAGAACACCTACACTCACATTCCTATAAAATAGATGATTTTGATGTTTTTTTTTTCCAAGTAATACATTCACCCAACACAACAGGGACTCTCAGAGGATTTCACGACTTTCACCTATATGGTCAATCGAGCACATGACATCATAAGGCATCACCGAACATGGCCATTGTTACTGATGTAAACAATGCATGGAGAGGGACCTTATACAACATCCCCAAACAACACACAATTCTAGAAAGTGGTCATAATATCCTATCGTGACCATATTTCTCAAATTGGTGGTTTAACCTGAACTCATGCTTCAAAGAAACTTTGAAGAACCCCAAAGGCCCTCTTAGACACCATCAAGACACTCATCCAAAATAACAACCCTAGACCACATCCACCTTCGACGAATTAGGAAACCTAAGAAACTATGGTCTCCTTCACCCATCCACAAGCACTCTCCCATTACAAGAGGATCTAAAAAATCAAAGAAAGGAATGGGTGTAGACTCAATCTAAAAATCTCAAGAAAAAAAATATTCCTTATATTGATCAACTGGAGGGTCTTCAAATGGCGAAACAATCCGGGTTGCACTTCAGTTGTGCACTAACCATTAATGGGGGTGTACCTTATCCAGCGATTAAACCCAAGGACCCAACCAAGATGGTCTATTAGTCAAGATATACCACAAACCAGATCTAAACACATGAAGGGAACCATCATAAATGCGTCCCAAAACATTTTTCAAAAGAGACCACTAACTGTCCCTATGACACAACTTACTGACCAAACCCAAACCCAAAACACAGTTCAAACAGGAGGGGTTCTTGGACTCAAAACATCCCACAACATCAACATTTTCCAAAAATACATAATATAAACCATTCCAAAAAATTCATCAAGTCTTCATATTTCTCTTTAAAAACATTTCTTTGAATACAAATGGTTCAGCGGTTAGCGCATCCACCAATGGTACCCCATGGGCCTTACACATGCATGTTTCAGTGCCACACCGGGCACCCTCCTCATATCCATCTCGACACTCATTGAGTCATGTCATCAACCATCCATATTCCCATATAACCCCATGCATGTGGTTGCTCACGAAAATACCAAAGGTTAAAACAAAAATTTGTTCCACTTTTCAAAACCAAAACGGTCAACCAACGCATCCTTTTTTCTCAAAACTGCTAACCACGAGATCAAAATCCCAAATCACATCTTAAAAAAAAATTCAGAAAGTCACAACCATTTAGAAAATAACTCACTTTCAAGATATTCACATCAATTTCAAAACATCTCATCCCATTAAAACACACTCTGATTGTTTAGAAAACTCTATTGGAAACACTTTTCAAAACCAACTTCAATATAGTTCCTGCTTTCAAAGAGGTGTAAGCACGCCATTTTATATTTCAAAACAATTCTGAAAATTCAGTTCTACCATTTCATAAACCCAACCATTCCCTCTTTATTTGAAAATCATTTCATAAAAACTTTACGCTTCTTAAAACCAAGTCACCTTAAAACCAAAATGCCAAGATTTCAAAACTAATGAAAACCAGACAATGCGAGAGGAAACTAGTTTCAGTGGGTGACTTGGACATATAGTTGGCGGCCATATTCCAATCACTTCACTGTCACAGAGAGTTTTCTAGGTAATATCCCCGGCTCCACATGGCTTGCCAGACCCTGCGAGCTCATTGAGACCATTAACCCAACTCTCTTTTCATTTCCCCTAATCATCATCAAACCAAGAAAACCCAAAGACATAGACAAATCCCAACTTCCCCTGGCGACTTGAATCCTGAAATGAGGTGTGGTGATCAAGCACACTACCCATAACCAGAATTCCATGTCCCAATAATCATAACTCTAGACTATCCTGACTATTTCCCAAATAACATGACTCAAATGGAGCGAACCTCCTCTGATACCATTTTGTCACGAACCAAATCTGGTCGCCGCCAAAATCGACACCAAACCCAGCCCGTGACATGGCCCGAAGGGCGTTCCCGATCCCCACGGGCTGGCACAAGTGCCCGGGTATCATATCATGATGATTGGGAACGATTTACCTGATTTTATAAACATTAAACAACAAACAAACTCAATAGAACAAATCTGGATTTTTTTACTAAAACCGTCTTTTACAAAATTTCAGAACTGAAATACATAAGTTAAAACTATGTTTAAAGAATATTACAATGGTACATAACAAAATAAAGACAGCCCAAGAACCTCCACAAGGAAAGAGGCACCACCCTCAAGCTATCTCCACGACACTGTATCCCAATGGACAACTAAAAACCTGAATCAATGGCATAAATCCTGTACCCAAACCTGTGACGTAAAAGAAGCAAATCTACTTACACCCAAAGGTGTAAGTAGGGTGTGAGCGAAAGCCCAGTAGGATACCACCACTAATAGATTCCATGTGATAAACATTTAATGGCGAAAAGCATGCAAGTTTTCAAAGACATGAGATGCTAGTTAAAATTTCTAAAAGATGCAACATTAAATAAAAACAGTTTTCAGGTGGGCTAATTTAAAGAATAAAAAACATTTAAAATAAATACCATATCTACTGAATTTTCCAGCCTCTCATACCGTATACCGACAGTAAGAACAAAGTATCCAGTGAGCACAAGCAATGGGAAATAACCCCTAGGCACTAGCTAGCTGTGGGTCCCAGGTACCTCGTATCTCGGTGAGAGTAACCATCACAAATATCCATTCTCGTGCACGAGCCACTAGTAGGGAACATACCCATAACCTAGTGGTCCCCAATCATCATCATCATAGTTTAGTTAGAGTTGTAAGCGTCAATCTTGCTAAGTGAAACTGAGGCCAAACCCCACGGATTCACTAGCATACTAGTACACGTCCACCCACCTAGATACCCGGGTTTTCCCTTTGTGCTCAAACAAGTTCAGCAATCCAAGAAGTATGGTTTTCACATGAAAATATCACTTCCACATCACAAATTAACCAAACAGCCCCATGTACATCACGCAAGTCAAAATTTCCACTTTTCATTCAAATGCATTTTGAAATCAAACTCACTCCAAATTGCCTACAACACTTTTCAAATTTCTTTAACACTTCCACAAATCCATTAAACAATTTTATAAAACCATTACAAGATATTCAACTCACATAACAGCCCACACACATGTCACACAATACCCTTCTCAGCTTCACAATTCATTTTATAAATAAACTCACATGAAATATCTCACACCCGTGTTTCGCACACAAAACACAATTTAGTAAAACATTTCGACAATTTATAAAAAAAATTATAAAAATGTTTAACATCTAAAATCACCACTTTACCATTCAAAAACCCACATTAGGTGAACACACTCACCCAAACAGTACATATACACCCTTTCCCAACTTTGGTTAACCAAATAAAACATTGGCAATTTTTATAAAACAAACCCAAGAGGTATAACCATTGTTTGCACACTAAACCCATTTCAAAACCCTCTTTTAAAAGCAAAATCATACCAATACCAATCCAAAACAGAATTGTTCATCCCTAAAACAATTATTAAACCACCCCCAAATCTTATAAAAATACATCAAATAATACCACAAAGATACACATGAAAAACACACGTTTTCATAAATCACCTTGAAGAAGTACGACATGTTTTTACTCCTTAAACTCATAAAAAAAAACCTAATTTCAAGGCCAACATGAAAATAAGGAATTAACAAACCAGAATTGGCATCCCCTTTCAAGACTAATAAATCACTTTCATATGTTATAAACTAAACCCAAACATTACCCCAAGAGTCACACATGAAAAGTGCCCAATTTCAAGCTATAATGCAACTAAAAATTAAATGTTCAACCAAATCCATCAAAACTGTTTTAACAGCACATAAAACAGATTATAAACATGCTAAATTAATTATCCATGCAAGCTAACTCATCATAAAATGGCTACACATGGAATCACCTACCCTTTTGAGTCGAAACCCTCAAAACTTGGTGCGAAACCTTAAGCGCACCACCGTTGCACCAAAAGGAATATAAATCCTGACCTAAACCACAATAATTTACCCAAAAGACACAAAATCAGACATTAGGATCGAACCCCAACTTCTGGACATGAGGAACTTTAAGAAAAAGGGAATAAAACTAAAAGAGAATGGAAGGAACCAAGAAGGAATTCCCTTACTTGAAATATCTTGAAGGAATCGGCCCCAATCCACCAAATAATGAATCACCAAGTACCCAAAACTGGCATGGAGGTTCGAAGGATTCATATTAGGTCATGTGGGGACTGAAATGGGGGAAAAAGGATGCAAAATGAAGGAGTTATGAAATGATCAATTTACCTCTCCAAATCTGCTCGATTTTAGAAACCCTAATATGTTCAGTACTAAATCGCGATGAAGAAGAGCTCCAAAGAGGGTAGAGAGAGCATGGTCGCGCGGCTGGGTTCAAGGGGCGCATTTGAGGCTTTGAATCACCAAAAAAGACTTAAAAATTAATAAGTTATTAATTAATCAAATTTTATTTTTAAAACTGGAATTGGGCTTTCGGGCAGGCCCAATCCCTTAAATAAAAACCAACATAAACCTTGGTTATGGATTTCCAAAGGCTCCAAATTTTAATGGAGGTGTTAATATATCAGGGGATGACATTTAGGAGTTGGAAGGAGTGAAAAATATTACAAAATGAAAAAGTTATAAAAGAAATAAAATTTATTTTTAAATCTGGAATTGGGCTCACGGTTTGGCCCAATTCTTGAAAACTCACATATTCTCCATAAAACCTTTGGAAACCCCCAAAACAAATCATGAATGGAAAATAAATTAAAAATAACTTTAAAATAAGTTATGTATGTGACAGGTAATGTGGTATCCAAAATTATTCACGAAATTTTAGCCTTATATATGGGACAATACATACTCAAAAACCTTCCTTGGTGCCTTAAATTCATACTAGATACTATTTTATTGTCACAAGAGCTATCTTTCATGTCTGAAGGTATTATTTAAAAGTGGACTCTTATAGAAGAGGTATAAATCCTAATAGATCTCTTTCAATTTTATTTATTCATCCAACATATATAAATTTATTTTATCCAAAAAAATTATTAATTAATTATAATAAATATATAGGAATGATATTTTGATGATTTAAAACGCATTTACAACCTCTTCTTAGTCATATGGAGAATGAAAGTACCGACTGTGCATACGTGTGGACTACCGCCACCATACAACAGCATGGATCATTTTTCATCACCAAAATTCATGGTTGGTTACTATTATTAATTTAATGCTAATATATGATATATATGTAATATTTATTCTTATATAATTGTACTATCCTTTCAACCTTCTAATCATCCCATCCATTGAAAAGTGAAATGTCACTCGTGCGTAAATGTGGACTTCCACCTCTATGAACTATTGTGATTCATTTCTCATTTTTGAAATACATGGATATTAATAAACATATATTTGATTATTATATATTATATTTATGATATAACCATGATTATTTAAATATGATATTTATTTTTCCATTCTTTTACTTTACCCATCAAAAAGTGGAAACTTCACTCGTGAGTACTTATAAACATCTCTCTGTATAAAGTAATTACATTCATTTTTCAACACCACTTTGTATGAATGGTTATCAAAGACTATATATTTATTAAATATGAATATTTTATAATGATTACTATTAAATATTTGATTTAAAATTAATCAATTTTGATGGATTATAACTGTCGAACCAAAACATAACTGAAAACTGAAATAATTAACACCTAGAAATAACGATATGAATAATAGTTTTCAATAAATAGGTGTTGAAATGTTTTAAGTATAAAATATTTGATAATATAAGTATATATATGTGTATTTATATATTATTAATTAATATAAATATTAAACCCTGTCATTTTAAAAGAACACAATGTTCAATAGCATATGCCACATGGAACAATAAGCCTAAACGAACTGTGAAATATTATTATTTAAATATGATTGTTATAAAATAGAAATTTAATTGAATGGTATGAATAATATTAAAAACAATTTAGATATAAAATCTATATAAAAAATAAAAAATTATTTATTAGGTATTAATATTAAGAACTCATTTTTTAGAAAAATCATTCTTTCTTGAAAGTACGTTTTCTTAAAAAATTATTTTTATTACTTCTTATAAAATAATTTTATTATTATTTTATTGAAAATAAAACAAATATATTATTTAAAAATAATTTATTTTAAAAAATAATAATACCAAAATTATCTTACATAGAAATTTTGGTTTTTTTTCTAAAATGATTAATTTTTTAGTGAATGCTTAAAAATAAAAAAATTTCAAACAATGCAATTTCATTTCATTAAATAATGTTATATAAAATTTCCATAATATTTTGAATTTTTTATTCATGTAACATTTGATTAATTTAATTTATAATAATATAATTTTAATATATTGTTTTTTATTTGGATATCTGTTAATTTTAATGCATAAAGCACATTTTTTCTAAAAAATATTTGATTTCATTTTATGAATTTTTTTTTAAACAATTTCTGAAACATATAGAATTAATTGGAAAAATTTTGGACCATATTAATAATTTGGAGGTTCAAATTTTTAAAATATTATGGTATTAATTTTAATCATTACTGATAAAAACTATGGAAAAATGTATCGCATCGATAAATAGTAAATTAGGTAACTATGTTTTTAAATAATGTGAAAAGGAACTAACAATAAACCTAACACATGAATTTATTTCATTATATGTATTTAATTCATACATAAACATCTAAAAATTAAATATATGGAAATTTGGATCCATTTGACTTTTGTAGAGACATTTATATTATTTTGAGTAATGAAAATTCCAAAAAATTCCCTCTACTGATTTTAATTTATTTTATATATTCACTTAAGGATACAAATATGTAATGAAATCATATATATGATTATTTTTATCATAATTATTTTATTTTGATCATGTTATTTGTTTTTAATTTTAACTAATTATATAAATCACTTAATTTATTTAGAAACACCTAAAAGGATTTATTCAATTAATATAAAAATAAAATAAATGATATAACAAATTATAAAAGTAATATTGCATTATTAAAATATAGTTACCCAATAATTTTTTCCATAGGTATTACATATTATAGATGTTTTAAAAATATATATTTAAATATCATATAAAATTTCATGTCATTAAATTCAAATTAAATGAAAAGTTTCAAAATTGACATTATTGATATTTTATTAATAATTATAATAGGTTAAATCACTTGAAAATCATAAAATATTGAAAGGGGATACATAGTGTCATAAATGGTATGTATTTTTATACATAATCAATTTATGAAAAAATTATTACCTTATATATAAAAGTAAAACCCTTTAATATTGAATAGGACTTTGTTGTAGTTAAGGTTAAATTTTTTAAATAAACATGTTAAAAAAGATAATGTTTAAAATTCCATATAAACCATAAAAAAATTAGTTGATGGTATTTAAACCTTCTCCCTTATTGACTTAAAAATTATTTCACAATATTCCACCTTCATAAGAAATTAAATTTATTAAATTTATTTCATTTTAGTATTTTTATTTATTTCCTTTCATTCACTATAAAAAATAATTATCTATCTTATCATATATACACAACATAGATCTAATCAGGTTTAGATAACCATACCAGAATCTCTTATTAATATCATTATTTAAGTAAAAGAGGTTCTAGTATTCTAAAAAGACCAACCATAAGTCCCATAAGAGGATATCTAATGGAAATATACTGAAAAAGAGGTAATAATTATTATTGACTATTTCAAGTTTATTTCTATTTCTACATCACCAAAATATATATTACATATAATAAAATAATAATTGTACTATCATAAATACAAATATATGTAATTTTGGATATGGAAAATCTATATTCCATCTCTTTTCCATCCTATGAAAATTGAAAACATCACTTGTGCATACGTACGACATGCAATATCGACATAACAGTGTAATTCTTTTTTTCATAACCACATTTCATATATGTTCACAAAGTTGAAACAAATGAATTTATATTACATACTTACATATGTAATAAAATTTAGTAGATGATGTAACCCTGATAAATACGCAAGGACTAAATCTACTAAACCATAACATACAATAAAAATGAAGTAGTTAATAACTTAATTAATGATAATTATTTACGATTTTTAATAAAGAGGTGATAAAATGTTATAAATAGATCATATATATGATATTATAGATATTTATATGGTTATGTTATAAATTTTTAATAAATCTAAATTTATTATAGATGTAGTTAAAATATTTTATAAAGAAAGTCGAAAATGAGGTAAGTAATTTGTCTCAATTTCATTTTATGGAGGCCTGCATTAATCATATTCACCTAATATATTTCATATGTCGTATACACATCAATTTTCCATGTTATGAAATCAATCCTTCATACATAATTCTCTATTTTTATATAATTCAAATTAGATCTTCTAAATGGATTTGACCTGAATGTTTCTAAGGGGTAAGGGGTTTTATAAATCAATTATCATTCATTTGGTTGTATATCTATTTCATTGAATATTTTTTTGAATGATGATGTGTGAAATATAATCAAATTTTATTATTTTTTATTTAAACTTATTATTTGTATTTACATTTTTTATACATAATCATTTCATTTATTTATTCTCACTCTAATGATATGATCTTTTTAAGGGTTCTTCAACTAAATTTTGTTTTGGTGATACATATATGATGTTATGAAACTATTTATGATTAAGAGGCTTATAAACTAGTTAAATAAATTTATTTATCATTAATATAAGGACCCGGACTTAAACCTTACTTAATATTCAATTAAACGAATAATTAACATTGAGGATCTTTTCAGGTTTAGAGTTTTAGAGAATTAGGACATAACAATTACATCTCAAAAGATTTCGAAGTAGACACTTCTACTAAGTTTCCACAAAATAAAAATTCTTAAAAAGAAACATGTCCAGTTCCATGTTTTAAATAGCATGACTTTCCCTTGATCCCATCCTTGATCCTAATCCACATTATGTCCTTTAAAAAACATTTCAAAAAAACTTGGGGTGAGCATAAAAAGCTCAGTAAGGGATACACAAAGAACGAAAACTGTTAGTTTTTCAAACATGAAGTAAACCATATATACTTTATCAAAGTAATACCTTCACCTTTATGAAGTAGTAAAAAATCTTCACTGAATAAAATATCATTACTTACCCTTTTGTAAACAAAGGATTACCATAAATACCATATAATGAACACATAACATATAAATGTAACTTGGCACATAAACATACTTAAGTGGAATAACCATACGATCGACTTCCACACATATCACTTAATGGAATATCCTTACGGCCGACTTCTACACATACTTAATGGAATAGTCATACGGCTGACTTCCATAACCAATGCATTGGAGGTTATAACGTAACCACCTGTCCTGGTATTCACGGAACCACCCTTCATATTGTTTATCATGTAACCACCCGTCAAATGTCCAAGTACCAATATAAAATCATAAAACATAAAACCAATATAAAGGAATGATAACATTTCCACATTTCAATCACAATATATCATTTAAATATATTGACATAATAGAATCCTTTATCAAAACCATTTTCAATACCAAAATACATAAAAGAGTATATGGTATTTATTTTATTTTAAAAACATTACGTCTTGTAGAGGAAGCCAAAGACCAAATAATACTCGCGGCGGTGGAAAAGGTCGTTGTCACCACATAAGTTAAAAAGAACCATCCTTTTTTTCATTTAGTAAAACGCTTCGTAGAAAAAGATTCCTTTTGTATAAAAGTAAAAGTCAAAGGGATTTATACGCTGTATAAAAGATAGTTGTGTATGAAACTAAATATTCCTCCATGAAAGGATATTGAGACGAAGTCCCTTACCTCGGGTCCGACTTGACTCGATCATTCTTTAACATCCTGAATAATAAACTTGAGTTAATTTCTATTTGCTTAAGAACCTTTTTCAAGTTCATTATTCCTTTTATATCACTTATTTCCATGTTATAAACATTATGTAACCATTTAAGTTAATAATGTTTGTTTTGTCGATATTTGGTTCTTATGTCGAAAGTGGACTTCTTACAATTACATGTTGTTCATGTGGTTAAAGGTTCTTTATATCCAGAATGAAATTCCTGATTTGGATATCATATATATCATATATATCTAGCATATACATTTATTTATAATATCACATAATCATTTAGAGGTAAGAAATGAAATGCACCGTTCATGGAGACGGTAAGCCGTACGTACGCATGAACGCTACTTCCATCTCTATGTCATATTAATGGAATTAAAACAAAATGAGAGGTATGTATATTTCAATTCCATAATTATATTAGTCATATAGATGTAACATACATCATATATATCCATTATATATATTTATTTATAGTAGTACATTACATTTGGGGATAAGAAATGAAATGCACCGTTCATGGAGACGGTAAACCGTACGTAAGCATGAGCGCTACTTTCATTTCTATCTCATAATTTAATGGGAAGAAATAATAATGATATAGAGGTATATTATAATTCCAGTATAACATCATATATAATAACTTTAAATCCATCCTTTATACGTCCCACATATGGCATTAACAAATCAAATCACTTTGAGGGGGTGGTAGTCTGCACTTCCTAAAATGAAAATATCGTGTTTACCCACAATGGAAACAACAAATGAAAAATAAAGAATCATAAGGGAAACATATACATAATATATATCATATATAAATAGAGTGACATCTTAATGTCCATCATTAAAGTTGTTTAAAAGAAGATCGAACAATCATCATTTCGTGAGGCAGAAATCCGCCTTCCAGAGAAACAGTATGTTCTTTAACCATTAGATGTAGATTTGTGTAAGTGTAGCACAAAATATTCTTATAACAAAATCATAGTATATTGAATATAAAGTAGTTGTTACAAAAGAAATAAATAAAAAGAGTTGAGGGGGTTGGAGAAGCAAAATAAAACAAAAGAACACAAGTGAATACATCACCATAAAATCGGGTAACTCTCTTAGATTTGAGCTCAAAGGCTTCCTTGGGAAGACTTCTGCCAAAAGTGAGGCTTCATGGAGTAAGAGAGGGGTGTGGAGAGACAAAATGGGCCGGGGTTTTCTGAGCCAATGGCTTTGGGAGTGTGGGTAAATAGGTAGAGGTGGGGGCCTTTTATAAGAGGAGAGGAGGGGCATTCTTGGAATGTAAAGAAACTTTACTTTATTTTAAAATGGGTTTCGGATTCAAAAGGTCCCGCATTGATATAATTTGAGGGTAAGGTGATAAGGGTTCTAAATATACCCATCCAATAGGTTTTGGACATGTGTAGGTCAGAGAGTTTACATTATCTTTTCATTTTATTTAAATCCTTTATTAATGAGGTAATCACTGTATCATCATGAAGTCGTAAATATTTTAATATATTTAATTTCTAAAAATTATAAAAAAAATATCATGATGTAGGAATTATTTTTATCTTTCTAATGAATATTTGTAGCAAAAAATCTGACTTGTATAACCCCATGTAAAAATTGTTTTAGTAAAACATCTCATGTTTGTCTGATTTTTACTTTAACATTTAATAAAAAGTTATTTATGTCATTTCCCAAACAATGTGGCTCCATGGGGTCCCCAAGTTCACCCATGGATTTTCTTGGTCGGCCATGACAAATCCAATGAGGGTAGGACATGTTTAATGCTCATCTCATATTTTATAAAACATTACTTTTACCTTAAACTACACTAATTACCTCTAATCGCGATTAAGACCTTAAAAGTTACTATTCACCAAAAAATTATTTTAATCTCATTGAACCACATTTTACTTCTTAATGAAAACCATGTATGTCGGATTTTTCTAAATCAAATCACAGAAGTGAAAAAGTATCCTTTAAACGAAAAATCAGTTTCTGTAACTACCACTTAGTGGTTTCACAATTCATCAAAAATTGAAGTTTTTCCGAAAAATACCAAAACTTCACCCTAAGATATATTTGATATTCTGAATTCTAAAATGATGTCTATTTTAAAAAATTAAAATCATATAAGTCACATTAATTAATTTAATAATTAATTCCCGTTGTCATGACAAATAGCGTGTTTTTATGAAACAATAAGTATCAAAAGATTGACACTACTTTAAGTCCAATTTCAAAGTTAAATTGATTCCAATGACCACCATTGGATTAAATGGTAAAAATATATTATAATTTCACTTTAAAACCAATTCAAAATATAATCTAATCATATAAATAAATTATATTAAAATGAGGTTTTGAATTAAAATGCAACATTTTTTCACTATTCATTAAAAATGAACTTTATCGGAAAAATACGAAAAATTCATAAAAAGTAAATTTTGATGTCCCAATCATAAAGAATAAGTATATTTTGACAAAAATATCTTATAAAATTGTCAAAAGATATATTTAAAAATGGTTTTCTATAAAAAGGAAGTAAAATAATCTTTTAAAAATATTATTGTATTTCATGCTTAATATTGGATTTATTTTCATTTTAAGCCTCTAAAACACTGTCTAATTCATTAATAGGCATAGATAAAAATATCTATTATTAATTAATTACTTGGGATGTTACAATTAATATACTCATTTTACCTATATTTATGTTTTATTTTAATTACATAAATCATCAGGCATATGATTCAAAAGTTACCAAAGTGATAACATTTTATATTGTAATCTCATCATTATTCATGATCGCTTATGTTCATGAGACCATTGGGTAACATATTTAACCTTTCTATCATAAATCCAATATATTTTATTCTTTAATGGTTATTTCTAGAAATATGATTTTTTTTCATTACATTTTTCTATCTTTATGTACTAAAAATATTTAAATAATGTTTTTAAGCAAAACGCTATTTGTTTTTGAACAAGGTAAATAATCATTTTATTCCATGTCAATTTTTCCATAAATTTTTTAAATAATATTTATTAAATTATCTAATTTTTTGTAAAATAAATTTTACCCATGTTTAAATAATAAATAAATTAAAAAAAGAGCAATATTCTTGTCATTTTCTGAATAGTGTACAATTTGAAATTTTTTCAAAAGTGTGAGATGAATGTTTTTTGAATTATACGACATGCATGTAATTTTCCACCATCTTGCCCACTTTATTATTTGATGAATCATTTAAAATATTAAAATATAATTTTTAAATAAGTTTTTTAATAATACTCTATAAATTTTTATATTTCAATATTTAATTTCAAATTAAAAATGGAATTTCCTTAGGAATGTTTTCAATGATCATTTTATGGTATTTTTAAGGGTCAATGATTACAAACATTTGTTTTAATTATGATCCATGGAGGATAATCTATAATAATACCATCCTTATTATATCTCTATATGTTATACTATTAGGTTTACTAGGGAAATTCTTTACATTCTCTTTTTGATGAATTTATTCCATAACTTTATCCTGAAACATTTTATGTATTGAAAAAAATTTAATTGGAAATTAAATATATATTTTATTTGTATAAAAGATATGCTTATTTAATAAACAATATATAATTTCTATATATGGTGTTTTAGTTTGGAAATTATATAATTGTCTAAGGGAAAACTTATGAATTTGTATTATTTATTCAATATATATATTTATCAATAAGGACAAACTTTTAATAATAAAAATGATAATTAAATATATGAGGTATAAATTTAAAATGTATTTATCAGTGGTGTATGATTATATATTTCTAAAAAATTCATTGATAGGTATCGTGAGACTAATTAGTTGATTAGTATTATTTAAATGGGTTTTTGGCGTATTGTTACCCATATTTTATGTTTTCATGGTGAATATAGTTGATGGAATTGATAACTTGATATCAAGGATCCTAAAATAAAATATGAATTGTTTTATTCATGGTGAATTATGTTATTATTTTTCAATGATATTACTATATTGAAATTATCTATAGATGTATTTTGTGTTTAATTTATTAATTAAATGGCATGTGCTTTCCACAATTTACCTTTCTATATTAATTATTCCTTAATAACTCATGATAAATTCTATTTTACTCATCCATTACATATAATTTTATATCAGCCTTATTTTCCCCATTCCCAAGGAAATGAGGAAGAAATATTTGAATGATTTTAAATGATTTCTAACAATTTATTTTTGTATCTTTTATGTTTTATTTCAAATGTAAAATTAGAATTAAGTATGCCTATATTTCTTGAAAACTACAATAATTATAGATTCTTAAGGATTATAACCCATATATCTATGCCAACGTAATAATGTATAAACCTTCCATAGGTTATAAGAGTAGGGTTTATTATTATTGGTATTAGAAAAATTTTAGTAGGAAGCTTGGGAAATAATTTATGAAAATGTATATTTCAGAGAATAACCCTATAACTAATATTATGGATAAGTATATGTAAAAGATAAAATCATAAATGTTTTATATGTTGGAGTTTATGGGGATTACCTCTTTGATTATTCTCACTTGTAATATTCTTTTTGGTTCCAGTTAATGTTGAGAAGTAGGGGGAATCATCTTAATTATTAATGTTAAAGGTAATATGAGGATTATAAGAAAAATAACTAAATTATTACTAGAGTGAAAGATATGGTGATTATGTATAATTATTTATCATGATATATGATAAAAACATACACCTTGACAAAATATTATACTCACTAATGAAGAGAATAAAATACTATTTTGTGAACTCGTGTGGTGGAGACCATGGAAGAATGAAATCTAAATTTTAATCATCTTAGGTATTTGGAATGAGATCCCCTAGTGAATTCATCAACTGAATAGCAATATTATTTATGTATATAAAATAAGGTTATATATCAATGAATTATTTAGTACTAATTATGTTTTTGTTGGAGATATTTGATGTTCATCCCAAAGTACCATTTATAGATTAATGTCTTATGTGTGGGGATATGGAACTATATAATGGTTATCTCATAAAATAATGAATAATATATGATACTCCAATTGATGATGTGTAAGTAATTAAGTGATTATGTATTAGGATAAAGGGATTATTAACATTGATAATGTAATTAGGATAGTATTAGTGACCTTGAAATTGGTTAGAGATTTCATAAAAATGTTTTTATGTCACCTTTGACAAAGTTTATGGTATTTCTTGAAATTTGGAAATAGTTTGTGATTTTTTTGTGCAATTGATATATATTTTAATATTTGTAGGCATTAATGTTTTCATGTGGGGATAAATTAAGAGTTATAGATATCATAATGTTTTTAAAAGTTTAATTTTTCCACAAGGTCAAAGGTAGGGATATCTGTTTTGAGATTATAAGTGATGAGATTTTGAGGTGACTCGATTCTTTTATGAGGTTTTAGGAAGAATGTACTATTTAGGTTTAAATAACCCTTTGGGTTTGTATATTATTTTTTGTAGTCTATTTTATAATTAGATATAGACAATATTGATGGTTAACTTGTCATTTATTGACAAAGATACATTTTCATAGATATTTATTGTTTATATAGGGATTACATAATAGGTTAGTAACTATATTATATTTATAATATTCTTATGATGTTGACTATAATATAAGATTATATATTTATTTATCATCATTATTATGGATTTTGTTATGATTATTCATTGGGTTTAAATATCCTTAGCTTTAGGTCTAATATGAATGATTACAAAGGAAAAATGAAATTAATTTTTGGGAATGTGAGTTAAAATATATGAGATCATAATTGTGGTTAAAACGTTACATAATATTAGGGAAATTGAGGTTACTTTTAATATAGGGTAATTTATTTTTGTAATTATCTAAGTTAAACCTTTTGTTTTATTGTGGATACATTAAATTAAAATGATTTATTTCTTCAAATAAAGTACTATAAATTTTTAATATTATTTTTACTTATTATAAGCATTTCAGGTTAGGTTAAAATTTAAATATAGAAAGAATATCTTCTATTAATTTCGTATATTATGTGATCCATTATATGTTTATTTTAAAATTTTTTTGAACTTATATATAAATTATTGGATTTTAAATGTAGTCAGACATATTTTGGAGGATCCAAAATGTTAAATACTTATGGATTGAATTAAATTGACCTTCGGGTGTTATTGGACAACTTTTTCTATCAACTTTTTTGTGTAAATATTTAGAGGTATAAGGAATATTTATGGATCTAGTGATTGAGTAAAAGATAATTATAGTTCATCTAGCATAAAAAATTATTAATTGAGAAATACATAAAGTGAAAAATTGATTAAAGAAGAATCAAAAGATTAAATTTTTAATTTTTAATATAAATAAATAAATATATTTTATTAAGTACATTATCAGGATTGTAAAATAATCCCTCAACATTAGGAAAATTACCTTGTAATAAAAACTGATATCTATTTACTTTATTTTCTAATGAATGAATGTTCTTTTAACCCATAATATATTTATTTTTTATTGTGATTAACATTCTCGTGGACAATATCTCTACCACTCTATATTAATAATTTAGAGTAATGTTTTTTCTCTATTTATATATTTTCACTTCAAACTAATGTTTTTCTTTTTGGGGACCATGTTTTCTTATATTCCATATAACCTTCGTATTGCGCTTCTCTTCTTTTAATTGTATATTTTATTTACCCTTTTTACGACGTGGGATTTCAAAAAAAAATCAATTCTAAAAACATTTTTTATTGAAAAAAAGTTCATATTTTAATGTTTAAATTTTTAAGGGGTAGAATGTAACACCTTGATATTTTTAATGAATAGTAAATTCGATATCATATACAACACGAAATATAGAACATAAATGAACCAAAAAAATATCATTATCTAATTATGACCATTATATAATAGAACTCTAATTAGAATTCATAGATATGATTAAACATATTTTGAAATATATATATTAAATACTCAATCCAAATTTTTAAATTAATTATTATGAAATACTACTAACTATTTTTCAATGATTAATAAAAAATATAGATTTTTCAAAATACAGTAATGTCTTTTAATAAAATAATTTAATATAAATGATTAATTATAGTTTTTATTTGTTATTAATGTAATATGTGATAAATATTATTTATAATAATAAAATTTTAATCAATAATTTTTTTATTTTTATATTAGTTAATTTTCATGCTAAAAACATATTTTTTCAAAAAACATTTTTTCGCCCTGTTTTAAATTTTTTTATTAAAATTAATTTATAGAACATATAGAAAATGATTAATAAAAAATCAATACCTTATTTAATATCAATATGTTCAAATTTATTTATAGGCCCACTTTATTTCTAGTAATTATTAAAAGTAATCATGGTTAAATTTATCACATTAGTAAAGTGTAAATTTGGTAATTAATGATATAAACATTAAGAGAATTCATTACTAATCATTGTAAGAAATGAATTTATTTCATTAGATGGTTGAAATATAGATATTGGAATCTATAATTCAAATCTCTTGAAATTTGTTGATATTTTAACATTTTAGTGAAATTTAAATTTTTTTAAGTAAATAAAATTCCCAAATGTCTCACTCTTGCATTTAAGTTATTTTATACATTCACATAAGGATAAAAATATTTTACAGAAAAATAGAATTCTTATTTTCAACTTAGTTATTATTTTTTGGTATTTTTTTACCAATGATATATTTACATTAAATTATTGTGTTGCACCAACACATTATTTATTCAACAACATAAAATTTAAATAAATTTAAAAAAACTAAATGTAATATTTTATGGTTTAGTTATAGTGACCCTGTAATTTTTTATATATAAATAAACTATTATTTATGTTCTTAAATTCTATATTCAATTTAAAATTTTGTATAGATTTCTTTTAAGTTGAAATAAAATAACAATGTCAAAATTTAGATTAGTGGTATTTTTTGAAAAATAATATTTCATTAAATTATATAAAAATCATAAAAACCTTTAAATAAACAATTATGAGTATTTATGGAACAAAATATTATAAATAAGTCATTTATAAATAAATTATGACATTATATGTAAACTTATAACCATTTATGTTTGAAAAATCCATCAGTGTGGTTAAGATTGAAATTGTTTAATGAAGGGGTTATACAAAAATAAAAGGTTTAAAATGAAATATTAAATTCTAAAAAATTTACTAGTTTGATGTATTTAAATTATATCATATCTTATATACTAAATTATTCCCTCATTCCTCCACTTTAACATTAAAATGAATTTATTATATTTAATTCTTTTTATAAATTTCATGTGTGCCCATTTTTTCACATTAAAAGGCACCACCTATCCTATCTTTTTTACACATAAAACACCTATTTTTATAAATAAAACCCTACAATATAATCTCATAAAAAATATTATTCATGTTATATTAGGTATTTTTATTCTTAAAATACTAATCCTAATTCCCATAAGAGGATATCTAAAGGATGTCTACCAAAGAAGATGTGGTCATCTTTTATGACCCTTTCATATTTTTTCCCTTTATAATACCTACAAATCTATTGATATTATATAATAAGATTAAATAAATTATAATAAATATAAGTAGAAGGTATTTTTCATCAATTACAGTCCTATTTCATCTCTTTTCCATTTTAGGAAAATCAAAAACATCACACGTCAATACGTTCGACCGATCATCTCAACGTAGTAGTGTCCTTTATTTTTTATCAACACTTTACTTAGATATTTATAAAGACATAAAAAAGGAATATATAATAGACTTAGTTCATTAATATATTTATAGAGATTATGGTTCCATTACAAACACACATGTACAGAAACTACTAAATGAAAATCCTACATGAAAAACCTTGTAGTTAAAACCCAAAATAATTTTAATAATAGAAGATTTCTTACAAACTGTTGATAAAATTTTATAAATGGATCTTATATGTTCTTATTGATATTTATATGGTTATTTTATGTATTTATAATAAATCAATATATATTATACAGATGGATAAAAGAACATAGAAAGAATGTTTTTTCTTTCGGTAAGGTATTTTATCTCAACTTCCATTCATTGGGGAATGCTTTAATGTAATATATAAAATTTCACTCATATAAAGTATATAAATTTGTTTTAAATTATTTAGCATGAAACCTACATAATTTATTTTAGTTTATGTTATAATTTAAATTAATTCATCCAAGTAGAATTTAATATAATATTACTAAATGGTTTGTCGTTTCTTAACTAAATTTCCATTCATTGGGATATTCTTCTATTTCATTAACTACATTATAATGTGTTTATCACTAATATTACTTATGATTATATTTTTTATTTTCACTTGTTTTTTGTAGATTTAATTTTTTTACACATAATGGATTACTGATTAATTCTCACTTCAATGACAAAGATCATTATAAGGGTTTTCATATAAATTTTATTTTTTTCAGACCTATTTGACACAATGATGCTATTTATGAATAAGTGGTGTATTTAGTGATAATTTAACATGTTATATAATGAATATACTTATGGTTATGGTAGATATGTTTTATATTAATTTATTCAATCCTTGAGCTTACAATTCAATAATTTCCAAAGCGACAATTGTTTATTTCAAAATATCATCATAATTTGGGACTGTTTGTGTTTAAGTAAATTTTGGGGGAAATATTTGATCATTTAATATTAATCCTAAAACATTTTCATCTCATATATTTATTAATAGAGATTTCACTCTTTCTTTTCATTTTAATCTTTTTATTTACAAAAAATATTGGTAAATATTTTTAGGAAACAAACATTATTTGTTTACATGGTGAATATTATTTTTCATCAATGACTATATATTACATAAAATTGTTCAAAGAATATTTTTAATTATTTAATAATGATCAATTAAATAAACATTGATTTGTTTATATTTTAATAAAAAATTATTAAATGTAATATCCTATTCTTTTTCCAAAAGAGGTAGTTTTTTACTTTTTCAGATAAGTTTGAAAGGAATATTTTTTAACATTTATGACATGAATAAAATTTCAAAACATAATGACCTCAAAATGTTTTGATGTTTCAATTAAATGATTAAAATGTATTTTCATAATATTATGGTGATGTTTTTAGAAATTGGTTATAAAATTGAAATGTGTATTTTACTGAAGAATATTTTCAATGATATTTTTATTGTATTTCTATTCATCAACCAAAAAATACTCCATTTTAATTTTACTACATTGGGGATATGATATAAGATTAAAATAATTATAATTTCTTTGGATTGTTTTGGATGATTTTAATCAGGGAGTGTATTAATGTCAACATTATTTTTTAATTTTTCAGTCAATAACATTATTAGAGAAATTTAAATTCTTATGAACACTTTTCATTTAAAATTTTATTTCACTGTACTATACATATTATTTTTATCTTATATATATTTTTTCATAAAGTACATATCTTTTATATTAATGGTTTTTTACTATTAGTGTTGTTTAATTAATATGTTAAAACAATGATAAATAGGTATTCATTACTCAATATATATAATTGTGGACAAGGAATACATATTCTGTACTTGAATTGATCATTAAACATCTGATGAATGCATTGAAAGTGATGTTATTAGTGGGTCTCAATTATACCTATAATATTGATGTGTCGATAGGTCTCATAAGACCAACCAATTGGATGACCTTAATTTAAGGGATTTTTTATGTGTACCTAAACATAGTATAACCTGTCTGGGAGAATGGTATTGATGGTAGGGATATCATGATGTCTAAGATTGAGCCATCCAATAATATGAAATTCCTTTATTGATAATTTATTTATTATTATCCATGAGATAACTACATTCATAATATCCATGGATTAATTTTTTATTACAATTAAAGATTAAATTCCATGTGTTTTTAGTTATTTACATTTCAAAATAGATTATTCGTTACATAAAAATGATTGGTTATTTTAATTTACCATTACTGGTTATTTTAGATAACTTTTTTTTCAAAATCATATAAAGAAAAAAAATCAACAAATTAGTTTTAAGGATGTCAAATATATTATTCTTTCAGGTTTTTTATTTGATTTCCAATATAAAATAAGAATCATGTATTTTTATGGTTCTACAAGAATACTAAAATGATTGATCCTTTGATATTATATCCATTGTATATATTAAAATATAATTAATTCGACATTATATCAAGGATAAAGGAGTTTGTTTTCTATATAAATTTATTATAAAAGGGTTTATAGTTCTTAAGAATCATGTAAGACACACGGTAAGGGTTTTTATTCCGATTTTATGCTTTCATGACCTGTGTTGTTTGATTGATTCTTGATTAAGGTCATATAAACTGCTTTTATATATTAAATGAATAATGAATATATGAATGTTTCTGTATGAATTTCACGTGTTAATCTCATATTTTCACACCCTTATGATTCTTATATGCTTACATATGGCCATTGATTTATATCTCCTTCATTTACCCTTACTATGAATCTAATCTCACCCTTTCTAATTATTCTATTTATACTGGAAATGAAGTGTGATTTTATATACTATATGGAAAAAGGGTGATAGTTATGATGATCTTAGTGCGGGATGATGAAAATATATTTTATGTACTAGTGTTTTATATATCCAAGATTCCAAAAAATAATTAACCTATTCACTTTCACAAATAGTATAAACCCACACTATATATATGTAAATAATATGTTCTGGTTATAGAGATATCCTTGAGAGCTTTCTTAGAGGATGGTTGTTAAAACCACTCTAATCTTTCATTTGGTTTTTTTTAATTATTGAAGGATAGAAATGTTTTAGAGGTATATCATCTAATGTCTCAGACTTCAAAAACTATTCTTATTATCATTCCTAATATTTTGGGATCTTTATAGGGTGTATGAGGTGTTTCCTATTCAATATTATAAGTTTAGATGTTGAAATAGTGGTAAGTATGTTTTCTCATATGGATAGTTAGTCTGTTAATGAGATACATTAGGTTATTTTACAGTCCTTTGGATCCACATTCCGGTTAGTTAGTTCCTTCTTGTTACTTATTGGTTTGTTTATGTGACCAATTTGTTTTTGATTGAAATAAGTATATTTCTTCTTACAGTAATTTAGATCATTATATTGGTTAAATGGATCCATCTTATGTTCTATTGGTTTTTTCTTGTGGTAGGTTGTATTTTCATGTGGTTGGTTAGATCCTTATAATGGAATTTTGGTTCATTTTATAGCCTATTGGTTTTTAGATGCATCTAGTTTGGTTTTTATTAACATCAGTTTATAGTGATCCGAGGTATATATTCCTTGATTTGTTTACATATTTTACAGGATATAAATATTAAATTTCATAAATTACACTAATAATATCATAGGGACAGAAAGGTTCCATGTATTAGGAAACTAGATATATAATAATCTCAATTTATAGTGCTTGTGATAATTTCTTCTTAATTGCACCAGGCTTTATCATTATATAATTGTCTCATTAGTAAAACCCATCGTCATAACTAGGGGAATGAAAACACAAGAAAGGGGTGATATCAAATGCTTATTAATGGGGGAAATATAAATTTCATCTTTTATTAGGTCATCAACATTATAAAAAGGAACATGAATAAGAGAAATAATATATCAACTTGATGATAATCATAAAAAAATAAGCCATATTCAATGGACATGTCCTAAGAACATGAGGCCAAAAATAATATCAATGAAACATAATATCCATATAATGACTTAATTTTTTTTACATAAACCTGAATACAAAGGGATATGATCAAAATTCATAACATCTTTCAACTATGAGATAAATATAATTTCAAAGAAACCACACATTCAATAGTCGCAAACTTTTAACAATGATTATAAGAAAACATAATTGTACCTATATATAAATTGGCATTGTCAATAACACACTTTAATTCATGATTGAGAACAATTTAATTTTTCCCATGTGTATATATATATATGAGATTTTATCGTTTATGCTATGCATTAGAGGGTGATATATGCTCCCACCTGCCATTAAAATATACTTATGAGTTTTAGTTAAAAATTATTCACTTATTACATTACAAAGAACCCACTAAAATAAAATGGGTTTAATAAAAAAAATGTAATTAATTCATTTTTTATAAAGAACCAACAAATGTAAAAATTTTCTATCAAATGAAAAACATGAATCATTAAATGAATAAAGAACCTATAGATACATAATTGGGTTCTATAAGAATTTAAAATTGTATAATAATGTTAAATAAATTGATTTACATTAGAAACTTTATCACTAAAAATAATAATATAATATAATAATAATGGTGGGTGAACGTTTAAAAATACTGTCACTAGAGATTTATATTTTTGAATATGGAGAGAAAAATGAAAACGATGTTACAAAAGAATATTGTTGAAAAACATTTTGTCATCAATGATGTAAAAGTAATAATTAAGAGCATATTTTCAAAAAATATCCATTGATTTCTAAAAATAAATTAAAAGATAAAAAATCATTGAATTGGATTTGAATTTAAAACCTTTTCCCCTGTAGATATAAAAGAAAACATTATTTAAAATGGAAAATATTTTACGCATAGTGGAAATAAAATCTAGAAGGAATCATATAACTCAAAGGAAAAAGATTGAGTTACAAACACCCTTACCTTTATGATTTATATAAAAAAGATATTTAACCTAATTTCCAATAGAATTTATAATCTTAATCACATATTTCAGATCATTATTCAAATTTATAACATTTTTTAATTATTATAAATTATTCTATACATGTATTTTATTTTTTTCTGATACATATTTAGTTCTAGGAATGTATAATCATGATACTTTTTAAATGGTTTCTTATTCAAAAAAATTTTGGATGTTAATATCCCAAATTCATTATTATAAGATAATAACTGTTTTTAGAATTTATCATTTGTAAAAATTTTATTTTATATGAGTTTGGGATACGATCAATACTGAATAAATAGACAATGATCTTATTTCAGTTATTTTTAACGAATGGTCATTGGCATATTAATCAATGATTTTAATATAAATATAACTTCTCAATAGAAAAAATATGATATTTATATGAATATTTATGTTATTAATTATCCATCATTTAGTTCCCATTATCATCTATGATATAATTTTGTTTAATTGATCAAGTAGGTGGTTAGACCAACCTAAAAATTAACATAACATAATTAATTGTTGATTATGATTATGAAAGAGGTAATTAATTTCACAATATATTTATACAAAAGTAATATTTAAATTAATTCAAAAATATACTGGCGGGGAATCATATTTGAATATATTTTAATAAAAATAAGTTAAAATGGATAAAAAAGATAATTTACTTTCTGTTTGTGGTAGTCCACACACTGTATAGTTAACATCATTATTTCTCGATTAATGAAATGGAATAATGCTAGATTGAAAAATTTATTTTTAGAATCATAATTATGATATATATATATATATATTTCATATTTTTCCTTGTTCTTGACATTAAATCTTTCTTTAATATAAGGAGATGGAAAATAGATGTCGGCAATTCGTGGATGTGGTAGTCTGTACATACATATGGTTGATGTTCATTTGTTTATCTTTGTGGATAAAATTGAAAAATTAGGATTATTATTTAAGTATAATAATATCATAATTTATTAATTATACATATTTAATTATATTATGGTTATTATTAAATTTTTGCAAGAGGAATATTAATAATAAAATATTAAGAAGGAGGTATTACTTAGGTTGAGATATTGAGTTTTATCTTAAAAATATCCTTTTAAAAGGATCCCTTAATTAACTATTAGTGAATAAAAGCTTATGTATGAGAGGGATATAAGAGAAAAAGAATCCAATATTGTGGGATCAAATTTAATGAAAATTTGTAATATAGTGTTGTGGAAGGAGCCCATTTTATTGGTGAGGGGGTGGAAATTTAGGAAGAGTACTTAAACTATTCTAATAATGTAATGTTACTATTCAAGTGTAAAATATCAAAAAAGGTCAAAATTTGCAGGGTATGTGAGTTTTGATCGAGACACACAGTAATATCAATCTTTGAAGCAGGTTTTGGGTTAATTATTCTTATTAAACAAATATATACAATTTATATTTTTACCGAAGTAATTAATTTTCATACATAGTAAATAATTGTAATGTTCAAAATTAAATTTTTTATTTTTACTAATTTTAACAATATGATTTAAAATTTCAAATTATTTTTATTAAATAATTTTACTAATGGTTTGAAAATATATTTCTAAAATAATCTCACATATCACAGAAAATCATTTTTTTGGAAAAGTGTGATTCCATTCATAAAACTTATATCTAAGACATAGTTGTCGCTATTATTAATTTTCTTGAAATTAATTATTTTATTATATAAACAATTTATGTTTCAATATAATGAATTGAAAATTAATTTATGCCATTAAAATACATAATTTAAATAAAGGAAAAAATGGTTTTCATTATAATTAAAAAAATTTCTTTTTAAATGGTTGAACATATGATTTATAAATTTAATATATTATTTTTGAAATGTATAAATTTAATTATTAAATAGATATTTTCCTAACTAAAAAACATAAAATTCTTGTGTATATACTAATGATGTAATAAATGTAATTATTTTTTCAAAAAACACTATATTTTCAATAATGTTTTAAAAATATATTAATTTAGAAAAATCTCAAGAAATTATTATATATTAATATTGATATGTAGAATTAAAATAAATTAATTAATTATATCATATTTAATTTTAAAATTATAATGAAATTAATTTTAATATAAATACACTTCAGTGAAAAAATAATGTAATTAAATCCAATGAATCATATATTATAATGTCTTTTACATAGTTTTCCTCAGGTGCTTAGTTTTGTTGAAACCCACAAATTTAACGGCCATAATATATATATTATATTAAATAAGTTTATTTTACTAATGTATCAGGGTTTTCATTTTAGTATGGTGTTTCTTGTATGATATGGGACTCAATATGATATTTATTTAATGAAAAGTATTGACTAAAATTGTGGTTTCTTAAATTGTACCTCATTAAAATGAATTTCATCCTAAAAAATTTTCATTTCAATGTAGGAAACAAGTTAGTATAATTTTTCCTAATTAAATCCTTAGATTCACTTGTATCTTATTGGAACATATGAATCCTACATTAAAGATTGAATACATGAATTTTTTTTCACGTCAATTTTTCTTTTCGATCTAACATCTCTATTGGTCATCCATCATAAGAGAGATCATGTTCATTTTTTATATATACCAATTTCATTATATATGACAGATCTAGTATATAATTAATCAAAATTTATATGTTTAACATTTCATTCACTTGAAAGAGGTGTGAAGGGAGTTGTTAGTGTTTATCATTAGCCTAACAAGATCATGTATCTTAAAGGGATCGATATGTAGAGGGATTAACTCCCCATTCATCCCAAATCTGATAACCCACTTATATGTAGATTTTAAGATAAACACCTTATAACTATCATTAATCTCAAGATCTCATATATAATTATATTTATAACTCTTATATCAACATTGAAATTATTTTATATTCTTAGGAATGGTTTGAACCTTCTCTATCATTTCATAGACACAGTTTGGATCTATCAACATCTGTCACCAAATTCAAACAAGCATGATGGAGTCCTACATCTCTTTCCCTAAAAATACTTATATGGTTCTATCTAAATTAGAAAATGGAAATAATTGTTATATGAAAACTATACCAATGAGAGGTGTTGTTCTTGACATATGTTGAAATACATCGCAGACAATATCTACATATCCAAAACAGATTGATTAGTCCTCTTAGACTGTCTATTTGATTGTGGAATATAATTCAAGATAAAACTGAACTATTTCCCCAATATTTTTGTTGAATAATTATATAGATCATTTAAGTAAACTACAGAGCACTATTAGATACAATGTAGTTTGGTACTCCATAAAACCATACAAATTCACTTCTGAATATCATTGTGATTTGGTAAAGAGAGAATTGTTTTTATATGGAAACTAAATAAAATGAATTAGTTAGGTGGTCAAATATAATGCAAATAATAATATATCCCAAAGATGTTTTGGGGAGTCATAAAATTAAATCCATGGTAATACATTTCTATTTCAAAAATGGAATGGGTAATAGTTACAATATAACCATAGAATTTTATTATTCAACCATAACTTGATAGCATACAAATAAGAAATATATTTATTTATTGATGTCCCACTTCGTTTTACACAAAAAATAAGTTTATCTTTATATCATTATAAATCTTGGTTATTCTTGGATTAATATAGAAGGATGACCTATGAGAATATTTCAAAATATCCCTCTTTAGATCTGGTTTTAATATAACACATATCCAGAATCTAGGCATTATAGCTCCATAATTATCAAAGTTGAATGTCAAAATATTAACCACCTTTTACTATTTCTCTCAATCATCTTTATAGGCTTCTTTATTATTCATTTTTTTGGATGGCTTAGAAGTAATTTGGGTAGGATATGATTTTTATCATCCTATTATGATATCAGGATTTATCCTTCAAAAATCCATTACTATTGGGTCTTTTCTAATCCTAATCAGGGATAGAGTATCGTGATCCATCATTTTGAGCACATTATCCACCTTTTCTTCCTTCCTTATAATATAATATATGGAGAAATCATAACCTCTTATCAATTCTAACAATTTCCTTTAGAACAAATTAAACTCATTATATGCGAATATATATTTTAATATCTTGTTATCAATAAATATATATATATATATATTTCATACTTCTCCCTATCGAGATAATTCCAGAAAATAATTAATATATAGATAATTTTTTCTATCTACAAATAATGTGTTATGTCATTATTGACATTTTTATTTAATTAACATAAGGAATAAGTTATAACATTATCATTATTCATGTATATTTGTCCCACATTTTTTCAGTGAATTGTTATATATTACATACCCTTATCCACTGTAGGGTAATGTAAGTATAGTTGTAGTGACCAACTTCTTTTTCATATCACTAAAAAAATTTTTGAATTCATCTAACCAATGGATCATCCCTCCTTTTCATGAAAACATTTTTAGTTTATTTTATAGATATGATAAATTTATCACAAATCATCTATAGTGTCAATCTAACCGAAGAAAACTATGAATCTGTGTTATTGTAGTGCATTTGGACTATTTATAGATAACTTCCATCTTTGACAGACCTATAATACACCCTTTATATGGATTACATGATCCATGAATGACACCCACTATAGCTGTAATTCAAAAATTCTAAAAATAGAATTAAATTAATCTTTTCTTTATTTTTTCAACAGAATTTTCAATTTATCGTTATTCTCATCCTTGATATTCAAATATATGAGGATACCATATATCAATACTAATATAAATTTGTATATGTAATCTCAAAATACTATTTTTATCAAATATATATTGATAACTTGATATCTTATAATTCCAAATGATATTACAATAAATTCATAGTGTCTATAACATGTGTAGAACTTTTTTCTTGGTAATATCCTCTCTTTTGAATCATTACTAATGATTTCAATATCAAAGGAAAATCATTGATAAGTTTTGATCTCCATGTAGTTGATTAAATAGATTATCAATATGTTCCATAGTATTCATGTTTTTATTCTGATTTTATTATGCTCCTAATAACCAATGAAGAGATACATTTATTTATTATTATTTTTGAAAGAGAGGACTAGTTCACCCCATGATAAACGAATCATGAGAATGATGACCTTATCTAGATTATCTAGGAGTTAATTTTTTAATTCTTATAATTCAATGGGGGGAATTCTTCTTAAGATCTTAGATACAGACATTGATCCATCTTTTAGTTCAATCTAAAACTCAACCTATCACTCTGGGGGATGAACATATTGATCATATAGAAATAGGTATTCATTTTCCTATAAAATGGTTATGTCATCAATGTTGATATGTACCCTTTATAGTTGATCATGAAATACATCATTACTTGATACCAAAACCCATTTTATAGAATTTTGTACAAGAGTGGTACAAAATAACACTTTCATTGATAATTGATTACATGTTGATTTGGGGTATTAAATGAGATTTATTATTAAAATAGTTGATATATTATTTAGGAATAGATAACAAATACATCACAATTAATTTGTAAAATTAATGTTATGGAAGAATAATTATATTTATATTAAGTATCCTACAAAAAATCGAAATTTGAGAATTTTTATATATCTATGAAATGATCATCATTCTACTGGGTGTTTCCAAATAATGTTTAATATCCATTGGAAGAGGTGGTGATTCAACATTCTTAGTAAACCAATTTGATATAAAATATGATGAAGAACCCAAAACACATAATAAATTCAATGATATAAAGAAGATAATGTGTATACATTAAACTACATCATTTTAATTCTCAACATCTATAGTAGATATAACATATTTTTTCCATTCTCCCGTAGATTTTGATGTTTATGAGTCATATTCTCTTCAATTTATCTAATGATAGAGTTGTTATTTTCATAATGAAGAAAGTATTTCCACTTGAATCATTGTAGTTTGGGTGGATCAATAGCATGGTACTTATTATTATCTATTGTGATAAAATAACAATTACATATACTTTTATAGTTTTATTCACAGTGGCTATCTTTACCACATTTAAAACACATACTTTATCATCTAAGGTAATTACCCATATGTTACACATGAAACATTTAGAATGTTGGCGGGTTGATGTTTCTTCCCCCAATGTTACTTACCATTATATTACTTTTCACATTTTTCTTTTCATTTTTTCTCCCAAAAATAATGACAACCCCTAATATCCATCTCTACCTTCAACACACATCGAAAAATCATTTGATACCTCCTAATTTCTTTTATGGATAATCACATTTCAAGACTTTGTTTTATTACACAAGATTATCTGAAGAAGATGATTTTATATTAGGATATATAACCATTAGTACACCACACATGTCTTAGGAATTTATCTTTATATGTTCTTATATAATCATTTCTATTTTTTCCACACCATGAACTCTCAACCCATCCTTGTGAAAATAGCTTGGGATAGGACGTTGTTAAAAATTACATTATTACACTCATCAAATATCATAATGATTATTTTATTTATTTTCAATTATAATCTTAATTAACGAACACTATTTTACATATTATTATTTTAATGATACAAAACGAAGACCACATTTCATGCATGGAGGAATAGAGAATAGAAAATATCATTTCCATAAAATTGATCCATTTCTTAGTGATATGTGGATTATAATATCTATTGAAGGAGGTTAAATATTTTCACATGAATGAATTGATATTAGGATACTCCTTCATGGGTGAGTCCATAAGATGAACATGGTTTTTTATTATTCATATCATTGGAATGTTGGGGGATAAATTTTTTGATATTTTATAAACCAACACCTTTTTCATTTGATATCTTATTCGAAAAATCATTTCATAACCCATTGCACCATTGATTACATTGTATCACCTTACTCCACCGATTTCTATAATAAATAAAATTCATGTATATTAGTAATTAATATAAAAAATATATTATCATCGAAAATCAGAAGGCTCAGGAACAAGAAAATCCCACTCCATGAAAAAATTTATTAATAAAAAAGTAAATAAATCAACAAGAAAGAAACATGTAATCATCAAAAATGTCTGTACACATCACCATTCGCATCAGCAGCAAAATTTTACGGTTTAACTCTTGGTTATTCGTTAACTAATTCTTTTTAGGATCCCTAAAGAAAAACAATAATGTGATCAATACCTTATTAAATGATTGTAGATAAAATGTAAATCATCATACAATATAAATTGGTAGTGTCTTTCCGTTTGTATAGTATTAGGGAATCTAGTCATGCACAATAGTTAATATTTTGTTAAGGCTCAATTAGCCTTTTAAGGGGTAATTACCACTAAATGTATCTGTGTGACAACTGCATCAACTTGCGAGTATCCATGCACAGATTTTAATTCATGAATACCCACATACTCAAGGATTTACCAAATCTTCATGATAATATGCTATACATTTTAGCATCTCTAGGGTTTACAATTAGTTTTTACGTTGTCAATTCCCAAAAATTTCTTCTATAATATCCAAAAAATACTAAATCTCTTAATTGATTCGAACTTCATTGACCAAAAAAATTTGCCTTGGTTTGTTACATTTTTTAAATGATATAGACATGAAATTTCATAAATTACATTAACAATATTCTATGTACCGATATGTTCATTGTCTATGGATACTAACTACATAATACACTAACTTTATAATACTCATAGTGGTTTATTATTACATTCACAATAGTTAACCATCTTCTAAATATATTATTAGTAACTCACTTCCTCATGATATAATGGTAAAAATAATAAAGGGGTTAGGTTAAATATTTAGTGTTTATATAGATAAACATTTCATCAAATGTGAGTTCATATAAATAAAAAAATCATGTGAATAAGAGAAATATCATATCATCATCAGGGATATTCAAAAAAACCGAGGTCAGATTCAAAGTACAAGGATTGGGAACAAGAATCCTGAAAAGATCTATGAGGAAACAAAATATCCACAACATAACATAAAAATTTTAACATAGTCGTGGATAAGTGTTGTGTGTATCATACACAATCTAATAAAAAGTTATTCCTTCATAATTTTTGGGTGTTACACTGATTTTTTTTGGTTTACATAGGAATGAATCCCCACATGTATACTTAATTTAGGATTGGTTATTGAATAGATATCCCTAGGGGTAATAACCCCAAAAAAGGAACTTTGATCTTGACTTCAGCGTTACATGGTAAATGATAACATGCCGCACTACTTAGATTTTTTGACACTCCTAGGGGTATTCTTTGGATTATTCACATTTTCATTACCACACATTATGATGTTTTTAATAGATGATTATAATGAATGTCCAAGTAAATTACTGACATGTATTAGGGTGTTGTGATTTAGACATTATATAAATGATTATAAGGTTTTACCACTGTGATTATTATTTGTCACACTATGTTTTATTGTTCAAGTATGTTGATAAAACTCTATGTAATCATGTTAAAATATTATATGGTAGAAAATGTGGGGACTATGAGAAAACAAAAGGAATTATGAGTCAAGTACATGATATAAATATCATACCTAATAAGTTATCCTAAAATAATATAAACCACTTATACCTTAAATAAATCTCTGACTCACCAAAAAATAGATAGATAGAGTTCTCTAATAGCTTATGTAATGGATAACATGTAGAAGATAAGGATCGGTTTCCTTCATGTCTGAATTGGGGAAATAGATACTTAGGAAAGTGTCTCATTGGAATGGGAAATTTTTTTATGTATAGAATAACATAATGAATTTATAAGGATAAATGAAGAGTTTGATGAAATGAAATAAATTTCATCCAAGGGATCCATTTATAGTTTTTTTCATAAATGTAGGGATCCTAGTCATTATTCGAGTCGATTCTCTATTCTAATGGACAACCCCTAGACCAAGGGAGGATTTATGTTTAAATAAATTGGTTTATGTAATTATGTATTTATAATGAAGAATTGAATTGTATAAGACTTTTTACTAATGTTTTTTGGTTATAATATTCATTAATCATATATAGATTGTGTAAATTTTTAGAAACATATATATCTTCATTAGCATAGGAGTTATAGATACCATCATGGATTTATAAGTTTATATTTGATCAAAATATCAGATTCTGAAACACACATTTTTTGATTTATGTGATGTGATTCTACCATGATAGATTATTTTATGGTAGAAATTTATTGAAACAAAACCCATTATATTAATTTAAGTTTTATTTATAAGGTTATTTAAGGAATAATGACCTTACATTTAGTGGGAATAAGTTAAAGGTATTGGTATCCATTAGGGTTAATATTATCTATAATGTTGAGGTAATTTTGGGTTATTACATTTTCTGAACATTATATAAATTATATTAATATTTTTTTAGAAAAAGGACAACACACATATTGGATAACAAACCATCACATTTGGTAAGGCTTTATGGAAGGAACCCAAAATTGAAATGTCATTATGGTGAAACAGCTACTAGTAGACTATTTTATGTAATGATTAAAATGAAATTATTTTTATATAAACAAATTTATGGAAAAATATTTTTGGAACTGATTAATTTGAACATATTTGTGTTAATTTTTTGGTTTAGATATTAACGTATTATATTGGATTACTCATGATAACCTTCTTGGATTGGTAAATATTTAGAAGAATATAGAAGGAATATCTACTATTTTATGGATATTTTTATCTTTTAAAAGAAAATTTTGTAACTTTAGGGATAAAATTAATTAAACATATACATTAATTTATTGAATAATGTAATGAAGTGAAAATTGGTCAAATAAAAACAAAAAGATGAAATTTTTCTTATGATGTATAAAGATATCAAATAAGTATAATTCATTTTGTTTTCAGTATAGATGGTAAACTAATTACTTAACACTAGGAAATGATGCTTGAAAAAAATATCCTACTTTATTTAGGATGAACTAATTGTCTTTTTAACACCTTTACACTTTATTGGTTTGATTTTATAATAATCTATTAATCATTCACATTATTATGATTAATGATCTTTATCAATATCTATAATTATTAACTATTTTTCTATGTATGTATCATTATATGGCAAAAATTTAAATGAAATAGAAAACCTAGAAATTTTTTATTATATATGATCTTCATACTTTACTTTATTTCTTATCATAAGGATGTTTGATTATACCTTTTTATGATTTGGGTTTCCAACAAAGGTATTTTCAAATGTATGGTGGACTACCACCTCATGTAGTAACGGGATACAATTTATGCTAAAAATATACATGGAAGTATTTTAGGATAAATTTAAATATTATATGTGATTTATATGACCTAACCATTCTTCTAGAAATATAATATCTCTCTTAACTTCTTATCTTCCAATATGTTGAAAAACAGTAACATCACTCATGGGTTTGTGTGTACTACCACCACAAAATAGCGACATGAAATTTTGTTCATTTTATATTTACATGGACAGTAATAAGGATGGATTTGATTAATATAATTGAACTATATTAAATAATTATTAATATTATTGAAGGGTTAATTAATATTTATATTACTTTCATTTCTTCCATTAAAAAAATGTGAATAACGTTAATAGGTACTTATGACCTATAGTCTCCATGAACAGTGTCATTAATTTTATATCATCAATATTTAAAATTAATATAAATATATATAATGAATATATATTATATTTACATATTGTTTTAAATTATGGTGATGATTCAACCATAATCTATATAATATTAATGAAAATAAAAAATAAAAAAAATACTTTTAAAATATTTTTATTACTACTCAAAATGTGATTTTAACAAGGAATTGTTAATTAAATGTTCATAATAGGTCATAGTAAAATCATATATTATATTATATGTAATTATATTTCTTTAATATATTTATAATAATTATATATTTATTATACCTGAGTGTTGATCACATATGATGGAAATCTGACCTAAGGTAATGTTTTCTCCTCACTTTTACTTTGGTAAGACATATATTACACTAACAATATATTCCTTGGTTTTGGTGTGTATAGTGACCACATTGATATTTTTATTCATGAATATATATCTATTTAGGGTATTTAATGTTTCATTTTATGTTATTCCATTCATGAGGGTTACTATTCAAATGTTATAATAGTGGAAAGAGATTGATTTTGGAATCTCATTTTAATCATGATTATTTATAATTTAATTATAATTGATAATAATTATTTGATAATTATATTATAAATCCCTTTCATTTTATTCTCATATAGTTATTCATAATGATTTCAAGTAATTGTACAATAATCCTTTATTTGGTACTTAAAAATAATTGTGATTTTTAATAAAAAAACCTGACTTTATTTTTCTCTTTGGTTGAAAATACATTTTCATCCAATAAAATGTTTTCTAAAAATGTTTAAAATTTTTTTTTACCATTATAAAATTATTTATTATAGACAGTTTTACCTATGTCGGAATTTTTTTAAAAAAAAGAGAGGAATCTTTTTTTCATTTTCTAAACAAGGCCAATTTGAATTTTATCCAAAATTGTAATGGAATTTTTTTATCTTCTAAGACATGTATGTAATTTTATAACTTCATGAAAACTAACTGATTTAATTATTCCTATATATGTTTCTATGAAAGTATTTTAATGAAATCGTTTTTCAAAAAAATTTGGGAACTTTGGTTATAAAAATTGATTTTCAATTTGAAATGTCTTATTTCATGAAGAATGTTTTTAATTATTTTGTTTCTATTTTTGTTAATGAAATAAATAAAACCTTTATTTTACTTATTATTTAATGAGGATATGTTGTTTTGATATCTCCCTTATTATTTCACTGAATTTTTTAGGATTAATCTTATTCGGGTTGTACAATTGTATTACTATTCGCCATATTACTCTGAATAGTTTATGATTCTGTTTAATGATTGTGGGACATATTAAAATTTTGTATGAATGTTTTTCTATATGAATGATTATGTTTTTTATGTTCCACTCCATTATTATAAGTTATTAATCACAAATTGTAAGTGATGGGTGGGGCACACAATGGCCTCGCAGTGCATCGGTTCGTCTTATCAGACAAACTAGCTTACTTATTTTTCTAACGACTTACTCAATTATGTATGATTTATTGGAATGAGACCCTAAAAGTATGTTTATGATGTATTTTTTATGAACTCCCTAATTATATATTTTTTATGGATGTTCTATGTGATTATTCAATTATTTAGAATACCCATGGTTACATTTCAATATCCTCTGATTATATATGGAATTATTTGATCTTAATTTATTTCTGTCATATTACTCTTCAAGCTCTTAATATTTATTAAATGGAGTTTATTTAACTTATTTATAATTTTATATTGATTATTAATTATTTATTTCTGATATATTACATTGTATGCCTACCCTAACTAAATATTGGAAATCTCCCCTTTCTTATGATTCCATTCTAAAACGATTCTTTGAAGCATTTTATAAATGATATTCTGGTATAAGATAAAGGGAAAAATTGTGTACTCAAAAAAATACTATTCTATATTTTATGTTGTCAATTATATTATTAAATTCATGCATGTATATATTTTACCAAGAATACAATCCTATACAGACCAGTGGGATATTATTTCTTGTATTTTATGCTAATATAATATAGTAACCACAATCTATGGGATACTATGGTTGGGGTCTTTACTTGATAAGATTATTTTAATTATTAGTTATATTAAATTATCATGTTACTACACATAAAGAGCTATATTATACATCCAAAAAGGTTTTTTACATAAATGGAAAACAATAAATAATTTAGGATACATATATCCATTAATTGATTAATGACATCATCATGATCATTATATATAATTTCTGATGATGTTTTAGGGGAATTTGGATTCATAATACATGAAAGTGAGTAGTGTGTCTATAAGAATGATAATGGTAACACTATAATTATTTTAATTATATATATTTTTGGTAAATTATAAATGGTAAATGAGATACCAACCATACCATTAGTGAAAAACTGGTCAAATAAACGCTTCTTCGTGAAGGAATTATGTAAAAACCCAGTATCCTAGGGATAAAAATCTATAGAGATTAATCAAAGAGTCTTCATTGGATAATTCAATGTATAAATATTTAAAATCTATTGACAAGATATATTATGGATCAATATAAGAGATTATTTTACCAAGGTCACATGGTATACATACATCTATGAAAATGAGTCCAAAAACAAGAGAAGAGAGTAAAATATCGAATATAATTTACAATGATTTGAAAATAAGATTTATATTATATATCTATAAATTTACTAGAAATTATGTTACCTTTTATTAATAATTATTGAAAACTCTATAATATTTTTAAAAAAATTTAAATAATCTTCACATAATTAAGAAAATCAAAGGACATGTCACTACTGGAAATCTAACCTTTACCAACGGTTTGAAACCATTGGTATAGGCCTCCAAACCGTTGGTATAGCCTATACCAACAGTTTGGAGAACCGTAGCCAAGTAAGCCGTTGGGATAGGTCTATACCAACGGTTTTCCAAAAACCGTTGGTATAGACCTATAACAACGGTTTTGGAAACCGTTGGTATAGGTAATATGAAATCTATACCAATGGTAATGGAACCGTTGGTATATAAATTCCAAAAATAAAGCATCCGCTGGGATTTGATCCCAAGACCCCCTTGTTTATAATTGAACGACTCAACCACTAACCTAACATGACTTTTGTGATCATAATTACATAAATATATATATGTATTCTCATAAATATTTTAAATTTTGATTTATATAATGTTCTCGGTACGAAGGTCCGATAAAAAATGAATGTACCTATCTCAACGGTTGGGATAGGTCCACCTTTCCCAACGGTTTGTCCAAACCGTTGGGAAACGTGTCCAATTTGAGGCCTTTCCCAACGGTTTGGCCAAACCGTTGGGATAGGTCTACCTTTCCCAACGGTTTGGCCAAACCTTTGGGAAAAGTGGCCAATTTGGGGGCCTTTCCCAACGGTTTGGCCAAACTGTTGGGAAAGGTGACCTATACCAACGGGTTTTTCAAACCGTTGGTATAGAAGCGTTGGGGAAGATCTAATTTCTAGTAGTGTGTTTATGGTATATAGAGGTGGTAGGGAACTAGTTATGAGGGGATTCATATATTATAGATTATATAATTTTAAGAAGTATCTAAAATCACAATAATGTTACGATTTAATTATCAATGATTTGGGTTGAACTGGAAGAGTTAAAAATAATAGGTGTTCACTGATTCAGTAGTAGAATTTGGGTATATTATATATTATTATGAAATAAAGAAATAAGTATGGATATGATGATTAATCTATGTGAATGAAGTTTTAAGTGGTATTTAAGATCATATCCTAGTATATTTTGATGAAACTACATCAATTGTTCTAGGTAAACAACCTAGTACACATCAACATATAAACTATATACATTAAAAGTATAATCACTTGAGTGATATTTCTAAACTAGTTGATTTCATGGTTATCAACATAGCCTCATTATATAAATTGGTAGATCCATTTACAAAATCCATATCTCATAAAGACAATGAAATCCATGTGAGTGGTAGTGGATTGAAATTTATTTTAAATTAGTTATAGTGAATGTTGGATTATATTAAATTTAATGCCTTAAACCAAACTTATATGTATACATTACATTAAAACAATATAATTATTTATTTAACATATTCCCTATAATTAAATATAATATTAATTTTATAACAACCCTAGAGTAATCCTCACATATAAGGTAATCACAATTCCCCACTATATTTTGATCTTGGAAACATTATGAAATTATTCTTAAATAACATGTCCAATGGTCTTGATACAACATTATGATGAAGTATAGAGGATGTGTGGTGATTAGGTTATAGAATATCATTATAATTAAGGATTATTCTTATAATTTATTAAATTGGTTACCTCTAAGAAATAAAGTCATGTTAAAAAACACTAGAATTTTATAACTATATTTATTAAGTGTCATTAAAAATTATTATCTTCAAGCATTTGTATTAACTATTAGACCGGAGAAAATTATTAATTTCTATCATGAATAACATAACTTAATGTATGGAGACATTTTATAATTCCATATAATCATAGTGAGGAGTCATACATTTTTTGTTTCTTAAGTGATATAAAAAATATTGAATAGATAATAAATAATATTCCATTTCATTATATTTTAGTATATATTAATGAAACATTTATTAAGATAGTTTTTAGTTTAAAATTCATAGTAATGTTAGTTTATAGAAAATTCCATTTCATGATAGGTAATAAAAAGATATATCCATCATATATAGATATAATAGAAATGTGAAACTATATGATAGGATGTCTATTGACAACGAGATTATATTATATTATAGTTTTCAAAGGATGGTTGTTGTAGTTTCTTAATGAACACCTTTCCTTATGGGCTCCTTGACATGTTTCCAAATGTTAATCAAGTAATTTTGGTAGGTTAAACCTATCTATAGAGAAAAGGGGCTAGTGGGTCACAAACAAACTTATCCATAGTTTCATTATATTTTATTAAATTTATCTTAATGAATTAAATTATTCGTAGAAATATATATAATATTAATTCTAGTAAATTTTTTAATAAAATTCAATCATGATTTTTTCAAGATTATAATATATGAATTTTATTTAATCATTTGTTTGTTTAATTATTAGTAAATTAATATATTTTTTATAGAGACATGAGTTTTGGTAATAGAGTAAATGAATATGATTTTTTTAATATTAAAAATACATATTTATTCCCATGTTTATTGTATATAATATTTTTTTACTGAATGCATATATTTTACTATTTAGGTTTAATTACTTTTGAGGGAGGATATGAGTTGGTATTAAAGATATTATGTAAATGATATATTTAATAACATTTAGATAAATATAATTTAATTTCTATACGAAATTATTTAAGATTTGATTCATGTAATAGAATAAAATACTAGAAATATTATTATTTATCCTAGGGAATAACCTAGATTAAATAATATGATAAGAGTATTTTAATAATTACATTTTTTAACCATAAATGTATTACCTACTATATATCATTTTTAATAATGTAGAAACTCACAATATTGTCAAAATATTTATCAAGAATTGAAGAGAATCTCCCCTTACCCTCTCAATAACCTTGTGAGAGAACAAGAGAACATTATTATGATCAACATTGAATAGTGTGAATGAATTTATTATTATACAGTATTATCCCAAATATCAAGATCATCATTTAGCTATTGATTGTGCATCTTTGGAGACATCTGGAGGAATCCATTATTTGACAATCTATTGCAAGGATAACTTAATAAGAAAGATGATAGAAAATGATCAACAAGAATACTACAGATGTGATAATTATATTTTTAAATAAATTTAAATTTAAATTTTCATGATCCTCTCTATGAAATAAATGGGAGTAGTAATCATGTTCATTGATTTTTTTCAATGAATATTTTGTAAAACCATAATTTTTTATGACTCAAATACTTTTACTATACCCCATGACAATAAACAAATCCCTCATATATGACTAATCTATTGAATTTCATCCTTTTCATGGGATTACTTGTCATTATTTGTGACTAGAACTCCCTCATTCCATCATTTTTCTAAGGAAATGCGACATTTCAAGGGTCATCCTATCATAAGTCCTATACTATGTATTAGAAATATGATTATTGGTTTATAGTCATAATGTACCAAGTCACACAACCATAAACGGAATTACATTAACCTTCGTCCTACATGGTTAAAAATTATGTGGAATTGGCCATGTCACACAACCTTAAAATGAATGAAATAACGGTCCTTTTGACATGACCTTAAATATTTTGGTGTATTGTCCCAGGTGATGTTATAGGATATGGTGTTCCTTATTCACATGGCTACATGTCTCATGTTGTTCATTATTTTATAGACTAAAATTCCAATCATTATTTTTCAATAATATCTAACACACCCTATCACATGTATTTATACAATAATGTTGAATTATTTTTCATTCTCCATAATGTAAGCATACAGGAATGATTTTACATGTTTAATCTCAAAATTTCTGTAACACCCCTATCATTACACATATATATATGGATTAAAATTCATTATTACAAGGAAATTTTTCGTTAAAATATTTTGTAATCACCCTTATTTATGAAATAAATATGAAAATCTAGGTTCATTGTGGGTGAGATTTGTTAATTTTGTAGAATATCCTCTCAAATGTATCATTTTACCTCTTTTAGATTCCATAAGGATACATGAAATTCTTAATTATAATTATTTAATAAATATTTTGAAATATATAAGAATATTAGTCAAGGAAATAATATTCTTTATGGGATAATTTCACCACAAATCATCTTGATCAACAAATTATACATTTTCTACCCACAAATGATGGGTATGGGAAACCTCAAAATTAAGATACATACATTAAAACATAAATATATATATATATATATTCCTATTTGTTAACACCAATAAAAACATTAATATTAATATTATGCATCCATCCATCCATTCATCCCAGCATGCATACATATACAGACACACACACTAATTTTATTAATAGATAGTGCATATTTGTATTGAGGGATTATTGTAATATATAATGAAAATTATTTTTTATGATAATTATATATTTATAAATAAAAGTTAATACATTTATAAACAATCACAAACACATGTATGCAAATATACTAATTTATAAGCTGATAAAATATATAATTTAAATTTTTGGTGGAAATGTGTAGTATAAACTTACATTGGAATTTTATTTTATATAAATATAATTATTATGAATATATATATATATACATATACATATACATACACAGGCATAGAGATATAAATATAGATATATAATTTGATGAAATTTTTTATTTTTTTGATACTATATATACATAAATAAGTTTTTAAATTTTATATGTATATATTTGGGTATGTATGTTTGTAAAAATATAAAATTTGAGACACTATGTATATATAAAATAATTATTTATAAATATGTTATACATGTACAAAATTATTATATTTTAAAAAAATAGATGTGAAATGAACTTTATCAACCTTTGAAACTCCTCCCTCCCACTTCGTAGAAATAAATGTGCCAATATGGAAAATGTTTTTTCTAAAATAAAATATATAACACAAAAATATTGATGAAAACCATTGGTCGAATTTTAATGATGAAATAATGAGTGATGAGGGTCCATAAAATGGATATTTGAAACAACATCTTTCTTACATAGCCCAAAATTCTATAGATATGCTAGATGAATCATGAACCAGAACATACTTATGAAACGACACTAGATTGATGGGTCAAAATAGATAGATGAAATGGTTCAGAATATGGAGATAAAAAAGACCAATTGATATAAATATCAATTTATAGATCCAAAAATCTGAGCCCAACAATGCTCAAGTAGGAGACCCATATAGCCATGTTAAAAGGTGCCCAATTAATGAACCCAAATGGAAAGGGGAATGAATACACTACATCAAAACCCAAAGGGGATGGGTGAAACTACATCAATCTGGTGGAACCAAATTGACTACATGTTGATTTTCGTAGCCTGATGGTCATCCAATTAATAAATAAGAACCCTGACAATGATTTTGGAAGATAGAATGTGATTCACAATAAGATGGTTATCACAATTGTTCATAAATAGTTGTTGTGCATAGATAATCGTTTTCATCACCAGTTTGATGCATCTTGAACCAATTGATAAAAACATGAGACAATTCTTCTTTATATCATGGCCCAATTTAAAATATATCATGGTTCTTATTTCATTCTTAACCCAATTGAAAAACTAATCAGCCTGAAGAAAATGGTCAACGACATTGTTGATTGACCTCGGATCCTGTTTTTCTTTAGCCTCAAAAAAATCCAAAAACAATATTATTCAGCAACATTATCTAACTATTATTATCTTTTGCAACAAACCATGTATATTATTATCAGTGTTCATATTACTATGATGATTAGTGGCACACTACTTCTGATGAATTGATGTTAGCATCAACATCATCCCTTTTTTTGATTAATATACATGGGAAAACTATATTCATCAACTTATTTATATAATGATTTTTATATAATGGATTATTGGACTGAATGAATACTAGCATCTTCATCCTCTTTCATTGTGATTATCCTTCCCAATGTTAACTCAAATTCGTATCTGGTGATCTGACACAGATGGACTGAGACAAGGAAGCATTGACTTCAACAATAGTCATCATCCACAAACATCTACTTATGTCATGACTTCTTCATGATTTGAAAACACTTAAGATCAAAATATCATCATTCGAATTATTATGTAATGTATTTCTAACTTCACATTCATACAGAAACATCTTCTATTCCAACTGAGCCTTGATATGATTTGAAGTTATTATTCCTACCAATATTTCATTAGGTGTGCATCAAAAGTTTCCCATATATCTTACAGAATTTTTGAAATAAAAAACATAAAATAATTATCTGGTTTTATCAGATCCATTCAGACTCTGGTACCCTTCATCATTATGATTATACCATCATTCTAGACCCAAGTTCAGTTAGATAAACCTTTTAATCAAGAAAAATTATTCTTCATCGAATGGAATCTCTTAATTAATTTGATTCTGAACATTATAATACGTTTTTGGGTCTGATTATATGGCCCCAGCCTTAAACCTTACTTAATCTTGAGTTATTACAAGATTACACATTGAGGATCTTTTCAGGTTTAGAGTTTTAGAGAATTAGATCATAACTATTACATCTCAAAAGATTACAAAGTAGTAACTTCTACTAAGTTTCCATAAAATAAAAACTCTTAAAAATAAACATGTCTAGTTCTATGTTTTAGATATCATGACATTCCCTTGATCCCATCCTTGACCCAATTCCACATTAAGTCGTGTGAAAAAAAATTTCAAAAAAACTTGGGGTGAGCAAAAAAAGCACAGTAAGGGATACACAAAGAATGAAAACTGTTAGTGATTAAAACAACAAGTAAACCATGTATACTTTATCAAAGTAATACCTTCACCTTTATGAAGTAGTAAAAACTCTTCACTGAATAAAATAACATTACTTACCCTTTTGTAATCAAAATATTATCATAAAACCCATATAAAGAACACATAACATATAAAGGTAACTTGGGACATAAACATACTTAAGTGGAATAACCATAAGGTCTACTTCCACACATATCACTTAATTGAATAGCCATTCGGCCAACTTCCATACATACTTAATGGAATATTCATACGGCCGACTTCCATACCCAATGCATTGGAGGTTATAACGTAACCACCTGTCCTGGTATTCACGGCACCACCCGTCATATGGTTTGTCACTTAACCACCCGTAAAATGTCTAAGTACCATAATTACACATAAAATATTGAAAATATAAACATTTCCATAACAATATTTAATTTTCAATCAAAATAAGTAATTCCAAGATATTGAATTAATCAATCCATTTTCAAAAATCGTTTAAAATAGATTTTTGAATCAAACTCTCCAATACCACTTTGAAGATTTTATTGGAATTATAATTTTTAATCATTAATTTCCATATAAATAAATACTGAAAACCATTTTGAAAACATGGACATTAAAGATAATGATTTATAATAATAAATCTTTAAAACATTTAAAATGATATTTTTGTTAAAGAGTTTTTAACAAAATGAGAGACTCCTGAATACAAATAATTTGGAATAACATGTAATTAGAACTTTATAATATCATGAGAATAAAGGGATTCATGATATAATATGTCAAAGGATAGTATACACACCATATAAATGTGAATTGGTGCATAACAACAATGAAGTCTCAAAAGAAATGTAAAATGAGATGAAATCCATTAGAAGGTATCCTTAAAATAACGATAAATAAATCTCATAATTATGTGTGAAAAATATAAATACACCCAATATAAGTGGATATTTAGTGTAAAACAATCAAAGTTCATTCACACATATTCAAAGGATGACATATTCAATAACTACATGTTGAACCCAAAGAAATCGAAATTTGGTTAAGAAGTTCCCTTGGTAAAATTCGACAGCCTAACGGCGTCACATAAAATTTTACAAAAAGGGTTGATGAGAGAGATAAAGGGGATCTAATCAATTGGACATAAAAGTTACATAAATAAGGATATAGAAGAACATATCCCAACATAATATTATGTGAATTATAAGACATAACAAAAGAAGTCTTTTAAAAAAAGGAGGGTGAAAGGTCCCCTTACTGAGTTTGGTAACTTTCGAAAAGTACACCCCATGGAAGAAGGGTCATACAATGGAGATTTAAATACCCATAAATGAAATTATAATACAAAAAGTGTATAATAATGTGCAGTACATACACCACTCAAGGTAAATAGTGTCAAACGTAGCATAAATGTCACGGGAATAAAAGTGAGACGAAAAATCCCTTACGAAAACTCGGCAGCCTAACAGCGCCACATAAAACATCCAAAAATGGATTTATGAGATCAAATAGGGTCTCTCATAATATGACCATAAAAATTACAGTATGAGGAATAAATAATAACATCTCCAAACATAATAATGATGATCTTAAAATAAATGACATAAAAGAGAGTACTTAAAAAGAAAGAGAGAGGTTAGATCTCTTACGAAAATTCGGCAGCCTAACGGGGCCACTCAAAACTTCCAAATGGATTCATGATAGAAAATAGGGTCTTTCATAATATGAACATAAGAATTACAGTATAAGTAATATAAAATAACATCCCAATAATAAGAAAGATGAGCTTAAAAGGAATGACATAAAAGAGTGTACTGAAAAAGAAAGATAGGAGTAGGATCCCTTACCTCGAGTCCGACTTGACTCGATCGTTCTTTAACGTCCTGAATAATAAACTTGAGTTAATTTATACTTGCTTAAGAACCTTTTTCAAGTTCATTATTCCTTTTATATCAATTATTGACAATTTATAAACATTATGTAATCATTTAAGTTAATAATGTTTGTTTTGTCGATATTTGGTACTTAAGTCAAAAGTGGACTTCTTACAATTTGATATTGTTCGTGGGGTCAAAGATTCTTTATATCCAAGATTAAATTACTGATTTGGATATCATATATATCATATATATCCAGAATATACATGTATTTATAATATTACATAAGCATTTAGAGGTAAGAAATGAAATGCACCGTTCATGGAGATGGTAAGCCGTACGTACGCATGAACGCTACTTTCATTTATATGTCATATTAATGGAATTAAAACTAAATGAGAGATGTGTATATTTTTAATTACTTAATTATATTCATCCTTTAGATGTATCATACATCATATATATCCATTATATGTACTTATAATAGTACATTACATTTGAGGATAAGAAATGAAATGCACCGTTCATGGAGACAGTAAGCCGTACGTACGCATGAACGCTACTTTCATGTCTATCTCATACTTTCATGGAAAGAAAACAATAATGATATAAAGGTATATTATAATTCCGGTATAACATCATATATAATAACTTTAAATCCATCCTTTATACATCGCACATATGGCATTAACGAATCAAATCACTTTGAGGGGGCGGTAGTCCGCACTTCCTAAAATGAAGATATCGCGTATACCCATAATGGAAGCCATAAAAGTATGCCACAAATAAAAAATAAACAAGCTTAAGTAAAACATAAAAATATTATATATCATATATAAACATAGTGAAATCTTAATGTCCACCTTTTAAGGTCTTATATGAGTGTTGAATAATCATCGTTTCATGAGGCAGAAATTCACCATCCACAGAAACAGTATGTTCTTTAACCATTAGATGAAGGTGTGTGTAAGTGTAGCTTGAATAATTATTATAAAAAAATTATAGTATATTTAAGAAACTGTAGTTTTTACAAAAGAAATGAATAAAAATAGTTTAGGGGGTTGGAGAAGCAAAATAAAACAAAAGAGCACAAGTGAAGACGTTACCTTAAATTTGGGTAACTCCATTTGGTTTGAACCAAAAGGGTTTCTTGAATAGATTCCTGCCTAAGTTAAGGATTATAGGATGAGGAGAGGGATTTGTAGAGAAAAATGATCAGATATTGGCTGAACCAATGGCTTGAGAGGTGTGGGTAAGGTGGTAGAGGTGGGGGCCTTTTATAAGAGGAGAGGAGGGGCACTCTTGGTAAAGTATAAAATGTTACTGTGTTTTCAAATGGTTTTCGGATTTTAATGGTCCCACATTGATATAATTCGAGGATATAGTGATAAGGGTTCTAAATCCACCCCTCCAATAGGTTTTGGACATGTGTAGGTCTTAGAATTTACATTATCATTACATTTTATTTAAATCGTTAAATAATGAGTTCATCGCTGCATCATCATGATGTCATAAAGAATTTAATTTATTCAATTTATAAAAATTATACAAAAACTACTATGATGTAGTAAATCTTTTTATCTTTCCAATGACTATTTATAGTCAACATTCTGTCTTGTATGACCACATGTAAAAATTGTTTTAGTAAAACAAATCATGTTTGTAACATTTTTATTTTAACTTTAAATAAAAGGCATAAATGTCATTATCAAACCCAAGTGGATCCATGGGGTACCAAAAATCAATCCATGGGTTGTCTTGGTCGGAAATAACTCATCCAATAGGGTTAGGACAAGTGTCAAGATATTTTCATTTTATTATAATATCATTTTTACCTTAAATCACACTAATTACTTTTAATCGTGATTAATAAAACATAAAAGTTAATTTTCATCAAAAATTATTTTCATCCCATTGAACCACATTTCACTTAACAGTTAAAATCATTTAAATTTTATTTTTGAAATTCAAATCACAGAAGTGGTAAAGTCCCATTTAAACGAAAAATCAAATTTTGTAACCACCACTTTGTGGTTTCACTATTCATCAAAAATTGATGTTTTTCAGAAAAATACAAAAAACTCACCCTAAGATATATTTGATATTCCGAATTAAAAAATGATGTCTATTTTAACAAATTCATAACATAGAAGTTTCATTAATTAATTTTATAATTAAATTCCGCTGTTAAAACAAATAGCGTGTTTTTATGAAACAATATCTTTCAAAAGATTGACACTCGTTTATGTCCAATCTTAATGTGATATTAATTACAATGACCACCATTGGATTAAATGGTAAAAATATATTCTATTTACACTTTAAAACCAATTAAAAAGATAATCTAATCATATAAATAAATTAGATTAAAAAGAGGTTTTGAATTAAAATACAACATTTTTCACTATTCATTAGAAATTGAACTTTTTCGGAAAAATACCAAAAATTTAAACAAAGTAAATTTAGATGTCCCGATTCTAAATAAGAATTTTATTTTTTCAAATATAACACATAAAATTTTCAAAAGGTGAATTTAAAAGAGGTTATCCTTCAAAAGGCGGTTAATCGACCTTTTAAAGAATATTAGAATGTCTACGCTTAAAATTGGATTCATTCGCATTTTTAATCCTCTAACATTTATTGTAAAGAGTAAAAATATTTGACAAACATATATAATCATTTTTTAGTTAGTTCTGTTCATTACCGCCATTACAATGGCTAGGCATTAACTACCATTTAAAATAATATTATTTTATTATTAGAGTGCAACGTAAGATTCCCAAAAACTCGTTGTTGCGTATTGGGTACGCCATCGAGCATAGCATCCCCTTTAAAGTAATATTAATATTTTATTCACAAATATGGATAAATATAAAAATGTCATATTCTTTATTTACCTGGGGTGTTACATCCTTCACCCCTTTTGGGAATTGCGTCCTCGCAATTTTAAAATTGGGCTTGGAAATATCCTTGAAGGCCCCACATCGGAACAAGAGTCGGTAAAACAATCACTTTAAAATAAAGAAAGATAAGTACAGAGGTCAACCGAGTTAACCCATACTAGTATTCCATGTAGGAAAACATGGACATGGAGGAGAAAACATAGGGTCATGTTCTGATGTAGAGTGATAGAAAACATGTTTAGTGGAAACTTAACCAGAAGAAAATCACAAACTTGTGATGGGTTAAACAGTATTCGATTCCCCAGTACGAAAATTTAACAGACAACATTTTTGTTTTAAGTTACTCTTCATTGAGGAATTTATTTTTTAGCCTAACTAAATCATAATGAAACATGCTTACTTTTCACGTAGACTTCCAACTTTTATTAGATTCCTTAATCAAACTCATATTTTCTCCAAAAGATGAGTATTTAGGAAGACTTGTTCACATTAAGAGTACTATAATAAACTTATAGAGATCCACCTAATCCACAAAAGATAACTATATATTTCCCATGTCTTTAGACTTTTACCCAAACCAAAACTAAAAAGTTTAGTACAAGATCAGATAATCCAGAAAAGGATAACCCTTTATAAAAAGAAAATATATTCTTAATCTCCAAAATTTGTCCAACAAAACCCAAAGTTCAACGAGGACCATTCGATAAACAATTTATCCATAAAATTCTTCAAAGTAAACCAAACTAAGATTGAAACCCAAATATTTAAAGGATTTAGTCACATAGTCTTCCAAATTTATCTCCGAACTACATTAGTTTCTCTTAATGTCTCGTATTGAAAAGTAATTAACCTAATCACAAATCCTCCATGATAGGTTAATAAATTTCCATAGATAACCTAAAATCAACATACTCTTAATTCATAAAATCATGTAACTAAAAAGAATAATTCAAACTAACCAGGGAATTCACGTAGTCCAGTGGTAGGCGATATATACCAGTCGCACTTTGGTTGTGGGTTCGATTCCCGCAGCTTTGTCCGACGCGACGGGTTGTCACACGGTCTGCGTGTTGACCTTTTTATAAAACTCCAAAAATAACCCTAACACGTTTTAACCTTAATAATTTCTTTATACCTCTCATTTTCATCCAAATTCATTACAGTCTCAAAATCATAATTCTTGAAGTCTTATTTCACCACCATAAGAAAAAATAAAACGATTCCCAAAATGAATAACATCATACCTTGATCATGGCATCCACTCGGTTTCATCGTCATCTTGCTCACGTAGGTAGAAGTCCCATGCATTACAACAATGATAAAGAGATCCTTCAAAATCATTTGCTTCCTCCATCCAAATACACCTTGTACAAAATGGGTCATATGGGTGTTCACAGAAAAATAGTTTTGGAAAATAATCATGTATGACATATAATTCCAAAACATCTGATAACACATGATTTCTATAAAATAGTCAGACAGAATTTGAGTTGAAACTTTCTATTATTGGTCCTTTAAAAATATTATAAGTATGTGATGAGAGACTATATTTTAAAATAAAATATAAATAGGTTGTGCAAGGGTCTCCTTCCTTAGCACCATCTTTAAAATCATAATATGCTTCAAATTCTTGTGATAATATAAAATATTTGAATATACCTTGATAATATTTACATTTCCTGAAAATATGAGAATATTGTGAAAATAGTATATGTCTAAAAACAACTGATGATCCATGATGATAACGAGGTATAGTGGAGGTGTTTGATATCTCAATCAACTGCTTGCAAGTGAGTTGTATGCTAGAAAAAGTTTCACAATCATCCGATCATGACATTGCAATAATTATTGCAAGCATGTCATCAGGAAGAGATATGAATGTCGTTTGAGATCCTTCTCCTTCCATTCGTAACCGACTTTACTTGACCTGAAAAAAAAGTTATAAAACAATGATTTAACTGAAATAATAGATATAAAGACTAATCATGTGTCTAAAAAAACTCTTAATCCCTAAAGTTGTCTAAACCGACATCTGATACCAACTATAAGTTCCCAACCTTAAACCATACTTAATCTTGAGTAATTACAAGATTAAACATTGAGGATCTTTTCAGGTTTAGAGTTTTTGAGAATTAGATCATAACTATTACATCTCAAAAGATTACAAAGTAGAAACTTCTACTGTGTTTCCATAAAATAAATACTCTTAAAAAGAAACATGTCTAGTTCCATGTTTTAGATAGCATGACATTCCCTTGATCCCATCCTTGACCCAATTCCACATTAATTCATGTGAAAAAAACATTTCAAAAAAACTTGGGTTGAGAATAAAAAGCTCAGTAAGGGATACACAAAGAATGAAAACTGTTAGTTCTTAAAACAACAAGTAAACCATGTATACTTTATCAAAGTAATACCTTCACCTTTATGAAGTAGTAAAAACTCTTCACTGAATAAAATATCATTACTTACCCTTTTGTAATAAAAAGATTATCATAAAACCCATATAAAGAACATATAACATATAAAGGTAACTTGGGACATAAACATACTTAAGTGGAATAACCATAAGGTCGAATTCCACACATATCACTTAATGTAATAGCTATTCGAACAACTTCCATACATACTTAATGGAATATCCATACGGCCGACTTCCATACCCAATGCATTGGAGGTTATAACGTAACCACCCATCCTGGTATTCACGGCACCACCCGTCATATGTTTTATCATGTAACTACCCGTAAAATGTCCAAGTACCATCATTACACATAAAATATTGAAAATATAAACATTTCCATAACAATATTTCATTTTCAATCAAAATAATTAATTCCAAGATATTGAATTAATCAATCCATTTTCAAAAATCGTTTAAAAGTGATTTTTGAATCAAAGTGTCCAATACCACATTGAAGCTTTTATTGGAATTATAATTTTAAAACATTAATGTCCATATAAATAAATAATGAAAACTATTTTGAAAACATGGACATTAAACATAAATATTTAGAATAATAAATCTTTAAAACATTTAAAATGATATTTTTGTTAAAGAGTTTTTAACAAAATGAGAGACTCTTGAATACAAATAATTGCGGAATAACATTTAATCCAAACATTATAATATCATGAGAATAAAGGGATTCATGATATAATATGTCAAAGGACAGTATACACACCATATAAAAGTGAATTGGTGCATGAAAACAATGAAGTATCAAAAGAAATGTAAAACGAGATGAAATCCATTAGAAGGTTTCCTTAAATTAAGGATAAATCAATCTCATAATTATGTTTGAAAAATATAAATTCACCCAATATAAGTAATTATTAAGTTTAAAACAATCAAAGTTCATTCACACATATTCAAAGGATGACATATTCAATAACTACATGTTGAACCCAAAGAAATCGAAATTGGGTTAAGAAGTTCCCTTGGTAAAATTCGATAGCCTAACTGCGTCACATAAAATTTTACAAAAAGGGTTGATGAGAGAGATAAAGGGGATCTCATCACTTGTACATAAAATTTACATAAATAAGGATATATAAGAACATATCCCAACATAATAGTATGTGAATTAAAAGACATAACAAAAGAAGTCTTTTAAAAAAAGGAGGGTGAAAGGTCCCCTTACCGAGTTGGGTAACTTTCGAAAAGTACACCCCATGGAAGAAGAGCCATACAATAGAGATTTAAATACCCATAAATCAAATTATAATACAAAAATTGTATAATAATGTGAAGTAAATACACCACTCAAAGTAAATAGTGGCAAACGTATCATAAATGTCACGGGAATAAAAGTGAGATGGAAAATCCCTTACGAAAACTCGACAGCCTAACAGCGGCACTTAAAACAACCAAAAATGGATTTATGAGATCAAATAGGGTCTCTCATAATATGACCATAAAAATTACAGTATGAGGAATAAATAATAACATCCCCAAACATAATAAATATGAGCTTAAAATAAATGACATAAAAGAGAGTACTTAAAAGGAAATAGAGAGGTTAGATCTCTTACGAAAATTCGGCAGCCTAACGGCGCCACTCAAAACTTCCAAAATGGATTGATGAGAGAAAATAGGGTCTCTCATCATATTAACATAAGAATTACAGTAGAATTAATATAAAACAACATCCCAATCATAATAAATATGAGCTTAAAAGGAATGACATAAAAGAGTGTACTTAAAAAGAAAGAGAGGAGTAGGATCCCTTACCTCGGGTCCGACTTGACTCGATCGTTCTTTAACGTCCCGAATAATAAACTTGAGTTAATTTATACTTTCTTAAGAACCTTTTTCATGTCCATTATTCCTTTTATATAAATTATTGACATGTTAAAAAATTATAGAATCTTTTAAGTTAATAATGTTTGTTTTGTCGATATTTAGTTCTTAAGTCAAAAATGGACTTCTTACAATTACATGTTGTTCGTGTGGTCAAAGGTTCTTTATATCCAGAATGACATTCCTGATTTTGATATCATATATATCATATATATCCAGCATATACATGTATTTATAATATTACATAATCATTTAGAGGTAAGAAATGAAATGCACCGTTCGTGGAGACGGTAAGCCGTACGTACGCATGAACGCTACTTTCATTTCTATGTCATATTAATGGAATTAAAACTAAATCAGAGATGTTTAGATTTTTAATTCCAGAATTAAATTCATCCTTTAGATGTATCATACATCATATATATCCATTATATGTACTTATAATAGTACATTACATTTGAGGATAAGAAATGAAATGCACCGTTCATGGAGACGGTAAGCCGTACGTACGCATGAACGCTTCTTTCATTTCTATATCATACTTTAATGGAATGAAAACAATAATGATATAAAGGTATATTAAAATTCCAGTATAACATCATATATAATAACTTTAAATCCATCCATTATACATCCCACATATGGCATTAATGAATCAAATCACTTTGAGGTGGCGGTAGTCCGCACTTCCTAAAATAAAGATAACGCGTATACCCATAATGGAAGCCATAAAGGTATGCCAAAAATGAAAAATACAGAAGCATAATTAAAACATAAAAATATTATATATCATATATAAACATATTTACATCTTAATGGCCACCTTTTATGGTGTTATATGACTGTTGAACAATCATCATTTCGTTAGGCAGAAATTCTCCATCCACAGAAATAGTATGTTCTTTAACCATTAGATGAATGTGTGTGTAAGTGTAGCTGGAATACATATTATAAAAACATCCTAGTATATTTAAGATACTAGATTTGTTACAAAATAAATGAATAAAAATAGTTTAGGGGGTTGGAGAAGCAAAATAAAACAAAAGAGCACAAGTGATGACGTTACCATAAAATTGGGTAACTCCCTTTGGTTTGAACCAAAAGGGTTTCTTGAAGAGCTTCCTGCCTAAGTTAAGGCTTCTAGGATTAGGAGGGGGATGTGTAGAGACAAAATGATCATATCTTGGCCGAACCAAAGGCTTTATAGATGTGGGTAAGGTGGTAGAGGTGGGGGCCTTTTATAAGAGGAGAGGTGGGGCACTCTTGGTGAAGTATAAACTGATACTTTATTTTCAAATGGTTTTCAGATTTTAATGGTCCCACATTGATATAACTCGAGGATAAGGTGATAAGGGTTCTAAATACACCCATCCAATAGGTTTTGGACATGTGTAGGTCTTATAATTTACATTATCTTTCCATTTTATTTAAATCGTTAAATAATGAGGTCATCGCTGCATCATCATGATGTCATAAAGAATTTAATTTATTTAATGTATAAAAAATATAAAAAAAATACTATGATGTAGGGAATCTTTTTAGATTTCCAATGACTATTTACAGTCAAAATTCTGACTTGTATAACCACATTTAAAAAGTTTTTCAGTAAAACAAATCATGTTTGTAACATTTTTATTTTAACTTTAAATAAAAGGCATAAATGTCATTATCAAACCCAAGTGGCTCCATGGGGTACCAAAAATCGACCCATGGGTTGTCTTGGTCGTCCATAACTCATCCAATAGGGTTAGGACAAGTGTCAAGATATTTTCATTTTATTATAATATCATTTTTACCTTAAATCACACTAATTACCTTTAATCGCGATTATTAAAACATAAAAGTTACTTTTCATCAAAAATTATTTTCATCCCATTGAACCACATTTTACTTAAAAGTTAAAATAATTGAAATTGTATTTTTTAAATTCAAATCACAGAAGTGGTAAAGTCCCATTTAAACGAAAAATCAAATTTTGTAACCACAACTTTGTGGTTTCACTATTCATCAAAAATTGATGCTTTTCAGAAAAAAACCAAAAACTCACCCTAAGCTATATTTGATATTCCGAATTCAAAAATGATGTCTATTTTACCAAATTCATAACATAGAATTTTCATTAATTAATTTTATAATTAAATACTGCTGTTAAAACAAATAGCGTGTTTTTATGAAACAATATTTTTCAAAAGATTGACACTCGTTTATGTCCAATCTTAATGTGATATTAATTACAATGACCACCATTGGATTAAATGGTAAAAAAATATTCTATTTACACTTTAAAACAAATTAAAAAGATAATATAATCAAATAAATAAATTTGATTAAAAAGAGGTTTTGAATTAAAATACAACATTTTTCACTATTCATTAAAAATTGAACTTTTTCGGAAAAATACCAAAAAATTTAACAAAGTAAATTTTGATGTCCCGATTCTAAATAATAATTTTATTTTGTCAAATATAACACATAAAATTGTCAAAAAGTGGATTTAAAAGAGTTTCTCTTTCAAAAGGCGGTTAATGGACCTTTTTAAGAATATTAGAATGTCTACGCTTAAAATTGGATTCATTCGCATTTTTAATCCTCTAAAATTTATTATAAAGAGTAAAAATATTTTACAAACATATATAATAATTTTTTAGTTAGTTCTGTTCATTCCCGCCATTACAACGACTAGGCATTAACTACCATTTAAAATAATATTATTTTATTATTAGAGTGAAACGTAAGATTCCCAAGAAACTCGTTGTAGCGTATTGGGTATTCCATCGAGCATAGAATTCCATTTAAAATAATATTAATATTTTATTCACAAATATGGATAAATATAAAAATGTCATATTCTTTATTTACCTGGGGTGTTACACTGACCACCATTTTTTATTTGAGGAGATTTATTTTCATTAAAAACAAAAGACAACACATTCTTTACAAAAATATTACAGATTCTAAAAATATCTTCCAGACAACATGGTCCCAACACATATGAAAGTGGATAAATTTTGGTAGAAATTTTATTCAAAACAATGTATGAGATTGTGAGTTCAATTATTGTGTTAAGGTGTCAATTTGGATATCTCAATGGAAGATAGTTATAAAACTTGTGAATAAGGGGAATCTAATACCTTGAACATTTAGATCATGATCCTTCATTTGAGTAATAACCTATGGATATTTTAGATAAATGTGATAAAGTGATGTAGAACCAAAAAAACTCATCTAGTAATATTTATAAAGAAAACTAATATGTTTAAGGAAGCCATATATGAACCATAGTAAGTAATGAGACAAAAGTACACTAAATTGTTTTCATTATTAAAATAACTTCTCAACAGGATGTTATTTTTAAAGGGTTTATAATGTCAGGGACCGTGATTTTATTAATTAATTCTGTTTAGATAAATATTTTTTTGATAATAATATTTGAAATGTAACATGGATCTTAAATAGTAAAAGGGAAACATTATTAAAATAAAATTATTTGATATTACCATTCTAATATAATGATTAAATTAATAGATATAAAAAAGAGTAATCATATTATGAAATCAAATAAAAATTTTGGATGTTAAAAAAATTTATCAATAAATAAATTATATATATATTATATAGTTTTATATGAGTAAACGTTACATTTAAATAAAAATGTATTGGTAAAATATAATAGTATCATCTTATGATAAATGATGTATTTTATTAAAAAAATTATTCTTCTACATATTTAATATAAGATACTAAATTTATTATGATTATATAATCATAAAAATAAAATCAATTTTCAAAATAAATAATGTATTTAAATTCATTTAATTAATAATTGATATTAATTAATAATGAGAGCGGTTTACACCTAATAAGATATTTGTTAACATAACTGTTTTATTCTACATTTTAAATGATTTAAATTAAAATTAAATTTTATAATAAATAGAGATTGAATTAGTTTAAATGGAGTCCAAATTTTGATATATCTCATCATTGTTTCACAAGATGGTTCTTATTATATGTTTAGGTGTACGATAATTACAAATCGTAATACTTTATCTAGGTTAATAATGTAAAAATGGGTATCATAAGAAATATTAATATTTTCTTACATAAAATGACACTTAGAACTTCTAGAAACACATATTTAGGTTATAAATTAATACCAACATTTTTTATAAATTTTCATGAACTAAATGACCATAATTTGAAGCCATTCTATTCTTACCCCAATCCTAACATTTATTTCCAAATAAATGTCCCTATTTACCTCCAATAATTTGACCTCAATCACACCCACTTAAAGGTAAACATATTAATTAAAATAAACATGAATAATTTCCCATTTTCATTCACTTATATCTCTATTTAAAAATTGTAATTCTCTAGTTACTATTTTTTATATAAGTCCTCCATTTTATAAAAAATATTCATTGGAAGGTTTGTGTTCTCAACGTGAGTACTATCAACTCTATAACCATTTTATTTTTCCATATTCATATTAATAATATACTCAAACCATACTGAAATGTTAAAATTAGTTTCACCTGTAAAATTAAATTTTATTATAATTATTTAAAAATGATTATCTATTCCCCTCTAACCCACTGAAAAATAATAATTTTGTTGTTGTTTTTTGTAGACTACCACATCATTGACAAACATATTTTATTTTTCATCAACAACCATTAATGGATGGATTAGAAGGGAAGTCTAATAGATTAATTTTATTTTTTAAAAATTCTTATGATTTTTAATGGATAAAAAAATCTACCATAATTATATTTTATGGGAAATTCTAATGTCGTATATGTGTACGTAAAAACTACAACCATAACAGAATGAACTATTTTATGTTTCAACATGACCATACTTAGAAGTCTCCAGGTTTGTAATTAATTAATTTGAATTTATTTTTAATACATTATGAAGGTTTTAGTAGGGTAATATTAATTTTTAAATTTTTATAAATACACATCCTATTGTTCATAAAAAATTTGAAAATAAGCTCGTTATTGATTTCATCATAACAAAAAAAGACTGAATGTATCATGGATTAAAATTATAACATTATAAATAATTATAAGGAATATTTTTAAGTTCCCTTTATAATTTAATATTTATGATCTTTTTTCCACTTATTGTGGATTATCATCAATATTTTAAAGCGTAGACGAAATAATAAAAATTGCTGATATCTGATCTTGAAAATAAACAAAAAACAAAAAAATAATAAATCATAATACATAATGATTATATAGATTAATATATATTAATAAGCTTCAAAAATTCGATTTTAATATATTTATTATTTTATCTATGAGGAAAATTTTCTTTTATAATGGGTGAGTGTTTACGTTAGGGGTTTTCTTGATTGGGCATTTTTTCTTGAGTCCTAATTTATTCATTATTGATTCTGGTTTTACAAAAAAAAATCATTCTATAATATTATTATATTTAATTTAATTTTCCCTTTCTTGGTAATTACTTTTTAAAATATAATAAATTTTCTTTTATTTGATTATATCATCTTAAATTGTTTTTACGATGATAATAATTCTCATCCTCTCAAGATGAGTTATTTTTCATTGATGTCAATTTCACTCATCCCAATAATGTTAAAATATATTATTTTGAATAAAATATGTTTATCTCATTTTATATTTAGATTTCAAATTAATTCAATTTAATATGATGTCTTATTACACTTTCTATAATTTAGGTTCTAAGTAATATATTTTTAAAAATATTTTAATTTCATGTTATTTAATTTATCTACGACGACACATTTTTTTAATTCTGATTTATTTATTTTCAATTTTTAATTAATTACACATATTAATAAATATTTTTTGAAAAAGTATTTAAAATTTAAATACTAAGTAGTATTCTTGAATGTTACTCATATCAATTAATTTTTAGGATAATTTTATAAAATATATTTTGAAGATTTAAATTTCATTTTACACTTTATCTCCATGATATAAACAACATATGGAGTTATATTTTTTGAATCAACCGATATATTCTCTTATGAAATAAAATATTTGGGTTATTTTACATTATTTATTAACCAAATAAATTTATGATGTCAATTTTGATAAAACAATTTAGGATTATAAAAAAAATTATCTTCTAATAGATTATATATGATATGATGAATGATTGATTTCATGTAGTCTACATAGGATGAATGATCATTATGTGGAGAGTTTACCCTTTATAGCCCTCTAATGAATTGGGTAAATATTTATATCTCATGACATAATTATTTTATATGTGACCAAGATCACAATTATCTTCTTCATATCATTATATTTGGAAATGGTCGCAATTATATTTGTTAAAAACATTATCAATGATAAGGAATTCAGATATCTTTTACCAAAACTGTATATTTGAACATGAATAAAATTTCTTTTTTCAAAGAGACATGATCTCCTATGATCATTAGTTTTTTTCTTGATGTTGTTTCTATAGTATTATGTCAGTATTACATGATCCTTAATGCTCAATAAAGTTGTATGATTTTCATTTTCCATCCAAAAAACATTTAAAGAATATATTTTTCATCTTTTAATGTTTTGTATAATTTTTCTATTCTAATAATTATGAAACATTGATAAGTATCCTTTACTAATCATTTGATATCACCCATTTATTATGATTTACATTCCCCTTCTTCTAGAGATTATTTAAATAAATTAAATTTTTAAAAGATTGTCAAATGTGGTATTATTATAGAGGAATATTCATATCTAATGTAAAATAAAATTTTATTTATCTAATATATATTGATATTATACTATAAATTCTCATAAATGTGAGTATATTTATAATATTGAAGTATTAATCATCAAAAATAATAGAATAAGTGTGTCTATTAATCTATGGTCACCTTAGAATGAATGGTACATAATCTACCTCTTTAGTAGGCACTAATTTTATTGTATATATGGTTATCTATAATGAATATCTCAAAAATGATAATTAAATAAATGTATGAATCATCACTGATCTCACGTTATCAAATAATATGAGGTTACCTAAATTCACTTTCACAATTCCCATATGTCTTTAAATAGGTTTAACTTGATATGTGATCCATAAAAAATTAAAGAATTAGTAAACTCTACGTTAAGATATTATATACCTTTTTCAAAGTGATATTCCCTTATATTCTTACCATGTTTTCCCCCAACATCATTCTTGTATTCCTTGAATTTATCAAGGAATTTTTAATTATAAGTAATTATATATACATATCCATATCTTCTAAAATAATTAGTAAAAACTATGATGTATGACTATCCACCGATTTCCTAAATAAGAAATGGTCCAAAAAATGTATATAAACCAACTCCAGAAGCCTTGTGTAAATTTGACATTTTCCAAAAAATGGAACCTTATAAATTATTCCTTAAAAACTGTTTCCCTCGGAATTCGGGGATGACCTCCTTGATGGGAGGTTCAAACGTTCCGATCGGTTTCTAACAGGTTTGTTCGTAGAATCGGAAACATCCAATGATTCGACATCCATTTGGACATGCTTTCCAAAGGTAAGATCTCATTAGTTTGTGGACTGATAAGGCTTAGGAATTTTCATTGGTCGAGAGGATGGCAGGTCGGACTCATCACACCTTTTGAGGGGAATTACTGTCTACTCCGGGACTCTCTTTATAGATTTAAGTTATGTTCGTGAATCCTTATTACATTACCAATTATAAAATGAGCGTTCCTTCAGATTTGAAAATCAATGATTAAATATGTAGGAAATTTAGAGAATCTCTTATATGTATTCGAGGTTCTTCATCGATAGAGAATCATCTATATTTATTAGAGATTCTTGGTCAATGGTACCCTTCGACACATTTATATAGAAGTCTCTTGGTCATTATGATGACCATTCTGGTTTTAAAGCCACTCAGTGGGGCACTTGAAGTTTATTTTCATTCAGAAGGACATGGATTATTTCAGAGTTGGGATCAAACCCACAGATGGGCTACCTACGTATCCTTTGTTTAAAAAAGGAATCAGAACCCACGTAGTTTGAGTAAAGGAGTATGATGTTTATGATTGATGGCTCAAATAAGGATTTCATAATTACTTTTATACTCTAAGATCACGTGAGTCATGCTCGGTGTGAGAAACAAGAGGTATTGGTAAAAAATTAGACAATTGTTCCATGAAAGATGCAATCATAAGAAATAATGTGGGACATATGTATGTATAACTTCCCAGATAAATAAATGTTTGGATTTACATTAGTGAAGAAGACTTGGAGCAAGGTCCATAAAGGTATATGTGCTTCATGGATATTTTGAATACTTTAACTTGGGGCTTACTCTTTAAAAGGAGGCCCAAATTAAGAGATGACTTATGATTGGGTTTTACTTCTGAAAAGGAATCCCAGATCAAAGGTAAATTATTACTGGTTAGGAGAAATTAAATTTGGGGCTTACTCTTGAAAAGGAGGCCCAGTTTAAGAGATTTGAAAAATTAAGGGACTTGGGGCTTACTCCTGAAGAGTATGCCCATATTTGAGACTGGGGATTACTCTTGAAAAGAAAGCCCAGAATTAGGGGACTTATAGCTGGGGCATACTCTTGAAAAGGAGTCCCATGTTAAAGGAATTATGACTGGGACTTATTCCTGAAAAAGGAGGCCCAGGTTGAAGGAATTATGACTGGGACTTAATCCTGAAAAGGAGGCCCAGGTTTGGAATCTATCATCTTAAAGGATGAGGTTTAATGAATGAAATCTCAATCTTTAGTGACATAAAGATGTGTAAATCACTATGTTTTGAGGGATATTCCACAAAATTCCATTCAGATAAAGAAGTCAAATCAAGAAATCATGTCATAAATGGATTTGAAGAGTGTCTTGAAGATTAAATCTTGAATAAGAGAGGTAGAATGGATTAAGAGGGGTAAGATGGGCAAGAAGGGCACCCAAAAAGGAGGGGCGCGCAAGTCCTAGCAGGTGCGCAGGTACTGCGTGGGCACGCAAGTCTTAGTCACGCAGGTATACCTTGGCAACCAGTTGGGTACTTGCGCAGTGTTCAACCAGTAGGGTAATACTTGAGCGACTTTTGGTTAAGGCCTTTATAATCCTCTTGAGGTTCTTCCAGGAGAGGGGTGTGCTGGTTCTATTGAAGGAGTAAGGCGGCGGGCAAGTGTGGCCATTTCCCTTAAGGGCTGGCCACCTAAGCACACAAGTGTTTATGAGTTTCAACACTTAGGCCTTCATCCCCCTCTTTAGATCTTCCGTTCTAGGTAAGAAATTACCTTAGAAGTGTTCCGGAAGCTTTGAGAAGAGACCGGGGCGCCAGGATCTCAAATCTGAGTTTCTGGAAAAATTCCTCCCAAAATGGGGGGCCCACATGGTCTATCTATAGGCAGGAGAAGACCCCGGGCGGTTATCACTTAGGTCGCGCAAGTCACTTTCATGACCATAATGCGTCGCGCAAGTGGACTTGCACGACTATAAGGAAACTTTCCCAACATATGGGAAATCTTCTCCTTGTTCATCCCTTCGTCAATTTTTTTGATATTTTCTTAAAAGGATGAATCAATTTTTGCTATGTCATTTCCCTTTCCATTATTTTAGACAATGTGATGAAAAGGAGCATCAACAAAAGTCCCCCCTCAGAGTTGGATCCGAAAGAATAGAGGATTTGACTCTGAGGAAATAGAGAAATAAATGGAAATTCGGGCGCGCAAGGTAGGGCGCGCAAATAATCTTTGGGCACACAGTCTCTAGTGCGTAGAGATACGTCCCGTGATCGCACAGGGTTTCGGCCATGTCTATAAATAGAGGGCCTCACTTCCATAGAAAGCATCCAGATTTCCGGATTTCAATCCTTCGAGCTCTCACCGCGTAGGTCACATTAGCCGCGCAGGTTGCTCTGTTTTATAGTGTTTCCTTGATGGCACGCTGCTGTCAAGGTATCTTGGCTTGCGAGATGATACATGCACACCAAATATTTGTGCGGCACCTCCATACTTGTGTGCCAAGTTTTAGACTTGAGCACCTTAGTTCTTTTACAATTTTTTTCTAATTATTTCACAAATTTTATGAAAAATAAACCCATTTAAGAGTTAGTTTATTCATCTTTTGTGCAGATTCAATAGTTCCCAAGGGAATTGGAGCCGCTGATGAACTGGCTAGCAAGCGGATTGATGACATGATGAACATCATTGGCCATGATTACTATGAATCTATGTCAACACTCTCCCAGATTTGGCTAAGTACTTTGAAGAAATATCATCTTAATTTCCCATAGAGCATCCATCTTCCTCTGTGTGGTCATGGTCATCTGCAAGGAATCAATGTTCCAGATGAAAAGAACTATATTCCTGAAATGCAGCTGCACTAATACTCCTCTATTCCGGTTGTACTATGCATTAAAAGCAATAACAATGGTGTGAACTTTCAAATTCTCCATCCATGCCATATCCTTGCAGATTTGAAAATAGAAAACCCATGGGCTGAAATATTTTCCACTACCGGTTGGTGGAGAGAAGACAAACATGGCATTAGATCAATATCTGAAAAGTGTACTCTCTCCAAATGGCTCTTTACTTCCAATTATCCAATCTCAAATCCATGTATCCATCTTCCAAGTCTCTTGGACAGAAATAGAGTCACTGTTTGATCAGCAGAAAGTTTTCTCAAACCGCACTCAAGAACATTCTTTTATAACTGTTCCAAGAAGAGCTGGTATCACTGCATCTCTTATTGTATCCAGTTGAATGAATGAATTCTAGGTGGTTGCTGATGAAGCTCAGGATGTCATAAATCAAATGAAGACTTATGTTGAAAGCCTCTTGTAATTCTTGAAAAAGAGAAGAGACTCCAGTCTGTGGATGTCCCTGTAACTCTTGTGCATCAATGAAAAACACTTTCATCTTCACTCATTTGTACCTGCATTCTCTTTTTCTAAATGCTTTATATTTTACCTAAGACAATGGACCTAGTAAACATAGTTTGATTTTTACTAGGAATAATATAAATAACCCTACAAACTTTGAATCTTTTAATTGCTCAATATTACCTAAATCATACAATATGTATGTTTAGTGAGCTAGAAATTGACTTTTATTCAGAGTTCCTTTTTCTTTTGTGAGCAGTTTAAAGTCATGCACATCGGACATAAAAAGGGTAATGTTTAAGGTTGAAATAGCTTTGACCTAAATGAATTAGAATTGACCCAGTTCCTTGACAATTCATCTAAAAACATATTACCATTACTCAAGTATGAGGGAAAAATATGTAAACTATGACTTAAGATTATTTGAATCTGAGGAATGATATGGAAAAGAGCTAAAAGTCATTAGAAGAAGTAGATCCCAAGAATGAAGTTACCATTATTTAACAAACACGTTAGGGGGTTGAATTATGCAGGGCCACCTAAGGGAATTGGCTGCATAGTTAAATAAAATAGTATCTTTTGGATAACAAGTCTGTTATGTAGACTGTTTATACAAGGCCTCCTATGGGCGCGTGTTGCATAGTCAGGCAAAAGAACTCTCAGAAATTTACATTCCTAGTGCTAAAATCCAGTGAATGTTTATGGAGATTCAAATCTTCCAAAGTATAGAGTTTTCTGTATGTAAAGAGGTACTTGAATATGAAGAAGATATATCCAAACAGGATTATCGAATAACTAAATGGATATCACTTCATCGAAGGTCTGACCCATACGTAGGGATGGAGAATATAAACCATAAACATGAATACTTTCATATCATGAAAAAGGACATGGGACAAATATGTTAAGGTTGGGTATTTTTGCGGATCCCTACATACTATCATTTAAGAAAAATAAGGACAAAAGAGGCATTCTTCCAAAGAATGAAGTTACCACTTTCCGAGAAACCCGTTAGGGGGTTGAATTATGTAGGGCCACCTAAGGGAATTGGCTGCATAGTCAAATAATAGTATCTTTTGGCTAAAAATTCTGTGATGTAGACTGTTTATGCAAGGCCGCCTTTGGGCACGTGATGCATAGTCAGGAAAAAGAACTCTCAGATGTTTGACATTTTTGTGACTAGAAGTCATGAAAAGGGTTATGAAGATCTGAAAATATATAAGGTTAGGATTATGACACATAAATCTGGGTATTTTTCAATGTATACGGAGACACACAGATCAATGCTAACCATAATCATGTTGTGGATAGGTCCTAAATTGAAATGTTGGACTTCAATACATATCCCATAAGGATGAGGATCAATCCATAAGTACTTCTTAAACTATAGTTTAACGTCGTGTGGGAAAAAGGATTAGAGATCTTAGTTTAGGGTCATAGAGCTAGGACCATTGTAAGAGATACACAGTGTGTGTTTTCATGGGGACTTTTCAGCCAAGGGACTGAAAGTGGAATTTGCGGTTAGGCCCAAAGACTTGGGGCTGGATTCGAGGGACACTCGAATAGTCTTACGTATCCCATAAGGATGGGAATCAATCCCACATAGTTATAGAAATACCCATTGTACAAATTTGGTTCGTACATGTGAAGGGGGAAAGGGGAATTTAGTACAATGATGGTTTAACCCAGGATAAAAGGTTTAGTCATTACCATGTATGCACGTAGTCTTTTGAAATGAAACATGATTGAAAAATCCATATAAATAATGGTTCCCTATCAAGTGATGATATCAAAGAATATTGTAGTTTATTTTCATAGTGGACAAAAGTGTTGTATAGTTTAATGTCGTATAACAATGATGAAAGTGAACCAATGTAAAGATATTGATTTTAGTGGCGGTTTCACGAATTAACATCGTATGAGATGGAGGTGAACCGATGTGAAAAGATTGATTTTGGGATTGAACCTTAGGAGGTTTCCTACCCGGCCTGGAAGGCAAGGATCAAAGTCCGCATAGTTCAATTAAAAAATGAATTAATGATCAAGTTGTTCTTGGGGACAATGACCTAAAAAATGATGTTGGGACTTACACATGGTTAGTAGACCCGAGAGAGTGTTATGGTTGAGGTTTTCTCTAAGCTCACGTGAGTCATACTCGGTGTGAGGAACAAGAGGTAGCAACAACCTTAACGATACATATTTTAACGTCATGTAGGACGTAAGAAGGGACTATGAAGTTTAATGTCTTGCAGTTAGGAATATTGGTGCTGCATAGTTTAATGTCATGTAGTAGGGACAAAGTACAGTTTAATGTCATGTAAGACGTATCAAGGACTTTCTGTACAGTTTAGCGTCATGTAGTTAGGACGATGGGGACAATACAGTTTAACGTCATGTTGGACGGAAGGGGGACTGTGCAGTTTAATGTCATGTAGTGAGGACAAATTAGGGACTTTTTTCCCCAGTTTAACGTCATGTTGTACGAAAGAGCTAATAGTTTAGGGTCATATGCATGGACCGTTGATGATTCAGTTTAACGCCTTGCTAGACGGTGGTGGTGCAGTTTAAGGTCATACTATACCATGGTGTAGTATAAGGTCATACCGGATCATGGTGCAGTTTAAGGTCATACCGGACCATTTAAGAAACTTTTTTCATAGTTTAACGTCATGTGGGACAAAAGTACAAATAGTTTAAGGTCATGTGTATGGACCATTGATGGTGCACTTTAATGTCATGCTGGACAAAATTGTAGTTTAAGGTCATACAGGACCTTTGATGATTATGTAGTTTAGCGTCTATCCGGACATAAGGGACTTTTATTGAGTTTAGCGTCATGTAGTTAGGATGTCATAGTTTAACGTCTTGCTGGACGTAAGGGACTTGAAATAGTTCAAGGTCATATGCACGGACCGTTGATGATGCAGTTTAAGGTCATACAGGACCAAGTTGCAGTTTAAGGTTATACTGGACCAAGCTGCAGTTTAAGGTCATACTGGACCATTGTTATATATTTGAATGTCATATAGAAAGGACATACTGGTGCTGCACAGTTTAGTGTCATGTTGCAGGGACTAAGTACATACTTTGAAGTTTATACAAAATACTTCTTAAAAAATATGGCATTGGTTGGAGTAGTAATGAGTTCTCCATCCATTGAGATTAATGAATAAGCTCCATTGGAGTAGACCCTATGTATTGAATAAGGTCCTTCCCATTTTGGCTCAATCGTGGAAGGTTTCATTCCTAGTATCATTGGAGTTATGAGAACTAATACCAATTCACCCTGTGTGAATTAACGAAGACAAACTTTTTTGTTAAAAGCTTGTGCTATTCGATTCTGATAGACTTCCATGTGGTGTAATGTGCACAATCTTATCTCATCTAACCGTTCAAATTCATTCAATTGCTTTTGAAATTTCTCATCTGTAGATGATTGCTCGCAAATGTCTACTCTGAGCGAGGGTAGTTAAACTTCAATGGGAAATACGGCTTCTGTTCCATATACCAATGAATATGGAGTTGATCGCGGTGCAGTGCGGGTGGTAATCCGATAACACCATAAAGCATGAAAGATTTTATCAGGCCATGACTTCGTATCTTTACCCACCATATTATGCAGTATATTTGAAAGAGTCTTGTTGAAGGCTTCTATATGGCCATTGGCCGCTGCATGATACCGAGATGAATGGTTGGATTTGATGGTGTATTCTTGATACAATTTCTTCACCTCGGATGAACAGAAGTTGGTGCCATTATCCGTCAATATGGTATGAGGGACACCGAATCTGGTAATGATTTTAGACTTGATGAAGCTAACAACACATTTATAACTAACTTCCTTATCGGTATTGCCTATGCCCATTTGGAAAAGAAGTCAGTAGCAGTAAGAATGTACTTAAACTGCTTAGCCGTAGCCGAAGGGTAAGGTCCCACCACATCCATCCCTCATGTGGAAAATGGTCATGAGTATTTAGCTGTATGAAGAAACTATGGAGGTTGATGAATGAAGTTAGCATGTACTTGGCCTGAATGACACTTCATTGTGAAATCAATACAATATCGTATCATTGAAGGCCAAAAGTATCCAAGCCTTCGAATTTGATCAGACAATCTATGTCCAGACTGGTGGGCACCACAGACTTCTGCATGCACTTCTTTCATGACAACCATTGTATCTTCACCATCAATGCATCTGAAGAGAAATCCATCAAAACCACGTTTGAAGAGAATTTTCTCTAGGTGATCTGGGCTATCATAAAGAGTAAAATTGACCACACGTCGCCGGATTTGTTCTTTCTCAGCTCTATCAGGTGGAAGTGTTCCATTTTTAAGGTATTCCCTGATAGGGGACATCCATCCTGTAGTATGACCGTACGGTTCAGGAATGGGACTAATTTCATTAATTTCCTCTGTTCTAATTTGAACATAATGTGAAATTGCATGACGGTGGGCAATACTGATGGTTGTCTCGTCCTGATTTTGATCTGCCAGATCTGTGGCTATAATAGCCAGCGCGTCAGCTTGAGCATTTTGTGATCTTGGGACATAAGAAAATGTCAGTTCTTAAGGGAATTACGCCATTAACTCTCTGAAGTAATCATACAATGGGATTAGTTATTCTTTTCTGATGGCATAATCCCCATTGACTTGTTTGATTACCAGGTCTGAATCAAGCTTCACCTTTAAGTGATTCACTTGTTCTTGAAGCGCCAATTCCAAGCCTCTGATAAGAACTTGGTATTCAGCTTCATTATTGGTACCACCTTCCCACAATAAGAAAGAATAAGGTAACACTTCCTTTTTTGGAGAAATGAGCACAATTCCTAAGCCAACTTTGTTGAATTTAGGATTTCCCAATTTCTTCCCTGTTGGACTTCTGGAAGCACAGTCAAAATACATTTCTGATGCTTGAGGACTTTCTTGAATAGAGAATACTTCCCCATCAGGGAGTTCAATATCTGAAGATGTGTCTTCCACTGAAGGGTGTTCAACCAGGAAATCAGCCAGAGCTTGGCCCTTTATCGCCTTTTGAGACACATACTGAATTTTGAATTGCTGCAAAATAACTGCCCACCTTGATAGACGTCCTGTAAGCATTGGACGACTAAGGATGAATTTGAGTGGGTTATTGCAAGATACCAATTGGACCTTGTGATGTTGCAGGTAGTGTCTCAACTTCTGAACTACAAAGAGTAATGCCAGGTAGCACTTCTCAATACTTGAATACCGGGTTTCTACTTCAAGCATAGTTCGACTGAGATAGCAGAGGCTGTTTTCATTCCCGTCATCATTCTTTTGATCATGAAAGGCACCTAATGATCGCTCTAGAGCTGTCACGTAGAGGATAAGTGGTATTCCTTCAATAGGTGGAATTAGTACTGGTGGACTCAAGAGGTATTTCTTAAGAATATCGAATGCTTCTTAACATTCTTCAGTCCACTGGTACGTGACTCCCTTATTCATCAATTTGGTAAAGGGTAAACTTTTGCCTTCCAAATTGGTGATGAAACGCCGAATATAGGCTAAGTTTCCTTGAAGTCCTCTTAATTATTTCAAATTTTGAGGAGGTGACATACCAAGGATTGACTTGGTCTTCTCAGGATTGACTTCAATACCACGATGGTGTCCAACAAAGCCGAGAAATTTTCCTGAGGTTACCCCAAAAGCACATTTTAAGGGGCTCATCTTCAAATTATGTTGTCGAAGCTTGCAGAATATGTCTTCCAAATCAACCAAGTGATTAGAACTTTGTTTGGATTTAACCTCCAAATCGTCTACATAGCATTCAACAAACTTCCCTAATAAGGGTATGAAGATACGATGCATGGCACGCTGATATGTTATACCTGCATTCATTAAGCCAAAGGGCATTACCTGGTAACAAAACACACCCTGAGGGGCTCTGAAGGCTGTGGATTCCTCATCTTCCGGGGCCATTTGTATCTGATTATATCCAGAATATACATCCATGAAGGAAAGTGCTTCATAGCCAACTGTTGCATCAATTAAAAGTTCTATAATCGGAAATGGGAAATCATCTTTAGGAAAATGCGGATTAAGATCTCTAAAATTGATGAAAACTCTAATTTGTCCATTCTTCTTCTTTACAGGGACAATATTAGCCAACCATTTTGGATACTAAACTTCTGTGATGAAGTTATCTTTGAGAAGCTTATCCACTTCATCTTCAATTTTAGAAGCATAAGTTGGGTGTGTTCTTCTCGCGGCTTGCTTAAATCCTCAATGTTCTTCTGGTAAACCCAAATGATGAGTAGAAACATCAGGATCAAGCCTGGTAATTTCTGTATAGTTACAAGAAAAAATATCTATATTTCATTTTAGAAAATAAATATACATCTCTTGCTCTTCAAGGGTCATGGACGCACTGATTAAAGTGGGGTGTGGATCTTCCTTTGAACCCAGATTTATTTCTTTGAGTTCATCCACAGTGGTAGAGGTACCCTCTTCAAATGCTGGAGGAGCATCTCTGAGATCTTCCTCTTCTTCTTCTTCATGTGTTATTTCTTCCATTTCTACTTGCATTGTAGATGCCAAAGCAGAATTTTCATGATCAGAAGAGATGTAAAAAGTTTCACATTTTGAAGAGGAAGCGTCCATTTTTGACCCTATTGATGATGAAGAGTTTTCTTTGGGTAATAAAGAGGAAATTATGGATTGAGAATCGACATCATTGTTCACCTATAATGTTACTATTACTCCTTCTAGCCTAATTAGAAAAGTATAGACTTGTTGGATTTTAGCAGATGAAATGAAGATGTCACCACTTGTACTTTCATTACTGCTTGGTGGGTTACCAATTTCTGGCATGTTGTCTGGCTCGATTTCCATAATTGACATTACGGATATTTACATAAGAGTGTTTTGATTTGAGTATACCTTTTCAATTTTACTGATAAGAAACACATAATCTGTACTCACATGTTTAAATGGATTTTCTGGAATCTTCTCTAAACCATATGGAGCATTAACTTTGGTAATTTCCTTTGTTGTGGATTTCTCCTTTCCCTTCATCTGATAGAATTATGCCTCAATGTATTGAGACTCACATGTCTTGAATGGGGCCTTATCACCATATAATGTTCCAACTTGACCATCGAAACAGTATTTGAGACATTGATGGTATGATGAAGGGATAACTGCATGATGATGTAGCCAGGGTCTCCCAATAAAGACGTTGAAAGCAGATTCTTGATCAACAATCATGAAATCCGAATTGTATACAAGATCTCCAAACTGAGTTCTGAGTGTAACTTCGCCCAGTGGTTCTTGTTCATTTTTATCATATCCTTGTAACGTCATGGTAGAAGGAGATAAATCAGATTCTGTGAGGCCCAATCGACGAACTGTACGAATGGGCATGAGGATGACTCCTGAACCATTGTCAATGAAAGCACTTCGGACGTCTACACCATTGACCTTGCCAGATAAATAAAAAGGTCTGATATGACCATGCACAACATCATATTCATATTTACCAGTAAGAGATATTATTGTATGGCATTCTGCAGGAATATTCAATATGTGATAGACTTCATCTGCAGCAATTTCAGTTTCAAACTCCTGAGGACTTGACAAAGCCTCGATGAGTGCTTCTCGAAGAACTTTTGACAAATTCAAAGCATACAGAATTGATAAATTGGCTGGTACATGGGCCAAGTGTTTCAATATATCATACTTTTGATCTAGAGGTCTGCGTTTCCCAATAGGAATATGTGGTTTAGCAGGTACCTTGGAAGCAGATGCTTTGGAAGTTGATGAATCTTGTATTGGGATAGGATTTGGAAAAATCCTCGGTTTTGGAAGATTAGACCGATTAGATCTAGTTACTTGCTGAGAGGAAGAAGATGGAACCTTCAATCGTTCTTCCAAAATAACTGTGCCAGGACTGAATTTTCTATTAGTAGAAGAACTTTCTTGTTCTTGTTGAGCTCGTTGAAGGGCTCTACCACAAGTTTCTGCCGCATAAACAGTTCTAGCAGTGGTAGAATTGGGGTAGTGGCTTCTGAAAGATCCACGTCTTACCCTGTATCCTGAACCTCTAGAACTTCCTCTGGTTCCCTTGTTTGATACAAGGAATTCAGGCTCATTAAAATTGAAACCGCGACAGGCATATGGATCTATTAATTGAATCATATTAACAGAACTGAAGATTAACTCTTCGTCTGATGAAGACTCTGCCTGATTAGCTTGTTTAGGCTGTTCCGTTTGGTGGGGCGGTGCCCGTGGCTTTGAATTAGATGGAATGAAGTCCGCAAAAGTCAAAGAAAACTTAGGCTTTGACACATACTCATCTTCTTCTGATTATTTTCCATTCGTTGAATCATGTCGTTTCTTTGAGGACTTTCCCTCTGACGAAGAGGGTTTTGCCACAACATTCATGGCAGAAGACACAATTGGTTTCTTTAATTGTGTTTGCAAAATAAAATGAGTTCGATTGATTGTCTTTATGACCATCCAATCATCATACTTCTGTGCATTCTTTCTTTTGAATTATTTCCATTCACCTTCCTCCTCTGGAACTGTAGCAGTGACACATGCTACCTGGGCTGAAGAGACTTTCAATGTGACTTGTCCCAAGTCGACCATCTTTTGCAGGAAGTCTTTGATGACAATACATTTCTGGATGGGATGCCCCAAAATTTGATGAAAAGGGCAATAATTGGGATCGTCTTTATCTCTTTTCTTATTTGGCCTCTTGGGCATTGGCAATTGAACCAAAATTTTTTCCAGAGCTGAAATGAAATAACCAGGATCTTGTTCATTTCGGAAAGAGTATTTTTGTCACATCAGATCCTTAAATTATTTTCATCTTTGATCTTTTTGATCATCTATATGAAAAGGCCTTTGTTGTCGGCACTCAGAAGGTGGAGACCTTCGAGAAGATGAAGGTTTTGATGTAGAAATAGGTACAGGTGCTTGTTTAAGCATAACTGTAGCAGTTTCTGCTTTACCCATTCTCCTTCCTGGTGCTGATGGAATTACATGACATTTAACCTTAACCTGTATAAGGGAATCTTCAATATGCTGAGCGATTGAAGTAAGGTATCGAAACCCTCCTATGTATTTCACAGGGATTAACGGCGTGCGTAATTCTTCACGCAGATTTGCCACACAGATTGGCAATAATTCTTCTCGAGGGAGTGCTAAACTCAAGGAATATGTTAATCCCTTCCATCGAGTAATGAAATCAGAGACCCTTTAATTCTCCCTTTGCTAACAGTTTTTATGATTGAAAACTGTTGTCTTTGGAAAGATGAGCTCAACTGAAGGAGGAATTTTTGGTGAAGATTCTCCCATCTGGTAATTGACCGGGATTGAAAGCTTGTATACCAAACAAAATCTTGTCCTTGAAAGGTTCGCATGAAGCATTTGAGTTCCACTACTTCTTCCTGCTCCGGATATCCCATCATAGGATCGCAATAAGACACGTAATGCGTCAAATGCTGTTTAGGATCACCTGATCCATTGAAAATAGGGAATACAGGGTTCCCAAAACTAGATGGAGGATAAATTGAATCTACCCATTCTGGGTAAACATTCTTTTCTGGTTGAACTTGTGCACGTTTCTCATCCATAGTTTCTAACCTAGCTGTTAATGACTCAATAGTAGTTATTAACATTTGAGAAACATGAAGTTGAACATGGACTTGGGTAGGTGCAATGATAGGAGCTTGGAAAGATGTGGCGATTGGTGTTGCAACTGATGGTAGTATTGCCAACTGTTGTTGCACTTGACTTGTAGGATTAGACCTGTCAGGGTGTACTGATAGAGGAGGATATTATTGATCCATCTTAGTAGCTGCAACAAATTCCTTTGGATGACTGACTCTATCATGCTTAAGAAGAAGACTACTCTGAAGTAGTTCTGTATTCAACCTTCTTAATTCCATCATTTCATCCTCCTGTTATGAAAACCTTTGCTCTAGTGAGAGCGATTGACCTTCTCCAGAGGAAGGATATGTCACCTGGTTCTTTCCCATCCCTTTGTTGGATCTTTTTCAGAGAGAGGGAAGTGGGTTACTTGAAGGATTACCTAGGTTCTGAGTAATCCTTTGACTTCGTGTACGCACACCTTCTTCATTTGTGTCGGTGCATACATCTTCTTGAGAAGGAACTTCTTCATCTGAGTCTCCTGAGTGAGCCTCATTTGGAGGATCAGAAACAACTTCATTGATGACATTGATTGATGCATAACTCATCGCATCCCTTCTATCAGCATTTATGTGATATTGTCTTCTTCCATGTCTTTGATGAGACATTACCTTTTGTTGATTCTATCCCTCAGGAAGTTCTTAACGAATCTTAATTTGGAGTGAATCTCCTGATAATTTGTCTCTTCGTTCCTCTTGAGGTTTCTTCCCCAATCGAGAAAAGACCGACTTTCTCTGAGAAGGGGATTGATGATTTGAAAATTTCCCTAGTCCAGTGGACTGGGGTTGTTCCTGCTCTTCCGGCTTAACTCCTCGGAACCTATTTTTTGATTCATAGCCAGTGACCGCTAACTCCAAATAAGGACCACTTGGAGATCCCATGCAAGCATGGTCCCTCCCGATGGCAAGCCATCCCTCTGTATCCACCACATCCCAAATGTCCTATAGAGGAAGAAGCAGCATGCTCTAGCCCATCTGAGTCGAACTGACCCTTCAACATTCTCACACAACAAGATTGGTAATTCCACAAAGCATATGTTAGGAAATAAGTAAAATAGAGTCATTGAAACCCATTTGGATTGTACCAGAGTCAGCATCTCTAAACAGCCTCCAGGATAAATTAGATACGTGGAGAAGAGGGGCCCCCCTTATCATGTCTTCAAAGGAAGAAGTCAGTTTATTCCAGACCTGCATATACTCCTCAAGTCCAATCAACCCCTTATTGAAGCCTCCAACCAGGATCGTGTCCTGTTTATCAACCCAAATATATTGTTCCTCATTAAGATCCACTTCAAGATTCCTACCCATCATCTTGGTTTCATCCTCTTCTGAGGCGTTGATGAATAACACCTGCTCTGGAACCACATCACCCGAACTTAAAACCAAATTCAAGGATGGACCAAGATATCCAGGAGACTTTAGACTGATCTCCTTGTCTATATTCTCAACCAAAAGTTTCTTTGTAGACCGGGTCTTCATAGGAAGAGGTAAGGAGGAGTAATCCTTCCTACCCCTCCTCCCTCTCATCCTCCTGATACCCCTCGAACCAGATTCTTCTTCTAAGAAACTTCTACAGACCACGTCACGTTCAGATTCCCCTCCAACATCTTCACACTCTCCCTCATCCAGGGCAGCTGATTCAGTTCTGGGTTCCTCCTCAGCCAGCCTCTCGTACCTGTTTCTCAAGACTGCTAGATTCCGGGATGGAGAAATAACCTCTGGCAGAAAGGCAGACCCCGACCCCCCTGCATCTCCAAGGCTGGTCTGGGCCTGCACCTCCAAAACATTCCCTATCATTTGGCAAGGGGTGGAACCCAGATCAGGCCCTACCCCACTGGTCCCTTCCTTCGCCAAGACACAATCTTCCCCAACTCCTGATCCCTCCAGAAAAACAGGTTGATCAAAACCCCTGCCCATATATTGGGCCGGGGGATTCTGATCCTCCCAGCCCCTGACCGGAACACATATGGCCTCAATTCTGGTAGTCTCACCTATAGGTAGGGAGGACCACTCCAAAGTTCCAACCGCTAGACCCCGACCCTCATTCCCAATGCTAGATGCCTCGGAAACACCCAAATCCTTCTTAGGACATTCTACAACCATCTCCACCTGAGGTTCCGAAATTTTCAATGTCTCCTTCAACACTGTACCTACAGACCCTGCCCTCCCCGAGTCAGTATAAACCATTGTCGACACATTAGAAGTACTGGGAAACTCCACCCCAGGTTGGCAAGGAGACCCCTGGTCCTGGACACCCCGAAGTGCCCCAATATATTCACTGGTATCTGAAGGAAACTCTTTTGACCTCAGTGTGTGCGCAACAGGCTCAGATCCATTGCCAGGACCGGCTCCAATGCCCTTTCTCTGACATGAGTCACCCTTACTCACTGAAGAAGTGCCAGCCACCACCGCCGAATTCCTTTTGCGGCACTCATCAACACGGTGGCCCTATCAATGGAAGAAGGCACAGAAAAAGGACCAGGATTCATAGAAGATGCTTTGCACATACCTGTATTGCCCTTCGATCACAACACATACCTTGTCGGGTGGAGGTCGGGATAGATCCATTTCAACACATATTCGCGCAACAATTGGGTGCACCATGGAATCGGTCTTCCAATCGGCCCAGAGGAAATGACCTATAGAATTACCTATTGATCGGAGGAGCGCTAGATTCTGAAAGGGATGCGGTAGCCCCAGAAGTTGAATCCAGATTTCCAACGATGAAGATTCACAATTCATGATCAAATCAGACATCCATCGAAGTAAAAAGAATGTAAAACCTCTCACGGATCTGCTTGTACGAGACCAGGCCAGTTCCAGGTCATCTTCATCTACGAGACAAACAAGAATTTGACGCGGTCCAAGGAGTCCGACAACCGCACGGTGACCTAAACCACATTCCTGATTCATGTACCTCTCGAACATCTCAACCGGAGGTCTACGACGAGTGAACTTTGCGACCAGGGCCGTAGAGAGAAGTGACGAAGCTTCAGAAAATTATTTGGATGAAACTAGGACAACTGGATGTCCGTTTCAGATTCCAGGTACCCTTGTAGAGACGTCGATGCTAGAGAGGAGAGGGCTTCTCTTGGGTACTACATCTCGAGAAGGAAGATCCTGACCCTCCCCCCGAAGGGGAGGGGCCGTCGCCGCCTCCATGAAGCTAGGGAATCACTGTCGAAGCTAGGGCATCGCCAGGATGAGGTTATCCCTCTATGTTCTCCCTCAATTGTGTGTCACTCATATACACCTCCATCTAATGGTTAAAAAACATACTATTTCTGTGGGTGGCGAATTACTGCCTCACAAAATGATGAATGTTCAATCTTCGTTTAACACCTATCATGGAGGCCATTATGATTTTACTATATTTATATATGATATATAAATTATGTTTCTGTATTTCTTATGCTTATTTATTTTTCCTTTATTTCATACCATTATGGTTTCCATAATGGGAAAACAAGATAATTTCATTTTAGGAAGTGCGGACTACCGCCCCCTCAATGTGATTTGAATCGCTAATACCATATATGGGATGTATAAAGGATGGATTTAATTATGTTATATATTATATTATACTATAATTATAATATACCAATGTATCATTATTTTTTTCATTCAATTATTTTATGAAATAGAAATGAATGAAGCATTCATGCGTACGTATGGTTTACCGTCTCCATGAACTATACATTTCATTTCTTATCTCCAAATGTTATGTACTATTATAGGTATATATATATATAATGGATATATATTTCATATATTAAATCTAAATGATGGATATCGTTATCTAATTATAATATATATATATATATATCTAATTTAGTTTTAATTCCATTAATATGACAACGAAATGAAAGTAGCATTCATGCGTACGTACGGCCTACCATCTCCATGAATGTTGCATTTTATTTTTTATCTCCAAATGTTATGGAATAGTATAAAATGGATATATACTAGATATATATGATATTTAAATCATTAATACTATTATGTAGATGTACTACTTAAAATCACATGGAATATTCTTTCCCAACAAGTTCAATTTTGACTCATGTACCGAACATCGACAAAAACGTCTGATATAAACTCTCATTATTAACCAATTATTATAACATTATGATATGTGATATGAACTTAATAATAATATATATAGGAGTTACATAATAAATTATAAATTGAACAAATTTTATTATTCAGTAATATAAAGAAATGAACAAGACAAGTCGGACTTGAGGTAAGGGATCCTACCTCTCTCTTCTTTTTATGTACTATCTTTTATGTCATTTATTTTAAGCTCATATTTCTTATGTTTGGGGATATTATTTTATATTCCTCATTCTGTAATTTTTTTTCATATTATGAGAGATCCTATTTGATCTCGTAAATTCATTTTTGGATGTTTTATGTGGCGCTGTTTGGATGCCGAGTTTTCGTAAGGGATTTTTCATCTCACTTTTATTCCCATGAGATTTATGCTACATTTGCAACCATTTACATTGAGTGCTGCATGTACATCCCATTATTCTACTCTTTGTGTAATATACATTATTTTATGAGTATTTACATCAATGTTTTATAGTCCTTCTTACATGGGGTGTATGTTTTGAAATTTACCCATGTCGGTAAGGGAGCATTTCACCCTCCTCTTTTCAAAAAGACTTATTTATGTTATGTCTCTTAATTTACATCTTATTATGTTGAGATATGTTTTTATATATCCTTATTGATGTAAATTTTATGTCCAAGTGATGAGATACCATTTTCTCTCTCATCAACTCATTTTATGAATTTTAAAGTGACATCGTTAGGCTGTTTAATTCTTGCACGAGAACTTCTTAACTCAATTTAAATCTTTTGGGTTAAACTTGTACTCCTTCAATATGTCATGCTATGAATATGTGTGAATGACTCTGATTTTTTTACACATAATATCAACTTATATTTGGTGTATTTATATTTGTTGCGCATAAATTATGTAATTGATTTATCCTTAATCTATGGATACCATCTTTGTACGCGACATTGTCTCAATATCCTTTCATTGAGGCATATATTGTTTATACATAATGAACTTTTATACGTTGTATAAACCCCTTTTAATTTTATTTTTATTCAAAAGGAATCTTTTCAGTACGAAGCATTTTACTAAATGACAAAAAGAATGTTTCTTTTTAATGTATGTGGTGACAACGACCTTTCCGCCGCTGCGAGTATTATTTGATCCTTGGCTTCCTCAACAAGCCGTAATGTTTTTAAAAGAAAATAAATACCACATACTCTTTTATGTATTTTGTTATGGAAAATGGTTTTGATAATGGATTTGTTATGTCAATATATTTGAGTGATATATTGTGATTGAAATGGTGAAATGTTTTCTTTCCATTATTTTTTTATGTATTATGATTTTGTAATGGTACATGGACATTTGACAGGTGGTTACATGATAAACCATATGATATGTGGTGTCATGAATACCATGACAAGTGGTTATGTTATAACCTCCAATGCATTGGGTATGGAAGTCAGCCGTATGGTTATTCCATGTAGTGATATGTGTGGAAGTCGACCGTATGGTTATTCCATTTAAGTATGTTTATTTCCCAAGATACCTTTATATGTTATGTGTTATTTATATGGTTTTATTGTAATCTTTTGATTACAAAGGATAAGTAGTGATCTTTTATTCAGTGAAGAGTATTTTCTACTTCATAAAGTTTATATGCATTACTTTAATAAAGTATTCATGATTTACTTATTGTTTGGAGAAACTAACAGTTTTCCTTCTTTGTGTATCCTTTACTGGGCTTTTTATGCTCATCCCATGTTTTTTTATTGTTTTCCACAGGACTTAAAAATTAATAGGGTCAAGGATGGGATCAAGGAAACACATGTTATCTAAAACATTGAACTAGACATGTTTCTTTTTAAGAGTTTTTATTTTATGGAAACTTAGTAGAAGTGTCTACTTTGTAATCTTTTGTGATGTAATAGTTATGTCCTCATTCTCTAAAACTCTATACCTAAAAAGATCCTCTACGTGAATTATTCATTTAATTCATGATTATGTAATGTTTTAAGGTCGGGCCTTTTTACTACCGATAAATATGTGGTGATAATATCCCATAGATACTGTAGTAAGACTATCCCCATTATTAGACCATACTTCCGAATCACCTCATTAAACTCTTCTAAATGTACATAGTTCATTTATAAATTTAAAATATGAAAACCAAAAGCTATATCTAATAACTAATTTGTAGAAACAGTTATATTTCACCTAATATTGAACACAACTAAGGATTCAACTTTCCAATTTATAATAGTGGATTTATTAATTCAATTTTCATGCATAGAACATTAGAAACCTATGACATCTTATTCCTTAGTTTCTTATTTATCTTCCACATCTTAAAAGGGTTTTGTGAAGAGGGAATATACTTGGTGTTTTCTTGGGACCTTTATACATCTTTATCCTCTTGGTCACATTTTGAATGGATGTATTTTCCCATTTCATCCCCTAGTCAATGAGTTGAAATAGAATTAGGAGTTCTAAGATAAATTTCTAAATGTTAAATATATTGGAAATCTAAGAAATGTGGGAGATGTTCTCAGGTAATGAAGAAATCATGAGATGATAGTGATATTATTTGGGTATCATAAAAAATGAAATATATAAATTCTTGATGTATCCAATTATATTGACTACTTGAGATCCATTTGGTGCACCCTCACCACATTATCTCATGAAGAGTACCTTGGAGTACTCAAACTACTTTTGTCTATATCTCTCCAAATATAAATTATGGAGATGCAAGAGCATGATATATACATTCACACTATAATAATACATCATTATTTCAATAGATATGAATGTTATCCTCTAATACTAGACATATATCACATTATCAATGTAATATTTTAAAAAGTATATACTTATCAAATACCTCCTAACCTGGTAGAACCAGAAAAAGGTACTCTTGACAATAATGATTTCATTTAGGGAATAATTAATTATTAAAGTTCTCATACAATTCCGTGAAGTTATTAATATTGTATATAATGACCTTTCATAATATATATCGAAGATATATTGATGAAATTATGTTATTCCATAACAATATACAAAAATATTATTATTATATTAACATGATTACCATAATATGTGAGATGAAATAATTGTAAAATATCATAGAAGTCTCTTACAATATTATCACATTCCATATCTATCCCCATTAGACTAAAATGTATGATCAAATGAATATAATTATGGATAAGATCTATATTTCCTTCTCATATACTAGATGTTGGCCTAAAAATATATTTAAGGATATTTATGTTGGTAGTATTTATAGTTACCCAATCCATTGAAACATATTATTACATAACTTTAGGCATAATTATTAATTAAATTAAACCCAAGGGTAAAACATTATTGTTTATTTTGATGACTAGGTACATAAATTGAAAACATGAAAATAAAATAAAACATCATTTTATTAATCACTATAATGTGATCCTAAAAACATTTTATCTCATATAATAGTATATTTTAACTAGGGGAATATATAGATAAAAAGGGATGAGATAAAAATCCTAGTATAGAAATAAAAAATGGGAATATTGAATTTCACATGAGTTAAAGGTTTATTATAGGATAACAAAAAAGGTATATCCTGAAATTAAATATATAGAAGAATAAAATATAGAACCATGTTCTCATGAAAAAAACATAATGTGGCAACAACATATAACAATACATAAAAATGAGTCATTTGTTAACCACCAAGACTATATCACATGGTGGAAAACAACCAATAATGAATTAGGTTTACTCCCCCAATCAAATACAAGACGCCTCATGAGGATAAAATATTACCCAATTCATTGGGGAACTATATGGGTGATCCATTAATAACATTTTCCTAAAATTTGTTCCACATAAAGAATCAAATGTAAAAAATAAACATATAGGTTACCCATTGCAAGAAATTAATATCATAATCATGTCATAAGGAATAACCAGTGGGTGAATAAAAGTGAGATACATGAAATAAGGTATTTAATTATTAATTGGGAGTTCATAAAGTAAATATAAGCATAGATTCTGGTAAATTATTTCAAACTAATGTGAAAACATGTAAAAAGGGTGGTTGTGTAACATTAAAACTATATCGATTTAGATCAGTTTTAAGAGAAGTGATAAAGTGTCTCTAAAAGGGGTAAGAGAAAAATGAAACAAAAATAACTAAAATTGAACAAGAATGGTTTCTCAATAATAAGGAATGTTTTTATGAGTAATATATGTATTATATCATTTCACTAAGTGGTAATTTAAAATATACAAAGAAAATAAATAATTTCCATTTAATTTAATTTTAAATGGGCTTAAGAACGTAACCTTTAATACATGTATATAACCCTAAAATAACTATAAAATAAAATTTATATTTGTGTTAAGTACATGCACTTAATTTCATCGATAATAAAAATAGATTAAATAATTAAACAAATCATAACCTATTATATATATATATATTATTTTTTTTATTTTTTTATTTTATTTATGAAAATTCCAAATAATTATAGAGTGTCATTTCATCATTCTAAGAGCGTTTGTTTCACGGTTTTGTGGTCATTTCACTTTTGTAAAACTATGGAAGCACATGTAAAATGGGAATAATTCTCTATAAATAATATTTTATAGTATTAATTTAGTTATAGTTGTTTAGATGTTTCCATATATTATTTTTCTTTTCTATATGAGAATGATCTATTTGATAAAACATTAATGATAAAAGTTTAGTTTATTTTTCCGGTTTTCCTTCACCATTAACTAGTTTAATTTTAATTAATATTTAATATATATATTAGTTCTAGAAAACGTAATAAGTCATAATATACATATTAAAATATTATTTAATCATTATAATGGTTTTATGACTAGCCTTTAATGTTTTAATGAAAAACATAAAATCATTATCCACATGGATGATTAACCGTCATAATTTAGACAACAGTTTCATTTCATTGAATAACAGGATATCATGAAATAATTGTACCTAATATATGCCATTATAAATATATAATTCTAGTACATACATGATACTAAAGTTCTTATTCATTTATGGATGAAGTATATGATGAGAAGGTAGAATAAGAAATTAAAATAGAAGAGACAGTTTGACAAAGCTTTCTCTTCAATATCACCTCCATGAAACCCCATTAAGGAACATAGAATTGTTGTTTTGTTGAGACCATATAATCTTGGACACATAGAAGATGACTGGAATGCTAATTGGTATGAATATTTACGTGATACAATTCATAGAAAGTGTGAGGAGAAGGGGAAGTTTTATAGGGAGAGGGTTGTTTTTTATTAGTGTATTCCATGGTTTAATTTCTTCCTCACGAATATCAGTTTTGATCATTCATTTGAATTAATACAAGAAAATGTTTTTAGATATTTTGAAACAATGGGTGATTAAATTAGAAATTTAAAACCAAATCATATATTTATCATATAATTATAAACACCATAAATTATAATATTTCACTATTTAGAAAAAATTAAGCTATTTAAGATGAATCCCAAAAATTCACCGTTACTATTTTTTGATTTTCCTATTTAAAAAAAGGATTCCATTTTCTAAATATAATTTTTTAAATATGATAAATTAAATTTTTAAATAAATTCATCATTTATTTGTAAAATAATGAATTTAATACTATAATCTATTTTTTACTCTTTAAAAATTATTTAAGGACATAAAAAATTATCTTATAAATATACTAAAACAAAATTCTAATTTATGAATATATTTTTTGAAATTAAATTTTCTTTTAAATAATTATATTAATTATAGAATTTTAAATAAACATTTACACTTTACATAAAATACCAAAAACAATATTAGCAATTTTAAAACATATACATACTTATACCATTATATAAATCTATAATTTTTTTATTTAAAGGACTGGTAAATTATATTTTTCAATTTCATATGTGAGGTTATTATTATAACATCTAGATTATTATTCCTAACCATAATGTTATTATTCTAAAGGTTAGATTAATAACACTAGTATGGGTTCCCTAATTTATATAAATACATCTTTTTCATTTCTTCATTCACTTTTAATTTGTCTAAATATTATATATTTTCATCATAAAAATTAATATTATATTATTAATATTATATTTTTTAAATAGATTTTTTAATGAGTGTGGTCATTCTAGTAGATTGAACATATCCAAATTTTCCAATGCTCATTAGCATGTTTTTTATTTATTATTGCGCTAGAATATGTTTCATTTTTATAGGTTTATTAATCTAAAAAATGTATCAATATTAATTTTTGTGAATAACATTTTTGGCTTCTCTATGTGAAGTATATATTTTGTGACAAAATAAGGTAAATTTCCTTGATAAAATTATAGGTCCTTATGTCTTTCCGATTCCAGGCTTAAAATGCCTTAATCCATTGATCGGACTCAATAATCTTAAAATTCAGAATTAAATTTTCTAAACCCTCACATCTTAGTAACAAAAGTTCATTATTTGGTGGTCTACCCTTGATTCTACCTAGTTATGTCGACCCAATACATTAGTTATTACTCCCTAATAATTGTCATACCCTCACTTTATCCAAACTTGTATTTGAAATATGATTCCATTCATATCAAATATTATGTAAATATTATTTAAAAAATAATATTTATATTTATAAACTTTTTTATTATGTATAAACTTTGTTATTTTTTCCTTACAAATGTATGTTTAATATTTTATGTTTTTTATTTAATTTATTCACAATATATGGATAAATAATTTACAGATATTTCATTTATTTGAATTCCACATTACTTTATTTTTAAATAATTTACTTATGTGATCATAATAAAACATTAATAAAAATTATAAATGTATATAATATAAATAAAAATGATAAAATCACATCAACATGATATTTTTATTGGTGGATTTATTAAGTGGACAATAGATTTACCAATGACCCTATATGGGAGACAAAACTCCAGGACATGGGCATGGCTTAAGAGTTTCAACATTCTTTTGCAACCTATTTATCTTCTTGATTGGTTTATCTTTATCTTCATCTTCAGTAGTCTTCAAATGATTGGGAGATCCAAAAATTTTGTATTTTTTTAACTCAATTGTATGTGAGGGGAGCCAAATGATTTTTTATCATGTTATATAAATTAGTTAGGGACATCCATGTGCTACCAATTATTGGGGGGATGAGTCAAAATCCATGCAATTTATTTTATTAAAACATAATTACGTATAATATTGATGAAATAAAATTAAAATAAATAAATGACATATCCACAGACTTGTTGGTCAAAGATAATTGTTAGTCATATACTGGATAAAAATAAACATTTAATAACTAATCTAACATCAATTTTAACCTGTCTTTATCAAGTAAAAGTTATCTAAAATAATTAATTAATTAAAATCATTTATAATTTATTTATTTATCATAATATTCATCCAAACAGCCCTTGAAAATACACAATTGGGAGAAATTATTATTTTTTAAACATATTAAGTACAAATCATATACTTAGTGGAAACATAGAGTGTATCTATCCAAACTACATGACATATGATCTCTGACAGTTATTATGAACTCACATGTCATATATCACAGAAAATGAAGAATGTATTTATGTGTTATGTACTATCATAAACGACACACTAAAATGTGTCAAATTATAGGATGTGTAATGCTTTTAATGCATATGAATTATATGGTGTGTGACAACCATACACACTTTATATCTCCTAACATATCATAGAAATCACTAAATCATTTAATATATGTCAAAAATTATAACATGGAATGTATGCCAGTTACATGCAATGTATTTTTATATAATTCAATAATTAATTTTCATTCTATGTAAATTATATTTTTGTTACACTCCTTGGGAACCACTATGTAATATATATAGATGTTCATTGGTTACATGACATGTGAGAATATTTCATGACTTGTAATCCTATCTATTCCACTTCAATTAAATTTATGTTATTAGATGTCCTAAAATTTGATACCTACAATGTATTTTAAAATTGATTTCGGCTAACTGTGTGGGACTACATGAAATGAATGTAAACTATATGATGTATAGTATGTAAAATCATATTCTAAATGATTTTGGAAAACAAGTGACATGTAATGATGTTTTTTATTATCTAAACAACCATAGATGTTTCAATGCATCTGTTTTGTTGTGGTAAATATAGGTATTTGATGAAAAAATATGGTTTGAAACCATGATATCCCATGTTATCCATATTGAAATATGAGAATCTTCATATGTGGTATTTAGATTTTATTGATGTATTATCAACCAGTTCCTTGTAACATATTGGTGAAAAGGAACAAATGTTGACAGTTGGATAAAGAACTATAATACTAGAAATGAATCTAACAACATATTTAAATATCATTAAATTATGAATAAGTAATTATAAATTTTACGTGAACACTTTAATACCACTTCAAGGATATTATAGAAAATAATGTTACTATTGGGGTCATACCTAACACATATTGTTTCTATTTAAATGAATAATTGACCAAGGAAATGAAAATTTACATCACGAACAAGGAATTAAAATATAATGAAATTTGTTGTTGATTGATGTAACCATGTGAGAGGATATTTCATATTAATTTATAATAAATATAATTATATGAATTTCCAAATTAATGTGAATTATTTCATTAAAGAATATGTAGATCATTGATGAGGATGTTTCTCGATTGAAACGTATATAGGTCATAACATTTTTACAACGAAAGGTTCCTTCTATAGAACCCCCGAAGGATTGATCCATTCATTTTTCTCAATATTCAAACATCACTGTTGGAATGTTAAATGATGTCACAAATGATCCATTCAATTTTTAACATTCACCTTCATTGAAAAATAATACATCAGGCTTGAGGATTGTCTCTTAGTTTCCTCTTATTGTAAATAAATTAGAAGTTGGAATATTTATATCTTTCTTATGAAAAAATGCATTGAGAATTTTTTATATGATAGAGAACAATATATAATGGATTCCTTCTATACAATGAGTTATTAGGAGAGAAACCCTAAAAATTATATATAACCGGATATTTAAAGAGTTTTGTTAAGTGTTGGTAATTAAACCTAATCCCTTAAAAAATAATAAATCCTTAGTGAGCAACATATCAAATAATAACAATAAGTTAGTTATTATTTATATGACTCGAATATATCTCAGAGATAATATAAATATAAATAAATTAATTAATATCAATTTAAATGATATTTAATATATAATTTTTATTTCTAGGAGCCTTAATCATCCCCACAAACCATCCTCATATTTTATCTGACCAAAAATATCAAATATTATTCATTCAATAAACATATTAATATTATATTGGTGATCATATAAATAAATAATTATCTAAAATTAAACTCACATAAATATTATCAATTAATATATTCAATCAATATGATCACTAGAATAAATATTATATCTTAGTTTTGGGAATAACATTTATTCTACTTGTAAAATATAAATAATATTTTACTATGTTTTTTGAAACAACTAATTGTGAGACCATATTAGACTCTACCTTAGTGGAATTATAGGATCATCCAAATATTCTAAATTAAGAATCTAGCAACACATAAAGAAACCCATATAAGAAGTTTTTAATGTCAAAAAAATACCATATAGAAATTCTCAATGTGTAGTGTAATCCTTTTATATCGATATCTCATGTAACATGTCTTAGATATGCATCATAAAGATTTATGAATGATATATCATTCATTGAAAATTAGAAATAAATAATAAAATTAACCATTGATAAGAATTATAGTTTTACAGTTTCATTTTAATCAAATGGTTTACCTTCAACTTCTATAAATATTTGAGGAAAAAATCCTTCAAGTAATTATTTTCAAATAACATATCAATGATGATACACCCAAAATATTCTACATCATCACAAATTTGTGTCATTAAAATTTCAATCTATCCAAAAAGTAAATGAGTAATTATATATATCATATTTAATATTAATATATAAGAATCATTACACATGGTCAGAGATACGAATATCTAATGACATAGAACATGGGAAATTTCAACTAGTTGGAGTATCCTTAAAACCTATTGTATTTGGGATATCTTAGTGAGAACATCTTATTATGAAGCTTCATCCTCTGAATATCCAAAACCAAATAGTTTTAATCATCCACATACTATCATATGAATTTATTTTACCATATGACTTACGTGCAAATATACCATCATAGAACCTTGAGGCTCTCAGCATAGTGAGGAATTTTTATGACCATTTAATGAGAATGATAATACACAACATTATTATAATAATGAATTGTAAAAGAAAAAGTAAATACATGATAAGACATTATTTAATATTCAAATCCATTAATGTACATGAAAAAATTATTATGTAGTTTGTAATGGGGAGCCTAATCAAATAAACCTAAACTTATATTTAAATTTTTTATTCATCCACATTCAAATTGGTCACTAATTTTTCAATCTGTATTTCTAAAAGGCTCATAATGTTATTTTCCATAATATAAAAAATTAAAAGATCTAAAATCACTTTATCAAATAAAAAAAATGAATTGTATTACATATAATATCATATGTTCGTGATAATAGTTAGTGTATCATTCATAATAAAATATCCAAAATTTGTGGTGAAAATATCTCTAAAAAACAATTATTTCATCATAGAATTAACATTTACATCAGGGTAAACCATATTCAATAAAAATTTCTAAAATAAAACCCGCTTTTTGATGTTAATTCAATGATACATCAAATTAATATTTAACTAGTTTAAAAAAATATCTTATAAATCTTCATTGATTTCCTGAGAAATCACTATAAATTATTTGTGTATATTGACCATTATAAATTCTCAAGTGGTTCATATTGTTTTAACATTTTTATAGAAATCATGATAATGAAAATGGAAAAGTTTATTATGGTTATTGGGATGAAACGTATAAAAGAAAAATAATCCTTATATAATCAAACAGTTATACTTATGAAATTAAGATGATTGTAGAGAAATCTAGTAGTTACCCTTATGTTTTTTCACTGAACATTATGGAAGTCGAAATGAAACATTAAATTTTTCCTCCTTATAATTCTCAAACTTCATACCCTTTTGAAAATATTAGACCCTTAAAAAATGGAGATGGACCTCATAAAATTTTAGACATTATTTTTTCTAAAGAAATAGATTAACTCTTAGGATTTTTTGGATTACATCTGAACACCTATAGATAAGGATTAAGCTTCCCAAAACCACATAATAACCTCTTGAAACAATTCAGAATATAAAAATTCTATTCACCTCACATGATAAAAACTATTAAATGTGAGTTTGAATACAATTAATTCTTATATAATAAAATCTAACATAATAAAACATATCCACCACAAACATGTCCAATTATTCTTCACTAAACATATACCACAAACTAGAGGAAACTTAATCAACCATGGATAAAAAAAACCTACTATCACAATATCAATAATATTTTACAAAAAATATTAGTCTCAACACATATTTTTTTAGAAGTTCTATTCATTTCCAAAAAACACAATAATTATATTGAACATATTTAGAGTCTGATAAGAATTATTTGACCAACTTTTCAACGATATTGAATGATATTTTGGTAACATTGAATATAGAGAAAATATTTATTATAATGGATGAACAAATTATTTATACCAGTATTTATTTTTAAAAAATTGTATATAATTTTTTCCTCCAATTCCTAATATAAAAAATATCTTAAATTACTAGATGATCAAGTGGGAAAATTGAGTGTTCCCAAGAGAGAGTGGGGTAACTAGGTATATCATAGGGTATTATATCTTCCAAAATATGGACCAAAATATTATGACACTAATTCACCTCAGGGTCAAATGTGGAGAAACCGTGAGTAAAATTTTTAGGACCTTAATAGTCTATCCAGTCCACTAATTCAATTCATACAAATAATTTTTGAATAATTTTATTGAGCTTTTCTACCTCTGATAAAAAGTTAATAACATTAGAAAAAAGTGGTGATATTTTCCCATTCAATTATAGTTACCTTTGAAATGAGCCCATATCCTTTCATCTATGATTTATTAGGTTTTTTAATATACCTTTCTTGATTAAATATTAATATTGATAAAGAATTTCTCCAAAATAAATACATTAAATAGATTTAAGAATACCAAAATATTTCAATTAAAAATTGGAAATTATATAAAACAAAAATATTATAAAAATGAAAAAAGAACCACTAATAATCAAAACATATAATTAACTTGTAAGATAAGTACCTACACCATTCGACTAAAATTTCATTCTACAACCATTTGATTCATGATATTTCACCATAATCTATTTTTACAAGTCTAATGTAAACTCTGAAGATAACCTTTCAACCCATTAAATTGATCATTTTATAATTAACCAATTATACATATTTGAAATTATAATTGGTGTAAAACCCCTAAATTATATTTTAGGGATTTTTATAATATTAATAAAAGTGACACAAAATAACCAAATAGAATTATTATAATTTAATGAAATTCGGAATATTTGGGATAAAAACTACAATGGTAGAAGCGTTAAATATGTGAAAGATCCCCCAATTGTAGAATTCAGGAATATCTAAATCCATATCTCAATAGAAAATGTTCCATGTTTCACAATTAAAAAATACCAAGAAACTATCAAAACAAATGCACTTTTAGACACTAATCGTTTTACTATGGCTAGAAAAATAATTCTATAGACAATACACATTTATTAATAACAATATTTTGATGTTTTTATGTGGGGCTGGGGATGGAATTTCAAAATTTATTATGAATATTTTTTTAAACATATATCATCACACATGTATGAAATGGACACCTCTCTATTTAGATGAAAATAGAAATGAAAGAGTCACATAGTTCCAAATTTATTGATATCATTAACAGTTGTTTAATACTCTCTAATGATATTATTTTTCACAAATTTTTGAATTAATATATTTCATGATTTAAAATATATTGCGGTCTCAAACCCATACAAGATAAATATATCTATAGTTATTTTACTATCTCTATATTCTTCCTTAGGTAACTGCTCAACCACTACTCTTTCTTTTATCAATTTAATGAATATTTTATCATACTTAGTTAATGATGATATTTTAAACTCGTTTACCTTTTTATTAATATCCATTAAGTAAGAGTAATATAATTATTGATTTCGATTCTAATTAAAATTACCATTTTATTTTTTTGGAAAATAGATTAATTCTATGATTGAATAACTTGAAGAAAAAAATTTGGTAGAAAAGTACACAATGAGAAATACTAAAAACTTGTCCTTTTTAGTTTATGACATACGATGATCTATAAGGATATTATAGTGGTTATAAAAAGAATTATTGTTATAAAACACTTATTTATTTTCAAAAATATTATACCCTATGATTTTGAAAAGGGAACGATTGAGTTTAAACTAGGATTGGTTCCTATTTGATTATGGATACACTGTGTAAAATTATCGAACATTAATTCTACCTTTTTTAGATAAATATTTTTTTTTATTTTAGTACTTTCTGATATAATACTAATTTTTTCATCAAACACCCATTAATGATTCATGGGTGAAACATAGAGAAATGCTTTTAATGATTTCCCATAATGGAAACCTCACATTGTTCTTATAATATCATATCTATTAAAAAGGAATTTAATATAGAAACCATGAATGTAGTATATTTATTAGATGAAAACATGAAATAAATCTCAAATAATATTTTAATGTGTACCGACATGTGATTTTATGTTGGAGATGAGTGTAGATTATTTTTGTATCTAATTCTCATTATGAATTAGGGGAGTTGATCTTAAATATATTAACGTTTAAGTTGGTAAAAAATGAAATTATTAGTGTAATAATAATAATTATTGATAAATTTATATATACATGGGGGGTTTTTACCCCAATAATATTATAAGTAACACCATTATGATGAGAAAGACAATGAACCCATGATAATGTAGATTATACCTTTATGTCATGTTAAGGAGGATCTTTCTCCATATGTAGGGGTTAATTTATGGGAGGTAGACATGGTGATATTTTTATATATAGTCTAGGATGAGCACAATAGTGCATATTACATATAAAATTTTACATTATATTATTAGATTAATTTGGAAGACAAGAAAGTAGATTTTGTAAAGGTGGTTTCTAAAACAGAAAAACTAAAATCACTAGAGAGGGGGAATGAAAAAATATTGATCTTAAATGGTCTATAGGGTGATGTTGAACTAGATAATTATTCTCCAAAAAAATAATTGTATGTTAAATAACCTATTTGTAGAGAGACCATTTTGTTGGTGGGGGTTTAAGGGGGATCATATTGAATCCTTGTATCAAAGGGATGGAGATATTACATGATTGTTGGTAGATATAGATATCCCAATATGGGAATAAAAAATTGAAAGGGATATTGAAGGGATTGTGAGATAAAATATTATATAATAAAAAACAACGGATATATAGTATATACATTTAAATAATTCTATAAAACATGGGATCGGGATAATATGAGCAATGGGGAAATAAGTTTCTTCGCGGGATGTATTGAGAAACCAATATATTAAGAAACCATCATAGAGGGTGGTAAGTTATCAAAATCAAAATTAATATATGTATAAGAAGGGACATGAATTTGGACTCTTTTATACATGTCTGGAGAATGGTTCTCACATTATATAAAGAAGATTACATGAACATTATATAAAGATAATAATAAGTTCTGTATTTAAATAAAATTCATTACCAACAAATAATTTCTTCTACTATGTCATATATTATTTATGATAGATGGTTTATAGAAATTTTCACTACAAAGCACATCTTAGGAGAAATATTATTCAATTGTTTTATGGAATAATAATGTATCCTTAAAAGGATTCCTATATAATCACTATCCTGTTGAGAGAAAATAAATTCTAATAAACTATGGGAGGCTAGGGATGGAAATCCAACGGGCTATTGGTTTTGGATTTGATCCTTTTGGAAAACATATCTTATACCTAAAAAAGAAGAAACATATTAGATAAAAAACATCAATTTTCTATGAACCTAAATTTATGAAATATTAATTATAATAAATATGGATTCAAAAAATGGTTGGGTTGATGGAGTTCAAAAAATGGGGACAATGAACTCCCATGATCCATTTAAAATGAAATAAAAGAATCATAATGTAGTGAAATCATTCAAGAACACCTAAATGATGGTCTGTGAATAGAAGAATTATTCTTATAGATATTTTGTTGTATATGGAATGATTAAATGATATAAAATATTTAATATCATGACCATAATAGTGATCAAAAAGATGATATTGATATTGAAAATAGTTTTCGTAGAAATATGGATTGAAGGGGGGATTAATGGACCTTTATAATGATTAATGTTTGGATAATAAACATAGTAAACTCATTAAATGTGGTTAATAAATATGGTAAATCCCCTATAGTGGTCCCATGTCCAAAAATAACATAACTTACAACAAAAAGTGTGTTCATGGTGTTTAAAATGTGAATCATTTTCAAAATTCCCAAATTTTTTTTCCTAGGAATATTATAATCTATATAAATTTGTAAATATGGATGAGTAGGTATATAATTCTTGTCTTTGGATTAAGCCAAAAAGAAGGGTGGGAAACTATAATCCGGGAAGGATAGATTTCTCATGTAAACTCTATCAACTTGGTGGTGTAAGTCATTGAAAATATATATATGACACTAACAATTGTTTACTGAGGAAAAGGTTTATTTCATATTATCCGATAAATCTATATTGTTTGTGGATAGATTCTAGAACATTTCAATTACTATGAACTGACCAAAAATGCATCATAAAATCTGGAATTATCATTTTTAATGAAGTTTTAAAAATGCCTAAATAGATTCATTTGATATTATGGATATAATTGATAACAATGGACAATAATCGTATTTTTTACTTTCTACATATATAGATGATCCCAATAGATTCACCTTGATAATAATTCTGTTAACTACCATTAAAGGTGTAGAACTAGAGATTCAATTAAAGTATGTGGATATTTAATTTTCATTAAACAATAGTACTACTTAAATTCATATAATTCATGGAAAAAATTTCTAATTTTTGTGGATGAATATATATTTTTATATTATTATTTCAAAATAAGCATAAAATGATTTTTTGAAAATTTCCACTACACATATGATTTTATGAATTGTTGATAATAGAAAATTTATGTAATCCTAATTTTATTATAATGTTATTTTAAAATATATATAAATAACATTGTATTTATTATCAACTAAATTAAAATAAAGACAAGATCATTAGGTAGTAAAAGGGAAAATTTAGAAAAAACAATATTTAAGTGCATATTATTTTTTCTATTATAATTAATTAAAATAACATATAATAGTGAATGATTTAAATGGAAAATATATATAATATATAAAATCTATTTGATTGAATTTACTTAATGATGATTAACAATCAAAGAGTTAATTTAAGATCATATAATGGTTGAAAATGAATTTTACTGAAAAATCATTTTTCATCTTGTTTTGCGGGATTATTTTAAAAAAAATTCATCCACATATATGAAAAGAATTTGAAAAAATATATATTTATTTTTAATATTCAATTATAGTTCATTTAATTTTGTTGCTTTCATTTTTTTCATTTTGAGTATTGAAGACGGTAAAAATTGGTTACCACAGCTAAAGATAAAACGTCTTTATTAGAGGTTAAACTAAAGTGATAAGGGTTAAATTGAATCAAAACCTGTCAAAATAATTTTTGATGAACTAAATCTTACCATATAATATCAAATATTTTATATATACTCAATTTGGAAAAAAAATCTCCAAGAAAGTGACGTAATAATATTTTAAAATTTTGAATAATTACACTTTTTCCACCAACCTCACATATAAAAGGGAACCTCCTCCCATCAATTCATTACACCACCAAATCCATTTATCAAAATAAATCATCTAAAAATATCCCAAAAAAAATTAACATCATTTTAAAGGTTATAGGCTTTGCAAATTACTAATCCAAGGGTCCTTAAGAAATGATCTAAAGGATATATTTTGATAAAGAGGTAATCATCTTAACTGATCAATTTCAATATTATTATTCTTTTACAACAATCAATTATGTCATAACTATTCCAATATAATAAAAATATTATCTCACATATATATATTTTATTATTACGTTGTAATAATATATATACATTCCCTTCTCTGTCAAATGGGAAACAAAACCATTGCTCATGTCTACAGAGGACTACCTCCTCACGAACCTATCTAATTTTTTTTCCATCCCAACATAACCTGCATAGTCATAATGATATAAATAAAAAATATATATTATTCATATAAAATAATTATGATTCTGGAAATTTAATATATCATCTACCTCATTACCTCTCAATCTATTAATAAAAGATAATTTTGCTTGTGAGTGTGTATGGATTGCCTCCTCCATGAAGAGATGAGATTTATTTTTCATGCCTGCATACCACATATGATTTTAAATACAAGTGAATTAAATGTTTCTGATTTTTATAAAGGGGTTAAACTATAGAGAAGATAAAACCTCATTTACAACATAAGGATCATCAGATCATAATCCAAACATATATGAAAAATAATTTAGTTAATATTCGAATCAATGATAATAATGAATGATTTTCAACAAAGAAGTGACCATATGTTATGAGTTATGTATATTGTAATAGTATTTAAGTTTGAAAAAAATATATTTATTATACAATATTTTAAATCATGTTCATCTATGTTTAAGTGTGATATATAGGATTTCATCTCAATTTATACTCCATTGATTCGTATTTTATATTATTCACATTTTTACATGGTTTATATAGTACCTTTTCATTGATTAAAAATTATTATCTATTTATTATTGAAAATTAATGTTTAAATTAATGTTTACAATTTAATTTTGTTACAATTAAAATGTTACCAATGAGGTTAAAATTTATTTCACAATTTCATTTTTTGGTATTTCATATATTTTCACTGAAGGAAACATATAGTCTATCCTTCATAAAATAATTCAATTTTCTTATCCTATGGAAATTTAATGAGTTTCCATGATTTCTTATACATTTTTGTATTTTTTTAAAATTTAATAAAGAAAATAAATATCTAAAAGGAAATATATATTATCAATCCTTTTGATTAAGTTTATATTTTCCCATGCCATTTTTTTTAAAAATCTTAAGTAAATTTAAATTTATATAAATTATTTATTCTAAGAATATTATGTAAACAATGTTTTTTTGAAATATTTTAATGGAATATTACTAATGTTTTCAAAAAGGATTATTTTTAATTTATTTTCAAAGAATCAAATGGAGTGGGTTTTTTTATTGTATAGAAAGTCAATGAGATTTCCCTCTTCTATAACATGTTTCTATCCATTTGATTCTTCTAGAAGTATTCAATAAGTTTATATAGAAAAAAATTATAGAAATATTATTTTAATTTTTTAGTTAAATTTTTTTTTCCTGAAAATGCATGATTGTATTAAAAAACCATTACATCTAATAAATTTATGGTTATCTTTTATATCATAATAATTATTTTCTAATTAAATTTGTCTTGAAACATTAAATTTATTATGATCATATTTTTTTTAACATTAAATTTCCCTTTCATATAAATATTTTTCTATCATGGATACGATTATTTCAAACCTTTTATACAAAATCTATATGTGGTGTCTATAAAAGATAGTTCACTATAAAAGATATTTTTATTTACGATGTTATTCATGATATTTTTTATTATTTACTAAAAATATATATTAATTAAAAAGGAATATTCTTTTTGAATTAAATTTATCAATCACTATATAAAGAATTCATCAAAAATTTGTTGGGGAAATCAATCATAGTGAATTTGTGTTGTTTTACAGTTAATTGTTCTTATTGAAAAAAAGGTTTCCATGGTCATTTATTAATCTCCAAGGAGATTATTGACCATGTATGTTGAAAAATATTGAAAAATGTATAAGATAGAGGTAAGTAAAAAATCATTTATATCACATGAATATTTAGAATAGTCTAATGTTTCACCCATGTTTTATAAAATTTTGAAATAAATAGTTGTGATACACAATGATAGTTGCACATTCCCACAAAATAGAGATATTATGGAGAATATTTGAAGAGTTTTTCACTAAAGGAAATTTCAATAAATTTTATTTCAATGAGCACAGATGTTGTTATGTTTTTCTATATGTGCGAGAAATTTATGTAATGGGTCACCTGTATAAATAAATTTGTTGATCGCCATCTCATTTTGGTATTTTAACCCTCAAAGAATATCAAGGCTATAGATCTCATTATAGTAACACAAATAAATTTCATTCAGTAAACACCAACTAAGACATCATTTTCATGTAGAAAAAACATTATTCTATATGAAAAAGTGAGTTTCATGAAATCTAAAAAAATTGTGTATGTGGAAGTTTTGTGACAAGTTGTATGTTACATTAACATTAGGAGAAGTTGTGTGCATGTTTTGTAAAGGTTACATGAATTTAAAAGTTTCTCATCCCATTATGGGATTACCCAGAAAATATGTAGTAAAGAGGTATTAATCATGTGGATAAATTCAGGGATTTATGATGAAACATATGAGGGGTAAAAAAAATTGATTCATGTGATCAACTAAATAATATTATGAATAAGCAGTTATCACGCATCAATTGATAGTGTAAGGAGCATTCAAATTGTAACTGTTAGTGAACTATGAAGCATAATATGATCTCTTAGAGAATTATAATAGTATTTCAATTAGTTTATTTAGTACATCATCGCATTTCCATTGTATTCTCCTTGAACCAGCCTAGTAAAGTGTAAACGAAATAAAACTTATTTATCTTGTACATAATTTTATTTTATATCGTTCATTTATTTGGGAAAAGGGAGAGATTTTTTTTTATTTACCAATGAAATAATACCGAGAGAATTAGTTTTATTAATTTATTATACACTAATTCACCCACACCCCTCTCAAGTAATTTATCCTATTTTGGATAAAAAATTATTTATTTCCAATGATTTATCATTAGGGAATTCCACCTTTTGGTGCTCATGTTTTCACATTACTTTTGACGTTGAATTTTACCCCACATTCCCACTTCCCAAAGGCAGGTGACATTCATCACATCATCAGAAATTTCTACTCATGTATCAATATGGAATGATGAGAATTCAGTACATAATTTTGGGGATTCCTCCATGGAATTCATCACCTAGTCGGGGTATCCCATATAGATTAAGACATTTTTCATGACACTCATTCTTGGTGCCATATCTTTTTAGACTCCATTTAATTATGTTGACTCTTTCTTGACATTATAGGGGGTCTAGTCATAGAAACAACCTTTGGTCATGGGAGTAGTAAAATTGATAATATATTGCTTTTCTGGAAGGTAGAACATTGTTTACTTGTATTCCTCCACATAAGAGGTCTCTATATGGGTGATAAACCACTGTTATCCCTTGTTTATTTTAGGTAATTTTATGCCAAAGTCATATCTCATGTGGTTTCTTTAGTATCCCATGTTCAAATTGTGGTATGATGTGAGATTAATTTCTAGTATAGATGGATCATATTGGTCAAAATTCTTGTGAAGGTAAATCATGTAACTACATCCCAAGGAGGGACCACCTAGATGGTTGACTAAATGGATGGATCAGAACGCCCAATGAGAATGAACATGAGAAATCGTGTCCCAAAAAGGGAAGGTTTCACACCATCACGGTTGATCTATACATCACTAAGGATTGATAAATGATATGTGCCTAAATTAGGGGGACACCATGTTTTACCATTGGCTGGGATTGAACCTCATGGAGGCTTCCTTCATACCCTATTTAGAGGATAGGGATAAAAATTCACGTAGTTCATTGGATAGAGTCGGGATTCAGCACTGAGACTTCCCATCACAAGAGGATTGATCTTGATGGATTGTGTGGGGGTTATGAACAAAGACTGCCTGAATACGGCTATGAGTAGTCATGATGTGGATGAATGGGGATTACACATACAGGGGCCCATATAGTTTATGTGATATCACCAGTATAAGGGCGAGGTGATGCTTTAGAATGTTTTATATGCATAGGAGCTGTATGAATGATACTAGGTGTAATGATGAGATATATGGGTCATGCACACTAATATGGACCAAATAGATGGAGTGATTTGATAGGGATGCGGCTGACTAGGTAAGAAGTAGTATGGAAAATAATGAACTGGGTGAAATGGATGGAATGGATGGGTTACAGAGGGTTTGGGATTGAACCCCATGGAGTTTTAATACATATTATAATGGTTAGAAATCAAATTCCTCATAGTCCAGAGAGGGGTGATGAGAAACTTAAGTAGTTGGCTCGTGAGAATGGAGTTCATGGATAAGGTCTTGAAGGAAATGAGACATTTGGGTTATATAATGAATCTCTCAAGATAAAAAGTCTCGATAAAGAGACAATAATTCTAGTGGGAAATGGTATTGAACCTCAAAGAGGATTCCTACATACCCCAATGTTTGGTAATCCAATTCAATATAGTTCAGGAAAATCTGGGATCATGGATTACACATGGCTAGCTTCCCTTTGACATTTCAGGGCTATGCCTTGGAGCTGCCCGGATGGATAGATGTTGGGGCTTACTTGAGGAGGGATTCTTATGTAGATGGAATGGATGGTTTGTTAACTGTTTTGGGATTACACCTCTAAGAGGATAAATATATAATATAATTAGATGATAGGCATTAAAGACCACATATTTCTGGAATCTCGTGTAGTTGAAGAACAATTAATAAGGATGATATTGAACCAATTTGAATATGATGGTGTTTGGATTAAACCCTTTGGAGGTTCCCTATGTATCTTGGTTCAGTGGGAATTAAATTACATATATTTATTATGGGAGCGTTGGGGATTACACATGAAGGGTCAAACCAAGATTGTGGTGTGGGGATTATTCATTAAAACGTCCCAGGTGCTACTAAGACTGGACAATGGGAGAATGGGGATTATGTGTCGAGACAATCCATATGAATACTAATCTGGACACCACAGAGGGTAGCTTAGGGAGGTTAACCCCAAGGAGGGGGCACCAAATATTTCCTTTGGTTGGGATTGAACATTGAGGAGGTTTTTAATGTACTCTATTTAGAATGTAGGGATCAAAACCCACATATTTCGGAAGTGGTGTGGTGTTGTAGTCACTACTAACCTCTAAGCCCAAGTGATTCATTCCTGATGTGAGAAAAAAGAAAAAGTATTAGCCCCGGAATATGTTTCACGAAAGTTACATTCTTGAGAGATAGTGGATGGGGATTATATGTGAATGCATCTCAAGCACCTCTATGTAGAGGAAATAGTGAATGGGGATTATTCATGGAAGCTTCCCATATGCCTCTATAGAGCGGAAATGGTGGATAGGGATTACACGTGGAAGTTTCTTATGTGAAACTATAGAAAATAAATGGTGGATTGGACTTATGTAGGGAAGCTTCTTGGGATCCACATAGGAGGAACATTGTTGGATGGGGATTATTCATAAAAATTTCTGGGGTGATGCTAAAGAGTAGAAACAGTGGATGTGGTTTATGTACTGAAGCTTCCCGGGTGCCACTATAGAGTAACAATGGGGAATGGGGCTTACACATGGAAGCTACTCTGCTGCTGCTGTGGAGTGTAAATGGTTCATGGGGCTTATGCATGAAATATAACTAGGTGCCACTGTGGAGAAGCAATGGTAAATTGAGATAATGGGAGAAAGATGCTCGGGTTCCACTGTAGAGTGGAAATTCTGAATGGTGCTTAATCATGGATGTTTTCTAAGTGTTTCTATGGTGTGGTAATGGTGAATTGGGATTACACATGGAAGCCATTCGCATGATGTTGTGGAGTGAAAATGGTAAATGGGGCTTATGCGTGGAAACCGCCATTGTGCCGCTATAGATTTCCAATGGTTAATGGGGCTTATGTGTGGATGCTACCCAAGAGCCACTTAGGAGCAACAATTATGGGTGGGTCTTACACATGGAAGCTTCCCAAGTTCCAATGTGGAGTAAAAATAGTGATTAGGGCTTATTATTGGAAGCTTCTATTGATTTATTCCTTTTTTCAGGTCACGAGGTAATCCCTTAACTGTTGCAAGGGGTAAGGATTCAGTTTAAGATCCATTGAATGGAATATGTGTGTGTGGATTCTGAAAAGAGCTTCCAATTATGTCTTCCTCATTTCTAAACATGATAGAATATCAACATTATGATTGGTTTTGGGAAAATGTGTTTGGAATTACACATTAAGATGAGGTCCATGGAGGTTGTTTTCTATTCATCTCATGATGAAGCATCCTATACTTAATGCATGAGGCATCATATTCTTGAATTATAGGGTATGATATAGTTTAAATTCATGTAGTGAGGACTATTAGAATCTTATTCTTTGTTCATAAGTTTTCATATTCATGAGTAATAGAGTATTATATCTTTTTAAGTAATGTTGTGAGGACTATTAGGCTGAAGATTTCATGAAATTGTTGGTGTGGGGCTTGTGAAAGATCAAGCCATTGTGGTTCAACCCAAAATAGGACCCAGGAGATGAGTTTTGAGGAGTTTCTTAAGGAAATTTTCAACTTATGATACTTTTGGAATCCTAGATGACAATCTAAACTCGTGAAATGGTAATAAGACCAAGAGGAATAGGTTGACTCATGATATTTCATAGAGTGTGGCGGATTACCTCGAATAATAGGATTCTAGGAATGAAAGTTGGGGTTGTGCAAGGTCACAATCCAAAATGGATTCAACCTAGCCCGAAACGTTTATGGTTTGACTCTCAAATTTTCATTGGGGTCAGTGATGGTAGTGAATTGTAGGGATTTTAGAGGTCGCTTTGTAGAGATTTGGGAATTCTGAAGGGAGCTTCTCAAAACATGGTTCCCTTGCTTCGATGTAAAGTCTTAATTTGGTGGGGGAGTTCTTCACAAAGGTTGAATCATTCATGAAGCCTCAAGTGCCTAAGAGGGGCTTATTATTTTGTAAAGGGTATTGGTCTTCGTGAAGTCCATCTACACCTGGGGCGGAGCCTCACATGAACAAATGGGAGGACACTTCTCCCTTGCAAACCATTTTTCAATCCTAACTTTCAATGACTATAAATATTGTCTCATAACTCTGTTTGGGCTCCACAACCCATCTAATCAATTCATGGGAAACATGATACGCTCCTTGATCAATTATTGATGCATTCAGTGAATCCATTGGAAGAGTTTTATGGATCCAATTATGTTATTATGGGTGCTTCCTGGTTATAGATAGCTAGTCAATTCAACCACAAGTCTTATGTGACAAACCAGTACTCAATACTTAATAAATGGGTTTTGGTGTATACCTACACATATTTGAAGATATCTGTTCACATGAACATGGTCAATATGTCCAAAATTATTCATTTCATTCATTTATAACTCTTTTATTATTATCGCTAATAATATTAAAATGACATTATACATAATTTCATTTATTTCTAATGTTTGTTATAAAATGAAATGTGTTTTTCAGGTATTAAACATGACAAAATGATTTTCCTAATTTAATTTCAATAGTATAAAATTTACACATCCATTAGGTGGAATTTGAGATCACCCTTATTTTTTTATTTCCCCAGATACGAAGAAGAAATCTTTGGATCTATTTCTGGGATGAATAATATTTACTTTCACAATGTTTAATATTTTTTTAATAATGATAAATTGGAATTATTTAAGTAGATTGTTCTAAAATACTACCAAATTTATCATTCCATGGAGATGGTATCCCACTTATCTTATAAAAATATAATATAAAAGTCATTAAATCTAGGTTACTGGATATGGGGTTGTTATAGTTGGTATCAATGGAATTTTAGTAGAAGCCTTAGGAACTAAATTTAGGAAAACATATATTAGTGAACATAAACTTATGATAGATTATAGGGATAATTATATACAAAGGATAATATCAAAATGTTTTATTAAAATAGACATTTTTTAGTTTTCATAGAAAATATATCTTTATCTTGTTATTAAAATGTATTTGTGGTTTTGGAATAGATGCTCTTAGTGATAACAACATTGAATGGTGTAGATTGGGTATTTGCTCAATAATAACTAGTGCATGATAACTAGTCCTCAGAATAAACACCTAGATATAAACTCTAAAGAAATGTACTATGGTTTATTATTAAGATGTTTACGAACCATAATGTATGATTTGAAAAAATAATACGGTTTGAGGATATTCATAAAGAAGCTATTTTTATGACTATAAAAATATCAAAGAATTAATTTTAAATTTCTATTAAGTGTTACTGAATATTTATAATTATATATTGCAATTTTAAATTTATAATTTCTAACAAATTTAATATATTTCATAGTTTAGAAATGAATCATGGTGAATGTAATTTTATCAACACTCTTGATAACTATAGGGATTTCTCTCTGTAGCAAGCCAATACAAGTGGTGTGGGAGTTGAGAATATTAGGGCTATATTTTGGAAATAACATAGATAATGAGTATTATACTTGAATTCATGGCGAAAAAATTTATTAGTTCGCTTCATGTGATATAAGCCTCCTTAATTTAGTAGAACTATGAATCAGGTGGTAGGTGAGTAACAGATCGAGTCCCTTGAAAATACATTTAATTCCTAGGGATACAAAGAAAAGGAAAAGAATACATTGTATGTGAATTTTATTAAATGAAATTCAGATCAATTGTTGGTGTTGAGGCATAATACTAAACATGGAGAAGAAATTGTGAGAGAATTAAACTTTTCATATATTAATATTATATCTTATGATATTGCAAAACCCTATGATTTTGAAAGAGGAACATCATCATTGATAGAATATATGAAATTCAACACCAAGAATAAAATATAATGTATCATACTAAAAATTTACAATATATTCAATCTCATCAATAGATTTTGTTAAACACAAAATTAGGTTCAAATTAAACGCAAAATTCAATTTTAATTTTATTATTTTCACTTTAAAATTATAAAAAAGATACTAAATTGGATGGTATGAATAGGAATAAATAAATTTTTAAAATTATAAGTTTCAAAAATTTATAAAATAATTTTAATGATTTTATATTGAATAGAAATAAAATATAAACCCTTTGAAATGAATGAAAGTTATTTTCAGAAAAAACATATTTTCTGAAAAGGCATTTTAGTCATGATTTTCACAAATAATTTAATATTTAAAAGTACCAATTTTATTTAATTTATTTTAAACAAATAAAATTATTTTTCAATTCAAAATATCAAAATTATATTATGGGGAATTTTTTTTATTTTTCCAAAAAGGGTAATTTTTTCAAGAATCGTGAAAAATATTGATTTTTATTGAAAAATACATTTTAATTTAAATTAAATAAAATGTTATATTAAATATTATAGTGTATTTTAATAAAAATTATTTCAATTATATTAAATTTTATCTAAGTTGTTAATTTTATTCAATTTAATACTAAATTACGTTGTTAAATCATTTTATAATTTAGAATGTTTTCATTTGGAAAACTAATATTTGATACAACTGTGGGATTAATTTTTAATTGAATAACTCTACATCCATGAACTGAATTTAGAAAAATGGATTCTATGTTTAGAATCATAATTATTAATACTAGCTAATATAGAAAACTTAATTTATCACAATAATTCATAGAAAAAATATTAAGAATTATTTAACGTGGTTATAGTAAAAATGGTTTTACCGAGTTGATAAACTAACAAGATAAGGGTTATAAAAGACCAAAAATATATATATAACCCATTTATAGTTATAGTATGAGATTAAAAACTATAATGGTTTATATTAACCCATATTTTAAGCTTTTTATCATAAAAATGTATTATTACTTTTTATTTTAAATAATTCCATGTGTATCTTATAGGCCACTTATAAATGGCCACCCCCTCTCCTCCACATTTAACACTTTCAAAAGAAATTTGTTCCACTGAGACCTAAAGAAATCCCTTATTTTATTCTCATCACATTTTTAGAGGCCTAATGTTTTCTAAGGAATCCCTCCTATGAAGGAATTTGTTAGAAACCTAAAAAAATCTCTGAAGAAGACATAAACTTTTTCAACAAGCATATTTGTTTTATTTATTTATCCACCACCTTAAAATCATCTTTATATATGATAATATAGAAATAATAGTTTCTATTTCATATTGATATGTAATTATGATAATTTTATATCCAATATCTTTCTCCATCTTTATCAAATGGGAAACAAAAATGTCGATCGTGTATATAGTGGAATACCACCTCCTGAACCGATTTAAGTCTCCTACCGTAAAAATATTTAGAGGATGGATATGATGATAGATTTAAATTTTGTATATTATATTTATTAAAATATTATAATTATGTAATTATTGTATCACATATTCTTTTTGGGATACGATAACACCACTCGTATTTACGATGTACAACAGACTCATGAATGGATGTGATTTGTTTTTCTATTATGCTTTAAATGGAAGTTAATAAGGTTAAAATTAAAGAATATATGTTATATTGATGAACTAAAAATACTTATTGAAATATAATATCAAATATTACTTCATTACTTCTAATATTTCGGAATATAATAACATTTCCCATGTGTATGGGTGGACTACCACCTCCACACAATGATGTGAAATGTTTTTCCTTTTATTATTACATGGATAGTAATAAGGATGACTATAATTAATATATATTAAATATATAAAATAATAATAATTTTATAAATGTGAAATAATATTAAATTTCAATTTATTACATCAATCAAGAGAAAAAATTGTAACAACATTCACGCATACATATGACCTACCGTATCCATGAACGGTACAATACATTTTCTAATTTTTTTCACTTATATATTACTATAAATACATATATAGTTAATATATATTATAATTATATATTTTATAGAATTATGGAGATGATGGAATCAGTAACTATTTAAAATAACCATAATTACCAAACCAATGAATACATGAAAAACAATGTAATAATAACCCATAATAGTTATTTTAACAACAAATTGTTATTAAATGGGTGATAAATCCTATAAGTAAATCCTATAGGGAATATGTTACATGAGTATGGTTATGTAATAGATTTATAATAAAACATTATTTTATATATAGGCGGTTCAGAAACAAATGAAGGAAACTAGACATGGGGTAAGGGTTTTCTCATCTCACTTTTACTTTCATGAGACACATTCTATATTCACAACTTATTGCATTATGTTATATATATACATTAAATATTGATATATTATATCATAAATAAAATTGCAGACATGATAATAAAAGTTTAATTTATTTTATATCATTCATGGGTCTTAGGATTCAAATATTTCAAAAGTGGTGAGGGTACATTTGACAATCTCATAATTATTCAGGATTATTTATGTTTAAGTCTCCCTTGGGATAATTATTTGATATTTATATATAAAAATAAGTATTATTTCTTCTACTCTAGTTATTTATCATCCTTTTAATGTAAAATTGCAATTTTTACCCTATTTTTTAATTAAAATTGTTGAGATAATGCTTTTATGAATATATAACATTATTTCTTTCTCCGACTGAAAATCCATTTTTTCATTAAAATTAATGTTTTCAAAAAATGATTTCAAAATCATTTTTAACATTATCCAAATGAGTTATTAAAGATATTTTTTTCCATGTTTGAGTTTTTTTTTAAAATGGGATTATATTAATCTTCATGTTGTTTCCCAAACTAGGCTCATTTTTATTTTACCAAAAAATAGAATGCCTATTTTTTTAACATATACGGAATGTAAAAAATTTATTTCTTTCTGGGAAATAAATTTTATAGATATTAAATTTAATTTTAAAATTTAATTTTAAAAAGAAAATTAATTTAAAAATATTTTATGAACATTTTATTTTAGATATATTTTCAATATGAAAAAGATTATATTCTTCAAGATTGTTTTTAATGACATTTTTTTAGTATTTCTATTCATCAATGACATCAACCAATTTTTGTACTTGAACTCATCTTGGAAAAATTTGTAATGATACCATCCTTATTATATTTCCAAAATCATTATGATCAATTTGAATGGGGATGTACATGTTTGTTAGCAAATCATATTACTCTGGATGGAATATGATTATGTTTATTGATGGGGGAATTGTTAAAAATTTTGATAAAAGTCTTTCAATAAGAAATTTTATGATGATTAGGTTTTACCCCTTTACTATAAGGAATTAAATGGATATAATATGTTATTTTAATTTCCTTTTATAGCCACTTAATGCATTGGATGTTCACAGGAGACAAACTAGCCTGTGCCTTTTCCCAAGGCCTTAACCATTTAGGTTAGATGTCCAATCCAGAAGCCCTAAAAATATTATTATGATGTTTTTAATTATGAATTCCCTCATTATGAAATAATTTATTTATTAACATGTTAACATTATATTAGTTATAATATCCATGGGGATGTATTAGGAACATTTGAATATATATATATATATATGGAATTCTTTGATCATTTATTTTTTCAACAATTTTATGCTGAAGTCATTGACTATATGGAACATGATTGAGATATTTACCTTTCCATATTAAGTATTCTCTATTTCCTCATATCTTCCACTATACTAATACGAATACTAATCATTTGATCTCACACATTTGTTAATGTTATATCCCCTAGATTCTAAGATGAGTTTTAAGACTGATATGCGTGGATATGCTAAATAGAATATTGGTTTACTCAAATAAAATATTACATTATACTTTAACTTATCAATTAAATATTATATTTTTATTTTTATCTAGTATACCAAGAATACTAAAGTAATTTCTACATATTTATGTGATTCATTTTATATTATGCTAATGTAACAAACTAACAACTAACACTAGGAAACTAGGGTCATAGTTTTTAAAGTATATATTAGAGTAATTTTAGAAAAAACCTTGGGATATGGATTATAGAAAAAAAATATTATTAAATATAAATCTATGATAGACTCTATGAGTAAAGATAGAAGAATATCATAGTGTTACGGTGAGGAAGAGATTATTTTGTTTCCTAGAAAAACATCCATTTTGTTATACTAAAAGTTCATGTGTTTGAAAAACATATATACCTTGGTTTAAGAACCCCAAAAAAGAAATTTCAGGATTGAATCATGTGTTACATAGTACAAAGAAATCATGATTAGTTCACACCAAATTTTACACTTCTGATGAAATTCTATGACTAATTCACGTTTTCTTTACAAACCACTATGACATATTTGAACATAATTTTATGCTTTCAAAACATTTCCAAAGAAACCATGTTCATAACTATGGGGTTATCAGTGAATAACTTATTAAATATATTTTAGGTGTTTCATTATTTTTTGAATTTTGATTATGTTTTATAATGTTATAGTAAATTACAGTGTGTACTATTTTTTAGAAATTTATCCTAGTAGAAGTAATGTAAAATGTATCAATTGACATTGTACAAGTATCAATGTCCCTACTATGAAAGATCATTAAACTATAGATAGAGATATAGTTGGAATGGGTCAAATTATAACCGAATTGGCTAAAAATGACTCGGGTTGTGAGAAATAATGTTATTTGTATACAGAAGCCTAATAATACTCCATGCGGTGTAACAATGTTAGGCTGCTTTATACATCAGAAACCACTATCATTTTTAGTTGAGAAATGGATAAGTACATTGGATATGACACTTATCGATATGGGAAGTAATTAAATGGATAATTTTTTCATTTAAGTTTTTATTGTCTTAGGAGATGTGTATCAACATATATCATTTATTAAAACCATTGATGATGATGATGAAATTTCAAACATCGAAGGGAATTATTTAAAGGTTCCCTTCTTTGAAAACTATTTTCAATGGAAAATATGAGTTTATATATATATATAATATTATGATATTAAAAGAAAAAATAAATGTGAAAATGATACTAATCATGAAGAAAACATTATATCATTTTTAAAGAATGATACAAACTCTATAAGTAATCCATCGATCAATATTGACCGCTTCCATAATGGTATTGAGTCAATTTGTCAATGGGAACTAGTCTCCCCATCTTCCTCATCATAAGAGATAATGTAATCTTGTAGTATCAATAATGATAAACAATTCTCTAAGTATTATGGATTTGAAGATATGAAAGAGAATAAGGGATGAACTGAGAAAATATGGTTAAATGTGATTAGAGAAAGAAGTATTCCCCATATGTTATTATTTTGGAAAGGAAAAAATGGTACATACATTAAGGGAATGATATTTTTTACAAGTGTGTAGAGAAAGAAAATAATTCCCATGATTTTAAGGGAATGAAACAGTCTTCCAGTGTGGAATTATTCAACTATAAGGGGATGGGGTACTATGTAAATGAATTCCTGAAGCATCAATGGATTATTCCTTAAGCGATGCTATGAGATGAAGGTAAATATTATTCTATATCTACATATTAAGTTGAATGAATTATATGTTTTTTTATTAATGAATTATGTTATTGGAGTATTTAATCAATAATATTTTGGATATAATAATTATGAAATGTTTAACAATTTAACTACATTACTTTTTATTTAATGACTTTAGAGTATATATTCAATGGTAACAAGAAAAGTGAATCTGTTTAAAGTTGAACTTTTTATAAAACACTTGATTGATGTAAGATAACCCTAAATATGTTCTTGTTCCTCATATCATAAGGATAGATAGATATTTATGGGATAATATTGGGTACCTTGAAATTAGTACTTGATTCGATGGGTTATGTTTTATTTACTAGAGTATACTGCTTGATTGTATTTCGGGAATATAATAAAAAACCTATGCATTTTAATTGTTGAAGAATTATTGTTTTCATTATAGTTTTATGTTCATCAAGGTATTCATATATTTGGAATGTGATATTAAGATAAACATTATATTTTCTAGGGAATATAATGTCGATTTATTGACCTTTTTTCTATATTTTGGGGATTTGAATAAGTCTAGACATATTTTGGAGTATTCTTAATGTAAACTATTTAGTAAATGGATTATATTGAATGCTTGAAGTTACTACAGAGGTATTATTGAATAATTTATTTGTGTGCATAAATTTTCCTAAACATTTTTGTTTTAGTAAAGATAGGTGGAATAACTTTTAATTCATTTATAGTTATAATTATGTGGTAAAAAAATTTGGTGCTTCCAAAATAGTTAAATTGATATGGATTATTCATTTCATGGTGTAATAATTTTAGTAGAAATTTATCAAAGCGTGAACAGATAATTGAATTATTCTTAAAAAGATATAAATTTTATAAGGACCTAAGCAGATTACATTACGTAATCTTAAATTTTAGTCAAGAACTAACTTCATTGCATATTGATGATATTTTAAGGTTTGGGTTTTAGATAGTTTGTATAAAACACATACATAACATTCCACATTCATAAATATAATATACCACAAAAAAATTGTATCCATTCCTTCCAAAATATAGAACATTTAAAATAAAACATGATTTCCATGAAAAATAATAATATCATTTAAATTATAATCCTTATTTGAATTACATATCCTGATGACCTGTGAAATCATTTATAAACATGGTATGAGCATAGAAGGCTCATTAAGGGATATAAAAATATGGAAACAAAACATTAGTCCATGAATACTAGTAACATGTGAAATCATTTTCAAAAAAGGCATACTTTTTACCCATATAAAATTACTTTGGAAACATGGTATTTTAATGAGACTTATATGAAACATATAGAATATAAATAGAACCATAAATATATCTTATATAATTACTTACATAATCTAGTAACCATATGGGGTATATTATAATATGAAACCATCATGGCCACCTTATTGTGTGACCATCATAGTTACACATAGAGTAACCATATGGATAATATGAAACTAAAACATTCCCAATGAATTTTATGGTGACATAGGTCTCGCCCTTCATCATAAGAATTATACAATAACCATAACATAGTCATACCAGATGAAAAATTCCATAAAAACATTTTGTTTGATTTTTTTAAAATAGAATTTTAAAAGAGGATACGAAAAGAAAAGTCCATTACAAATAACATATAATATAATTGATACTTAATTGAGAGGATTAAATATTTATATAAACTGTAAATAAATATAATTAAACCTAATATAAAACAAATAACCACAAAATAAGTTTTAATACCACAGTAATGATGAAGTAGAATGTTAACCCAAAGACTGGAAATCAGTTTAAGAATTCCATTACCTTAGGGTTTTCTTACGTAAAATATGTTCAAACCTCCTTTATAATGGTTAATAAATATTTAATAATATATTAAATAAAATAATTCATGTTTATAAAAACTTATATGATCATTTAATTACACCATTTTACCCTTTAATTGATAGTATTTTGTTCCTTCGAATATTTTGGGTGTGTTCTTTACATGATTTCCAAGGTTAGTTTGTATTTAATTTTCTTATCATAGAGAAATGAAATTCTAGAAGTGTAATGAAATGGTATTAATATTTTTCAATATTTTATAATGATATAATAAATTGTTTTTATCATATATTATGATCGATAATTAGATAAAACCTTAATGATGTTTGATTATATAATTTTGTTGGGTCCTTGATAATCATGAACTTATTTCATTATATAATTTCATGTCATTCATAGAAGATCATTAAAAACATTAAATAGTTTCCAAACAACACATTAAATTATGATTCAACCATTAAAAGGTTTTCATGATCAGATTTGAAGGAAGTAATGGAAATTGGACACACATCATCCACGATTTTGGTAAATCAGCACATCATAGATAATGATTTTATTTTTAGAATAAGAGGGAGAGCAGAGGATGAATAATGAATAATGTTTTACATTAATATATAATATATAATATTATAGATATTCCATACCTCCTAGATGTGTGGATGGGAAAATATTATAATAAATAAAATGAGTTGGAATTAGAACACATGAAAAAAGAAGAGGATTCGTACCTCTTGATCTCTTCTCCTTCAGATCCTCTTTAAGGCCTTTGGTTTTGTCATTTTGGTGAGACCAGTATGTCTATGAAATGGGTAAGAGCCTTGGGGAGGGTATTTGGTAGAACATAGACAATTCCAAATTCTTTAGAGTTATGTTAGGAAGAGGGGAATGAGGGTGTTATTTTTAGTTAGGGTGAGTATGGATTTTACATTATTTTAATCATTAAATTAATTTTTTTTCAAGACAATGAATAGTATTCATTCATGTAAACCCAAATTGTAATAAGTGCATGTGATTTTGAACCAAGTGGTCTTAAATTATCCATGATGTCAAAAAGTGTGTATATAACTGATAATTTAAATATACAGTACTTTACTGTATTTCAGAATTCATTAAAAAATCAATAATTTCTGAAAAATACCAAAAAAACACCATAACCATTTTCTAACAAGTAGAATTAAAAAATTAACTTCGGTTTTTGAAAATAATTTTTTTGATATGAATATTTTAATTTTTAAATATAATCACTTTATACAAAAATTAAAAACTTGAAAACCATAACTACTTTTATATCAGATTGAAGAATTAATCAAGATGTAATTATCTTATAGCCTTAAGAAAATAAATGAATATTACAATTTACTATTCATTATTGTCATATTAATATTCATATTACTATTCATAAGGATATGTTACTATTCACCAAAAAATCATGTTGGTTATATCAGACTGCAAATAACATACTGATTACAACCACATATGACAGTCTATTGACATTCAAAACATAGAAGTGGAAATAATATGTTTCAATGATTTCTATAACTATCTATATAAATCAAAGTTTCATGAATTTCAATTTATTTTTCCTATAAAAATGGTGTGTTACATTATCCCTACCTTCTGGAAATTATACCCTCATAATTTTATTTACTTACTAAATATGTGATAGTACCTTTCCTTCAAAGCATTTTAATATTCCCATGTTGCTTCTTTAACCATGTGGTTTCTCCAAAAACTATTACCTAGTGGTTTACATTATTCCACAATACTTATTCACTTTTATCAGGAATATGAAAGGTTCTCCTCTAGCTGAACTAGTTCTGGACTAAAGATATGAGATAAATCTAGCACAAAATTTCTCAACATCAAAAAATTACAAACATTATATAACTGAGATAATCTTAGGGGCTAAGATACTCGGTAGAAAAATATTATTACTTCTTATTAAATTTTATAAGGTCCAATGAATCATGGAATTATCTTCCCTTTCATACGAAAATTTATAACACTTTTCGATGGTGAGATTCTAATAAATAATAATCACCTACCTCAAATGATAAGTATTTCCTCCAGTTGTGTTTATAACTTTGTTTCCAACTCTGAGTTGTCCTCATGTGTTTCTGGATCATCTTCACTTTCTCATCCACTTCCTCTACTAATTCTGGTCCCATCAACATCTGTTCCCTGAATTCATCCCAAAAACATAAATTCTGACACTGCATCCCATAAAATGCCCCAAAAGGAGAAATATATATAAATAATAAAAAAGATATTACAAGAAAACTCAACTAAGAAAATATTTTGATTCCAACATCCCTAGTGGACCATTTAAAAAGATTTTATCACATCCTCCAAAGTTTGAATCATTCGTTCTAACTAATCATCTGATTGAGGATGAAAATATTTACTGAAATCTAATTCTATGAGAAATGACTTCTGAAGGCCCTTCCAAAAGTTAGAGGTGATCCTAGGATCCCAGTCAGATACAATGGGGAGAGGAAGTCTATGTAACCTGAAAATATCTTTGAGGTATAATAAAAAAAGATGATCTAAAGACATTGTATCTCAAAAAAAGAGAAAATGTGCATATTTAGTGAGTTGTTCACCATTAACCAAAATTGAATTATTACCTCGAAAAGTCTTTGTTAGTCTCACAACAATGTCCATAGATATATTCTCTAATTTCCACAATTTCACTTTAAAAGGATAAAGTATCCCCTTTGGTAATTATTTCTCTACTTTAATTTGTTTACACTACTGGAAATTCGGGCTATAGCCACGGTTCTAAACCATGGCTATAGGTAATAGCCACGGTTTGAGGAACCGTGGATATATTTGGCATGGCTAAAGGCCCAGACCTAAAGCCACGGTTCCAAACCCTGGCTATAAACCTATAGCCACGGTTTCAACCGTGGATTTAGGTATATAGCCGCGGTTTGGAACCGTGGCTGTAAACTTAATGCCACGGTTTCAACCGTGGCTATATTAGACGCTGGACAGGATTTATAGCCACGGTTGGAAACCGTGGAGTTAGGTCTATAGCCACGGTTAAAAACTGTGCCAATAAACCAATAGCCACGGTTTAAAACCGTGGCTATAGGGTGCGCACATACATAAAAAAAATACCCCCCAACCCCCTGGACACCCCCCGGGACACCCCCCTGGAAACCCCCCTGAACACCCCCTGACACCCCCCTGACACCCCCCTAACACCCCCCTAACACCCCCCTGACTCCCCCCTGACACCCCCCTGACACCCCCTGGACACCCCCCTGGACACCCCCCTGGACACCCCCTGGACACCCCCCTGGACACCCCCTGGACCCCCTGGACACCCCCTGGACACCCCCTAGACACCCCCTGAACACCTCCTGCACCCCTCCCTCATGCCTTACAGACCCCCCCTGCCCTCCTCCCCACTTCCTTGCAGACACCCACTGCCAGTCCCCCCTGCCCCCTGCCACCCCCCTGCCAGTCCCCCCTCCCCCTGCCACACCGCCTTCTAGTCCCCCTCTTCCACCCCCTGCCAGTCCCCTCCTGCCCCCTGCCACCCACCTGCTTGTCCCCCTGCCAGCCCCCTGCCCCCTGCTAGTCCCCCCCTGCCCCTTGCTAGTCCCCCCCTGCCACCCCCTACCAGCCCCCCAGCCCCCTGCCCCTTGCTAGTCCCCCTTGCCACTCCCCTGCTTGTCCCCCCTACCCCCTGCCCCCTGCAACCCCCCTGCCATCCCCCCTGCTTGTCCCCCTTCCCCCTGCCAGTCCCCCCTTCCCCCTGCCACACCCCCTGCTAGTCCTCCTCTGCCACCCCTGCCAGTCCCCCCTTCCCCTGCCACCCACCTGCTTGTCCCCCTGCTTGTCCCCTGCCAGCCCCCCCTGCCCCTGCTAGTCCCCCCTTCCCCTTGCTAGTCCCCCCCTGCCACCCCCCCTGCCAGCCCCCCTGCCCCAGCCCCCTGCTAGTCCCCCACTGCCACTCCCCTGCTTGTCCCCTCTGCCCCCTGCCCCCTGCCACCCCCCCTGCCAGCCCCCTGCTTGTCCCCCCGCCATCCCACCCCCTCCCCCCTTCCAGTCCCCCCTGCCCCCCCCCCAGCCCCCTGCTAGTCCCCCCTGCCAGTTCCCCCTGCCCCCTGCAACCCCCAGCCCACCTGCACCATCCCCCCCCTCGCAGCCCATCTGCACCAGGATCCAAAAGTTCATATTCTCATTTCTGCACTTGTGGAACTATCACCAAGAAGGGTCTTCACTTCTTCATTGAAGGAAGGACGTCATCTCCACTATAAAACAAGAAATGATATGAGTTCAAGGAGAGATAGGTATGGAAAGAGCTCTGATGAAGCAAAGCAGCAATGACGATCAAGGTTTTCACCAGAGGAAACCTATATAAATATCTTAGAGGATGAGAAATACAAATTATCAAGATTTTGAAGATACTTGGGTCATAGGGGTTATCACTACCCTTACACTACAGTACCTCAAAATGGAACAACCAATCTGGTGAGGCCACAAATACACATGAAACAAAACACCCCCTACACCCCCCATGCCCCCCTTAGTCCCCCATGCCCCCCCTGCACCCCACTAGACAGCCCCCATGCCCCAACTGGACAACCTCACTGGACAGCCCCTTGGACACCCCCTGAACCCCCTGGACACCCCTCCCCACCCTGCCGGACACCCCTCCCCCCTGCTTGGACATCCCCTCCCCCTGCTAGACACCCCTACCCCTGCTGGACACCCTTTCCCCCTGCCCCCTGCCCCCTGCCCCCAGAAACCCACTGGACAGCCCCCATGCCCCAACTGGACAGCCCAACTGGACAGTCCCACTGGACACCCCCCCCCCCCCCTGTCTGGACACCCCCCTGTATGGACACCCCCCCACCCTGTATGGACACACCTCCCCCCTGTCTGGACACCCCCCCTTGTCTGGACACCACCCTGTCTGGACACCCCCCCCATGTCTGGACACACCTCCCCCCTGTCTAGACACCCTCCCTGTCTGGACACCCCCCCCTCCCTGTCTGGACACCCCCCCCCCCCCAACCTGGACACCCCCCCCTTTCACCGCACCTGCACCCTCCCCCTGCCCCGCAGCACCACCCCCCCCCCCCCCCCGAACAACCCTCCCCACCTGCTCCCCCTGCCCTGCAGCACCCCCCCTGCCCCGCAGCACCCCCTGCCTGGACAGCCCCCCCCCTCCTGGACACCTCCCCTTGCCTGGACACCTCCCCCCTACCTGGACACCTCCCCCCTGGACACACATGATCTATGAAAAATAGAAACAAGAATTAATCAAAGGTATTACACATCAATTCAGGATTACAATATTCTCATAGCAACAAAAATGAAATTCTGTATAGAAACAATTCAATTACATAGAATAAAATCATGAGAATAAAATACCATATTCAAGATATACATTCCCAGGGGATATGGATTCCTATATAAAGAACCAAACTAGTAAGTCTGAATAGATTCTAGTAGCATCCATGATTAAAAATAACACAAGATAACACATAACATTCTAAGTGTAGGAAAACCAAATTTGATATATCAAATGAACAAAGTGTACCACACTTCGCTTGTATGCATGGAACTGTTCCACTAAATCAACAATAACTTCCTACTTGAGACCCTGCAGGAAAACACAAACATTACCAGTAGCTAAGGTAGATATTTCCATTGAAAACTCAAAAATATTTTACACGTGAATAATTCATCGATTTCAAATTCCAGAACTTTTTATCAGAAATGCAATCACACCTTCCCCCCACTGGACACCCCTGGACACCACCCACTAGACACCCCTGGACACCACCACCTGGACCCCCACTGGACACCCTTAGACACCACACCTGGACACCACCTGGACCCCCTAAACCCCGGGACACCCCCTGGAAACCACCCCTGGACCCCCTCCCCCTGCTGGACAGCCCCCCCTGCTGGATAGGCCCCCCTACTGGACAGCCCCCCCTGTTGGCCAAATGAAATTTCCTCATTATTTTCGTAGCAGAATGGAGTTGTAGCATAGGGTGTAAGGTTACCTTCAGTGAAAACCTACTCATTAAGTGTCCATAATGGACCAGCTAGTGATGGCGGTATCAGAACCGGATAAAAGAGAGAGCTTATCCTTGTCAGGCTTATGGTGAGCTGGGAATTAGTTTTTGGGCAATGTGGATGTAAACAAAACAGTATGGACGGTTCAAGAACTTTTCTAAATTTTGTGTTCTTTGAGGACATGAAACCCGACTTGCAAGCTTATCACTTGCACCTTCCTTAATGAGGGTCAGATCTCTTTTTGTTAAATGGTTTATGCTTTCTACTGTTACATTAGTCGAAGAACTCATTGGAAACACATGAATGAGATTTCAAGAGTTATATTATATCCCTCTGTTATAATGGGAGATTCCAATGCTGGTGGAAGGGGGATGGTTGCAGGTGTTGGGGGGATGGTGCGGGCTGATTCGAAGGTGGCAGGGTGGCTATTGTGGGATGGAATACTGGTGGCAGGGGGCTGAAATGAAGGTGGAAGGGGGTTGGTGTGGGATGGATGTGGCTGGAGCAGGTCCAAATCACAGTGTGACCATGGCGTGACCGCAGCGTTACCACAGCGTGTTGGCCCGATCCAGCGACATCCGCGGGGCAGCATCTTTCGGCCAGAAGCGAATGGATCAGAAGGAGGCTGGAATGCTGGTGGAAGGGGGATGGTTGCGGGTTTTGGGGGGATGGTGCGGGTTGATTCGAAGGTGGCAGGGGGGGCTAGTTGCAGGTGTTGGGGGGATGGTGCGGGCTGATTCAAAGGTGGTGGGGGGGGGGGCTTTTGCTGGCTGGAATGTCGGTGGCAGCGGGCTGAAATGAAGGTGGAAGGGGGCTGGTGTGGGCTGGATGTGGCTGGAGTAGGGCCAAATCACGGTGTGACTGCGGCGTGACCGCGGCGTGACCGTGGCGTGACCGCGGCGTGACCGCGGCGTGACCGGGAAGTGACCGTAGCGTGTTGGCCAGATCCAGCGACATCCGCGGGGAAACATCTTCAGACCAGGAGTGAAGGGAGCGGGAGGAGGCTGGAATTAATCCTTTGGTCTGGAAATTGACTTCTACGAACTATTAATTCTGGAATTGCCCTCTAGAAATGACATGTATATCCAATGTTAAAGGATATCCTTGTTGTAATTCTCCCTACGAGTCCCCTCCCCCTGCCAGCCCCCCTACCAGTCCCCTCCCCCTGCTAGTTCCCCCCCTCCCCCTACCAGTTCCCTCTCCCCCAATGCCAGTCATGCCCCCCCACCAAAACATGGACATTAAAGTACTTTCATGAGGAGAATTTCACTTACATCTTGATTCTCACACCGATCATTAATGAAGTAATATTAGAGTTAGTTATTATTGAATCAATAATAAACTCTAAAAGGTAAGATGTTTAGATCTAGTTAGTCCAGAAGTTTTCCCCTAATGTTGTGATTGATTTTATTTGTGGAGATGTAATGGATTGTGAACAATCCAAAAAGGGTCATATTTTTAGTAATGATCACCTTTATCCATTTCCGGGTTGTGTTTTTTGAATAGTATGTTAGAGAGGTCTCAAAAGTAGAAACAATGCCATAAGAAAGGAATCAATGGGTTTTGGAAATGTTTTCCCAGCTTTGTATACCATAGAGAAGTTTCATTGTGATGACAATGGTCACTCCACAACCTTACCAAGGTACATGAGCTTATCTATTGTGGAAGGCCAAGGGGAAACCACTTTTTTGATAGGATACCACAAGTTTTATCTAGGTAGAATGTTATTCCATGAATTGGGAATACATGATTCAAAAAAAGAAAAATTCCCTACTCCGTAAGGTTAACTGAATTTTCCTAAGGGATACTAAATTTTTTAAGCAGTTTATACACTATGGAATGTTTTGAAGGATTGCATCAAGCTGTGAGGATAATTACCGTGTCATGAAGGGATTATTGCTAGAATTCAGTGTCACTCACCACAGGAAGAAATATCATGAGATGAGGGTGTTACAGCATGAAGACTTAATATAAAGAATGATGATTTTGAGGGATCATGAACCCACACTATGAAGTCACATGTGATGCCATGAATCAAGGTTGATGAATATTTAGTTATACTATCATTTAGAAGGTGCCTGCACTCTGAAGTAAGTGATGCACCGTGATGGGTATTAAAGGGATTATAGGTCAGGTTGTTGTCTATCTAACATGCTGTGAAGTAGGATATAGAAAAATTATAGTGTTTCTATCCATGTACACATCACACCATGGAGGAAGAAATAATTACCAGAGAAAGACTTCGAGTCACTAAAGATTAATGTATCCTCCCAGGTTTTGTAGGGAGATAAAAATAAGATATTAACTAGATTTCTTGAATCTGTTTGATGTCTCAGGATTAAAAATAATATGTTTTTAGTACTTTTTATGTGTTATTAAATCTTAATTTGGACTGAATTTAAGCTTATAAATCATTTCTATTGTGGGTTGTATTGTGGAGGTAGTCTACATTCAATACCTAGGATCCTTTTTGGTTTAATTTTGGTTCACAAAATCCATAAATAAAAACATATAATGATGAAAAAATAAAACATCATTCCAATAAACAGGAAACTTGTTTCGACCAATGGTCCTAGTTGAGCCTCAACCAACAAATTTTTATATGGGCTGGATTTTGGGTTTTTAACCAAAAAAAGTTTATATGGGCTGGGTTATGGGTTTTTAAAATATAAATAAATAAACATGATGGCCCTAGAGTACACATTTAGTCCCATGTTGGTGGGTAGTCTATCTATTTCCAGTCATAGAAAAGGTTCCCTTTAATGCAACCAGATTCTTTTGTAGGCAAATCAAACAATGTTAATTTACAAATGATTCTCTTCAATGCAACCATCTTCTTTTGTAGGAAAATCAAACAATGTTAATTTAGAAATGTTTCTCAACAGTTCGTAAAAATTAAAGCATACAACAGAGAGAACCATATGCATAATATACATAGAATGCAAAGGATAAATGAAAAATAAGTTAAAACTGGTTAAGAAAAAAAGGCATAAAACGGGAGCATAATTGACAAAATGATTCATCTTTTTACTTGCAGGATCCATGGAAAACACTTTTGAATGGTTCCATGACAGCAGTTCCAAGTACAAATCTAGCTCCATTGCACAACTTCGATGCCAGAAGATCCAGATGTGTTTGTTCTGAGGGTCTGCTTGCATGGAGCCATGCAATTTGAGGGTCTGCTGGCGACCTCGATGATCCTGCTTGGCTTCTTCTTGTGCTCTGGAATTTCCACCACCAATATTTTGTGATTGGAGATTTCAGAGGTCAAGAAGTCCGTTTTGACGCGGGCTCCGATGCCATGGGCGTTCCAGATGAGCAGGGGATTCATTTGGGAAAGAGGAGTCTGGGACTGGAATCAGACTGCATGGCCTTCTCGTAGATGGAGGTTGACCGACCCTTAAGTTTCCTGGACTGAGATCTTGTGCACACTCTACTTCCAGAAGGATCTGAGCCAGTGGGAGGAGACTCGGGACGTTGAGGAGAGCTCCATCGTTGCCCCCTGGGTGCTGGGTAAGACAGGGCCTCCACCGGTGTTCCATCATGCTTCCCTATCAGGTCTCTCCCATCTAGGATCTGGATGGGGATGGGGATCACATGCGAAGGAGAGCCTTCAAACGAGTATCCCTATGGTACAAGCACCGATGACCACCCCTTTATGCCAAGGGCACTTCGGGCCAGGGGAGTGACAGGGATTGTGGGGGTCAGTAGAGCCTTTAAAAGGGTAGGGGAGAAGATTGGGGAGACAACCGTGACCAGGGTCAAGCTCCACGGAACATAGACCACCAAATGAGTCAAAGCTAAGTTCCCTACTACATCAAGATCCCCTAAATAAGACCCATCTTTAAGAGTCAAATTGATTTTTTTATAAACCATCCTTTTTTCCATGCAGTCCTGGAAAAAAGCAGTGTTGTGATCCCCCTCCCTTAGCATTAAGTCCCTTGATCTTTCCCTTCAGATCTGCTCTGTCTCCAACATTTTTTCAGCCAGAAGGATTTTCTTCTCATGCAGTGATATAATAGTGAAATCATCCTAATAATCTTGTATTCTTTCTTCTAGCCTCCAAATGTCCTTTTTAATATTCTCTAAGATTCCATCATAGTAGGGCTTGAGTTTGGATTTTTTAGTGAGAGTGGAAATGGCCCTGGAATAGCTGGTTTGATTTTGGTGGGTTGGCCATGGGATTTTTATAGTGCATCGAAAAAGAGTCACTAGAAGGGCTTGGTTTGGTGTGAAATGAAGGTGGAAGGGGGCTGGTGTGGGAAAAATCATGGCATGACTGCGGTGTGACTACGGCGTGACCACGGCGTGACCGCGGCGTGACCGCGTCGTGACCGTGGCGTGACCGCAACGTGAACGCAGCGTGTTGGCCCGATCCAGCGACATCCGCGGGGTAGCATCTTCCGTCCAGGAGTGAAGGGAGCGGGAGGAGGCTGGAATGTGGGTGGAAGGGGGCTGGTTGTAGGTGTTGGGGGGATGGTGCGGGCAGAGTCTAAGGTGGAAGGGGGGCTGTTGCGGGCTGGAATGCCGATGGAAGTGGGCTGGAATGAAGGTGGAAGATGGCTGGTGTGGGCTGGATGTGGTTGGAGCAGGGAAAAATCACGGCGTGACTGCGGCGTGACTGCGGCGTGACTGCGGCGTGACCGCGGCGTGACCGCGGCGTGACCGCGGCGTGACCGCGGTGTGACCGCGGTGTGACCGCAGCGTGACCGCAGCGTGTTGGCCCGATCCAGCGACATCCGCGGGGCAGCATCTTCCGCCCAGGAGCGAAGGGAGCGGGAGGAGGCTGGAATGCGGGTGGAAGGGGGCTGGTTGCAGGTGTTGGGGGGATGGTGCGGGCTGATTCGAAGGTGGTGGGGGGCTGTTGTGGGATGGAATTCTGGTGGCAGCGGGCTGAAATGACGGTGGAAGGGGGCTGGTGTGGGCTGGATGTGGCTGGAGCAGGGAAAAATCACGGCGTGACCTCGGCGTGACCGCGGCGTGACCGCGGCAGGACCACGGCGAGACCGCGGCGTGACCGCATCATGACCGTTGAGTGACCGCGGCATGACCGTGGCGTGACCGCGGTGTGACCGCAGCGTGTTGGCCCAATCCAGCGACATCCGCGGGGCAACATCTTCAGACCAGGAGCGAAGGGAGCGGGAGGAGGCTGGAATGCTGGTTGAAAGGGGCTGGTTGCAGGTGTTGGGGGGATGGTGCGGGCTGATTCGAAGGCAGCGGGGTGGGTGTTGTGGGCAGGGGGGATGTTCAGACATACATACACCAACCGAGATGCTCGGATAAACCAAGACTCCATTGCTCGGATAGAGGTGATCTAGCAATACTTCCGCATGCAGTAACTACCAGAAGGTTATAATCATAGATGAAATGGTTCAAGATAACCAGACACAGTATGAGAATTTTAATGTAAAACAACCAAATGAAGGGGTCGTGCAATGACACAAATGGGAAGAGTGAGAATATCGGATTGATCATCGGATGGAGTATACTGCAATCAGAGGAAAGAATATGCGCTGTGAGAATACAATATTCAATGGAGGATCATCGGATGGTCCAATAAAATTGTACGCTAAGTAGACACCCTATGATCAGACGATTATGGTATAACATACCCGGTAGTAGAAAAGTTGAAAGACTATGATATGAATCTACATACACAAGAGTTGGAGCACCAAACAAAATGAAACTACTGATGATCATGTGATAATAATACAATCGAGCTGAGTAATAAATGCAATAAAGAAGCTAATAATCATATAACTCCCTTGAAAGTATAGATAATAGTTGATGTTCAATGTATAAAGAATGATATGTTAGATTTGGATGCATGGAGAAATTAAATTGCATAAGATAAATTTACATTTTTCATTAAGAGAATATTTTTAAAAGCACATTTACAATTTTGTAATTTGAATAAAGAATTCAGAGTACATAAAACAAAAATCATGATGGAATAAGTTATTACATACCGTTAGGTACAATGATGACATTGATATAGTACCTGAGTTAGTTTTTTGGGATCTTGCACCAGAAGAAGCACCCTATAAGCAGATAAACGGTAATGTAAAATTGAATGACTACTCATATATTGAACATAGGTGGCTGAAAGAATAAAAATGGAATAAACCTTACCCAAATCTTGAACTCATTGTCTTCGATGGTGGTGGATAGAACCGGTCTTATCATAAGAAACCACCAATAAGAAAATAGTGGGAAAAGAAATGAGATATAACAACTTCTTATATATATGTGATCAGTGTGACAACTATAGACAGAAAAAACGGACACATTTTACACGATTTAGGTAATTATAAAAATTTTCCAAAGATTAAATCATCTTAAAAAATGAAGAAAAATGGATTCTTTAAGCTACTAGATTGGACAACCTTCAATTACAGGACATACCTGACTATAGAGACATTGAGAGAGCTTCCCAAGCAGGATTTTCAGCATGAAAAAATAATTGGAACCATCCTCAATCAGGATCATTCCTAAAACCGATGAAGAGTGTAGCCCTTAACTTCTTCAATACCATAAACTACTTAATAACTAGAAAATTCATAACTAAATATTAGAATAATACATGAATGATTGAAGAAAGGGATAGAAAAAAAAGGCATAAACACTTACATAAAACTGTATGGTTCCAAGTGTAGAAGTAAAGAAAATAGATGAAACGAGAACTCATCCAGCCATTCAGAAATTTGGATCATTGGCATGAATGATAAACCATCATTATCATCTTCCGGGCAGCTATCTGTAACAATACTCAAATAAAATAGAAGTTCTCTTCTCCATGTAAAAGCACATATATCATGTTTTTTTTATGAAAGCTAGTTCTTACATTGGAAAATATGGAACCCATGAATTTCATGGTTGCCAATGTTTTAGGAGGATCATTGGCATCCATACCAAGTAAGGAATTGGATAATGAAATTGTCAAGAGATCAATGTATGCATCGGCAACAACAGAATCATCTAACTTTGCATAAGAATTAGACAAGGAAGAGAAGAAATATGATCTCCCAAAAAAGGCCACTCATGTTACATGAGTTTTTAACTAGTGATTGGTTATAATATATGAGAAGCTACATGGATACGATTTCCAATGTATGGTTTTAAAATAACATGCAAAACTCATTTAACTCTTAGATAATTGAATATGAATGAAGTATTAGTTGGTGCTTATACATGGAAGTGACAGATTATTTATATATTAACTCTGAATGTGTGAATATATTATAGAGGAGATCCAAACCTAGAAATATTGATTTAAATATTGACATCTCTAAAGATTTTGACACTCTTAGCTAGGATTTCACTTTTTAAGTACTTGACAGTTTTGGTTTCTCAACCATATTTATTAAGATTATTCAAGAACTTATCTACAAATCAAGACTCTCTTTCATTATTAATGGGTCTCACAAAAGATACTTCGGTCATACCTAATGGGTGAGATAGGGGGATCCTTCCTCAACTTTTTTATTTGGAATTATCAGGGATTAATATATGAAATGCCTCCTAAAATCTACAGATTATGGGGCTTTATCACCAGTTAAGGCCACTATAAAGATAAGAGAACCCACCCACTTGTTTTATGTTGATGAAATTATCATTTTTTGTCAAAATGATGACCGATCACTTTCTTTCATCAAGGGTATTTTCAAGCATTATGAATCTCTCTTGAGACAAGCCATTATTTGGAGGAAATCTAAGCTTTATTGTAGAAAGGACATGCATGTTTCCAGCCCCCAGCCCCCAGACCCCTGCCCCCTGCCCCCCTCCACCCTTCCCTCTCCGCCCTGCAAGAACGCTTAGTCTCCCCATTGAATTTGATAGGAATTCCCACAACTGGTTCACTACCCCCAAAGGATTTGAGAATTCCAAAAAAACCAACTTAAGAAAGAGGAAAATAAAAGCCCCCTGGACAGACCCTGGACACCCCCCACTGCCCTCATGCACCAGTTGAGAATCACTGCATTGCACTGCATCCTGTTGAGACGTAGTGTAAAAATGTTTAACAAACTCAAGTGAAACTGGAAATGCAAATTCTTGGAGAGAACTACAAATAATTCAACGAATTTATGAGAAAACACCTGTTGGGAATCACTGCATTGCACTGCATCCTGCAAATTTCAACAATATAAGAAAGAGCCCATATGATAACCTCCTCCCTCATACCTAAATCATGATAAATGATAAAACTAATTAATGGAACACAATATAAAAATATATATGATATATGATATTAACGGACATAAAATAATGAGATGAATCCATCAATGCTTGATAAAATAAAAAACCTCCTAAAACTAAAACAATGACCCTACATAAATTACATATGGTTCCCTAGATATTTATAAAACTATTAAACCATCCCTTTAGTGCCTTTAAATCCACCACATACTGACCTCCTAGATAATTTATATATCCCACTCTACTAGAAATCACTAACTGTGCTTACAATTCCTTTGTAAAAGTAAAATTATAACCGCCACTCCAACCATAATGAAAAATCATTAGAAGATGGCCCATATCTACATGAGTGATACTTCCTAGGGTCAAAATGGAAAACCATCTGAGTGTGTATATTTATTCCACATATAAAAAATGAATCCTTTGACTCTAGAAGAAGGGAATGATAAAGTCTTTCCCTAACCAATTGATCATCATCCACAACTTGTAGAATAATCTCCTTTCCTATTCTTACTTCTACAAGATCATTATGATCCTGTTATCTCCTAATTATTTACCTCAAGTTAAATTTAAATAAAAAGATACATTTTATATCCTTCATAATTAGAAATAAAATGTGATAAACCTTTGAAAGTATGTCTAACATTAACCCATACTCAAACCGATGATACATAGAATGCTCATCACCTCCCAAGGTTAGAGAAAATTTCTGCAACTCCGTGAACTAGGAAGAATATTATATAATTCATATGCTTACATACATAAAAACATGCCTCGGCGTCGGAAGAGAGGAGTCGGGGAGGAGGCGTCGGGGAGGAGGCTTCCGGGAGGAGGGTCGCGGTGAGGATGAGGGTCGCGGCGAGGAGCCGTCAGAAGAGCTGAGTCGAGGAGGAGGGTCGCTGCGAGGAGGCGTCGGGGGGGAGGGTCGCGTCGGGAAGGAGGGTCGCGGCGAGGAGCCGTCGGGGAGGAGGGCGCGGCGAGGAGGCATCTGGGAGAAGGAGGGCGCGGCGAGGAGTCGTCGGGAAGGAGGAGGGCACGGCGAGGAGGCGTCGGGGAGGAGGAGGGCGTAGCGAGAGGGCAGAGGAGGCGCCCGATGATAATTGGGAGAGAAAAAAACGGGTTATGATTTAGCCACAGAGAGGGATATGAATCGTGGCGGTAGAGATATCATGAACCCTGGAAAAATCTCCCCAATCCACATTGCGGGGAGACATAAAGGAATTTTTGGTCTCTCTACTCAAAATCCAATGGCCTTTTCTATAGATATATATTATATTTCAACTTATTATGGGATTTCTTCATGAACTCATGGATGGACTTGTACTTCTCTATCATTTCCTAGACAATATATGGCCCAATAAGAGATTTCTTTACGGTCTATTTGGGGAACAATGGTGGCCTGAAGGTACTTTCATAGATGGCCTCAAGATGATAAATAGTGATAGTAGAATGGAAGCTATTATTAAAAAAAATTCTATCAGGGGAATTCAATTTTCATAGCTGTAGATGAAGTCTACTACATAAGCCCTTAGCATATAATCAAGTACCTCTATAGTGAGCTTGGTGTTCCCATTTGTCTAGGGTTGGAAGGTTGTACTCATATTTATCTAGCTCATAGTTATCACATATAGGCCCCTCCAAATCCATAATGTGAACCATATATCAGGGTTTGATAGAATATATGAGGGTAACCCATAATGGAAAACAATCTACTATTTTACGACTTTCCCAAACACTCCTCTAGACATTACTCCAGGATATAAAGGAATTTCACGATCTCCATAAGTTGGTGAATTATAAAATAGACGGTTTCATGGGCTCTTGATGTACATTAACACCATGTACTAATGTAAATGGAAATTCAATTCCATTTCCACTCTAGGATCACTAGGGGTTGTTAAAAATCAACTCGAACCTGGATCATAGTCTTCACCTACTGACATGTGAAGCATCAAGAGATGAAATCAGCCTTGTTTTGTGTCATAATATCCCACAAAAATTTCCAATGAAGTATTATGTACATATTACACACCTAAGGATGTATAGAAAATGGGTACTGTGAAACTCTATAATCACATACTGTAACATCATTACTAGGACCACAGTCCATCCCTATAAAATTAAGATACCATTCCCTTATTCAAAAAATCTTTTGGGTGAATCTGCGAAGGATATCTAGTCACATAATAACTCATAGTAGGTGTAACCTAAAATGGAATATCTCACATGATGGATAATTAAAGGAGTCATCACCCTCAACTGAATAAAATATTCACCCACAATCCCAACAAGTGTTCATGTCATGGTAGAAAATCGCTCAAATGCCTCCTAAGTAAAATGAGCATGGGACTTCCTTCTAATGGAATCTAATACAATTTTTTAAAATAAATGAGTATATAATATCTCAAATTCATTGATCTATAAGAATTACAACATGAAACAGTTCCTCATGTTCATGTCCCTATATGTGAATACATCCCCGGGACTCTGATGGTCTAATTAAATATCAATTTGATCACGCATAAGACAATTCTTCCAAATCGTCTAAGTTAGGACTAATAATACTAGATCTAGATCACAATTCAAGTTTTTCTACTCATAGAGTATTAATTTCCTTGACCAAGATGTAATAAAATTATATATATGCATCAACATCCAACCAATCACTTTTCTAAAGTCAGAACCATAAACTTAGTACTCCATGATCTCCTTAGATAGTCTAAAAATATGATCACTCGGTAGCCTGAACTTCAATCCCTTGATGGATCTTTGGTACTATTTATTCAAGGAAAACTTCTTCCTATTCCACATATGGGAGGTCAAATGAATTACAATCCTTGCGATGTGTGCCAAAAATCACTTATAGTACCCTAGAAATCCATGAATACTATGTACCTTTTACATAATCTTGGCGGTGCTAAGAGGGCTCAACCAGGAGGGGTCCGGTCACAAGAGGTGGACTGGCCAACAAGGAGGTGCGCCAGAGGCGTGCACGTAGGGAGGTGGGGCGCCGGAGGCGTGCGTGCAGGGAGGGGAGGCCGCGGCTGGCGAGGGAGCACAAGGGAGGGGAGGTCGTCCGCCATGGGGAATCGCCGGAGAGGTGCTGCTGGTGAGGGTAGCATCGGGAAGGAGGGTCACAGCGAGGAGGTGTCGGGGAGGAGGGCGCGGTGAGGAGGGCGCGGCGAGGAGGCGTCGGGGAGGAGGAGGGAGCGACGTGGAGGCATCGTGAAGGAGGAGGGTGCGGCAAGGAGGAGGGCTCGGGGAGGAGGAAACGCGAGGCATGGAGGAAGCCCGGTGGATTGGGGGAAAAACGGAATTGTGCGATTTAGCCACGGATTGGAAAAAAATCGGTGGCAGTATGAAACCTATAGCCACAGACCTATAAAATCGTGGCTATAGGTCCGTGGCTATAGCCAAAATTTGTAGTAGTGTTGTAAACATTTCACAGTAAATTCTTCAATAACACTTTTCATTCCATCCCACCAGCAATACTACTGATGCTCTTTGTACATATTAGTATTTCCAAGATGAACTAAAAATTGAGAACAATGAGATTCAATAAACAATTATTTCTTCAATTGGGAACCACAAGGCACAGACAACCTTTTACAAAACCTTTAAACACAATATGTATCAATGTCAAATTCTGGAAACATACCCATTTTAACCAATTCAACCTTTTTCTTTAGCGCATGTTCTTCCTTATGCACATGAATAATTCTATATGATAATGATGACTAAAATGAAACCTGAAAAAAAAACAATTGTATTTCCAACACCAATAACTTTTAACCCAAAATTTATCAAATCATTAATCAAGGGATCATATTTCAAACATAACATGGTTAATGATGCATGATGTTCTCGAATCAAGGAATCCCCCACATAGTTTTCTTTTCGTGGAATGTAAATGATCATGCAATCAAAATCCTTTATTAGTTCAATCCACATTCTCTGACTCATGTTTAATTCCTTCAGAGTGAATATATACATTACACTTTTATGGCTAGTTTATATTTGACATTTTTCTCCATATCAATGATGCCTCGAAATTTTCAATGAAAAACCCACAGTTTCCAATTCCAAATCATGTGTGAGATAATTTACTCATGAGGTTTTAGTTACCTTGAAACGTTAGAAATTATCAAATCATTATACATCATAAAATAACCAATCCCCTTCAAACAAGCATCGTGGTAGATAAAAAACTCACCATTTCCGGAAGGCATGTCCAGAACTGGAGCATTCACCAATCTATTATTTAGTTCCTAAAAATAAATTTCACATTCTTCTATCCAAATAAATTTAACCACTATTCATGTTAACATAGTTAGTGGTTTAGGTAACCATGAAATGTTTTTAACAAACCATTGGTAATAACCTATTAATATAATAAAACTATAAATCTTTATAACATTTGGAGGTCTTTTCCATTCATCAACAACTTTTGTTTTGGCAGGATCAACTATTATTCAATCCTTATTTACAATGTTACCATGAAAATAAATCTGTTTCAAACAAAAATCAAACAAGATGAATATTCCATTTAGTTTCTTTTCCTTTATTATTATCTAAATTTCCCTTTATATCTTTTTTATGCACCTCTTTACTCATAGAAATTACCATAATTTCATCAATAAACACAACCAAAAACATATCCAAGAACTCATGAAATATTATATTCATAATATTCTTCAATACATAAGTGGAATTAGTTAACCCAGACATCATAACAACAAATTCACAATTCCTATATCTAGTTCAAAAAACTATTTTTGGGATGTCATCTACCTTCACCTTCATCTGATGGTATCCAGGTCTCAAGTCAATCTTGGAAAAGTACTCAACTCCTTAGACCTGATCAAATAAGTCATCGATATGTGGAAAAGGATACTTGTTTTTATTATTGATGTTCATCAAGGCTCTTTAATCTATTCAAATTCCCAGGGAACCATGTTTCTTTTTAACGAAAAAATGGAGAAACCTATGGTGATGTGCTAGGATGAATAAATCCTTTATCAGGGAACTCCTAAAACTAATTTTTCAATTCAATAACTTCCATTTGAGCCATTAAATATGGGGGTTTTGTAATTGGATTAGCTTCAAGAAATATGTCAATTTTGAATTTGACTTTCGGAATAGGTATCACACTGGTCAAATCATCATTAAAAACAAGAAGGTCTTAATTTACTAAAATCACATCATTATTCTAAGCAGTTACCTTGTTTTCAATAATATGAGAAAGATAAATTTTATTTCAATATTTCAACAGTTTCTATGCTTCTTGATATGTTATAAATTTTATGGGTTCGTTCTTGTATAAAAATTGAAACTCTTTCTTAAAAAAAATTCTTTTTCTATACATTCAATCTTTGTATGATAAACAAAAAGTAATCCTATTACTAGAATGAAATAAAACTATACAAAGGGAAAAACAAAAAGGTTTATAGTTAACATCTTTCCATAGACCATAATAGAAAAATTCTTATAATTCCTCTTTGTTATAAGATTTCCCCTAGTGTTTTAACAATAAGTTCCTTTCTCATTTGTTGAGGTGATATTTCCAATTTCCCTGAAAATTATGTAGAAATAAAGGAATGTGATAAACTCGTATCAAACAAAACATTAGGAAAATATGAGTAAAAAAACATACCTAATATAACTTTAGTGGATGGCCCAACGCTTAATGATGTAGTTCCAAAGGATCTCACTACACATTTCTGCTTATAGTCTCCATTCTTTTCATTATCCAGATATCTCTCTGGGAATGTATTTGTATAATGACGCATCACTCCACATTGAAAACACTTAACAGTTTTCAAATCCTGATTAGTATTTGGATCGTTTTCATTAAAATCTTAGGCCATATATCCAAACACAACACATTGAAAACACATCTCGGTTTTTGTAAGGAAATCCCCAGGGTTCTGTTTTCCACACTTTTCAAAAACTAGAAGTTAGAATTTCATACCATCAGATTTCTATGGTTGATTCTTACCCATCGCTTTCCATATAGACCTATTCTTATCCTTATTTATAATGTTCACATGATCATCATCAAACTACATCTATAACCTTTCATCACATCGGAAAAGTTTCTCATAAATTTTGATTCCATGGGAGGCCAATTCCCTTCAATGACTTGGCATTAATCCTTAGTAAAAAAAGTTTATTTTTCTATCAAATTCCAAAATATGATTTTGATCATACATATCCAGGTAGGTTAACTTTTCTTCATACACATCCACTTAATCTTCCTACTTTTTCTTCAATTCGTTTAATTTCTTCTCTATCCTAAGTCACACCACCTTAGGAAAATAATTCAATGAATAGACTTTCAAATTCATCTCACTCCAAGGCATCAATATCCTCTCTATCACTAATATTTTTTACCGTTGACTACCACTAATTAGATTGACCTTTAAAATGATAAATAGAAATACTTACCATTTTATTATCTAATCATCCCATAACATCGAATATCTTTTAAAGGCATTTGATCCATCCTTCAGCCGCTATTGGGTTTGAGGATCCACAAAATGGAGGATGGCTTGTTCTAAAAAAATGTTCAACCATCATCATGTTTCATTGTTGTGCCTCTGGTTTTTCTCTTGTATCGATGCCTATCCTCTTCATCTTCCCTATTTCTTCTATGGAAAACCATTGAGAACAAACATCTATTAGTTGTAGAAACAAGGTAGTCATTAAATACTATATAAATAAAGTTAACCATAGAGTAAAAATCATTTATGGTTTTCTATTAACATCATCATAACCATTAAAGTTATCTAAACCATCCTCTGATACAAACTATAAGGACCCAACCATACTATATTATATAATCCTGAATTTTAGTCAAGAACTCACTTCAGTTCATATTAAGGATCATTTCAATTTTAGAGTTTTAGAGTTTTCTGATATGACACATACATAACATTACATATTCATAATGAGTAGATACCAAATAAATAGTATCCATTTCTTCCAAAATAGAAATCATTTCAAATAAATCATGATTTTATTGAAACATATTCCTAACATTTATCTTGGATTCATTATTTGTCTTACTCAACCTTTTAACCAGTGAAAATAATTTAAAAACATTGGATGAGGACAAAATGTTCAATAAGGGATATAGAAATAAGGAAATAAAACATTATTCCATGAATACTTGTAACATATGAAATCATTTTCTAAAAGTACATAATTTTTACAAATATAAACATACTTTTTGAAATATGATATTTTCATGAGAATTACAATAGACATATAGAATATAAATAGTACTGTAAAGTTATATTGGGGAATTAATTACATAATCATGTAACCATCTTGGATACCATATGATTTGTAACCCTCATGACTGCCTTACAATATAACCCTCCTGCATACCTTATTGTGTAACCATTGTAGTTACACTTGGAGTAACCATATGACCAACCTCCAACATACAAATTAATAATTAATTGGAGGGAGATATAGGTTCTGACCATTATGAAGAAAAATTCACAAGAACAAGAACATAGTCATACAACTGGAATAATTTCATAAGAATGTTGCTTTTAAATTTTTGAAAATCAGAACTTTAAAAGAGGATTTTAAAAAAGAAAAGTCCCTTAAAAACATATATTTGAAATGAGACATAATAGAGTGGATAAAATTTGTATATAAACTATAAAGACACATTATTAACTATATTATACTTAAAATTAATCACATAATCAATTATAATACCACATAAATGATGAAGTAGAATGTTATCCCAAAAAACAGAAATTAGTTTAAGAATTTCATTACCTCGGGTTTTTCTTACATAAAAAATTTTTATACCTCTTATATAATATTTAAAATATTTTTTTTAATATCATAAGGAAACATATTCATGTTTATAACACATTATATGATCATTTATTTAAATAATTTTACCATTTAATTATTTGTAATTTGTTCCTTCGATTGTTTTGGGTGCGTTCTTTACAAGATTTTCCTGGTCGGTTTATATTTGATTTTCTTGTTTTATGGAAATGAAATTAAATAAGTGGAATTAAATGGTATTAATATTTTTTCAAAATATATAATGATACCATATATAATTTTTTTTCATATATGATGATGGATCATTAGATAAAACATTAATGATGTTTGTTTAGATCATTTTTTGTAGTTCCTCGATAATCATTATCTTGTTTCATTATATAATACAATGTCATACATAGAAGTTCAATCCAGAACATGAAATAGGTTAAAGAATAAAATTTTCATTCTTTTTCAACCATTAAAAGAGTTTTATGATAATATTTTAAAGAATTAATGGAAATTGGAAACACATCATCCACGGTTTTGGTAAATCAGCACATCGCGGACAAAGTTTTTATCGTTAGAATAAGAGGTAGAGGAGAATAAGAAATATAGAGAATCTTTTACATGAATACAGAATATATTATAATTTGTAGATTTTATACTTCTTTGATAAGTGGAGTGGAAGAGTGTATTAGAAAATAAAAAAATTGTAAAGAAAGCACATGAAAAAGGAAGAGGATTCTTACCTCTTGATCTTTTCTCCTTGAGATACTCCTTATGTCCTTTCATTTTGGACTTTTTGTAAGACCAATATGTCTTGGATGTGTGGAAGAAAATTTGGGAGGGGATTTGGTTGAACTTATACAATGATCATGTCATAAGAGCAGTTCGAGAAGGGGGGAATAAGGGTGGTATATATAATGGATGAGATGATAGATTTTACATTATTTTAACTATTAATTTAAATTTTTTGCCCAAGATTATGAATAGTTTTTATTAATTTGTATATCAAATAATAATAATCTCATTTCAGTTTGAACGAAGTGGTCTTACATCCGACATGATGTAAAAAATATTGTATTTAAATGATAATTTGAATATACGGTATTTTACCTTATTTCACTATTCATAAAAAAATCAAGAATTTCCGAAAAATACAAAGACATGACCCTAACCATGTTTCAACATGTAGAATTCAAAAATAAAATCCATGCTTTCAAAATAATTTTTTAAATATGATTAATTTAATTTTAAAATTAAATCATGATTTATTCATAAATTAACAATTTTAAAACTATAACTTTATTCATATTGCATTGAAAAATTAATCAAGATGTCATTATCTTAAAGTATTATAAAGATAAAATAATAATACAAGTTACTATTAATTACATTAATATTACTATTCATATTACTATACATATTACAATTCATAAGAGTATATTACTATTCACACAAAAATTCAAGTTTGTTTTATTAGAATCCAAATAACCTAATGATCACAACTGTAGATGGACATTTTATGAAATTCAATACATAGAAGCAGCAAAATTATATTTAAAGAGAGTTATAACTATATAAATAAAACCATGTTTCTTGAATTTCCATTTATTATTTTTAAAACCTTGGGATGTTACAAAGTATGTATACTTTCTGTTATCATCTACCTTAATAGTAAATGAATTCCTCAATATTTGGAAAATGATTATGAAAAATAAATTATTATCTTAAATTGATAAATTATAAATAAAATAGCCTTTTCACTCATCATATATTTATTTATTTTAGGTCCATAACATTATATTATGGATTCACATTCTTGTCATCAATGATCTCTATTATTCTTAATAATTATTAAATATTTTATTTCATCTCTATATCCTTACATCCCAAGAATGTTTTTCAACATAAAAACCCAGTAATGTGTTATTATAGAGGAAAACTATTATTCCATTTTTATATTATAAAAATTAAATTTTATTGACCCTTTTTATATGGGTTTCAAACCATGATATTTTCAAATATCATGCCTTTATTTTCTGAGATCAAGATTAAATTGCAAGGATGCCATTTATTTAAGGGGGTGTAATGTAATTCCCAGATATTTTAAAGGAGTAAAATTATATTTGATATCATATATAAAAATAAACACAAACGTAGAATATAACATAACACACCATGACTTTATGATATATTTGACCACATAGATACATTACAATTTATATAACATCAAGTTTGAACGATACACAATACTCTATTAAAATATTATTAATTAATAATTCCCATTATAACATTGTCATTTTGTTTCTAGACATGAATATAAATAAATAATTTATTAGACTTAAATTGATAGAACATATATAAATAATTTTTTTCCCTTTTTACTATAAATAAAATAAAAACAATTTGATAAAAATGAAATGCTTTCTTAAAACTGTATTTTTCTAAAAGGTGGTCCATTCTCAGCTTTTACGTATAATTTATAACATTTATAAAATTTATATGATAAAATAAACATAATTTATTAAATCTAAATGTAAAATTTATCTTTTTTTAATTTTTAATATTTTTCTGAAATGACTAATGTTTTCATCAATAGTGAAAAATACAGATTTTTATTGAAAACTACCTTTTTCATTTAAATTTTTTAAAAGGTTATATTATATTTTAAATTATTTTTAAAGTAACATTAGTTAAACAAAATTTCCTTTTAACTATTTTTTAACATTTTATTCAATTTCATTTTGAATTCGGATATACAAACTTTTAAATCTTTTGAATATTTTCATTGGAAAAATCACTTTTTTTATTACCTCTGTGGTTTTAATTTTAAATAGAAAATCTTCCATTTTTTGTGAACTAAATTTGATGAAATGGAATTCATATTTCAAATAATAATATTTGTTATTATCTAATAATTTCATCTTAACAATGTACCATTATGATTTGTAAAAACAGAAACAATTAATTACAATTGTTAAGGATAGAATGGGTTTATCAAGAGTTAAACTAAGAAGATATGGGTTACATATGACCTACAACATTCCTAAAAACAATTTCATGGACTTATGTTTTTCATATATTGTATAATTCTTTTAATGGAAATTTTTTTAAGCATTAATCATTATAAAAACATGCTTATCACATTATCATTTATAAAAATTATTTATGTGTCCTCTCCCCAGGATTTAAAAATCCACCTCTTCCCTTCTCTTATTAAAACGTCCAAAAAACATTTGTTAATCCAATTAACTACCAAATATATTACATACTTACATTACCAATTATTAGAGTCCTTAATTTGTATAGGAATCCAACATTTTAAGGCATTAGGTAAAAACCAATTTAGGCTCCATAAAGATGAGCTAAAATTCTAAAAAATGTGTATTTGTCTTATTTATTCATCAAAATATATTAAATAATATTTGATTCTGATAATATAATAACAATTTTATCACATATATACAAATATTTTATTATTTTAATTTCATTACCCATATCCATCTCCACTTTCATCTAATGGGAACTGAAAATGTTGATTGTCTGTAAGGAAGACTACCTCCCTATTAATCGATGTAATTCACTTTCCATCACCACCATTAATAGATAGATATAATTATCGAATTAATTTTTTTATATTATATTTATAAAATTATTATATCTATGTAATTATGATATCACATATTCTGTGGGGGATTAAATAACATCACTCATGTTTGTGGAACACAAAACCCTCACAATGATACATGATTTGTTTTTCACTTATTATTTACATGGAATGTAGTGGTGTTAAAATTAATAAATATATGTGACATTTATGAAATTAAAACATTTATAGAAATAAAAATATCACATCTATCTTCTTACCTTCAAGTCCATTTGACAACATAACATCATTAATGCAAACATGTGGACTATCGGATCCATGTAGCGATGTGGATTATATTTCATTTCATTTGTACATAGAATAGAATATGGATGGATTTAACAAATATAAATAATATATATTAAATAATTATTATAATGGGAATTTTAATTAAAATTTACTTTCAATTCTTTAATTCTATCAAGTAGAAAATGTAAAAAACTTCCATATGTACGTACAACATACCATTTCAATGAACGGTGTAATCTATTACATATATATAACTTTTATAGTTTACAATAAATAGATATATATTGTACATATATGAAATTATTCTCAATTTTAAAATTAATTATTTTAGGATACCATGATCAATTTAAAAGGTTATTTATTACCAAATAAAAACCTAAATTAAAAACAAAGCCATTGTCAACCAAAATTGTGCTTCTTTTAAAGAATTAATAATAAAAATGTCATAAATAAACTATGAAAATAATCAAATTTTGAGATATATGAGTATGGTTATATAATAGATTTATAAAAAACCAATATTTTTTATATAGGAGGTTTGGAAATATTTTAATAAAATCATACATGATGTAATGGATTTATTATCTCCTTTTTTTCGAGAGACACATTCCATATTCACCACTTATTACTTTGTGTGGTAAATATAATACCCATTTTGATATTCTATATCATAAAAAATTATATTTAGGGCATTTAACGTTTAATTTTATGTTATTTATTTCATGGGAAATATGATTTAAATGGTACCAATGTGGAAATGGTTTCCTTTCCATTTTCATGATTATACATGATTAATTATTTTTATGTCTACATTGGATGAATTATTTTATATTTCTATCATAAAATCAATATATTAACTTTTATTCTAATTATTAAATATATTTTTAGTGTAATATTACCATTTTTCCTCTTATTGGTACATAAAATTATTTAGATATTGTTTATATTAATATTTGACTTTATTTCCCTCGATCGAAAATCATTTTTCTTCAGAAAACATATTTTCTAAAAATGATTTCGAATTTTTTTTAAATTATAATAATTATTAATTAATGATATTATTATTCATTATTTTGTTTTCGAGAAAAAAATGAAATGAAGCTTCATTTAATTTTTCAACCAATGCATGTATGGAATTTAACTAAAATTTAAAAGGAATATTTCTTTTAACATGTATGGAATGTATGGAATTTCAACCATTAAGACCACTCAATTTTTAAGATATTTATTTATAATTTTTAAAGGATATTATCAAATAAAATGATTTTTAAAATATTTTCAGAACATGTGGTTTAAAAAATATTTTCAATGTTTAAAAATTTATTTTCCCTAGTAATGATTTTAATCAAAAAAAATTTGTATTTATATTCATCAATAATATCAACCCTTCAATATTCATATGCTTTATAATGGATATTTTGTAATGATTCCATCATTATTATTTCTCTTAATTGATTATGATCAGTTTCATTGGGGATGTACCAAATTGATACCATTCATATTTTTCAAGATGGTTTATGATTTTGTTTATTGACGTGGGTAATTATTATCATTTCAAATTATTGTTTTTTAAATATAATTTTTTTGTTGATTATATTACCACATTTCATAAGATAAATAAATTAGACTTAATAAGTTATGAGTGGGTCCTGTTATAGCCTCGAAATGTATCAGTAGGTCTCATGAGACAAACTGGCATGGGTTTTGGTTGGTGGCCTTACACATTTATGTAAGATGTTTTCGAACGTAGCCATAATAGTATGGTTATGATGTTCAAAATTTTGTGTTCCCTCATTATGATATTAATAATTCATGACAATGATATTTTTATATTTGTTATAATATCTATGAAGAATTTTCAAGTATGTGTGAATACAAATGTCGAATTATTTAACAATTATTTATATATTCAGTATTGTGATAATCTTATTTATTAAAGTAAATATATTTTAGTTATTTTCCTTTCCTTATTGATTACACTCAATTTTTTATTATAATCCTCTATTCACATACCAACAAAAAGAATTAGATCTGATCCCTTTCTTATGATTCATTCACAGAATTCCAATATGAGTTTAATTATTGATTTTAAAGGATATACTAATGGAAATAATGGTATACTCAATGAAAATACAAAATTGTATTTTGTGTTTTCAATTTTAATATGAGATTTATGTATGTATATAATATACCATGAATACTAAAAAATTAAATCCTTCAGTGTATAATTCAATATATATTATATCAATGTAATAATGAAACCAATGACTATTGAGTATATGGGTCAGGGTATTTACGTAGATTTGTATTCAATAAATTAAACTATTATCCTTACCATAGTCATATAATTTTTTTGTCTTTTGAATCATGGATACAAAAATCATATTCATAATATTTCTACATCATCTAGTACTAATTTCATCATGAATGGAACCCTTATAAGATATACCATAAACAAAACCATTCTTCTTAACCAGCATAAATGAAACATAAGAAATGGTGAGCACATATTCTCCATGATGGAAAACATGGGATATTTTAATTATGTCATAAACATAAAATATTCTTAAGCGTATTAGAAAATAAGATTAAAAGTTTAAAACCATGCCTATTATATCATAGGTCCAATATGGAGACATTTAATAAATCAAAGAAGTTCATAATATATGAATAATTAAGTAATGGGAGATAATAATCTATAGGAGCCTAAATTTTTTAGAAGACATAATTTTTTCATAAAACATAAAAGCACATAAATTTTTTTACTTAGTTAAGGATCACTATAAATATGATTATTGTTGAGTACATTACCTCTCTATTCTATTATATCCTTAATAATGGTTCACTCTTAAGACTATCTTGGTGGATATAGTACTTACTGAACTTGGTTCACTCCCACATCATGCCCTTATTCTCACATAGGATATCCATCTACAACCAATGAATCAGAGGGATATGTAATTATATACCCACCCATTTCCTATTAAAAATTATAAATATTTATTCTACATTATCATAAAACTTTTTTCAAATCATAATCCAGGGAAAATAACTGAGTTTAGAAATTATTTCTTTATTTCATCATAGCACAACCAATGGAAATGTATCGGGTTTCAAAAAATCATCCTTAAATCATCATCATCATCATAGTATATTAAAATTATCAAATTTTATTGTTTCATTGGATCATATCCCCATTAATCCAAATGTATCATCTATGGATGTTACCATAGTAGAAAAAATATTTTAAAAGATCACTGGAAAATTTCATAAGGAAAATACCTTTTCACATTGAATTTATTTATTTAAAATATAAAAAAATTCAAATATCGTGGGAAAATATTAATATAAAATAAATCTTTTAAAATTTTAATAGATGGAACAAATCCTTTAGTAGTCATGATGGTTTGATATTGTGTTAATGTGGTGTATGTAAAAATAAGACTCCTTTAAAATTTTACGTAAAAAGTGAAAATAACCACATTAAATAAATGATAAAAAGTTTAATTTTATTAAAAGAAATAACTAATTAAATCAAGGTTAAAATTTACATTAAAAAAAGAAAATATGAAATAAATTGTAGAAAATATTTTTTAAAATTGAATGTAAAGGACTTCGACCATAGAGAGAAATAAAGTCTGTGTTTCTTAAAATAATTCTTTTAGTCTCTTGAATTATTAAATAGTGGAAAATGAAGTGAAAATATGTAATCTATAGAAATAGACATAGGATAATAACTTTCATGGGATATTGATGTATTATTCATAAATTTTCAATATTAAAAACATATTCCTAAACAATATCGATAAACAATGAAATTATAACAAAATAACTTCATGGTTTTGAAACTTTTGACTCATAAATACCATGAAATAATATCATAAAAATGTAATGTTAATTATCATTAACATAGTTATATTTATGACATATCATGTAAATATGTAATGTTTATATACCAAATAAATTAAATAAGTGGTTGAAAGGGAATATATCTGCAAGTAATAATAGTGATTCAAGAGAACCCTTACCTCAAGTTATATTTTCTAAAAAATATTTGTAAAAAATGATATAAAAAAATTTAAATTTACTATTAATCAATACCAGAGTAGTTTAAATAATTATAATATACCATGTGATCCCATTATAACATTTTTTCAAACATTTATGGACTATTTTTATTAAAATCATCATTTCAAGGTGCTAACCATTTTATTTTTCATTAGAATTTTGGTGTTGTAATTTCATTACTTATACATTGATCAGGGATCCATCATCTATTGAATATTAATCATCATAAAAATATATTGTATATTAATTATATATATATCTATATTCTTCTATAAAATTTATAGATAAAAAATGAATTACATCATTCACAGAGATGGTTGCTTATATGTACGAATGATTGTTGCTTTCACTTTTCAACAGATAAAAAATGAATTGTATGTAATAATAGAATGTAAATTAATCATTATTATTTCATACATATAATATATATTCAGTTTATCTAACCTTATTACTATCCACATTTATTATTAATGAAATATGAATCACATTTCTTCGTGGAGGTTGTATTCCACAGATACACATAATCGGAATTATCATTTTATGATGAATGAGAATGTAAGAAATTAGGTTTGATATTATAATTAATGAATCCTAATTAAATAAAAAATATCATATATAAAAATTAAAAACATCACAATTACCACCCATGAATTATTTTTATTGTAAATAAATTGTATCCCTGCGTGGAGGGGGTTGTCCACATAAATGAACAAGAGATAAATTCACAACCCAATTAATGGAAAATATGATGAATAATTGTTGTTACAAAATAATAATAACATTTATAGATATTAGTATATGGAATTTATTATTTTTTTAGGATTACCTCGTATTAAGAGGACTTATAAAAGAAAATAAATTGATAGAGGTCTAGTTAGATGATTACCTCTTCTTTGGTTGGCTTCCTTTAGATCCCTTAATATGGATCCATGGAATGATATTTGATGACTAAAAAACTATATATAATTAATATTTAATAACATAATGGAATTGGGTAGGTTTTGGCCGATCTACATGGATCAATGTGGTTTGATGAAGGGAATGTAGTGGTGCACCTTTGTAACTGGGTGAGAGGACACACATTGAATTTGTTGAAAGTTTAAAAGATAATAATGATGTACTAAAGATAAATTCTTATAAATTGAAATATTTTAGAATTTACTATATTTTTAGGTTGAAATATTTCTCTCCAGTAATATTTAGATAAGTATAATTGGAAAACAAGCCCATATCTCTTAGATTAATCACCATTAATTTAATTTTAACATTAATTTTAGTGAAATTTATTAATGGTTTTACTATTACTTATGAATAAAATTATTTTGGTTTCATTAACATAAATAAAAAATATTATAAAAAATATGGAAACCAATTTATAAAATTCAATTTACAAAAGTTGTATAATTTATTTTAATATTAATCCAACAATATGTGATGAAAAACAGTTTCTTAGAAAATTATTTTTCTTATGTATATTATTTTTAAATAGAAAACACCTGTATAGAATCAATTTTAATTAAAATAATTTTTTTATTAACAAAATAAATGAAATAATTTTATTCTTAAATTTTTTTTATGAAATCATACTTTTAAAATTATTTAAATGAAAATGACATATTAATTAAAAAACAATATTTTTTACTATTCATCAACAAATAAATATTTTCCAAAAGTTATCAAAAAAAATGACTTTTCAATTATTATTGAAATTTAAATTAAGAATTGAACTTAATTTTTTGATATAAATTTTCTATATATGGAAGAAATTAACTATACCTTTTTCTCAAAAAAATAAATGAAAACATTTTTTAGGGAAAAGATATATTTAAAGCATAAAATAACATTAGTAAAAAGATTGTTCTCATTTATCAATACATTTTCATTATATATAAAATGTATGCCTATTTTTTTCAAAATATTATTATTCATATTAATTCTTATAATATAAGTGCTAGGTAATAATGTTATACCATAATATCGTTCATTTAGACTCGAGGTTTCTTATATCATAACATAGAAAAGAAATTAAATTTATTTCAACTATAATATATCACAAAATATCTTAGTGTAAAATTATACCCTCCTTAAAATGATTATCTCACTTAAAATTCTTTCAAACCATAATAAAAAATTAAGTATATATTTGTTTCATCATAATATTGGTGTATGGCCCTCACAATAAACATTATATAGTATTAAGTTTTTGTCGTGAATTAAATTTCTTTCACATGAAGGATATTTTTAGTTTTAGAGTTTTAGATAATTATTTCATAACTCACACATTACAAAATAATAGAATATAAAGTGTAGATATCTGATTAGTATAAATTTTTTCCTTAATATAATACTTTTAAAATAAAACATGATTTCATTTCATAGATAATATATATGACTTTCAAATTTAGTTCAGCTACTCCCATATCAATCCTTATGTACTGAGAAGAACATTTATAAATGTGGGATGAGAAACAAAATCTCAGTAAGGGATACACAATGATGGAAAACATTTATCCCTATGAAAACATGGAATTTCATGAAAATATTTTCATAAATTAATACTTTTCTCCCTTAGGAAGTAATAAGTAATTTTTTGAAAATAACCTCATTTCGTGGACTTTTTGTAATCAAATTATTTATCGAAAAAACCCATATCAATCATAGATAATATATAAATGTATATTGGAACATAATTATACTTCTTTTTATTATAAATATATTAATCATGCAGTCAAAATCCATACTTAGAACTCTTTTAATTAGAATAACCATAACACTGAATTCCAAACCCAATAAATTGGAGGGATATCAGAGGCCAACCCTTAATTTATTTATCACATACCCACCCTTCATTTTTTTATCATGTAACCACCTCTCTTTGGTTTATAATGTAACCACCCTTAAAATGTCCAAGTACCGATACGAAATCATATCTCATATAATCTCTTAATTTTAATATTTTCATTTATATAATTTAATTTTCACTCATAAGAAAATATTTCAATATATTTAAATAACCAATCAATTTTCAAAACTGTTTTTCAATAATAAAACATTGAAAAAGGAAAAGGGGTTTTTTTACCTTTTGAAAAACATGGAGGCATGTAAAGGAATAAAAATATAAAAATATGAATAAAATTTCCTTTATAATCCTATTATATACTTTTAAATAAATATTTGATATAATATCAATAATATTTCTATGGAGATAATGATATTTAATTTAAATATTAAAACATTTAAAAATATATGTTTAAATCAAATTGTCCAATACCACTTTAAAATATTTGATTCAATAACCCCATGAAAAAAATAACAAATCCTCATATAGAATGATAATAAATAAATTCATAATATTATATTTCAAAGGGGATATATATATCATAAAATAAGGTGGGTTTGTGACATTAAAATATCACTCAATGCAAGGAGACTAAGACGAAGTCCCATTCCATTAGTACATATTGTCAAGTTTGTCTTTGTATTCTTGAATAATTAAACATATATTAATTATTCACTTATATGAAATATTTTTTAAATTTTATTAATAAATTTATTTCCCTTATAACAATGTTTTATATAACTACATAATAAATTAAGTCTACTTCGGGGGTTTTGACCATATTCGGTTTATGTGTCAAAATAAAAATGTTTGGTTGAATATTATCACTGAGGTCATTATATAATCATCTCTTGAATAATTAACATGAATAAATTATCATATCCAAATATCAATTATAATTTTTAATCTAATCCTAAAAATGGTTATGAAAAATGAACCAATGATTCCATCGTTGAGACGGTAGGCCGCATGTATCCATGAGTAACATTACCATTTTATAATGACCATTATGGAAAAAAGTTAAGAAACATTTATCATTGTATAATGATAATTAAAGCATAATTACTATATTATTTAATCATATATGTGTATATATATAAATATTATGTTGTAAAAGGAATCACATCGCTTTGATTAGGCGGTTGTCCGCACATCCATGAACGAAGCTATCACATTATCGGTGTGTGAAAAGGTAATAAAAATGGTATAATTTATTTCCAAAAATATAAATATGTAATAAATATCTTAAATTTCTCTTTTATTTCATATATAAAAAATAAATATAACTATATTAACTTACATGAAACATATTAGTCAAAACTTATATCATTTCTTTGTGAGGTGGTGGTCCTCCGTAACCATGAGCGACATCATCTTATCCGTTAAGTATGATATATTAAATTGTTGTATAATATATAAAGAATAAATTGGTATAATTAAGTTTTATACATCATAAATATAATATAGAAACAATACATTCATCATTTTTTTCAAACTTTAGTGGTGGTAATGGAAGAACAAATGTCCTTGATGTGTTATATGGTAGTTCACCGTATGTACAAATGACGGTTGAGGATCCCATTTGATGGACGTGTGTATAGTTGTATATATAAACCTTAACATAAAAACATCTCAATAAATTTAGGATATATATTTTATTATATAATAATATAATAATAATTTTTTATTGGGTTTGAGAAGTAAATAAAATAAAAGTGGCCGTTGAAGAATGTTACATCTTTTTCTGGTAACTCCTTTTGCTTTTCACCAATGGAATTCCTTGGTTTGATTTTCACATAAATTTATTCTTATCTTATGAGATTATGGATTTTGGGAGGTCATTTTGGTATGGTTTTTATGATCCAAAATGGACTCGGATTTGTGAAGATAGGAGGAGAGGTGGTGGCCTTTTATTAGTGAGGGTGAGGAGACACTTTTCATTTTTTTTAAAAAGTTAATTGAACCCAAGTTTTTACCTATAATGAAACTTAAATAACACACATTTCTCGATACTAGTAGTTTCATGGTGAAAATATGGCCATTAAATGGGATTTGGACTAGTGTAAGGTCATTTTTACCCCATATATTCTAATAGTTGTCATTAAGTGAACTTGTGTTTGACTTAATAGTTGTAATTAATTTTAATTTCATTAACTAATAATTTTTCTGAAAAAATAATTTTAAATTTATATAAACTATAATTTAGCATTATACCAAAACTGGAATCCATTTTTTAAAATTCCAACCACATATGTGTCATTATTTGATTTAAAATTAATCCCCTAGATGAAACGAAAGAATGAGTATTTATAGTAAAAAGCACATAAGTTTGTAATTTTTTTATATCGAATTTCAATGTTAAATTGATTGAAATGATATAGACCATATTTATTGAAATATAATTAAAATACCTATAATTTTTAAACAATATTATTCAACTATATATATATATATGATATAAAAGTGTGTCTTTCAATTAGTATTCAGTATCTTCCATTATTAAAAAAAGAAAACTTTTCAAAAAAAATAAAAAACATTCACCCAAAGTAAGTTTGTATATTCTACATTAAAAAAATGAATTTTATTTTGTGAAATAAAATTTAAAACAAAATAAAAATTTATTTTTAAAATAGGTGTACAATTACAAATCAAGAATATAGTTTTTTTTAGAAAACAGAGTTCTTAATCATAAAAACGGTTTATTCTTATCTTATGCCTATAAAATACATTGTATAAATTTCAAAAAAAATTATAAACATTTGTAATATATATATATATAAATATTCATATTCATACCATATAATATAATTACATGGATATAACTTCCATATTATGTAAAAATATTAATAGTATCTTATTATTAAGTATAACTCATCTTGGGTAAAATGCATGATTTTTAAGAAACTCATTATTTCATGTCATATACATTATAGAAAATATCGTACATTTTAATTTAAATTTAATATCTAACTCTAAAGAATTAATAAAAATTAAAAATATATATTTTATCATTACATTGTTTGTTACATTCTTCCCCCCTTTTAAAAATTTTGCCCCCATAATTTTAATCACTTATTAAATAAGTGGGATTTAATTAAAACATAAAATTTTTAAATTCCCTGGTTGACTCTTCAGAAATAAGGTTTTTCCAAAATCTGTAACCTATTGTTACAAATTTTTCCTCAATTCATGATCTCTATGATCAAGAATATATTTTTTTTATTCACCATAAGAAATATTCTCATTTAGTTGTACTAATTCACGACTCAAAACATGAGATAAATGTACTATATAATTCTTTAACATTGAAACATCAAATACATTGCATAATTGAGATAAACACGGAGGTAAAGAACATGGTAGTAAAATTATCAATCATTATCTAGTATTTAATTTTTTCCAATGAAAAGTTGACTTAGATTACCCTTATTACGAAAACGAATCACATTATTCCATAGAGAAACTTTGAGAATGACATAATCACCAACTTTGAAAGAATTTCCTTTCCTCACGTCAACCACACAAATTTTTGTTTATTCTAATTTATTTTCATGTGTTTCAAAATAAACTAAAATTTATCTATTTTTTCCTTTACCAACTGGGGTCCCATTAACTTCCATTCAACTACATCATCCCAAAAATGCGGTTTCTGACATCGCTTTCCACGTAATGCCTCAAATTGTGAAATTTGTATATTAGAATGAACTATTATTTAAAGAAAAATCAACCAAAGAAATATTTGAATCCCAATTTAAATTTTAATCCATTGGGAAATAAATAATCATGTCATCCAAATGTTTTAATGATCCTCTAAAACCCAAGATCATATTGTGGATGAAATCCCATAATGAAATTTAATTCAATACCCTAAAAATTTTAACGTAATATCCAAAAACTAGATGTGAACGAGGGATAATAGTTTGACACAATAAAGAAAGGTACTCCATGTAAACATATTATCTCATTTAGATACAATTTATAAATATGATATAATCACATTGTATATCAAATGGGGAGGAATTGTTAATATTTAGTTAATCGATCAAAAATAAAAAAATTCATAATTACCATGAGAAGACTTTATAAATCCAACAAATAAATCCATTTGTATATTCTCATACTTTCAATATGACACTATAAAAGGATTAAGTATACCATTCATTAGTTTTCAACCATTATTTATCTTGATATGAATTAAAAAACTTTATGGTAAATTCAGTCATATCTATTTTCATTCCATCCAACCAGTAATACCCCAATGGTCTCTTTATATCATAGTGATACCCAAATGAATGGAAAATATAGAACTATGAGATTTATTAAAAAAACATTCATCCAATCCGAATCAAAAGGCAACAATAATCTATTTCAAAATCATAATGACCTTATTCATTAATATTTAAATCATGAAACTCAACCCATTTAAGATATTATACATTATCTTTAAAATCATGATCCTTCTTCATAGGTTTCATAATTCATTCTGACCTAGTTTATAATAATTAAACCCTAAACAATGTAGACATTTTTCATACATTCACAACTTCCAGTCCAAAATTAATAAAATGATTAACCAATGTGTCAGTTCTAAATGTAACATGGTAAATTTAGAATTACATTTGAGACTCAAAGAATTGAGCACATTGTTTTTTAGTGTGATAATGAATCTTGAAATCATAATCTATGATCATTTTTAGCTATCTTCTTAGTCTCACGTATAATTAATTCTATTTAAATATATTATTCAAATGTTTTTTATAATTATATAGTTCACAGTTCACTCTATGAAAATGTTTCCTCAAAATATTTAATACAAAAAAATAGCTTCTAATTCCAAATCATGTGTAGGGTAATTTTACACATGAGATTTCAAATGACATGATGTATTTGTGGTTACCATTTTCATTACACGTCCAGAAAAATCTAGTTCCATTTAATAAATAATCATTTTAGTTTAAAACATAACCATGTATGAAGGTAGTGATAAACAATCAGTAATACTTGAGAAAATATTTCTATGAACTATAGGTAATTACCTTCCATTTTGAGAAAACTATGAATCTATGTGAAAATGGTATGTATTTTCCACTATTCAGAAATATTCTTAGCTGGAGAAACAATTATTCAATCTTTAAAAAAATATTCCTTTAATGAATGATATTTAATGCCCCCAAAATTCAATAAAACAAAACATTTTATATAGTTTCTTTTATTTTAAGGTTTCAAAAAAATCCATAAATGTTTTTCATGTTCTTCATGTTTTTTATAATATTCCAAAATTATATCAAACTCTATTATGGAATGTTCAACATGATATACAGGAAATAAAATACTATTAATTAAAATATAAATATCCATATAAATTATGTATACATTAAGAGTCCCACCTAGAGTTGTTTCCAAAATGCTTATCATACTTTCATGAGGTGAGGTTCTTGATTTTCTAAAAACTATTTGATAAATGAAAGAATGAAATGATCCAGTGTCAAAATGAGTGTTGTTATAATTATAGTACATGGGATAAAGTTTTGTAGCAACTTTATTTGATGGCCTAACATCAACTAAACTATTAGTAAAATATTTAACCATCCCATTTTTCTATCAATATTTCTAGTGTCCACCCTGGGTAGTCAGAATTGGACACAAATGGGAATAATTACCTACCTCATTGCAAATAAAACATCTTACTGATATATTTTAATTTGTCACATAATAATATCGCTTTAATTATTGAGTAATATGACCAATACTACTACATTTTAAGTGTTTCTAAAAACTTTAAATATATTCTCTATGATTCTTTTTAACATATTTATCCCAAAAAGGGAGAACCATTTTATTACCGCTAAACTTCATCGTTGAATTCTTTCCCATATTGTTCCAGGAATACCTATTCTTTTTATTGTGTTCATGGAGAATATGATAATTGGAAAACTCTATTTCTACATTTTTTAACATAAAACATGTTTCTCATATATTTTAAACTCACAAGAAGTCAATTCACTTAAATATATTTTCTTCAATCCCGAGTAAAACTGATTTACCATACTATCAAGTTCCCATATAAAATTTTGGATGTGACTCACCAATAACATCAATTTTTCCTCATATGTAGTCACTAAATATTCTTACTTTTGTCTCAATTATAATAATTATTTTTCTATTCTCTTTCATATTGGCCTGAAAATATTTCTACAAAAAAATATTCTAAGATTCATCTCATTCCAAGGAATCAATCACATCACATTATCTAATATTCCTAACCATTGACCACTATTGGTTACGGTCACCATCAAAATGATATATTAAAAGAGTTTTATTTTAGTAATCTGAACAACCCAGTATATCAAATAATAATTCAAGGTATTTAATCCATCATTTAGTTATCATGGGGTTTGAGGATCCCTTGAATGATGGGGATGTTATATAATAAAATGCTCTATTAAAGTCATGTTCCTATATTGTGGATATAGTTTTTCTATTTCATGGAATCCATAACAATTTATATCATTTCTCAACTGATCCATCACCCCAACAAACTAATTAGTTCCACTTCAAACAATCTTAGGATGATTATTCATAAAGATATTTTCTTCTCAATTCCTTCCCAGTAAAAATTCATTGTTACCTATATGGAAAACCATTATAACATACATAAATTATGTAGACATATGTGGTAATATTTATATACTATGTCATTCTAACATAACTATAAAGTGAAATATTCAATGGGAATTCTATTAACACTTTTCTAACCATTAATGTTGTCTAAACTGTTCCTTTGATACCAATACTAAGGAAATGACCTTAAACAATACATAACCTTGAGTTTTTGTTATCAAATAACATTCATTCACATCGTTGTTATTTTCACATATTGAGTTGTATTAGATTATGTCATAACTCATACATTACATGACTAGATATTACAATGTGGACACTTATATTGAATTTCCATTTTTACTATAATTTAATACTTTTAAAATAAAACAAGATTTCTTTTCAAGGAGAATCTATTTAACATTCACCATTAATTATTCTTTTACCATACCCATCCTTATGTCATGAGAAAAATATATCATTATGTGGGGTTATCATAAATATATTATTATGATATACATATATAAATAAATCTGTTAGTCATGTGAAAACATGAAAACCTATTATAACATTATCATAAAGTTTTAATTTTTACACTTAAGAAGTATTAAATCATATATATTGAAAATAATATAATTTATTACCATTTTTTGAGGAAAATAAATACCATAAAACCAATATCATAGATATATAACACATAAGGATATATTGGGACATAATTATACTTGTCATTATTATAAATGGAATAACCATGTAGTTGAATTCTTTAAATGATACTCTTAAAAATTGAATATACAAATAGTCGACTACCAAACCTAATGCATTGGAGGTGTATCATAGACCCACCCATCATTGGTTTATCATGTCAGAACTCGACGTTGGATTTTCACGTAACCACTCACAATTGGGTTATCACCTAACCACTTGTCATCGGTTTCTCAGGTAACCACCTATCAAATTTCCATCCAACATTACCTAACCATACCAAATAAAATCATGAAATTTTCATCGTTCCATTTATAATATTTTTTTTTAAATATTAATAAAAAATTTCAAGATATATAAATAATAAATCCAATTTCAAAACCCATTTTCATTAAAAAAATAACCTAAAAAAAGGAAATAGGGGTTAATTTTTAATTTATAAAGCATGAAGTCTTGTAAAGTAGTTAAAATATTAAAGTAGAAATAAAATTTATTTTATAATAATTTTATATCCATATTAATAAATATTTAAAATAATATCAATAATATTGACATGGATGAAAATATTTTTAATTTTATTCTTCAAACATTTAAAAAGTTATTTTTCAATTAATGTGTCCCTTACCACACGGATATATTTGAATCAATGATTCCATGAACAAGAAAATTTAATAAAAAAATAAATAAAATGAGTATAAATAAATTCATGATATGATATTTAGAAAAGGATATGTGTACACCTCACAAATGAATGCAGGGGTATAAAATCAAATTATTCCTCAATGAAATGAGATTGAGATGAAGTCTCTTACCCTGAGTCTGACTTGTCAAGTATGTATTTATCTTCAAATATTATAAACTTATTGTAATTAATTAATTTATTTAGAAAATTTATCAGGTTAATTATTACATTTATTTCACTTAAAAAATGTTTTATATTACAAGATAATCAATAAATATTACATCATGTGTTTTGATTATATTCGGTTTATGGTTCAAAATGACTATGGTTGGTTGAATGTGGTCAAGGGTAACATTATATAAATGTATTCGTAGTTATAATAATTAAAAATTTACAATATTTAAACATATATTTTAAATTTAAAAACATTAATTAAACATGGTTATGAAAAATGAAACAACACTACAATCATTTAAACAATGGGTTGTATGTAAGCATGAATAATTTTCCCAATTTTAAATGTCCATTATAGAAAAAAAGAAGGTAAAATTTTCCATTCCATAAAAATTTTTAAAGCATAAATACCATTTTATTTAATAATATATACTTATATAAATAATTATTATGATTTAAATGGGATCACATTTCTTTGAGGAGGATTTAGTTCAGATATCCACGAATGACGTTATCACCTTTTTCAGTGTGCATATGTAATAAAGAAATAATATATAATGATTATAGGAAAATAATTATGTCCTTAATATATTAAATATTTATTTTAAATCATAAATATTCGTTATATATACCCATAATACATCACATGTAACTAGTCAGTTAAAACACTTCGCATCGCTTCATGAGGGGATAGTCTACTGTACACAAGTGTAGTGTTATCATATCCCTTATGATATGACATACAAATGGATATATATGATATTATAAATAAATAGGTATAATTAATTTATAAAATTTTTAAATATAATATACAAAAATTATCTAAATAATTATTATTTATATTGAGAGGTGGAATTAGAAGAATGAATAATATCTGTTCGTGTGGGTGTAGTCCACCGTACAGAGGAATAATGATCTTGAATCTCATTTGATGGAAGTGTGTGTGGGTGTAAGTAGAAAAATTAATATAAAATCATATTAATATATTATGGATACTTTTTTATTACATATCATTGTAATAATAATATTTTAATAGGCTTGATAAGGAAATAAAACAGATGTTGGCATTGAAGAACATTACCTATTTTACAGGTAACACCTTTTGGTTTTTTCCAAGGGAATTCCTCACATTGATTTATTCTTAAATATAGACTTAGATAATTAGTGGAGGGATCTTGGAAGTTTTCTTATTTAGGGGTTGGATGATACAAAAGGGTTTGTGAGGTCGGAGTATAGGGGGTGACGTGGTGGACTTTTATAAGTGAGGGAGAGGACACACTTGACAATTTTTAAAATAAGTTAGGTGAACAAACGTTTTTACCTAAGAAGATTATTTCATAAAACACATATTTATATACAAGGGATTTAATGGTAGAAATATGTCATGTAAATTAATATTTTACATGTTTACAGTCATTTTTACACCTCATATATTATGTTTATCCATTAAGTAATTTTATTATCAACTTAATCGCTATAATTAATTTTATACGATTTCAGTAATATTTTTGGCCAAAAACTCTGTTCAAATTTCTATACATTATAAAATATGATTATTCCAAATATGGATGTTATTTTTTCTTAATTAAAATTACATATGTGTCATATTTATATTTAAAATTAATTTTACATATAGGAAGAAGCAATGAGTTTTTGATGTAAAATATTCTAGAGATTGAAATGAACTTGAATCCAATTTCAATTTTAATTGATTTCAATGGCCTAAATTAGATTTATTCAACATTAATTAAAATAATTATAATGTAAAACTGATATAAAATTACAATATTAATAAAATATATGAATTTATTTCAATTAAAATTCATTGTTTACATTATTCATCAAAAAAAATGAACTACTTAAACAAATACCAAAACATTTCCCATATTGAACATTGATATTAAAGCTTCAAAAATGGCATTAATTTTTTAAAATTAATTATATAAAATTACCTAAATATAATTTTAAACATGTATTCCATTATAAGGTAGTAAAATTTGTTTTTATAACAATACATTTCGTTAGCCTAAAACTAGATTTATTCTTATCTTATACCCATAGAATCTATCAGATGAATGGTAAAACCCTATAAACATGTGTAAAAATAATATAAAATATTCTATTCATACTTTATAATACATTGTCTTGGGGAAAACATCCATTTTTAATAATAATATTAATAGTATATTATTTTTTGGTGTAACTCGGTCTTTTGTGAAATGAATGATTTTGAAGAAACTCATTATTATGTGTCGTATATGTTATTGAACATATCCAAAATTTTAATTTAAAATCAAAATATAATTATAATATATTAATAAATATGAAAACCCCTTATTTTATCCTTACCTCGGTAGTTATAGTAATTTTCCCATGTATCTTTATATAATTTCTTATTCTACCTGAGAACATTAACCTGGCTAGTAGCCTTGTTCCATATGAAATTATCTATATGATACATGATTTATAATGGTTATTACTCATAAGAAATATCATTCTGAAAAATTTAAACCTATATTATCAGTATATGTCATAGATAAGTTTTCTACTTCCATAGAAGAGATACATGGAACACATTGTCAACATAAGAGATGTTTGGTAGAAGTGCCAAGTGATAAGTTACATTCCATACTCAATCAAGCATATTGGAGTGGAAAATATACATAAGTCTTATCTTTCCTTTAATTAAAAATATTATTATCTTCTTAGATTGATAAATTCATTGTAATCTATATCACCATAAATGAAATTGAAATTTCTATAATAATGTTTTTCATTAAAATTCTATTTACTCCGAGCTTCCTTGTTGTGCTGCCGAATGATTGTGACTTTATCCTCAATTTACTAAGATATCTAAATTCAAATTATATTTCATTATATGACTTCACCCAAATACATTTTATTTCTACAATTATTTCCAATTATGGTTTTATAAGGATCCATTTAAATGAACAAGTAAAAGATATTATTATAAGGAAACTCAACTAGAAGAGGATTTTGTTACCAACCACCTTTGAAGTTAGTTGGGAAATGACTCCCCAATTTTAAAGTGTTTAAATGGTTATCATTGAATGACTAGCTATTTTGGGATGACATGAATTGTTGAAACTCCACTCTGTATCATGATTCTATTGAGTAATTCTCTTGAACATATAGGTAAACCTCAAATCCCAATAAAAAACAATCAAATGTGTTTCTTCGTGAAACCATACCACTTCTTTAATTTGAATTCTAAAACACAGATCAAGAGTGAAATATTCTATGATGGAAGTGATATGTACTAACTTTTTAAGGCGATTAATGAAAACCAAAATAGCATTAAGGCCTTTATTCATTTTTGGGAATCTTATGAAAAAATCAATAGTGGTGTATTACTATTTCTATTTTTATAGATAATTTTTATAATATTCCATTAAAATTATATTTCTGATACTTAATTATAATAAAGAAAACAGAGAGATATATACTCTAAAATATCCATTTTAATTTTGTCTCACCAAAAATAGGCTTTCTTGTCTTTATAAGTCTTCATACATCTATGATAAATATTGAATGGTAAGGTGTGAGTTTAATCCAATAGATCCAACTTCAAGTATGGTATTGATGGGAAGCATGAATGGTTCCTAAAACATATCATTCAATCATAATAAATGTTGAACTGTTGAATATTTATCACCTTATATTACATTTATAAATCTTCCTTTTGAGCCTCTATAAAATTTACCTAGATAGATGGTTGACCGATCATTTATGAAAAATATGATTTCGACCCTTATTTTAGATTTCCAAATCCATCCTTTACAAATCCAAAAATATTGGATTTTTTTCATCACCATAGATAGGATAACATGATCTATTTGAATCATTTCATCTGACACCTTATTATCTTTCCCATGGTGGTAAATGTATTGAGTTGTCATAATCTTTAATTAACTCCAATCATATTCTATGGATTATGTTGAACTCTTTCTGAGTGAATAAAATATTTAAACTATTATTGTCAATATATATAACAAATTTCTCTATAAATATAATTATAGCATTCGATTAATAAAAAAATAATGTAACTAACTCCAAATCGTTAATTGGATAATTTTTATCATGAGATATCATTTGAAATGATGAATAAGCAATAAACATATCATTATTCATGAGGATTCTTCCACGTCCCTTCTTATATGAAACACTATAGACCAAAATCCCTTCTTCGTGGTACATTAGTGTAATACTAGGTTTACTAAGAGTCCTTATCTTCAGTTCCATGAAATTTTCCGCACATTATCCTATCTAATGTAAGCTATCTCACTTTCAAGTTAACCTTGTTGGAAGATTATATATCCATGATAAATTATCCTCCAAGAATAATTAATATCCATCCAAAACAAGATAATTAAATTTCATACTTACATTGGTTAGTCTAGGACAACATTCATTAACATTATAAATTGATGGATCCACTTATATACCCTTTCAGAAGACCATATAGCCCAAAAAATGAAGCATTTTATAACCAAAATTCACACCGATATAATTTTGTATACAAATTATACTTTGTTAGGGTAATTAGTAATATTATTAAGTGATATTCAGTATTAACCATATTATTGCAATAAATAATAATTTATTCTATAAATAAAAAAATTGATCAAGATAATCTATAAATACTCTATTTATTATATCCATAATTATAACAATGGTATTAGTAAGACCAAATGTAATCACTACAAATTCATAGTATCCATAACTATTATGGAAGTCTTTCTGGTTCATGTCCTCAAATTTCACCATCAATAGATAGTATCCATATCGAAGATCAATATTTGAAAAATAATAATTTTCCCATAATAAATTGACCAAATAATCAGTATGGGAAAGAATAATTTTTTTCCTTATTTTGATCATCTTAAATTAATGATAATCAATACAGAGTATCATTGATCCATTTTTCTTGACAAAAAATAGTAGGTATACCCACAGTGACACCCATTGTATAATGAATACCTTATCAATATTGTCCTATATTTTCTTCTTCAACTCCAAAAATTCAGTAGGTTTCATTCTCTATTGAGTCTTTGAAATATGTGTAACAAAGTGTATTAGTTCTATTGAAATTTCAATTTCAAAATTTTGGGGAAGACGAGGAAATTATTCCAAAAAATATATCTACAAACACCCATACATTAAGAATATCATTGATCTTGATTTTCTCTCAAACCATCTATGATAATAAGAACTTCAGGATAAGTAAGAATAACCATGTAATGACTTTAATTTCCATCAAATGATGATTTTTATCACCGCATTATTATATGATCAAATTTCGGTTCAGAAAATAAAATATTACATACCATCCTTAGAAATTTATGTTGTATTTGATTAAATAAATCCAATATGTGCATATTATAACATCATATCATACTTCTGGGAGAATAACAAGTTTTATAGGAAGAATATTCCCACAAAACATCAATCAGAGAAGAATCAGACTTATGATACAATCATCATACCATTATAGGGGTTCACTGTTAATTCAACATATAATCATTTAGGATTTGAATTTAAATTCCTCTAGAATTTTCCTGATATATACTAATTTATATAAAGAAGATCATAAATGATACTTCAATATTTTTTCATACCAATCATGACATTAACATCATCGTTCTATCAACAATCCCAGGTTAAAAAAATTGGTTAACATAACAATCATGCATCATTAATTAGTGTGATCAATTATGAAAATTTATTCATAGGATATATATATCATGACACATTCTTTTAAAACTTTGACACCTTATTATAATCCAATGCCATCAAATGTCATCATCTATAAAAACATTTCGAATGGTTCATAAATAAACTTAATTAACCCAAGAATACCATTCGAGATGGCCAAACAATGTTTTTAGTATGGGAAGACACATCATGCACCATAATTATTAACAAAATTTATTAGGGTTATTAACCAAAATTCATGAAAAAACAATATCATCTTTTACTATCTATATATGGATGTTTTTCTAGAAATACTACACGCATTTCATTACTATAACATTGGAAGTTCCTCTCTACATGGATTATACTAAGGGTTCTTACTAACATTTTAACATCCTAGTCTCCAATAGTAATTAAACATTATTAATTTACCAACTATAGTGATCCGTAAATTTCATTCCTAATTATTACATTTTATTTGTTGAATATTTAATTCATAAAAGTATTACCCATAAAATAATCATATGGGTTTAGTTTCATTAGAAACATGGATACATAATCAACATATTCATTGGATATATAAAAATATACCAGTACGTTATTAATAACTAGAACCCTTTTAGACATATCATACCTAAAAACATTCTTAATTATATAGAGAAACGAAACATAAAAAAAGGTGATCTTCGATGCCCAGTATTCATAAACATGGTTGTTATTTACAATAACATAGACATAATGATTGAATAAGAGTATCAAAATATGATTATAACATTATATAACCATACCTATTATATAATATACCATAATTTTGAGTCATTGAATAAATCTAGTCAATTTATAATACATTTATAAGGATAGAATGAAATAATAAGAGCACGTAAGGAAATAAGATTGCATAAGACATCATTTTTTGGCATACATAAAAGAATGGGTAATCATTTATGTAGTAAAGGCTCACATGTAATACTATCATAATGGATTGAGTTCTCTCCCCAATCTATTATATCCCCAATAGTGGTTCACTCCCATGACTTTCATAATAGACAGAGTTCCATACAAAACATGATTAAATCCGCATTTCAATCTTCATTATATCATTAGATATCCATATTTATCCAATATACAATAGAGACATATAATTTTTTCATCTATCAAAAAATAAAAATAAGAAATACATGTTCAAAAAGATCATTAAAGATTCATCATAGTAACCCATGCAATGGAAGTAGGTTTCATAAACATTTCATCATTTTATTATAGAATGACACTTGGAAATAATTGGGTATCTTAAAATCATCCTTTAATTTTTGTCCTCATAGGACAAAAAATAATGAAAGTGGATGGTATAATTGGATCACATTACTAGTAAATCACATATATCATCACCTCGAGTTATCACTAATATAAAATGACTTTAGAATATCACTAGAACAAATCTTGAAGAAAATTTCCCTTTCATAGTGAAATAATTTATATAAAATATAATCATTTCTTAAATATTAAGGAAAAACATTTTATTTTAAAATTACATTGGAAACGTGTAAATAAATACTCAATAAATTCAATGTCCATGTTGGTGGTAAATGTTTTTAGTTCCATGTATATTTAAGTAAATATTTTTCTAGATTTTTTCAAAAAGTTCAAATATACCTCTTCAGAAAACAGAAATAAAATTTATTTTAATCATTTTTTTAAAATATTCACTCAAGGGTAAAATATAAAATAAAAAATTATAAGATAATTTAACAAATATTCTTGATTGTTTTATAAAACCCGGATTTTCTGAAAAAAAATTCTTCAACCAAAGAGATAAATAATATTAGTGTTTCATAAAAACATCTTTCCATTCTCTACGAATAATAAATGAAGATAATTGTATCAAAAAAATGTAATATGTAGAAATAATTATATTAGAATAAAATTTATTGGACTCTTAAGATATAGGTTAAATAATTTAATTAATGATAACTAAATAATAAAAAGTCCCAACAAACAAAGAGATTATAACATAAAACCCTTAATGCATTAATATCATTTGAATTTTAATACTCGTGAATGAATAAAATGAAATGAAACATTCAATATACTTAAAATAATTACATTTATGATATAACATTTCAATTTTGATTTTTATAAAAAACACAAAATGTAATTGTTGTTAATATGGGATATATCTCATAGAAATAAAAGTGAGATGAGAAATCCCTAACCTCAAGTTTAAATATAATCAAAATCCCACAAACTACATTCATAATAAATTAAAATTTATTATAATTATATTTGAATTTAACTTAATTACTTATAATACCATATATGGTCCACAAAAAACTTTTAAACTCCCATTTATTAATAATTCCTTATTAAAGATATCTGATTGAAATCATTGTTTCTAGTTGTTAACCGTATCATTTTTCCTGAGAATTTGTGTTTGGTAGTTACATACATTATAAATTGATTATGGTTACATAATATATAAAATAAAAACATGTATATAAAATAATATTTATAAATTTTATATAAATTTATATTCATCCATAAAAGTTAGAGAAAAGAAAAAATTACATTATTCATGAAGACAGTAGGTCCTATATATGCATGAATGTTGTTTTTACGTTTTGACAGATTAAAAATGAAATTTAAATAACAATAATAACAAATAAAATAATTATTATATCATATATATAATATATATTCATTAAATGAATCATTATAATCATTTATTTAAAGTGGAAATGAAAAATGAATCGTATTTCTTTCTAGATGTGGTAGTCCACATGTATACATGAGCATCTTTTCCATTTTTCAACATATTTGAAGATAAGATAATATATAATATATTATAATTTTATAAGAAAAATTATGTTATATATCATATATAAATATTAAATCCAATCTAATAATTGTCCTTATATGATGATGATGGAAAATAAATTGTATCTCTATATGGAGGTGGTAGTCCACTTGTACACATGAGTGATACCTTCACTTATCATTTAATGGATAAGATGGTGAAAAATAGTGTATTCATAATAATAATAATAAAATATTATTTTATCGTGGTTATTAAATTTATTATTTTATTATGGATAACAGATATTTAAATTAGGTAGAAGATGAATTAAATTTAAAGAGTTTTGGTAATATGATCACATATCCTTTGATATTACTCCTTTATATTGATTTTTAAGGATACTTTGAATGGTATTTCAGAAATAATAGAAACTATAATTAATATTTAGGGAATATTGGAATATAATTAAGTAGGTTTCAGTTGATCTATATGGTACAATGCTTAATAATTAATAGAAATTAGTGGTGACTTATTATAAGTGGGAGAGAGGTAACATGTGGAATTTATTAAAAGATTAAAATATAATAATGAAATTCTAAATAAAAGAATCCAAATTTTCAGATATTTTAATATGGGATAGTCTTTTTTTAAATATGTCCATAAAATATAATTTATATATGTATAATTAGAAAACAAATACCCTATTTTCCTAGATTAACTACCATAGTAAACATATTTTAGCTTAGCCATGATAACACATGATTATTATTTTTACTATTAATTTTATCCAAAATTGAATTAGGTTTCATTAAAATTTATAAAAATTATTATTAAAAATATGGAAGCAATTTTATCAAATGTATTCTTGTTAATAGAATATAAATAATTTAAAATTAAACCCGCCAAGCATGTTGAAAATAAATTTTCATGACAAAACATTTTCCCTAATTATAAAAAGTTTTTACATCAAAATCTTATATAAAATTAATTATAATTAACATAATTGAATTTAAAATAATATAAATGAAACAATATTACATTAAAAAATATATAAAACAAAATTAAACATTTAAATTTCTTGAAAAGTGATAGTTTTCAATAAAAATATGTATTTCTTACTATTTATAAAAAATCAAACATTTTAAAAATTCTAAAAAAGTAATAGTAAGATAATTCTGTCATTCTGATTTAAAATGCAAATTAAATTTTATTAAATACATTTTAAATATTTTTATTGATTAATTATTTTATTTTAAAAAAAACAATAAAAACCATTTTTGTGTAAAAAATATCTTTAATGTTTGTAAATACTTTACCAAAAATTGTGTACTTATTTATCAAAAAAAAATATCTAAAATAATTACCCGTATATGTTTTTCAAAATATTTTATTCCTATTCATTGAAAATTTCTTTTTACAAGCATAATAAGGTAAAATATATTTCTGTCAATTTAGACTCAGATTTTTTTAAATAACAAGGTATTAATAAATTTATTTTATTTGAGGAAAAATTATTCTTAAAATATTGAGGATATAAAAAATGAACTAATGGGTTATAGAGATCATAAAGTAAAATTCATTGAAAAATAATTCCCTATTGACAAGAATACTAATATAAAGATAAAGTTTCTTATATTAATGAAAAAATAATGAGGAACGTGTTGCAGAGTAAGGGGAAACCTTTATTATACTATCCACGTATACTACAGATTACATGTGTAATCCAAAAAAATTTCTATTTCATGGAAGGGATTATACCTACCCTAAAAATTGAAATTACTTCCAAAAATATAATATCATATTGTTAAATAATATTATGTTCTATCAAAATATATAAAAGATTTTATATATCATTTATCGTTAGGGAAAATTAAGAGAACTAGAGGATGACTGATTGCAATAAAAAAGGTATACGTCAAAGAATAATAATATAAGAATGTAATTTCCATGATTTGAACATTATGGAATGAAACATAATTGAAAATTATTGATGGTAATTTGAGTTTGTTACAAGTGCATAGATAAGGTTCATCTGGATAATGAATAAAAGAGAAATAATGAAACAAATGTTATCCAGTGCTTTAACTATAGTGAAATGAGGAATTATTCAAGACAATGTACCATTTGTCAAGGGAACAAACCATATAAGAGGAAAATGGGATAAGGGATTATTATGTTATATCAACCATTGATTTTTTTCCGAAATATGTGGTGGATTTTACATTAATCATAACATCAAATTTAAAAAATTATTTATTTTATCCATGACATTTTCACTCTTTTATTCAAATCATGATATCCATGGAAACAATATATTTTTATAGCGCTATAATTAGGGGATTCTCAGTTAAGGGGAATATTGGAAATCACACTAAAATATTTTTTTCATTCATTTAACTTTATTTTAACACCCCAAAAATTTATTTAAAAGGAAAAAAAGCATGATAGATTTCCTAACACAAAACACTGAGCATTAGGTGTATTTTGTTTTATTTATAAAACAAAAGATTAATTATAATATTGGTATGAATCATTATAATAATATTGATTAATTCATAGGAAATAATAACACAATTATTAGTGAAGTCATTTTATGCTTCAAAAAAAAAATTTGTAAAAAATGATTTTTGTTTAATTTTTTTGGTAGAAATTATAATTAAATTCTATAACTTTTTGAAATGTATTTCACAAAATAAAAATTATTTTTGAAATCAACAAATAAAATTTATCTTAGTTAATTTTAATAAAATTTCTTAAAATGATTTATTTTTCAGTGAACAGTGAAAAATACAGATTTGTCCAATACATTCATTTCATTTCATTAAAGTAAGAAATTCTAAAGTATTATAATATTATGGATTTATCCTTTAAATAATATATAAAATTTTTTATTTAAAATAATTTAATTTATTCCCTTTGGATCGTCATATTAATTATTTCGATATAAGTTAACCCTATTTCAAAATACATGTTTTTCTCAAAAAAATTCATTATGTATTTTTTATATATATTAAAATTTATTTATTTAACTTATAGATAATATATATATATATATTTATAGAATATTTAATTTTAGGAGTTTAAAATTTAGTAAAAAATTTAATTTTTTTTCATATCATTGTGAATAATAACCTCTATAAATATTTATCACATCAATTAGGGTCTGGTAAAAAGGCGTAAAACATTTATATAATGCTTTAAAATTTCACTAAAAATTCACATTATGCTATTTTTATGGGCGTAGTTCAAAACTTATTATCCATTTCCTGAATATATGGTCACATGGTTCCATATTTCTTTTTTTATGACCATTATATTAATTTATGTATAAGATAAAGTTAAAAATGTCAGACTCTTGAATATAATATCCCTAATATTTTATCATATTAGTAATAAGAGCAAATTTTCGTTTATAAATATGTATTTTAAAATAAAATTATTTTTATTTACCAAATTTATTTATTTTTATTTTTTAGGGATTAAATAATTATTCTAATGCTTATATAACATCGAAACAATATTTATTCATTTAATTGAAAAATAAAATAAATGATATAAAAAATATCAAAAGTTGTACAATTTGTCAAAATTATTATGTTTCATGAAATTTATACATTAATATGGAATTTTAGATATGTTATGAAGAATTATATTCATATTCCATCATTGTCTTGGTGTCTTTTAACTCAAATTACATGAATAGTTTAAAAATGACAAATGATATTCTATGTCAAATAATAGTCTATTAAATTATTTACAAATTACTAAATTATTGAAAGTGTAATTTTGGTATAATAAATATAATATTTCATCCTTATTCTATTTTCTATATAATTATCACCTAAAAGGAAAAAATTATATCCCTTTGATACTAAAAATGTCATTAAAATAGTTTAGAATAATATTTGTAAACAATGGGGTCAAACCAATGGAAAAATTTTAAATTATTTATAAAAATATGAAAATATAATTTGGTGATTATCTAAAGATAACATCATCCAAATTTTCCATGCCATGTAATTTTAGATCCAATTTACATGATTTAGACACATATTATATATGAAAATATTTCATATATTTAAAAAATGTCAATAATAATATTTTAAAATAATTAAAATTTTATTAAATAATATAAAAATTATTAAAAGTCATTTATAATTTGATTTTAAAGAGATATGGCTTAAAATATAAACCAATATCTATTTATAGGTCTGTTTTTTTATTATCCTTTTCCCATATAAATGTAAAAAAATTATTTATCATGGTAATTATCAAAAGAGATAACATGGGGTTAATAAAGAAATAAGAATAATAACATCACATAGAATTTTCCATCATTTGATACATGATATTATTTATTCTTCTCTACACTATATCATTAAATTTATCAATTTGGATCCATTTTTCTTGCATATTGATTTATATTAATTTTATACTTTATAAATTTCCAATAGTTTCCATCTCCTCAAATATTAAAACAAACCCCTACAGTGTCTTCTTTAAACTAGTTTGAGTCATATATTTAAAAAAACACAACAAAATTATATTCTCAATATACGTTAAAAATAATTAGATGTTCAATATTCTTAACAAACCTTTATATAGTTCTTTAAAAATGGATCTCAAGGAGACCCATCGAAGAATAGGTAATCATCTTGCCCGATATAGTTCTATTTGTTTTTAAAGGTAAATACTGAAAATATATGGAATTATTCTTAAAATAATATATTTTTTATCACCAATAAACTCAAATAATATTGTGTCTATTAAAACACCATTATTTTTACTCATTTTTACCATATGGTAAGTGAAATTATCCCATGTGTGTACATAAGACTTACGGTCTCCATGTGGTGATAAAATTCATTTTTCATCACAATATTTTATAGATGGGTATTATTATTGGTTGATTTTTTTATTTTAATTTTCATCCCACCCATTATATTATAACTATATAAATCGATCATCAATACACTCATACCGTAGACATTATAATAGTAACCACCACCTTGATTGTATTGTAGTTCATGGCCCATGACATCGTGAACATTATAACCATCAGATTTATATTATGATTATTAATATTCTACCACTTCTAGATTTAATCCTATTTCCCATGGTCATATTCTACAGCACCATGATCTTAATAAGTTCTTTTATTGGGTCACAATCATTGCACTTGACACTCAGCTTCTCACATAGATGATTAATCAACATACCCTCAATCATCTTCTTCGTCGAGCAATGATATGATTATGTCCTATTTTAATATTTAGATAATTTATAATAAGGATTTAATTTATGAATCTATTTTTAATAATAATTATTATATACAATAAAATTGTTATTTAAATTTATTTTGGTCAATCCACTAAAAATTGAAATCAGTGTTCATACATACCTATGGCCAAACATCTCAGTGAAAGGTGTAATTCATTTTTCTATTAGTAAATTTAATGGATGAATATAAATAAAAATATTTAGTATATATTAAATTTATATTGTGCTTAAAATTATAGAGTTTATGAAATTTTGATCAAATTATAAGTACCAAAACTATATAACTAAAATTATTATAAAAGGAAAAAATAGTTAAAACCATAAAACGATGATTTTATTAATGGTATATTAGTTTACAAGTGATGAAATATTATAATGGTATCAAATATGATATTTTATGTATGTAACTAATTCCAGTATAAAAGTATAATAACATTAAACATATTATACTGGACTATATATCACTTTCTAATAAAATGATACTCGAGGTAAGGGTTTTTCATTACAATCTGATTATATATATATATATATATATGATTTTAATTAATAAATTTCATGATATAAATCTAAATAAAATTATTAGTTTTAATCTACAGGGGTTATTTTTTGAGAATATATGCTTACCATTTTTTACTCGTATAAAATACTCAAGATACAGAAATAATATATTAAGGAAATATGACTCCATTTCCCACTTCAGTGGAAGAACCTTTTTCTTCCAAATATATATCTTCTAAAATTATTATGAATAATGTATTTATTATTTTCATATAATTGTTCAAATTTTTTTTACCTGTGATGTACTATTTAATTATTTTTTTAATGTAATATTCAATTATTTTTCTAAATGAGGAACTTTTTAATTTTTTTTACAAAACTATGAAAGGAATATTTTCTTTTAGCGTATGAAACAAGAACAGATTTTCCTACCATCATGACCACTCAATCCTTTTAATATTACATTTTAGGTTTCCATGTTTATTTGCAATGAAAATCTTCTCCTTTCTATTATAAATTGTTAGTTTTTAAATTATTTTTTTAAAAGTAAAAAACTGTTATTTTCTTAGTAAATATTCCATTGATTATTTTTAAATAATCCTAATATGTGATAACATCATTTCATGTTATTTATGTTGAGCTATAGTTATGATCCAAAGATATAATCCTTATTCTTTTTCAAGATGGTAAATGATTAAGATGATGATATGTTTAAAAATCTATTCTCTAACTAGTAATTCTATGATGATATAAAATATGTTTTTTGATCATGTGACGTTTATATGAATAAATTTTAATTACATGATTGATGGATCCATTGTATTACTTCAATGAATTGGGTAATTTGAAATTGATATATCATGAGATAATTTTAATCAATATGTATAGGATTTTGAATACAATTTTTAACATATTAATGTGTGAGTATGAATGATTCCTATAATTAATCAGAAGAAAAATGTGTCGACAGTATCTCATTTAGCTATATTCCAAATATTATGTTTTTATTATTCCAAAGATTCAATATGAATATATTATTAATTAGGGATTTTCATTACTATTTTGACACCCTTGTTGATAATTATTCTATATATGAATTGACATTGATTTTTATGATCGATGTTTTTTTGTATGAATATATTATAATAAGAATTTGAACTTGAATATGACATCATGCCTTGATAACCATCATATAATATAATGATTTATATCTCCCATGTATTACCTTTTTGAAAATTTATTCTCACCCATTATTTTGTTTCATTTCACAGGGGATTGTGTTGGTGGATCGGTCGGGTTAGGGTTTCAAGTGAGGGCCAAAGGCAGTGTCTCGGCTTGGGGGAGAAGGGTGGAGGAGGTTGTGATGGTGGTGCGGTGGTGGGTTCCAGTGGAACGAAGTAGTGTGGAGGGTGGATTCAAGGCCGGTGAGGGGTAGTACGGGTCTCCTGGTGTGTGTTTGCGAATCAGGGAGCGACGTGGTGGCTTCGAGTTCAAGGTGTGATGGTGTAAGGTGAGGCTGGCTCAAAGAGAAGGCAACAGAGTCTGAAGGGTGGCGTGACCATGGATTGGCTAGGTTTCAGAATATTGGTGTAGTGAGGTCTATTTTCTTCAGCGCACAACAGGTCTAAGGGTTCAGTTCCATAGAGAGGGTGTGGAAAAATTGGTCAGACCTAACCAGGTTCCCATGAACATCATCGATGGCCGAAAGGTTTAGATTAAATGATGCGCGACTTTGTATTTATTATTTCTAGATCTGAGTTCTGGGAATGTTTTAGGATTTTTTTATTTATTCAATGGGATTCATTGGTGAAATTATTTTGTTTCTGCTACTATTGATTTGTTGTGACGTTGTGGTACTGCATGGATAAGGTGAAAGAAGAGGGAATAAGTAGGATGATTATGGGAGATGTACAGTGATGGAATGAGAGGGAGTTGTGCAGAACGGTGAGACATGCCACCATGAAGAAGAGGTCAGTGGGGGTGAAAGACGGTGGCAAAGCGGGAAGGAGGCACCGTCTGTGTGTCTCATGGTCTCACCATTAGTGAAATGGTGAGACAGAAACCAGAATGGTGGGAAACTGTGAGACATGAATGAGATGGAAATGGTGACAACGTGATGGAAATAGAGGCACCATAAAGGCTGTCACGACCCGGCTTAATGGGGCTCGAGCGGTGACTCCCCAAGACCGCCTCCAAAAGGCCAGGGGCTAGCGGCCAGCACAGATTAGGCTATCACACACATGGGAGGCATTAGCCTAAGGTACCTGTATACACTCACCCACACAAACCTCCATGAAACAGTGCAGAGCTATGTAAAACTGAAGATAAAATGCATGCATACACTATCCCAAAACCAGAGTATAGCATAAGTACAAAGGAAAAAACAGGGCCCACTAAAGGAAAACTACAAAACTGCATCCAACTTACTCTGAATAAGGGAAACGCTACCACAAACACCTGCCAAAAAGCTCCCTCGGAAAATCATCGGTAAACACCCCGGTCAACAGGCTCACTAAGCTACGCCTACTCCGGGTCCTCCTGGGACTCCTTCAAAAGGCATGTGGTCTGCACAAGACAGAAACATGTGCGGGGAAATCCCGTACAGGGGTGAGTATAAACATACTCAGTAGGCACCCCAAAACCCAACACCAAAGAGAGAAACTGAAAGGCATCAGTCCGCTCATCCCAGCCAGAGGGAACCCAGATGAGAGAGACACTCCATCTCGTGACCATCCTCGTCTAAACACAACTAGTCAGCTCAGCTCAGGTGTATGCCCATACATTCATATTGAACAATCCAGATATTCTCAGCTCAAACCACAAAGCCACAAGAGGTACCGTCCTCATCTCCAGCAACTATCCACAACCAGGAGAGTACACCACACGATCACTGTCATCGCAGATGACACTCATTCGAGCGATACACTCCACCGGGTTTCTCACAATCCTCTCAGACGCTCACCCGAGAGATCACGCTCATCGGATATCATCACTGAGGAAACCTCCCTGAAACAACAGAACCGCCAAACTCGTCGGATAGGGGATCGCTCCTAGGGTCTGCTAGGGGATACCAGAACCAACTCTGTCATACGAAACTCATAGACAGGGGATCACTCCCAGGGTCCACTGGGGATACCACGACCCGATCTGGCATATGTAGTTCTCACAGATAGGGGATCACACCCAAGATCTGTTGGGGGATACCACAACCCAATCTGGTGCTAGACAGAATCACGTCTCACAGATAGAGGATTATTGCCCATAAAAAGGTGGTCACGACGATACCGGAACCCTACCTGGTATAACTCACGATGTAGGGGATCGAACCGACGATGTCGCAACCCTACCGAAACCACGCACTTAGTTAGGGATCGCATATCCAACAATACCGCAACCCTACTAAAAAACTCATGCTGAGTAGGGGATCGTATACCTGACGATGACACAAAACTATTGAGCATGACCCACCACGTATGGGATCATATTCCCGATGATGCCCCAAACCCTGCGGGGTTAACCTGCTAGTTAGGGGATCACTGCCCGTGAATAAGCGGTCACAGCGATACCAAGAACCCGATCTAGGGAAAAGATGCTAGAGGATCCGCTCCGAGCCCACTGGAGGGATGCCACAACTCTAACATTATAAACATCCCATCGAGAGGATCACAAACCCATACGAAGGTTGTGATGCCACGCGAACCCTCGTAGAAATGAACCAAGGGAGAACCCTCAACCACTGATGGTCCAAACATCCGTAACCCGAGTGACCCACCACAACACCACACTGCGCACCTTCTAGGCCAGAACCGAGGCCACCATCGTGTTCCACTTGGAAAAACACGCAGGATAGGCTATTTACTCACCTGAAATGGAGCACCGGTGAAAAAGGCACTATTCACCATAGCTAGCTCGTGCAAGGCCCACACAACGATCCTGAAACCCATCAAGAGGATCACACCACAACGATCCCCTCGAAAAAACAAGCGGAATCAACTACTCGCTCGTCCGAAACAGACACCCGGTGAAGAATGTACTATTCACCAAAGCCATCTCGGGTGAGGCCCATGCCTGGATCCCGAAACTCGTCAAATGGATCACACCATTGCATTCCTCTTAGAAATACACATAGGATCGACTATTCATCCGCCAAAATTGGACTCCTGGTGCAAAAGTTGCGTTTCTCCGCAAACGCCAAAACCCGGGCTCGTGGTTCCCCCACATCATCCTTAGTCCCAAAACCCGGAAACCATCTCAAAAATTCCGTCGTACGATCAGTGTTTCAACGCCACTGACGGCACGTCAATCGGACGCTCCAGGTAGAAGTTACAACAGCCCGAAGTCGTAAAATAATAAAATAATATTATTTTATTCGACCATTCTAGCTCCCAGGCCACGATCTCGATCCTTTCAACCCTAAAACCTACACCGGAGGGTTCTCCTTGTCCTCAGGGATGCATCGCCGCAAACAGAGCGCGAATCTATCTCCCAGATTGCAAGATACAGGGGTTTAAAGACCCCCATATAACAAAAAGAGGTCGGACCGGCCTCGACCGGCCCGCCCTGGCCAGCGGCTCTCCACCGCGCTCCGGCAGTTGGGCCGGCATGCCGCAGTGCGCCGCCGAGGATCGCCGGGGGCACCCCGGTGGTCCGTTTTGCGATCCGGAGGCATCTACATGACCCTCAGGACCCGATCTACCCTGCCACGGCTTCAATTTGCAGAAAAACGCAGCAAAAATGGGATCGGGGGTTAAAACTAAAATCCCCCTACCTCGCGGGCGAAACACTGACGTTCTGCCTTAGATCCGCACTCCAGAGCTTCCGCTGCATGCTCCTGGAATGTTCGCCATCGAATTCTGAGCTCGTGGGTGCTTCGTTTGCTCGATTCGGCAGAGCGGCGGTGAAGAACGGCGAAGAACATCGAGAGGAACGATAAAGGGGGGGGGGGGGGCGCTGATATTTATATCAGCCGCTCGCCAGTGCCAAACCCGCCTCGAACCCAATGCCCATTGTGAAAAAAAGTAAGGTAACCCCTAGGGTAAACGCATCATTCTAAACGAAACTGCGGACTCATATTTTCCATCCGAGACTCCGATCAGATGTTATTTGAGCCAACGATCGCACACTAACTTCACCACTTATTTACGGAAATGCCCCTGGTGGCGTTTCTCACCGCAGGCCCACGCCCGCAAATTTTACACCCCCCCCTACGGTAAACGGCATGTTACAGATGCAACTGTGCCAACATATTCTCGTTCTGAGCTACCGTTTAAGAGATATCACACCCCTACCATGTGCATAGTATAAAAATACTTAATATTTTTATAAAATTAATTTCAGGCACACCAGGCCTCGGAATCGCATGTCGTCTTCGCGCCTAGCTCTCCAATTATTCCTAGAAATATTCCAAAGTCTGACAGGGCCAAAACCCCAAGTCGCTACATCCTCCCCCCTTAGAACATTTCGTCCCCGAAAAGCCCTAAGCACAAGGAAAGCGACTGGACTCTCAACTGGGTCTCACACACCAGCGAGCTCACCAACAACACCCATGCCCGAACGCATAAGTTAGAGGGACACATCCACCACACCTCAATACTATCCACTTTGAGTGGCACTGACTCACTCGCACGGTTTTAATCACGTCACAAAAACGTGTCTCGGTGGGGGAAGGATCCCTCTTCCTCACGCATTCGAAGCATGGAGAACAACACCCACACAGGGTCTTACCAATTCCCTGAACAAAACTCAAGAAAGAAACAAAAAGGAGGGTACCACTAAATAGTGTCTATCAAACTACTGCAGAAAGTAGAAAAGACACAAGGCGTACCTCTATCCATCCGCGGTGCCTCTGGGTCAACAGCCATAAGGGCATGCAGCTGTCCTCACCCTCAGCCACCAGCTCCCTGAGCTTGGCGTGGACCACCTGGGGGTGGAGGTGGTGGAAACTGGTATCGCCTACCACCTCCTCCTGCTGCACCCGATCCGCCGCCACGTCCGCCGTCCTGCGGACCTCCTTGCTCGAGACGCTGCCTCTGCCAAGGGGGCCCATCGACCGGCTCCCTCTCAGCAGCACGTCGAGTCAGACAATCTCTATAATTATGTCCCCAACCGTCGCAAGTGTAACACCGCCTCTCCTACAGCTGGCCAAAACTGGCATGCGAGCCCTGTGAGCCATGAGCCTCAGATCTGCCATCATGGGGTTGCCTCCTGAAAAGTCGACCATGTCCTGACCCTTGAGTCTGTCGTCGGCTACCAGATGCTGATTCGACTGACGAAGTCTCAGCTCTCAAGTTCCCAACACTAACAGGGGGAATCTGCTCAGCCAGGAAACTCTCCACCACCAACGCTCGCTCCAGCACTCCAGCATAGGTGGGCAGATACAAGGAAACCACACCTGCTTGGATGTCCCTACGTAAGCCCTGCTCGAAGGTCCGAGCCCAAAAGAATGGGTCTCGAACCATATCCTGGTTGTAGCGCGATAGGTTTGTAAACCTCTCTGAGTACTCCGACACAGTCATGCTCTCCTGTCGAAGCTGCAGAAGATCCTGGATCTGCACTAACCTCAGCGTCACCGGATAGAACTCTTCCATGAAGAGCCACTCAAACTCTGGCCACGTGAGCGTCTCCTCGTCATGGGACTGCATCACTAAACTCCACCATTTCCCGGCAGAACCATGCCAAAGGCTCACCTCTAGGACCACCATCTGATCTGGAGGTGTCCTCACTAGGCGGAAAACTCAGGTGACTGCCTCAAGCCAGTCATTAGCTTCCTGGGGGTCTGGATCACCTCAGAAATTCAGAGGTCGCTGCCTCTGGAACTCGTGCAGCGCACTCAGCCTGCGCACAACCTCTTCCTGCACTACCGGCACAACCAGCTACTCAACAGGTGGTGGCTCAACTTGCAGACCACCTGGAGGTGTAATGTAAAGACCCGGAAATTTCAAGGAGATTTTTTTCTTAATTTTCTTTGGAATTTTACAAGAACACAGTTTCTGACAGCGCCTGATTCTGAGGCCCGGTGTGCCCAGAATCAATTTCCGAAGTTTGGCTCGGGTACGTTCAGTGAACGAACGAGCGGGAATTTATAACTTTTGAACCGGTGCCCGGAATCAAATTCTGAGGGCACCGATGGAACCGTAGCGCCGATTTTTGCTTAGGAATGCCTTTCCTGGAGTTGCGTTTGCTTGGGAGCAGTTGTTTAATAAGGTTGTGGTTTAAGTGTAAAGAAAAATAAAATTTGTGTTACAAATTTTATTTATCTTCTTAAGTGGTTATATCCTAAGTGTGGAAGTTGGGGTGGAATCACAAGTTCCTAACTAACCAAGTGAGGATTAAGGTGAGGTGGGGCCCACACGAGCCCCAACCCTTCACCTTCCCCTTAACTCTCTTCTACCCCCCTTAAACTCCCTTGCACTTAATGTGCCAAAACCCCTCAAATTCCTAACTCCTTAAACTCCTTAACTCCCTTGAACCCCCCCCCCCCAATTAAATGTGACTCTTCACTTCCAACTTCATAAATTTTGGAGCCTCTCCACCCATTAATGAAGGATGTAACTTAATGAATTTGAATTATTTTGAATTCATTAAGCTAACACTATAATAAGGTGTGTTGTTTTATTGTTTGGGGTTGGCTAAATCTTTGTGATAGAGTCATGGAAGGATTGAAGAGAATTCCACCCTCGACGAAGAACAGGAAGGACATCTCCAAACATGGAACAACGTCTTCTCGACGAAAAATGCCTTTTCCAAAGAAGAACGTGAAGTTTCCAACGTCGATCCCTTCTTGGATTCCTCCTTCCCACTCCTTCCGGAATAAAGAAGGGAGCGCCTTTCACGAAGAACGCCGACGTCGTCAACGGCATCTCTTTTCTGATGTCGACGAATCGCCGCCGCCTTTCCACGACTTCGTCAACACATAACGAAAAGTGAGGTAGGGGTTTGTTGTTGCTTTATTTAATTATTTTCCGTTCTTGGTTCTAGCATGACAAACTTGAGGATGAACGTTTAAGTGTTATCGTCTAACGAGAGGGGGACCGGACCGCACAAACACGGCTGAAACCCCCTCCTTTGTTCTTGAATGTTTCTTGCGGATGAAACGAGATAGCGTGGTGCCGTCGCACCATGCGGGAATCACACGGAAATTATTGCACGGCGTCGTCGCGCCGCGTCGTGGAAAGAATTATCATGAACACGACGTCGTCGCGCCACGTCGAAGGAAACCGAAGACGCCGCGGGCGGAGCGGGGCCGCGGCGGAGGGGCGCGGTGCCGTCGCACCGCGCCGGATGACGAAGGCCGCAGCCGGTTCCGGGCCGCGGCGGATCGTGATGACCGGCGGCCAGCCGGGCCGCCGGTGCCGGAAGACGGAAGAGGACCGGCCCTTGCCGGTCCTGTTGACAAGAAGCCGGACGGCCAGGTCGGGCCGGCCGGGTTGGTCAAAACCGGGGGAATTTAATTCCCCCGGGCAGTTATTTGGCCCCCCATTATGAGGGGGGATGGTTTCACAAAAGGGGGGGGGGCGGCCCCCCGTTTCCAGCAAGCTCGGCCTTCGGCCAAGATGGCAGCGCACTGCCTTGCGCCGAACCGACGCGCCTGGCCGGTTCGCCGCGCCGGGCCACGACGGGTCGGGCCGGGCCGCGCCGGGCCGGGACGGGCTGTTCCGGGGCGGGTCGACCCCGTCCGGGGCGGGTCGACCCGGTTCGGGCCATCCGGGGGGTCTCGGGCCGGGACGGCCCGGGCCCGAAATCCCCGTTACCGAGCAGTTTGGTCAAATGCTCGTATCTTGGGCTACGGGCCTCCAAACGACTCGTCGTTAGCGGCAACACGATCCTTGGATCGAGACGGTCATTTCGGTATACTATACTCAAGGTGCACCTTCCTTTTCGGGAGCCTACGTGGTTAAAACTCCGTAGTTAAGCGTGCTTGGCCTAGAGTAGTGATCAGGATGGATGACCTCCTGGGAAGTTTCCCAAGGTGAGTGTGAGACGAAAAAGCCAACAACTCTGAGACCGGGCGTCCGATTGACGCGTCGTCTGTTGCGTTGAGTTCCTGTTGACGATACAAAACTTTTGGCATCCTCCGCCCGAGTTTTGGATGCAGATGGATAGTGGCCGGGTTGGATCGCACCGAAATCCAACCGGGCCCCTAGAACGGAAAAGCTGATATCTTTCTGACAGAACGTCCGTTTGACGAACCGTCAGCGGCGTTGGTGATCGCGTTGAGAAACGGTCCCTATGAGTTTACCCTATGAGAGTTCGGAGTACAGTTGAGATACGGCCGGGTTTGGTTCGCTCACGAAACCAACCGGGCCCCTGGGACGAAAAGGCTAATACCTCACAGACCGGGCGTCTGATTGACGCGCCGTCTATTGCGTTGAGACCCCTATGACGTGGCGGTCCTTTGAGATACTTCTTCATGGGACTTTGAGATACTTTGAGTATCGACCTGTAGCTCGTGGAGCGGACCCTCCCAGTAACGAGCGTGCGGAGTACGGAGACCGTGTAGCTGGCTGAGACCCGATGACTGGTGATCGAACGACTCGGTGTGTTACAGAGGTGCACTTGGATGTAGTGGAACATGGGAGCGCTTGGTTGTAGCGGCAGACCCACGACAGAGATGCGCTTGGTTGTAGCGGCACATGAGAGCGCTTGGTTGTAGCATCTGGCCCGCAGTACTCGATGGGTGGAGTTCTTCAGCAGTCTTAGGTTTGTGAGCAGTACCTCGGAGTCGTGACAGGACCACTGTACACTCCAGAGACGGAGCTCTTCAGCAGTTACAGTTTCGATAATGAAAATCCTAGTTTGAGCTGAGACTTTTGACCTTGTGTTTACCTCATGATTGAGATGGGTCACTTGCTAACTTAGGTATATGTATGGGCATATACCCGGGTAGTGGTTATCCGTTGATTTCACAATCCTTGTGTTTCCTCATGATTGAGATGGGTTACTTGATAACTTAGGTATATGTATGGGCATATACCTAAGTAGAGGTTATCTGTTGAGATCTTCTTTGTGGTTATCCTTGTTGGTTTAGTGAGACCTTGAGGGTCTCGGGGTCCCTACTGAGTATCGTTATACTCACCCCTGCACGGGCTATGCCCGCACCACGTTGTGTTGGTTGCAGACGACGGGCAGTGCTGACAGAGGCTGAGTGTTCGAGGACTGGACGGTACCTGGAGGTGGACTATACGAAGAGATGGTACCCGGAGGAGGACCTCACGACAAGACGGTACCCAGAGGTGGATATGACGACGAGGCGGTACCCGAGGTGGACCACTGGGCGAGACATACTCGGAGCGGACGGCGGGACCTGAGGAGCAGAGGAGCTATATGTACTCACCCTTCAGGTGGGATTTCCAGTGGACAGCTCGGTGTAGCAGCTTTACTTTTCAGTTTCTGTTTTCCCTTTCGAGTTGTACTTTACAGTTGGGCTTGTATTTCCGGCCCCTTTTTACTTTCCGCACTTACTGTTTTACTCAGTTTTTACATAGTGTTTACTTCTTCCGCTTGTACTCTGTGGTGCTTGTTTTCTTTTATAAAGGCAATTCCTTCCCAGTTATCGGGATTTTATGCCTTTGGTGCTAGTCGCCAGCCCCTTGCCTATGGAAGGCGGGCTTGGGGTAGTCACGCTACGGGCCCCGAGGACGAGTCGTGACAAATTGGTATCAGAGGGGTTCGGTTCTACCGCAGAACTTATAACTCTGATGTTTCTTTCTGTGAAGCAATAGTGTTAAGGGTACCGAGTGTGGTTCTCAGTTCAGGGAGTCCAGTGTTGGTGCGGCGGCCGACGTATCCGTACACCAGGACCCTGACTACTGATTTCCGACTTTGTACACAAAAACACTGATTGCGTGTGTGTTTCCAAAGTTTTAAAGTCAGCTCATACCAGGTCAGCTCACCAGGTATAAGACGTTGACCGTGTCGCATCTGTTCAGGATGTCTCCACGCAGACAGTCAGTTGGAGTTCCGAGAGAGTACTCGATGACGGCTCACCGAGCGACGAGGCTCTGGTGCAGGGCCCTTTTTACTATGTTGGGACCCTCGGGTGGTGTACCAGTAGCACCACCACCTGTTGGGCAGCAGATGCCAATGGCTATACTAGCAAACTGTGCACGCTGGCGGAGCGCGTTGCACGAGTTCCAGTAGTAGAGGCCTCAGAAGTTACGAGGTGAGGCAGATTTCCAGACAGCAGAGCAGTGGCTGGAGGCGATTGCTAGAGTTTTCCGCCTAGCTGAGACATCAGTAGAGTGGATGGTGGACTTCGCCACTAGTGTTTTCCAGTGAATGACCATGAGGATGGTCCGCATAGTGATGAGGCTTCGGTACGTGAACCGATGCCTGAGATAGTGCCTTTGGGTAGTGTGTCAGCTATACATCACTACCTGTTGGTCAGCAGTTACAACTGGCGGTACCGGTAGGTGACACATGTAAGTTTACTGCCTTACATGTGTTCTAACTTCAGATACCCTCATGTTCCGAGGTGAACCTGACTCATAGGCGGCTGAGGACTGGCTTGAAGAGGTGGCCGAGAATTTTCTAGAACTTTTACAGTTTCGGCGGGACGACGTGTTGATAGCTGAGAATTCATCGAGGCGTACCGAACATATCGGGTACTCGATGGAAGCGTTTCAATCAGTGCAATAGAGGTCGGACCTCTGAGCATGGTATGTTTAAGGGCTTCCGAGCCAGCACCTTTTCTCTATGCATTTCTACTTAGGCTAGAGTGTTAGAAGGAACCTTTGTGGTTGAGAATTCTTTGCTGATCGAATACAGCCAGAGAATGTTAGAAGTTTGGAAAGCAGGAAACTGACACCAGTCTCAGAGACTTGGGCATGTAAAATGTTTCAAGAAGAGGAAATGTTAAGGACAGATGAATCTGCAGAGCAGCAGACATGGAGTCAGAGCTTGGAGAGCAGCTCGTGGTGGTGTACATTTCAACATGTTACCATCACCCACCTTTGTAGTCCCCGCTAGACTCAGGGAGTTGGAGATCAGGGAAAGAGGGTAGCTACTTGCGGTCATGGAGTGCGACCAAAAAGGGGCTCTAAGGATGATTCGAAGTGTGGAATTTATCTTCTACTAGCTGCCGTAGCCACAGGCATCGAAACGAATCATCCCATACTTCCATGAATCTAGTCCCAGACCTAGAGATTCCGGTTAAGTCGTTGACTTGACCCTCACGTCTGGAGATACCTTTGGGAGGAGACTCAATAGTGACACTTATGCCGACGGTGTGATCTGACCCTTGAGGCGAGAGTCTCGGTTAGGACCTCTTGGTGGCAGCGTCGAGGCCTTACGACGTTAGTTTGAGTATGTATTTGGCAATCACTTTTCATACTCAAATTGACGGTATTAGGCAAATGTTGGGATGGTTTTTCCTTGGTCGGCGAAAAGGAAACCCTGGGCAGCACAAGATAAACTCGTGCATGGGAGGGTGTAGCCGATCATTCTTGGGTCGGCCAACCTTACCCTCGTGGCAGTAAGAGTTTTGAGTTTCAGTTCTAACCTAAAAAGGGGGACCTTTAGAGTTCGAGGATGGTGACCATGTTCTTATACAGGTCTCACCTCGACGAGGTTTACGGAGATGTAGCCGAGGCGGCAAGAGATCTCCGAGGTTCAATAGACCTTTCTAGGTCCCCAGCAGGGTAGGCGAGGTGGTTTATCGCTTGACCCATCCACCTCAGTTGCACCAGGTGCACGATAACTTTCACGTAACTCAATTGAGGAGATACGTGCTTGATCCTTCACACATCATCGACCTCAGGGAGTTGGACGTCGATGATAGAGCGACATGCACGGAGGTTCCAGTGGGGATCAAGGATAGACAGGAGCAGATCCTACAAGGATGATCGATTCCTTGGGTGCACTTCCTTTGACAGTACGGGAACCTCCAGGTGAGCACATGGGAGAGGAAGGCTCAGATGTGTGCTCTGTACCGCTTTTGTGACCCTAGTTTGTGATGAAGCTTTACGGGGACGTAAAGCCCTGAGGTGGGAGTAATGTAAAGACCCGGAAATTTGAAGGAAATTTTTTTCTTAATTTTCTTTGGAATTTTAAAAGAACACAGTTTCTGACAGCGCCTGATTCCGAGGCCCGGTGTGCCCAGAATCAATTTCCGAAGTTTGGCTCGGGTACGTTCAGTGAACGAACGAGCGGGAATTTCTAACTTTTGAACCGGTGCTCGGAATCAAATTCTGAGGGCACCGATGGAACCGTAGAGCCGGTTTTTTCTTAGGAATGCCTTTCCTGGAGTTGTGTTTTCTTGGGAGCAGTTGTTTAATAAGGTTGTGGTTTAAGTGTAAAGAAAAATAAAATTTGTGTTACAAATTTTATTTATCTTCTTAAGTGGTTATATCCTAAGTGTGGAAGTTGGGGTGGAATCACAAGTTCCTAACGAACCAAGTGAGGATTAAGGTGAGGTGGGGCCCACACGATCCCCAACCCTTCAACTTCCCCTTAACTCTCTTCTACCCCCCTTAAACTACCTTGCACTTAATGTGCCAAAATCCCTCAAATTCCTAACTCCTTAAACTCCTTAACTCCCTTGAACACCCCCCCCCCCCAATTAAATGTGACTCTTCACTTCCACCTTCATTAATTTTGGAGCCTCTCCACCCATTAATGAAGGATGTAACTTAATGAATTTTAATTATTTTGAATTCATTAAGCTAACACTATAATAAGGTGTGTTGTTTTATTGTTTGGGGTTGGCTAAATCTTTGTGATAGAGTCATGGAAGGATTGAAGAGAATTCCACCCTCGACGAAGAACACGAAGGACATCTCCAAACATGGAACAACGTCTTCTCGACGAAGAATGCCTTTTCCAAAGAAGAACGTGAAGTTTCCAACGTCGATCCCTTCTTGGATGCCTCCTTCCCACTCCTTCCGGAATAAAGAAGGGAGCGCCTTTCACGAAGAACGCCGACGTCGTCAACGGCTTCTCTTTTCCGATGTCGATGAATCGCCGCCGCCTTTCCACGACTTCGTCAACACATAACGAAAAGCGAGGTAGGGGTTTGTTGTTGCTGTATTTAATTATTTTCCGTTCTTGGTTCTAGCATGAAAAACTTGAGGATGAACGTTTAAGTGTTATCGTCTAACGAGAGGGGGACCGGACCGCACAAACACGGGCGAAACCCCATCCTTTGTTCTTGAATGTTTCTTGCGGATGAAACGAGATAGCGTGGTGCCGTCTCACCACGCAGGAATCACACGGAAATTATTGCGCGGCGCCGTCGCGGCGCGCCGTGGAAAGAATTATCATGAACACGACGCCGTCGCGCCGCGTCGAAGGAAACCGAAGACGCCGCGGCCGGAGCGGGGCCGCGGCGGAGGGGCGCGGTGCCGTCGCACCGCGTCGAATGACGAAGGCCGCAGCCGGTTCCGGGCCGCGGCGGATCGTGATGACCGGCGGCCAGCCGGGTCGCCGGTGCCGGAAGACGGAAGAGGACCGGCCCTTGCCGGTCCTGTTGACAAGAAGCCGACTGGCCAGGTCGGGCCGGCCGGGTTGGTGGAAACCGGGAGAATTTAATTCCCTCGGGCAGTTATTTGGCCCCCCATTATGAGGGGGCCCGGTTTCACAAAAGGGGGGGGGGGGGTAGGCGGCCCCCCGTTTCCAGCAAGCTCGGCCTTCGGCCAAGCTGGCAGCGCGCCCAGCGCGCTGCCTTGCGCCAAACCGGCGCGCCTGGCCGGTTCGCTGCGTCGGGCCACGCCGGGCCGGGCCGCACCACGCCGGGCCGCGCCGCGCCGGGCCGCACTGCGCCGCGCCGGGCAGGGCCGGGCTGTGCCGGGCCGGGTCGACCCGGTGCGGGCCATCCGGGGGGTCTCGGGCCGGGACGGCCCGGGCCCGAAACCCCCGTTACCGAGCGGTTTGGTCAAATGCCTGTATCTTGGGCTACGGGCCTCCAAACGACTCGTCGTTAGCGGCAACACGATCCTTGGATCGAGACGGTCATTTCGGTATACTATACTCAATGTGCACCTTCCTTTTCGGGAGCCTACGTGGTTAAAACTCCGTAGTGAAGCGTGCTTGGCCTAGAGTAGTGATCAGGATGGGTGACCTCCTGGAAAGTTTCCCAAGGTGAGTGTGAGACGAAAAAGCCAATAACTCTCAGACCGGGCGTCCGATTGACGCACCGTCTGTCGCGTTGATTTCCTGTTGACGATACGAAACTTTTGGCATCCTCCGCCCGAGTTTTGGATGCATATGGGTAGTGGCCGGGTTGGATCGCACCGAAATCCAACCGGGCCCCTGGAACGGAAAAGCTGATATCTTTCTGACAGAACGTCTGTTTGACGAACCGTTAGCGGCGTTGGTGATCGCGTTGAGAAACGGTCCCTATGAGTTTACCCTATGAGAGTTCGGGGTACAGTTGAGATACGGCCGGGTTTGGTTCGCTCACGAAACCAACCGGGCCCCTGGGACGAAAAGACTAATACCTCACAGACCGGGCGTCTGATTGATGCGCTGTCTGTTGCGTTGAGACCCCTATGACGTGGCGGTCCTTTGAGATACTTCTTCATGGGACTTTGAGATACTTGGACTATCGACCTGTAGCTCATGGAGCGGACCCTCCCAGTGACGAGCGTGCGGAGTACGGAGACCGTGTAGCTGGCTGAGACCTGACGACTGCTGATCGAATGACTCGGTGTGTTACAGAGGTGCGCATGGTTGTAGCGGAACTTGGGAGCGCTTGGTTGTAGCGGCAGACCCACGACAGAGGTGTGCTTGGTTGTAGCGGCACATGGGAGCGCTTGGTTGTAGCGGCAGACCCACGATAGAGGTGCGCTTGGTTGTAGCGGCACATGGGAGCGCTTGGTTGTAGCAGCTGACCCGCAGTACTCGATGGGTGGAGTTCTTCAGCAGTCTTAGGTTTGTGAGAAGAACCTCAGAGTCGTGACAGGACCACTGTACACTCCAGAGACGGAGCTCTTCAGCAGTTACGGTTTCGATAATGAAAATCCTGGTTTGAGCTGAGACTTTTGACCTTGTGTTTACCTCATGATTGAGATGGGTCACTTGCTAACTTAGGTATATGTATGGGCATATACCCGGGTAGTGGTTATCCGTTGATTTCACAATCCTTGTGTTTCCTCATGATTGAGATGGGTTACTTGATAACTTAGGTATATGTATGGTCATATACCTAAGTAGAGGTTATCTGTTGAGATCTTCATTGTGGTTATCCTTGTTGGTTTAGTGAGACCTTGAGGGTCTCGGGGTCCCTACTGAGTATCGTTATACTCACCCCTGCACGGGCTATGCCCGCACCTCATTGTGTTGGTTGCAGACGACGGGCAGTGCTGACAAAGGCTGAGTGTTCGAGGACTGGACGGTACCTGGAGGTGGACTATACGAAGAGATGGTACCCGGAGGAGGACCTCACGACGAGATGGTACCCAGAGGTGGACGTGACGACGAGGCGGTACCCGAGGTGGACCACTGGGCCAGACATACTCGGAGCGGACGGCGGGACCTGAGGAGCAGAGGAGCTATATGTACCCACCCTTCAGGTGGGATTTCCAGTGGACAGCTCGGCGTAGCAGCTTTACTTTTCAGTTGCTGTTTTCCCTTTCGAGTGGTACTTTACAGTTGGCCTTGTATTTCCAGCCCCTTTTTACTTTCTGCACTTACTGTTGTACTCAGTTTTTACTTAGTGTTTACTTCTTCCGCTTGTACTCTGTGGTGCTTGTTTTCTTTTATAAAGGCAATGCCTTCCCAGTTATCGGGATTTTACGCCTTTGGTGCTAGTCGCCAGCCCCTGGCCTATGGAAGGCGGGCTTGGGGTAGTCACGGCACGGGCCCCGAGGACGGGTCGTGACATGTAACCTCAGAACCTGCGCCCTGTTCCACAGCCTCTATACGGGGCTGGTCATCAACACAATCCTGCTGCGGAACCCTCACTGGCTTTCGTCGTGGAGGCATCCTGAAATACATTCTAGACACACCACAGTCAAAGAGTATATCTAGAGAGCTAACTCAAGAAGGACAAGGAAAACCCAAAAACCCAATCATATATGATGCATGTGCCATTATGTTCCCTGCGACCAGTGTACGAATGTCCCGAGTCGAATGGCAGGTTATCAGAGTCCTGGTGTACGGATACGTCAGCCGCCGCACCAACACTGGAGTCTCGGGCCTGAAATCCAAACTCGAAACATCCTAACACTGCCTCTATGCAACCCAAACCAAACTCTCGCTAGACAAGCTACACTCTGAGATTCCAAAGGTGGAACCTCCTCTGATACCACTCTGTTACGACCCGACCCAATGGGGCTCGAGCCGTGACTCCCCAAGCCCACCTCCAATAGGCCAGGGGCTGGCGACTAGCACCGAGTAGGCTATCACACACATGGGAGGGATTAGCCGAAGGTACCTGTACACATGCACCCACACACACCTCCATGCAACAATGCAGAGATATGTAAAACTGAAGATAAAATGAATGCATACACTATCCCACAACCCGAGTACAGAAGAAGTACAAAGGGAAAAACAGGGCCCACCAAAGGAAAACTACAAAAGTGCGTCGAACCTGCTCTGAAGAAGGGAAACGCTTCCGCAAACACCCGCTGAAAAGCTCCCTCGACACAGCTCCGGTAAACACCCCGGTCAACACGCTCACTAAGCTCCGCCTACTCCGGGTCCTCCTGGGACTCTGTCAAAAGGCCTGTGGTCGGCACAAGACACAAACATGTGCGGGCAAAGCCCGTGCAGGGCTGAGTATAAACATACTCAGTAGGCACCCCAAAACCCAAAACCAAAGAGAGCAACTGAAAGGCATCAGTCCTCTCATCCCAACCAGAGGGAACCCAGACGAGAGAGAAACTCCATCTCGTGACCATCTTCAGCTTAACACAACTAGTCAGCTCAGCTCAGGTGTATACCCATACATTCACCTTGAACAATCCAGATATACTCAGCTCACGCCACAAAGCCACAAGAGGTACCTTCCTCGTCACCAACAACCTTCCACAACCAGGAGAGTACACCACACGATCACTGTCATCGCAGATGACACTCATCCGAGATATACACTCCATCGGGTTTCCCACAAACCTCTCAAACGCTCACCCGAGAGATCACGCTCGTCGGATAGCACCACTGAGGAAACCTCCCTGAAACAACAGAACCAAAAAACTCCTCGGATAGGGGATCGCTCCTAAGGTCCGCTAGGGGATAACAGAACCCACTCTGACATACGAAGCTCACAGATAAGGGATCACTCCCAGGGTCCGCTGGGTGATACCACGACCCGATCTGGCATACGTAGTTCTCACAGATATTGGATCACACCCAGGATCCGTTGGGGGATACCACAACCCAATCTGGCGCTAGATAGAAGAACATCTCACAGATAGAGGATCATCGCCCATAAAAAGGTGGTCACGACGATACTGGAACCCTACCTGGTATAACTCGCAATGTAGGGGATCGAACTGACGATGCCGCAACCCTACCAAAACCACGTGCTGAGTAGGGGATCACATATCCAACGATACCACAACCCTATTATAAACATCATGCTGAGTAGGGGATCGTATACCCGACGATGCCACAACCCTACTAAGCACGACCCACCACGTAGGGGATCATATTCCCGATGATGCCAAAAACTCTATGGGGTTAACCTGCTTTATATGGGATCACCGCCCATGAATAAGTAGCCATAGTGATACCAAGAACCTGATCTAGGGTAAAGATTCTAGAGGATCCGCTCTGGGCCCACCGAAGGGATGCCACAACTCTAGCAGTTTAAACATCCCATCAAGGGGATCACAAACCCATACGAAGGTTGTGATGCAACATGAACCCTCGTAGGAATGAACCAAGGAAGAACCCTCAACCACTGCTGGTCCAAACATCGCTAACCTGAGCGACCCTCTACAACGCCACACTGCACACCTCCTAGGCCAAAACCGGGGCCATCATCGCATTCCACGCGGAAAAACACGCAGCATAGGCTGTTTACTCGACCGAAATGGAGAACCGGTGAAAAATTCACCATTCATCATAGCTAGCTCGTGCAGGGCCCACACAATGATCCCGAAACCCATCGAGCAGATCACACCCCGATGATCCCCTCGGAAAAACAACCGGAATCGACTACTCGCTCGTCTGAAAAGGACACCCGGTGAAAAATGTATTATTCACCGAAGCCAGCTCGGGTGGGGCACACGCCTGGATCCCGAAACTCATCGAATGGATCGCACCACTGCGATCCTCTCGTAAAAACACATAGGATCAACAATTTATCCGCCAAAATCGGACTCCTAGTGCAAAAGCTACATTTCTCCGCAAACGCCAAAACCCGACCTTGTAGGGCCCGCACCCCATCCTCAGTCCAAACACCCGGAAACCATCTCAAAACGTCCGTCGTATCATCAGGGTCTCAACGCCACTGGCGGCATGTCAATCGGAAGCTCCGGGTAGAAGTTACAACGGCCCGAAGTCGTAAAATAATAAAATAATATTATTTTATTCGACATTTCAAGCTCTCGGGCCATGATCCCGAACCTGTAAACTGTCGAACCCACATCGGAGGGTTCGCCTCGTCGTCAGGGTCACTTCTCCACAAACGGCGCACGAATCTGGCTCCTGGATTGCAAGATACATGGGTTTAAAGACCCCCCGTATAACAAAAAGAGGCCGGACCGGCCTGGACCGGCCACCGCCGCCGGCCCGCCCTCGCCGCCGGCTCTCTGCCGCGCTCCGGCGGCCAGGCCGGCGCGCCGGCACGGGCCGCTGCGCGCCGCCGGGGGCGGCCGCGGACCGATGGGGCACCCCGGATGTCCGTTTTGCGATCCGGAGGCGTCTACACGACCCTCAGGACCTGATCTACACTGCTACGACTTCAATTTGCAGAAAAGCGCAGCAAAAACGGGATCGGGGGTTAAAACTCAAATCTGCCTACCTCTCAGGCGAAACACCGACGTTCTGCCTTAAATCCACGCTCCAGAGCTTCCGCTGCGCGCTCCTCGAATGTCCGCCGTCGAATTCCGAGCTCGTGGGTGCTTCGTTTGCTCGATTCGGTGGAGCGGTGGCGAAGAACAGCGAAGAAGGTCGAGAGGAACGATAAAGGGGGGGGGGCACTGTTATTTATATCAGCCGCCCGTCGGCGCCAAACCCGCCTTGAACCCGACGCCCAATACGAACAAAAGTAAGGTCCCCCGTAGGGTAAACGTGTCATTCTCAACGCAACGGCAGACTCAGATTTTCCATCCGAGACTCCGATCAGAATTTATTCGAGCCGACGCTCGCACACTAACTTCGCCACATATTTACGGAAACGCCCATGGTGGCATTTCTCACCGCAGGCCCGCGCCTTCAAGGTTTACACCCCTCCTAGGGTAAACGGCATGTTCCGGACGCATCCATTCCATCAGATTCCCATTCTGAGCTACCGATTATGATATATCCTACCCCTGCCACGTGCGTAGTATATAAATACTTAATATTTTTATAAAATTAATTCCAGGAACACCGGGCCTCGGAATCGCACACCGTCTTCGCACCTAGCTCTGGAATTATTCCTAGAAATATTCCAAAGTCTGACAGGGCCAAAAACCTGAGTCGCTACAAAGGCTACTCAGTGTCTCACTATGGGGTGGTGAAGCAAGGCGACATGGTGACACCGTGACTATGAAAAAACCACAGCACACAGCAACACCAGCATAATAAACACAACAAAACATTAAATAAATTAATAATTTAATAATACTAAAAAACAATAAACAAATTAAGTAGGTAAAAAACCAATAGATATGTAGAGTATGTCTATGAAGAGTTTTATAATTCATGAATTAATTACCCCTACACATCCATTGGTTTGACCATGTCTTGCCACTGTGCATTTAATCCTTATTTGTATACTACAAGTGGACATTGTTTTGGAACCTATGATTCTAGGGTAAATAAACAAAAAAATAGTGGGTAATCTATATATTGACTAACATTCTGGTGCCATCATTTCCCATTATCAGTGATGAATGTTTGAGGCACAAAAAATGGGAATTGATGAGTCCCCTTACTCATCTATTACCTGTAGATCTATCCTAAGTAATAATTAGGTGAAAAAAACTGATAGATATTTGTAGTATGACTAATAAGAGTGTTATACTTCTTGATGTGAGTCCCCCTACTCCTCTATTGGTTCAACCTTGTCGACATTGTTCTTTTTATCCCTATTTGGATACTGCAAGTGGACATGGTTTTATAACATATGCTTCTAGGGTTAATAACCCCAAAAAGTGTTGGTCTACTATATACTGAATAACATTATGGTGCATGATATGTATACCCTTATTATGCACCTATATTGACACTATCAAGGTATATATTCAGGTTAAATCATAATTTATTTAGGAATAATAATGAAGTATTTTCATATATAATGTTTATGGACTCCCTAGGTTAGGCATGAGTTTTTTAAGATTGCAATTAATGTGTCATAATTTAGACATCCTATTAATTATTATTCATGTTTATATGGATTCCCTATTTTATTATTGTTGGTCACATTATTATTTTTTATTTAATTTAATGGAGAAAACCGGAAGGATCAATGTTATCATTGAATTTGATTTCAAATTTAAGGAATATAGGAAACTAAATGTGATGATAACTAGAGTGACTAATATTTTGATTATTCATGATCAGTTGTCATATTATATGATTAAAAAATTACACATTAACAAAATCTCAGACTCACCAATGAAGGGAATGATATATTTTACTATGATATTTGGAGGGAGAGACTATTTAGGAAGGAAAACTTGTCTTCTAATATGTTAATAATGTGGGAATAATAACTTAATAGAATGTTATAAAAAATAATATTAAGTTTCAAACGTGGAAAATAAGGGCATAAATAATGTAATTTTTGAGTAAAAATAAAGAGCTCATTAGAGGAAAATTATGTTCATCCTTAAGGTGTTGTTATTTTTTTATGTTCTACTATTTGGTGAACATGGGCTTTATCTGAGTAAATTCCCAAATCCAAGGGCATACTCTTAGACCATGAAAGGCCTTGTGTTATACCAATCATTTAAGTGGAATGATTTGAGGGTTTATGTATTGGAATTAAAGTTTTATAATGTAGAAATGTTATAATAATAATCTTATTATAATAATAAATAAATATCTTTAGATTGTTTTATATATGTTTTAATAGAAGGATTATAAAAAATATATTGAATTGAACTGTAGATTTTGAATACTGATATAATGGTAAGATGATATTTTATGTAACAACACATGATTGAGGGAAATATAACCCTTAATATGTTCCATGTGATGATATAATAATGTTTTATTGAGATCAATAGATGTTTGATATTGATAATATAGTCATGTCTTTGAATTTATGGTTCATTGTTGAAAAAGTGGTTTATATTACATTTTATGGTGCTTATAAATTTTTTGGATTTATAGAATATATTAAATAAATATGTTATGGGGAGATATTTAGTTTTTGGAAGCATGTATGTTTAAATTAATTTTTATTGTAATTTAAGGTTATTACAATGATTTATTAGAATTTATGATCAATGTCTTCACACATTTTGTATGTAACTTTAAAAGATACATTTTGTAATTAGAGGGATTAATGTTATGTTTATTTTTTATATTTAGTGACCTTATTTCCGTATTTTTGAATTTTTACTTTGGTCAGAAATATTATTGAAATAGTTAGTGGTAAATGATTTGTTGAATAATTTAAGTTGACTTTTTCATTATTGTGGTGGATTTATAAATTGACATATGATGTATCCATATTGGATAAATTGTGATTGAAATTTTAAAATTTTAAATATTTATATACAAAAGGAATGAATTTTAATTATTTTATGGATCTTATGATCCAGTAAAATTTAATTTTAGTTCTTTAGTAATTAAAAATTCGTCATGATATTCATTGATTTGACTAAGATATCAAGTTGAAATTGATCAAAACACAACCAAAGTATGAAATTTTGGTTATGATATGAAATTAGATCATGTATGTATATTTTATAATGTTCTACTTCTTGATTGTAAAGTAATCCTTGAACTTTAGGAAATGTTTCTTACTATAAAATGGCATACTTTTACCATTATTTTCAATTTATAGATGTCTTTTTCACCAATCAAGGAATTATGTTTTTTTGGTCATTAACTTTCTCGTGACCATATTCTATATGAGTCACTATTTGTCCTTTTATGTTTTATTCTCTTCCATTTAAATATTTTAACATCCCATAAAATTTAACCTAATATGGTAACTTGATTATGTGTTATTTCAAGAATCTTTTCTATCTCCCCACATTCCTTTTTAAATGAAGATTTATTAAACCTTTAAATTATTCGCGATTCAAAAAAGTTATTTAAAAATTTATAATATTTAATTTCCAAGATATAATTTAAATGGTTAAATTTATTAAAGGGGTGGATGATGTTACAAGTAAATTATATTAAAATAATAAAAAAGGATAAATATTTCTTAACATGAAAGACCATTCATTAAGTGAATTATGATGTATTATAAGTTTTTTAATAACATTTACATTTAAATGATAGTTATTAATATGAATAAATTAATTAGGAAGTAAATTTAGAAGATTATTAGTAATTAAAAAATTATTAACTAACTCTTATGAAATTAGTACACATTTTTTTGTTGAAGTCATTTTTTGATTGAAAATGTTTTTTTTTCTAAATTGACTTTTATTGAATTTTGGGCATTGAAAATATAATAAAAATTTTAAACCGTTATAAATTTTATTATATTAAAAATAGATATATTATTAAATCAAAATATAAAAATTTACAAAGGGTGAAATATTATTGATATTTTTTAATTGATTTGTTTTTTAGAGAGTATTTACAAATCATATTTCTCAAATACATTAATTTAATTTCATTAAATAATGAAATTTAAATGTCCCATTATATTAATTATTCTCTCTTCAAGATCCATATGAAATATTTTTTTAGAATAATCTAATTTAATCATTTTAATGTGTAAAATTCATCATTTTTATATAGGTTAATAGTTATACCCAAGACACGTTTTTATGAAAGAAAGTTTCTTTTTTGTTTTAAAAATATATAATAATATTGATTTCTTACACTTATTGAGATTTAATCATAGGAAATTAATACCATAAATATTATTATTATCTTTAAATTTAGAATATAAGAACTGTTTATTTTTTTCTATAAGGGATAGTAACCATGATAAATATGTTTCACCTAGGATTGTGTAAAACTATGTTAAATTTTTTAATAAGAATTTAAATTTACTCCATCACATGAATCTATCCTATTGGATTGGAGGAGTTTATCCAATTCCATCAATAAATATAATATATCATAATGTGGTTCCTTATTTCTTTGATTTATGACAATTAGATCAATTTAAGTAAAAGATAAAGTCAAAAAGATCACTGAATTAACTTTAATATCTCTAATATATTATCATAAGGGTGAAATGGAGTATTTTTGCTAATAAAATATTATTTAAAATTTGAAATAATATTACGTATCATATTAATTAATTTTAAATTTTTAGTGATTCAAAACTTACCCTAAATTCTTACGCAACACCAATAGAAAATTTATTCAATCAATTTAATAATGAAATAAACGATTTCAAAATATTAAATGTAATATAATTTTTATGACTTATTATTTTAAAATAATTTAATAGATAAATATGACCTCATAAATATTTTTAAATTCATAAAGTATAATTCCATACATTTATGGGTGTTATTAAATCAAAATATGTGAATAGTATCATAAATGAAGGAAATGATATTTTATATTAAATAATATTATATTAAATAATTGAACATTTATAAAATTCTTGAACGAAGAAATATATCCAAAAATATATCCTAAATTTAGTTCTTTAGCAATATATTATACAATTTTGAAATTATAGGTAATATTATACCCCATTAATATTAGAAAATCCTTACCATAATGAAGGATAAAACTGGTTAACCATTTGGTCAAACCAATAGATAAGCTTTAAAATGATATCTCAACCTATCAAAATTTTATGAGGTTACTATATAAAGATAAAATTTTCATTATATTAGATTCCATGTCATTTTTTAGCCAATTAACAGAATTTATACAAATATTACATTATAATATTTTATGTATCTGCAAAAATACCATTAATGATATTTTATAATAAATAATATTATATTAAATGATTTATAAATTCATAAAAATAATAAATTCCTAAATTTTAATTTAATATGGATTCATATATCCTCCATGGTCAATTTTTGGGTATATTTTCCTTTTATACTAAATTGTTTTACCATTAAATTGTAAGAAACTATTTAATCAGGAAAATTGTCAGAAGGATTATATGGGGATTAATAGAAATCAAGTAAGGATGAAAACATCACCAAAATTAGTATTAATTTCTTAATGGGAGTATTTATAGTTATACTCACTATATATTTTTAAATATATAAATTTTGATAAATTTGAACATGATAATTAATTTATATTAATTTAATATTTTATGAAAATAAAAGAGTTCCCCCTTCCTCACATATAAAGGGAACTATTTTTTTATCAGACATACACTATTTGGAGACAGTTAGATCAAAAAAACCCTAAAAAATTAAATTTTAAACATCTTTATACATGAATTTTGGGTGTTATTATTCTTAAAATAATATTCCATGGGACCTTATGAATGGATCTAATAGAGCCCTACTAATGAAAATAAATTGCCTTAACATACCACATTAAATATGTTTCATATTCTACCTCTTCTAAATATTTTTTATTAATAAAAAACTAATAACATCTATATCATTAATATACCAAATTTGAGTATTATTATAAAACTAACTTTATTGACACTCTTTTCTATCATATGAAAAGTAAAACTATCGATCATGCGTACGTATGACTTACCATCTCCACAAAGAAATATAATTCATTTTCCATCATTGTAATTTATTGATGAGTATTATTTTCTTTTTATAATTCATATATTATATATAGTGAATAATTATTCCAATTTAATGTTAATATCATATCCACCTTCTCACATTCCAATATATTAGAAATTGATAATATCGTTCATGCGTACTTGTGGACTACCACCTCCACAAAGTGCTGTGATTAGTTTTAATTTAATGAATTACATTGATAGTAATATGGATGTATTTTATGAATATATATCAACTAATAATGTAACATAAAATTTCAATGAAAATTTACCATTCTTTCATTCGATCCTTCAAAAAGTACAAATAGTGTTGATGGATACAAACGATCAACTATCACTATGAGAGATGTAATTCAATTTTCTATCTCTAAGTATTATTGATTAATATAGATAAATATATAATGAATATATATTATATTTATATAATTTTTAAAATTTATGATATTATGGAATGATGATCAATGTACAAGTACAATAACTACTATATATAGACTCTTGTGAATTAACAAAATAGTTAACAACTGAAAATAATGATTTTAATAACAGATAATTAATAAATGTGTGGGAAAATGTTATAAAAATCATATATTGTATTTAAATAATTAAAATTAATCTATTATAGAATTATAAAAAAATTAAAATTGTTTTTGATGAGGATATATCACATTGAAAGCAAGAGGTAGACAAGGTAAAGATTTTATATTATAATTTCATTACATATCAGCATTGTTTATGAATAAGTTTATGACAATGAAATTTCATAATTTACCTTTAGAGAAAGACATGAATATTATTATATAGATGGAAATCATTACTAATACATGTTCCAATTTTATTTTTACATTTTAATTTCTCAATATAGTGAAAGAACATTTTTATAGAAAGTCGAATTTATTTCTCTCCTTGGTTGAAGAGTATTTTTTGGAATATCCATATCTTATAAAAATGTTTTAATAATATTTTTAATATTCTAAATTGATTTTTAAAAGCCATTTATACTTATTATTTCCTTTTAAAAAAATAAAATTCCAACCACTTTTTGTTTTCTAATTAATATACTTATTTTACCTTTTTACATAATTATTGAATAAATATTTTCCCTAAACTTATATGGAACAAATAAAATTTTCCACCATTAGGAACATAAAATTATATGAAGATTAGTTTATGATTTTCAAGGCTAAATTAAAATAAATTTTAACCATAATATATGGGAAATTTTTCTATTTTAAATAGGTGTTTTCAAATTAAAAATTATTTTACCTCATGAAATATTCCAGTGAATCATTTAACAGAATCACTGTCTAAGATAACATATTAAGATGTTAATTTTTTTACTGCAGTATGATCCTATGATAACATCTTTATTATTTCTTTATATGCTCTATGATTATGTTGATGATATTTTTATGACATCTTATTATTTTCCAACGGTAATTATGTGATTATATGAATAAAGTTTTATGAACTTATGAAATTTATATAAATTAATTATGATTATGTGACTATTGGGAATGTTATAATCTTATATTGCATTGTGTAAAGTGATATATATATCTAATGAGATGATAATGATAACTATCAACACAATTGTAGGTATCCTTGTCAACATATTTATCTGTGAGAATGATTTCATTCTAGCAATGCTCATAGGAAAAAGTGTGGAAGTGGTTGTGATTATGTTTTTTAAATTATTTTTTTGAGTTAGATAGATTTATATCTATAATCTGAATATTTTTTTAAAATGTTTTCATTTATCTATATTCATAAGATAATTATTCATTAATCTTATAATTCCATATGTCTATATTATGGCTCTTGGATGTTGATTACAATTTTTTATTCCCTTATTGATCAATGTTCTTGATATATATTTATTTAAATAATATGATCACTATTTTTTTAGGTTATGGATTTTTTATATTAAAAAAATGCACTTAAATATTCTAACATTACCGTATGATACTCTTATCTTATTTTGATTCATATCTCACATTTTTACCATTTTGTGAATATGATATCACCCCTTCTAATGTTTCGTTTCCTTAGGTAATGAATAAAGCTTCAAAGTAGTCTATATCTTCAAAAATATCAATATAAGATGATCTTTGAGGGTGATTGTTAATATTTTTCTTGAAATTATATGTTTTTGTATCTATTTAATAATGAAACATAACCTTTACTATCCTTGGGCGTGTATTATTTTGAAAAGTATTGGATATTCATCTAAAAATATGAAATATTTATATATGTTATTCTTGGGTTGATTCAATTATGACAAAAAGAAGTAACATATTTTCATAATTGATTATTATACTTATAGTTGACTTCAGTATAATCCTTTTAATGCATTGTATTTCAGAATATAATTGAATATTTTTTTAATAGGAGAAGTAAATTATGATTCAAGTTGAATATTGTGTATTCCTTATCTACAGATAGTAGAATTCATCATCTAGGTGTTTTTGATCTTCCACAAGTGGCTATTCTAAAGGAGAATACTATCAATTAAAAGAAATCACAATCTATGGAATGGAAATAGAATATTAATATTGAGGATGACAATATAGTACATGAATAAAATGATGTATTTTCTGAGGAATTACCTATTCATTTACTAAGGAATGATATTGAGTTTTCTATTAATTTTATCTATATTGTGAGACCAATATCAAAGTCTCCTTAATCAATGACCATTATAGAAGTAGTCGAGTTGATTGAAAAATTTCATTGGTTTAGTGATAATGAATTTCTATTCCCTAGTGTTTCAACTATTATATCCTATGTAATTCTCATTAAAAAGAATTATGGATTTATGAGGTTATTCATTGACTATAGAGAAATCCGTTCCCTTTTTATAAATAATAAGTATCATATATCTCACATAGATGAATTATCCAATAACATTCAAGGACTTTAATAATATTTAATGATATAACTTCATTCCTAGTACCATAAATTGTTAGTAAATAAGGTAGGTGTTCCAATAAAAACATTTTTTATAAGGTATATATGTTACATGTCTTCAATAACACCATTAGTATTTACTAATGCGACCTACGTTTTTATGGATTTGATCAATATAATATTCAAGTAAAATCTTTATAATTTTATTAGTTTGTTTTGATGATATCTTGTTTTACTTAGAAAACATCAATGAGCATGAGGATCACATGAAAATAATTCTTGAGACACTTATAGGAAAGGATATAAATGTGAAATTTAGAAATTTTAAATTTGAGATAATGAATTTTTCATCTAATTTATATATTTTATTCAATGATGGAATCTTATATGAACCTATGAAGACAATTTCAGTCAAATAATGGCCAATAATGATGAACCTAACTAAGGTATATAGTTCCCTTGGTCTTCCAGGTATCGATATGTGATTTTTTTCAATAAACAAAGCCCTAAATTATAAACAATTAACCTTGTTTAAATGTAAAGGGTTTATGTTTATATAGAAAAAATAATGTGACTTTTGTTTTGAATAAATTAATAGAAGACGAATTGATGCTCATATATTGACTCAACCATTTGGAAGGGATGGATTTATGATATGTAGTGATTAATTGATAAAGGGACTAGGTTTGTTCGTTATTCATATTGATAATGTTATTCCCTATGAATCAATTCATTTAAGGATTCCGTAATAAAACTCTACAGACCATGATATGGAGTTAGAGAAAATAATATTTTATTTTATGAAATGTAGATATTATCTATATTAAATATGATTACATTTGAACCAAAAACAAAATAGTCTGAAATACAAATTTTCATATAAATATCATATCATGAAGAAAAGGTGATGGGTTTATATACTCAAGAATTATAATTTCTCAATACACTAACTCATGGGAAAGGGGAATAAGGTAATGTATCCATTGAGTATGAAATACCACAGATTCCTTGAAAAATAAAAGATTAATAGTAATCATATGTTTATGGATTTAATAAATATATATATGGAAATTATTAGGGAAGGGGAAACATGAAATTATTTCCAAATTATTTCTAAAAAATATTTTTATAGAATATGAAATGTTACCAGCATGATAATGAGATTTTCTATAATAAGATTAATGGCCTGAATGATGGGAAATTGATAGACTATATTTTAGAAGATAGTGTTCTGACATTTTTAAAGAGGATATGTGTTCCATTTGTAGATAATATAAAATTGGAATTATTATATGATTCTCATAACTCAAATTTCAATATACAATATTGTTGGATTAAGATGTATAGGGATATTTGTTAATAATTTTTTAGGACAATATGAAGTGGTAAATTGTTAATTATGTATCAAGATTCTTGGTTTTTGAGTAGTCATAATTTGGTAGAAAATATCTTATAGGAGTCATGAAACCCTTACCTATTCATATACTGAAATGAGATGATATAAATTTATATTTTTTCATTAGATTTACATAGACTCCAATAAAGAATGTTCCCAAAAGTGTTACTGTAGATTGAATTATGAAATATGCACATATCTATGTTGTAAAAGGCTATTTACTACTTGATAATTTTGAATGACACTGTTTTAATGATGTTTTAAGACATCAAGGTTTGCATATTTCAATTTTTTATGATCAAGGTCAATTATTTATATTGATATTTAGGAAAAATATTTATAAGGAACTTGATAAAGAGATCTAGTTGAGAACTACTTATCATCCTCAACCTGATGGACAGTATGAAAGGACTATTAAATCATTAGAAGTCATGAGGAGGCCTTGCTCACATTAATTTCAAGGTAAGAGGGATTAGTATTTAACTTTGGGGGTTTTTAAATATAACAATATATTCCAATGAATTATTCAAATAGAAAAATATAAATCGTTATAAGGTCAAGGATATCCTACTCCAACTAATTAGGATGATTTTTATGAAATGATTCTTATGGGCCCAAAACATTTGAGGGGGATCGAATGAAGGTAAAGACTATTCAAAAACATATTAATGAATATAAAACTCAAAAAGTATTTTTTCAATAACTACAGGAAATATTTGGAATTTAAACTGGGAGATCATGTTTTCCTGCGAGTACCTACTTTGATGAATGTTGCAAGGTGCAGTAAGGATGGGAAACCAAGACCATAGAAAATCAAACCATTTAAAACTCCAAAAATAATTATATATATGGTTTACCATTTGGTATATCCACTATGCATCTATAATAAACCTGATGTGTTCTATATCTCGCTACTATGGATGCATATGAAAAAACCAATGTGTTTTCCCACATCTGATGTAATACAATTGGAATATGATCTATCTTACTATGAAGAGCATATCTATATTGTCAATACTATAGAGATAATGTTTTTTAATTGGAAAACTCGACTGATGATGTTACCGTGAAGAGCCTATCTAGATTTTCAAGATTTATTTTTTGGAAATTTCCCTTATAAATAATGAGTTGGGAATAATTAAAAATATAGTATTTAAAAAATTTCATTTTTAATAATATTTTATAATACAAATAATTATTATTTTTTCAATTATGAAATTTATAGAAATAAATACATTATTATTTGGAATTTAAATGATATATTTTCTAATAATATTTATTTAACCGGAAAGTGTTTTTCCATTTTAATTAATTAATATAATCTCTAATAATAATTGATTTAAAAAATTATTGATTATACATGTAACTAAATTAATTTAAATTCATATAGTAATGTTTACTAACCATAGAGTGAATCTCGGATCACTATATTCATGAAAAATCCATTTTTATAAAATACTTTTTTCCCGTCACTTTTTTATGTGTTACTTATAAATTACTGTATTCCAATAATAGGAATTGAATTTGGTATAATTATTTATATATATTTTTATCATAAATAAAAAAATTATTGTGTTCACATTAGTTTTTGGACATTTTGAATAGTAAAACTAGTAAAAATTGGTTTTTAAGGTTAAGGTTAAAAGGGGTTTAAGAGTGGGTGAATTTATATTTATAAGGATTAAATTGGACTTGTAACTTGTTTAAATCAATTTAAATGTAGCTATTATGACCCTATATTATGTCACCTTTGGTATAGACTCAACTTGGATCTATTTTTACATGAAGGATACATTATTATTTTTTAAAACTCTAAATATCTACAAGTGTGCCATCCACCTCACTTATAAAAGGAAACCCCTACCCACGCTTTTTCACACAACTTGATAAATTTAATTTCTAAAAATCCTAAATGAACTCTTACCAACATCATAATCATAGTTATATATATTCTAGTCTTCCCTAAAGACAAACCCTAGGTCATTAATATAAGATCAAATAAATCTATTTCAAAGAAAATGTATCAATCATAACTAAACTCCTTCATTTTTCCTTTTCTTTTACAACATTAAATTATTTAATTACTATTACAATATAATAATATAGATATATTTGTATTAATGAAATGATATTATGTAAATGTGATAATATTCATCGCTCTTTTCTCCATCAAATGGGAAACAAAACCATCATTGGTGTATACTGTATACTACCTCTTCATAAACTAATATTACTTTTCTCCATCATTACATCTCATGGATAATAATATTAATGTAACTAATGAATATATTAGATATTTATAAAAACATTCTGATTCTAGATATTTAATACATTATCCACCTCTTTTCCATTACACCCATTTAAAAATGATAACATCATTCACACATATATGTGGACTACCACCTCAATGAAGAGATGTGATTAATTTTCCATCCCTAATTTTCAATGATGATTATAAATTTTTATTTAATTAAGATTTTTTATTTTTAAATGATGATTAAAATAATTTAAAGATTAAACCATTAACCTCACAAAATTTCTAAAACTATATAATCAAATCATATATGAAAAAATTTTAAAAGTTAACAACTAAAATAATGATAATAATAAACATTTGTTAAAAAAATATTTAGAATAATTCATAATATATGTATATGGTTTTGGTATTTGATTATAATAAATATAAGATTATTATAATTTTTTTAAAAAGTTTACATGGAAGCATCATTTATTATTAATGAAAATAAAAGGACTATATAACTGGGTAGATAAAATTATTATACATGATATTAAGTCATTTTCAACTAATTGGCAGTGTGTGGTAAGGGATTTTATATAAACTTCCACTATATTGAGATTTATTTAGTATTATGAACCTATTTTATTTTATATGGTGTCTATAATAACCTTTGATAAATGTTAAATGAATATATTTTTAATCATGGTAATTAATTATTTAATTCATGTTTACTATTTTAAATAAGACTAATTTATAAGTTACCAAAGAGGTATCATTTTATTTTTCAATGACATTTTTTGGAAGGGTTATATTTTCAGTAATGATATCTTATAATATATCCATCTTAAACACCATATATATTCTTATCATATATAAAATTAATTAATTTCCATTCAAATTCAAGATTTTAATCTATCTTGAACTTGAATCGTGTAATGAAATGTTTTAAATAAAATATCAACATATTTCTATATTGATCTGGTATTTTTTTCTTCCACATCTATATTCTTCAAAATTGTTATATAAATGTCCTTTTTATTTACTCATATGATTTATGATGTAAATTATATGTTATCCATGAATTGTTTCATGGTTTGAATGTAATATATCTATTATTTGTTTTGAAAGTTTAATTTCCAACATTATTTTGAAAATTTTAAAGGTATGTTCCTTTTTAACGTATAAAATGTTAACATATTTTCCTACGGCCATAATCATTTAGTGATATTTAAATGAAACAGTTATAATTTTAAGGATTTACAAGGAATTTCATTAAATGAAATAATATTTTAATATTTCACATTCATTTTGTTATATTATAATTACATGCGTTTTTTAAAAACATATATTTCAGATGAATTGAGGGTAATATTTTTTCTCTTATTAATTTTGTGACCATTAAATTTCTCTTAATAAATTCAAATTGATATGATAATATTAAATTTAACAATACATTTATTTTCTATATTTATATTTTTTTAACATGGATATTCTTTTTTCCCAAAATATATATCAACTCCACATATGTAATTTGTTTAAGGAATATTACAATGATTGTCATTTTAAGTAATGACGAATTATTGATATTACATATTTATTACTTAATAAAAATATTTGGAGATAAGGAATATTTTTTTAAAATTAAACTTATCAGTAAATTTATGAGTAATTAATTGGAAATATAGTTATGGGAAGGGCTTGATTATTAATAGCCTCTAGAGGCATCAACAAGTCTTGAGATAAAAACCAGACTATTAGCCTTATTAAATCGGTTATTAGTGTAAACCTACCTATATTTGAAAATATATCAGAACAGGGCCTTGAGTAAGACATTAATATGTATTCATTTTCTTTAATTATAATTTAGTTATTATTTTCTATGATATTATTACATTGTTATTTTCCATGGATGTATTTTTTATCATTTTTTTCTAAATGTAATGTGTTTCCATTATATACCTTTCAATATTGATTATGAAACATTTAACCAAGATATTTTCCATTGTATGTAACCCATAATAATAAATTGAGCTCACCGTTATTTCTTTCCTACCCCCAGGATCTGAAGAATAAATAATTGAATGAGATTCAATGATTTAGTATCGTCAATTTCAATTTGTTATATTATATTTCCAATATAAAATGGGCATCATATATGTATTTTTTTAGTACTACAAAATTAATGGTTCCATTAGGATGAGATCACTTGTATCTAATTCAAATGAAAATGAGTAGACATTAGCTCTAAGTTAAGGAAGTCTGGGTTTTTATAAATGGAAAAATTAATTTATCTTAGTCATGGAATGTTTGAAACTCAAATTTATAGGGAAGAATCTTCTGATGAATATATACCATAACAATTTTCATCGAAAATTTATTGTTTATAGATATGAAATCAACATAATACTTTTATTCCTGATTTAAATAAAATCTAATGATTATGTGTGATATTTAATAGATAATGTTGCATAAATACACCTTATCCCGAGCCATCTTAAAACTAATGCACTACCCCATTGTCATCCTCTACAATTATGAAAATTAAACGGTGTTTCATAATTCTGATTCTATGTTGATGGTGTAGATAATCTATAAGAATAAGAATCCCAAACACATATGAAAATAGTTTGAAAGATAATTTATTAGTGAAGAGTGTACAGAATGATTGTGAAAGTTGAATCCCATAATAAAACAATGGGTCTATTGATAAATGGTAAAAGGTATTGAATTGAAGAATTACACTTGTCCTAGTGATCGAGGTTACCCTTCTAGATATTTAAATAAAAATCACAATATCTTTTAAAAAACCCAATACAAAGAGGCATTAAATATATCAAATTCCATGATTCCATAGTTTTATTAGAGAACATACATGTGTTTTTTGAATATCATATTATATCCTATGGATTAAGACTATATTAAACACCACTGATCTCAACTTTAGCATCTAAACCAATGATTTCTAGGTCTAAATTCCACAAATATAGAAATTAGAGCACCCTATCGCTGAATAACACAATGAGACTAAGATATTCTATATCCTCTAATGAGATTTTATATGTTTTGGTGAGAAATATTAAAAAAGTTATTAATATAAAATGTTATCATTAATATATTATTATCAATGATTTTCATGCACTGTCTTGTACTTGTTATTTTATTCCGTAATTACAAGATTCTTACAAAATTACTATGATGATATGGTCTCCACAGTATAACATCAATAAAGGGGAAATTATGGTCGTGGTCAAAAAAGGGAGAATGATGATGTCCCATATATTCCTATCTAAATTTTCCAGGTAGACAAAATTAGGACTAATCTTTTAGTTTTATTTATTGTAAAATTTGAATTATTTCCCAAAAATATCATTTATGATAGTGGAAATATAACATCTTGAGAAAGATAATGAATACTTAAATCATTTATATACAAATAAATCAATTAAATAGTGAATTTGTATTTTATTATAGCAACAATTATTGTATTTTTTTATTAAAAATCAATCTAATTGGATGTATAATAAAAATATTCAATGGAATATATGTTTTATGTTTTCATGGTACAATCATTATTCATTAGGGGTTCATTTGAATTTTAAAAATCAATAAATGCATCACATATTAAAAGCTATGATCATTTTCCTTTATTATATATGTAATTTTGATATATATTAATTTAATAGGTCCGGATTAACTCATGGATTATTATTTTAGATCCAATCTATCTTGAAGTTATATTAGTGGATCTTGAAAATTAATAAATCTCCCAAAATAACTCACCGACCATATTTTTAAATATCATTTATTTGAAAATTTACAAACACCCCATAGTCCATTATGTGAGGCAATAAGATAGATATATTTTAACTCAAACACCACCATGAGTTAAATGGTTTTATAATATATTCATAATAGAGAAATTTGAAACTAAAACTCTATTTAAGTGTGTCTTAGTTTGAGATCTTAGAGTGACATACAGTGTATTTGTTAGTCAATCTCATGAACTAATATTTCCAGTAATGCTTACAAAGAATTCTATAATATTAACACCATCTATGGAGGATTTTTAATCATTTCATGAGTACCCTTCTCTAGTGAAATAATTTATAAAGTGCATATTAGTTGGGGTCACAATTTCATATAAAAATTAGTATCCCTTATTTTATGTGGTGTCGAAGTATTAATTTGTGTTAAACATAGACTCCATTATAAAATATTGGGTATCATAGAGAAATGAATGAAGTATCATTCATACCATAATAATGAAAAATCCCTATATCAAAAGAAAACTATGATGGATTTCGTACCCATTTTCATTTTGAGTTAGTTGTAACATACTTTCTCACATAAGGTTGTTATTGAGATATTTCTAGAAATACATTTGATAATTTTTTTCCAGGTTATGCGGGGTCAATATCATATGGCCCTTTGGGGCGGGGAATTTTCACATACTCTAGGGCACTATTAAAGATTATTGAATGATCAAAATTCATACTCAATGATGTTAGTATAATTTCATGTTAACCCCATGAATTGCATTTTATTACTTATTGAGTGAATATTTTTATATTTAATACTCATTATGAGACACTTTGGAATTTATCTTCCTCAATGGGATATTTGTTCTTGATTAAGGGATTAAAACCATTATAAGTATAAAGACATGGACTTTAACATTACCAAATCTAGTTGATGAGACTATATACACTTATTACATTTCAAAAGATAATTTTGGTTTAGGGTTTTAGATAATTAGGTCAAAATTATAACATAATTAAGTATATGAATATAAAATGTATATCACTAAAATTGTGTCAGTTTGTTCCATAACAAAAAATATTTTAATAAAATATGTTATCATCACAACATTCAACATTGATTATTCTTTTATCTTACCCATAATTATTCCCCATGATTTTTTTAAAAACATGGGATAAGAAGAAAATGGTCAGTAAGGAATAAAAAAATAAGGAAGGAAAACGTTATTCCATGAATACATATAAAGATAGGAAATCATTTCAATAAGATATCATTCTAACCCATAATGTATCATATACAGACATAGTGGGAACCTGTTATTTCCATAAAACATAGAAAACCTAAATAAAAATATTATAGGTCACTTATGGAATTACTTACAGAATATTTTAACCCTCATTGCAACCATACTAATTATTACCCTAATATCTACCTTACAATATTATGCTTGTGGCTAACCTATATTGTATCCATTATAACTACTCTTGGAATAACCATTACATTCAACTTCCTACATAAAATAACCTAAATAATTATATGGAGATATAGGTACCACCCTTAATCATAAATAATTACCAATAAATAGAACATAATCATAATATAAGAATACTTTCATCATAATAACATTCCTTTTGAATTTTATAAAAATATAAATTTAAAAGATGATTTTTAAATAAATGTCCCTTACCTCCAGTATTTCTTGCATAAAACATGTTAAATACATTTATATAATGTTTAAAGCTGTGTTATTAAAATATTATATAACTATATTCATATTTATAATACCTTATATTATTATTTTATAACAAATTTCCACCCATTTATAAATTATGTTTTTTTATTTCAATTATTTTGGGTGTGTTGTTTTTAATGTTTCCATGTTCGGTTAATTGTGGACCATCTTATAAAATTAATGAAAAACTATATAATTTTAAATAAATTTTATTAATATGATTCAATAATTTTAAATTTTACTAGATATCATTTTTAATATTAATATTCTTCATTCGATAAAACATTAATGAAAATAATATAAATTATTTTGTCATTTTTTATGACCATAAAAAACATATATAATTTTATTTAATATCATATTATTATATTGGTTATAGAAAATTTAATAAATTATAATTTTTATAATAAAATCAAATATTACAATTATAATGGATTTAGGACCATCCTTGAAGGTGGTAAAGAAAAATTAAAACACATCGTCGACAATGTTTGTAAATTGACATATCACGGATGATGTTTTCATTTTTAGAATAAAAGGGATATAAAAAAAGGATTAATGGGGGATCTTCCATAAAAAAATAAAATAAAATTATATGTAAGATTATGGAGTTATAAATTCACTTTTATTAGGGGAGGTGAGGAGAGGAAAATAAAATAATAGAAAATGATTGTAAATAAATTATTCTCGTTTAGAACTATTTCAAGGAACTCTGTTTTGGTCTTTTAGTGAGAAAAAATGTTCTTGGAAGTGGGTAAGTGTCTTGGGAAGGTCACTGGGTAGAAAATAATCATGCTATGGGGAATTTTAGTGTGAGGAGAATAGGCGATGAGGGGTTGTATTTATAGTGGAGAAGAGGGGTGTTTTCTTAAATATTTCTTCATTTTTTGTTATTTTGGCTCCAGACTCTGAATAGTTTGAGAATTATAACTAAATTTATTTAAATAATTAATGATATTTTTATATTATAGTGATTAAATTGGTAATTAATAAAGTAATAGTTTATTTAACTTATAATTAATATGTACCGTAAATTACTGTATTTTTATATTCACTAAAAATTCATGTATTTTTAATATAAATCCCGCAGAATCCAACAAACTATTTTTCATTATGTAGTATTAAAAAATTATCTCTATTTTATGAAAATAATTTTCTAAATATGTGGAATTTATTTTTATGTAAAAGTATCATTTATTCAAAAAACTCAAAATTTAAAATTCTAACTCATATTATGACACATTGAAAAATTAATTAAGGTCTCATAAAATAATCTTATAATTATAAGAAATAAAAATATTATTTTATGAATTTATTTTATGAAGATAAACTTTCTTTTAAATCTATATATTTACTATGTGATTGTAAATAAAACTTTGTTTTTCACAAGAATATCACTACATAATTAATCATTTTCTAAAATATTATTTACTTAATCCATGATATAAATATATCATATTTTCACTTTTAAGATACATAAATTTGATTTCTAATTTCATAAGTGATATTACTATTCTATTAGTATTGATTCCATACATTCTATAAATTCCACTTTTCATTATACATTAATATTGAATTTAACTACTCCAATGAATAAATACAAATTATTTTATAATCACATGGGTTGTTACATTCTGCCCCTCTTACAGAAATTGAATCCTCACTATTTTCATTCACTTATCAAACAAGTGAGGATGACATTGTCATATAGCATTTCAAGATCCCCATGTTTCTTCTTCAATCATGTAGTTTATCCAAAAAACCATAACCTATTGAATTACCTTATTCAAAAATATGTGATATTTGTGATCAACAATTTGAATAGTTCTCTCTACATAAGGTAGGTTCCCTTTTAATGTATCTACTTCTGGGATTAAAACATGAGATAAATCTATAATCTACTTTATTAATAAGAAAACATAAAAACCAATATGTAACTAAAATAAACTAGGAGGCAAAGCTACTTTGTAGGCAACTAGTCCAAAATTCTCCTAGATTTCATAAGGTGTAATGATTCAAGGACTTATCATTCATTTATTAAAAAAATTCAAAACACTTTTCCAAGGAGATTTATAAATAAATCATGATCACCTAACTCTAAATAAAATACATTCCTCCTTTTTTCTGCTTAACTTTTTCCCTACATTGAGCAGTATTCTTGTGTCACTAAGTAATATTCACTTTCTCAGCCTCCTCCTATACCAATTCATGTCCCATGAACTTCCATTCCCTGGATTCATCCCCACATGTTAGAGTTCAACCATAATTTGCATATAATTCCTCTAAAGGTTCCATCTATATACAAGAATTAAATATGTTATTATATGAAAAATCACCAATATAAGTATGTTAATCCCAATATCGCGGGTTATCCATTTAATAAAAACGTATCACGTATTCCATTTTCTAAATTATTCTCATTGATTTTAAATCAAATTCGGGATAAAGAGTAGTGTTGAAATTTAATTTAGTGCCCAATGACTTCTAGAGTCTTTTCCAAAAGATTGAAGTGATCATGGGATCAGAGTCAGATATAATGGAGAGATAAACTCCATGTAACCTGATAATCTCTTTAAGATATAATCGGGAATTCTGATCTAGAGATAGTATCTCTAATAGGAAGAAAATGTGAATATTTAGTCAGCTGATCTACAATATCCCAAATTACATTTTCTCCTCAAATAGCCTTTGGCAGTCCAACCTATATGTCTATATATATATATATTCCAATTTTCTCTCGGGAACTTGAAATGGCTGAAGTATACCTTTTGGTAGTCTTATCTCCACTTTAGCATGTTGAAAAGTCATACAGTTGAATGTGAAATCAGTAATATCTTTTTTCGTTACATCCCACCAGTAGTACTTATGATGTTATCTATACATATTAGTGCTTCTAGGATGAACTAAAAAATAAACCTATGAGATTCACATAATAATTCTTAATTCATTTGGGAATCAAAAGAAATAAATAATCTCTTCCAAATTCTCACAACAAAATCACTATCAATATTAAATTCTAGAAACATACCCTTTTAACCAATCATACCTTTTTCAAAAACTCATGTTTTCCACTATGCTTTCTTAATTCTGTCTGATAGATGTGACAACAGTGACACTTGAAACAAAATAGAGAAATTTTCTTCACAAACAACCTCCAAGCCAAAATTCATCAAATTATTAATCAAGGGGTCATGTTCCAAATGTAACATGGTAAATATAGCATCATGTCTTCCACTGAAGGTATGCAACACATTGTTTTATTATCTAGCGTGGTAATTGATCAGGAAATCATAATCCTTTATCAGTTCTAGCCATCTCTTTTTCCTCATTTTTATTTCTTTTTTATTAAATATATACTTCAAAATTTAAGGGGAAATATATATTTTACATTTGGATCCATATATATGACGTCCCCAAATTTTAAATTCGAAAACCAAAAATTCCTATTCCAAATCATGTGTTATATAATTTAGCTCACATGATTTCATTTGTCTTAAAGCATAAGTAATTTAATGATCATTCTGTACCAGAACAGAACCATATAATTTCAATGAGGCATCACTATATATGTAGAAATTCACCTTTTGGGAAATTATGGCCAAAACAAAAGTATTCACTAACAACCTCTTTAGTTCCTCAAAGAAAATCACATTCATCTGTCCAAATATGATTAACCAATTTCATGTTAACATGTGTAGAGGGATAGATAATTGTCAAAAGTTCATAACAAATTTTTATTTATATCCCAGTAATCTATGAATACTATGGATCATTATATCATTTATAGGCATTTGACATTTATTAACCACTATTGTTTGGGAATAGTCTACTATTATGAAATCTTAATTTATAATGTTTTGATGAAATGAAATATTTTGTAACCAAAAATCACATTTTCTAAATTTACTATACAACTTATTTTATTTTAGAGTTTGTAGGACAATCCATAAATTTTTTTCATGAACTTCAAAATTTTTTGAAAACATTGAAATATCATCAATATAAAAAAATGAAAACTTATCCAGAAGATCAAGAATGTGAAGAGGTGATTCGTTCAAGCTAGAAAAGAACTCAAGTGGATGTTTACCTCAATCTCAAACAAGTTTCATCGGATCTATGTTCTTGGAAAAATTAGAAATTCCACCACCCTGACCGGCACTATGGTTCCCTTGAAAAGATACTGAACAACCTCCTCAAACAACCCACATTTAATTGCATTCTCACTAATATTGGAGCCATGAAAAGTGAGCTGGACACGACCCTGTGTGTCAGGGAAACCTTCTGGGCCATGCGGGTGCGGGATGACCCCATTAAAGAGGGGGAAACTAATACCTTGTTTTTTTAACCATAAAGCTTTATCCAGGTGTAGGGAAAATGATATTACCTGCCTCTTACATCCTAATAGAAGAAATTATTCTGACACCAATGGTATCCATGAGGCCTTGAAAGACTATTTCCAGAACATCTTCACTACAAAAACCCCTTTCATGTCTGCCGAGGTAGAAGATTGTATCATACCCATGATCACCGATGAGATCAATAGAAATATCACCAAATATGTGAAAGAAGATGATATACTTATGGATCTTAAATATCTTCATCCCACTAAGGTCCCGGGACCAGATGGGTTCCACGCCCTTTTCCTTAAACAATACTAGCACATTACTGGTCCCGACATCTGCAATAAGATAAAAAATATCTGGGATGTGAATACTATCATGGATGCATCAATAAAACTGTCATTGTCCTCATCCCAAAAATTAATAAACCTTGGGTGATCCCTGATTTTAGACCTATCATCCTTTTCAATGTCTTTTACAAAATCATCTCAAAGATCATTGTCAATCGGCTGCAACCTTGGCTACCTAATATTATCTCTGAGAATTAGAGTGCCTTCGTGGCCAAGAGACTGATCACTAATAACGTGACTGTTTCCCATGAATTGTTCCATTATATTAAATCACACTCCATCGAGAAAAGAGGAACCATGGCCTGGAAACTAGATATGACCAAGGACTACGATTGATTGGAATGTCACTTCATTCGTGCTGTCATGCTGAAAATGGGGTTTTGAGCTAAATGGACAGATATGTTTATAGAATTCATCTCAACTGTATCCTTAAGAATCAAGGTCAATGGGGATCTCACTAGAGGATTCACCCCATCTCGAGGCCTTCTCCAGGGAGATCCCCTATCCCCTTTTCTCTTCATATTGGTGGATGATGTGTTTTCTAATCTTATTTACAGGGCTGCATCCTCTAAATATATTCATGGGGCAATGGTCTAATGTGATATCCCACTAGTGCCACATCTTTTCTTCACCGAAAAATTCCTCTTATTTTCCAGAGTAACAATTAATGAATGTAGGGTGATCAACCAATGGATCCAACAGTATGAGAGGGCATCTGTCCAATAGATCAATCATGGAAAATATTATATTTCTTTCAGTGCTGTGATTCCTTTTTCTAAGTGGGATGAGCTATGCGCATCAGCTGGTATCCATATGGTTGTGAAACATCATAAGTACCCTGGGATTCCCATAGTGATTGTCTGATCAAAAAAAGAAATCTTCGTATCTCTTGTGGACAGGATCGAGAAAAAATTTCTATGTTGGTCCCCTAAAGGAATCTCTAAAGATGGAAATAGACCCTCATAAAAGCTATCATCCAGTCCATTCCCAGCTACTTTATGTCCTTTTTTATGCTCATGGCATTCATCGTCGACCAGATCCACACACGGACTGCCAATTTCTGGTGGGGGAAGAATGATGGAAGGAATCGGCCCACTGGATGGCCTGGGAGAAACTCTATAGATCGAAATTTGGGGGAGGGATGGGATTTCGGAAACTGCATCTCTTCAATGATTCATTTTTGGCCAAGCAAGGATGGTACCTACTTAACTTCCCATCATCTCTTTCTGCATCTCTAGGCTAAGTACTTTCCCCACACGGACCTTCATGCTTCCTCTCTTGGTCCCGTCCTAGCTTCTTATGGAGAAGAATCTGGTGGAAAAAAAGATCCCCGATAAAGGACTAGGCTGGAGGATTGGGTTTGTCTCATCAGTCAATATCTTGACTAATACTTATCTTATCGATAAGGATGGAATGTGGTCTACATCCCCCATCCAACCAGGTCTTAAAAATGCCACTGTCAGCAGCCTCCTTTCAGACCAGGGATAGGGGTGGTGTCTGGAAAAAATCCTTGATTGGTTTAATGAAAGGGATCAAAGAATTATCCTTAGCAATCCATAGATCCCTAATGTTGTCCCCGACTAGCTCTTCTGAATCAATGATCTCTTGGGTGAATACATGGTGAGATCTGGCTACAGACTAGCTCTTGGAAACAACTTAGTCGGTCGGGAAGAGGGACATTGGAATTTGATTTGGAAGCTCAACGTTCACCAAAAAATACACCAATTTTGGTGGCAAGACTGCACAGGTACTCTCCCAATCATGATCCTCCTCGCTCACCGTCATATGTATAGTTCTACCTTTTTCCCTTTCTTCCTGGACATTCCAGAAACTCATTTTCACGCCATCATTCACTTCCCAGGAGCTAAGAAAATTTGGTATAAATGGGACCCGACTTCTGCCGCTTCAATGTCATCACCCTCTGAGCTTCCCGATCTTCTGACGTGTTGGGGCTCCTATCTTTCCTTGGCTTCTTCATGTTCACATTTCACTATGTCATGGATTATTTGTGTCTAGCGCAACGATGTTGTTTTTCATCAAGCTCACAAATCCCCCAAATTCTGGATTGAATGGGCCACCTCTTGGATTGAGGGATGGAAAGACCACAATGGAAATTTTATGCTAGGTGTTACCCTTTCCTCCCCCCCCCCTCATTGGAATCCCCCAACGGAAGGGACTCTTAAGATTAATGTGGACACGTTTCTCCTAAAGGAGGGGCTTGTCACCCTAGGCCTCCGGGCCTGAAATCATCTGGGGAAAATCCTTGCTGAAAAATACGAACCACGTCAGGCATTCTAGGAACCATCAGTTGCTGAGGCCATGTCCATCCTTGCTGGTATTTTGCTCGCTTTGGAATGTGGATGGAGTGATATCATTGTTGAGTCTGACTGCCTTACTATAATTTATTCTATTCACCATAATGATGGTGGGCTCCAGGAATTTGGCATCATCATCAAGATAATTCTCTCAAATTACAAACACTTCTCCTTTTTCACCTTCTTCTTTAACAAAAGGGATGGTAACAATGCGGCCCATCAGCTTGCGGCCCCAGGCCCTTTTGACTCCAGCCAACTCTGGCTGGACAATTTCCCCTCATGGCTTTGCATATGTACTTCTGCTGATTATAGTAATTAATACACCAAATTTTAATCAAAAAAATATGATATAATGGGTACTTATTCATAAATGAAATGTTATTCATTGAACTATAATAAATGAAAAGTCTCATGAAACCATGTTTCTTTTTAACAAATAAAACATGTTCACCAGAAGGTGTAGTGCTAAGATGAATTAAACTTCTATCCAAAACTCCTATAATAGTTTTATAATTTCACAAACATAAACTTGAGCCATTAAAATAAGGGGTTTTGAGATTGTATTATCATCAATAACTAATTAAATAGTAAATTCAGCTTCATGATCAGGTATAACACTAAGAAACTCATTAAGAAAGATATATGGGTATTCATTTACCACTGGAACATTGTTAATCTTACTTGTTCCCTTGATTTAAAAAATATGTACAAGATAACATTCATTACGATATTTCAACTGTTTCTCAACTTCTTTATATTTCAAAAATGGTATGGGTTCATTATTGAATAAAAACTGAATCTCATTCTAAAAAAACATTTTTTTTCTGTTATCAATATTAACAAGATAAAAATAAATTCATTCCATACCAACAATAACCTTAGGCTCCACTAAGGAAATAACTATAATTCTTTTAAGTAAATTGTTTACACATACTATAATATAAGGATTCATATAATTTTATTTTACCTTCATATTTCTCATAGTGTTTTTACCATCTGTTCTGGTTACATTTCAAGAGGTTAAATTTCCAATTTTCTAGAAAATTATTTATAAATGAGTGAATTTGTGGAACCCGTATCAAAAAATAAATTAGAAAAATCATAGTAAAAATACAATGCATCTTATACCACTTCATTAGATATCCCAACATCCACTGAATTATTCACTAAATATGTCACTGCACCATTTTCTTATAATCTAGCTACTATACATTTTTTAGATCTTTCATTGCGCATGTATTTTCACAATTCCCCATTTCACTGCTTTCAAAATTGCTTACAATTTACATATCATAATTAATCATACCAACACTATGATACTTTTGCATGAATTATCGATAAATATCTCCAAAAATACACATTGAAAAAAAATTATAGATTTTTAAGCCATTTCATAGGGTTTTTTACCACACTTAACTGAAATTAGAAACTATGATTTATTAGCTACAGATTATCTGATTAATTATTACAAGTTTCTTGACATATGGACCTCTTTTTATTCATATTGAAAAAGTAAATGTGATAAAAATAGAAATCCATTTCTACACTATCAACACCTCAAACAAGTTTTTCATATCTTCTATACTCATGGGAATCCAGTTCCCTTCGATATCCAGTATTCAATCCTGACTAAAAATATTTATTTTACTATTAAGATCCTTAGTAAGATTTAGAGAATACATTAAACACCAAGTGAATTTTTCTTCATACATGGCCACTAAATATTATTCAATTTATTTTGATTCAAGTAATTTATTTTCCATCCTATATCGAAATTTCTTAGAAAAATATTTTTCAAGGAATAGATTCGTATATTTTTCCCTTCCAAGGAATCATTCTCCTCGATATCCCAAATATTATTACTATTTATCACCACTGGTAAACTTCAAGAAAAAACTTTTGATTATCTGAACACCCCACGATATCAAATATCGTTTCAAGGGATTTAATCCACCCTTCACCCACCAATGGTTCAGAAGTTCCACTAAAAGTAGTAGGGTGTCGCCTAATAAATTGTTCCACTATGATCGAGTTCCTTTGTAGTAGCTCAGGATTTTATCCTGAAATAATTCCAAAAACATTATAGTCTATTTTAATTGATCCATTACTATCCAAAAATGTTTAGTTCTAATTATCACTTTTCTAGGTTGCAGATTTAGAAAGATGTCATCTTATTGGAGCCTTCTTACCTCAACATCCTTATTTTTTCTATGGAAAACCATTCTGAATAGACATATATTATATGAATAATCATTTTAATATTTAAAATATATATAATCTCAACTTAAATATAATGTAACAATCATTTATGATATTCTATTAACATTTTTATAACCCATAATGTTATATAAATCATACTCTAATACCAACTATAATGACTCATCCTTTACCATTACATAATCTAGATAATTAAACTAGAATTCACATATTATATTTCAAAATATCTTTTTAGTTTATACTTTATGATAATTCGATCATAATTCATACAGAAAAACCCACAATAATAAAAAAATGGACATCACGAAAATAAATTCCATTTATTCCAAAATACAAACATAATTATTAAAACCTAAATACATTATAATATTCTGAGTCAGATTTTAATTACAATTACCACTCCTTAATCCCTGTGAAACAAATTAAAACATGTGATGAGAAAAAAATATTTATAAGGTACATAAAAAAAGGAAATAAGATGTTATTCCATGAATACTTATACACATATGAAACTATTTTCACATGATATACTTATCACCCTTAATGTATCATATACATACTTGATGATAACATGATATTTCCATAAAACATAGAAAACATAAAAAACATATAGGTAAAGTGGGGAAATACTTACATATTATTTTCACCCTATATGCTAAAATTTTATTTGTAACCTTCATGGCTATCATACAATGTAACCCTCATAGCTAGCTTATGATGTAACCATTACAATTGAACTTTGAAAAAAATTATGTTCAACTTCAAACATAAACTAACTCCATGAATTAGAGAGAGATATAGGTCCCACAATTCATTATATAGAATTCCCAAGAACCAGAACCTAATCACAATACCTAAATGAATGCATCATTAAAAATCCTTTGGAATTTAAAAAAAAAATTAAAAGTGGATTTTTAACGAGAGGTCTTTTACCCCAAGTTAATCTTACGTAAAATGTATTTAAACATCTTATATAATGGTTTAAATTTTTATATCAACATATTAAAGATCTATATTAATATTTATAATACCTTATATGATCATTTTATAAAAAAATCCATCCATTTATTAATAATATTTCATTATATCCATTGTTTTGGGTGCGTTCTTTTCATTGTTTCCATGGTCAGTTCGTTATGGATTTTCTTATAGAATCGATATAAAACTCTAGAAGTGAAAGGAAATGTTATTAATATTCATCATGAATTTTAAATAATACCATATATCATTTTTTTCTAATATAAGGATAATTCATTAGATAAAATGCTAATGAAAATGATTTATTTTATTTTTGCGGTTTTTACCACCATCTCAAAATTATATCATTTTATTTAATATAATTTTTATATACTGGATGAAAAACATTATATAATATATGATATTTATAATACAATTATATATATCCATAATAAAAAATAAAAACACATCGTCCACAATGATATTAAATCGACATGACAGCGCTGATGTTTTCATTTTTGAATAATAGAGAGAGGAGAAGAGGTTTGAAGATGTATTTTCCATTAAATAAAATAAAATTAAATTATATGTAAGATAATATAGTTATCATCTAACTTGGATGTGGGGAGATAAGGATATAATAATAAAAGAAGATAAATTTCAAAAAAAGAGGAATTTATCATTTGAATTCTTCTCATTGAGAACCTTCTTGAGGAACTTAGTTTTAGACATTCATTTAATCCACAAGGTCTTGTATATATGGAAGATGCATCATAAGGAAATTTCATAGAGATTATATAATCTACATGGATTTTTGTTGTGAGGATAATAGTTATTTAAGGGGTGTATTGATAGTGGATGAGAGGGGTATTATTTTCAATATTTTATTCATTAGTTTTTTATTTTTTCTCAACACTATAAATATATTTTATTAGTAACAGTAAATATATTAAAATAATGAATGGATGTTCGAGATTAGAGGGGTTACATCGTTACATGACACTTAAGGTCTATTCATAATGGGTTATAAATTTAATTTTTTGTTAAAAATTGGATATTTTTTTAGGTATAAATCTATGACAATATACCATCCATCCTGTTCAATTTTTATATTTATATAGTTATTTAATTATTTATGAAAGTTTATCAACCATATAATTCCATTAAAATATTTTTTAGAACTATTAAAATATTTTGACAATAAATAAGTCTTGGAATAAAAAAATGGAATATAAAATCTTTCAACATGAAATATAAATTATATTCAACTAGATATTTCATGTGACTCTATAAGTAATGAAAAAAATATTACTTACTATGTTTTTAAAGTAAATTACATTGATTAATTTTTTTTCTATTTAGAGACTACTTCAGCGTTGTGAGAGAAGATAAAGTAAAAATTCCATCACTATAAAATAGATTTAAATTTCCATTACAAATACCAAAATATTTTGAAAATAAAATTTATATTCATTCGTAACATATTTTTATCATTTTGTGATCATATAATAAGAATTTATAGACAGAGGCTTACATTTTTTCAATTTTCCAATACATAAATTAATTTTATATCTTTATCAAGGAAAAATCATATTAAGATTCCATATTTTGAATTTATTAATGTTTTGGAAGAATAAAACTCATAAGGTTAAACACAATAATTTTTATGGATTTTTTGGAAGCCTTATTCAATAGTTTTAACCTTGTTTCTAATATTTTATTATTTACTCAGGTAATAAATATTTCCATAGTTACAACTCATAATTCCAAAAAATAATAATGAAATATTTATCATATTTGAATATCTGGATTCCAAATATAGAATCAATTTTTCAATATTTAATTTTAATATGTGAATGAAATCCATTTTAATAAAAATTGGTTTAGCGTAACAAAACTCAGTTCTAATAAAATTGCATTTTTAAACCAAAAAAATAACATATACCAAAATCAAAAATAATTTTGGTTAATATGGAATTATTTTTATTATTTTTAATAAAATGTATCATATATTACATAGAAACCATATATAAAATATAAGGATACTTTTAAATAACTTGATTTAAGGTAAAAAATCCCAAAAAATATATTTTACTATTGAATAAAAAATAAAAATTTATAGAAATATATAAATATATCCCCCTAAAATAATACTGAAATGGTGATTTAAATCATTAAATTAAATATTTTAAATAAAATTTCTAAATGTGGAAAAAATTATTTATAGTGTTTATACAAAAAATAAAAGAAACTATTTTTTTCAAGAAACATAATTTTGTATCATAAAATAAATGTACTAAAAATTGAGTACATATATATTATGCTTGAATAACTAAATTCTAGTTTTTAGAAAAATATATAAATATATTTATGATTTTTTTAATGGTATCCATACCTTCCAATTTAACAACTGGGTTATAATATTCACATTTAAATAATATTTTTTATAGTATATCACAGTTCTCTAAAATATAAGGGTTTCATGTAAATCTTGATATATAAAAGAATATTCAGTTCAAATAAATTTTGATGTTGTATATTTATAAACTTAAATAAATTGTGTCCTCAAAAGTTTTATATTATTAATCAAGGGATCAGAATTTTAAAATACCTTTGTTGAAAACCTATATCGAACTAAGGGATAATAAAATTTCTATTGAAAAGGGGAAGTTTGAGACATAAATATTACCAAAAAGAACATATAATTGTGTTCTAACATTATTAGAGAATTCATATAAAGATAAAATATTGACATAGAGGAGAAATATAATAGTAAAATGATAATAGAGAGTGATAGAGAACATGATCATGAGAATGGTAATGAAAAGAAAAAAAAATAGAATTTAAGGGTTAAATATGACCATAGATTCATCATAAATTATGATAAAAGAATAAAATTTCAATTTATAGATCTCTTTTATAGAGTTTAGGAATTATATAACAATCATGTTATTAAAAATGAGAAGAGTATTTTTAATTGATTTATTTCCATTTCATATGAACCATTTTATACTTTGGTTACACTTTTATCAATTCTCAATTCAACACTTATTTCGTGAAATGAATATTTAAGATGATTTTTCCTGCCTAAAGTACTAAATGGTTTGTTTAACAGATCATATAGTCAATAAAAGAAATAAAATTTATACCTTATATCAACTCATAATCCCCAAAAAAACTATATATCACTACTTTTCCAATATTGAAAAATATTAATATTATAAAATAATACATTAATATCTTTAACCATTATAATAACACACAAATCTCAACTAAAAATATTACATAAATTTTTAACATTAAGACTTTCGTAAATCACTCTAACCAATTTCAAAACCAATAAGTAGTGTAGATGTAAAAGGTGAGAAAAATAAAGAATAAAGAATTTTAATATTTATTAATATTTTTGAATTAAATATTAATTTTACATTAAATGGGATACTATGTCTGATATCATACTCAACATGCAATAATAGTTTTCTTTGACATATTAAGTTATACACAACTTTGAGTTATACTGAAAAACAAAATAAAATAATTTTTATTTTAAATGGTAGTTAATTCCTAGACACTGTATTCGTGAAAATGAACCGAACTAATAACAATATGGTTACACTTGTTTGTTATATGTTTTTACTTTTATCAAATAAATTTTATATGCTTAAAATAATAATGATTCAAATTTTAATAATGAAAAACTCTAATATTTTTAAAAAAGATGTTTTGCTACCTTTTGGCAATGATCCATTTTTAAATCTATTTTATGTTACTATAATATTTTCTATTTGACAAATTAAACTTATTCTCTAGAATTTAGACATCGAAATTTACTATTGGAATATTTTATTAATTTTATGATAATGTTTTTTTAATGAATAGTGAAAAATTACTACATTTTCAGTCAAACTGTCTTTTCATCTAATTTATTTATATGGTTATATTATCCTTTTAACTTTTTTTAAATGTTTAATTAAATTATATTTTTATATTTTGATCCAATTTTTTTCATTTAAATTAATTTCACTTTGAAATTGGACATAAACACAAGTCAATCTTTTGATAGTTATTATTTATTAAAAACCCACTTTTTTTGTTTTGACAACAGGGAATAAATTTTATATTAATTTTTGAAACTTCTGTATTTTGAATTTAGAAAAATTGATTTCGTATTTGGAGTCATGAGGTCCAAATTTTATAAATATGTAAATTTTATTTTTAGATATTATGAATAGTAACTTCAGTAAATATTTTATTTACCATGGTTAAAGGGTAGATCTGTTAAATAAGGGTTAAAATAATATTATAATAATATTAAATTACCATAACACATACCCTAAACCTATTGGATTATACATGTATTTTCATTATCATCTTTGGGTTGATTTTGGGATCCCATAGGGAAACTTGTAAGTGAGAATGACCTTTTATAAAAATTAATATAAATCAACGGAAAATGAAACATAAAAATATATCTTTAGTAAAATGATTTTTATATGGGGTTATATAATTTATTATTTCAAAAATAAATAGTAATTAGAACTATAAATATTTCCTAAATCCTGGGATTTTATTTATAATTTTTATATATCATATAAATAAAATTATTTATATCATAATGGTGATGGATTGATTACCTTATTAATGAGAGATTTAAATAAAAGAGATTATAAATATTAATATAAATTTATTTTGAAACTCATTATGTCTTACAATAATTTTATGGATGATTATGGCTTATTATATTTTAATTAATGATGTCTTTTTGAAGAAATAAATTTGTTTTAGATTTGTAAAATGTCATGAACTGAATAGTATAAAATTGACATAAATGAGTTTTTTAACAAATTAATATTTTATTAAATTATTAAATATTCCTAATAATCAAATATTCGTCCAACTAAAATATATGATGTTATAAATTTCATTAATAAACCCTTTTTTGTACTCTAAGAGTTTTATTGTAAATATAGTAACCATATATTATTAAAATACAAAAAGACCGTGTAAGAGATAATTTATTTAACATACGGTTAATGATAAAATATCATGTTTGTTTTATGACCTGAAATTGACTAAAATAAATTTTTTTGATAGTATTTAGACCCATAATCATCTTATATTTGAAATATATCACTTTTTTGTTATTATATTTCTAAAATTTATTTATAATACAATAATATTTCAAAACATTCCTAAAGTGCCACTCCTCCCTCTTATAAATGGTCACCAACTCTCTCCCATTACTCACACCACTCAAGACCTTTATCTCATAAAAAATATGATCCAATAAGCTCCGAACCTCCCTATCTTCCTTTTATAATACCTTTCCTAGGAAGAAGAAAATTCAAGAAATGTTTTGTCTCAAATTAGAGGAAGTTACTTGATTTGAGGTAATGTCTTCTCTCAAGTTCGTTTCCATTATTTTTTCTTATACACTCAATATGCTCTTATTATTCGTTATTTGTACACACAAAAACCTGTATATTAAATACACTAGGATTTTTTATGATAATTATTCAAACTAAACTTACACACACCTTCTTCTAATGGGTATAGATCATACCATTTCTATTGACGGTGAACTACTGTCTCACGAAATGATAACTGACCAATCTTCTAATACCACCTCTTATAGAATCCATTATTATGGATATGTAATAATATACGATATATATGATATATATTTTATCTCCAAGCTTCCATAATTCTCATTTAAAACATAAATTTAGAAATTCTATGTTGGATAAATACTATAATTTCATTTGAAGAAGTGGGGACTACCGCCCCCTCAAAGTGATATGACTTTTTCATGCCAGACATGGAATATATAAATAATATTGTTAAATAACTAATGTAACATATATAAAACATTATATTATAAATTAATTATAGTACAACTAAGTATATTTTATTTTACATTCCATTAAATATGAAAAAATTAAAGTAGCACTCATGCGTACGTATGACTTCCTCTCTCCATGAACAGTGCATTTCATTTCTTATATACAAATGTTATGGACTATTATAAATACATATGTACTAGATATTTATGATATATATGATATATAAATCATGAATATCATTCTGGAGATAATTTTATGTTGACCACTTGGACAATTTTAATTATAAAGGACTCATTTTTGACTCATGTACCGAACATCGACAAATTGTATGATATGAACTCAAATAATTAACTACTAGTTATAACATGATTACAAGTGACATAAAATGAATAATAAACTTGAAAAAGTTTCTAATGAAAATAAAGATTAACTTATGTTTATTATTCTAAAATTTAATGAATGAACGAGACATGTCAGACGTGAGGTAAGGGACTTCGTCACAATCTCCTTTCATTGAGGCATGATTTGATAATATACGCCTCCTTCTTTTACACAGTGTGTAATAAACCCCTTTTGAGTTATACTTTCATGAAAAGGGAATACTTTATGTACGAATCATTTTAATAAATGAAAAAAGGAATTTTTTTAACGTATGTGACGATAATGACCTCTCCACGGTCTTAATCTTCATTTGGCTTCCTATATAATCCTTAATGTATTTAAATGAAAAAAGAAACCCCTTATTCTATATTTGGGTGTTATGGTATCGAAAATGGTTATAAAATGGAATGATTATTTTAATATCTTGAAATGATTTCTTAATATTGAAAATGAAATTTTATTAGTGAAATGTTGATATTTTTAATATTTTAGGTGTTATGATTATATAATAGTACTTGCAAATTTGATGGGTGGTTACATGAAAAACCAAATGATGGGTAGTTCTTTGATAAACCAAGTATGGGTGGTTACTTTATAACTTTCAATCCATTGGGTGTGGAAGTTGGACGTATGGATATTCCATTTAGTAATATGTGTGGAAGTCAACTGTATGGTTATTCCATTTAAGTATGTTTATGTCCAAAGTTACTTTTATATGCTATATGTTGTTTTCTATGGAATTTATGGTAATATTTTGGTTACAGAAACTGTATGAAATTATATTATATTCATTGACCTGTTCTTGCTACTTTTTTAAGGTGAAAAGTATTAATTTATGATAAAGTATTCATGGTTTACATGTAGTTTTGAAAATACATATGTTTTCTTTATTTATGCATCCCTTACTAATGTTTTTATAATAATCCCATGTTTTGAAATTTTTTCCACATTACTTAATGATGAATATGGTCAAGGATGTGATCAAAGAAAAGTCAAGCTATATAAACATGGAACTAGACATGTTTATTTTTTAAAGAGTTTTTGTATTATGGAAAACAATTCTATAGTGGTAGATGTTTATACTTGTAATATTCAAGTTGTTTTGTATAATTTATGACCTAATTCTCTAAATCTCAAAACCTATAAATATCCTCTATGTGAATTAATAACATAATTCAAGATAATGTAATTTTTATCAAAGGGGACTTATAGTGGATATCAAAGGTCAGTTTAGATAACTTTAGAGGTTAGGGTGTTATTTAAGCATAGGTGACATAACCATAATGGTTTGCATTTTAGAATGAATCATAGTTAATTTAGATATATCAAATGAGTTTAAGATAACATGAATATATATATATATATATATATATATTAGTGTTTACCATCATCATAAGATATTATATGATGATTTTTCTGATATACTAACACTGACCATTTTGGTTTTAGTAAATGGCGGGATCTAGAAGGCACCAAAGTAACAGCGGATGTGATGGAAATTGTGAAAACAATTTGAATGAGAAACTGAATGAAATCGGAGGTGCAATGAGAACTCTTATGGTCATTCTTAACCCACTATATGGAGTCATGATTGACCACTTGAATGTAATGACCCAGAATTTTCATAAATGTTTTTTAAATATAAGGGAATTTTACAAGTCCATGAAAATTGATGGTGCATGATTCTAAGGCCTGAGGTGCTCGGAATGAATTCTAAAAAATTATTTCATGTACGTTTAGTGAAAGTACGAACGAGTTTTTATAACATTTGAACCAGTGCATGGAATTGAAATTTAAGGGCACCGTTAAACTCACAGTGCTGGTATTCGCTTAAGAAGACTTTCATCTCGACGAAAGTTGGTCGAGGGTAAAAGTTAGTTTTGGGGTTTTTCATTTATGAATAAAATAAAAAAAGTCTATGGCAGTTTTATTTTTAATTGGAAACACCCATGAGGGTGTTGGGAGGTGGGGTCCACCGGAACAAATCCTCCATGTGTAAGTTGATGAATGAGGACAACCAGACTATAACATCTAATGAGAGGATATGGTGGTGGGGACCACCCAAACCATAACCTCCCATAAGAGGTTATGGTGGTGGGGACCACCTGAGATTAAACCTCCCCTTAATTGAAAGAAACTCTCAACCCCCCTCATTAATGTGGAGGAGCCTCTTGACTTCTTCGACATTTTTATTTTTCCAACATGCCACTTTTTTTATTCCAATGTAAATTAATTGTATTGACCCTTTTTAAATATTAAGTAAAAGTGTTGTTGGAATTTAGGAAGGTTTCAAATAAATGATCTGTCATAAATTCCATGTTTGTTACATACCTCTCCCCCTCTCTTATATATATGGAGTTTGGGAGGAGGATTTGGGATGGCTTCAACAAGCGACGGAGAGCCGGTAAAGTGTCGTGATGCCCAACACATGGAGGATTACTCCCTCCAAAGAAGAACACTCAATCGATGAAGAACGCCAACCTCCTTTGACCTTCTTCCTCGAGACTTCTTCTGATGTGGTATGTACAAATCTTTGACTATGAAGAATTGATGCACGAGCCTGAAATTAGAGGGGTGTGGCAGATGAGATGAAGGTTGACAACTTCACCTTCTTCCTTCTTGCGCCAATGACATCAACCGAACAAATGTAAGGGTTTAAGGCTATTTTTTTATCACATTCCAGGAACTCCCTTCTTCTCTTATGCAGGATTGGGAATGATTAAATTACAGAAGATCATTTTTGATTTGTTTTTCTTCATTCTTGTGAACTGTATGCTACTACTCTAAACATGAAGGGTGCGGGTGAAACTAACAAGGCCCAACCCCACTCAAATGTTCTTATTTGTGGTTTTTTTCAGAATGAAGGAAGGAAACAAAGGTTAAAAAGGCTATGGAGCCACCACCCATAGCCACCACGGCCCGTGCCCACCGGCCGAGCCACCCCGGCCACGCCGCCCGCCGTCCGAGCCACCTCGACCACACCGCCCACAGGCCGAGCCCCCTGTCGGTCGCGCCACCCGCAACCCCCCCCCCCCCCTCAACCGCTCCGCCCACCGGCCGAGTCACCCCTATCTGCACCGCCCGCTGGCCGGGCCTCCCTAGTCGCGCTGTCCTCCGGCTTAGCCGCTCCGGCTCACACCGCCTGCTGGCCTACTGAAACATCATGTGCCCCTCATGGCACCCCATCCGAACCAGCCCATGCCCCTCACAGCACCACAGCCAAACCAGCCTACACCCCTTGAGGTAGCCCCACCAATCAAGTCTTCACCCCTCGCGGTGCCCCATCCGAACTGGCCTCGCGCCCATGTGGCACCCCCGCAGTTGACCCGCCCTGTGGCACCCACGGCCTCCACAACCCTGCACGGCCCTTGCAATCCGGGCACTATTACCATCCGGACATGACCCTGTGGGTCAGGCCGGGTCGACCCGAACCGATTCGACCCATGCAAGGTTGGTCCGGATCAGTCTGACCAGGTCGGACTGGACCCAGGTCCACTATGACCAGTATATTTCTTTTGGCCATAACAATGGCACCGGATATCCATTTGACGAACCGTCAACGACATTGTGAATCTTGGAATGATACGGTCTCATTGAGTGATACACGAGTATGTTTTGGATTTAGATGGGGTACAGTTAGGTTGGGTCGACCAGGAATCTAACCAGGCACTGGGACTAAATGGCTAATAACTAACAGACCATGCATCCCATTGACGCGTTGTCTATTATGTTGAGACCCCTATGATGTGGCGGAACTTTGTGATAATTATTTGTTGGACTTAATGATAGTTGGAGTATTGACCAGTAGCTTGTGAACTGGATCCTTCTGAAGACAAGAAAGCATAGTGTGGAGACCTAGTAGCTAGCTGAGATCTGATGATTGATGACCATTTTTACTCAGAGGGACTCTACTAGACCAGTGGGGAGCTCCTTGGTGTCACAGAATACCCACAGTGGGGAGCACCTTGGTGTTGCGACATACCCACAGTACTCGATAGAGGATGACTTCACTAGTAGCTGAGGATTCGATAATGTGACTAGGGATGTTACTAGATACTACCCCAAGAATAAAATCCTGGTTAAGCTGAATCATTTTTTTTGTGTTTTTCTCATGATTTAGATGGACCACTTAATAACTTAGGTATATGTATGGGTATATTCCTAATTAAGTTTATGTGTTGATTTCATATTTTGTGGTTTATCCTTGTTTTATTTTGTGAGAAATTGAGGGTCTTGGGGTCCCTACAGAGTATCATTATACTCACCCTATCATGGGTTATACTCGCACCTTATTCTGTTGGTTGTTGATGTCAAACAGTACTGACTGAAGCTGAGAGTACAAGGACTAGACGGTTCCCGGAGGTGGACCATACGGCGTGTCGGTATGTGGAGGAGACGAACGAAGGATAAGTGAAGAGGTGGCTATCTATACCTTCCCTTCAGGTATGAATCCCAAAGGATAACCCATTATATTTTTTTCTTTCTTTCTCTTAGTTTGTATTGTTTTTAGTTAAAATTGTAACATTACTATTGGTTTGTATTCTGGATCATTTAACATTCATCACCCTTTTGGTTATATAGTTTACTCATGTTCCTATCTTGTTGTGTTTTCATAGAGGTTATAAAAGCAATGCCTTACCATTTTTAGGGAATTACACATTCAGTGCTAGTCACCAGACCCAGGCCTATGGAAGGTGGGCTTGGGGTAGTCATGTCATGGGCACTGGGGGACAGGTCATGACAAATTGGTGTCATAGGAGTTGGTTCTACTGCAGAACATAGGACTCTTATCTTTTTTTAAGCAGTAGTGTTTATTATAGTGAGTGTGATTTTTAGTTCAGGGAGTCTAGTGTTGGGGTGGCGGTGGACATATACATACACCGCGACCCTAAATTCTTATTTCTGACTCAGTGCATGAAAACACTTATTGAATGTGTGTTTTTTATGAGTTTTCTTTATGTTAGCTAACCAAGTCAGCTCACTAGGTATAAGTTTTATCCATAATGCACATGTTTTTAGAGTTGTAGGTACAGATAGCCTATTGAGAAATGAGACCTCAGTGCATGGACCTCTTCCAGATGAGGCACCAGCTGATGCACCAGTGGAACCTTTCCACATTGGTCTACTGATTCCACTGATTCCACCAGCCCCAACAGCCGACGGGGCACATAACTTGAGTGCATTGCATGAGTTCCAGCACTAGAGGCCACCGAGGTTCAGCGGAGAGATAGACCCGTAGGTGGTTGAGGATTGGCTGGCGGTCATGGTGAGAGTTTTTCGACTGTTAGGGACACCAGTAGACCTCATGGTGATCTTTGCTGCCAGCCTGCTATAGGCAGCATCAGGAAGATGGTGGAGCTTGATTCTCTATGATCATGGTGAGATGAAACTTATCTTGGCAGACTTCAAGAGCCAATTTCGGGCAGAGTTTGTACTAACAACTCTTCACGCAGTGTGCACACAGCAACTACATCATCTGCAGCAGTGCATCATGACTGTATCTCAGTACATATCATGGTTCACTGACCTCTCACATTACTCCACAGATATGGTTCGGGGCCCATTCGTTTGGGCCCAGACCTTCAATCAGGGGCTCAGGTGGGGAATCAAGGCTTTGATGAAATCAAATAGCGTCCCGACACAGGTGGGGGTGTTAGAGAGAGCCCTCGTGGTGGAGAGTTTTATTTTTGAGCATTCAACAGCAGTAAGACCCCCTACTAGTCATCACGTAGTAGAGTCTTCTCTTGCTGGCAGAAAACATATGTCATAGAGTTCCAAGAGGACCAGAACTACATGTGTACGACCAAATTACTCGGGATCGATTCTGTGGGGCACCCGAAACAGAGACAGATATGCCAGGATCAGGTAGTGTTTCACTTGCGACGGGTAGGGTCACATGGATCATGGATATCCAACCAACCGTTCGGATGATTAGGAGACGGTCGAAGGACCGCCCAGCCAGAGTCAGAGATTTGATCGAGGTGGTCTGTAGAGACCCATCAGACATGGTAGAGGAGCTGGCTGTGCAGTTAGTGTTGGTTGAAGATTTGAGATATTACTGCCACCACCTCCAGGAGGTCCATCCAGAGAGTAGGGAGCTAGTGGATAGTGGACAACTCCGCTCTAGGCAGCTGAGGCTTACGATCATGGCGCTCTAGATATGATTATATGTACGATATGTGTCTAATCCACCATAGAAGAAGTATATATAGACATAGGTGATAGTCATTATTTTATTTCCACTACCCTCGTTCAGAGATCGGAGATTCTGACAGACCTGTTGGCTGAATCCTTATGGCTAGATACTCCTACGGGAGCATATTCGACGATTATGCACTGGTGACGATAGTGTAAACTAACTCTAAGAGGCGAGAGCTTCGGTTGGGATCTCATAGTAGTGCCATCGATTCCTTATGACTTCATCTTGGGTTTGGACTGGTTATCTATAGTCCATGTTTAGATTGAATGTATTATGAGCAATGAGTGGTGTGTCCTCATGGATGGGACCAGGTTTACCTTCACCGGCGAGAAGGGATCCTTTTCATAATAGGATGGAATTGCTCAGAGGATAGTGCAGTCGATCACTCATCAGTTTTCTAGCCTTACCCTTAGAGCTGATGATGTGGAGAGTCCAATTTATCCTGTAGTGTTGGAATAATATGCGGATGTCTTCCTTGATGAAGTCCTAGGCCTACCTCCTCATGGAAAAATGGACTTTTACATTTACTATTACCCCAAGAAGACACTGATATCTACACCAACATATATGATGGTTCCCACGGAGCATCGTGAGCTACAGGTATAGCTGGAGTACTTGTAGTGGATGAGAGTCATTCGGCCTAATGTTTCTCCCTAGGCAGCCCCGATTTTATTCTCCAAGATGGTAGATGAGAGATTGAGGGTTTGTGTTGACTATCGGTGCCTAAAATAGATGATCGTGAAGAACAAGTACCCACTCCCAAGGATTTATGACCTCTTTGATCAGATGACAGGAGCACGGTGGTTCTCGAAGATAGACATCAGATTAGGATATCACCAGCTTAGAGTATGAGATGAGGATGTGCAGAAAACGGCCTTCAAGAGTTTGTATGACCATTATGAGTTCTTGGTTATGCAATTAGGCACAACCAACACTCAAGTAGTGTTAATGGGACTCAGGAATAGGATATTTCATCCGTACCTCGATCGTATTGTTGTAGTATTCATCAATGACATTATGATCTACTCGGATACTGCGGAGAAGCATGCCTATCATTTGAAGGTAGTACTAGACACACTCTAAGAGCACGTGCTTTATGCTAAACACTCAAAGTGGCAGTTTTGGATTCGAGATGTTCACTTTTTAGTACATGTAATATTTGAGGCTATAGTTGCATTAGATCCAGTAAAGATTGAGGTGGTAATTTCTTGGGAGCCACCGAGGAGTGTGATAGTGGTACAGAGTTTCCTAGGATTGGCTGGTTATTACCGGAGGGTTGTGCCAAACTTCTCCAGAGTTTCAACACCACTATCAACATTGATGAAGAAGTGGAAACACTTTGTGTGGTTAGAGAGATTCCAGCAATGATTTCAGGAGTTTATGCAAAGCCAGACTAGTGCCCCCATCTTGAGGCTTCTAGAGGATGGTGTAGGGTATGTAGTCTTTTACGATGCATCAGGGATCAGACTCGAATGTTTCCTAATGCAGGAGTGAGAAATGACCGCATATGGATCTCGACAGCTGAGACAACATTAGTATAACTATGCTACCCATGAACTAGAGTTAGCAACAGTGGTCTTATCCTTGAAGATATGGCAGCACTATCTGATGGGAGAACGTTTTACTGTGTACTCTGCTCACAAGAGTATCAGGTATATCTTCTCTCAGAAGGACATGATCCTATGACAATGATGTTGGATTGAGTTCTTCCAGGACTACGACTTCGTGATAGTCTATACTCCTAGGAAGGGGAACATTGTTGCAGATGCACTCAGCAAGAGATCTGGTACACAGCTGCTATGCAAGGAGACAGAGCAGTTGGCCGCATTGCAGATATCCTTTGTGGATCGGGATGTTACATATTTTCTTCAGTCTCTTACAGTCACTCCCCCACTTCATCAGTGAGTTCGGGAGGAATAGCATGGGGACACTGACTGTGAGACATGACATGCTCAGATATCCACAGTGCAGGTACCTGATGAATTTTTTAAAGGTGGGTAGCACGTCATCCTCTTAAGAGGACATATTATGGTACCAGTGTCACTTCATGAGGAAGTGTTGAGGTAGTTCCACACATCCCCTACGGTGGTAAATCAGGGAGTGAAAAAGATGTACCAGGACCTCTGACGACAACACTGCTGTCCAGGAATGAAGAAATAAGTTGTAGAGTTTGTCTCTTAATGCCCCACTTGTCAGAAAGTGAAGGCAGAGCATCAGGTACCTACTGGAATGGTTCATCATTTAGAAGTCCCATAGTGGAAGTAGAAAAGGATTTCCATGGACTTTGTTATAGGAATTTCACATACATCTACGGGTCATGAATATATTTGGGTGATCATCGATCGACTCACCAAGTCGGCACACTTCTTACCGATCAGAGAGTAGGGTTTAGTAGAGAGTTTGGGGTTCCTCTATGTGCAAGAGATTTTGCGTCAACAAGGAGTACATTTGATTATTGTCTCCGATCGTGACACACATTTTACTTCTTGACTATGGAAGGGGTTTCAAGAGGCTTTGAGGATGTAGCTTCTTTTGAGTACTGCCTTCCATCCTCAGACGAATGGCCAGACTGGGCAGACCATTCAGGACCTCGAGGACATGTTGTTTTCTTGTGTCCTTGACTTCGGTCATTGTTGGGAGGATCACATTCCTTTAGTGGAGTTTTCATACAATAACATCTATCCATCCACCATTGGGATGGCAACTTTTGAGGAGTTATATGGTCAACCTTGCAGATCACTCGTGTACTGGACTGACCTAGGGGATTCAGCACTTGTGGGACCAGAGATGGTACGGGATACCACATAGAAGGTGCAGATCATCCAAGAGCGGATGAAGACTATACATAGAAGGTATAAGTCATATGATTATAGGATATGGAGACCTCTAGGGTTTGAGTATGGCAACCATGCCTTTCTACAGGTCTCACCTCGTCGAGGTTTGGGGAGATTTGTCAGAGGTGAAAAGTTATCTCCAAGATTCGTCGGAAGTTTCCAAGTCCTCACTGGAGTGGGAGATGTGGATTACCACTTAGCTATTCCACATCAGTTGCACCAGGTGCACAATGTCTTTCACTTATCTCGTCTCAGGAGATACGTGCATGACCCTTCTCACATCATCAACCACGGTGACCTTGAAATCAATGACGGGGTGACTTTTACGGAGGTTCCAATAGAGATTGAGGATCGATAAGAGTGGGTCATTTTTGGATGGTCGATACCTCTAGTGCACATTTGCTGGTAGCACAAAAACCTCTACGATAGAACATGGGAGTGGGAGGCTCAGATGCATGGTTAGTACCCCCCCCCCCACTTGTTCCCTTAGTTTTAGTTGTGTATTATGGGGACATAAAGCATGATATGGGGTGAATGTAAATACCCGTAATTTCCATGTAATTTTTTAAAATATATTGTAATTTTATGAGTCCGTGAAAATTGACGGTGTGTGATTTCGAGGCCCGGAGTGCTCAGAATGAATTTCTGATCTTTATTTCTGGTAGGTTTAGGGAATGTTCAAGTGGGTTTTTCTAACATTTGAACAGGTGCAAGGAATTTAAATTTGAGGACACTGTTGAACTCGATGTGCTGGTATTCACTTAATAAGACTTTCACCTAGACAACAGTTGGTTGTGGGTGAATATTATTTTTTTTGTTTTTCATGTCAGAATAAAATAAAAATAAAAGCGTATGACATTTTTATTTTTATTGGAAACACCCATGTGGGTGTTGGGAGGTGGGGTCCACCAAAACTAAACCTCCATGTGGAAGTTGAGGTGTGGGGACCACCAGACCTTAACCTCTCACTAGAGGTTATGGGGGTGGGGACCACCAAAACCATAACCTCCCATGAGAGGTTATGGTGGTGGGGACCACTCGGGATTAAACCCCCATTTAATTGAATGAAACTCTCACCCCCACCCTCATTATTAGGGAGGAGCCTCTTGACTTCCTCTACATTCAATTGTGCCAATGCACCACTTTTTTTGTGCCAACATAAATTAATTGTCTTGACACTTTTTAAATATTAATTTACAGTGTCATTGGAATTTAGGAAGGTTCCTGATAAATGAACCATTATAAATTCCTTGGTCGTTACATACCTCTCCCCATATCCTATATATGTGGATCTTGTAAGGATGATTTGGGATGGTTTCACCAAGCGACGAAGCGCTGGTAAAGTGTTGTGATACCTAACACTTGGAGGATTATGCTCTCTAATGAAGAACTCTCCACCGACGAAGAATGCTGACCTCCTTCGGCCTTCTTCCTTGGGAATTCCTCCGACGTGGGATGTATGCATCTTTGACTACGAAGAACTGATGCACGAGCCCAGAATTCGAGGTGTGTGGTGGATGAGATGAACATCGACAACTTTACATCCTTCCTTCTTGGGTCAATGACATCAATTGAACAAAGGTAGGGGTTCAATACAATTTGTTTGTAATGTTCCAGGTACTCCCTTCTTCTCTTGTGCGGGATTGGGAATGATTAAATTACGGAAAATCAAGGTTGACATTCTTTACTTCATTCTTGTGAATATTATGCTACCACGCTAAACGTAGAGGGTTTGGAAAAAACTAACATGACCTGACCCCCCTCCGTTGTTCATCTTTGTGGTGTTTTTTATAATGAAGGAAGGTGATGAAGGCAACGATGCCGCCACCCGCAACCACTGCCACTTGTGCCTCCCCCATGGTGCTTTGGCCTCCCGGCCGAACCAGACCCACACCCGGCAGCCAAGCCTCTCCGGCGGCACCACCCGCTGGCCAAACCACCACGCCTGGAGGCTACGCCCCCCCCCCCCCCCCGCCGCCGGCCGCGCCTCCATCGGGCCCCGCCACCCTGGCCGCACCACCTACCGGCCAAGCCACCGCTGGCCACGCCCCCCACTGGTCGCGCCTCCCTAGCTCACACTGCTCGGCTGCCTCCCAAAATGGCTTGAACCCCATGTGGTGCCCCAACCGAACCGTCCCATGTTCCTCACGGCGGCCCGATAAAACCGGCCCACACCCCTCGTGGAACCCCAGCCGAACCGGCCCGCGCCCCTCATGGCGCCCCTACTGAACCGGTCTACGCCCATGGAGACACCCCATCTGAACCAACATAGCGCCTTCGCAGTGCACCCGCGGCCAAGCCGCCCCGTGGCACTCGCGGGCTCCGCGGCCTCTCACGGCATGTTAGACCTCTCAGCAGTCCGAGCCGCATTATGGGCTGGGCCTGACCCTGCAGGTCGGTCCGGGTCGACCCATGCCAGGTCGGGCAAGATCGGTCCGACTGGACCCAAGCTTACTATGACCCGTATATTTTTTTTAAATGACTTTGACACCGGACATTCATTTGAAGAACCGTCAGCGGTGTTTGGAACCTTGGTGCCAGACTGTCCCTGTGAGTGATACCCCCACTAAGTTTTGGAGTGAGATGGGGTACGGTTAGTTTGGGTTAAGCATGTATCTAACTACCCACCCCCACCCCCCCGGGACTAAAAGGCTAATAACTAACAGACCAGACATCCAATTGACGTGTCGTCTGGTACACTGAGACCCCTACGATATGGCAGACCTTTGGGATACTTCTTCGTCGGAATTTTTGATAGTTGCATTATTAACCTGTAGCTTGTGGAGCGGATCTTCCAGGAGACGAGTGAGCATAGTGCAGAGACCTAGTAGATGGTTGAGACCTAACGACTGCTGACCTTTTGACTTGGAGTGACTCTAATATCCTAGTGGGGAGTACCTTGGTGTCGCGGTAGTCCCACAGTGTAAAGCACATTGGTGTTGCGATAGAACCACAGTACTCGATAGGAGGAGTACCTCAGTATACTATGAGGGGGAGTGCGCTTGGTGACGTAGTATACCCACATTGGTGAGCATTCATGGTTACGCGGGAGATCCACTGTACTCGACAGGAGGAGTACCTCAGTAGTCCTAGGTTAGTGGGAAGCACGCTTGGTGTCGCGACAAGCCCACTGTACTCAATAGAGAAGGAGTTCTCCTAAAGCTGAGGTTTCGACAATGTGACTGGGGATGTTACTTGATACTAACCCTAGAATAAAATCCTAGTTGTGTTATCTCAGTTTTTCTGTGTTTTCCTCATGATTGATATGGATCACTTGATAACCTAGGTATTTGTATGGGCATATACCTAAGTAAGGTTATCTTTTGATTTAATTCTTTTTGGTTTATCATTGTTGGATTTTGTGATACTTTGAGGGTATCAAGGTCCCTACTGAGTATCATTATTCTCACCCATGTATGGGCTATGCTTGCACCTTGTTGTGTTGGTTGCAGTTGACAAACATCATTGATTGAGGATGAGAGTATCAGGACTGGACGGTTCCTGGAGGTGGACCATGCGCCTTGTCAGTAAGTAGAGGAGACGGACAGACATGGAGTGTTGAGGAGGTTATCTGTACCTACCATTCAAGTAAGAATCTCGGAGGATGACCCAATAGCTGCCTTTCATTCTTTTTCATCAATTGTATTGTTTTTAGTTGTACTTGAACCATTACTGTTGGGTTTGTATTCCAGACCCTTTTACTTTCAGCACACTTTTGTTTATATAGTATACTCGTGTTCGTATCTTGCTGTGTGTGTTTAGAGGTTATAAAGGCAATGCCTTCACAGTTTTATGGAATTACACCTTTAGTGATAGTTTCCATCCCCAAGCCTATGGAAAGAGGGATTTTCAATTTTTCTAAGGCATCATATATATCATAAATGAATCCCTATGGAATTTCATGTAATACTCATAATGGTAAGTATATTAAAAAACCTATTTGTCAAGAATGTTGAAATAAACACCTTGGAAAATGCTTTAATGGGACGGGAAGATGTTTCAGATGTGCTAATGAAGGACATAGAGAAATAACCTACTGAGGAAAGAGGAAGCATCCAGTTGACTCCAGGAAAGAGAAAGAAGTAGTTTTTAAGGGATCAATTGAATGTTTTAAATGTGATGTACATAGTCATAACTCAAAAAGATGTCCTACAAAGAAGTTTCAGTAATTAAATCTACACTATAGTACAAATATATGTTTACTAATGCCTAATTCCATTTAAATTAAAGATGAGGAAACTGATAATGATTTAATAATGTTATGGATTATTTCATAGCTCATGCTTTGATACTACTGAAATCTGAAGACATTTTGAAATATTTTCATTATAGGAATGAATTATAAAAGAAAAAGATGAAAACCCATAGATAAAGTATCATTAAGAATGATTGATGATTAAGACGTATACATTTTTGGAATTTAAGAGTTATATGGAAGATGCTATTTAAAAATGTATTAATGATAAGATTACTTTGGAATACATTTTCTAGTATGTGTAACCCTGATGTTTGTTATGTGAAAATTCTATTTGATGAAAATTTATCTTTTCTATTGTGGATATAGTTATAAAAAATCATTTGGGTTTATATGATCCTAGGATTTTAGGAAATTATAGGTTATTACTTTTTGGGATGAAAATGTAAGGTATTAGATAACATTTGGGGTTAAAATATGTTATTTTATTTTTGAGGAATTTATCTCATTTTTTATAATGTTATAAATTTATATAATTTTCAAAAAATGAAAACACACAAACCGTCTGACAATCCATTTTTCCAGAAAAACCTACAGGAATCGAACCCACAATCAAAGTGAAACTTGGATTTATCGCCTACCATTGGACTGCGTAAAGTCCCTAGTTAGCATGAGTAATTATTTTTTGTTAAATGTCTTTATGAATAAATAATAAGTTGATTTTAGGGCTTATGTTTTATAAAATGTAATCATTAGTATAGGAAATATATTTATTGATTAAGTGATAAATGTTATTTTGGATGATGTTATCACTTTTGGGAACACTATATGCCTAAGGAAAATAGAACACAATAGTATTCAATTTGAGGACTAATTGTGGAATTTTATTCTGGAAGAATATATGTTTTTATTGTGGACATATGGATATTTGGGTTAGTTAATTTAATGACTAACCCATCAAAGAGAATATGTTATTTGGTTAATTACACTTCAGTATAAGACTTTAAGAGTAGTAGATGTAATTTGGACATAAATGTTAAGATTTATCATGGAAGACCATGTGATCAAATTCTTTTAAGTTTTGGGATTCAATTTAAGTTTGGATTATATTGAGGAATTTTAAGAATAGTTGTGTATTGAATGTTCTTTGATGAAATTTGGGTACTTCTTGTTGAATTTTGGAGATTAAGATTAGTAATTCTTTTTATTAAGGATTATACTTTTTGGGGGTTATCTGATCTCTTATTAACCATTTTGGTTTTGGTTATTTTTAAAAGATAGGGGAAATATATAGTTCATATTTTATGAATTATGTGACTCTCTAGAAGTTGATTATAGTGCTTCATATGTGACCATGTCATCTTGAATACTCATCGTTTAGAGAAAGGATTATTTTGTAGAAGAAATTTATTAAAGGATAAAACACTATTTGTCATGAATGTATGTTTCTTTATGTTCTTAGTCAAGATAATAAATAAATTCCTCAGATTTATGAAAAGGAACACAAAACAAAAACATTTCGCATTTACTTTTCAAACTAGGGAATCAAATACCGTTTAACCCATAACAAATTTATGGTTATCATATTGTCAACATTCTCCCGATCATGTTTTCTATCACTCTATATCAGAACATTATGGTTAGATTTCCTACCATATACATGTTTTAATATATGGAATCCTAGTATGTGTTATCTCGGGTGACCTTTCTAATTTTCTTTATTTCATTAAAATTTATTTTTTATTGACTCTTTTTCTGATGTGGGACTTTTAATGACTTTTTCGAGCCTAATTTTAAATTTGCGAGGATGCAATTCCCAAAAGGGGGGGTATGATGTAACATCCCAGGTAAATAAAGAATAATTAATTTTTATATCTATTAGAATTTATGAATTAAATATTAATTTTAATTTTATTGGGATTCTATGTCTGATAGCATACTCAACATGTAAAAATGGTTATCTATGAAATCTTATATTGCACACAACTTTGAGTTATACTGAAAAATAAAATAATATTATTATTATTTTAAGTGGTAGTTAAATTCTAGCCATTGTATTAGCATGAATGAACATAATTAACTGAAATATGATTACAAAGTTTTTTTAAAATGTTTTTACATTTATCCAATAAATATTAGTGGATTAAAATAAGCATGAATCCTATTTTAATCATGAAAAACTATAATATTTTTAAAGAAGTCATTTTCCACCTTTTGATGGAAAAATCTTTTTAGATATTTATATTTTCACTTTAATATGTTTTATTTTATAAAACAATCTTCTTCTTTAGATGTGGGACATCGAAATTTTCTTTGGGTAATTTTTTTGAATTTTTATGATACAGTTCTTTTTCTTAATGAATAGTGAGAAAATACATCATTTTCAGTCAAAACTACCATTTCATCTAATATATTTATATGCATATATTTTCCATTTAATTGGTTTTAAAGTGTAATTGGATTATATTTTTACCTTTTAATGCAATTTAGGTAATTGGATGTAATTTCACTTTGAATGTTTACCAAAACCCATGTCAATGTTTTGATAATTATTATTTCTTAAAAACGCGATTTTCGGTTTTGACAACATGAATAAATTTTAAATTAATTTCATCAACTTATGTGTTCTGAATTAGTAAAAATGGATTTAATATTTTGAATCAAGAGTTCCAAATTGTGTAAATATTTAATTTCTAATTTTTGAACATTATGAATAGTAACATCAGTAAATATTTTATTTACCATCGTTAAAGGGTAAATCTGGTAAATAAGGGTAAAAAATAATATTATAATAATATTAAAATACCCTAACACATTTCCTAACCCTAATTAATGATATATTTCTGACCATGGGAAACCTTGGGTCGATTTTGGGACCCTATATAGCCACTATTAAGGGAAAATTAAATTTTATTAAAATCAATTTAATGTTAAGGAAAATGTAACAAAACAATATATCTTTTAGTAAAACAATTTTTATATGGTGTTATAAAAGTTAAATTTTAGTCTATAAATAGTAATTATAAATAAAATAATTCCTATATCATGGCTTTTATATAATTTTTTTACATCAAATAAATAAATTTATTTATTACATAATTTTGATGTACTGATTAACTTATTAATGAAAGATTTAAATAAATTATATTATAAATATTAAAATTAATTAATTTTGAAACATTTTATTCTGTAAAAAAAATTTAAGGATGGGTATGACATTTTAAATTTGAATTATTTATTGTTTTTATGTAACAAATTTATTTGTCTTTTTAAAAAGACTAATATGAATAGTATCAAAATTGACATAATTGTGTTTTTAAAAGAATTAATATTTTTATTAAATAATAAATTGTCCTAAAAATATATGATTCTGCTAAATGACATATATGATGTTAATAATGTCATTAATGATCCATTTTTGGGTCTCATTTCATTTTATATTAACTATAGTAACCATGTATTTTGAAAATACAAGAAGACATGGTAAGAGTTAATTTATTTAACTAAGGGTTATTGCTAAAAGATAAGGTTAATTGAATGACCTAAACCAATCTAAAACCCATAGGATGAGAGGTGTTTGACCAATTGTAATCTAATATTCTAAATATATCATTTTTGTGTGATTATACTTCAAAAATCAATTAATAATAAAATAATATTTCAAGGAATTCCTAAAGTGCCCTTCCTCCCTCTTATAAAAGGGAACCACCCCTAACCAATTACTCACACCACTAAAGCCCCGTGTATCATCCAAAATCTACTCCAATATGCTCCCATAATCCCTATATTCCTCTAATAATCCTTCCCCTATGAGGAATACTATTCAAGAAAACCCTTTGGCTCAAATCAAAAGATGTTACCTGGTTTGTGGTAATGTCTTCTCTCGAATTCATTTCCATTATTTTTCTATATCCACTCCCTATGCTATTCTTATTCATTATTTACATTAAAAAATCAGTATAATAAATATAATATATTTTTATGAGAATTATTTGAACTAAAATTACACACACCTTCATCTAATGGGTATGAAAATACTATTTTTGTTGATGGTGAACTACTACATCATGAAACGATGATTGTCCAATATTATCCTACCACCTCTTATAGTGGCCATTATGATAGAACTATAATTATATATGATATTTATGATATTTATTTTATCTCTATGATTCGTTAATTCTCATTTACAACATACTTCTATGATTTTCATTTAGTATAACTATGATAATTTCATTTCAGGAAATGCGGACTACGACCCCCTCAATGAGATATGACTCATTCATGCCATACATGGAACACATAAAGGATAGAGTTAATGAACTTATCTGACATATAAAAAATATTATATTATTCTGGAATTATAATATACCTATGTATGATTTAGTTTCCATTCCATAGATTAAGAAAAAGAAATTAAAATGGTGTTCATGTGTATGTACGACGTACCGTCTCAATGAACAGTGAATTTCATTTCTTATATCCAAATGTTATGGAATATTATAAATACATATATACATGATCTATATGATATATATGATATCTAAATGATTAATATCATTCTGGAGATAATTTACTTTTGACATCTTAAATAATTGTAATTATAATAAGTTAATTTTTGACTCATGTACCGAACATCGAAAAAATGTCTAATATGAACTCAAAAAATTAACAAATTATTATGATATGATAATAGGTGATATAAAATGAATAATAAAATTGAAAATTGTTTGAATGAAAATAGAAACTAACCTATGTTTATTATTCAGGAATATAAAGAATGAAAAATAAATGTTGGACTCGAGATTATGGACTTTGTCTCAATCTCCATTCATCGAGCCATGTTTTGATAATATACACATTATAATTTCACAAGTTTTATATTAAACCCATTTTGAATTTTACTTTGATTTAAAGGGAATATTTTATCTACAAGTCTTTTTACTTAATGGAAAAAGGAATGTTTTAACTTATGCGGCAATAATGACCTCTTTTCCGCCATAATCATTATTTGGATTATGCTATTTGCCTTAATGTTTTTAAAAGGGTAATGAAAAACCTTATTCCATATGTGGGTTTTTTGGTATTGAAAACGGTTTTTGAAATGGAATGAGTATTTCAATATATTGAATTGATTTATTCTGATTTCAAATGAGATTTTATTTGTGAAATGTTGATAATTAAAATATTTTTTGTGTTATGATTATATAATGGTACATAGTCATTTTATGGGTGGTTACATGAAAAATGAAATGATGGGTGGTTCCCTGATAATCCAAGGACGAGTGGTTACATTATAACCTCAATTGAAGTGGGTATAAAATTCAGGTGCATGTCTATTTCGTTTAGTGATATGTTTGGAAGGTGACCGTATGGTTATTATATTTAAGTATGATTATTTCCCATGATTCTTTTTTTTGTTATACATAGTTTTCTATGAGCTTTATGTTAATCTTTTCGATACCAAAAGGGTAATAAATTAGTTTATTTTTATTGAAGTGTTTTTGCTACTTCGTTATGGTGAAAATTGTTAATTTATGATAAATTATTCATGGTTTACATTCAATTATTTTTAAAAAAAATATTTTTCATTTTTTATGTATTCCTTACTGAACGTTTTATGCTCATCCCATGTTTTGGAATGTTTTTCACAGGACATAAAGATTAATAGTGTAAAGGATGAGATCGAGGAAAAGTCACGCTTTTTAAAAAATGGATCTAGACATGTTTCTTTTTTTAAGAGTTTTTGTTTAATGAAAAAAATGATATTGAGTAGAAGTTTATACTTGTAATAATAAAGTTTTTATGTATAATTTAAAGCCTAATTATCTAAATCTATAAACCTGAAAAGATCCTCAATGTAAACAATTAGCATAATTTATGATTATGTAATGTTTAATGATGGCTCTTTATAGTAAAAATGCCACTAAATTTCCCAAATCAATATAACGTTATTCCAAAAACAATATAATGTTTCTCAAAATGTCAAAAAACATACATGTGGATACCATGATCATATATTTTATTAAAACATACTATTCCTTTCTTAAAAGAGACTAAATCTCCAAAATATAAAAACTAAAACATAAATTATTTAAAAAATTAATTATATACATATTTCTAAAATAAAAAAATAGATTATTTAATATATTTAATAAATAAAAAATATGTAGATTAGTACATAAATGAAAACATAAATTTTTTTCATCCAATAAATAATCAATTTCATGTTCATGAATACCATCCATGTGACATTATTAATTTAAATCATCTAATTTTTAAAAATAAAACTTTTCAAATAAATCAAATATCTATGTTATCAGTGCCATTCAATATATGCATTGAAATACTTAATAAAAAACTACTTCAAAACAATCCTTATATGTTCCATGATTCTAATAATTAGAATATAATGGGCAAAATAATTATATAATATAAATCTTGAATCCTAATAAATATTCAATTGTGGCATTCCACATTATTGATTGGAATAACATAGGACCTTCCATGGTCTAGGATTTATCACTTGGATTAGGTCATTGACTCAAATAAATTACATGCTCCCTATATTTAATAAATTGATCCATAAATGGTACCTTATGAGATATATTGTTTACCGATATTGAAATAATCATTTTGACCATGTAATTAGATGATATATGACCTAACTTTATAAACTAAAACAATATTCATGTTTCTTTTATACATTTCCCCTAGAGCATCTTCCCTGATTCTCATAATGTGGGAAGATAAATATTCATTCCTCCCTGGTCTTCAGGACACTCAATTTTCTCTTATTTATTAATTTATATACTCACCTTTGATATGTGTATTAATCATATATCAAGAAACATTTTTAGGAAGAATTATAATATTTCTCATTATATCTCTTATTTTATTTGGTTTTTCAAGAGGACAATCTCTACAATATCCATAACAGTCATAATTAACAGAATTCCTCCTAGTTCTTGTTATTAAATAAAGCTAAAAACAATATTGTGAGAAATAATAATCATAATAAGTAATTATATAATTATAAAAAAATCCTTCATAGGATATTAAAAGCATGATAGTAACCTATAAATCTATGGAACCTTTGGATTAACCTAGTTCTTCCATGGTCATCGTCTATTCCAATCCATCATAATGGTTCCTAAATAAGAGGTGGATTAACAAAATAATAACCCCCCTACGAGTGTCTAGAATGGTGTTAAATAATAGTCCCACACATCATTCCCAAATGATGATTGAATTAATATATAATCTAACCCTTTCCTATTTATGACCGCTAGTTGAATATGAGCCACAACAACATCCACATTCTAAAATCCCGACTATGATGTATTTTTCTAGGAAATCTAATCCTTTTTTATTATAATAAAAATCATGTTCTTATATACATATTCTTGTCCATTGGGTTCTCAGTTTTTTCCATCCCAACTTCAAAAGGTAACTAAACCTTTCTCAATTCTAACTCAGAAACCAAAAACATCACATACATAAATATTACATCATTTTATACGAATATTAATGACATATCATCACATTCAATTCCATAAATGTAATGGTCTACTGTCTTTAGAAATTTTGATACATAAAAAAATGGTATATATAATATCTATATTGTCTCCCACATAGTTTTTAACAACTTTCACCCTTATTAGACCTATCATACATAAAACTATTCTTCATATCTTGGGGGAAAAACATGAGAAAGGGTGGGAAAAAATGATCAGTAAGGGTTAACAACAGAGATAGAAATAAATTATCTTATGTAAGATTATGGGTATGTGAAAATGATCATGAAATTTTACATTCATACCCAATCATTTAAGAAATCATCAATCATGATTTAGTGCATTCATATTTCTTATAAAAACAAATAAGTCAGAAGAGTGTGGAATCATAAGTAACCAAAAACATTCTATGGGAGTATATTAGAAATAGAGGAATGGGGATAAAACCAAATATTATCAAATTATGAACATGTATAAACAGTAATGAGATAACCCATTATGTTATGTATATGAAATTAGTCCCTTTCATAAACTTTTGGATAGGAAACCAAGTCCACACATATGATTTCTGACATGAAACTAAGTCTATTCATAATTTTTTGATCATGAAATATATTAAATACATAAAAAATTATTCATGAGTTATCCATCTTTAAAAAATGAGTTTTAAAATTATAATGAATCCCCACATCATATAATAATACTTCATTAATGAATTCCATAAGATCATGAAAACATTTTTCAATTCATCATAGCTTAATAGACGTAAAATAAAATTGGTTTCATCAATATCTCATCATCATAATCATAAATTAACTAGATAATGAAAAAATAAAATATCATTGGATCGTATCTCTAGTGAAGCATACGTAACATTAATGGATGTTTTCATATATAAATATAAATTTAAAAGATGACTGGAACATATGTTGAGGAAAATACACTTTTTATTTTTTGAATCTCTTATTTAAAAATTAAAAATTAAAAATAATAAGGAAAAAATATATTTCAAAATAAACAGGGAATCCTGCAATGTAATATTCAGAGAAAAGAGTATTCATGAATGTGATAAAATCTATTTATGTGGTTTGTGTAAAATTAATAAATCAATAAACACATTTGGTAAAAGGTACCTTATTCAGAAAAAGAGAAGAACATTCCATAAAAAATTTAAAAAAATTTAATCATTGAAAAAAATATAATGAAACATTGTATAATGTTATAAAATATTCATTATAAAATTTTAGAGGAAATATGGACATGGGAGAAAAATATTTCGGGCTGAATAGAAAATAATGTCATTTTTATAGAGTCATTCTCCAGATCATTTTTATTACCAAGGATAGAAAATGGTACTATTATTTCAAAACTATATAAATAAACATAGAATAAAAAAGATATATGTTCAAAAGGTTATAAACAATATAATTAGGCTTAATGACAATTTAGTATATGCTATCCAAAAAAGAAATGAGATTATAAGCTAAACTCTTACCTCACATTTCACCATGATTCATATGGATTCAAATATCCTATATAATATGTATATATTTATTATAAATATATTTTATTAACATATTATTAAATATAATGATATATATTATTTACTTATAATATCTTTTCAACCATTTATTAATAATTCATTTTTGAAATAACCGTTCTACATGATAATTATTTTATTCTTCATGCCTGTTTTGACTTCGTACTCCTCTCCCTTGAAGATTGAACATGGTTCAATCATCATAATGATTTTATTGATTTTATAATTATAATATTTATTAGTCTTATAAAATTAACTAACTATTCAAATTTGGTGGTTATGAAATATTAATTATAACACTTCATGGAGATGATAATATGTACGTGAAAACGAGTGATGTTTACACATTTATTTGATTTGATAAAAAGAAAGGTAAATATGAATATAGTATTATGGAGTTATTATTATATTATAAATTTACTATATATTGATTATATATATCCTTATTATGATACACATAAATAAGACATGAAAAATGAACCACATCACTTCACGGAGATGGTAGTCCACACGTACGGATGGGTGGGATTATCGTTTCAAAGCCAATTTAAAGGAAAAAATGTAAATATGATATTATTGTTTAAAAAGTATAAATATTTCCCAAATATGATATTTAAAAATTACATCAAAAATTATAACCATCCATGAATGAAAATGTTGTAAAATGAATCATATCAGTGCATGGAGGAGGTTGTCAACACTTACGGATAGGTGATACATTTATTTCACAATGATAGAAAAGTGTGGAAAATTATTATCTCATCCTGATAACATCTAAATATATTTATGACACTATATTCATCATTTTATGATGAAAATAAATCTTAATATAATGTGTAAGAAGAAATAAAATTAAATATACTTGGTTTGGAGTTATTACTCTTCATTAAGAAACCATATATTGTATACACATTTAGAATTGAATGGATGATATTTGGATCAAAACATGGACCCTATTTCAAGTTGTGGGATGTTAAGAAATTATATAAGAAGGTACGTTCTAATATAAGAGGCAATTTAATTAATGATAAGATAAGTGATTTGGTGTCCATTTATAGTGAAGTAAATGACACACAAGGAATTATTTAAAAAGACATAAATATAATAGAATTTTTTTCATTTAAAAAATGAAAATAGTGGATATTTTATAATATAAGATAGTTTAAGGTATAAAATTCCTCAAAAAATTAAATTTCTAAAGGTTTATGTTTCATTTTAAATAAAATATATTTGATTACACCTTTGTTGTCTAAATTTATACTTAACGATTATTACAACTTTTTCATTTGTAAAGGATTGTAAAATTACTTATAAGGTATAAATTTTCTAAAAATTTCCAAAGATGTAAATTTTTGAAAATATTTCATTTCCCTTATCCCATTTAATTTTTTTTATGATTTTTAAATTATTTAATAATATATTATTTAAAATTAAATACCATTAATGTCATTTAAAAAGTATTCGTATATATTGATGTTAAAGACATTAACACAATAAAATAATTAGAATACAAACTCTTTCAAAAAAATATAATACATTATTATTAACCATAATATTCATTTGAGAGAATAATGTTTCCAAAAAATATTAATTTTTATGTTTTTAAAATATTTTACATTGACTTTTCTACTTCATTTATAATCACTATATCAATACTGTATTAAAGTTTCAGGTAATTATGCAATCACTAAAAACAATAAATATTTTATAAAAAATATTAATTAACTATATTTAAAATAAAAGTTTGTATTAATTTATAACATCATATTTTCCCTATGTGAACATATAATAGAAATTTGAAGTAAGAGAGTGACATTTATGAAATATCGTTTTGCATAACATAATTTTAAGGTGTTTATCAAAGTCTAATGGAATTGACATGAGATATTTTATAATATATATATGGATTTTGTATAATGGGACTCATACAATTAAATATACAAAATTTTATGGATGATCATTAATCCTTAAACTATAGTAAACCTTTTCTATCATGTTTTCCCTTTGTCGAGGTGACAAATATTGTCAAGATTACATTTCATAATGATATAAAATATACTGGAAATATTTTTTGAATTTAATCCCCATTATTACTAGTATGGATTCAATTTTAAATGTTTTTTGAAATCATGTTTAATAAAAAAATTTAAAACAAAAACGAAATTATTTTCTTGAAAATTGTATTTTAAAACATTTAAACAAACATATACCAAAATCAAATATAGTATTGAATTATATGTAATTTTTTACATTATGTTTAATAAAATGGGTATTTTTTAATTTAAAAAATAATAAAAAATTAATTTTTATTTTTAACTACATTAGTTGATGAAATAAAATGATAGTTTTACCAAAAATGGAATTTTCTACTATTAACTAGAAATTATTCAATTTTAGAAAAATACAAACAATTGAAAATTAGATAATATTGGAATAATAATTTAAAATACTATAACAATTTTTAAATTTAACTTTAAAAATTGTAATGCATTATTATAATGTTCTTTCCCAAAAAACAATTAAAGACACTTTTTATGAAAAAAAGTTTGATGAATAAAATGACTTTAATGAAAAGTGTTTAAATATTAATTTTTCACTAGTCAATACATATTAATTATTTAGAACTTTTATAATTATTTTCATAATTTAATTGTTACTATTCATATATTCTAATTTAAAAAATTGTTATAATGGTCACATATAAATAATATTCTTTAAATAGTATATCACAGTTTGCATAAAGATCGGTGTTGTGTGTTATGAAAGATATTGAGCTTACTATTTATTTAAACTAAATTTCTGTAGTCTTACACTCCCCATATGGATGAAAGGAATTACCACTATTCAATGAGAAGCCTTTATAAATATTTCATCTAGGTATTAGATGGAAAAATTACTGGACTGGATGAATGGTTCGTCCACTTTACTTTTGAATGAAAGATGAATAATGGAATGATCTTTATTAATAAGAAATTAATCCATAAAATCTCACATAAGATCAACAAAGTGTATTAAATATTTATTATTAATAGCTTATTTCATGTTGAAATTTTTATTTATGAATTACCTTTGATACTAAGATGATAAACATGTATCTATAATTATAATTTTAAACCACTTGTGAGGGATTGATATTTAGGCACTTTATCTGAAAAGGCATTCGAAAGAATGAAATAATATCAAATGAGCTCGAGTATAAGAGAAATAAATATAGACCCCATAAAACCTATATTAAATTTATTTTCCTATATTCATATTCAAAAATGAATTTTTTTGTTCCATATATATAAATATCACATGGTTTGGTGGCTTCTCTAAAACATGTCACATTTTTATGAAGATGGTTTATGTACAGAGGTAACTTTTTCTAATGTAATTATAAAAATTAAAATATCATTGGTTGAATTTTGATAAATGAATTAGATATCAAAATATAGTCTCATTTCTCAAACTACCCAGTTTACATGGTGTGATTAATGATGGATTTTAATGGAACGACATGGAAGAATTAATTTACATCATGTGGTTATATGTATAAATATAAAATTTTCATGTCAAATAGCTAGGCAAGGTAGTTTTTTTCAATTTATGTACACTATGTCCCATTCATAAGTAACATTTTTATAAGATAATCTAAATATTCTCCTTACAATCATCTATGTTTTAGGTATGGTGGAAACCAAGGGATCATTATAAATACTACATATAAATAATTTTTTCCATAAAATCCACCAATTAAATTAAAATATGAAGATTTAACAAGTATTAGTTTATGATATCAAATTAACATTGGATGTATTCATACCACTGGTAAGTCACTCGTTTTTTATAAAATTTCTAAAGGTTAATCATATTCATGTATGGTTTATAATTTAATCATAAATTTAGATGATGTAAACAAGGATTCATATGAACTATAAAATATTTTGTAGAGGGTGATTCTTGAGAATTTCATTTTCTATCTCAGGGTCTATAATGATGAAACTATAGTAAAGAAAAAATATGATAAATTTCACATAATTAGTGTAAAATGAACACTTGTTAAAGTTCATTTCCATTTTTTGATAGAAATTTTGAAAATACGACCTCGAGGATAACAATATAATTAGGACAATAGCATGACGTGAAGTCCAAATCATCTATTTTTCACAACATATTTTTTCCAATATGGGGAATAAATTTTTAGTGCATCTCTTTTTGATAGGGAGATACTAATTTAATTAAAATAATAAGAATCTCTCAGTAATAATACACTCCTTTTTCATATGTAAAAGATATGTATTCCTCATTCTAAAGGTTCAACTAAATTTTATATATTCTTGGTACAAATTTATTAAAAAACTAACCTAAAAACTGGTATCATGTGGATTAAAAACATCATGATTGGTACATTAAAATAATCCATTGAATGGGGATTATTGTTGACTTGAATATTGATTAAAATTCTAATTTAACCTTTTTTCCCATTATATGGAAAATTATTTCATATAAATTAGTGTAATGAGACTTTAATATATTACATATGTTGATAAAATTTTTAAATTATGATTCCACCAAGGAACTATGAGATGGTTTCATCCCAATCACTATTAGATAGTAACCATGGTGATTAGATAGTAGACTTGGTAAATGGATAGAAATTATAAAATAATTTTTTATCTAACACAAGAAAAAAATTTAACTCTAGTAAATACATTTATGATTTATTTGAGGCATGCAATATATTTCTCTTGTTAAATAATATTCATTACATAACATAAAAAACATGATACAGATATAATTTAATGCCCAAATTTACTTTCTATTCCACTATAGTAATGTTAGATACAAATTCTACAAAGGTGGAAGGGGGATCTATGAGCTCCCATGAATCATGGTCAATAGTGGTAAAGGGCTAATAAATCTATTTTTACATAGTTAATTATGTATAGAAATAATTATATTCATTAGTCTTATGATTTATAGAGATAGATATATAGTTTTTGGACTCTACATTGACCATGTGGATGATGATGGATGTAACCAAACTCATTATCTTTCATTGGTAGTGCACTTTGATTTTATAATAATTTTTTATCTCTATAAAATATGTCTATGGTATACTATTGTTCTAATTTAAATTATTTACTCTATGTCTAATCCAGTTATTTAACGTTAAAATACCCTTTATTTATTTTATAGATTGAATTTATTTGAAATATATGTATTCAGTTATTTCTCAGGAAAAATGTAATTCTAATAGTTTTCCCCCATAGTTTAAACAACATTGTGACTTATCATTATTATATTTCGTACTTTAATGTGATGGATTAGAAGTCAAAAAATATACTTCACAACATTCCAAGGATTATAGGGAAATATTATTACACTTTTTATGCTGCCACTAACATCCTCTTTTCTATCTGAGGCCACATCCCATACATTAAATAATACATAATATAAATGTACCTTATTTTATGTGAGTTAGAATAAAATATTTGAACATAGTCCACCGTCATTTTTCATTAAATATAATACATTGATAAATGGTATATTTAAGAGAGTACTAATACGTTATAATAAAGAACTTTCCATTAGAAATGGTCCATAAATGCAATTTCATTGTAAAACACTATAAATTTAGTGTCAGAAATGAGGTCTCAGAATATTTTTATGAAACAAATCATCCATTAGAATGTCAAATTCAATCATAGAATAATTATAAATATAAATATAAAAAAGGTGCTATGTTAGACACATTTTATCTTAAACATAAGATATTCATGACTATAATGAGTATAATTTTGGTGTCATTTTCCACTTTGGAATGAATAATGTCAATGTCATTAATATTGAAATGTACAAGGAATGGACAAATGATCCGTTGTATGGTTCTTTATCAATCTATTTCGTTAATGGAAATAGTTTTGTGGTACTTAATAGAAATTGTTTTAATATGATATTCCATAACAAAAAATACATCAATTTTAATTTTATTTGGATTTTACAAATAAATAATATAGAAATCCGTAAAAATATTATATAATAAATGGAGTTAAATGTTGATGGCTATACAATAATAATGGAGAGATAAGTTATCAAATAATATTTTTATCAAATGTATTGAGCCTCATATCATTTAATTGTTCTTAGGAATAATTCATATATACCTGAGTTGACTATGAATATAAAACACTAAGATCATGTTATGAAGGTTATCATTTAATATTTAATCTATTTAAATCATGTCTATCTAAACTATTCAACTGAATTGACTATATTCTTCTATTATAGTCATTATATAAGTTAGACTAATGTGGGGAGTGATTTAAAGGGACTTTGGTCATACTTATTTCAAATGCACACTAAAGGAACCACTATAGACTAGTTTTTTGAAACGCTTCATGGTATATATTTGGATACACCATGACATAGTAAATTCCACCATGTCATGGTGTAGTTCACGGGAGTATATATAATATATAATATCATGTGGCTTGACTTTTGTATCCCACACCATGTTTTCATTATCTATTTTATCATTTTGTGACATTATTCTATGTATTTTTAAGACCCTTTTTAATATTTTATTCATTAATATATTAATAAAAAATAATATCAAAGATTAAAAAATTTCATTACTCCAAAAATTTCAATTAAATGATATATTTTAAATTTATGAACTTTTAGGCTTTATGGAATCTCTTTGAGTGTATATAAATATATATTCTCTTGGTATTTGAGTATTGGTTGTGATAGATATATTGAGATTCTATGAAACTCCTAAGAAAAGGACCTATTTTTTTATCTATCTCTAACCCTATCTTACTTTAATCCATGGTTTAATAAAACTATGTAGAAGAGAGAGTCTGTTTACACCATTGTAAGATTCTTAAATCATGTGTAAACCATTGGAATTAGGATTGTATAGACTTATTTTTAGTAATATATATCAACCTCATGTTAATGGTCCTTGAATGAGTCTAAATAATCAGATAAGAAAATATATGTTATTCTTTAGTTATTTTATTCAATCCAATACAAATGGAACAACCAATGGTTTTTAGTTTGTGAATTATTTTTTATATAATGTTTTTTTAAGTATAATACTCTCAAAAACCCATCAATTTAATCATAACATGTTTCATCATGATTGAGATAATTTTTATAATTAAATAAAAAGCATATAAAATGATAATCTATTCATAACAACATAACTGATTCCATAAAATTCATCATTCTTAAAAGTTTGTAAGACCGTGTCCTAATAGGTATGTAATGCATGATTAGACTTATAATTATATAAAGTCCAGGTGAAAAAGTATACAAAATAACAATAGAAATGTATTATAAAAACTAGATAAATGATTTCCTACTTCACTATGTCATAGTGAATTGAGTATTATGGAATAGTGATATACACTATAATAAGAGAGAAAAACATAGTATAAATTGACTAGATGTATACCAAAATGGATTCTCCAATAGAAAATGAGAGTATTTTATCATGTTACCAAGAATATATCACGTCAACTTTGTGATCAAATAAACCTATAAAAAAGAATAAATATACCCAAATTCCTTTTTGGAACATTAAATGTTATAATTTAACAATTATTTATAACATAATCAACACTCAATGATTTTTAATGTTGGTTTTGGGAAAATTTATAATAAATTGGTACAATTAGACACACTATTGAAACAATGTATCATAGATTAGATCATGAGGATGGGAGTTCAAGCTCATCGGAACTGTTTTGTTGTGGAATTGTAACGTATAATAGAACTCTCTTATAAATATAATATATGTTCAAAAACCATTCCTAGTAGTATGCGTAACAGTACTGGTTACCTCAAAAAGAAATGTATGATAATAGATATGCACTATATGAAACACTTATATATATATAATATGTTTTCTATCTCTCCCATTTGGGGTGTCTTGATTATACTATGTTTTAAACCCACACACTTTAGAGATGTGGTGATTATTATCATATAAGTAGAAAATAAGTGTTCTAAAGTTGGTATCAATCCCACGAAGGTGATTCCAATATATATTCAACACCAAAAGTTTTTATGAAATGTTTTTATTTAAATACATTCAATTTCATCAGAAGGTTATATTACATGGAACATTGTGTTTAAAAACCACAATATATTTTTAATATATTATTATTTATGGTGAAAATTTTCAGTTAATGGTTGGGTTTATTTATATTAATAATATTAACTAAATTATTGAATATTTATGGTTTATATATTCATAAAATAAATTTTTTAGTTATCAAAAATTCATAATGGAAAATAAAAACCAATTGGAAATAAAAGAGATATTTTTATGAAAAATGTTTTATCCGTGAAATGTGTGTGTATCCTAATTGATCAATATTGGTGAAATATTTTAATAATATTTTATATTATATATATAAACTAATTTTTTAACTTATATATTGTATTTGTTTCTTGGCATTGGATAAGAATGCTTCTAGTGGTATCTATAAAAATCTTTTTGTTTTATAAAAAGTATCTTAACAAAAAAATTACATTTTTATTATTTTAAAAAAATTTAAAAATTTAATTTAAAAAATTAACATAATTTTTTATTTCAAAATTTAAAAATATTTTTTTAAAATATTTTTGAAAATTTTCATTAAATATTAATTTCTAAATTCATATTGAAAAATATTATTTTTTATTACAAAAAACATTTGAATTTAATGAATTTACAAACACAAATTTTGTTTTAAAATGGTTTTAAAATTTAATTGAATTTATTTATAATATTATTAATTTGATTTAGTTCATTTTAAACCATGTTTTATGTAATTTTAATATAAAAATGTTTTACAATTAAGAATAATTTTTCTTTGGAAAATTTCTTTATGTCGTGTTTACGAGTTCAATTTTAAATTAAATTATATAAATTTTTTTAGATGAATATAGAAAATAAAATTGCATTTTTGGAATAATAATTATTTTTATAAGGAAATAAGTTCAAGCTAATTTTGGACATGATGGATTGTAAAAAATGTTAAAAAATGTTATCACTGTGATGCTTAAATAGGTTTTTTTGGGATTATTCATGGTTTAACTTCCATTGAAGAAACATTATGGTACTTATCAAATAAATACCTTCATTTTTTATTATGCTCTAGTTATTTCGTGACAATATATGTTTTCATTTAATTTTCATACTTTTATGGACTCAATTTATGAAAATAATGTTTTTAAGTAAAATAGACTATGTTTTACTATTCTTTTAGAAATACTTCTCTTCCATGAAAATATTTTTTAAATAAGTTTTATTTAATTACCTTCTCTATTCTCTAAAAAAAATTTAATTTTATTTCTACCCTTGTTTTAATTTTACAAAAAATCATTTAAAATGAATTTTATTATCACTTTCCAAAAGAGGTACTTTTTTACTTTTTAATAATTTTAAAAGGAATATATTATTTTAACTTATATAATAAGAACATAGTTTATAACCATTATGAATTATAAAATATATAAAGCTTCTTTTATAATTTTCTAAAAAAAATTCAACAAAATTGTTTTCTATAATATTTTGTTATTTTATAAATTTTAGAGAATTGATTATAAAAATAATGTTTATCTCAATAATATTTTTAATGATCATTTTATGCTATTTATATTCATCAATGATGAAAAAATTTAGTATTAATTAATATTGAAGGGTGATGTAATCTAATGGTACCATTCTTGTTTCATTTTCTAGATTTGTTTTGTTATGAAGATGATATTTTTCTAAAACCAATTTATTTTCCATGGGGTTTTCTATGATTGATTAATGAAATTTTTACGAAACCCATTTCTTTTTAATGGGTTATTATATGATTAATGTTTTATGATATTATGGCACACATATGTATGGTACTAATTATGTGATGGGTGGGAAAAAAATTTCATATCCCTAAAATGCATTGGTTAAGGATTTATATATCATGAGATAATTGTGATATTATATAATATGTACTTAATAAACTATTTGAAACAAGTCAATATGCTTTATCCAAAATGGGATGTAAGCAGTGATGTATTATCTATTATGATACAGGGAGATGGTTGGGATGCCTAATCTTCTATGATTTTATTGTCTTAGTAGTTAATCTTGGAATATGAAATGTTTTTTTATAAATATGATGATGCAACAATTTTATGATAACAAAATATGGTTTATTATTGATTTATGATGACTTATTAGTCTTATGAATCATGTATTTTCAGATGAAAAGGCACTAATCAATTACTCATTTTTATGATCTTTCACTGAATGGGTACTAATTTTCTATGTTATGGCCATGATCTTACACCCTTATTCTCATATTGTTATTTCAAATGATCTTTTATTAATATATCTCATTTTTTAACTTACTACGAATATAAGATCAACCTTTCTCATATTTCCTTTCCTCGAGTTTTGAAGAAACGTTTTAAGTAGGTTAGTTTTATAAAAAGTATTAAATGAGAAATTTTTAAGGGTGATGGTGAAGATCCTTCAAGAAATAAGAATATTGTGTATCTAGTTTCCTAAGGCACTAATGCTTTGTGGTAATCAAGAATGTATTTTTGTAATTTGTTTAATATTCATCTAAAAATATATATTATATAGGTATGAAAATATAGGTCGTTATAGTTGGTATAAATGGAATTTTTTTAGCCAATTATTCTAAATTTTTGAATAAAAAAATTAGTGAAATCCATGAGGATAAGTCTATGTACAAGATAATATCATAATGTTTTGGTATGTAATAGATTATGGGGGTTTCAAATAAATACATCGTTGTCGGGATAATACAAGTGGACATGGTTTATCTTAGTTGTATATCAGTTAACCACCCCAAAATGATTTTGTTGATATATCTAATCCAACATTCTGGTCTATAGTGAATGTTCCCCTACTACACACAAGCTTTTACACAGTCTAAGAATATGTTTAGGTAAATTCACATTTTCATTACAAAATATTATGAAGGATTTGAATAATTGATGACTAATTATAGAATATATTAAATATATAGTTTCAAAAGATTAAAAAAGGATTCCTTGTTAGATAACCTATAATTTTTCTATTTTTATGTGGTTTCCAATGATGGTTATTGTTTCTCATACATAGATTTTTTCATTTTAGTATATGAATCAAACCAGAAGGAATCATAATAATAATTAATTTGATAGGAAATGTAATGATTTCCACCTATGTAAAAAAGTTATGCAGGAGGTGAATTTGAAAATATTATTTTTATGCTCAAAATTTCTTATCAGGCCATGAATCAAGATTAAAATCTAAAAATTCATTATAGGTAACAAAATTGTGTTGAGTATTTCATTAGGAAACATCCACCTTATTTTTGTATGTATTATGATCCACTAGTAACTGAAAAATTAATCATCACCATTGGGACGATAGTTTTCATTCTCTAGTGATCTAAATATGAAATTTTGTCTAGGTCCCTTTATCATTTTGATGGTAAATCAGATCAATGGTGGATCCTAAATAATAAATCAATATAAGAGGCAGAAACTGACACTATGGAGTGTGGTTAGTTTAGGATGGAATTTATCATTAATTAATTTCATCTTAGAATACATAAAAATATGGATAAGGAGTTTATTGAACATAATAAAAAGAAGGATGAATCAATTGGTACTTATTAGTTAATTTTTTTGATTCCCATGGTATTTATCTGCTATAATAATCATAAAAAGTTGATCAATTATTCAATTGCATACAACCAGGTAATTGAAAGTTATTATATATATATTAATTTAGTAGATGTGGAGAAATTATTTGATGTTCACTGAAGGTATAAATGGAAATTCTCAATTCGCACCATTATCATGGTCTTGATATAAAAAAGAGGATTGAGCCTCATGAAAAAATGAATAAATCACATGGTGGGATGAAATTCCCGACATCTAAATATTAGAAATGTGGGAAGAAACATCATGGGAGTATCTTGATTGGAACACATGGGTTATTTAATTGAGTAAGGGTGGGTCAAAAATATTGTGATAGTCAAATGGAAATTAATTGAATAGTTAATGAAATTGAAGAGAATAAGTTTCCAACTAATGCACCACCCATTATAAAATACTTCAAATGAAAATAGTATTAGAATTATTCAAACTGTTGCATGAATCTCAAGGTTTATAGTTATGATCGACATATAGAACCTCTTATGAACAAAGACACATAAAATCTCATGTGATCATAACAACGATAGTGTGTTATGATAACGACATGGTGAAATTTAATATTATTATCCAATCATGGAAGAGTAATATCTTATTCCATTCTATATCTATACACTATTTTATATTTATGTAATTTCCAATGTTAATTTAATTACCATATCGATGATTATATATTGATTTAGTGATGAAAAATCTTAATGGTACAAAGGATTCATCTGATGTCCATAGTTTCTCTCTGATTAAATTTTGTATTAAAGTGAATCCTACTAATCTTTTGATTCTTCCATTAGTTGAATTTTATGTGATTAAATTGGTTATTTTGGTATAGATTGAATATCAATTTCAAGTAATTTATGTGACATTTCACATTACAAAAGACCCCATCCTATTTTACCTATGGGAGGGTGAATTCAAACTTACTGTAGAAATTACTCTTATCATGTTGGTCTTCTTTTATTTCATGTAAAGATATTTATCTCATATGGATGGGGAGAAACTAAACATCGAAGATATGAATATTATTAAAGATTTTTTTGATGTATTTGTAGAATAATTTGTTGGTCTTCTAATGAGTCATAAATTCATGTTTATAATAGAACTCATATGTGGTTCTATACCTATTTCAGTAAGTCCTTATACAATAGCCCCAATTGAGTTGCATTAATTGAAGAATAAACTCTTTTATAATCTTGATAAGTGAATTATTCATCAATGTTCCTTACCTTGGTGTGCACTGGTTCTTTTTCAAAAGATGAATGATGAATCAATGTGACTCTGCATTGATTACAAATAACAAAAGAAGGCCACTATCAAGAACAATTATATTTACCCTATATTAATTATTTTTTTATTAGTTACATGAGGATCAATACTTTTCAATGATAGATCAATGAACTCAGTAATACAAGTTTAAAATCAAAAGTGAAGACATTCCCAAAAATATCTTCCATGTGAGGTATAGATGTTATGAATTTATTATGATTTCCTTTGGTTAAAAAATTATTATGTTATCTTCATAGATTTATATAATATAGTATTTAAAGGTTACCATGATTAGTTTATGGTAGTCCTCATAGATGATATTATAATATATTAAAGGGTAATGGAAAAGCATAAATATCAATTGAGAATTATAATGAAGACCATATGGAAGGAGAATATGAATGAAATGTTTTCTGAGGAGAAATTTTGGATTCAGAAACTGTAATTATTTGGTCATATAATTTCATGTGAGGGTATTTCAATTCATCCTCCAAATATAAAATTAATTTCAAAATGGCCATGAAAAACCAAGGTTACTAAGATCCTATTTTTTAATATATTGGATTGATTTTCGTAAATATTTTTATAGACTATCTTAGTGATTTATCTTCCTCTCACAATGTTACAAGGGAATAGATATGAGCTCTTTAGACTAGTGAATGTGTTGAAAATTTCATGGAACTAATGTGAATTTTCTTCAGGGAACATATATATACATAACCATGTATTGTAGAAAGTATTATATGCTATATTTATGAATCCAATAAGGTAATTGGATGTTTTTTCATGTATTATGATAGTGTGATAGCTAATTCCTCATGTAAATTTAATATTCCTGAGAAAAATTACCCAAATCATTATTTCGAGTTAGTTTTGTTATTTTTCATTAAATATGTAGATTAACTATTAATATTGTGAATGGAGTGATATATATAATGATCATTGAATAATAATTTATATTTTCACATTACAAGAAATGAATTTTTTCCAGAGAAGATGGTTAGAGGTGATCAGTGATTAAACTCCCCAATAAATTACTACCCATGGAAACAAGACCACATTGCATATTTTCTGAGTCAAAAGGATCATATGACATTATCTAACATGGGGATCACAAAATATTCAATATTTATATATTTTTAGAGGATGTATCTTGAACTCTTGATGAATGAGTATAAATATTACATATCTCCAATGAGTGTTTAACAATATATCAAATTTAATATTAAAGAGGCACAAAAAAATATGTGGAGATATTGAAGAATGTGTGAAATATCCCAAAGATTAACCATTATTTGTATGGTATGATAAGGTTAACGAATTGTGTAATTTTTCAATACATACTAGTTTTTATGGAGTTATTGGATGGATCTAATAATTCATAATTCACTATTAATCATGGATAAATGATGACGTATAGATATCTGAAAGAGAGTTTTTGGCATGTCAAAAAGAAATTCGATATTGTAGAATATATATATTGGATCTTGTTATCTCAAAAAATTATGTTTTATAGATAAAATTATATAGTGATATTACAACCATTACCCTTACAATAATTAAAATGGGAAAACAACACCATGGATATTTTCATGATACTCCCAAACCAAAAAAAATGACTAATGTCATATGGGTAGAAATCGATCACATCAATAAATCATCTCACTTTTTATCCATAAAAGAAGACTTTTTTCTTGATCATTTTCCAATATTTATTTTTTTTGGTAAGGTTTAATGGAGGATCACATTCTATTGTAATTGATCATGATCTGAGGTTTTTCATGATGTTCTGGTGAAGCCTTCTATAGGCTCTGGATATGATTTTATGTGTTTTACTACTTATAATCATTATATTGATGGTTAGTCTAAAAAAATAATAAATATACTATAGGATGCATTGAGATCATGTTTTCTAGAATTCAAAGTATGTTTGGATCAACACCTTCATATTTTCATGTTTCATAAACCAGTGTTTTTCACATGGCTATGAAGATAACTCCTTAAGAATTAATCTATATAAATATGTGTAGAAATCCAATCTTATGGAATAAAATTGATGAATAAAATCTATTAGGACCATAGAGAGATGAATAATTTTTTTAGAATTTTAGTGTAAGAACCCATGTTTTCTCAGACATTTGTTTTGGGAAAAAATTTGAATTTTTTTATTAGATGCTTCTGAGGGGTAAAATGTTCATTTTACCATACCAGATTATCTTGGATAATTTTTCTGACAACTCTGTTGGTCTCGGAATAGGGTGTTTACCCTAAGATTGGAGTTTGGTGGAAATCGAAGCAGTTCTAATTTTAGAGGTATATTTAACATTAAATATTATTAAATTAAATATTAATTTATTCACGTAGTTTCATTTGGAAATAAACTTTAAACGGAATTTTGGATTGAAATTCCACCTACTCCGTTAAGTCGGGAATGGGGAGTTTATCCTAGGGAATGCATAAACTCGTGTCGGGCATTGGGGCCGACCCTAGACCCTTTTTCTTATTTTCCTTTTCATTTCATTTGATCCTTCTCTTCATTCCTCTTCCTCCTTGCACACATTTCCACTACATCCTCCATGGTCATTTATTTTGGTTAGAATTGGATAATTAGAAATAGAGATGGTTGGAAGGCAGGAGGGGTAGAGTTTTGAAACTCTCGAGGCGTTGAGTCAGCATGCAGCAACTGTGAGCCGTGAAATCAAGCGAAGCATCAACGATTTACACCCGAAGGTACAGATTTTTATGTTTACTACATAGATACCATTAAAACATGATGTTTTATGTTTCTAAATCCTTATATTTCTTGCTTTTAATCCCATGGGGTATGATCTTTTTTTGGGGGGGCGAAAACGGGCATTTCAGGAGTTTTGAGGGATTTCCTGTGAGAAGACCCAGAATACACAGTGTGTGTTCTAGGGGAACAAGGCATGTGTTCTTCCCATTCAAGGAAGGAAATTATTCCAAAGTACATTCCATGTACTTTGTTAACACGCCATGTAGTGGATGTCTTTGTGACCGACTGTGTGAAATAAGGCACAGAATAGTTGTTTTTAAGGATGACACACCATGTACTATAAGTACATGCCATTTAGTGGTACATGGGCTTGTTTTTAGGTGAAAATGCACATGGAGTGACTTTTTGTGAACATTACACGCCATGTACAATAAATTACATGCCATGTACTATTACACAGGTAGACCACATTGGTATGGCCATGTGTATTGGCCATGTACTACACCACCTTAGTAGTTTTGGCGTATCTTGTGCCCTTTAAGTCATAATTGGGCATGCGGGTAGTCCATTATGAGTGTTTTCCCATGTAGATCACATTTTTGGAATCCTTTTTAAAATTAGAGGTCATCTAAATGGTTTTTTGGTGGTTTCAATATAAACTGATAGGTTCTTCCTCCAGTTGTCAAGTTGAGTTGGCACTTGAGAGTTAGAATAGGTGTGGATGATAACATAGGTGTTAGGAAAAACTTCGCTGAGACCATTAATATGAGATGATATATGAGCTATCTCCCATTACATATGATTTAGAGGTCATTCCCCTTGAGATAAATTCTCGTCTAGCCTATAAGTTCGTGAGACAGGGCACTTCCAAGGATCACCTAACGGATGCCTAACTTTTATACTGACCTAGGGGGTCCCTTGTAGGATCCTTCCCATATTTTTCCTATTAAATGACCCATGTTATAGAATGAAATATTTTCCTTCATTTGAGGATCTCGTGTATGATTCCTCCATTTCTATTCTCTAAGGATCCCGTGTAGGGTGCCTTCACTCATGTTTACCCAGATGATCCCAAGTAGGATGCCTCATGTTTTTTTGACTTGAGGGACCCATTGGGTAACCATTGTTTGACGGACCCTGAGTTGTTATGTCAGTTTATAGTAGATATGTTGTTCAAGTGTCACCTATAACTCGTGCCAAACTAGTAATCCCTAGGGTCTTTGGATGTATTATTGAGTTGGGCATTCGTTCCACCCTCACTTATTTGTGTATATCTATCTTGGTATGCTGATGTTGTAGTGGTAACTATAGGATCTTCCTGGTTGGTGGCTATAGAGCCTAAGGTGAGGTGTCTTTATTATCTGTTGGGATTCCTTCTATTCCTTGTGTGCCTCAGTAGAGGTGGTTTGATTGTAAATAGAGTTATTTACCTTTTTGTGGATGAGTTTTCCCATGTTGCTTGATATTGACCATTTGGTCAAGATTTTCCTGTTAGGCTGCTTTGTTTTCCATGCCTAGTATTTTTAGGATGGAGTGGTTTTATCTAACATGTTGTGATATATTGTATACTATTATCCAATTAGTTCTTGAAGTTTACTTTGGATACCATGTATCGTTGTGAATGATTGACTTACACAGGGCTATGAGAACCTGGTGTAGTAGACCATATGAAGAATATAAGTTGAGGGCATCTCCAGAGTGTCGGTTTACTTTTACGTTGTGAGACCATAGGGGGGTGGACTTTGAGTGCTCCCTTAGAGTGTATGCAGTTCCTCGATGCGGGTCACAGGGGTAATTAGATGTTGAGCGTTTCCCTATAGCACCTATTAGTTACCGATAAAAGACCGTAGGAGGAATTTATAGTGTGTGCTTCCTCAGAGAGTCTTTTCTAAAGCTGAACCAGAGGGTTTATACGGTTAGTACTGCCCAGAGGGTTTCTTCTGTTTGATTGGTTGAAACGGAGGGGTTAGGCTTTGAGTACTTCCCAGAGGGTTACTGGTTTTTGTTTATCCTATTCAGGGACGCATTTCTGGCATTGGCTGAAGTAGGTACATGTCTATGGGATTACCGGCCCAAATATTTACTTATTGATACGCTAATTGAGTGGAACGACATCCAGCTCAATTCCCTTGAACAAGATGTCCCGGTGATCGAGATTATAGTCCCAAGGATCGACTGCTGATTTGTTTTCTCATTATTTGATTCACTTAATCATGAATATTCGTATTTATGTATGTGTGTATATATATGGGACTATACATGTGTACGTATATAGATATGGACATAAATGGTGGAACTTTCCTAGTTGACAGGGATTACATACCCTAGGTTCGATTGTGGTTTCACGTTTTGTTTACTTCCTTTGTTGTGTTCCAGCTAGGCTGAGTACATTGTTGTTCCATACACTTTTAGTAGCACAGTTATAGGTTGCTTGTTGGGGTTCCCTTCTGAGATTATTTCTCACCCCTGAACATGCACCTTGGTGTACGTGTAGATCTTATGTATTCTTTTCATGTTGATCAATAGTTTCAATGTGTATTGGGCTAAGGCCCATTGTGGCATGATCGAGCGAAGCAGCTAGAGTTGTTCTACTAATCAGGCTACTGCAGTTTGATCATGTCTGGATTTTGAGTACGTTGATTGGATCAGAGTTAGTAGTAGATCCCTGTAATTTAACTTTTAGATTCTTTTGTAGTTGTATTTTTATGTTCATCCCAGAGGGTGACTAGTGTTGTATTGTATTGCATAGATGTTCGGGATTTTACAGCATTTTACTATTACATCTTGTTCTATTTCAATTTTTTATTGCTCCCACGCTCTGTCTACTTTATACAGTGTATGATACATAGTTATTTTTGTTGTTTTCTTACTCTAGTATGAGGTAATAGTGTCCCCACTATCACACCCTAGGCCCTTGCTAGTAGTTGGCAGTTTTTGGCATACGGGGAGGCATGCTTGAGGCCTTGTGATGAACTAACTCAGAGAACCGGTTTAGTGGCTTCTGGGTTGGGATGTTACAAAGTGGTATTAGTAGAGTTTTCTTTTCTTGGAATTTACTATTTTGGATATGGTAGAAGAGATTATTATGAATGTGTTGGAACCTATGATGGATATCAGACTAGTGCGTCGAGAACACTTGTTCCATTAAGAAGTCCTAGCTTCCTAGGATTGGGATGTATGTTCTGATTTTTCAATGATAGAGTTGTATATTATGCTTTCCTTGAGTTACACACATGTTTTGTGGTGTTTTGATTTACTATTGATCTCTTGATCTTGGATATTGGTAAGATTCCAGGGACGGATTTGACTCTTGGCTGAAAAAGGCAAGAGGTGTCTCATGCATCATACTAGGCACGTAGTATTCACAACATATAGGCCTTCTAGTGTGTGTTTTTACTGACAACTGAGACATTTGGGTCTGCTTACACATAATTTTAACTCTGATGGAAGGTTATGTGGATCTACTTTGAGGTGTTGGTGTACAGATGTTAACTCAGTCCTCATGCACAGGTGGTGCAATGACCCTAGTTGGTCGATAAGGCACGTGATGCCTTTCTATTTAACCCCTTTATTGGGAGTTGTTTCATAGGATTTTGGTTATCTAGTCAGATAGTGGATTATGATTTCAATAGATACCAAGGATTTTTTTGTCAATTGGACCTCCTTTTGGTATTTCTCTGTACGGATACCTGATGAGTGTTAGTTCAGTTTCTCTACTACTTGGGTTATGAACTCTAGGGAGTAGTTCCTTTTGAGGTTGCTTGAAACAAATTAGGGCCCTTGCAGGTTGTGTTTTAGTTTTTAATTTCTTATTAATTTGTGATCTTAACTTCTTTATAGAGGCTTGAATCTTTTGGGATTGGGGGTTAGGACTTGTGACCCAGTCATGAGGTGTTTTCTAAAGGGCTAGGTGGGAGACATAGAGACCCGTGTTTTTTATTCGAACCCTTGTAGGTCGATGTGTGTTCTGTTATGGGAAAAAATGTGTTGGAATGATCGGACTATGTTTTCCAATTCATTTTGGCAGTGATTGTTTTTTGTGACTGGCTTAAACGGGTAGGATTGTTCGTGTTCCTAGACAGGTCTACCAGTGTTTATGAGGTTGATGTTGCGGGTGGCATCATTTGAATCTAAACCAGTGAATGGAAGAGAATGAGCCAATGACTGTTGTTTTAAGACATTTTGTGTTTTGGGACCTCATAAGTTGTGTTGGAATGTCCCTATGTTGTAGATGTGACTTTGTGATATGTCAGGTAACTATGAAATGGTTGACGCGTCCATGAAACCTGGTCAGGTTTTGGAATGATGTTAGCATGGCTCAGAGGGAGATGGACATGCCTTCGGTGAAATCTTATTGTACTCCTATTAGAGATGATCATGAACTATCTTTATTTATGTTGAGTATGCTGAGAGAGCTTCGACCCCACATAGAGCTCTTTTTTCATTCTTAATGTGCATCCCTATTGAGGATGGAACTTGTTCTTGTTGTTCTCGTAGAGCGGTGTAAGTAAATCTATATGGTGGGGAGTGTACCATTGGACCTTTGAGGGTAGTTTTCCTTATTTATGTTAAAATATAGTATTTTCCAATGGGATTTTTAGCTCAGTGTTTCTTTTAAGATGACGATAAGGGTATTCCTATGATGGGGAATACCAAAACAGTCATAGTTAAAAGTCTTCTATGTAGAAGGTGGTTGTTAATGCTATAAGGTTGGTCATTGGACAGTCCAAATAGCCTGGTTGTGAATATGCTCAGGTTGGGATCATGGCTGTCGGTCCCTTCACTGAGCATCTTGGGGACGAGAAGGTTTATGGTGGAGTGTTTTTAAGAACCCGTGTTTTTCTGGACTGTTGTTTTTAGCATAAATTTGAATTTTTGTTGTTGGATGCTGGTGAGGTGTAAAATGTTCATTTTACTATACCAAATTATGTTGGATAATTTTTCTGACCACTTTGTTGGTCCCAGAATAGGGTGTTTACCCTAGTACAAGAGTTTGGTGGAAATATGAGATGTTCGACTTTTAGCAGAATATTTAATATTTAATATTATTAAATTAAATATTAATTTATTCATGCTGATTCGTTTGTAAATATATTTTAAATGGAATCTAGGATTAAAATTTCATCTTCACCATTGAGTATGTAATGGGGAGTTTAGCCTAGGGAAGGCATAAACTCATGTCGGGCATCGGGGCCGGCTCAAGCACCTTTTTCTTCTTTTCATTTTCTTTTCTTTTCTTCTTTATCTTCTTTCCTCCTCCTCCTTGTGCATGTCTCCTAAGCCTCCTCCTTGTTCGTGTATTTTTGTGAGAATTATATAAGTAGAAATATTGAGATTTGGAAGGCAAGAGGGGTACATATTCGAAGCTCACGACGTGCTTAGTCAGCGTGCAGCAACTGTGAGCCGTGAAATCAAGTGAAGCTTCGGTTGTTTCCTCCCGAAGGTGGGTCCATTTATGTTTTCTCCATATATCACCTTAAAACATTTTGTTTTGTGTTTTTAAATCCTTATATTATTTTATTGTAATCTCATGAGGCTCGATATGTTTTTTTGGGTTTAAATGGGTGTTTCGGGCATTTCGGGCATTTTGATGGATTTTCCAATGCCTTTTGGTGGTGATTTTTTTTCATGACTACATTCGACAGGAAAGACTTTTCAAGTGCCAGTCCTGGTCTACAAGTGTTTATGAGGATTCTGTTGCAGGTGGAATCGTTTGAATCTAAAATTGTGAATGGTTGAGAATGAGCCAATGACTGTTGGTTTAACACTTTTTGTGGTTTGGGACCTCGTTAGTTGGGTTTTAATGTCCTTATGTTGTAGTGTTAACTTTGTGATATGTCGAGTTACTATGAAATTTTTGACCTTTTCCTGAATCTTGGTCATGTTTTGGCAGGATGTTAGCATGGCTCGGATAGAGCTGGACACTCCTTCAGTGAAATCTTAGTGTACTCCTATTAGAGACCATCATGCACTATCATGATTCGTGTTGAGTATTCTAAGAGATCATCGAACCTACATCGAGCTCTTTTTTTATTTCTTAATTTTCATCGAACCTGTTATAGATATGTTCATGGAGTGGTGTAAGGAAATCCTTATGGTGGGGAGTGCACCATTGGCCCTTTAAGGGTGGTTTACCTTATTTTGGTTAAACTACGACATTTTTCAGTAGTATTTTGAGATCAATGTTGCTATTAAGATGATGATAAGGGTATTCCTAAGTTGGGGAGTAGTAGATCGGTCGTGGTTAAAATTATTTAGTATAGAATTTGGTTGTCAACACTATTATGTTGGTCATTGGATAGTCAAGATAGCTTGGTTGTGAAGATACTCAAGTTGGGAGCACGGATATTGGTCCTTTCACAGGGCTTCTCCGGGATGATAAGGTTTATTGTCTGTAGTTTCTAAGAACCCATGTTTTTCTGGACTTTCATTTTGAGCAGAAATATGAATTTTTTTTTGTTGGATGCTCGTGAGGGGTAAAATGGCCATTTTACCATACCATATTATCTCAGATAATTTTTCTTGACCACTCCATTGGTCCCAAAATAGTGTGTTTTCCCTAGGAAAAGAGTTTGGTTTAAACATGAGATGTTCGAATTTTAGCCGAATATTTAATATTTAATATTATTAAATTAAATATTAATTTATTTTCTCAGGTTAGTTTGAAAATAATTTTTAATTGGTATTTCAGATTGAAATTATGTCAACGCCATTGAGTCTGAATGGGGAGTGTAGCCTCGGGAAGGAATAAACTCATGTCGGGCACCAGGGATGGCCTAGGCCCATTTTTCTTCTTTTCCCTTTCTTTTCTTTTCTAATTTCTCTTCTTTGCTCCTCTTCCTTTCCCACATCTCCTATGCCTCCTACTTGACCATGTATTTTGGGGAAAATTGGATAATTTTCAATATAGAGAGTAGGAAGGCAATAGGGGTACAGATTCGAAGATCTCGACATGCTGAGTTGGCGTGCGGCAACCGTGAGCCGTGAAATCAAGTGAAGCTTCGGCGGTTTCTGCCCGAATGTAGGCCCATTTATGTATTCACCATAGATCCACTTAAAAAATGTTTTTTGTTTTTTAAACCCTTATATTTCTTTCTTCTAATCCCATGGGGCTCGATCTGTTGTTTCAGGGGCGAAAACGGGCCTTTCGAGCATTTTGAGGGATTTCCCATCGGAAAACCCAGATTACACGGCGTGTGTCCCTGGGGAACACGCCATGTGTTCTTCTCATTTGGGTAATACAATTTTTTCCAAATTACATGCCATGTAGTTTTATTACACACCATGTAATGGATGTCCTTATGACTGACCGTGTGAAATAAGACATAGAATAGTGGTTTTTAAGGAGTACATGACGTGTACTATATGTACATGGCTTGTAGTGGTACATGGGAATGTGTTTGGGTGAAACTTTACATGGAGTGACTTTTCTGAATATTACATGTCGTGTATAGAAAAGTACACATCATGTACAGTTACACAGGCTGACCCCATGGGTCCAGCCATGTGTATTGTCCATGTACTACTCCAGCTTAGTAGTTTTAGCATATCTTGTGCCTTGGAAGTTGGAATTTGGTGTGTGAGTACTCCATTATCAGCATTTTTCCATGTAGATCTGAATGGTGGAATTCTTTTAAAATTTAAAGTTAATATAAATTATGTTTTGGGGGTTTCTATCTAAATGGATCGGTTCTTCCTCCATTTATCGAGTTCAGTTGACACCTGGGAGTGATGCTTCGCGTGGATGATAAGATGGGTGTTCGAAAAAACTTTGATGAGAGATTTAATATGATATGAGATGTGAGCTATGTCCCATAACATATGCTTTATATGTATTTTCCCTTGTGAGACCATCCCTTATGGCCTATGAGGTTGTGAGACCGGGCACCTGTAAGGATCCCCTGAGGGATGCCTTTACTTGTGGGTTGACCTAGGTAGTCTCTTGTAGGACCCATCTACTATTTTTCCTTTGAGATAACCCATGTTATGGAATTCATATATTGTCCTTTATTTGAGGATCCTGTGTAGGATTCCTCCCTTTCTCTTCTCTAAGGATCCCATGTAGGATGCCTTCGCAAGTGTTTACCCGGAAGATCATGAGTATAATGCCTCCTCTATGATTGACTTGAGAGACCTAGAAGATGCTCGTTGTTTGACCAAACCTGAGTTGATATGTCAGGTTTGGGTAGAGATTGTGTTCATGTGTCACCTAAAACCCATTCCAATCTAGTAATCCAATGGGGATTTTGATGTATTATTGTGTTGGGAATTCAGGACACCCTCACTCGTTGGCTTATATCTAACTTGGTTTTCTAATGCTATAGTGGTTACCAGAGGTGCTTCCTGGGTGGTGGTTGTTGAGCCTGACATGATGAGTCTTTCTTGTTTGTTGGGATTCCCTTCTATTCCTTGTGTTCTTGAGTTGGGGTGGTTTGATTTTAAATATGGTTATTTACCTTACTATGGATGTGTTTTCCCATGAAGCTTGATATTGATCATTTGGTCTAGCTTTTCCTGTTAGGCTGCTCTGTTTTCCATGCCTAGTATTTTTAGAATGGAGTGGTTTTATCTAAAAGGTTTTTATATGTTGTAGATTGTTATATAGGTAGTTCTTGAGGTTTACTTTTCATGCCATGTATCGTTGTGCACCATTGACATACACATGTCCATGAGAAACTGGTGTAGTAGACCATAGGAAGAATGGACTTTGTGCACTTCTCTACAGTGTCTATTTTATTTTACGTTGTGAGACCATATGGGGGATAGATGTTGAGTTCTCCCTCAGAGTGTCTGTAGTTCCTTGATACAGGCCACAAGGGGAATTGGACATTGATTTCTTCCCCAGATAACCTTTTAGTTACTGATACAAGACTATATAGGGAATCTACTACGTGTTCTACCTCGGAGAGATTATGCTAAAGATGAACGAGAGGGGTTAGACTATGAGTACATCCCAGAGGGTTTCTTGTGTTTGATTGGTTGAACCAGAGGGGTTAGGTTGTGAGTACTTCCCAGAGTGTTACATGTTTTTTCTTTTACTTGTTCAAAGACATATTTCTGGTGTTGGACGAAGCAGGTACATGTCGATGGGATTACGGACCCAGAGATCTACTTATTGATACATGATTTGAGTGGCACAACCTCTAGATCAATTCCCTTTTATAGTATGTCTAGGAGATCAGGCTTATCGTCCCTAGGAACGATTGCTGAGGTGGTTTCTCGTTATTTGATTCACTTAATCATGAATATTCATATTTATGTATGTGTGTATAGGTATGGGACTATACATGTGTATGTATTTAGATATGGATATCCATGGTGGAATGTTCCCAGTTGATAGGGATTACATACTCTAGGGTGGACTGTGGTTGCACATTTGGTTTACTTCCTTTGTTGTGTTCTATCTAGGCTAAGCACAATGTTGTGGAATACACTTTAAGCAGCATAGTTATAGGTTACTTGTTAGGGTGACCTACTGAGATTATTTCTCACCCATGCACATGCACCTAAGTGTGCGTGTAGACCTTATGTCTTCTTTTCAGGTTGATAATAAGTTGCGTAGTGGATAGGGTTGATTTCCAGTGTTTCATGATCGAGTGGAGCTGCTCGAGTGGTTCTACTGATCGAGCTGCTTCAGTTCAACAGTGTTTGGTGATTAGGTACGTGGAATAGCTAAATGTTAGTAGCAGACCCTTGTAATTTTACTTTTAGTTTCTTTTGTACTAGTATCTGTATGGTTGGCCCAGTGGCTGGCTAGTGTTGTATTTTATTGCAACGTTGTTCGGGATTTTACAGCATTTTACTATTACAACATTTCTATTACATTTGTTTATTGATTCCACACTATATTTACTTTCTACTATGTCAGACGCATAGTTATTTTTGCTATTTTATTAATTTGTTATGAGGGAATAGTCTCCCCAATATCACACCATATCCCCTCGCTGCCAGTCAGCAGTCTCTGGCATATTGGGAGGCATGATTTTGGCATTGTGGAGAACCGGATCGGAGCACCAGTTTAGTGGCTTCCGGGTTGGGACGTTACAAAGTGATATCAAAGGAGTTATATATTCCTGGTCTTTAATATTTGGGATATGGTAGACAAGAGTATTAGGAATGTGTTGGAACCTGGGATGGATATCAGACTTGTGCATTGAGAAATCTAATTCTAGAAAAGAGTCCGGGTTACCAAGGTTTGGGATGGATGTTCTGATTTTGCAATCATAAAGTTGTTTATGATTTTCACCATGAGAGACAGACATATTGTGTGGTATTTTGATTTACTATGGATATTTGGATCTTTTCCATTGGTAATATAACATGGATTGATTTTGGATTTTGGTTGGAAAAGGTAAGAGTTGTCTCATTCATCCTACTTGGTATGTAGGATTCACAACATATAGGATTGATAGAGTGTGTTTTTACTAAAGACTGAGATTTTTGGGTCTGCTTACACATACTTTTATCTCTGAGGGCAGGTTATGTGGATTTACTTTGAGGTTTTGGTGTGAGGACGATTACTTATTCCTCATGCCTAGGTGGTGCGGTGACCCCAGTTGGTCGATATGGCACGTGATGCCTTTCTTTTTAACCTTATTGGGAGTTGTTTCTCAGGTATGTGGTTATCTAGTCAGATATTTGAGAATTATGTCAATAGATACCAAGGATTTTCATGTGAACTAGACTTCCTTGTGGTATTGTTGTATATGGATACCCGATGATTGTGATTTTTGTTTCTCTTTTTCACAGGATGTGAACTCTAGGGAGTAGTTACATCTAAGAATGATCATAGAGGATCAGTGCCCTTGTAGGTTGTTTTTCTATTTTGACATTCTTTTCTCGGTGTGATCATACATTCTTTACAAAGGTTTGGATCTTTTGTCCAAGGGGGTTATGCCTTATGACCCAGTCATGAGGTTTTTTCTATAGGGCTTGGTTGGAGACCTAGAGACCCTTGGTTTTGACTCAAACCTGTGTAGGTCGGTTTCTATTCTGTTCTAGGTAAACCTGAGTGAAAATTGTAGGACAATGTTTTCCAATTGCTTTTGGTGGGGCTTTGTTTCATGACTGGCTTCAACGGGTAAGACTATTCGGGTTCCTAGCATGGTCTACTAGTGTTTATTATGTTTTTGTTGCGGGTGGCATCATTTGAATCTAAACTAGTGAATGGATGAGAATAGGCCAATGACCATTGTTTCAATAATTTCCATTGTTTGGAACCTCGTAGTTGTGTTGGAATGTCCCTATGTTGTTGAGGTTACATTGTGATATGTCTGGTTACTATAAAATGGTTAACCCAGGCTTGAATCCTGGTTAGGTTTTGGCAGGATGATAGAGTGGCTCCGAGGGAGCTGCGAATTCCTTCAGTAAAATCTTAGTGTACTCATATTGGAGAATATCATGCGCTATCAATATTTTTTTTGGAGTATGCAGGGAGATCTTGAACCCTACAACAAGATCTTCTTTATTTCTAAATGTTCATCCCTGTTGAGGATGGAACATATTCTAGGTGTTCTCGTAGAGCGGTGTAAGGAAATCCATATGGTGGGGAGTGCACCATTGGCCCTTTTAGGGTGGTTTTCCTTGATTTATTTAAACTACGGTACTTTACAGTGGGATTTTGAGCTTAGTGGTGCTTTTAAGATGAAGATAAGTGTATTCCTATGGTGGGGAGTACCAGATCGGTCATAGTTGAAAGTATTCTATGTATAAGGTGGTTGTTAACACAATAAGGATGGTTATTTGACAGTCTAGATAGCGTGGTTGTGAAGATTCTTGGGTTGGGAGCATGGATACTAGTCCTTTCACTAGGCTCCTCAGGGATAAGAATTTTTATGGTGGGGAGTTTTTAAGAACACGTGTTTTTTTCAGACTGTCGCTTTGAACAGAATTTTGAATTTTTGTTGTTGGATTCTTGTGAGGGGTAAATGGTAATTTAAGCAAAGTATATTACCTCAGATAGTTTTTCTGACCACTCTGTTGGTCCTTGAATAGTGTGTTTACCGTAGTACAAGAGTTTGGTGGAAATATGAGCTGTTCCAATTTTAAAGGAATATTAAATATTAAATATTATTAAATTAAATATTAATTTATTCACATAGTTTCGTTTTCAAAAAACATTAAAAAGTAATTTTGGATTAAAATTCGTTAAATTCCATTGAGTCTGGAATGGGGAGTTTATCATACAGAAGTCATAAACACATGTCGGGCGTCGGGGCCAGCCCATGCCCCTTTTTCTTCTTTTCCTTTTCTTTTTTCTTCTTCCTTCTCTTCTTTCCTCCTCCTCCTTGTGCACATCTCTTACAAATCCTACATTTCTGTGTATTTGGGTGATAATTGGAGAATCAACAATAGAGAGAGTTGGAAGTCAAGAGGGTTATAGATTCGAAGCTCTCGACGCGTTGAGTCGGTGTACAACAATCATGAGCCGTGAAATCAATCGAAGCATCAGCGGCTTCTTCTCGAAGGTCTGTTTGTTTATGTTTTCACCATAGATACCCTTAAAAAATGTTTTTAAATGTTTTTAAATCCTTTTATTTCTTTCTTGTATGCCCATGGGGCTCGATCTTTTGTTTTGGGGGCGAAAACGTGTGTTTTGGGCATTTTGAGTGATTTCCCGTCTAAAAACCCAGAATACACGGCTTGTGTTCTTGGGGAACACACCATGTATTCTTCCTATTCAGGGAAGAAAATGTGTTCCAAAGTATACGATTTGTATGTAAAAACCCATAAATTTCATGGAAATTTTTTTCTTAAATTCTATGGGATTTTATGAGTATGCAGTTTCTGATGGCACCTGATTCCAAGGCCCAGTGGTCCTAGAATCAATTTCCAGAGTTTAGCTTGGCTACGTTCAGTGAACGAACGAGTGGGTTTTTCTATCATTTAAACCGGAGCTCAGAATTTAAATATGAGGGTACCAATGGAACCACATCGCCGGTAATTTCATAAGATGACCTTTACCGAAGATGCGTCTACTTAGGAGGAGTTGTTAAAAAAAAGTGGATTAAATGAAAAGTAAAATAAAATTGTGTTACAATTTTATTTCTTTATCATAGCGGTTATATCCAACATGGGGTAGTTGGGGTGGGACCCCAAGTCCCTAACTACCCATATGAGGATATTGGTGAGGTGGGGCCCACACGGTCTCCACCACTTCACATTCCTTAAAACCCCTTAAATCCCCCCATTAATCTTCTTGTGTTTAATGTTGGAAACTCTTTGTATTTAATTAAGTGAATTCTCCTCTTCCACTTTAATAATGCCAACAAAAATTAATTTATTTAATTGAAACTCTTCAATTAATTGAGTTATGAGTTTGATTTTTGAAATTTAAATGCTTGGCATGAATTAATAAAATAAGATGAGACGTATTTTATTTTGGGGAGTTGGCTTGTTGTTTGAGGATTTTGGGAGAGATCTCTAAATCCTTTTTAAAGAACTTCATCTTCAACAAAGAACTCGAACTCTCTAACGAATAACGTTGGCTCAGCGGCCCCAGTTTATCCATCCTCTTCTTCCTCCGTGTCAAGGGAGGAGACAATGACGGCGAGGGAATCGACACCATCATCCACGACGCATGACAAACATGAACTTTCATCGAGGTAGGGGTGTTTTTGTTTTTGGTAATTATTGGTTTTTCTTTAATGTTGTTGTCCCTCTTAAACCACTTGTTATCGAACTAATTAGGAAGGGACAGGAGCAAACTAACACGGTCTGATTCCTCCACTGTTCTTGAGAATATGTGGAGACCTTCAACTGTTCTTGAGCGGTTAATCGGGTTATGTTTTCGGAGCCGATCGGAGGCCCTAAAACTTCATAAACGGCCTCAGAGCATTAGGGCGACCTAGAAACTAATGTTTCATAGAAATCAAATCGTCGAAAAGAAGAATAGACACCTTGAGATGCTTGCTGGTCAGAGGCGTCGTTTCTGGAAAATTCCAAAATAACCGTCGCGTACACTAGAATCACACGCCGTGTAGTACAAGGGAACTGTATCTTCCATTTGGAACATTAGAAAAGTAACACACGGCGTGTGACTCTAGAAAAACGGCGTTTACTCTCCACAATATTTGTCATAGGAGGCTTCGACGGACATGGCGTGTATTCATGGAAAATACACGGTCACAGACAACAATACATGTCCAAGTTACAAGGGATGTATTCACTTCATAGAAAGGCAGAAGTAGCTTCTCAAGGCTCAGAATGTAATTTGGGTGGTACACGGACACGGGAAGAACCACACAGCCATGAGGCATGAAGTGTACTACCTTCACCATAGCAAAAGCAGCTTCATGATGACTCAGCATGTATTCTGGGAATACACGGACACGGGGTGGAGTACATGGGCAGGTACTCTACCACACACCTAGGCATGGCCAGCGTACACAGAGCCGACCCCAGAAGTGTGGACACAGCATGTAACCATACCACACATCGTGTACTTACTTTTTACATGAAAAACCCTTTGACATAGGCTGTGGTACACTGATCGTACCCGTGGACTGAAGACATGGCATGTAACCATACCACATGTCGTGTACTTACCTTTTTACATGACCTTCCCCATGACATGGGCCGTTTCACACGGGCAGTACCTAGTTTCTGATGACACGGTGTGTATTGCTTACCTACACGCTGTGTACATTGGGAAAATTCCTTTGTTGTCTTGTTCTCCGTGACTTGGGCACTTTCTTCTAGGTTTTTCCCCTATGACGTGGAACTGAACGTTGGGATACATTATCTCTTGTCTTCATGACGGTTGATGTATCCACCACTTTGACTCGAGGAACGGACCCTCCCAGAATTGATTATGATGTGTGTGAAAACCATAGAGCTGGCTGCGACTGTGATGACTACCATGCTGGGATCCTCCGTGGGATCGATGACGATGATGACTGTACTTGGATCCTACGTGGGATCGGCAGCGAGGACGACTGTACTTGGATCCTACATGGGTTCTGCAGCGAGGACGACTGTACTTCGATCCTATGTGGGTTTGGAAGTGATGGTAACTGTGCTTGGATCCTACATGGATTCGTCAGTGATGGTTACTGTACTTGGATCCTATTTGGACTCGGTAGGGGAGATGATTCAGAATCTACATCTATCATCACCACCCCTCTTCATGAGTAGTATACTCGTGTGAGCTGATTCTCGACATTCCATCATTATCATCAATGTGATTGACTTGCTTTCCTGTGTGGACTGGGTTATGCTTTCCTATGTGGACTGGGTTGTACCTGGGATCGTGAGTTAGAGCCGAATTGGATTTGATGACTTAGGTATATGTATGGGCATATACATAAGTAGAGTTGGTTGATACTACGTGTTTGTTTCTCTCCTTTGTGGTTTATCCTTTGTGGATTCGAGGAGACCTTCGGGGGTCTCGGGGTCCCTACTGAGTATCATATACTCACCCCTGCATGGGCTATGCCTGCACTACATTGTGTTGGTTGCAGACGTCAGACAACGTTGATCGTGGTCGAGGCTTGTGGAGTGGGACAATACCCAGAGGTGGACTATGAGGAGGACGTACACAGTGCGGACAGACGGATTCGAGGAGCAGAGGAGACCATCTGTACCCACCCTTCAGGTGGGGTTTATGGAGGATGACTTGGTGGTTGCTTCTTTACTTTTCAGCTATTGTACATTCTTTTCCCAGTTGTACTATACTATCAAATGGGTTTGTATACTAGCCCATTTACTTCCCAACACTTACTTTTGTAATCAGTTTACTTAGTATTTACTTTAGCTTGTGAATTATGTGGTGTTTGTTTTCTTATATAAGGCAATGCCTTCACTATTATCGAGATTTATGCCTTTGGTTCTAGTCGCCAACCCCTGGCCAAAGGAAGGCGGGCTTGGGGTAGTTACGGCACGGGCCCCGATGATAGGTCGTGACAAATTGGTATTAGAGGAGTCCGATCTACCGTAGAACATAGGACTCTGATAATTTCTTCTGTGTGAAGAAACAATGATTAGGTAATTGACTGTGGTTATCAGTCTAGGGAGTCCAGTGTTGGTGCAGCACCTGACGTATCCATAAACCAGGACCCTGACTTCTGATTTCCGACTCAATGCATGAAAACATTGATTGCATGTGTGTTTTAAATGTTTTCATTGTGATTTCATTATGTCAGATCACTAGGTATATGGTATTAATCGTGGCACACCTGTTTCTTTAAGGATGTCCCCAAAACAGTAGCCAGCTAGGGTTCCGAGCTTTGACAGAGATGGAATCCCACCGAGCGACGAGGCCTTGGTGCAGGTCCCCATTACATCAGAGGCCCCAGCAGTACCTCTACCCACCAAGCCACCGATGCCACTAGCCCCAGCAGCTGAGAGTGCACGTTTTCTGAGTGAACTGCATGAGATTCAGCGTCAAAGGCCTCCCAGGTTCCCTGGAGAGATGGACCATCAGGTATTCGACGATTGTATGGAGGCTGTTGTTCCAGTCTTCAAATTAGTAGGGACACCAGCTGACCTCATTGTGATCCTTATGGAGAGTCTCTTGCATGCAGCAGTAGGTAGATAGTGGAGCCTGATACTCCATGTGCACGACGAGGCATCACTGCTTTGGATGGACATCGAGAGCCTTTTCCGCTCGGAGTTCATTCCAGCCACCCTTTGTGTGGTGCGTATTCAGGAGTTACTACAGCTGCGGAAGGGCAGTATGATAGTAGCCCAATACTCAGTTAGATTTATTGACCTCCCGCACTACTCCATGGACATGGTACAAGACCCATTCATCCAAGCTCGGACCTTCGAGCAGGGACTGAGGCATGAGATTAGGGCTTCGATGATCTCCCTCAGCATTCTGACTCAGGCAAGAGTACTGGAGGGAGCCCTTCTTTTGGAGAGATTTCTTACTGAGGCTACACCAACAGTGAGGCCTACCGCAGGGCGACACGTAGCGCAGTCTTCTGTAGCCGGTAGTAGATAGGTGTCGCAGAGTTCCATGCAGACCAGGCCATCAGGAGGGGGACCTCAGGATACTGGTTCGGATGTCCAGGGCACATGCAGCAGACCCAGCTATATGAGAGGCAGTCATTTCTATGCATGTGGCCGGCAGGGCCAAATGGCATGTGACTGCCTGACCTTCCATGCAGAGGAGCAGCAGATGGTTGAGGGACCACCCAAGCTGAGGAAGAGGTTTAACCATGGCAGTCCGCAGAGAGCAGGTAGATAAGGTAGAGGAGCTGGCTGAGCAGTAGTTAGTGGACAATGCTTCGAGGCTCTACGACCACCACCACCAGGAGGTCCACCCCGACCATATGGAGCTAGCAGACAGAGGGAGTCTTAGCTTCATGCGGTGGAGGCTTACGACCATGGCACACCTTAGATGATTCGAGGTACTATCTATTTCTACTCTAACATTGATGCAGTTCTTATAGATACAGGAGTGAGTCATTCTTTCATTGCTACTAACCTTGTTAGGATCACGAAGATTCTGACAGAGCCGTTGGCTCTATCCTTACATATAGAGACTCCTACCGGAGCTGACTCGACAATTGCGCACTAGTACCGGCACTGTGAGCTTACTCTTGGAGGCGAGATATTTTGTTGGGATCTTCTTTTAGTGGCGTGGAGGCCTTACAACATCATCTGGGGCACGGATTGGTTATCTACAGTCCATGCTCAGATCGACTGTATTAGGTGTAATGTGCAGTGTTTCTGCACCTATGGGAGCAGGTTCACCTTCACTAGTGAGAAAGGAGCCTTTTCAGTGTAGGATGGACTCACGCAGAGGAGAGTAAAGCCGATCACCCATCATTTGGCTAGCCTCATCCTAGGAGCAGTTGATGTGCAGAGTCTGATTTTTCCTGATGTGGTGGATCAGTATGCGGACTTTTTTCCTGAAGATGTTCCCGGACTACCTCCTCATAGAGAGGTAGAATTATATACTGACCTATACCCCGGGACAACCCTGATATATACACTAGAATATCGGATGGCTCCTGCTGAGCTTTGTGAGCTACGGGTACAGTTGGAGGACTTCCAGGGCAAGGGATTCATTCGACCCAGTGATTCACCATGGTCTTCTCTGATTTTGTTCACCAAGAAGGCAAACAGGATCTTGCGATTGTGCGTCGAATACCGTCACATGAACCAGGTGACTGTGAAGAACATGTATTCACTTCCAAATATTGATGACCTCTTTGATCAGCTCAAGGAAGCATAGTGGTTCTTGAAGATAGACCCCAGGTCAGGCTATCATCAGTTCAGAGTTTGAGATGAGGATGTGCAGAAGACGGCCTTCAGGTGTTGGTATGGCCACTATGGGTTCTTTCTTATGCCTTTCGGTTTAACCAATGCTCCTGTAGTGTTTATGAGTCTCATGAATAGGATCTTCCAGCCTTACCTTGATCGGTTTGTCGTAGTCTTTATCGATGACATTTTGATTTACTCGACTACTGAGGAGGAGAAGGCTTACCACTTTCGGGTTGTACTAGATACACTCCGAGAGCACCGGCTTTATGTTAAGCTCTCGATGTTCTAGTTGTGGATTCGGGAGTTCCAAATCTTGGGGTACATCATCTCTGAGGTGGGATTCGTGGTGGATCCTGCGAAGATCGAGGCAGTACTAGCTTGGGAGCCACCCAAGAGCGTGATTGACGTTTGGAGTTTCCTAGGTATGGCAGGATACTATCAGAGATTTGTGCCAGACTTCTCCAGAGTTGCAGGACCACTTTTAGCTTTGACGAAGAAGGGTAAACCCATTGTGTGGTCAGATAGATGTCAGTAGAGATTCCATGAGCTGAGACAGATATTGACTAGTGCACCCATATTGAAGCTACCAGAGGAGGGCGTAAGGTATATAGTTTACTGCGATGCATCAGGGACCGGGCTCGGGTGTGTCCTGATGCAAGAGCGGGCAGTGATCACCTATGGTTCACGACAGTTGAGGCAGCATGAGCAGAACTACACTACCCATGACCTGTAGTTATTAGTAGTGGTCTTCGCCTTGAATATATGGTGGCACTATCTGATGGGAGAGCTCTTTACAGGATACCCTGACCTCTAGACTCTCAGGTATATGTTATCATAGAAGGACATGAACCTGAGACAGCGGTGATGGCTCGAGTTCCTCCAGGACTATGAATTTTAGATATTCTATACTCCTGGGAAGGGGAACGTAGTAGCTGATGCACTCAGCAGGAGATCGGGCATTCAGCTACTTGGAGATGCGACAGAGCAACTAGTCGCGTTGTAGATATACTTCGTGGATAGTGATGGACCAACCTTTCTACAGTCACTTACAATAACTCCTCCCCTACTTCAGTGTGTCAGGGAGGCATAGCATGGGGATGTTGACTATGAGACGCGACATGCACAGATATCCACTGGACAAGCACCTGGTCGATTTTCTATAGGAGTAGAGCACGTCATCCTCTTCAGGGGATGTACCATGGTATAAGTTGCATTACAGGAGGAGGTGCTGATAGAGTTTCACACTTCCCCTTTGGCTGTATATCCCGGAGTAGCGAAGATGTACCAAGATCTCAGATGATATCATTAGTGGCTAGGTATGAAGAAGGTTTTGGCTGTGTTTGTTTCACGATGCCTCACCTTCCAGCAGCTGAAGGCGGAGCACCAGGTACCGGTAGGTTTCGTGCAACCCTTAGAGGTTCCCGAGTGGAAGTGGGACATGATATCCATGGATTTCATGATGTGACTCCCTCGTACTTCCAGAGGACATGAATCCATCTGGGTAATTGTTGACCGAATCACCAAGTCGGCCCCCTTCCTACCTATTAGAGAGCAGGGATCAGTGGAGAGCTAGGGGCACCTCTATGTTTAGGAGATCGTATGTCTTCATGGTGTTCCATCGTCTATAATATCTGATCTAAATTCTCTCTTTACTTCCTGGATTTGGAAAGGGTTGCTGGACACTTTTGGGATGCAGCTACGCCTGAGCACCACCTTTCATCCTCAAACGGATGGCCAGATGGAGAGGACCATTCAGACTCTCAAGGACAGGCTCTGTGCATGTTTTCTCGACTTTGGTCCCAGCTGGGAGGATCACCTACCTTTGGTGGAGTTTTCATACAACAAAAGCTACCAGTCCACCATCGGGGTGGCACTATAAGAGGAATTGTAGGGCTGACCTTGCAGATCCCCTATATGATGGAATGACCCTGGGGAGTCAACACGTGTAGGACCAGAGATGGTTCAGGCTAGGACAGAGAAGGTACAGATCTTCCAGGAGCAGATGAGGACTGCACAGAGCCAATAGAAGTCCTATCTAGACTGGAGGTGGAGACCACTAGAGTTCGAGGATGGAAACCACATTTTCTTATGGGTCTCACCTCGACGTGGACTATGGAGATTTGGTCGGGGCAACAAGTTATCTCTACGCTTCATCGGACCATTCCAAGTTCTCAGCAAGATAGGTGAGGTGGCTTATCACCTGGATCTTCCACCTCAGTTGCACTGGGTGCACGACGTCTTTCACATATCTTAGCTGAGGAGATACGTGCATGATCTGACACAAGTCATTGATCACGGGGAGCTGGACATCGATGACGGGAGAGACATTTGTGGAGGTTCTAGTGGAGATCGAGGATCGACAGGAGCGGGTCCTATGTGGATGGTCGATTCCTCTAGTGTGCATCTGGTGGCTGCATGGGAACCTCCATGAGAGCACATGGGAGCGGGAGTCTCATATGCATGCACAATACCCTCAGTTTTTCCCTAGTTTATGATTTATCATTATAGGGACGTAAATCCCTCAGGTGGAAGTAATGTAAAGACTCATAAATTTGAAGGAAATTCTTTTATTAAATTCTATGGGACTTTCTGAGTATGTAGTTTCTGACGGAACCTGATTCTGAGGCCCGGTGTTCCTGGAATCAATTTCCAGAGTTTAGCTAGGGTACGTTCAGTGAATGAATGAGCAGGTTTTTCTATCTTCTAAACCGAAGCTCAAAATTGAAATCTAAGGGCACTGATGGAATCGTATCGCCGGTAATTTCTTAAGTGGACCTTTGCTGAAGATTCTTCTACTCAGGATGAGTTGTTAAAAAAATTCGATTAAATGAAAAGTAAAATAAAATTGCTTCACTATTTTATTTTTTATCCTAGTGGTTATATCCAACATGGGGTAGTTGGGGTGGGACCCCCAAGCCCCGAACTACCCATGTGAGGATATTGGTGAGGTGGGGCCCACACGAGCCCCACCCCTTTACATTCATTAAAACCCCTTAAACCCCCCCCATTAATCTTCTTGTGTTTAATGTTGGCAACCCTTTGTATTTAATTATGCGACTTCTCCTCTTCCACTTTAATAATTTCAACACACATTAATTTAATTAATTGAACCTCTTCAATTAATTGAGTTATGTGTTTGAATTTTGAAATTTAAATACATTGCATGAATTAATAAAATAAGATGAGACTTATTTTATTTTCGGGAGTTGTCTTGTTGTGTGAGGATTTTGGGAGAGAGATCTAAATCCTTTTTAAAGAACATTATCTTCAAAGAAGAACACAAAATCTCTGACGAAGAACGTCGGCTCGGAAGTCCCGGTTTCTCCATCCTCTTCTTCCTCCACAACAAGGGAGGAGACACTGACGACGAGGGAAATGACACCCTCAACCACAGCACATGACAACCACGAACATTCTTATAGGTAAGGTGTGTTTGGATTGGGTAATGATTGGTTTTTATTTCATGATGTTGTTCCTCTTAATCCACTTGTAATCGGACTAATGCAGAAGGGACCAGACCAAACTAACATGGCCCGATTCCCCCGTCATTCTTGTGAATAAGTGGAGACCTTCAACTATTCATGGGCGGTGAATCAAGTTATGTTTTTGGAGATGATCAGAGGCCTGAAAACATCATAAATGGCCTTAGAGCATTGGGGAAACCTAGAAGTAGAAGTTTCTTAGAAATCGGATCATCATAACAAAGAACAGACACCTCAAGAGGCATGCTGGTTAAGGGCGTCATTTCTAGAAAATTCTAGAATACACGGCGTGTACACTAGAAGCACACGCCATGTAGTACAAGCATATTATATCTTCCGTTTCGAACGTTATAAAATAACACACTATGTGTGACTCTAGACACACGACGTGTACTCTCATCACTTTTTTTAGTAGAGGCTTCGATGGGCATGGCATGTATTTAGGGAAAATACATATTCACGGACATCAATACACGGCCAAGTAACATGGAGTGTATTCACTTCATAGAAAGGCCGAAGCAGCTTCGTGAGGCTCGGCGTGTAATTTTGGAGATACACGGACACGGGCATAACCACATGGACAAGAGGCACGATGTGTACTACCTTCACAGTGGTAGAAGTGTCTTTGTGATGAATCATCGTGTATTCCAGGAATACATGGTCACGGGGTGGACTACACGTGTAGGTACTCCACCACACGGCCAGGCATGGCCAGCGTACATAGAGCCGACCCCAGAAGTTTTGAAACGATGTGTAACCATACCAAACGTTGTGTACTTACCTTTTACATGAACAACCCTTCAAAAAGGGCTATGGTACACGAACAATACTAGTATACTGAAGACACAACATGTAACCATACCACATGCCGTGTACTTACCAATTTACACGAACAGCCCCATGACACTGTCCGTTTCACACGGGCAGTACCTGGTGTCTGATGACATGACGTGTATTGCTTACCTACACACCGTGTGCTTTGGGAAAATGGCTTGGTTGTCTTGTTCTCCGTGACTTGGGAACATTTTTCTTGGTTTTTACCCCATGGCATGGGACAGAACATTGGGATAAAATATCTCTGGTCTTCATGACGATTGATGTATCCACACCTTTGTCTCGAGGAGCGGACCCTCCCGGAATCGAGTATGTTGTGTGCGAAAACCCTAGAGCTGGCTGCGACTATGATGATTGTCGTGTTGGGATCCTCCATGGGTTCAATGACGATGATGATGTACTTGGATCCTATGTTGGTTCGACAGCGAGGACGACTGTACTTGGATCCTATGTGGGTTCGGCAGTGAGGATGACTATACTTGGATCCTACGTGGGTTCGGCAGCGATGGTTACCGTACTTGGATCCTACGTGGGTTCGACAGTGATGGTTACTATACTAGGATCCTATATGGATTCGGCAGCGACTACTTCTATACTTGGATTCTATGTGGGTTCGGAAGGGGAGATAATTCAGAAGATACATCTATCATCTCCACCCCTCTTTGTGATTAGTATACCTATGGGACCTGAGTCTTGACTTTCAATCATTATCATCAATGTGATTGACTTGCTTTCCTATGTGGGCTGGGTTGTGCTTTCCTGTGTGGACTAGGTTGTACTTGGGCTCATGAGTTGGACCCGAAATAGAATTGATGACTTAGGTATATGTATGGTCATATACCTAAGTATAGCTGGTTGATACTTTGTGTTTATATCTTTCCATTTTGGTTTATCCTTTGTGGATTATGGGAGAACTTTGGGGGTCTCGGGGTCCCTATTGAGTATAGTATACTCACCCGTGCATGGGTTATACCAGCACTATGTTGTGTTGGTTGCAAACGACGGACATCACTGATCATGGTTGAGGCTTGTGGAGCGGGACGGTACCTGGAGATGGACTATCAGGCAGACATACACGGTGCGGACGGAAAGATTCGAGGAGTAGAGGAGACCATCCGTACCCACCCTTCAGGTGGGGTTTCCGGAGGACGACTTGGTGGTTGCTGTTTTACTTTTCAGCTATTGTACTTTCTTTTCTCTTTTATATTATACTATCAGTTGGGTTTGTATACTGTCTCATTTACTTTCCAGCACTTACTTTTATACTCCGTTTACATAGTATTTACTTCTTCTTGTGTACTCTATGGTGTTTGTTTTCTTGTATAAGGTAATTCCTTCCCTATTATTGGGATTTACGCCTTTTGTTCTAGTCGCCAGCCCCTGGCTTATGGAAGGTGGGCTTGGGGTTGTCATGACACGGGCCATGAGGATGGGTCGGGACATTGTTCTTTGAGTACATGACCTGTAATGAATGTTCGTGTGACCGACTGTGTGAAGTAAGACATGGAATAGTGGTTTTTAAGGAGTACACGTCCTGTAGTATATGTAAACACTGTGTAGTGGTACATGGTCATGTGTTCGGCTGAAAATGCACACAAGGTGAATTTTTGTGAATAATACACTCCATTTATAGTAATTTACACACCGTTTACTATTACACAGGTAGACCCCATGGGTCTAGCCATGTGGAATAATTTTGATATTTATAGGTCATTTAAATGGTGTATTGGGGGTTTATATCTTAAGGGAGAGGTTATTCCTCTATTTATCGAGTTCAGTTGGCACCTAAGAGTGAGACTTGGTGTGGATGATATGTTGGGTGTTCAGACAAACTTAGATGAGGCATTTAATATGAGATGAGCTATGTGCTATCTCCCATAACATATTATTTAGAGGAAATTCCCCTTGTGAGACATTCCCTTATGTCTTATGAGGTCGTGAGACCAGGCACCTCCAAGGGTCCCCTAAAGGATGCCTTTACGTTTGTGTCGACCTAGGGAGTCTCTTGTAGGATCACTCTCCTTCCATTGAGATATCCCATGTTTTGTAATTCCAATATTGTCCTTCATTTTATTATCTCATGATTGATTCTTCCCTTGATCTTCACTAAGGATCCTGTGTTGGATGCCTTCGCTCGTATTTACCTGGAGGATCCCGAGTATGATGTCTCCTCTATGTTTGACTTGAGGGATATAGCGAGTGCCCGTTGTTTGACCAACACTGAGTTGTTATGCATGTTTTGGGTAGATTTGTTGTTCGGTGTCAGCTAGAAATTGTTCCAAACTAGTAATCCCTTGTGGATTTGGATGTATTATTGAGTTGGGCATTCGGTCCACCCTCACTCATTTGTGTATATCTGACTTGGTTTGATGATGATGTAGTGGTTTCTAGAAGTGATTCTTAGTGGGTGGTTGTTAATCCTGATGCGAGGCGTCTTTATTGATTTCCATGATGCCTTATATTCCTTGTGTGCCTCAGAAGAGGTGTTTTGATAGAAAATTGGGTTATTAACCTTGTTGTGGATGTGTTTTACCATGTTTCTTAATATTGACTATTTTCTCTAGCATTTCCCATTAGGCTACTTTTTTTTCCATGCCTATTATTGTTAGGATGGAGTGATTTTATATGACATGTTGTGATATGTTGTAGACTATTAGCCAAGTATTTCTTTAGGTTTACTTTGGATTCCTTGTATCATTGTGCCCGATTGAATTACACATGGTTGTGAGAACCTGGCGTAGTAAACCATAGGGATAATGGATGTTGAGAGATTCTCTAGAGTGTCTGTTTACTTTTACGTTGCGAGACCATAGGGGGGATAGATGTTTATTGATCTCTCTGAGTATCTGTAGTTCCTTGATGTAGGCCACATGGGGAATTAGAAGTCGAGTGCTTCCACAGAGCACCATTTGGTGTTTGATTCATGACTATATGGGGAATTGACCATCAGTGATTCTTCAGAGAGTCTTTCTAAAGCTGAAATAGATGGGATATACTATTAGTAATGCCCAGATGGTTTCTTGTGTTTGATTGGTTGAACCATAGGGGTTAGGTTGTGAGTACATTATAGAGGGTTACTTGTTTTTGTTTAGCTTGTTCAGAGACATATTTCCAGTTTTAGCTGAAGCAGTTACATGTCGATGGGATTACAGACCTAGAGATTGACTTATTGATACAAGGCTTGAGTGGAACGATGTCCAGCTCAATTCTCGTGCAAATTTTTTCCATGGGATCAGGATTATGGTACTAAGGATCAACTGCTGATGTGGTTTCTCATTATTTGATTCACTTAGTCATGAATATTCATATTTATGTATGTGTTTATAGGTATGGGACTATACATGTGTACGCATATAGATATGGAAATCCCATGTGGAAGTTTCCCAGTTGATAGGGAATACATACCCTAGGTTTAACTTTGGTTTCACATTTGGTTTACTTCCTTTGTTGTGTTCTATTTAGGCTGAGCACATTGTTGTTGCATATACTTTTAGAAGCACAGTTATAGGTTTCTCGTTGGGGTGCCATACTAATATTGTTTCCCACCCATGGACATGCACCTCGGTGTACGTGTAGACCTTATCTCTGCATTTTAGGTTGAGCATGAGTTGTATAGTGGATAGGGCTGAGGCTTAGTGTTGCATTATCGAGCGAAGCTTCTCGAGTGGTTCTACTGATCGAGCTGCTATAGTTCGATAGTGTCTGGAGATCAGGTATGTGGATTGGCTCAGAGTCAGTAGCCAAGTTCGGTACTTTTCCTTTTAGTTTCTTTTGTACTTATATCTATATGGTCTGCCCGGTGGGTGACTACTGTTGTATTGTATTGCATAGCTGTTCGGGCATTAGCAACATTTTACTATTACAGCTTGTTCTGTTATAATTTTTTATTTCTTCCACACTCTGTTTACTTTCTACTATGTATGATACATAGTTATTTCCATTGTTTTCTTACTCTGGTATGAGGGCATAGTCTTCCCACTATCACACCCTAAGCCCTTTCTCCTATTCGGTAGCCTCTAGCATACGAGGAGGCACATTAGAGGCCTTGTGGTGAACCATCTCGGAGCACCTGTTTGGTGGCTTCTAGGTCGGGACATTATATCTAGTGCCATTAAACAACACATAATGGTAGTTTGAAGTTAATAACATATTTATATTGAAAATAATCATTGATATCATGAATTAAAATTTATTTACAAGTTATAATCAAAAAATAACCCCATAGAAGAAGGGGATGAGATTTATGATGAAAAGAAATATGAGACCAAGCAATATTGGTCCATTCAAAATTCATGATCGAGTAGGGATGGTAGATTATCATTTAGAACTTCCACCAATCCTCTCTCATGTTCATTATGTGTTCCATGTATCTATCTTGAGTAATTGCATACCTGATCCTTAACATATACTAAACATAGAGGTCACACCATTAGAGAATGATTTTTCTTATAATGAACAACTTATGGAAATTTCACATCATAGTGACAAGGCTCTATGAATTAATATTTCTCACCTTGTCCATGTTTTATGGTGAAACCACCATTATGTGGTGGTTATGTGGGAACCTAAGGATATTTTGTGGTCGAAGTATCCTCAATTTTTTGTATCATCATGATGGAATTTGATGGGTGGATTTTTTAAACTGGGGGGTAGAATGTATGACAATAATATTTTATAAAATATCATTTATTCAAAAAAATATTATTTCATCGATATCTTGTGTAACATGTAACATTATGTTTAATCAAACCGTTAAATATGATTAAATTATTATTTTGAAATGTGAAAATTATTTCCTAACCCTATGATTCGTGGGTATGAATTTGAATAACTTAATTATGAAACTTTTTTAGTTTTCATATATATTAAATGAATTATTTGTTTATCTATAAATTATAAATGAAAATAAAGAGAAATTGAAAATAAAGGATATGTTATTATGAAAAATAGTTTTATGCAGTCAATGTGTGTTTATCTCTATAAATTTAATTTATCAATATTACTGAATGATTTGAGTAAAATTTATATATTTTGTATTCAATAAAGTGTTTTAACTTGCATCTAATATTTTTTTTTGTGTGGGACAAGAATAAATATATTTTTTTAGATAAAAATGTTTTTTAAGAGGTTTCTTCGTGCACAAATTTTAATTATTTTTCAAATCTAGAAAATATACTTGTTGAAATAAACTTCACTTTTAAATCAACTTGTCTAAATTATATTACAGTCAATTTTTGATAATATTATACAAATATTACTTTTTCCATTTATAGTGATAAACACAGGTCCTCATTAAAAAAATCCCTTTTTATTATGTCATTTATAAAGTTTAATTTTTTTATAAATGGTTTCAAAAATAAATTTATTTTAATAAAATTATTATCAATCTAATTTAGGTCATTTAAATCAATTTAATGTTTAATTTTTCTATGAATTTTTTTTAAATTAATAAATTTGCTTCTTTGGAAAACAGTTTTTCATCATCTTTGCAAGGTATAATTTTAAATTAAAATTTTGCACATTTTTTATGTGAATTTTTTAAAATTAATTATATATTTAGAATCTCCATTTTTAATTTAAATAATATGTTCAACTAATTTTTTTGTCTTAATTATGTTTAAAAATATTAAAAATCTTTTATCGTTGTTAATTTCACAATGTTTGTTGGGAGTTAGACTAAAAAAGGTAAGTTTAAATATTATATAAACACTTTATGTAAGGCCATTAATTGGATAGATTTAAAAATTAACCTTTTCACCATTTAATATTATCCTTTATGGATCCGTTTTCTTACAAAGGAACTTAACTTATTTTAAAGCATAAAAAAGTGCAAGTGTTCCTCTCAAATCAATTATAAAATGAAAACCATTATCTTATCCTCTCCACACTTCAATAAAATTTTGGTTCATCCAACACTTACATAGATTCCAACCTTATATTTAACCCCTTGATTTAGATCTCCATTCCGGATTATAATACCATCTTAGTAAGGCTTTATGTATAAAAAACGCGGTTTTCTGAAAAAGACGATGATCATACCTGTGTGATGAATATCAAGATATGAGGTAAGGGATTTATGTTTCAATAAAATTTTAATTGATATTGTTCATGAATTTATTTTTGTTGAGTAAAACATTTGATCCTTATCTAACCAATATCTTTTATTTTTCTTTTTTCTCTGGTAATTTCTTTAAAATACATATTTTCTTTTTTTCCTCAATATTTTTACTCGAGAGACTAAAAGAATTTTTTTTTCAAACTAACATTGTTTTTCTATCCATTCAGTAATATCACCCTTTCAAGTCCATAATTCCTTTAAAATAATCAATAGTGTTTTTATTATTCCATAATTAACATTTAAAATCATTTTTACACTTTTTGTACATTTACAAAATGGTTTAAATAGAATATTCTTCGATTTTTTAGAACGAGGATCATTTTTACTTTTATACAAAGTTTGAAAAGAATATTTTTTTTAATGTAAAACACCAAAATTTTATACTATGTCTCATTTTGAATTTAATTTCGTTGACAGCCTAGGTTTTACACAACACCAAGCTTAAACGAACAATGGTATACAATTGAATATCATTATTTTACCACGACCCATCTAACCTAGCCGTTAAATTGGCGGGAATGAATAAAATTAATGAAATTTATATATAATATATTTATTCAATTTTTTTACATTCATCCTAATTATCTTATAGGCATAATATATGAATGAATCAAATTTTACGCATTAAAATGCTCTATTTTTCAAATGGTAGTTTTATGACCTTTTAATGGTGCATTTTTTTTAGAAAAAGTATTGACAATTTGAAAAATTATTTTTAACAAATTAAACATATTTTTTTAAATATGAATTTCAAAATTTGTTTTGGGTTAGATTTTGGTATTTTTTAAAATATTTATTTCACAGTAAATATTGAAAAATATCAATTTTCTATAAAATTTTCATCTTCATTATATTAACATTTTAATAATGATTCGAATAGAAACCTCACCTATGTGAACATAAATAAAATTTAGGTATATTATAAATGAAAATATAGATATACGTATATCATAGTGTAAGTAAATAATTTTTTTTAAATGATAAATTAAATATTGGTACATTTATAAAACATAAATGTTTATTTACAACTTTTAATTAATATTATGATTCAAAAGAAAATATATTTTCATAAATTAAAATAATAAATTTTTGTTTTAATTTATCAAGATTATAAGACAATTTTATGATACCATAGTTATTTTTCTATGTGTTATAAAATCATTTATAATTTTAACATTGGTATTTTTTAGTTTTTGATGATTTTAATTGAAAATTAAATTGATGATATTTATTCAAAATATATAAAGTAGTGCCATTTTTTAAATTTTACACATAAAAAATGGTTAGGGTGAATTTTTTGGATTATTCTAAAATAGTCGGAAAAAATTGGATTGTGAAACGCTGTAATTTATTATATAAGCTAAATACATGAATTATTGAGACAAATATGATGTATGGATGATTTTAAAAACATTGGTTCTAAGTAATATGAACTAGTTTTTGTATTTAGTAACAATAATCACAATTATTTCTTTTTTGAGCCAAAATAATGAAATAATGATTTGAATAATAAAAAAATAACCCTCTCTTCAACTATAAATAGCACCTCTCACTACCACATCTCCTCACACTACCAAATCCTTGAATCTTGTCCAATTGTTTTTTACCAAAACTCTTTTTAAATATATCCACAACGTCTACTATGATTTGGTCTCAATAAAATGCTGAACACAATTCCCATTAAGAGGTTCTCAATGCAAATAATTCAAGAGGTAAAACCATCAATCCTTCCCATCATTTTATTTTATTTTTTTATTTATCTTCCCCTCAAATCCTCTATCAAAACATGCATGAAATCATTAGTATATTGTATATACTATAATGTTATCATGGTAATTGAATAATCCATCATCATTTCTCTTTATCTTCCTTTTTTTTCTAAAAAATAAAAACATTGTCCCGGATGTGTTAATTTATCACATTCACAGACAACAGCTTTTTAATTTCTGTTATCACCTACATTTCTTGCCATTAAACCATTTCAATGGTTTAACCAAATTTTAATAAATTTATTGATTTTTATTTAACTCTATTTACCTTAAATGATAATATTTTGATGGTTTTACAAATAATTCCATTTAGTGAAAACTTGTTTTAATATTTCACATCTATTTTTTCTTCTCAAAAAATCAAGATTTATTATACAACATATATTTTTAATGAATTGAGGGTAATATTTTATCACTTATTTGTTTTTTGATCAATAAAAGTTTTGGTAAAAATTCACATTCTTATGATAATATTAAATTGAACATTACTATTCTCTTTCATAACTATATATTTTTTAACATGGTTTTACTTATTAATTAAATCGTATATCAATTCAATATATGGAATTTTTTAATTAAATCATACAATGAAAGCCACTTTAGTGACTGAGGAAATATTTATATTCAATATTTCATTCTAAGTAAAAATATTTTTGGATTAGTAATATTGTTAACAAATTAAATTTGTCCTTAAATATATGAGGAATGCATTGGACAATGTAACAACCCGATCATTTATAGATAAAAATCTTCTTCATTTAATGTATTATAGAAAACACATGCTCCATTTTATTATTATTATTTTTCTTTAAACGAATGTTAAGTATCATTACCATTGATAATATATTCATTAAAGAATGATCACACGAATGATATAAATTTATGATTTTTAAATGAATCATTTTGACATAGACAAGTGAGATGATGGCCTCATCCAGTATACACGGGTCATACGAAGATCATTTTTCAAACCTCCAAAAGGAGGTAGTGTCATTGGGATTCTCTCTTGACCAATCCCAAGCTGAGATTCAACAAGTTAAGCTTGAACGGAATCACCTCTAGGAGAAGTTCAAGTTAATAGAGATTACCACCTAGGTGATGTTATTAAAGCCTCACCAAGAGTCTGTCACCATCACACACCTTACCCTTAGGTATTATATTGGTGTTATAAGAGGTTATGTAATAATTTATTGGTACAAATTGTGTATTCCATTATTATAAAAAAAGTCATATTCTATCAATTCAATAATGAAAATGGTCATTCTTAAAATGTGAAAAATTTGATAAATTGTCTTTTCAGGTAAAAATTGTACTTTTGAGAAATATATACATTATATTAAACTTTAATTTTAAAAAATAATATTGTAAAAATAATTATTATAAATTATGATAATATCAGTTCCTTATTTTTAAATGATTCGGTAATCGGTTTGATAACAGTCAAAGTTTCTTACGATAAAACATAAAGTGTATTTTTAATGAATTTATTTTATAGGATTAATGAATTTTTTAAATAACTAATATTTTAATAAAATATTATTATCAAATTAATTTTATGAATAATAAATGATAATATAAATTTAATGAAGTCATATTTAATATTTATCAGGGTTTGAAAACTTTTTTTTCAAAATGAGTGAATTTTCAATAAATGTTAGTTTTAATTTTAAATGTGAAACATCAAATTTTTAGAAAATTATTTTTATAAAATAAATATTATTTTTGGAATCAGGATGTCCAAATTATCCAACAGTGTTTTTTTCCATTTTATGAGATAGTGAAATTTTTGGGAAAAAATTAAATACAGTATAAATAAAATATGTTTTTTGGGACATCATAATGACCCCAAAAATGACGTAATAAATAATATAATAAAGATTACAGGCCCAATATATGTTTTCCTATTCAAATAATGTGTTTAAGATATTTTACTTATTTTTTAATGCCTTAGTGAATCCTTTGAAATGTATAATATAATTTATGATTTTGAATTCATTTCTTTAATAATGTGACTCATCTCCACAGTCAAGGAAAATATATTAATATGTTCAGAAATTGGGCTTATAAAAAAAATTTCCCACTCCACATTAAAAATAACCATGGGCACAATACATTGTTTTATTTGTGATTTTTAATATTTAATTTATTTTTTCCAAAACCTTAGTTTGAGGATTATTAAAGAATTCCACTTTCATTTCCTATATAAACCCATTGATTCTATAACTTCTATTCACTAAAAATAATTGTATAAATTATATAATCTTCCTTAATATCTCTATAATCCTCACAAGGTGCCCCAATCTCTCAAGAACCCCTTCTTCAATCTCTTGAAGTCACACACTGAAGCAAGGGATTCCTTCCTTTCTCATTTTTATCATGATTCTTAATGTTTCAATACACTTTTACTTTCAATTAAAAATATTGTGGTTTGATAATCCCCGCCACCATAATTCCATCCATACTTCTTAATGATATGATACTACTTTATCTCTAATTAATACCTTCTATGTACACCCGTTACTATATCGAAATTCCGTATGGGATTTCTCTCTTTTTATTTCCATTCATGTATTTCTCCCATATTATGCATCTTATTTCCATTTAATATCTTGGGATATTATATTCGATTTACCCATTACTATCTATATCATGTATAAATGTTGATATAACCCTTTCTCTCACATCAACCCATCTTATTAATTTCCATATGGTGATGTTCTGCTGCCGAAATTGCACCGTTATTTTCCAACCCAGAATCATCGTGTGGTGAATTCCATACCCATTTCTCTATCAAGGGTATTATCATTTATGAACATATAAATATTTAATGTCACTTAAATGTAAGTATTTCAAATTCCTTAATCATGTAATAACTTATTATGTTCAATGATTCCATGTTATATGATCCATGTGGAACACTTATGCATGAAATGAAATTTTTATAAAGGGTGCACCCTAATAGCACTCCAATGAATTGGGTAATGTTTAGTTTCATGATCCAACATATGAGATTAAGTTTTAATCATTCTAATCCATGTTAAATTAGGGTTTACCCATTCTTATTTAGATGAAATGAGGGTTTACTCATGCTAATCCATGTGAATTGAGCCTTGTCTCGTGATAATATCATGTTGTATGTTGTTACCACATTTCCATTTTATGATAATCAAGCTACATCATGCCATTATGTTCATGTTTCGATTATGCTCCATTGATATAAATATTTCCTAATATGTTTTATATTCTTCTTATTACTCATTATTTACTCCTTTACTGGGCTTTATAGCTAACCCCTAGCTTATGTATGTATTTAGGATATCCCATGTAGTGTTAAGTACGTAGGAATGAGTCGGTCATGCCAAAGATGTTTGAATTAAAGATATTGTATTTCATGTTTTAAGTTGTTATGTAAATTTTCTAATTTTCCAATACACTATACCTCTCAATCCTTGGACATTTCTTAAGTACATGTTTATGTAATAAATCAATTTTAAGTGTGTAATAAATAGATTGGTTGTTATAGACATATACTTATGGGTGGTGCCCGATTAATAATATACTCTTGGGGAATCGATAAGTCTCATGATAAAAAATATGCAATTTTCCTTATTAAATGTGATATTATTGTATAACTAACTACATTATAAATTATATTAGAATAAGGCCTTTATCAGGACATTAATAAGTAATCATTTCCAATAATTATAATTGAGTTATTATTTTCCATGACATTATTACAAATTTATTATCCATGGATGTTTTTTAAATTTTTTTACTAAATGTATTGTGTTTTCCCTTATTTATCATTCCATATTGATTATGAGTTATTAACCCACGACATATTCCACTGTACACAACCCATATTGATAATTTGATCTCACCCATTCATTTTTTCTTTCCCATGGATATGAAAGAAGAAATCACTGACTGAGTTTCAATGATGAAGTATCATTACTTTCACTATGTTATGTTATATTCCGAATATAAAATGAGATTAATATATTTATATTTTTTTATAGACTAAAAAATTAATCTATCCATTAGGATTAGATCACATGTATCTTATTCAAAAGGAAAATATAAGACACCAGCTCTAGGTTACTAAAGTTGGGGTTATTAAAAATGTAAAATTAAATTAATCAAAGAGATAGAATATTAGAAAATTAGATTAATGGGGAAGACACATGAAAAGAATATATACGGAACCAATTTTCATTGAAAATCTACTAGTCATAGAGATCCAATGGAACATAATACTTTTTTTCATTACTTTAATAAAATATAATGATGATTCATGAGGTTTGAAAGATAATTATGCATAAATAAACCTTATCCTAATTCAATATACATCTAAAAGACTCCATTGTTTTCATCCTCTACGATTATTAAAATTGATGGGTGTTCTCTAATCCTGGTTCCATGTTGATGGTCTAGATAACCTAGAATAATAAGAATCCCAAAAACATATGAAAATTGTTTGAAATAGTGTTTAGGAGTTAAGAGTGTATACAATATTGGTGAAAGGGGAATACAATGATAAAACAATGTGTATATTGATCAATGGTAAAAGATATTGAAATGATGAAATACACGAGTCCCTGTGATCGTGTTTCACCTTTTATAGATATAATTAAAAATAAAAATATCATTTTAAATCCTCAATACCTATAGGTATGAAATATGTGGAATACATGGATTCATTGGTTTTTTATAGAACAAATATTTTTTTAATATCATAGGATATACAATAGATTAAGACAATCTTAAAACCCATTGATCTCAAATTTAATATCTAAACCAATGATTTTAGGAAATATATTCATGAACCATAAAAAACAATGTAGCCTATGGGTTACCAAGACAATGTGACTCAAATATTTTATATCCTCTAAGGAGATTCAAGCAGTTGTGGTGAGAAATATTCCATAAGTTTATAATATAAACTGTTAAAATTAATATATTTTTATCTTCGGTTTTTATTCACTAACTTGTAATTATTATTAGTTTTACTTAATAAAAATGTTAAGAAATGACTTTAACAATATGGTCCCTAATGTATTACAATGATAGTGGTGCAATTATGGTCATGGTTGACTAAGGGGAAAATACTGATGTCAGATATACTCTTATCTAACTTTTCAGAGGTAGAGGAAATAAGGACTAACCTTCAAGTTTTATTTATTTTAAAATAACAATTATTACCCAAAAAATCTCCTATGATAGTCTAAATATGACATCATCACCATGAAAATGAATATGAAGGTCTACAACTAAATCAATCAAATAAGGAACTTATATTTTATTATACAAACAGTTATTTTAATTTTTTAATTCAACTCATATTGAATGGATGTATAAAAAAAATATTCCATGGAATATTTTTTTATGTTCCCATGGTACTATCCTTTTTTCAGGAGGGAGTCTTTGGTTTTTGAATTTTAAACATCAATTAATGCTTCACATAGTAAAAATTATTATCGTTTTTAATTATTATTTGTATCATTTTTATATGTATTCATTTAATAGTTCTCGATCAACTCATTGATTATTTTTTTAGATCCAAGAAAACTTGAATGTACATGGGTGGATATAAAAAATGATGAAATCTCCCCAAAGCACCACTAATTATATTTTTAGATATCATTGATTTCAAAATTTCCAAAAACCCCATAGTCTATGATGTGAAGTAATAATCTAGAGATATTTTATGTTAAACACCACCATGAGTTTAATTGTGTTCTAATATAGTTATATTAGAGAAAATTTAAAATAAAAATCTATTTTTTGATTCATAGTGTGAGGTCCTAGATTGATATATAGTGTGTATGTCAGTCAACCTCATGACCTGATATTTCCTATCATACCTACAAATAATTCTATAATGTCAAAACCATCTATGGAATATTTTTAATCAATTTTGGAGCACCCTTATATAGTGGAAAAAATTATAAGGAGCACATTATTTGAGTCCAAAATTCCATTTAAAAATTAGTATCCCCTATTTAAGGTGGTTTCTGATGATTAATTTGAGTGTTAAAAAGAATTCATTATAATATACTGGGTATCATAGAGAAATGCAAGATGTAACATGCATACTATGATATTGAAAAATCCTTATTTAAAAAAGGAAACTTTGATGGATTTCATACCCACACTCATTTTTATTCAATGATAACCTAATATCAAAAATAAGTTTGTTAATGATTCTTTAGTAGAAATATATTTAAAATCATTTTGGTCAAGATGATGGGAGGTTGAGCTCATCTGACCCTTTGGGGATTAGAATTTTCACATAATCTAGTACTCTCTTAATGATTTATTAAATGACCATGAAACATATTCAGTAATGTCAATAGCCTTTCTAGTTAATCCCATAAATGAAATTTTATTAATTATATAGAGAAATTTTTTTTCGAAGACTCAATATGATACACTTTGGAATTTATCATTATTTAGGGGAGATTTTTTCTTGATTTTGTGATTTGGCCAATTAAATTATAATGACCCAGCCATTAATATTACATAATCTATTTAATTAAACTATAATACACTTATATTATTTTTGGAGATCTTTTTTTTTAATTTTAGATAATTAGGTAAAAATTCATACATAACAACCTATAAGAATTCAGAATGGACATCATTAAAATAGTGTCAATTTACTCAATAATAATTTTCTAAATAAAATATGAGTTCTTCACAACATTCATATTTGATTATTATTTTATCCTAGACATAATTAATCCTTATGAAAAAAATCAAAACATGGTATATGAAAAAAATATCATTACGGTACTTAAAAATAAGGAAATAAATTTTTTGTCCATGAAAACTTATAAACATATGAAATCATTTTCACAATATATAATTATCACCCCTAAATTATCATATAAAAACATTGTGAAAACATGATATTTACATAAAACATAGAAAACATAAAAAAATAAAAAAACCATATTGGTAACTTGAGGAATTACATAAATATTATTCTAACTTCACAGCTACCATATTAATTTTCTCCATCATGGATACCTTACAATGTCACCCTAATGGCTAACCTACGACGTACACATCATAGTCACACATGAATAACCATTATAGTCAATTTCCAACAAAAACATAAACTATTAATTATATAGACTTATATATTCCTCCTCTCATGGGAAATAATTCACAATAACAATAAAATAATCATAAAACATGAATACTTTCATCACAAAAACATTCTTATTTAATTTTTTAAAAATAGAAATATAAAAGAGAATTTAAAAAAATTATATTGCCTCAGGTTGTTCTAAATTTAAATATGTTAAAAATTATTAAATAATTGTTTAAAGAGTGTTACTAACATATTATAGAACATTATTCACATTTATAATATCTTATATTATTTTTTATAGCAACTTTCCACCAATTTTTATATAATATTTTTTAGTTTCCATTATTTTGGGTGCATTCTTGAAATCGTTTCCATGTTTGGTTAAATATAAATTTTATTATAGAATTGATGAAAAAAATATATAATTTAAAACAAATGTTATAAATATGTATTAATAGTTTTAAGTGATACAATGTATCATTTTTTTATATGAGTATTATTCATTAGATAAAATATTACTGAAAATAATTTAATTTATGTTGGAATTTTTTAAGACCAACATGAACATATATAATTTTAATGAATATCATGTTTATATATTGGTTTTAGAAAATTGTATAAATAATAATTTTTATAATAAAATCTTATATAACAATTATAATGGTTTTAGGATCATCCATGAAGGTGTTAAAGGAAAATGAAAACACATCGTCTATGATGCTGGTAAATTGACACATCATGGATGATGTTTTCATTGTTAGAATTAAAGGTAAATAAGAAGAGGTTTGATGTTGGATATTACACAAAAAAAAATAAAATTCTATTTGTTTTAGATAATGGATTTATCATGTCACTTACATGAGGGGAGGTGAGGAGAGAATAATAAAATAATATAAATTGAAAAGAAAATAAAGGAAAAATAAAGAGGATTTTACATCTTGAATTCTTCTCCATTAAGAAACATTTTAAAGAACTTTTTTTGGACTTTCGGTGGGATCATAAGGTCATAGAAATGGATAACTGGCTTGCTAAGGAAATTAGGATGAAAGTAAACAATATAAAATGAATTGAGGTGTGAGAAGAAGATGCGATGATTGGTTCTATTTATAGTGGAGGAGGGGGTGTTTATTTGAATATTTTTTTCATTTGTTTATTATTTTGGATCAAGACTATTAATAGTGTGAGAATTATCAATAAACACATTAAAATAATTAAGGATCTTTTTTTTATTATTTTGATTAAATCATCAATGAATGAAATAATTTTTTTATTTAACTTATAATGTTTATATGCTGTAAATTACCTAATTTTACTACTCACAAAAACATTCTTGTACTTGAGAAAAATCCCAAAAATTTTCCCGACCTATTTTTGAATTTTTAGAATTAAAAATATAATCCATTTTATGAAAATAAATTTCTAAATATGTGAAATTTATTTTTTTATTAAAATCATCATTTATTCGAGAAATACCAAATTTAAAATTATTACACATTTTATGATACTTTGAAAAATTAATTAAGGATTCAAAAAATTACCTTATAATTATAAAACAAAAAATTACTACTTTTTGAATCCATTTTATGAAGATATATTTTCTTTTAAATCGTCATATTAATTTTAAAATTGTAGATAAAAATTTATGTTTCACAAAAATATCAACACTTAATTAATCATTTTCAAAACATTTATTTACATAATCAATTATTTAAATATATCATTTTTTCACTTATAATATACATGAATTTTATATATAATCTCAAATATGAGGTTAGTATTATATTAGTTTTGATTCTTAAATTTCTATAAATCCCAACTTTTTTCATGACACATTTACTATGAATTTAACTAAATAATAAAATGAAAATAAATTATTTTATAATTACCTACGTTGTTATATTATTCCCCTCATCTGGATATTTAATACTCACCATTTTCATTCCCTTATTAAACAAGTGAGGATAACTTTCCCTCAAATTCTTTTTAGATTCCGATGATTCATCTTCCACTATGTGGTTTCTCTACAAAACCATAACCAGGTGAATTAGTTTATTCTGCAATACATGTTCTCTACGATTATGAATTTGAATAGTTTTCACTTCAAAAGATAGATTCTCTCCCATATGATCTCATTTTTTGATCAAAACATGAGATGAAGATAGAACATACATTCTCAACATCGAAACCTGAAGAAAATTGTGTACCTATGATAAACACGGAGGTGAATCTACTCAGTTGGAAATCCATCCATCTTTTTCCAGGATTTCATAAGGTCCAATGAATCTTGGAATTAACTCTTATTTATTAAAAAAATGAATAACACTTTTTCATAATGAGATTCTAATAAAAACATGATCTCCTACCTCTAAAGAAAATTCGTTCCTCTAGTTATCTGACTATTGTTTCTGCCTACTCTAAGAATTAATCATGTGTTTCATGGTCACATTAAATTTCTTAGCCACCTCCTATAACAATTTATGTCCCATCAACATCATTTCCGTAGATTAATCCCAAAATTCTAGAGTTCAACCCTAATTTCCATATAATTCCTCCAAAGGAATCATCTATATACTTGAAAGAATGTTTTTAATATATAAAACTCCAACAAAAGAAGTATGTTAATCCCAACTTCCCTGAAAATCCATTGAATAAGCACATATCATGTCTTTCATTTCCTGAATAGTTCCCTTTGATTATTCATAATATTGAGGAGGAAAAAAAGTGATGAAATTTTATTCAGATCCCAATGACTTATAGAGGACTTTCTAAATGTTAGAAGAAACCTAGGATCAATTTTAGATACAAAGGAATGAAAAACTCTATGTTACCTGGAAATATTATTGAGATATTGTCAACAAATATGTTCTAGAGAAATTGTATCTCGAAAAGGAAGGAAATGTGGAGATATAGTTCACGAGTCAACAATAACAAAAATTGAATTGTTACCTCACAAATTCATTGGTAGTCCAACTTATATGTCCACAAATATATTTTCACATTTCCCCTATGGCATTGGAAAATAATGAAGTATACTTCCAAGTATTTTCTTCTATTATTTAACATGTTAACAAGTAAAAAATTTCATTTTAATATCAAAAATATTACTTTTCATTCTATCCCACGAGTCGTACTCATGGTGGTCTCTATACATTTTAGTACTACCCTGATGAACCAAAAACATTGTACTATGAGCTTCATTAACCAAATATTTCTTCATTTTGGAATCACAAGGAATATATAATCTCTCCCCAAATTTCATAACACAATATTTATCAAAGATAAATTTTGGAAAGTTACACCTTTTAACCATGTCTAGACTCTTTCTATAACACACTATTTTACTTCTGTTCATGATTAATTCTATATAATTATGATGAAAACACTGACAATTGAAACAAAATAGAGGAATTTTATTCACCAATAACTTCCAAGCCAAAATTTTTATAATCATTAACCAAGGGGTCATGTTCCAAATATAATATAGTTAATTTATCATGATTTATTTGACTTATGGAATCCTCCAAATTTTTTGATTTTCTATAATAGTAATTGATTATTTAATCATAATACTTTATCAATTTCATCTATCTTCTATTCCTCATTTTTAATTCCTTTTGGATAAATATATACTTCAAAATCTAAGGGTTAGTATATATTTCAAATTTGGATCCGTATAAATGATTCCTCCAAATTTTTAATTTGAAAACCATAAATCATTATTCCAAATCATTTTTTGGATAATTTAACTCAAATGATTTTAGTTGTCTTGAAGAATAATAAATTACATGATCATTATATATCATAACACAAACATGTTGATTCAATGAAGAATCACTGTAGATGGAAAATTCACCATTTCTGGAAGGCATGACCAAAATTAGTACATTCACCAATATCCTCTTCAAGTCATCAAAAAACACATCACATTCTTCTAACCAAATAAATTTGACATCTTTTCAGGTTAAATTAGTTAATGGGATAGATAAAAATGAGAAGTTTCTAACAAACCATCAATAATATCATTGTAATACATGAAAACTATAAGTCTTAGTAACATTTGTACGTCTTTTCCATTTATCAACCAATTTTGTTTTGGTATAATCAACTATTATTCCATCATTATTTATAATGTTCCTATGAAACGAAATATGTTGAAACCAAAAATCACATTTTCTAAAATTTCTATATGAGTTCTTTTATTTGAGAATTTTCACGACAATCTTCAATTTTATTCAAGATATTAAAAACTTTTTTAAAAAACCAAAATATCACAAATAAAAAAAAACCACAGACTTATCAACAAATTCACATAATATTAAATTCATTAGATCCCTAAAAACAACAGGTGAATTTTTAAAACAAAATGGCATAACAAAAAACTCTTAACTACCATATCTATTATAGAGTTCTATTTTTGGAATTTCATCCTCCTTCACCTTTAACTGATTGTACCCAGATCATCGGTCAATATTAATGAAATACTGAGATCCTTAGTGATTTTCAAATCTGTCATTGATATGATTCAATACATACATATTCATAACAGTATTTTTTTTGAACACACTATAATCAAGGATAACATTCATGGAACCATGATTCATTTTAATGAATAAAATTAGAGCACCCCAATGTAATGTGATAGGACAAATGAAACATTTATCAAGAAACTCATGTAAAATCATTTTCAATTATAAAGGTTCCACTAGAGCCATTCAATTACATTGTTTTTATATTGGATTAGCATTAGTAACTTAGTCAATATTAAATTCAACATCTCAGTCTGGTATAACACTAGGAAACTTAATAGAAAAACAATATTTGTATTAAATTACCTCTAGAACATCATTAATCTAAATGGTTCCCCTGTTTTCAACAATTTTTCCAAGATAAAATTCATTTCCATATTTTAATAGATTATCATCTTCCTGATATGTTATCAATGGTATGGAATCATTGTTGTACACAAACTGAAACTCATTCAAAAATAATAATTCTTTTTCTCTACAAAAAATCTAATCGAGATTAAAATAAATCCATTACATATCTAGAATAACATCAAACTATCCTAAAGAAAATCAACATGGTTTTCAGATAATTTCATCCCTCAGACAACAACATGAGGAGTCTAATAAATTTCATTTACCTTAAGATTACCCATGGTTTTATTTCCATATTTTATTGTTTCATTTCAAGAAGTTAAATTTCCAATTTTCTAGAAAATTATTTACAAATTAAGGAATGTTTATACCACATATCAAATGAGAAATTAGCATAATCTAGGTAAAAAAATTATATTATACCACTACATAGGATGTCCCAACATCCACTGAAGTATTCATAAAATATTTCACATCACTGTTCTTCTTATAAGCTAGTTTCTTTCCAGTATTAAAATATTTTTTTGGGAATTTATTTTCAAAATTATTCATTTAACATCATTTAAAAAAACATTATAATTTACTTATCATAATTAAACATACCAAAACTAAGATCTTTTTTAATGAAATATATGTCCATACTTATAAACTTACAACACTGAAATAACTTCCTCGATTTGTTAAGGTATTTCCTAGGGTGCTATTTACCACAATTACCACAAAATAGAAACTGGGATTTCTTATCTTAAAATTTATTTGATTAATTATTACCCTTTTTATAACAAATAGACCACTTTTTATTATTATTATCGAAGTACATATGATCATCATCAAAATCAATTTCTACCCTCTCAATACATCAAACATGTTTTTCATATCTTTGTAATTCATGATTAGTTGATTGCCTTCAATATTTTAGATTAAATCCTAAGTAAAAATGATTTAATTTACTTTCAAGATCCTATGTAGTATTTGGGGATTACCCTAGCAATCAAGTGATTTTTTCTTTATACATGTCCACTAATTATTCTTCTTTTTTTTTCAATACAAGTAATTGTTTCCATCCTATGTCAAACTTCATTTAGAAAATATTTTTCAAGGATAATATTGTTAAATTTATCCCATTCAAATGCAAAAATCACGTCACTATCCCTAATCTTCTTGATCATTGACCATCATGGGTCGACATGACATCTGAAATGATAAATACCAAGAATAAACTTTTTATAATCTGAAAACCCCATGATATAGTATATATTTTCAAGGGATTTAATAAACCCTTCATTTACCACTAGTTCAGAAGTTTCACTGAATGAAGGAGAGTGTTGCCTCATAAAATGTTACAATATCATAATCTTCATTTCTAGTAGCTCGGGTTATTATCCTACATGGATTCCAAAATAATTTAAATCCCAAATCAATTGATCCATTACTGTAAAAAACTATTGAGTTCCAATTATCACCATTCTAGGTTATTGATTCTGAAATATATCATTATCTTGGTTACTCCCTACTTAAACATACCTATTTTTTCTATGGAAAACCACTCTGAATATACATTTCTTATGTAAAGAAACATTGTAATCTATAAAATCTATATCATTTCAACATAACCATTAGGTAAAAATCATTTATGTTATTCTATTAACATCATAATAACCCCTAAATATTTCTAAACCATTCTTTAATACCAAAAATAATGATCTGACCATTAAAATTACATAATCTAGTTAATTAAACATGAATACATGTGTCACCCCAACCTGGCACCTTGCAATCGTGATTATCTTATTTATATTTGACTCCTTTTTAAGTATAAAAATTTAATAAATTAAAATAAAATGAATGATAGTATATTAAAATAAAATGATTTAATTTTATTATTATTATTATTATTACTAATAATAATATTATTGTTATTAATTATATAATTTTTTTAGGGTTTATTTTGTTTCACTTCACCTCCCTTACCACGCATGAACCCTTCCACCTCCTTAGGTCTTTGGCCGCCCTCATTTTCCCCTCCTCACATCTTTGCATGATTCCAACTTAGTTGGCTCTCCTTCAGCTCAATCCATCTCTTGTGGCTCCTCCTCAAACATCACACCCTCCTCATATCCCTCTCCCTGTCCCGCACGCGACCCCCTTCCCCTCGGCTAGAGCTCTCTAACGATGCACTACTGACTACCTTTCCTTCACCTCTCTCACATGACTCTCTAGCCAAAAGAGGCTCCTCGTAACATGCCACTACCTTCATGCCTATCCTTCCGCCATCCATCATCTGAGCCTATTTCTTTTGAAATGTATTCAGGTGGGGTTTTCTTTATCTATTCAATTTTTTTCTCTATAAAATTCTTGTTTTTATTATTTTTCATGTGGTTCTCATTCCATAACCAAACCCTAATTTCTTTTGGTCTTTTCTATTTGGATGATTCATGATGAATAGGTTTTTTGGTCTCATTGATGATCATTCATGCCATTGTTGTCAAATGCACTGATTTTTTCATCAATTTTTGTATGGGTTTTTAATTAATTCTCTTTAGTATAATTTTAATTTAGGGGTTATATGATTTTTGATTTTTTTGATAATTCTTATAGTTGGTGTTGGACCTCTTTGTGGTAGTTTTGGGTTTCAGGTGTTTAGAGTTCCCGTGTGTACCTACAAAGGGTAAATAAAATATATATGTGCGCAAGTTGTATATATTACCTCAGGGAATGGAGAATATGTATGATTTTAGATAGGGTTATATATATATATATATATATATGCATGTATGTGTAAGTGTGATGTTTTGTTTTGGGTAAGCATTATCAAAGAGCAACATGTTTGAGATAGTCCCCCTTTACCTATGACATTAATTTGGATCTAATAATTACTTTAGTGTTTTAAAAAGTGTTTTAAATATTGAAGTGTATATAAGTGTTATGAAAAGTGTAAATGATTCTTGGTGTTGGACTTTCCTTTATATTTCTGGATTCATATTTATGTTTTAAAATGTGTATCCTTTTTTGAATTTTCTTCCATGTGTAACACATTACATTCTTATAATTATTTACAAAAAAGTTTTTGGGTGTGAGGATTAGTAGTCCCCATGATGTTTAGTGTTGTGAAAATTAGTTCTGAAAGTTGAATAGAGTGAAGAAGGGTTTTTGTCTGACTTTAAAAAAAATGAGAATTCTCATGTTTTGGAATATTTGGAAATACGGATTGGTTTCAATATGAATTTTTGATTAATTAGTAGGTTTTCTTTATAAAATGGTTTTCCTAGGTTTAGGCACGATTTCATGTTTTTTATACATTTTTGGTACCTTAGTGGTAAAATTGAGAATCTAATGGTTTTTTCATTTAAATCTTTTTGGTGATTGTGTTTTATAACAATGAATGTATTTCTTGTAAATAAAATATCTCATTTTACACTTTGAGAATGGTTTTTGAAATTGGAAAAACCCATCTTCTGTAATTACATTAACTTGAGAAATGTGATGTAATTGTTAATGTGTGATTTGTGATATGTGCCTATTATAAAGGCATGTGTATTGTTATGTGACGTCAAAAGGGGAATGTGCTAAAGGATGGATATTAGTGGTGGATTGTTGAATGTGTTTTTGGATTAATATTGGAGTACATTCAAATATGTTTACATGATATAATCTCACCACCAATTAGAATATAGCACATGGCTAATCCCAGGTACCTAGGTGGATAGACTAGGACTAGTACACTAGATGATAGGGATGTTGTTTATCCCAGTTTCTTCTTGTATAATTGATTATTACAAAACTACTTATATGGTTACGATGATTGTAGACCACTCAACCATTATTGTATGTCCTCCTAGTGGTTTTTGATTGAGAGTGCTAATTTCCATGGTTTCTAGGCCATGTTTTACGGAGGTACGAGGATCCTGGGTCCCCAAATAAAACTCGTTTCATAGGGATTGCACATGGTGATTGTGATTCATTTTTCATTTCTGTTGTTTCATGATTTTCCTTTATTTTGTGAAAACTATTTTATAATATAAATTTTTTCTTTTCATATTGAAATATTAATTCCTTTTTCAAAACTAATTTTTGAAAATGTATTTGAATAGAATGTTTTCTATAAATGTAATCATGTGAATTGAATTTTAAATGACTGAAAAACATTATTTTACTATGTTCTATTTTTGAACTAGAACAATTGAGTTTCATATTAAAGGTCAGGGAATATGGATTTTTTTTGAAATTACTACGGATCATATCGATGCTCACGCCAACCCCATCTTTTCTATTTTAGGTTTTAGTTTTGGGTCTCTATTGTAGTGATCATGCTTTTGTGTTTTGGTGGTTACCCACAGGTTCATTTGGATGTATGCGTAGTTGTGAGACTTTATTATATTTTCACTGATAGCGTTAATATGTTATGTTCAGTTTATTTTTACTTGTTTATATTTTTTTATGGTCCAAATCATTCCCAACTAGTTTACTTTGAATCCTACAACTAGCTTCCAACGTGTGGGGATTGGTAATTCCCTTCGGTTTATGCCACAGATCGGTTTGGTCATCGGGTCAGATGGAGACCCATCTGGGTTCATGGAAAAATGGTATCAAATGAGGTTATTCTTTATTGATTCATGTTCATGGGGATGAGTATGGGTATACCAAAGCTAGGATTCTACTAACATGACATTATAATTATGAGTAGGGTTCCTGGGTAGTACACTTCGTGATGGGACTCATGTCAACATGGGAACTTGGGTTTTATCTAAGTCATTTGGTTCTTTTTGATTCTTTTATGTTTGGGAAATGAAATAGGAGTTGGTTTTATGGTCTAAGTTAGCTCATAGGTCCTATAAATCCATTTTAATATGGGTATGTTTTCTAAGAACACTCTCTATGATGGTGGTGTGACTATAGTATGGTCTCCAACCATATGTCTATGTCAACCATCAAAACTAGTTTCCCCTTGATTTTTTCAGGATATCCTTAGGTTCTGAAAATTATTCTAAAAAACATTACTTAAAAAATATAAGAAATCTGGATTCCTAAATATCAGATGGGTTGATTTCTAAAAGGGTGTGAAAATGGTTTTTATAATTGTTTTGGAGGTAGTCTTAGGAAAATGGATTTTTATGAAACGGTCCTTGAGAGAAATGAGAACGATTTCAATTAATAATGGATATTTATAATCAAATATTGTGGACTATAGAAATATGGTTTAATGGGAAGTAGGGAAAATTAGATTCTAAAAGGTTTTGGAAACATTTTATAAAAATTGAATAAATTAGTTTTTTTAATGGGAGTTTATGAAATGTAATTTTTTATGAAACTAGAATTTTTTTAAATGGGGTGATGTGTTTTAAAATTGATGTGTATGATTTGAAATTTTATTTTAATTGTTTGTGTTTTTCTGAAATTTTATTGTTAAACTCAAACTGGGTTTTGATTTTTGTGGCCTAACGGCTTTACGAAACAGGAAGTTTGTGTTGAATGTTTTCTTGTTGAGAAGTGTAAGCATTTGGTTTTGTTCTACGGTGCTTGATAATCAGTGGTTGTGTAGTGTGTCTTCTTGTATTTTGGGAATGTTATTTGCGAGACATTTTTATCTTGATAATTCTTTCTGGTTGACTCATGTCTTGTGTTTGAGTTCTTACTGGTATGTTATTGTGAAAAAATGTCGTTAGTGGGTTCCTAGTAAATTTAATTTCCAAAGACTCTCAGTAGGTACATTTTTCTCTTCAGTCCTGTAATGTGGTATTTATATGCTAATTTATTGGATTAATTAGTTCATTGGATTTCTCTTGAGGGATAGTGTGCAGCCCCATAATGAATTAATGCATATTCGAACAACGTCCACAAGTGATCCACTAATAGAAGACCCTCCAATTGAACAAAGTTAAAACATTATACATTTGTTTTAGGGTCAAGTCATTTTCCCTTATCTATTGTACATTCATATCCTATTATAATGGGAGATTAGATGTGGAATGTTCAAATAGTCTTTTGTTTCTTGAGTATCCTAAGGCTTTTAAGGTGATGTCCAACACCGATGTGTCTGAAGGTTTCTCTTGGAAGCAGTGAAAGGAATCCCATTATAAAATGGTTAAAGTGTGATGGATTGTTTCTGTTGCATATATATTGAAGATACTTTCAACCTATCATTGGGTTCATTTGATCTATGGTCCATGCTTGGACACTAGTGTGTCATGTTTGGTTATAAGAAGTTGTTATTGTTATATGCAGGAATCGGGGCTACTTGAGACTCAGTTTAAGGTCCCTCTCATTGTAATATTTCTTTCAGTTGTAAGGGTAATGTCTGGTGGAATCATGTCGAGTTATGTACTATTTTTGATGAAAAGGTGGATATTGTAGATCCTTTAGAGAGATTCTATTTTAATATAAGTGTGTTCCTCTTCTAGGATATCCTAAAACTATTCCATCGAAATGAATGTTCCTTCCAAGTGACCCTTATTTTATTGTTCCTTTTCCAAGGTAGAAGGGGACACTCCTTTTAATTTCTCATAAAAATAAAATATCATGTTGATACCAAGTGACTCTATGTATTTGTGTGTTATATTGGTGTTTTCAAGTTTGTGGTTGGTTGTGTGTGGCACCATAAAGAGATGTTTTGTTTTGGAATCATCAATGCTTGAATATGTGGAAGGAGATTCTTCAAACTTAAGGGATCCATCCAAAGGCCTCGTAGTGAAGTTGGAACATAGTCACGATCCCCCATGGGGTGTAAAGGACCTTGGACTTGTGTCTTTCTTTGGGATGGGAATTAGAGATAGTTTGAACATCCTCTGTAGTTTTCTCATTCCGAGTGGCCCTGTTTGGTGAAAAGAGATGTGGGGGATCTATTTATTCATTTATGTCGCGAGGGTGGCAGAGTCCCTTTATGGATATACAGAGTCATGTTTGTTTTATTTTCATAAACCCTTGTGCTTATACCCTAGTGTTAGTGAACCTCTATTTAGTGGTCCTTTCATGACCATCCTTATAGATCAACCTATGCTCTGGGTTGGGATTATCTGAGGATGGTGATCCCCCATGGGAGTGGTGGGTCTAGTGGTGTATTAATTTTGGTTCATATTCATTTTAATTTGAACCCTTGTGTGGGTATTTTGATCTATGGTGGGTGTTCTTTTCAATCTATGTTGGTTAGTTTGGGAAGTTCTCATGTTAGCCTTTGTGGGACTCCCATGCTGGCCTGCGCAAGTTAGGCAGGTCAGTTGGTTATTATGGTAGGGAGACCCACTGTGCGTCTCACTAGTACTCCTGTAATTTGAATCAATTTTATCATATCTCTTGTGGTGGGGAGTCTGTTTGTTCCTCACATTTTGTTGATCTGTTTGTGTTTCTCATGTTGACTTGGTAATGGGTAATATTGTTTTCTCGTCACAATATAGTGGTTAGGGTTTTGAATGTGTGTGAGGTGTTTTGGTTTTATAGAATTGGATTATGCATTATGTGAATTATTTCCCTTTTATTGATTAACTGGAGGTGTTTAAACATTTAGGGTGGGTGACACATATAGGAGATTCCATTTTGGTCTCCTAATCTTGATCAATAAGTGTCTTTTATATTTTTAGTGTTCTAGTCTTGTTCTAATTTATTGTTCATTGGGAATATCCTTTTGTTGGGAATGATATTTAGTTTTTTCGTTTGGGTTAAACCTTAGAGAGGAATTTTGGGGCCATAAAGTGTTATCATTGGTTGAATTGTCAAACCCCGACTCGAAACCTTATGGTCGCAATTATATTATTTTTATTTGAGTATTTTTTTTATATTTTAAAAACTTATTAAATTAAAATGAGTTAAAATACTGTGAAATAAAAAGAAATTGATTTAATAATAATAATGGTATTATCATTAATATTGTGAATAATAAAATTATTTTTATTATTATTCATTTTTGTTTATTTTTATAGGATTTTTTATTGTTTCTCTCTCCCCTCCCTTACCACGTATGAACACTTCCTTCTCATTAGGTCTTCTATCACCGGGCTTCTCCCCTCCTCCCACAGGTTCCTACCGCCCCTTAGCTGGCTCTCTATCAATGCAAAATATCTTGGGTGGCACCTCAACGTATAGTGCACCATCTTCCTTCCCCTTTCCCTATCTTCCATGAAACCCTATTCCCCTCAGGATGATCCATCATGACACACCACTTCCTTCCTCCCCTTCTCCACTCTCACATGACTCCCCAGCCGTAGGAGGCTCCCCATAACGTGCCACGACCACCTTGCGTCTCATTCAGACATCCATCTTCCGAGCTGATTTCTTATTCGACTTATTTGTGTAGAATTTTCTTCTTCTCTTCACGTTTTCCTCTCTTTATATTTTGCGGTTTTATTCTATTTTGGGTGGTGTTCATTCCATAACCGAACCATAAATTATTTTGGGTGTTTTTTTGGTTTCTTCTTGATGAATATGATTTTTTGGTCCTATTGATAATCATTTTTTCCATGGTCGTCAAAGGCAATGCATTTTTCCTTTATATTGATAAGTTTTTTTAATTATTTGGTTTAATTATTATATAGGGGTTTTATTTTTATTGAGTTAATGGTAATTTTTATATTGTGTGTTGGACCATACCATAATAGTTTTTGGTTGTGGGTGTCGAGAGTTCCCACACATACATTAGTAGGGTAAGGCATATATCTATATATATATATATATATATATTAATATCCTCTTTGTATATATATTTTCATGGCTTGGGGAATAGGTGAAATGAAACTTGGGGTATTCATATACTTATTTATAAATTCATGTATGTGTAACTATAAAATGTTGGTTCGGGAAGCCATCATCAAAGAGAGGCATGTTTGAGGTAGTTCCTATTAAACTATGCCCTTAATTTGAATACCATTATTTCTTGAGGGTTGTAACAAGGGTTTCCAATATTGAATATTAAATACATGTAATGTAAAGTGTTAGTGATTCTTGGTTTTATACAATCCTATATATTTTATGCTTCACTCTTATGTTTTGAAATGTGTAGCCATCTTTTGAATACGCTTCGAACCATGAAACTTTAAATGCATAAAATTGTTTTCAAAATGGTTTTGGGTGTAGGGATTGTTCGTCCCCATGATGTTTGGTGTTGTGCATATTGGTTGGTAATGTTTAATTGAGTGGACATGGGTTTTTGTGTGATTTTTTTAAAAAAGCGATAAATATCATATTTAGGTATGTTTGGAAAAGAGCGTGGGTTTCTGGATTAATTTGTGATTAATTGGTAGTTTTACTTTAACAAATGGATTTTTTTAGTTGAGGCTTTATTTGATGATTTTTTTGTAAGTGTGTGGTACCTTGGTGGTCGAATTGATCTTTTAATGATTTTTAAATTAGAAGTGGTGTCTGGCTATGTTTTCCAAAAATAAATATATACCATACTTTGTAATGAAGCTCATTTGACACTTTGACAATGGTTTGAAAAAGTGGAAAACCTCTCTTGAGGTATTAACCTTAATTTGAGAAATGGGATGAATGTTTTAACATGTGATTTGTGATATTTTCCTAGTGTAAAGGCATGTTCGTTTTTGTGTGATGTAAAAAATGGGAATGCGCGTAAGGAGGGACATCTATAGTGGGTTGTTGAATGTCTTTTTTGGATAAAGAAAGTGATGTTTTCATATATGTTTTCTTGATAAAATCTCACCACCAATTGGAATAGATCACATGGATAACATCGGGTACCTAGGTGGGCTAACTAGGAATAGTGTGCTAGATTCTACCGAAGTGGTTCGTCCTGTTTTCTTCTAGAAAGAAGGATGATTACAACACTAACTAAATGATTATGATGAATAGAGACAACTAGGATTTTGGGGTGTCCCATATTAGTGTATATTTCCTGATAATATTTACGTTTGTTGTTTCTAATCCATGTTTCACTAAGGTACAAGGATCATAGGCCCCAACTAAAACTAGTTACATAGGGATTTCCTAATGTGTTTATGATGCGATTTTAATTTCTATTGTTCCATGCTTGTCCTTTAATTTTTGAAAACTATATTTTAATAAAATTTTATTACTTTTTATATTGAAATGTTAATGCTTTCTTGGGAACTATTTTTAGAAAATGTAGTGGAATAGAAACATTTTTCTAAAAATTTAAACTTGTGACATGAATTTGGAGTTATGTTTAGTTGTGAAAGATTATGTTATTTTAACTTGTAGTGTATATCTATTTTGTTAAGTTTATTTTTACTCTTTTTCCTTTTGTTTATGGGAAAAATCATTCCCAATTGGTTTATTTTGAGGCTCGACAGTAGTTTCCTACCCTTAGGGATTGAGAATACCCATTGAGTTATGCCACGAACCGAGTTGGGAATAGAAACATTTTTCTAAAAATTTAAACTTGTGACATGAATTTGGAGTTATGTTTAGTTGTGAAACATTATTTTATTTTAACTTGTAGTGTATATCTATTTTGTTAAGTTTATTTTTACTCTTTTTCCTTTTGTTTATGGGAAAAATCATTCCCAATTGGTTTATTTTGAGGCTCGATAGTAGTTTCCTACCCTTGGGGATTGAGAATACCCATTGAGTTATGCCACGAACCGAGTTGGGAGCTGTGTGAGATGGAGACCCAACTTGGTTCATGACAATGCACATGTTATATTTACAAATGTAATTTCATTTTATTGTTTCAGATATTGAGGCCATAATTTATACATAAGATCCCCTAAAAATACAAAATGGGAATCACTAAAACAGAGTATATTTATTCCATAATTATTTTTAATAAACCCTAAATTCTTCACAACATTCATCTTTACATCTTCTCTTCTATTACCCTTCCTTAATCCATGTAAAAAAAATTCAAAACATGGTTTGAAAACAGAAATATCAGTAAGGTACATAAAAATAATAGAATAAAACATTAGCCAAATAATACTTATAAATATATAAAATCATTTTCACAAGATATAAATATCACCATTAAAGTATCATATACATACTTTTGAAAACATGAAATTTCCATAAAACAATGAAAGAATAAACAAAAAACATATAAGTAACATTTGAAACTACGTACATAATATTGTAACCTTATAAGATACCATATGTTGTGAAACTCTCATGGCTACCTTACAATGTTACCCTCATAGCTACATTTTGAAATAACCATCACAATTACACTTGGAATAACGATTATATTCAACTTCAAATATAGACATACCTAATGCATTATAAGGAGATATAGATCCCAAAAATCATTACAATGAAATAAAAAGAAATAGAAAATAATAACAAAACAAAAATACATGCATCATAAAAATATAACTTTTAAATTTTTTAAAAATAGATATTTAAAAGTGGATTTTTAGAGATAAGTTCCTTACCTGAGGTACTTATTACATAAAAAGTATTTACACCTCTAGTATAGTGTTTTTAATTGTGTTATTAACATATTAATGAACTATATTCATATTTATAATACCTTATATGATCATTTAATAAAAAAATTACACCTAGTTATAAATAATATTTTGTTATACCCATTGTTTTGGGTGCATTCTTTTCAATATTTCAATGGTCGGTTCATTATGAATTTTCATATCGACTGGAAGAAAAACTATATAATTGGAAATAAATTGTATTAATATGTATCAATAATTTTAAATTATACCATATATCATTTTTCTAATATGAGGATATTTCATAATATAAAACATTAATGAATATTATTTATTTTATTTTGACGGTTTTTATGCCTATCTTCAAATTTTATCATTTTACATAATATAATTTTTAAATTTTTATTCCAGAATAGTATGTAACAAATAATTTTAATAACAAAATATAATATATATATATATATATATTTAATAATTATTTTAATACCTACCTAGAAGTAGGTAATGGAAAATAAAAACACATCGTCCATGATAATGGTAAATCGACACATCACAGAGGATGTTTTCATTTAAAGAATCAAAGTGAGTGGAGAAGAGGCTTGATGATGGATATTGCATTAAAAAAATTAAGTATATTTAAGATAATGGAGTTATAATTTCACTTGTATAAGGTTTTTGGAGGATAGAATAATTAAACAAGATAAATTTTATGGAAAATAAATTAAAAAGAAAGAGGATTTTACATTTTGACTTATTCACTTTGAGTACCTCCTTGAGGCCCTTGGTTTTGGAATTTTATTGAGTCTGGTAGGTCTTGGGCATATGGAAGATTCTTGTTAAGGGAATTTAGTATAAATTAAACAATCTTTAATTTCTTTAGGCATGGGAAGAGGAGGTCGTGTGGGGTGTTATTTATAGTGTAGGATAGGGGTTTTGTTTAGAATATTTTATTCATTAGTTCATTATTTGTTTCTCAAGATTATGAATAGTTTGATCATTATCACTAAATATATTAAAATATTGAATATAAGTTATAGATTATAGTGATTACATTATAAATGACTCAAGGAATAGTGTATTTAACTTATGATATATATATATCATAAATCACCATATGTTACTATTTACAAAAAATTCTAGTATTTTAGAAAAATCAAAAAAATCACTTTAACCATTTTTTGATGTATATAATTAAAAATGAACTAATTTTTTTGAAAATACTGTTATCAATATGAGAAATATTATTTTAAACTAAAAACATCATTTATTTGAAAAATAAAGATTCTAAAATTATAACAATTGGTAGGAAACTTTGAAAATTTAATTATATTCTCATAAAATAATATTATAATCATTAGACAACAAAATTTTAAATTATGAATCTATTTTATGAATATTAATACTTTTTTAAATCATTATATTAATTATAAAATTGAAAATAAACATTTATGTTTCAAAAAAATATCAATATATAATTTTTTATTTTCCTAGAACATATTTACATAATTCATGTTATAAATATGTCATATTTTCACTTAAAATATACATAAAATTTATTTATAATCTCATTAGTGAGGTTATAATAAAATTAGTACAGATTTTATAATTTCAATAAATTCAAATTTTCATTATACATTTATAATGAATTCTACATTGTAATAGAATGAAAACAAATTATTTTATAAGTACTTGGGTTTATAGAAGTGGGACTTCTTATATATCCCTTTTAATTGAAAAAATATCCACATATTTCTGTACCAATTACTATAAAAAGCCAATATTTTTTATACATAAATATTATATATTTTTAAATTAATATTCAATTAATTTCACAAATACAAGACTGAGGACCATAATGGTTTACTTCCTTTAGATACTAGATATACAATATTCTTATTTCATGAAGGATATTAAACATCTATCATAATGATATTCCCAAATTCATACACTTCATTAACATAACCAACTTAAAATCATTCTTTATAACCTTTCTAAATGAAACAAAATAAATGGTGAGATCATATTCTCAATAAGGGGAAACATGAGAGATATAAAAAAACATGAGCATAAGGGTATGATATTATTAGAATTGCATTTAAAAAAACATAACATTCATGTCATATATGATAGACATGAGTCATGGAATAAATCTTGAAATTACATAAGACATGAATCCCAATTGAATCAAATAACATGATCCATACGAACATAGAATTATAATAAGTCATATATCCATTGTATATATGTACGATTATAATATTGTGATAATGTGTATATAATAATTTTTTCACTTGTTAGATAATTTAAATCATGTCATATCCTCACATGACATTATAGACGTGAATTCTAGGTTTAATAATAACTATGTGAATATAAAATGAGGTTCTCATATAAAATATTTATCTCAAGAGTTACCAGTCATTACCCAATGCATTAGATGGGATATATGTCCCATGAAACATCTTTTATAATGTGACCAACAACATTGGTTTTAATTTAATCACCAACCTTGGTTATAGCATAACAACCATCCTTGTTTATAATGTAACAACCATCACAAAATGAAAAAAAAACAAATTGCTATTCCACAAGATCCTAACTATTCTATCGTATCAAAAACCATGAAAATAAATGGATTTAAAAAACATTTCAAAATAGCATAACTCATGGAAAAAAATGATTTCAAAATTATTTCATCATATCATAACTCATTTAAAAGAAATGGATTTTAAAAACATTCCATAACTTCATTATAGAAACGCCCATGGAAAATTAACGCCCTAAAAGAACTTATTTTAATACATATAATAAAACATATTGAGAAAGAATGAGGAAGGTATAATTATATAATATCCCACCTAAATAATATGTGACATCAAGGCCTGTGACTATATCTAGAAAATGATATTAAAATATGACATATATTATTTCATAAAGAAAATATCTTTTTCACTTTGAAAATTACAATTTTCAAAACCAATAGTTTAAAAAATACAAAAAAAATTAATTTTCTCTAAAAATAAACATTAAATAATATAAATTATGAATTAAAACATTGAGTTTTCATTATGGGGTAAACTTCTGTTCATTCCATTCAAGTTAAAAGAATACACTCCTTTCACACTTTGTTAGAAACTCAAAAAATGCCCCATTTGGAAAATAAAAAGAATATTCCATATTAAACAATTTTAAAAAAAAGTCAATCATGGGTTAAAATTATTTTTAAAAATTATAAGAGAATATTTGAATCATTTTTTAAATCCATTTTTGAAAACATGGATATGAATGGGAATGGGTTTTCAACTAAATATAAAAGTAATGTCTATTTTCCTTAAAAATATAATTTTAATCAATTTAGTTATTAAAGAGAGGAAAATTAAAAAAAATTATTATATATAAATAAAAATATGAGGGTAGGGTTCATGAAGTTATTTAGAGGTATATCTTATGATTTCTTCATCATAACAATAAACATAAATTATATAAACAGATAATGAGATTGTATCACAAAACCCTTACCACTTTGGAATTAGTGGAATCGAAAGACCCATTAAAGAAAAAAATAAAATGAAATGTTAAATATCATTAAAATAAGTATATTTATAATATTAAATGTTAAAGTGGAATTATATACTCCAAAAAAATATATACAAGTGGTGAATGTGACATATCTCTCTCAAAAATAAAATGGATACTAGAAATCCCTTACCTAAAGTTTTCAATTTATTCGAACACACTCGATATTCTTGTATAATAAATAATGGTTTATTATAAATATTTTATATAACAATAATTATATATATATATACATTTATGGTTTAATTGTGACCTTTTAATACACATTTATTAATAAATCCTTGTTAAAATCATGCATTGGGTTGTAATTAGTTCATTTTTTATCATTTTTTTGTTTGGTTTGGTCAGTAAAATTACTCGGATAATGGTTCCATAATATCTACAATTTTGTCCAAAGTATAAATATCATAAATATTTGGTATAATTTAATTTAGAGTAATAAATAAATGATATAAATAAAAAATTAATTACATTGTTCATGCAGAGGGTTGGTCATATGTATGCATGAACGATGTTTTCATTTTATTTAAGTATTGAAGAAAATAAATGTTAATAATATACAAAATATAAATAAATATATTTTTATAATAGATATAATATATATTTATAAAATATATCCTTATTACGATCAATTTCAAAATAAGAGAAATGTATTACATTGCTTTATGGAAAGATGAGGTTTATATGTACACACAAGAAACATTAAGTTTTTCTAATAGATTAGATGTTAAAAAGATAGATTTGATAATATAATTAAAGAATATTTTTTTTACTAAATATAATAAAAATATATAAAATCTATCATTTTATATAGTGGAGAGAGGTGGGGATCTAAATCGAATTACATCAATTTGTGAGGCGGTAATCCTCTAAACACATGATTGTTTGTTTTGCTTCCTATTTGATTGGAGAGGGAATTGATGCAGGTTATTCCATCAAAATAATAACATATCCTTATATTCTACATGCAGGTGTTATTATATTTTAATTATTTTGTCATTAATGAAGGTGGTATGAGAATAATTAAAAAATATTAGTTCTATGACGAATATTTCATTCTCTTAGAGAAACCTCTTTTAGATCTCTTATTAATGACCATCGGGATTGTATTTTTTGAATTAAAATAACACTATAATGTGGATAAATATATTGGGTATGGATTTAATTTGGTTTTTTAAAGACAAATGGATCATTAGGTTTGATAAATTTTGGGGAGGAGGTGACCTTTTATAATTAAAGCGGATTTTCATTTTTTAAAATATGAAAAATAATAGAATAATGGTGATTCAAACTTAATAATAATACCTCAAAATTTCATAAAAAATTTATTTTAATGATTATATGGTCGATTAAAACCTATAAAAAACACTATCTTTTATAATATTGTTCTTTTACCACTACGTTTCTTTTATTTTTATGATTTTAGTTACCAATGTTGTTATTATTGTTTTTTCTGATATAATTTATCTTTTAAGACTAAAAAATAGTATAATTATATAATTTTTAGCCACTAGTGCCTAATATGAAATATAATTTAATAAATATAAATCCTATATTTGTGAAAAAATTTATTTTAACACAAGTTCATGTTCCGTACAAAACCTTATTTTACACTTTAATCGTGGTATTGATGTTTTTACAATTTAGTTGTCAATATAATTAATATAAAAAGAATAATATTATAGGATTACAATATTTTTTATATATTTATATAAATACCAATTAATGATCTAAATAAATTATTTTTGGGAATTTTAAATCATTTAATAAATAAATATTTACTATAAAATAACATTAATGCCAATTTTGAAAATATTCAATTAATTTGACATTAAAAACATCAATTTAATGTTGGGATTCAAATATATTATTTTAACAACAATATAAAATTTTATATTTAACTAAAAAACATGTAATTAAATTATTAACTAATTTTATATTAATTTTAATATTTTTGGAATCATTAATTTTTTTATATTAAGGAAGTAATTACTATATCAGTGTTGTAGAAGAGTTTAACGTAATTATATATCCAATAAAAATTTTAAATAAATTATCCATTTGAAAAGAATTTCTTTATCCTAAAAAATACCATCAATATCCATTTGAATATATCTTTTTTCACTATTTGAACACATAATTTAAATTTAAAAGCAAGAGGCTGGAATTTTGTCTTTTTATTTACAAAAAATTATTATATTTGAAAATTTCATAGAAAGGTGAGAAAAAACATAAAAATAGATCCTATGATGATAGGAGTCTAAATATATCCATCCAATATAATTTTGGACAAGTATATAGTTCATTTAAAAACCTATATACTTAGTTTAACCCCCAGTACGTATATTTTAACCCTGACCATGGTAAACATTTTTACTACTTATATATTTCATTTTGACACGAACATAAATTAAAAATATAATTTAATATTAATTATGATGATTAAAAATATGGAATCTATTTTTCAAAATTCAATTTACAGAACTCTTAGAGTTTAATATAAAATTTAACCTATTGACGTGATGAAAAGTGGTTTTCCAAATAGAAAATTTTCATAACTATAAAATGTTATTAAATAAAAATTCACATGGAAGTGAATAAAATGACTTAAAATAGATAAATAATAATAAAATTGAACTAATTTTCCTTTTAAACCCATTTTAAAAAATAATTTAACATTTTAAATACTTTAAATGAGAAATTAAATTTCTATAAAAATTCATATTTTCATCATTCATCCAAAAAATAATCATTTTAGAAATTTCCTAAAAAACTATTTCTATACATATTTCGGAAGGTTGGTTTGAAAAATGAATTTAGTTTTGGATAAAATTTTCTAAAGGTGGGAAAAAATTCTATTTAAAAAAACATTTTTAAATCAATTTTTCTGAAAAAAATTTATTTTTGAGGAATATAAAGATATTAGAAATTATTAAGTAATTAGTTATCAATATTTTATTTATCTAAAAACTACTTAAATATTTTTTAAATTTTTATTATTATCTTTCATACTAATAAGTTTAATATTTCATTTATAATAATAGTTTTTGAAAAATAAAATTAGTAGTATTTCTCAGTTCATTAAATCTAGGCGTTGAGTGTAACGCAAGATTACAAAGAAATTAAATATATTTTGAAAAAAATATTTATGGAAAACATTGGGAATTACATTCTAGAAACCCTTAAATAAATTGGTATATTTTAATTTGATATTGATCTAGGTAATCAATGGTTTGATAGTTAAAAATTATGATGAATAAAATCCCCATCATAAAGGTGTTAATAAAACACCCTTTTGAATATAGAGAAAGGTAAATACGATGGTTATATTCAAATAGCATGAAATTAAGTTTCAACACAGGATAACATTAGTGAGAAGTGAAAATATGGATGTGTAATATAATAATAACTCCAAAGTATTAATATACTGTGATAAATAAAATGGATAGTAGAAATATAACCACCCCAAAACCATAAATATGTGATGGCATAATAGACAATTGATTCATTGGAAATGAATGTAATAGTATAAATTTTTTGTGTAAATGTATTTTTCATAATTTTGTGGGGTTTTTTATATTATCATAAATTCCATTTGAAAATATTTTTAATTTATTTAATTTTATATCATACACAAAATCTCATCCTTTGGTTGTGCTTTGATCACTTTCCATATTATCTCATACTCCAAGAAATGAAGTCGAATTTTTCTTGCCTAAATCACTAACATATTACAATATCCATAAAATAATGATAATTCATTACTTTTATATCTATTAATCCTCAAAATCAAAATGGTTAGCATAAGTTACTCAATAAGGATGAATCTTCATATGATGAAATAATATATTATTCTTTAAAACTTTTTCCAATTTTCAATTAAAAAACATCCATAAGTGGTTAGCATTAATACCATTCGAAAATTACAAAAAACTTTAATAATGGTCCCTAAATTTTCATATTCAACATTCCATTAATCCCCTAAATATATTAATATATCTCTTAATTGTCTCATGAAAATATTGGAATACCATGGGCATATATTTTTTTAAAACATTTTAATTACTATAATTACCATAAAACATTCATAAAAACATACATTCTTCCTCATTTATTAAACAATCCAATAAATTATTTAATATATTTCTTAAATCCAAAAATAGTGTAAACTCTATCACTGATAACATAACCAATTTTGTAGAAAATCAATATATAGTTCTAGGTTCATCAATACTATCGAATTTAATTTATCCATATCAATTATCTCTTTATCCTAAATAAAAAATATTATCTCAATATATGGAATATATTAAGAGTGGTATTTCTTTTAGTCATGTGTTTTTGAAAAAATATCTCCCTTCCACTAAATCAATTTTCCATTTCATCAATTTAATTCAACATAATCATGGAAATACTTTATGTTAAATTTCAGCATAAGAATAGTCATATATTTCCTATCTCAAATTACATAATTATTGACTTCCAAAACATAAACACTTAAATCATTCAATGTCATTATTAAACCATTAATTAATCGTTATTTCCTTATTCATAAACACCTCATACATTTTATACATATTTTTTTTACTATATTCATCATTGACATAAAAGAATTCATTTATACAACCTTTTTGATAATATTCATGATATTTCCTTATAAGACATATATTTTCATAAATACCATTCAGTATACATTTAAAGAATTTGACCATTGATTTTACCTTAGGGATAACAATTTTCACATCAATTTCATTAACTAAACATTAAATTTTTCATCAGAAGTCACACAATATATTCCCTTTTACTCCAACCATATATCATTTTTTTCTATTATTCATTCCCTTTAGTGATTATTTCATCATTATGGAAATATATTAAATTGGTTCTTCATTCATTCATGGTCTCCACCAAACATGATCTTAGGAAAATCTATCCATATTTTCTTTGGTGAGTCTAAGAGTTGATGTAGGTGCATGTTTTTTAACATATATCATGATAACTGATTATTTAATATCATAATATCCTTCATTCCAATCAGCAATAAATTTGGTTTATCAGTAACACATTATATATCACATTTAATTTTTACTTGATTCATTATGGTTCCCACTAAATTCAATAACCAAATATTATAGTGTGAGACCCAATATTCATAATGGGGACCCACATAATATCGAAAAACATTTATAATATTTCTAAATCATAAAACATTCTTTTAAATCAAAGACACATTTTGTTTAAACAAGGAAATTAATAAACATAATATATTCAAATCCATTATTTATGTTCATAAAGAGTTTATGAATTTAAAATACATACCCAGTAGAATTTCAAACCCTGTGGGTTGCATGAACCATTATCCTGAACCAATGTATGAACATGTCAAATAATAATCCACCCCCATTAGAGATATATATCGTAATTATAATAATTCAAGAGCCACATCCAACTCTCGTGTTCATACATGTATTTAATTACATAGACACCACTCACTCCCCCCTACACTAAAATTACATGATATTTCACAATACATAAAATGATTCATATATATATTTCTAAGGAAATAAAAAAAAATATTCTAAAACTAGTTTTTAGAGGTTAAGAGGCCCAATCCTCTTATAGTAATAATAATGTTTGAGGATTTTCATACATAAATATTACATATTATTAGTTGCATATTAAATACAATTAAAAAAATTCCTGAGGACCATAATATTTTATTGTAATAGGATATTAAATAAGAAAATTATCTTATTTCATGAAAGATATTCAAAATCTTAGATAACAATGTTCACATATATTACAAATCAAATACGTACCCTACTTGAAATGTTTCATCATAACCAGGGGTAAAGAAACATATTAAAGTCTTAGGTAGGATTTTACGTATGGGTAAACATTGGATATATCAACATTAAATGTCAATAAGGATGCGTTAAAATTTGAATAATATTTTAAACCCTTATCCTTTATATAATAGATCATAAAATTGAGTCATGGTGTACATCATGTTAGTTCATAAGATGTGAATCCCAAAGGAATCAATTAACACATTCCATGAGAACAAAACATTGTAATAAGGAAAATATTTTTAGCATATAGATAAGAATATAACATTGTGAACATATATAAATAGAAAAAGGTTCACTCATTACATTATATCCAAGAATTAAGGTACACTCTTAGCCTTATCTAAATGAAATAACATTCCACCCTTAAACTTGTGAACATGAAATCATGTTCACACATAATATATTTATTGAATGATTAATCAATCATTACCAATTAATAGGATGTATATGTAGGTCCCACTCAAACTTAGTTATAACAAGACAATCATCCATGGTTATAACATGACAATCATCCATATTTATAATGTAACCACCTAGTTTCTAATAATCTTACAGTCATCATATAATGAAAAAACAACAAATGTGTGCCACAATATCATAAAAATCATTATATTAGAACCTAAGTGAATAAATAGTATTAAAAAAATTCATCATTGAATAACCCATGTAAAAAAATTTGTTTCATAATGTCATAGTTATATCATAACCTATGAAATAGAAATGGGTTTTTATAAACATATCATTATTTCATCCATGAAAATCCATAGAAACGAAATGATGTTTATGAACATATATTTATCTTAATAATGAAACATATAGAGAAATAATATTTATGATATCGGTAGATCATATCCCAAGTAAATAATAAACACCAAAGGATGTCATCTTATATGGAAAATGAATGTGAAAGATCACTTTGAAAATTTATTGGGGAAATTATTCTTTCTTACTTTAGAAAATATCTAATAAAAACTAAAATTTCAAAAAATATTTTAAAAACAAATTTTTTAATATAAACAATTAAACATATATTTTAATCATTAAATAATTTTTATTCATGATATAATAAATTTATTTTCATGATTTACATGTTAAAAGATAACGTTTCATTCACAATTTTGTAAAATCTAAAAAAGTAAATCATTTTTAATATTAAATGATGATTCCATTTAAACCATTTAAAAAATATAAAATCATGGGTATAAATTAATTTTAACAATATATTAGAATATTAAATGAAAGATTGAAATAATTTTTATAAATCGTTTCCCAATAATATAAATGTTATTCAAACAACTATATAAATAAGGATATATTTCCTTAAAAAGTTATTTTTGTCTCCATAGGGAAAAAGAGAGAAAAATTAAAGGAAAAAATGTATTAATTATAAATTAAAAATGGATAGTAAATTTTATTATGTTATTGAGATATAGATCATAATATTTTATCATCGGTAGCATAAATATAAACAACCACAATCAACCTTGAAATTGTATCATAGAACCCTTACCACTTTAGTAATTATTGAATCATAATCCCCATTAAAGAATACCAAAAAATAAACCTAAAATATCATTAAAATAAGAAAAATTGTGATATAAAATTTCATGGTGTCAGTATAAACACTCCAAAAAAGAAACAATTGGTGAATATGGCATATCTCTCCCAGAAAAAAATTGCAGACAAGAAATCCCTTATGGTAAGAATCAACATTCTTCAAACACATATAAAAACATTAATAGTAAATATGGGTTTATTATACATACTTTTCAAAGCAATAATTATATATATTATATCATATATGTTATATTTATGACTGTTTATTTCTATTTATTAACATTTTCTTTTTAAAATCGTGTTTTCTGTTATAACTTCTTTGTTTTTCATAAATGCTTTGCTTTGGTATTTTTGTTTATTTTAAATTGATAATGGTTCCATAATATCAATAATTTTAATGATTATATTAATAATATATATATTTATTATACATGTATAAATTTAAATCCATAATATTTTTATATAGATAACTAATTACATCTTTCATGGAGACAATAAGATATATGTATGCATGAAAGATATGTTCATTTTCTCAAATTATGGCACAAACTGAATTTAAATAATATAGATCCTTTAGAAAATAATTTATTTTTCATATATATAACATATATTCATTAAATATATCCTTATTATCATACATGTAAAAGTAAAATAAAAAATATAACTTCACTTTGTGGAGGTGGTAGTTTACACATACGCAATAGAAATATTAACATTTTCAGAACAAATTGATGGTATGTAGGTTGGTGTGATATTATAATTATAAAAGTATAATTAATTTATGAATATCATTTAAATTTGTAAAATCAATCATTAAATCCATCAATGTGATGCAGTGAATGAAAAGGAATTACATCCGTTCGTGAGACAGTAGTCTGTCATACACAAGATCAACGATATCATTTCTTATATAATGAAATATAAAATTGATGTAGGTAATGGAATAAATAAAGAACATATCAGTATATAGAAGATAAATTTTTTATTATATTTTAATTATAAATAAATGAATAAATGTGATAAATGAAAATTTAAAAGGATGGTGTTTAGTGATGACCATTGCGTTCAGTTAGAAAAACATTCTTTGCATCTCTTATTAAGACCCTAGGGTGGGAATTTTTTTAATATTTGTAGCTTTATAATGTGGATAAGGATTTTGGATAAGTATTTTGGCCGGTTGTTTTGAGATCAGCAGATCATTATTTGAGAAGATGTGAGTGTTGTAGGTGGCCTTTTATATAGAAGGAAGACTATTTTTTGTAAATACTCAAAAATATTCAATAATTGTGATTCAATATCAAACCAAATTCCCCCAAAATTAATATATAATTGTATGGATGGAGTATAGTTACAATCCAAATTTCAAAAATAAAATAAAATTTGATGGTGATGTTCCTTAACCACTAATTTTCCTTTTACAATTTTAGTTTTCACTGCGGTAACCTGCCTTTTAACCTTGGAAATTTACCCTTTAAGACTAAAAAAAATAATCCTTTTTAGATAATTATTATATAGTATTAATATGTATTAAGTAAAATTTTTAAAATAAAAATATGATGATTTAATAAAATTAATATGTACATAAGTTCATGTAAAACACCAAACCACATTTTAACCATTTACTGTGATAATGATGTTTTTACTAATTATGTGAAAATATATTTTATATATAAGGGATACTATTAACTGAATAGATTATGGTTCATATTTTTAAACATAAACTAAGTAATTGTTTGAAGATAATATTTTTAGGAATTTTAAATCATTTAATATAATAATATTTATTATAAAATAATGTTATAGTCAATTTTGACACAATTCAATTAAATTATCAATAATAACATCAAGAAAAAGTGGAATTTTGATATATTGTAATCATAAATTTAAAACATGTTATGTTTATATAAAAATCATTGAAAAAATAATTCATTAATTTTATATTACTTATAATAATTTTAGACTGACTTATTTTTTCTATTACTTATATAATAAAGGTGTGAGTGTTGTGTAAGAATTTAAGGTAATTTTATAAAACAAATAAATATATTACACACTAGAAAAAATATTATATAATAAGAATTAACATCAATATTTATTCAAAAACATTCCTTCATCCATATGTGATGACATTATTGAAATTTAAAATCATGATGGTGACATTTTTTATCTTCTTTTCTGAAATTTTTATTTTTGTCTTATTCATGAATTTTTTTCCGCATAACACATGAAAATCAGTACTAATGTGATAATAGTAAAAATATTTCCATAAAATTAAATTTTAGTCAATTATTAGGTTCATTTTAACCCTTATCGTTTTAGTTTAACCTTGGGTAAACTGGATTTAACCTCACTTTAGGTAATTAATTTTTAATGTTTTTACTATAAATTATGAGAATGATTTCAGATAAAAATATTATATAATATTAATTATAATGATTCCAAAAATCAATTCCAATTTTACAAATTCAATTAATAGTAATATAATTATTTAATTTAAATTTAAACATACAGACATGATGAAAAAGCGATTTTCTTATGAGAAAAATTTCATTAGAATTAGAAAATTAGTTCAATATTAAATTTGAAAATTATTAGCATTTCATAAATGGGATAACAAATAATATTTTTTATCTAATTTAACTTTTATTGAAATTTTAAAAAACAATTTAACTTTTTAGAACATTTAAATATAATGTAACCATTGAATAAAAATCTGTATTTTCACTATTCATCAATAACATTTACATTCCCAAAAAAACCAAAAATAAAATCTAAGGTATTATTTATAATTTTATTTCAAAAATAAATTATATTTTTTCAAATAAATTTCTAAATGTGTTGAAATTGAATGTAATTATTTTTTATAAAAATAAATAAAAAACATTTTGTGAGAAAAGTTTTATTTTCAAAGCGTATAAAAACATTAGAAAATATTATTTTATTATTTATCAATAATTATTATTTATCTAAAAATATCATAAATAATTTTCAAATTTTGGTTATTTTTATTCATACTTCCATGTTTAATGGATAGTCTATAGTTATCAGGTTTAAATAATAACATTAATAGTATATAGTGGTTAGTTAATAATAAAAGTGTAAAGACCTATATTTTTCAATAAATTTTTTATATATATATTGAATTATTATGAGTCTGTCAAAATTGATAGTGTGTGATTCCGAGGCTCGGTGTGCCCAGGATGAATTTATGAACTTTTTTTAAGTTATGCTTAGTAAATGGACGGCCATATTTTTTTATCTTTTGAACCGGTGCTCCGATTAAAAATCTGAGGGCACCGTTGAATTTGCAGCACCAGTATTCACGTACAGGAGGATTCACTTTGACCGTAGAAGGTCAGGACAAAGATATCATTTTTGGTAATTTATGATAATAATAAAATAAAAATGTTATTTTATTCTCTCTTTTTATTTTCCTCCAATGGAAAAGTGATGGAGGGACCAATGACACATCAATCCATTAAATGGCTTGACTCCTCTTTATTCTTGTAACTGCACCATTGGAATTAAGAAAGTTTATTAATTTAAAGGACTCCATTAATTCCATGTGTGTTACTCACCGTCTCCCTTTTTTATTTATATAGTGCTCGGGGAATATTGTTTGCACGACTTAACCAAGATAAAAAGCTCTCAAAAAGCACCGCGACACCAACCACTTGGAGGATGAGACTAGTTCTAGCGAGCGGTGACCAGTGCCTCCGAATCACAAACCGATGACAACGATGAAGGAGTTCCTTCGATCGTCATAAATGAACGTCTCTTCCAGGTAGGGGGTTTATTTTGATGTTGTCATTGATAAATTAAATCCTCTTTCACATTCTATCTCCTTAACGCAGCGGGCGTGGGGAAAACGATCAAGTCCTGAACCCTCTGTCTATTCGTTCTTTATGGGAACAATGGGGAACAATTTCAAACTTGATGGAAACAATAAAAAGTGGGTCATGATATGAAGGCGGCAGCGTAAAAGATCCATCGGTGAAGACGGAACAAAGAACGTAAACTAGTGAATATATGGTGACCCGTGGAATAAATCCCTGACACACCATGCTGGTGGTGGTCGGCAGTGGCCCGAGGAGGCCCGCGGAGACAAACCAAGGGAGGTGGAAAGAGGAGTGTTGTTGCGCACAGTGGCGGTCAAAGGCGCCCGTCCCAAGCTGGCCTTGCAAACAATGGTGTCGTCCGCAGGCACTGCCAAAAGAAGTGGCCATGACCAGAAGGTCATGATAGGAGGGTGCGGTGCGGCCCGCGCCACGCCTCATTGGCGGAAGCAGGTTGGCCGAACAGATGACCATTGAAACGCGGTGGGGCATCACCATGATGACTGGATGAAACGGCCCCGCAACCACGAGGCTAATGGAACACAACGGTCCGCCTCTGGGCAGACCGAGCCGGTGAGGGACGACTGAGTAGGCCAGGCCGGACCAATGGCCTGGTGGGACAGCGCGGATGGGACTGGCCCCACCTAGCACGCTAGTCCAACCACCGCTCGGGCCCATGAACTGAACCATGCTAACCAAACTGGCCAGACATAGTGAACAAGGTTGACCCTTAATGGGTCGGACACGAGCGGGGTATGGTAGACCCTAGGACCCTTGTGTCGAGCTTGTCTGACCGAGTTGAACCGGGCCCAAACACTACCCGCCCTCGAATAAGGAAACACATGTAACTAATGAATCAGGTGTCCATTCTACATGAAGTCAATGGCATTGGGATCACATTTAGGAAGTGGTCCCTTTGACATATTCTGGTGGGCTCGAATGAGTCTATCCGGACCGAGGTGTGATCACCCCCATTTCAGGGAAGGGATGCAACTAGTAGACAGGGCGTCCGTTTGGCACGTCATCTATTGTGTTGGAACTATTAAGATGGGGCGGTCATTTTGAATATGTTGGAGTACGATCAGGTTGTATCGACTCCAAATCCAACTGGGCCCTCAACACAAAATTGCCAATAACATATTGATCAGACATCCAGTTGATGCGCCATCTTTTAGTTTGGGGCCCTTATAACGTGACAAATTAACGAGTTACTTCTTCATGGGACTTCGTGCTAGTCAAAATATGATTGATGGATTGATAAGCGGTTCTCCCAGAATCAAGCATGGTATGAGTGGGAATTCGGTGGCTGGCAGTGAGGCAGAGGTAAGAGATAGATCATACGTAGGTTAGTACCGAAGGATCATGTGTGGGTCAGCACTTAGCGATCCTGTGTGGATTAGCACCGAGAAATCCTGTGAGGATCTATAGTACCTGACCAGATGAGGACCAGCCTTAGAGTATCCCATTGTGGATCAGTGACATACCAATCCTGTGTGGGATAGGGCTCAGCGATCCTTTCTGGGTCAGCCCATAACGATCATGTGTGGGTCATTGCGGGGGTTAGTATCAATTGATCTTGTGTGGGTTAGACTCTTTATGGTTAAAAGCAGTGCCTCCTGACAGAATAAGATTATCTATCTTCACGAATAATAATTTTTACTTCTATACTTCACTAATATCTGTTTTAAGCTAAGATTCTACTTGATCTTGTCTATCGATTTGTGTTTTGTGATTGAGATCATGGTTTTCGGTTCACCTTGTGGATTTCTGAGAGGCCTTCGGGGGTCTTCTGGTTCCCACTGAGTATTTTTATACTCACCTATGCACAGGCTTCTCGAACACCTTGTTGTTTCTTGTGTTGATGATGAGCAGCTTGGCTAAGGTTGACGGAGCCAGGAACAGGCGATACGCAGAAGAGAAGAGTGGACGTGGAGTGTTGTGGAGATGATTTGTGCCTACCCTTCATATAGTATCCTTGGTGGACAATATAGGTTTGGTTAAGTCTTTTCATTTGTACTTGTAATTTTCAGTTGGGCTTGTTTTCCATCCCCCTTTACTTTCAGTTCACTTTTTACAACAGCAGTTTACTTCGTAGTTACTTCTTGATGTGTTCTTGGATTGTTTGTTTGTATAGGTTTAAAGTAAATTCATTCCTCTTATAGGGATACACCTTTTGGAGATAGTCTCCAACACCTGGCCTATAAAAGGCGGTCTTGGGGTAGTCACGTCATGGGTCTTCAGGGGATGGGTTATGACAAATTGGTATCAGAGGCTTCAGTTCTACAGAAGAACTAGGACTCTGATCTTTTAATTGGGAAATAGGGTTAAGTACTTTGAGTGTGTTTTTCAATTTGGGGAGTCCAGTGTTCGTGCAGCGGTCGATGTATCCATACATCAAGACCTTGAATTCAGATTTCCAACTCGGTGCACGAAAACATTGATTGTGGGTGTTTTGGAAGTGTTTTAATTTTGATATCTTTGAGTCAGCTCACCCGGTATAACATTTTGACCACGGTGCACTTGTTTTCATTTCGGATGCTGCCATATAGATATCCAGCCATGATTCTCAAGAGAGTACACAATTACGGCCCACCGAGCGATGAGGCCTATGTGCAAGTCCCTATTTAGGCATTAGCACCTTCGGGTGGTGTACCAGCAGCACCACTACAGATTGTGCAGTTGTTTCCTCCAGTCCCACCAACAGACAGTTCACACAGATAGAGTGCATTGCATGAGTTATAGAGACATATGACTCAAAGGTTTTGAGGAGAGATTGATCAATTGGTGGCTGAGGACTGACGAGAGTCTTTGACCAGATTTTTTCTCTTAGTTGGGACACCATCTGATCTGATGGTGATCCTATCTACCCGTCTCTTCCGTGGAACATCTAGAAGACAGTGGAGTCTGACACATCAGTTACACGATATGTTGACCCTTACATGGGTGGACTCCAAGGGCCTTTTTAGGGAAGATTTCTTTCCAGTGACCTTATGCTCAGTGCATATATAAGAGTTGTTGCACTTACAACAGGGCATCCTGACCATGACCCAGTACTCTGTGAGGTTCCCTGACCTCTCATGCTAATCTACTGACATGGTACGAGACCCTTTATTTAGGTTTTGGACCTTCGAGAAGGGACTCTGATGGGAGTTCATAACTTTGATTCTATCTCTCATCATCATGAAACATGATGGAGTGTGCGAGAGAGTACTCTTGGTGGATAATTTTCTTTCAATGTAGACACAAACAATGAGACCGACCACTGGGTGACACATTGTAGAGTCATCTATAGATGCTAGTAGGCATATGACATAGAGGTCTAAGAGGACCGGATGTTCTAGTGGATGATGCCGAGATGCAGGGTCGGAGGTGCAGAGCTTGCGAGGCAGAGGAGGTCAAATGGGAGGCAGGATGTGCTTCACGAGCGGTGGGTAGGGACATGTGGCTCCTGACTGCCAGACCTGCCGTACTAATGATCCGAAGAAGATTGAGGGACCACTGAGGCAGAGGCAGAGATTCGAACGGGAGGTCTGTAAGGTGGTAGATGTGGTAGAGGAGTGGGTCATGATTCATGCGGTGGGTGGTGATTTGATGTTCTACCACCACCACCACCAAGTGGTCCACCGAGACCCCTGAGATCAGGTGGACTAGGGAGAGCATAGCTATAGGCAGCAGAGGCATACACCCATGGTGCTCTAGAGATGATTAGATGTATGATATATGTCTATTCCACCCTACTTGTACTATATATAAACACGGGTTCTAGTCACTCTTTCCATTCCATGACTCTTTTTCAGAGCTCAGAGATTCCGGTGGAGTGGTTGAATCGATATTTACAATTAGAGACTGCTGCTTGAGAGGATTTGATAATCACACACTAGTTTTGGTAGTTTGAGCTTAATATAGGATTTGGGAGCTTTGACTGAGATCTTCTAGTTTCGGCGTTGAGGCCTTAAGATGTTATATTTGGTATGGACTGGTTATACACAATCCATGCTCAAATTTACTGTATTAGGTGAAATGTGTGGTGTGTCTGTGGGGATAGGACCAGGTTTTCCTTCACCTACAAGAAGGGAACCTTTTCAGCACTAGAGGAACGTACCCGGAGGAGGGTGGATCTAATCAAATATCAGTTGACTAGCCTTACCCTTGGGTTTGTTGATGTTGAGAGTCTGGGCTATCTTGAAGTGGTGGAATAGTATGTTGATATCTTCCCTGATGATGTTTCAGGACTACCTCCTCATAGAGAGGTAGACTTCTACATTGACATGTACCCCGGGATAGCACTGATATCGACTCGAGCATATCGGATGGATCCTATGGAGATTTGTAAGTTATGGGTATAGCTAGAGGAATAACATAGTAAGGAGTTCATAAGGCCCAATATTTCCCCATGGGAAGCCTCGATTTTGTTCTCCAAGAAGGAAGTTGGGATTTTGAGGCTCTGTGTGGATTATCGTCACCTATACCAGGTGACCTTAAAGAACAAGTATCCACTTTCAAGGATTGATGATATTTTTTATCTGATTAAGGGAGCTCATTGGTTTGTAAAGATAGACCTCATATCAGACTATCATCAGCTCATGGTAAGAGATGAGGATGTGTTGAATATGTCCATAAGATGTCGATATGGCCACTATGAGTTCTTAGTTATTCCATTCAACTTCACCCAAACCCATGAAGTGTTTATTGGACTCATGAACAGGATCTTCCATCCATTCTTGGATCTCCTTTGTGGTGGTCTTCATCAACGAAATCTTGGTTTACTCACCGTCGGAGGAGGAGCATGCATGTCATATGAATATATTACTGGATACACTCTAAGAGAACTAGCTTTATGGAAAGATATTGAAGTACCAATTCTGGATATGGGATGTCTACTTTCTAGGGTATGTTATCTCAGATCCTGGAGTTGTGGTAGATATGGAGAAGATAGATGTAATGCTTTCTTGGGATCCATCCAGGGGTTTGACTGAGGTACGTAGTTTTTTGGGATTTTTGGTTTACTACCAGAGATTCATACATGAATTTTACAAAAAAAAATCACCCTTATCATCCCTAAAAAGAAGGGACAGCCCTTCATGTGGATGGGGAAATTCTAGCAGAGTTTTTAAGATCTGAGGCAGAGACTGCCAAGTGCTCCCATATTGTGGCTACCATAAGAGGGTGTTGGGTATGTAGTCTACTGTGAGACTCTAGGATAAAGACATGGATATGTCCTTCTATAGGAGCAAGAAATGATAGCTAATGGTTCATGATGGCTGAGAAAACATTAGAATAACTATTCTACCCATGACCTGGAGTTAGCAGAAGTGGTCTTCACCTCGAAGATGTGGCGACACTACATGATGGGTGAATGTTTTATAGTCTACTCTGATCAAAATTGTCTCAGGTATATCTTCTCACAGAAGGATCTAAACCTGAGACAACGATGATGGCTAGAGTTCCTCCAAGACTATGACATTGAGATAGTCTATAATATTGGGAAGGGGAACGTAGTATTAGACGCACTCAGCAGGAGGTCTGGTCAACAGTTGCTAAGTGAGGTGACATAGAAGCTATCTGCATTGCAGGTATCCTTTGTGGATAGAGATGGAGCAGCTCTCCTCTAGTCTATGACTGTCACTCCCAGACTTCTTCATTGAGTTCATGAGACGAATCTTGGGGACATTGACTGCGTGGCTCGACGGGCTCATATATCCTTAGGACAGGCACATGAAGGATTTTCTGAAGATGGGGATCATGTCATCCTCTTCAAAGGATGCACCATGGTTCAGGTGGTGCTATGGGAGGAGTTCTTGAGGGAGTTTCATAAGTCCCCTCTGGTGGTACATTCAGGTGTGGTGAAGATGTATCAGGATCTCCGATGTCATCACTAGTGTCCAGGGATGAAGAAGGATGTGGCGGAGTATGTTTCATGATACCTCACTTTTCAGCAAGTGAAGAATGAGAATCAGTTTCCAGTAGGATTAACACAACCACTAGAGGTACTTGATTGGAAATTGGATGGTATCTCTATGAACATTGTGACAGGGCTACCACAGGAATCCAGAAAACATGATTCTCTTTGGGAGATCATTGACTGACTCACAAGTTCAGCCCACTTCTTACCCATCTGAGAACAAGGATCAGAAGAGGTCTTGAGACTCTTCTACGTACATGTGATTGTACAGCTTCATGGGGTGCTATTGATGATCTATCTGACTGTGAAACACAATTTACATCCTATTTGTGTAAGGGATTATAGGAGGTGTTTGATATCCAGCTATGTTTGAGCACTGCCTTTCATCCACAGATGGATGTTTAGACGGAGCAGACCATTCATACACGGAAAGACATGCTTCATTCTTGATTCCTAAATTTTAGCTGCAGTTGGGGGGGATCACTTCCTCTTGGTGGATTTCGCGTACAACTATATCTATTACTCCACCATCGGTATGGCATCATTTGAGGCCTTCTATGATCGACCATTCAGATCACCACTATACTAGATAGACCTAGATGATTCAACACTTGTGGGTCCATAGTTGGTACGAGCTACCACTGAGAAGGTGTAGATCTTCTAGGAGCAGATGAAGACTCCATAGAGCAGACAAAAGTATTATGATGATAGGAGATAGGGACCTTTGGAGTATGAGGAGGGAGACCATGTCTTCCTATGAATCTCAAATAGATGAGGTTTATGGTGATTTTACCCGAGCGGCAAGCTATATCCAAGATTCGTCATACCATTTCAGGTTCTTAGTAGAGTTGGCGAGGTGGCATATCGCCAAGCTCTTCCCCCACAGATGCATCGAGTGAATGAAGATTTCCATTTGTCTCATTTAAAGAGTCACGTTAATGATCCATCACACGTTTATTATTGGGGTGAGATGGACATTGATGATGGGGTGACCTTTACGGAGGTTCTAATGGAGATTGAGGATGGAAAGGAGCAGATCCTTCTTGGACAATCGATAACTCGGGTGCTCATTTGCTGGCAGTATGAGAACCTCCAGGAGAGTACATGGGCGCTGGAGGCTCAGATTTCTGCTCAGTACCCCCATTTTTTTCCTTAGTCTATGTTGTGGATTTTGGGGACAAAAAACATAAGGTGGGGAGAATGTAAAGACCTGGATTTTTTCATATAATTTTTTTTATATATGGAATTATTAAAATTCTGTGAAATTTGATGGCATGGGATTATGTGGCCCAGTGTTCCCGTGCTGAATTTATGAAAATTTTTTAAGGTATGTTTAATAAATGCACTGGTAGATTTTTCTATTTTCTTATCCAGCGCTCAGATTAAAAATCCACAGGCACCATTGAATCCGCAACGCCGAGATTCTATTAAGTGGGGCTTCACTTCGACCGCAGAAGGTCGAGAGAAAAATATAGTGTTTGGATATTTGAGATAATAATAAAAAAAATAAAGTTATTTTATTCTCACTTTTTATTTTCCTCCAACGGACAAGTGGGGGTGGTGGGACCAACCACACATCAAGCCATTAAATGGCCTAACTCCCCTTTATTCTTATAACCACACCATTGGAATTAGTTTGGTTCCTTAATTAAATGAACCCCATTAATTCCATGTGCGTTACTCACCCTGCCAGTCTCCAATTTATACGAAGCTCAGTGCAGAGTGTTGGAACGAATTTACCAAGCAACGAAGCTCTAGAGAAGTATCGTGACACCGACCACTTGGAGGATGAGAACAATTCTAGCAAGCGGTGACGAGTGCCACCAAATCACGAACTAATGAAAATGACGAAGGAGTTCCATCGATCATCATCAGCGAATGTCTCTTCCATGTAGGGGGTTTATTCTGATGTTGTCTTTGATAAATTAAATCCTATCCCACTTGTTATCACCTTTAGGTGGAGGGTGTGGGCAAAAATATCAAAACTCAGACCCTCTATCACTTTGTTCTTGATTTGAACTTTGAGGAACTATTTACAACTTAATGGAAACATGAAATAGCGGGTCACGCAATGATGGCGGCAGTGCGGAAGAGCCATAGGTGAAGAAGACACCAAGAACGGACACCATAGCATGTCAAGTGACCCGAGGAAGAAACTGCTGGCAAGCCATGTTTGCAGTGGCTAGAGGAGACCCAGGGTGACCGACCATGGGTAGTGGAAATTAATTCATCATTGTGCGCCATGGTGTCCAATGGTGTTCGCCCCAAGACGGCCATGCCCGAAAAGTGTGGTGCCTGAAATCACCACCGGCAGAAGCTGCCACAAACATCAGGCCATCGCAGGAGGGTGCGGTATAGACCACGCTGTTCCGTGTTGGCAAAATCCAGTTGTCCGAATATCCGACTGTTGAAACGTGGTGGGGCAGTGCCCCACCCGGCAGGCCGGGCCAACTATGGCCCTGGCCTGTGAACCGAACCGGGAAACACCTTAATAGGATGGTCCCCAAATAAAGAAACACACGTAACTGATGAATAGGGTGTCCGTTTGAGATTCCATCAAGGGAGTTGGTTTCCCTTTTGGGTAGTGGTCCCTTTGGAATATTCCAGTGGGCCTGACTGAGCCAAGATAGACCAAGGTGCGATCAACCTTTGTTTCACAGAATGGGATGCAGCTAACAGACTGGGCGTCCGGTTGATGTGTCGTTCTTTATGTTGGAACCCTTAGTATGATTTTGTCCTTTTGATATATTTTAGGAGAGTTTTGGAGATTGTTAGAGTATGACCAGGTTGGATTGACTCCAAATCCAACTGGGCCCTCGGCACTATAATGACAATAACATACAGACATGGCATTCTGTTGAAACACCATCTTTTTCATTTGGACCATTAATAAATGATAGATCACTAGGTTACTTCTTCGTGGGACATAGTGTCAGTTGAAATATAACAAATGTCTTGTGGAGTGGTTCTACCAGAATCAAGCGTTCTATGAGCAACAATCCAATGGCTGACAGTGAGGCGGAGGTTGGAGACAGATCATACAGAGGATAGTATTGAGATATCCTATGTGTATCAGCACCTAGAGATCCTATGTGGATAATCACTGAGCGATCCTATGTGGATCAGTATTATGTGACCTGATGAGGACCAGCCTAAGAGCATCCCATTGTGGATGAGCGACATACCGATCCTATGTGGGTCAGATCCTGTCTGGGTCAGCACTCAAGGATCCTATGTGGGTCAGCGCATACTGATCCTATGTTTCTTAGTACTTGTGTGGGTTATTGCGGGGGTTATTACCTATCGATCTTGTCTGGGTTAGACTCCATATGGTCAGAAGCAGTGCCTCTTGATAGAATCAGATGATCTAGCTTCACGAGTAATCATATGTGCTTCTATACATCACTAATACCTGGTTTTTTCTAAGACTCTCCTTGTTCTTGTCTATTTCTTTGGTCTTTGTGATTGAGATCATGATTTTTGGTTTTCCTTGTGTAATTCTGAGATACCTTAAGGGGTCTCAGGGTCCCAAGTGACTACTATTATACTCAGCCCTGCACGGGCATCTCCCTCACCTTTATGTGTCTTATGCAAACTATTAGCATCTAGGCTAATGTTGAGGGAGCCAGGATGAGGCAGTATGAAGAGGAGACAAGTTGACATGGAGTGTTGTGGAAACTATCTGTACCTACCCTTCAGGTAGGATCCTCGGTGGATGATCTAGGATCTATTTTCTCTTTTTAGTTGTACTTGTACCTTTTAGTTGGTCTTGTATTCCAACTCCATTTACCTTCATTTCACTTTTTACTATAGTAGTTTACATCGTAGTTGTTTCTTGTTATGTTCTTGGATTGTTTTTTTGTACATGTTTAAAGGAAATGCCTTCCCATTATATGGATACACCTTTTTGGTGCTAGTTTCCAACCCCTGGCCTATGGAAGGCGGGCTTGGGGTAGCCATAGTATGGGCCATGGGGGGCTGGTCATTACACAATGTTTCGTTTGACACAATATATTGAAGAAATTAAATAAATTTAAAATAAATAATTATTAAAATATTTGGGTGTTACACTTACCAACACTATAAATAAATTTAAATGTCATGATTCAAGGACCAAACCATGTTGTTTTATATATTGTGGTTTAAACATTTAGTAGTAAGGTATATATCAATATT